>OY728136.1:259494730-264494730 GCA_963277665.1 Viscum album
TGCACTTCTGCATTGAGTGGGCTGTGTGTGTGTATAGGTACTTAGGCAAAGGCCTCCCCGAGTTTGTTACACCTTCGGCACTTGTCGCCAGCCCCTGGCCTATGGTGGTGGGATTGGGGTAGTTACGACTCATGACCTGTAGGTTCGGGTCGTGACAAAATGGATATTTTAATCTACATAAATAATATAATAAAAAAATTCATTGGTTTTATATAATCCAGATAAAATAATCATGTAGTTAAATGATATATATCTCATAAAAATAAAACTGAGCCCAAAATACCTTACCTTAGGTTCGAATATCTTCATACACATTAGAACTTCATATATAATAAATATATTATATAACCATAATCATATGTATCATACAATAAATTATATAATTATAAAATCCCATCACCCATTTATTAAAAAATTTAAATTAAAATCATTGTTCTTGTTGATATTTGCTTTCTTTTTCATGATGTTTTGGGATTTGTTGTTTTGTACCTTGCACATTGATTGTTTTTAAATCATATGAATAAAGAAAATAATGATATAAATATAATATATATTCATTAAAAATAATATATTTATCCAAAAAATTAAATATATAAAATTGAATTGCGCTATCTATAGAGATTGTAGTTTCAATTGATGGAATAAATAAAGGTAAATAATAACTCACCTATTTGGAATAATTATGATAAATTATATACCATATATATTCATTAAATATGTCCTAGTTAACATCAATTTAAAATAGTAATTGAAAACAAATCACATCGCTTTGTGAAGGTGGTGGTCAACAAGTACACACGAGTGACGTTATCATTTTCAAAAATATTGTATGGTAAAAAGGAATATTGGATATTATCATTATATAGGTATAATTATTTAATAGGTACCATATATAATAATTATAACCATCATAATAACCATCCATAAAACGTAGTGGTCGGAAATTAATTGTATCCCTATGTGGAGATGATAATTCTTACTTAAGTAAAAGTTATACTTTCACTTCCCATTTCATTGAATGATATATAATAAACGTTTTTTTAATTATAATATAGTAATTTTTTAATTTATTATACTAAAGTTATTAATTTATGAATATATAATGGATTTCGGTGAGGTAAAACAATAATTAAAATTGAAGTGATCGATTAAGGTGATTGCCTCTCCTTTGAAAGAACTCATTTATATAACATAAGAAACATCAAAGTGTTGGTATTTGGTAAAGAAAATAACATATATAATGTTTAAATGATTATTATAAGTAATTATTTTAGGTTATTCTCAAAATATAATACACAAAACTTGTGAATAATTGAGGGGAGGATACAGCCATTCATAATTGAATGGAGGGTCCTTTTGATATTTTTTAAAAATTAAGTTAGAATAAATTCAATATCAAGAAAAACGATTAAAAATGGATATATATTCTATGATAAGGTAATATATGGTTGTAATATTTTTAGAAAATATAATTTGGAAAGGTTTATTTGGTTTTTTAAATCATATCTTTCTAGTTGATCAATATTTTATTTATTTTTTACCTTCACCATAGTAATAACTATTCTATCCCTAGTGGGTTATGAATGTTACAATAAATGGATAGGTGACTATGAAATTGATCATGGATGATATTATTGACCAAATTAAAATTAAATTTTAAAATATAATATTTTACTGAATTTCCAATCATTTAATAAAATATTAATTATTAAAAATATCATTAATGTTAATTTGAACACCATTTAGTTAATTTCATTCAAAAGACACAAAGAGAAAGATAGAATTTGAGTACAATCCTTAAAAACAACAATAATATTTAATATACATATATATATAATGTAACATTATAAATAAATCAAATTATATTACTTTAAATATTTTTAAAATCATTTATTCTATTTTTAACAGAATTTAATAAATATTATGCTGGCATAGCGTAACCTGTTAAAGTAATTGTACAATTTTTAAAAAAATTAAATAAATTTATATCATAACAACAATTTTTTTAATCACAAAACATACAATAATATTATTTAATAGCATTTTTTTCCTGATTTGGACACATAAGAGATATTTAGAATTAAGAGTGTGATTTTTTGTAACATTCATTACATTAAATATTATATAGGCCATTTTCATTTAAAAAAATCCATTAAAAATCCATTTGAATTATATGGTTGTAATAGTTCAATTTAATTATTCTATTAATAATTTAGATGAAAATTTTGGACTTAATACATCGTTTTAACAATGATTAAACCGATTTACCATTTACTAAAATTATAAATTTTAGCCCAGTTACTATTAATATTGGAATAAATAAAAGGGTGATATTTAACATACTTATTCCACCTGGTTATAAATATCGAATAAATATTTCATGATTAAATTTAAAAAAATCAACAAAAAAATTAGAAATGTGGGTTTAAAACATAATGAATGTCTCTGCGTAGACAAATAGATTTTTAAGCATAAAACATATGTTTAATCAAAACCAATGATTATAAAGATTTTAAACTAATTTCAAGATATTTTACTGAATAATATATATATATATATATCAATTATATTATTCACCAATGGTGAATAATATAATTTAGTATGACAAAAACACATTTCCTTTATAAAAATATTTTTTTCTAAAAAAAACTTTTCAAGTTTAAAAAATGTTTTCATGCCCAATTATAATATAAAATTCATTCAAATTAAATAGAAAATAATATTATTTAAAATATAAGATAATTTATTTTATTTTGAAACATTTTGAAAAAATGTACCTTTTTACATTACAGAAATAAAATTAGAGTTTTCACTAAAAATCTTTATTTTCACTATTCACTAAAAATCATTCTTTTTAGAAAAATATAAAAAATGACTATAATATATTTTTGATCTTGTGATTTAATAAATTATATAATTTTTATAGAATAAAATTTATAAAATTCCTAGAAAATAATTATATTATTCTCACCCATGGAAAAAAACTATTTTTGAAAAAAATCATGTCATAAAGAATATATTGACATTATTAAAACTTGAGTGGTTATTACATAGGAATTAATAAATAGATTTTATTGATTTTTACCTTCATATATATTTCCTAATGTGCTTTTTTATTATTAAAACCCAAAAAATAAATTTCTAGGTTATAATTTTAATATTTAAATAATAATATTTTTTGGTTCGTTTATGCTTAGTGTTTCATGTCATATACACTATCGAACAGGGAATATTTTTTCAACATATGAGGTTGTTAGAACAGAATCCTTCTCAATATATTCCATATTCTTGAAATCAATGGGGATTAATAATAATTAAATTATAGATTAATGTTATTATTGATCTATTATTGTGGCCTTTTTAGACATATGACATCTCACTTTATTCATATAAGTAATGTTTAATTCATCAGAATTACTTGAGAAAATCATATGAAGTTCCCTGGAAAATCCCAAACAATATAAAATATTATTATGAAGATTAAATTTCCATTTAATTGTAAAATATTACCACCATTTCTAGTAATTTTTAGATCATTTTTATTCTTTAAGTACTTCTTTTTCTTTCATGGATTAGTCACAATATTTGAGGTAATTCCCTTCCACACAATTATATCATTTTTCATTCCTATTGTTACCTAATAAAATTAAACACCTCTAAAACCATTAATATTACTATGAAATTTCTAAAAATTATTAATATACTAAATTTTATTCCATATATATAAATTATTAAATTACATTAATCATTCAACTCTATAGAGCTCTATGCCAACCATATATTTCAGAAAACATCACCTTACATATGATTTAATTTTAGGTAAGTAGTGAGAATACATCAAATATAAATTATTTAAAATTCTTATAATCCACTTTCATAACAATAATGTGATGTTTTTATTTCAATCATTGTTAAGTCTTCATCTATTTCATCAATATATGATCATTACCTAAATTTCATTTATCTAGAATATGGTTTACAGAACCCAACTTCTATTTTTTGTATATAACAGATGAATGAACTAAAAAATTTAAATATCCACCCTTTCTAACGTTCTATTTATCATATTTCTCATCCACCACATTATCAACAAGGTCCAATCACCACCTCTAGTGATTTACACTACACATCAAACTGATAAATCCAATCTCTTCCATTTAGATTTAACAATATTACACCACATATTATTATTATTTGTTAAAAATAATATTTATATTATATTAAATAAAATATTTATATATTTCCCTCTTAATCCTAATTTCATTAAACATACCCTTCTTGTTAAAATTTTACATGGGGACTGACAACAATGTGTTCTGCTACCACATTTATTTGGATAATCAAGATTAATATTATCAATTATTATGAATGTTCATACTAATTTAACTATTAATCAAATTAATTACCCATAAAACAATCTAAAAACGTTCCAAACATGTTATTATTAGGTGTGGGAAGAAAATAAAAGTCTAAAGCAACTTCCAAGGACAAATTTTCATCCCTTGTGGGCCCTCATGCACATACCAAACTCATCGCCAACCTGGGTATACCATGTGGAACCGGCATAGGCTCTCCACATGAACCAATAAATATTACGCACCCCAATTTTATTGAATTTTTTTAATACATGTTCTCATGGATCACGTTTTTTTGATTTTTTTCATGTGTGTATGGATTGGATCGTTCAAGTTGATCCCACCAGGTCATTTGATGTGGGAGATCGATAAACCCAACATACACCCCCACCGACCATGTTCTTACCTATGTATAATATTATATAGACCTTATATTCGATCACCAAGATCATATGGTCATCGGAAATATCACAGATATGTGTCGTAGTATCTCTGATAGGGCTCTTTATTGTGGCCACCACCATCGGATAAAAGATATGATAGTCGAGATACCTCAAATGAGCTTCCCACCATTTCTACCACATCTTGGTATTTTCCTATTCACATGGTTGTTTGAAATATATTAAACATCTTTAATCAGAAACAAACATCACAACATTTTAATTTTTGACTTATTAATTCATAAGATGTACTCTTTTATTCATTATTCGAACTCAAGGTGTCAAAAACCATTCACATATTGTAAAGAAGGAAAACAATTATATCTATTTTTTAAAAAATAATAAATATGATTGGATTCATTACAAGGGAATTATATTTATATATTTGATACCATTATATTGAAATATAGTAGGTCTCTTAATTCATTAATATGAAGATGAGTTTAATGTATTATAAAAAATGGATATAAAGTTATTTATAAGATTCATAAAAGTATATTCATTATAATTCATTGAATCAATGGGATTTTGATTTTTATTATTATTTAGCCAGTGAATTTAAAAAAAATTATCTATTTCCAACATAAATGTCGCTACATTAAATAGGGAATATTTTTCTCTTAAAAACATTGCACTGTGATTTTAGATATTATGTGTATTTTTTAAAAATATTAAATTTGCATTGGTTCATATCAAAATAAATAATAATGTATTTTAATTTAATTATATGATAAACAAATATAGAGTATTAGAAAATATGAGATAATTTTTTCTAATAAATAATTAGTTCAATCAATGAACTATACCCATTTCCTTATTTTAGTTGTCCTTCAGCAAAAAATATTTAATACTTGTTGACTCCACTCACTATGGATGTTTTATCTAATTTAAAACATTGTTATTAACACTATATCCACTAAAAATATTCTTATAGACTTTTGTTTCAATTAAAACTGATAAATGAATTATTATTACCGTTAATAATCCTACAAAAATTAATTTATGGCTGATACGCACATATGAAAAACCACCTAAAAATGATAAAACTTCTATCCAAGGGTAGGATAACATTTTGGACATAATGGAATAGGTCTTTCCAATGTGACACCCCAAGAAAGGTGAATTTACTGCATTTCACATTTTTTAAAATTAATTTTACCATTGAAATTCAATCATGGTAATCAAACAAACCACCAAATAACATTAATGGAATTTTAATTACCATTAAAAATCCCATAAAAACTGAACGAGCCATTGGATTTTGATCATAAATAAAAGAATTCCTATTTGAAGGCATATACTACTCAATTTCCCTAAACATTGAAATTTTCATCATTGAAATGATCAAACAAATGACATACATTCTACAATTTTCTAATATAAAATATGAAATATACTATATATTCTTCAATAAATTAATTGAATTGATTAGTAGAATGGTATTAATTGAACTACTAAATATCTTTAATAATATTATAGAACAACATGACAGTATGTCTCTTACTCATTAATATATCTAGCATAAGGATTCCCTTTAGACAATATCAGAATACTTGATAAACATGGGATTAAAATCACATTCATGAAACTATTCGTATTGTTGATTCTATCTATCACAATGACCAAACACACTAGAAACATAATAAAATCGATAAAGGAATCCATTTTACAATCAATTTTTATATCAGAATTTATGATATTAAGGAATTCATCTGCCAACTGTGTATGCCTCTTTCAATATATACATTTATATCTCATAAAAAATTACCTATTCATCCATGAAAAGTGAGTCAGTTCATAAAATTTTAATAAATGGTTCCATGATTCCATTAAAATATATTAGATCTCACCTTACATTTCTTTTCAGTCTCTTCATGTGAGTCAATATGGGATTCAAGGATGATTGATACTCAATGATGTATTTGTCGACGAAACCCTACATTCTCACCCACATAAATACTCATAATTCAACTAAGAATACTATAAAATATTTATCTTCTGATATCCAAGACATTGATTAAATGAAAATTCATAATATCTCAACAAGAGGTTAGAAGTACCTCGCTATACTTTTATATTACAACATAAATATTTCTCCCCCATCTAAAACCATACTCCAATGCTATAAAAGGGTTCCCTCATGGTTCCACATAGTATGAAACATGGATATTTTATATCCCATAATAAAAAACTATAGTTAAGGGACTAAGAAATATAACAATTCAATTTTAGCCCATGAAAACGTCTACTCAATCCATTTCACTTATTTACAAAATATCACTAATCTAGAATAAAGATACTATCAAACTTAGATTCTTTAATCTCCCAATAAATTTATAGTGACAAAATGTTATAATACGCTTACACTACTAGGCATGATAATCAGACACACCTTCTTATTTCCATCTAGGTAAATACTCCAACAACCCTTTCTCTTCACTTAAGGCACACTAACACTTGGAAACATGAATATTATTGTCACATAATCTATTCTAACACTCTATAGAATTTAACCACCCCATGTTTCATCATTAAGGACTTCCAAAATAATCCAAAAATATTTGTTCCAGGTTCTAACATATTTTCAAACCAAGGTAAAATGATTTTAATAATTACATGTAATGACTCTTCAACATTTTATCATCCTATCGAGAATCTACATCATAAATTCCCAATATATATATTATGTAGATAACATCACCATAAATTAGAATCATTAGAGACCATTACTATGAGGAGTCCTATAGTCTATAAAATTAGAATAAATGAACTTTTGACTTCCATTTATAACAACCAGGTTCTTGTTATCGAAATTAATTCCTATTATGGATAATATTATTATAGAGTTATTTAATAAACTCTATAAGTTTCCTAGATTCCATCATTATAAAATTGTGATTCTTTATTTAGAAGGATCCAAAATTATCAAAATACACACCCATGGCACTCTAATAGGAAAAAACAAGGGTTTATAGCTAGAAAATTCTCATTAAAGTATATAGATTCTCAAGTGTCTCATAGGAAGGAATTACAATTTTCAACAAAATCCTAACTCAACAATGAAAAATTCAGAAAACATTGATGAACTTATCTGTCATCCCACATGGAATCAATACATCCTAAAAGTTAGACTATTATCTTAGCCATCATGGGTCCCCTAAAATTATTAATCAATATCTATTTCAAAGAACATAACTTATTTTATCTAGGATGCATTTTCATTAAAGAAAATTATTCACAACGCAACATCCCAATCTAAGAAATACATTCCCACTATCTCCCAGATAGTATATTGGTCATGTAATCATATATAATAAAGAGGTTACTAATATATCACCTCATTGTTTTTCATGTTTATACTATCCATGGGTGAAATGAAATAAAAAATCATATCAAAATATCATGTAATAGTTCTCTATGAAAAATTATCCCCCATTAATTTCCTAGTTCATATGAAAATGTCTGAGTCATGTTTAGTAAAAAAATATGCATTCTTAAGAACACATAGGGAATCATCCCTTTATAGATTTCTCTATTATAACTATATGTACTATAGATCCTTTATAAGATTTAGTTTAAAATATCACTCTAAATAATCATATGTTCTTAACTCTATACTTCATAATATCTCCTACATATAAATATTCTACATACAATATTAATCGTTGGTGAACTCCTTTAGACAACATGTACCATGAAAGGGGCTAGTGACCTCCTCTTAGTTATCCCCATAGTTATGGGATTAATTATCACTAATTAACTTTTAAATATCTGGAATACATAAAAAAATATTTATAATATGAATAAAAATGAACTGCAAAATATAATATAATTAGATATTGAAAAGCATCAGTCCATAATGTGAAATGTTTAAAAATGTCTCCAGATACATTATCACATACTAAAAATATGTAAGCCCAAACACATATGACATGAATATTCTTCTCGCAATGATATGTCCACACCACCAACTTTCCACATCCACCATCAATCTCTATGAACCATAATCATATATCATAAAAATCATCTGATTTTCCATGACATAAGGTGACCAAAGTAGAAGTCCATATACAGGGTTGGGTGTATAATACCTAGTGTGATATTCTCAATTTTTTTTCCAACCCCATAAGAATATGGATTCTAAATTAGTAAAAAAATTAAATTTTAGGTAATAAAACACCCCTCGACATGATCAATATGTATAAAATTGAACTGTTAGGATCAAACAACCCATAATTCAAATTTATTATGTTCTCCGACCAATAATGTTCTCAACAAGAAAGAATAACAAAATCTTACAACCCAACATCAAATTCCCACATGATAATTACCCTTTGATAAAAAAAAGTCATGAGATTATAGAGGAAATGCCAATATCTACCAATCTTAGAAATATTAGAAGAAACAAAAATCTTTATCATCACTAATGTACATAAGGAAATACATATCCACATAGCTATTGTAGTATTCATTTACATTGGAATGAACACACATCACCATGGATAAATATATGTGATGGGATACTAGAGAAAATACACATATCCAAGTATATATCCATATATTAGGTCCTATTATGTCGCATAACAGTAGGTCAAAAATGAAATAGTATCGGGTGTATTAGTTATCACTAAAATCCTTGATCCATGTGAGAGATTGAGGTATATACAATTTAGTGAATTACTATTTTTTCATTCTCGGGATTGGGATACAGGAGGGAAAATCATATAAATCTATCCCAAGACATATCCTAACCCACAAGGACCCCACTAGGGATGGGGGTTGTAGATTTCACCACATCAATCCCTCTTCTAATAGGATAGGGGTGGAAGAATAGAACTAAGAAGGAAAATAATCCATTATAGGATTTATCATATAAAAAAATAAATATAAATGAATCTTCATTTTATGTTCAAATCTAATATCACAAATAGACAAATGTTTAATAATAGTACTATATAAAATTTGAGCAGGATGAAAAACCCCCATGTATAATACCACATAGTCAATATACAGAAAGGGAAATACATATACTGAATATAATAACCAAAAGGTAAAATTATCTCTCTATATGATATGATATCTACTCATAATATGGTCACCTAGGACGGATTACATCTGAAACTATCTCCACCATAAATCGTCATCAAATACTAATTTACATCTCTTGTAACTATTCCAGCTCCATGCCATCCTGTGTCATCTCTAAAATATCCAATATCTACAAAGAAACTACATGTGTGCGAATAAAAAAAATTCATTCGTGATTATGAACACACATAATATAAAAATCCAAAATAATTATAATATCAAACAGCCCCATGGAATTGATTTGATTTATAAAATCACATTTTTACATGAAGAACTAATCCTATTATTTCTAGTTGGTTTCCTTAATTTTACCCGTGTAAAAGTTCATAATAATGTTATCAAGGAAATGAGGTTGTTCGATGCTTATTTGGGTCTAGATGGCCTGTATTTTGGAGGAAAAAACTTGGCCATATGGTTAGTAACAACTAGGAATCATGATCCCCATGATTAGGAAAAACTGTGATAGTGATCCTAGGAACTATCAGGGGAACACCCAGTTTGATAAAACCATGTCATTAGGTTTTAGGGTTGCGTAGGGATGAAACATTGGGTGTTCTTGGGTTCTTCGTTATTTTAATAACCATGCACTAAAAACTATATGAGGGGAATCTTTGGAGAGATCACGATGCATGGTTGGTGAATGGTATATCCAACTCTATGAACAAACCATGAGACATATAATTTTTGTTTTAAATGAATTAATTGAACCTCACTCATTATAAATAACCCCCATTATCTTTTCTCTACTAGTAGACATTAGCACATATTTTTCTCCAATTTGATCCCTCCTCAAATCCTAAATTTATGCTTTGAAGCTATTCATATTTTTGGCCTTTGAATCAAGATCCATCAATCATTTTAGATTGCCTTCGATTATATCTCAATTTCTGAGGATCCACCTATCCTTTGTCTTCCTCTCAAAAAAGTAATTTTGGTGGGAGATATAATTCCCAATTTTTAGGCAGATTTTTTATTTTTTTATTTCCTTCTCATTTGGAAAAAAACCAATGTTAGAAACTAGGTATTTAGAGGACTAGTTTGGTATATTACCTAACACTATAAGGGGGATGAATTAGTGTTGGGTACTTTTTAAAACAATTTATTTTTTTCCATGTACCTATTAACCTATTAGTATATTTATTATCATATTATCTTATTCTATTCAGCATGAAAGTATATGAAAGTAGTAAATATAGAACATGGTATTTTTATAAGGTTCACTACTAAATAAGAGTATCTAGTCCTTGGAATGGTCTGAAAATAATCCATACCACACAACCAAGAGAAAAAAATAATTTTAATTTGGTTATCCATGAGTAAGATATACCCTAAAAATCTAGTGAAACTTTGAAAATAATCTAATAGTGCATGTTTTACTGCCCTTAGCAGGATCATTATACAACCTCCCAAGATAGTGTTCTCCAAAATGAAAAGGTTTTGTAAAAACAATAATGTATTCTACCTGTTGAGATCTATTGATTTCAATAGTACTACATTGTTCTTCTACAACATTCTTCTCCAATTTTTTACATTCTTATTATCCTGCATGTAACCCTTCTTACTTCTCCACAATATAAAACTTGATAACTGCACAATTTTCTTCTCCTTTTTCATTACTGAAAAACAAACTACTTTGAAACCTCCTCTACATCGTTCTAGATTCATAAATATAAATACTGATTATCAAATCAATAATTACTAGTTCATATTAGCATCATCATATCTAATTATTATTCTTTGATAAAAAATATCAATAGTGTGTTTAGTTTCATTTCTCTTCTCTTATTCTAGTGCAGTTGATGATTGTTTAAACTGAATTTCATTGAACCCTCATTGTTATGAAATAGTAATAATTCATGTAAATCGATTAATATTTTATTAAAATATAACCTAGTTAGATCATATGCATCAATTTTCTATTGATATTTTATTTTCAAACTTCAAGAGTGTTTTAGGTATCATAAATGCTTGACATTTCACGTATAAATTAAAGCATTAATTCAATTGTTTGCCTCCACATTCAAGTGTCAAATTGTTCTATAATTCTGAATGTAGACATTAAATTGTTTCTTGGTCCAAACCACTATCCACTTTGTTTTTATTAACACACACAATATGAATTTATTTAATTCTCTTCCTTCTCTATGCATTCACACAAATTACTTTAGTGAAACCATGCTCATGGAACCACCCTATCTTCTTTTCTTCATGAAAACTCAAATGGTTGTAGTCCATTATTCACCTTATTCATGCACAAGATATTATCGCAAATCATTCATATTATTTCATGTTCCTCATGCATGTGCACACTACCCCTTGTATTCAAACTTTCTTCTTCTTCTTAAAGAGACACTCTTGCAAATAGTGAAGTTCTATTATGTGCAAATAAGAGCAAACAACCCATGAGATTTTCAGGTCTTCTTCATGAAGAACACCAAGGGTTTTTCTAAACTAATTTTGTGTTTCAGTTTTTCTTATTTATTGAAAGGATTCACAGTTCTTCTATGAATAAGGTGTGTAGATATTCTTCGTGCAACCAGGATGGTTCATGGTTTTGTCCTCTTTGTGAATTTTTTAAGGCTTACAGAACTCCTCTATTCACATTTTCATGAAGACTCACTCGATATTCTTTCCCTTACTAAAAAAAGGCGATGATAGAAAAGAGATAATAAGTATAGTGAATGGAAAAAAACTTCAACAATCTTGGTGCCTCTCCTTTTATAGGACTGAATAAATACTTTGCATTGTGTTCAAATCAGATAAGATAAAATGTTTATATATTTTCATGGAATCATCTGAGATAATCTGATTAAAATTAATTAACTATGGGTAAAAGTTATTTCACAAATCCTATAATATTTTCAATTATTGTAAAGAAAAATATATTCATGCATGTCTCCTAAATTTCATGCATTCTCCATTATAACCCATGCTCATATCATCAATGAAATGATATTAATTATGTAGCCTTAAAAACATTGTTTTCCTTTCCCCAATCAAGGTTATTCACTCTTATTGCATGAATACAAGGAGTTAGTTTCATGCATGATCTTGGATTGACCCCTATGTGATCCTTCAACAGGCAGAGATTATTCATGGTGCTTCGTCCATCTTCTCTAGTGAGATAGAGGCGGCGTTGATCAGGAGAGGGAGTAGTATGATGGTGCAAGGTGATATAGAGGTTATAGATGATCGAATGACTATGGTTTAAATGAGCGGGGAATAAGATTAGATGAACACCTATGATCACTCCAATTATTTAAAACCCATCCCTCATCAAATCACCTCCTAGTTTCTGCAGGATTTATAAATAAAGCACTATGGGGGAGGAGGTTTATAATTCTTCTCTCCACCTCCCAGTAACTCCCCTTTCTAATTCTTTAGTTGTAGTCCATGAAAATATCTCTATGGGACCTTAGACAAAAATATACTCTGCCTCGCCTCATGTGCTACTAAAGGCTTACACATGGCACTACATGCTTCAATATGGAAATCTTGTCTGGCTTCCATTGGGTGTGGTTGACCTAGATTCCAGCAAATTCCCCTAGTTAAGGCTAGATGGTTGGATAGGTTGGATACATAATTTTATATGTAATCCATATATAAACACATAGTTAATATCCCAGGTCTGTAATATAATTCAGCATGAGATTCATTTCCACCAAAGAACTCCATGTCCTTCCATTATGTATCTTCAAATATAAAACCCAATAACCACTTATTCAACCTTCACTCGCTAATATTATTCACTTCATGAAAATACATTATTATTTTTTGGAGTATAAATAAAAAAGATCATATTAATCCTATAATGGATGGGACTTCAACCATATTCACTATTTTAAACCATGTATCACATTTCATTCATGTATTTTGAACATAGATGCAGTTCAAAAAACATATGATTTGACAACATGGATAATTTATCAAGTGTGGCATCCAGTACTATGAATCTATAAAAATTATCCACGAATAACCACTTCAACCAACCTCTATCAAAATTAGATCTACTTATTCATATTTATCAACATTAACTACATTTGATAAAAAATACAATTTATACAAAAAAGAACTCCGAACAATCTCCCACTTTGAATTTGTTAAGGATTTTTCACTTTCATTACATATAGAAATTACTAAAGGATACTTGAATATTTCTGAGAACAATCAACCTAAAACTACTTATTATATGACACAGTCTTCAATAAATTCCATAATAATTAGATTTTATACATATTGAAATAATAATTCTATAAGAATATACATTATTCTACCCCCAAAATGGTACACTTCTCATATTGATCATAATTTTTGATCTCATCAATAATGGAATTCAAGAAATTCTTGTATAGAAAATGCACCAGAATAGATCTTCATCTGTGCTATCAAGAATTGATAGCACACACTAATTCTCAGGTTAGGTCCTTTAGAATTTTATTCAACATAAATTACATGTTTTATAAAAATAATACAATTAAAAATTATTTAATGTAATAAGTTGGATCCTTCTTTCTTTGTTAATATGAACAACATAGTTAAATGGTTTTCTCAACCATGTTTTTCTAACTCCTCATGTCTTCATGCTTGCACATATGAACTTATGTTATTATTTTTGTTGAGGAATCATTGATGTATTCACATCATATTCTTCTTTTTGGGGATAAATTTTCTTATTAACACCCTTCATTGATGATATATTTTTACTTATCTTGAGGATTTCTTCTTTATCTAGCAGTAAGGTTGAGAATCTATTTTATATGTGAGCATATTTTTTACATCACTCACACATAACCTCTTCAATAAAAAATTTTCCTTTTCTTTTCAACATATCATTTAATTTAGCTTAATCATGTGGAATATTTTCCTTTCCTTTTACACTATCCATATACTGTATATCCTCAATTTTCATCATTCATTAAAAATAATCTGGAAAGATAACAAACATGTCATTTAGAACTATGGTAGCATGTTTGGATCTTCAACATGGGTTCATCTAAGTGTCATCCTTTTTTATAGTTATTTTGGATGAACCAGCCTTCAACATTTTGATTTATAATCCATGTTATTCACACCTTTCCTTCTTCAAATATTATTAGGAGAATTTGTTTTTACCACATTTTTCTAATTTCTTTCTATGGTAGCTTTTTTATTCATTTCTAGCGTCTGTGGTCTTCAGATCTTGTCAGTTTTTTATACCAGTTGATATTTGAATTCACCAGTATTGTGACCTCTCCTATTACATACATCACATATGTTTACAATCATTCAATTTTTTTCTATAGTTTACAAATGCTTTTGGACCTGTGAATGTGGGTTCTTCCTCTCTGGATTTCACCACCTTGAGATGGGATTCCTTTGAGATTTTATATTTTTTAGGATGTAAAATATTTAATGAAAAATGCCTAAATATGTTTTAGAACCGTCATTGACCCACAATTCATGTTTTCTTGATTTATTATATATAGGATATTTGGGTATTCATCATGATGTATTTATATCTCGGTCAGGAACCATCTTCCTCGTTCTTCTTCCGATCCACCCTAGTCGTGGTAGTAGGTATCTCCTTAGCTTTATTTATCCATACTTGTTATGAATATTTCTTCCACGCTACACTTCTTATGGAAACATATTTACAAACACAAGTACAAGATGGTATGGATAGTACCATATTCTTCTTAGCTTCTTTTGATAGATCATTAAGTGAATTCATGATATTCTTATCACGTGTCGGTGGTATTTAAACCTTATAATCCTCTAATGAACATTGATTACTCAAAGATATGTTTTCTTTCATTTGTGAAGTGTTAATATATTTTTTTCTCAAGATTGGTTATATGAGCTTCTCATTCTAGAAATTTCATATTAATGATGACATTTTCATCTTCAATAATAATCATATTCTCTTCATGATACTTATTCATTCATCAACTTCATCTTCATGAACCTTATTTTTTTTACAACGAGTCACATTCCTTGATCTTTTTGGAAGTTTCCTAAAAATATAACCTCTTGAAATCATTGATATTCTTTTGATGATCTTAAAATTCTTGGATCTTTTATTTCTGAGTCTCATTTAATTTGTCCTTTTCATAAACTCCTTTGTTCCATTTTGAGGAAATAATTTCAAACTCTCTCTTTATTACTTCAAAGGCTCCAACCTATCTAGATATAATTAAAGATTAAACATTTTATTTTTCTATACCCTTCTCCAAAAAATCATTTTCAACTTCCAGTTGGGAGATATCTTTTTTTCATACATTGAAATACTCCAGAAACAAGTGATTCACTTTATTCCAGAATACATTGTATAATAATATTTAATATATCCCTTGATATTTATTTGGATTTTTATATTTATCATCACTTGTTTTTCTAGCATTTTCATCATTATAATAATTTTCAAATATACGAACACATTCCTCCAAAACACTTGAGAGAGGATGATTATCCATCTTTTGGGTGGAATCTTGAACCACCTTCTCATTATCTTATAGGCCTGATATATCCTCATTGTTAGCAATTTATGGAGAAACAAATACTTCCTCTTCTTTCCAAAAGAGGGACTAATTTTTCCACATTATCTTCTCATTCGTTAAACTATTCATCATGGTTTTCGTAGATATGGAATTATGCTCAGAGATAACTGAATCATCACCAAAAATGAAATTAATTGTCAACTAAACAATGTAATTCAAATACTCAACAGAGCATATCATCATTGTAGATAATATAACACATTTTAACCTTCCTCTGATTCCAATTGAGAGAAAAAGTTTGGGATATTCCAAACACTGAGAGGAGGGTGAATCCATGTTGGGTACTTTTTAATCCAATTTTATCTTTTTATTCCAATACCTCTTGACATTTTAGGATATTCATGATATTTTTCTATTTTTCACTATTTTATACAATTATATGTAAGCGGTAAATATATAAAACAATATCATTATAGGTTTTTTCACTCAATAAGAGTAGCTAGTCCTTAACATGGTTTGGAAATTATCTTAAACACAAAACCACTTGAATCAAATCCTTTGAATCTGATTATTTTGTGTAGGATATACCCTCACACTCATGGGGTACTTTAAAAGGAATCCAATAGTTCATGTTTTATATCTATTGGGTGTATATTTAAATTTACCATCACAATAGTAATCTCATTATTGATAAGGTTTTGTAACACCAATAATGTCTTCAACCTATTGAGACCTTTTGATGTCACAATACTTATTTATTCTTCCAAAACCATATTCATAACTTTTTTACATTCTTAGAAACATGCTCGTAACCCATCTTACTTATTCACAAATTTAAAATAGATAACTACATAATATTCTTCTCATTATTATTTAGTGCTAACCCCACTGCATAAAATCCTCCTCTTGTTCTTGCTATAGTCACAAACATCATTGGTTATTATAAAATCAATAAAGACCAACTCATGTTAGAAACACAAAAATATATTATTATTCTTTGATACAAAACATCCACAATGAGTTTAGTATCATCTCTCTTCACTTCTTTATGGTGCATTTGATGTTTGTTTAAATAAATTGCACTGAATCCTCAGTGTTTTTCAAGAATGATCTTTCCCATTTACCATGTAATATTTTCTTGAAATATAACGTATTTAAATCATATGAATAATTTTTCTATTTATATTTTTGTTAAATAATCATTATTGTTTCAGATATCTCAAATGGTTCAATTTTTCACACATGTTTGCAAGAATTCATGAAATTGTTTCCACCATGTTCGAGTGTCGAATTTTTCTATAAGTACCCATAGAAGCATAAACATATTTCTTAGTCTACACTAATATCCACTTAGTGCTTTTTAAGACACACACAATATTAATTTATTTTTGTCTCGTTCTTCTCTTTATATGCACACAAATAACTTTGGTGAAACCATGCATAGGGAATCCCCACATCTCATTTTATTCATGGAAACATGAATGGGTGTAGTCCACTTTTCACCGTATTGCTGACATGAGTATCTAAATTCAAGAACATGAGTGCATGTGCATCATGCATGTGAACAATACCCCATATAGTAAAATTTTATTCTTCTATTCAATGGGAAACCACTGTAAATACTTTATTTCATTTTTGTGAAAACAAGAGAACCTAACCCGTAGGCATTGCGTGTCTTCTTCAAAAAGCACATCAAGGGTTTGGTTAAACCAGTCGTGTGTTCAGTTTATTATTCCTACCACAAATTATTCACAATTATTCTATGAATAAGGTGTGTAGATCTTTTTCATACAAAAATGATGGTTCATGGGACACTCATATTCATGAATACTTAAAGTATCAAAGAACACATCTCTTCCTGATGCCTTAAAGGATAGTGGGACCTTCTTTCCCATTGTGAAATAGAGGTTTTGAGATGCAAGAGATCTAAAGTATAATTAATCATTGAAAAAATCAACAGGCTCGGTGCCTATCCTTTTATAGGAATTAATCAAATCTTTTTCACTGTATTCAAATCTTGTAAGTAACACTGTTTAAATATTTTCATTGAATCGGCTAAGATCTTTGGATTATGAATGTTTAATTTCATGTAAAAAATATGTCAAAAATCCTATAATATTTCACATTATTATACAAGAAAATAATCATGTTAATAATCACAAAATTTCATGAAATCATCATTCAACCCCAAGATTGGATCATAAATGAAAATTGGATTTATGACGAGGCCTTAGAAAAATATTTTTCATTCAGCTCGTCAATGTTATTTGCACTCATCACAAGAATACAAGGAATTAGTTTCATGAATGATATAGGTTAAAACCTGATATTCTTCATTGATGGTAAGAGATCATTCATGGTTCATTGACCTTCTTATCTAGTGAGACATCAGTAGTGTTGAATGATGGAGGGTGGACGATGATGGTGTTGGGTGATACATAGGCCACAGATGATCATATAGATCTTCTTTAAATGAGAAGGGCATGAGATGAGATGAATATCTAAGATCTATTGGATCATTAAAAACACATCCCACATTGAATCACATACCAATTTATCTACCCTTTATAAATCAATCACGACAGGGTGATGTTTACAATTCCCCTCTCTCCCTCCCTATACTACCCAATTCTGATTCTGTGGGCACACTCTACACCCACCCCTCTACAGTCCCTTTGCCCAATCTATGCTTGGTCTCACCCCGTGAACTCCTGTAGGATTACACCCAACCCTACATACATGCATCCATCTATAATTGATGGCTTCTTTTTTTGTGGTCTACCTAGGGTCTTGCATATTACCTCAGTCGGGGAAAGCTGGTTTGCATGGTTGGCTGCCTAATTTTTTATGTAATTCACATTTAATCACTTAATTAAACACCCAGTGTGTAGTGGAATTAAATATCTTATTCATGGAAAAATTAGAACTCCATGCCCTTCCATAAAGTATCGTCAAATATAAAACCAACTAACCACCTCATAAACCATCATTCATTAGTCATATTCACTTCATGGAAATCCATTATTCTTTTTGGAGTAAATATTCCAACGATATTATTAATCTTCAAATGGATGGTAATTAAACCATATTAACTATTGTAAAAAAATTATAAAATTTAATACATGTATTTCTAATATAGATCCAGTTCAACAATTGTCTGATTTAACAACAATGGAGAATTTCTCCATAGTGGTCTCAAATTCTATGAATCCACAATAATTATGTAGGCAACCTCGCTTCAACCACCCTCGATCAACATTTGAGATATTTATTCATTTTGATCATCACTTCCATCTCTTGACAAAAAATAAAATTCATACAAAAAAGTGGCCCAAAAATATCGGTGTTCTACCATAGGCTTAAGGAAGGTGGTATATACATTTTCCCTAATGTTTTTGCATCTATATTACTAACTATATTGGTCCACACATGGATCCTTACTGTTATTACTTCTAAATTTTTTAATATTCCCAAAATTAATTGTTCCCTCTTGTATTGATCATAGTTGTAGAACCCTATCATGTCTGGAGGATTTCAACCTCTATTTGATCCACCAATATGGTGTGTTCCTTTATCTAACCTGGGTTAAACCACCCCATAGGGTGTTTATTATTTCCACCCTTGTAGTGGGAGCCTTAGTGATTTAAATTATTTAGTTGGAGAGGTTCATGCCTCCTTTTACATGTCCTTAAATTCTATTAAAATTATTAAATGCTTGATTAAATGATAATTCTAAATTTTTATAGACACTTACATATCCCTAATCTCTTATTGTATTACTTGTATGATTTTATACCTCGATATGGAAATGAATTATAAGAAATGTATGCAAATTGTTACTTATTAGTATGACACTGACCTATTATTATTGTGGTATGGAACCAATGATTATCATTGTGTTGAACCTATGATAATTTAGGAATGGATCATATGATTATTAATGTATGGAACATATTATTTTCTTGGTAAGGAATCAGAAAGGGTTTCACGGTATGGCACTTACGACCCCTTGATATGATCATTTACAGTTTGGAACCATTGTAGATGTTCCCCGTATGGAACATGTGACATCCATATAAAGTTACAAGTAAATATTCATGATAAATAGAAATAGACTAATTAGTTTACAATTTTCTATGGAAATTTTATATTTTCATAAATTACTTCTTAAATATTTTACTTGAACATAGTTACGATTTTTACGAACATGCACGATTTTTTATATACATCATTGGTGGTGTCCTACTGAGTTTATCTCACACCTTACCTTGACCACCTATGGTACTCAGGAAAGATTATATAGATTAAAGTATATATAGTGAAAATATATTAGTTTCCTATTCTTTATTAGTTATATCATGGGTGTGAGGGATCAGAGGACCAAGCTTTGGATTGTGATGCACTGTAGAGACGGTCTTTTGGTATTTTGGTTATTTGATATACCTGTATGTACTGGATTCAAACTACCATTTTTTATTTTATTTTTGGCTTTGAGACATGACATCACATCATATTGTACATGGTTCTTCATATTTATATTGACAGACTATTTAACATAATCATATGGATGGTTGCATTCATTGTTATTTTTTTAATTATGATCCTATTATTATGTCTTATTTACACAAATATGTTACACTAATTATGAGGGTATAGTATCCCTAATATACCACCCTATAACCTCATTGTTAGTTTGCAGCCTCTAGCATATGGGGAGGAATGCATGAGGCTATGTGGCAGATCAGATCGGTCACTATTTAGTAGATATTTAGTAAATTAGATTATAAAAAACTATTGTAAGTGGCCTATCCTACTATAGGATCAACACTGAACATGGACCCTCTCAAAATGAGGTCTCACTTACCCCTTCTTTAAGCACAGATGAAAGACTACAGAACCTCAAACATGTGATGTCTGACTAGAATCGACCTCATCACTGGTCTCAAAGTGATTCTTCTTGCCAGTAGATACATCACTACTAGGTCGAGAAGCTTATCCACTTTGATTTGGTGCTTCTTCTTCCCGAGGATTACATTTTTTAATAGGATTGTAGTTTGAAAAGTGACATAGCATGTTTTCTAACTATGTGTTACAAAATTAAGAAGTTAAATTTAGAGAAAATTGACCAGTGGGTCATTTATAGTCATTTTCCATTTCAAATGAAAAATAGGATGATGTCACAATGGATTTTTTTAACTAGATTACAAATATCCCATTGAGGTATTGATGCATTATTAGTGATCATCGATAGTCTCATAATGTTCAATCACTTATTACCTATCTGAGACACCTTATCATTAGATGATATTTGGAGACTGTATACTAATGGGATAAAATTCATATATGAGGACCCGTATAAAAACATTTATAATAGGGACAATCATATTACATCGAGTTTCAAGTAGGGGTTCTATAAATCCTTGAGTACTCAGATGATCCAAAGCATAACCTATCAGGCTCAGACAAATGTTCAATCATAATGGTTGATAAATATACTACATGTCATACTATGATCATGTTTCCTTGATTTTGGAGTATTCTAGGAGAAATAGACAACTTTTTGAAATTTTACCTAAAATAATAGCTTCTAGTTGATGAAATAGTTGACTACCTATGAGGATTAATATAGTAGGACATGTCATTGGACTTTTTTCATATTATGGGATGGTGATACATCCTAACATAGACCTCATATAGTATAATAGAAATTAGAGAAAGTATAGTTTATCAAGAAAAAATGTATACAACATAGTCTAGTAAAAATTCATACGTTGATCATTGTCATCGACCACTAGTTTACAATGTTGGGTATTAGAAAATTCATGCATGTGTCGAATAGACAAGTGATTTGATGATTTAGATGGAAGATTAATCTTTAACCTCGTATTGTTGGATCTTTTTAGGTTATGGAGAGAGTCGGTCTAGTAGCCTATCAATTTAGGTTACCACAATGGTACCCGACTATTCACAATGTCTCCAATATTTCACTTCTTGTAAAATTGTATTCATGTCTTTCTCATTTATTTTATCCTGATTAGGTTCTTTTGGAGGTGGATTTCTCCTTTTGGGAGAATATAATCCGTACATTGGACCTTTGTACGATGTCTCTCTGAGGTAGGTAGGTTCATCTTGTATGGTTTATATGTCAGTACAGTCACGTATAGGATGAGACTTGGGAGTGAGAGGCTGAATTACATGATCAGTGGAAGAATTTATTCTCAGATGATTTTTTATAACAATTGTAAGGGAAAATCAAGAATCTGTTTCATTAAAGGGGAAACACTATAAGATTCAAGATTTTACATGATCTAAGGAACCTTTTATTTTCATTTTTTCCTTACTTTTATGCTTTTAAATGTTCCAAATATGGTTATAGATGAAATGAGGTTGTTTGGGGCTTGTTCATAGCCTAAAGACCTAATTTTTAGAGGAATCAACTCAGCTAAAATATAATTTGAAAACATTTATTTTAGTACCTATGTTTAGAAAAATAGTGTTTGATCATTAGATGATCTATAATGGGGTAGAATGGTTTGATTAAACAATGGGATCAGGCTGTAAAGTCATCTGATGCTAAGAAAGTGGGTATGTGTGGGATATCCATAGTTTTTCTAACTCTGTGTTATAGGAGATGTGTAGGTTGTATTGTGATATAAATGGGTTAACAGATGGTGCATAGTTTGGACAACCGTGCTTCTATTCTAGGAAATATTTATTTTTTGGTATAATTGACTAAATTCCTTCTCACGCATTATAACTCATTCCAACCCTTCTCCATTCCCCAATAGTAGACAAAATCTCCTCTTTTCTCCTATTTTGAGCTCTCCTCTAAGCCGAAATCTATGCATTGAAGCTATTAATCCATCCAACCCCTAAAATATGTTTCTTATGCCATGTTGGATATCTAGTGGTAATCTCTTAAAGACTTAAGATCCATTTAGTGTTTTTCTTCTTCTTGGTGATGCTATTTTGGTGCGATCTCTTATGCCTTATTTTATGGGTGTTTATCTTTGTTGAAGTATTATTTAAATATTGACAAATCCAAAGACCGATACATGACCATTTTTCTATAAAAATATATTGATATGTGGTATATACCATTTACATAATTGTTTTACATCAGTTTTACAAACTCCATTAGGTCTTACGTTGAACATTCTAGTCATTTCTTCTAACGTATATGATAAACCATAAATTAAATTTCCCTCAAGTATAAATGTAACTTATATAATTTAATCATGGTTTCAGGAATTCAACATCAACTAGAGCCACCCGTGTTTTTTTGTTTCTTTTTCATCCTAGATTTAATCCATTACTTTGGGTTTGTGAGCTTTCCACCCTTTTACTGGGAGCTTATTTTAATAATATGATCTTGTTGTAGAAGTTCATGACTCATTTTCCATTTAATTAAATGTAATTAAAATCATAAAATAGTTTACTAACATATTATTATGAATATTTATGGTTATGAACATAGCCCTTGTCTCTTATTGTATTACTTGTATGATGTTACACCTTCATTTGGCATTGACTTATTATAATGGTGTGGCTTTTGTTATGTATCGTTATTGAACCATCCAATGATTATTGAGGTATGTAACCTATGATTATCATGGTTTGGAACCTATTATTATTGAGGTATGTCATGTATGATTATTAAGGTTTGGATCCTATGACTATCTCAGTATGGAACCAGATAGGGTATCGTGGTATGGCACATGTGACCCCATAATATGGCCATTTACAATATGGAACGACTGTGGATGTTTGGGTAATTTAACCAATGGCATCAATATACACATAAATCTATAGTTATGTGTCACCCTAGATAAATTCCATGGGACCTGGCCCATGTTTTACTATTCCATTTATCACATGAAGATTATGTCGAGCTAGTTATTACCACTGTTGATAATTTTTATGTTTGTGTGTGTATATATATATATATATATTGATACACATATTTCATAGCCTGTTTATCTTAAAACATATGTTGTTGAATTTTTATATTTGTTAATACTTAATACTTAAATTTTATACTTGTACAATATTATGCTAATTTGGCAACCATACCCATCTATGAAACATGATTATAAAGAATTTTATAGACATCTGAGTCAATGTTCTGAAGAATGGTTTGGAAAACATAATTAGTGATAGATATCCTCATACTAATTCACTCTATTCTAAAGGTTGTCACAAAAAAACTTCCAGTGGACTCTAACTAATAACAAGATGGTATTTTTCTCTGCACAATATGCTCTCTTTTTTCAACAATACCGTGAAGATATGGACCATCTTTTTATGCTCGCAAATAGACTCTTCACTCTAGAAATACATGTTCAACATATTTTATTACTCCATATCAAGTTTTTTTAAACATCTCTCTAACCATCAAAACATATCAATGTCCAAGAAGATATCTACCCTATTCATGGTGGCTTTCAATGAAATGGTCCATATCATTTGGAGAGGCCATAATAAGTGCATCCACGAGTAGACTAGATTCAATGTACAAGAAGAGTTAGAGGAAATCATCTAAGAAGTCCACCATTCCAATGCACTGCATAAGGAAGGTTTTACTAATTTAGTGAAAGACTTTACCATGCTAAGACGTCTTCGAATTCCTAGTAATTTTCCTCCACCACATAATACAATCTAATTCTTCTAGTATCCTCCTCTTACTGGTTTGATGAAATGAAATTATGATGGGGCCTCAAAAAGAAATATTGGAATGATCAGGTAGGGATTCAATTCCATGGATTGTTCTAATGATCATATTTTTCAGCAATTCCCCCCTTTTGGATGTTCTACGACTTTAGAAGCTAAAATTAATGTGCTTACTATGGTAGTAAAGTTTTCCAGACATTAAGGGTGGAACAACATCTGGTTTGAATGCAACTCCACAACAATTTTCCAAGATGATATTACATGATAACTTTACCAGACATGGAAAATGACAATTAAATTGATTAACTACCGTGATCAAATTTCTTCAATGAACTATAGTATCAAGATTGAATTCTTTGAAGCTAATGCTCTTGCAGATTCTATTGAAAAAAAATGTATGAATCAAGAGGCCTGTACTTTTTCCATAATTGTCCCTAATAAATTTTTATCAATCATTCATATAGAAGAAATATCGATGACTACTTTTAGGTAGGGGTATTTTAAATATTTTATCAACATAATATCTTTTGTGATCATTCTTCTAAAAAAGCACACAATCTGGATTTTTTATAGACACACTAGTGTCAGCCTACATAGTTTCTCTCCCATCCTATCCGGGTCAGATATGGTAGTTGAGAAGATTATGTGGATATATGTAGGTGTAGGGTAAGACACACTATTTTCAATGCTTTATTGGTTATAACAAGAGATCAGAGGAGCATAGGACTAAACTGTCGATCATGATGCAATCTGAAGATGGTCATTTGGTCTTTTTGTTCAATTAATATAACTATTTGTGTTGGATTCCAGTTTCCATAGTTCTAGTTCTTTTTTATTTAGAGAAATTAGATCATATCATTTTGAATGTGGAACTAGATATTTATATTATTGTCTTTCTTATATATTCCTGACCTTATTTTTCTTGGGATACGTTTAACAATAATTCTTACTTTGGGTGGATGGATGATTCGAGATGTCAAAGGTTCCAAGACATCAGAATGCTATGTGAACTCGGGTGTACCTTCTCATATACCAATGGATATTGACTAGTAGCGAGGACCACTAAGAATACCAAGGGGAGACAATTCCTAAAATTTATGAGTTGCTATAATAGCAGAGAAAATAAAAACCGATTGACCATATTAAGTAACCATCATAGCTAAATAAGGATTTTTTGAAATTTTAAATACATTATCAAGTTTTATAATTGATGGGATGTTATACATGTTAGATGAATTTTAAATGGGTGGCCCATATACATCATTAATGAAAAAAAATGATTCTAAAACTCACCTCAAACTAGGTTCCATAATCCATACTCCATTTTATTTTACCTCACAACTAAAAAGATAACACCCTTATCCTAAAATTGTGACCTACAACCATATAGACATCATCTTTAGTACCCATGTTCCATGGTGGCCTGGGAAATATGTGAGTATTACATAGTAGACCACCAAAAACAACATCCCAAAAATTAACACTCCATAACTATACATGAAGTTCTCAAGCAAACCAATTATTGTTTTAAACATTTATTCATTCAAAAATAAAATCATAAACCAGATGTGAACTCAAGTGTTGGGTTAACCGTAGGAATAGTGCAAACCAAAATTCAGGGTGTCTCTGAGCATGTCATGATGATTTTTCCAAACATAATACTCCTGATCATGGGTAATATACCCATCCCTACTAAGAACTAATATCTGAGGGAAATATACACATTCCGTGATCCCTACATCTCTTGAGGGTAGTTTTCGTGTAATACCCAATAATTTTATGTATTGAATTTCCCTTCTTATAATTATTTCATATAGTATAGAAAAAATTATCATTCAGAGAAACCAACAAAACAATATTCTCATAAATTAAAAATAATATATTAGTAATCAAATAAACCAATAATAGTTCCGGATATTACTATAGGAAAATAAATGAAAAATAGTAGAATAATAATAGGATTACATGGATCTAATAAATCAACCCAAATGAATTCACTCAAGACCAAATCTATACAAATAAAACATAATTTTAATAATACATAATTAATTATGAAGATGAAATCCTATAAAAAATTGATAGAAAATAGAATTAAATAAATAAATACTAATATAATATATATTTATAGGAAGTAGTTAACACATTTTTCCATTATGAATCTGAATGTTGTAATAGTATTCTTATTATTGGAATAGTAATCTGACTATTGGAATTGTAATTTGGCAGTTGGAATAGAAATATGAACATTACAATAGTAACCTCACCTATATATATGTAAAATAATATTTAGGTTTCTAATATAATGAAAATATTACACATTTATATGAGTTTACATGTAAATAAATGTTTTAAAAATGATAGATTAAATTTTGGTATTTTTGTAAAACATAATTTTATTATTTACTGTATTATAATGAATATAATGATTTAAAATAAATTTTATTTTCATAAAATGGATTCATAAATTAAAATTATGATTTATTATAATGACAATATAATTTTCTGAGACCATAATTAATTTTCCAAATGGTCAAAAAATCAATTAAAGTATTAAAATATGTATTTTCCAAATAAAAGAGGATTTTATTTGAAAATTTATTTCCTCATATATAAAAATTCATTTAAAAATAGATTCTATTTTTAAAATCTATACATCATAAAATTATTGGGTTGAATTTATGTGATTTTTCAAAAATATTTGTATTCTCTATGAATAGTTAAATATAGTAATTTATATTATTATACATTAGAAGCCAACTATATGAATTTTTGAGTCATGGAGTATATAATCACCCATTATTTCGAAAATACTTGAAATATTTTTTATATATAGTCAAAATAATCAATATTGTAAGAACCTAGATCTTTTTTTTAGGTATGTCTTTCTTTTCTAGTTGTTTTAGAGAAAATGATGAGTTTCTTGAAATTTTAGGAGTTCACATTGTGTACTTATATGTACACACTGGGTACCTGGTTGCCGTTGGAAGCCACATGCCAGTCATGTAACGACCAAGCACATGGGTGTGTGGGGTGACCTAGTGGCCAACTAACACAGAGGACGATTAAGGCAAGTACACACCATGTACATCTAAAGAACACATCATGTACTTTTTTTTATTTCATTAAAAAAGTCAGTTTCATTTCTAATCGACATAAGACCCTTCTTCTCAACCTATCCCATCATGAAGCATCCTTAGCAGTGAATCTTCTCTGAGCCCCCGACTCCTCATCCATTCTACAAATCAAAAATAGTTGATTGTATTGGAATCACCATGGTAAGCTCTTCCTTCTTCTAGAGTATCATTCCCTAATTTCTCCTCTTTCACGAGATATCCTTAGTTGAAAATTTTTGGCATTTTTATAGATATATGTCGTTATAGGGTGATTCAAGGCTTGATGTTCATGTATATCGTTCGTACAATTCCGAGGTGGGTGGTTTGGGCCTTTCCATCCTTAGTATTTGAGTTATATGTTCTAAAGTTCCCAATACCCTAGTTTGGGGTATTGCGTGTTTATAGTTTTTAACCCTGTTAATGCCAGTTATTCTGTGTATGTAGAAAAGAAGTTGTTTGATTGTGTTTAGGGTTAATTACCATGTTATGGATGTGTTCTCCCATGCTTGTTTGATTTGGGACTTTTGGTCTAGACTTTCCTATTAGGCTATTGTTTTCCATTCCTAGTGTTGTTTGGATGGAGTGATTATTGTGCATGCCTTATAGCTAATTTATCCATGTTGTACATTGGGATTTACTTTGGATTTTGATTATCGTTTATGCACGATTGCTTCAAATTGGGCTGAAAGAACCTGGTGTAGTGAGACCATAGGGGAAATTGACGTTGAGAGATTTACTAGTGTGTTTATTATAATTATCATGTTGTGAGACCATAGGGGGGATTGACATAGAGTGATCCCTCCGAGTGTCAATAGTTACGTTACGATACCACAGGAGGAATTGACGTTGAGTGTTTCCATAGAGTGTCTGTAGTTAGCAGTCAAAATACTATAGAATAAATTTATGGTGAGTGTTTCCTCAGAGAGTCATTGATTACACATGATTATAGGGGTAATTGACGGTGAGTTCTTCCTTAGAGAATCTATGTTACATATTTTTTTTGTATTTTGAACTAGAGGGGTTAGGTTATGATAACTACCTAGAGGGTTACATGAGTTTGTTTATGAACCATAGGGGATAGGTTGTGAGAAATTTTCTAGAGGGTTGCTTGTATTTGTTTCTGGTTGGTTAAAATGTAAAAAGTCAATTTTTTTAAATTAAACTGTAGGAATGTCTACATTTGTGTGCATCCTTTACTATTGATTCATTTTCTTATTGCCTTGTATATATATTCACTGACTATTAGGCACATATATTTTGGTGGTTTCCCACTATGATTAATCTCACACCCTTTTGGGTCATTCTTTTGGGCCCAAACTGATTATATAGTTGCAGTTCTAGATAAGGTAAAGTTCCCTTCTACTTCAGGAACATGATTACTATGGAACTGGAGAGTCTCAAACCAAGATGAGGCCAATGATGCTGAAGATTTGTTTACTTTTTTTCTCTTCATTTGGGTTTAGTACTGTATTCCAGCATTGTGACTTGTTTGGATTCTTTCTTAGACATATTTATCATGCATCATATATATATATATATGTTCTTAGTTGTTTATTACATCCAATATTCTATTATTTACTATTGTATGATATTATCACTACTTCCGCAATTGTTATCTATTTCTTTTCACTGCATTACTCTCTAATGAGGGCATAGTTTCCCCACTATCACACCCAAGGCCCTCACTGTTAGTCGGCAACCTCTGGAATTTGGGGAAATTCACTTGATTCCATGTGACCAACTGGGTACAGGGCACCTCTTGGTGGCACCCTGAACCAGGACATTACAAAGTGGTATCATAGGAATTCTTTTCTTCTTGACTTACTGTTTGGAGATTATAGCCAGGGATAGGATAGAATATCTAATTGGTAATAAGTTGTGCCCGAGAGTAGTTGACCTGTGTATAAGGAAAAGCTAATTTTCCTTGATTATTGTAAATATTTTTTGTTTTTCAATTATTACAATTGATTTGATTTCACAATTTGGTGATTCAAATGTTTTTTCTGTCATCATTGATATTATTGAGGTTATATTTCTATTGCAACATGATGAGATGAGGGTATGTGATCTCATTCATTATATGGAAACTTTCTAAATAACACATTTTGTGGATTATTTTCATGCCATTTAAGGTGAATTACTAATTTCATATTGTTATGATGGAATTTGTTCAAGATTTCCATGTTTTTGTGATAGATTCCTCAATAGAATACATTTTGTTTGATAGGGTGTCGTATTTATACTGTTTTTCTTGAATGAACACCAAAAATTGGTTCTTGAGGTGTTATGGGCTCTCATAGATCAGAATTTGGTGGATTATTTCCTTGTTAATCCTTTTATATAACATGTATAAGATTCAATTAATTGATTTGTGGGGAGTATGGGCCCTCACAGATCAGAATATTGCACTTTATTGTCTATTTTAGTGTTTTTGGGTTCTAGAGTAGTTTCTGAGGCTTACTATCTAAACAAAACCTAGAAAACACATCTTCTAATAATTAATAAATGACATGTGTCCTTCTGTTCTAGAAGGAACTGTTTTTCTTAAGTACACACCGTGTACTATATGTGGATGCCACATAGTCGCAAACTATGTCATTGGCTATGTGGTCCGAGACACGGGGATATGAAATATTTGGTGGGACACACCATGTACCAGATGTACACAGTATGTTGTGTAGTCCATGTGTCCACCCATGTGAATAACGACATAGATGGATAAAACCGAGGTTATACATGTCGTTTCAATCTTGAACATGACTTATAGTATAACCTTTATATCTATCCATGTATCGAACAACAAGATACAGTAGAATCCTTCTAGTACACATTATGTTTGGCATAAACACACCGTGTAGAATCAGTCATGTGCCCACCTGTGTGACTAATAAAATGGGAAGTTGAAACCTAATTAGTAAACTTCATGTCCATCTATAACACGCCGTGTAGAGTGAGCTGTGTAACCGACTATGTGACTAACAACACAGGTTGGTGAATTTCATCTAGTACACGCCGTGTCTGACACCAACACACCGTGTAGTATTTTTCTAGGGGAACCATCTGGATTATCAATGTAATGGAACTCAGGAAGGGGAAGATGATTCAAGTACATTCTATGTGTTAGGAAAACATACCATGTGTATGGGGTGTTAAACAACCTGGGTTAGAAAAATTACATGCTCATGTGAAGGCTTAAGGGAACATGTCGTGTAGGTGTTATGCATGTTGTGTATCGATGTTTGGAAAAAAAAATATGAATGCTTTCTTTCTCCTATTCCATTCATACACTTCTATGTTTCGGTCCTTGATAATATTGATCTATGGTGTGTGCTTGACCTTGTAGTGTCATATCACTAAGATGTCCTCTGATTGGGTACCAGTTATAGGGAGGTGATCAGACTCCAGACTAGGAAGATCAGAGACCACCAGCAGATCTTCTTATAGTTTATGTCTTGGAACTAGCTATTATCCCAGATACAGGTGCATATTCACAGTTCTGAGAGGGCTTTATGAGGTATATGTAGTTTCTCCACCGAGAACCGCATCATGCCCTATTGATGGATGAATTGAAATGGGTTTTCCTACCACAGTATCCTCCCACCTTCACAGTGGAAGGAGGACCTCAAGTTGCAGAGTCATTATTAGAAGCCTTGATTTCTATCTTCAAGAATCTAGAGATGCCTCCAAAGAAGAGGGTGAAGTTATCTACTTATATGCTTCGGGATTCCACCAAGAGATGGTGGGATGTGGTTTCGTAGGCAGGACGCTGGTAGGGTATGGCTAGGTATGTGTTTCAGTATACCTTCTACGATTACATCATTCTGGAGACCTTGATGGATGATCGAGCCCTATAGTTTATGATTTTGGAGTAGGGTACACTTTCAGTTATGGTGAATTCTTCTCACTTCACAGAGAACTTGAACTTTACCCCCCCCCCTTTTAGGGGGATATGAGTTTTTACTAGAAAAGATGTTTGAGGATTGTCTCATACAAGACATTCGGGCTCAGGTGAACATCTTCATATTGACTTACATCACATCTGTATTCAACCAGGTGCTGATCATAGAGCACAACCTGAGGGATTTTAGAGATGTGGTTCAGGGTGGCTCAGCTTAAAGAGTTGGTATTTCTCGAGCACATAATAGGAATAATTGTAGGGAGTCTACACGTGGAGATCCAAGTAGGTGGGATACACCTTCAGGTATCAATTTGGTATTCTAATAGTGTCGGGAAGGTAAGGCATACTAGGCCACATTTCCCAAGAGACCTAGTGGGGTGCTGATCTAGTGCCAAGACGAGTCATCTTTAACGCTTCTATCAGTTCTTCTCACCAACAGCAGGTAATATGGGTTCTTGTATGATTCTACATTTAGGAGTAGCACCACTACTTTCTCATCAATCTTTGAATTGGAGTTCTTCCAGCCATTTAGGTCAAGGTGGAGGTCGTGGCCACTATGGTCAGACGTAGGGTTTTTGATAGCCACAGGGTGGATCAGCTTCGGGATCTTAATCTGGTTCACAGGGTCATGGTGAAGGTCAGGCTTTTGTGGTGGAGCAGAACTAGCATGAGCAGGATCCCAGACCCTCTACAGTTAGTGGTACGATCCTAGTTTCCTCAGTTTTAGCTTCTTCACATTTTGATACAAGGGCTTCCCATAGCTTTTTATCTATTGTTGTTGTGGAGAGACTTTGACACTGTATCTTTTCTTCTATTGATATATTGATGCTATACACTCTGTTGGGGACTACAAAAACTAGTGTACCTCATTGGAAGGAGTTACCTCTTTAGGTTTGTGGGTGTCACTTCTTATGGAACAATTATTTCCTAGAGATGACAAGTTATTATATCATTCTCAGAATGGACTGGTTAGTTCTATTCTAGGCTTTTGTTGACTGATATCATCATAGGGTGAGTTTCACATCTCCAAAGGGTATATATTTTCTTTATAAAGGCGAATGGGATGTCTAGGTGAGCAGAGCGAGACCCGAGCATCATTGGTTGGGAGGTGTTATAGACAAGATTTCTAGTCTATATCTGGATGACCATGGTACTTTATACTAGGACTTTCCTCTACTGATTTATCATTTTTGGGATGTATTTTGAGAAGACTTTTTAGGTTTACCTCTAGAGAGAGAGGTGGAATTTTTTATTGAACTTGTTCCTAGACTGGAACTAGTGTCCATTCTTCCTTACAGGATGGATACACCAGAGTTACAGGATCTCAAGAGGTAGTTGGGGGAGTTAAAATCAAAGGGTCTAGTCCAACCCAGTACTTCTCCTTGGGGTTTTCCTGTCTTGTTTGTGAAAAAGACAAACATTACAATTCAACTTTTTCTGGATTATTGGAAGTTGAACCGGTTGACGGTTATGAACTGATATACCTTGTCAAGGATTGATGATCTCTTTGATCAGCTTCATGGAGACTGGGTGTTCATGAATATTGACTTGAGATCTGGTTATCATTAGTTGCATTTTAGACCATCTGATATACCTCTTTCAGTCTTTCGGAGCAGGTATAGTCTATAAGAGTATGTGGTTATGTCGTTCGGTCTCAAAAAAGCACCTGCAGTTTTTATGGTACTGATGAACTGAGTGTTCCATCCATACATGGATTCCTTCGTGGTAGTTCTTGTGGACGATATATTAGTGTACTATAAAACTAGATAGGACCATGCCACCCATCTTGAGATCATTTGGAGGACATCGAGAGAGCATCAGTTATATGCTATGCTCTCAAAATGCCACTTTTGGATGGACCATATTCACTTCTTTGGTCATGTTATCTCAGATACAAGAGTATCAGTAGACACGGAAAAGGTGGCAGAAGTATTTTCCAAGGAGAATATGAAGAACATATTTGAGGTTTAGAGTTTTATGGGGATTTCTGTTTAATAAAGATGTTTCATACATGACTTCTCGTGCTTAGCAGCACCACTAATGGTTCTGACTAAGAAAGGTGTGATGCACTTGTGGTTAGATTCTTTCGAGTCATCCTTTCAAGAGTTGAAAGGGAGGCTGACTTCAGCATCGATACTAGTATTTCCCGAGCTTGGAAATATCTATATTGTGCACTGTGATGCATCATGTATTGGGCTGGGAGCTCTGCTTATTTGTGGAGGAGGAGTTTTTGCATTCGTGTCTTGGAAGTTGCTGCCACATGAGAGGAACTACCAGACGTATGATCCCAATTTGGCTACTATTGTTCATGTTTTATACTGTTAGAGATATTTTCTACTGGGAGATCATTTTTTGGTTTTTATTGATCACAAATGTGTACAATATATCTTCACTCAGCATGATCAAAATATTAGATAGTGAAGGTGGGTTGAGTACCTTCAGCCCTTTGACTTTGAACATACCTAAACCTCTAGGAAAGGCAATGCTGTAGTTGATGCATTGAGTAGGAGGACTCATATAAAGGTAGTTATACAGACCATAAGTGAGTGGAAGCTTATGGATCTATTCACTAAGATGCATTTAGAGGTTCACGACAGCCAGGGGAATATGTTTCTTTCTCCTATAGCTCCTACCTCTACACTACATGATCAATTTCAGATGAAGAAAATATCAGATAATGAAATCCTAGTCTTACAAGAGAGTGTGTCAGAAGAGGACCCTATTCCTGGATGGACAGTAGGCGAGGATGAGATCTTGCGTTTTTAGGGGTGTGTGTGGGTACTAGCAGACATACATGAGGAATTGATGCGGGACTTTCATTCAACAGTTTGGGAAGTTCATCCTGGTGTCACCATGATGTATCGAGATCTACACCCTTAGTATTGGTGGCTAGATATGAAGGGAGATGTTGCTAATTTTTTCATGTGGTTTTTACCTATCAGCAGGTGAAGATGGAGAATCAGCGACCAGCATATCTTTTTCAGCAGTTACCCATTCCCGAGTAGAAGGGGAATTAGGTCGCAATAGACTTTATGATAGGTTTGTTGAAGTCTCCTCAAGGGAATTATGCAGTTTGGGTTTTCAATGACAGACTCATGAAGGTTTCTCACTTCATACCGATCAAGCAGACCTCTAGCGTTGATGAGATGGGGAGTTTGTACATCTGAGAGATTGTATGTTTACATGGAGTTCCACACTCCATTGTTTCAGATAGAGATGCTCATTTTACTTCATAGGTCAGGAAAGGATTCTAGAAACCTTTGGGTACACAGGTACTTCTACTTATATCTTACCACCCCCATATAGATGGGATGTGCGAGTGTATGATTTTAGTGTTGGAGGATATGATTTGATCATGCGTCTAAGACTTTGGTGGTTCTTGGGAGAAACACATACCCCTTTTGGAGTTGGCCTAAAATAATATTTTTCAAGAAACTATTCAGATGGAACCTTATGAGGCTTTGTACGGTAGGCCATGCTGATTAACCTTATGTTGGCTGGAGGAAGGAGAGGCAGCTATGATGTGACCTCATCTTGTTCAGGGTACCACAAAGTAGATAGTGTTGATTCAGAATAGGATGGATACCGCCAAGTCACTGAAAAAGACTTATGTCAATCGACAGAGATGACCTCTAGAGTTTGAGGCTGGGGATCAGGTTTTTCTACGTGTCACACCGAGTTTATGACACATGAGGATTAGGATACATGGCATGATTTAACTGAGATACATTGGGGGCATTTGAGGTTTGGGAAAGGGTCAGGCTAGTTGCCTATCGCATACAGTTACCTCAGAGGCATCGAAATATGCAGGACATCTTCCAAGTTTCTCATCTACGACGTTACTTCGCAAACCTGTGTCATGTTTTTCAACTCGATAAGGTGGAGCTAGATGTGGACACCTTGTTCGAGGAGAATCCTATCCAATTTGTTGATTGTAGTTTGATGGTTCTTCATGGATTTTCTGTTCCTCTGGTACAAGTTCTATGGCAGCACTAGAGAGTACAGGATGATACTTGGGAGAGAGAGGCCTATGTACAATCGTAGTGGCCAGAGCTATTTGAGGATTATTCTTCTATGCCACCTTCATAGGGAAATTCAGGAATGAATTCCTTTAAGGGGGGAAGTTTTGAAGAACCCATATCTTATTTTCGGGCATTTCTTTCTTTTCTGGTAGTTTTTTAGAAAAAGAGGAGTTTTTAGAAATTTCAGCAGTACATACCATGTACTAAGTTGTTGTGGGTAGCCATGTGTCGGTCGTGTAATGGCCGAGCACATGGCTATTTGGGGTGACCTGGAGGCCACCTAAAGCAGAGGCCTATTAAGGCAACTGCACGCCATATACATTTTAAGAACACACTTCATAAATTCTTTTTATTTCATTAAACTAATCAGGGTCACGTCAAATCGACAGAACACCATTCTTCTCGATCTGTCCCATCCAGGAGCATTTGTAGCTGAAAATCTTCTCTGAGCACCTGACTCCTTTTTCATTATTTGAATTAACCACCGTCATTTGCATTGTAATCTCAATAGTAATCCCTTATTTCATTTAGAGACTCATTCCATGATTTCTCATCTTTTACGAGATATTCCCAGTTGAACATTTTTTTCATTTTTTAGATCTACGTCATTATAGGAAGATTTAAGGCCTGAGGTTCATGTATATCATTCGTATAATTCCAAGGTAAGTGGTTTGTTTCTATCCATCTTTATTCTTTGATTTATATGTGAAAAAGGTCTCAATGGCCTTTTTGGGGTATTGCGTGTTTATTATTTTTAACCCTGTTAATGTCTGTTATGCCTTTCATGTTGAATAGCGGTTTTTATTGGGTTTAGGTTTAATTTCCATGCAATGGATGGGTTTTCAAATGCTTTTTTGATTTTGGAAAATTGTTCAAGCCTTGCCTATTAGGCTATTGTTTTCCATTCCTACTGTTGTTGGGATGGAGTGACTATTTATCTGATATGGTGTACCATTCCATGTAGCTAATTTATCCATGTAGTACTTTGAGGTTTACATTGGCTGCTGATTATAGTTTGGGCATGATTACATTACATTGGTTTGTGGGAACTTGTTGTAGTGAGACCATAGAGGAAATTGACATCGAGGGCTTTGCTATAGTGTCTGTTATAATTATCACACTATGAGAGAATATGAGGGATTCATGTTGAGTTCTCTCTTAGAGTGTATATAGTTACGTTACAGGACCACAAGAGGAATTGACGTTGAGTGCTGCCTCAGAGTGTCTGTAGTTTACCATTAAAATACTATAGAGGGAATTCATAGCGAGTGCTTTCTTAGAGAGTCTTCGATTACACATGTCTATAGGGGGAATTGATGGTGAGTTCTTACTCAGAGATCCTTTTTTATATATTCTATTGTATTTTGAACTAGAGGGGTTAGGCTGTGAGAACTACATAGAGGGTTACTTGAGTATTTAGCTGAAATAGAGGTGATAGGATATGAGAACTATTCTAGAGGGTTGCTTATATTTTTTAGGTTGGTTAAATTGTTAAAAGTAAATGATTGTAAATGAAATTGTAGTACTGTAAACTTTTCAGTACTTCCGTTTTTGTCGCTTCCATTTCCTAATGTCTTCTATATATATTCACTGACTGTTAGGCTCATATCATTTGGGGGTTTCCTATTGGGATTCATATCACACCCTTTTTGGGTCATGATTTTGAGCCCAACAGATTATATTGTAGATGGTCTAGAAAAGGTAAAACACCCTTCTACTTCAGGTAATTGATTATTGTAAAGCTTCATAGCATGGGACCAAGATGAGGCTTGTGATGCTGAGGAGTGTTTACTTTGTTTTCTCTGCATTTGGGTTTAGTACTATATTCTAGAATTGTGACTTGTTTGGATACATTCCTAGAAATATTTATAATTCATCATATATATATATATATATATATTCCTAGTTTATTATTATGTTCAGTCTTCCACTTTTAACTGATTTATGATATTATCACTGCTTCTTCAACTATTATCTATTTATTTCTTTTTCATTACTCTATCAATGAGGGCTTAGTTTCCCCACTATCACACCCAAGGCTCTCACTGCTAGTTGGCAGCCTCTTTCATTCAGGGAAATGTGCATGAGGCCTTGTGAACTGGGTATGGGGAACCTCTAGGTGGAACCCAGAACCAGGTCATTACAAATAATATTATTCTTGATTAAAAATAGTTAATATATTTGTATAATAATAAAAAAACATCCCACTCATACCCTTCTCAATACCACACCTCACAACTGCTTATAATCACACTTTCTAATCCTTGATGCTTTTAAAATTTATGCCAAAACCACTCCCCCCACTCTTCCATGTCCATGTACTATTGGTATCACCAAAATACCAATTCTATGTACCTTATGGGGTCCTTCAAGGAGATGATATTCAAAAGTTAGCATCATACTACCTCTTGTAATTTCTTTTCTTCTTCTACCTTCTCCACACCTCATGCATTAATCAAAAAATAATAACTCCAATATCATTTATATAAAAAATATATATATTAATAATGTAATATATTATATCCAACCTTTTTCTCATCTCAAATTATTTAATGAAATAAAACCAATATCCAAATTATGGATGTTTACTGTCTCTGTGGATACTAATTTTCTATTTTCCATTACTATCTTAAAGGATAGTCATAAAAATAATATAATATGTTAATAATATTTTTATTAATATAATATTAGTGAATTATAATTTATTATCAAATATATAAACATCTTATTAAATAAAATGAAACTATTGTGTGGTTGTCGACAAAACAACCAAAATGAACTAATCGCGTAACGATGACATTTTTACACAATGAACCATACCCATGTAAGAAAAAATGAGATATGAATCCTTTTATAATTCTAGAATTATTTGAGAAACATTTCATTTAACTTCTAGATAATATATGTTTCTTTCCCATTATCAGATGCACTCCATAAGATTTTCCACGAGACCAATATTTCCTAAAATCACTCAATTTACTTTGAAACATACATTTATTCGTTTCTTGTTTTATGGAAATAATTATAAATTTACCCTCTTTAAATAATATAAATTCTTTTACCTAAAACTATGTTTAAGTGTCACATTTCAGATGATACATAACAACAAATTTTAATGATTTAAATTTTGTTGGACTTTATTGTCCATGATATATTTTGATTGTTATTTTATGAATTTAAAAGAATTATTTAATCCCTTATTTCATGTATACAAATATGATACACCATTTAGTTTGTCCATATGACATGATTGTGAAGCCACTTTCATTCCATGGGTATCCATTATGTTTATTTATTAAGTTTGTTTCATTATTTGGAACACAATTTTAGGTACATGTTATGGTGGGTGTGACCAGATTGTGATCCAATTAATAGGGTATTATTTTTTGTCATGAGACATTATGTGCAGGATTAGGGAGTAAAACTAGTCCATTCTATGACTATTTCCACCAAGTGACATCTTCTTGGAATGTATCCTTTAATCTTGTTTATGTCATGATATATTTTGCAGTCACATTTCTTTAATTCCATTATCATAAGATTCCATGTTCTATGTGTTCTAGCTCTATATGTTTATTCATGATCCATTCATATTATATTATCAATTTATTAATTCAGACTCATGTGTTATTCTCCATTTATATTTTTATTCCCTTACTAGGTGTTTTAACTCATCTTTTTGGTCTATGTATTCCCTAGTTTATTATATGTATTGTATTATCTCAAAACGAGTTATGATCTCACTATGGAGGTTTATAAAAATAGTTTTTGTTATAGTTTAATGTTTTGTAATTATATACACGGAATCCCAAAGAAACTAGTCTTTTCAGTCCATGGTTTGTATTTGATAGATAATAATACCTAAAATTAAGTGATAATATGTTTAAAAGTATTATGTCACTATATTTGAGACCAGTGTCTAATGATCAGGCCTCTTATGATTGTTTTTATCTTTTATTTAGTTTTTTTCATTGTTTTCTCTTGTTAATCGTTACTTATGGCCTAAGTGTGGTTTTAAGAGTGTCTACAGCTTGTTCAGAGCCTGGATTTTATGAATTTGAAAAATAATGTGGTCACAAAATTAGTGCATGGGTAGTTATAATTGTGAAACACAAACTTGTGAGGTACCCAGTGCGTTAGAGAGGCCACATAGGTTTTCGCAACAATGTCAGTCAGGCCACATGAGTATGTGAAATGTCTCAAACATGAGATAGTTAATTTTTAGAGTGTTGGCATACAGTTAGTCAAACAATGTTCCTAGCTCCTGTGAAGGGGTTCGTTGGTAGTGGATGAAGCATGGTTGGCACACGAGTTGGATATCCATGTAACCAAACTATGAGACCCCAAAAATTGATTTGAAATTACTACTTTTCTCTAATTTCATTAATTCCTTCACCCCCGATTTCTTTCTCATTTCCAACATACAACACCACTTCTTCAACTACAATCTCTCTTTTATCCTAACATAGAGATCTTAATAAATTCTACATTAGGACATTCTTTTCATCATCTCTAATCATGTTGGATCTAAAAATGTAATCATTTTTATACACTTTCTTCCTATCATTGTTTATCTCCACATATCTTTTACTATTTTGGTGTGATTTCTTATGCCATATTTTCAAGCATTGGTCCATTCATCCAATTTCTTACATTCCTCTTCGAATCAAATCCAAATACATTATTAGTGGTCGTACATGGACTTATGGAAAGTGTAGAGTAATTTCCCCTAACATAATACATGTTCCTATATCTTCTCCATTATTCCACACGTCAAATTTTTCCATTATTTTTCTTAAAATATGTTGCACCACTTAAATTAATGGTACCACATTTAATTAATCCATAATACCTATATTAAATAATTAAAGAATCTTTACCTTATTGATAGGTGCACATTTGGGTGTGATAAATTTATTTTTCCTCTGTTATATAAATGACAAAATAGTAAAACACTACCTAAGTGTTCGACTATACATGTTAATTAATTTTCCTTTTCTGTTAAACTGAATATATTAATTAAATAGAACAAGGGTTATTGGAATTTCCATAGAACATGTCATATATTTATAAACATTAATTATATGAATTTTTAAGGCTAGGTTAATTGTGATAAATTGTTATAATTTTTTTTGGTAAACCTTAATTTCTATTATTATTAGTATTCCATGGTTATTGGTTGTTGAAAAATGTCTAAGGGTTATGTTATGATTCATGTATCACACTCCACTGAGATGGGGGATGGGAATGAATTCTCACACCATTATACTATAATTAATATTGTGTGCATGATTCTCAACATTATTGTTCTTCGTTTTTTGGGAAATATTACTCCCCCTACCATCTTAAGTGACATGAAGGATGTCTAGAATTCATAAGATATTCATGATTATATCCATTTCTAGAGCCTATTACACATTAGACTGGTTATAGACGTCGAAGTTACACCCAGGGTCCACACAACACCTAGTATCCTTATATAATAAATATGTGTCATCACGTATATAGTTTATATACATGTACACATATTATATATGATTAATTATATGAATATATATATGTGTGTGTGTGTACACATTGTTACCATGATCAGACATATACCAGCCTACACTAAATTAGGTATAGTCTATAATATCTCCTTTGGAAACCTCATTTGACTATTATTTATTTTCCATTATTGATTTATTATCTATTATACTTGATAATTTCACAGATATGTCCATTGGATAGATTATTCTAGAAACCATTATTGGTGGCCTACTAGGTTTATCTGACACCCTACTCAGGCTACCTTTGGTACCTGAGTAGAATTCAATAATTCGGGTGAGAAAAAGGTCAAGGGACCTTTCATGGATGTTTGATTTATTTCTTTTACAACATGGATCATGGGAGCATAAGACTAACCATATGTACATTATTCTAGTCAAGAATTATTTTAGTCTTTTTTTACTTTTTTATTGCATGTTTTATATGCATGCCCTTTGTATCCCTTAAATCAACTTCTTTGTATACCTGAATTCTATGACGTCATTCTATATATAAATAAAACAATGGATCTTTTTTATTATTACTAATTAGTTAACTATCTTCTAACATTCCATTCTATAATATTTTTTTCCTATGAAAATTTTATTACACATAAGATATTTTTATACATTTATTATATCTATTGTTCCACTCTAATATAAGGGTATAGTCTCCCTAACATTTCACCATATACCATCACTACTAGTTTGTGCCCTCTTTTGTAAGGGGGGGAATTCTTGATGCCCTGTGACTAAGAAACTCGTAGATCTATTTTAGAGTATCCTAGGTTAGGTTGTTACAAAATAATATCAGATCATTTTTTAATTTTTTTATTAATTTTTGGGTATTAAACAGAAGAATTTGGTGAAATAAAATTGTGTAATGACCATGTTCCTTTGAGTAGCTGACCCATATACAAGTGAAACACTAATTAAATGGTATAGATTATTGTTGTTATTAGATAATCATGTTACATTTGATACGATTTCAACATTGGGTGACCCACATGTTTTCTGAGATTATTTTTGTTAATATTATCATTATTGTTAAAGAATTATTTCTCCTCGGCTTGGACCGGAAATTATTGATCATATCATGTATCACCATTTGAGATTTATAACTTATATTCAATGCATTTTTTAATGACACATTTACATTCAATATAAATGTACTGGTGCATATATTTATTGTATTAATTATTATATATTTTAAATTTGTTTATGCTTTTGAAGAGTGAAATAATTGGGTAAATTAATGTTCTTACATCAATATTAATGGATCTCTCCCACATAGATTGATAATGAAAATGTAAATGGCCAATTATACCACATTTAGGGGTTTGGACCCACTGGTTCTAGACTATGATATATATATAAGTCTACGAATATTAATGAAATTGAAACCTTTCAAAGTTAATTGTTACAACTAAATCTGGTTCCCATTGCAATGGAATGGGTGTTATTCTCTTTACCATTAAATTGAAACTCTAAATATTAGAACCTCTTTTATTTTATTTGAGTCATATACATGAACCTGTCCATAGAAGCGGGATGTCGGGGAGTGTATCTTCTAACCCTTATTCCATCTAATGGATTTTCTGACCTAGATTTTAGAGGAGTGATAAAGGTGTGGGATTTTCTATATGAAGGATGTGTAAATGTATTACTATCTATATATAATCAACTATTCAACTATTAAATTCATTTTTGATTCATGTGTTTGTAATTATATATTCATGCACCATCATCACCCCATGGCATAGTCCAAGAAGTCAGTGACGACCATGCATTGGAAGTGTAGGGTCATGTTCCACTAATGTTAACTCATATATTTCCACCTATGGTACCAAATAATACTCCGGATATGGGAATAGATGCCCAGTTTCTAGTGGTATTTCATCGTATGATGAAATCAATGCAAGGTGTAAATGAACCTACCTGAATTATGCAATAGTTGACATTGAAATTCCAACATTAGATGAATCCCACTTTCTCAAGGGATGGCGGGACACCTATTTCTATGTAATGTTTGTAGAATATGCTTTTTATAATCATACATATAGAGATTCTTCTAGAGAGGAGGGTCAAAACCATGGTCTCTATGCTATGAATTTTTTCCAAGAGATGGTGGGATGTCATTACCCAAGCATACCGACATTGATACAAGGTCATGATGGATATTCATATGGTCTTTTATGATTACATATTTCCATATATATTGAAAGATGACATAACTAGGGATCTCTTGAACATGAAGTAGGTTGATATGCCTATATTGGAGTATTCTTCTCATTTTATTTAGCTATAGTGATTCACACTGACCTAATATATTAATGATCTCATGACTGCAAGATGATTTGAGGATGGGAAGATGTGCACCATTTGATTATAGTTCTATATTTGATGGTTGAACAATATTTTTAATAACATCAACCAGGACCACATTCTTGAATGGGATTTGAGGGAACCCGGTGGAGGGAACTATAGTAATTCACCACCTTGACATTGATGAAGTTATACTGGAGAAAAAAGTCATTACTATGACGTTTCATGTGGGGGTATCCACTTTTAGACATCTCATATTTTTATCTTCCTTATATATCACAAGTGTAGAAAAACAAGACCCATGAAACCCTAGTGCATGTGATATTTAGTTGATTATAGAAGGTTTGATTGGATGGGAAACATCCAACTCTTCAGCAAGACTTCTCAATTAGTGCCTACCTAGAGGGGATCTACACCCACACCATGTACTAGAGTGAGACCTATAGTATGTTACCATGAAATGAGTTAGAATCTCACCAGATGCTCAAATATATGTGGTGGTCGAGGAATAGGTAATCATACTAATAACATCTAGCATCAGTGGATCCATCCAACTTAGGGACGTAAAGTTATGATTTAGGGACATGGTATAGGAAGTTTCATATAGTTCAACCTGTGATGGATGATCAATGCACCCAAGATTATACTATTTGAGCAACTATTATATTATCCTATCCATTATAGTTTGCTTTATTTTACATAGTTTCATCACTATATTTTATATATGTGGCCATTATAAATAGTTTGGGTGTCGACATAGAGTACCTATGTAGATTTATGAAAATAGATACCATTTTTGGTAACATATTTGAGGGAATTCATTGATGTAAGGAGTTTCCCTTGAGATGGGAAAATGTTGATTTGAATCAAATAACTTCATCCTAGACATGGTTGGGTTTTATGAAATCATTTTGAAGGAATTTTTGGTTCCGAGGTAATCCTACATTGACTATTATCACTAAAGGATGAAGTTTATATAACATTATGGTGGTAGAAATATTCACAAGGGAGAATGGGATGTACATGCTTCTCAAACAGTACATGCACATCAGGGGATGGGTAGAAGAACAACCTATATTTCCACTCTCTTCTTAGATGACCATGGTGTATGTCTAATTATTTTCGCTCCTGTGGTGAATCATTTCATGGTCATCTTCACTGGGGACTTTTCTAGTTTACCTCCATTGAAAATTGAATAATTTACCTTTCATTTAGATCTTGGAAAAATGATATTTTCCATCACTACATACTATATGGAACCTATGAAGCTTTTGGTGCTCATGAAATAGTTGTATGACCTATAAGAAAAATGTTTTATCTACCCCAGTACCTATCCATGTTGTTCAACCATCCATTTTATCAAAAACAAATATAGATGGTACGCTCAGGATTTGTGTGGATTCACAATGTCTCAATCAGCTTATTATAATGGGTCCTTGTGCACTAACATGAAAATATGTCCCCTTTGATGAAATTTAAGGAATGATGGGGCTTTCAATGATTGATCTAAAATCAGACTATCATGAGGTTCTTGTTAGATACTCATACATGACATGTATAAATTTTCAATGTAGGTATACTCTTTATAAGTATCTCATAATGTCATTCGTTCACATGAATGCACCGGCTATTTTCATGGATCTGATGAATCGGGTCTTCCACACATATCTGAATTCATTTGTGGTAGTCTTTCTAGATGAAATTATAGTGTATTGCCTAAATCAAAAAACTATACCTTACATCTTGAGATCATGCTGAATACACTAAGAGAGCACCAGATTTAGGATAAATATAAAAAATTAAAATTTTGGATTATCATTTTCTACTTCATAGATCACATCATCTTGAAGATGGGAGTATCAATACATCCAAATATTTTTTGATCTATAGTTTCTTAAGAACAACACAATAATATATTTAATATAAAAAATTTATTCAGGATAGCCGAATATTACAAACACTTCATCTATGATATCTCTTGCATAGTTGTGCCTCTTATGGGCTTCACTGATAAGCGTTTGAAATATTTATGGTCAGAATATTGTGAAAGTGAATTTCGTGAATTAAATGGAATGTTGAATTTTTCATTGATCCTAACTCTCCAAGATGATGTAATAAGATATATAGTTTATTTTCTTGGATCACGCATTGGGTTGGGGATGTTCTAATTCGTGATTATAGAGTCATAGAATATGGTTCTCATTAAATGTGTCCCCAAAAGTGGAATTATCCAATTCACAACATCAAGTTAGTAGTCATAGTTCATGATGTACATTGTAGAAGACATAATTTACAAGTGGATTACATTGTACTATTTACTGATCTCAAAATTCACAAGTATATCATTACAAAACATGATCTAAATATAATTCCATGCATATGGTTGAAATGCCTATAGCCCTTTGATTTTGATAATACTTAAATGCTTGGAAATGGATATTTTGTTACTGATGTTCTGAGATAGACGACTCAACCCCCAGTGGTTCTTGAGGCTAGTGGTGAGTGGAAGATTATTTCCTTTTTTAGATACACACAATCAGGTTAATAAGGATCATGGGAAGACTATTTTCTCATATTTATTAGTGATATATACCCTTATAGGATAGTGAGAACCAGTAAACTTTTAGATACTGAGAGCTTAGTCCAGAGGGAAAGTATCTTCGAAGATGATTCATCTTCTATTGTTATATGGATGATGATGATAACTTACATACTGATAGAGATAATATTTTCATATTTTTTCATATTTGTTTCAATTATTTAACCCCTTCCAATTAATCAATTTGATCTAATTTGTGTCATTTTAGTATTTTGGTGAATTATGGGCTTAATTGTGAAATTGGTTAATCCTGGAAATTTAGCAGTTTTGTGGAGCTTCTGTATTTCGGGCATATATTTTATATTTTTGATCCAAATTGTATGATTTCTTTTTTAAGTATTTCTATGATCGTCGGATTCATTATATCCTTATGTACCCAAAGCTCAATCAATCATTTAGAAGCTCAAATCCAGCTCACAAACAAGGCCTCGAAAACTATGTACAGAACTGCATAATTTTATTGTGGGGCCCATATATCATTAATGGCCAAACCATTGGAGCTGAAATTTTACATGTAGATGGAAAACATCGAGAGTGACTAGTTTTATTAATATGGACACGCATTATTCTTTCATTCGCAAGGTCATTAATGCGTTGGAACTCAGTGCATTTGAAGATGAAAAGTCTGTTTGGAAGAATTAAATAGTCTTAGTGCGGTGGACATAACTCCTTCATTTCATGGACTATTAACCTGACATTTCATGTGTCTACATATGAGAGATGTTGGAATAGCTTTCAAGAAGGAACAATTCTTATATTCGGTCATTAACTATTCCAACCGGACTCAATCTTTCAAGAGAGTAATTATGGAGGGAAATTTTCTACTCCCCAAGCTTATAAATAAGAGTGTTCACTTCCATTCAAAGGGGTTGAAGAAGGTGCAAGAAGGGTTGTGCTGGAGGATTGTGTTCTTGAAGTTATTTTTATTTTGTATTTTCTTTTTTACTTAGTTTCATCATTCTCTCTTCTTCCCCTTTCCACTCTAATACCTTTCACATGGAGGGGTAAATCCTTTGAGTGATCGGGGAAGGGGGAGTTTCTCTTTTGTAATGTCGGTGTTTTGTGCTTAAATATAAAACCATATAATTATTTTGAATGAAATATATTATTAGTGTTTCCTAATTATCTTAATGCAATCGTGTTTTGAGTTTGGTGTATTAATTTTTAATAGCTTTGAATAAAGACTTTTAATCTCCCTCCGCCTAGTACAATTTTTCCCGATCGAGTAGATTGTGTTAGGTGGTGAGTGTCTAACGATCGTTGGCATGTGTGTAGAACTAGTAGACCTTTTCTATAGTTCTAAGGAGAAAAAATTCCTGATCGAGACTTTCCTTAGTTTTTTAGGAATTGTTTATGAACTTCCATGCACATAGGAGTGAGTTCTATTTTCTTCTTTAACCAAGTGTGATAGATAACTTGATCGAGGAGTCTTTTATTTTTCATTCAAAAGGGAGAGAGGTAAGATGATCTTTATGACTATGATGACATTACCAATGGTGATCCTACCCTGACCCTATCACTCTCTTCATCCATTAGGGTTCAACCTTTCTTTTAAATTTCATGATTTATTTTTCAACTCAAACAACTGTCAAAAAGGACCTCTTCTTATTTCTTTAATTTAAGTGACAAACGTAATTGTTGTGCACTTCTCTATGGAGACAACTTAGGTTACCTACTTTACAGAATTTTATGTTAGGTTTTATTTGTTTTTTTTACACCCCACGACAGGAACATGTCAATACTTGGCGTCGTTACCATGGAGGTAGTGCCAAAAAAAAATTTCTTCTTTATTTTCTCTATTCTTATTTTCATTCTAAAGTTGCATGAATAGAACCTCAAACATTGAACCTTGACCCATTGATCCTGAAATTGAATGAAATTTTTTTAATAGGCTTAGAAACATTAATTTAAAATCTGAATTTGAGTAAATTTCTCTTACAGACTCAAGTGAAACTTCAAGTGTTCACTCTTAGCCTGTCATAATGGCTGGAAATCAAAACCAAACTCTCAGAGACCATTGTGCCCCACAATTCCTTAATCAGAATAATCAACTTGTCATGACAGTGTTACAAAATGATTTTGAGATGAAACCTAATATGATACCATTTCTTCCAAAGTTTCATGGCTTGGAAGGTGAAGATCCCAACAAGCATATTAAAGATTTCACACATGTCTGCTCAACCTTCAAACCACATGGAGTAGCTGAGGAATAAGTAAAGTAGAAGTTTTTGCCATTTTCATTGGATGGAGCTGTGAAAGAATGGTTTTATGGTCTACAACATGGATATTTGGATGATTGGAATGACCTGGTGAGATGCTTCATGCAAAGATTATTCCCCGCCTCTAGAAGCAAAGCCATCAGAAAGGAGATCTATGCCATCAAATAATCATCTGGAGAAACCCTTTACGAGTACTGGAAATGATTTAAAAATCTATGTGCTAGATTCCCACATAAATCCATCGAGGATCATCACTTTCTTGCCTTCTTATATCATGGCTTACTGAACAATGATAGGAACCTTCTTGATGCATCATCTGGAGCTGCAATGATTTACAAGTCACCAGAAGAATCAAAATGTTTGATTGAGAGGATTTCTCAAAACTCGCAACAGTTTGGTACAAGAGGTAATGGAACACTAGGTATTCATGAGGTACGAACTTCTCATCCATCACCCGTACTTGAAACTAAGATTTAAGATCTAACTAGTTTGGTGATATAGATAGCCTTGAAACAAGTGGGAAACCAACAAGGAGCAGCTATGAGAATAGAAACTTGTGCTGCAACCTTTCAACCAAGGAACTACCAATATAATCAAGGATGGAGAGAGCCTAACCATGTTCAGTATGGGTTTGGAAATCAGAAAAATCAAGCTAGACCTCTGAACCAAAACAAGTTCCAAAACCCACCACCATTTCAACAGAAGAAACCTTATAACCAGCCTCCACACCACCAACCACCCACTTTCCTGAGACACTATGATCAACCATCTACCAGCACAAATCCTTCTGTGGATCAGCTACAATCTAGGTTTGATGACCTAGCAGATAAGGTTGATAAGCTGGAAAACACGGTGGGAATCTTTGTTGAAATCATGACCAAAAATCTTGGGAAACATCCTTCCCAAACAATCCCAAACCCAAAGGAGAATGTCAGCATGATAACAACAAGAAGTGGAAAAGAGATATCACCACCAGAATCCCATGAAACTGAAACAAGACCACTTGAGTTGAGGGATAATGAAGTTGAAAAATCTGTAAATTCTGGGAAAATTCATTGTGGAGAAGATAAGAAAGAGGAGGAAGAGAAGGATAGGCCAAGGAAGAAGAGACCATAAACACCATTTCAAAGGCAACAAATGGATAAGAAAGAATTACCCCCTCCATTTCCATCAAGGATGATTGAACCAATGAAATTTCAGGAGGAATCACTTTAAAAAGAAATTATGGAAACCTTCCAGAAAGTGGAAATCAATATACCCTTACTTGAAGTATTCAAAAAATTCTGAAGATTTATAAATTTTTGGAAGATATGTGCACCAAAAAGATGAGACTTCAAGGGAATGAAAGGATCAACTTGGAAGAAGTGTCCCAGCCCTTATCACACAACAATTTCCAACCAAATGTCAAGATCCGGGGACATTTTCTATTCCATGAACCATTGGTTATTTAAATTTCACTAATGATTTTTGTGATTTAGGTTCTTAAATTAATGTATTTCCTCACTCGGTATAAACTTCTATGAATATGGGAGACTTGAATCCCATAAGAGTGGTGGTCCAGCTTGCAAACAGATCCACAACTTTCCCTGCAAGAGTTTTGGAGGATGTCCTTGTGAAAGTCAAAGATCTCTTGTTCCTAGCTGACTTCTACATTCTCAATATGGAATAATATAAGATCTGGTCACATTCACACATCATTTTGGGGAGACCTTTCTTGAAAATAGCTAAAACCATCATCAATGACCATGAGGGGACACTCACCATGGAGTTTGGAGAGTGCACGGTCCACTTCAATATTTTTGAATCCATGAGGCACCCACCAGATGATCACTCCCTCTTTTCACTTTCTCATGAAGTTGGTGCAGAACCTATTGAATAATCAGGTATGCTTTACGAATTCTTATATTTGGGAGAGACTTCTTCCATTGGAAATATCATTGAACATATGGATGCCCAACATGCTGGATATTCTGATTGCATGTGAGAGGAAGAGGTAAAATATGATTTCATTGATGATTTATTAACTGATGAGGAAGATGATATGGTTTCTTGTGTGTAGGAGGTCCAAAGTTTGGAAGTGGGAGATGTCAATTTAGTTTCATCCCTTGAGCATCCCCCTGATTTGGAACTCAAACCACTCCCCACTGATTTAAAATATGTGTACCTTAAGGAGGGCGAGAAACTACTAGTGATAATTGATAATAATCTCTCTGAAATCCAAGAGAAATCATTCATATATCTTTTGAGAGAGAATAACCAAGCAATAGGGTGGATTTTAGGTGATATTCCAAGAATTCGCCCAAATATATTCTCACATAGAATTTTTCTTGGGAGAGATTCCATACCATTCAAGAAACCCCAAAGGAGGTTGAATCCCACTTGAATGGAGGTTGTGAAGAAGGAGGTTGTGAAGCTATTGGAAGCTGGGATCATCAATCCTATCTTAGATTCACAGTGGGTTTCCCAATTCATGTAGTTCCAAAAAACACTAGCCTAGCCACTATGAGGAATGAAAAGAAATAATTAATCCCTATGAGAATTCAAAATAGCTAGAGAGTGTGAATTGATTTTAGGATGTTGAATTAGGTCACTCGAAAAGATCATTTCCCCATTCCTTTGATTGATCAGATGTTAGAGATATTGGATTGGATAACTCATTATTTCTTTTTGGATAGATTTTCATGTTATTCCAGGTACCCATTGCTCTTGATGATCAAGAGAAGACAACCATTACATGTCCCTTTGGAACTTTTGCATATAAAAGGATGCCGTTTCGATTATGTATTTCCTATGTAAATTTAAGAGGTGCATGGTAAGTATATTTTCTGATCACATTGAAGATTGCTTGGAGGTTTTCCTGGATGATTTCACGGTGTTTGGAAACTCTTTGGACCATTTTTTGAAAAATCTGGAAATTTTTTTGAAAACCTGCTTTGAAAAGAATCATGTTTTAAATTTTTAAAAGTTTCATTTCCTGGTTGAGAGAGGGATTGTTTGGGACATGTCATTTCCAAAAAGGAAATTGAAGTTGATAAGTCAAAAATTGAAGTGATAAATTTTTTGGCTTACCCAACTTATGTGAAGCATGTCAGATCTTTTTTCGTACATGCAGGATTCTACAGGAGGATTATCAAGGATTTTAGTAAGATTTCTCTCCCTCTCTCTAGATTGATTTTGTAAGATGTTGATTTTGATTTCAATGGTGCATGTTGGGAATAATTTCATGAGTTTAAGAGGATATTTATTGAACCACTAGTGATGCAGCCACCAAATTAGGATGAACCATTTGAGATACTTTGTGATGCCTCCAAGAAAGAAGTTGGAGTAGTCCTTTCTCGAAGAATTGAGGTTAGGACACAAGTCATTGGATATGCTTCAAGAACCTTGGATGTTGCTCAATTCAATTACACAACCATAGAAAAGGATATTTTTAGTAGTTATTTTTTCGTTGGAAATATTTAGATCATATCTGCTTGGAACTAAAGTCACTGTATTTTCTGATCATGCACCTCTCAGGTACTTGATGAAGAAGGATGAAGCTAAACTGTGGCTGGTGGGATGGATGTTACTGCTACAGGATTTCAACATAGAAATCAAGGACAAAAAGGTATTTGAGAACCAAGTGGTTGATCATTTAAGCAGGCTTCCTAACAATGCTGAAGTTGAAATTCCAGAGAATGAACTATAGAATGATAACCTTTCAAGAGAGTAGTTGTACTTGGTTAAAGGAGAAGTGCCTTAGTATAATGACATGGTCAATTATATGGTAACATCTTAGGTTCCATCTCATTTCAATTATCATCAAATTCACAAACTAAAAGTTGTATCTAGATATCCCATTTGGGATGATCCATTTCTTTGGAAGATTTACAATGACCAAGTGATAAGAAGTTGTTTTACAGAGAGTTAAATTGGTTCTGTCTTTCAGTTTTGTCACACATTATCTTGTAGAGAGAACTTTGGACCTCAAAGAACAACAAGGATGGTTTTAGAATCTAGACTTTATTGGCCAACCATTTTTAAATATTCTCATGAATTTTTAAAAAGGTGTTCAAAATGTCAGTTTTTTGGAAACATCTCAAAGATATAAAAAAATTCCCCAATAAGCACTTAATTTCTGTGAGATTTTTGAAGTCTGGGGGATAGATTTTATAGGCCCTTTACCATTGTCATCTGGAAATTCTTATATCTTTCTTGTGGTTGATTATGTTTCCAAATTTGTGGAAGCAAAATCCACCAGGACTGATGATGCTAAAGTTGTTTGTGATTTTGTCAGGACTAACATATTTTGTAGGTTTGGAGTTCCTAGAGCCATCATAAGTGATCAAGGGACTCACTTTTTCAATAAAAAAATAGAGGCTTTGCTGAAAAAGTATGGGGTGCATCATAAAACATCAACTCCCTATCACCCACAAACAAATGGTCAAGCTGAAGTGTCCAATAGGAAAATCAAAGGAATTTTGTAAAAGACTGTTAAACCAAATAGGAAGGATTGGATCCAGAAGTTGGAAGACACATTTTGGGATTATAGGAAAGCATACAAGACCCTGATTGGAATGAGTCCATATAGGCTGATTTATGGAAAAAGATGTCATCTACCTGTGGAATTGGAGCATAAGGTTTATTGGGCTGTAAGGAAGATGAAATTGGATCTTGAAAGTGATGGGGAAAATAGAAGGTTGCAGTTACAAGAGATGGAGGAAATTAGAAGAGAGGCATTTGAAAATTCCAAGATTTACAAAGAGAGAATAAGAGTGGCTCATGATAAGCTGATCCAACCAAAAGAATTCCATCCTATAGATAAAGTGTTTATTTTCAATTCAAGACTCAAGATGATGCCATTTAAACTTCATTCCAGATGGGAGGGTACTTTTATAGTTACTCATTTATATCCTTTTGGTGTTGTGCAGATTGTGAAGGATGGAGAGAAGGAGCCATTCACTATTAATGGGCACAGGCTGAAGAAATTCCATGGGACCATTCCATCAGATCCACTAGAGGAGATCTCGCTCCTCCAAGCTGTCTATCAATAAGAGCCATCAGGTTTTACCTCTCCTTTACACTTGTTTGCTACTGTGATTCATTCTAAAATCTACATACATGTTAAATCCACTTGAATGAATTAAGGATACTGCATCATTTAAGTGTGGGGGAGGGAACCTTTGTACTTTAGGATTTTAATTTATTGTTTGTTTTCTAAATTTTTTTTTTTCAAATTTTTGTTAGTTTATTTATCAATTTATGGTGTGTTTTTAAAACTTTTGAGTTGAAATGATCATCATTTCCATTTTTGAAACCCATGTCATTGAGTGAACCAATTTATTCCATGAAACTAAGCTTAAATGAATACTGAAAATGATTTTGTTTCAAGTTCAATTATTTGGGAATTTCATGAAAAGTACTCAGGTTTTTTAATCTTATGCCACATATCACTATCTTTATATTTGAAATCACTTTCTTGTGAGGCTTATGAACCATTATTTTTATATTCTTTTCACTCACCTCACTTCTTGAGAGGACCAGATTGTGCTTTTTTAACCAGAATTTGATTTATTCCTTTCAAAACAAGAGGGTTTTGGGTACATGTGTTTTAAATGATTGAGGCATTTATTTGGTTTGAAATCCCCATTTTCAAAATAATCCATTTTATTCTGGCCTACCTTTTAAATTAATCCTTGTTTCCCATAGAATCCATGAATAGTTTATTAGGTTAGCCACATTACAAGCCAATTTTCCCTTTCCAACCTACTCTTGAAGTGAAATTGCATGATCTAGTTGAACTTAAATGTGGGGGAAGCTGTCTTGTGTTGTCCTACCTCATTTGGTGAAACTTTGGGTAGAAACTCAAATTTGGAAGAGATTTGTGTGATGATGAAAAATCATTATGTTGAATTTTTTGCCTTTTCTAGATAATTCATGATAAAATAAGCTATGCCTTTCTGGAGATTCTAATGGAGAAAGAAAGTTGTACCTTATCTGGAGCTTGCAAGAAAAATCATATTTGAGAAGAATGAATTTTTTGCTGAAAAAATGATGAGATGTTTGAACATTTCTTGAGATTTTATGATGATGGAGCTTAATTTATACTAAGGGGAGTGAGGAGGACACCATACTTGAGTAAAAATTATACTTGTGCAATTTTGCTTCAAAAAGAGCCAAACCCTCCTCATTCGGCCTCAGAATTTTTAACATAAAAATCCTACCAACCAAAAGCCACAGAAAAACCTTGAAAAGGCATCATGATAAAAATATTTCATTGAATCACATCAGGTGTAGAAGTATAAGTTTCTCAAAACAATGGTGACCCTTTCATTGGTTTGGATGAGAAAAACATTGTTGAAAATTGATATTTGTGAGATGAGAGGAAATTCATGTGGGGTAGGTGTCTTGTGTGCATGGGAGGAGAAATAAAGAGGAAAAAGATTGAATGACATGATTTGAGAACTTTTAATAATGGTTATGGATGAGTCGTGGTATATTTTATTTCTTGGTGCGGAGTTGGTTTTTCTAAATGGCATGTGTTTCGAATTTGGTTTGATTTGATTTTGATTTTGACTTGTTCGGGAGTCCAAGTGCTAAGTGTGGTGTAATTGATATAGATAATATTTTCAAAATTTTTCATATGTGTTTCAATGATTTAACCCCTTACAATTAATCAATTTGAGCTTATTTGTATCATTTTAGTATTTTGGTGAATTATGGGCTTAATTGTGGAAATTGGTTAATTCTGGAAATTTAGCAGTTTTGTGGAGCTTTTTTATTTTGGGAATATATTTTATATTTTTGATCCACATTGTATGATTCCTTTTTTTTAGGATTTCTATGCTTGTGGGCTTCATTTTATCCATCTGGACCCAAAGATTAATCAATCATTTGGAAGCTCAAATCCATCTCACAAACAAGGCCTTGAAAACTATGTACCATACTGCATAATTTTATTGTCGGGCTTCTATCTCATTAATGGCTAAACCATTGGAGCTGAAATTTTACATGGAGCTGTAAAACATTCGTAGTGAGAAGTTCCATTAATATTCTCACACATGATTCTTTCATTCTCAAGGTCATTAATTCATTTGAACTCGGTGCACTGGAAGATGAAAAGTCGGTCTGGCAGAATTGAATATGCTTAGTGTGGCCGCCATAACTCCTTCATTTCCTGACCAATGAACTAGAAATTTCGTGTGTAGACATATTCCTGATGGGGGAAAAACTTTTAAGAAGGAAAAATTCCCATATTTGGTCATTTAATATTCCATATGGACGAAAACTTTCGGGGGAGTAATTATGGAGGGAAATTTTCTACTCCCCAAGCCTATAAATAAGAGTGCTCACTTCCATTCAAAGGGGTTGAAGAAGCTGCAAGAAGGGTTGTGCTGGAGGATTGAGTTCTTGATGTTCTTTGTATTTTCTATTTTATTTTTACATAGTTTCATCATGCTCTCTTATTCCCCTTTCAACTCTAATACCCTTCATATGGAGGGGTAAAACCTTTGAGTGATCGGGAAAGGGGGAGTTTCTCTTTTGTTATGTCGAAGTTTTGTGATTAAATGTAAAACCTTATCATTCTTTTGAATGAAATATATTATTAGTGTTTCCCAATTATATTAATGCAATCATGTTTTGAGTTTGGTGTTTTCATTTTTAATAACTTTGGTTAATGACTTTTAATCTCCCTCTTCCTAGTACAATTTGTCTCGATCGAGCAGATTGTGTTAGGTGGTGAGTGTATAAAGATCGTTGGCATGTGTGTGGAACTAGTAGACTTTTCTAGAGTTCCAAGGAGCAACAATTCCTTATCGGGACTTGCCTTAGTTGTTTAGAAATTGTTTATGAACTTCCATGCACATAGGAGTGAGTTCTATTTTCTTCTTTAACCAAGGGTGATAGATAACTCGATCGAGGAGTCTTTCATTTTCCATTCAAAAGGGAGAGAGGTAAGATGATCTTTGTGACTATGATGACATTAAAAATGGTGATACTACCCTGACCCCATCACTCTCTTCATCCATTAGTGTCCATCCTTTATTTTAAATTGGTTGCTTTATTTTTCAACACAAACAACGGTCAAAAAGAACCTCTTCTTCTTTGTTTAATTTAAGTGACAAACGTAATTGTTGTGCACTCCTCTCTAGAGACAACATAGGTTACCTACTTTACTGCATTTTAACATAGGTTTTTTTGTTTTTTTCACACCCCATGATAGGCACGTGTCACATACCTAGGCATGCATGGGTTCTAGTAGAAACCTTTGGGAGATGATACATGAATTTTATGCCATATTTTGGGTAGTACATCTCGGTGTCACAAAAATGTATCGAGAATTACATCACCAATAATGGTGTATTGGTATGAAATCAAATATAGTCAGCTTTATCACTCAGTTTTTAATATATCAAAAGGTTAAGGAGGAACAAAAGTGACAATAAGTAATTCTATAGTCATTTTCCCTCCCCAAGAGAAACAAGGATGATTTCTTCATGGAATTTGTGATACGTTTTCCTAGATCACAATGAGAAAATAAATTTTTTTGGGTCTTTTTTGATCTTTTGATGAAGTTCTCACACTTTTTACTTCTTTAGGAGACCTTCTTGAAAGAGAACATAGGGATATTATATGTCATAAAGTTCGAATATCCTCTTATATCTCCATAATATATTGTATTTGAAAATAATTATCAGTTCACATCGTAATATGTGAATGGGTTGATGAAGACCTTGGTTACATAGGTTTTTTTGAGCATAGAATATCACCATCAAACCAATGGATGAGTATAGCTTACAATTTATGTGTTAGAGGACATTCTCCATGCATTTGTTCTTGACTTTGGGGGATAATGGATGAAATATATACCCCTAGTTGAGTTCTCTTATAATTACTGCTTTTAGACTATAATACAAATGGCTCCTAACATGGAATTATATGGTATTCCATGCCATTCACCTATATTCTGGTTAGAGGCATGAGAGGATGATTTTCTTGGGGGAAATCTCATCCAATATAATAATGTTTATTTTAAACTAATCATGATGCACATGTTGATAGCTCTGACAAAAAATATATCATATACCAACTGTTATTAATGACCTATTGAGTCTGAGGATAAGGACCATGTTTTCCTGTGAGTTTCTCCTAGTTTGGTCCATCAATGGATTCAGATGTATAGTAAGGTCATACATATATTCATGGATCCCTATGGAATCATGGATATTATTTTTCTAGTATCTTAGCATATAGAACATCCTCAGAGATACCATTCTATGCATTAAATTTTTCATGTGTCTCGTCTTTTTCAGTATTATACTTTCTCATCACATGTATTACTACCTAATGAGGTTGATTTATATTTGGATGATTCTGTTGTGGATAACCAATTATGTATCATGGATTAGAGCATGAAGACACTCCGAATCAGGTTACTTTCTTTTTTGTGGGTGTTATAGTAGTAATACCATTTGGAGTATGAGACCATAGAGTATGAAGATGATATATGACCCTAGTGGAATATATTTTCTCATATGATCCCTCTTTACCGTAATACGGAAAACTTGTGGATGAGTTTCTCTTAGGTGGTGAGGTTGTAATGACATGGAATTTATGAAGGTGTAATTAATTGTTATTATGGTTTAATTAAATTTTTATATTTTTAAGTGTATTATATGGGCTATGGGAAGTTTCAGGAGTGTCCATGTGTTGTACATAGCCCAAAGTTTCCAAAAAATTTGGAATAGAGTGGGACATAAGGTTTTATTTTGAAAACATGTGATCCTGGCAACTCAACCATGAAAAATTTCTCAAACATGAGGAAGTTGATTTTCTTCATGGATTGTGCATGGTTAGTCCAACTTTGAACCTATCCTATGTGAAGGGGGCTCTTAGACAATGGATGAAGTGTGGTCTATTCATGGTTTTTCTAACCATGCGGCCTAACTGGGTGACCCCTTAAAGTTAGGGGAAATTATCATTTTCATCTTATTACATTAATTCGTTCACCCCCTCTTTATTTCTCATTTCCATCATGCACCACATCTTCTTCCCCTATGTTATATCCCTTCTCCTCACCTAGGGATCATGATAAATTCTGCATCAATAATCTGTTTTCATTGTCATCAATCACGTTGGACCCACAACTGTAATATCTCAAATCCACTTTCATACTATAATAGTTTATTTTTTCATATATTGTATTATTTATTGGTGGTATCTTATGTCATATTTTCAAGTATATGGTCTGTTATTCTAATTTATTTCATTTTTCATAGAATTAAATGTCGATACTTAATGAGTGGTTATCCACCAACCTAAAGTATAGGGTCTGGTAATCTCTCTAAAAGTTTCGGTGTTTTTATAGCCTCACTGTTTAGTAATATGTGTGGAATTTATAAATATTTACATAAAAAATTTCAAACCAATTACTTTTATTTTACCATATATAATTACCCTCTTATAAATGTATTGAATTATTATATGATGATAACCTCATTGTTTTTCTCCCCTTTGGGTGTGCTAAATTGAATTTACTACTATTATATAAATATTTAAATGAAAAAAATGCATAAGTGTTCGACTTGACATGGGAATTGATTTTAATTTCTTTGTAAACTAAATGGATTAATTAAATAGAATGATAATGGGTGGTAAGGATAGACCACATATCATATATTTATAAATAGAATTAAATAAATTGTGCATGCTTGGATAATTTTGTTGAATGGTTATAATGATTTTGAGGTAAACACTAATTTCTAATATTATTAGTATTAAATGGATATTGTCTATTGAAAAATGGTTATGGTTTCTTTTGTGCATGGGTTTTCATGCTCACTTATTATAGGTGATGGGTATGAATTCTCTATACATTATACTTTTATCTCCAGAATTTGTATAACACTCCAATTTCATTTTCTTTGGGTTTTTTGAATGAAGAATAACCCCCACCATATTATGTGGTGGGAAATATATCTCAAATTCATATGATAATTATGGATTCTATCCTTTACTGAATCCTATAACTCATTATACTAGTTATGGATACATAAGTTATGTCCCAAGTTCATCCATCACCTAGAATCCACGTATATGCCAATATATGTCCAAGTGTATATAGTGTATGTACATGTACACATATTATTTATGACTCATTATATTTTTATATATATGGATACACATGGATACAAATTTCAGACATATACATCCTATTTCAATGTAGGTAGAGTCTGTCAGGTGTTCTTCTGAAATCTTATATGAATGGTATTTATTTTCCTGAATTGTATATTATCTATAGTACATGCAAAATAATGTGTTATGTGCACTGGATGTATTATTCTAGACCCCATTGGTGGTGGACTACATATATTATATCATACAATACATGGGATACCATTTTTACCTGATTAGACTTCATGACTGTAGGTGTAGACATGGGAAAACTCCAAGTCTCAGATGCATGATTTATTTTTCTTAAAGCATGGAACAGGGGAGCATAGGATTGAGTGTATGATCATGATTCTAGTACAGTAGTGTTTTGGTTATTTTTAATTTTTTATAGTATTATGTTTATTCTTGTACTATGTATCCCTTATATCCTTTTTATATCTATATTCCATGACATCATTCTTTTTGTAAACCAGCCTATGGAATTTTCTTTCTAATACAGGTTAGTAACTCATTTTCCGCTATTTCATTATGATATATTTTTACTCTGTGTTTCTAGTTATATTTTTATTTTGCTATTTATATCTAATCCCTAGATCAATTGTGCTACTCTAATATGATATTACACTTTCTCCACATTACCACATTGGATCCTCACTAATATTCGGAAGCCTTTGGCATTTTCAAAGCACACTTGTGGCCATGTGACCCACCATGTTGGGGAAACATCTAAAAGGATTACTGGATGGTCTGTTATAAATAGGATGTTATTGTTGTTTTTGCATCCTAGGAATAAAAAAAATTAGCATGAACCTTTGGGAATATTCTATAACCACTAATAACCAAGATTGAAACCTAATGAATCATGAATTTTTACATAAATTTTATTTATATGTTTGTCCTTCTATATTCATAGATTCCTATTAATATTCTCATTCTCTATGTATTCAACCCTCCCTATATACTTTTTCCTTTTTTAAATGGAATAAAATATGATAACTCATGATAAAAACCAACATGAAAATAAATTATATTGTTTCCCTAATAAGATATCAAACTTATTGGTAACGTGGGCTTAGAACATCATGATTTTATGGTCTAAACTATATCAAGTTATGAATAAAAATTCTAGTCATCTGTAAATACCTCTTTATCCTAAGAAAAACAATGTTTTGGTTGAATCATTTATAGAAATAAGGCATCAAAACATTATTGGATATTTCTATGGTCTCATTACGGAATAATATATTAACACTATTAAGAAGATATTTTATGTCCTCTAATTCTCATAAGAAGTGAATGTTGTGATCGAGTTATATCATTTTGATGGGGAAGATGATTAGTGGTGGAAGAATACATAGAACACTTTGTCTAAAGTGGATGTTGATTCCATGGAATGATATGAATTCAATAAAATACTTTTCAATAAATATTTACCCCAAACCCTCTATCTTTAAATAGATAGGGAGTTTGGTGGGCTAATGAAAAATTAAGATGATCCTTTTGTGATGTTTGATGAAAACATCACAAGGATTCTGTGATACTTCTCTAGTTCATTTCATTAAAACTATATGAAATTTGGTTTTCTTATTTAGTGGAATAATAATGAGTCTATTAATATCCTTAGTGATTAAAGACATTGATAGATATGAAAATATTGTCTATTATTTCCTTAAGGATGAGATAGATATTGGAGACTATTAGTGGTATCGTGGGCTTAATGATAAAACAATGAAGATGTTGTTTAATATGGTAGGATCAACAGATATTTCCCATGGAGGAAAGAAAACATATAATCCCACTTGTTAGAAATGTGGGAAGAATCATACTAGGAACTATTGAAAGGGTACCAATATATGCTTCAAATGTTGTAAAGAGGGGAATCATGATAATGGTTGAAAAGGGGATAGAGAGAATCCTATTAATGTAGAGGAATAAATAATTTTTTTGATAAAAAATCATCATATAGTTTAGTGTTTCAACTATAAATAACACATAAATTATTCAATCCAATGCCCTATGTCAAGGGTTGTCGGTGATAATCAATAATTACACCCTACAATGTAAAAAATATTGAAATATGTAATCACTTATACTGAGGTTCATCCTATGAATTATGTGGTGAAAAGTACATTTATTAATCTTTCAATAATAGAAAAATTACTGTTTGATTCTAGTTATACATATTCTTTCATGTATTGAAATTTTAGTTGAACTATTAAAACACTATCTCAAAATATTTAGGTTGAGTTATCCATGAGAATAGATAATAGGGAATTTATTACATCAAAAGAATATAACAATTTTATTGTCAATGTTTGTGGACTCAACCCATTATCAAATATCAGATTACATTATTTGGTGGAGTTTGATGCCATATTAAGCATTGATTGACTATATTTTTATAAATCCATCATCAATTGTCTGGAGAGGGAGATCACTCTTCACATGTTGAGGCATACTCTAATTCAGTAAAAATGTAAGGAGGATGATGAGTATCCTTTTGAATTACCTTATCATGAATAGATACTATTTTTATGAGAAATAATATCTATCTCAAATTATTGAGACGAAGGAGAGGATCATGATTGATTACATTCCCATCATAAAGGACTACACTGACTTGTTCCCCAGTGAATTGCTCAGCCTTCCTCTTGAAAAAGAGGCTGATTTGTCAATTGAAATTATTCAGGGATATCTTCCCCTATCAAATACATTTTATAATATTTCCACTATTGAGTTAGAAGAACTAAATAAGTAGTTACAAAAAAAATTGGATGAGGGTTTTATATATTTTGGTACTTCACTATGGGGTGTTCCAGTTCTCTTAATCAAAAATTATGAAGTATTGATGTACCTCGGAATTCATTTTTGTGAGATCAAAAAATAGTGATAATGAAGAGGTATCCCATAACATGGATAAATGACGTGTTCAATATGCTATGTAGGGAAAATTGTTTTTCTATGGGGGACCGATGATTGGGATATCACCAATTAAACGTGAAGAATGATGATATTCCCATGACTTCCTATCAGATGAGGTATAGAATTTGTGGGTTCATAGTGATTCCCATCAGACTCACTAATTCTCTAGAACTTTTTATGGGCATAAGGATTAGGTTCATTAGATATTACCTCCAAATTTTTTTATTATTAATATAGATGATATTATGATATATTCCAAGATCATAGAGGGGAATCAGGAACATTTGAATAATTTTTTAAAGAAATCATATGGGGAAAATACTATAAAATGTATAATAAATGTAATTTTTGTATAGAGGATGAATCATTCATGGAGAATTTCATAACAATTACAGGGACAAATATGGACCATTCTAAGGTAACGGTTATTGAGGAGTATCATAGGACAACATATGTATAGTGTATCCATAGCTTCCCCAATCTAGCAGATTATTACCCACAATTTTTTAGGAAATTGTTGTGATTGTAAAACATAATAACCAAGCTGAATCAGAAGGAGGTAAAACTTTTATAGACTAGTGTATAAGAATAATGACTCAAATAGTTAAAAATAGTCTTATAAATGCACTAGTACTTACACTGACAATAAGAGTTGAACTATTGGGGGTATAAAATTATGACATAAACAAGGGGTTAGGTTATGTAATGATGCAAAATTATAAAGTAATTGTAAATTTCTCAAGGTATATAAAAGATTGCCATCAAAATTATCCCATATATGATCTAGATCTTCCATCTATGATATTCACATAGAGAATATGGTATCATTATAACCAGGGGAGAATTGTGAGACATGTACTAATCACAGGAAACTAAAATATATATTCATACATATGAAGCTTAATATAAGACAACAAAGATTGTTTTAGATCATCAAGGAATATGAATAATCAATCCACTACCATCCTGATAATGGAAATAAAGTGGTAGATACTCTAAGAATAAAGAATCGCACAACATTATCAATGATATGAATTGAGAATCATTTAAGGTTATTGGAGTTGAAAAGGATGATCATGGGAATCATAAATGATGAATAATAATCAATAGTGTCTCAAATGAATGTAGAACCATCCATTTTAGAGAATATATTGGATACTCAAAGAAGATAATGTGGAGATTTAAATGAAGGTTAATGTTATCATAAATGAAAAATCCATAGAGTTTAAAATTCATGGGGAAAGAGTTGTATGATTTATGTAATGACTATGTGTACCCTCAAATAATGAGATAAAGATGGTGATTTTGAATTATACACATCGTTGAAACTTCCCTATCAACCCATGGAGCACATAGTTGTTCTGAGATCTACAAGAGCTCTATTGGATGGAAAATATCAAGAATGAGATCACTGAATAAATAGAAAAAGATATGGTATGTCAAGAAAAGTGATGTTTGAAAGGAAAAAATCTAATGGGATGATGCAACCATTAACCATACCTACATGGAAATGGAAAAACTTCTCCATGGAATTTTTCACTCGAATTTGAAGACATCTAGAGGATTTAATGATATATGGATTGTTTTGTATCATCTTACAACTATTTTTCACTTAATTACAATTCAAGTGGACTAATCACTTGATTAAATTTCATGGATATACATTAATGAAGTGGTGAGTATATACAGAGTACCATTATTAGTTGTATCTGATTGATACTCCATATATACCTCCAATATTTGGATAAGTATCAAACATTTTCAAAATAATGAGCTAAATTTCATCAAGACTGATCACTCATAGACTGATGGCCGGTATGAGTTTATTATACAGAGATTTAACGATATGTTAAGATAATACATAGTAGACATCAAAGGATGATGGAACCAAATTCATCCTCAGATTGAATTCTCCAAAAATAATAGTTTCTACTCAAGAATAAAAATGAAACCATATTAATCCCTTTATGTTAAATGTTGTATAACACCCACATTTTAGGATGATGTTAGTGAACTTATGTCTCTCGACTTGATATGGTTGAGGAAATGGTAGATATTCTAAACACCATTTATGAGCACACTAGGTCTACCCAAATATGAAGAATGAGATATCTAGGTAATCATCAATGGGACCTTAATTTTAATATTGGAGATTTAGTATTCCTATAAATATCTACATGAAGGATATTCATGAGATTTGGGAAGAAGGGAAAACTAATTCCCGTGAATATTTTCCCCTTGTAGATTCTTGATCGCATTGGAGCAATGTAAAATCGACTAGTACTTACACAATCCAAATATCAAGATTCTTATGTATTAATCATTTCCCTCTTTAATAACTACATAAAAGATACCTCATATATACTGAATTCAGTGATGGAGTGGTAAGAAAATGATCTCTCTTATGTGGAATAGCCAAAGAATATCTTGGATCATATTGGTAATGTTCTATGTAATAAGTCTAATCACTTGGTAAAAGTTATATAAATGAACCATAAATATGAAGAGGTGATATGGGAACTAGACAAAGTGATGAAGGAAAAGTACCCTTACATTTTTTTACCTTATTATGTATCCTGAAATTTTAAGGTTGAAATTTCATTAGGGGGAAGAATGTAATAACCCAGAATAATATCTATGAAATTTATATTCTTTTAATTATGTCATTTAGTATGAAGCACAAAAATCACATAGAGAAAAAAATAAAAAATATTTGTCATAAATGATGAATGATACATTAATAAAAAATAACCTACAATAATGACATATATTATAACAAGAAAATGAATAGAAAATAACATGATAATTATATGATAATTTTGATATGGTATATTGACCAGAATGACCGCACTCATGAAAAAATCTATATAAATAAAACATAATTTTTATAGTGAAACAATATTTAGGAAGATGATACTATATGTGTACTTGAGAGGAAAATACAATTCAATGAATAATGAATAGAATAAGTGACATTTATAGGAATAAGGTAACCCATATAATGTTTATAAATCCGACCATTGGAATCGTAAGATAACCATTGGAATAATAATCTAATTGTTAAGAATAGTAATATGACTATTATAATAGTAACCTAACCTAAGGAAATGTAATATAATTCATAGGTATATTTAGAAAATGAAAATATTATATATTTATTACATGGTAGAGGTAAATAAATGTTTCAAAAATGATAAATTATGTATTGGTATTTCAGTAAAACATAATTTTTTAATTTCAATTTTACAGTGAATATAGAAATTTAAAAGAAAAATTATTTTCATAAAATAGATTCATAAATTAAATTATTTTTTATTATAATGATAATATAGTTTATGTGAAAAAAATTATTTTTTCAAAGGGACATAGAATTTATTATAGTATTAAAAATGGTATATTTCAAATAAATGAAGATTTTATTTAAATATTAAATTTATTATATTTTGTAAAATATTTTTATAAAATAATTTTTTCACAGAAATATGAATGTAAAAAATGGCTTGGAAATAATTTTTATATTTTTCTAAAACAGTTGAATTTTTTTGTGAATGGTGAAGTCATGTAATATACAGTACTTAACATTATAATCCAAATACAAGAATTTTTGAGTCATATATGAAGTAATAACTTATTAGATATATATAACATGTACCATTTATTTTATATAGTCATAATAATTAATATTATTTATTGTCTTGATAGAAAAGAATAAACAAATTAATATTATAATAATAATAAAATACCCCTCTCCTCCCTTTATAAATACCACGCCTTATCACCCTCTATCCTCGCACCTTCTTATCCTTGAATATTTAAATGTCTCTACCAAAAACACTAAACCCAAGTATCCCTATTTCCATTTTCTAACAATCTAAAAAATATAACTTCCAAATTCATTATGGGTTCTTTCAAGGAGGTGATATTCAAGAGATATCATTCTCAAACAACATATTTTAATTTTTTTTCTTCGTATAACATCTCCACACCTCATTCATACATAAAATAATAATAAATATTGTCTTATTTATATATAATAATTTCATATATAAATTTAATATATTATATCCATCCATTTTTCATCTACTCTTATTCAATGAAATGTTATCATTATCAAAATTATGGCAGTTAACCAGCTCCATGGATAACGAGTTTTGATATTCCATTAATTCCTTCATGGATGGTTGTATAAATATTATTATGGTTAAATAAGATTTTAATAAGTATATTTTAACATGTTAAATGTTTTGGAACTAATATTTAAAAATAATATTGAATAAAATAATTATAGTTCGAGATGGTCGGTAAAAATGCATAAATGAACTAATCACATAACGATAATGTTTTTACAAAATGAATAATATCTATTTCAGAAAAAATGAGATATGTTCCCATTTATAATTATGTATTTTTAAGAATAAAATTTCAATTTTTACCCTATTATAATTCAAAATTTGAAAAAATCCATAATTATACACAAGTGATCGGACCATGGAACCGTGAAATGAACGCTAACAGAACAAAAAAATTGAACTTTATAACTCATGATATTTCCATAAATAAACATAATAAAACAATAATAAATCAAATATATCTGAAATGGGTTCTGAATTAATTAATTAATGTCTCTAATTTAATTATCCATTAAAGTAATTCCATGTAAATAATGTATTTGAACATAAGTTAAGGGATATCTCCAAACCGTCATATTTCCATTGGGTAACACATAATATCCATTTCCCTCAATTTATCTCTTCATTATTCTTATATAGTTATCATTTATTATGTATATATTTTCAGCACATTTATTTCTATCTTGATTTATCTTTCCTTTAGGGGGAAATACATGTTCTCAAACATTCCCTTCTCAATTCCTCCCAATAAGAAATCACAATTAAGGGGAACTTCCTCTTTTACTGCCCATTTTCAAGTACACGCCATAAAATGTTTGAAGACAATTTTTTTTCTGAAATCACTCATTTTATAATGAAAAACATTTATAGTTCATTTTTTTATTTATGTTAATAATTATTCATTTAAACTCTTTAAATAATATTCATTATTTTCCCTAAACCTATTTATAAGCAACACATTTTTATGGTTAGACAACCACTCTTTTTAACATTGTCACTTTATTGGGAATTCAGTAGTCATGATATACTCTTATCATTTCGTTATGAATGTGCAATGATTGATTAATCCATTATTTTATGGATACCATTTTGATAAACTCTCTGGTTTTTCTTTTTGACATCATTAGGAAACCCATTTCCTTCCATGGGTTACCTTTATGTTTATTCTTTATGTTGGATTTCATTACATGGATCATATATGAATGTACATGTTATGATGGGTATTCCCACATAGTTTTCCAATGTATTGGGTAATTTTTTTTGTGTCATGAGACATTATGTATGGGATTAGAGAGTAAACCCACTCTATTAAGTGACTTTTTCCACCATGTGATAATATCTCAGAAGTTAGCCATGGCTCATGATTATTACATGATATATATTCATACAACATGTCAATATTTCAATGATCATAAGAATCCATGTTCTATATGTAATGCATTTATATAGTTCTTCTTGATCTATTCATTTTATGTTATCATATAATCCCTTATGTCTCATGTGTTATGATTCTTTTCTATATTTATTCCATTATTGGGAATTTTTGCTCATCTATTTGGTCAATGTATTCCATCGATTATCTGATGCAGTTATTGGATCTCAAATAGAATTAGATGATAATTAGTGAGAATATATGTTTAATTATAGTATAATGTCTTCTAATTATGTACCTAATCAGCTAAATACATTAGGTTTTTTCCTTGGTTTATATTGATGTATAATTATTCTTAAAATCATGTAATAATATGTGTAAATGGATTGGGATGATATATTTCACCTTCACATAACCATTTTTTCACCATGTCCACATGTGTCTTTGTTCACCATGAGTTATCCATATTTTCTTATTTCCCCTAGGGGATATGTAAACCCCATGTTAAAAATAACAATCATCCCACGGGGGTCAAGTTCACACTTGGTTAACCATATTTCTAGTAGCCACTAGGGACCATGTTTACCCTATGTATGGCCATCCTGTACCTGATATTCAAAACAGAGCATGCACATATGAATAATAAACGACTAGAAGGAATAAAATTGAATCATTATATTTTCATTTTGAAAATCCAAAATAACACCCAAGGGGTGTGTTCATTTATTCATATTCATTTAAATTACACAATGCTTTATTCTTTATCATAAAATCTAGTTAGATTCCATTTTAAGTCACTCATGTAATATTTCAAAAACCATATAGAATATTTCAAGATCATATTATAATTTTTAAATCAAAAATCCATTTTAAAAAATACCAAGACAATATAAAAAATCACCACATTAAAAAATAATTTAATATTTTAAATAGGATAACAAAGGATCAATTCCATTACATAATTAATCAATTATTAATTATTTCTAATCATAAACCACTAGTTGCAAAAAAATCACACTTATTATTATTTAAAAAATGTATTAACTCTCAAATAGAACCCACTAACACACGACCAAAAATATAATTTTTTTTATTTTAATTAAGAAACCCCAAATCAATAAATATCATTAATTTATAGGTTTGAAAAAATTATCCAGTGAGAACAAAAAATCCATGAACATGAAATTATAAATTATACTACAGGTCCGTATTAGGGGACACCTACCTCATATTTATGGTATCATACACATCGAGTATTAGCCATCAGTTCAGCCTAAATCATGAGATATATATAGACCATAGAAACACTTTGGAAGATAAGGTAATTATAAGAAAAAACAAGTGAACTAATCTAGAGAAAATGATAAACAATATAGAATGATTTGAACTAGAAGAAGTACATCCATCTCTCTAATGTAGGTGATGGTATCTGATTCAGACACTAAACAAGGGAGAACTAACCATGGTAAGGGGGGAAGGAAGGTATATCACCCAAGGGAGGTCCTGAAATAAATGGGGTAAAGGGATTTAAAAAATAAAATGAATTATAGGTAAAATGGTAATTTTAAAATGATTAATGAGGTTCATGGTTTGGCCACATGATTTGATAAATAGTGTATCGATTGTGTAGAACTCCCTATATGAAATGCACTACCACATATGGTTTCATATCATGGACTTCAATCTGTGATCCCACTATGTGTATCCCACTAAAATTTTATACAGATAACCCCATGGATTTTTGTATCCCTTTGCATGGTATAGAAAAACATATTCCTCTAAAAATATGGTGTCATGATTGTGGTGATTTATTGTCACTAACATTATGTTAACTATACACCCTGTGAAACTTTCCCCGAAATTAAAATTCCCATCCTAGTGGCTCTAGAAACTGATCTAATAACTTGATTCACTTTTCATGCCTCAAAACTTATTAAAAAACAACATTATGATTTTTTGACCCTTAGAATTTTATTTTGATTCTGTCCTTTGAGAATGTTCCTTCCCCCAAATGGATATTTAAAAATATTCATTGAGATTCAAGTCTTTCTAGTACAACCTGACCTTAAAAAATACCGAACTTAACACTTATCATATTTGATAAACACTAATATCAATAAATTTTAATTCCCATTAATATGACTGTCATATAATCTCATTAAAATGGCATTGTTTCACCTATAAATCCATAACATGTTTTCAAGATACAGCTCCCTACATAAGACATGAGATATACCCTAATCTTGAGTTTTTTCTTGTATTACTCACTGAGTTGTGATACAACCATACATAACTTATGTCTGTCTAGAGATACCACTATGTCATAATCCAATAAATAACTCGATCTATGGTGTTCCCTACCATAGGACATATCTCATGAGGATGATTATAAACTCTAAAATATCTTACCATTTGAATATTCCTTAGAAAAATTAATTCTTAGGGGTATAATGAACCACTTTACATGGTTCCCAACACACCATAACTTAAAATTCAAGAAAAAAATTTTCAACATGGCCATTTTCTGTCATTTTCATTCCAAGACAAAACAGACATGTCACCACCATCTAGAAAAAACCCAAATGCACGCTTTTTTCTAAAAAATCCCCAAAAAACAAGAGAAAAAAGTATATTACATATCCTTGAATTATATCAATGAAGTTATGAAATAATCACATATAATTTCATAGAAATATCTAGTTGGACATCCACTGGAAAAAAACTATAAAATAACACTCATCTCTTACAACAAATGCAATTTTAAAACACCTACCCCTAACAAAATTATCTCAAATGGAATCCTGTTTTAGCCTCCACACTCCTAGGTAAAACCCTAGCCTCCTGATGAAAACACATGGTAAAAAAACCAAACACACCCAATGACCATCATACTCTCACTTAAGGACCATTTTGCCTCCATACCGAACATTACATGGATCTAGTTGTCTCATTTTGAGCCCCAAAAATATTTTATGACAAGTACCATTAATGCATGGTTGAAAACCATGGAATTTACAAGGTAATCCAGACTTCATTGAATGAACATGCATACTAGAATATGGTTCCATCACAAATACCAAAATATTATTACAACACGACTACAACCCTTCTGAAATTAGGGTCACAAGATTATTATTATCATGAAAGTCCCCCTAAATGGTGTTCCCATTCCTTTATCCCACTATGCCAACTCCTCGATACTCACACCCCATGCCTCATCCTTTACTGAATGAAATAATCATATATGGTCCAACGCACTCATTACCGAGTTTTTCATCAACAACAAAAAAAACATTCACCTCAAAAAAACACTATTCTCTATAATGATTATAATTCTTTCAAAATAAGGTTCATGTCATACAAAAACAATAGGTGGATACCCACCATTATTCTTCCCTTCTATTTTTACTTGTGCATAAATGTCGATAATTCATGTCTTCATCACATGCATTTCACTCAATATGAGCATTGGTCATTTCCTTATCAAAAACTAGCCAACAATAATATACTATATCAAATAAGTCAGAACAACGTTTCCTGAACTAACACCACCCTCATCAACCAATTTTATCTTTTATTTGTATCCAAACTAGGAGAGCCTCTTAACACATCCTCACATCAATATTAACATCCCTCGGCTCACACATAACCTCTCATAGACCCAATGATTGATAATAACCATACACACATGTTCACATTTCCTTTATCCAATATATAAAAGTGGGAATTAACTCTCTTACACCAAATGATCACATAGCTAAAATTGCACTCCCATGTGTCATGTCGCATCCCGACTCAGATCACACACCCTAGACACTGATCATTATAACCAATAGTTCAACCTTATTAAATGGGAGCACATCAGTATGTCTATTCAAACTCATCACTTCACTAGTTCCAAGGTCCAACACATGACCACCTAATGACTACCATCATCCAAACTACAAGATTCTGACTCCAAATTTTCCATATATTTAGATGCTCACACCAAACACAATAGGGACTGAAACTCAATTGTGCAAGCCTTAACCCCAATGCTGATTCCAAGAACCTGTACCCTTGGTGATTTCATGCTAAAAACAAACAAAGCAAATCTTTGACCAATGTTATATAGTCGATGTCATCTCACATTAACTGATCCAAGCTCTTAGATCCACATCTTTTTATCCATTAAATTTGTGCTAACTCGTGTTCCATATTTTCTCACTGAGGCCCATAGTCATAAATCCACATTGAAGGATTCCCAAAACCAATATAATTTCCCATGAGTCGTGATTTTAAAATTTTAAGATTCCATTTCTATCCAGAAAAAACCATTATTATGGTATTCACTTCTACTAACAAGAAACATCCCAGATGATCTCTTACATCAGTCATCACACCTTAAAAGAATCAAGGAAAAGAAAAATCCACACATCAACTCAGTGGTCACTTCAAGAGCCCAAAAAACATATCTATATATTAATCACATAACAAAAACATATGGAAAATGGCAGGGTCGGGCATATGGAAAACCATTCCACTTAAAACTGGAAAACAATGAGGCTCCAACTCTCTGGGTGCTTGAAAATAACTACATTAATACTAGGTTGAAATGAACATGAAAAGATCATACTAAGAAAGGAATCGATACCTTCCTTACACCTCAAGAGACATCTTTAAAAAAATTGATAAAACTCTCATGAGTTACCCGTAAGGATCAAAAGGTATTGAATCATGAAACTATAGTTAAAACCAAAAGATCCCTTGGTTCTATGGCTTAGCTTGTCCACTATGCTCTCATTAAGGCCACCACTCAACGAATGACACCCAGTCCATTATATTGGTCACATGAAATTCAAATTCCATTATACCACTATAGGTTCCCCATATATTTTTGAATCTAGATGATATTTACCTCCCTTAGGTATGGTACAAACAACATTGGTGAAAAATCAACTGAGGTTATAATAAGTGCAACATACATTATGATGTAATCCACTAATCAAGGAATTTTTAACACGTTGACTCTCACTTTATCCCTAACACCATTACCAAGGTCAAAATTAACAGACCCAAGGTCCATGGCCATCATATAATCTATAATTAAACAGTATATAGGAAACCCATACAAAAATTCAAATCATAATTGATGTACACAATATCTCCAACAATATAATCATAGGGTTTATATATCTTCTTAATCTATTAGATTAACCATTACAAAGAGCCATAAATTCAACCTTTAACCAGGTTTACAAATATTGTCACCCCAAATCATCATTTTAATAGAATCCCATTGAAAATATGTTTAAATAAACACTTTATAAAACATATATTTCAATATTTTAGATTATATAAATCTCATATCTCAAGTTTTTCAAATTTAAAAAACTATTTCAAATCCAATTATTATATAACATCATGTTTATAAATTTCAAGTCTCATATGACTCATATTAATAATCTATCATGGGTTACAAAGTAATAAAAAATTGGTTAAATAGAATACCATCCACAAGAAATAAATGAGAACACAATATTGGTTTCATTATGGAACTCTATTTAACCAATACCAACATCAATCAATTTATATATATCTATTTGAAAATGAAAATATTCCAACACTGAAATTTTAAAATTCAAATCTATTTTACTAGGAAATTCATAGACTATTTTAAAACATCAATATTATTTTTATAAATAGTAAAATATAACAAATATATAAAAAAATCATAACCAATCTGCAATTGACATCTAAACCCATTTCCCATGCATGATGCATGGCATGTTAATTCCTATATTCCAAAAATAATGTGTGAAGTCACCCACACCCTAAAAACCTATCTCGATATTATGCCATGACTAAAACTCGATCGAACAATTATATCACACATCCACGGAGTAACTTGATCTCAAAATCAATAACAATTTAAGTAATAAAATTTTAAAGAACAACAAGTCCCATCATTATAAAAATAGGTTCTCCCTATTCTTGGGTTGATACCTACTAGGAATGATTTTATTACCGAGTTATGAAATTATTTTAGTCTCTTTTACAACATACCCAAATATTAATAACGAATAAAATATCATTGATATCAATTTTTAATGTCCTTCCTCCCTGTCTATGGACAGGTTTCACACCTTTTCAATTCTTCGAAACCTCAAGAATTTATACCTATTTTCAATAGGCTATAGAATAGTAGTAAGGACCTATGACAATAACATGGGTAGAATATACCCTCAATTTTAATGTGAATATTGTAGTTTAAATAATAAAAACACACAAACTATATCAACTAAATATCATAGATAATATAGAAAGTGATGGAAAGAAAAATAAAGTTCAAAATTCATTAACTTATGTAATTATATACCATTCATGAAGATCCCACATGTGTGGTTCATATATATGAATAAATAACAAAGTAATATTGAATTGAAAACTCTCCCGAAATTAAACTTCAGTCTTTCTTGGTCTTATCATCTATACTCCTATCTAGCATACCATGAAACAGAAAAGAAAAATCGCATTCCCTAATCCTATGACCTATAACCAGATAGACTTATGCTCAGGTACCTATGTTCTCAAAAGGCCTGAGAGTATTACTCAATTTTCCACCAAAAATAGTGTCCCTCAAATTACAAGTCCATAACACTACCTACATCGGTTATCAAGCTAGCCAATTGTAATTTCAAACATTTAATAATTTAAAATTGAAAGAATAAATAAACATCGAACCCTAGGAGAACATTCACCCTAAGAAGGGAAAACCCTACATAATCCAGTGTTAGGGTTCCATTGAGCATGTATCAATGAATTTTCCAACCATACTAATCTTGGCCCGGGGTAATATACTCATCCCTGATCAGCAATGGCATCCAGTAAAAATACACCATTATTTGGATCCATGTGTTCTCCAATGGCTACGTTCACGAAGGGTTAGCCATAATTTCACTACATCCATCAAGGGTTTTGTCCAACCTAGTGTAACCATATTTTATAACATCCCTCAGGTGTTGTGTTAAACCTTGTTTAGCCATCACATGTATCCCCTAAAGACCATTTTCTCCATTTTTTAACTGTTATTAACAATTTCTAGTCATGGGACACATTCGCCTTAAGTATAACAATCATGCCCATGAAATTAAAAAAAGTAAAAATATTATAAATAATAATTGACCAAAATTCAAAAAAATCTCTCATTAAATTTATATTTTGAAAATACAAACAAATCTAAAAGAGGTGTTTTACTTTGTCCATTAATGTTTCAATTAAATAAATATTTCTATCACACATTCCATATGGATTCCATTTCATATCACACACATTAAATTTAAAAAACAATATAGTACCTTTCAATATTAATTAAAAATTTGGAAAACATAAAAAAAATTCAAAAATATAATATAAAACATGTTAATAATTATTTTACAAAGTTCACTAACATTTAAAAGGGCCAAAAAATGGTAAATTCACTTTTGCAATTAATCGATGGTTTTTAATTTCCATATAATATAAATTATCTACATAATATTCTTCATGATTTTAAATATTTGAAACATTGATAAAAATTTCCAATTATTCTCTCTAATACCTAACCAACAACTTGATTTTGGAATTATATTAAAGATAATCTTAGGAAAAGTTTTCATAAAATTCAATTTTGTATCCCATTAGATGGTGAAACCTCAGAAAAAATATAAATTTAAATAAGATTATAGTTTAGGCTTGGGGACCTCCTAACTCATGTTAGGATAAGAATACTCATCATGTATCAGCCATCAGTTCGGCCTAAATTATGATAAATTGAGAAACCTGGATATCATTTTGGATTGTCTTGCTATCAAAAAAATTGGCACATGACCCGATAATGAATGAAATTTATAGAAGAAGGGAGAAAAGTCATATATGTATGTATAGGTCTCTAACACAAGTGATTATATCTGATTAATACACCAAACAAGGGATCCCCCCCATGGGATGTGGAAAAATTGGGTTCCATATGGGGTCTATGTCCTGGTCAATAGGGGGAGAAAAGTGGAGGTAAAAATAGAGACTGGTGGACGGGGTAAATTTTTATTTGGACAATTTTATTAAGGTTCATGGTTTGTATATAGATATTTTCATTACATGATCCAACTATATGGAACTTAATTTCTGAAGTGAACAACCTCACATAGTTTTAGTAAAAAATTTACAAACCATACACCAATCGGGAGGACCCCAATGCATTTTTTGTAGGCAACTAAATTTTTAATTATAGTTCCATGAACGGGGTATATAACTATTAAACTTCACTAATGTGGAATAAAGTCTAGGATTCATGTTTATCACTAATAATATGATTACCAAGAACACCAAGAAGTTTTCCTTGGAACCATAATTTTCAACCCTGAGCATCCCGAGACATATTTGAGAATGAGAGGAACCTTAGAATACACAAAACACATCAAAAACACCCATTTAAGATGTTTCAAACCTCATAATTTTATTTTCATTCTTGGATATATGAACATTACTTTCAGTAGATGAAAATTAAAAAATTACCCTGTGAATCAAGGCTCTTCTGTACACCTATGTATTGAAAAAAAATAGAAAAGATATACAAATAAGTCATATAACAGCTAAGAATAGTGAAAAATAGAAGTTATACCAAGGGAACCTAATATTTTATACTATCCGTACACCATTATAATGGTAACAAAAAAAATATCCATATCATATCTCAACAAATAATCATATGATGCACGCAACTAATGATACTGAGGGTATTGTATGAACCCCAATATGCAAAGTTAACATTCTAGCTATACTTCATGATTGGATGGTAGAGAAAAATGATCATAAATATATTTTTATCTTAACTATATCCACATGTCGATATTTCATATGTTTTATGAAACCTAATAGTATAGTATTCCATAACATATATGCTACCTCTATGGAAATGTATTGGGTGGTCATTCCTTATTAAAGTGTATGCATATCAACCAAGGGATTACATGGACCATCTGAAGGATCATGAATTAACATACTACGAAGTTCAAACTCTACATATTTAGTAACCTAACTTGTATCATGGGATATTACTAACCCCACTAATGGAGGACAATTCTTACTACATGAGGGGGTGCCTAAACATCATCTTTTATATGGGGGATTGTTCTTTGTCATGTGTAAGTCATCAGGTGATAACTTGAACCCCGTACATGGAGGACCATACCACGATAAATAATGGAGTACAAAATATATATTTTCTACAAATATCTCACCCATCATCCATCATTTCAACAATAGAGTGAATATCCCCAAGTTATCCAATCCATAATGTGAATAACTTCAAATGACTAATGGAGTTGTGTAATTTTGGTTTCTGTGATAATATAAACATAATAAAATACTCACAAATTAAAAACTATAATCTAGTGATAAATATTGATGAATAATAAAAAATTTATATTATATTATGTGACTGGTGGGTTACATGGTATGTAGAGACCTCAAGAAAGTCTATTTGGGTCCTATCATAAATCGACTCATGTGAGGTCAACATGCACACTATGTTCAGTAAGTTATAAAACTTGTATAAATAAGAGGCACAAAATTTAATCTCTTGAATACAAAAGGATTTAAAATATCATATCACATAGATAAAAAGTTATGGGATGGAGTATATGGTGTGACACTATCTCCACACAACATCCCCAAAAAATACAGTGTTTAATTCACACATAAAAATTTTATTATATCGAAGGAACCTCAACATTCTTATATATACCGAGTCACAAGACATAAATAGGTGGGTTATATTTCATATAGGTCCTTCTAAATAAGTTTTTAATGTATTCAAGTCACATGTTATGACACCCAGTTTGGTGATATATTTTATGTATCCTAGAGTCACATGATGTGCAGTTTTCAATGTTTCAAGCCTAACTTATAGAATTCATATGAGAAGTCACATGATGAGATTTTTAGGGATTACATAATGTATGAAAATTTTTTCATATAGAAAATAATGTTATAATGTTAAAGGATATGTGGGATAGGATGACACGCCATGCTATTGGGAATTTCCTAGGAAATTAATTTTTTCTATTGTGACTATATACATCACATTAAACTCCACTCACACCTCAAATACTAGCTAAACATGTCACCAACAATGTCCTCATTATACCCCAATGGAGTGAGTATTGAGAAACCATTACCATCTATTCATCTCCCTTAAGAAATTAATTTAACCACCCTCAAAATCATCACATCATCACAATAACAAGACTAATCAAATTATTCTTTAGTTTCCCTCAATTAAAACATCATGAATCCATATTCAAACTCATGCATGTTGTATGGTAGAATAATATTCATGATGGTGGTGGATTTTGGGATTACCAACCTCTCGAGGGAATGATTCCAATTGGTTTCATCAAAGACTTTGTGTCTGAGATAAAATTGTATATTTTTAATTTTTTTTGGTGAAAAGGTTATCAGCATGTTATGATTGTATGATCAATGTTTTATTTTAAAAATAAATAAAACTTTAAACAATAATTTTATTAAATTTAATTATAATATTAAATAATTATTACTATAAATAAATAATTTTATGTAAAAATATATGGAAAATTATTATAATAAAAATTTATGATAACCTTTAAGTATTATTTCCAAAATTCATCCCATGAAATCAATAAAATAGAAAACTAATTAAATTTTAATGATAAAAGGAAATATTATAAAAGTAAAGTATTATAATATTTATTTTTTTAGAAAATAATCAAATTCCATTTTTATATATTATATCCTTGGAAATATATTTCTATTCATGAAATAAAAATCCATAAAAAATTAGAGTCGCACAATGAAGATATTTTTGATAAAATAAAAGGTTTTATATGAACATTCCTTGTTAGAAAAATAATAATTTATCTAATATTATTATTATTTATATAAATTATGATTATTTTTTTATCAAGTGTCACTCAATTGGTACCGTGTAACATATCCAAAACCTTGTAATGGAATAGGCTCAGGTTCGTGTCTGGCCACAAATGAATTTAGTTGGGGATGAATGGTGTAAATGTGATAGGTTGGACCAGGGAAAGGTATGGTGTGTCACCCGTTAAGACCTCATTAATAAAAATAATTTTATTATATATGGGGTGTCACGTTAGTGGGAAACCCCATAATCCTACATCCTACAGAACATGGTTCAAATACAAGAAAGCCCCATGGTGATTTATGTTGCATTAATGACATAGGCAGGCAGTGACGCAGGCATTATACAGGCCGGGTAATGAAGGTATGATGCTCTGTAGGGACTTAGATCTTTGATCATAGGCCACATGGCCTTGGGCCTATGGGTTATGTAATTGGTCTCCCTCTACAAAGATTGAATTACATCTTTGAGTTTTATAATTAAAATAATATTTAAAACCCTAATTTATGATATATATCGATATATATTTATTTAATTTATTTATTATTTTTTTATTTTACATTTGAAAATGTTTTTTATGGAAACAATTTGGTGGAAATAATGAAATTTTAAATAAATAATTTATTTTAATTTCTATCAATGAATATTGTCGAAGGAAAACCAACAAAACATATTTTTCACCCATTTCATATCCTATAGAGATTTTCATTAATAATGAACATTGATTAAATTACCACCATTTATTTTATTAATTATATATATTTTATTCCTTATGTGATTTTTATTCATCTCATAGTTGTAGAATTTTTTATTGATTTGATCTTGAGGGTAATGTGATCAAATCACACAAGAGCGTGGAAAATAAAATAATATGAAGTCATACCTCTTTGAATATTCCATGAATTTCTATGATCGTACCACAATCCTCATTGTTTTATGTTAATTATGCCATAAATACCTCCTAGATTGTATAATGTGAGGTATTTGTTCCATTGGGAAAGTAGAGGAAGGGGAATTACACTAAAGTCAATTCATCCATCATAGGAAAAATTTGACGAATTCCCTTTTCCAAATGTGGATAATGAAGAATTAGAGGGAGGTTGAATTATTTCCATGAATTCCACTATTAAATTTTCCCATATTAAAACAAGAAAAAAAATCCCTTATAACTATAAATATATTTACATTCTTAGTGAAAATTTCCATAAAAAATAATAATTGGCTCTAAAATTTACCTTTCTATATCATCACCACCAGGAACCTCCTACCAAATCACATTACATTTAACCACTTTTCATCTCCACCAGGTAAATAAAAATGACTATTTTTTATTTAGTCTAAAATTAATAAATTCATAGTCCTAGGGTTCAAGTAATTTCCTAGAAAATATTACCTCTCTATTAGAAATACAACACCTCCAGACACATCCATGATGTTAGAATTTAGAATTAATACACTTTTTAGGAGTTTTAAAATGTATTAATGTACGTGGTTAAAAATAATATATTAAATATATTATGTGTTTATTAAATCCAATAATGAATAAAATGAAACAATCCAACATCATTACCACATCCTAAAATATATTTACGGATTTTCAAGTGGATTTTCACTGGGATATAGGTCTCCAAAAATAGGTTCTGGTCATTCACATGTGGGAGAAATATTTATTTATTTATTTAATATATAATACCCCCATGAAATCACCTACATGTAAATATAAAACAACTCGATCCTAGGGTAAATACGACATTATGAGTTCAATAGAACCAACATAGATTTTTTTTGAAGTCAACTACTTTTGATAATTTACAAATTCACTCACTTTAAGGGCCTCGACTAATGAAACATAACAATAACATATGCCATTCTAAAAAAAACTGGTCACCACATCCTCTCATCCATTAAACATTTACACCCTAAAAAATCTGAGTAATCAGTTAGAATCTTCTTAAACCGCCTCAAACAGAAAAAAAACCATTAGACATGGAATCCCCCCATAGTAGTACATGCCCTATGTGAATCAGGAACAAAAATTCTCAGGAAAACACCTTTCACCACCACATAGAAATCATACAACTAAAAAATACCCAAATGTGGCCTTATCGAAGGGGTATGCTCGCATCAGGTGGCTTATTCCAAGATTCCCCATCAATGAGATTTTAAATCCATTGTCATCTATTGAAATATCACGAATTGAATAAAAAAACAAAAAAATCATCATTATAGAGATCATAATAAAGGAATCCATTAAGGATTGTGTCATTCTCCCCACCATTATTGAGGAATAAAAACACCACAAGATCGCACCTACTAATAAAGGTATTCAAAGAGTTTTATGATCAATATATGTGAACGTGATAGACAACCACACTAAGGCATGGAATGAAGATCCTCAAACACTCATGAAATAAACCTAAATTAATTCACTGATCAATTATATGAAAATTTTATGTTTATGGTCCTTCCCATTTAGATTACCATGTTTTTCTGGCTCTAAATCCTAGAATAACACCTTCCCAACATGAGAGAATATAACCACAAGATGTTTATCACAAACCTACATTACATAACTAAAATAGACACACAATTATTACTATTTATTTGTTACTCCCAAGGTCCCACACCCACTATGAAACCATATTTCTTATATAATCATCACTAACTAATGTGGGCCTTTTCGATACATCAATATTCAATTCTCAAATAATGATAGTGTACTCACTTCGTTTAAGGGATTTCCTCTAGATATCCATCCATGAATATAAAATTATATTTTAATTCTAACTAAATGTTTTCATATAGGTTATCTCCCATTAACATAGATTTTATGACCACCGACACTAGGGAAATGCATACAACCTCTTCCATGAAAGCCCACCACTATGGCTAGTTACATAGATCTCGACAACATCCACCAGACACAGAAACTCTAGATAGGGTGTTAAGTACCAGCACATCGCCATATAATTTTGTCAACACATTCATTATAACCGCAATAATTACATGGATGAATCATTAAACCATCGTGTTGAATATCATGTTCTAAAGGTGAGAATTCCCAACCCTAAAATTCCAACCTCATGGGATTTTCACATCACCAGTTTTCTTGAAGTAGCACTATAAAAAATAGGCTTTTAGAATCATTTTCTAAAAACATGGATAAATTTAAAGATAGTTAATTTAGCCCCACTTTAAAACATCAATAATTTTTTATTTAGAAAATTTTTCAAATTTTTCCAATTTATCCATGTATTAAGATGTGGATAAATTAAATACACTAACAAATACATAACCAGACGTATCTATAAATTAATAGATATATTTACAACAATTTATACATATATATACACATATATGAATATATAAATTTACATATATATATATATATCAATGTATGTGTGTTTATATATAATTATATAATACATATATATGTATATATAGGTATATTAATATATATATATATAATGTAAATTTATATTTTAATGTATATATATATTTATTTATATATGACGCACACAAATATATTAACACATATTATATATATATACAAATTTAATCCTACTAATTTATGCAGATATATAAATATAATATATAAATATATATAAACATATGTTAATATATATATATATATAACTATATTAATCTATATATCTTTTTGTGTGAATTAATATTTTAAAATATAAAAAATTATATAAACTAAAATTTATTTTAATATACACACAAAAAATATATTAACATAATATATATATATATATCATTATATATATATACATGTATATGTGTGTGTCTGTCTGTCTGTCCATTTGTCTGGGTCAATGCACATATATAATAATATTATATATTATTAAAAATTACATATAAGAATGACTCATGTATGGGTGTATGTATTTTTCATATATGTTATTTTTCAAATTATATAGTACTATTATATTATATTATATTTATAAAAAACACACATATGCACACACACACACACACACACATATATATATATATACATTCATAGATATATATATATAGGGGGTGTAGAGAGTACACATATAATGTAATTACATAAAATTAATATATATACATATATATATATCACAACATTATGATTAACTAAAAAAATATTAAAAATGTTTTTTGGTTCATAATTCTCTCTCTCTCTATGAATCAAGTATTATTTTGACGGTGAAATGATACCATTCAAATGATTTATTCTATCTAAATGTAGACTCCATTTTCCCTCTAATGAATGTTGATGGTGTGGTTGATGTGATTTAGGATAATGGATTTGGTACGAACTCTGATAATCCAACCACATATGAAAACAATTTGGGGGTTCAATCATAACATTCACCCCTTTTATGATTTTTTTGAATCAATTTTTATTATGATATTATGAATAATTTGGATACCTTGAATGTGAGAATAATGAGAAATATTATCTCCTTCTTTTTTAGGTAAACCCTTTGATTCTAAAGGAATTAATTTTTGAATCCAAGAACGTGATCCTTCAGTGATTCATGATGTTGTTGAAATCCAAACATTGAAACCTGAAGATCTCTAAAAAAAGTTTTGTAAAATTTTGGGCTTTTAAGGATAGTTATTAGAATTCATGGTTAAGGGTAATTTATAATTTTTATTCCATTAGTATAAATAAACATTAAAATAATATGGCATTAATTATGTTTATATCAAACCAACAATCCTAAGGCTTCAATATTTAGATCCCTACATCAATTTGTCTTCAATTAAAAACTGAATTTGAAAATTATAGATATTTTTTCAAGGTCTGCGTTAGTTTTTGTGGTAGTTGTAAATCCATTGGAAAATTTCTTCTCCAATGGGTACTCCCATAAAATTATATAAGAAAACTATGGTTTCTAGGTATAGTAACATTTAAATAATTTTTGTTCTGGTGGATATCAATTCCCAGATAATTGAGACAATATTTTTATTTGCTAGTAAAGTCAAGATTATGCTTTACATTTTCTATGAATGATTTCCTAAATTATATGATAATTAAAACTATACTGGGAATGGAAATTAAAGGTTTCATGGAAACAAGAGATTCCTATATATAAAAAATATTGGAATTTAGATTGAGCATTGTATATATAAGATTTCATTGATGGAATTAGTTCCAATTTGGTAGGCCAGGATAGTTCACAATAGTAAATCACAATGATCATGGAGATTAATGTATACGACAAGGTCATGGGTGAAATAATTAATTCTTATAATTTTCCAAAAATAGGGATAATTATATACATTTTAGAAATATTCATAAAAAACTGGTTTGACATTGAAAAGATGGATCACATTCAAATGATAATGGATGGATGTCTGATATTGAAGTAGCTCAAGTTTCACCAAGGTAGGTTGAGACTGAAATATTTTGAAAGTGGATTTATATTTTACATGGTGTTTATTAGATTATGTATTATAACTGGCATAATTAGGAGAATATGATTATTTCAATTATGATGGCTTCAGAAACAGTTGAATCCCTTTTGTGGGATAATAAGCATAATGTTTTTTTGTTAGATTTGATGGATCATTCAACAATTGTGGAAGAAATAAACATCCTAACAAACAAAAAAATTTCATCAAATATTGATTTAGATACCTCAGATCATAGAGAGGATATATTTAAGGTTAGTTTGATAATTAATTTAAATTAGACATGAAGAAATAATACCTCATATTAGGAACTTTCTTCGATGATGTTTTCAATCATCAGAAAAACACTTTTTGTATTATTGTCATTGTGCTAATAGGATACATGTATAGAATCCATCTATGTGTGATCCACATATTTTCAATTCATCTCTAAATGAAACCGATGGATTGAAAAGTGCTTGTGTGATATATTTATTGTCTTTTATTTTTTATCTTGATCACTATATTTTTTTTAGGAATCATTGAATCTCTCATTCTTTAGAGTATGTGAGTAGGAATAAAGGTAGAAATTCATTATGTGTGGAAATTTTCAATCATTCAATAATCCAACATAATAAACAAAAATATTTATTTTTAATGGAAGGTTTGTTTTAAAATATTATTTAATTTCTCAAAGGTCGCTAAATAATATTATAAATTTTATCTTACTAATGATATATATATATATATATTATTTTGATTTTTTAAACTAGTTCTAAAATAAATATTTTTGTACTATCTTGTAAAATTATATTTATTACATTACATGATCATGGTCCACTCATCGTCCATGAATATTTTCAAGTACCCAAATAAATATTCATTAAATATTTATTCATAATAAATATTATACTTAGAGTCTAGTGAATAAATATTTATTAAATATTAAATAAATAAAATAAATATTTTATTCATAATCTATAATATAAATTTTTAGTTAGATTTTATGTTCAGAAAAACATAAAAAGGCATTCCTCGATCCTGAGAATGTTGTTTATTCCAATAATGAGATTATAATATAATTTAATATATATCATCAAAAACACTTATGTGTGACCCTATAGGATTATTTTTTATTGGAATGATCAATTATTTCCTTGAGTCTATGATTAAAATCTATCAATAGGTCAGTTAACCCAGTAGAAAGATGTTTATACTAAAACTTTAATGACCACACATGAATAGTTACTGTGTAATATAATGGGTTTTTAACAATATCTCATTATGAAGGGTTCACATCCATGTCATCATCCTATATAATTGATATAAATTTATTTGACTATCTGAAATAAAAAAATCAAAACACCATGGACATTTAATTTAAGGAGTTTGTTCTATTTCAGTAAAAGGGTAAATATATCATCTTACATAAAGATGAAAGGTAAAAATCCTTTAAAAAAATATTAATTATGAACACATCAATCATGATTCAACCAACGTATCCAAATTCACTAGTAAATATATCATCAATTGTTATGAAATAAATATACATGTGTGAGTCATAAAATGAATTAATAATAATCATAAAGTCCAATGACCATTACACAAGCTCTCCAATAAGAATATATAATGACAAATAATCATGTAAAATTCCTATAGGTTGGTCAATTCCCCTAATCCCCCACCATAGAGATTTCCAAGTGTGATATACATGAAAATATGCCTCATCTAATTATATATACTCTCTCTAAACAATAAATATTCTATTTTTCTTTTCACAGTATGTTAACTAACATGAAAACTATATTTAGGAATATCATCATGGAATTTCAAGGTTGTTGTCGTAGTGTGGAACTGTTATGACCTTATCAGTACAACAGATACTCTAAGACATTACTATATTAAATCATGATGAAAAAATCAACAATATGTAATAAAATTAATTATTTATATTAAAATAATAAAATATAAATTAAATCTGAAGTACAAATGGTTGGTTCTAGAACACCAACTCCAACAGACTCCGACATTAACTAAGACCAACTACCAAAACATTTCTGAACAGTATAAATCATGTAATAATCTTGTTTCATCTCAGTTAGGTATTTATTCAATAATTTTACCATGTTTCTTCCATGGACATTTTTCTCACCGTGATTTTACCTTTTTGATAAGAATCACTCAAGAGATAATACATGTGAATTATGTTCTTTGTAAACTTATGTATCTTTGTCTTCTTTGCAAGATCCATCGTTGCGATATTATCATTCTTGAGAGTTATATGATATTAACTCTTATGTGTATTGTAAATCCATTGGAAAAAGTTTTGTATCAAAAATAATTCATTAGATACCTCTAAAAGTCGAATATACTAGGAATCTACTATATAATATTCAACCAAAATATGTTTTGAGCACATCCACATCACCAAACCTCAATTGAGAGTTAATATGTATCTCATTTTTAATTTGATATAATCCTAATATGTTTTTATACTCCCATATACATTTAATATGATGACTAGTTCAACATGTCTTCTATATAATAGTAAAAAACATAGTATATATTAGATACTAAATGATAGTTTTGAATATTATCCAATGCTGATCACCTAGGCCAGCATGATATCTTCCTATCATACTCAAGTTGAATGAAACACCTAGCAAAAAAATTAGCTTAGAATATATGAATTAATCAATCACTAAAGAATATGGAATCCTATCCATTATTTTTCTTTCTATATGGTTATCAGGGTTTATTTTCTATGAATGTTGAATTCCATGGGAAATTAGAAATAGTATCCTATTGGATTGCTCCACACTAAATCACTTCAATATCATGTCAATATATATTCCATGGACTATAAAGGGAAGACTATTAGATGTATCATGATTCATCTTAATCCTATGAATCTATTATATTTTTCCTATATCCATCATTGAGAAGAATTTATTTAACCAATATCTTATATATTGTAAGACTGGTATTTCATTTCTAATTAGTAGTATGTCATTAACATATACTATTGAGAAAATGATCTCACACACCCTAAGAAAATTATAGACACAAGTATAACATTCATTCATTATGGAATAAAATTATTTTTTGGATTCATCAAACTAAATTTTCTATGACATGGACTCCTTCATTAATCCATAAATGTATCTTTTCAATTTTCATACCTTATTAGTGTCCTTTGGAGTCACAATCCCATTAGGTTGTGTCGTATATATGTCTTTCTGAAGGTTCAACTTAAGGAATTTTTTCTAAAATACATTTTACAAATGAGATATTCACAGAATTACATTGGAAAGTATAATTATAATAGATTTCTTCATAGAAACTAGTGAAATGGTTTTGTCATAGTCTATGTGTTGAATGTATTTGAACCCTTTTGCAACTATTCTTTACTTTTTAGTACTGACTTGTCCATCAATTTCCATTTTATTCTTGAATACACATTTACAACCAATGGGATTTATATCCAATATTGTCTCTACTAAAATCCAGACTCTATTTTGGTACATGTAATCCATTTTAGAATTCAAATATTTCTTCCATTTGTGAATACATATTCCACTTACTACTTCCTTCTAGGTTACATTATCATTAATATCAACTAATAATTATTCATCATTATTGGTTACTATGAATCAATACCTTCAATATTCTCTAACATTGCGTGTAATCCTATATAGAACCTATTTCTATAAATCTTATTCTTTCATGGGTCTTTGTAGAATTTTTTTCTTGGTTCGGCTCTCAAATATATTGATTCTTGACATCATTGAATTATATGTCAATTCAGCTGTCTCATTTAGATATATGTTCCTTCAGAAGGAATAAGGTAATTATTTCAATCAAAACCTTTTTATCTAAAGCATTTAATAAGTATAATCCCCTTGTTTTTAGGATATTCTATAAAGATAAACATTGTGCCTTGGTTTGAATGTTTGTTACCTGAAGAGGAATTAATAAATTAATCAAATCCCCATACATATAAGTAAGAAAATATGATTTTATTTCCACTCCAAAATAGGTATATATATTTTTTTATTCTTTGGTTTTCACTGTGTTTATCATATTTGGTAGTTTTGTAACACGAATACGAAAAATTTTAAAGGAATACTCAAATGAGCCATAATTAATCTCACTGTGTACCATAGGGTGTAATTCATTATTTATCAAACATAATTCTATAGAGGAGTATTATTATGGGGGGATTGAGTTATAATAAAAAACAACCAAAAATATTAAATTAAATATTTCTGAATATATTATCTTCTATGGTCTGGTAATAGTTAGTTAATCATCAAACAAAGCTGGTTTTCAACATCATTCCCATATTACATGAATCTATCAATGGAATCCGACTTATAAATAAAGAATTAGACATATCCATATCTACTCAAATCCTTAGTATAATTATTGATGTGAGATTTCCCACCAATTTCATCAACAGGAAATGGTCTTCTCGTATCAGTATAAAATAATTCAAGATGATGCTACACCATTTCCCCATTTCCTCTGAATGGGAATTTTTTACTATTTTCTTGTCAATATGTGTGACATAAACCAAGAAGCTTTAGTTTAAAGAACATAAATATCCATAAATGTTTTATTTTTTTAACACTCATCATTTTCCTAACCAAACCAGTGATTCCATATTTGTTTATAGTATGAGTCATGTGATATATTTTGTTTATTGATTTTTATTACATGTTTCATGTAACAAAACACATAATGAACATTATTGAAATTTAAAATACCATAAAAGTGATATCCTTATTAAAGAATAATTTTTCTCAAAATTTTCAAATAAATTCATACATATCAAGTCTAGATATTGAAATAATATTTTTCAAAATAGATGGAACATTATATCAATATTTAAAACTCATGATCATTTAATCAACAATGTGAGGTGGTTGTCCCCGATCTTATATACATAAGGTATGCCTCTATTTTATTCCATTGGATCTACCTCCCCTCAATCAATTTTGTAAAATATACTTGGTTCCTATATGTGAATAAATTTCTGAGCACCACAAGATGTATCTAATACCCAATTTGTATGCCCTATAGATTTTACTCAATAAAAAACTCAGATGCGGCTTCCCCTTGATTCTTTTCCTTCGGGAAATTTATCTACTAGTATCCCCTCTTTCTATATATAAAACACACATCATCCTTCTCCCTTTCCATTCCATTTATCCATATATTTTTTGAAATGAATTTTGAAGAATATCTATATTTATCACTATTTTAATGGCCCTTTGTTTTTAACCATTAAAATATAATTAATTTCATGTTTTATCTCATTATCAACGTTGAAAAGTAGTATGAGAATATTTAGAATATACTTCTCTGGTATTTTCATTTTATAATTAATAAAAATTCTAGATAACCTTTAATGAGGTTATGAAATAATGAGATCATTGTATAGTTTATCAATAAATTTATTCACTAAAATGTATAGATTCTCAATGTTTATAAAAATTTTGATTGTGTGTGGCCCAAATAGTGATCCTTCTCAAATATTAATCTTAAAGAGACCTTTGATATCTCAACTCATTCATGTCTATTTATCTTCTGATATTCACCACAATGAAACATGTTCATGCTCTAAGATTCTTGACTTTTATATGACTGTGTGAGATCAATAGATACGGATGAAATCATTAAATATTGATCATTAACTATGTTTCTCATGTGTTTATGATATACACTAAACTCTTCATTACTCACAACCATTGTATGTGGATCAACATGTGGGTATTCTAGAATGTAATATTCTCATTCATGGTGAAACACAACCCGATAGTGTCCAAACCATTACATGATATTAGATCTAGTACAGATATGGTTAATCTCAAATATAAATAATAAGGATAATTGGGATGGTGAAATTTCCATTTATTCATGAATTAATAAAACAATATTATTAGTACTTCATTTGAATATATTTTTTATGATACATGATTAATTTAATTATATTATGTCTCTAAATATGTTAACAACTCTCAACAGCCCTGACAATTGTCCTTAGAATGTCATGTAAATCATGGAATTCAAGTGTAAATGATCAGTATTTCATTTCTACTATTCAAGATGCTGGTGATGAGAATTATAAGAAATTATTTAGGTTGGTATTTTTTCCAAATTCAATATAGAAACACATTGATTTGTTGAATGGTCTCTAGAAACTATAAATCCTAACTCTGATTTCCTCAACACTTTCCTCTAAATATTTTTTGGATAGATAATCGAAGAAGTTATGACATGTTGTCCATAAAATCAATTTTAAGAATTAATATTGGTAAAAACATGTAATAAACATAATTAAATAAAACCAAAATATACATTGGTCGTTTTAAAACTCATGAATGGTTGTACAAATGAAACGAATCAAAAAACATAATATCCAATATAAGGCCCCAACCTTAAACATTACTTAATATTGAGTTATTTCAAGAATAAACATGGAAGATCATTTTAGGTTTAGAGTTTTAGAGAATTAGATCATAAATAATGTATTACATTCCACATTTAAGCAAGGTGGTTACATCAATGAGAGTATTCATTTTTTCACTAAGGAAAACATATTTAAAATAAAACATGGTTTCTTTCTTGACACATCCTCGACACTATCATCACATCATGTACTTTTCCCTTGACCTGTGAAAAAAATTTCAAAAACTTGGGATGAGTATAAAAAGCTCAGTAAGGGATATTAAAATACAGAAAGAACATTATTCCATGTATACATAAGAATCAATGAAATCATACTTTACTCATAAAATATAAGCACTTTAAAATACCTCATGAAATCATAAGATTTATGAATAACTCAAATAAATCATAAGACATAATTGTAACTAGATGCATTCATAACATTCATACACAGGGAGTAACCCTCATTGTTACGATTGGAATACCCATCACAGTGTATTCCTTAAATATCTTCGGAGAAACCTTAGCGTTTAACTCCTTTGCATTACCCAATGCATTTGAGAGCTATCTTGGGCTCACCTGCCCTTAGATTATCATGCAACCACCAGACTTCATAAACTATGCCCAAGAACCATAACATAATCGTATCACATAAAACATGCATAAAGGAAACATAAGACAAAAATTAGTAAAACACTTCGTGTAAAAAGATTATTTTGAATGAAATTAAATGTCAAAAGGGTTTATTATACAACTAATAAAATAAGGTCATATATAAATTTAATTATGCTTCAACGAAAGGAGATTGAGACGAAGTCCCTTACCACAAGTCTGACTTGTCTTGTTAGTTTCTTCATATTCTTTAATAATAAACTATGGTCAATTTATAATTTATTAAGGAATTACATTAATGTTTATTATTCAATTAATATCACATATTATCATGTTATAATAATTAGTTAATTATGTGAGTTCATATCATATGTTTTGTCATTGTTCGTTACATGAGTCAAAAATGAACTTGTTTGAAAAGAATTGCCCATGTAGTTATAATTAATTCATCTCCAGAATGGTATTAATGATTTAAATGTCATATATATCCAGTATATATTCATTTTATAATATTCCATAACATTTGGAGATAAAAATGAAATTCACCGTTCATGGAGACGGTAGGTCGTACGTACGTATGAACGCTAAATTCATATCTTTGTCATATTAAAGGAATTAATACTAAATGAGACATATATATATTATAATTACAGTTTAATATATATGTTATATAGGTATACTATGTTCATTAATTACATTATTTATAAATTCCATGTTTGGAATGAACGAGTCACATCACTTGAGGGGGCAGTAGTCCACACTTCCTCAGATGAAATTATCGCATTTTCACAACATGCAAAACATAAAAGTATGTTTTAAATGTAAAATACATAAGCATAGAGAGGACATAAATATAATATATATCATATAAAAATATAGTGACATCATAATGGCCACCATGAAAAGAAGTTAAAAAAATATTGAACAATCATCGTTTCGTGAGGCAGTAATTCACCACCCACAGAAACAGTATGTTCTTTAACCATTAAACAGAGGTGTGTGTACGTTTAGCTCCAATAATTCTCATAAAAACATAATATTATATTGAAGATATGGGTTTTTTTACAAAATAATGGAATAAAAAGAGTTTAATGGGTTGGAGAATAAAAATAAAACAAAATAGCATAAGAGAAGACATTACCTCTAAATCAGGTAACTGTTTTTTGATTTGAGCAAAAGGCTCCCTTCTAAAGACTTCTACCGAAAGTGAGGCTTCTAGGAGTAATAGAGGGATGTGTAGAGATAATATGAGTATATTTTGTATGATCCAAGAGCATGAGAGGTGTGGGTAAGGGGGTAGAGTTGGGGGCCTTTTATAAGAGGGAGGAGGGTCACTTTTGGATAGTCTTGAAATGTTACCTTATTATAAAATGGTTTTCGGATTTTAAAGGTCCCACAGTGATATATTTAGAGGATAAGGTGATATGGGTTATAAATCCACCCATATAATAGGTTTTCTAAAAGTGTAAGCCCTATATTTTACCATATCTTTTCATTTTATTTAAATCGTTCATTAATGAGGTAATCACTGCATCATCATGGTGTCATAAATAAATTTATTTATTTAATGTCTAAAAATTATAAAAAAAATACAATGATATAGGAAATATTATTATATTTCCAATGGATATTTATAGTCCTAGAGATAATTTATTTAAACAAAATTAAAATTGTTTTACTTAGGTGTTACATAGTTTGATTATATTTTCATTTCTTTAAAAAATAATATGATAAAAGGTAACTATCACACATAAGTGATTCCATGGGGTCCCTAAGTTGGAAAAAGGAATCCCATAGTCTTCCATGACACAACCAAGTAAATTTGGATACATTTTGGGGTCATTTTATATTATTATGATATTATTTTATTACCCTTAACTACCCGATTAATAATTAATCATGATAATTAAAGATAATTACCGTCGTTACTATTCATAATGTCCAAAAATAAAACAGTCTTAATTACATAATTTTGACCTTATGATTAAAAATATAGAATCTGTTTTACCAAATTCCAAACACAAAAATTTCCGAAATTAATTTAAAAATAATTCTCGTTGTCAAAACAAATTGCGTATTTTTATGAAACAATATCTATCAAAAGATTGACAAATGTTTATGTTAAATTTCAAAGTGAAATTAATTATAAAGACTACCATTGGATTAAATGGTAAAAATATGTTCTAATTACAGTTTAAAACTAATTAAAAAGATAATCTATCCATATAATCAAATTAGATGAAAAAGCAGTTTTGAAGTAAAATGCAGTATTTTTCACTATTCATTAAAAAATGAACATTGTCAGAAAAATACTAAAAAATTATCCAAAGTAAATTTAAATATCCCAATTCTAAAAAATATTTTTATTTTGAAAAATAGAGCTTATAAAATTTTCAAAAGTTATATTTAAAAATGGTTTTCCATCAAAAGGTGGTAAAATAATCTATTAGAAATATTAGTGTATTTTATGCTTAAGATTGGATTTATTCTCATTTTAAGCCTCTAAAAAACTATCTAATTCATAAATAGACATAGATATGAAAATATATTATTCTTTACTTACTTGGGAGGTTACATCCTTCTCCCCTTTAGAAAATTGTTTCCTTGCAATTTATTTACTTATCAAATAAGTTGGGGTATTTATCCCACTTTTCATTTTCAGATTCTCATGTTGCCTCTTCAACTATATGGTTTTTCCATAGAACCTTTACTTGATGAATAACCTTATTCTGCAACACTTTCTCCCTATGGTCATGAATTAGGACCTTTTCTTCCTCATAAGATAGATTCTCTTCCAGCTGAACTACATCTGGACTCAAAACATGAGATGGATCTGGCATGTGCTTTCGTAACATTGAAACATGAAAAACATTGTGTACCTGAGAAAAACATGGAGGTAAAGCCACTCGGTATGCAACTGATCTAACTCTCTCTAGAATTCTATATCATCCAATGAACCTTGGACTCATCTTTCCTTTCGTACCAAATCACATCACACTTTTACGTGGTGAAACATTGAGAAAGACATGATCACCTACCTCAAAAGATAGATCCTTCCTCCTGTTGTCCACATATCTTTTCTGCATTCTCTGAGCTGATCTCATGTCTTTCTGTATCAGATGAACTTTTTTTGACATCTCTTCTACCAATTCTGGTCCCATCAACTTCCTTTCACCTACTTCATCCCCAAAATCTGGAGTTCGACACCACTTCCCATATAATGAATCAAATGGTGCCATCTGTATACTGGAATGAAAACTGTTTTTATAAGAAAACTCAACCAATGAAAGATGTTGGTCCCAACTTACCTGATAATCCATCGAAAAAGCATGTAGCATATCCTCCAAAGTCTAAATTTTTCGTTCTGAATGACCATCTGATTGGGGATGAAAAGTTGTACTAAAATTTAATTCAGTGCCCAATGACTTCTGAAGGCCTTTCCAAAATTTAGAAGTGAACCTGGGATCACGACCAGATAAAATAGAGAGGGGAACTCCATTTAATCTGACCATCTCTTTAAGATACAATCGAGAAAGTTTATCTAGGGAAAAATTATCTCGTATAGCAAGGAACTGAGCTGATTTAGTCAAACAATCAATAATAACCCATATTGCATTATTAACACAAGGTGTCTTCGGTAATCCCACAACGAAGTCCATGGATATATTATCTCATTTTCACTCCGACACTGGTAAAGGATGAATCATTCCTTTCGGTAACTACCGCTCTACATTAACCTATTGACAAGTCCAACACTTCACAGTAAAATCAAAAATATCTCTTTTCATTCCATCCCATCAGTAATACTCTAGTACATCCCTGTACATCTTAGTACTTCCAGGATGAACTGAAAAAGGAGAACTATGAGCTTCACATAACAACTCTCTCTTCAACTGTTAATCACAAGGCACACACAATCTCTTCCCAAAGATCAAAACACAATCATTATTAATGTTGAATTTAGGTAACATACCGTTCTGAACCAACTCTACATTTTTCTACAACTCACTCTCTTGATTCTGTGCTACCTTAGTTCTGTCTGATAGAGAATATTTCACTGATACCTGAAACAAAATAAAATAACTTTCTGCACCAAAAACTTCTAAGCCAAAATTCATTAAATCCTTAACCAAAGGATCAAATTCCAAATGTTACATTGTCAATAAAGCATTACTTTCTCAATTCAAAGCATCTGCCAGTTTATTTTCTTTCCCTGGGTGGTAGTTAATCGTTCAATCATAATCCTTGATTAATTCCAGCCATCTCCTCTATCTCATGTTCAATTCTTTCTGAGTGAATATATACTATAATCTTTTTTGATCAGTATATATTTCACACATTACACCATACAAATGATTCCACCAAATATTTAAAGAAAAAACAACAGCAGTTAATTCCAAATCATTTGTAGGGTGATTTATCTCATGAGTTTTCAAATGACGTGAAGCATAATCAATTACCTGATCATTATGCATTAGGATGCAAACAATTCCTTTCAATGAAGCATCACTATAGATAACAAACTCACCATTCCTAGAAGGTAGTTCCAAAACTAGATCCTTCACCAATCTTCTTTCCAATTCCTAAAAACAATAATCACATTTTTTTGTCTAGATATACTTAACCCCATTCCGAGTAAGCTTAGTCAATGGGCTGGACAACTGCGAAATTTTTTTAACAAACCTTCAGTAATATATTTCCAATCCAAGAAAACATCGAATCGGAGTTACATTTGTGGGTCTTGGACATTCTTCAACAAACTTTTTTTGCGGGATCAACAGTTATTCCATCTTTAGAAAAAATGTGACCAGGGAAATAAATTTGTTGCAACCAAAACTCACAATTTCTGAATTTTCCATACAATTTATTTTATTTTAAGGTTTGAAAAATAACCCTAAATTTCTTTTATTCTTCTATTTACTTTTATAAAACACCAAAATATAATCATTGAAAACAATCACAAACTTATCCAAGAACTCATGTAAAATTCTATTCATAAGTTCTATTAATACAGCAGGTGCATTGGATAACCCAAAAGACATAACTACAAATTCATAATGGCCATATCTTGTAAGAAACACGGTCTTTGAAATATATTATTCTTTTACCTTCAATTGATGGTACCTAAATATCAATTCAATCTTTGAAAAATACTGAGCTCCCTGGAGCTGATCAAACAAATCATTGATATGAGGCGAAGGATATTTGTTCTTAATAGTGATGTTATTCAAGGCTCTATAATCAATGCAAAGACTCATTGAACCAACTTTCTTTTTAACAAATAATATTAGAGCACCCCATGGTGATGTGCTAGGTCGAATGAGAACTTTCTATAATAAATCATTTAATTGCTCCTTCAACTATAAAATTTCAATTTGAGCCATTCGATAAGGGGGTTTTGAAGTTGTCTTTTCATTATGAACTAAGTCAACGGTAAATTAAAATTCTTGATCTGGTATTATTCCAGGAAACTCATCAGGAAAAAAATCAGGATACTCATTTACCACTGGCACATCATTAATCTGAACGGTTCCTTTTTTTCTACAATATATTCAAGGTAACAGTCATTTACATCTTTTACATGTTTCTCAGTCTCTTGACATGTTATCAACATTAAGGGTTCATTCTTGTACACAAACTGAATTTCGTTCTAATAAAAATCTTTTTTAGCTATAAAATCAATCTTATCATGGTAAACAAAGAGCCAATCCATACCCAAGATAACATCATTATCTACTAGAGTTAAAACAATAAGGTTTTCAAGTAGGTTCTTTCCACGGATAAGGATAGGAAGATTCTTATAAATTATTTTTGCCTCCACATTTCCCCCAGGTGTTTTTACCACAAGTTTAGGAATCATTTCGTGAGATGGAATTCCCAATTTACTAGAAAGTTTTTCACAGATAAAAGAATTTGTAGACCCTGAATCAAACAACGCATTGGCATAATTTGAAAAAACAAACTAATTACATGATACCACTTCATTTTATGGCCCAACATCTACTGAATTAGTTGCAAAGGATTTCACCACACCTTTCTTCTTGTATTCTGACTGCTTCCCATAATTTTAGCTCTTTGTTGAACACTCGTTTGCATAATGACCCATCTCATTGCACTTGAAACATTTCACTAACTGTAAATCTAATTTGGTCTTACATTTACCGTGATCTTTTCTAGTGAAATCACGAGCCTTATGTCCCATATTACCACATTGGAAGCACTTTATAGAATTCAAAAGACAATAACCAGCATTCTTTTTACCTCATTTATCACAAACTGAAAAATTATTTTTCTTACCATCAAACCTTTTTGAAGGATTATCCCCTTTCTCCTTTAACATAAGTCTCTTATTTTCTTGGTTTTCATAGAACACTTGATCATTGTAAAACTCCATTTTCACCTTCTCAGCACATCAAACAAGCTTTTTATAACTTTTTAACTCATGAGAAGCTAATTCCCTTTGATATTTTAGCTTTAATCCTAAGTAAAAATGATTGATTTTACTATCAAGGTCTCTGATATAATTTGGAGCATACCTTGCCAATCAAGTGAACTTTTATTCATAAGAAGCCACTAAGTCGTCCTCTTGCCTCAATTACAAGAATTGTTTTTCTATCCTAAGTTGAATAGCCATAGGAAAATATTTCTCAAGAATCATACCTTTGAATTCATCCCAGTCAAGAGTATAAATCTCATCAGCATCAGAGATATTTTTAAAAATCTACCACCCCTGATCTTCTTCACCCTCCAAACGGTAAATAGCAAGACTAGCCTTTTGATTTCTTGAACACCCCATGACATCGAAAATCTTCTCCAGTGCTTTAATCCACCCTTCAAATAGAACAGGGACAGATGATCCTCTGAATTATGGGAGATGTTTCCTTATGAAATGTTCCACCATTGACATGTTCCTCTGCGGTTGATCTGGTTGATCTCATGCATGGATACCACCACCATTTATCACTTGAGTCAATTGTTCCATTACTGAAACAAACAGATCAGTTCAAATTCTGACCATCTCAGGATGCTGAATTGGAAGGTTATTTCCTTCATTATGCCTTCATAGCACTACTTCCCTGTTTCCACTGTGGAAAACCATTCTGAACAAACATGTTTTAGATTAAGAAACAAGGAAATCATCAAATTCTAAATCATTTCAATTTCACCATAATGTAAACAAATATTTTTGGATAATCATTTAATAGAATTTTAAATCCTAAAGTTATCTAAACCAACCTTTGATACCAACTATAAGGCCCAGGCTTTAAACATTACTTAATCTTGAGTTATTTCAAGAATACACATTGAGGATCTTTTCAGGTTTAGAGTTTTAGAGAATTAGATCATAAATCATGCATTACATTCCACATTTAAACAAGGTGGTTACATCAAAGACAATATTAATTTTTTCACCAAAGGAAACATATTTAAAATAAAATATGGTTTCTTTGTTGACACTTCCTCGACACTATCATCACATAATGTACTTTTCCCATGACCTGTGAAAAAAATTAAAAAACATGGGATGAGCGTAAAAAGATCAGTCAAGGATATAAAATATTGAAAGAACATTAGTCCATGTATACATAAGAATCAATGAAATCTTACTTTACTCATAAAACATAAGTACTTTAACATACCTCATGAAATCATACGATTTATGAATAACTCAATGAAATCATAATACATAAAGGTAACTTGATTCATTAATAACATTCTTACGTAACGAGAAACCCTCTTGGTTATGTTTGGAATACCCATCATAGTATATTCCACAAATCTCTTTGGAGAAACATTAGCGTTTAACTCCTTCATGTTACCCAATGCATTGGAGAGATATATCGGGCTCACCCTCCCTTAGTTTATCATGGAACCACCTTACTTCATAGACAATTCCCAAGAACCATAACATAATCGTATCACATAAAACATGTATAAATGAAACATAACATTTCCACATTTCAATCACAAGATATCAATACAACACATTGATATAATAAAAACTTTATCAAAACCATTTTCAATACAAAAAAAAATAAAATTAAAACAAAGTATTTATTTTTCATTTAAAAAAAGTTATGGCTTATAGAGGAAGCCGAAACTCAAATAATGGTCACGGCGGCGGAGAAGTCATTGTCGCCGCATACCTAATACAAAATCATTCCTTTTGTCATTTAGTAAAATGCTTCAAGTAAAAGGATTTTTTTTGAATGAAATTAAAAGTCAAAAGATTTTATTATACATCTAATAATATATGGTCTTATATAAATTGAAGTATGCCTCAACAAAAGGAGATTGAGACGAAGTCCCTTACCTCAAGTCTGAATTGTCTTGTTCGTTTATTTATATTTCTGAATAATCAACTTTGGTCAATTTATAATTGCTTATGTAATTCCATTAATGTTTATTATTCAATTCATATCACATATTATCATGTTATAATAATTAGTTAATTATGTGATTTCATATCATACGTTTTGTTGATGTTTTGTGCATGAGTCAAAAATGAACTTGTTGGAAAAGAATTGTCCATGTAGTTAGAAGTAAATCATCTACAAAATAGTATTAATGATTTAAATATCATATTTATCCAGTATATATTTATTTTATACAATTCCATAACATTTGGAGATAAAAAATAAAATGCACCGTTCATGGAGACAGTAGGTCGTACGTACGCATGAATGCTACTTTAATTTCTTTGTCATATTAATGGAATTAAAAGTAAACGAGGAATATATATATTATAATTACAGTATAATATATATTTTATATAGTTAAAAAATGTTTAGTTATTACATTCTTTATAAATTCCATGTTTGGCATGAATGAGTCACATCACTTGAGGGGGCGGTAGTCCACACTTCCTCAAATGAAATTATCGTATTTTCACAACATGAAAGGCATAAAGGTATGTTTTAAATATAAAATACAGATGCATAAAAAGGACATAAATATAATATATATCATATATAAATACAGTGACATCATAATGGCCACCATGAATGGTGTTAATAGAAGATTGAACAATCATCGTTTTGTGAGGAATAAATTCAACACCCATAGAAATAGTATCTTCTTTAACCATTAGACGTAGGTGTGTGTAAGTGTACCTATAATCCTTCTCATAAAAACATCCTAGAATATTTAAGATACTGTTTTTTTACAAAATAAAGAAATAATAAGAGCTTAAGGGGTTGTAGAAGAAAAATAAAACAAAAGAACATAAGAGAAGACATTACCTCTAAATCGGGTAAATCTTTTTTTGATTTGAGCCAAAGGCTTCCTTGGAAAGACTTCTGCATAAAGTGAGGATTCTAGAAGTAAGAGAGAGATGTGGAGATATAATATGAGAATTTTTTGGATGATCCAAGGGCTTGAGAGGTTTGGGTAATGGGGTAGAGTTGGGGGCCTTTAAAAGACGAAGGAGGGTCACTTTTGGAATGTCTTGAAATGTTACCTTATTATAAAATGGTTTTCAGATTTTAAATATCCAAAAATGATATATTTCGAGTATTAGGTGATAAGGGATCTAAATACACCCATCCAATATATTTTCTATAAGTTTTGGTCTAATATTTTACCTTATCTTTTCATTTTATTTAAAGCATTCATTAATGAGGTAATCATTGCATCATCATGGTGTCATAAATAAATTTATTTATTTAATGTCTAAAAATTAAAAAAATACCATGATGTTGGAAATATTTTTAGCTTTCCAATAAAAATTTATAGTCTATGATATCATTCATGTGAGAAAAATTAAAAAAAATTTACTTAGGTGTTACATAGTTTGAATATATTTTCCTTTCTTTAAATAATAATATGATAAAAGGTCACTATCACACAAAACTGATTCCATGGGGTCCCTAAGTTGGAACAAGGCATCCAATGGTCGTCCATGACACAAAAAAGAGGATTTGGATACATGTTGGGGTAATTTTATATTATTATGGTATTATTTTATTACCCTTAACTACCCGATTACTAATTAATCACAATAATTAAAGATAATTACCATCGTTACTATTCATAATGTCAAAGAAAATCTTAATTACATAATTTAGGCCTTTTGATTGAAAATATGGAATCCATTTTACCAAATTCCAAACATACAAATTTCAGTAAATAATTTAAAAATAATTCACGTTGTCAAAACAAATAGCGTGTTTTTTATGAAACAATATCTATCAAAATATTTCCAATTGTTTATGTCCAATTTAAAATGAAATTAATTATAATGAACACCATTAGATTAAATGGTAAAAATATATTCTAATTACACTTTTAAAATAATTAAAAATATAATCTAACCATGTAATTAAATTATATGAAAAGACAGTTTTGAAGTAAAATGCAGTATTTTTCACTATTCATTAAAAATGAGCATTGTCAGAAAAATACAAAAAATTTATATAAAGTAAATTTCTATATCCCAATTCTAATGAATAAGTTTATTTTGACAAATATATCTTATAAAGTTATCAAAAGTTAGATTTAAATTTGGTTTTCCATCAAAAGGCTGTAAACCAATCTTTTAAAAATATTAGAGTATTCTATGCTTATGATTGGATTTGTTCTCATTTTAAGTCTCTAAAACACTATCTAATTCAAAAATAGACATAGATATTAAAATATAATATTCTTTAATTACTTGTGATGTTACATCCAACATTCATTTCAATTTGTTAATTATTATTAAGATGAATGTGTGTGTATTAATCAATTAATTAACTCCATTTCATCATAATGATCATATGAAGTCTCTCAGAGATACCCATCATAAATGAATTCATGTAAAATATAATTTTATGACCACTAAATAATGATAATTACAATAAAATAATTAAACATATATTAATTCATAAAAATATTTATAGCACATATAAACGCCTCAATTGCTAATAGCTTTATTAGGTTTCAAATCTAGTGTTAATTATTTAAATTAATTTAAAACGTTACTTTATTAGGAGACTATACGGTGTGTACTTATGAGCTACATGTCATGTTCCATACTTATTGTGTACCATTTTTAAATTCATGGATGTTTTTTTATTTACATCGTCTAGATTAAAAAGTATGTAAAAACTATCTATATCTCATATATCCCATTTTTTATGTGTCTATATAACACACCGAAGGACTTGACATGTTCTCCAAACTGAATCACATGGAATGTACTCCCGCTAAAAATCATGTGTTCCTATCTAAAAGTATTCTTTGTAAGAAACCAATTCACTCAATGTGTACTTAAGGCTTGAAAATTCATTGGTTTCATGATGTATGTTCCACTGACATTCCATATGTCCCATTAGTTATCTAGGTGATCATAGTAACGGGATATAAGCTATGTATTTGACCAAATGGTTAGAAAAAATTTCATTGTTGTACCTTGTAGACTACATGATGTGTATACTAGATAAAAACTGTGTAATCGTACATGTTTTTTTCAATAATGGACCAATAAATGGGAAATATACAATAAGTGCATCACATCTTACTACTTATGGAATGTTATGTATCCCATGACATGTTCAGGTGTAGTGAACATTGGTATGCCACATGAACATTGGCTACACATCATGTAACCCAGTATATCAGTCCTAATTATTAGGAATTCTCAACGTATTCTTTGATCATTTTCCATCTTTCCATACACTTTAAAAAATTATGGATTTTTAACAGTGAAAATTAAAATATTTAAATAATGTTAATTAATATTATGATTAAATAATAAGTAATAAAAAATGAAATATATAACCACTATCATTAATAATCTACCCGCAATCAAATAAATAATTAAAACAATAAAATTTCACTTCACTAATACCACTTTATGGATCTGGGAACTGCAAAAGATCCTGGTGGGAGAATTGCTAGGATTTTTATTTTATTCAAGGTATCATTTTTCAATTGTACAATTGTTGGAACCAAAATTTGGGACAGAGAAGAATCCAAAATAAGGCCTCGTTGACTGCCTCGTGAAGCCACTTCGCAGAGTTCCCCCCACACCACGGCCGCCGCGAAGCACGAAGGCGGGCCGCTCTGCGAAAGCATTTGACGTTCGCGAGCCCTCTGCGAAGCACAGAGGCAGGCCACTCCATGAACTCATTTTTCGTTCGCAAGACCTCTGCAAAGTAATGAGGTGGGATGCTCTGCGAACGCATTTGACATTTTTGAGCCTGCCATGAAGCAAGGAGGTAGGACGCTCCGTGGCCGCATTTGACGTTCGTGAACCCGCCACAAAGAAACCAAGTCCATCTTCACGCCGTGTGAGCTCCTCTTCGCGGTGCCTCATGCCTATAAATTCTAGGATCCCCCTAATCCAAAAGGATGGACAATATGACCTTTCGACTTCCCAAATCTAGAATCGTGAAGCATTCCACTACTCTGTGATCCATGAGCTGGGCGTGGTACTTCTGCTTCGCGAAGTGCCTCCCCTTTGTCTCATTTTGATCCCCTCTTCTAAGAGGGATGCCTTTCATGAAGCCTAAGGGCCTTCGCGAAGGAAGGGGATCCCAAAGGGGACTCGGGTCATCATGGAGCATTTTTTGTTCGCAAAACACCCTTCATGTAAACATGATATGCATTCTAAGGCAGGGTCACTGTACTTAGTGAAGAACATTTCTTCATAACACCTTTCTTTGTGAATCACGTTTAATCCTCGAGGTAGTGCTCTGCGAATTCCTTAAAACTTTGTGAATCACCTCCCATATGCACCTCGGACCTATTCTTAGGCTAAGGCACCCCACCTCGCGAAGAACACCCCTTCAAAAGTGCCCTCCTCCACATGGCGCAATAGAGATTCTCAAGGCCCCTTCCTATGAATCCCTCCTCTTGGCAATTCCTTTTCCCATGCGAACCTCTAGGTTTGCATGATTTGACTTCGAAGTCCCTTAGACGATACTTCCTGTTGCTTTTCTTCACCTCATTCTTATTTTCATAGGCATGCTAATGGATATTTCCTCTTCGCATAGCAATGCTAACGTGGGCCCCTCGATGGTTTGCTCCATGACACCCCTTCGCCACGGCTTTGCATGTCCCCTCCCTGCACCAAGGAGTAGAGGGTACCAGTTATGTAAGTCCTAAGGGTGTGGAGTGAACCCATCCCGTTCAAGATAAATGACGTTAAACTACCAAGAACCTTTGTCCTCAGCACATGACATTAAACTGTGACCTTGCCCCGTGCTTTGCACGTGGGGTACCCCCACCTTGGACATTCTCCATGCCCACTGGTCTTCATAGGGGATGATACCCTCTTTATGGGAGTGGCGTTTGTCCGTGTGGGAAGGGCGACCATCTCGATGTAAGCCCCTAGATTTCCTGTAGGATGTAGAATCTCTGCTCCTCCATTCATCTTTGGTCCCCAAGGCCAGCAAAGGACGTGGTGGGGAACGGTGCTTCTCCTTTCATCGGTCCAACATCCCTCTCCCGTTGTTCTTTTTCACCATCGGGCCTCTATCCTAGAGTAAGTCCCAATCCTTCTCTCCCTGGGCTACTCCATAAGTAATCCCCACTTCATTTCTCACGGATGCACCTTTCACGACGTGATCGTCGGGTATTTTTTATCTCTTGTTTCTCACACCGATCATTACTCGTGTGGGCTTATTGTGAGCACTGTCCATGACATCTTCCCAGGGCTACCTCAAAGCATAAGCCCCACACACACCCTACCACCCTAACTACAAGGACCGTGATCCTTTCTAAGGAAAGGTACGTAGGAATCCTCCTTTAGGTTCAATCCCTCCAACACCCATTCATTCCGACCCCATTCACGTCGGTTCACCAAGTCTGGAACTACGTGGACATTGATCCTTTCCAAGGCATGGTATGTAACAAGCCTCCCTGAGGTTCAATCAAAACAACACCCAGTCATTCCGACCCCATTCACGTTAGTTCACCACAACCAGAACAATGTGGACTTTGATCCTTGCCAAGGAAAGGTACGTAGGATGCGTTTTTGAGGTTCAAATCCACGAACACCTGGTCATTCCGACCCCATTCACGTCGGTTCAACAAAACCTAAATTATGTGGACTTTTATCCCTACTAATGTAGGGTACATAGGAAGCCTCCTCGAGGTTCAAGCACAATAACGCTTGGTCCCCAGGTCCTCCTTCACGTTAGTTTCCCACCCTGAACTATGTGGACTTTGATCCTTGCCAAGGCAAGGTACATAGAAAGCCTCCCTAATGTTCAAGCCCACCACCGTAGTCATTCCGACCACCTTCACGTTGGTTCACTGACACCCTGGGCAGCCTAGAGTGTAAGACCCATGCCACAAACTGAACTATGTGGACTTTGAACCTTGAAAAGGAAAGGTACATAATAAGCCTCCTTGAGGTTCAATCCCACCAACTCGGTTGTTCGAACCCAATTCATGTTGGTTCACCAAAACCTGAACCACATGGACTATGATCCTTGCCAAGACAAGGTACATAGGAATCCTCCCAGAGGTTCCATCCCACAAACACCCGGTCGTTGCAACCCCATTCACGTCGGTTCACCTAAACATGAACTAAGTGGTCTTTGATTCTTGTCAAGGCAAGGTACGTAGGAAGCCTCTCTGAGGTTCAATCCCACAAACACCTGGTCGTTCCAACCCCATTCACGTCGGTTCACAAAAAACATGAACAACGTGGACTTTGATCCCTACAAAGGCATGGTATGTATGAAGCCTCCCTGAGGTTCAAGCCCAATAACCATTGGACCCTAGGTCCTCATTCACATCGGTTCATCGACTCCCACCCTGAACAATGTAGGCATTGATATTTGCTAAGGCAAGGTACGTTGGAAGCCTCCCTGAGGATCAATCCCACCACCCCGGTCATTCTGACCACATTCACGTCGGTTCACCAACACCCTGGGCAGCCTAGAGTGTAAACCCTATCCCCCCACCTGAACTACGTGGACTTTGATCCTTGCCAAGGCATGTTATGTAGGAAGCCTCCCTGAGGATCAAGACCACCACCTTGGTTGTTCCGACCACCTTCATTTCGGTTCACTGACACCCTAGGAAGCCTAGAGTATAATCCTCACACCACCTGAACTATGTGGACATTGATCCCTGCTAAGGAAGGGTGCATAGGAAGCCTCCCTGAGGATTGATCCCAACAACCATTGGACCCCAAGTCCTCCTTCACATCGGTTTGTTGATGCCCACCCAGAACTACGTGGACTTTGATCCTTTCCAAAGAAACGTATGTAGGAAGCCACCCTGAGGTTCAAGCCCACGACCCTGGTCGTTATGACCACCTTCACATAAGTTCACCAACACCATGGGAATCCTAGAGCGTAAGCCCCATTCCACCATCAGAACTACATGGTCTTTGATCCCTGTTAAGGTAGGGTACGTTGGAAGCCTCCAAGAGGTTCAAGCCCACGAACCATCGGACCCCATGTATGCCTTCACGTCAGTTCACCGACACCCTGGGTATCCTAGATTATAATCCCCACACCATCTGAACTATGTGGTATTTGATCCATGTCAAGGCAGGGTACGTAGGAAGCCTCCAAGAGGTTCAATCCCACCAACCATTGGACCCCAGGTCCACCTTCACATCGGTTCACCAACACCCCGGGCAGCCTATAGTATAAGCCCCACACCACCTGAACTATGAGGTCTTTGATCCTTTCCAAGGTCGGGTACATAGGAATCCACCACGAGATTCATGCCCACCATCCATTGGAACCTAGGTCCACCTTCACGTCGGTTCACTGACACCCTGGGTAGCCTAGAGTACAAGCACCATGCCACCATCTAAACTATGTGGTCTTTGATCCTTGGCAAGGTAAGGTACGTAGGAATCCTCCACAAGGTTCAAGACCAACACCCAACAGTTCCGACCCCCTTCAGGTCGGTTCACCCTCGTCCCACACGACGTTAAACTGTGGACCTCTTTCAGCAGTAATCCATTGTCACTATATCCAGTGGTAAGTCATTGTAACCTCAATCAACGGTAAGCCCTTGAAACCCCATCTAGCAGTAAGTCGTTGGTACCTTATCCAATGGTAATCCGTCGCAATCTCATCCAGCAGTAAATGGATAAAAACCTCATTTGGCGGTAAGCCGTCATCATATGAACTATGTGAACTTTGTTTCTCTGCCATAGGGATATGTAGGAAGCCTCTTTAAGGCTCAAGCCAAAAACCATGGTCATCCTCATGACGATTCCATCCCATTCACCCCCCACTTCACTAAAAAACCCCATAATCCATCCTGATTCTAATACAGGACGCAACATCCTGGTGGGATTATGCCACCCCATTCCCCATTCAAACTAACAGCATTCGGGAGGCCACCCACACGATGGCCCTAATATCGATGTTCCCTCTGGGGGGTTCCTCCATCAGATCCACTCTAGTCAGTGTTCTGTTCAGCTCGATCTCTCTCCACTAGACATTAAAATTATGACATAACCTATGTTAAACATAGGAAGATGAAGAAAAACTTTAGATACAAGCCCATGCCATACGATTCCCCGCGTTCGATGTGGGATGCCTCGAGTTTTTGATCCCTCGATAATCCCTATAATAAGGGAAAGATGACTGACACACCAATACCTAGTGTCCAGACACGCCTATGATGCCCAGCATGACTACTCCCATAACCGAAAGTTGCAGCCCTGACCGGACCCCTTGGAATGTCCTGACAGAAGAAGCGTAATTAACTGGTGTCCAAAGAAATGTAGCACCGGGAAGAGTTTCACGAACAATGTATTAAGTCTATGAGGGATACTTGAACTAGGTGATGAGTTCCAAGGAGGAATCCACTGAAGGAAGAACCGACATCCCATCATTTCGTTTCGATCAAGGAACAGACGTCCCTGAATAAGGTGCGGATGTCACCCGACTTTGGAAGGTGGTAATGCGGGGAAACAAAAGATGTGTCTCTCATCCCCAAATGTGACGGACACACGTGCCCCGATGAAAGTGTTGAAAAAAGAAATGGTGAACCCGATATGAAGTTCTTTTCCTCGATATGGAGATTATTAGCACTTGGGGCATCAATGGATTGATGTGTCACCGGATCCAACTATCTGGAATTGGGTCCCGCCAAGAAAATAGTAGGCCTGGCATGAAATTAACCAGAAGATGGGGCAGTAGAACGTTGGACATCCCATTTTGAAACGTTGTCAGCATGGATACCTCTTACTGATCTCGTGAGACGGGATAGCACGAGGGAATTGGTCATTGATTCCTTTTTCTTTCAGCACTGACGATTTCATCTTCCTACTTTTCAGGAATCAGGTTGCTTCCTCAGGAACATGATCATCGCCCGCTCTTCTACGCAGGGGCAGGGGCAACGCCAGCACAACTGCTCTAGGTTGATTCACCTCTTCCGCGACGGTCTCTACATCCACGACTGTGGGGAGCCCACAGCCTATCTCCCCATCGTAACTTATCAAAACAAGGGTAATTAATGACCTCATGTTCCATTACGAGGAGGAGAGAATAATCCAAAACCGAGATATGGACCGCCTAGATCTGGAGGTGTTCATGCCTCACCATCAATGCCACCCTTGAGGGCCACGTAGGTAGTCATTTCTCCCCACTCTGACATACAACCGCTACGGGAGCTTGTCCCCAGAGCGCTTTGAAGACTCACTGCCTTATGCTGATGAGGTAGGTGACGTCTGGCCCAGCCTGGTAGGATTCCCAATCCAGGGGCTCCTAGCAAGGGCTCCCACCCAGCCACATCAGCACCACCGCCTGGTCTTGCCAGAGGAGAATAAAGTAAGATATGCACCTACGCCACTAGCAACGGCTCATCCGACCCAATTCTAGAGTCGGGAACGAACTGAGGAGGACACCCGCCAAGGGGCGTCAACGTTGACGGCTACTATGTCTTGAGCCACCACTGATGCATATCATCAAGTCCCTTCACACAGTGAGCAGAGGCACTTATTCACACAACCGGGATCGAGGCCCCAACCACCCCATGGGAACGCTAGATCGACTCTCCTGGTCTTAGGCATGAGCAGTGGTCACCGCGAACCAACCCGAAACGATGTCACCCCGTATGGAGGTCCTCCCCATTCCACCACCACACAAAGCGTGGGCATGCCCCGCTTCGAGGCTCGTCATGGAGGCCTACCACATGCTACCCCCAATCCGAATGGAGGTCTGCCCCGCAGTAGTGGTGCTCAGCACATAAGTATCTCCCATGCCCATTCAACTGGGTATAGAGCCATTCCTCTTACCTGCAACCGCCGATGTAGGGACATTCCCCATCCGGTCTTTGTTCAACATGGGGATCCTCCCTACATCCTCTCCACAGTAGGTAAAGGTACTCCTCGCCCCGACAACCAAAGGGGTGAAGGCCAACCTCACTCCACCCACACCAAGAATGGAGGTCCTCCCTATTCTTCTGCCGGTCCCAAAAAACGTTTCCCCCACTCTAGAACTATTCATGGAGGTCCTCCCCATTTCCCCTTCGATATTTGTCCCGGTGCTCCTCGCACCCCAGTCTTCTCAGTTGGAAATCATGTCAGCCCCAGCAAGAGTGCGGCCAAAGGACCCCATATTAGGAATCAACCATGTCCCGAGGAGCCACCCAGGGATTGGAAGGCGGGCCAACACCTCCATAAGAATAATTCTGAGAATGTCCAGACGAAGATCAAACTGGCTCGATTATCAGACTCTAAAGAGGAGTACGACTCTGATCGAGAACCCTCTGCTCACTCATCTGAGTCAAGGGATATGGCAGGAACAAGGTGCATCTGCCTCGTGAACCTAGAATGTGAGGTCCATAGGATTCCCAACTCCCTCTGCAGGTATATCCAAGATGATGAATACTTGGAAACCCCACAGGTTACGGTCGTGAAATCACCACCATTATCACCAGAAGCACTCTCTACCTCCACAAGAGATCACAGGGAGCTATTATAGGGACCAATGGGAGGCGAGAAGTAGTGTGACCCATCACCAATAGCCCAAGCCCCTGAGATAGGAACGATGGACGTCATCCCCTCTTATCGCAACATAGTGGCTAGGTTGCTACACTCTTTGAAGGACAGCCCAAGAATTGGCAGCCAGTCAGCCCATTCTCGATATTCTCCATTGGCTGACCTGCCATCCCAGAAGTCTGCCTCAGTACCGCTACTGGTTTCTCAACCACACCCATTTGGAGAGTGGGGAAATCAAGGGATAGACCCTGAATTTTAGCTGAGGAGCTTCTGGAGCATCCTTGCAGCGGACCACTTCCCTGAGAAGTTTTGGCCCGTGGCACAGTGGGATTTCTGCATACCGAAGTCCCTCACCCCAGAGGAAGTTGATTGATTTGCTACACCCTCTGGGTGACACATTTTAGTCTTCATCATCAGCGTGTGGTTTATCCAAGGAGAAAGGCGCATTTCAAAGACATCAACAAGTAGTGTTGTCTAGTCGATTTGGCCGCACTCCCTATGGCCCAACACCCTTAGTCACCAGGTCACCGTGAGGCCCTCCAGTAGAAATGTTTTTAGAGTATCAAGGTACTCCACAAAATTATCCGAGATGCTACCCTCACGTGCAAATCTATGGCTGGGGGCAGTATGCTGCCCTCCTCTTCAGCCCTATCCGGCAGCAGCCCGACTCGCTATGTGATATTGAGGACACGACCACAAGAAGGGTCACGACCCACATGGTCGACATAGTGGACAAGGAGGAAGAGATAGAATTTCACTATTGAAACTTACCCCCTGAGGGTGTACTACCATAATTGGACCCATCGGAGAGGATTACTCATCAGTAGGGGAACCTCCTAGGTCTCCTTGCACCCACTGAGGCATTGGTACTCAGCAGGAATGCCAGTAAGGTAAAAGAGTATGTTGGAGCTATCAAGCACTCCGACCTGTCTGCCTTAGTGCATAAATAGAGGAGGACCTCGAGAAGGCCACGTTGGGCAACAAATTGTTGTGCAGAAGAGGTTGGTCGAAAAAATCATGGCTTAATGTGGTGTAGAGAGGCGACCCTACTATGGTGATCCTAGGCTGAGGTAGTAGTGGAAGAAACAACTACCCCTCAGCGAGATGCCCCCAGGCAACCTGGTTCATAATGCTCATGTGGACAAAGCTGAAGTCGTAGTTCATGACAAGAGGGAGTGGTATGTCTCACCAACCCCCCCCCCCAAATGGTGTGGCAATCCAAGGGATATAGCATGGGTTCTCCCAGCAACCCCGCAAGTTGCTCCACTAGCCGCTCCATGAGCTGCTGATCCTGTCTACCATGTTGAAGAACCCGAAAACATGATCGTGATTAGGGATCCCTGTCAAAATAGGGACCCCCAACCATATGATCCTATAGCAGCACTCATAACCCACCTTGAGGCATTGGAAATGCGACAGGTGGAAATCCCACTTGATGGAAAGCCATACCCGGCATGGGTGGATGAAATGACTACACCTCAAGGTTTCGGGAATCCCACCTTCTCCCCCTTTAACTGGATGGGGGACCCGCCACAGAACCTGACCCACTTCAATTCAAGGTGTGGGTCCATGTTAGGCACTCCAGCACAGCAAGAGGCTGCCAAGCTCTTCTGTTTTGTTCAAACACTAGAGGGGTTGACATTTGTCTAGTACAGCAAGCTCATCATCGGATCTGTGACTAGTTGGGAGAACCTTCGCAGGCAGTTCCTCTACCAGTTCATCTATTCCACCCAAAATACCAGCATCACAGACCTCTTCAAGTGCAAGAAAAGGCCTAATGAGCGAGTCGTAGACTTTATCACGCGGTGCAAGGGGCTTACAAACTCCCTTGACAAGCCACTTACTTAAGAGAAATTACTAACGATATGCGTAAAGAACATTAAGGTGGAACTGGTTCCTTCTATGATCACCCAAAACTACCCTGGAGAATTCCGAGACATCCCCAACAAGGCCCAACACCTTGAGGAAACCCTGCAAGAGGACATCCAGGAACATCCGTTGCCCCCTATGATTCTAACAAAGAGAGATTATAGAGTCGATCCCATCATGGTGGCCCAAATAGAGGCCCCCAGGCAACTAGAATTTCTACCAATAGCACCGGCCATGTAGCCTCACAGAGGCCCTCCACCTCAGGCGTAGCCTCTAGCTCAGCAGCATCCTCAGAATTGGCATACTCCCCTGTCTAATGCACCGCCACCGCCCAGGCAGGATAATCAGGGTTCATATCCTTGGCAGGACCCTCCGGCCCCTCGTCAAAGCTAGACTCCAAGTTCCCCCTTTCCGGAATAAAGATACCGAACTTACTAGTTCAACAAGAATCAGGTCCCCGGTTACTTCCGTAGCGCCTTGGAACAAGGGATGGTATGCTTTACTGAGTACAGAAGGCCAGAAGAGGTGAATCTCATTGATCACCCCAACTACTGCCCCTACTATCGGATTCTAGGTCACACCCTAAAGCAGTACTATGTGTATCAAGACTGGCTCCAATACCTGGTCGATAACAACATAGTCAATATGGTCCCGGCCCCGGCACAAGTGGAAGGTGTCTTTGTATGGTCAGACAGCAGTAGAAACAGTGAAGGTAAGTGGAAGTAGGATTCCAAACGTGGGTACCAGAAGTACGATGACTGGATGGATCGCAAGATGGTTTCTCGTGCCCATGGAATCCTTCGGGCACGCCTAAATCAGCCAAAACCTTCATAAGCTACAGCCACCTCTTCTGCATCATCATCTGAGTCGGCCTCTTCCCAGAAGAGCAAGCATCGGTGGTGCAAGAAAAAGTAACTTGCACCACCAATGCCATCATCATCCCCCACTCTCAGTGACTTCATGCCCCCTAAGATGGGGATCCCTCCCAGAATCTTCCTAATAGTGGATGACTCTTCATGTGACAGCCAAGGGTACACTTCGGTTAATACCGTGGAGTTGGTAAATCCATATATGACTCCTGACGAGGGGGAGCACCAGGAGAACCTCCCCAATGTCCCCAGCTGACACCAATGTCAGCAGAGCCGCATCCATATGGATCATCGAGGCGCATCAGTTGGATACTCCAGCCAGTCCGTGCATGCAACTGATACCAGACAGCAGGCCCAGCACAGAGCTCAGCACTCACACCCTCTTCATCTGGTGTTGTCAAGACGGCTTCCACCACCGTTTGTTCTACTAGATCAGGAAAAGCTACCTCGTCTAGGCCACATCCAATCTCACCCTGCTACAAGCTGATCTATGTCATCTGGTCCTCATACGACATCTACTCTTTGGGCTTCGACTTGTGAATAACGGGAGATGGCCAGCACCAGCCTTCCACCGGTCCAGCCGACAGGGCCCGCCATGTCTCCAATCGTAGAGCGGCCTCCTGTAACCATAATTTCACACTTGGCATGGAAGTATGATGTCCTCAACCAGCTTTCCGGCATCCCAGGGAGGTTTTCTATCCTTGAAGCCCTTCACCTATCATCAGATATGTGTGAGGCCCTCACTGAGGCTTTAAGAAGCCCCCTCTAGTTTGATATGGAGGTAGCAGCTGCAGAATACTTTCATGCTGAAGTGGTCAAGACACCGAATTCTAGACCATCATTTCATTCTTAGGAGAAGAAAAAGGATCTCCCATACAGGGGCACATCCACCCGTTGTACATCACCGGCCAATTTAATAGCGTGGAGGTTCTCCGTTGTCTCGTTAACACTGGCTCATAGATCAACCTTATCCCTATATGAACATTGTGGAAGCTGTGGTTATCCAAGGATAACCTGACTTACTCGGATTTAAGGATCCAAGGATATGATAGGTCCGATCAGACCCTGGTCAGTAAGATCCACTTGAATACCCAATTCGGAGTCCTAGTTTCCAGTAATGAGTTCCTGGTTGTCTCCCAGTACACCGCGTACAATGCAGTGAGGGGAAGACCATGGCTCCACCTGCACATGTTAATTCCCTCATCCTATAACTAGTGCCTCAAGTACTCCCTAAATGGTCAACTAGTTGTACACCAAGGTGATTTATCTCCTTTTTCCTCTTGTGTAGCCTGTTATCATGATGATGAAAATTACAAGAGCAAGGATAAGCAGATTCTAGCAAGTGAGGTTGAGCCTGCCACAGTCACAACTGACCCCTGGTCAGGTCTAGATGACGCCTACGTCTTCTTGGTCCATCTATTGGAGGCCACTACCTCTAACATGGGGAAATGTACTGTTGTCTCTGGTACAAGAGGAAATCATACTCCCAAGTCCAAGCGAGGGTGGAAAATCACCTCGTACTCCTACAAAAACTAGGCTCAGGTGATCCTGGAACCTCCTAACCACGTAAGGTATCAGGATGTCAACCCCATTAACATGGAATTACATCATACATGTATGTTTCTCCGGGCTGGGATCAATCGGCTCAAGCCAAAACACCACTATTGCATTGATATCATCTGGCGTGGCCCCTTGGGCCGAAGACTAGATGGGATAGGGTCAACTGCCTTCATTTCTATGGTCTCAATGGAACATGAATCTTTTGATATGTTGTCCACTACTGTCCAGGATGGTACCAACCTCCCGTCAGGATCTTCTGACCCAAAGGAATATTCTCCCATTGGAAATCCCTCCTCCGCAAGTGATACAGAGGATTTGGAGGATGCTCCCCTACCTTTGAATAAGGCATTTCCACCACGATCAATGAACTGGTATAGGTGAACCTTGGTAGAGAGGTATACCTGAGACCCACATTGATCATTTTCGCCATGTCCCTCGAGGAGAAACAGTGGTACATGGATTTCATGATGTATCACCCTGATGTATTCACCTAGAGCTACGACGAGATGCCAGAACCGGATCCTCAGGTAGTCGCCCACCACCTCAGTCTCCCAAAAAATCATCGCGGGATCAAGCAGCCTCCCAGTAAGATTCCCACTTCTCACGGTGCCATGCTCGAGGAAACAGTTGACAAACTCATTAGAGACACCTTCACTAAGGAGGTAATGTACCCAAAGTGGCTAGCCAAAATCATTCCAGTCAGGAAGAAGAACAGACAGATCAGGGTTTGCATCGACTTTTGAGATCTCAACTGTCACTATCCGAAGGATGATTTTCCCCTTCCAGTGGTATAATTGTTGATCGACGCTATAACTGGGTTCCAAGACCTCTCCTTCATGGATGGTTAATCTGGATATAATCATATTTGGATGGACCCCAACGATGAATATTCTGCCACTTTCAGGGAGCCCCAAGGTACCTTCTATTAACATGTTATGCCCTTCGGCCTGAAAAATTCAGGTGCCACCTATCAGTGAGCCATGCACCACATATTCAAGACAACCCTCAGGACATTGGTGGAATTCTATGTGTTCGATCTGGTGGTCAAATCTCTCCAGCACCATGACCATATTAAGGACCTTGAGAAAGTGTTAGGCTTCTTCAATTTCTGCCACATGAAGATGAAATTACTTAAATGTGCCTTCAGGGTCACCTATGGGATGTTTCTTGGATTTTTTGTTAGGTACTGAGGCATTGAGAGAGACCCAAAGAAGATCAAGTCCATCAGTCAGATGCCTCCCCTGAGTAATATTTGGGAGCTTCTAGGTTTCCAAGTCCACTTAGCATACATACACTAATTCATATAAAATCTAGATGTAAATTGAAAGTACTTTTCCCGAATCATGAAAAAAGGATCTTCCTACGAGTGGGATGAAAAGTGTCAGACCGCATTCGAGGAAATTAAGAAGTATCTACTCCAGCCTCTGGTCTTGATACCTTCTGTCCCCAGAAATCCACTAATCCTGTATGTGACTGCCTTGGAACAATCTCTTGACGCCCTTCTCACCCAGAAGAACAATGAGGAGATAGAAAACAGACTCTACTACCTCAGTCATATGTTCATCGATACAGAGAATAGATACCCCTCCATCGAGAAGAGCTTCCTTCCTCTGGTATTCGCAGTACATAAATTGGGAAAGTACCTGCAACACCATGAGGTACAATAGATGTCTCAGGTAGACCCACTGAAGTACATTCTGAACCGCCCCATGAAGTCTGTCTGACGGCATGGTGGGAGGTAATCCTCCAGCAGTTCGACATCAGGTTCGTCCCTCATAAATCTATCAATTGAATGGAATTGGAAGACATTCTAGTTACCCATCCAACCTCTGTGGACCATCCCAAGGACTTGGATGTTCCCGATGATTCAATCCTCTCGGTAGATCCTGCCATCCCATGATGGCAGATGCACTTCGATGGAACCTCCCGGAGTCCCACTGGTAGGAGACTCAATGATCCTAGGATTAATAGAGTGGGCCTGGGTATTGTCTTTATTATGCCGACACAATCTATTCTGCCGTATTCATTCCTGTGGTTAGAAGGATGCACCAAAAACGAGGTAGAGTATCAGGCTCTCATCACTAGCCTCGAGCTGGCTCTTGAGATCAATGTACCACATTTTTGTGTGAAATGGGATTCCAAACTAGTCATCAAGGAAGTCAACTATGGATATGTTGTCATAAAGCCATAGCTCATACCATTGTTGGAGCGCAACCTCCATCTAATGGCCTAGTTTCCATCCCAGCTAGAAGTTACTCATGTCCATCGATCTCAGAACGGTCGAGCTGATGCCCTGTCCGGCCTGGCTACATAACTTGTAGAACCCAAGTAGGATGATCTGATTATACTCGTGGCACACTAGAGACTCATTTCCCCCATAACCCCAGAGAATGAAGATGGCCTGTGAGTAAGCCATCTTACAATCGGTTCCTCTACATCAGGACCCCCAGATTCTCCAGATGCAGTGGTTGAAGAAACTCCCGACTGGAGAGCCCCTTTTATCGAGTAACTCCAAAATGGTTGCCTCTCAGATGATCAGGCCGAGCGCGAGTGAATCTGACGCCCCATGATGCAGTTTACCCTTCAGAGTGGTCCCAGTCTTGAGCATATCCTCTACAATCACAGGTTCGATAGTGTTATCCTCTGTTCCATCCATGGAGTCAATATTTATCAGGTCATGTAATAGGTTCACGCCAGTTCCTGTGGGCCCCACCAAGCTTGGCCGAATCTTTCCCATCAGATCAAGAGACTGGGGTACTTCTAGCCCTCTATGATCCGTGATTGTATCATGTTCTCTAGGAGATGTCACGCATTCCATGTTCATGCTATCTTCCAACATTGTCCGCTAGAACCTCTCCACTCCACTAATTACTCTAGACTGTTTGTGGTGTGGGGACTCGATGTCGTGGGACAACACCCACCGGTGACATCTCGTCAGTTCAGGTTCATCCAGACCGCAACAGATTTCTTTTCCAAGTGGGCAGAAGTAGTTTACTCAAGGAGGTCAAGGCCCATTCCATCGTTGACTTCGTGAGCTCCAACATCTTCCACCGGTTTGGAGTCCCTCACGCTATCCTCACCGATCACGGCACCAACTTCTGAATAGCCGAGCTGAATAAATTGTACTTCAAGTACAACATCCGTTCGAACCATACCTCCCTCTATCTCACATAAGAAAATGCATAAATCGAGGCATTAAAAAAACCTCTCTAACATTATGTAGAAAATGGTTGGTTAGAACAAGATGAGTTGGCCAGACAAGCTCCCGAATGCCCTCTGTCCTATTGGATGACGACTCGTAATTCCACCCAGGTGACACTGTATTCCCTGGTGTACGGAGATGAGTTCGTCCTGCCCATCAAGATCCAGCTTCCCTCATTATGCACAATAGTCTATGACCAGTAGGTTCCAGATAATGTTTCCTAAATTCATCTGGATTAATTGGAATCACTTGACAAGAATAGGCTTCATTCCCTGCATGATCTGGAAAGGCATCAGAATAAGATAGCTAGAGCCTTTAATAGAAAGTTTCGCCTCCACTCGTTTTTACAAGGCAACTTGGTATTGGCCCTCAGGGAACCAATGATCCCTAGTAGTAAACCACCCTATTTGGGGCCCAAATTGGAAGGATATTACATATTCCACAAGGTATAGCCCAATGGAGAATACTCCTAGGTGACCATGGATGGTGAGCGTATAACTCCTCCCACCAATGCCAAGTTTCTAATGATATACTTTGCATGATCCTACTGGTCATGCATGACCTTAAACTGGGTTGTCCTGCATGACCTTAAATTGGTTGGTCCTACATGACCTTAAACTGGCTGGTCCTGTACAACCTTAAACTGGATGGTACTGCATGACCTTAAAATTCACGCCGGTCCCGCGTGACCTTAAACTGTCTGGTCCTACATGACTTTAAATTGTGCATCATCCTGCATGACATTAAACTACATTTTGTGAACTACGTATGGATTTATTCTCATACTCCTGGGATACATAGGAATGCTCAGATGCCTCGCCTTGAGCCCAGCCCCAGACTCTTCTTTTTGACTACCCCATAGGTGTAGTTCTCTCGGAGGATCCTTGCATGATATGGTGTAGGCTTTATTAGCCCCACTCATACCAGGATTTTAATGGTTTCACCATGTGCCCACTCCCTGTAATTCTATCCCCCCATGTCCTCACTGCATGACGTTAAACTGCATGACCTTCATGAACTACGTATGGCCTGATTCTCATCTTCATGGGATACAGAGGAACACCTAGACATTTCGTCTGTTGGCCCAGCCCAAAAGCCAGAGTCTTCCCCTTGGGTCAAGACATATGGTGGGGTGCATACTATTTCCCCAATTCACATCGATCTAATCTCGATCTGTCCATAAGTACTTATAACTGGAGACGTTCGCCTCTTTCATAGATGTTCACAACTATGATTTACCCACTCCTTTGATTGGAAATCCATCATCTTCCTAGTCCAGAAGGGCCCCCGAATGGTATTGATTCTAGGACTAAGTGCTCTCTTACCACTTCGGTCCAACACTCTCGTGGATGTTGAGAAACAAGTCGATACAAGCCCTTCATTTCAATATGTTCATTAGTCAATGCTCATTAGTTGCTCCAATTTCAGGTCAATATAGGGACACTGTGTTTCGAACACGGTCAACAGTTGTCCTATGACGTTGGGACCACCCCAAGATGCCCCAAACAATGAGTGTAGTCATTCACTCTTCCTCGTTGTATCTCCAAGTGATGAACTCCCTTCCAGAAAAGCCAGGTCTTAGTTACCCATATGAAGGGGAGAGCCGAGACAGGCTCCTTGTTTCCCACACCAGGCATTGTTCACATGGGCTTAAGAGCTGTGACGAGGCGGTAACCACACATGAGGGTGTATGGATTTCCATATGAGGCCTATCCTCAGGCCCCTTGTCATTTTCAGGCCCCATACAGGTTCTCTCTTATGGGATTGTACGGTGTGCTATGGGATTATGTCTCCATTAAATTCGGGTTACACGCCCTTCCGTACAAATCCTCGGATGAGACACCTTATCCTCTATTTCATCCTCAGTACAAGACATTAAACTGAAAAATGGTCGGGCCTTCCTGACTGAGGCCCAGCCTCAGGCCCCTTGGCCTTCTCGGGCCCTATCCCACATTCTTAGTCAGAGTGTACGGTGGGGTGTGGGATTATGTCCTCATTCACATCGGGTTATTCACTATGTCATACACCCCCCCACATTAGGGTATCTTACCCCCATGTCCTTCCAGAACTACGTATGGCTTAATTTTCATCCTCATGAGATACGTAGGACTGCCTGAATGTCTATAATTCGGATCCAGCCCCATCTCTTAGAAACCCCCTTTTTCACCTTGGCACCATGGCCTACCCATTCCCTGGGAGGGGAGTATATGGTGTGGTATGGGATTATATCCTAATTCACGCTGGGTTTGTAACAACCACACCTCATACCTCTTCCCCCTAAGAATTCTATATCCCCTATTCTATACTCATCCCTTCAAATCGTTTACTCTCAAGTTGATCACCCTCGTCGACCCTCTACGGCGACACACCAATGTTCCTAAGGGTACTCTAGTTTAATGTCGGTAATGTCGGACTCTACTAGGACATGATTCCACTAGTTTTCAGGCTTTTTGTTCCCCTTTATTAGGGATTTGATCACCTTTCACACCCGAAGGGACCCCCAAGTGGCATGGATGCTAGGCCTAAGGGCTCTCCTAACATTACGGGCCAAAGTCCTCAAGGGTCACAGATAACAAGCCAATACATATCCCACATTGCGAATATGGTCAGCGGTCTATGTTAATTTGTTGTTCCCATTCCTGGATAATGCTATATAGATACAGCGTTTCAAACATGGTCAACAGTTATCCTCCATCACCATGCAAACCCCATTATGCCCAAAATGTCGGTTACATGATTCACATCCTTCTCCACCTCATCATGACCAAGTATAATTTCAAAACTCTTGGTACTATTTCTCAGTGCGCATTCGCACATTAGGAGGACAAAATCCACGATAAGGGTGGAATTCGGGGCTCCGCACTGGTTTCCCTTTTTTCTGCATTCCCGATATAGTAGTAAACATATTCCTCCCTTGTTTCCCACACTAAGTTTGACTCACGTGGGATTAGGGATCGAGTAGAGGTATTCACTTACATGGAGGGTTTCTTGTTATCTATGGTTTGATCTCTAAGGCCATAAACTAAGATCTCTCCCAGAACTATGTAAGGCTTGATTCCCATCCTCATGGGATACGTATGACCGCCCATGAATATCGTCTTCATGTCCTACCCCAGAAATCTGAAATCATGCCCTCTATTTCGGCCCCTCGACCTGAAATCCTTATGAAACATGTGGTATAGAGAGTCCCTCATGGGTCCTCACTCACGTCGGGTTTTGAGAGGACCGCACCATGTGCCTCCCATGTCTTCTCTCATCCATGGTCTGAGCTCTAGGACCATAAACTATGATCTTGTTTAGAACTACATGTGGCTTGATTCTCATCCTCATGGGATACGTAGAAACACCCAGACATCTCATTTATGGGTCTAGATCAATTGCGAACTAGTTTATCCTGTCCCTTACCCTCTTACCTATATTTATGACCCTTGGCCTGAGGTTCCATTCTCGAAATTGTGTACGTTGTGGTATGATATTATTTCCTCATTAACGTAAGGTACGTTTTATTAAACTGTAAACATTCCCCATTTATAATCGTCTCTACTACATCATTGCCGCATAACATTAAGATTCATGCCTAGTCCCATAACATGACCCTAAACTGTGACATTATAATCCTGGTCGCACGAAGAAAAATGGAACTGCATCGTGATGTCCTCACTCAATGGGACACCATTTTTTGTATCAGTCACATGCCATACCATTTGTTAACGCTTTCTATGGCTTGATTCTTCTGGTGATGTCGGCACATGCTATCTTAGTCTATCGCTTCACAAAAAAAACTATTCACCTTAATGGGCAAACACAATTTATCAAATTATGCTTCTTTTGGTGTGAGGGCCACGCCTGCACATCCCTTTTATCCCGGAGACTGGTACCTTACAGTTACACATCTTAAAACTACGTACATCATTATCCCCATCCTCATGGGGTACGTAGTAATGTCCGTGCACCTTGCCTCAGACCCTATTTAACTCGTGTTTCTGGTCCCCTGACCTAGAACCTTCCTAGGGAACACGTGGTGGTCAGAGCCCCAGGTTCCCATTCACATCGGGTTTTATAATTACCCCAAAATGTGTCTCCCCCATTTCCTTTCATCCATGGTCCGAGTTCTATGAACCTAAACTATGATCAACCTATGGGAAGGGACTCTACACCTTCTATCTAATACGTCTTGTTGTCGTATTAAGATGTATTTTGACCAAGAGCTCGAAAGTGGAAATTTCATTGGGTCATTACCCTCGTTCCATTTCTAGGCTTCATGAGCATTCTTTTTGGATCTTCATCCTCTCCCACATCCGAGGGGACCCCCTAACAGCTTGGTCCCATGCATCATCGTCTCACCTATAGTCCTGGGCCAACGCTCTGGAAGAGTTTGGATGACATTTGCAACATGTCTCGTGTTTTGAACATGTTCAGTGATCGAACCTCATTTGTCTATCCCCATTCCAGGCTAATATAATGTGGATACTATTTTTCAAACACAGTCAACAGCTATCCCTTCATCACCACGTCACCATCATTGTGATCCAGATTTCAAGCATCATGATTCACACATTTCCACTTCCTCATGTTCAAGTGGAATTTTGAAAGACACAGCTTTACTTCTTCACCCATCTAGGTACACTACGTGGACGGGTTAGCAACATTGGGCCTACATTCACCAAGCGTCCCTTCACCCTAACATGTTCCTTCCTATGTTGGGAAAGTCCCACTACTACTTGTTTCCCACATCGAGCATGACTCACATGGGCTTAGTAGTTTTGGTAGGATGTGCAGCGGCACATCCAAGATTCTCATCGTCCCACATGATGTTAAAATGTGGTTCCAAAACTACGTACGGCATGATTCTCATCCTCATGGGATATGTAGGGACACCCAGGTATTTCACCTAGGGTCCAGCCCCTGAAATCATAAATCTTGTTCCTCCCCATTTCCTTCCCCCTGGCCTGACCCCTCATGGAGAACCATGTAACAGTAATTTTTCCCTGAACAAGTTCGGGATGCCCCATGATGACATTGGGAAGCGACATCGCCTTCACCAGAGAGGTCCTGTCTAAAAAAACAAATGTTCCATAATTAGACCAATGCGTCCATCTGATGTTCTTCTACCACAGTTGCATAATTTCAAGAGTGTTTGATTCTGTTTGAACAAACCATCCCTCCACATTCCATGCTTTGCGTGACCCTTATTCAGACCCTCGTCCTTTTTCATGTCTAAGGGAACCCCCTAAAAGAATGGATGCTCGGACTATGGCCCACCTATTGTCCTGGGCCAACATTCCGGAAGACTAATGAATAAAATTTTGAGTCAGGCCCCGTGTTTCGAACATGGTCAGCGGTTGACCCTCATTTTCTATCCCCACTCTCGAATAATACAATAAGAATATTGTGTTTCGAATGCGGTCAAAATTTATTACCTATTGTCACGCCACCCCCACAATGTTTCAAATCTTGGGTATCGTGATTCACACCTCCCATTCCCATATGATCGGACTGCTTTCGGTGCCCCACGCATTACCCCATTCGTGCACAAGAGCACACTAGGAAAATTGTAATTCAGTTGTTCTAATGGCATCATTCTCCAGTCAGGTCTCTCCCATTTTTTTTTCAGAAATCCAGACCGATTGTTCAAACCCCAGATACTTGAATCTTGGTTTTCACTCCTACATTTGGATGGGGAGATAAGGTGGTCATCCCTTGTTTCTCACATCGGGCCCGACCCACGTGATCTTAGGGAATAATCGCGGGACACTCTAAAAACATCACGAGGATGCAATAAGCCAATGTGAACAATAGAACTCATACATGCTACGCCATAAAACAATCAAAGCATGAAAGTACGTTAAAGGGTTTGTAATCATTATAGTACCTGATGGTCGACTCCCCCCATATACAGATTGACCTCGTCATAGGAACATTGCAGCTCCGCCACCCTCTAGATGGTGGCGTCTATGAGTTGCTGCTTCTTGTTTACCTCCCGCTCCTCCTCGATAGCGAGAGGGCGCAGTTCTCCGGTCGTGACCCGAGCCCGATCCACACCAGTTCGAATAATGGTCATCTCCTCAGAGTCTCGCTTCATGCCCTCTTCGGCCTCCCCTAGCTGGGATATCAGTCATGAGACGAGCTCCGATTGCGCATCAAGAGAAGTGGAATTCCCATCAGCTTGGGCCTACAACTGTTTAACTTCATTTTCAGTCTCCTAGAGCCTCTTGATATTCACCTCCTTCCTCCACTGCCATCCCACACTAAGGCCACAGTCATAATCCCAAATATTTTCTGCCATAAGATCTAGGATGAGCATGTGGGGGCACTGGGCATCCATTCCCCCGGTGCATAGTTCGCATAGTCGCATGCGATGTTTATCCATCTCATCCAACCATAGCGCTTGGGGTGTCATTGATGAAGTGTGTGGTCAGCTTCCATGATCAGCGGCAAACTATTTTCTTGACCTCCTCGGCATAGGTCGTCTCTTCCCAGTCGGCGCGATTGGTAGGCTCATATGTAGGTAATGAACCAAGGAACTCCTTAGTCGGGTCCACATCTGGTGTTGGATCTGTCATGGTGGTGCTAGAACTATCTGGTTGAACCTCATCATCAGAGCCCACCTCGATAACTTCAGGAGTAGTCCCACTGGCGTCCCTGCTAGCGATCAGGAGCGTTGTAGTTTGGTAAGGCTAGATGTCCATCTCCAGACCATTGGCAGGCCTCTAGGAAGGGCGCTACCAAAAGTCCCGACCAACTTCACCACAGGGGTCCAGGCCAATTGAAGGACTGAACATGCCAAAAAAGGGGACGTGAATGTCAGTTGATGTGGTCAGGGGATGGAAGTCGTAAATTCGGTAGAGGAGACTTAAAGAGATCAAATCACTGGTCTCTCTCTTGGTCTTATGTCGTCGGAACCCCGAGACGTGGCCCTCGTATATGGTTGGAAGGTATAGAGTCTCCAGGGGATCCGCCTCAAGTATCCTAGCCCCGCCATACATGGATGTTGATGCAGCCATGAGTGTGGAACTTAAAGGTCCCGTGTCAACCCCCAATGAGGGGAAAGAACGAGGTCTATGCACAAGTTCCTTCTACACAGTGCAGATGCTGATAAGGAATCCCGAGTAACCTAAGAGCAGACCCTAAGGAAGGAACATGGGATTTTACCTTGAGGGCCTCCACAAAATCTTCAAGATCTGAGGACGGATCACTGACTTCTCCCTCCTCTAATAGACTCCATCTAGCGGCCTCGTCTCCCCTGGAAGACTCGTCTGATTCTTCCGGAAGAGGGAAGTGCTCCCTCCGGTCGGCAGATGACAATTGTGGTGGGACCGTACGATCCAACAACACCCTAACTCGATCTGTCATCGGGTGAAGGGCACCTTGAGAGTGGATAAAGTCTTCCAGTTTGGCCAGGTATTGCTCTTCCTCTACCTGGGATACTGCAAAACTGGCTCTAATAGGGAAAATCTCTGGTAAGTCCATCCCGAGGCGGTTAAGATGCTTCCATAACTCAGATGGGCCAAGGAATTTCCGGATGACTTCCAAAATGTTCTAGGCCTCCAGGAAGATATAATTCTCCAGCATGTCAATATGGGTCATCTGTTTCCCTAGGTCCTGAGTAGAAATCCTACGAAATCCTCTCTTGGTCCGCCCCTCCGGATGACTATGTTCTCCTAGGACCACTGGGTCCGCTGCGGCTGCCGGATCTGCTACCACTGCTTCCACCTCAACTGGTGAGGGTGTCGCAGCTACAGGATCTCCGCATCTACGGGATTCCCTTGAAACCATCCGGCCTCGACCCTGAGGTTGGGGAGGCTCACCATCACTGACTACAGGGGTTTGCTACTTTAGCATCTCCCCCAGGTAGGCTGCCACCATGCTCTGGGCATATTCCTTTACCATCCCGAGAATGAGGGTCGGCAGAGGCAGTTCATTCTGCATCTTCCTGTCTTCCCGTGTGAACATGAGCCACATATACCTCCTCAGACACGGGTGTCGCTCGTTATGCATCTCCTAGTAGACATGCAGAGTCATTTTCTATAGACACTAGAATTGTCTTGTAAACCGGTGTGGGGTGTATGGATTGCAGAGATGCGCGCGGTCCACCTTGGCCACCAAGACTCCACCTAGAAAGGCCAATAGGTAGGCCTGATTCTCTTATTTTCCCCGACCATCATCAGTAAATACCCCCATCGGCAACGGAAACAGGTGGAAATTGAATTCCTCCACCCTCCACACCCGGTTCAAAACTGATGGTGCGGTCAGCTTGGTCTGAAATATCCCCACGGAATTTAGGATCAATGGGTGGATGGTCGACCCTGGAGGTGGGATGGGGTTTGGATACTGATAGAACACCCTGATTTTCACCGCTATCCACCCGTACAGAAGTTGAAACGGCCTGTATACCCTCTGTGGCCTCTTCCCCTCACTAATGTGCCACAACATCTTATACAACATGGCGAGCATCGGGGATCCTTAGGTTGGCCAGCCCTCCTGTCGCCAATGTGGACACAATGATGAAAGTGCTTGGTCTCACTCCCATGTTTGTATCCCTCACCGGTAGGATCCAACCACAGATGAGAGCTACGATGAATGCCGCCAACCTGACTATTGGTTGTTTCTCAGTGCTGACACTGAACCCCCAGGTCTTCCACTGGCTATTATCTAACAGCTTCCAATACGATTGTTCTTTACTCCGATCCCCCTTTGGGAAAGTTCGAGGTCTCTCCAGGAACTGACAGTCTACCGGGAAGTTCCGAAACTTTTTGAACCAATGATTTAAGTGGACATCCCTCACCACCTCTGTATCCTCCCCTAGAACAAGCTCCTTGAATGCCATTTCCAGACACGACATCTGCTCATGATCCTCCCACGCTCCCATAGCAGGGAGAAATTTGTCATACATCACCTCCAGTATCGGGACCCCAGAGATCTGATGCATGTACCATAAGCTGATGCCAACCTCCCCGTGATTCAAATGGAAGGTATTGGTCCTTAGTGGCGATCGTCACAATATCTCCTGCATTAGCTGCTTCGGCTAGTAGATGTGGAACTGGGAAGCCCAAGCTACCTCATATAGGCCCACTCTTCTCAGCTTCACTCTGAACTCCTCACATTATATGCCTACCCAGTAAGACCAGGCCTAATCATCCATGAATTTTTCACCCTGGCGTAGGTCCCATTCCTCAGACCACCCCCTTCTTCAGGTTCCCCAACACCGCCTTGAGGATAGTTCTGTATAGAGGATGGGATGTCTCCAGCTGCAATTCCTTCCCGTCAACATTTTTTATATGGTTGTATAATTATTCGGCAACAACGGGTGTGAAATCCTCCCGGGCATGGCCATCAGCCACACTGAACCATCAGAGCTGGCACAGCGTGCTCCTAAACCAGTAAGCTGGCTCATCCCTACTTTCTTCATGGATGAAGACATCATTCCTCAACCTGAATCCATATCAGGGCCACCTTCTATAGAATGGGTAGTTCTTATGGATCTCTGATAGCATCTCCACCAATGAACTATGGTCCGAGTGGCTACGGACCAACTCTCCTATCCCCAGACTCTTCGACATCTCATCCCTCCGAGCGGCACCCACAAGGACCCCCAGGGAAGCCTCTTGGTGGGCCATTCAATTCTGGAACTTGGACAATTTTCTGGCTAGTTCGTGAAGCTCGTTTATAGAGCATGTTCATGAAGACTCTTCACGAAGATGGTTTGCAATGCGCTACCTAGGTGTTCAAGCGCTGGATCGCGGAGCACCAACACATAGTTGATGACCCGTAGTGGGCCACGAGGACTCGATTTGAAGAGAATACTCACAGAGTATGCAGAGCTTCACAAATCAAGAGCATAAAAGGACAAATTATATGAGATTGGAAAGGAGAAAAGAGATAACTATCCCCCCTATTTATAGGTGATGTCCTTCGAAGCATTGCGGGTCATCCTGTTCACGCTGAGCTTTGCGGCGCGCTCGGCCTGTGAATCCCATATCTTCCTCGCGAGCCCTCTTCAAGAGCTAGAATCTCGAACGGCCAAGTATTTTGGTTATTACCCTCAGGCTTCGACCCTTGATCTCTCTGCAGATCAATGTCAATGGGGGGTCACTTATTGGCTCCAAAATTTGGGATAGAGAAGAAGCCAAAATAAAACCCCATTGACTGCCTCGCAAAGTCACTACGTGGATTTCCCCCCACAATGTGGCCTCCCTAAAGCATGGAGGCAGGACGCTCCACGAGTGCATTTTATGTTCGCGAGCCCACTGCGAATCATGGAGGTGGGCCGCTCCATGAATAAATTTTAAGTTCACAAGCCTGTAGCAAAGCAAGGAGGCGGGACGCTCCATGACCACATTTGAAGTTAGGGAACCCGCCGCAAAGCAACCAAGTCCCTCTTCGCATTGCATGAGCTCCGCTTCGTAGTGCCTCTTTCCTATAAATACTAGGCGCCCCTTGAGCCCAAAGGATGGACAATCTGACCTTTTGGCTTCCCAGCTCCTGAATCCTGAAGCATCCCTCTGCTCTGCAAATCATGATCTATGTGAGGTACTTCTGCTCCACGAAGTGCCTCCCCTTTGTCTCGTTTTGATCCCTTCTTCCTAGAGGGATTCCTTTCACGAAGCATAAGGGCCTTTATGAAGGAAGGGGATCCCCAAGGGGGCCATGGTCATCACAGAGTGTTTATGATTCACGAAACACCATTCATTTACACATGATCATCACGCTAAGGCAATGTCACTGTTCTTTGCGAAGCACATTGCTTCATGACATTTTGCTTTGAGAGGCACCTTTGCTCCGCAAGGCTATGCTCCACGAATGCCTTCCCACTTTGGAAAGAACCTTTCATATTCACAACCTCCATGTTCTTAGGCTAAGGCACCCCACTTCGCGAAGTACACCCCTTCGCAAGTGCCCCCCACCACAAGGCGCACTAGAGCTTCTCAAGGACCTTACCTATGAATCCATCTACTTGGAAATTCCTTTTCCCATGTGACCCTCCTGGTTTGCATGATGTGACATCAAATTCCCTTGGACGATACTGCCAGTTGTGTTGCTTCATCTCATGCTTCTTCTCATAGGCACAGTAATGACTATTGCTTCTTCGCATAGCCACGCTAACGTGGGCCCCTCGATGGTTCACTCTGTGGCACCCACTCACTATGGCTTTTCTTGTCCACTCCATGGATCAAGGAGAAAAGGGTACTGGTTATGTAAGTCCTAGGGTTTTGGAGTGCACCCACCTCATCCAAGCTACATGACATTAAACTTCCTTGCACCTTTGTCCTTAGCACATGATGTTAAATTGTGACCTTACCCCATGCTTTTCACGTGGGGTACCCACACCTTGGACATTCTCCATGCCCAATGGTCTCCAAAGGGTATGATATACTCTTTATGGGAGTAGCGTTTGTCCGTGGGGGAAGGGATACCATCTCGGTGTAAGCCCCTAGCTTTCCTATAAGATGTAGCATCCCTTCTCTTCCTTTCATCTTCTGCCCCCAGGGCCAGCGAAGGGCGTAGTGGGGAATGGTGATTCTCTTTTCTTTGGTCCCAAGTCCCTCTCCCACTGTGCTTTGTCTCTATTAGGCATCCATCCTAGAGTTAGTACCTATATTTCTCTCCCTAGGCCACTCCATGTGTATGCCCCACTTCATTTTCCATAGATGCACCTTTCGAGAAGTGATCGTCGGGTCATTGATATCTCTTGTTTCTCACACCGAGCATGACTCATGTGGTATTAGAGTGAGAACATACCATGAAATCTTCCCTGGTCCACCTGAGAGTGTAATCCTCAACACACCCTGCCACCTGAACTATGTGGACTTTGATCCTTGCCAAGGCAAGGTATGTAGGAAGCCTCCCTGAGGATCAATCCCACCAAAACCTGATTGTTCCGACCCCATTCATGTCATTTAACCAATACCTGAACTATGTGGACTTTGATCATTTCCATGGAAAGGTACGTAGGAAGCCTCCCTAAGGATCAATCCCCCCAATACTCGATCGTTCTGACCCCATTCACATCGGTTCACCAAAACCCAAACTACCTAGACTTTGATCCTAGCAAATGCAAGGTACATAGGAAGCCTCCCTGAGGTTCAAGACCCCCAACACTCGGTCATTCCGACCCCATTCACATCGGTTCACCAAAACCAGAACTATGTGGACTCTGATTCCTTCTAAGGCAGGGTACGTAGGAAGCCTCCCTGATGTTCAAGCCCAACACCATTGGACCCCAGGTCCTCCTTCACATCGGTTCACCAATGCCCACCCTGAACTACGTGCCCATTTATCCTTACCAAGGTAAGGTACGTTGGAAGGATCCCTGACGGTCAATCCCACCACCCCGGTCATTCTGACCACCTTCACATTGGTTCACCGACACCTTGGGCATACTAGAGTGTAAGCCCCATGCCACAACCTGAACTATGCGGACATTGATCCTTGCACAGGCAAGGTGCGTAGGAAGCCTCCCTGAGGTTCAATCCCACCACCCCGGTTGTTCTGACCCCATTTAGGTCAGTTCGCCAAAACCGGAACTATGTGGACTTTGATCCTTGCCACGACAGGGTACGTAATAAGGCTCCCAGAGGTTCACGACCACCAACACTGGGTCGTTCCAACCCCATTCACATCAGTTCACCAAAACCTAAACTACGTTGACTTTGATCCCTACCAAGGCAAGGTATTTAGGAAGCCTTCCTAAGGTTCATGACCCCCAACACCCTGTCGTTCCGACCCCATTCACGTCGGTTCACCAAAACTGTAACTACGTAGACTTTGATCTCTGCAATGGTAGGGTGTGTAGGAATCCTTCCTGAGGTTCAAGCCCAACAACCATTGGACCCCAGGCCCTCCTTCATGTCAGTTCTCTGAAGCCCACCCTGAACTACATGTACATTGATCCTTGCCAAGGAAAGGTACGTAAGAAGCCCCACTGAGGTTCAATCCCACCACCTTGGTCATTTCAACCACCTTCAAGTTGGTTCACCGAAACCATGGGCATCCTAGAGTGTTATACCAATGCCAAAACATGAACTATTTAGACATTGATCTTTTACAAGGCAAGGTATACAGGAATCCTCCATGAGGTTCAACCATAAAACCCCAGTCATTCCAACCACCTTCACATCGTCTCAACGACACCCTGGGCAGCCTAGAGTATAATCCCCACACCACCTCAACTATGTGGGATTTTATCCCTACTAAGGCAGGGTATATTGGAAGCCTCCCCGAGGTAAATGCCAACAACCATTGGACCCCAGGTCCTTCTTCACGTCGGATCGTAGATTCCCACCCTAAACTATGTGGACTTTGATCTTTTCCAAGGCAAGTACATAAGAAGCCTCCCTAAGTTTCAATCCCACCACCCCAGTCATTACAACCACCTTCACATTGGTTCACCAACACCCTGGTTAGCCCAAGGCATTAGCCCCATGCCACCATCTGAACTACATTTTCATTGATCCTTGAAAAAGAAAGGGTATGTAGGAGGCCTCTAAGAGGTTCAAGCCCACTAACCATTGGACCACAGGTCCACCTTCATGTCAGTTCATTGGCACACTGGGTATCCTAGAGTATAATCCCCACACCATCTGAACTACATGGTCTTTGATCCTTTTCAAGGCAGGGTACGTAGGAAGCCTCCATGAGGTTCAAGCCCACCAACCATTGGACACCAGTTCCCCCTTCATGTCAGTTGACCAACACCCTGGGAAGCCTAGATTATAAGGCCCACACCACCTAAACTATGAGGTCATTAATCCTTTCTAAGGAAGTGTACGTAGGAATCCTCCACAAGGTTCAAGCCCACAATCCATTAGAACCCAGGTCCACCTTAATGTTGGTTCACCGACACCTTGAGCAGCATAGAGTGTACGCCCCATGCCCCCATCTGAACTACGTGGTCTTTGATCCTTTCCATGGTAAGGTACCTAGGAATCCTCCACTACGTTCAAGACCAACACCCAACAGTTTCAACCACCTTCACGTCGATTCATTCCCATCCCACATGACATTAAACTGTGGACCTCTTTTCATAGTATGTCGTTGTCACTCCATCCAGCGGTAAGCCGTTGTAACCTCAATCCGCGGTAATCCATTGAAACCACATCCTGTAGTAACCTGTTGGCACCTTATCCAATGGTAATCTATTGCAATCTCATCCAGCGGTAATCCATTGAAAACCTCAATTGGTGGTAAGCCATCATCATATTAACTACATGGACTTTGATTCCCTACCACAGGGATATGTAGGAAGCCTCTTCAAGGCTCAATCCCAAAACCATTGTCATCATCTTGACGATTCCATCCCATTCACCCACAAATTCATTCAACCGCTCCATAATCTATCCTGATTCTAACCTGGGCTGCCACATCCCAATGGGATCATGCCACCCCATTTACTATTCCAACTAACAACATTCGGGAGGTCACCCATGCGATGGACCTAATATTGGCATTCCCTCCAGGGGGTTCCTCCATCTGATCCACTCTATTTAGTGTTCTAATCAGCTCAATCCATCTCCACGGGATGTTAAACTTACAACATACCCTATGTTAAACCTAGGAAGCTGAGGAAAAGCTGAGATACATGCCCATGGAATATGATCCCTACATTTGATGTGGGATTACTTGGGCTCCTGCGCCCTCGAGAATCCCTATAACAAAGGATAGAAGACAGACACACCAATACCCACCATCCAGAGACACCAGTGATGCCCAACGTGACTACTCTCTTAACCGAAGGTTGCTTCCCTGACCGGACCCCTTGGAATGTCCTGAAAGAAACAGCGTAATTAACTGGTGTCCATGAAAATATGGTGCTAAGAAGTTTTTCATGAAAAATGTCTTAAGTCTATGAGGGAGACCCGGACATGGTGACGAGTTCCAAGTAGGAATCCAAGGTAGGAATAACTGACAACCAATCATCTCGTTTCGATCAAGGAGCAGGCGTCCCTGAATAAAGAGCAGATATCGCCCTCCTTTGGAATGCGGGAATGCAGGGCAACAATAACAACATCTCCCATCCCCAAACAAGATGGACGCGCACACCCCAATGATATTTTTAGAAACAACAATACATAAAAATTATGACCAATGAACTTTTTCCATTGAATATTGATAAAGAAATTCCAAAACAAGAGAAAATATTTTTCACACTTTGTTTATAATTAATTTAAATTATAATTGATGAACGAATGCCTCTTCATATGATATTTCTTGGATTATGTTGTTATTCATCCAAAAAACCCTTTTTATATTTATTTCTTTATAATTATAGTATCAAAATTTAGAATCCCAATAGTAGTGATCCACAGATACTCCTATAATATCTAAGTGAAATGTATGGAATTTTGGGTATTTGCATGGAATATTGATCTTCTTGTGATGTTTTTTCCAATAAATACATTTAGAATGTGAGGGTACAGGGGAACCATGGGAGACATATGTTGTGTACAACGATTATCAAATATTTATTAACCCTACACAATTTTGAAAAAATATATTTATAGGGTTAATTTTAAGTTAAAATATAATTTAATTATAAAAATACCCTTAAATAATAAAATAATCATTGTCTTACCCAATTCCATATATTTTTATTTTCATTTTCTGGATTTTTCATAAATTCACAATAATAAATATTATTATATCAACTTGTAAATTAACATTTATCACTGAATATGATCTTAGTTTTTTCATCCCCCTTAGTATTCCTCAAATACATGAATAAATATTTATTCTTAAATGAATGTTTTCTTTATATTCTTACAAAATTATTAGATATTCAATCAAAATGATTATTATATCCAAATTATGATTAATAAATATTTATTTAGATAATGGTATCAATAAAACATGAATAAAACCATTCCCTGATCTATAGAATAATATTTATTTCCATAAATAAATTCTAATATAATTTGATCGAGGCCAACAGAAACACTTCATATGTGTCCCATTAGTCTTGTTTCTCGTTAAAATTAGGTAGACATTCCTAAAGTCTATGATTACTATATAGAAATGGGTCAAGGAACCTAAGAGACAAAATGTAATATCACCACATTAAAACCACACATGAATTATTATTATATAATACAATCCTTTTTTTCACAACATCTCGTCAATCATGTTTTACATGTAGTATATCAACATATATGTTCCATATGTATTTCTTCAACTATCAAAAATAAACTCATAGTTACACCCTGGCCATTAAATTTAATGTGGTGGTCATATTTCAAACTATGTGATGATATTTCATATTTTATATTTATATAAGGGACAAATCCTTCATCAAATTAATAATAAACAACACATCACTCATGATGCACCCAATTTATCCTACATCACCACGAACATTATCATTAAGGATGAAAAAATATATCTAAGTGAGTGATTCATAAAATGAATTAATAATAATGTTAAAGGCAGAGGATCATTTTACATGCTCACATAAAGGAATATATTATGACACACTAACATGATAAAATCATTAATATGGTTCCATTTTCATAATATCACTTATTATTGATTAACAACTGTGAACTTTATGAAATAATGTATTTTCTCCTCATAAGTAATCAAACCTAACAATACACTTTATATGTGTGCCATCATAGTGTGGTATCTGATTGTAGAATTATATTTAAGAATATTTTCATTAAACTTTAATGTTCTTATCAAAGTGGGGAACTATTATTTCTATACTAATACAATAAATACTATATGGAATTATTATATTAAATCCATGTTGAATAATGAAAAATATGTTAAAAATATATTTACTTAATATTCAAATTTTTGAATACTCATTTAATCCAATGTAATTGTTTTTTTCTAGAATGAAAACTCAAAAATATTTAGGGTACTCTGTAAAATGATGTTGAGATGATTTTTATCACTTAGTAGGGAGAGAGAATGACTCTAATTGATAAAGATTATTTAAATGAAGAAACCTCTATGAAATTTACTTCAAAAATCTTGGATGCTATTGATATTTATTTTTCCTCTATCATGACTAAGACACGTGTCAATGGAAAATTCATATGGAGACAAAAACCGGGTGCTCATGAAATAATATGAGCTAATTTATAAGATGTCAATTCTGATGGGAATATTGCATATATAGAGTAGGCACTTCATTTTATGGATAAAACAGCAACACAATCTTTTTCCCAAGCTATTGGTCCTTGCATATATGGTATGATAGTATAATATGGGTGTGGTTATTATTCCCTTATACTTAGGAATGATAATTCAGTTAACAATATTAGTCCAAGGGTGAAGGGAACCAATGGAAATTATATGGAAACTGTTGTTAACATTTTAGGCACTCCGGTTAGTTAATATATTTTTGGATGGGGAACTCTTGTAGGATAGAGAAAGAAGAGGGGGATTTATGATTATATAGGCCATTGTGAACCATCATGATGAGTATGTTATCTATTATTTGGAGATAGACCCTTAAGGGTGTCTGCTTCATATGACCATGGGTTCTAGATGAAAATATATAATTTTGATATTGATTCAAGGTTTTGTAAATGATGAATCATTAAATTAATTGACATTTGGTTGGATTGTTGTAATGTCCTAGCCTAGGTGCCATGCATCAGTTCCTCGAGCTAGTCGGTCACATGACATCGAGTGCACCTCCCTGTATGCCAGAGGATGTCAATTAGCTATGAGGGTCTCATAAGTCGATCTTGGGGAGACTATACCATTTTTTATTAGAGTAATGCACCTATGAAAAAATAATAAACAATAAAAAAAGAATATGTATACCCATTAAAAAAACTAAAAACTCATAATAATTTAAGCAGGAAATAAATTATCCAACTATATAAAAAAACATTACAATATAATGTGTGTGTCTAGTGTCTATAATAAAAAATTAAATTAAATACACTAACAAAACCCCATTAGGTCCTAAACCACATTTGGTTCCCTCACCCATGCACTATCCTGACTCGGCCATCTAATATGGGCTCCTTTCACTTCACCGATCCTCAATCAATCTAATCTACTTAGTTACTGATCAAGCATCCCGGGTAAGGTGTTAGTACAACCTTGTAGATCACCACCAATTATGTCTATAAAAATATAATCAATAACAAGTGTATATAGATGTATAAATAAATACATACAATTCATAGATAAAAACATTTCACACTATTCAATTAATCATTATTTAACCACATAAACCCTTAGGTCCCTGAGGACAACCGAACCTCAATACCAGCTTCAACTTATACTAAATTCTGAACCATTTCACATTATCAATTCAAACTTTTCCATTAAACTAATGGTATTTCACAATCAATTCTTTTTCAATTATTAAAACATATAATTAGAACTATATTCCAATGCTAATAATTTGGGTCTAGGTCATCATGTCATTGACCCCATGGTCATTGGAAGGAGTGGACCATGTCCCAAAAATATTAATCAGAACAAGCTTCAGAAACAATACACCATGTCCTACACACATGGGATTTAGAAATAACACACCATGTCCGACACACATTTATCAAACCATTTATCACCATGAGATTTCGAAATAGCATACCATTTCCTGAACATAATTATCATACAATTTATCTACAAAGAATTTTGAAGAAGTAGACCATGTCACAAGAATATTTATCACACAATCGTATATCTCAAATATGTCATAACATATATATTTCTCATCAAGCACAATGAATAAACATTCATCCCTTTATCACAATTTATCATCACGACATCCATTAATTAATTAATATATTAATTAATCCATGTTTATTAATTGATTTTAGAATTAGTTAATTGTCTCCAAATATCAACATCCAATAATTAATTCACCGATTAATAATTTCAAACACACTATTTCAATATCTCATATTTAATTCACAAACTAATTATACATTACATGACATCAATATCCCATAATTAATTCCCCAAATTCACTATTGAAAACATAATTAATTCCCTGAATTAATTAATTATATGGTAAAAATACAATTAAAACGAAATATATAAATTCTAAAATTTGAAAACATGTAATAGAAACCATGAAAATGGGTTTTGAATCTTATAACACTAACCTTGCTTTGTTGATGAAAAATTTCCCAATGGAAATCCCCCAAATTGATAATCATAATGATGTAGATTTAGATCTGTATCTCAAAACCCAAAATCAAGATTAGGGAAATCAAGATCTTTCCAAAAAAGATCTAGATATAGAATCATAGATCATCATCTCACTAAATAGATATAGATCCAAAAAAATAGTGGATTGCATCCCATAAAAAGAACACGAAAGGAAAAGGAGAATGAATGGGAAAGCATCATGATAAGATCCACTACCTAGAGGGATAAATATCTTTGATCCGGGATTTGAATCACAAAGAACAGAGGTTTGATAATCTTAGACTTCAACCAGAGAGCTCCAAAATTACAAAAGACATCCTAGTGTCTAATGGGGGAAGAAATAGATGAGTACCGTTATTTTGAGTATTTTTAATATAAATTTTCAGGTAATTAAAAATAACAAGAATATTTCCTCTATAGGGGAACATTATTTTCCATTATTGTGAGCCAAATGTTGGTAAATCCACATTATAGGGTTTCACAGTTTCTTGGGATGCTGCACAGTTTACTCTAACCACTCTCCTACCATGAAAATCCCCTTTTTCTTCCATTTTTCAAAAATTAACCAAAATAAAATACTAAGGTATATCCTAGAAAAATCTACTAAATTTAGGAAAAAGAGTACCTAGAGACAAGCCTGGGTCAACTCCATGAAATGTTAGTATCTTATAATCTCCAAAACTTATAATTTAAAAACCATGAGCTTCACTCCAAAGAATCTCTAATATTCCAAAAACAATTGAGCCACTGATCCCTCATATCCTTCACTATTTCTCAATATTTATCCTTCACAAACCCATGTTTACACAATATGAGAACTATCAACACAGTCTTTACATGAAAAACTTTCTTTACAATCCAACTCATGTATAGTATTCTCCTCAAAGGACGCATCTATCTTAATGTGAACCTCTTCCACAATGATCACACAAGAATAGTATGGATGACACCATCATAGTTTTTTATAAATGTAAAATTTTATACATATCATTGTATTTCTATGGAAGAGCCACGCAGTACACCACTGGCCAGATTCTCTCCACAACCTTAAGCTGTTCAAAAAATTTGGACACAAACATTCATTCTATCTGTATCGTGTTGGAACCTAACCTAGGTGAAACACAAAGGAATAAAATATCACTCTCTAGAAACTCTAGGGTTTATCAACATCTATCAGCAAATGAATTAAATTTACTATGAGCTATACCCATCTGGTTTTGATTCAGTTGAATATTCTTCGGCATCTCATACACAATACTCAGTCCCAATTACTCCGATTCACCTACCTCAATCCAGCATAGTTTTGATCTTAAGGGCTTACCATAAAGTGATATATATGGTACGATATTTATGGTTTATAGAAAAATGTTTTTATATAGGAAAAATAAACTATATCAAACTGCCTCTCCCAAGACCACACCAATGTCACGAACACACACCCACAACATATCCTTAAGCACCTGTATAGTGTGCTCTGACTTCCCATCTCTTATTGGGTGAAAATTGTTACTAAATAATACATGTATTCCAAGTGATTTGTACAATCCTTGACATAATCATAAAGTAGAACATCAGTCTCCATCGGAATATATATTCCATGCCACCCCATGAAGCTGGATTATATCCCAAACAAACAATTCTCCCAACTACTCCATTGAGAAAGTCTCTCATATAGGAAGAAAAGTGCTACATTTATCAATCGATCCACAATAACCTAGATAAAGTCATTCTTCCTATTCCTCTTTTGAAGATCCACTACAAAATCTATTCTCCCATATTCACACTTCCACTCTTGAATGGGAAATGGTCGTAGAAAACTTCTAGGTCATTTATTCTCTTCTATTACATACTAATAGGTGTAGCCTCATGTTATGATCCGTTCTATCTCCTTCTATATTAATGGCCCCCAAATCTTACATCATATGAAAAAGTTCAATTTAGTCACACCTATATGTACCTCCCACTTAGAGGAATTAAATTACCACATCAACTCCTCCGGAATGCTCATAAGCACAACAACCTGATTCTTGACATAGATGATCTCATACTCATCTACACTCCAATCAGATAGTGAAACCCCACCGTCAAGGCTTTCCCTCAATATAAATAATTCTGAATCATTAAACTACCTATCTCTAATCCATATTAAAAGAGTGGAGTCTTCTGAAAATAATATGAGAGTCATATTCACCTCACTCTCCTAAACCACAATGTGTATCTCAGCTAGCAAAGTCATAATTTTCCACTCAACACTAGACTCATGAACTGTCTGAGTCTTGGTTTTCTTACTCAAATAGTTTTCCACACTGTTTAACTTCTTTTTAATGTATGGTTGAATGAATTCATATATTATAACCATTTTTACTACCAAATATTCAAATATCACAGTGAAAAGATATACCTCAATATTGTTTGATTCATACACAGTAAACTTTTTTCCCAAAAGATAGTTCCACCGACACATTAAGTCATCAACTACTATAGCCCACTAGAGTTTTTGTGTAGTGTAGTTCTGTTAATAGGCCTCAACTTCTGAGACCCATATACCACAAATCGATCACCTTTCATAAATATAGCTCCAAATCTAATCCTAGAAGTGTCATAATAAACCATGTACTCCTCACCTGTCTTGGGTAGGATTAATTTCAATGCCAAATTCAAGTGCTTCTTAAAATCCATGAAATCCTTGTCACATGATTCTGTCTAATCAATATTTATCTCCTTTTAGTTCAATCCAAAAAGAATCACTTCAAAATAGGAAAATTCTTGGATGAATCTCTGATAATATTCAGTTAACTCTAGAAAACTGCATATATCGAATATTTTCATAGGGATCTCCCATGACACCACTTCTTGAACCTTATTTGGGTCCACTGACACACCTTCCTCTGATATTATGTGTCCTACGATATGTACAAGATCAATCCAAAATTTAATCATAGATAGCAAGGCATACTTCCTATTATTTCTCAGTGTACTAAAAACGATGTCATGACATTGGGAATGATCGTCATGTGTCTTGGACTACAACAAGACGTCATCAAAAAAATACTAAAACAGACTGATCCAGATGTCTGTGGAAGATTATGTTAATGAAAACCATAAATAGTAATGGTTCATTCTTCATTACAAAAGGAATTACGATGAACTAATATTGGCTATAAATGTTTTTTAAACTATCCTTGGTATATCAAAAGTACGAACTCTCAGATGACGATATCTAGATATCAAGTCAAAATTCAAGAACACAAAAGCTCCCTTAAACTTGTCAAAAAATATTATTGATTCGTGGAGGATTGTATCAGTTCTTCATAGTAATCTTTTTTTAACATTTTATAATTGAAACACTAGTTCATACATCCATAAAAATTATTTTCATACAAAGCAGGTGATCCCCAAGGTGACATAGTTAACCAGATGAACCCTTTATCATCTAACTCCTCTAGCTATGTCTTGAGCTCTTGAAGCTCTGTTGGTGCCATTATATATGCTGGAATAGATACCAGATCAGAACCCGTCATGATCTTAAAAGAGAATTCTTCATCTATCTTATGTTGAATCATCGACAAATATTTAGGAAAAACTTCCTGAAATTGTTCCACTACTGGTGGAAAAGCATCAGGTTTCACACCTTTTCCATCCCTCAATTGACTATAAACCTGGGATGTGGGCTCTCTCGTTGACTGAGTGATTGTACCTTATCGATCTTCCCAGATATCCCACATTCTAGGGTGAATATAATACTCACCCTTAAGAGACATAAACATCACCCTCTTATAGAAACAATTGATGTAGGATCGGTATGCGACTAGCCAGTCCATACAAATTATTAATTCGAAGCATGCCATATTAAGAATATAGAGATCCCATAGAAAAACATACTCTTCAATCACAAAATAAAATATCATGCATAAAGACATGTCTCTAGAACATATTCCCATCATTGTATCTATCATCATAGTCCTGCTCACAAACTCCACCTCCAGGCTCAAACTATTATATTTTTTGCAGATTCAAAGGAATTAGTTGCACTAGTTTAATATAATTTACTAGATATTGTATATTCTATAAGAATAGTAAATCTCATTATCGATGTCCTAGCCTTACTATCCATAAGTTTAGGCTACATCGCATGAAACTATCTTTCCTCTCTACCCAAGGAAGTTGTATGACTACTATGAGTTTCACCACTCTACTGAGATGGTAATTCTTCTAAGAAAAACCATGTCCACTGCCTCTACCAACTCATCCAGTAGAACTGCAACTGCCAGTCTACTAAAGATTAGATGAACCTCTTCCCACACCCTAGTTATGTTAATACCCTACTTCACTAACCATATATCTTGGGATCTTGGTGATCCTCTATAGACTTCCCATCTTTCCACAAGCTCATCACTCTATTGGTGCTTTGCTACAATGTTTTTAGAGTGTCATATCATACTACACTAGTGGGAAAAACATGTGTATGGTCATGTGTATCAGAAACATTCATGTGGGTACATTTCATTCCACTACTGTAATATAAATTCTCATAATAAAATTTATTTCTTTTAGTAGTCTCACCTCAAGACCAAGTATAATACACCAAATTTCCATTTCTATATGTGTCTTTTTGGTTCCCCTATAAAATGAGAGCCTGATTTACCACATCTCAAAAATTCTTCTATATAATGATATTCCCCTGAGACTTTATTTCACACTTACATCCATCCTATAATCATTTTTTATAGTAGCCTCATATCTTTCAAATTCTAGAGAATTCTGCTGAAATTTTATGAAGCATCCAACATAGTCCATTATGGACAAATTCCCAAGATTCAACCTCATGAACACATATTCTCTCTCTTACCAGAACAACACTATGTAAAAGTCCACAAATAAATTCTCCCAAAACTAATTCCACTCAATAGTCTCTAGATGTCTATCTCGAGTCTAAATGTATCACCAATGCTTTTCTTGACCACATAACATATAGGCATCCTATTGCACTCTCATATTAGTGGGAGTCTCTATGTGGTATAGTATAGTATGTATGGACTAGATCCAAAGCTCATCTCCTTCAGGTCTACCCTCTCTAGTAAAATTCAGAGTGTATTGCAACTGAAACTCCATCATCATGTAAGTCATGATCTTCTAAACTAGACTTGGGTATCTTCCAAATAATTTCATGAAGTGAGCAAGGTTCTCTGAGAAAATATCTACTACTTCTTCAACTATCACTATTGGTTCCTCCGATTTTATCACTAGAGGATAATTCCTAGACATATCCTTCAGTTGTCCTCTCTAAAATAATAGTCATGAAGTCAAATCTATACAAACCTAAACACACACTCTTAGACACTATTCTCAAAATTATCATGTTTTCATAAGATTTAAACACAAGAAGATACCACAATTATTTTCCCAAAACATGTCACACTGTCAAAACTGAGGGGCTACTACCACCATTTACCATCTTACACATAGTTCATGGGTAATAAGGATAAAACATCATGATTATATTTTATAAAACCATTTATTTATTATGTTCATCATTTTACCATTCTTAATATTCATATTAGCACCATTTTAAATTCAATTTTACAATAAAGAATGTAGTTAATGTTCAATAACATACCAATAACCCACTTTCCATTGTGTTCCTAAAATGATGTGTGTCACAATATAATCTTGAGTCCCTAGAATGATACATGTATACTAAACTATCCTTCTATATCGATCCAAAATTAAATTTTAAACAATTTACATAAAAATAACCACATCAATCCACAAGTGTGTCACCTAGGAGAAGTAATATATAATTTTAAAAGAAAATAGAAATAAAAACTATACCACCCGGAGTACTTGGGTTTCCACCCATACAAGGGTCTATGACTCCAATGAATGAGAATGTTTCCAAGACTGTGACTCTTAATAGTCTCATATCTAACTTTCCCATATAGTAAGACAACATAATAAGACAATAAATCTAGTGTTCTGATAAGACATTTTAACATCCCGGCCCCGGTACCACACACTGGTGACCCAAACTGATTCGTCACATGACCTCAAGTACACCTCCCTATATGCCATAGGCTAACAACCGTCAGAAAGGGTCAAATAATTCAATAAATGGAAGAGTATAACCTCTATTATCAGTGTAATACACCAACTGGAAAATAATAAACAATAAAAGAAGAATATATGTTGCCATAAACAATACATGGAACTCGTGATAATATATCTAGGAAATAAAATATCCAACTAATGAAGAAAGAATTCTAAGATATTGTGTATGTTAGGTGTCTAAAATGAAATATCAAAATAAATACACTGAGAACTCCAAATATGTTCTTGAACCACATCTGATTCACTTAACAATGCACCATCCCAACTCAACCATCTAACAAGGGCCCATTTCTCTTAACCTGTCTTGCATCTATGAAATATAATATGGTACCGATCAAGCATCCTGAGTAGGGTGTGAGTACAAACCATTTGGCCACCCATAATTTTTTCTAAAAAAAATTCATTGAAAAACAATTGTATGTAGTTTTATAATGAAATAATTACAATGCATAAATAAATAGTTATCACATTATAATGCTAATATTTATTAGACCACATAAACCCACAGGTCCCTGAGGACACCCAAATCTCAATACCTTATTTTTTCCATTCTAGAGTTTGAACCATTTTATATTATAAATTCACAAAATTCCATTAAACTAATGGGATTTTATTATCCATTATATTTCAATTATTAAAACAGATAATTGGAACTATAGTCCAATGCCAACAATTTGGTCCCAGATCATCAAGTCTAGGACCACGTGGGATTGGGAAGCAGCAGACTATGTTCCACACCTATTAATCAAAATGGTCTTTAGAAACAACAAAACATATCCCACAAACGTGGGATTTGGAAACAGAATACAATGTCCCACACACATTTATCAAGACATTTATCACTTTTAGCTTGGTCAGTAGCATACCATGTCCCAGACATATTTTTCAAACAATTTATCTCTATGGTCTTTGGAGGTAGTAGAGCATGTCCCAAACATATTTATCACACAATGATATATCTTAGATATGTCACAACATTAGTATATCAAATCAAGAATGACTAATCAACATCGATACCCTTATCATTAGTAACATTGATGAATTATAATAGTTAGTTCATAAATTAATTATTATTTTTATATTAATTAATTAACCTTTTCACAATGTTCAATATTGAATAATTAATTCACCAATTAATTAGTTCAAACATGCTATTTCAAAATCCCATAATTAGTTCACTAATTAATAATAAATTTCATGATATAAATATAAAATAATTAATTCTCCAATTAATTATCACAAATAATAATATAAATATCACATAATTATTTCTACAATTAACTATCCCTAATTTAATATTTCAATATTCTCCAATTTCAAATTTCCATAATTAATTAATTCTATTATGAAAATCCAATAGCTAAAAATATATATATTATAAAAATTTCATACCTGAATTAAAAATCAAAACTATGGGATTTTGATATTATACCACCTACCTAGATTCGTTAATAAATGATTTCCCAATTGAAATCCCCAAAATGCAGCAACACAATGGCGTAGATTTTGCTGCGTATCTCAAATCATAAAATCAAGATTAATAAAATACAGATCTCTCAAAATTAAATCAAGATCTAGAATCATATATCTATTTCACATCAAATAGATTTAGATCCAACGAAAAAGTGGATAACTTCCCAAAAAAACATGATTGGGTAGGATGATGAACAACAAAAGAAATGAGAATATATCAACTTATCAAGAGGGACAAAGATCCTCAATCTAAGCATTGAATCTCAAAGAAATAAGGTTCTAATACCTTAAAATTTATCTAAAGAGATAAATACTATGAAATACCTCTTAGGGTCAAATGGGGTCGAAATAGAAATGTTTCGTGGGTTTGGGGAATAGTAAAATAAATAATTTCGTTATTAAAAATATACGAATGGTTTCTTGGAAAGGATCGAATGGATTTCACTAATCATTTGACAACTGTGTTCCATTTGTGTGAACTCTCACTATATTTGGTTTCTCGATTATTTGGGCTTGTTTTATGGTCTACTCTAACCGTGAACAACCCCTATTTCTTCAATTTTTACCATAATTCACCAAAATAATCCCCAGTATATAACCCAAAAAAAGTACACAAATAAGGAAAAATGTGTACCTAAAAACGTGCCTAAGTCAACTATAGAAAAGGTTTGGATCTTACAGAGGGTGAGGTCAAAGATGATATTGAAATTTTTAATTTTATAAATATTGATATCACCTTTGAGAAATACATGAATGTATATGGGTTCTTTTTATATCAATGTAAAGGGACTTATCAAAAGGAGGGTGGAATGTTCTCTTTTCCGACTCATTTTTCTAATTCTGTGAAATCATATTATGAAAATGTTGGAAAGGTCATCGATGATGAATTTTGGTTATAGAATTTTGAAAATTCACACATACCATGGGAGAAGGGTGTGGAATAGAGGTTGTATTTGGGACTCAATGTTTGATCTTGATGACTAATTTGACTAAAATGTTGAGGCTTTATTTGAAATAACTATTTCCAGACACATTTTCTATAAGGATTACGTTAAATTATTAATGTTTATTTCTTGTAAAATTGAATCGAATATCCACCCCAATATGAGGATTAACATTTTATATTTATGAGAGAAATATTTTATCCATAATCCAGATAAAAATGATAAAAATTTTAATGTAATGAATTCAAACACTATGGAAGAGGATCCTTGTTCCATGTAAATTAAGAAATAAGTTATTACCTAGGAGAAAAATAAATCATGGAAGAGTGTTCGATATATATAAAAAGGTGTACTATGTAACATTGGAAAATTGTATGATTTTTTTCAGGTTACTGAAACATGGATGGAAACTTATGATTTTTCTCACTCTGGCTATTTTTTATGCTTTTCTTTTATATTTGTGGGTCCTCTGGGCCACATGATTTTATATTGAAACCCCTTGTAATGATTCCTTTTATTGAATAAGGGGGACATGGATTTTGTTTTTTAGGATCTTGGTTCATTTTAATCTTATTGGAATTAAATTAACTATTATTAATTTTGATTTAAAATATAATTATAAATAATTTGATAATAACTAATTACTACTTAATCATTAGACAAAATAAAGTAATAATATGTATAGAAAATCATATATATTTGTAATTATTTGATCAATTATACAATATAAATCTTATTTTATGTGTATTTTATTATACATTAGTATATGTTTGTGTTAATACATTAATATATATAGATATATATTTTTAATATATATTTATAATAAATTTTATAGATATACATATATATATATATATATTAATATAGAAATTTATTAGTATATATAATTACAAACAGAAGTATATAAATATATATATAAATATATTATAATATATATCTACATAATGTATATAAATAAAAAAATTAAATATATTTATATAATTTTATACATATATAAGTATAATATATATATATATATATATTAACTATAATATATATACTAATATATTAGCATATATATAAATAAAGATTGATACTATCATATAACTTAAATTGTGTATAAACTAAATACAGTGATCACTCGATTCTAACTCGTGGGTTTCGGGTTTTAACTCCCTCGATCACTAAATTTTACTAGTCAGCAGGGTGCAGGTTCATGGGGGATTAGTTTGTGAGTGCACGCGTGGTCACGCGCCCATACATATACACATATATATATATAGTCACATACATATAGGCAAACACACATACCCAATATTGTTATAATAATAATTATATTGATGATCATCATTACAACACACACATATATACATATATGCACACGCACACACACATATTTTTTGTATATTAATCTACATGTTAATGTAAAAACAGAAAATTATATTTATGTTAATATATATATATACCTATTAATAATATTATACATATAATTATATTATAAAAAAAATATGAAAAATTAATATACAAATACATACATGCATATATACATACATATATAAATACAGACACAAACGTAAAATCATAATTCTAATAAATTAATTATAATTGAATCAATTAAATTTTTTAAAATTAAATATTATTATATTTTTGTTATTTTAACTATATTATTGTTAATTTATATACTAATATATATGTATGTATATCATACCAAATATATTAATTTATATATTAATATATAATATTATATAATATCATATGAAAAAACGCACACTCACACATTTATATATACATGTAACATATTAAAACCAAACAATGACATGGAAAATAAAAAGATAAACCACACACACAGCTAAGGAGGCATGAACTTGAAACCCCCCCCCAAACCACCACAGGGTCGCAACCATTAGGTTTTTCCCCATTTAGGCTAAACGTTTCATATAACAACATATATTTTAATTTATATGTAAATATATAGTAAAATATATATGAATTTCTAAATACATATATAAATAATAAAATATATTTTAATTTATATATAAATATAAATTTACATATATTAATGCATATATATATGTTACAAATTATATGTTATATGTTAATGTATAATATAAATATAAATATAAATATATATGTCACGACCCGTCCTCGGGGCTCGTGCTGTGACTACCCCAAGCCCGCCTTCCATAGGCCAGGGGCTGGCGACTAGCACCAAGGCGTAAATCCCGGTAAAAAGGGAAGGCATTGCCTTTGTCAAGTAAACAAACACCACAGAGAAAGCAAGTAGAAGAAGTAAACACTAAGTAAAAATTTAGTACAACAGTAAGTGCGGAAAAGTAAGTGGGCCAGTATACAAACCCAAACTAAAAGTAAAGTACAACACGAAAAGGAAAACAGCAGCTGAAAAGTAAAGCCGCAGCGTCGAGCCGTCAACTGGAAGTCCCACCTGAAGGGTGAGTACAGATATCCTCCATAGCTTCTCGGGTCCAGCCTTCCGCTCCGATTACGTCTCGCCCAGTGGTCCACCTCCAGGTACTGTCCTGCTCTGCAAGCCTCCATCACGATCAGCAATTCCCGTCGTCTGCAACCAACACAGCGTAGTGCGGGCATAGCCCATGTAGGGGTGAGTATAAGCTACTAGGTAGGGACCCTAAGACCCCCTAAGGTCTCCCATAATCCACAAAGGATAATCCACAAAAGAAAAGATGTAATCATGAAATAACATCCGACACTGCTTAGGTATATGCCCATACATATACCTAAGTCATCAATTCCCATTCAGCTCCAACATTCGATCCCAAGTACAACCCAGTCCACACAGGAAAGAAAAACGTAAATCCACATAGGATAACACAACACAATCCACATAGGAAAGAAAAACAGGATTCAGCTCACACAGGTATACTTCTTCGTATGACGATAAAGATGATCAAGTATAGCCACTGATTCATCTAAGTCATCGGACCCACAAAGGATCGATAGGTACTAATCCCCACAATGACCCACATAGAATCTGACCCACAAAGGATCGATAGGTAACTAACCCCCGCAATGACCCACAGAGGATCTGACCCACAAAAGATCGATAGGTAACTAACCCCTGCAAAAACCCACACAGGATCAGACCCACACAGGATCGGTAGCACAAATCCACGTAGGATCGCTGAGTGTTGTAGTCCTCGCCGTTGAATCCACTGAGGATCTCTGTACAGTTTTCGCCGTCGAGTCGCAACGCAGCCAACTCTAGGGTTCCCGCACACAGCAAGCTCGTTCGGGAGGGTCCTCTCCATGAGACGAAAGGCTGATACATCAACTAACACAAATTCAGGAGTTGATGTATCCAAAAGTTCCATATCGTCAAAAGGAACTCAACGCAACAGACAGCACGTCAATCGGACGCCCAGTCTGAGTGTTATTGGCTTTTTCGTCCCAGGGCCCCGGTTGGTTTTTAAGTCAAACCAACCCGACCGTACTCCACCTGCGTCCAAAACTCGGGCGGAGTAAGCCAAAAGATCTTTCTCACTAAGATTAATCCAACAAAGTCGACGGTACGTCAATCAGACGTCCGGAGCTCAAGTTATGAGTGTTTCCACTCCGAGGGCCTGGTTGGTTTCGTGTACAAACCAACTCGCCTGAACCCAAAGTATTCCGAAACCTTGAGTGCAATATACCCAAACGACTGTCTCGATCCAAGTATTGCATCACCGCTGACGGTACGTCGATCGGTGGTCCGTAGCCCAAGATATGGGCAAAAGACCGAAGAGGGTTCGAAAACGGGGGTTTCGGGCCCGGCCGACCCGACCCGAGACCCCTTGGGTCGGCCCGAACTGGGTCGACCCGACCTGGGTTCGGGTTGGACCGGCGCGGCTGGCGCGGCCCGGACCGGCTCGGGTGCGGCCCGGCCCGGCCTAGGCGCGGCCCGGCCCGGCGCGCGGCGCCAGCTTGCTCGGCCGAATAGCCAAGCCATTCGGTTTGAGTGGGGGCGCTGCCCCCTGCATTTTGTAACCGCGGCCCCCCTTAATGGGGGCCTCTAGCTGGCCGACCAGGGGTTTGAACCCCCGGCTCCTCTTCTGCCCGGCCGGCCTGCACCGGCCGGCCGGTTTCTGCCGCCACGGGACCGGCGACGGCCGGTCCCCTCCCTGCTCCGATGCCGGCGGTCCATTTCCGGCCACCGGTTTCCACGCTCCACCGCGGCCTGGTTCTGGCCGCGGCCTTCATTCATCCAGTGCGGCGCGAAGGCGCCGCACCCCTCCTCCGCGGCCTCACTCCGTCCGCAGTGTCTTCAGGTTTCTCTGACGTGGTGCGACGGCGTCGCATCCTTATTCGTTTTCACGGCGCGGCGCGACGGCGCTGCACATTCCTTGCCGCACGATTCCACGTGGTGCGACGGCACCACGCCATTCCCGTTTCAATCCACAAAAGAAACCAACATGGATAATGAGGAGGGTCGGCCGTGTTTGTATGGTCTGGCCCCCTCTCGTTAATCGATAGCAATTGGTCATATTTCACGAAGAACGTCAAGGTAGTAATCACGAAAAAATTAAATAAACCCCCTACCTCGAGCGTAGCTTTAACGGAGGTTCGTCGAACGAGGATTCGTTGTGGAAAAACCATTGCGGAAAGAGACGTCGTGAAGGAAGACGTCGTCGGTGTCGCGGTACACGGTGTCGCGTAATTGGTTTCCGAGAACTCGGTGTTCTTCATCGGAGATCGATGTGTTCTTCGCGTTCTTCGTCGAAGATGAAGAAGTTCCTCAAGTCCTTAGCCTTTTCTCCCCAAGACTGCACCATAAGAAACTAACCCAAAAAAAATTAATCCCTCACTTAATTTATTAACTAGACATTAGTTTGAATTTCAAACACACACATTAAACTCACTTCATTAATATCATAAGTTATAAAAACATAAGTTATCAAATTTTAAATGTGAGTTGTGGGAGTTAAGGAAAGTGAAGGGGTGGGGTTTGTGTGGGCCCCACCACCCTCATAACCTCCCTTGGGAAGTTGGGTAGTTACCCAACTTCGACCCAAAGCTAAATCCACTTAAAGAAAATAAAAATTGTAGTTAAATTATTAATTAAACTTCCACAATTTGTATCATCTTATCTCGTGAAAATGCAACTCCGGAATAGGTGTTCCTAAGCAATTATCAGCGATGCGGTTCTATCGGTGCCCTCAGAATTCGATTCCGAGCACCAGTTCACAAGTTAGAAATTCTCGCTCGTTCGTTCACTGAACGTACCCAAGCTAAACTTCAGATAGAAATTCCGGGCACACCGGGATTCAGAATCAAGTGCCGCCAGAAACTGCGTTCTTGTAAAATCCCAAAGAAAATTAAGAAAAACTTTCCCTTGAATTTTACGGGTCTTTACATTACTCCCACCTCAGGGCTTTAAATCCCCATAAAGATACATCGAAAACTAGGGAAAAAAATGTGGGTACTGAGCACACATCTGAGCCTCCCGCTCCCAAGTGCTCTCCTGGAGATTCTCGTGCTGCCATCTGATGCGCACTAGAGGGATCGACCATCCACGTAGGACCCGCTTTTGTTGATCCTCGATCTCCACTAAGACCTCCGTAAAAGTCTCCCCTTCATCAATGTCCAGCTCCCCATGGTCAATGATATGCGTCGGGTCGTGCACGTATCTCCTCAGCTGAGATACGTGGAAAATGTCGTGCACCCGATGCAACTGAGGTGGTAGAGCCAAGCGATAAGCCACCTCTCCAATCCTGCTGAGGACCTGGAACGGTCTGATGAAGCGTGGAGACAACTTTCTGCCTCGGCCAAATCTCCGTAATCCACGTCGAGGTGAGACACGCAAGAAGACGTGTTCGCCATCCTCGAACTCTAGTGGCCTTCGCCTTCTTTCAACATAAGACTTCTACCGACTCTGAGCTGTCCTCATCCACTCTTGGATGACCTGGACCTTCTCTATCTTTGCTTGGACCATCTCCAGTCCCACAAGTGCTGACTCCCCAGGGTCTGTCCAGCACAAAGGAGATCTACAAGGTCAGCCGTACAATGCCTTGTATGGAGCCATCCCGATGGTGGAATGGTAGCTATTGTTGTACGCAAACTCCACCAAGGTAGGTGGTCCTCCCAGCTGCGACCAAAGTCGAGGACACATTTGCGGAGCATGTCCTCGAGAGTCTGAATGGTCTTCTCCATCTTACCATCCGTCTGAGGGTGAAAGGCAGTGCTCAGACATAGCTGCGTCCCGAACTCCTCATGCAACCCTTTCCAAAGTCGGGAAGTAAAGTGAGCATATCGATCGGAGACGATAGATGATGGCACACCGTGAAGCCGTACAATCTCCTGAATGTAGAGACGCCCCAAGATCTCCACTAAGCCCTGCTCTCTGATGGGTTAGAAGTGTGCCGACTTGGTGAGTCGGTCAACAATCACCCAAATGGAGTCATGACCTATGGAAGTGTGTGGAAGTCCAGTCACGAAGTCCATAGATATTCTGTCCCACATCCACTCCGGGACCTCCAAGGGCTGTACCAAGCCTGCTGGTACCTGATGTTCTGCCTTCACCTGCTGGCAGGTGAGGCATCGAGAAACGAACTCTGCCGTAGCCTTCTTCATGCTTGGCCACCAGTGTTGTCGTCTGAGGTCCTGGTACATTTTTTCCACTCCAGGATATACCGCCAAGGGAGAAGTGTGAAACTTTCCCAGCACCTCCTCCCGTAAAGCAACTGGTACTAAGTTATGTCCTCTGAAAAGGAATTCGTTCCCTGCTCCAAAGGAGAAACCATCAGGTGCCTGTCCTGAGGATATCTGTGCACGTTGTGTCTCACAGTCGGTGTCCCCATGCTATGCCTCTCTGACCCGCTGCAGTAGTGGAGGAGTGACTGTAAGTGACTGAAGGAAGGCTGCTCCATCTCTATCCACAAAGGAGTATAGACTATATCAAAGTCGTAGTCCTAGAGGAACTCAAGCTATCACCGCTATCTCAGGTTCAGGTCCTTCTGAGATAAGATGTACCTGAGAATCTGATGGTCAGAATAGACTGTAAAGCGCTCGCCCATCAGATAGTGTCGCCACATCTTTAGAGCAAAGACCACTACTGCTAACTCCAAGTCATGGGTAGCGTAGTTCTTCTCATGCTGCCTCAACTGATGTGATCCATAGGAGATCATGGCCTGTTCCTACATTAGGAAACATCCGAGTCTGGTCCCTGATGCATCGTAGTAAACTACATACCCTACTCCCTCCTCCGGCAACCTCAAGATAGGCGCGCTAGTCAATAACTGTCTCAGCTCTTGGAAGCTCTATTAACATCTGTTTGACCACACGAAGGGTTGTTCCTTCCTCCTTAACATTCTGCAAAGCTGCAAAGATTTCTCCTTTTCCGAAAAGGGAAATCTGGTCTCATTCCTTAGATGAACCATGTTCCTTGCCTAATACAGTCAATCCCATCATGATTAGTTATTTCATGGAATGGATGACGTCGTAAGGCCTCGACGCTGCTACCAAGAGATCCAACCATTACTCTCGCCTCCAAGGGTTGAGTCACACTGTCGGCATCAGTGTGTGGTCACTGGGTCTCCTCTAGGAAGAATCTCACAAGTGAGGGTCAATTCAACAGTTTTTTTTAACCGGTACCTCTTAGTATTAACAAACAAAAGACAAGAAATCAAACGTCACTATTGCAAGCATCATTTATTACTTCAACTCAAAGTACAAGGACACAAGGCAACACAAACAACGAAGATAGAGGCATAATGGGAAAAGGCCTCTATGCCTGGAACTAGATCCGCACTTGTCCACCTGCTTCCGGAGCTCCATGATCATAAGATTCAGCTGCCTGAAGTTGTGCCCTCCCCTGAGGTCGGGGTGGACCTCCTGGTGGTGGTGGTGGTAGAGCCTCAAAGCATTTCCCACCACCTGTTGCTCGGCCAGCTCCTCTGCCTCGTCCACCTGCTCCCTACGGACCACCACGGTCAAACCTCTGCCTCTGCCTAGGTGTTTCCTCAACCGTATGCTTCTCCTCTGCATGGCGGGTCAGGTAGTCAAGAGCCATGTGGCCCTGCCCGCCGCATGCATAGCACTGTCTTCCACTCACAAGACTGGTTCTGCTGCGTGTGCCCCGCACCTCCGAGCTAGTATCCTATGGTCGTCCGTCCGATGGCCTGGCCCGCTTGGACCTCTGCGACATCTGCCTACTGCCGGCTGTAGAAGACTCTGCCACATGTCGCCCTGTGGTAGGTCTCGCCACTGGTGTAGACTCAGCAAGAAAACTCTCGATCAGAAGGGCTCGCTCCAGTACTCCTGCCTGAGTCGGAATGCTGAGGGAGATCAGAGATGCCCTGATCTCCTACCTCAATCCCTACTCGAAGGTCCGGGCCCGGAAGAATGGGTCCCGTACCATGTCCGTCGAGTAGCGCGAGAGATCAGTAAATCTCGCTGATTACTGGGCGACCGTCAAGCTGCCCTGCCGTAGCTATAAGAGCTTTTAGATGCGCACCGCATGGAGGGTGGCTGGGACGAACTCCGAGCGGAAGAGGATCTCAAATTCCATCCAGAGAAGAGATGTCTCTTCTTGCACCTAGAGCATCAAGCTCCACCACCTTCCTACTGCCGCGTGCAGTAGGCTCGCTGCGAGGATCACCATGAGGTCTGATGGTGTCCCCACTAACCTGAAAACCTGTACAACTGCCTCCAGCCAGTCCTCGGCTGCCTAGGGGTCCATCTCCCCGTGGAACCTGGGCAGTTGCTGGAACTGAAACTCGTGCAGTTCACTAAGGCGACGTGCATCGTCAGCAGCTGGGGCTGGTAGCATCGGTGACTCGGCAGGTAGAGGTACCACCGGCGCCTCTACTGTCAAAAGGCCCTGCACCGAGGTCCCGTCGCTCGGTGGGCTGTCATCACGCACAACTCTAGGAACCCTAGCTGGCCGCCGTCGTGGGGCCATCCTGAAGAAAAATAGGTGTGCCATGGTCAGAACAGTATACCTGGTGAGCTGACACAAAGTAATCACATAGAAAACTTGAAACACACATGCAATCAATGTTTTCGTGCATTAAGTCAGAAATCAGAAGTCAGGGTCCTAGTGTACGGATACGGCGGCCGCCGCACCAACACTGGACTCCCTGGACTGATAACCACACCCAATACTCTTAACATTATTGCTTTACATAGAAAAAGATCAGATTCCAAAGTTCTATGGTAGAACTGAACTCCTTTGATACCAATTTGTCACGACCCGTCCTCGGGGCTCGTGTCGTGACTACCCCAAGCCTGCCTTCCATAGGTCAGGGGCTGGCGACTAGCACCAAGGTGTAAATCCCGGTAAAAAGGGAAGGCATTGCCTTTGTAAAGTAAACAAACACCACAGAGCAAGCAAGTAGAAGAAGTAAACACTAAGTAAAAACTGATTACAACAGTAAGTGCGGAAAAGTAAGTGGGTCAGTATACAAACCCAAACTGAAAGTAAAGTACAACTCGAAAAGGAAAACAGAAACTGAAAAATAAATCTGCAGCGTCAAGCCGTCCACTAGAAGTCCCACCTGAAGGGTGAGTATAGATAGTCTCCACAGCTCCTCGGGTCCAGCCGTCCGCTCCGAGTACGTCTCGCCCAGTGGTCCACCTCCAGGTACCGTTCTGCTCCACAAGCCTCTATCACGATCAGCGATGTCCGTCATCTGCAACCAACACAATGTAGTGCAGGCATAACCCGTGCAGGGGTGAGTATAAGCTACACAATAGGGACCCCAAGACCCCTGAAGGTCTCCTAGAATCCACAAAGGATAATCCACAAAGGAAAGATGTAATCATGAAATAACATCGACACTGCTTAGGTATATGCTCATACATATACCTAAGTCATCAATTCTCGTTCGGCTCCAACATCCGAGCCCAAGTAAAACCCAGTCCACACAGGAAAGAAAAACGTAAATCCACACAGGATAGCACAACACAATCCACATAGGAAAGAAAAACAGGATTCAGCTCACACAGGTATACTTCTTTGTATGACGGTAAAGATGATCAGATATAGCCACTGATCCATCTAAGTCATCGAACCCACAAAGGATCGATAGGTACTAACCCCTGAAATGACCCACAAAAGATATGACCCACAAAGGATCGATAGGTAACTAAACCCCGCAATGACCCACAAAGGATCTGACCCACAAAGGATCGATAGGTAACTAACTCCCGCAAAGACCCACACAGGATCGGACCCACACAGGATCTGTAGGCACTGGCTCACACAAAACCGCTGAGCGCTGACCCACATAGGATCGGACCCACACAGGATCGGTAGCACTGATCCACATAGGATTGCTGAGTGTTGTAGTCGTCACCGTCGAATCCACTGAGTATCTCTGTACAGTCATCGTCGTCGAGTAGCAACGCAGCCAGCTCTAGGGTTCCCGCACACAGCATGATCGTTCAGGAGGGTCCGCTCCACGAGCCGAGAGGCTGATACATCAACTGACACAAATTCCGAAGTTGATGTATCCAAAAGTTCCTTATCGTCAACAGGAGCTCAACGCAACAGATGGCGCGTCAATCGGACGCCCAGTCTGAGAGTTATTGGCTTTTTCGTCCCAGGGGCCCAGTTGGTTTTTAAGTCAAACCAACCCGAACGTACTCCCCCTGCATCCAAAACTCGGTCGGAGTAAGCCAAAATATCCGTCTCACTAAGAGGAATCCAACAAAGTCGACGGCACATCAATCGGACGTTCGGAGCTCAAGTTATGAGCGTTTCCGCTCTGAGGGCCCGATTGGTTTTGTGTAAAAACCAACTCGGCCGAACCCAAAGTATTCCGAAACCTTGAGTGTGATATACCGAAACGACCATCTCGATCCAAGGATCGTATCACCGCTGATGGTGCGTTGATCGGAGGTCTGTATCCCATGATATGGGAAAAAGACCGAAGAGGGTCCGAAAACAGGGGTTTCGGGCCCGGACCGACCTGGCCCGAGACCCCCTGGGTCGGCCCGGCTGGGCACGGCTCGGCCCGGCGGCCCAAAGTGCTGGCGCGCAGCACCAGCTAGCGTGGTCGAACGGTCGGGCCGTTCATTTTGCGGGGGGGGGGGGGGGGGCACTGCCCCCCGGGTTTTGTAATCGTGGCCCCCCTTAATGGGTGTTGCTAGCTGGTCGGTCGGGGGTTTGAAACCCCGACTCCTCTTCTTCCTGGTCGGCCCGCCCCGACCGGCCGGTTTCTACAGCCACGGGACCGACGACAGCCGGTCCCTTCCCTGCTCCGACGTCGGCGGTCCGTTTCCGGCCACCGGTTTCCACGCTCCGCCGCGGCCCGGTTTCGGCCGCGACCTTCATTCATCCGGTGCGGCGCGACGGTGTCGCACCCCTACTCCGCGGCCCCGCTCCGGCCATGGTGTCTTCGGGTTTCTCTGACGTGGTGAGACGGCGTCGCGTCCTTGTTCGTTTTCACGGTGCGGCGCGACGGCGCCGCGCATTCCATGTCGCACGATTCCGTGCGGTGCGACGACACCACCCCATTCCCGTTTCAATCCACAAAAGAAACCAACATGGATAAGGAGGAGGGTCGGCCATGTTTGTGCGGTCCGGACCCCTCTCGTTAATCGATAGCAATTGGTTATATTTCACGAAGAACGTCAAGGTAGTAATCACGAACAAATTAAATGAACCCCCTACCTCGAGCGTAGCTTGAACAGAGGTTCATCGAATGAGGATTCGTCGTGGAAAAACCATTGCGGAAAGAGACGTCGTGAAGGAAGACGTCAGCGGCGTCGCGGTACACGGCGTCGCGTAATCGGTTTCCGAGAACTCGACGTTCTTCATCGGAGACCGATGTGTTCTTCGCATTCTTCGTCGAAGATGAAGAAGTTCCTCAAGTCCTTAGCCTTTTCTCCCAAAGAGTCCACCAAAAGAAACTAACCCAAAATAAATTAATCCCTCGCTTAATTTATTAACTAGACATTAGTTTGAATTTCAAACACACACATTAAACTCACTTCATTAATATCATAAGTTATAAAAACTTAAGTTATCAAATTTTAAATGTGAGTTTTGGGAGTTAAGGAAAGTGAAGGGGTGGGGTTTGTGTGGGCCCCACCACCCTCATAACCTCCCTTGGGAAGTTGGGTAGTTACCCAACTTCCACCCGAAGCTAAATCCACTTAAAGAAAATAAAAATTATAGTTAAATTATTAATTAAACTTCCACAATTTTTATCATCTTCTCTCGTGAAAATGCAACTCCGAAATAGGTGTTCCTAAGAAATTACCGGTGTTGCGGTTCCATCAGTGCCCTCAGAATTCGATTCTGAGCACCAGTTCAAAAGATAGAAATTCCCGCTCATTCGTTCACTGAACGTACCCGAGCTAAACTTCGGATAGAAATTCTGGGCACACCGGGCTTCGGAATCAGGTGCCGTCAGAAACTGCGTTCTTGTAAAATCCCAAAGAAAATTAAGACAAAATTTCCCTTGAATTTTACGGGTCTTTAAAATATATAATTATAGTTACCTTGATTTATATATATATATAACATATATATGTACATTAATATTTATTATTATATATTTTAATTTCAATGTATTTATACTTTTATTTATATATGAATATTTTAGAATATATATAAATACAATATAATATATTTAGTAAATAGATAATCACACCGAATGGGTTGGTTGACACTTTTCTTCAATACAGGGTGATCACATGTTTCGTTCCTAGGACATGCTTACTTAATTTATACATAGGGGTGTTGATTGGGGTTTTGTATCAAGGTGTTCAGAATTTGGTTTGGGAAAGGATGACGTTTGGTAAGGGCGATGTTGGTGATATTAGTTTTAGGGTGAATTGGGTGAGTGTGGGTGAGTTTTTTAAAATCTAATTAATGTTTATAAAGGTGTCTGAGTTAGTGATACATTATTTACCCATTTTTTACAAAAATGCATGTAGACAAGTTACTAAACTAGTTATTTTATTTATATTTAAGGGGTACCGATAGGGTTTATGTCTAACAGAGGCCACATGTTAGTTAGAGAAAGGATAAACTTATGTAGCTCTGAGGCAGGTGATGTCAGGTTGGGGGAGAATGGGTCAGGGGTGGGTGAGTATGTTTACAAAAATAATGATTTTAAATGTGGCTAAATTAATGATATAGTATTTCCTAGGGTTATTATGAAATTTATGTTGAAAAATTATCCACAAATATAATCAGATCTAAACATAGTACCAAGATACCGCTAAATACATTTTATCCTACACTGCAAGTAAAAAACAACCTCCAAATTTCTGAGATGCTACCCTCTACTTCATATCAACCAAGGATGTGACGAATAGAGACAACTAAAAATAAGAAATTGTTATCACATTCACCAAATAACATACATTTCTTCAAACAAAATCGTTAATATTTTTTTCTATGTCCCAATATCACCACAAAAGATTCCCATAAAGAATCATTCTAAAAAAATAGAGATGATACTAATCAGACCTTACCTCAACCTACAAGAACCACCATGAAACATTCCTTGAATTATTTAACCAACTACAGTATTTTTTGTGAGCTAAGATGGGATATCAGTTAACTAGTAATTAATGTCAGTAAAATTTCTAAAGAAATATGATACTAGAAAAAAATATTTGATAATGATAACCCTATCATATAATCATGGATAAATTTCTTGAGTTCAGTAACAACATTTGGAAACCAATCCACAAAATATTACATCACTCTACATGCTTATATTCCCATGTGATGATAAATTAGTAGAAATATTGAAAATGATATTCATCACTAGAGGAGACAATCCACTATCTCGGTAAGAATAAACAATGGATGTCCACCATCTGTAGGATCCTCTTACTATAAGGGTTTGGTTGAGATATCTACTGGAATCATCAACCCCACAACCCAAAAACCTGGAATGGGGAAATGGATTATCCTAATATTGATGTGAATGTGTGTTTATGAAAATGACATAAGTTTAACATCCAACCATGTTGGTTGCTGTCAACTCTAATTCTTAATCCAAACCCAACCATAAAAAATCTAACCATTAGTAATATTTGTCTAATGGGGATTTGTAAGAAATCGATTTTAACATTGAGGTATAGATCATTAATTTTCAGTTTATTCATACAAAAATGGGGGGAAAAGAGGTTAAGGCTGGTTGTAGGCCAATTACACGACGTGACAGAGGACTACCCACCATGTACATTTATGTACACTCTATTTATGGAGGATGACACACCATGTAATCATAATACATGGAAAATTAATGGTCTGTCTAGGAAATTTACGGACACGGTGTGTAGTCTCAAGTACACTATGTGTACTTTTTTCAATTATTAAGTCAAGAAATGGTGTCGTTTTCCAAACATACAGAAACTAATCCCCCATCGACGAGCTTCATTCCTAAGAAATATAAATGGGAATTTGCCCCGCGTTTCGTCATCTGACACTGAATTCGAACACCATTAGATCTATTCAAATCACCTCATTGAGTGCCTGATTCCTTTTGATCCTTTCTTCCCAATTTTGCCTCTCGATTGAGTTATCAAAGGTAGAGTGTTTTTTTCATTTTTTAGATCTACTATGTTCAAGGTCAAATCAATTCTTGATGTTGGATGAGGAGAGTCGTATGAGTATGAGGTTATTGGTCTCATGCCTTTTGCTAATTTTCATGTTTATTATATGTGCTAGAGTTCCACATGCCCAATTTTAGCTATCACATAGATTTAATATTGAATAATTTTGTTAACAAATATAGATTTTTTATTTGATTAAATTATTATAAGGCATGTTTGAGATTGTTAGTTTGGTTTTAGGGACAACCTATTGGTGTGTTTTCCCTTGGATGACCAAAATTTGGCCATTAAGCCTAGGATTCCTACGAGCATTCCTTTTATTCCCTATTTGGGTTGATTAAACTGGAATTGTTTAATTGAATGGTTTCACCATGTGGGATAATAAAGTTTATTCAGTGTGGTTATTTAATTCATAAGTTAGGCATGTGATATGATTTAACCATGTGAGGTATTATGTTTTTACCCATGTAATAGTATATGTTACATATGTTGTTTTCAAGGAAAAATTCATATACAATGGGCTTAGCCCTGATACATACTAAAATGCTTATATATCGGGTTTTGACCATAGCACATGTTGAAATGCTTATATAATGGGTTTCGATCATGATTCACTAATGAAATGATTATATAGTTGGGTTTGATCTAGTTTGGTTATTTGTTATACCATGGTTATATGGTTTGGGATATAAACACAAATGGTTATACTTTAATTCCACTTTAGGATGTCCGGATCAGACTCAGTAATAAATTTAATAATGAAATGATATTACTAATGAAACATATTCCTAGAAAAATCACAAGCTTGGATTCAGTCTTCTCCCACACATGATTGCATTGTCTTCTAAGACATATTTTATGCTTACATTTATGTACCTACTATTTACTCCTTTAAAAATGGTACACATCATCTTATATATATATATATATATATATATTCAATGATATATTGTCACAAATCATTTTGGGATTCCTAATAGGATTTAGTCTCATGCCCTATCTGGGACATGCTTTTGGTCCCATACAAATAATATGATCAAATGTGTGGATAATAAAAATTGGAATTCTACTAGTTCTTGAGTCCCTATTTAGGAGGAGGAGAGTATAGGACTGATATGAGTCTTGTGATGATTATTAGATTCATTTGTTCTTTTAGGATTTTGGAACACGTATTGTTTATTTTTTCAGTGTACCTAATTTTTTTGTTTCCTTAGATCCTGATATGGTGCATCATATTTTGAATGGAATGATGTTTGGTTTCTTATCATTATTATACTGTTAATTTTCATTTAATGTTGTTTACTACATCTGATATTGAATTATTATTGATTATATTGTGTTACACTCTACCAATGAGGGCATAGTTTCCCCAATATCACATCGTAGGCCCTCACCACTTGTCAGAAGCCTCCGACATTTGGGGAAATGTCCATGAGGACATGTGGAGAACCTGGTATGGGGCACCAGTTAAGTGGAATCTGAATCTGGGATGCTACAAAGTGGTATTAGAGGATTTTTCATTTATATTGTGATTTATTTTTTACCAATGATAGACCTAGATGGAAATGAATGGGATTTGGTACTCTGTTTTTCCCAAGAGTAGCTACCCCGCATACAAGGTAATGCAATGTTTTCTTACATGAAATTGTAATTTTGGGATTTTTAGCAATTACAGTTGATTCGATTTCACTATTGGGTGAAACACTTGTTTTTTATATTATTATTGATATCATTGTGGTTCTATATTTATGAAACCTGATGATATAAGGGTATTCCAACTCATGCATCATATTGGCACTTGCTAGAAATAACATTCCATGCATTCATGCCAAGCCTTTTAGATAGCATTATGTGTTTCATGATTTTGTGATAGATGTTGTATTAGATACACAAGTTGTTGGGACAGGTTTTATGATAGATATGATGAATGTTGTGATAGGTCTATTGGTATGTAGTATGGTTTAATTGAATGGACACCATAATTTGGTACCTGAGTTGTATGGGGCCTCTTGGATCCGAATTTGGTGGATCATGTTTCGACCATGGGATATAGATTGTGTTGTTATTTACTATATGTTGAAGCCAATAATTGATTCGTGGGGATTATGGGCCACCATGGATTGGAATTTGTCACACCTTTTCATTACTTTTTAAATATAGGGGTTCTTGGGAAATTTCATAGGCTTACTGTCCAGAAATACAGACAACACGACATGTGATGTTATGATCATAGTACATGTGGCCTTATATTTGAGAAGAAAAGAACATTTAAAGTAAATGATGTGTACTATTCATACACATCGTGTTGTTTTTTACGGTGTGTATAGCCTTGTGAGAGAGAACACAAGATGTTGGTTTTTTGTCAGTACATGTCTTGTGTGTTAGGTACACCCCGTGCAATTTTACATTGGCAAAACCCATGTGGGTCTAGCTGTGTAGAAGTACCTTTCCATGAGAGGAAACATGAGTACACCCCATGTTTTAGTCTAACATTCCATTTACCTAGGATGTTTACACTACTATGGAAGGTGTACTTACACACCCACGTGAGAGGTTAAGGAAACAAGGTGTGTTTAGGATCTACATATTTTGTGCCCATAATTTCTGGACATTTGAGTCCTGTATTCTCCTTTTGAGTTATTATACACTTGAAATACATACCTTGATGACCAGGATTATACTGATGTATATGTTCTAGACTTATAATACAATGCCACCATGAAAACCTCTAGTAGTACGCTAGGAGGGTGGAGATAAGAATACCCCTGAGGTTGTAGGATATAAGCTACCAGTGGATCCTCTAGTTGTGACTGTTGAGGAACCAGTGGTTGATCTGAATGCAAGAGTTGATGCACGGTTTCACGACCACTTCTTGTGCTATATAAATACTTTCCAAGGAGAACCTCATCCTACCACTTCAATGGTTAAGCTAACAAGAGTGTTCCAGAAGCAACATCCTCCCACATTTTCTGGGGATGGTGGGTCATAAGAAGAAGAGTCATATCTAGAGTTCATGTTATCTATCTTTGAGCATCTAGATAATCTACTTGAGTGGAAGGTTTAGATCGTGACTTATATGTTGGGTGATTATGTTAAGAGATTTTGGGTTGTGGTTACTCAAACAGGTAATCATCTAGATATTCCATGGAAATACTTAAAGAGAGTCTTCTATGAGTATTTCTATCATGAGTTGTTGTGGGCCGACAATGCCTATGAGTTCATGCATCTAGAGAAAGGAACTAAATTAGTTATGGATTAATCAACTCATTTTACTGAGCTTTAGGCATTCATACCTATTTTGATGTGTGATGATCGTTCATATGCTATCTGATTAGAGGATGGCCTTAGGTATAAGGTCTAATTTCATGTGAATGTCTTTTGTCTTAATACTGTATCTAAAATAGTGAACCAAGCATTGATTACTAAGTGGAATCAGAGGGAATCTGGAGGTGTGAGCTAGGGTGGTTCGACACCAAGATCTACAACTGTCTCAAGAGGTAAAAGAAAGTGTCATATGGAGATTACATGCAGCGAATCTAGTTGTCAGAATGTTTTGTCAAGTAGCCAGGTGAGGCGATAATAGTGAGAAAATGTTGGGAACATGAAACCTTATTTTTTGGTGGACCCAGTTGAATTATGAGCCTATGATAAGATGGGCCATCTATAGCGCTTAAGCAGGACATTTCCTCCAGCAGCTAGTGAGAGAGGATCTACACAGACTCCACATTCCAATGTAGGGACAGTAGCTTCTCAATAGTTGGGGGATTAGAATACGTCCGAAAACTCATGTCGAGGTCATGGTTGTGGCCAAGGTATCCAGACGATAGGTTCTCAGAGACAATCAAGTGGATTAGCTTAGGGAATCCAGGATATGTCACATTGTAGTGGTACATGCCAAATTTTTGGATTGTAACAGATCCAGTAAGAGCTGAATCCCAAACCATCTACAATAAAAGGTTCTATTATAGTCGCCTCTGTTTTATCTTCTGCACTTTTTTATATAGGGGCTTCATATAGTATCATATCCATGCCTATTGTGATGAGCCTTTGGCCCTGTTTTTTCACTTCTTATGACATTATAAAACTAGACACTCCATTAAGGATTATAATGGAAGGTGTGCGATAGAGAAAGGATTTCCACCTTGATATTGGTTGGTGTAACTTCATTTGGGATCTCTATGACTTAGATATGATAGGAATTGATGTCATCCTCAATATTTATTGGATAGTTTTCTTTCAGGACGCTGTATATTGTGATCACCATAGGGTGATTTTTACATCACCAAAGGGAAGATCGTTTCTACACACAGGTGAATGATATGTCTAGAAATGTTGAGCTAAACCAAAGCATCGTAAGCTGAGTGAGATGACATAAAAGATTTATAGTTTATATCGGGGTGACTAGGGGATATGTCAGAGGAATTTTCCTCCAGAGGATTATCATTTCATGGATGTATTCTCAGAATAATTTTCAGGATTACCTCTGGTAAGAGTGGTAGAGTTCTCTATCGATCTAGTACCACGAGTTTCACCTATATCCATTTCTCCTTAGAATATGGATACAAGAGAGTTACAAGTTCTTAAGAGGAAACTAGAGGATTTTGAGGATATGGGTTTCATAGGACCTTGCACTTATTAGTCTCCCATGATTGTTGATGTCTCCCATTAGGTATGAGTGTGTCGCCACCATCTAGCCTCTTCCAGTGACCTACTACCAGAGGTCTCACTACATGATCGATCCAGCTCCGGACTGACCACCATGAGGCCACCACCGATTCGATGCTATGTGGGAATCTAACACTACCAATTAGTTGTCATCTCCCAGACTGGATCCCCTAGGATTCCACCTCTAAATGGTTCCCTTATTACCGCTCCCCTGACTAGCACACCAAACCTTTCTTTCTATGGACACCCACAATTATGGCCACCACTATTGAATCATCCAATATCTAGCCATACCATGACTATAAATCCCTATAGAGTGATATTTTCTTTTTCTGGTGATTATTCTTCCAAATTGGGATCCTTATACCTCTGCCCCATTGTACAAGAGGGTTACGTAGATCTTCCCAACCCGATATAGGTCTGTTTAGCTGTTTATATCCCATAAAAACCCGGAACATAGTCTTCCCTATTCAGAATGTTCCTATCGGAGTTATTCTTAACCCTCTTTGACTATTTCAAGTTTTTCTATGCCCGGTTATTTAATTAAATAATAAAATATAATTATGTCTATTAATGTTATTTTTTTATAAAATTAAATTCATTAAAAATAAATTTAATAGACAAAGTAAAAAAATTTAATTTAATTATTAAATTAATTCAATAAATTAATTTAATATTTGGAATTAAAATTAAATTAGAATACGGATGAATATAATTAAATAATATGAAAAGAATTAATTCATTTGATTTAATTAATTTTTTCATACTTAATTTATTGTAGTTGAATTTTTATTGTGCTTAAATTAATTGTGCTGACTGATCTTGAGTAATAGACCGACCATATAAATACCTAGTTTATTTATTAATTTTTTTATAATTTTGTGTGATATTTATAAATAATTAATATGGCATGCACATCACATTCTTTTCAGTCCATATATAGTAGGTTCTACGCGTCCAAATTTATCTGTATTCCCCTATTTCTCCATTCTTGAGAGCGGGTGCATTCTTATATCAATGAAGACGATGTTGGACATGGACCCCACTAAGATGAGGTGAATTCTAGATGAGAGGTGGACTCACTGGATGGGGATGATCAACGTAATGTTCCATGCTCTGACTTGAAAGTGCCCAATCGAAGTATTGTATCACTGAGATGGGGAGGGGTGAATCTGTGATACTCTTTTTCTTTTATGTTTTTTTTCAATTGAAACAACCTCTACCTCCTATTAATGATTTCAATTCCCTGCTAAGAAAAAAATAACCCAAATCCACAAGAACACAAATATTTAAAATGTTCACAATTTAATAAGAATCACTACATCCTTGGTATGGTTAGGAAATGATCAAATACTATACAATCCACTAAGAAAACAATACATGGATTACAATGAATAGGATGTACACCTTCACTCGTGTAGCACTATGAAACAATCCCACTAGGGCGTGTGCACCCTATTAGTACAATAGAGTAAAATACTTGTTTTGTAATAAATCATGTTACCTACACTTCTTTTCAATTCAAAAAATCTATTACAATTTTTAAAACAATTCTTCTTTTCCTTACCCAGAAGAATGGTACAAACCACTTGGACTTTGTTATGAGGAACTGAGTCTGATCTTCAATAAATATGATTCTTTCAAAACAAAACTCCCATTCTAATTCATTTCATACAAATCATCAATTCTGATTCTTTCAATACAATGCTTCTATTACGATTCTTTCAATAAAAATATTCCATTCCGATTTTTTGATAGAAAACAATATAGTAGAATCAGCACCACTTTAATTCTTGTATACAATTGTTGAGCTGAATAGAATATGAATAAATCAGCATAACCCAAAACAATTGTCAATTCAAATGGAATTGATCTCTTCTTCTCTCTAGAATCCCGGAGATTCTCTCACTTCTTCTAGTCTTACATGTATGATGTAATTTACACCTTTTATAGGTGACCCAAAACATGTTTAGGTGGGAATCCAAAAACACTATCCTGCTCACTTAAATTCACCCAAATCAAAATTTCTCTTGAAATATTCGATCAAATATTACTTTTTCATCACTTCCCAATTCTTCTCAAATCTTCTACAATCTTCCCCACTTCTTTTCTAGACTCCCATTTTAATTTTCAATACAGTTACAATTGATGAAAATACATGAGTCTAAATCTAATTCTCTCATACTAATTTCTTCAAAACAATGCTTGATAAAAATCCAATTGAATGTTTTTGAAGAAATGCACTTTTCCACTTAAGTTACAACCACTCTTTTAAAAGAATGCCCCTCCCCCTTTGCAATTCATTCATAAGTCTCCTTCTCTTTTATTTTCTATTTACCCACATGAGAAAATACACAGCATTCACCAATATGTTCTGGTATCATAACTACCTTCATGACTTTGAAATCATTACGGATCATCTTTAGCATCATCTGAATTCACTTGGAAGGTATTGTAACTTTCTATCCATTCCTTATTCTTTCTTTTCTTCTCATCCCAAGAATGATATTTTATAAATACAAATGGTCCAGATACTATTATATTGAAAACGATCATATCTGGTTATGATCATTCTCAGCATGATACAAAACAATTTGAATTTGATTCATTCTCAATCGGCACCATCTCTTCCATTGACACCACTTTCCATCGGTACCACTTCTTTCTATCTACTACCTGGTTACAATATATTTGGGTATGATCCTTTACCAATCAGCACGATATCTTACTCTTCATTCATCACCATGTATTTAATATTCACCCCATTCTATAGTGAAAATGTAACCACATTGCTATACTGAAATCATAACCACACTGCTACAATGAAATCATAACAAGATTTTTCACTGAAATCGTAACCATCTTTTACACAGAAATCAAAACATGATTTTACTCAGAAATCATAACTAGATTTTACTTAGAAATTGTAACCAGCTTTTACACAGAAATTTTAACCCAATTTTACTCCGAAATCGTATCTAGATTTTACTCTGAAATCGTTACCAGCTTTTACACAGAATTCATAACCTTATTTTGCTCTGAAATCGTAACCAAATTTTACTCTGAAACCGTAACTAGATTTTACATAGAAATCATAACCATATATTACTCTGAAATCGTTACCAGATTTTACTCTGAAATCATAATCTTCTTTTACATAGAAATCTTAACTGGAGTTTACTCTAAAAGTGTAACTAGATTTAACTCTAAAATCGTAACCAACTTTCACATAGAAATCCTAACTAGATATTTATCTGAAATCATAACCAGATTTAACTCTAAAATTATAACCAGTTTTAACTCTGAAATTGTAACCATCTATCATATAGAAATTGTAACCAGTGTTTACACAAAAATCGTAACCATCTTTTACACATAAATCATAACCGGCTATAGTGAAAACCACACCACTTCTTTTACTTTTACCATGAATCCATTTTTTTTAAAAAAACCTGAATACAATTCATTTTTTATTTGAAGCAACTCTTTGACTCTCCCTTTCTTCTATAAAGCTTGCATCACATGTTTTCAATATAACTCATGATTTATATGAAATACAAACCATCAAGTAATCATCACATTTAAAACATTGTAGTCATGATGACTATAATTCTTCAGAAAAACAAATACTACTTTCTCATCATTTTTATATTGAATCAGATGACCATTAACTTCCAAAAAGATGTTTTCACATTCAATCGGTCATGAGGTGAGTCTATTTAGAAACACTTTCACCCATTACAATGGATATTCCCTGTGGGTTTGATTCTTTTAAAAACAAGTATATGATACTTTAGAAAACATGAATCTGATTGTTTTGAAGACATGGATCTGATTCATTTCAAAACAACATGGATTTGATTCCTTTCAAAACAACATGGATCCAATTAAATCCAATACAGTCCTCAATACAATTTTTTTGAAACCGATACAATTATTTATAATAACAAATTGATTCATAAGACCTTTATTCTTTCTTTAAATCCCTTTTAATCTAAATTACCATTCATCATCTTTCTCAACATCATTTCTTTCTTCAACATCCTGATCAATTGTCAAAAAATACCACCAAAACACATCATGTTCTTAACAATATCACCCTCTATATTTTTTGTCAATACCCACATCAATCACAATAACCAAATGAAAACAATAATTGGTATTTTTTTGTTTCTTTCTCCCCATATTTTTTTCTCCCCCTTTCTTGTTACTCTCCCCCTTATTGATAATCAAATTCAAAGGGGTAATCATGATAAGTTTCTCCCTTATTTGTAAATTATCTCCACATCGAGAGGTTGGTAATTTTATTTGACATGGGTATCACATGATTCTCATAATAAATAACCTTTAACTAAACAAATCTAAGTCTACATGGGAGATCCCTTTGTAGAAAAAACAATGTATAATCAAGGTTTTCAATTTTGTCCTTAATAAACATTCATGTAATACCTTTTTACATACTTCTTTCAACATTCTCATGACTGGGGGAAAACCATGAAGGAATTTTTCTAAGACAAAAGAAACATTCACCCATCTCAACAAACACATTAGAAAGTTCATATTTATAAAAATAAAACTTATCAAAACAAACACTTATCATCCTCATTTCTTTATTTTGAAAAAAAATTAAGATAATCTTCTATTCCATCTTCATTATTTAAACTCCTTCAATTCCCTACATGTCAGCACAAATACAAATAAATTGGGAATAAGGAGGAACCTTGATTGTTTGTTAGAAACAACAATCAGACTAAGAGTCCTCTTATTGCCTTTACTTCTTCTTCTTCTTCTATTTTTCATTGGATGTGATTTCTTCCTTCTGTTCGACTTTATTGGGTTTTGTAACAAATTTATTCTTATGTGTCAAATCTTCTAATAAGGATGTCAAATTTTCTTAATCATTAGGAACATCCATGTTACAATCAGTCTGTTCCAGGTTTTCCATTTCTATCTTTTTCTCTGGAAAGATAGATGGGAATGTTTTGATATTATGTACTTCTTTCAAATATTCAACATTTTTGGTAAAAATTATGTACGCATTTCTTTTATATTCAGAATTATGATTATTACTTTCTTCTTTCACTTTCTTTTGTGATTCCTCCAATTTTCTAGTCAGGTCAATGTGTTCTGGCCAAACAACTAAGCACTCATTCTTTTGAAATTTAGCAGATCTATCTTTATTGACTTCTAAAACACTTGGGTTCTAAGAATTGTTAAGAATATTTTGTTATTCCTATAACAAAACATGACATATTTTCTCAACGTTTCTAGGTTTCTCACACCTTTCACAAATAGTTTCCAATGGTTGGAACATATTTTCAATTGTTACTTCATTCTTCTCAGATTTCATCAACACAACCATCTCTGGATTCTTCTTTTGAGAGAATTGACTCTCCCTCAAACCATTCCTTCCATATCCTATGGAATAATAGTAGTGTTTTTTGGTTGAACCAACATATATTCTTTGTGTGTATAAATCCACCACAGTATCAACTGTTGGTCAGAGTGGATACTCAAGATGGGGGTGAATTGAGTACCAATTAAAATTTCAGTTAAAAAAATATTTCTATTAAAATCCCCAATTTATAAAACAAGTTAAACTGTAGTGAATTTTTATTAAAGTAAAGGGTCAGTTAGGTTCTCAATAGATTGATTATTTCTTAGTTAATTTAATATGAAGATAAATTAGCTTTTGAAGATAACCTAATGCTTTATAGTACATATAAACACTTTCTAGTCTAACTATCAAAGTAACTTTAAAATATATTTTTATTTCAAAGTAATTAGCAGCAGAATATAAAATATATATTATATTTAAAACTTAATCTAAGAATGCACAACAGATGTTAAACATGTGGTTTAGTCTCAAGACGATACCTAATCCACTCTACTTGGTGATCACCTGCCACCAAGCAGTTTATATAAATAAACTCTGATCCACAACCTGGATCGGGGTTAACAACAGTTCATAGACTATTCAGGCCACGAAGGGACCTCTACCATAGTTGTCGTGGTAAAAAAAATAATGATCAGGCCACACAAGTACCTCTTCCATAGTATCTGTGGGTAAACAAGAGTAAAAGTTTTGGTGTCAGGACTTTGAAATCCTCCAGTTCAGCATAGGAGTCAGTGTGTGTGAAAAATATATAGAGTACACATACTGCTTGAAAGTAAACAAAATAATCACTTAGAGTAAGTAGAAAAGAGTTTAGAATTCTCTAGTGATTAGCAGTGCAGCTCTGGACTCCTTTGATTCAGCAGAAATGCTTCTGAGTCCTTCTTTGTTTTTTTCTATTGAAAAACAGACTGTCGTGGGTCAGCTTGTGTTCTTCCTGAGTGCAGATATTCTCTCGATTACAATTTACTTACTGTGTTCTTCAGTATTGTTAGATTGCATGAATGAGAGTTATTTTAAGATCGTGCAATGTATACTTCACAGTTGTGCTCAAGATTGTCTTTCTGTTTAGTACAGAGCACTCAAGTTTCTTGATTTTCTGTATTGTCTCTCATGTGCACACTTCTCTTTATCTTCGATTTCATGAGGTTGATCCCACGAGTTCCACGTATTTTTTGCCTCGTACCTCATATAATGTCTACAAATAAACATTAATTATGTCAGTGCATTAAAGTCATCAAATATTACTGTTAAAAAGTTAAATAGTAAAATGACAAAAGAGTTTAAGAAACGGTGTCACAGTAGTTATGAAAATGGTGTCTCCTTCACGGTATCTCTATCACGGTGTCTCATTCACGGTGTCTCCTTCATGGTGCCTCCATCATGGTGTCTTCTTCACAGTGTCTCTTTCACGGTCTCTCCATCACAGTGTCTCCTTCACGGTGTCTGTGTCTTGATCACAGTGTCTGTCTTACTGTGTCAAGCTTCATAGTGTCTTGTACTTAGACAAACAACTATATTTAGACTTAATCAGTAATTTGCATAGAATAACTTGAGCTTAACCATTATAAAGTATAGGATAACTTGAAACATAAATACACATGATTGATAATATATGTGAGATTTTTTATCATGAATAAGATTTGTAATTATTATTGAGATTTGTAAATTTTAATGAGATTTGTTATCATTAAAACATGACTAATACATGAGGAGTCCAACAATATCCCCCCTTTTGATGATCACAAATCATGTGTAGGTAATGTATAAATGAGATTCAACTAGAGAGAAGATAGCATATTATAAAATAACACATATCTTTTTCTCCCCCTTTTGGGATAATCAAAAATTAGAAAGAGTAGAGGGAAAATAGTGCATATGTCATTAAAAATTTTCAGAGTTCAACATAAAGTAGTAATACAAAAAAATTAATGACATTACCATCAAGAATAGTAGGCACTGGTCTTCTTCATGGATGGGCCTTCTCTTTGACTTTATCAGCAGCAGAGGAGGAATCCAGAGGGGAATTTTCTGATGTGGAAAAAGGCATAAAAGTTGTAGAAAAAGAAGGTAAAGGTAGACCTTGGAATATTGAGGGAGGCAAGGTGGGAGCTATAGAAGATCTATGCTGGGGCTGATCAAGAATCATTGGCCTAATCTGAGTAAGAGCTTGGCTAACTGACATGACAGTTGAGGCTAAAGTAGGCAGTCTAGGTCTGAGAGGGGAAGTAGCTAGAGAAACAATTACTGTACTTTATACATGAAGGTAAGGCTTCATAAGATTGATGAATTTTGTAATAATTTCACCTCCATACTGCATTGCCTTTTCAAAATCATCATTATTTTCCATGAACTTGTCCAAATATCTAGTAAACTCAGTGAGTTTCTGAACTTGAGTTCTGAAAGCCTGTGTCATAGGAGGTATTCTCAGATTCTCGACAAGATACTTAAAGTGATTGGACATGTCATTTTTGGAGAAAATCAAGTTGAGATAGAAATCTATTTTCATAGTGATATCCTGCTAAGCATCATTGGAAATCTTGGAATGAATTTGAACCAGGTCAAGCACTCTATCTCTGTTCTGAACAACATCAGATAAAGAATACATATTAAAACTACTGAGGGCATTTTGAAAATATTCCTTGATTATGGATCTGAGTAGAGAACTGTACAAAGAAGATATAGAGGTTTGACCAGAGGAAGGATAATCTTTGATAGCTATGGTCAGAGACATGATCTGTTTCCGGACCTTTTGAAGACAGCCAGTATATTCATCTGTATGCTTATTCAGGTTCTCTACAAGCTCTCTCATTCAGTGGGACATCTGTGTGTGACTTTCTCTAATCTATTCATCAAATGATAGGAGGTAGGGAGCATTTGGGACACAATATCTCGAGAAATGTTGGAAATAATAGGTTCAGGAGAAGCAGCAATAGGTGCAGGTTATGATCTGAAATGCAGTTATTTCGGGAGGTTTTAAACCACACCTTTCAGGGTTTCAAATTCATTACTAAACAACTTGTTTTCAACCCTTACGTCTTGAATTTCAAGAATCATCTTGGGTTGAATATTCATAATAATGTTTTCCAAAAGCAGTGAGGCGTCTTCCTGACTTAGTTGTGTCACAAGAAAAGGTTAAGAGGACATAATTTTCTCAACTCCAGCTAATATTGAATCTCTAACCACTTTTAGATCATCCTTGCTAACATAATATTGCTGATAAGGTAAAGGTGCGGGAGAAGGATGTGGTACATGGGCAGGTACAGGGTTTGGTTGAGGTTCAGGTTCAGTTTCAAGTTGAGGTTCAGGGTGTGTGACTGACTTCAATTGAAATAAATAAGAAAGACCAATCCTAGTTGCAGTCACCTGCTGAGATTCAGTCACATCATCGAAGCTAGGGAATTTATACTGGGTGTACATAGAGTATGACTCATTTGGTTGAGATGTTTCAACAAACCCAGATTCACCAGTCCTAGCTTCATTAGACTCAATATTTTTAGGTTCCTCCCCATCAAAATTTGCTTCCATTTCAGGAACTTGAGGCTCAGGTACTTGATCTAGATCCATAGGATCAGCTCTAATTTTCTCATCCATTTCTTACCTATCCAATTGAAAGGCTATTTCCATAATTTCTTCAGCAGAGGGTATTACTTCAGGAGCATATTGTTCCTCTGGATGGTCTTCCAAAATAGCTTCTTGGTTAACATGGAGTTTCTTTTGAGTTTCTTCTTGCACAGTAAGAAGCTCTCTTAGATTTCCTACATCCATTACAAAGAGTTTTTATACTACAGGCTATGTAATGTCTCGCTGATCAAATTCAGGGATAATCTAGTCCCTTGCAGCCTCAGGTTGGGTTTTCAGATCAACAACGTCGCTAGGGGCAGGTGGTTCTTTTCCATGAACAACGGGAGGAACAACAGTACTTTCTTTTTCAACACCAGCTTCTTCTCTATGTCGTATAACACCGTCTCCTCTATGAGTTACTTCAACAGGAATAACATCAGGGACAACAGTCCTTTCTTTATCAACAGGAGCTACTTCCTTATGAGGTACTTTAGCTACCTCTACTTCTTCATCTTCTGAATATTCATCAACTTCATCTGGTTCCAAACAAGGATCAGTAATATCCTTTGGCCTTGTTAGATAATCAACAGGATTAAACTTCTCATAAATATTTTCATTATCTTCAACCCCCTCCTTCTTCCAGGGGTTCTAATTGATCCTCATACTCTTGATTGTAGGATTATATAAACAAAACTTGAAATCCATAAAATCATCTTAATTTGGTCCAACTACTAATTTGGCAACAAGAATCATTGAGATCATCCTAGAATAATACAAAGAGGTGGTTTTGGATGTGACGTTAATCAATTCACACATATGGTGAATAATATACTTTCACATATTTATCTTTTTTCCATTCTTCATTAGATGAATCATAAAAACATCCTGATATTTCAATACAGCAAAGTCACCTTTCCTTGGGCTAATCCAATTCTGAAAAAATTTAAACAATAGCCTTGTCTCCCCATCCGGTTCAGCAGCTATGGCCCTTCTTTTGGTGACATTTCCAGTTAAGGTTTCTAGAGAATTTTCCATGTCAAAGATATCGGTTTTAGTAGGGGGATATCTTTGATAATAAACACAAATTCCTTTGTGAGGAATCCAAAGGAATGCACCCCATAACCTTGAAGAGAAAGAGCCTTTTTTTCCATTGACCCAACTTGTCACAACATAGCTTTCACCAGCATCGAATGAAAATTGTACAAACTTATAGAACTGAGATACCAACCTCGATTAAATTGGTCTATCCTTTCTAGAGAACCATTCGAGCCATCCTTGTTCTCTCAAAAATTTTAAAACCAACAATTTTCTAGACAACAAAAACTTAGGGAAAACTTCCTTTTCAGGAACTACAGTGTGGTTTACAATTTTTTGATTCAGGGGTCCTTCAATTGCAAGCTTCAATGTTATTTTATTCTTCTTTGAGCTATGCTTCTCAGGGGTAGATAAAGACGGACGCTTCAACCCTGGAATCCATTGAAGTTTAGGGTGAGAGATAAGGGGAGAAGGGTTGCAAGGTTGAGAGGGTTTGGAAAGAGTGAGTAGAGAGAGTTCGAGTGAAGAATCTAGTGAAACCCTTCAGTTTTATCATTTGTGAATGTCAAACGTCACCAAAATAAAAGCACGGGAAAGTAAAAAAGTGGTAAAAATAAATATTATCACGATACAGGTTAAAAGAAAAGCATGAATAAGGTTCACGGTGAGACCGTGAATATTCTTTACAGTGCGATGGTGGATGATCATCACAGTGAGATAGTGAGTTGTTATCACGGTGAGATAGTGAATGGTCTGTTCAATCACGGTGAGATAGTGAGTGTCAAAACGTGAACACTAAGTGCTAACTACGAGACCGTAAACATGAGACAGTAACCGAGAAACCATGAATATGAAACTGTGAAGTAAAATATAGCAAAATATTAAACAGTAAGACCAGTAACATATCTATTTGTGATTGATCATGCCAAGATCATGTATGATGTAATCTAATCATTCAGAATTTAATGGTTTAGTGAATATATCAGCAAGTTTATATTCGATACCAATGAATTCCAAAGTGATATCACCTTTTTGATAATGATCCCTCAAAAAGTGATGTCTTACATCAATATTTTTTGTCCTAGAATGTGAAATAGGATTTTTTGAAATGTTAATAGCACTTGTGTTGTCACAGTTTATTGGTACAGGTCTGAATTTATATACATAGTCTAGTAATATGTGTTTCATCCACAAAATTTTGCACAACAACTTCCATCATCTATGTATTAAGCTTCTGCAGTAGATAATGAAACAAAATTTTGTTTCTTACTACACCATGATACTAGTGACTTACCTAAAAAATGACATGTTCTAGTGGTTCTCTTTCTATCTAACTTATAGCCAGTAAAGTTAGAATTAGAATAACTAAATAGTTCAAATGATTTACCTTTTGGATAGAACAGTCCTAGATTGGGTGTATGCTTGAGGTATTTGAAAATTCTCTTTGCATCATTTAAATGTGATTGTTTAGGGTTTTCTTGAAAACGATCACACATACACACACAAAATATAATATCAGGACGGCTTGTAGTTTAGTAGAGTAGACTTCCAATCATTCCTCTATAAGTCGTTTGATCAAGAGATTTTCCATCTTCATCAAGATCCAACTTACTAGTGGTACTCATGAGAGTGTCACTACTTTTAGTGCTATCCAATCCAAAACGTTTTAAAAGATCTCTAGTATATTTACATTGATTTAAAACAATACAATCATTATTTTAAAAGATTTGAAATCGAAGAATTAATTTTAGTTCACCCATTAAGCTCATTTCAAATTCGTTTTGAATCATTTTATAAAAATAAATACATAATGAATTTTTTGAAGATCCAAACATAATATCATCTACATTAATTTGAACAACTAAAACAACATTAGAAATTCATTTTATAAATATAGTAGGATCAGCTATTCCTTTTGTAAAACCTTTATAAATAAGAAAAGTACTTAATCTATCAAACCAAGCTCTTGGAGCTTACTTTAAACCATATAATGCTTTTGATATTTTGAAGATATGATTTTGAAAATGAGGGTTTAGTGCCTATTGTGAAAGTTTCCTTAGGTCTTTCCACTAATTCCCATACTTTGTTTCTTTCAAATTGATTAAGTTATTCTTGAATATCCATTACCCAAAATTCATCATTGATTTCATCATCAATGTTTTTAGGTTCAAGCTATGACAAAATGGATTGATATTCAACCTGATTTCTAAGAGAATCTCTAGTCTATGTCCCTCTATCAAGATTACCAACAACAGAATCCAAAGTATGATTATTTAGGATCCTAATTGATCTAGTAAAGGTAGGACTATAAATTTCAGGTTCTTAACTAGGTTTGGGTTCCTTAGGAACAGATTCTGAAATATTTCTAGAACTGGTTGTCTTTACAACAGGTTCACTGATTTTATCATTAAGGTTCAGAGTAAAAAAATATTCTTCAAGATTTTTAAGAAATGACTTATGTTCATGTGGATAAGTTTAATAAAATTTGATGTGAATAGATTCTTCCACACACTTTGTTTTCTTATTAAACACTTTATAGGCTTTGCTAGTTATATAATATACTAAAAATATTCCTTCATCACTTTTAGAGGAAAACTTGTCAATATTATCCTTGGTATTAAGAATAAATAATTTGCAACAAAAGACTCTAAAGTAACTAACCTTAGGTTTCCTATTTTTTCACAACTCATAAGGGGTCTTCTTAAGAAGAGGTCTAATCAAGACTCTTTTTATGATATAACAAGCTGTATTCACAGCTTCAGCCCAAAAGTAAATAGGTAGGTCATACTCATTAAGCATTGTTCTTGCAATTTCATGAAGGGTTCTATTTCTTCTTTATATTACACATTCTATTGAGGTGTTCTAGGGGCAGAAAAATGGTGACTATAGCCATTGTGTGAGAAATAAGACTCAAACTCATGATTTTCAAACTCACAGTCATGATCACTTCTTATGGTATTAATCTTAAGTCCACTAAGGTTCTCTACAGACTTGGAGTATTTAATAAAGTAAGATCATGTTTCACTTTTGTGAAATAAGAAGTATACCCAAGTATATCTAGAAAAGTAATCTAACAAGACATAGACATAGTGCTTCCAATTAAAACTAGAAACTCTAGAACATCCAAACAAGTCCTTGTGAACAAACATGAGAGTTTGATAAGTTGAAACTTCTTTCTTTGATTTAAAAGAAATTTTATGTTGCTTTCCCTTTTGAAAGGGATTACAAACTTTTCGAATAAGAATTCAAGTTTGGGTAGGTCTCTAAATAAGTTCTTCCTAGTCAATTTCCTAAGTGAATGAATGTTGCAGTGTCCTAATATTCTATGCCACAGCCAAGATTCTTTATGAAATGCATTTTAATAAGCAAAATTTTGTTTAGCTAAAGAATTCAAATCAATATCATAAACATTTTCATTTCTCAATGCAGAAAATTATAATACATTTTTGGAATTAAAAACATTACAAGAATCATTTTTGAATTTAACCTTAAATCCATAATCACATAACTGAGAAATACTTAACAAGTTTTATTTCAATCCATCAAAAAATAAAACTTTAGAAATTAAAATTGAGTTAGTGTTACCAGTGTGGCCTAGGCCAATGATATTTCCTTTAGAATTATCACCAAAGGTGACATAGCCTCCATTAACCTTTATTAAGCTTTTAAAGCATGAGTAATCTCCAAACATGTTCCTTAAACATCCATTATCCAAGTACCATGTTATCCTACAGGAACTCTTTAAGAAGGTCTCCTACAAAACAGGTTTAGACAGAGAATGATTTTGGTACCTAGATTTTATTGGGTCCAAACAGGTTAGAAAGTAATGCTTTAGGTGCCCAAATTTGTCTTATGGGTCTCATATAATTTACAGAATCAATTGATTTTGAAATAGAAAAATTGTTTGATCTATAACAATGTGAATAACTAGTTGAGTCATATGATTTTCCAGAACTGGAAGTAGCGTAATTTTGTCCACATTTAGGAATAAATCTATTTTTGGTGAACTATCTCTCTCCAGTTTTGTATCCCAAACCAGAAATATAATTTTGTAACTCCCTGACTCTAGTTACCCAGATTCAGGGCATTATTACCTAATATTGGTATGACCACAAGAAAGATCAAGTCTCGAAAGACCGATTAGTTTAGTAGCCATGGAATAACAAGATACATTCATAAAGTTTACATTACATCATAAAATGAAAACTACAACAATATAGTCTCTATAGTCCACACTCTCATCCCCTCATACTATCCCTGCGGGTCATTCATAAAATACTTCTTCACATCCTGTGAAAAATAAAACATAGAAAGGGGTGAGCACAAATTCCCAGTAAGAATAACAATATAGAAAAAAAATTTATAAATAAGCATAAACATTTAAGGCAATGTATAAGTAAAACAAAAGCCTTTTAAAACATGAACTTCAGCATAATGTGGCATAAATAAAATGAAATAATTTCATATACTTATTCACATAGATATTCTACTAGTCAAATAATCACATGCAATATCAATAACCACTTTCATAATGATTGAATACATAATGCCAGACTATCATAACCACATAGTCAAGACCTCATACCAAGACTACAAATACGATTTTGTCAAGGCCTTGTGCTAAGACACTAGTTTGTCTCATGAGACCTACCGATGCATCGAGGAGCTATAGTGGGTTCCACCCGTCACTTATTAAGTCCAATGCATTCCTCATATGAACAGGTTTAAACATAACATAAACATTCGTATTAAAACTAGCATAAAAAATGTCAATACCTTCTTCATAAACCATGAATGGTATACAAATAAAACATCCACAGTCAAACATATCAAAAAACCATTAATACAATATGGAAGTTTTGTATCATAATAAATCAACTACAAATAAAATTAAAATCCATCAAATGATGTTGACATAGATGAAATCAAAACTCTTTTTAGAGAAATATCTCTTTCTATTTTGAAATCCTTTTAGAGTCATATATTTATAAAATAAAACATTTTCTTAGAAAATATTCTTATAATCTTGTAAAGGAAGCTTTTAAGATTTTATAATGGTGGGAAATATCCGCACCCGCCGTATAAGTTAAAAAAACATTCTTACCTTAATTCTGTCGAAAAGGTTAAAAAGGACCTTGTTTGGAAAACTACAGAAAGATTCCTTAATAAACTTCTTATAAAAATTCAACAAGGGTATAAAGGACTTTATCCCATATTCTTTAAATTTTTAAGAATTATTTTAAGTATATTTTTAAGAATCATGGATGTGGATGATAAAGATGTCCCAGTAGATAATTACGTATAAACAACCTCGGATAATGAAGAGATTGTGAAATAAATCATTACCTTGTAATTTTACTTGGTTGGGGTAGGTTAACCTCCTGTATAATGGTGAAATAATTGTTATTAAATTATAAAATAATCATATACATTAATATTATATCATATATGATCTTTTAATATTGCTTTGTTAATAATATCTTAGAATTATCGTCGTTTCGGGTGTTAACTTACTCATTTTCTTTAATATGTTTTGTTACATAATCCATGTTTGTTATGGATAGGTTGTATCTTATTCACATCCAGAATTATATCAATTCCTTAAACATTATTTTTAATCATAAAATGATAATTATACTTTAATGGATACGATGGAGAATGAATCTTATCACGTTCGTGGAGACGGTAGTCCGTACGTATGCACGAGCGACAATATCATTCTTTTGATATTAAAATAATATATGATTGGATGATATATCATATATAAAAAATCATTATAATGTTATATTTATTATTTACATGAATTACACATCATTATTATACCCATCCAAATAATAATATTTTGAAAAACAATTACACCTCAACGTGGAGACGGTAAGCCGTATGTATGCACGTATGGTGACAAGTCATTCAAAGGATGGATAGAATACTTAATATGGTTGTACCATATTTATAATAACATCACAGTATATAGAAGATACTGGATTTATTATTTTATAATGGAAATAACAAAGAAAGAATAAGTTGAAGAAGAAAGGAACTTGAAAGAGGGTGGTGAAAACATTACCTCTTCTTCATGTTATTCCTTTTGATTTGATCAAAAGGGCTCCTTAGGTTGGATTTTTGATCAAAATAATGCCTCTAGGTTGAAGTGACGGAAGTTGATAGAGTATTTGGGTAGGGTTTGGCCAATCCCAAAGGCTTTGAATCTGTGAATTAGTGAGAAGGGGGAGTGCCCTTTTATAAGAGGGGTGAGGGGCACCTTTGGAAAAGCTAGAAATATTATTTTATAATAAAATAATATTCAGTTTATAATGGCTCTAAAGTGGATTATTTAAAGTTTAAGGTTGGTATGGGTCGAAAACCACTCATACAATAGAATTTAGACAGGTTTTGGTCATTATATTAACCTTATCTTTTAGTTTTAACCCTTAGTTAATTAGTTTGACACTTACTATGTCACTTTGTATTTTTATATTATATAGTTAATAAACCTACTATATAACTCCAAGAGACCCCCAAGTGGTCCATTAATGATACACCTATAATGATATAAGTCTCTTGGGAAAAACTTATATTTTTAGGAACTGAATAAAAATTAATAATATAATATTTGTTTTAAAAACTCTTTTATGTCAATTTTGACACTATTCAATCATTGATTTTTGTTAAAGTCTTAACAACTATATTAATTCGAAAAAAATTCATTTAATAAATAATATAATGTCATATTAAACAATAAAAGGCATGTATGTCATCAGAACTTTCAAATTATATTAATTTTAACATTTATAATACCAATTATTTGATTCTTTCATTAATAAGTAAAATACTGCATCATTATTGTGTAATAAATAATATTAATTATTAAATTTCTAAAAATTATAAATAAAATAAAATTATATAGGAAATATTTTTATCTTTATAATGAATATTTATAGTCCAAAATCGAACATAAATAACCATATGTAAAAATTGTTTTTCTAAAAGATATATTCTTATGTCGAAAATGTATCAACCAATAAGGTTAGGACACGTTTTAGGGTAATTTATTATTATTATAATATTATTTTTTTACCCTTATTTACCAGATTTACCCTTTAACCATGGTAAATAAAATTTTTACCGAAGTAATTATTCAAAATGTCTAAAAATAAAAGTTTCCTATTTACAAAATTTGGACATACAGATTCCAAATATGGAATCCATTTTTCCAAATTCATAATACAGAAGTGGCAGAAATTAATTTAAAATTAATTTCTGATGTTAAAACAAAAAAGAGGTTTTTAAGAAATAATAACTATCAAAAGATTGACACTTGTTCATGTCCATTTTAATTGTGAAATTATGTCCAATGACCAACATTATATTAAATGGTAAAAATATATTCTAAATATTCTTTAAAACTACTCAAATTAATAATTTATCCGTATTAATTATTTCGATTAAAAAAGTTGTTTTTAATTAAAATTTAGTAATTTTCACTATTCATCAAAATATAAATGGTATCCGAAAAGTTCCAAAATTTTACCCTAGGATAATTTTGATATTCCGAATCCAAAAATGAAGTCAATTTTGAGAGATTAAATTTATAAAATTTCAAAATGTGGGTATTACTATTCATAATGACTAGTTTGATTGGTTGGGGGTGTGTTAGAACTCAAAGTTGCGTACAACACACGCTACTGTATTATTCAAAGGGAAGCGTACCGTGGAAGCATGGGGTGTTACAAATTCCCCTCCTTCAAATAATTTCTTCCTCGAATTTTCTAGAATAATACCACATGAAAAGTCTCGGGTGGTTCTTCATCATAAGTTCCTCGGGTTCCCATGTTCCCTCTTCCATCTTATGGTTTCTCCATAGAACTTTTACCAGATGAGTCATTCGGTTTCTCAGCACTTGTTCTCTAGTATCAAAATCCTGATGGGCTCTTCACAATAAGATAGATCAAGTTCTAGTTCTAATTCCTCATAGGTGAGTACATGTGTAGGGTCAGGCATGTATTTTCTCAACAGTGATACATGGAACACATCGTGAACTTTTGAGAGATTTGGTGGCATTGCCAAACGGTAAGCTACATCCCCAATTCATTCTAGAATTTCGAAAGGACCGATGTACATGGGACTCAATTTACCTTTATTTCCAAAACATATAACTCCCTTCCATGGAGATACCTTCAAGAAAATATGATCTCCCACCTGAAATTCCAAATACTTTCTTCGGTTGTCAGTATAGCTCTTCTGCGTACTTTGAGTAGCTTTGATGTGGTTGTGGATTACCTTCACCTTTTCCATCTTTTCCTCCACTAGTTCTAGGCCTACATGTTTTCTTTCACCAACATCATCCCAAAAGGTTGGAGTGCGACATCTCTTTCCGTATAATGCTTCATATGGTGCCATTTGAATACTTGAATGGAAGCAATTATTATAGGAAAATTTCACCAGAGGTAAATATTGATCCCACATACCCTGAACGTCAAGTGAGAATGATCTCAACATGTCTTATAAGGATTGAATAGTCCGTTCTGATTTTCCATCTGTTTGAGGGTGGTAAGCAGTGCTCAAATGAAGTTCAGTATCCTAGGCCTTTTGAAGACTCTTCCAGAATCTTGAAGTAAAATGGGGATCATGATCAGAAATAATCGATAGGGGTACTCCATGAAGTATCACCACTTCATTAATATATATCTTTACTAGACGTTCAAGTGGTAAATCTTCTGTTATAGCAAGAAAATGTTCTGACATGGTAAGACGATCAATAATGACCCATATTGCATCATTCCTTATATAAGTCTTTGGTAGCCCCATGACGAAGTCCATCGTAATATTATCCCATTTATACTCAGGTATGGGAAGAGGTTGCATAACTCCTCCAGGCTATTGCCTTCCAGCTTTCACTTGTTACCAAACCATACACCTTGACACAAAATCATCAATCTCCCTCTTCATGTTGTCCCACCAAAAATGTTCTTTCAAGTCTCTATACATTTTGGTGCTCCCAGGGTGTATAGAGAAATTGGGACTATGAACATTTTCCAACAATTCCCTTTTTAGATCAGGTATATTGGGAACACAATGTCTCTTCCAAAATTTCAAAATTCCATCTTCATACCCAAATTCATTCAATCTCCCATCATCCAGAGCTTTAATATTCTTTTGAAACTCTTCATCACTGGTCTGAGAACTCATTATCCCTTCTAGTAAAGATGGTTTGGCAACCATTTGAAAAAGTATTGATGTTTCATCTTCCATGGTAATTCTAATATCCATCTTCACTAGATCCATGAAAATATGATCCCTTTCAATTCTCATCATGTTCAAAACTCCATGATCTTTTCTTCTCAAAGCATCTTCCACCTTGTTTTCCTTCCATGGGTGGTAGTGTATCATGAAATCATAATCCATGAGTAGTACAAGCCATCTCCTTTGCCTCATGTTGAGTTCATTTTGTGAGAAAATATACTTCAAACTCTTATGATCAGTATAAATCTCACATTTTTCACCATAGAGGTAGTGCCTCCATATATTCAAAGTAAATATCACAATTGCTAACTCGAGATCATGAGTAGGATAGTATTGATCATGAATTCTCAACTATCGTGATGCATAGGCAATAACCCTATCATTCTGCAGAAGGACACAACCAACTCCTTTCTTCGATACATCACTATAAATAGCGAACCCATCATTCCCCGATGGTAGATTCAATATAGGATAATTGACTAATCTTCTCTTCAGTTCTTCAAAACATTCTTCACACTTTTTTTCCAAACAAATTTAACCCCTTTACGTGTGAGCTTCGTTAATGGGTTAGCCAATCGGGCAAAATTCTGGACTAACGTCGATAATAACCCTCCAAACCAATAAAACTATGTACCTCAGTTATACTCATCAGTGCAGGCCATTCTTAGATTGCCTTGGTCTTAGAAGGATCAACAACGATTCCATCTTTAGAGACAATATGACCAAGAAAAGAAATCTCTTGAAGCCAGAATTCACACTTTCTAAACTTCCCATATAATTCATGTCTTCTCAGAGTCTTCAAAATAATGCGCAAGTGATTTTCATGATCTTCGTAGATTTTGGAGTATACCAAGATATCATTAATAAATACCACCACAAAATCATCGAGATATTCCTTGAAAACTATATTCATTAGATCCATGAATACAGAGGGTGCACTAGTCAGCCCAAAATTCATTACCGTAAACTCGTAATGGTCGTACCTTGTTTGAAATGTTGTTTTTGGAATGTCTTCCTTCTTCACACACAACTGATGGTATCCATATCGAAGGTCAATCTTTTAAAAGTATTGATCTCCATGCAGTTGGTCAAATAAATCATCAATGTGAGGTAGTGGATACTTGTTCTTTATTTTTATAGCATTGATCTCCCTGTAGTCGATACATAACCTCATTGATCCATCTTTCTTTTTAACAAAAAGAACAGGGGCTCCCCATGGAGAAACACTAGGGAGAATAAATCCCTTATTACTCAATTCCTCTAGTTGTTTCTTTAGTTCAACTAATTCCGAAGTGGCCATTCTATAAGGGGTATTCGATATAGGCCTTGATCCAGTAATTAAATCAATTGAAAACTCAACTTCTCGTTCTGGAGGATGTCTAGGTAAATCTTTAGGAAACACATCTACATATTCTTTCAAAATAGGTACATCCTCTATTTGAACATTCATTTCCTCATCCACAGTCATTTCATTCTCTTCCTCCCCAATAATTGAATTTATTTGAGCTACTGGGGGTGGATCTAGATAAGAATTAGGTGGTGGTGATTCAGCTCTAAAGATAAGATGTTCCTTATCATCATCATCAAAAATCGTAACCTCATTCTTATTAAAAAAAATCTCCACATCATGGTCTGAAAGCCAATTCATACCATGGATTATATCAAACTCATTCATAGGTATGGCAATGAGATCAGTAGATAAAAAACATTTATGTGCTCTAATGGGGACTGATTCACAAAACTTTGTTGCAATGATACTTTCCTTAGGAGTTTTAACTAACAACTCCCTTGTTAAACAAATTGGAAATATCTAGTTTGCTTAGAAAAATAGGAAGATATGAAACAATTCGATGATCCAGAATCAAATAATGCATTTTCAAAACTTGAGAAAACCATTAAATTACCTGCAACCACGTCTTTCAGAGCTTCTACCTCAATAGTAGTGATAGCATAAGCTTGGCCTTGATCACTTGACCTTTTCTGAGGTAAATTCCCCTGAAACATCAGACATTCATTTTCATAATGTCCCATCACCCTGCAATTGTAGCATTGCATATCGATAGCTTCCTTCTTCCCCTTGCAATCACGAGCTTGGTGGCCTTTTTCACCACACTTGTAACAGACTACCATTCTTTTTAAGCAAGTACTGGGGTGTTTCTTCCCACATTTACTACAGGATGGATATTCAATTTTTTTCTTCTTCCCCTTATTTCCATTCCCATATTGATCAGAAGATCTCTTCTGCTCTTACTTTGTTTTAAAGTCATAAGACCTATAGAATTCTTTTTCTATCTTGATAGAACATGAGACAATTTATTCGTACGATGAGAAGGATTATGAGACTAATGCTCGATAGAGAAACGGTTTTAACCCATCAAAGAAATGATCAATCTTACTTCTTGGGTTACGTATATAATCTCCAGCATACCATGCTAACCTTGTAAAGTTAGCCTCATACTTTGCGATATTCTCATCCTCCTTTTGTCTCAGACTCAGAAATTGCCTTTCCATATCTGCTCGATGGTCACGAGGAAAGTATTTTTCTAAAAACAGATCTTTGAACTCCCTCCATAACATATTTGATACTTCATCATCTAACTTTGTGTTTTAAATCAATGACCACCATTGATCGGCATCTCCAGTGAGGCGATAAACTACCATGACAACTTTTTCCTTTTCACTACTCCCCAAAGCCTGAAATATATTCTCTAGGGAACTTATCCATTTCTCAGCTACTAATGGACTTGTACTCCCATTTAATGTTGGTGGTTGTTGCCTCATGAAGTGATCTAACATTGATCCTCCATGCGGTGGACCTGGGTGATTCATATGGGTAAGGTTATTATTCATAACCTGAGTGAGTTGTCCCAGTATGGTGATTAGTTGATCAGCACTGGTTTCATCACTAGCTCCACTATAATTATCTTGGACAAGAGGGAAATCCCTACATGGAGTATTTGCATTGATACGATTTCCATTTCTTCCACTAAGAGCCATTCTTAAACAATGGCATAAACTAGATCAGTTTATGAATCAAAATACATAAATCCATACTTATAAAACACTTAACATAAATTGATTTGTTTATGGATATAATCCATAATAATAAAAATGTTTTCTTTGTGGAAGTATATACTCATAAACCATTCATACTTATTTGTAAATAAAATGAGAGTTATCCTAACCATATCCCCCGGGAGTGCCGTAACCAAGATTGCAGCAAGGCCCGTTGTCGTGAACCAGTTCCCGTTCGAGTCTAGATCAAAGCGGTGTTTTCGGGTTTTACCCCAGTTACCCAGATTCAGGGCATTATTACCTAATATTGGTATGACCACAAGAAAGATCAAGTCTCGAAAGACCGATTAGTTTAGTAACCATGGAATAACTAGATACATTCATAATGTTTACATTACATCATAAAATGAAAACTACAATAATATACTCTCCATATTCCACACTCTTATCCCCTCATACTATCCCTGCAAGTCATTCATAAAATACTTCTTCACATCCAGGGAAAAATAAAACATATAAAGGGGTGAGCTCAAATGCCCAGTAAGAATAACAATATATCGGAAACTTTCATAAATAAGCATAAACATTTAAGGAAATGTATAACTAAAACAAAATCCTTTTAAAACATGAAATTCAGCCTAATATGGCAGAATTAAAATGAAATAATTCCATATACTTATTGACATGGATATTCTACTAGTCGAATAATAACATGCAATATCAATTACCACTTTCATAATGATGGAATGCATAATGCCAGACCATCATAACCACATAGTCAAGGCCTCGTGCCAAGACTACAAATAATATTTTGTCAAGGTATTGTGCCAAGACACTAGTTTGTCTCATGATACCTACCAATGCTTCGAGGAGCTATAGCGGGCTCCACCCGTCACTTATTAAGTCCAATGCATTCCTTATATGAATAGTTTTAAACATAACATAAACATTTGTATCAAAACTAGCATACGAAATGTCAATACTTTCTTCATAAACCATGAATGGTATAAAAATAAAACACTCACAGTCAAACATATCACAAAACAATCAATACAATAAAGAAGTTTTGTATCATAATAAATCAACTCCAAATAAACATAAAATCCATCAAAGGATGTTGACATAGATGAAATCAAAACTCTTTTTAGAGAAATATCTCTTCTATTTTGAAATCATTTTAGAGTCATATATTTATAAAATAAAAAAATTTCATTGAAAATATTCTTATAAGCTTGTATGGGATGCTTAGACGATTTTATAATGGCGGAAAATAGCCGCACCCGCCATATAACTTAAAAAAATTCTTACCTTAATTCTGTCGAAAAGGTTAAAAAGGACCTTGTTTGGAAAACGACAGAAATATTCCTTAATAAACATCTTATAAAAAGTAAACAAGGGTATAAATGAATTTATCCCATAGTATTTAAAGTAGTAAGAATGATTTGAAGTATATTTTTAAGAAACAAGGATGTGGATGATAAAGAGGTCTGAGTAGATAATTACGTATAAACAACCTCGGATAATGAAAAGATTGTGAAATTAATCCTTACCTTGTAATTTTCCTTGGTTGGGGTAGGTTAACCTCCTGTATAATGGTGAAATAATTGTTATTAAATTATACAAGAATCATATACATTAATATGATATCATATATGATCTTTTAACATTGCTTTGTTAATAATATCTTAGAATTATCGTTGTTTTGGGTGTTAACTTACTCATTTCATTTTATATGTTTTGTTACATAAGCCATGTTTGTTATGGATAGGTTGTATCTTATTCATATCCAGAATTCTATCAAGTCCTTAGACATTTTTTTTAATCATCAAATGAGAATTATACTTGAATGGATACAATGGAGAATGAATCTCATCGCGTTCGTGGAGACGGTAGTCCATATGTACGCACAAGTGACAATATCATTATTTTGATATTAAAATAATATATGATTGGATGGTATATCATATATACAGAATATTTATCATGTTATATTTATTATTTACATGAATTACACATCTTTTTTATACCCATACAAAAAATAATATATTGAATAACAATTACACCACAACGTGGAGACGGAAAGCCGTACGTACGCACGTATGGTGACATGTCATTCAAAGGATGGATAGAATACTGAATATGGTTATACCATATTTATAATTACATAAAAGTATATAAAATATACTGGAGTTATTATTTTATAATGTAAATAACAAAGAAAGAAGAAGTTGAAGAAGAAAGGAACTTGAAAGAGGGTGGTGAAAACATTTTCTCTTCTTCGGGTTCTTCCTTTTGATTTTATCAAAAAGGCTCCTTAGGTTGGATTTATGATCAAACTAAGGCCTATAAGTTGAATTGAGGGAAGTTAGAGAGTATTTGGGAAGGTTTTGGCCGATCACAAAGGCTTTTAATGTGTCAATTAGTGAGAAGGGAGAGTGCCCTTTTATAAGAGGGGTGAGGGACACCTTTGGAAAAGATGGAAATATTATTTTATAATAAATTCATATTAGGTTTCTAATGTCTTAAAAGTGTATTATTTAAAGTTTAAGGTGGTTATGGGTATAAAACAACTCATCCAATAGAATTTAAATAGTTTTGGGTCATTATATTAACCTTATCTTTTAGTTTTAACTCTTAGTTAATTAGTTTGACACTTACCATGTCAATTTGTATTTTTATATGATATAGTTAATAAACTTACTATATACCTCCAAGAGACACCCAAGTGGTCCATTAATGATAAACCTATCATGATATAAGTCTCTTGGACGAACCATAGATTTTTAGGAATTGAATATCAATTAATAATATAATATTTGTTTTAAAAACTCTTTTATGTCAATGTTGACACAATTCAATAATTGATTTTTATTAAAGTCTTAAAAACATTATTAATTCAAAAAAAATTCATTTAAGAAAAACTATAATGTAATATTAAGAAATAAAAGTAATGTTTTTCATAAAAACTTTCAAATTATATTAATTTTAACATTTATAATACCAATTATTTGATTCTTTCATTAATAAGGAAAATACTGCACCATTATCGTGTCATAAATAATATTAATTATTAAAATTATGAAAATTATAAATAAAATACAATTATGTAGGAAATATTTTTATCTTTATAATGAATATTTATAGTACAAAATCTAACATATATAACTCTATGTAAAAATTGTTTTTCTAAAATATATATGCTTATGTCATTTTTGTATTTATTTTAACTTAATTAATATAAAGTGTCATTATCACTTACAAGTGGCTCCATGGGGTCCCAAAATCGACCCAAAGATTACCATGGTTGAAAATGTATTAACCAATAAGGCTAGGACACGTTTTAGGGTAATTTATTATTATTATAATATTATTTGTTTACCCTTATTTACCGGATTTACCCTTTAACCATGGTAAATAAAATTTTTACCGAAGTAATTATTCAAAATGTCTAAAAATAAAAGTTACCTATTTACACAATTTGGACAACCTGATTTCAAATATGGAATCCATTTTTCCAAATTTAAAACACATAAGTGGTATAAATTAATTTAAAATTAATTCTTGTTGTTAAAACAAAAAACATGTTTTTAAGAGATAATAACTATGAAAAGATTGATACTTGTTCATGTCTGGTTTAATTGTGAAATTATGTACAATGACCAACATTGTATTAAATGGTAAAAATATATTCTAAATATACTTTAAAACTACTCAAATTCATAATTTATCACTATTAATTATTTCGATTAAAAAAGTTGTTTTTAATTAAAATTTAGTAATTTTCATTATTCATCAAAATATAAATGTTATCCGAAAAGTTCCAAAATTTTACCCTAGGATAATTTTGATATTCCGAATCCAAAAATGATGTCAATTATGAGAGATGAAATTTATAAAATTTTAAAAAATGGGTATTACTATTCATAACGGCCAGTTTGATTGGTTGTGGTGTGTGTTAGAACTCGAAGTTGCGTACAACACGTGCTACTGTATTATTCAAAGGGAAGCGTACCGTGGAAGCTTGGGGTGTTAAATTCTCCTCTCCTTAATATAATTTCATCCTCAAAATTTCTAGAATACTACCTCATGAAATGACTTAGGTGGTTCTTCATTATAAGATCCTCAGGTTCCCACATTTCCCCTTCCATCTTATGGTTTCTCCATAGAACTTTTACCAGACGAGTCGTTCGGTTTCTCAGCACTTGTTCTCCTGTATCAAGAATCCAGATGGGATCTTCTCAATAAGATAGATCGGGTTCCAGTTATAATTCCTCATAGGTGAGTACATGTGTTGGGTTAGGCATATATTTTCTCAACAATGATACATGGAACACATTGTGAACTTTGGAGTGATTTGGCGGCATTGCCAAACGGTAAGATACAACCCCAATTCGTTCTAGAATTTCGAAAGGACCGATGTACCTGGGAATCAATTTACCTCTCTTGCCAAAACGTATAACTCCATTCCATGGAGATAACTTCAAGAAAATATGATCTCCCACCTAAAATTCCAAATCCTTTCTTCGGTTTTCAGCATAGCTCTTCTGTCTACTTTGAGCAGCTTTGATGTTGTTTTGGATTACCTTCACCTTTTCCATCGTTTCCTCCACCAGTTCTCGGCCTAAAAGTTTTCTTTCACCAACGTCATCCCAACAGGTTGGTGTACGACATCTCTTTCCGTATAATGCTTCATATAGTGCCATCTGAATACTTTAATGGAAGATATTATTATAGGAAAATTCCACCAGAGGTAAATATTGATCCCACATACCCTGAAATTCAAGTGAACATGATCTCAACATGTCTTCTAAGGTTTGAATAGTCCGATCTGATTGTCCATCTGTTTGAGGGTGGTAAGCAGTGTTCAAATGAAGTTTAGTATCCAAGGATTTTTGAAGACTCTTCCAGAATATTGATGTAAAACGGGGATCACGATCATAAAAAATTGATAGGGGTACTCCATGAAGTCTCACGACTTCATTAATATATATCCTTGCTAGACGTTCAAGTTGTAAATCTTCTCTTATAGCAAGAAAATGTGCTGACTTGGTAAGACGATCAACAATGACCCATATTGCATCATTCTTTCTAGGATTCTTTGGTAGCCCCATGATGAAGTCCATCGTAATATTATCCCATTTCCACTCCGGTATGGGAAGTGGTTGCATGACTCCTCCAGGCTGTTGCCTTCCATATTTCACTTGTTGACAAACCATACACATTGACACAAAATCAGCAATCTCCCTCTTCATGTTGTCCCACCAAAAATGTTCTTTCAAGTCTCTATACATTTTAGTGCTCCCATGGTGTCTAGAGAAATTGGAACTATGAGCATCATCCAACAATTCTCTTTTTAGATCAGGTATATTGGGAACACAAAGTCTCTTCCCAAATTTCAAAATTCCATCTTCATACCCAAAGTCATTCAATCTCCCATCATTCCCAGCTTTAATCTTCTTTTGAAACTCTTCATCACCGGTCTGAGAACTCTTTATCCTTTCAAGTAAAGATGGTTTGGAAAACATTTGTAAAAGTATTGATGTTTCACCTTCTATGGTAATTCCCATATCCATCTTCACTAGATCCATGAAAATAGGATCCCTTTCAATTCTCATCATGTTCAAAACTCCATGATCTTTTCTGCTCAAAGCATCTTCCACCTTGTTTGCCTTCCTCGGGTTGTAGTGTATCGTGCAATCATAATCCTTGAGTAGTTCAAGCCATCTCCTTTGCCATATGTTGAGTTCTTTTTGTGAGAAAATATACTTCAAACTATTGTGATCAGTATAAATCTCACATTTTTTCACCATAGAGGTAGTGCCTCCATATCTTCAAAGCAAAGATCACAGCTACTAACTTGAGATCATGAGTAGGATAGTTTTTCTCATGAATTTTAAACTGTTGTGATGCATAGGCAATAACCCTATCATTCTGCATAAGGACACAACCAAGTCCTTTCTTCGATGTATCACTATAAATAATGAACCCATCATTCCCCGATGGTAGATTCAATATAAGAGCATTGAATAATCTTCTCTTCAGTTCTTCGAAACATTTTTCACACTCTTTTTTCCAAAAAAATTTAACACCTTTACGTGTGAGCATTATTAATCGGTTATCCAATCGGGAAAAATTTTGGACGAAACATTGATAATAACCTAACAAACCAATAAAACTACGTACCTCAGTTATACTTGTCGGTACAAGCCATTCTTGGATTTCCATGTTCTTAGAAGGATCAATAGAGATTCCATCTTTAGAGAAAATGTGGCCAAGAAAAGAAATCTCCTGAAGCCAGAATTCACACTTGCTAAACATCCCATATAATTCATGTCTTCTCAGAATTTTCAAGATAATGCGCAAGTGATTTTCATGATCTTCGTAGATTTTGGAGTATACCAATATATAATCAATAAATACCACTAGAAAATCATCAAGATATTATATGAAAACTATATTCATTAGATCCATGAATACATAGGGAGCATTAGTCATCCCAAAAGGCATTACCGTAAACTCATAATGCATGTACCTTGTTCTAAATGTTGTCTTTGGAATGTATTCCTTCTTCACACACAACTGATGGTATCCAGATCGAAGGTCAATCTTTGAAAATTATTGAGCTCCATGCAGTTGTTCAAATAAATCATCAATGCAAGGTAGGGGATACTTGTTCTTTATTGTTATAGCATTGATCTCCCTGTAGTGAATACATAACCTCATAGATCCATCTTTCTTTTTAACAAAAAGAACAGGGGCTCCCCATGGAGAAACATTAGGGAAAATAAATCCCTTATTACTCAATTCCTCTAGTTGTTTCTTTAGTTCAACTAATTCCACAGTGGCCATTCTATAAGGGGTCTTCGATATAGGTCGTGATCTAGGAATTAAATCAATAGAAAACTCAACTTATCGTTCTAGAGGACGTCCAGGTAAATCTTCAAGAAACACATCTATATATTCTTTCACAATAGGTACATCCTCTATTTGAACATTCATTTCCTCACCCATAGTAATTTCATTCTCTTCCTCCCCAATAATTGAATTTAGTTGAGCTACTATGGGTGGATATTGATAAGAATTAGGTGGTGATGATTCTTCTCTAAAGATAAGGTGCTCCTTATCATCATCATCAAAAATCGTAACCTCCTTCTTCCAACAATAAATCTTCGCATCGTGGTCCAAAATCCAATCCATACCTATGATTATATCAAACTCAATCATACGTATGACGATGAGATTAGCGGATAAAGAACATTTATGTGCTCTAATGGGGACTGATTCACAAAACATTGTTGCAATGATACATCCATTAAGAATTTTAACAGACAACTCCCATGTTAAATCAAATTGGAAACATCTAATTTTCTTAGTAATATGGGAAGATATGAAGCAATGAGATGATCCAGAATCAAATAATTCATTTTCTAAACTTGAGAAAAACCATTAAATTACCTGCCACCATGTCTTTCGGAGATTCTACCTCAGCAGTAGTGATAGCATAAGCTTGGCCTTGATCCCTTGGCCTTTTCTGAGGTAAGTACCTCTGACGCTTAGGACATTCATTTTCATAATTTCCCATCTCCTTGCAATTTTAGCATTGGACATTGGTAGCTTCATTCTTCCCCTTGCAATCACGAGCTTGGTGGCCTTTTTCACCACACTTGTAACAGACTCCCATTCCTTTTATGCAAGTACCAGGGTGTTTCTTCCCACATTTACTGCAGGATGGATATTCTAATTTTCTCTTCTTCCCCTTATTTCCATTCCTATATTGATCAACAGATCTCTTCTTCTCTAGCTTTGCTTTAAAGTCATAAGACTTAGAGAATTCTTTTTCTATCTTGATAGGACATGAGACAATGTCTTTGTACGACGAGAAGGATTGTGAGACTAATGCTCGATGGAGAAATGGTTTTAACCCATCAAAAAAATGATCAATCTTACTTCTTGAGTTACGTATATAATCTCCTGTATACCTTGCTAACCTTGTAAAGTTATCCTCATACTTTGCGACATTCCCATCCTCCTTTTGTCTCAAACTCAGAAATTGCCTTTCCATATCTGCTTGATGGTCACGAGAAAAGTATTTTTCTAAAAATATATCTTTGAACTCCCTCCATTCCATATTTGATACTTCATCATCTTCCTTCATGTTTTGAATCAATGACCACCATTGATAGGCATCTCCAGTGAGGAGATAAACTGCCATGACAACTTTTTCCCTTTCACTACTCCCCAAAGCCTGAAATATTTTCTCTATGGAACTTATCCATTGCTCAGCTACTAATGGATTTGTACTCCCATTAAATGTTGGTGGATTCTGCCTCATGAAGCGATCTAACATTGATCCTCCACGTTGTGGATTAGGGTGCTCCATACAGGTAAGGTTATTATTCATAACCTGAGTGAGTTGTCCCAGTATGGTGATTAGTTGATCAACACCAGTTGCATCACTATCTCCACTATAATTATCTTGAGCAGGAGGAAAATCCCTACTTTTAGTGTGTGCATTGATATCGTTTACATTTTTTCCACTAGGTGCCATTTCTAAACAATGTCATAAACTAGATCAGTTTATGAATCAAAATACATAATTCTATACTTATAAAACAGTTAACATAAATTGAAAAATGTATGGATATAATCCATAATCATAAAAATGTTTTCTTTGTGGAAGTATATACTCATAAACCCTTCATAATAATTTGTAAATAAAATGAGAGTTATCCTAAGCATATCTCCCGAGAGTGTCATAACCAAGTGTGCAGCAGGGCCCGTTGTCGTGCACCAGTTCTTGTTTGAGTCTACCTCAAAGCGGTGTTTTTGGGTTTTAACCCTAGGTAAATATGTGCAAGATCCTACTCTATTTGATTGTATCCAGACAGGGATGTATTTCTCAGAAAACTCACAAAATCTCTACAATACCAAAATTCTAGGAAGTTATTCTATACTAATCCTAAAATTCCATCTTATGTCTATGTGTTCTAATCAGAGTTTATCTAAATCTAGCTTCCAAGGTTTGTACTAAACTTCCTCTTATACCAACTGTAACACCCCGAACCCATTTACCCAGAGTTAGTGAATTATTACATAACATTGGCATGATCAGAAGAAAGATCAAGTCTCGAAAGACTGATTAGTTTAGTAGCCATGGAATAACTGGATACATTCATAAAGTTTACATTACATCATAAAATGAAAACTATAACAATATTGTCTCCATAGTCCACACTCTTATCCCCTCATACTATCCCTGCATGTCATTCATAAAATACTTCTTCACATCCTGGGAAAAATAAAACATAGAAAGGGGTGAGCTCAAATGCCCAGTAAGAATAACAATATAGAGGAAACTTTTGTAAATAAGCGTAAACATTTAAGGCAATGTATAACTAAAAAAAGCCTTTTAAAACTTGAACTTCAGCATAATATGGCAGAAATAAAATGAAATAATTCCATATACTTATTCACATGGATATTCTACTAGTCGAATAATCACATGCAATATCAATAACCACTATCATAATAATGGAATGCATAATTCCAGACTATCATAACTACATAGTCAAGGCCTCGTGCCAAGAATACAAATAATATTTTGTCAAGGCCTTGTACCAAAACACTAGTTTGTCTCATGAGACCTACCGATGCATCGAGGAGCTATATTGGGCTCTACCCATCAATTATTAAGTCCAATTCATTCCTCATATGAACAGGTTTAAACATAACATAAACATTCGTATTAAAACTAACATACAAAATGTCAATACTTTCTTCATAAACCATGAATGGTATAAAAATAAAACATCCATAGTCAAACATATCACAAAACCATCCATAAAATATGAAAGTTTTGTATCATAATAAATCAACTCCAAATAAACTTAAATTCCATCAAAGGATGTTGACATAGAGGAAATCAAAACTCTTTTTAGAGAGATATCTCTTTCTATTTTGAAATCATTTTAGAGTCATATATTTATAAAATAAAACGTTTTCTTTGAAAATATTCTTATATTCTTGTAAGGGAAGCTTTGACGATTTTATAACGGTAGAAAATAGTTGCACACGCTGTATAAGTTAAAAAAACATTCTTACCTTAATTCTTTCCAAAATGTTAAAAAGGACCTTGTTTGGAAAATGAAAGAAATAATCCTTAATAAACTTATTATAAAAAATCAACAAGGTTATAAATGACTTTATCCCATTTTATTTAAAGTAGTAAGAATGATTTGAAATATATTTTTAAGAAATGTGGATGTGGATGATAAAGAGGTCCCAGTAGATAATTATGTATAAACAACCTCGGATAATGAAGAGATTATGAAATAAATCCTTACCTTATACATTTCCTTGGTTGGGGTAGGTTAACCTCTTGTATAATGGTGAAATAATTGTTATTAAATTATACAAGAATCATATACATTAATATTATATCATATATGATCTTTTAACATTTCTTTGTTAATAATATCTTAGAATTATCGTCGTTTCAGTTATTAACTTACTCGTTTTCTTTTATATGTTTTGTTACATAAGACATGTTTGTTATGGATAGGTTGTATATTATTCATATCCAGAATTATATCAAGTCCTTAAACATTATTTTTAATCCTCATATGAGAATTATACTTTAATGGATACGATGGAGAATGAATCTCATCGCATTCGTGGAGACGGTAGTCCGTACGTACGCATGAGCGACAATATCATTCTTTGGATATTAAAATAATATATGATTGGATGGTATATCATATATAAATAATCCTTATCATGTTATATTTATTATTTACCTTAAATACACATCATTATTATAACCATCCAAATAATAATATATTTAATAACTATTACACCACAACTTGGAGACGGTAAGCCATACGTACGCACGTATGGTGACATGTCATTCAAAGGATGGATAGAATACTGAATATGGTTGTACCATATTTATAATAACAACAAATTATATAGAATATACTGGAGTTATTATTTTAGAATGGAAATAACAAAGAAATAAGAAGTTGAAGAAGAAAGGAACTTGAAAGAGGGTGGTGAAAACATTACCTCTTCTTTGGGTTCTTCCTTTTGATATGATCAAAAGGGCTCCTTAGGTTGGATTTATGATCAAAATAAGGCCTCTAGGTTGAAGTGAGGTAATTTTAGAGAGTATTTTTGTAGGTTTTGGCCGAGCCAAAAGGCTTTGAATGTGTGAATTAGGGAGAAGGGGGAGTTCCCTTTTATAAGAGGGGTGAGGGACACCTTTGGAAAAGCTAGAAATATTATTTTATAATAAATTCATATTCGGTTTATAATGGCTCAAAAGTGGATTATTTAATGGTTAAGGTGGGGATGGGTCGCAAACCACTCATCCTATAGAATTTAGACAGGTTTGGGTCATTATATTAACCTTATCTTTTAGTTTTAACTCTTAGTTAATTAGTTTGACACTTACCATGTCACTTTGCATTTTTATATTTTATAGTTAATAAACTTACTATATACCTCCAAGAGACCCCCAAGTGGTCCATTAATGATACACCTATCATGATATAAGTCTCATGGACGACCCTTAGATTTTTAGGAATTGAATATAAATTAATAATATAATATTGGTTTTAAAAACTCTTTTATGTCAATTTTGACACAATTCAATAATTGATTTTTATTAAAGTCTTAACAACTTTATTAATTCAAAACAAATTAATTTATTCAATAATATAATGTCATATTAAGAAATAAAAGTCATTTATGTCATCAAAACATTCAAATTATATTAATTTTAACATTTATAATACCAATTATTTGATTCTTTCATTAATAAGGAAAATACTGCATCATTATTGTGTCATAAATAATATATAATATTAAATTTATAAAAATTATAAATAAAGGTCCATTATGTAAGAAATATTTTTATCTTTCTAATTAATATTTATAGTCCAAAATCCAACATATATAACCCTATGTAAAAATTGTTTTTCTAAAAGATATATGGTTATGTCATTTTTGTATTTATTTTAACTTAATTAATATAAAGTGTCATTATCACTTACAAGTGGCTCCATGGGGTCCCAAAATCGACCCAAATATGCACATGTTCGGACGTGTATCAACCAATAAGGTTAGGACATGTTTTAGGGTAATTTATTAATATTATTATATTATTTTGTTTATCCTTATTTATCGGATTAACCTTTAACCACGGTAAATAAAAGTTTTACCGGAGTAATTATTCAAAATGTCTAAAAATAAAAGTAACCTATTTACACAATTTGGACATCCTGATTCCAAATATGGAATCCATTTTTTTAAATTCAAAACACAGAAGTGGCAGAAATTAATTTAAAATTTTTTCCTGTTGTTAAAACAAAAAGCGTGTTTTTAAGAGATAATAACTATCAAAAGATTGACACTTGTTCATGTCTGGTTTAATTGTGAAATTATGTCCAATGACCAACATTGTATTAAATGGTAAAAATATATTCTAGATATACTTTAAAACTACTCAAATTCATAATTTATCACTTTTAATTATTTTGATTAAAAAAGTTGTTTTTAATTAAAATCTAGTGATTTTCACTATTCATCAAAATATAAATGTTATCCGAAAAGTCCCAAAATTTTACCCAAGGATAATTTCGATATTTAGAATCCAAAAATGAAGTCAATTTTGAGAGATGAAATTTATAAAATTTCAAAAAGTGGGTGTTACTATTCATAATGGCTAGTTTGATTTGTTGTGGTGTGTGGTAGAACTCGAAGTTGCGTACAACACACGCTACTGTATTATTCAAAGGGAAACGTACTGTGGAAGCTTGGGGTGTTACAACTTTGGTTCCACTTTTTTACCTAGAATTTAATTTATATTTATCTTTCCATTTGTGAATTTTTCTATATCCTTTCTCTATTTCTCATTATACATTTTCAGTTCAGCATTTTTTTAACATTTGAGCATTCTTTTCCTTTTCAATCTCTAGGGAAGATTTAACAGTGCTAGATAAAGAATGTTGTTTATTGAAGGCTTTGTACTTGTCGTTAAGTTCATTATAGGTCTCTTCTAGTAAATTACAATATTCAAATAATTCTTCACTAGACATGTTTTCAAATTCAGAATCAGAATCAGAATCAACTCTAGAATAGTATGAATTTAAAGCAGGAGGGTCCAGTGTTAACTCAGATGTGTTTGTAATAAAACACATGTTAGCTTTATGAGAATCTTCATCCTTAGCATAATAAGAATCAATTGATGTGTCGTCTGAAGTAATTCATATTGCTTTCATTTTTTATTATACTTATTGTCCTTATAGTCAGGTTTCTTTCTGAACTTCAATTTTGGACAGTCAGCTTTAATGTGACCTTTTCTCTTGCATTCATAGCTAATAACTTCATCGATCTTATCAGCTTTCTTACAATCCTTTTTCCAATGACCTTTGTTGTCATATTTACCTTTTTAGTTTTATTTTTTGAAGAATTTCTTCTTCCTATAGAATTTCTTAAATCTTCTGGCTATTTGAGCCATCTCAGCATCACTATCAGAATCAGAACTTTCACTTGTTGAGATTTCCATAGGTATGTGAATTTTCTTTTTTGTCCTTGCTCCTTGAGGTAGTAGACTTAAATTCTACTAACTTCCTTTTAGGTTCATCATCTTCTTCCTTATTCACCTTGAGTTCTTCCTCATACATCATAATCTTACCAATTAGCTCCTGGACAGGCAGAGCACCAATGTCACATGACTCTCTTATTGAAACAGATGTGCCTCTCTATCGGTCTGGAAGACATCTCAATATTCCCATAATTTGTTCCTTTGATGGAACAACCTTTCCAAGGGAACTCATAGTGTTGACAATCTCATTGATCCTGAGATACATATCAGAAATAGGTTCATCAGTCTTCATTTTAAAATTATCATATTTAATAGTATAAGTGTTCAATATCATTTCTTTAACATTGGTTGTTCCTTCGTGAGAAACACCCAAAGTATCCCATATTTCATAAGCAGTTTTGCAAGAATATATTCTATTAAACTCTTCATCTCCTAGAGCATAATATAGGGAATTCATACCTTTATAGTTATTATTGTAAGTTGTTTTAGTAGGTTCATCCCAAGTTGTTCTTTCAGTTTCTGGAATCTTATATTGAGTTTTTATAGCAGTCCAGATGTCAAAACCCATACAATCTAAGTAAATTTTCATTTTAAGTTTCCACTGGGCATAGTTTGTACCGTTGAAGAAAGGTGGCATGTTGGTAGCAGCACCTTCTAGTCTGTTATCCATAGTTAGATTTTAGAAAATATATTTAAAGGGATAAAATTTATAACTAACATAAATTTATGATCTTTAAGATACAACTAAAATCACAGTTTAAAAATAGAATGATTTGAAATCTTTTTAAAACACAACCTCTGATACCAAATGTTGGTCGTAGTGGATACTCCAGAGGGGGGTGAATTGAGTACCAATTAATATTTATGTTTAATAAATATTTCTATTAAAATCACCAATTTATAAAACAAGTTAAACTGTAGTGAATTTGTATTACAGTAAAGGGTCAGTTAGGTTTTAAAGAGATTGATTAGTTCTTAGTTAATTTAATCTGAAGATCAATTAACTTTTGAACCTAACCTAATGCTTTACAGTACATACAAACACTTTCTAGTCTAACTATAAAAGTAACTTTAAAATAGATTTTTTTTTAAAAATAATTAGGAGCAGAATATAAAATATATAGTATATTTTAAACATAATCTAAGAATGAATAGAATAGGTAAAACAAGTGGTTCGGTCTCAAGCTGAGACCTAATCCACTCCACTTGGTGATCACCTGCCACCAAACAGTTTATATAAATAAACTCTAAACCACACCCTGGATTGGGGTTGACAACAGTTCATAGACTGTCCAGGCCACGTACACTACGGGAAAAATGGGTATTTGCGACGGGTTATTTGCGACGGGGATAAATCTCGTCGCAAATAGTCTCGTTAGAAACTTATTTGCGACGGGTTAGCTTTTCCTGTCGCAAAAGGACCGGCGCGCTTTGCGCGCCAAATCGCGGAAAAGTTATTTGCGACGGGCGGTTACCGCCCGTCGCAAATAACCGGCGGCGGTAAAAGATATTTGCGACGGGAATATATCCCTGTCGCAAATAGTATGTCGGCAGGTTATTATTTGCGACGGGACCCGTCGCAAATAACTATTTAACCGTTGAACGTAATAAATGCGGGCTAAGGTATTTGCGACGGGTACCGTCGCAAATAGTCCCGTCGCAAATAATCTAACCTATAAATACCCACCATCTGTTTTTTTTTCATTCATTCTCAAAATCGATCTTCTACTTCTCTCAAAACTCTATTTTTAGAGTTCAGCGTTTCTTGAGTTTAATTTTTTTTCTGGGGTTGATATTGAAGTTTTCAACAACGATCAGAGATCAACCTCAGATCAATTTTAAAGGTATTTATCTTCATTTTAATTTAATATTTATTTTAAATTTTTTATTAGTTTTAATTATTCTTAATTGGTTGTAATTTAATTATGTTTACATTGTTTTGTTACTTAATAAATTTAAATTATTAGTATTCATTGTTCATAGTTAAATGGTAATTAGGAATAATTAGTAATAATTAACAATAATTAAGAATAAATACTAATAATTAGTAATAAATACCAATAATTAGGAATAATTAGTAATAATTAGCAATAATTACCAATAATTAGTAATAATCAGTAATAATTAGTAATAATTAGTAATAATTACCAATAATTAGTAATAATTACCAACAATTAGTAATAATTACCAAAAATTAGTAATAATTACCAATAATTAGTAATAATTACCAATAATTAGTAATAATTACAAACAATTACCAATAATTCGTAATAATTACCAATAATTAGTAATAATTACCCATAATTCGTAATAATTAGTAATAATTAGTAATAATTAGTAAGAATTAGTAATAATTAGTAATAATTACCAATAATTAGTAATAATTACCAATAATTGGTAATAATTACCAATAATTAGTAATAATTACCAATAATTAGTAATAATTACCAATAATTCGTAATAATTACCAATAATTAGTAATAATTACCAACAATTAGTAATAATTAACAATAATTAGTAATAATTAACAATAATTAGTAATAATTACCAATAATTAGTAATAATTACCAATAATTAGTAATAATTACCAATAATTAGTAATAATTGGTAATAATTAGTAATAATTACCAATAATTAGTAATAATTACCAATAATTAGTAATAATTACCAATAAGTACCAATAATTAGTAATTATTAGTAATAATTAGTAATAATTAGTAATAATTAGTAATAATTACCAATAATTAGTAATAATTACCAATAATTAGTAATAATTACAAATAATTAGTAATAATTACCAATAATTAGTAATAATTACCAATAATTAGAAATAATTACCAATAATTAGTAATAATTAGTAATAATTAGTAATAATTACCAATAATTAGTAATAATTACCAATAATTAGTAATAATTACCAATAATTAGTAATAATTAGTAATAATTACCAATAATTATCCATAATTAGTAATAATTACCAATAATTACCCATAATTAGTAATAATTAACAATAATTAGTAATAATTCCCAATAATTAGTAATAATTACCAATAATTAGTAATAATTAGAAATAATTACCAATAATTACCACTAATTAGTAATAATTAATAATAATTACCAATAATTAGTAATAATTAGAAATAATTACCAATAATTACCACTAATTAGTAATAATTAATAATAATTACCAATAATTAGTAATAATTAGTAATAATTGCCAATAATTAGTAATAATTACCAATAATTAGTAATAATTACCAATAATTAGTAATAATTACCAATAATTAGTAATAATTAACAATAATTAGTAATAATTAACAATAATTAGTAATAATTACCAATAATTAGTAATAATTACCAATAATTAGTAATAATTACCAATAATTAATAATAATTAGTAATAATTACCAATAATTAGTAATAATTACCAATAATTAGTAATAATTGGTAATAATTAGTAATAATTACCAATAATTAGTAATAATTACCAATAATTAGTAATAATTGCCAATAATTACCAATAATTAGTAATAATTAGTAATAATTAGTAATAATTAGTAATAATTAGTAATAATTAGTAATAATTAGTAATAATTACCAATAATTAGTAATAATTACCAATAATTAGTAATAATTACCAATAATTAGTAATAATTACCAATAATTAGTAATAATTACCAATAATTAGTAATAATTACCAATAATTAGTAATAATTAGTAATAATTAGTAATAATTACCAATAATTACCAATAATTATCCATAATTAGTAATAATTACCAATAATTACCCATAATTAGTAATAATTAACAATAATTAGTAATAATTCCCAATAATTAGTAATAATTACCAATAATTAGTAATAATTAGAAATAATTACCAATAATTACCACTAATTAGTAATAATTAATAATAATTACCAATAATTAGTAATAATTAGAAATAATTACCAATAATTACCACTAATTAGTAATAATTAATAATAATTACCAATAATTAGTAATAATTAGTAATAATTACCAATAATTAGTAATGATTAGTAATAATTAGTAATAATTAGTAATAATTACCAATAATTAGTAATAATTACCAATAATTAGTAATAATTACCAATAATTAGTAATAATTACCAATAATTAGTAATAGTTAGTAATAATTAGTAATAGTTAGTAATAATTAGTAATAATTAGTAATAATTAGTAATAATTAGTAATAATTAGTAATAGTTAGTAATAATTAGTAATAGTTACCAATAATTAGTAATAATTACCAATAATTAGTAATAATTACCAATAATTAGTAATAATTACCAATAATTAGTAATAATTACCAATATTTACCAATATTTACCAATATTTACCAATATATACCAATATTTTCCAATATTAACAAATATTTACCAATAATTACCAATATTTACCACCAATAATTACGAATAATTACCAATAATTAGGAATAATTACCAATAATTTGGAATAATTATCAGTAATTTGGAATAATTACCAATAATTAGGAATAATTACCAATAATTAGGAATAATTACTAATAATTAGGAATAATAACATTATTACATTATTTGTATATTTTATTATTAATATTAAAATAATATAATTTTCTATATTATATACAATTCTCTTTTCATCTGTGTGTTTTCTGTCTCCACATGTAATATTTGCCTTCTTTTTCAAAATTATCAACCTACTCGCCAATGGAGAGGTGAAAGTGAATGAAAATATTACATGTGGAGACAGAATGTTAAACACACAGATGAAAGGAAAATTGTATATAATATATGAAATTATATTATTTTAATATTAATAATAAAATATACTAATAATGTAATAATGTTATTATTATATAATTAATATTTATGAAAAAATTATATCAGTATTATTAAAAAAATAAAAAATCAATATAATATTAAAATTATCAATATTTGTAACAGGTTTTTCTTTATTCTCAACATATTCAATCCTTGCTTGAGTGTTTTTTCTAACAAATTATTCAAAACCAGTAATGCTTTTATATTTTATAGAAAAATATGGAACAACGAGGTCGCAACAGTCATTATTAGATGACCGCATATGAATAAATCAACGTAGAAATCCAAACAGTTCTAGTTTAAATCTAGTATATATAGAGGGTGCGGAGACTTTTTTATCATTTGCGGCATCAAATCCAGAATTTGTTTCAGAAGGCAAAATAAAATGCCCTTGTAGAAAATGCGCATTGAGAACGTTTGACACGTTTGACAAAGTGGGGGGAAATCTCTTGAGTTTTGGTTTTCAACCAGATTATGTTTTTTGGTATCAACATGGTGAATGCAATTCCAGAGTAGGTGATACCAACTTGATTTCGGATCCATCCCGGTTTCAAGATTTAGTACATGATGTTGCAGGTTCATCTGTTCAATATACAGAAACTCCGGCTGATATAGATTCAAATCCTGAGTTGGCACCATCTGAATTTTATGAGTTGTTGAGGTCTGCTGAGGATGCATTATATCCTGGCTGCAAGATGAGAAAATTAGAAGCAGTTGCAAAATTTATGGCTATAAAATCAGATAACAGAATGTCAAACACCTGTTTTGACCAGATATTTTCTTTGCTTAAAACACTGTTACCCGAAGGAAATGTTTTGCCTGCAAATTACTATGAGAGTAAGAGTCTGGTTCGAAATTTGGGACTTACTTCTCAGAAGATTCATGCATGTTCAAATGACTGCATTTTATATTCTGGGGAAAATGAGTCGTTGAATTATAATTCTATTATTATTATATTAATTAAAATAATTTATTGACAATTTATTATTTTTATTTGTGAATTATAATTCTATTATTATATTAATTAAAATCATTTATTAATATTTTATTATTTTTTATTTTTGAATTATAATTGGATTATTATTATATTAATTAAAATAATTTATTAATAATTTATTTTTTTTATTTTTTTTATAGTATTTGCGACGGGATACTATGCCCGTCGCAAATAGTATTATTATATTCATTAAAATAATTTATTAATAGTTTTTATTTTTTTTAAAAAAATATTAATTGCGACGGGGCCCGTCACAATTACTATTTTAAAAGTTTTTTACAAATATACGGAGTAATATTTGCGACAGGAAGGATCCACATCGCAAAAAATCTCTTTAGCGACGGGCTCGTCACAAATAAGTGTTGTTGCGACGCCGTTTTCCACAACGGGTCATTTGCGACGGGCCCCCGTCGCAAAAGGACATTTGCGATGGGGGCCCGTCGCAAATGACCCGTCACAAATACCTATTTTTCTAGTAGTGGTAGGGACCTCTACCACAGTTATCATCTGAAAACAAATAATGATCAGGCCATTTAAGGACCTCTTCCACAGTTTCTGTGGGTAAACATGAGTAAAAGGTTTGGTGTGAGGACTTTGAAATCCTCCAGTTCAGCGCAGGAGTCAGTGTGTGTGCAAAATATATAGAGTACACACACTTCTTGAAAGTAAACAAAAGAATCACTTAGAGTAAGTAGAAAAGAGTTTAGAATTCTCTATTGATTAGTAGTGCAACTCTAGACTCCTTTGATTCAGCAGAAATGCTTCTGAGTCCTTCTCTGTTTTTTTCTGTTGAAAAACAGAGTGTTGTGGGTCAGCTTGTGTTCTTCCTGAGTGCAGATATTCTCTTGATTACAATGTACATTGTGTGTTCTTCAGTAGTGTTGGATTTCATGTATGATATTTCTTTTAAGATTTTTCATTGTGTTCTTTAAATTTTTGCTCAGGATTGTCTTTCTATTTAGTACATAGCACTCGAGTTTCTTGCTTTTCTGTATTGTCTCTCGTGTGCACACTTCTCTTTATCTTCTAATGCATGAGGTTGAGCCAATAGGTTCCATTTATTTTTCACCTCATACCTCATACTATTTCTACAAATAAAAATTGATTATTTGAGTGCATTAATTTCGTCAAATTTGACCGTTAAAAAGATAAATAGTAAAATGACAAAAGAGTTTAAGAAACGATGTCACAGTAGTTATGCAAATGGTGTATCCTTTATGATATCTCCATCATGGTGTCTCCATAATGGTGTCCCCTTCACGGTGTCTCCATCATGGTGTCTCATTCATGGTGTCTCCTTAACAGTGTCTCCATCACAGTGTCTCCTTCACGGTGTCTGTGTCTTGCTCACAGTGTATGTCTTACTATGTCAAGCCTCATAGTGTCTTGTACTTATAAAAACAACTGTATTCAGACTTAAATAGTAATATGCATAGATTAACTTGAGATTAACCATTATAAAGTATAAGATAACATGAAACATAAATACACATGATTGATAAGATATGTTAGATTTGTGATCATGAATAAGATTTGTAATTATTATTGAGATTTGTAAATAGTAATGAGATTTGTGATCATTAAAACATGATTAATACATGAGGAGTCCAACACCATATATATCCATAAAAGGAGTATTTTCCTCTGAAACATCGATACCATCTATAATTTTGATTGTGTTTCAAATCCACCTTATTCTCTTTATTTTTAAATCCCCCAAAATTTTTGTTATCAATCATATTCATCCTTTTCTTTTTAGAATATTTCAAACCGTAAGTATTGGAAACAATTCTAGATTCAGAACGTTCCAAAACATTCCCAACCTTGTTGGTCTTGGCCACATACATTACATTACCAGCTTTCTTCTTTTCAAAACCAATTCCATTCTTTTTCTCACCCTTTTATTTTAACTTTTGTCGAACCATATCATGTTTATCATTATGAGAACATGCACCAACTTCAGTGATAGTGTTTTGGAAACATAGAATTTTCATTTCAGCTTTAGATAAAAAATATTTGGAGAAGTTCTTGCTCTTCTTCTTTTGCTTTCACCTTTACATACAAATACACATTATGATTCTTTTAATATTAAAAAGAATTATTCAAATCATTAATATATTTAAGCTACTTCTCTTTCACACCAGAAAGAAATTAATGGATTCTTGAGCATTCATCATCGAAATTTTTGTTTTTCTTTTCAAGACTTCAGATATTCCTCCAACATTCTTTCAAATATTCATTAAAATTCATTTCATGTTGAGTTTATTCTTCATTAGAACTACTGCTTCTGAATTCATCATCATTCATTGTTGCAATAAAAGTATTTTCCCCAACATACTCAATGGAATTTTCGGATTCAACTTTAATTTCTTATTCTTCTAATTCAGCACAACTACTTTCATTACTAGAAGATCTTTCTTTATTAACTATTGCAATGAACGTGTTGTCTTCACTATAATTTTTAAAATCCTTGCTATCATCTTCCTTAGTCAAAAAGATTCTCCTTTTGGATTTAGAGATCCTGTAATCTTTCCTCTTGAAATATATTTTTTCTTTATTAGCATTTTACTTCCAAGAACTTCTTGGCCTTCTTTCTTAGTCTTCACTTTCATCTTCATCAATTTCTTCTTGATTTACTCATTGAGGACAATAAGCCACAAAATTACCAATGTCTCCACATCCAAAACACTTTAAGGGAATTTTCCATTTATACCTTCAAGTACCTCTTTTCACATTCTAATAAAATAATGACAAAATTGAATCAATAATTTTACATACCTCATTTTTTGAGTCAAAGTCTACATATTCTTCTTCTTGAAGTATCATATATTCTTTCTTGGAATCCCTGAAAGAAATTTCTATATCTACCTTTGTTTTTTTCTTCATATAATTTTCTCTTCTCATTTCATAGGTGATAAGAGTGCTATATAAATCATTAATAGATAATGTTTTAGAATCCCTTTCTTCTAATGAAAAAACTTTTGCATTGAATTTTTCAGGTAAGATTGTCAAGATATTTACAACAACTGTACAGTCTTTTAGCTTTTCACCAAGAAATCTGATAGTACTGAAAATAGCATTCACACTGGTAAAGAATTCCTCGACAGATTCATTCTCACCCATTTTCATATCTTCAAACTTAAATCTCTATATTTGTAACTTTTACTTCTTCACTTTTGTATTGCCTTTGTGAATGCTTTTTAACTTATCCCACATACCTTTAGCTATAGAAACACCATCCACTCTCAAGAAATATCTTTCAGAAAGTGATAATAATATGGCTTTATGGACCCTTCCAAAATTCTCAAGAAGCTACTTATCAAGATTTATAAGTGGAGCACTGTCACCAATGGGAGGAAACCCAGTTGTTGCAGCTTCAAGAACATCATAACTGATAGACATAAGATATGGTAGCATTCTATATTTCTAGATATAATAGTTCTTTCCATCAAAGACATGAATACCTTTATTATTCCCACAGTTCACTTTCTTCATCAGCAAAGAATAACGATGGTAACCTGCACTCTGATACCAATTGAAAGTACCCAGTCGAAGTATTGTATCACTGAGAGGGGGAGGGAGTAAATCAGTGATACCCTTTTTCTTTTATGTTTCTTTTCAATTAAAACAACCTTTGCCTCCTATTAAGGATATGAATTCCCTACTTAGAAACAAAAAAAACACACATCCACAAGAACACAATGATTTATAAGGTTCACTATTCAATAAGAATAACTACATCCTTGGTATGGTTTGGAAATGATCCAATTCCATACAATCCACTATGAAAAAAACCCTAGGATTACAAAAAGTAGGATATACCCTTTTACTCATGTAGTACTACAAAAAAATCACACAAGTGAATGTTCACTCTCTTAGCACAATAGAGTAATTCAATTGTTTTGTAACAACTCATGTTACATGCGCTTCTATTCAATTCAACAAATGTATTCAAATTTTAAAACAATTCTTCCTTTCCTTACCCAAAAGAATGGAAAGGACTACATGGAATTTTTTATAAAGCACTGTGTCCATTCATCTATGAATATGATTCTTTCAAAACAAAGATCCCATTCCAATTAATTCAATTCAAAGAATCCATTCTAATTATTTCAATATAAAACTTCCATTTCAATTTTCTGATAGAAAACAATAGTGTATAATCAGCACCACTTCAATTCAGGAATACAATTGGTGATTTGAATAGAATATGAATGAATTGGCATGACCCAAAACAATTGTCAATACAAACAGAATTGATCACTTCTTCTCTCTAAAAACTAGGATCTTCTCTCACTTCTGCAAGTCTTACAAGTACAATGTACATTACACCTTTAATTGGTGACCCAAAACATGTTTAGCTGGGAATCCCAAAACAATTTCCCTCTCACTTAAATTCACTGAAATATAGATTACTCCTGAAATCTCTGAGAAAATATGGCTTTGTTAATGATTATGGATTCTTCTCGGATCTTCTACAATCTTCATCTCTTATTTTCTAGACTCCCATTTCTATTGTCAATACAATTACAATTTATGAGAAATACATGAGTCTGAATCTGATTCTCTCATACTTATTTCCTCAAAACAATGCTTGATACAAATCTAATTGAATGTGTCTGAATAAATGCACTTTTCCACTTGATACAAAATCAATCTTCTAAAAGAACCCCCCCCCCCTTTAAAAATTCATTCATTTGTATCATTATCTATTATTTTATATTTACGCACATGATAAAACACACTTCATTAACCAATATATGCTAGTATCCTAACTACCTTCATGACTTTGAAATCATTGAGGATCAGCTTTAGCATCATCTGAATTCAATGAGAAAGTATTATAAATTTCAATCCATTCCTGATTATTTATCTTCATCTCATCCCAAGCATGATCTTTTATAAATACAAATGGTCTAGATACTATTAACTTGAAAATGATCATACCTATTTAGGATCTTTTACGGCATGATAGAAATCAATATGAATTTTTTTCATTCTCAATCGGCACCATCTCTTCCATTAACACCACCTTCCATCGGTACCACTTCTTTCTTTATACTACCTTGTTACGATACATTCTGCAATGATCCTTTAACAATCTGCAGGATATCTTACTCTTCATTTGAAAACATTTTTTAAATATTCACCCCCACTATAGTGAAATAATAATCACATTTCTATAGTGAAATCGTAACCACAGTGCTCTAGTGAAATTGTAACCATCTTTTTCAATGAAATTGTATCCAGCTCTTACCCTGAAATCATAACCATCTTTTACACTGAATACGTAAAAAACTTTTACCTTGAAATCATAAGTAGATTTTACACAGAAATCGAAACCTGGTTTTACTCTAAAATCATATCTAGATTTTACACATAAATTGTAACCCGATTTTACCTAGAAATCGTAACCAGATTCTAGTCTGAAATCGTAACCAGATTTTACTCTGAAATCTTGACCAGATTTTACACAGAAATTGTAACCATATTTTTCTCTGAAATCATAACCAAATTTTACTCTTAAATCATAACTATATTTTACAAAAAAAAACATTAACCAGAGTTTACTCTGAAATCATAACGATATTTAACATTGAAATCGTAACCAGCTTTCTCACAGAAATCGTAACCATATTTTACTCTGAAATTGTAACCATATTTAACTCTAAAATAATAAATAGATTTAACTATGGAATCATAACCATCTTTCCCAGAGAAATCATAACTAGAGTTAACATAGAAATCTTAACCCATTTTTACACAGAAATCGTAACTAGTTGTAGTGAAAACATCATACCTTTTTTTACATCTACCATGAATCCAATTGTTTTGAAAAATAATATGAATACAATTATTTTTCAATTAGAAGCAACTATTTCTCTCTATCTTTCTTCAATAAATCATGCATCACAAATTTTTAATAAAACACATGATTTATATGAAATACAAGCCAACAAATCATCATCACAATTAAAACATTGTAGTCATGCGGACTCTGATTCTTCATAAAAACAAATACTTATTTCTCATCATATTGAGAGTGAATCTGACAACCATTTACATCAAGAAAGAGGGTTTCACATTCAATCAGTCTTGTGGTGAGTCTATTAAAAAACAATTCCTTCCATCAATGGACATTTACTATGAGTACGATTCTTTTAAAAACAAGGATATGGTTCTTTAGAAAACATGAATCTGGTTGTTTTGAAAACATGGATCTAATTACTTTCCAAACGATATGAATCTGATTCCATTCAAAACAACATGGATATGATTCCTTTCAAAACAACATGTATTTAATTCATTTCAAAACAATCCTCAATAAATTTTTTTTGAAACCAATGCAATTCTTTCTAAAACAAAATGAGTCATAATACCATTCTTCGTTCTTTCAATCCCTTTCAATCTGAATTCGCATTCATCATCGTTCTCAAAATCCTTTCATTTTTCAACATCCTAATTGATTGACAACAAATACAATGAAAACACAACTTGGTCATAACATGACTGAGGTATGATACCCCTAGGTCATGGATAATCTATTTATTTTATGTGGATCAATATGTTTTATATTCTCAATATTTTTTTGGGTAGTATATTTCCATTGTGTATTTTTTTATTATTTTATAAATTTTCCTGTCATTCGGAATCATATAAAATCTTTACCAAGGATAAAACCTAAAAAAGTGATAAATATTTATCTGTAAAGAGTTATTTGTGATTTTGAAAACATCTAATAAACAAGATTAATACAAATGGATTGCATTCATTGAGAAAAATATTCAAAAAACCCTCAAAAAAAATTTAAGTTGAAAACATCTTCCTTTATTTTAATTTGAATACAGACAGGTGTTCGGGGGCTTGGTAATATATAGATGACTGTACATCCTACTACTAGGGATTTATTATGAGAATTATGGTTTTACATAATTAAATGTGGAAGAAAATTAGTATAAAAATCTATCTTGATGAAACTTTATCGACAAGTGTTTACTAAAAAAAATTATATTAAAAGTTGATTATTCACTCAACAGATCAATGAGTCATGAGTTAATGAATTTGGCCGGTCAAATTCCTTTGTTTATCTCTTCGAGTACTATCATATCCATACCTTGTAGACTATGATAAGAGGTTCAAGGATCCTAATCACAAGATTCCTTAATCGATAGAGTATTCCGATTCTAGTACAGATGGTTCCTAGAATTCAATAAAATATTGGGAAGAATTAAATGATTTAATTAATTAACCAATAATTTATAAATCAGTAATCAAGTAAAATTTCAATTGGAAAGATTTTTTTTCAATGGAATGTTATACCAAAATATATACTATGATAATTATTGGAAATATTAAATGCCAATTCCAACATGATCTTCCAAAGAGTAGTACATGTTCATTCACATAATTATACGATATAGTATATTCATGGAATTGGAGTCCCAATACCTTCTAATCCACCTTAGGAGGAGAGAGTGTAAAATTTTTTATAGTATACTCATGTATGAGGCATATAATGGTTTCTTAATAATACTTTCATCAATGCCCAATGTGAATTTTGGATTTAGATATTAGGATATTGATGATTTTACATGTTGTACCACATCTTAGAAGCTTTTTTGGAGAAAGAGAAGTGTTGATATAAAAATGTGATGATAGCGACGAGTATGCATAAATTGATAGATGGGTCAAAATATTCCAAAGGAATCCTTTTAATATAATTTTCCCCCAAATTCAGTTGATTAATTTAAGATTATAAAAATGAATAATCTAGGGAAAATGATGTGTTAAATTTTATTTAAGGTTCTCCTAGTAAATAAAAACATAAATAAAGTATCATCTTTAATTATTATGGTGAAAAAGTGGAAATAAAATAAGAAATAACCAATGGAAATTGTGAAAATAAAGGTACATTCACAGTTTCCTCCAATGAAAAGGGATTGGTTATTAAAAATGATGTTATTTTATTTTCATATCATGGAAGTTTATATGAAATAAACTGGATCTCAGAATAAAGTATTCACTTATTCTTTAGGTATATTCACTAACATAAAATGACTGTTTCAGTAACAGTTATTATATATTGATATAATATTCTTAATACAAATTTGAATTTAAATATTATAACCATGTAAATATAGAAACATTATATGAAGTAAGGGAAGTTTGAAAAGATCGAATAACAACTGAGATGGGATGGTTGAATCAGTTATTCACTTTTTGTAAGTTTTAATATTTTAAAACATATTCCTTCTAACCTGTTATAGTTTATATCCCTATCATAATTTATTAATAAATAATGCATGAAAAATTAGTAAATAATGTAAAGAACATAATATTTACAAGTTTCATCCTTGGTGTGAGAAACTTTATCCTTTCCATAGCCACTATAATGGGTCAAAGGAAATTTACAATTCTGAAGAAGTGAATAGAACATTTTCCACTCCAGTTAAACACCTTCTATCTTCTAATAGTAATGATTATGTTTACTCTTATTAGTTTATAATGTTTTCTTAAAAAACCCCAAAAAATAAAAAATACATTGTTCAATATTTTTAAAAATTGGTCCTAGGTCTAATGACCTTGAGTTGGGTGACCTTTAGTCAAATAAAGTCAGTACGATTGATTCAGTCATGTCGACTAAATTAGATTCTCCCTTCCTCATCTTATTCTAGAAAAAACATTGTATTTTTTATGGATAAAAAATATTATTCTTCTCATAAAATAATCAACACCCAGTCCAAACTCCCCAATATGATCTTCCTTAGTATAATATTACTCATTCTGATTGACTCAATACTGTAACACCCGAATATTTTTTTATATAATTTTTTTTATTAAATTAATTATTTTTTAAATTTTTCCTTTCAAGCACCACTGATCATATTTATATAAATATTTATATAAAATCACTAATTTTGTCTTATTTCATATGAAATAAAATTTTAATTGTATACAACACACAAAATAAAGGATAGTTTTACATATATGGATCACCATGGTTAGGGTACATTACACGGATGACTGTTTTTTACTAAATAATAAAATATTATTAAAAATGTTGTTATTTAATAAAATAAGATATAAACTTTCTGATAAATTTTTATATAAAAAAGAGATAACTAACTTATAAAAATCTATGGATTAGAAATATATAAAATGCATTCATTTTAAAAAATTAATTACAAATTAATACGAATCATTATTGAATATAAAGTGAAATGTTAGTATTTTTATGCTCCCAATGGTGATTTTTAGTAATGAATTAAATAAATTAAAATTATAATGTTATATTAATGTAATATATATATATATATGTATATTTTATTAAACTAAATATTTTTAATTTTCATACAATATATTCGATAGACATAAGATAAGAACAAACCTAATTTTACGCATAGAATACTATATTTTTATAAAAAACATTTTTACCACATTTTAATGGATATCCTATTTTAAATCCATTTTTTGAAAAATTATAATTCTTATATGTAAAAATTGACAAAATATTTTAAATAAATACATAAAAATTAGGTTTAGGGTTATTTTTGGTATTTTTTTGTGTTGTTTTAATTTTTAATGAATTATTGTAGAATACAAAATTTTAATTCAAAACTTCTTTTTCATAAAATTTATTTATAAGGATAAATTACATGTTATATTGTTTTAAATCATTAATTAGGTATTATTTTAATAAATTTATCCAAATTAGGTCATAATAATCAATTCAAATTTGAAATTAAGTATAAAAACATAACAATCTTTTGGATGTTTTTACATTTAAAACCTTCATTATTATTATATCTATATGATTAATATTAAATTAATTTATTCAACTTATGTGTCTAGAATTTGGAAAAATATATTGTATATTTGGAATCAGTATAATTTTTAATTTCTAATATGTTCAACTAATTGTTTTATTAATTTAATTAGTGAATTCATCTAAAATTAATTACAGTTACTAAGGAAGAATTAATCATAACAATGGAATAAACCCTTAATTTAAGGTCCCAAATAACCTATCCACTTATTAAACCCCATTTTTAGGCCTTATTAGCCTTTAAATATTCCATTATTATGTTATTTTGGTTTGGTATGAATTTTTTAGGTAAAACCTTTTGTACACCTAACTAGTATTAAAAAGTGTCAAGTATGTCCTTTCCATTCCCTATAAAAGTCCACAACCTATCCCACTTCCTCACACCTCTAAAACCACATAGGATTAAATAATATCATTCCAATAAACATTCTAGAGAACATAAATTATTATTTTAAGCTTCCCTTTGTTGAAAAATATTTCAATTTAAACCTTTTTGTTTAAACGAAATGGAGTTACACAATTAAGAGGTTACCCTCTCCTTCAAGATCCTTTATTTTATTTTCATTATACAATTCCTAAACCCTTATTATTCAATAATTTTTTAAGAAAACAAGTATCTTAAATATACTTGTATTTTTTTATTCTAATATTTCAACATTAAATTACACTCACATCTATCGAATGGTTAACACGCATATAGTATACATGTACGGTGAACTAGCACCTCCTAAAATGATGACTGTTCATTTTCCCTTTACATCATCTCGTACAGGATATTATGTTGGAAAATATATTTATATATGATATATATGACATTTATAATATCTTTATGCTTCTTTAAATTTTATTTTTAATATATCCTTATTCTTTCCATCTTGTGTAAATTGGATAACTTCGTTTAAGGATGTGTGGACTACCACCCCTCAAAGAGATGTGATTTGTCTACACACTACATGGAATGTATTAAAGATATATTTAGTGAAACTATAGGATATATAAGACCTAATATTGATATTGTTATCATATTATATAAATATATACATATAAACCTATACACATATGTTATTTACTTTTTTTCTTTTAATACGTCAATAAAACGGAAGCATCGCTCGTGCGTATGTTTGACCTACTGCCTCCATGAATGGTGTATTCCATTTAATCATTTTGTATTCAATATATTATTATAATAAAAATATAAGGAATATTAATGATATTTAAATCATTTTTTACATTCTGGAAAACATTATATATCTACAAGGAACCATTTATAACAAATTAAGACACATACTGACAACAAAGTGAATATTAACCGAAGCGTAACCATAACATAGAATTATTAATAAGGGGGTAAAATAAATTAATCAAAAATCATATATAAAATTAAATATAATAATATGGATTTTTAAAATATTTATAATAAAATTATATTTGTTATATAGGAGGTTCTTAGGAGTATGAAGATATTCAAGCCACATGGTAAGGGGATTTCATCTCACTTTTTATTACTGTCAGATACATGTCATATTCACCACTAACTAGTTTTGTGTGGTGTATATATCATCCATTAATGTATTTTAGGCCTATTATACGTAAATTTATAGTTATTTACATATCCAATTTATGATATTTCTCTCATAGGTTTTATGGTTCAAATGATAACAAATCGGTAAGATAGTTTGGTCTTAACTTTCCTTCTTTGAGACATAGGTTTTGTTATGAAACTAAACTATTTTTTCTTGGTTAATGTGGAATGTAATATAATTAATATAATTATTTTCCTGATACATTAATATTCATTTAATTTCATTAAATTACATGGATCTTATGTTCCCAATTTACCATATGGTTAGTGTTTATTGAAACAATCCTATAATTTTTTGATATTTCTTAGTATTGTGAATCCATTGGTGAAATATTATAATCCACATATCAAGAACATTATTTATGTTTAATATCCACTTTTTTCAATATATATTCATGTATCGATACAATTTTCCCGCAATTTTTTGTTTATAATAACTATGAAAATATTCTTTTGAATATATGAATTTACGACACTCTTCAATTGAAAATATATGTTCCTTCAAAACCATTTTTTCTAAATGTATTACAAAAATATTATAATTTTCTTATATGATCTTAAAAATAATTTTGTTCCCATGATTTAAATTTTAAACAATTTTTTATATAAAAGGAATCTTCTTTTCATTTTCTGGTCAAGGCACTTTTCTAAACTCTTTACGGTGAAAAAGTAATGTTAACCATATAAAGAATTTATGTAACACCCCGAGATTTTATGAAAAATATTCTTTTTAATTTCATTAATGTCTTGTGTTGTACGCTACACCAAAAGAAGATTGCACAACACGCATCCTTGACTTGCCTTTCATTACACGCAATCGCGACCTTCCTTGATAGCGTGTGTAGTACGCAATACCGAGTTTCACTAAACAACGATATGCTATTAAAATATTATTAAAACTAGCCGTTATGAATAGTAATAACCACTTTTTGAAATTTTGTAAATTTTATTTTTTAAAATGGACTTAATTTTTGGATTCGGAATATCGAAATTAGCTTAGGGTGAAATTTTGGTGATTTTCGGATAACTTTCATATTATGATGAATAGTCAAAATTAATAAATTTTAATTAAAAACAACTTTTTCAATCGAAATAATTAATAGTGATAAATTATTAATTTGAGTGGTTTTAAAGTATATTTAGAATATATTTTTACAATTTAATACAATGATGTTCATTGGATGTAATTTCACATTTAAACCACTTATAAACAAGTTTAAATCTTTTGATAGTTATTATCTCTTAAAAACACGCTATTTGTTTTGACGACGGGAATTAATTTTTAAATTAGTTAATTCAACTGATATGTTTTTAATTTGGTAAAATAGACATCATTTTTGAGTTCATAATAGCAAATATAGCTTAGGCCTAATTTTTGGTATTTTTCTGAAAACTTTCAATTTTTGATGAATATTGAAACCACTAAGTGGTAGTTAAAAAAAACTGAATTGTTCATAAAACTTAATTTTACCGCTTCTGTGAGTGGAATTTCAAAAATCCGAGAGACACGGTTGATGTCAGTAAGTAAAATGTGGTTCAATGAGATGAAAATAATTTTTTTGTGAATAGTAACTTTTTACTTTTTTTACTACGGTTAAAAGTAAATAGGGTAATTAAGGGTAGAAATGATATTATTATTACCCTAACACATGTCATAATTCTATTGGACAAGTTTAATTCGACCAAAAACAATCTTAGGAATAAAATATGATCATTTAGGCCCACTTGGATTAGATTAGGACATTTATTATTAATTTATTTAAAGAAGGGTTAAAAGAGTTAAAATCAAAGTTTATTTACTAAAACATTTTTAATATGGGGTTATACATAAGATAAATTCGACTATAAATATTCATTAGAAAGCTAAAACGATTTCATACATAATGGTATTTTATTTGTAATTTTTAGACATTAAATAATTTAATTTATTTATGACACAAAGATGATGTAGTAATTATATTATTAATGAAATATTGACATAACTGATGTTATAAATACCCAAATAAATATAATTAGAGACTTTTTATGAATTACACTAATTTTCTAGGTTAATATGACATGTTAGTATTGATTTAATTAACTTTTTTCGAACTTATAATTCTGTTATGATTTTCACAAAAATCAATTACTAAATAGTGTCAAAATTGACATAAAATAGTTTTTAAAACCAATATTATATTATTAATTGTTATTTTATTCCTAAAAATCTAAGGTTCGGCAAAATGACTTAGATAAGGTTATATATATTAATAATAAACAACTTGGGGTTCGTTTGGCTTCTTATAGTAATTTTATTAACCTTATAGTGTAAGAACATAAGAAGACACGGTAAAAGTAAAATTATTTAACTTAATGTTAAATCTAAATGATAAGGTTAAAATGGGAACCTAAACTTGTCTAAATTCTATTGGATGAGAGGATTTCTACCCATACCCACCTTATCCTCGAAATAAATCAATTTGGAGATACATAAAACCGAACTTGACTTTATAATAAAATAATATTTTTAGTTATTTCAAAGGTGCCCCTCTCCTCCCTTATAAAAGGGAACATCCTCCCTCTCTTCCTCACACAACTTTGAGCCTTCAAGCTCGGCCAACCCCTTCCAAATTCTCTTCTCCACTTCCCTAGAAACATTCTAGAGGTTTTGGTCTTCCTCAAATACCAATGTTAGTTCCCTAAGAGGAGGTCTCAAAGAGGCGCTTCAAAGAAGAGGTAATTTCCGTTACCAATTCTTTCACCTTTATTTCTTCTTCCACTTCTTCTTCTTAGGTTGTTTCATTATGAAGTAATAACATCAGTATCACTCATATACTGATATGTTATTATAAGTATGAAACAAACCTATTTCACCATATATCCATCCTACGGAAAAAGAAATCACCGCGCGTGCGTACGTACGGAATACCGTCTCCACGCCGTGGTGTAATCTATTTTCCACCACCACCTTACGTGGATGGGTATAATGGTGTAAAGAATAACTATACATAGTTATTAGAATATCATATTGATTCTGATATATTTTATCATCCACTCCAATTCAATTCAATAATTATGGAAATGATATCATCGCTCGTGCGTACGTACAGACTACCGTGTCCACGACGCGATGAGATTCATTCTCCATGTTAACCATTTAAGAATCATAATAAAGTATATATAAGAAATAATAATGAAATATATGACATTATAAAGCTACTTTATTTATGTGTATATATATGTATGTCATCTACTTAATTCCACTCAATTCAATAACGAAATGAAAACATCGTTCATGCATACGTACGACCTACCGTCTCCATGAACGGTGTATTTCTTTCCATTTATCGATCCATTATATATATGTATATTCTGAATATATATTATATATAAATCATGTTTTATATTCTATAATTAAGTAATAATTATCTAAGTAATCATATGATTAATTACAAGTTAAAACACGAACGACAAATGAGACGATTTTACCCAAAACGCTACTTGAACATGAATTTACAAAAGAACGGGTAATATAAAGTCATAAGTGAACCATATATGATATAATAACAATGAATATGATTCTTTAATAAGTCAATGACATTATTTAAATCATTATACAGGAGGTTCGGACACTTACGTAGCAAATCAGACCTAAGGTAAGGGAAATATCACAATCTCATTTTTATCCGAGATTGTTTATATGTTGGTATTTACTGGGGTGTATTTTATCATCCACATCTATGTTTCCTCAATATGTAATGTTATTTCCATCCACCTACAATTTTTTGAATCCAATTTTACCCTTTGGTGAGTTTTTAGTAAAAGATATGAAAGGAATCTTTTGTCGTTTTTCGTACGAGGTACTTTTTGACTTTTTCGACAAAAGTACGAAGAATGTTTTTTTAACTTATACGGCACGAACTGATTTTTATGGTTTTATAAAGCCTTATTTTCATGAAGCTTCCTCCAAAAGATTTCATGACTATTTTCAATAAAATCTCTTTCTTTTAAAATTGCATAACGTTTTGTGAAAAGAAATTGATTTTGAAGAAGAAAGGATATTTTCCTCAAGAATGGAGTTCAAATGTTTTATCAAAATTATTTTCCATCTAAGATAACATAGGGTTCTGTTTCTATCCCTATTATTACATTGATTTGGTTATGTTGTGATGGAATTATTTTTATGAATTCCTTTATCTTATATGAATTGTTTGATGATGTCACGATGTTTAAGATTCCCATTTTTATTACATGGGTTATGCAATGATGTATGATTTATGATTTTGTGGCACACATAAGAATGGTATCATTATGAGATGGGTGGGACCTATATCTCCCTCCAATGCATTGGGTAAAGATTTTATATCTCATGAGATAGACATGGCTAGAAAGGTAGGTTATACCGGTTCAGTGAAATAGGACTGAAACGAGGGTGACTCGGTTCATAAAGGGACTTTGTCCACTAAGATAGTCTTGGAAATGAGTCTTGACTAACAAGAAATGATTCTCTATGATTATGTGTGTATGCCACAAAGTTTATTGTTTTAAGTTATGATTATTGTGATTACATTTCACTGCCATGAGTTACTCCAGGTTATGAAATTATGATCTCTTTTACAGGTTAAGATTTCCAAAAGTTATGTGCTTATGTATATGATGTGATTGATATTTCTTTTGTTTACCCTTACTGAGCATTTGAGCTCACCCTTTCATGTTTTATTTTCCCCAGGATATAAGGAATGGTTTTAGGTATAAAAAAAACAGGAAGATCTTTATGGGAGATGTTGAAGATCTTTCACCAGGATTAGAAGATTGTATTCCGAGTTTCCAAAGACACTAAACTATTACGATCCTTGTGTGTGTGTTTTTGTTATGTACTAAGTATTCAGAAAAAGTAATGTAATGTCCATGTATGTCAGGCTTCGGGTCTCTACAGTTGGTATTAGAGGAAAGGTTTAGTCAACCTTTGGAAACTAGGATGCGAGAACTTTAGTGAGATCCCTAGAGATATTTCTAAGGTATGTCTAGGGATGTCTCTAAGGTTAAGTATACGTATAGGTTATAGTCCTAGAATTGCACTAACGATCTTAGAATTTAACCTAAGATGTTAGATATTGAGGGTACTCCCCATTTATTATGTTGTTTTCCCTAGCATGATTTTTGTCTCTCACACTATTCTTTTTGGGTTTTAGAAAATGGCTGGAAACAAGATGATTCACGATAATGGAGGATATGATGGACAATGGAATGATATTCTTCATGAGCAACCAAATGAAATGGGATTTGGAAGTCCAAACATCATTATTATGTCGAATCCGCAATCTCATAATATGATCAATAAAGTAAAATTTGGTAAGTTTCCTGACTCGGCTAATAAGAGAAAGATGGAGTTTCCTGATGATCATAGAGGAAAGAAAGTTCAATTCCCCATATGTAAATCATGTGGGAAGAGGCATCAAGGAGAATGTTTCAAAGGAACTGGAAGATTATTTGGGTGTGGAAAAGAAGGACACAAAGCTAGTAAGTGAAAAGGAAAAGGTTCAGTTAACACCAGGGATGAGGATAATGGTATTGCTACGACATCAACAATGGTTAAATGTTTTAAATGTGGAATGTACGGGCATTATGCAAACCAATTCCCTAAGGGAAAGTCTCGTGAAGAGGATCAGTATGGTCATATGGGTAGTATTTATGTTGATGATGATGAAGAGACTACAAATGATATGTGAGATGAAAGAATTGTTGAAGCCCGGTCAATGGTTTAAGAATGTAGTGGAATGATTACATGTTTATCATGTGTAATGTTGTATAAGTAATCTCATGGTACTATGGAATAAAGAGACATCTAAGGATTGTTACACTGTTGTCTTTCCTTGAGTTTTGAAAGTGTATGATTAATGGTACCAGTATCCATGAAAGGTTATTAAGATATTTTTAGAATGTAGATGATATGCGCATAATGAAGGGAAAACGAGAAAATTAAATGTTTGACCGTATTCATGAGCTCATGACTGATATAAGGAAATAGTTATATCATGGTTTGAGTATATAGAATTTTGTGTTTTTGGTATGTGGAATGAGTTAACTTTTGACAGCACTCATGTTTTTACTAATATTCAATGGGTATTCATTTTTCAAGAGAATACATTATTAAGGCCTTAGAATATTTGGAATGTGACCAACAAGACATATCTTATGATATATGGGGATCAACGATGGTATTAACATGCTTGTTATATGAAATCTATGGTAATCATTTTCACTATATTATGAGAGTGGACTGCAGTATTTTGGATAAGCCTAAAGATTGGAATGGATTATGTTGGACATAAGTTCGTATTATATAAGGATAGAAGTTTTTTTGATATTATATATGGGATGTTATAGTAATGTATTTTTAGAAAAAGGATAACCTACAGGACGGACGACAGCCCATCGCGTCAGACAAGGCTGTGGGAATCGAACCCACAACCGAAGTGCGACTGGACTTTATCGCCTACTACTGGCCTACAGGAAGTCCCTGTTTAGTAGAAACTAGTTTTATAATATTAAGCAGTATGATATAAGAAGTATAAGTCCATTTTAGGAACCATATATGATTAATCTCACTATAGATGGACTTGTGTATTTTTTGATAACTTTTCTAACCTTTTGTTTGAGATAGATGGAATGACCCATCATTCTATCACATGATCTGCTAACACATCACGAATGACAAATTCAACTTCATTTATTTAAGAGATGAAGTGGAAATTGTCCAAAGAATGAAAAACGGTGAGACTATACCAAAATCACGAAAGTATTTCTTCTAATTGCAATTTCATCAACTTTAGGGAAATGATCCTGAAAACCAAAAATGTTTTCCTAGTGCCCTTATATACTATGAATTAGATGGTACCCTAGATCGTCACAAATTTATGGCTTTGTGATTGTTGGATTTTCCGTAGCCATGTTCTCTACCACTCTCCATCAGAACATGATGGTTAGATTTCTCTTCCATATCCATATTTTCACCTATGTGGAAACCCAGTGATTAGTTTATTTGGGTAACCGTTACGTTTCATACTTTTTTTCTTAAAGATTGGTTTTGGTATTCCTTTTTACGATGTGGGTTTCTATTAAATAAACTTTCGAATAGTAAAACATTTATAACCCCGATGAATTTCGAGGGCGAAATTCATTTTAAGGGGGGTAGAATGTAACACCCTGAGATTTTATGAAAAATATTATTTTTAATTTCATTAATGTCTTGTGTTGTACGCTACACCAAAAGGAGCTTGCACAACACGCATCCTTGACTTGCCTTTCATTACACGCAATCGCGACCTTCCTTGATAGCGTGTGTAGTACGCAATACCGAGTTTTACTAAACAACGATATGCTATTAAAATATTATTAAAACTAGCCGTTATGAATAGTAATAACCACTTTTTGAAATTTTGTAAATTTTATTCTTCAAAATGGACTTTATTTTTGGATTCGGAATATCGAAATTAGCTTAGGGTGAAATTTTGGTGATTTTCGGATAACTTTCATATTTTGATGAATAGTGAAAATTACTAAATTTTAATTAAAAACAACTTTTTCAATCGAAATAATTAATAGTGATAAATTATTAATTTGAGTGGTTTTAAAGTATATTTAGAATATATTTTTACAATTTAATACAATGATGGTCATTGGATGTAATTTCACATTTAAACCACTTATAAACAAGTTTAAATCTTTTGATAGTTATTATCTCTTAAAAACACGCTATTTGTTTTGACGATGGGAATTAATTTTTAAATTAGTTAATGAAACTGATATGTTTTGAATTTGGTAAAATAGACATCATTTTTGAGTTCATAATATCAAATATATCTTAGGCCTAATTTTTGGTATTTTTCTGAAAACTTTCAATTTTTGATGAATAGTGAAACCACTAAGTGGTAGTTAAAAAAACTGAATTGTTCATAAAACTTAATTTTACCGCTTCTGTGAGTGGAATTTCAAAAATCCGAGAGACACGGTTGATGTCAGTAAGTAAAATGTGGTTCAATGAGATGAAAATAATTTTTTGGTGATTAGTAACTTTTTACTTTTTTTTACCACGGTTAAAAGTAAATAGGGTAATTAAGGGTAGAAATGATATTATTATTACCCTAACACATGTCCTAATTCTATTGTACAAGTGTAATTCGACCAAAAACAATATTAGGAATAAAATATGACCATTTAGGCCCACTTGGATAATATTAGGACATTTGTTATTAATTTATTTAAAGAAGGGTTAAAAGAGTTAAAATCAAAGTTTATTTACTAAAACATTTTTAATATGGGGTTATACATAAGATAAATTAGACTATAAATATTCATTAGAAATCAAAAAAGATTTCCTACAAAATGGTATTTTATTTGTAATTTTTAGACATTAAATAATTTAATTTATTTATGACACAACGATGATGCAGTAATTATCTTATTAATGAAATATTAACATAATTGATGTTATAAATACCCAAATAAATATAATTTGAGACTTTTTATGAATTACACTAATTTTATAGGTTAATATGACGTGTTAGTATTGATTTAATTAACTTTTTTCGAACTTATAATTCTGTTATGATTTTCACAAAAATCAATTACTAAATAGTGTCAAAATTGACATAAAATAGTTTTTAAAACCAATATTATATTATTAATTGTTATTTTATTCCTAAAAATCTAAGGTTCGGCCAAATGACTTAGATAAATTTATATATATAAATAATAAACAACTTGGGGTTAGTTTGGCTTCTTATAGTAAGTTTATTAACCTTATAGTGTAAGAACACAAGAAGACACGGTAAAAGTAAAATTATTTAACTTAATGTTAAATCTAAACGATAAGGTTAAAATAGGAACCTAAACTTGTATAAATTCTATTGGATGAGAGGATTTCTACCCATACCCACCTTAGCCTCGAAATAAATCAATTTGGAGCTATTTAAAACCGAACTTGACTTTATAATAAAATAATATTTTTAGTTATTCCAAAGGTACTCCTCTCCTCCCTTATAAAAGGGCACCTCCTCCCTCTCTTCCTCACACAACTTTGAGCATTCAAGCTCAGAAAAACCCTGCCAAATTCTCTTCTCCACTTCCCTAGAAACATCCTAAAGGTTCTGGTCTTCCTCAAAGACCAATTTTAGTGCCCTAAGAGGAGGTCTCAAAGAGGCGCATCAAAGAAGAGGTAATTTCCGTTACCGATTCTTTCACCTTTATTTCTTCTTCCACTTCTTCTTCTTAGGTTGTTTCATTATGAAGTAATAACATCAGTATCACTCATATACTGATATGTTATTATAAGTATGAAACAACCCTATTTCACCATCTATCCATCCTACGGAAAAAGAAATCACTGCGCGTGCGTACGTACTGAATATCGTCTCCACGCCGTGGTGTAATCTATTTTCCACCACCACCTTACATGGATGTGTATAATGGTGTAAAGAATAAATATACATAGTTATTAGAACATAATATTGATTCTGATATATTGTATCATCCACTCCAATTCAATTCAATAATTATGGAAATGATATCATCGCTCGTGCGTACGTACGGACTACCGTCTCCACGACGCGATGAGATTCATTCTCCATGTTAACCATTTAAGAATGATTATAAATTATATATAAGCAATAATAATGAAATATATGACATTATAGAGCTACTGGATTTATGTGTATATATATGTATGTCATCTACTTAATTCCACTCAATTCAATAACGAAAAGAAAACATCGTTCATGCGTACGTACGACCTACCATCTCCATGAACGGTGTATTTCTTTCCATTTATCGATCCATTATATATATGTATATTCTGAATATATATTATATATAAATCATGTTTTATATTCTATAATTAAGTAATAATGATCTAAGTAATCATATGAATAATTACAAGTTAAAACACGAACGACAAATGGGATGATTTTACCCAAAACACTACTTTAACATGAATTTACAAAAGAACGGGTAATATAAAGTCATAAGTGAACCATATATGATATAATAACAATGAATATGATTCTTTAATAAGTCAATGACATTATTTAAATCATTATACAGGAGGTTCGGACACTTACGTAGCAAATCAGACCTAAGGTAAGGGAAATATCACAATCTCATTTTTATCCGAGATTGTTTATACGTTGGTATTTAATGGGGTGTATTTTATCATCCACATCTATGTTTCCTCAATATGTAATGTTATTTCAATCCACCTAAAATTGTTTCAATCCAATTTTACCCTTTGGTGAGTTTTTAGTAAAAGATATGAAAGGAATCTTTTGTCGTTTTTCGTACGAGGTACTTTTTGACTTTTTCGACAAAAGTACGAAGAATGTTTTTTTAACTTATACGGCACGAACGGATTTTTACGGTTTTATAAAGCCTTATTTTCATGAAGATTCCTCCAAAAGATTTCATGACTATTTTCAATAAAATCTCTTTCTTTTAAAATTGCATAACGTTTTGTGAAAAGAAATTTATTTTGAAGAAGAAAGGATATTTTCCTCAAGAATGGAGTTCAAATGTTTTATCAAAATTATTTTCCATCTAAGATAACATAGGGTTCTGTTTATATCCCTATTATTACATTGATTTGGTTATGTTGTGATGGAATTATTTTTATGAATTCCTTTATCTTATATTAATTGTTTGATGATGTCACGATGTTTAAGATTCCCATTTTTATTACATGGGTTATGCAATGATGTATGATTTATGATTTTGTGGAATACATAAGAATTGTATCATTATGAGATGGGTGGGACCTATATCTCCCTCCAATGCATTGGGTAAAGATTTTATATCTAATGAGATAGACATGGCTAGAAAGGTAGGTTATACCAGTTCAGTGAAACAGGACTGAAATGAGGGTGACTCGGTTCAGAAAGGAACTTTGTCCACTAATATAGTCTTGGAAATGAGTCTTGACTAACCAGAAATGATTCTCTATGATTATGTGTGTATGACACAAAGTTTAATGTTTTAAGTTATGATTATTGTGATTACATTTCACTGCCATGAGTTACTCCAGTTTATGAAATTATGATCTCTTTTACAGGTTAAGATTTCCAAAAGTTATGTGCTTATGTATATGATGTGATTGATATTTCTTTTTTTTACCCTTACTGAGCTTTTGAGCTCACCCTTTCATGATTTCTTTTCCCCAGGATATAAGGAAAGGTTTTAGGTATAAAAAATACAGGAAGATCTTTATGGGAGATGTTGAAGATCTTTCACCAGGATTAGAAGATTATATTCCGAGTTTCCAAAGACACTAAACTCTTACGATCCTTGTGTGTGTGTTTTTGTTATGTACTAAGTATTCCACAAAAGTAATGTAATGTCCATGTATGTCAGGCTTCGGGTCTCTACAATTTACCTATAGTCTTGAATGTAATTCCATTGAATCATCCTTCAAAAGATTACGATGTTATTTTTTTAGAAAATTATTATTTAATAATCTATAAATTAGTTTTTTTTAATGTGGTTTTGAATAAAAATGTTCTCAGAACGTTTTCAATATTATTTTATAAGTATTCAAGGGAAAAAGGTTCTTTTAACGCCCCAGATCCAGAACCCACACCATGGGTGCCCCGAACCTGGTTGGTCACAAGACCTCAATTGCATTTCCCCAAATTCTAGAGGCTATTGAATAGCAGTGAGAGCCTAGATCTGATAGTTGCAAAACTATTCCCTCATTTTTCAATGTGTAGCACAACAGAAAAAAATATACAACAAACAACAGGGGAAGCAGAAAACAATATGAACTAGAAAAGAACAACTACAGTAAAAGATAACCAATAGTTATATATATAATGATGTAGCATGTCACTATTTCTATAAAATCAACCTAAACAGGATACAATGCAATACAATACAATACAACTCAAAGTACAAGTACAACAAAACAAAATAGAATAGTGCAACAGAAACTCAGCTGCATCACAAGCCTAAGATCAGTCCCATGCTCTCCTGCTCCTCTACAACAATCATGTACCTATATAGGAACCCTTTACCCTATTGACACCTACAAAAATATAGTATTTTTTTGCTGAAGACATGACCCAAATAGGGTGTGAGAAATAAATCCCAGTAGGAATCCACCAAAGGCCCATGACCAACTGTCGGTGAAAATGTGCAACAATAGTGTGCAATAATAAAATGAAGTAAACTAGTAAGTACTCAAAGTTACTATCACCACCAGTTACATTTCCATTTTAATATTCTTTTAAAGATTCAACATAATTAAATTCTGAGCGAATCAGAACCATGCACTTAGGATAAATGTGATTATTCCATCATGCTAATATAGTCATGCCCTTAGGCTAAAAGTCACCATGCCCTGAGGCTGATATCAACTTGACCTTGGGATAATATAACCTCACCCTTAGGCTAATATAAAAACTCCCTCATTCTAAATATAACCACACCCTCAGGCTAAATATAACCACACCCTCAGGATAATCAAAACCATGACCTCAGGATAAAGTAAAACACAACCCTCATGCACAGGTAACCGGGCCAAGCCCAATACATAACAAGCAATTTTATAAAAAATTTCCTCTTAGTAAATCTTTAAATAGGTAATAATCTGGGTATACCCTAAGGTATCCAGGCCAACCGGCTAACCAGAGGAATGCACCCCTGGGGTGGCCCTGGATCCAAGAAGTTATCCCAAATAGTAGTTTTAATTTATCATTAGATTATCTATAAAATTCTAGATATCTTATCTACAAATTCCTCATCCATACGATACCCCAATCATGGGTTTGTAGCACAATGATACAAAAATATCAACTCAACTGTTTGAATGAACACCAGAACACTTACCTCGATCTCCCCTGATTGATATACGCAAACGATTACTCCCTAATCGTTCGTGAATGACGTAGATCTGGGATGAATGTTCCCACATTCAACCTAAAATAACATTAAATCGGGAAAGAATTGGTATGAAAGGATCTAGGAGAAGGAATTGCTTACCCGTGCAGTTCAAAGGAGATCGACAGCGTATGAATCGGGTTCCCAGTGTGTGGTCGGGAGATCTTCCAAGGTCCGGCCATCTCTCCCATGCTCTAAACAAACCCACTACCTCCTCTGCCAAATGTTGAGGCTAATACCCATTTTAAGAGAAAAAAAACAAACTACACGACTTGTACTCTCAAGTACATGGCGTGTACTTTTCATTTTTTAAACTATTCCTCTTGTGGCTTCTTTCCACCGCGACACTGTTCATTTATCCACATGAGTACACGACGTGTATTCCTGATTACACAGCATGTACTGTTGCTCCCTTGGTAGCTTCCTCCAGTGTCTTACTGTTCACCTATAGACTGATTACATGTTGTGTAAATACAAAGTACACAGCGTGTAGTTAGTTTTACACTCTTCATCATCGATAGGCCTACACGCCCTGTATACTCATCCTAGACGGTCATAGTACACATTTTGTGGAAAATTACACTGCGTGTACCCACAAAATTAGGATTTTTCATCATTTTCCTTATTTTCTCAAAAACACTTAAGGGAAAGGGAAAAGAAGAAACTCGTAACTCAAAAATAAGAACCAGGTTCTTACAAACATCCCTCCTTAAAGAAATCCATCCCTAAATTTCCCTTCCAAGGGTTGTGAAGATACATCTGTGAACAACTCTGGCCACTAAACTTGTACGTTAGTCTCCTGCTCCCAAGTTTTATCCTGCACTCATCTCTGCTACCATAGAACCCAGACGAGAGGAACTGACTGGCCTTGGAGAACCTTCGTACTCCTATCAAAAATATGAATCTGATGCTTCTCAAAGGATGCATCAACATGAAGCTCAACCTCTTCAAGATGAAAAATGTGAGATGGGTCTGAATGATAGCGGTGAAGTTGAGATACATAGAAGACGTCATGCATGGTCCGGTACCTCTGTGGTAACTGAAACCGGTAGGAAACCGACCCGACTCTATTCAGAATCTAAAATTGCCCCACATACCTTGGCGAAAGTTTACCCAGTCTCTGGATCCACCTGTGACCCACCCTCGGTGAAACACACAAGAAAACCTGATCCCTGACCAGGAACTCTAAGGGTCGTCTATGGCGATCAGAATAAGATTTTTGATGAGACTGTGCAGTAGCCATCCAATTCTAAATCAACTAGACCTGCTAAAAAGTCTCCTACATGAGACGTGGTCCCAGTAAAGCTGCCTCACCTGACTCCATCCATCATAAAGATGATTGGCATGGGATACCATATAACGCCTCGTAAGATGCCATCTAAATAGTTTCCTAAAAACTATTATTATAGGAAAACTCAACCATGGGTATATACTTCTACCAAGATCCCCCTAATTCCAGGACACATGCACGCAACATTTACTCTATCACCTTTATCGTACACTCTGACTGGACATCAATCTGAGGGTAGTAAGCTGGGAAAAGAAACATGTGTGTACCCAGTGCCCTCTGAAAACTCTACCAAAAATGAGATGTAAATAGGGCGTCCCTATATGAAATGATAGAATGAGGGCCCCCATTAAGGCATACTACCTCTCGGATATACAACTCTCTAAGCACGTTAACACCGAAGGTCTCCTTGATCAACAAAAAGTGAGCTACCTTCGAAAGTCTGACCACAACAACCCACACAGCATTACTGCCTCGAGGTGACCTCAGAAACTCAATCACAAAGTCCATTGTGAAATCATCTTATTTCCTCTCCGAAACAGGTAACTACTATAACAGTATGGCCGGCCTCTAATGCTCTACCTTAACTTGCTTACAGGTGGAACATCTCATAAAAAAACCACCTACATCCCTTTTCATACCTGTCCACCAATTCTGACGTCTCATGTCACCTTACATTTTCGTAACTCCGGGATGCACTACCCAAGATGAAGCATGAAACTCCTGAATAAGCTCCTTGCATATATCCCTTGGAACCCACACTTATCCATGGAAACATTATACCTCATCATCGCCTATTGTCCATCTAGGAGGAGGGTCCTCACTTTCCATTGACTGCCATAGAACTAGGCCTTCTGATTCTGATAGTTGTCTCATCCTCACTCTATCCAGAAGAGTAGAAGTAACAGTTAATTTTGAAATATATGTTTTCCCTAGACTATCGTGCACCTCAAAATGCATCTCTGAGAACAAGGCCATAAGCTTCCACTCACCACTATCCTCCTTCACTACTTGTGTCTGAGTCTTTCTGCTCAGTGCAACAGCTACTTCATTACCCTTACCAGGTGTATAGGCATTCTCAAAGTTGAAGTAATTAAGGTATTTGACCCACCATTGATGTCTTAGATTCAAGTCACACTGAGTAATGATGTATTTGAGACTTTTGTGGTTGGTAAAGACCACAAAGTGATCTCCCAATAGATAATGTCTTCAACAGTGCAACACATGAACAACTGCAGCCAACTCGAGATAATGTGTCAGGTAATTCCTCTCATGTGGCCTCAACTGCTGAGACCTGTATGCAACAACTCAATCATCCTGCTTCAACACTGCTCCCAGCCCAATACCTGATGCATCACAGTAAACGGTATAGATCTTCCCTTTCTCTAGAAGTACCAGGACTGGTGATGATGTCAACCTTCCCTTCAGCTCCTAAAAGGTTGTCTCGCAAGCTTCTGACCAAATGAACTTCACACCCTTCTTATTCAAACTCATCTATGGCACTGCTAAGCGGTAGAATTCTTGTATAAAATTTCTGTAGTAACCAGTCATCCCCTAGAAACTTCGTATCTCAAACACATTCTTAGGATGCTCCCAGGAAACTACTGCTCTCACCTTCTCTAGGTCTACTGAAACTCTTGCCTCTGAGATAATATGACCCAGGGAGTGAATCTTATCTATCCAAAAGTGGAACATTGAGATATTAGCATATAGCTTATGCTCTCTCAGTGTACTCAGTATGATCTCAAGATGGGTGGCATGGTTGTGTCGAGTGTGAGAGTACAACAAGATGTAGTCCATGATGACTACGATGAAAAAAATCCAAATATGGGTGGACCACGTGATTCATCAGAGCCATGAAAACTACTGGCACATTTTTGAGTCCAAACGGTATGACCAAGTACTCATAGAGACCATATCTGCTCTGAAAGACTATAAGAGGTATATCCGACGGTCTCACGCACAACTAATGATATCCGGATCTCAAGTCAATCTTTGAGAACACTGGTGCTCCTCTAAGTTGATCAAAACGATTTTCAATCCTTAGTTGGGGATATTGATTCTTGACTATCAACTGGTTAAGCTTCTGATAGACCACACAGAGTCAAAGGGTACCATCTGCCTTCTTCGCGAAAAGGTTCGGCGAACTCCAAGGAGAAGTACTGGGTTGGATGAAACCATTTGACTAGAACTCCTCTAACTACCTTTTGAGATCCTGTAACTCAGGTGTAGCCATACTATAAGGAGGAATAGAAACTAGTGTCGCTCCTGGCACAATCTCAATAGAGAAATTGACCTCACGCTCCATAGGTGGACTTGAAAATTCATCAGGGAATACATCCCTGAAACGATCATCCACTGGAGGGAAACCATTCTGACAAGTTCCCTAATCATCTAGATATAAACTCGCAATCTGGTCTGTGAATCCACCTCTCCCACAATGCTTGGGTCTAGCTTGGATCTCCTAGACAACCCATTCGCCCTTGTAGAGGAATAATCTTCCCTCTAGTGAAGTGAAACTCACCCTACGACGATAGCAGTCGACAAAGGCTCTAAAGGGAACCAACCAGTCCATCTTGAGAATGAAATCATAAGAAGTCATCTCTAAGACATAGAGGTCCCATTGAAAGTGAAACCCACCAACCTCAAGGGGGCACTCCTTGCACTAATGCACACCTGCCGTCATCACTCCCAATGGAGTGTCTAGCGTCATGATATCAGAAGAACAATAAACACAGAGCCCAAGGCTCTCCACAACAGGCATAAATATAAAACTATTTGTAGAACGAGTATCGAAAAGTGCATAAGATAAAACAGAAGAAACTATAATAGTACCTCTAATAGTGGAAGGTCTGAGATCCTACTCCTATTGGGTCTGCTGCACTATATATGTCTGCCTAGTGTCGTGGCCCCGCAACACAGCCTGGCTACCCTAAGCTGACCTCCCCTTCTCCCTATGAGATATTGTTTTCTGGCTACCACTCCCATAACCACCATCTCGGCTTGCACACCCTGAATCATTCCAATTTCTTTACTGGTAAGAAGCTACTAGTCCTGCTCCCACACAAAGACTCTATAAAGAACCACTCTCTGTATCCACTGGTAAAAATGCCCTGTAGAAACGTTGTAGATGACCCATCTTGCCGCAATCTTGGTACTCCACTGGGTCATTGGGACACTGAGGTATCTTGTGGCCCTCTCTACCACACTGGTAGCACATTATCGGGCCAACTGAAGAGTTCCTCTGGCATGTACTGCCACCGTGAGAGAAATATGTCTGCCCCTTCCTCTTGACGATGGAAATATTACCAGAAACTAGCGTCGAACCGCCCTGTCCCACACCACTAGCTTCCCATAAGTTCCTCTCATAAATCAGTGCCTTATTCACAATATAATATACTTTAGGCAACCAGAAAACGTTTACAAGTGCTCAGATTTCATATCGAAGAAAATCCTCAAAGTGTGGAGCCCTCAAAGCCTCATATCCCACCAGAACGGGTGTGAAACACTGATACTCGGTGAAATGCAAAAAATAATCCATCACTGAGATAGCGCCCTGCTGCAAATTCATGAAATCTCGAGCTTGATCTACCCTCAGCATCTCTGGGAAGAAGAATTCATAGAATACTTCCTGAAAAATGTCCAATTCCATGTCTCTGTGATGCTCTGTCTAGGTGGTGACATCCCACCATCTCTAGGTGAAATCACGCATCATGTATGTGGCGAGATTGACCCTCCTCCCTGGAGGCATCTCCAGATTCTCAAAAATAGTCTACATAGACCCCATCTAAGACTTCGTAGCATGTGGTCCACCATCCCCTGAAAAAGTAGGCAGATGATGCTGCTGAAATATACGTGTCTGCTCTGCCATAGATGTGGCAACCGACGATGCTCCCTGGATGGTCTGCATAAACTGCATAAAGCCTTTACGGAACTGCGTATCCACGCTTGTATCTAGTATAATGGCTGGCACTGCATCTGGCACTGCTGGATGATCCACTAGTAGCCTATGGCCTACCATCTCAGGAGAATAATTATTGCTTCTCTCTTGGTGAACAACTGGTGGTTGTCTCGGTGGCATGACCCTACAAGGTTAAACACACACTTTAGATCCCTATTATAAAAAACTACAAACTAGGAGACCAAGAGGGGAATAGGTGAAATAAAGCATTCAATATTTTTAAAACTTGACTACACGGCATGTATATATACAACACAACGTGTTCTCATAAGCTATCCACATGGGTGTGTACTCCATCTTAAACTGGTCGTGTCACACCCCAAATACATGGTGTGTATTTCTAACTACACGGCATGTATGTGAATCCTTCATCCCTATCTGAGTCCTTCTACATCGCTAGGCCACACGGATCTCCCAAAACCAGCCTACACGGCATGTCCCACAGGTACACAGGTTGTACTCTAAAATCTTTCACCAGCCTGTGTTTTCCGTTACATGACTGGTTACCTTAGAAAGACTACACAACGTGTTCAAGGAATACGCGGCATGTATGGATTAAGGTTTTTCCATATGATTTGTTAGTTACATGGGTGGACACAGGGTCAACACTACACGGTGTGTACAACCCGTACACAATGTGTTCCTCAAAAAATACCCTAATCCATGACTCTGCCCACACGGCCTATGACACAGTTAGAGACTACATGACATGTTCTTTGGGTACAAGGCGTGTACTTAATTTTTTTTCATTTCTTCCTGAATAGAAGAACACATTGCGTGTGTCCATAGAACTACACGACATGTATTCTGGTTTTTCTGGACAGTAAGCCTCATAAACTACTCCGGAACCCAAAAAAATGTTGAAACAAACACCAAAGTGCCAAATTCTGGCCTGTGAGGGCCCATACTCCATGTGAATCAAATCATGGCATCTTATACATGTTATAACAACGTAACTCTTCAATTGATCCACCAAATTTTGTTTATTGGGGGCCCATACTCCCTAAAAACCAAAGTATGGCGTCCATTCTAACAAAATCTCACACAACAATACCCTATCAAATTGTAGGTATTTATTAGATTAGCTATCACAACAGCATGATTTTCTAGCACAACAACCATCACAGCAACATGCAATTTCTAATGCAGCTACATGGAATGGAAACTATGCATGACATGTGATTTCTAGCATGTGCCTAAATGATGCAAGAGATGGAATACCCTCATCTAATTTGGTTTCAACTAAATAAAACCCAAGTATAAAATATAAACAGCACATGGTAAGTGTGTCACCCAACGGTGAAAATCAATCCAACAGGAAAATTGAAAAATTAGAAAAAAAATTACAACACATGGTAAATTGGATTTTCCCTGTACAAGGGTTAACTACTCCCAAGCACAGCTTATTAACAAGTACATATTTTGTCCTATCCCTGACTATAGGCTCCAAACAGTAAGTCAAAGAAAATAACCCCTTTGATACCACATTGTAACTTCCCAGATCCGGAACTGACACCACGGGTGCCTCGAACCCGGTTGGTCACATGACCTCCAGCACATTTACCCAAACACCAGAGGCTACTAACTAGTTATGAGGGACTAGGTCTGATAGTGGGGAAACTTTTCCCTCATTTTTCAAAGTGTAGTGCATCGGAAAAAAAAATATACAACATACAACAGTGGAAGTAATAAACAATATGAACTAGAAATGAACAACTATAGTAAAAGATAACCAAAAGTTATATATATATTGATGAATTATGTCACTATTTGTATAAAAGAATCCTAAACATGATACACTGCAATATAAGACAATAACACTCAAAGTACAAGTACAACAAAACAAAATAGAACAGTGCAACAGGAACTCAGCTATATCACAAGTCTAAACTCGGTCCCATGCTCTCCTACTCCTCTGCAACAATCATGTTCCTTTATAAGGAACATTTCCCCTATCGACTATTGCAGCGATATAGTCTATTTGGGCTAAATACATAACCCAAACAGGGTGTAAGAAATAAATCCCAGTAGGAAACCACCAATGGCCCGTGCCCAACTATCGGTGAAAATGTGCAAAAACAGTGTGCAATAATAAAATGCAGTAAACTTGTAAGTACTCAAAGTAACTATCACCAGTAGTTACGTTGCAATTTTGATTTTATTTTAATGATTCAACATAATTTAATTCTGAGCTAATCAGAACCATGCCCTCTGGAAAAATGTAACCATGCCCTCAGGATAATATAGTCATGCCCTTAGGCTAAATATCACCATGCCCTCAGGCTAATATCATCATACCCTTGGGCTAATATAACCATGCCTGTAGGCTAATATTACCACGCCCTCTGGCTAAATATAACTACACCCTCATGCTAAATATAACCAAACCATTAGGCTAATCAAAACCATGCACTAAAGCTAAATTAAAACACTTCCCTCAGGTGCAAGTAACCGGGCGGAGCCCAATGTATAACAATCAATTTTATACCAAATTTACTCTCAAGAAAACTTTAAACATGTAATAATCATGGTATACCCTCGGGTATCCAGGACAACTAGATAACCAGAGGAACGTACCCCTACGGTGGCCCTAGATACAAGCTGTGATCCCAAACAAAAGATTTAATTTATCATTATATTATCTATACAATTCTAGATATCTTATCTGCAAAGGCCTCATCCATAAGATACCCCAAACATGGGTTCATAGCACAACGGTACACAAAAATCAACCCAACAGTTGGAGTGAACACCAGACCACCTACCTCGATCTCCCATGATCGATATACATGAACAAATCATCCTGAATCGTCCGTGAATGATGTAGATCTTGGATGAACGTTCCCACATTCAACCTCAAATAAATTTACTTCATGAAATAATTGGTAAGAAAGGATCTAGGAGAAGGAAGAGATTACACGTGCGTTTCAAAGGACATCGACGGCGTAGGAATCGGGTTCTCAATTTGTGGTAGGGAGATCTTCCAAGGTCTGGCCATCTCTCCCGCACTCCAAACGAACCCACTACCTCCTTTTCCAAATGATGAGGCTACTACCCATTTTAATAAAAAAAACTACATGGTGTGTACTCTCAAGTACACGACATTTAATTTTTATTTTTTAAATTGTTCCACAGGTGGCTTCTTTCCACCACAACACTATTCAAATGTCGACATGAGTACACGACATGGATTCCTAATTACACGACCTGTACTGTCACTCCACTAGTGGATGCCTCCACTTCCTTACTGTTCACCTACCGACTGATTACACTGCGTTTAAATACAAAGTACATGGTGTGTAGTTAGTTTTTACACCCTTCAACACAGACAGGCCTGCATGCCCTATGTACTCATCCCACGTGGACAAAGTACAGAACTTGTGGAAAAGTACATGGCATGTAGCCACAATATTTGGGATTTTCCCAATTTTTCTTATTTTCTCAAAAACACGTATGGGAATGGTAAAAGAAAAAACTCGTACCTCAAAAATAAGAATCATATTCTTACAGTTCCCAAAATGCATTCAATATTTTATTTATGTTTTCAATGGGGAAAGGGTTTTCAGAATTTTTTTAAGCTTATTTCATAATTTTTTAATGTAATTAATTTTCCCAAAATTTTCAATCTTTTTTCATAAGTTTTCAAGTAATAATTTTTCCAAATTTTTCATGCTTAATTTATATGAATTCAATGTAATATCTATGTTATGGTTTTCAAAAAATATTGAAGATTATTTTTTAATATTTTATGGAAAATTGTTTTCAGAATAGTTTCAAGAACTCCTTATATTTTTTTCAAAGAAAAATGTTTCCAATTTTTTTTAAATATTTATTTATATGTATTCATGTTTTTTCCAAGAAAATTGTTTCAAATGGTTTTTATGTTTTGAAGAACATTTTTCAAATAAGAAAGGATATTTTCTTTAAGGAATGTTTAGAAAAGATATGTCAAAATTATTTTCCTTCTAAGATGAAATCCATTTATGTTACTCATTTCCTTATAGAAAATAATTCAAAAATTCCATTCATATTATTTCACTAAATGGTTTATCTTTTGATGAATAATGTTCATAAAACATGTTCCTATTACATAGATTTAAATCATTTGAATACTACTTATTTTGAACATTTAGGATTTTATGAAATGGTTACTATAAGTTCAATTTTCCATAGGTTAATATATAATTACATGTTTATGAATCATATTTAATTTCATGGGATTGTGATTAAATATTTAAAAACCCAATCTCTTTTTATGGGTCATGATATGATGCATGTTTTTTTTCATATTTCTCATGTATTAATTATTTTATTATGGGATGGGTGGGACATATATCCACATCCAATGCATTGGGAAAATATTTAGATCTCGTGAGATAATGATGTGAATCTATTTCAGGGGATTGATTTACTATGGGATGATGGGAAAACCATATCCCTTACTAGGAAAAGACTGTGACATGGGACGGTGGGGTTTCCCACCTAGTAGGTGTAGTCACCATGAAGAAGAAATATAGGGAAACCTAATCCACTATGGGATGATGAGGAAAATCAATTCCTTAAAATAACATAACTACGATTAGGAATGGTGGTGTGTTTCCCCAAGTAGGTGTGGTTAACTCTATAAGTTCTATCAATGATTGTTGACTTATGGGGAATGAAATCACATGTCTATATATTACACATTTACATATTTTTTTCTATGTGATTATTTCATAAAAAAATTTATTAATTTATTTATAATTTATGTCTTATCACCAATGAATATTTTCTCCATGATTTATTTTTATGATCTTTGGTATGTCGGGTGTGTTCTTATAATGTTATTATCAAATTATCATACCCCTATGCTCATGTTTATGCATACATGTCTATCGTTTTTACTCTTACTAAGCATATGAGATCACCCATTTTTTTGTTTTCTTTCCCCATGTTTATAAAGATATTTATTATGGTTTATATGTTTAATAGGGGTTTTAGTCGAGAAGATCCTAGTTCAAGATATTGTAACTCACTTATATACTTGTTTTCTAGTTTCAATGTTTCTAAAGGCACTAGAGTAATACGATATTTGGGTGTCTATTTGTATAATTTTATAATAATTTTGAAAAGGTAAAGTAATGTATATGTATGTTATGACTGGGTTGTTATATCTGGTATTAGAGAAAAATATTAGATAACTTTTTAAAAATTTTATGTGAAATAAATGTTGATATCCATAAGAATATTTATAAGGATTTGTCTAGGGATATCTCTAAGGATATGGGTTAGGATGAGTTGGTATTTATAAAAATCTCATGGAATACTCGTAAAGGATTGAATAAGTGGATTCATATCAATACATCCCTTTCTCAGTACTACATATTGATGTGGCTCTAGAAAATATGTACCTCAGGGTAACAACTCTGACAAGATGTTGAGGGTATGACATGAGGTAATTTAATACATGGAAATGGGCCTTGTTGCACACCTAGTTAGATACTCCTAGGGGATATGCTTTTGAAATCACAAACTCTTCAAAAACCTATCATGATGTATTTAAATGGAATACTACTTTGAGTATCCTAGGATAAACATAAGGTTTCATTAATTAAAAAAATTAGGTTTCATGACTTAGACATCTAAAAATTAATTATTCATGTTTATGTGGTTTTCTTAGATGATATGTGATTATATCCCTATGATTTCACGTTTTATTTAATAGAGTGAACCCAAAGTAACATGGATAACCTTTAATGTTTCATATTTGGAATTTATGAGAATTAGGAAAATTGATTTCCCATGTGGAAATATCAAAATGAGAATCAAGAAGATGGTACAAGTATTGGTTATACATTTGATGATAAAGAGAACCCAAATATAATGTGAAATGTATATGATTTTCTTCAAGTATTGTTTAAATAAAAAAAGAAGATTAATTAGATTTAGGCTAAGGAACCTAATGAAATGATTAATATTTCATATTATAGTAAAGTGGAATTAGAGAATAAGTTGATGAATCACAAGTAAAGGTCTAAGAATAATGTGGGATGAATGTCTTATTTATGTTTTAGAATTAAAATGTTATGTTATATGAATCATAAAATATAAAAGTATTTGAAATATAATATTTTTCATAAAGGATTAAAAAGTATATATTGAATGGTGACTAATACATATAAAAGTGATATTTTGATTAAGGTAATGTAACCCTTAATGTGTAAAAGATGTTACAAAAAATTGTGTTTCACTTGCATAAATAGATGATAGATCTGGATAATGTAAATTTGATAGTTCAATGGCTATTAAACCAGATAATTATTTTTTTTGAAAACGTTTTCTACGACATTGTGCATAAAGTTTACAAAATCTTGATTACATGGAATATATCTACCGACCCTTAGAATAACACAACATACAAGTCTTCTAAAAGGATTTATGGTAATTTTGGATATTAACATGTTTCAAGGGGTTTTATGATGAGGGTATTCACTTGTTTGGATTGTGACAACTAACATATTCTTTTTGATATATGGGGGGTCAATGATAAGATTATTTCATGACTTTCTATCTAATGTTTTGGATTTTCATATTTCTGAATGGTTATAAGGCTAAACATTTATGGAAATATTAAGTTACACTTTGGATAAGGTTTGTGAGATTAATGTATTGTCTAACCACATATGGATTTATGAATATTGTATAACCTATTCGAACAACATTGTGTTGATGATAACTAATGAAAATGGGATGAAATATCATATATATTATCATCTGTTTGTACATTCAAAATGAAAAATTCACCTTCTTTTTTAGAGAAAGTTATAAAGATGATCATGGAACAAAAATGGTTGGGTTTGTACTAAAATATTCCAAGAATATATTATCATTAAAATTATTCAACTTCTATAAAAGGGATCTTGAAATCATAAAAGTTATCCTCATACCTTCATTTCTGATGAATCAAATGACCCCTTAGATCATCATTGATTTATGGCTCTATGATTGTTAACATTATCATAACAATGTTTTCTATCACTATATATTAGAACATGGTAGTTCTAGTTATATTCTATGTCCATGTTTTCACAACCCACCTATGTTACCCTATGTGGAAACCTAGTTCTATGTTACATTGGGTAACTACTCTCATTCCAACCTAAATTTCTTAAAGGAATGTTTAATATTAATTTTTAGGATTTGGGTTTCAATGAAGGAACATTCAATTATTAAACCATTGATAACCAAGAATAATTTTGAGGAAGAAATACATTTTATGGGGGCTATAATATAACACCGCGATATTTTGTGAAATGTTTTTTTGTATTAATTTAATATTTTTGATATTTTAAATTTCACGAAACACTAGAAATAATTATATATATATATTAAAGATATATGTTTTTTATTGAGATATTAATAATAAAAATTTAATAATACACTATACACAACATAGTGATTATCTTTCCATAAAATGAAAATCAAGTTTAGCATATGTTACACGCAAGATCGCATTTCACCATACAATAATAAATTATTAAAGATATTATTATTTAGTATTAATATTTAATATAATATGATATAAAATAGAAATTAAATTATTAATTATGAATAGTTAAAACGAACATATGAAAATATGTGGTTTAAAGAAATAAAAAATAGATTCATTGGTTATAAATTAATTAAAAATGAATATGAAATCAGGTTGAATATAATAGAAAATGTTATTATTTTTATACTCACAATGTTTTTTATCATAATAAATTAAAATACTTACATTTATTATGTTATATTAGTATAATGTATAAATATTTCATATAAAACCAAATATTTTTCATTTTATACACTCGATTATATAGTTATAGGATAAGAATAAACCCAATTTTAAACATAAAATACTTTATTTTTATAAATAACAATTTACCTCCTTTTAAAGGAGAAAATATATTAAATAAAAGTTTTGGAACTTTTATTAATATTATATATCAAAATAAAAATCATCTTTGAATTAGAAACATAAAAATTTGTTTGGGTGAATTTTTTGTATTTTTCTATGAAGTTTCATTTTTTAATGAATAAGTGAAAAATACTAAACATTATTTGGAAAATTATTTTTCTTAAAATATATATATGAAAATAAATTATATTTTATATTTTTTTGAAAGTTTAACTAGATAATAATTTTGTCAATTAATACAATTTAGGTTATTATATTATTTTTTACTTAGAAATTGGGTATGAAAATATAGAAATCTTTTGGATGATTTTATTTTAAAAAACCCACATTTTCGTTCCATAAGCGGGGTTACATTTACATATTTTTTGCCACTTCTATATTTTAAATTTGGAAAAACGGATTTTATTTTTGGAATCAACATAATTTATAATTCCTAAAATGTTTACTTTAGTTTTTGAAAGAAATGATCTGTGAATGTAATAAAAATTACTCAGAGTTATTAAGGTAAAATTAAACATAACAGTGGAAAACCCCATTAATTTTAGTGACCAAATGACCTAACCACTGTTCCAACACCCATTTTCTAGCCATAATTCGGCCAGATACCTTCCATTAAATATTGTTTTGTTTTTTCTGCCTTTTTATAGGAAAAAACTTCGGTACACCTAACTTGTTTTCCAAAATGAAAAGTATATCCTTTCCTTTCCTGGTAAAAGGCCACCACCTCTCCAAATTCCCCACAACTCTCAAACCCCATAGGTTCAGAAATTATCCACCCAATCCACATCCCATAAACACTACCTTCCTCATTTAAATATTATTTTGTTCATATATTTTTCAAAGGAATCCCTTTGGTGCAAACCAAAGAAAGCTACCTAGTTAAGAGGTGACACCCTCCTTCAAGCTCTTTTATTTTATTTCCATTATACACTCCCTAAAATCTTATAATACCTAGACATCATAACAAAACCAGTATAATAAATATAATAGGATTTTTCTATTATAACATTTAGACCCATAATCACACACATTTTTATCTAATGGGAAAATAATATATTGTTTATGATTTTAGAGAACTACCCCATCACGAAATGACGATTGTTCATTTTTACATTAAAAAATATCCTTGGGAAAATTATGATGAATAATCAATTTTTATATTTTATATATATATGATTTATTTATTCATTGGTAATTTTTATTTATAATATACCCTTATTCATTCCATCTTGTGTAAATATGATAATTTTTCTTGAGGAATTGGGGATTACTGCCCACTCAAATAGATGTGATTCATTTACACACTACATGGAATGTATTAAAGATATGTTTAGTGAACCTATATGATATATAAGAAATAATGATTAATATATAATTAAATTATATGAATATATTTCATTTACTATTTTAAATTCAATACATTCATAAAATAGAAGCAACATTCATGCATGGGTATGGCCTACCGTCACCATGAATGATGTATTAAATTTTATACATATATATCATATATATTATTATAATAAGAATATATTGAATATTATTTATATTTATATCATGTTTTAAATTATTTAAATCGTGATATAAGTATAAGGACCAATTAAATAATAAATTAAGAAACATGTGAAATACAAAGTGAATATTACATGAAGCGTAACCTTATAGAATTTTTTACAATGGGGTAATATAAAGATCCAAATCAACAATATATGGAATTATATATAAGAGTATGGTAATATAAAATATGTATAATAAACTTATTTTTCATTATATGAGTATCTTATGAGTATGAAGAGAGTTAAGAAAAAAGTTAAGGGGATTTGATCTCACTTTTTATTTCCTTAAGATGCATACCTTATTCACCACTCACTACTTTTATGTGGGGTATATAATATTAATGACTATATTATATGCCTTTTATCAATTAATTTATGTGTATTTACATATATTTTTTATGATATTTCTCTCATGGGTATTATGTTTCAAATGTTACCAAATTAGTGAGACAGTTTTGTCTCAAATTTCCTCCATTGAGGCATAAGTTTTGTTAGGCATATAAATCATTTTTTCAATGTGTATTTAAAATGTTATATCATGAATCTCCTTGTTTTAATGATATTTTAAGCTTCATGAAATTTTATTTTATTACATGTAGAGTATGATCCCATGTTAACATTTGGTAAGTGTTTATTGAAATAATCCCATCATTTATCTGGATTGTTTATGATTATTATTCCATTGAAGAAATATTATGATCATTATTCAAGAATGTTCAAGATATTTATTATACAATGTTTGTTCATGGTCACATATTTTTTAGTATTGTTATATGATATTTTATATTTAATATAAATAGGAATATGTTTTCATGAAAGGCTGACTTTACTCCTCTCTTCAGTCAGAAATATAAATTCCATCAAAACCATTTTTTCTAAATGGTTTACAAAAATATTTTACTATTATCCAATGATATGTAAAATAAATTATTATTAATGTTTTACCATTTATACGAAAGGGGTTTTTATGAAGGAATATTTTAGACTTTTTCCAGTTGAGGCACTTTTTTAAAAATATTAACGTACAAAATAAATGTTCAACATGTGTGGATTTACCCGCTGTCATAACCATAATTACATGAGAGCTTCCATTAAATGACTACAACGTTATTTTTTAAGAAATTTGTTTAATAATATTCTAGAATTTCATTTTCATTATATTGGTTTTTAGGATAATTATTTTAATATTTTTTTTTCAAACTTATTTTGTATGTTATCAAGGGAAAAGAGGTTTCAAAATGTTTTCAATATTGTTTTATGTTTTAAAAGGAAAAAGGGATTTAAAATGGTTTCAATATAAGTTATAAGTATTCAAAGGAAATGGTTTTCAAAACACATTCATTGTTTTTTCATAAGTTTTTTGGTAAAACAATTTCAAAATATTTTCATGATTATTTTATATGCTTTCAAAGTATTTTTAAATAAATTGTTTTCAAAACATTTTCAAGATTTTTTTATAAGTTTTCATGGAAATTTGTTTTCAAGAATTTTTCAAGATCACATTTTATTTTTTCAATGAATAAGTTTTCAAACATTTTTTATAATCGTTCTTTATAATTTTTCATGTTTATTTTCAAAAAATTGTGTTCAAAGGGTTTTAGGTTTTGAATAACCTTTTTCAAATTAAAAGGGATATTTTCCTCAAGAAATGTTTTCTAAATATATTTCAATATTATTTTCCATATATTATGGAATACATTGATTTTAATCATTACCTTATTATAAATAATTCAATGTTTCCAATCATATTATTTTTCTAAATGGTTTATGTTGTGATGGAGTGATGTTAATGAAACCCATTCCTCTTCCATGAGTATTATTCTTCTAAAACCCACTTCTATTCATGGGTTATGATTTTATGAAATTATTATGAAAACTATATATTTTTCCAAATTATAAGATATAATAAAATTTTTCCACACTGATTTAATTTCATGTGATTATGATAGGTTGTTTAAACAACCATATATTCTTACAGATCATGAAATGATAAAGGTTTTATTATATTTTGAAAAATATATTAATGAATTTATTATGAGATGGGAGGGACCTGTATCTCTCTCCAATGCTTTGGGTAAAAATGTATATCTCATGAGATAATTATGTGAATCAAGTCAGTGGGCTTGATCCACCATATGAAGATAGGGAAACTAGATCCCTTATAAAGAAATGACTGTGAATGGGGATGGTGATGGTGATGTGTCCTTCCAAGTAATTGTAGTCATCATGAATATAGAAGACGAGGAATCCTCATCCACTATAGAAATATGGGGAAAATATCTCTTAAATAAAAATAACTACCAATGGGGTTGATGGTGTGTTCCTCCTAGTAGGAGTGGTTCCCAGGAAGTGCCTTGATAACATACAGTAATGAGTCTTGACTTGTAGGGAATTATATCACATGCCTGTATATGCTACAATTACATGTTTTATTCATGTTTTATTATTTTTTGTCTTATATTTTTTATTTCCTTAGGATTCATGTCTTAAAAACTACCATGATTTATTCCATGATTTGTGTTTAAGATCTTTGATATGTATGGTATGATCTTCTAATGTTATGATCACATTCTCATACCCCTATGCTCATTTATAAGATTATATTCCTTCCTTGTCTACCATTACTAAGAATCTGATCTCACTCATTTTTTTGTTTCCCTTCCCCTAGGTATATAATATATGTATTATTTTTTATGTTTCTTACAAGGGTTCAAGTCAAGAATAATCTAGTGGGATATAATATAGCTCACTTTTGTACAAGTGTTCATGTTACCATGTTTCCAAATTCATTGTACTAACATAGTCTTTGGGTGTCTGTTTGTATAATTTTTTATTTATTCTGTAAAATTAATGTATTGTATTTGAATGTTAATACTGGGTTGTTATAGATGTAATATTTATTAGTTTGGTAAAAAAATACAATACATGTATGACTGTATATAGAGATATCTATTTGAAAATAACTCATAATAAAATTCCAGAGAACTCTTAATTTGCCTATCTCTATAAAAAGATACAAAGTAAAAATGATCATAGAAACAAATTATAAGAATCCTAGAATCTTAGAGGTGGTAAACATGAAAACATTTCCTACTCTCCATAATTAAAAACACATTGAGATCTAAATAGATTTAAATTTCAAGATTTACCATTTCAGCTCTTCACAAATCTTATGGGATCTTCTTTAGTCTTATCCATAATCATCCTTCTCGATCATTACAATTTTTCTTTATTATAATGTAACTTCTTCATAATTATTAATATTTAAATTTATTATTTTTCTCATTGTGATCTCACTATATTTAGATCATTCTGATTTGAATATATCCATCTCATTATGATCTAAATATATTTATCTTCTTATGATCTGACTATCGTCATCTGATTGTGATGTTACTTTCTTCATCATATCATGTCTAATTGACTATCTTCCATAGATTTAGTCAAATTATATTTCCTACTTAGAGTTATTCAAATTATATTTCCTTCTGAGAGTCAGTCTGATTATCTTTCCTACTCTGATTCAGTCTGAAGGAATTCTCTTAATGAAGTAATTATTATTATTATGGTATTACCATTACGATGTTATTCATCTAATGATAACTCCCCTCAGCAACATTGAAATTCTTAAAACATAATCATCTTTACAAAATCATACTTATAATGACTTTTATATAAAATACTTTGATATCTGATGTAAACAATGTCTTCATCTCTATAAACTATATAATCATTAGGATTCATCAATTTCTTCAAGGGATTTTATCATGAAAATGTTTTATGATTTATGAAAAATTATTAACCTTCAATGAATTATCTTACTTAAGGTATGAATGTATAAAAACGTTTTAACTCCTAACATCACCATATTCATTCAGCTTATTCAATAGCCTTATAACTTCCAAACCATGAAACTTCTGAATTTTGAATCAACAACGAGTCTAATTAATATTTATCTTCACGTTGATGGATCTAAGTTTGATGGTTCATCTGATCAAAAAATTTATTGAACTTTTATCTAATATATTCCTTACAGCTTCTACATCTGGTACTACTTGATCTGAAAAAATATTTCCAGGAGACAACTTTCAAAAATATAAATACATTTTTATCACTTTTATGTTTTGAATCAAACAATCATAAATATTCATCACCAATAAAAACTCATTCGATTGGACTAGGTCTGTTCAAGAAGAACTGAAACATTCATTTACAAATATATCAGTTTTCCAAAATATAAATACATTGTTAAAAGAACATCACAACTTTTCTTAAATATCCTCCTTTACATTTGTTGATAACACTCATTAAAAACAATTTCAACATTTCAGAATTTTTTAAAAAACTCAAAATTGTTAAAAAAACTCCTTGTATTTTTTTACTTTTATAAAAACATAGCTTTTCTCTAAAGAGAGTTTCTTGTCATCACAGAATATTATAATGTAGTTTTTTATAGGATTCCATCCCTCAGTGGCATGTAAAATTTTCATCCATGTGAAGATAAACTAATCCTCATTTTTATCTTTTCCCACTTGTCTTTTTATCTCAATTTTATTTTTCCCACTCCCATTTTATTATAACCTTAATATTATATTCCTAAAATAATGATATTTAATTTTTTTTAAATAAAAAATTGTTACTTTATCTCCCCCTTTGTAAAAACAATCCTAATCACAGTGGAATACTTGCTTGTGATTTTTAATAAGAAATAAAACATTGATGAAAATGATGTTGTTGCCTCATCTAAAAAAACCATTATTTTTTGCATTGCCTTTATAAATATATTATCAATTTGATAAATTTATGAGATGTATTCTATTAAAAAATATCCTAAAAAACATTCTCTGTTATAAATTGAAACATTATATAAATGTGTTTTGATCTTCAATGTTGGAAATTATTTTTAGAAAGATCAAATAAAATCTAATTATCACAAAGTATCTTCAATAGTTTAAAAACATATACATTGAAATATCATAACTAAACCATCATCCAAAAAATCGGAGTAAAATCTTTAGTAGCTACAATATACTTTGATTTCGTTGTTTTTTAATTTATTGAAGATTTTTTCTTTATATACCAAATCTCACAAATATCACCGAAGAATAATTTTCCTCCCAAAGTTGGTATTATATTTTTAGAGTCTCTAGACCAATAGAATTTTTATAACCATGAAATAGCAACATATAATCTATTTTATATACAATCCAATGTATAGTAGTTACTTTGAAAAATATCTGAATTCTATTTACAAAAAACAAATATGATTCTTTCATATTACTTTGATAGGTGAAATAGAAATTCAAATCATCAATAATATCTGGCCATGTTTCTATAAGGTAAAGTAAACATCTTATCACCTTCTGAAGGTCGTTCTGATTCACACATTTTCCAGACTCATATTTTCACAACTTGTTTGCTCAAATAAGTAGGAGTAGAAAATTATTTGGAGTCTTCCATCCCAAACCTCATTAATAATTCCATAGAATAGTTTTCTTGATATGAGAAAATTTACTATTCTTTTTTCTCAACTTGTAATCCCTGAAAGAAATTTAATTCTATAAGAATTTGAATTAATAAATTATTCTTCATTTCCTTAGAGAACCCTCTACAAAGTTTTTATTCCTCCCCATAAAAAAATATATATAATATACATAAAAAATTTATAATTAGAGTTCCAAAGTAATCATATTTCACATATATGTTTATTTCAACTAATATTTTAGAACAATTCAGTATTCTTAAATAGCTATCATGTTTTTAATACCTGGAATATAGGGACTATTTCAACCCACCAAAGGATTTATTAAATTTACAAACCATGTTTTCATAATTTTCAATTTGAAAACCACAATTTTTTTCAATGTAAAATTCATCCAAAATATCACTATTTAGGAAATTTGATGTTACATCTATCTGATAATTTTTTTAATATCTATGTTCATCTAGTGATAGGAAATTGTAATTGTTTATATACAACAAAATACGAAAAGTTTTTTCGAAATAAAAACCTTCAACCTGTTTATATCATTTTCAAACAAGTTGTTCTTTGTTTCTTCAAACATCTCAATTATCATTCATTTTTTTTCTAGAAATAAATTTTATTTTGCTAACATTTTTATTTGCTGGACATGGACCATGTTCTCATGTATTATATTTCTCAATTTTATCCAAGTATTTCATCATAGCATCCTATCATTAGTTGAATTAAATGGCATTTAAAACTTATTTTGGTTTAACTTTTTAGATATGTGATGCATGATTTTCTAATATCATCTATCTTATAGTCTTAATTGGAGACTTATAATTTCAAATAATGTTTTCAGACTCAACATGTTTTTTTAGGTAGGAATTTTTAAATATTCTATTTTAGATGAACTTTCCTCATCGTAGGATTCTCCTGAATCTTTGTAAGGATGTTTTGACCTACATTCACTATCATTTGAAATCTCCATTTTTTATTCATCATCATTATCAAAAAAATTGTTAAGGAATATCTATGTTCAATTACTTTCAAATCATATTGGTCCACCAACATTTCTTAGTATTTGATACAACATTTGTAACATCTTCCATTGCATGAATAACTATTTAAAGGTCCTTCAGAAACTTTTTAGTAAAATTTTCCAAGAGATAAGACATAATTATCTATAAGGAAGAAATTTTAGAATCAAAGAATAAGTGTATTCACAATTTTATAATCTTACAATAAATATCTAAATCCTCAGATGTTGAAACAAAATTCATTTACTTAGTTGATTCAATAATCAATAGTTTATTCATCTCTCACTATGATTCAATCATACACACTACTCTATATTTGTATACTTACTTCCTTCACTTTAGTATTCCCTTTGAAAATATTTTCTATATAGCCCCACATACTATTTAATTTTTTTGAGACCCATCACCTTCATATAACCATTTTATAATAACGACATACAAATATAAGTTATTGATTTTCCATGAACAAGGATATTTATATTATAAAAAAAATACATTAGAGAATCCATCTCAATATGTGGAAAACCAATCGTGGAAGCATCAAAATTTTCCATTCGAATAGATAAGATAAATGGAATCATCCTATTCCTCCATCCATAACAATTTTTACCATAAAATCTAGTAATTTCTCTATTGTAGACATAATTATTATTATCCATGACAAGGATTAAATAAGGGAACATTTTATTTGATACCAACATATTTTCCAATGGATCTAATAAAAAATGAGAGGGGGTTGAATTAATAGTTCTATTTTTTTATGTTTCAATAATTTTATAACATAACCACTATAACCTATTAATGTTTATATCCTTATAAAATTTTAGTAAATAATCATGCATGAAATAGTACAAAAACAAGTATAGAACACGAGGCTTATAAGGATTTTCCTCAGTGTGAGAACCTACATCCTTTCCATATACACTCCCACAGGTCTATGAAAATTCACTATTATGAAGAAGTGAATACATATTCTATAAAATCCTATTATACACAATATATCTCCTTATAAGAATGATTATATCAACTCTTGTCATTTTACAATGTTTTATTACAAAACAATTGTGCCAAAATAAAAGAATAAATAATTTTCTTAATATGCTCCATAAATATTCTTACATCATGTGAAGCGGTGTCTGATTTCCTTTATTCTGATGAAGTAAATATTATTTGATTCAGTCTGATTGACTCAATATGAAGCTCACCTTCTCAAACTACACTCTAAGAAACTATATTTTTTATCTAGATAAAAACATGTAATTCTCGGAATCTACTCAAAATTTAGTCTGAACAACCTCATTCTAATCTTCATTGGCATGTTATTCCCTAGTTTGATTACCTCAATATGATGTTTCTTAGTCTTCTAAAAAAGTAATAATTTGTTTTCCTTTTAATGAGTTTTATATCAAGAATAAACTCTTACACAGATTTCTCAACACTTTTAATTTTCTTCTGTCATGAAGAAGTTATGATGTCTGAATGTTATGAACAACTAATTATATGTATCCAAAAATGACAAAGGTGGGAAACATGAAAACATTCCCCACTCTCCAAAATTCTAAAAACAATTATAACTAGTCATATTTTAATTTTGAGCTCAACTACTTCAAATATTTACATACTTTATAGAATATTCTTTAGTATTATTAATAATCATCCTTTTTAATCTTCTTAATTTTTTTTCAGTATGATGGAACATCTTTAACATTACTATGATTTATCATTCTTCCAATGTTCATTATGATTTGACTATATTTATCTCATTGTGATTTGACTATCTCGAACTCATTCTAATATGTATATATTTAGCTCAATACAATATAAATATCATTAGATCATAATAATATTAATTTCTTTATCATATTTAGTATGATTGACTTTCCTCCTTAGAGCTAGTCTGATTCTCTTTCCTTCTCATAGTCCACCCTACTATCGTTCCTTCACAGAGTCAGTATGATGATCATTCTTTCATGGAGTTAGTCTAATTAAATCCTCATAAATATAGAATTATATTTATGATTTGATTATTATTAAAATGTTATTCATCTTATGATAATTGTATTCATTAACCATGAAATTCCTCAAACATAGTCATCTTTATACATTCATAAGTATTAATTCTTCTTTGTATGATACCCATAGATATAATAAAATTTCTTATTAATCTCTATAACTAATATAATCCTTATGAGTCCTTTATTTAACCAAAGGATTTTATCTTTAGAATGATTCATGATTTATGATAACTTCATGAAAAAAAATTATCATCTAACTTTTGTTAAAATGTATAAAACATTTATAGCTCCTAACATCACTATCATTATTCAACCTCTTCCTCAAAATTTTGTATTCCTCACTCCACAGATTCTGCCTTTCTAATCAATGTCATGTTAGATTAATCTTGAACTTCAACTTGATAAATTTGAGTCTAATGTTGTTGTAGATCAAAAAACATACAAAACATCCAAATTCCATCTTCCATACACCATCTACATCCAGTACATCTGAGTCAAAAAACCTATGTCCAGGTACATATGTCTAGAAAATAACTTTCTCACAGATAAAAACATTTATTCCAATTTATGCTTGGATTCAAACATTCAAAGACATTAATTGTTATTAGAGGTATCCATTCTAATTGATAGGGTCATATCCTAATGAACGAAATAATTCTTTTAAAAAATTATAGAGGTAAAAAAATACTAAAACATTGATAATCACAAATACATAAAAAAGTATTTTTTTTAAATTTTTTTCTATAAGAAGTTGAGAAAGGGTAGTTCCTAAGACAGTAGTGAGAAATAAAAAACTACAATATTTAAAAGATTAATAGTACCAGTTGAAATTTTGTGGAGTTTTACTAAAAAACATATCTCATGTGTACTATGGATGAAAAGATAAATTATTCTAGTTCAATAATGATTTTTGTTTATGGTGTTTAATAATCAAACAGTATTTCATTAATTCATGAATCATATGTAATAAATGATGAATATTAATTTTATATATTATATACCAAACTGTGGAAAGATAGTTCATTATAAAGAAAAATAAAGATGATTTAAAGGATATACTAGTATGGTATTTAGACTTAGTGTATATAAACATCACATGTATTATCAACCGAAATACATATTTTGTTTTAGAAAAAGAAACCATGAGAATTAATGCAATGTAACAAAGTAATCTGAATTTTGTTAACTAGAGAGTGTAAACTATTCAAAGGGTAAGCTAGAATAAAATAAACTTCATTAGATTCATTTAAGTGTTTATTTTAAAATTTCCATATGAAGTATGATAAATTCATGTTAATAAAAATTGAGATGCTTTCGGTTGAAATGGTGAAGAATATATTGTCCAAGCATTCATAGACCAATATAATGTATTGTGGAGTAATTATGAAACACAGATAACCTTATCCACATGAGGGATATAATTTTAATGAGGAGGATTGATGTATAATCATACATGATGACATTGATATATAAAAATGAATGATGTACAAATTCTTAAATGGAAACTTCCATATATAAACCAAATTCATAATTTAAGTCAAAAGGGGTATCAATGTTGATATTTATTTACATTGTTTAATCATCCATTATTTTTCAAGTAATGCATTGATAATAAAAGCTTTGTCCTAGAAGAATATACCAACTATAATAACTATTGGATATCATTTGAGTTTTATAATTATATAATTCCATTATTATAAGAACATTATGTTTGAATTCAAATTGATTGTTAAGGATATAATTAAATGTTCATCAATACAAACATAATGTGAATCTATAGTAATTATCCTAAATGATTCTTAGTACATTTTAAAAATCCATATGATACAAAAGATATAGTCCATTTTTCGACTATATTTGTTTAAAATGGTGCACGTATCAATTTTAGATCATGGGATAATGATTGAATTGGTTTTAGTAAAGGATTAATATGCAAGAGTAGTTGGAATATGAATGAGTTCCTAAAGAATTGAGGATGAAGACTGTTCCAGAGACACATACTACATCGGATGGTCAAAAATGTAGTAATGATTTTATATTCACCACTACTAGGGATTCATTTTTCATTGAAAATAATAATTTCTATAAGTAATAAGTATAAGGAAATTTTCCAATATTGAAAAGATCAATTAAAATTAATTGATGGATTCCATGTATCAAAGTACACAGGATGTATAATTATAAATAATATGATGGGTATTCAATTGAGATGATACATCGATGGTAGAAGTTTGGTGTTAATGAGGTTTGACAGGTAATACAATTTTGATAATCTTAAATCTATTAGAATTTTACTTTACCTATCATATTTATATGATAATTTTTTTGAGCATTGGATTTTAGGATAACCAATCATGGAGGGTGTCTATATGACACCACTAGAATAGGATAGTGATGCCATGGAATTATAATAAGGGTGATGGTTACATAAATATAGTTTAGGGTTAATATATGAAATAAGATCTTACAACGTTCAATTTCAATGAATATTTTTAATTTTTCTACAAGAAGATAGTGAGAGAAACATTTATTTCAACAGAAATATGTTTTACATGAAATAGAAAATATTTATTGGTATGAAAGTTAGTTAAGACCAGAATTATTGTAACTCTGTAGATATTGTCTTAATGTAGAAACATATTTTATGGGGAACAAGATCTATTGTGGTATAGCTAATGGTTTTCTAGTCCTAGTCAATAGTTCATATGCTGATAATGTATTGAAAAATACAAGTTAGAACAATTTGAATGATAATTTTTTCAAAAGTCGCATGGAATAAATCTCTCCAAGAAAATATGCATGGGAATAAGGGAAGATTAAATTATGTAGTTGAATACCACATTATTATGTGATGGATCAATCACATATGAAAAGATAAGTACAAGAAATGAAGTTTCCAACATATACATTATGGTAGGAAAATATATGTTATATCCATGTGAACTCTAAGGGAAGTAATCAGAACTATCCAATTGTATTGATGTACAAATTATATGCACCTGGTATATGGAGAAGAAGGGGAACTAGTTTTTAAGTAGATACAATATAGTATTACTTATATCAATGTAATCTAATATCATAGTCAGGATAAGGTAACGAGTGATATAATATCACAGAATCCTATTGTATCCATACCAATAAATATCGATTACATTGTATCTTATAAGGAATCTATGAAGAAGTTATTAAATTCCATGATTTGTTTTAGTTCTTGGAATCACAACAAGTAAATAATGTATTATAATAATATAAATTATGATAATCTTATTATCCAATATATCATGTTTTGGTTGTGAAAAAAAAAAGAATACACATGAGGTTTACCTCTCTTGCAATGTTTTACTCAAGGAGGCAAGGATGAACATAGAAGAATATCCATGAATAGGAGACTTGGAATTACAAACAACTAAATCTATGTCTTAGTAGAAATATGATCTCAATCATGTGATAGATAATAAGGACAGTAAGCTAGTTGGATCTAGTGAAAGAGGGAGATTTTTGATAGATCATGCCCTAAACCCAACTAAATTATAATGTTTGACTGTCATTTCATGTATCCAGGTAGATAATCATAATAGAAATGTAGAATTTTTTTTGTAAAAATTTCTTTGTTAACTATTTAATGGTAATTTATATAGATTAATTTTCATGTCCAAATGTTATATATTATCTTTGCCTTTAATGAGAAGCATGAGATATTGTGACATTAATCTTAAAAAAATTATTATGTTCTAGATATTTCATAATTATTGGGCACAGTTTATGTTTGAATTCCATGTACTAGGGGATCAATGGAATTTAGAATTATTTGCAATAATTTCAAACATGGTGATCTCAAGTAAGTTATATCATGAGGAAAAACCCACCAATAGGAACACCACATGGTTCCAGTGACATTTGTTATTCCTATATATGAACATGTTCATTTCTCACCTAAATTGTGATCATCGTCATTTTTTTCCATTTTATAGAAGGCTTTGATGCAAGGAAAAAACAATGAGAATGATATTGTATATATTTATCTCGTGTTGGTTGCATCATTCATTGTATGACATTGGTTTAATAGTCGAGATATGATCAGTCGCTTGCAAGATGGGAAGTTATGGAGACCCATTATTTACATATATTGATATTTCATTAGAGTTGAAGTGTATTTATTACAACTTATAACAAAACCCTGAAAGGATAGTATAGGTATAGTGTCTTTATAAACTAAGAAACACAAACAACTGGTTCATAAAACAAGTACATTATCTCCCATTTATTCCATCATATCTAGAATTCTTTTTGGTATATCATACTTAATACCCTTCTTTATATAATGGGAAAAATAATCATATAAAATCGTAAGATCAAATGATCAGTAAGGGTAATAAAATGAAATAATAATCATATCTTATTTATAAGAACATAACATTTGAAAATATTATCCTATATATAAAAGATCATAATATCATGTCATGGGATAAATCATAAAATTTAAATGTAATAACAATAGTCAAAAAAAGACATAAATTTTGTGGAATATCTACATAAGAATATAAAATCATTTCATTTTAGTCATGGATCTCTGCTAAGACCATCATAGATGATGAAGCCCATTACTGACCCGAGTTATCTCTTTGTTCCTACCTTGTATCACTGAACCATATTAACTTTCTATTCCAGCCATGTCTATCTAATGAGGTATAATTATTTACGCAATTCATTGGAGTGAGATATAGGTCCCACCATTCTCATAATAAAATCATTCTTATGTGTGCCATAAAAACATTGAAACATTCACCACAACATTACAAATGAAATCAAATGGATTTCTTAAACATCATTCCATCATAATTGATGTAGAAAAATGGATTTCCTAAATAAAATTACATCATTTACACAATAAAATCATAGTAATAATTGGGAGAGAAACAAAAATCTATGTAATATTATATGGAATATAATTTTGATAAAATACTTGGGCTTTATTCTTGGGGAAAATATCTTTCTTCTTTAAAAATGTTTTTTTTTCTCAAAATTTCATGCAATATTAAAAGAAAATAATTGAGTTGAAAATAAACTTGTAAACATGTAGGGGAATATTCATATAAACAATATGTTATGATGATGTTAAAACCCATTCATTTCGCATAAGTTAAAAAAACATTCTCATTATACTTTTTTCAGAAATGTCAAAAAGTACCTTGTATTGTAAACAAAAGAAATATTCCTTCTAAACCATGTAGTAAAAGTCAAAATGGGTAAAAATGACTTTAAACATACATATAATAAATGTACACGTTTTATGAGAATATTTTTAGAAATAATGGACATGAATGATAAATATATCTCCAATATATAATTAAGAATAAACAATCTTGGATAAAACAAGACCGGAAAAGTTATCCCTTACCTTATGTCCAGTATGCATTGTATGTATCCGAACCTCATTTATAATGATTTAAATAATGTTAATAATTTATTCTAGAATCATAATAATTTTTATGATAACATTTATGGTCATATTTTCATCTATTTGTTAGTAAAATTTCATTGTTACTCTTTATTCTTCTATTAACTACTTTACATTCTTTTTTTAAAAATTTTGGGGCCAAAGCCTCATTTATTATTAAAGAAAAGAAAAGAACTCTTTAACTAGGTAGAGGGAGACTCATTACATTGCCTAAAGTCTTGGGGGAATTTAACGCATTACATGGCTTATAGGCCCAATTTTATGGCCCAAATCCCATTCTATGAATAGTACTTCTATAGTACCCCGCTACTACATTACTACACAGTACCCGTCACTGCTACAATACCCTGTCGCCGCTATAGTTACCTTCCATTGGTACAGTTCCCGATGGAGCTACAGTGTCACCACTTCTACAGTACACTATCGTACCCTGCACTAAATGGGTTTTGAACCCCCATTTTTCATGTAGGATTAAGGGGTCCTTACCACTAAGCCAAACCCCAACAACTAACTGCTTTATGTTCATATGTATGTTTTGTCGAATAAATTCTTATTCCTCTTTTTAGGATATAATTATGTAATTAATATAATGGTAGTATTATAATATATATAATTTTTATTCATTCAATTCATTTATATAATCATGGTTTCATGAAGATTATGTAGAACGAATCACATTGCACCATGGAGAAAGTAAGTTGTACGTACACAAGAGCAACGATATCATTACCATAATTGTTGAATGGTATTGAAGTAGATGGTTTATAGAATCTCAGAATTAGTATCATTTTATAATAATCATATATAGTTATTATTTTCACCATTATACCTATCCAGGTAAGGTGGTGGTGAGAAACAGATTACACCATTGCATAGAGATGGTAAGTTGTACGTACACACAGGTGATGATTTTGTTTTTTTTTATGATGGATATAAAGTTAAATGGGGTTGTTTTATATTTATAAAAATATAAAACTACAGTTTAGACACAGATTTTGTTAATTTATAATTAAAAAAACTAAATAATATGAAGTAGAAGAAGAAATAAATTTGAAAGAATCGGTAGAAGAGATTACCTCTTCCACGACGTGCCTCCTTTCAATTTCCAATTAGTGAACTAGATTTGGTATTTTGAGAAAGAACACACCTCTAGAATGTATCTATTAATTTTGAGAAGTGAAATTGTTTGGGCTAGTCTAATCTTGAAGGCTCAAAATAGAGTGAATAGGAGAGGGATGATGTGCCCTTTTATAAGAGAGGAGTAGGGCACTTTAACAAACTATCAAAATATTAATTTATTATAAATTCAATTTCAACTAAAAATGGTCCAAAACTTATTTAATTCGAACATATTATGATTTTGTTTCAAATAATGATCATACAATAATTTTTAGAGAATTTTTAAATGTTTTTATATCTTTATCTTCTTGGATTAACCCTTATTTTATCCTTTTAAATCTTACTGTGATATCATGTGATTTACACCTTGTGGGTTAGTGTAATTACCATATCATTTAAAACAGCCCAAAAAAGTTATTTATGACATATTATGTCATATATTAACCATTTTTCTAAATATTATATTTTTATTAATTTAATTTCATTTAAAAAACTATGTTATGTTTTAAGTTATGAATTATGTCAATTTTGGTCACTATTCATACATGACTTTTTTAAAAATTCATAGCATCCTGATTCCATATAAACTATGGAAGTAACTCAAAGATAATTTGTCAATATAATACATAAAATATATGGATGATATCAAAGTAACCAAATTACATTTGTTTTAATTTTTATAAATTCCTTTATTTGAATCTTTCATTAATGTTGAAATCACTACATCATAATTGTGTCATAAATAAATATATTTATCTAATGTATAAAAAAATATAATATGATGATGTAGGAAATATTTTTAGATTTTTAATTACTATTTATATATATGTAGATCAGTTATATAACCCTATATTAAAAATAGATTTATTAAACAATATGTGTTCAGGTTATAATTATCTTTACTTTAAATTAATTCTTACAAAAATTCATTTTCTCATCCAAGTGAATCCATGGGGTCCAAAAATGGACCCAAGGATTCCTAATGTCAGAAATATCTCATCCAATATGATTATGAAATTTTTTTAGTGTAGTTTTATATTATTAAATAATTATTTATTTACCCTTATTTTCCAGATTTATCCTTTAACCATATCAAATAAAATAATTACTGAATTTACTATTTATAAAGTCCAAAAATAAAAGGTACCTATTCCCAAAATTTGGAACTTCTGATTAAAAATATATAATCCTTTTTTAAAACTTCAAAACATAAAATTTACAGTAATTAATTTAAAATTATTCTCACTGTTGAAATAAGAAAGCAGGTTTAAAAAGGTTTAAACATTGCAAAAGATTGAAATGTTTTTACCTATTAATTCAATGAAAAATTAATGACAATGACATATATTATATTAAATTGTAAAGATACATTCTATTTATACTTTCAATTTAATAAATATTATAACTTAACTATAAAAATTATCTTGAATAAAAAAAGTTGTTTTTAATTAAAATTTAATGTATTTTTAATACTCATCAAATCATGAATGTTATCAGAAAAATATAAAAATATTTTCCAAAGTAAATTTATTTATCCCACTTAAACATAAATTTTTTTTGTTTTCACATATCAATTATTAATGTATAAAAGTCTTAATTTAAAATGGGTTATCGATTTAAAGGTGGAAAATTAACCTTTAAAAATAGGTTCTTATACATAAAATAGGATTTTATTCAAACCCTATGACTAAAATATCCATTGGATGAACATAAAAAATATTTTATTAAGTTTATAACACATATATCTCATTAATTTCATCACCAAATATAATTCACTAAAAAAATATCTAGTTGATTTATATTTCTCATAAAAAATTAACAGTTAATGAATTCATAATGAATTTTCCAAATTTATTTATAAATATTCCTGCTAACCTGACAACTTAGATATAATGGTAATTTTATATTAAGGGCATCTTTCTGTTCATTTAAACACACAGTTTCATGAAAAGGATGCTACCAAAGAATACAAATTATTTAAAGAAAATATTTCATAAAAACATCTATGTGTTACATTCTACCCCCTTAAAATGAATTTCACCCTCAAAATTCATCACTTGGAAATAAAAAATGAGGATACATATCCCTCATAATATCCTCAAGTTCCCATGTAGCTTCTTCTAATTGGTGGTTCTTCTATAATAATTTATCCAAGTGATTTTTATTGATTTGTAAAACTTTTTAGTGGAAATCCATAATCCCTATCAGTTTTTTTTCTTAATAATGATCTTGCTTCAGTGGTATGACTTTTGAGATTAGTACATGTGAAGGATCAAATATGTAATTTCTCAGGATAGATACATGGAACACATTATGAACTTGAAAGATATTCAGAGGAAGTGCCAATCTGTAAGCTACCATTCTAATACGATCTAGTATTTCAAAAGGACCAATATAACTAGGGCTCAACTTGCCATTCTTTCCAAATCTCATTACCCTTTTCCAGGGATATATTTGTAAGAAAACCGTATCACCCACAACAAACTCTAGGTATTTTATATCGATTGTGAACATAATTTTTTGTCGAATCGGATTTTCTCTTATGTTTTGTTGAATAAATATGATCTTTTATTCAATTTCATCAATAAGATCATGTACTAATAGATTTCTTTCCCAAACTTCATCCCAAAAAATTAGAGTTCTGCACTTCCTTACATAGAGGGATTCATATGGATCCATATTAATACTAGAGTGAAAGAAATTATTGTAATAAAATTCCACCAATGGTAGGTGTTGATCCCATCCTCCTTTGAAATATTTAGGAAAATATCTCAATATGTATTAAAAATATTGAATTGTCCTCTAAGATTGATTGTCTATTTGAGGATGATAAGCAGTGATGAATCTTAACTCTGTATCCACAGCATGCTGAAGACTTCGCCAGAACATCAAGGTAATCCTATGATCCTGATCAGATATAATGTAATATGGTACTCCATGCAATGATACAACGTCATTTACATATATCCTAACAAGCTGATCAAGAGATAAATCCTCTCAAATGTCAATGAAGTGTGCCAACATTGTAATATAAACAACTATATCCTATATAGCATTATTTTCTTTGGATTTTTTGGGATGTCTAATGAAAAATAACATAGTTATGTTCTCCCATTTCTATTCTAACATGGGTAATGGTAGTAACATCCCCTTAGACTTCTACCTATAATCCTTAACTTGTTGAGAAACCATGAATCAAGAGACATATTTAGCAACATCTCTTTTCATTTCATACCTCCAAAAGTACTCTTTTAGGTCCATGTACATCATTGTTCTTTCAGTGTGAATATAGAATGAAGAACTATGACCCTCATCCAATAGCTCTTTCTTTAATTATGGTATGGTAAGAACACAAACTCGGTTCCTCAACCTTATTATTTCATCACAATCAAGGTTGAATTCAAGAACATTTCTCACCTTCTTTTGTACCCCTACATCTTCTTTCTATGCCTCTTTAATATTTACTTGTATAGATGGTTGAACATTCATTTTAGAAAGATATGATTTTCCCCCATCCATTAAAATTTCAAGATCGATCTTTTATAAATCAATAGATATTGGATCTATCATTATCCTCATTATGGATAAGATAGCATGAACTTTTGGACTCAAATAATATGTCACCTTGTTCACCTTCCAAGGGAGGTATTGTATTGAGCAGTTGTAATCTATAATCAACTCCCACCATCTTATTTGGTGCATATTCATCTCCGTTTTTCTGAAAATATAATTTAAATTTTATGATTAGTATAAATATCACACCTTTCAACATAAAGATAATGCCTCTATTTTTTTAATGCAAAGATTACTGTAGTTAACTCCAAATGATTAATTGGGTAATTTTTCTCTAGGATTTTCAAATGTTTTGAGAAATAAGCTATCACCATATAATTTTTCAAGACAATGAACCCAAGCCCCTTCTTGGATGCATCACTATATATCACAAACCATTCTCCACTACAAGGCAGTGGGAGCACCGGTGTAGTGGCTAACCTTCTTTCTTTCTCTTTGATATTATCTTTACATTATACCATCTAAATGAACATAGCTCCTTTAATAGTTATGTTGGTGAGTGGATTAGATCATAAAAAAAATCATTCACAAAATTCCAATAATATCCAGCCAAACCAAGAGACCTTCGTATCTCAGTTATGGTTTTTGGTCTTGACCATATTTCAAAAACCTCTATTTTTTTCTGGATCAATAATTATCCCCAATATGGATATTATGTGACCCAAAAATGAAACTTTTTTATGCTAAAATTCAAAATTGGTTAATTTGGCATAATTATTCTCCTTTCTCAGGGTATTCAGTACAATTATCATGTTTTATTTATGTTATTAGTTTCTCTTTGAATAGATAATAATATCATCTATAAATACTACCACAAACTAATCAAGATAATCTCTAAAGAATCAATTTATTAGATACATGAAGACATTAGAGTAATTAGTAAAACCAAAAGGAATCACTATAAATTCATAGTTTCCCTACCATGTACGGAATTCCATCTTTGGTATATCCTTATGTTTGACCCTTAATTGATGATACCCTAAAAAATCAATCTTGGAAAAGTATTGAGCTCCACATAGTTGGTCAAATATGTCATCAATGCACAAGAGATGATATTTTTTCCCTATAGTGATCTTTTTGACTTCTCAATAATCAATATAGAGTCTCTTTAATCCATATTTATTATTAACAAATATAATAGGTTCACCCCATGGTGATGAACTAGGGCATATGAATCCCTTATCAAGATTCTCTAGGAGTTTATTCTTCAATTCCTGCAACTCAATTGGGGTCATTATATAAGGTGTCTTTGAAATAGGAATATCACCCGGTATGAATTATATTGAAAACTCAACTTCATGGTTTGGTGGAAGACCAAGACATTCCTCCAGAAAGACAACATCAAACTCTCATACAATGGGTTTATTCTTATTCAGAAGTTTCTCCCCAACCATTTGAGATAAATATGCTTCATTTATTTTAATAAAGACCCATAATATGGAAAACACTTCTACTGTAAGGTTTTATTCATCCTTGCATTGATATATGATCATATATTTATTTGTAATATGAAATGTAACTTCCCTTATTTAGAAATTAATATGAGCTCTATATAATGAAATCCAATCCATGCCAAGAATCACATCAATCTCTACTATATAAAGGATCACAAGATGTAAAGGAAGTAATTTCCCATAAATATTAACTGGAGAAGAACTATAAACTTTTGATGAGAACTTTTTCCTCTAGGAGTTTTCACAGCTAACTCAACATTTAATTGTTGAGGTAATATGGTGATACCCTTAGAATATTCTTTAAAAATAAAAAGAGATAGTGGAACCAAAATCAAATAAAACATTTTCTAAATTGGAGTATATGGGATGTAAACCTTTCACAACTTCATTATCATACTCCACATCTCCGATAGTAATTTCATGTGACATTCATTTTTCATTGGCCTCAAGAGTTTGTTGAAGTCAATCATCATCAATAACCCTTGGATTAGGGCATTGATTGGCATAATCCCCCATTTCCTTTCTCATGTAATATTTAATTTTAAGAGGTGCATCATGTGTATCATTTTCATTGTTTTAATCATTAGACATTAGTTTCCCATCACATCAGCATTCAATTTCCTGATGACCTTATTTCCCACACTTAAAAATTTTAGTAGTCCCTTTAGGAAAATTCACACCAATTATCTTTCCACACATTGAGTGTAAGTGAAAACTCATCTTCATTTCATGGTGAACTTTAGATCTTCCTTTTAATTCCATTTTTATCTACTAATCAAACCCATATGATGGATAGGTTACTCCAATATCAATATTGACCTTGGGAGCACATCGACCAATTTCTACATAGCTATTGAAGTCCCTTTTGGAAAATTACCTTAATGGACTTGGTTTTAAGAAACTAAAGAATCAATCAATCTTAATCTGAGGTTGGATAATAAATTATGAAGTGTACCTTGAAATTGTAGAAGTAGTTTCTGTGTAGGTACTAATAGATTCATAATCATTTTGATTATGTTCTTAGAACTCCTTCTCCATATTTTTTATAGAATATGAGGAAATAAATTATTGAAAAACAAGTTCTTGAACTCGTCCCATTTCATGGACTGAATGTCATCTCTTTACTCATATTCTTGATAATATTCTATCATTTATCATCTTTCCTTCCAAATGATTTTCTGCTTAGATGACTTTATCATGTTCAGAAAATTATAGAACTGGTAATATTTTTTTAGTGGTACTGATCTATTGCTCAGACACTAATGGATTAGAAGACCCACTAAATGAAGGTGGACACTTTCTAATGACAGATTCGACGTAATGTTACTCAATTATTTGTTTATTTGGGAGTCTAGAATGATTGATAAATTGTGAATGTTGTGTGATTGTGGCTACAAGATTTTTTATTCTATCTCCCATAGCATTTTGTTGCCTAGGGGGATAATCATTGCATTTTCCATCTCATTCAGCATTAAAATGGTTCCTTTGGGTACCATCCATTGACTAAAACTAGGATGCAGTGTGTGGGAAACACTGATCATAATAGGAAAACCACATAATCAATAATAAAATTTAAATTTAGGACACTTTGGGTTTTATCCTAGGTTATTCATAGTCATTTAAAAAACACTAGAATTATATCTTATACTTTGTCATATCCTTAAGGATTTCTCATCATAGTTTCCAAAGGTTACCTATACCGTTCCTCTGATACCAACTATAAAAACCCCTTATTTTCATCCATTGATATCACATCAGAATTGAATTATATTTAGTAAAACAAATAACAAAATCATGATATAACTATATAGGTATATTTTTATTTGAAACTTGGAAGCATAAACAAATTGTTCGGAAAACATTTATATTATCTCCCATTGATTTCATCATATCTAGACTCCTTTTTGGAATATCATACTTAATACCCTTTTTCATGTCCTGGGGAAATGAAAAATATAAATGGATGAGTTCAAATTCTCAGTAAGGGTAAAAAAATTAAATAATAATTATATTATATTAATAATAACATAACATTTTAAAATCTTATCCTGCATATTAATGTTCACAATATCATTTCATCAGATAAATCATAAAAGTGAAATTTAATCCCAATAGTAATAAAATAAGACTTGAAAAAAAAAATTCATACACACATAAGAATAGAAAATCATTTCATTTTAGTCAAGCCACTTTTCCAAGACCCTCAAAGAAGAAAAATTCCATTATGGAACCAAGTTCTCTCCTCATTCCAGCCCTGTATAACTAAACCAGATTAACTTGTTGATCTAGCCACATCTATCTCATGAGATATAAATCATTACCCAATGTATTAGTGGGAGATATAGGTCCCACCCATCTCATAATTAAACCATTCTTACATGTGAGACAAAAACATAGAAATGTTCACCATATCATAACCCATGAAATCAAGTGGGTTTCTTAAACATCATTCCATCATTATTGATATAAAAAAATGGATTTCCAAAATAATATTCCCTCATAGTCACAATGAAATCATATAAATAATATGTATGGACACATAAACTTATGAAATCATAGATGGAAAATAATTTTGATAAAACACTTGAGCTTCATTCCTGAGGAAAATATCCATTCTTCTTCAAAATAATTTTTTTTCTAAAAATTTCGTTCAATTATAAAATAAAATAATTGTTATGAAAATAAACTTATAAAATTTTAGGGGTAGATTTATGGAAATGATTTTTTATGAATATTTAATAAACTTTTCATGATGTATAGGTTAAAAAACATTCTCCATATAATTTTTTCAAAAAAGTCAAAAAGTTCCTCGTATGGTAAACAAAAGTAATAATCCTTCTAAACCCTGAAGTAAAAGTAAAAATCATAAAAAATGACTTTAAACATACATAGAAAAATAGTACACATTTAATTAGAATATTATAATAAAACATGGACATGGATGATAAATATATCCCTACTAGATACTTACGAATAAACAATCTTTGATAAAATAAGATTGAAAATGTTATCCCTTACCTTAGGTCTTATATGATATGTTTATATATGAACCTCTTATAAAATGATTTAAATAATTATGTAGATTTATTTCAAAATCATAGTCATTTTTACTACAAAATTAATGATCATATTGTTATCCATTTGTTAGTAAACTTTCATTGTTACTCTTTGTTTGAGTATTAACTACTTTATGTTCTTATGTATGTTTTCTCGAATATGTTCTTATTCATATTTTTAGATTATAGTTATATGATTTAAATAATTGTATTATTATAATATATATCAAATTTTTTCATTCAATTCATTTATATAATCATGGTTTAATGATGAATATGTAGAACAAATCACATCGCACCGTGGATACGGTGAGTCGTAGGTATGCACGGGTGACGATATCATTCCAATAATTGTTGAATGGTATTGAAGTGGATTATGTATAGTATCTCAAAATTTGTATCATGTTATAATAATAATATATAGTTTTTATTACCACCATTATACCCATCCATGTATGGTGGGGGTGAAAAACAGATTACACAACAGTTTGAAGATGGTAATCCGTACAAATGCACACACAATGATTTCATTTTTTTAGGATGGATAGAAGGTGAAATAAGGTTGTTTCATATTTATAATAACAAATCAGTATATTAGTGATACTTATGTTATTAATTTATAATTAAATAACTAAATAATAAGAAGTATAAGAAGAAATAAATATGAATGAATCGGTAGAAGAGATGACCTCTTCCTCAATGTGCCTCCTTTAAATTTACTCTTAGGGGACTAGAGTTGGTATTTTGAGAAGAATATATCCTCTAGAATGTACCTAGGGATGTTGAGAAGTGAATAGGTAAATGATAGGCTGAGCTTGAAGGCTCAAAATGGGGTAAAGTTGAGAGGGAGAATGTTCCCTTTTATAAGAGAGGAGAGGGGAACTTTAAGAAACTCTCAATATATTAATTTATTATAAATTCAATGTCAAGAAAAAATTGTCCAAAACATATTTAATTATAATATAAGATGATTTTTGTTCTAATAGACATCATCCAATAATTTTTATACAATTTTTGAATATTTTTTTATCCTTATCAATTTGGTTTAACACTTATTTTACCCTTTTTTTATCATACAGTGATATCACATTTTTAAAATATCATGGGTTAGTGTAATTAACATATAATGTGAAACGACCCAAAAATGTTATTTATTACATATTTGGACTTATATTAATCATTTTGACTAATATTATATTTTTAAATATTTAATATCATTTAATAAACAATATCCTATTTTAAGTTATGAATTATATCAATTTTGGACACTATTCATACATGACTTTTAAAAAATTCATAACAACCTGTTTCCTTAAAAAATAAGGCATTAGATCAAATATTATATGTTAACAGCATCCAAAAGAATTTGTGTATAACATCAAAATATCCAAATTACATATTTATTAATATTTATAAATTCATTTATTTTAATCATTCATTAGAGAGCTAATCACTACAACATAATTGTGTCACAAATAAATAAATTTATCTAATGTAGAAAAATTATAAATAAAATTTAATAATGTAGGAAATATTTTTATCCTTATAATTACTATTTATAGACATGAATATCAGTTATATATCCGTATATTAAAAATAGATTTAGTAAAAGATTTGTTTTTAGGTTATAATTATCATTACTTTAAATTAATTCTTAGAAAATGTCATTTTCACATCCATGTGAATCCATGGGGTCCCAAAATAGACCCATGGATTCCCATAGTCTAAAATATCTCATATAATATTATTAGGACACGTTTTAGGGTAGTTTAATATTACTATATTATTATTATTTGACCCTTATATACCAGATTCACCCTTTAACCATGATAAATAAAATAATTGAGTAAGTTACTATTCATAATGTCCAAAAATAAAAGGTACTTATTCCAATAATTTGGATGTTATGATTCAAAATAAGGAATCTATTTTTCCAAATTCGAAACACAGAAGTTGTAGTAATTAATTAAAAATTATTCCCATTGTTGAAATGAGAAAACAAGTTTCAAAAATTTATAACATTACAAAATATTGAAATGTTTTAATCTATGAATTCAATGAAAAATTAACGATAATGAAATAAATTGTATTAAATGGTAAAAATATATTCTATTTATACATTAAAACCATTCAATGTTATAATCTAACCATATAAATTATCTCGAGGAAAAAATTTGTTTTTAATTAAAATTTAAGGTATTTTTAATATTAATCAAAACATGAATATTATCATAAAATATAATAAATTTATCAAAATTAAATTTTTATATCCCGCGTTAAAATTATATATTGAGTTTTTCAAATAGACATTATTAATGTTCCGAAATCATAATTTTAAGTTGGTTCTCCATTCAAATGTGTTAAATTTACCTTAATAAAATAGGTTCTTATAAATAAAATTGGTTTTTAATCATAACCTATGACTAAAATATCCATTGAATGAATATAATTTTTTTTATTAAATATATAACACATATATGTCATTAATTTCATTTCCATATGTAATTCACTTAAAATACAAATATCTGATTTATTTATATTTTCCATAAATAATTTATAGCCAATGAATTCATAATGCATTTTCATAAGTTTGTTATAATTATTCCAGATAACCTAATTTCTAGGCTATAATGGTAATTTTATATTATGGGCATCTCTCGGTTCGTTTAAACACATTAATTCATGAAAAGAATGCCACTGAAGAATAAAAATTATTTAAAGAAAATATTTCATAAAAAACATATGGGTGTTACGGAAGTAATATCTCAGTCTTATTTAATGTGGAGGGTAGTGACTTCAGATGTTTTTGGCCAATTAATTTGAGTATAAATATTTCATGTAACATAAAAAATAATAAATCAATAAAGGATGGTTAAACAAGTGTGTGTATCACTTTAAGAGATTTCTAAATATGAATAGTTTATATTACTTAGTACTTTATCTTAGGTTTCTTTTCATTTCTATGACTATTAAATATATATTGAGGGACCTTTATGGGTTTCTAGACTATACACTTATTCTATTAATATTATTCACTTCTATCAAGATAAGTTCCTATAGGTTCACACAAAATATCTTATTCATGAATTTTACAAATTCTGGTTAATATATATTTTAAACGTGATGATACCCACCACTTGGCCCGACAACTTTCTAAGTCATTGATCACATTTAAATAAATAAATATATTCTTATTCATGTTAATAATAATTGGGTTGAATTTATTTTTTAAATGTGTTCAAAATGTATTTATGGAATTCAGGGAAAATATTACAGAGACAAATATTATTTTAATATTTAGTGTCTGTTTAATATTTGTAGGAATTAGGAGCCATGCTAAATGGCTTGGTTTTATTATGTAATATATTTAATATAAAATTTGGGTATGTGATAAATAATAAATAATATTTATGATTTTGTTTAGTTCATCATAATTATTTATTGCTTATTAAATGGGCATTTTATTTCCTGGTGATCGGAACCATTTCCTAGTATGTTCTACACACACTATATAAGAAGGAGGAGTGGTTCATTACATAGACTATCAAATATTTTAGAATAATAGTATCTCTCTCCCCCTACCTATTTATATAGAGTGAGATTCTATCTCTCTAAGTGATTCATCCAAGTAGTATTTGATGGATTGAATTAATGATATTGAGGTGATGGAGATAATGCCAAACAATTTGTCATATCTCTGCACTAGCACTCAAGAATTCATTGAACAAAAAAATCTATCGATTCTGGAAGTAGGTTTGGATGATTTATATGAATTTGAATTTAGATCCTTTGAGAAATGTTCACTCAAAATAATATACATTCAAGTACACTCTGATTCAGAATGAGGTACTCATTCGATTTTAATTTTTCCCTATTCAACCCTTGAAAGATCCTAGGTCGTACTGGGGCTTATATTACTAAATATGACCTATATCATCACACCGGTGATGAAAATGTTTAAAATACATGCCGGTTATATTCTAATACACACCAAAATACTAAAAAAATAAAATATAATATCACCCACATAAATATATTAATACGAAACTATATATAGTGAGAGCATGAGGCATAAATTCCATGTACATAGACACATAGAGAAAATCTAGAAAGGGAAATAAATATGAAAAATAAAATGGCCACTAGATACAATTAAATCCAAATAAGGGTTGAATCCCCCTATCAACAGGTTATCCTCGAATTTTCTCCATTTGAAATTTTCTCCACTATTAATCATTATAAACTACTATTTCGAAAATCATCAAATCATTATAGCTTCAAGATGGCCAATGTTTTCCACAAACTATGAGGTATCTACACAGACACAATATCTATATAAATAAATATCATGTATAGTTTAGTATAACTATACATAGTAGTATTCTGAAAAATAACATTGTAATTATAAAATTATAACCTAACTCGAACCCATGATTAGAGAATAATGATAAGTATCCTAAGGGAACCAGATATGTTATTCTTTATTGAAAACTAATTGTATGGGAAGAAAAAATATATTTATATCTCAAGGTCACCAAGAATCGTATCACACAAGAAACCAATGATACCTTGTGTTTTTATGCCATATAATACATGATGAAGATACTATTTTGTAAGGAATAATTGCATGGAAACCATAAAGGTTAAAAAGTACAACATCTTATAAAAGTGAACTACACTCTGATAAATTATATGTATCGCAACACCTAATATTCTACTCTTCTATAGCAACCCTGATGCTTCTTTAGAATTCAAATTGAAGGAAAAACCTCATCAAGGTATATGTGCATCAACCCAGGGAGTAACTAACCCCTATGGAGAATGAAACCTTGTAATATGGGAGAGTTCTAAGAAAACTAATAGAAGACCCTAACCCAACACATATGGGATTAATGACACCTCTAATGGTGGAACCTTCCCCAACACATGATAGAGTACCTTGACATGATCTGTTGTATGGGATATCGTTCTCAATAATGTGTTAGTCAATAAGTGGTACTTTATAAAAACCCTTCTCACTATTCCACAATTAGACATAATTTATTACATAAACTCTTCAATTTATAGCACATATATGATCGACTGGTCTAGTGTCTTTTGGGATATGAAAAATTACATAACAAATTAAAACATGAAACACACCATCTTTATTGAAAACTTCATTTACATGACCACAACATTCCTTCTTACTTATCATTTTATAGAATAAGTTAAGGACATGAATAAGAAAAGGTTGAGCTATAAAGCCCAGTAAGGGAGTAAACAAGGAATAAAACGAAAAATATAGTACATGTTAAGAAATAATCATATCAATGAAGCATAATAGAAACATGAACATAATGGCATGATATATAATGGTTATCATAACATGGAAATGTGGCATCAACTTTTAACATGATATTTTCATGATCCAGGGCCCATTGTACATGGATCATGATTCAACCCTCATTTTACTTGAATTATCATGAGTAAACCATCATTTCCCTTGAGGTATCATGATACTAAACTTTACCCAATGGATTGGAGCGCTATCAGGGCGCACCCTTCTTAATCACTTCATTTCATGCATAAGTGTGCGACATGGATCATATAACATGGATTCATTAAACATCACCATTTATTCAAGGATAAAGGAGTGTGAAATTAAAACATGTGACACTATAATAAATATGTATATGTTCATAAATGTGAATAACCTTAATAGATAAATGGTCATGGTTTTCACTACAAAATGACATTGGATTAGAAATCGCCGTGTTATTTCGGCAGCATAACGACTTGACATAAGAGTTGATAAAAATGGATGACAATAGATAAAGAGGTTTATCATCATATGTAAATGAAATTTACAGTAAGGGTATCATATATATATGCATGTCCCAACATATGTAATGGAATTTAGATTCACAATACCATGGAATTACTTGAATGCAAAAGCGGAGAGAGAAATCCCCTACAAAATTTCATCATGGTAACGGGTGTACATGGGAGGAATTAATGAGAGAGAAAGGTTAATATAATCATTCAAAAATAATGAGGCAATTATATAGGAGGTTATAAATGCAACCACCAACATTAGTAATTGAAAAATAAAGGTCATAACAACAACGTGAAATTTGGACAGAAATGAGAAAGTAAGAAATCCCTTACTTGGAAGTGTTATCCCAATGGATTAAGAGACGCTTAAGAGGGGCTTATATGTATCTTGGGGTGACTTGGTAAGATTCTAGATAGATTATGGAAGTGGTTGGTTGAGCGAAAAAGTATTTTAGTGAAGAGGAAGTGGGAGCTTCATGGGTTTATATAGGAAAATAGAGAGAACTTATTATTATTTAGGATTTGGATACCACACAATAAACTAATAAAAACAAAAAACCATCACCTTTTTTCAAAAGGGGAGCGGAAAAAAATATTTTATAAGGTAAATGGACGAAATTATTAAAATATTAGGATTTCATATGTGAAGGTGAGTCATACTCTCAAGGAAATCAATTTAAAAAGTTAAATGTTTTGGAAGTCATTGAGGGTCTACTAAGGCACCATAAAATTAACCAACAAAATTCAAAAGTCACATTATTTTAATGTTAAAGCATATATTGTCCGAAAAACCAATTTATATAATTTTATTACATCACTATTGGGTCATTATGATGTCCAAAAACACAATATATATTAAAACGGTATTTAATTTTTACCCAAAGAATCAACTATCTTAGAAAATTATGAAAAATTCACCATTGGATAATTTCAACGTCCTGATTCCAAAAATAATATAAATTTTGTGTAAATAATTTTCAAAATATTTTACTTTTTACTTTTAAAATAAAAATTGACATTTATCAAAAATTCATGGTTTTTGACAAAAATGACTTTCAAACCTTAATAAAAATCACAATTGTATACATAAAAATTATATGATCATTTATATTTAAAAAATCGTAATATAGTAATAATATTTTAGTAAAATGTTATTTAATTAAAAAATCCTTCCATTCATCAAAATATATTTCTTAATTGAATATTAAAAAAATACTATTTGTGCTTTAAAATTTATTTACAAAGTAATAATAATAAAATAAATTTATATTCTTTATTATATACAAAAATAATGCACATAATCATAGTACTAGGGTCTTGTTACATAACCCCTTATAACACCTGCATTATTCCTAAGGGTAAGGTGTGCGATGGTGTCAGACTCTTGGGGTGGCTCGAATAATATCGCTCAGGTGGTAATATTTATCAACATCCACTTTTACCGTAGGTGGTTCCGTTTGATCTTAATCTGTTGAATCTCGACTTGGTCATGGTCAAGAGAGAACCCCAAGGATTCTACCTCCTTTCCATGCTCCAACAAATGGGCTTAATATAGATCAATTATACTGGATGAGACCACCCCTTCCTTTTTTTGAGTAAATTAGATTTGTTAAATCCCTATATTTAAACTAATCATGTGATCACTGTTCAATGGATTTATTAGCAATAGTAAAAATTCATTACATTATTTTGAAATCCAAAAACATAAAACCAAGAAAGTGAATATCTTATATAACTATTTTACATAATAATACATTTAATTAGATCAAGAGTAATTTTCATTAATAAATGTTTGGGACATTACAATCTTCCCACTTATGAAATTTCTCTCTCAAAATTTATTTTTCCCGCACTAAAAAAGATATGGGTAACTCTGATTCATCAATTCGTCTAATTCCCACATTTATTCTTCAAACATGTGGTTTCTCCACAATACTTCCAGGAGGGGAATTGTCTTATTTCTTAGAACATTTTCCCTATGATCTAAGATCTTCACTGGATTTTCTTCATAAGAGAGGTCATTCTCCAATGGTAACACCTTTGGATTGAGTACATGCAATGGGTCAAGTATGTAATTTCTGAAGAGTGATACATGGAATACATCATGTACTTTATAAAGGTTCGGTGGGAGTACTAGTCAATATCCCACTACTCCAATGTGATCAAGGATCTCAAAAGGGTCATTGTACCTCAGACTAAGATTTCCTTTATTCAAAAATCTCATAACTCTTTTCCACTTTGATATGTGGAGGTATACAATGTATCTGACATCAAACTCTAGGTCTCATCGATGATTATCATCATAGACCTTTTGTCGACCCTGAACGTCTTTAATGTTCTACAAAATGGTCTTATCCTTCCCCACCATTTCTTCGACCAATTCTAGAACTAGGAGTTTTCGCTTCCCAAATATATCCCAATACGGTGGTGTTCTGCACCTCATCCCAAAAAGGGATTCATAAGGATTCATTTAGATGCTTGATTGGAAACTCTTATTGTAGGAGAACTCGATAATAAGAAGATGTCAATCCCATCCTCTTGTGAATTCCATTGAGCATGCTCTCAAGATGTCCTCAAGTGTTTGGAAATTTTTCTTAGATTGGCCATCGATTTGGGGATGAGAAGACGTACTGAATTTTAGATCAGTATACAGAGCATGATGAAGATTCATCCAGAACATATAGGTGAATCTTCGACCATTATAAGATACAATATATAGTGGTACTCCAGGAATCAATACCACTTCTCTGATATACATATGTTCCAGGTGATCCAATGGGAAACCCTCTAGAATTTCAAAGAAGTGTGGAGTATTTTTATGTTGATCCAAAACAACCCAGATATCATTGTTTTCTTTGTATTTCTTTATAATTCTGGTGACAACGTCCATGGTGATGTTCTCACACTACCAAGTTGGTATTGGTAATGATTTCATAACCCCCTTTGACTTCTGCCTTTTAGCCTTCACTTATTGACATATATGGAACTTTTATGTATACTCAATGATCTTCTTCTTCATGTTATCCCAAAAATAAGGCTCTCATAGATCTCAATACATTTTTTGTGTTTCCTAGGTGAATAGATAAATATGAACTATATTCATCCTCTAAATCTTTTTGCTTTATCTCCTGGAATTATGAAACATATAGTATTTTCCAAAATATCACAATTCATTCTTTATTAACATTTAAATATGAGGATTTCCCATTACGGATAATATCCACTTTCTTCTGAAGTACCACATCATCCTTTTGAGAATCCTTTAACCTCTCCAAAAGAGGATGTTGAGAAATAATTTGTGAAATTATGGATGATGTTCCCTTCATTTTTATTCCCATGTCCATCTTCATCAAAACTAAGAATATAGGATCCTTTTCAATTCTCATCAATGATAGAATTTCTAGGTCCTTTATACATAGATAATATTCCACCTTGATCTCTTTCTGAAGGTGGTAATGGATTGAGAATTCATAGTCTTTGATCAGCTCAAACCATATTTGTTGGAGTATATTCAACTCTTTATGTATGAATATATACATGAGTCTTTTGTGATTAGTGTATATTTCTCACTTCTCCCCAAAGAGGTAATGTTGCCAAATATTTTAAGAAAATATTACTACATCCAACATTAGATCATATGTTTGATAGTTTTTCTCATGAACATTAAATTTACTTGAATCCTAGGAAATGAATTTTTCATTTTTCATGAACACACAGCCTAGGCCCTTCTTCAAATAATTACTAAATACCACTAAAAGTTCTCCACTTATTGGTATTGTGAGCAGAGGAATAAGGATAAGACTCATTTTCAACTCCTTGAAACTCTCTTTTCATTCATCACTCCAAGAAAACTTGACTCCTTTATGAGTAAACTTGGTTAAGAGGGTTTGATAGTTGTGATAAATTTCTCATAAATTGATGATAATATCCAGCTAAACCCAAGAAGATACAGATATGTATTACTCATGTTGTCCTCATCCATCCCTCAATAGTAGTTTCCTTGGAAGGATCTACAAATATCCCATTTCTTGTGATGATATGAAAAAATAATGCGACCTATTTCAACTAGAACTCACACTTACTCTACTTTTCATAGATATTATCCTTTCGCAAGGTCTCAAGTACTGTTCATAGATTCTACTCAAGATCTTCCTTGGTTTGGGAGAATATTAGAATATCTTCTAGAAATACTACCTCAAATTTGTTGAAGTAATCCCTAAAGATATTATTTATAATTTCCATGATAATTTTTTGAGTATTAGTGAGTATGAAAGGAATTTATATGAATTTATAGTTCATGTATCTTGTATGGAAAGTATTATTAGGGATATCCTCCTTCTTCACCCTTACTTGATATTTTCCCAACAACAGATCCACCTTGGAGAAGTATTGTGCTCCATGTAGATGATAGAACTAGTCATCAATTCATGGAAGAGGATACTTGTTCTCTATCGTGATTTTGTTGAGATCACAATAGTCGATGGAAAGGTTCATTGACCCATCCTTCCTCTGGACAAAGAGAACTGGTGTGCCCCATAATGAAGCACTTCATCATATAAACCCTTTATCTAGATTATCTTATAGTTGTTTCTTTGTATTCTCATGTTCCACAATAGTAATTCTATACAAAGTCATTGATATTGGAAACACCCTAGGTATAAGATCAATTGAGAATTCAGCATCTCTTCTAGGAGGAAGACCATGAAACTCCTCGAGAAACACTTCTGTGAATTCCCTCACAATAGACATTTCTTCAAGGATGGTTCCTTCCTTGGACTCAATCATCTGAGCCAAATACAAATGCTCATAGGGTATTGATATGCATGTTTGAGATTATGGTGCTAAATAGGATTCATCCTCCTTCTTGCACTTGTATAGAATCGGGGATCGATTCACTATATGGAGAGTGATTTTCCTCTCATGGAAATTTATGTTGTATGTATATAAAGAAATCCAATCCATGCCAATAATTGCATCAAATTACACAAAAAGGAGTATGGAAAGGTTCTCCATGAAGTTCAATCCACAAATTATTACAAGGTAAGTGTTATATTCATGGGATTCAATGATTTCCCCATTTTTCATTATCACCGATATCTTTACTTCTATAACTTTTGGTGGTGTTGGGATTGTTCTACTAATATTTTGGGAAAAAAATAATATGTTGAACTAGAATCAAAAATAATGTTCATTATTCTAGAATGAATATCTAGAATACCTATCACCACATCGTTGGAGAGGTTCACTTTGGTGGTAGTGGTGGAAAAAGATCCACCTTTCTACCTTGAAGGGTGTTGGTTGCCTCTGAAAAATCCATGGATTAGGGAACTAGTTTGTAAAGTGTCATGGTTTTTTGAACTTGATCTAATGAACAACGCACTAAGGATCGAATGGAGCATTCCTCTCCTCTTTCTCAACTATGTTTTTTTCTTGTCGGTAGTTAAGGTCTAGGTTCCCTTCCCATCCACACCTAAATAATTTCCACATCCCCTTCAGTAAATTTATGGATTTATTCTTTACACACCTTTGAAAAGTGGGGTGTTGGATTTTTTTAGAACCATTGGATTTATCCATAAGACCACTATAATTAAATTCCATCATATGTTTCTTATCCCCATGATACCCTTGATATTCACTGATCTCTATTTCGACCTTGACATCACATTAGACAGTTTCCTCTGAGCACTCAAAGTCACATATCATTAGGGTTTTCCGTAGGCTAGGTTTTAGCACACCAAATAAGCGGTTAACCTTTCATTTGAGGGTAATGACAAAGCCAAAGTCATATCGTGAAAGCCTTGTGATGTTTTCCTCTTACACTCCAATGGATTCTTCTTCTATTTTCTTGAGGTCATGGATGTACCATTCTATCTTATGTCGGACAATGTGAGGAAAATATTTGTTGAAAAACTTATTCCAGAAATCCTTCCATTCCAACGTCTCGATCTCTTCCTCAGGCTTCATATTTTGGATCAATTTCTAACTTTTATCAAATTCACCTTCCATACAATAAGAATCCAGAATAAACTTCTCTTGTTCATAACATTAAAGTATGGAGAAGATCATCTTAATAGATTTTCTCCATTGTTTAGCGATTGAGGGATTGGATGATCCATTAAAGTAAGAGGCCTTTGTCACCTAAATCTATGGAATGTGACTTGTTATTTCTTGGGGGGTGGAATGTTCGTCTTCACCCTTGTTTCTATTCAAAACTGGTGTTAATTGAGAGAGTGTCATGAAAAAGTTCATGATTACCACTCCCATCGTAGTGGGCATCTAATTAGAACATTCATCACATTTATCATCACATCAGTTGTAACCCAGAGTCCTCCTTTTACCAGCCATTGGATGGAATAAAAGGAAAATCAGGGGTAACAAATAAAGGGCAATCCAATGAAAAAAACGGATGAATTATAAATTACCTTTATTTTCTCAACTTATGAATTTATAGCTTTAATCTATGTTATCCATGATGTTCTTTCCAACATATATTCATAGGGTAAATTTTTTAATTAATAATGGTTCATACAAAGATTATAAATTTTCCAATGAATATCCCCTGGGAGTTTCATAACCAAAAGTGAAACAAGGCCCGTTTTCATGCACTATTTCCCATTTGAGTCTAGCTCTTATTGGTGTTTTTGGGTTTTACCCCTAGAAACATCATTGCTAGAGCCGCCTTTACCTAATCATATCCAAGAAGGCATATATTTTCATGATAAACCACATACACCATACTCAAAAAAAATTAGGGATGTTTTAATGATACGTTGTATGATCCCTAAGGCTTTTACTAGGGTTTTCCATTCCTAATACCAAAAATAACTAAACCTATACTCTGATACCAACAATAAAAACCCTGCTCTTTATTCCAAACTGAAACCTAATTTATTATATTAACACTTCACATGATACAACATAGAATATCAAGAGGTGCAGTGCATTTAGGGATTATGAACATTGCATAACAACTTAAAACATCAAACAAAACATCTTTATTGAAAACTCATTTTACATGACCATGATATTCCTTCATATATAGCAGTGCATGGGATAACCTGAGGGCATGCATAAGAAAAGGGTGAGATCAAAATCCCAGTAAGGGATTGAACAAGGAATAAAATTAATAATACTATACATGTTATGAAATTGGAATATAAATTGATCATAATAGAAACATGAACATAAATGCATGATATAACACGATTATTATAACATGGAAATGTGACAAAAACTTTTAACATGATATTAGCATGGGACAGGGCCCATTTCACATGGAGCATGAGTAAAGCCTCATTTAACTTTAATTAGAATTTATAAACCATAGTTTCACTTGACGTATCATGATACTGAATTTTACCCAATGCATTTTTGCACTATCAGGTCACACCCTTCTTAATCATTTCATTTCCTACATAAGTTTGCAACATGGATCATATAACATGCATCCACTAACAGTAATAATTTATTCCACGATAAAGTAATGTTTAATTCATACATGAGACTCTATAATAAATAATTAATTGTAAATAAAGGTGAATACCCTTGATAGAGAAATTGGCATGGTATTCACTACACAATGACTTTGCTGTTTAAAATCGTGGGGTAATTTCAACAGCAAAACGGTGTGACATAAGAGATCATTAAAATGGTTTATGAGAGAGAAAGAGGTGTCCCATAATATGTAAAAGAAATTGGAATTAAGGGTATCAAATAGATACATGCCCCAAAATATTTAATGGAATTTAGATTCACAATACAAAAGAATTGGTTGAATGTAAATGAGGAGAGAGAAATCCCTTACGGAATTTCGGGATGGTAATGGGTGTACATGGGAGAATTAACAAGAAAAAAAGGGTTATATAATCATTAAAAAATAATGAGGGAAGTATGGGTATGTGAGAAATCATACCCCATTCTTTATAATAAAAAACTAAAGGGCATAACAACATTGTGATATTTGGAAAAAAATGAGAACGGTAGAAATCCCTTATTTGGAAGTGTGACCCCAAAGGCATGGGAGAGGATTGATAGAGGATTTAATGGATCTTGGGGAACCTTAGGAGGATTCCATAGAAATGAGGGAGGAGGTTGGTTGAGATCCAAAGGAATTTAGGTAAGAGGAAGTGGGAGCTTGGGTGGGTTTATAGAGGAAAAGTGAGGGAATTCATTATTATTTAGGTTCTGGCCACCACACATTAAACTATTCAAAACCACAAAAAATCCCATGGTTTTTTCCCTTTTATTTTTTTAAAGGTGGGTGTAAAACATTCTTTTATAATTCCAATGTCCTAAAATCTTAAAATATTAGGCTTGCTTATGTGGAGGTCAGTCATACTGTTAAGGAAATCAATTTCAAAATTTATAATGTTTTATAAGTCTAGGAGGGTCCACTAAGGCACCATAAAATTAACCAAACAAATATAAAACCGCATTAAATTAATGTTAAAACATATATTTGATGAAAAAACCCATTTATAGTATTTTATTACATAACTATTGGGTCATTATGATGTCATAAAACAAAATATATATTAAAACGATATTTAATTTTTACCAAAAAATTCAATTGTCTCAGAAAATTATGAAAAATTCACCATTGGATAATTTTTACATCCTAATTCAAAAATTAATATTCATTTTGTCAAAATTATTTTCAAAATATGTAAATTTTTACTTTTAATATAAAAACTGTCATTTATCGAAAATTCATGGGTTTTGACAAAAACAACTTTCAAACCCTAGTAAAAATGACTATTGTATTTATAAAAATTATATAATCATTTATATTTAATAAAAATTAGTTTTGTAATAATATTTTATTAAAAAATTATTTAATTAAAAAATCTATTAATTCATCAAAATAGATTTCATAATTGAATATTAACTAAAAAATATAATGTCTGATTTTAAAATTATATACAAAGTAACTATAATAAAATAAACGTATATTATTTATTATATTAAAAAAATTCCCATAATCATAGTACTAAGGTCTTGTTACATAACCCCTTAAAACTCCCTCATAAGACCTATGGGTAAGGTGTGAGATGGTGACAGACTCTTGGGATAACATAAATAACATCGCTTTGGTGGTAATCATTATCAACTTCCACTTCTCCTATAGTCAGTTCTGTTCATGCTTAACGTGTTGATGCTCAGCATGGGCTTGGTCAAGAGCGAAGCCCAATGACACCAACTCCATTCTAATCTCCGAAAAATGGGCTTTTTGTGGAGAAATTATACTAGATGAGGTCATTTCTTCCTTTGTCTATTTAAATTGGATTTGTTAAAGCACTATATTTATAATAATATTGTGATCACTGTTCAATGGATATATTATAAATGGTAACAATTCATAACGGTATTTTGAAATCAAAAAAACAACCAAGAAAGTGCATGTGTTATATAACCATTTTACATAATAAGGCATTTATTTATATCAAGATAACTTTTCCTTAATAAATTTTTGGTTCGTTATAGACTTGAACACCATACATGGAGTAATGGGTCTTGGAACATGGGGAGTAAAAACTTCATCTCTTATACAAAAATCTCACCCACAACTTGTCATCTCTCCTGTGGAGCTAATATCCTCAAACTTTATAATCTGTATTGTGAACAACTTCCAATAACCGAGGGAACCATATTGTTGTGCTCTCCATGATAATATACATGAAATTGACTATAAAAATATAAATCTATTATATATTATTAAATTACGTATGATAATAGAAAGAATCTAGTACATGACATGGCCTATAAGGTACATGGCGTGTAAGGAACTTGGGAAGGGAAGGTCAGGTATTGATCCAACATAACTTCTGTGAGGGAAATAAACATAAAATGTCTATTAAGGTACTATATGTGTATAATTAAGAGACGCATTATTTAATCATATGTAAATCTAACACTTCCCATGTTATTCATGTATAGACTATATGGAATCTATTGAAGCAAAAATCTTGTAGCTATCAGTATATGTAATCATCACTAATTGCTTGGTGTGTAATTACAAGAGTATATTATTACATATATTGAAGGAGAATTACATTATAATTATATAGATCAAGTTACATTGTGTGTGGGTCTGGGTGTGTGGTTTTTAGGGTGTGGGTGTATTTCTATATAGGATAGGTATGTAAACAAGTCACACAATTAGACACTAAGCCCGATGAAACTTGGTATGTGTTATAGAGTCACAAGGAATGCGATTTTTAAAATGTTGTTTCTAAAAAATTTTATTCTTATGATGAGTAAAACAATGATATTTATAGGGTTCAAATTTCATTTAATAATAATATAAACTGGGTAATAAGGTTTTAGAGATACCCAATATGTGGGTGGAGACTATTTTTATTACAGTAAGGAATTATTTTGGGACTCTGTTTTCCATGTTTTCAAATTTTGAGTCATCTTTGCCTCAAGTAGTGATTCAACTTCTGAAAAATATTTTCCTATCTAAACTAAAAAATTTACCCTTCATGGTTATTATTATGAAAGATTCATCATTAATATTTTCAACGAACAATACTCAGAATAGTTATATCACTACAGTTGCATGCGTAGTTGCATGGTTTTTCTATTATCTTTCATTAATGAAATGAAAACCCATATATAAAATTAATTGAAAATAATGGGAGAATCATATTCATTATTTTGGTCACTAAGGGAGTTACCACACACTCAAGAGTGGCCTCACATTCAGGTTCATTAAAGAACATTATTAGGAGATGATATTATAATTTTATATTTGTATGCGAAAAGTTTATTAATCGATTTATATTATATGTTAGATATTTTATTTCACAATGAAATAAATTATCAAATATTAATTTTATAAAATATATTTATCACTATAAATATACATCACCAATTGTAACCTACACTTGATAAAAAATTATGAATTTTTTTTAAAAACAAATCATCATAAATAGTGATGTTTCATCCCCACATTCATCATATACCAGAAATAAAATATCCAATTATTTAAACTAGCATGATCTAAGGATAAAAATAATTATAGAAAAAAAATTATATTTATTTTTTGAAAAAAAACCAATACCATTATCATATTTTATACCCTTTGAATCATTTTTATCTTCATGATATAAAAATAAAAAAATAATCAGACCCACACAATCAAAATTTAATAGAAAAAATAATTTTTTTTCATTCTGTGTATCTTGAGAGAAAAGATATAATTTATTTTATACCGTTATGAATTCTATATTTTTTCATGAAACCTTCTCCCAAAGTTTCCTATTTATTTTTTGAAATGAGTGAATGAATATGGTGACCACCTGAGTCCCACCTCTAATAATCCATTGTTTAAAGACAAGAGTTGAGAGTATAATGAACAGATACATGGGGTCCATTAACCTTTAGGGTAACATGGGGGTAGGGAGATAAGAAAAATACATTAATCAAATCCTTCTTAGATATAGATATATAAAACCAATGTACATACATGTACTACCATATACGACTAAAAAAACTAGAAGGTAAAACTAAAACTGGTGAACGATAAACTCTGTAGTGGCCAAAAATCCCAAATAGTTCATGATTAACCATTAGCTATTAATATCTTTCCAAATCACCATACTAATCCTAATGACCTGAGAATAATTTATATATGTGTATGGTGATCATAATAAGTACAATTAATAGGATACTCTTAAATTCATCTCTTGAAATAGATAATGAAGTCTTACTAATGCTTAGTGAAAAATAAGTGAGACTCACATGTCATATAAAAAAGTACATTATGTTACCATCCTCACTATGAATATACATCACCATGTATCACATACAAGTGATAATATATTATATTAATAAAATAATCATACCTTAATACAGCTTCCCCACTGTTTTTCCTCTCTTCCCTAATATTGCACGACCTGAGTCATCTCTCCATAAAAGTAGCCATCCCAAATAAGTCTACGTTAGGTATAAGATAACTTGTATCTCATGCATTTCATCGTCACATCATACCATGCCACATCTCCATATTGTAATCAATTAGTTTCCAAGTGACACCACATTTTTTATTTCATGTATCATACATTAGGTATTGTACTTCAGCCACTACAGCCAATAGACCAAATATGTACCATAGTCCATCACAACCGGTACATGATATACCTATAATAATCCTTAGTATACAATATCCAAATATACTTGTGTGTGAAATAACAAAAGTTAATTATTTCCCTTGACACACATATGTGGGAAAATATAGACACTATTCATACAAGCACATAATACTACTAGAAGAAGGGAGTGGGGCTAAAGAGGGTTGCCAGCCACCCATCCCTCTCCAAACTAAATATTTAAGAAGAAACCAAATCAAAGACAACTTGATGTTCTTTTCCCTACTAACATCAATGGGGTAGCATAGGAAATAAAAAAACATGGATGATATAATACAGATCACAACAAAAATTTGGGCCCTAATCCTGTATTAGGCTAATCTGTAGGTATTGTTTCTTGTACACCTGACTACCACTATTATGACCTAGATATTATATAAGCACACAATAATTTTCAAATATATACATTAAATTTATTATATCATTTCATAATTTTGATCATGCGATTTAATTTATTATACCTTAATTAAAAATATTTAATTCTCATTTCTTTCACCATAAGAGTGAATTCCATACCCTCTAGGAATAATCCAACCAGTTCCTTAGTTTCTCAATGATAAAATTTTTACGCATTCCAAAAAAACACCAACACCATGGGTTAAATCATTAATTATTATTCTAATACTTGCATATTTCTATGTACTCTAGGAATTATCCTAATATACCATTAGAGTGATTCATAACCAATAACATTCATCCACCTTAACAAGCTGTGAAAGGAATTTAGATAAACTATAAACTCAACCATCCTCTTTTAAATAAATTTTTTAAGCAATCGTCCTAGCTTTATGTACAATAGCATGTAAGCTCAACTGCAACCCATTATATCATCTCTATTTCCATATCCATCACCATAATTCATATCAACATGAATCTTAGCATCACGTTCATCAATTATTATCAAAAATCCAAGATTCCCCACCCATATATCTTCATACATCCGATGTTCACAATGTATCGCATAAAAATTTTCTCATCTAGAGAAACATAAAAGGAAGAAACAAACCAATAAGGTTAAGAGGGAAACTAATCCCTAAAAACAATAATTCAACCATAAAATGAAAAATAGATCACTTGGGCCCAAACACTAGGAATTTATCCTTTATAATAAAATAGTCCTACTCCGCCATAAACATTTATCATTATCAAACAACTAATTTTATTCCATCTTTTATTAATGGATTCATTTTTTATAAGTTACTATTATGGGTAATGAAATTCATCCATTATTAGAAGTTATATGTTCATTAAATTATATTTTATGGATGAACTTACAGTTTTAAAAAAAATATGGGAAGAAAAAAACAATTAGACATGTATTTAGCAATAATTTGATTTCTATTAAATTAAAAAAACAATTGTTACATTAAGCTAGATTCTTTAAATTTATTTATACTATAAGAAACTAATGGTTTTATATTCACAAATAATTTTAAGACAAATAATAATTATAAATAAAGTATAAAAACATGATACAAATAATAACATTTATAGAATACTCTAGTAAATAAAGAGGATTATTTTTTTCCTCATGGAAGAACATATGTGATCACCAGAAATAAATCATTATTTAATTAATTATATTTATAAATTGATAATGTTAATTATAATACCACCCAAAGGGATAAATCATGGTTAATTTAATATTGTACAGAAATAATAGGGGGAATAAATGAATCCCCAAAGTCAAGTTTTAAATTTTCCTCATGCAAAAATTGAATAATGACATGAAACTTCAATCACTTCCTATCACAAAGGAAGCTATATACACCAAAACAATCCTACCAAAACCGAACCCAAAAATATATAAATGAAGTCCACTAGAAAAATTTATATCAAAATTCATAACATAGGAACAAAGTACATGAGGAAACAAGATTGAGTGACGATGAAACCTCATGAAAATAAGAAGAAAATGCATTGTATTATAATATATTGATCTCTGGAGGTAGGGGTTAAATCTGATTGAATGGTGATTTAGAGGCCATAAAAAATAACTCATGGGTGCCTAGGGTTCTAGGTAAAAACTATAGATAAAACATGTTTTGGAGGGTCTTGGGATATTAATAGGCTAACTAAAAATTATAATACAACGACATAAACCTCATTAACATGGAACATAACTTCCAAAAATAGAGAAATATACAACATAAGGAAGAAGAAAACACCACAACCTCATTAGTAAAATAATATCTATGAACCATGGATCCCTCAGCATTCGTGATCTAATAAACAAAGGGAGAGACCATAACCTAGGAGAATCAACTATGTCATAGAGTTCCATTTCCAAAAATGAGGCCCCAATATAGCATAATCCATATGGTATAGCTTCCAATAATTTAGAAAAACAACCCTCAAAGCAATATACCATAACTTCTCTCTCCATGATTTAATATGAAACCAAAATAATCTACATTTTTCACCCATGTTTTATCCATGATGAAAATAGTAGTGGCTCTGAATCTCCCAATCGCATGACCCTACGCTACAACCACCCCCACTACACAACAAAATACACCCTAAAGATGCAACTTAAGGTTCCATGATGTAGCCTTGGAAAAATGTTATTGAAACCCTATTAAGACCATATGTCTTCCACAATCCTCCTCTTAACATGTACAACACCTAGTAAAATAAATAATGGTATACTATGATTTTTTTTCTTACATCATATATAAGGCCCCGACCTTAAAACATTACATAATCTTGAATTAAATTAATAATTCACATTAAGGATCTTTTCAGGTTTATAGTTATAGATAATTAGGACATAACTATTACATCTCAATGATTACAAAGTAGACACATCTACTCAGTTTCCATTTTTTTCACAAAATAAAAACTCTTGAACAAAATAGTCATGTCTAGTTCCATGTTTTAGACAACATGACATTTCCTTGATCCCATCCATGACCCTATTCCACTTTATGTCCTGTGAAAAACATTTCAAAAACTTTGGATGAGCATAAAAAGTTCAGTAAGGGATATAAAAAATACAGAAAGAAAACATTAGTCCTTGTATACATAAGAATAAATGAAATCAAAATTTACTCACAAAACATAATCACTTTAACATACCTCATGAAATCATAAGATTTATGATTAAATCATAGAAATCATAATACATAAAGGTAACTTGAGGCATTTATAACATTCTTACGTAGGGTGTAACCCTCATGGTTATGTTTGGAATACCCATCACAGTATATTCCCTAAATCTATTTGTAGAAACCTTAGCGTTTAACTCCTCCGCGTTACCCAATGCATTGGAGAGATATATTGGGCTCACCTTTCCTTTGTTTATCATAGAACCACCCATCTTCATAAACAAAACCAAGAACCATAACATAATCGTATCACATAAAATATGCATAGAGGAAACACAACATTTCCACATTTCAATCACAAGATATCAATACAACACATTGATATAATCAAAACCTTATCAAAACCATTTTCAAAACAAAAATAAAAGTAAAGTAAAACATGTTATTTATTTTTCATTTAAAAAATGGTAGGTCTTGTAGAATAATCTCAAACTCAAATAATGGTCATGGCGGCGGAGAAGTCATTGTCGCCACATCTGTAAGACAAAAACATTCCCTTTTGTTGTTTAGTAAAACGGTTCGTGTAAAAAGATTCCTTTTGAATGAAATTAAATGTAAAAATAGTTTATTATACATCTAATAAAATAATTTCGTATATTAATTGAAGTATGACTCAACGATAGGAGATTGATACAAAGTCCCATACAAAGATGGTATCCTTAGATTAAAGATATATCAATTACATAATTATGTGTCAAAAATATAAATACAACCAATATAAGTGGATAATAAGTTAAAACAATCATAGTTTTTCCACACATATTCATAGTACGACATAATCAAGAAGTACAGGTTTAACCTAAAGAATTGAAATTGGGTTAAGAAGTTCCCTTACAGAAATTCGACAGCCTAACGACATCACTTTAAAATTAATAAAATGAGTTGATGAGACAAAAAAATGGTATATCAACACTTGTACATAAAATTTATAGCAAAAAGGTCATATAATAACATATCCCAACATAAGAATATGTAAATTAAAAGACCTAACAAAAAAGATGTCTTTTTAAAAGAGGAGGGTGAAAGGTTCCCTTACCGATTTGGGTAACTTTCGAAACGTGCACCCCATGAAAGAATGAATATAAAATGTTGATGTAAATACCTATAACCAAAAGTATATTACACAAATATTAGAATAATGGGTAGTACATACACCACTCAAATGATATAGTGACAAATATATCATGAATCTCAAGGGAATAAATAGTGAGATAAAAACCCCTTACCTCATTGTAATAAATCGATTCATATGACCAAAAGATAATAAGAACCAAATGAATCACATAATACCAAGTATATAACTATAATCCTGATACTATATATCAAATGGAAGTACACAATACACCACATGCAGTAAATAATTGGCGAACAAGGGAAATCTCACAAAATCAAAAGTGAGATAAGAAATCCCCTTACCTCAAGTCTAACTTGTCTTGTTCGTTTCTTTATATTCCTGAAAAACAAAATTTTTTCAATTTATAATTTCTTAAGGAATTACATTAAAGTTTACTATTCAATTCATATCACATATTTTCTTATTATAATAATTAGTTAATTATGTGAGTTCATATCATACGTTTTTTCGATGTTCGGTACATGAGTCAATAATGAACTTGTTTAAAGATAATTTTCCATGTAGTTATAAGTACATCATCTCTGGAATGGTGTTAATGATTTAAATATCATATATATAAAGTATATATGTATTCAATTATATTCTATAATTTTTGGAGATAAGAAATGAAATTTACTCTTCATGGAGACGGTAGGTCGTACGTACGCATGAATGCGACTTTCATTTTTTTGTCATATTAATGGACTTTAAAAACAAATTATACGTAGATATATTATAATTCCAGTATAATATATATGTTATATAGGTAACATAAGTTCATTAATTACATTATTTATAAATTCCATTTTTTTCATGAACGAGTCACATCACTTGAGGGGGCGGTAGTCTACACTTCCTCATATGAAATTATCACATTTGCACAACATGAAAAGAATAAAGGTGTGTTTAAAATATAAAATAGAGAAGCATAGAGATGAAATAAATATAATATATTTCATATATAAATATAGTTCTATCATAATTTCCACCATGAGAGGTGTTAAAATAAGATTGATCAATCATCGTTTCGTGAGGCAGTAATTTGCCACCCACAGAAACAGTAGGTTATTTAACCATTAGACGGATGTGTGTGTAAGAGTAGTTAGAATACATATCATAACAACATCCTAGTATATTTAGGATTCTGGTGTTATTATGGGATAAAATAATAAGAAGATAGTGGTGAGTGAATAAGTAAAATAAAAGAAGGAAACTCAAGAGAAGACATTACCTCTAAATCTGGTAACTCTTTTTTTATTTGAGCCAAAGGCATCATTGGAAAGATTTCTAACTAAACTGAGGCTTCTAGGAGTAATAGAGGGATGTGGAGAGATAATTTGAGTATATTTTATTTGATCAAATGGCTTGAGAGGTGTGGGTAATGGGGTAGAGGTGGAGACCTTTTATAAGAGGGAGGAGGGTCACTTTTGGAAAGTCTTGAAATGTTACTTTATTATAAAATGGTTTTTTGATTTTAAGGGTCCCACATTGATATATTTCGAGGATAAGGTGATAAGGGTTCTAAATCCACACATACAATAGGTTTTAGACAAGTGTATGTCTTATATTTTACCTTATCTTTTAATTTTATTTAAATCGTTCATTAATGAGGTAATCACTGCATCATCATGGTGTCATAAATAAATTTTTTTATTTAATTTCTAAAAATTATAAACAAATATCATGATTTATGAAATATTTGTATCTTTCCTATTACTATTTATAGTCTAATATATCATTTATGTAACGAAAATTAAAATTGTTTTACTTAGGATATACAAACCCTTGTTATATTTCTCTTCTTTTTAAAAAATAATGTCATAAATGTCACTATCACACCCATGTGACTCCATGGGACCTCAAGTTCGGTTAAAAGCTTCCCATGGTCGTCCATGACTCAAAAAAGAATATTTGGACACATTTTGGGGTCATTTTATATTATTATTTTATTATTTTATTACCCTTAACTATCCGATTATTAATTAATCATGACAATTAAAGATAATTGTTGTTGTTACTATTCATAATGTCCAAAATAATAAAAGTATTAATTACATAATTTGGACCTTCAGATTCCAAATATGTAATACAATTTACCAAATTCCAAACAAATAAATTTAATTAATTAATTTAAAAAAATCATGTTTTCACAACCAAAGACGATTTTTTAAGAGGTAAAATTTATCAAACGATTCACTTATTTTTACATCCAATTGAAAAGTAAAGTTACTTCCAATAAACTACATTGCATTAAGTGATAAAAACATAATTCAATTACACTTTAAAACCAATTAAAAGGAAAATATAACTGTATAATTAAATTATATGAAAAAGAAGTTTTGACGTAAAATGCATTATTTTTCACTATTCGTTGAAAATTAACATTTTTCATAAAAATACCAAAAATTTATCCCAAGTAAATTTGATATTCCAAATTAAAAAATGTTTTCCATTTTAACAAATTCAAAACATATATTTTTAATTAATTATTTTTATAATTAATTCTCGCTGTCAAAACAAATAGCATTTTTTTTAAAAACAATATCTTTCAAAAAATTTACACTTGTTTATGTCCAATTTCAAAGTGATATTAATTCCAATTTCCACCATTGGATTAAATGGTAAAAATATATTTTAAATACACTTTAAACCAAATTGAAAAGATAATATAAACATATAAATAAATATACTAAAAGGAGGTTTTGAATTAAAATACAACATTTTCACTATTAATTAAAAATGAACTTTATCGGAAAAATAACAAACAATTACACGAAGTAAAATTTGATGTCCCGATTCTAAAGAAGGATTTTATTTTGTCAAATATAATATATAAAATTGAAAAAAAATAGTTTTAAAAAGGGTTCTCCATAAAAATGCTGTTAATCAACCTTTTAAAGAATATTAAAATATTTATTCTTAAAATTGGATTCATTCGCATTTTAAGCCTCTATCATTTCTTGGGTAATTATTAAATTATTTAACAAACATATATAACCATTTTTTAGTTAGTTATGTTCATTCCCTCCATTAAAACGACTAGGCGTTAACTACCATTTAAAATAATAATATTATTTTATTAGTGTACAATGTAATATTTCAAAGAAACTCATAGTTGCATATTGGGTACGCCATCGAAAATAGAATCTCCTTTAAAGTAATATTCATATTTAATTCATGAATATATAAAAATGTGATATTATTTATTTACTTGGGATGTTACATCCTTCCCCCCTTTTGGGAATTGTGTCCTCGCAATTTTATAATTGGGCTCGGAAACATTATTGAAAGCCCCACATCGGAAAAAGAGTTAATTAAACTGTCATTTTAAAGGAAAGAAATAAAAGTAAAAAGGTCACCTGAATTAACCCATACCAGGATTACATGAAAACATGGATATAGTGGAGAAAACAAACCATCAAGTTCTTATGGAGAGTGATAGAAAACATGTTTAAGAGAAATTTAACCACTAGAAAATCACAAACTTGTTATGGGTTAAACAATATTTGATTCCCTAGTAGGAAAAGTTAACATACATCGTTTTTGTTTAAATTACTTTTCATTAAATAATTTATTTATGATATTAACTAAAAAATAAGGAAACATACTCACTTTTCATGTATACATTCATCTTTTACTATATTTCTAACACAAACTCATATTTTCTCCAAATGATGAGTATTCAAGATGACTTGTTCGCATTAAGAGCACTAAAATAAACTTCGAGAGAATAAAATAATCCATAAAAGATGAACTATATATTTCCCATATCTTTAGACCTTAACCAAAACCAAAATGGTTAGTACAATATTAGATAATCCCAAAAAATGATAATCCTTTATAAAAAGAAATACTACTATTAATCTCCAAAATTCAACAAAAAGAACCCACGGTTTAAGAAACACCATTAAATAAACTATTATCCATAAAATTATTCAAAGTAATCTAAACTAAGATTTAAACCCAAATCTCTGAAGGATTTAATCACATAGTCTTCCAAGGTAAATCATAACATTTATCTCCAAATAACATCAGTTACTCTTAAAGTCTCATATTGAAATGTAATTAACCTAATCACATATCCTCCATGATAGGTTAATAATTTCCATAGATAACCCAAAATAAACTTATTCTTGATTCATAAGATCCTATAACTAAAAATAATTAGTCATACTAACCAGGGAATTCACGTAGTCCAGTGGTAGGTGATAAATACTAGTCGCACTTTGGTTGTGGATTCGATTCTCACAGCTTCATCCGACGTGATGGGTTTTCACACAGTTTGTGTGTTGTCCCTTTTCAAAAACTAAATAATTTTATAACATTCGTAAGAAGATAGAAATTCATCAAAAATAACCATAAAATATTTTAACCACAAAGGTATCTAATAACATTCTTTTTGCATCCCAAAATGTATTAACCTGTAATTTCCTCAAATTCAAGGATCATATAAACCCAAATGGTTATTTATAACTATATCCACACAAAAAAAGATAATTATTCCTTGAATAAAATTTTCATATATCAAACATCAAGGTTACACATACTATAAAAATTCTTCTAATATAACCCCATCATCAAAAGATCCTTAATACATTTATGAATTTCTAAATCATAAAATATACCATAACTCTTGAATCCCTTATATGTTGACTTCTTAATAATTCCACATTCTTCATGATTCATTAACCATTCCTTTCCAACTTGTTCTGAAATACTTCTTTCCTACAAACAAAATCATGAATCATATCCCAAAATTTCAATAATATTAAAACATATGTTAAGAAATAATACATACCTTTCATTGTTCATTGTATGTTTCTTCATCCTCAATTGGAATGGAATTAGGTATTGGTAAATGAATATTTGTACGATCCTGGTGATCCCATTACGGAAACATCTTCGTAGGACAAGTGTTTTCATAATGACCATGCACACCACATTTAAAACATTCAATTGATTCTTCATAAAGAATTTATTTCACATTCCTAGAGTCAACTAGATTCTTTCTTTTTCCATGGTAGGTTATTTCTTTATGACCTTCATTTCCACATATATATAGAATCTTTCTGTCCCTTTGAAACATTTTCCTAGGTGTTTCTTTCCACATCTTTGATACATATGTTTTTGAACATACATACCTTTATGATTATTACTTAAACTTCTGTAGGGATTTATTTCTCACATATATGATGCCTTATAAAAATCACTAAGGTTTAGGTGGTCAATCATGACTCTAAATAGTTGGTTGAGAATAACCACAAGAGTTCTTATTATAACTCCCCTATCATTCAGTAGATAATTCAGAAAACCATCAAAGTTTTCTTCACATCCACTATTAATTTAGTGCCTACTAGATCCAGCCATTTACTAAAAAAAATGGTCAGTGTGAGTATATCAGTAAAATAATCATATAATACTAAGATATAATTATTCATGTTATGTTAAACTCATTAAATTTATCTAAAAAAACTATGACTCTTGCTGAAATCCTAACCATTATGGAAATTTCATTTGAGATTAAAGAATACCATAACCCCTAAAGTTATATAAACTGACCTCTGATACCAAATATAAGGCCCATACCATAAAACATTACATAATCTTGAATTAAATGAATAATTCACATTAAAGACCTTTTCGTGTTTAGTGTTTTTGAGTATTAGGACATAACTATTACATCTCAATGATTACAAAGTAGAAACATCTACTCAGTTACCATTTTTGTCACAAAATAAATTCTCTTGAACTAAAGATCCATGTCTAGTTCCATGTTTTAGACAGCATGACATTTCCATGATCCCATCCTTGACCCTATTCCACTTTATGTTGCGTGAAAAACATTTCAAAAACATGGTATGAGCATAAAAAATCCCAGTAAGGGGTATAAAAACATACAGAAATAAAACATTAGTCCATGTATACATAAGATTCAATGAAATCGTACTTTACACATAAAACATAAGAAATTTAGCATACCTTATGAAATCATAATATTTATGAATAACTCATAGAAATCAGAAGATATAATGGTAACTTGAGGCATTCATAACATTCTTATGTAGGGAGTAACCCTCATGGTTACATTTGGAATACCCATCAGAGCATATTCCCTAAATATCTTCAGAGAATCCTTATTGTTTAACTCCTTTGTGTTTCCCAATGCACTGGAGAGCTATATCGGGCTCAGCCACCCTTAGTTTATCATGGAACCATCTATCTTAATAATCAATTCCCAAGAACCATAACATAATCATATCACATAAAACATTCATAAAAGAAACATAACATTTTCACATTTCAATCACAAGATATCAATACAACACATTTATATAATAAAAACCTTATCAAAACCATTTTCAATACCAAAATAAAAGAAAAATAAAACACGGTATTTATTTTTCATTTAAAAAAAATTATGGCTTTTAGAGGAAGCCGAAACTCAAATAATGGTCACGGCAGTAGCAAAGTCGTTGTCACCGCATACGTAATACAAAAACATTCCCTTTTATCGTTTAGTAAAATGATTTGTGTAAAAATATTCATTTTTAATGAAATTAAAATTAAAAAGGGTTTATTATACAACTAATAAAAGAAGGTTGTATATAAATTGAAGTATTCCTCAACAAAAAGAGATTTAGAGGAAGTCCCATACAAAGATGGTATCCTTAGATTAAGGACAAATCAATTACGTAATTATGTGTGAAAAATATTAATAAACCCAATATAAGTGGATATTAAGTGTAAAACAATCATAGGTCATCCACATATACTCATAGTACTACATAATCAAGAAGTAGAGGTTTAACCCAAAGAATTGAATTTGGGTTAAGAAGTTCCCTTACAGAAATTCAACAGCCTAACGACGTCAGTTTAAAATTCAAAAAATTAGTTGATGAGAGATAAAAAGGGTTTATCATCACATGGATATAAAATTTACAGAAATAAGTAAATATAAGAACATATCCCAACATAAGAGGATGTAAATTAAAAGACCTATCAAGAAGAAGTCTTTTAAAAAGAGGATGGTGAAAGGTTCTCTTACCGATTTGGGTAACTTTCGAAATGTACACCCCATAAAAGAAGGACTATACAATGTTGATGTAAATACCCATAACTAAAATTATATTACACAAATATTGAAATAATGGGTAGTAGATACACCACTCAATGGAGATAGTGATAAATATAGCATGAATCTCACGGGAATAAATAGTGAGATACCTTGTTGTAATAAATACATTCATATGACCAAAAGATAATAAGAACCAAATGAATCACATAATACCATGAATATAACTAGAATCTTGATAATATATATCAAATTTAATTACACAATACACCACATGCAATAAATAATTGGTGAACAATGGAAATCTTACAGAATTAAAAATGAGATAAGAAATCCCCTTACCTCAAGTCCGAATTGTCTTGTTCGTTTCTTTATATTCCTGAATAATAAACTTTGGTCAATTTATAATTTCATAAGGACTTACTTTAATTTTTATTATTCAATTCATATCACATATTATCATTTTATAATAATTAGTTAATTATGTGAGTTCATATCATACGTTTTGTCGATGTTTGGTACATGAGTCAACAATGAACTTGTTTGAAGATAATTGTCCATGTAGTTATAAGTACATCATCTTTGGAATTGTGTTCATGATTTAAATATCACATATATCTAGTACATATATATTCAATAATATTCCATAATGTTTTGAGATAATAAATTAAATGTACCGTTCATGGGGATGGTAGGTCGTGCGTACGCATGAACGCTACATTCATTTTGTTGTCATATTAATGGACTTTAAAAATAAATTATACATAGATATATTATAATTCCAGTATAATATATATGTTATATAGGTAACATAAGTTCATTAATTACTTTATTTATAAATTCCATGTTTGGCATGAATGAGTCACATCACTTGAGGGGTGGTAGTCCACACTTCCTCATATAAAATTATCGCATTTTCATAACATGAAAATCATAAAGGTATGCTTTAAATATAAAATACAGAAGCATAAAGAGGAAATAAATATAATTTATATCATAAATAAATATAGTGCCAGCATAATGGCCACCATGAGAGGTGTTAAAAGAATAATGAACAATCATCATTTCGTGAGGCATTAATTCTTCACCCACAGAAACTGTATGTTCTTTAACCATTAAAGGGAGGTGTGTGTAAGTGTAGGTAGATTAATTATCATAACAAAATCATAGAATATTGAGGATACTGGTGTTATTATGGGATTAAATAATAATAATATAGTGGTGAGTGAAGAATGAAAATAAAAGAAGGAAACTCAAGAGAAGACATTACCTCTAAATCAGGTAACTCTTTTTTTATTAGAGCCAAAGGCTTCCTTGGAAAGACTTCTGTCCAAAGTGAGGCTTCTAGGAGTAATAGAGGGATGTGGAGAGATAATATGAGATATGGTTATATGAGACAAGGGAATGAGTGGTGTGGGTAAGGGGGTAGAGGTGGGGACCATTTATAAGAGGGAGGAGGGACACTTTTGGAAAGTCTTGAAATGTTACTTTATTATAAAATGGTTTTCAGATTTCAAAGGTCCCACATTGATATATTTAGAGTATAAGGTGATAAGGGTTAGAAATAAACCCATACAATAGGTTTTTGACAATTCTATATCTTATATTTTACCTTATCTTTTCATTTTATTTAAATCATTCATTAATGAGGTAATCACTACATCATCATGGTGTGATAAATTAATTTATTTATTTAATGTCTAAAAATTATAAAAAAAATATCTTGATGTAGGAAATATTTTTAGATTTTAAATTAATATCTATAGTCTAAGAGATCATTTATGTAATGAAAATTAATTTTTTTACTTAGGATGTACAAACCCTTGTTATATTTCTCTTCTTTTTAAAAATTAATGTCATAAATGTCACTATCACACCCATGTGACTCCCTGGGCCCTCAACTTCTGTAAAAAGCATTACATGGACGTCCAAGACACAAAAAAGAGGATTTAGACACATGTTGGGTTCATTTTGTATTATTATGATATTTTTTATTACCCTTAACTACCCGATAACTAAATAATCATGATAATTAAAGATAATTTCCACTGTTACTATTCTTAATGTCCAAAAACAAGAGTCATAATTACATAATTTGGACCTTAGGATTCCAAATATAGAATCCATTTTACCAAATTTCAAACACAAAAATTTTTGTAATTTATTTAAAAATAATTCATGTTGTCACAACCAAAGACTGGTTTTTAAGAAGTAAAATTTATCAAAAGATTGACTTGTTTTTACATCCAATTGAAAAGTGAAATTACTTCCAATGAACAAAATTGTGTTTAGTGATAAAAACATAATTCAATATAAATTTAATAACAATTAAAAGAAAAATCTAAATATATAATTATATTAGATGAAAAAGCATTTTTGAAATAAAATGTAGTATTTTTCACTATTCATTAAAAATGAACATTTGTCAGAAAAATACCAAAAATTTATCCAAAGTAAATTTGATATTCCAAATTCAAAGATGATTTCCATTTTAAAAAATTCCAAATAGAGAATTTTCATTAATTAATTTTATAATTAATTTCCGTTGTCAAAACAAATATCGTGTTTTTAAGAAATAATATCCATCAAATGATGGACACTTGTTTATGTCCAATTTCAAAGTGAAATTAATTCAATGACCACAGTTGGATTAAATGGTAAAAATATATTTTAACTACACTTTAAACCCAATTTAAATGATAATATAACCATATAAATAAATTATATTAAAAGGATGTTTTGAATTAAAATACAGTATTTTCACTATTCATTAAAAAATGAACTTTATCGAAAAAATAACAAAAATTTACACAAAGTAAATTTTGATGTCCCGATTCTAAATAAGGATTTTATTTTGTCAAATATAACATATAAAATTGACAAAAATTAGTTTTTAAAATATTTCTCCATCAAAAGTGGGTTAATGGAACTTTTAAAGAATATTAGAATATTTATGCTTAAAATTCGTTTCATTCGCATTTTAAGACTCTATCATTTATTTAGTAATTGTTAAAATATTTAACAAACATATATAACCATTTTGTACATAGTTCCATTCATTCTCTCCATTACAATGGCTAGGAATTAGCTACTATTTAAAATAATATTATTATATTATTAGTGTGCAACGTAACATTTCAAAGAAACTCGTTGTTGCGTATTGGGTATGCCATCGAACATAGAATGTCCTTTAAAGTTGTATTAACATTTAACTCATGAATATATGGAAATTCCATATTCATTATTTACCTAGGATGTTACATAATATACCTCTCAAACTATTCTCACCATAGAGAATTTAAAACCAAAATAAGATAGAAATATGTAAAAAGGGTTGTATAAACAAACACCCCATGAGATACCTCTTAAGAATAATACATAACAGGATCTCCACTCCCTCAAAAAGAGTAAAAACTATTAAACTGGAAAAAAATAAACAAAACTCTCCTAAAAATATTATGGTAAGATAACTCTTAGACAAGAGTAAGTTCACAAACAAAACATCGAGAGGAAACCATCTCATACACCAGAAACGGACAACATCCACAAAATAAGAAACATTTGAAGATGAGAACTAAAGAAAGATCGTAGTATATTGATCATGTATCTATGAATTTCATTCTTATGTACTCGTTTACATGAAATACATCCAAAAAATACCTTAACTAATTGAATAGCTTGATAGTGCAACACTTTCCCCTAGCTGTCCAAGCTCTCAATAGGATACTTCCTAAAGGTTCCATCATCTTCATCATCATTCATTCCCAAATCAATGATTTGAGATTATCATGAAGATAATAGTGGATCATTGACAAAATAAATACACCTCATATCTATATCATTATGGTGGGATGTTTTGTCTTATACGCCATAAATCTAGCATGACCTAGAACCCAGAAAGGCCCAATAAAATTAGGGACAAATCTTACTCCCATTAACAAACCTACACTACCATCGACATGGATTCATCATCATGAAAACATGGTATGAAACACAAAACTCTTTAGGTCTCCTCCAATAGTCATCATAATATTTATGATGATCTTGTGTGGCCTTTATCCTCTCATGAATCACCTAAACCATCTCTACCATGTGCTTCACTAATTCTGGCCTGAGAATTACTGACTCTCAAACTCTAGTACAGTATAATAGGGAATTGAATAATCAGTTGTACAAAGTAAAAATGTATCTATAACAATGGTGGAGAGAAAACTAAAATTATAATAAAACTCAACAATATTTTGTTGCCCCATTCAAGAACCTCCAAAACTAAGACACAAGAATGCAACATGTCTTTAAGATCCTAGTTATTCTACTCTATCTGACCATTTAAATGTGGATGAAAAGAAATGTTGAATCATAATTGAGAACCAAAATCATGTTAGGACACCATTATACCATGAAGGTATAATTTGGATCATAATCAGAGATGATAATCTTAAAAATCCATGGATTCTCACCACCTCATCTGGATACTACACTCGAAAAAACACCAACTATGCTCGACTCCCCAATTGATATTAAGTGGTTTTTTTATAAAATAGTTCACTATAACCTATTTTGGGTTATAGAAAATATGATCTCATGGTAAACAATAAATTAATTCCATAAATATGTCCTCTAACTTCCACTATGGAAAAACCAATGAGTAGAGGAAACCACAAGGAACACAGTGTTGGACCTTCCTATTCTGGCAGACTAAACCCTGAGATACAAACTCAAACAACTACACAATTCAGCCCAGACCACAAAAACTACAATCTAAAACCATGGTATATATTTTTTCATTAAATAATATAATCCCACGTGTTATTTATGGAACTCACAGATAGAAATCTCATGAATCATCAAATGGATGAAAATCCTTCCCATAAACAACGTCAAATTTGTTTTAATCCTCATAATAATCATTGGGGTATAAAAAATATAACTAGGTCTCCCCAAAACTCCACCTAAAAGTTCCCTAGCTTGTATTACTCAAATTTATGCCCCAAATATGACTTCAATATCATCTAATAAAGACAAAATATTACTCCAACATCTCCTATATAAAGATGCATCACTGAAATATCTTCCATCACTCTTCAAGAATCTCCATATTCATGATCGTTGACCCTAAATGTATTCTTACTCAGTTCATAAGCTATAAAATTTCCCTATCTAGGTTTATATAAAATGTAAATTTCATAAAAATGTAATAATTATATCCACCTCCATTGTAACAAGTTCATGTTGTGTTGTGAGAGGACATACCTCGGTCTCTTATAATTAGATAACCCCAAAAAATGATCACTAATGAGGTACTGTTGCAAAAAATTCAACAAAAACAAGGACTCCACCAACTTTAGGTCATGGGTGACATATTTAAACTCATAGTGATTTAACTTCTGATACCCATAAGAAACAAATGATCTCTTCTATATCAGAACACAATCAAAACAAAGACATGAAGAATCATAGAAAACCTCAAACCAAACTACCTCTGCCGAAAAAAAAAAGTAATGGTGTAACAAGTGATATAATGATTGAATAAATAATTTTAATATTTTTTATTATTAACGAATTAGGTTGTTACTTTCATTATAAATATATTGTAATAATAATTAAAATAAAAAATTATATAGTTTTATTAATAATATTATTATAAAATTTTATTTAAACTTTTAATTTTAAAACTATATAATTTTATTTTAAAAAAATGAATATAATTTTTAAATTCTGAATTCCAAAATCATTATAGGACTAATTTTTTACAATTTTATAAAAATATTTATTTTTTCATCGAAGAATGAAAAATACTTATATTTATTGAAAAATATATTTTATTATGATGAATTCATAAGGATAAATCATGTTCTCTATTAGTTTCAAATTTTCATTAGTTCATTATGAGTTAGAATATTCTAATTATGGTTTTTGATATGTATTTTAAACACTCATTTAGTATTAAAAATTTAAATTTGGAAAGGGCATTTTAAAAAAATGAGTTTTCCTTGTATTTTCCAAGTTTGATTTTAAAGTAAATTTTGAAACTTATGTATTTTGAATTTTGAAAGATATATTGAATATTTTGTATTAGTGGTTCAAACATTATTAAATACTTCCCTTTTATTTTTTGACAAGATGTATAGTATGTATAGAAATATTTACTACCATGTTAAAGGGAAAATTAGGTAATTTAGGTTTAAAAATATAAAAACTATTAAAAACCCAAAAACATAACATAATATTATTGGATGATTATTTCTAAAAATTAATCATCCAATGTTTTAATTTATTTCATTTTGGTGAAACATTGATGATATAATGACCTTTATAGTATTTACATAATGAAATGGAAAACATGTCCCACTCTTGTTTTTGTATTGTAATATTTTTAATATGGTTTTATTTAGAGGTTATATTTTACATTAACTAGTATTATGATATATGAAATATTTATCTTCATCATTGTAATTTAATTTTAATCTTTAGTGAAGAAATATTTACCTTAAATTCCTACATAACACATATGTAGTAATTATTCAATTAATGGAAAAATGAATTAAGTGATATTTAAAATAACAAAATAAATATAATTTTATATAACTAATGAAATAAAAATATTGATATTAAGATTATTTTTTAGTGATATTATAAAATATTTAGTTCTAATGTTATATGTTTTCTTGATATTATTAATGTCTAAATAATGAATAGTTCTGAAGATTTACATTATGGATATTTTATAGTAAATAATATTTTATTAAAAGATATAAATTTACTAAAAGTATTAAATTGATGTTTTTTATTAATTTGAGATTTATAATATCATAAATATTCCTTTTATTTTTTATTTTTCGTTTTATAGTTATTATATTTACCATTTAAGAGTAAAAAACCCTTTTTCACAGTAAAAGTTCAAGGGGTTAAATAGTGGTTAAAACAAAAATATATGAGTTCAAATATAGTTATACATGTGTAAGCCTTAATTTATGACATTATTTATACCCCTACACATATTATATCATAAATTACTCACATTTTATCCATTTAAAATTAAATATTATTTAATAATATTATTTAATATTTTGAGAAAGTTCATGAGTGACCCTCGCCTCTCTTATAAATGGTATTTTATTCTTCTCATTTTTTCACACAGAAAAAACTATTTGATTCATCCAATACCATATCAAATTAATTATGAGTATCCATACCATAATTCTAGATATCTTGTTTTATGAATACTACCAATATAGGGGTCTTAATGTGTGAACAAACAAAGGTTTCCCATAGAATATGTATAGTTTTATCTATATATATTATAGTTTTGTTTCTTCATCCACATCTATAAAACCACCTTCAACCATGATAAAATAATTAATATATTATCCTATATATACATAGATAAAATTATGTTTTTAATGGACAATATACATATTAAATTCCATCAAATGGGAATGAAAATCAACATTCATTTGTATAGCGGATTACGTCCTTGCGATCAGATGTAATTCATTTTCAATCACTATATCACAAGACATGTTATAATGATAGATTTGATGATTTTATATGATATAAATTACATATTTATCATTATTAAAGTATAATATATCATTTAAGGTCTTACATTTCCATTCTCTTAAAATTATAACATCACTCATGTGTATGTGTGGACCACCACCTATATAAAGAGATGTGATTCATATTTCCTCACCACATCACATAGATGATATAACTAATTATTTTTGAATAATAAATATGATATTTAAGATTTAAGGATCATTATATAATATTAAAATTATACATACGTTCTTTCTATAATGATCGTGGAAAAATGGAAATGTTTCTCATGATTACATATAACCTATCATCTTCATGGTTGCTATGAAGGTCATTTTTCATAACCATATTTAATTATCATATTTAAAAGTATATATAATGTATTAAAAAGATAATTATATCATTAATATTATTTTATAGATGATGTAATAGTATCTCCTTTGACAATAATTCAATATACAATATTCATTTTGGATATGTGACTGAATATTGTCAAAACGTCTGACGTGAACGTAAGTGAATATGTAATTTCATATAACATGTAATTAAGTGATCTAAAATAAATAATGAACTTTAAAATGTTCTTGATAAATAAAATATTTATCATAAGATTATTATTTAAGAATATTAATAATTTATGTGACGATTCAAACTCAAGGTAATGGACTATCTTATTAAAATTACATTTAGAATTTTCCCTTAAGAATGTCTTTTCATTCCATGAACAAGTTTTCTAAATAAAATAGATTTTTTCCTATTATAAAGTGATTATTTAAATTCGATTTTAATATTTTTTTACATTATGACAAATTGTTTGAATGTAATCCTTTTTTCGCAAATGAGTTACTTTATAAATTTTCTTAAAAAAATTAAAGGAATGCTTTTAAACTTATATTTCGTGAGAGTATTTCCCAATTTCATTATTCCTTAATTATTTTATAGTTACATTATATTTTTTCATGGTTATTTTCAAAAAAAAATTATGTTGTCTGAAGATTTTAGATTTTAAAATATCATTTTTTTAAAGAATATGCCCTTTTGATATGTAGATGTGTTTTTATTTTTGTTTAAGTGTTTTTAAATTGGTTTTATGATGAAAATGTGAATTTATAAAAACTTTTACTCATTATATGGTACTTGAGAAATATATAAAAAATAGGTTGTCTTTTATATAGCTTATATGACCTATTGAGCCCCATTATTACTCACAAATGAGCCTGATATTGCATATACAAAGTGTTATGAAACATTATATCCCTCAAATTCATTGGGTAGTGATAATTTTATTTATAGAATTATATTGTAAGTAGGTAGTATGGTTATTCAAGTCTCACTTTTTTGAAAGGGTTTTTAAAATAATATTATCTAGGTTTCCAAGAAATCTTTTTTTATTTTCTTTTTAATGTTTTTCTTTCAACAAAAAGTATGTTTGTTTTTCATGTGGAGGTGTATTATTTAATAAGACAAAATATATCTAAGGAAAAAAGGAAAAAAATTAATAGGGCTTTAATTTTTTCACAAGACTAATAGATTTCTTCTTTATTTGTTCCTGTCTGAGATTTTCGTCCTCATCCCATTTTTTAGAAAATAATAACTTTGATTAATGATGCATAATAAAAAATAATTAGTCATATTTCAATATGTGAATATTAAGCATTAAAATAAATCATATTTTGTATTTAAACTTAAATATTGGGAAAATATATTTTGACTATAATTATATACTTTTTAATATTTGATTTATTTTTTTATGATTTGTGTGCTAATTTTCTAAAGAAATATATCCTTTGGATTGTATGAATGTGATTTATAGTTCAATGAAACTAGAATTTGTAATTCATATAGTTTTTTATTTATAGTTTGTATCGGAGGAGGTTTTAGATAAATATATAAATTAGTATATTTTCATGTGATGTTTACTTAAGAGTTATGTATACAACTATGGGTTTATAATTTTAATGATGATAATTTGATTAATGTCTTAGAAACCCTTTATGGAGATTTATGTTATGATAATTTAAGATGATGAATGATATTTTTTTATATTGGTTTTAGAAAGGTAATCTAATTATATATATAATATTTTAATTTTATGATAATATAGAGTTTCTTAGGGTATTATCTTTAAATGTACCATTTTTATTTTAACAAGAAATAATTAATTTTATGTTTTAATGGTGTTATTTTCTACAGATTAAGGAGAATTTCTCAGGATTGAAGGAAGTAAATCATTCACCACATTATATTCCATTCAGGATGATTTTATTATGACTATTATTTAACAATCACATTCTATTGATTTTTAAGGCTTTCATGTATTCAAATCAACTACAATAAATTGTTTGACATATCTAGAAAATTTTTAATTCTCCAAAACATTTATTTTTCCTTGTATCCATTTCATATGATTTTAAAATATCAACATTACCGACACTCTTGTAAATGAAAATTTCATAGTGTAGATGACTATTTACTTTCTATTAGTCAAGCATCATTTTGGAAGATAATTTGGATATCAAAGAAATCCTAATGTCTAGATTTAAGGTATGATTTTTTTCTTATGTTCTAACTATAAAAAAAAATTTTGGTTTCAATATTATTCTACAATATTTTTGGGGAATTTTATGGATAGTTATTTGTTCAATTATCTAATTTGAACTTTTGGAACTACAATTTAATTTTGGAGATTAATGTAGATTTCTTAAGATGAATAAATAAAATTTTATGGAAATTTTTTGATATTGTACTAAAAGTTTTAGTTTTTTTATTTCCTAAAGATAGATGGACTAGATTTTTATATATTCTACGATTTTATGATCAATATAGTTGATTTTAATTCATTGGGAATGAAATTTTATTCTTAAATACTCAATGATTGGTGAAAAATGACATTATTGTGGAAACATATTAAGGGATGAAATTAAACTTATCAGTATGTATATTTTGGAATGTTCTTCATTTATAAATTAAAATAATTCCTAAACTCTTGAAAAATGATCATGAAATAAAAACATCATATTTCCACTTTTTGTACCATAAAATCAATGGCAATTTATCCTATCAAATATTTAGATTTTTGTGGTGTTTATCTTTCTCATGAAAATGTTCTCAATCAATATCTATTATTCCATGGGACATATATTTTCTCTTACATAACCATGTTTTCACTTATCACTTATGTTCTCTTACATGGAAACCTATTCTGTGATATTCTATATTTCCTTCTTAATTAACTTTATCTATTTTCAAGTTGAATTTGTATTGATGATTTTTATGATGTGGGTTTTAAATATTGGTATTTTTAAAACTAATACCCTGATTACTGTTCTTGAGTTCAAAATTGTGAGGACACAATTTCCAAAAAGGTTAAAATAATATAAAAACCAAGGTAATGATTGAATTAATCATTTTCATATTTATTAGTATTAATGAATTATGAAGTTATATTCATAATAAATATATTATATAATTATTAAAATCATAAAGGAAATGGTTTTATTAATCTCGTATCTTATAAGAAATTATTAAAAAGTATAATTTTTAAATTTAATAATTTTATTCGTAAATAATTTATATCATTTTAAAATTTAGAATTTCAAATTTATCTTAAGATGATTTTTTTGTAAATTTAAAAATATATGGATTTTTTAACAAACATTGGAAGATACTATTTTTATTTAAAAATATATTTTATATTATTTTATTTATAGGTTAAACTTTGTTTTGGATTATTTTTTAATATTAATTAATTAATTATGATTAAAAATAAATTAATTATATTTTTTAAATGTATTTTTTAATTGAAGTCATTACAAAAACATTTTACATTTAAAAAGGAATTTTTTCCCAAAAACATTTTTTGATTTCATTATCCCGATTTAATATTAAATTAATTTATGAAAATTCTATGTTTTGAATTTTTAAAAATGGATTATATGTTTTTGAATAAATGTGTCATAATTTAGTAAATAATTTCTTTTTATTTTGGTACAAGATGAATATAAACCTTATTAATATTTATTACCATGGTAAAGGGTAAATCATTTAGTTTAGGTTAAAAAATAAAAGATAAGAACTCTTAAATAATACAAAAATTAACTAAATATTATTTAATGAGTATATATCCATAATAGTCATCCAAGGGTCGTATTTAAGACCATTTGGGGAAAATTTGATGAGACTATGGCCTTTATATTGTTTTATTTAATGAAATAGAAAACACGGTACACTCTTATTATTAATAAGTGGTATATTTTTAATATGATTTTATAGAGAAGATATGTTTGACAATATGTACTATTCTAAAATCTAAAATATTTATCTTCATTGTAGTAATTTTAATTTGAATTTTTAGTGAATAAATTGTTACCTTACATTCCTACAGAACGCTAATGGATTAATTATTTTTGTTTTGAAAAAAACCAAATAAATTATATTAAAAATATTAAAATAAATTAAATTTGAGATAATCAATGAATTACATGAATTATATAGATGTATATCAAATTATAGTTATATAATAAAATATTTTTATTGAATTTTTAATTCATTATTGATATTATTAATATCAGAGTGGTGAATAGTTCTTAAATTTGAAATTATAAATATTTTATAGTAAATAATATATTATTAAATGATATCAAATTATTTAAAATATATAATTTATGAAATTTATTAGTATAATGTTTAAAATATCAACCATGATCTATTTTTGGGTCTATTTAAATTTTATTGTTACTATTTTTATCTTAAAAAACATTATTTCATTGAATGATTTAAAGGAGTTAAATAAGGGTTAAAACCAATTGATAATTGATGAAATATAGTAAAAATATATCTAATTTTTAATAGATGATAGGATTTAGACCCATAAAAATATTATATTCAATTTTTTTTAATCCATTTAGAATTTGAAATTAATTTATATTAAGTTAATATTTTGAGAAATTCCAAAAGTCCCCCTCTCCACTTTTATAAAAGGGAACGTCATATTCTAATTCATTCAAGATTAAAATCACATTTTTATTGGACAATCAATACCAAAATAGCATAAAAAAAGAGGTAAGGTTTTCTTTCATGTTTTAGTTTTTTTTATTAAACTTCCCCAAAACCTTATTCAACCATGATGAAATAATAAATCTAATGTCCTACAAATACTGAGATGTTATTATGTCATTTTAATGTTATATATCAATATCCTATTCCATGAAATTGAAAACCAAATCATTATTGATGTGTATGGTCATAAGATCCTGACCTTTTCTCTAGTCATCTTGAGCACGTTTTTAGGTACTTTTTGATGTATTTAAGTATTATCAACTTGGAGTAGTGGCCTAGGGTGTGTTTGAGGGATATTATAAGGAAAACGAATGGAAAATAGATTGTGCATGGTTTGCACACAGTTTGACAAACCGTGCGACCAAACAGTGCAAAACATGGGAAACTAGATAGAGGAGTCTGCACAATTTGCGCACAGTTTGGGAAACTATTCCATCCATTGAAAGCTAGGTAGTGGACTCTGCACCGTTGGTGCATGATTTTCCCAAACCATGTGCCTATGTCTAGGAAACTGTGTGCACACTTTTTAATATCCAAAAATCTCTTTTAAAACCACAAAAAACACTAGGACTCCCATATTTCGACCTTATTTAGGTCTTGAAAATTTTTAAGGTGCATCCAAATCCTTCCAGAGGGATTCCAAGGGGATCTGAACACTGTTCTTTGAGATCGAAATCGTGGATTAATGATATTTTCTCATTCTGGTAAGTAGATTTCATCCCATTGCTTCTCCCCTTCATTCCTCTATCTTTCTATGGTCTTTTCAAGGAATATCTCTAGTGTTTTCATAGATCAAAACCAATGAGTTGAGATATAGATCTAGGATTGTGGATATAGATATAGTTTTTCAAGATGTTGATTCCTTTGATCTTAATTTGGGTTTTTGGGAATTAGATCCAGATTTCGATCAATGATGTTTTGTAGATCAAATTTTTGGGATTTTCATCGGGGTAACATCCATCCATAAACTGAGGTTGGTGGTATAAATCAAACTCTCATAGTCATGATTTATGATATCTATCTGATTTTATGAGTTTTCTTGATTTCCCTTGATTATTGAATTCAAAAATTGTAGAAATTATGAATATGGATTGGAATTTTGAATTTCTTTGGTGATTCAATTGATAACTGAATCACGGAGCCAATGATGGGGAATTCCCCAATTGAATGTTTGGATATTTGATATTGTATTTGAGATATTAATTTGAACTTGGAATTATAGTTAAATGGGGAAATTAATTATAGAATTATTTTTGGATATGTAAGATAATTAAATGTGATAATTAATTGTGTGCCAAGAATTAGACCAATGATAATTAATTGGGAGAATTTATTATGTGTCATGATGTGATTAAAAATAATTAATTTTGATAATTAATTATGATTTTATGGTTTTGAATTGGATAATTAATTGTGAAGAATTATTTATGGAATTGAAATGGTATTTATTGATTAATTAATTTATGAATTAATTAATGGGGTATATGTTTAATTAATTTTTGAATTGGATAATGGCCTTTGAAATGTTTAACTAATCATTGGATTAGAAAATGAATAATGTAGAGAATTAATTAGAATTAAAGAATTATTTAATTTCTAAGAGTTTTTTTGGTTCTAGGCATGGTGTCCTAGACTAATTATAAGTTTGGATGTGGACATGTCGTTCCTCTCCAATAGTTATCCAAGCTTGAGATTACGGGGTGATATACCTGACGACCTACAATGAATGAGAAAAGGGGTTCTAACCATGATGAACTAAACTCAATGATATTTGTGGTACTAGGCATGATGACTTACACCATACAATTAATGATAATAATGAATGACGATTCAACAGAGAATTTGGGTGCTAGGAAAGATGACCTACCCCAAATGGTTAATAATAATGAATGTTGATTCAAATGAAAAACATGATTTGAACTTGTACTAATGTAATGACTAAATATTAAATGAAAATTTGATAATAATTAAAACTATGTATCTTATTTTCTACTTCATAAACTTTCATGCTTTATCTTTTATCTGGACTCATATTTGACACTGTTGGTGGTGTCCTACTGAGTTGTACTGATATCCAATTTGGGGCACCTGATCGGAACTCGATCAGACACTGTTATTGTAGAACAAGATAAGGGAAAGGCCCTAAGATAGATTTTTTATTGGGATTAGAGCATGGGAGAGGGAACCATACATGGTTCGGGGCCTGTTTTGGAGTGGTTGTGTATTGAAATTTAGTTTCATTGTTAACACTTGTCACTTTCATTACCATACCATGTTTTACCTTTCAGTTGAATATAATATTTTTTGGTTTTGACTATCATATGCCATGGATCTGTTCTGGTTATTTATATATGCTTCCACACTTGATTAATTGTTATTTTCTTCGGTTGGTGTTTTATTCTGATAATAAAGGGAATAGTATCTCTAAGACTAACATAACCGACCCTTGATGCTAGTCGATAGCCTTTAGAGTATGGGTTGGCGGGCTTGAGGGAATGTGAAAAACTAGATCAGGGATTCGTTTAGTGGATCCTGGTTTGGGATGCCACGAATTGTTACCAAAGTAGTTTTCATTTCATTAATCTTATTTGGTCTTATTGTTTTGGGAAAAGGTAAACAGAAGACTAGGAAGAGTTGGGGATTGGTAATGAGCTTGGGTAAGGGAGTCGAAAACCCATTTATGGGGGAAACTCCGAGTACTCAGGGAAGGATTTTTGGGATTTCTGTTTGTTGTAACAGTTTTATATTATTTCACCATAGGCGACATACTTGTGGTGTGATGTGATATTTGTTTTAAAAAAAATTAATTTTGATTTGTGGCATGTGGGGGCATGATAGTTGAGTTTTCATGAATCATTCTAGGAACTCAATGATTTTATGAAATGCATCATTTAAATAACTCACGGGAAAATGTGTTATGGGTAAGTTGTTGAACAATAACTATTTTCCATGATGTGACATTGAATCAATGAAGAAAAATGAGATTAAATGGGTGTCTATTGAGAACCTTGATTAATGAAATGGGAATAATAAATTAATTAATTATTGAATTAATTAATTTGAAATAAGTTTATTAATTAATGGATGAATTAATTAATGAGATTGAATATCCTCTTATTAACCAAGACCTAGGAGTAGGATGGTTAAGGGTAGTGAAAAGGCCTCAGTGTTGATTGTGTGGCTGGAAAATGGGGGAAAGGATATATTTAAGCATGTAGTGTTACTTTATTCTATTACATAAATGTTATAAGGATGTGTTGTGAGACCAAATATGTGTGTTTGGATTTGGATAAATATTCCTCCATGACGATTTTTGACAGAGAGACCAAGGGGTATGGCCTGAAAAGAACTTCTAGATATGGAGGTTTAGGCACCATTGGTGCATGATGAGAAAGAAGGAGAGAAGTTCCAAGAGAACATTTCTCATTTCATGCAATTTATAGAGAGAGACCTGGAGAGGGTTTAGAAAATCTTGTCTGAGTTGACAAGGGATATTCAGTTGTAGAACCCTTATACTTTTACAGAAGATGGTTGACCTAGGGGAGCTTAATTCTAAATCCAATCCACAGAGATAATATTTGACCATTTGGAAACTCAAGCTGAGAGGGGGGTCAAGTTGGCTAGTTATATGCTACAAGGTTTAGTGAAATGATGGTCAAACATTTAGGTTTGATATGGACAGACTAATGATATGTTATGGAATGACTTCTTTAAGATGTTTCTAGAATACTTTTATCCAGACACACCGAGGAAAGATACGGCTTTACATATTATGCATCTAACACAAGGAATCTTGTCCATAATGGAGTATGCTGAACGTTTCATAGATTTACATCATTTCCCCCCCCCCCCCCCCCGCATTGGCTATATATGAGGCCTCTTCAGCAAAAAAAATTCCGGATTCACTTAAGTGTGAAATTATGTCCTAGGTAAATATCATTAGGCTGAATAAATTTTTAGAAGTAGTCAATCAGGCTCTCATTTTAGAGGGGGGACTAAATGATGCTTCTAGTACTAGATAGGTAACTAGACGATCATGAAGTGTGCCTTTCAAAAGTAGGAAGCATAGTCACACGAATCCTAGTTAGGATAGTGGAAAGCAAGGTGGATAGTCAAGAGGAACAGTTGAACTAGATCATTAACTTGTTCTTTCACTACAAAAATGTTACCTTTACTAAAAATAAATCTTATTGTTAATATATCTATTCGTAAATATGATTAATTCCAAAAAATATTAAATCCTTTTGATATTTTCTATAGGTACTAACAATTATTTTTACCAACAGAAATATCTCTTTATATTAGTTTGTAAATACAAACAAATCTTATACCAACATTTAAATCGTTTTTCTTAATAATACCAACAATTTATTTATGGATAAATGAATCTGTTGTTATTTGTAATTATTACCAATAAATCTTTTTTCCATTAAAAAATCCATTGCCACTAAATTATTCAATAACACCAATTATTTTATAAAAAATTGAATATATAGATATATATACTACAAATTATGAGCATATCATTTTGATAATGGAAATATATAACTAACTATAATATCCTTAATTTTGTAATATATAATGGTAATATAGAGATATCTATATATATATTGACACATACATATATAATCCTTATAAAATATAATTTTATTATAGATTAATAATAATTTTTTCAATATTTATATATAAATAAATAAATAAATTTTGAAATATGAAGGAACCCTTAATATCCCCCAAAAGAATACCCCCATGTCCTGCCGCCCCACCCCCACCCTCTGTCGATCCCCACGACCTCCCTCCCCTAACCCTACCTATCTGTTCCTCACGGCTGGCATTCCCTGCTACCAGTGTTTACCACAGCTAGCATTTTATGTAGACAATGTTCCCCACAACTGACAGTCCTCATTGATGGAGTTCCCTGAAGATGGTGTTCCTCTTAGACCTTGGAAGAACCCCTTCATTGTTCCCAGCCAACGCCACCCATAAAAATCATCACATGAACCCCTTCCATTTTCTATACCGGTGTCCTCATGAGATATACACGATTTTTAGTTGTTCTTATGGGGATTTTGAGTGGTTAAGAAGCTACTCTGGCAATAATGGCTATTGGTTTGGGCTATGGTGATCGACAACGTTCTTCGGCACTCGGTGAAAACGGTTCTTCTAGGGGTCTTTGATGGATGTTTCATCCATGGTGTTGGATTGATGAATTGTTTGGTGAATTTTAATTTGAAGTTGTAGGTTTTAGTTTTCACTCATAGGTCTGCTATATCTTTATTTTTGTTCCAGTGCTTCTATTTGTGGAATTGAGTAATTGTTTGAGCTTCGTGAGTCGATGGTAGTAGAACACCCTGCATGAGTGACAATTCACTTCAAAAAACTATTTTAGTGATGAAATTAGTTCATTCGAAACAAAATAGTGGTATGTTTACACCAATGTCAATGTTTCATTTATTAACATCAATATCGTACACCTTAATAAATCTTCAATAATATTTTTTCATGAATTTCCTTGTAGATCCGGTACTTGTTACGACAAGCCTGAATGATACAAAATTAATGTTCAATCCCTACACTCCATTTTTGGAAATGTTAAAATCCAAGTGATTTAATCTATACAAATATCATACTTGTATACATTATAGGTACCACCTATTTCTTTATTCATGTTCTTTAGCTTTAGTTCAATGAAAAAATACAATTTACATAATTAATGTTCATATATTTGTTTATTAATGATCTTATACATTAGGTGAACTCTCATGTTTCCTTCCTATATTATCAAACCGGCATCTACATAAATTGTGAGCAATTATTCGACTCCACTAATATTTCATAAGAAAAAAAATACGCATCATATCAATGAATGTTTAAATCTAACTACAATATTTGAGAAATTTTAAATTCATATATAAAATTAACATTGTTCTATTATTTACCTGTCTATTTTTTTACAAAAAAAATATCATATAACTACTTCCATACTAGTTATTAGAAGTGTTACCTAATACTATAGTAATTTGAAGTTAATCTATTATCTTTTCACGAAATATATAGTTCTGTTGTTGAGGCTGATGAATAGATATGTACAGCTGAATAAAGATATTGAAATTTGAGAAATGAAGGGATTTAAAAGGATAACACATCACTTCAGAAGAGTAAACTGACACTTTGTAAGAGTAATCACTATGGGAACCACCCTCCCTATTTCTAGCTGACATCCCCCTCTGCCATCATTGTGGGAACCCCCGGCCTATTACCAACCATCATCCTTGCAAAAAAACCCTCATTGGACCTTGTCGTCCTTGGTTTTCCAAGATGTCATCCCCTCTCTCAACCTTCGTCATCAACAATGTTATAGACAGTTCAAATGATATGTAATTTTTTGTGATTTAGTATTATAATATGTAGTTGTTCATAGGTAGATGATTTTATTTTATGATATCCTCTTCCAAGTTTCTTAATGGTTCTTGGTCAAACTATATATGTTGTGGGTATTTTTAATTCTATAACACATTTCTCTTAGATAATTGGATATGGATTTCCAAACTATTTATAGGGTGGTTTTCTACTAAGTTTAATAAAAGGTTATTATCTGGGGAGGTAATACATCCATCTTGATGGCACTCACTTATAGATTAAATACTGAACATGGTAGAGCTTGGAGAAAAATAGAAGGCCAATAGTGCTTCTAGTTAGGTCTGGTTTGGTTCAACGTTATGTTTTTTTTTTGGTTCTTTTACATATCATGGATGTTTTTGTTTCTTGGTGTTTCTTCCATATCAATGTCTAGTTTTGTGTATTATGTACTATATTTGATGTTGTCTTTGAGTTCTAAAGATGATAGTGATATTATATTTCCTTCTAGAGCTTCAACTTTTTGGTGATCTACTCCCAACAATTAGAGAGTTAATGTGTTCATGGCGTGGTTCTAGTTAGGATGGAATTCCAAAGATATTCTATTGGTGTGATCTTTTATCTCATTAAAATGGTGTCAGTGATGGTGATGATGATAAGAATTTGGGTAATGAAACTAGAATATAAATTTTCTTATTCAATTTAATTATTTAAGAAATATAACATTTCATATTTCAAGTTTATACGAATGTAAATAATTGATTTTGGGGCCACATTTTTTTATCATTAAATTTTTAGAATATTAAATGTATGTTCCAGAAATAGGAACCATCAACAACATGAGTTTACACGGGGTCAAGTAAGGGTTTTATTTTATACTTGTTCAATGATTTCAAATATATATCATTTTATTTTATTGTTATTTTTATTCGATTCTAGGATAGTTATTAATCCTTAATATAAGTCTACAAATCCCACGAAGTAGCATTGTTTAAAATTTGTATTAATTTGGAAGGGAAATTCATACTGTGATAATATACTCTCATTTTTTGTTTTAGTTTTTTTAGTTCTTGTTTCACATGCCTTATTAAAATGAAATTTCATTATAATTTTTTTCATTTATGAATGATTATTAATATTATCTTCCGTTTTATGATTCAGGGACTTTGATATGACATATGATGTTTCCTCAAGTTATTATTTCACTTTTGCATTGAGCATACTTCCTAAAGACATAATGTATTTCTATGTTTTTCTAATTATTTCTTATTTTTTATATGTAGTTTTAAAATTCATTTTATTTTTTTGATGTAGGTTTCCTTTAAGTAAATTTTTAAGTAGTTGTGTTTAAGTGATTAAACAAGTTAGAATGTGTTATAAAGTAATATGTGAAGGTGGGTGTCCATCTTATCTGGGATTTTTTACTTATGAATTTTGGATATAAACATGTCATATTTTCTTGCAAAAACAAAAGAAGTTAAACTCTAAGATTATATGGGTATTCTATTTATGATTTTAGGAAATATATATGATATATATGTTTCTTATAGTGAACTTTATAAAATGGGTTGATGTGATGGAGAAAATATTTTTTCTTTGTGCGGATCATTAAATCCACACATCAATAATACACTAAAAATCACAGGAAAAAGTGAATTGGGGTTTTAATTTTTTATCACTCTAGTGGTTTGATAATTGAATCCCAAAATAAAAAATGCAAAACCTATCATCATTCATTTATTCTTAAGATCAAATTTCTTCATGGTATGGTCTTTTCATCTCTGTCAATTTAGGAGTTTGTTCTCATGAGTCCCTAAGGAATTGTTGAATTATGATTTTATAGGGGATGTGGGTTTATAACATTCAAATTTACTTGGAATTAGTATTTTCATAGTGATTTCATGACCTACTTGGTATGCTTTCAGTCACATGGAAAAAAATATTAATTATTTCAAATCATGGATTTTATTTATATGAAATATGGTTAGTAAATTATAGTTTCTTTTTGAGTTATTTTGGTTTCTCATCTTTCCACTAACTAGTTGAGCAACACTCAAAGTCATACTTTTCTTCCTCAAATCGTAATGTTTCAATGATGGATGACTTTACCTTGAAATTGTTATTCTTGATGATCACCTTGTTGTTTATTGATTTTTATGTTAGTCTCAAAGGATTACATTTGACATTGGCTGGTCAATCAGTGCTTGGATCCTCAATTGTTGAAGAGTGGACTCCTATAAATGATTTTTGAATTTGAGATTTTGTAGAGAGGACTTGAGTTGATGATGATATTGATATGGGACTTACATTTGATGATTTTTTTCCTATAAGTTGTGATTTGTGGCTGTCATTGTTTCCATTTCAGGTATGATGGGATCTATTTACAATCCAAAGGATTAGATGTTACTGTCCAGTTCTAGTAAAGAATACATTTCTTTCTGTTTCATTTAGGTTGCAGGTGCTTGGTTTTTACCATGCATCAAATTTTTATTTGTTTATTATGCCCACATTTTGCATTGAGGATTCACTTGAATTTGTTTCTCAACTCTAGTTCTGTATGCCTCATTGAAAAGTGGGGCTCAAAGTGTTATTTTTGGTAGACTCTATGCTACTTTTTCACTTCATTTGATGTAATTGAATGGGTTTCTATTGCTCTTTTTTATGGAGACTCTAATGTTACTACTACACATGTTATGATTCTAAATGATTGTTTTTCCCACTAAATTTAATTCTAGGATCTGGTTTGCTCTATTTCAGGAACTATAACAAGAGCTATCTAGGTGATCTTTAAAAAATTGAACAGTATCAGCTTATATGTTGTAAGGTGCTATGATCACTCTTATTTTGTGTTATTTTTTATTATAGGTTTGGATGGAACATCAATGTTTCAACCATATTAATATTGTTCATTGAATGGAGAAAATGGAATCTGTGGTGATGTGAACCTACTTTGCCTGTTTTTTTTCTCTTCAAAGTTATTAGTCACTCTCAGTATATTGGCATCTTATAATTGGGGGGTTGTCACAATGTTTTTCACCTGGATGTTCTTATCATACAATTGGATGCAATTTGGCTTCCCATGTGACATGATTATGGGTGGTGTAAAGTACATTCTTATGGGAGGTTTTATTCCACATGGGGACAGTATAATTTTTAATTTCAATGACTTTTAAAAATAATTCATGTCATTTCAGACAGGTCTCTTGCAATGTGGGTATTTTGATGTGTCTTTTATGTCTCTCAAATAACATATTTCATCACACATTTTCCATGTATACCAAATAAACTATTAAAAAGACAAATGATTTTCTTTTCCATTGCATTTTAAAATCACATCTTATTACATACATTGCCTAATAATTTCTGGGATCGTTATCTTTAGAACAACAATGGTTCATGAAAATATTTTTCACTAATTTTAGTTGAAGTTAGATCTCTTGTTCTAGGACATGGATAGGTTGTTGGTGGTTTCTTGTCCTTGGGGTGGCATGGATGGGATAGAGCTAGCTCACAGGTCATGGGGAATGGATGGGAAACTGTTGGTTCATTGGTCCTGTGGTGCTCACTATTCCTTAGTGTGGCATGGACAGGCAGTATCTAGCTCACTAGCATAGGGGGAACCATTGTGGGTTGGTGGGGTGTGTGATAGATCCTTTCGGTGGATGGATTTCTTACTGTGTATTGATTCATTTTTTATTAAATTTCAGTATTAATATAAATAATTTTTATTCAAATTTTCACCATGTGTGAAAATATCATATTCAAAAAATTAATAAATATAATGCAAAATATGACTAGAAATTAAAATTTATAATTTTTATTAAAATATAATTTATAAATAGATATTATATTTTGGTAATATTATTACTAACAAAAAAATTTGTCATTATAACTGATTAAAAAATAGTTTAACCAACATATATATTTTTTGAGGGTATTATTATAATTGTAACAGAATGATTTTATCTATCACAGAAACATTTAGTGATAGAGTTTTTACTGATGGTTTGGTGACAGGGACATATATTTTGCTGAAATGTTTACCAACAGAAAATATACTATTACCAATAGATATTCCCCTATTGGAAAATGTGAAATATTTTGTAGTGTGTTTCACTTGTGTGGTAGGAATTGACATTATCGTACACATTGTCCTAAACCACCACTAGAGTGTTGGTTTTGTGGAAATATGGGACCCCTATAAAGGTTCTTTATGAAGCAATGGTAGTCTGGTGCTAATGGAGCAGCTGCTCAGAGTCAGAGTGAGGGAAGGGTGTCTCCTACACAATAAAGTTCTAGCAGCTAGATTTATACTAGAAGAAGCAGTGGATGTGGTGCTTCAGTGAATGAGTACCCATATCAAGAGGGTGGTGCTACTCAGGGGAGTCAGAATAAACCAAAGGGAAGAGGGTAGAATAGTTACATTTCGTGCAGTCTATAGTTGTGGAGAGCATGGATAGTACATCAACAGTGAGAAGTACTATTCTAGTATCTTCTAAATTTTTTGTTTCCTTGTCTGATACTGGTGCCTCCCATTCCTTTATATCTGTACACCTTGATAATGGATTGATCTAGGATGTGGAGTCAATAATCTGGATAATGAATATTGATACATTGTTGGGAACACGGACTAGGGATAAGTATCTATGTGAGGGATGTTCTCTAGAAAATGCAGAGTATCATTTTCTTTGGGATATCTATGTCCTTGATATAATGGGATTTGACATGATTATTTGTATGGATTGGCTAGTCACATATTAATCCCACATAAATAATTACCACATAAGAGTGAATTTTGTATCTCATGAGGGTGACTAATATGTCCTTCATGGAGAATGGGATATCCATGCAGGCAGAGATGGACCTTTTACTCAACAATTGGGAGAGCTCACAGCCCATGTTTCTTGTCTTTTACTGTATGATGGGATTGGTAGGAGATATTTCCTTCCACTAGTAGTATAACTATTTTAGGGTGTCTTTCGTAATGCCTTTTTAGGGTTTCCACCTGAGAGAGATATGGAATTCACTAATGAGCTCGTGTCGGGGGGTAATCTGGTATCTATTACACCTTACAAAATGACATTCAATGAGCTTCAAGATCTAAAATGTAGTTTAAAGAATTATAGGGCATAGGATTTATCCATCCAAGTACATCACCTTAGGGATCACATGTTTTGTTTTCAAAGAATGCCGAAGAGATTCTACGCTTGTGTGTCAATTACTGAAAGTTAAATAAAATGACTGTGGAGAACTGATATCTTGTTCTGCATATCAATGATCTTTTTGACCAGCTAAAGGGGGTTAGTGTGATATAAATGATAGATCTGAGATTAGGTTTTCATCATGTAAGAGTTTGGACCTATGATATACCAATAACTATGGCTCTATAAATGTTTATAGACTTGATGAACAAGATCTTTCATACGCACTTAGATCAGTTTGTGGTGGTGTTTGTGGACGAGATCTTAGTGTACTCTAAGACTCATGATGATCACGATCAACATCTTGACATCATCATGAGTACACTAAGAGAGCATTGACTATATTCCAAGCTATCTAAATGTCATTTTATGATTGAATGGGTACACTTTTTGGGCACATCATCTCGAAAGAAGGTGTGGAAGTAGACCCAAAAAAAGGGAATGAAGTGATTTCATGGGAGTACCCCAAGAATGATTTTGATATTATAAGATTTTTGGGATTAACATGTTATTACACGAGGTTCATCCAAGACTTTTCCCATTTGTAAGCACCACTTACTGGTTTGACAAAGAAAGGGACAAATTTTGTTTAGACAGAATCATGTGAGAATTATTTCCATGAGATAATGAATCACTTGACATCGACAACAATTTTGATCTTACCTAAGTCGGGTGAAGAGTACATGGGGTATTTTTACACTTATGGGGTTGGTCTCAAGGCTATGTTGATTCAAGGGGATAAAGTCATTAATTATCAATCTCGACAGTTGAGGTCACATGAACGGAATTACCCTACTCATGACCTCAAGTTGGTAACAGTGATTTGTACTCTTAAGTATTGGATAACTATCTTTATGGATAATATTTTATAGTATTTATATATCACAAAATCATTAAGTACATCTTTTCAAATAGCGACAAGAATCTTGGTGGCAAAGATGCATAGAATATATAAAGTCCTTTTATTTTGAACTGGAATATACACCTAGAAAGGAGAATAGTGTGGCTGATTCTTTGAGAAGAAAAACTCTGAATCAGTTGTTACATTATTTGAGTGTAGAATGGACGATTAGGACTTTGCTAGCAAAAATTCATGTGGTGTTTTTGGGGTGTCAGGAGAGGATGAATCTGGTTTCTGTAGCAGTGGATTCTACATATTGAGTTGGATCACAAATAGGCAGAATGAGGTTATATTTTTTTATCCGTGAGGGAATGATTTGAATGTGGGGAGACACCTTTATACTGTAAAAAATATGAAAATGAGATCATATATTTTAAAAATAGGGATGTTGTGCCTATGAGTATGTGTGGGGAAATAATCCAATAATTTCATGCTTAAATGTGGGCGGTACATCCTAGGGTGAAAAAAATGTACTGTGAACATCGATGACAGTTTTGGTGGATGGGCATGAAAAAGGAGATATCAGGGTTCGTAAAAGGATGGTTTACCTATTAGTAGTTGAAAAAACAGAATCAACGACCTGGATTCCTACTACTGTCATTACCTATTACAAAATGGAATTGAGGTGACATGACTATGGGCTTTGGGGTAGAAAATCCAAAGACTCTTAGGAAGAATGATGTTATTTGGGTCATTATGGACCGACTAATGAAATTAGAACACTTCTTTTCGATCAAAGAAACATTTACAGTAGAGAATTTGGGAGAACTATATGGGAGGGTGATAGCTTGTATGGGGTTCCGCGGACTATAGTTTCAGATCATGATTCTCACATTACTTACCGCTTCTGGAAGGGCTTATAAGATTCTCCTGGAACAAAGGTTATATTATGTACAACCTTCAACCCATAGATAGATGGGTAGTCTAAGTGCACCATACAAATGTTAGAGGATATGCTACGAGCATGTGTGATTGACTTTGGTGGTTTTTAAGAGAATCAGACGGCTTTTTAGAGTTTTCCTGTAACAATAGTTAATAGGAAACTATACAGATGACACCATATAAGGAACTTTATGGTAGACCTTGATGATCACTGCTATGTTGGTTACATTGGGTGAGTCAGAGAAGTTTTGGCCAAGTCTTTTTTAGGAGACATCAGAACGGGTTCAGTTGATTCGGAAAAATATGGCTACGGATCAGAGTTGACAGAAGTCATATGATGATAGACAGAGATGAACCCTAGAGTTTATAGAGGGAGATTATGTATTCCTTTTTTGGTTTCCAAGATTGGGTCTCCAAAGGATACAGAGGCAGGGCAAGTTAGCACCCATGTTTGTGGGACAGTTTGAGGTGTTGTAGAGAATCGGGAAGGTGGCATACCGATTAGAAAATTCAAATAAATTCATTGATATGCTTGATTTTTTCCATGTGACTTAATTATGGAGGAATCACTCAGACCCTTCTCATGTTATTAATGTGGAGGAAGTTGACCTCGAGACTGATGCATCCCTTCAGGAGCATCTAGTATGTATGTTGGGTCATAGTGAGAAAGTGTTGCAGGAAAATACCATGTTGTTAATTCATGTGTTATAGAAACATGGAAATATTCAAGAGGAAACTTGGGAATGTGAATAAGAAATGAGGTCTCAATGGCCCAATATTATTGGCTTGGAATATTAGAGATATTCAGGAGTCATCTCGAGGAAGTTCCGCTATAAGGTGGGGGGATTGTAAGAACCCGAACTTTTCTAGAGTCATCTCTGGTGTGTTTTCTGGTACTTTTTTATGTTTCTAAGTACCATTAGATTGGATTAGTGAATTGGGGATTATTTTGGTGAAAATTTGAGGAATAATAACGGATACTGTGATGGGCATGGTTTGCGCACGGTTTGAAAAACCGTTTGACCAAATTGTGCCAAACAAGAAAAACTTGATAGAGGAGTCCACACAGTTTACACGTAGTTTGAAAAATCGTGCGACCAAACTGTACCAACAAGGAAAAACTGGGTAGTGGAGTCTACATGGTTGGTGCACGGTTTCCCCTAACCATGTGTCTCTGCCTAGGAAACTATGTGTGCAGTTTTTAATATCTGAAAATAAATTTTAAAACCACCTAAACCCCCTAGAACTCCTATTTTTCAACCTTGTCTCCAGTTGAAAAATTATAGGTGTTCCGAATAGCTTCCGAAGAGATTCCAATGTGATTCGAACACTTTTCATCGATATCTAAGTCCCATATTTAGATCTTCTCTCCTCCCAATTAGTGGATTTCATCCTGTTTCTTCTCCAATTCTTTCCCCTATCATTCTTTGAACTTTTAAATGAAGATCTCTATTGTATCCATAGATCTAATCCAATGAGTTGAGATCTAGATCTAGGATTGTGGATCTAGATCTAGTTTTGCAAGATCTTGGTGTAATTGATCATATTTTTTGTTTTAGGGACATAGATAAATAGTTTTATTGATGATGTTGTGCCGTTTGGATTTTGATAATTAACGTTGGGATAACATCAATCAATAAACCAAGGTAGGTGGTCTAAATCAAACTCTCATAGTCGTGATTTATGATATGTGTATGATTTTATGGGTTTTCTATTTTTCCCTTCATAATTGAATTCCAATATTGGTGTAATTAAGAATATGGACTTGAATTGTTAATTTATTTGGTGATTCAATTGATAATTAAATTATAGAACAAATGATGAGGGGTTTCCCAAAATGATCTTTTATAGATTTTATATTGTAATTGAGATATTAATTTGAATGTGGAAAGAGAATTAATTTGAGGAAATTAATTAAGGAATTATGTTTGGATATGTAAGATAATTAATTATGAGAATTAATTATGTTTCAAGAAGCTGACCAAAGATAATTATCTAGGAGAATTAATTATGTGTTATGATGTGATTAAGGATAATTAACTGTGAGAATTAATTATAACATGATGGTTTTGAAATGGATAATTAATTGTGAAGAATTAATTATGGAATGGAAATGTTATTGTTTGATTAATTGATTGATTAATTTATTAATTGGTTATATTATTAGTTAATAGGTTAATCGAATAATTTCCATTGAAATGTTTAACTAATCATGTAATTAGTAAATGAATAATGTGTAAAATTCTTTTATTATTAAAAAATGATTAAATGGGTGAGATTTTGTGGTGCTAGGAATAGATTCTTGGACCAATTAGAAGTTGGTGCTTGGACGTGGTGTTCCTCCCCAATAGTAATCCAATCTTGATATTATGGGGTGATAGGAATGAAGACCTACACAAAATCAGAAAGTGGGTTCTATGCATAAAGACCTAAAATCAATGAGATTTGTGGTGTTAGGCATGATGGCCAATACAAAATGATTAATACAAATAATGAATGATGTTTCAATAGAGAATTGGGGTGCTAGGAATTATGACCTACAACAAATGATAAATAATAATGAATAATGATTCATTTGGGAAACATGATTTGATCATGTAATAATGTAATTATTAAAGATTAAAATAAAATGTGATTACGGTTTAAATTATGTATTGTATTTACTTCTTCATAAAACTACATGCACTATCTTTTGACTAGACACATTTCTGACACTATTGGTGGTGGCCTACTGAGTTGTACTCACATCCTATTTGGGCCCCCTGATCATCACCCGAGCATACATTGTTATTGTAAGACATGATAAGGGCAAGGCCCTGCGATAGATTTTTGTTTGGGATTGGAGCATGGAAGAGGGAACCCGGCGTGGTTCAAGAAACGTTTTGGAGTCATTGTTTCTATACTATCAGTTTCATTGTAGACACATGGCACTTTCACTATCATTTCATTCATTAAATTTCAATTGAATATTATATTTTATAGTTTTGAGTATCATAGGTCATGGATCTGTTCTTGTAATTTATATATGCTTCCACACATGGCTAATTGTTATTTTCATCCGCTGGTGTTTTATTTTGATACCAAAGGGTACAGTATTCCAAAGACTGACTTACCAAACACTTGCTACTAGTAGACACCCTCTTTTTTATGTGGATTCATTCTTGATGGCATGTTTCCAACCATCTCGGTTCATTGTTTAGGGTCTCCCTGGTCAGGACGTCACAATGGTGGTCTATATCCTCACAAATCGAATAATTTTTTTCCATCACCGTATCTCAATAATGGTGATAATGATGGTATTAATTCTAAAATATGATATTAATGAAATATTTATAATTACTAAATTTTAATATATCATTTTTTTCTTACCATTCCTTACAATGGAAAATTTTAATGTTGTTCATTTGTACGTGTGGGATGCCACCTCCATTAATTGATGTGATTCTTTTTTCATCACCACATCACATGGAAGATATATATAAGTATCTTTCAAGAATTAATATAAAATTTATGTTATTATTATCCCTACAAATATATTAAATGATACTTACCTTCTTTCCATAATGATCATTGAAATTTTGAAACAATACTCATGCATACGTACAACCTACCAACTCTATTATCATAACGAATTTCATTTTCCATAAAAATATTTAAGGATTGGATTTATAAGTATTATTTATATATATATAAATTATTATTTCATGTGTATTTTTCTGGGGATGATTTTACATTGGCCTATTTTTTCATAAGTCAACATACCAATGTCATATGGGAATTATGACTCAATAACATCAAAACATCAAACATAAAATTAAGTAAATAAGAAGTTGTATAAAACATTAAAATAAGTTATTTAAAATGATTAATATACATGGAAAAGGTTCGTAAGGATGAAAATAATTTTCCTATGTTTTTCATTCATGAATATATAGAATATATGTGACGAGTCGAACTCAAGGTTATGGACTTTCTTTAAAATTTTATTTTTTAGAGAATCCCTTAAAACAATATTTTTCTTCCATACCCATGTTTTTTAAAAAAAATTAAAAAATGTTTTAATATTATCTGGTTATTTTTTAAATTAATTGTTTCTATGTTTTACTATTAAAAAATTGTTTTAAAGGAATATTTTTTCATTTTCAAAAAGAAAAACTTTTTGTATTTTAATGAAAAAATCAAAAGGTGTGTTTTTTAACTTATAAAAAATGATAATACTTTCTCACCATCAAGATGAATTAGTTATTTGATTTATCCTTTATATGTAACAGTGTTTATTTATAATGAAATGTTTTTCATTATGATGTGCGTGGGTTTTAGATTTTAATTTTTTTTAAATAGAAGGGTATTTTGATATCCAAATGTGTTTTTATTTGGTTTTTAAAAAAAAAATTAGAAGGGCTTTATGATGCCTAGGTGAAAGAATAAATTTTTTATTCATGATATAGTACATGAGCCTTATATGAAAAACAAGTGAGCCTGATACAGCTTATCTAATATATAGGGCCTTATTATAGCTTTCTAATTCATTTGGTAAATATTATTTTCATTAGATAACTATATTAGATATATCAAAAATGGTTATTCCAATTTAAAGGATTTTTTAATGGTCTTATTAATATTAATCAATAAGTTTTCCAAAAAAGGTGTTTATATTCATGTTATAGAATTTAACAATTTTCATTGAACTAAAATTGTTTTCTTTTTTTATATGGAAATTTTTTATTTCATAATGTAAAATATATTTGAGGATAGGGGTAAATATTACATGGGTTTTCATTTTATTCTCCAGGATAATAGGTTTTTTATACCTATTACAGATCTTTTTTTCTCATCCCATGTTTTAAAAAAATTCTCACAGGGTTTAAGGATGGTAATGGAAATGAATAATTCGGGTTTAATATTTTGTAGTTTTTTCACAGAAAAAAATAATATTTTGTTTTAAAAGATTCATATTGTGAAAAAATTGATGTTGATTAGAAGTTTCTACTTTATAATATATGATTTATTACCTAATTCTCTAAAAATAAAACAAAAAAATATAGTCATAATTGTTAGAATATAAATTCTATTTTAAAGATAATAAAATATATATTTCTTAAGGTCAGTTCTTTACAAATGGAGTGATAACCCACTTCCCTTTTTGGAGATCGAAATATTCATGAAACAGGTTAGTCCATAGGAATGCATGATCCTTTATTTTCAGGGTTGTAAAAGGATTCACGACCTAGAATAATTTGTCTACAAACCACCTATATTAGCCTACAAAACTATCGAATCTCTATAACTATAAAACATTCATGGGATTTTACAATAAATTAATGGTTCATTCTCTGAACGATCCATGAATACTCATCATAGGGACACCACATGTTCTAACAAAAAACTTCATGAGCACAGAATTTACATTTGGAGAATAAGTAAAATAGTTTCTAATAATAATGAACTCCCAAAATATCCCATATATTGTCTACAAGCTCTTCAATGTACATGGAGTAGATAATGATATCACTAATGAAGACCTCCATGAACTGATCCAAAATCATTATAAACACTTCATTCATCAAACCCATAAATGTGATGAGATAATTCATCACAAAAAATATTATAACAATGAATTCATAATTCCTAGAATGATAATAAAAATAAGACTTCAATATATCCTCATCTTTACTCGCATTAGATGATATCCTAATTGACCACCAAACATCAAGATCCAAATATATCATTTTTCTAATCAACTAAATCATCCATAAATAAAACAGGGTAGATTTTATTCCCTATCACCTGTTTAGGTGACTATACTTTCTACAAAGGTGCATACTATCATCATCCTAATTTGTGAACAAAACCATTTCATCCCAAGGTGACACACTCTGATGAAAGAAACCTCACTGCAACATATCATTGTGTTGTACCAACAACTCTTGAAACTCAGAATGAATCATGCTATATAGGGACATCAAGATTGAATAATCCCCAAGTTGTAGCTATATAAAAAACTCAACCACCATTAAAGGTGTAAATCTATAGCTTCCTTAGGAAAAACATTACAATACACATCGATAACCTGGGAAATATTTTTAGTTTAACCTTCAATAATCACATCATTAACTCAAACATGGAATAATTCAATGATGAAACATGATCCCAACCCATATGAGGATCTCACTCGCTAGAAAACACTATAGACTAATTGTCAAAATTATAGAACATAATGTTCATCATTAAAAAAATTCACTATTTCATATACCAAATATATCCACTCCATATCGTGGATGATATTATAGTATTGTATCTGTATATGTAGGAAGTCTCTTCAAGGGAGTTGATGACCAATAACAATCTCATAGTCTCTACATACATCATACAGATAAAAATTAACTCTATAAAGAATAATCATCACATAGAGAACTTGAAGTCATTCCAAATAAAATCACAAAACATCGATTGGGGATGGTGATAAAAAGGAACATGTAAATCCTAAATTAAATAAGGTATTCAACAAAGTAGAAAACAAGAAAATGGTACCTTGCAAAACATGTGTTTCACCATGCATCGAAAACACTAAATCATGCAGCTGATCACAACCTACTTCATAGACATTCAGAACTAGATTAATACCACATTTATGACTATAAACTACTCAATAGGGATGGAGAACATATAGAGGATATCATGTTTCTTACCTATCTCACCTATACTAATCTCAAGATGGAGAATCCAACTACTACTACCTTGACTGAAGCTTCCTCAATGGAGCAACCTAAAGCAGAACACCTAGAGAATGTTTCCTACATAGAATTGTTGGGAACTCATGTTGTTAATTATATCATATTACAAATGAAAAAAAAAGTGTATGGTCAATTGGAAAAGGCCTCAGATCCCCCACCCCAAGGGAAATTATATAACGAGGGATGACACCTACCCAAGGCTATCTGAAATATCTTCTGTCTAGGAAAATATGAACCCTAGACAAAAAATTTGTTTCACGAGGAATAATGATGAATCCCCTCTCATTAAGAGCTAGTTATGACCAGCATCCTCTCAACAATCTCTACACTTTCATGTACCTAAACATGTATCTGCAACATAAATAGGGTGACGTAAGATTGAATTTCTAGACATGAAGCCTCCAAAAATTCATATACCTATCATAATCATCTCAAAATTGGATTGAATAATATTATAAATGGGTCATGAAATAGATCCCAAACTCTCACATGTGATAACCTCATTGTCAAAGGGTAAAAATCGTCTGGTTACTAGATTCCCTCATAGTGGTATAAAGAAATTCTACTATGAAATAATCCCTAAAAATCTACCATTTGACCTATGATTATCACAATCCCTAGGAAACAAGATATACCACTATCTAACTACACCCCATAGAATCATTTCATCCAAAAAAATTCAATGCTCTTTCCGAGAATAGATCAATATGAAATATATCTCACCCTTTTTTATCCAGTCCTCTATAACTATGTTTGAATCACATTATTAATACTTATACACACTTCTTTTATGAAAATATCAGATTAACTTCCTCTATGTTTCATCACTATCGACCTCTACTCTACAAAGATATATAGTAATGTCTTGTTGAACATCGTCATCACAAACCTAGCAAGGATGTCGACCAGGATCAATACTTGAAAAAGAATAAATAGTTAAAGACTCAAAAACCTATATTATAGAATATTTAAGATTAATTAATTAATTAATTTTTTTATGGTTCATCCTAATCCAAGGGTAAAACCATTTCAAACACAAGAAAAAGAAGAAGAATTATTTGTGATCATTTCCTTGGTCTCTACCCCTCAAACATTATGATTTTACGTATTTGGCTTATTAAACATAATGATCTATGTATGAGATCATAAGAAGGGCCCTAAAAACCTTTGCCCAAGTCTTCATCATTATTTTCATTAATTAATAATCATATGTGACATTTTTTCCCTACAACCTGATGTAAACCACACCTAATCCTAGCTCTAGACTCTATATTATCCCTCTACATAAATATTTGATACCACCCTTTTATAATATCCTCTAACAAAAGGTTCCCTCCTTTAGTGGAAATGATAAAATGGATAAGGTGGACACACAAATCCTTCCTCCAATAGGCCCCGAGTTGGTGATATGAACCATGGGTAAAATTACCATATAAGTGGGAGGCATTACACTATAAGAGAACATGATGAATGATATATAAGATAAGTAATGAAATAACTCATGTTAATATATTTGTAAATAAACCCCAATGACATACATGTAATTTTATAAAAGACTAATAAAAACAAGAAAGGAAAACGATAAGTACTAAAAGATAAACTTTTTAGTGACCATGATGCCCATATAACTCAAGATCAACCACAAGCTAGTAATATCTATCCCAATATCCAACCTTATCCTACTAAACTAAATTATATTTTATATTTTCATATAGTGATCATAAAAGGTATATATATTAGAATCCTCTATAGATATTCTCTTGAAAAATAAAAGGATTCATACTAAATACCAGTGAAAATTTGAAACTAACTTATCTCTTAAACCTTTATTCTATGTTCATATCTTCATCATGGATATCTATGAATAGTTATCACATACAAGATATCATATAATATAGTAACAAAACTAGGGGTCCCTGTTACTTTATCCATACTCTTTTTTCACTCATCTCAAATGGTGTACATCCTAATCCATCTCTCTCAAAAAAAATCCATCCCGATGAAACCTATGGTAATTATCACATAACATTCATCTCATGCATTGCATCATCACAAAACCCCATTCCACAGCATCGTATAATAACCGAGTAGTATCCATGATTCGTCACAACCTGTATATTGTGTATCTTACCTTAGGTATTATACCTCAATATATCACATCCAATATGCCAAGATGTACCTTGAGAAATCATAACCCATACATTTCATACCTATAGTAGTCCTTATGATACTATATTTGGAGATACATGTTTTTGAAATAACCACAAGACATTACATCATTAAACCCATATATATGTGGAAAGATATCCACCATCCATATGAAAACATAATTATACAAAGAGAACATAGTTTTTCTCATGGGGGTTGTCATCCATTCATCCTTCCCCAATATACATTTAGGGAAAACACCCTCTGAGATTCCATTGGGTTTTTTTCTTTGTACTAACATGGGTGAGGTAGACATTGAAATCACAAAACATACATGGTATAATTTACCTCACTACTACACCATGGGCATTAATATAGTCGTATTATAATTTATAGATATCATATCATAGATACCCTATGGTCAATACTAAGTACTAGATATAGTATAAGTAAACAAGAATTTAATAATATTTACACTAAATTACATTTTTCCCTTTTATGATTTCACTTCATGTTAATTAATTCATTATCCCTTTATTAAAATTATTCCATTTAAATTTCATTAACCATTTGAGTTAACTCTATTACCTACAAGAATAATCCTACAGAGTCCGCAATTTCTCAAGATTAACATTTTTTTAGTATTCCAAAAACCACCAACCCCACATGTTAAAGAATTAATTATTCATTTATCATTCCATAATTTTAGTAACTCTATGAAATATCATAAGCTACCATTAAAGAGATTCATAACCAATAAAATACAGCTACCTCATGTTGTGAGGAAATTAATAAAAAAAAATTGGCTACCTGAAAATTATGACATTGAACGGATTTATTAAGTAGGTATCCCATCATTAAAAACAACAATAGGCTATCCCAACTTCAACTTTTTACATCATCTCTAGTACCATCCTTGATATCATTATACATATAACCAGAAATCTCCCTATCATATCAAATACAGTCACAAACCCGGGCCTCCCAACCCATATCTCATCATCCATCCTAGGCACACAATACATAATATAGCAAGGCTCACATCCCAAACAACCTAGAAGGAAAAAAAACCACCAAGGTTAATAGGCAAACTAATCTTAAAAAATAAGGCATTTATCTTTCACATAAAAATGTGTTCTCTCTTCCCCAATAATAATACATTCATCATTCATAATTAAACAATTACACTTAGCCTTAATTGTTTATATTTATCAAACAACATGTTTTATTCTATCATAAATTGATTGATTCATTTATTATAGGTCACTACTACAAATAAGAAAATTAATTATCTATTAAAATCTATAATCACATTAAATAATTCTTTCAAGAATTAATTCATCTTTCATGAAACTTTACGGAAGAAAAATCAATTAGAAATATATTTATCATCTATTTTAATACCATCATATGAATTGAAACAACATTTTTTATTAAAAAATTATATTAATAATTATTAATCCAATAAAAAATTACCTTCTTTATATTATTTATCCATTTTCCAATAATTGAACATGATAAAAAAATAATTATTATTATTATAAATATAATTATTTAGATAGCATAAAGTCATGTAAATGAAGAGGAAAAATGTTATCACAGTGGAAGAACAGTTGTGATTGTTAGCCATAAACCATTTTTTGTTAATCTAGTTTAGAAATTATTGTGGTTAATAACTACCTCCCAAAGGGACAAATATTATTCAATTTAAATGTAAACATAATTAAAAAAGAGAATTAAAAAATCCCATATCTTAAGACTTCATCATTATTCACATAAAAATCTAAAAAACACAATATCCCATAATAAAATATACATTACACCCGGAAAAATAATCCAACCCATTTGAAAAATAGAAAAAGTAAATCAATTATATTTATGGTGGTCAACCTCCATAATAAGACAAGATTTAATGGGAGGAAATAAGATTGAATTAAGAAGAAACCTCAATAAAAGAGGATGAATTGGATTCGGATTACCAAGGATTGATATGTTTAAGGAAGGGATTAATTATAATTGAACGGGGTTTCAAAGGCCTTAAAAATAACTCTTGTTATAAGGACCCGATCTTAAAAATTACATAATCTTGAATTAAATGAATAATTCACATTGAGGATCTTATCTTGTTTAGAGTTTTAGAGAATTGGACTATAACTATTACATTACATCTCAAAAATTACTGGGTAGAAACTTCTACTAAATTTCCATTTTTTCATAAAATAAAAACTATTGAAAAAAGGGTCATGTCTAGTCCGATGTTTTAGATATCATGTCTTTTCCTTGATCCCATCCTTGACCCTATTCATCTTTAAGTCCTATGAAAAACATTTCAAAACATGGGATGAGCATAAAAATATCATTAAGGGTTATAAAACGAAGAATGAAAACCATAGTTTATCAATACATACATAACATAAGATCTTTAACATACCCCATGAAAATCATAGGATTTAAATAGTAAACACAAATAGTAAAGGTAACTTGTGGAATCCATAACATACTTACGTAATAGCTTTCACAGCTACATAGGGAGTTACATTTGGATTACTCATCATAGTATATTCCCTAAATCTCTTAGGAGAAACATTTATGTTTACCTCTACCATGTTAACCAATGAATTTGAGATCTATCTTGGGCTCACCTACCCTGGGTTTATCATGGAACCACCCATATACATAACAATTCCCAAGAACCATAACATATTCATAATATATAAAATAAACACAAAATAAAGATAACATTTCCACATTGCAATCATAATATAACATTTAAATATATTGAAATTACAAATAAATTATAAAAACAATTTTCAATACAAAAATACGTAAAATAATATATGGTATTTATTTTCCTTTTAAAAACATTATGGCTTTTAAAGGAAGCCATAGATCAAATAATACTCACAGCGGCAGAAAAGGTTGTCGTCACAGCTTACGTTAAAATAAACATTATTTTTTTTAGTAAAACACCACATAGAAAATGATTCCCTTTGAATGAAATGAAATATCAATGTTATTTAAACTGCGTATAAAAGAATATCATTTATAAAATAAAATTTTCCTCAATGGAATGAGATTTTGATAAAGTCCCTTATATCGTGACTCACTTGATTCGTTCGTTCTTTAATCACCCAAATAATAAACTAAAGTTAATTTATACTTTCTTAAGAAACTTTTTCAAGTTTATTATTCCTTTTATATCACTTATTACCATGTTATAAACATATGTAATCATTTATGTTAATAATGGTCATTTGGCTGATATTTGGTACTTGAGTCAGAAATGAACATATTATATTTAAAATTTTTCCATGTAATCAAAAGTTCATTATATACAGAATGTAATTCATGATGTAGATATCATATATATCATATATATATATATATCATATAATTGTATTTATAATAGTACATAACATTTCTAGGTAATAAATGAAATGCACCATTCTTGGAGACGGTAAACCGTACATACGCCTGAACGCTACTTTCATTTATATATCATATTTAATGGAATGAAAACATAATGAAACATAGGTATATTATAATTCCAATATAATATAGTATATATAATCTCAATAACTCTATCTTTTATAAGTTCCACTTATGGAATGAATGAGTCATATCACTTTGATGAGGTGAAAGTCTGCACTTCTAAAATGAAATTATCATATTTATCCACTATAGAATCCATAAAGGAATGATATAAATGAAAAAATACAGAAGATTAGAGTGAATATAAATATAATATATATCATATATAAATACAGTTCCATCATAATGGCCACCATAATAGGTGGTAGAAGAATATTGAACAAACATCGTTTCATGAGGCGTTAGTTTGCCGTCCACAGAAACAGTATGTTCATCACCCGTTAGATGGAGGTGTGTGTAAGTGTAGATCGAATCCTCCTCATAAAAACAACCAACTATATTAAAGATAATGTTTTTTTATAAAATAAGGGAATAAAAAGTGTTTAGGGGGTTGTAGGAGAAAAATAAAACAAAAGAACTTAAGAGAAGATGTTGCCTTTAAATCGGGTAACTCACATTGGTTTGAACCAAAAGGGTTTCCTTAAGTGCCTTATACCTAAGTTAAGGCTTATATGGGGAAAAGTGGGATCTTAATAGCTTATTTCGGTAGATTTTGTATGATACAATGGGCTTTGGGGGTGTGAGTAATGGGTTAGAGGTGAGGGATTTTTATAAGGGGGGAGGGGCTCTTTAAGAATGTGTTAAAATATAATTTTATTATATAATTATTTTCAGTTTCTAAATGTTGAAAACTTATTAAAGTAAAAGATAATATGACTAATGGTCTAAATAAAATAATCCAATAATAATGGGATAGGTTTTTTATATTATTTTATTCTTTATTATCTTATTTATTAAAATCATTTATTAATGAGGTAAACAGTTCATCATTATTGCGTCATAAATAATTTAATTTAATTGATGTCTAAAAAATATGAAAAAATATCATAATTTTGGAAATATTTTTACCTTTATAATGAATATTAATAATCAAATATTTATATTATATAACCCCACATTAAAATTGTTTTAGAAAAATAATACATTCTTATGATATTTTTATTTTTACTTTAAATAAAAAGTTATTAATATCATTATCTTACCCAAGTGACTTTCAAAGGATAAAAGTATCACCCGAGGATTTTATTGGTCATCCATAACTCATACAATAAGATTTGGACATGTGTTAAGGTAATTTTATATTATTATAATATTTTTTTACCTTTAATTACCCTATTTACCTTTAACCGTGGTAAATAAAAGTCAAAAGTTATAATTCACCAAAAAAAATTATCATCTTATTGAACACAATATTACTTACTAATAACAACCACGTATGTAGGATTTTTGAAATTCAATTCACAAAAGTGGCGAATTTTCATTTAAATTAAAAAGTTAGCTTTTTAACTACTACTTATTGTTTTCACTATTCATCAAAAAATTATGTTTTTCAAAAAAATACCAAAAAAAATCATCATAAGCTAAATATGATATTGTGAATTCAAAAAAGATGTCTATTTTACCAAATTCAAAACATATAATTTTCATTAATTAATTTAAAATTAATTCTCGTTGTTAAAACAAAAAACATGTTTTTATAGAAATAATAACAATCAAAAGATTGACACTTTTTTTTGTCCAATTTCAAAGTGAAATTACTTCTAATGACCAAAATTGGATGAATTAGTAAAAATATTATATAATTACACTTTAAAACCAATTAAAAAGATAATCTAACTGCATAAATAAATTATATTAAAAGGCGGTTTTGAATTAAAATCGTGTATTTTTCACTATTCATTAAAAATGAATTTTATCAGAAAAATACCAAAAATAATCCAAAAGTGAATATTGATGTCCTGATTCTAAATAAAAAAAATTTCGTCAGATAGAACATGTAAAAGTGACAAAAATAAGATTTAAATTGGGTTCTCCATTAAAAGGTGGTAAATTGGCCTTTTAAATAATATTAGAGTATTTATAATTAAATTTGATTAATTCACATTTTAAGCCTCTAACTTTTATTGGATAAATGTAAAAAAGAACTTATCAAACATGTATAATCGAATTTTAGTTAGTTCTATTCATACCCGCTGTTACAACGGCTAGGTGTTAACTACCATTTAAAATAATAATATTATATTATTATTATTTTAGTATGACACAGCCTTGTGTGCAACATATGATTTCAAAGAAACATGTTATTGCGTATTGGGTACGACATAGAACATAGAAACTCCTTTAAAGTAAAATTAATATTTAATCCACAAATATTAATAATTATGAACATGTATTATTCTTTATTTACTTGGGATGTTTCATCATTCCCCCTTTTGGAAATTTCATCCTCGCAATTTTTATTCACTTATCAAATAAGTGGGGGTATTTATCCCTTATAGAATTTTAATATTCCTAGGTTGCCTCTTCAACCATATGGGTTTTCCACAAAACCATTACCTGTTGAATTACCTTATTCTGTAATACATTCTCTTTGCTGTCAAAAATCTGGATAGGCTGCTCCTCATAAGAGAGATTATCTTCCATATGAACTATCTCTGATCTCAAAATATTAGATAGATCTAGAATATACATTCTCAACATTGAAACATGAAAAACATTGTGTATCTGGGATTAGCATGGATGTAAAGCCAGTCTGTATGAAACTGATCCAACTTTATCCTGAATTATTATAAGGTCTAATGATCCTAGGAATCAACTTTCCCTTCTTAACAAAATACATAACACTCTTCCATGGAGAACCATTGATAAAGACATGATCACCTACCTCAAAATAAAGATCCTTCCTCCAGTTATCCGCATAACTTTTCTGCCTACTCTGAGTGGTTCTCATGTGCTTCTGAATCAACTGATCTTTTTCTATCATCTCTTCTACCAATTCTAGTCCCATCAACTTCCTTTCACCTTTTTCATCCCAAAAAGTTGGAGTTTGACACTACTTCCCATATAATTACTCAAATGGAGCCATAGGTATACTAGAATGAAAAATGTTATTATATGAAAATTAAACCAAAGAAAGATGTTGGTGCCAACTTCCCTAGTAATCCAGTGAACAAGCACGTAACATATCCTCTAAGGTCTGAATTTTTCGTTCAGATTACCCATCTGATTAAGGATGAAATTTTTTACTAAAATTTAATTCAGTACCCAACGACTTCTGGAGGCCTTTACAAATGTTAGAAGTAAACTTGGGATCATGATCAGCTAAAATAAATATGGGAACTCTATGAAACCTGACTATCTCATTAACATACAATAGAAAAATTTTATCTAGAGACAAGTATCTCTAATGGGAAGGTAATTAGTAGATTTAGTCAACCGATAAACAATAAACCAGATTGCATTATTACCTCGAGATGTCTTCGGGGATCCCACAATGAACTCCCTAGATAGATTTTCCCATTTTCACTCTGGCACCGGTAAAGACTAAGCATCTCATTCTTTAACTGTCACTCTCCTTTAACTTGCTGACAAGTCAAACACCTCATATTAAAGTTAGTAATATCTATTTTCATTCCATCCCACAAATAATACTCCCAAAGATCTTTGTACATCTTAGAACTGCCTGGATGAACTGAAAACAGAGAACTATGAGCTTCACATAAAACTCATTCTTCAATTTTGAATCAAAATACATGCATAATATCATCAAAAATCTCAAAATACAATCATTATCAATGTTAAAATCAGGCAACTTACCCTTCTGAACCAATACTACATTTTTCTGCAACTCATTTTCTTCCTTATGTGCTTTCTTAATTCTATCTGATAGAGATTATCTCACTATCACCTAAAACAAAACAGAGGAATTTCCTACACCACCAATTTCTAGGCTAAATTTCATCAAATCAAAAATCAAAGGATCTTGTTTCAAATGTAGAATGGTAAATGAAGTATTACTTTTTTGACTCGATGCATTTTCCACTTTATTTTATTTTCCCGAATGGTAATGGATCATGAAATCATAATCCTTGATTAATTATAACCTTGCCATCTGTATCATGTTCATTTATTTCTAAGTGAATATATAATTCAATATTTTATGGCTAGTATATATTTCACATTTTACTCCATACATATGATGCCTCCAAATTTTTAAATAAAAAATAACTACAGTTAATTCCAAATCATGTGTATGGTAATTTAACTCATGAGGATTCAACTGACTTAAAGAATAAGAAATTAACTGATAATTATATATAAGGACACATCAATGTCCTTTCAAAAAAGCATCACTTTACATTACAAACTCACTATTTCCGGAATGTAGTGCCAAAACTGGAGCATTCACCAATCTTCTTTTCAATTCCAGAAAACAATCATCACATTCTTTTGTCTAGATGAACTTAACACCTTTTCGAGTTAACTTAGTCATTGGACTAGATAACTGTGAAAAATTCTCAACATCCCTCTGGTAATAACATGATAAAACAAGAAAACTATGTATCTCAATTATATTTGTGGTTCTTGGCTATTCTTCAACAACTTATGTTTTAACAGGATCAAATATTATGCCTTTTTTTGAAATAATGTGACCAAGGAATACAATTTATTGTAACCAAAACACACACTTTCTGAATTTCCTATATAGTTTATTTTATTTTAAGATTTTCAAGACAACCCTAAAATGACATTCATTCTATTATTTAATTTTAGAATAATCCAAAATATCATCAGTGAACATATCCAAAAACTTATCTAATAACTCAGGGAAAATTCTATTCATAAGAACCATGAATACAGCAGGTGTATTGGTTAACCCAAAAGGAATACCCACAAATTTATAATGATCATATCTAGTACAGAATGAGGTCTTTGGAATGTCTGTTTCATTAACTTTCAACTGATGGTACCCCGACCTCAAAGAAATCATTGAAAAATACTAATCTCCTAGGAGCTGATCAAACAAAACATCGATATGAGGCAAAGGATACTTGTTCATAACAGTGATATTATTCAATGCTCTATAATCAATGAAAAGTATAATTAGACCTTATTTCTTCTTAACAAATATGATAGGAGGACCCCATGGTGATGTACTTGTTCAAATGAAACCTTTATCAAATAACTCCTTGAAATTTCTTCTTTAACTCAGAATGTTAAATTTGAGCCATTCAATAAGGGGGTTCTGAAATTGGATTAGCATAAAGAACTAAGTCAACAGTAAATTCAACTTTCTGATCATGTTTAATAGTAGGCAACTCATTAGAAAAAAAATCAGGATAATCATTTACCACTGGCATATTATTAATCTAAACTGTTCTTTTGTTTTAAACAATATGTACAAGGTAACATTCATTTCCATCTTTTACTATTTTCCCTGCTTCCAGATATGTTATAAAAGAAAGGTTCCATTCTTGTACACAAACTGAAAATATATTTGGAATGAATTCTCTTTAGCTATGCAATCAATCATATCATGTTAAATATAAATCCAATCCATACACAGAATAACATCAAACTCTACTAGAGGCAAAACAATAAGGTTTGCAGGTAGATTCTTTCCATACACAGGGATAAGAGGTATCTTATAATTTTATTTTGTCTCAACATTTCCCCCCAATGTTTTTACCATAAGATCATGATTTATATCATGATATGGAATTCCCAATTTACTAGAAAACTTCTCAAAATAGAATGATTGTGTAGACCCCAAATCAAACAACACATCGGCATAATCTTAACAAACAAACTGTGTACCTGATACTACTTCATTTGATGGCCCAACATCTGCAGATGTAGTTGAAAAGGAATTCACCACCCCTTTCGACTTATAGTCTAGTTTCTTTCCCTCAATTGAGTTCTTAATTGAAAACTCATTGGCATAATGACCCATTTCATTGCACTAAAAACATTTTACTGATTGTAAATCATATTTTGTCTTACCATTAGCCAGATCATTTTCATTTAAATTACGAGATTTATGTCCTATTTTACCACATCAGTAGTACTTACCAAAATTCAAAAGAAATTCTCCATCTGGGTGTTTACCGCAATTTTCTCAAACTGTAAACATAAGATTCTAACCATCAGACTTTTTTGAAGAGTTCTTCCCATTCTTCTGCCACCTCGACCTCTTATTCTATTGTTTTCCAAAGATGACCTGATCATCATCAAACTCCATTTCCACCTTCTATAAACATCAAAAAAGTTTTCCATAACTTTTGATCTCACAATAAGCTAAATTCCATTGATACATTTCCTTTAATTCCAAGTAAAAGAGATTGATTTTACTATCAAGATCTCTTTTGAAATTTAGATCATACCTTGCCCGTCGAGTGAATTTTTCTTCATAAGAAGCCACTGAGTCATCCTCCTGCCTCAATTCCAGGAATTTTTTTTCCATCCTAAGACAAACCACCTTAGGAAAGTATTTCCCAAGAAACATAACTTTGAATTCATCCTAATCAAGAGCATCAATCACCTCGTTATCCATGATATTTTTCACTATCGACCACCACTGATCAACTTCACCTTAGAAATGGTAAACAATGAGACTATCATTTTTATGTTATTAACACCCCATAACATCAAAAATATTCTCCATTACTTTAATCCACCCTCTAGAAATCACTGGGTAAGATGATCTTCTGAATGATGGGGGATTTTTCCTTAAGAAATGCTCCATTACTGACATGTTCCTCTGTAGTTGATCTAGCTGATCTCGTGCATAGATACCACCACCATTTATATCCTGAGTCAATTATTCCATCATGGTAAAATACTATTCAGTTCTGATTCCAACTATCTTAGGTTGTATATTTGTAAGGTTTTTTTCCTCCTGATGTCGTCCCATCATAGTTTCCCTATTTCCTCTGCAGAAAACCATTATGAACACAAAAAATATACTAGGTGAAACAACATGGTAATCTGTAAATTCTATATCACTTCAATATTACCACAAATTAATTTTTTGACATTAATTTAACAATATCCTAACATCTAAAGTTATATAAAATGACCTTTGATACCAAATATAATGACCCGGCCTTGAAAATTACATTATCTTGAATTAAATGAATAATTCACAATGAGGATCATTTCTGGTCTATAGTTTTAGAGAATTAGGCCATAAATATTACATTACATCTCAAAAATTTCAAGGTAGATACTTCTACTCAGTATCCATTTTTATATAAAATAAAAACTCTTGAAAAAAAAGAGTCATGTCTAGTCCCATGTTTTAGACAACAAAACTTTTCTTTGATCTCATCCTTGATCCTATTCATCTTTATGTCCTGTGAAAAACACTTCAAAACATGGGATGAGTATAAAAAGATCAGTAAGGGTTATAAAACAAAGAAATAATACATTAGTACGTCAATACATACATAACATAACCTCTTTAACATTCCTCATGAAAACATATGATTTACATAGTAAACACAAATTATAAAGGTAACTTGTGTAATCCATAACATACTTACATTGTAGCTTTCATAACTACATTGAGAGTTACATTTGGAATACCCATCACAGTATATTATCTAAATATCATAGGAGAAACATTCATGTTTACCTATGTCACATTACCCAATGCATTGGAGAGCTATCTCGGACTCACCCTCCCTAGTTTTATCATGAAACCACCTGTATACGTAACAATTCCCAAGAACCATAACATATTCATAACACATAAAATAAAAAAAAGGATATATAACATTTCCAAATTTCAATCACAATATATCATTTACATATATTGGCATAAAAATCCATTATCAAAACCATTTTCAATACCAAAATACGTAAAAGATTATATGGTATTTATTTTCATTTTAAAAACATTTCGGATTGTTAAAGAAGCCATAGATCAAATAATACTCGTAGTAGTGGAAAAGGTCGTAGTCACTACTTACGTTAAAAGAAACATTATTTTTTATTTTTTATTAAAACCCCTCATTGCAAATGATTCCCTTTGAATGAAATGAAATTTAAAATGTGTTTATATAGCGTATAAATGAAATTCGTGTATAAAACAAAATATGCCTCAGTGAAAGGATATTGAGATGAAGTCCCTTACCTGATTTCCGACATGACCCGTTCATCATTTAATCTCATGAATAAAAATATAAAGTTAATTTATACATGATTAACAACCTTTTTCAAGTTTATTATTCCTTTTATATCACTTATTACCATGTTATAAACATTATGTAAACATTGAAGTTAAAAATTGTCATTTTCCCGATATTTGGTACTTAAGTCAAAAATGTACTTATTATATTTACTAGTTGACCATGTGGAAAAAATTTCATTATATCCAAAGTTATATTCATGATTTAGATATCATCTATATCATGTATATACATTATATACATGTATTTATGGTAGTACATAATATTTAGAGGTAAGAAATGAAATGCACCGTTCATGGAGACGGTAAGTCGTACGTACGCATGAACGCTACTTTCATTTCTATTAAATATTTAATGGAATGAAAACATAATGATACATATCTATGTTATAATTACAATATAATCTCATTAACTTCATCATTTATACTTTCCACATATGGAATGAACGAGTCATATCACTTTGAGGGGGCGGTAGTCTGCAATTCCTCAAATGAAACTATCGTATTTACGGACTATGGAAACCATAAAGGTATGATACAAATGAAAAATACAGAATCATAGAGACAATAAAAATATAATATATATCATATATTAATACAGTTTCATCATAATTTCCACCATAAGAGGTGGTAGGAGAAGATTGAACAATCATCATTTCGTGAGGCGTTAGTTTGTTTTCCATAGAAATATTATGTTCTTTACCCATTATATGGAGGTGTGTGTAAGTGTAGTTAGAATACTTTTCATAACAACAATGTAGTATATTTAGGATACTGTTTTTGTTTATAAAATAAAGGAATAAAAATATTTTAGGGGGTTGGAGAAGTAAAATAAAACAAAATAACTTAAGAGAAGATGTTACCTTTAAATCGGGTAACTCCCTTTGGTTTGAACCAATATGGTTTCTTGAATTCTTTCTACCAAAGGTAAGTATTATTGGAGGAATATAGGGATCCTAAGAGATTATTTTTGAATATTTTGGACGAGAAATGGGGCTTGATAGGTGTGAGTAATGGGTTAGAGGTGAGGGATTTTTATAAGGGGGGGAGGGTCTCTTTAGGAATGTGTGAAAATATTGTTTTGTTATATAATAATTTTTAGTTTCTGAATGTATAAAACTTATTAAAGTTGAAGATAAGATGACTAATGGTCGAAATAAAATCATCCAATATTAATTGGACATGTTTTGGATATTATTTTAATCATTAAAATCTTATTTATTTAAATCATTAATTAATGAGGTAAACACTTCATCATTATTGAATAAAAAACAATTTAATTTATTTGATGTCTAAAAATTATAAAAAAAATCCATAATTTAAGGATTTTTTTAGATTTATAATGAATATTTGTAGTCATATATATTAGTTATATAACCCCACATTAAATTGTTTTAGCAAAACAATACATGTTTATGATATTTTTACTTTTACTTTAAATAAAATGTTATTAATATCATTATCTTACACAAGTGGCATTAAAAGGAAAAAATTCTCACCCAAGGATTGTCTTTGTAACGAACCGTTTTTTTTAGAGCGGATAAAATGCGAAGGTTCATTAACTTTTTTTTTATCAGCGGGTCGGTTTCAAAAACCGAGCTTCGGAACGAGGTCCCGAGGTCTGGAGCCGTTTTAAGCGGCGATATCGGACCGCGCATGGTTGGTTTAAACGTGCGGGTCAGACGTGCGGGGTACCCCGGGTATCCGGTTGCAGGCGTGCGGGCTGCACACGGTGTTTCTGACGGTGCGGATAAAACCGTGCAGGTTAGGTATGTTTTAATTTTTGTTTAAAATTAAAATAAATGAAAATAAAATAATAATAATAAAAAACTAAACTAAACTCCCTCACCCTCACTCGGCTGAACCCCCTCGCGATGAACCCCCTCCCTTCTCTCCCGCGAGCCGCGCGCGACACCCCCCTCCACGGCGCCTCTAACTTCCCCGACCTCTCCCCTTCGTCGATTTCCACCGGTTTCCGATTCGAATCACCATGGTAAGCTACTTTCTCCCTTCTCCTCCCCGTTTCCGGCTTCATTTTGACCCAATCGGCGCCCGGTGAGGTACGGCCGAACCCTAGGGCTTAGAGGTGATCCAGTTTTTCGGTTTCTTCTTGTTTTAGGTCGGTGTGAAGGTTCTCTTGGGGTCCCTTGAGGTGCGTTCCGGCAACCGCCGCCGAAGGCGAAGCGGTTAGAGTGGTTTCGGTTCGTCGCCAACGTTGCGAGGTAAGGTTTTCTACCCATCGTCAGTTTCGCATCCTCCAAATTAAGGGCGTCATGTGTTATTGACTGCCTGGTATTTAATTGGTAGGGCGTTGGGTGGTTTCACTTCGTTTCGCGTTGTCGCTAACACCCGAGGTAAGGATTTAATACCGTTGGTTGGTCTTGCCTCACTTAAATTGGTTTATCTTTGTGTCTTAAGGTTCGTAGTGGTTGTCTTATAGTGCGGTGGAGGTTTCGGTATGATTTCGGGTTGCCGGAGTTTAGGCGACTCACCTGCGCAGGCATAGGTACGTATTTATATGTACGTGGGTTCCCTCGGCGTGCGTATATTTGTCCATGGCAGCGAATATACACACGTACGGGGCTAGTTGTCCCCATTACATATATATAAAGTGCATATGCAGGTGGGTGGAGACAGGCTTATGGGTATAAGCATATGTGTAAGGATCCCCTTGCGCACGCTCATGGACATGCGGAGCGTGTGCATAGGGGCTAGGTGTCCTTATACGTATGTGAAATCACATATGCCTCGTGGGGGAGCAGCTGTTGCATCTTTAGTTAGAAAGCGCCAAGAGCCGGAGTGGACGGATGGATCCACCTTGAGGTAGGGTCCCTCTCCTTGCCCTTTTTAATTTAAGTAAAGTAATAGTGAGTTTAATATTGCACTTAGTATTTTAATTTTGCAAGTTTAGTTCCGATTAAATGTTTCTGTGCAAATCGTGTGAATTGCAGGAATAAGATAAAAGAGTTTGTTTGGTCACTAAACTAACGATTTAATAATAAAACCCCTCTTTCGAGGTGCGCTGCCTTCAATCTAAAAATGTAGCAATAGAATTTCATGATTGCCTTTCCTATTGTTTGGCTTCTTAACTTTGTTAAGTGTTGAATGAGTTTTAAATAAAATGCTAAATATCACTAAATGAATTGTTTGATAAAGTAATGACATGTTTTCTAATAAAAATCCTCCAATGGAGGTGAGCTGCCTTCAAAATAAACGTGTATTAGCAGATTTCCTTTTTTGTGATTGCTTGCTTAAAAGTCGTATGAAACTTTATACTTGACATTATACTTGATCAATGGCATGCTTGTACTTGTACCATCTAATGTCATTAACCACCTAACATAGAGGCATGTTGGTGCCATATGATTTTGTTTACCTTCTATTGCTCGTGCAAGTTCCAGATTGTTGAACAAGGATAGTTAATTATGAGAATTTATTATAAAAAGTTGAGATCTGATTTGGATAACTAAACGTGAAGGATTAATCATGAAATGAGAATTGCGTCGATTGATTAATTAAGTGATAAATGAATGAGATTTTGGGTCCTAGACATGGCGTTCTAGATCGACTTAAAAATCTGGGTTTGGATATGGCGTTCCTTCCCAATGGTTATCCAATCTTGTGATATAAGGTGTTAGACAGGGCGATCTACACCAAATGTGATACGGGGTGTTAGACATGACGATCTACACCGAACGATTATTGAGGTGTTAGACATGGCGATCTACACCCAATGTGATACGGGGTGTTAGACCTGACAATCTACACCGAACGAATGATAATGATGATTTATGAAAAGAATGAGAGAGGTGGGTAAAATCGAGTGAATTGTGATCAAATAAAGAAAGGTAAGAATGAGTGGATTTCCAGTCTGAGTTGAAATGATAAGTGAATAAATAGAGTAAGTGAGCAAAATGATAAAAAGTGTTTTTATGCTTGAACCAAATTTACTTGTGTTGTTTTAAACAGGTTTTCATCCCGGCTATGGGCCGAAGCAGGTAGTGCCGCCAGGTGTCCTTTCTGGAACCTGGACGGGCGTTTATTGTTTGCATTGTGTCGTTATTGTTCGAAAATACCAGCACTTTGTTTAATTATATTTCATGGTCTAGAGTGGGCTAGACCCCGGTGGTTCCGGCCTACTGAGATATATATATCTCACACCCTACTCGGGCCGCCATTGCACTGGGGTACCCGAGTAGATTCTATTTGGTTACAGGACCGTGTTGTTGATGTTTCTTGTACTTGGAGTTAGGAGCAAAGGACCGAGTTGGGGCTCGGGATGCTCATGGAGATCGCCCTCGGGGCTTGAGACTTTTGTTCATTTACTTCTGCATGGATGCGTAAGTATGTCGCGTGATTTAATGCTTTCATTGTATCATTAGCATGTCATGCATGCATCTCTTATATAAACTGCCATTCGCCAAATTTATTCAAACCTTATAAATGAAAAATGTTTTCCGCTGTTTCTTATTATTATTTACACTACTTCCGTTGTTGTATTTTTGGTCCCTTTGTTCCACTTTGATAAGAGGGTATAGTCTCCCCCGCTGACTTACCTTACACCCTCGCCGCTAGTCGGCAACCTCTGGCGTAAGGGGAGACGCGCTTGAGGCCATGTCGCGGGCCGGCTCAGGTGACCTGGGTGTCCGGTTCAGGGTCGACCTGGGTTGGTTCGTGACAAAATGGTATCAGAGGCAGGTTTCTTTCTTTTCATTGTCTTACTGTTTTGGGATTGGTAGACAGGATATTAGGAATGTGTCGGCGCTTGGGTAATAACTGTGTCTGGGACTGATCACCCCACGTACGGTAAATGACCAAGTGGCCAGGGCTGGGAATTAATGTTCATGTTGTTTGCTGTTACAGTTGATGTGATTTCACCTTGGGTGAATGTTGTACTTTCCACTGCTTATTTGTTTATGAAGAGGTTTTGAAAATTTTTCTTGGCCCGATATGGCCAGAAAATTGCATTGCATGCATCATATTAGACACTTATAGATTCACATGTCATGCATAATGTCATGCCATGTAGTTTCATTAGTAGGATGCCTGCTGATTTTGATTGTGTGCCTTGGAAATATGTCATGTATGGATTTATTTAGCACGTCTCTTTAGAAAGCATGTTTCGGTGATAATTAACATGTTTGGGTGATAACATGTCATGTTTTCTATCTTGCTTGTGTGTCATGCTCTGTGTTATAGCATGTTTTAGTGATTTCAGCTTGTTAGCTTGTTGCCTTGTGTTAGCTGTTTGTAGTGGCTTGTTAGCTTGCTAGTAAAAGCTTGGTTGCTTTGGCTGAATTTGTTGGTTGCGATTACAACGGAGCCAGTTTTCCATTGTAAGGTGTATGAGCGCTTTATAATTGGGAAAAGGGTAAACTGTGGTTTCAAACCTTTAAAAGACGGCTGCTAAAGTTTAAATGTTAAATGGAAAAATTTATCTGATAAATGGGGACCAAATTCCAGCGGTAAGGTGTATGGGCACCTTATCGATTGGTAGGTGGCCACCCATGTGATTGAACCTTGTTTAACCATTGCATGTGGAAAATGGTTATAAATGTAAAACTGTTGAGTTTTGATTGAAATTTTGGTGTACTTTTAAACATGCTCAACTGGACTGAGTGGGTCAGTTGGGGCATGTTTTATTGAAATGAACTGTGATATGGTTTCCTTTTGATGAACCTAGATTGAATGAATGGGACCTTATGAGGTCACCTCTTTGTTAAAAAGGAATTCAGATGCTAAATTACCTGTTTATGCTTGGATAACATTATGTGTTAATTTTTTTTTTAAAGAGGAAGTTGGTTATGGCTTGTCTGTTTTTCCATGGGGCGTTGTCTGAAAACCAAGTAATTAGTTTTGAAATAGTAATTGTGGGTTGATTAAAATTCTTTAAATTTTTTAAAGGTTGAAAGGAAGTACTGAAGTGGATAAAACGGAAAGGGGTTTTTGAGCCTAGTAATCCTTGTTTTGTGTGACCAAGAGTTAGGGTCGATGTGTGTGCTTCGTAAGGGACTAGCCCATGCTAGGTAGTACCCTTAGAGATTGAGTTGCCTTGTTTTTGGTGTGAGCTTATGATGTGGTGATCGTAGTTCGAGGAACGTCACATGTGCGTTAAAGTGTTTCAAAAATAGCGCGCCGGTGAGCGGCTAGTTCTTACGACGACATGGAGACTCCTAAGGTGGGTAGTGTCGCATGAGTTTCTGTTTTCATGTCGGTGCTTGCTTGGCAGCACGACTGTGATAAGGTTGGCTGTATGAACAACACTTTAGAAACTCCGTTAGTGCGGGAAGAGTTTCAGTGGTTAAGCTTGGACGAATACGAATGCCTCAGGTGGTATAGGAATCAGAGTTTGGTCCGATTGATCTTCTCAGCGACCTTGGTTTAATCTTAGTGTACTCTACTGGATTAGACGAGCATGTTCCCCATCTTGACGTCGTCTTGGATACACTAAGATAGTGTCGGTTATACGCCGCACTAAAGTTTAAAAGTTGTTGGTTTGTTTCGTAATCTCTCTCTGGTTGTGTGTGGGATTCACGGTTTCTTGGAGTTACGCTTTGTGCTGAGGAACGATAGTTTTATAATAGTCTTGTGATGGCTTGACTTGCGAATGTCACCAAAGGTCGTGTAAGGACTTTGGTGTACGCGTAGTTGATAACGGAACATTTTTAAAATCATGTCGTCGGTTTAAGGGCGAGTGTGAATCTCGGGTCGGTGATGTCTTTCGAGGAAATCTTGCATGACCAATTTTAGTTTGTCGATCGTGATTCAACCGTTTTATTGGGTTGAGGTCCCTATAATGGCCTCGGATGTAAGCTCTGCTTTGATGTTTCAGTTGTAACGTGAGCGTTGGCTCGAGTTGTAAAGGCTTAAGTGCAGTTTTCTTAGAAAATTCTTAAAGGTGCTTTGGGCGTTGGAAACACAATACAACCGGTTTAATGAAACTTCACGACCCTTGTGAGTTGGGTGATGTTTTCGTTGTTTTCCTAAGGCTTCTCGGGGACGAGAAGTTTTTTTTTGGTGGGTAGTTTGTAACGAACCGTTTTTTTTAGAGCGGATAAAATGCGAAGGTTCATGAACTTTTTTTTTATCAGCGGGTCGGTTTCAAAAACCGAGCTTCGGAATGAGGTCCCGAGGTCTGGAGCCGTTTTAAGCGGCGATATCGGACCGCGCATGGTTGGTTTAAACGTTCGGGTCAGACGTGCGGGGTACCCCGGGTATCCGGTTGCAGGCGCGCGGGCTGCACACGGTGTTTCTGACGGTGCGGATAAAACCGTGCGGGTTAGGTATGTTTTAATTTTTGTTTAAAATTAAAATAAATGAAAATAAAATAATAATAAAAAAACTAAACTAAACTCCCTCACCCTCACTCGGCTGAACCCCCTCGCGATGAACCCCCTCCCTTCTCTCCCGCGAGCCACGCGCGACACCCCCCTCCACGGCACCGCCACCTTCCCCGACCTCTCCCCTTCGTCGATTTCCACCGGTTTCCGGTTCGAATCACCATGGTAAGCTACTTTCTCCCTTCTCCTCCCCGTTTCTAGCTTCATTTTGACCCAATCGGCGCCCGGTGAGGTACAGCCGAACCCTAGGGCTTAGAGGTGATCCGGTTTTTCGGTTTCTTCTTGTTTTAGGTCGGTGTGAAGGTTCTCTTGGGGTCCCTTGAGGTGCGTTCCGGCAACCGCCGCCGAAGGCGAAGCGGTTAGAGTGGTTTCGGTTCGTCGCCAACGTTGCGAGGTAAGGTTTTCTACCCATCGTCAGTTTCGCATCCTCCAAATTAAGGGCGTCATGTGTTATTGACTACCTGGTATTTAATTGGTAGGGCGTTGGGTGGTTTCACTTTGTTTCGCGTTGTCGCTAACACCCGAGGTAAGGATTTAATACCACTGGTTGGTCTTGCCTCACTTAAATTGGTTTATCTTTGTGACTTAAGGTTCGTAGTGGTTGTATTATAGTGCGCTGGAGGTTTCGGTATGATTTCGGGTTTCCGGAGTTTAGGCGACTCACCTGCGCAGGCATAGGTACGTATTTATATGTACGTGGGTTCCCTCGGCGTGCGTATATTTGTCCATGGCAGCGAATATACACACGTACGGGGCTAGTTGTCCCCATTACATATATATAAAGTGCATGTGCAGGTGGGTGGAGACAGGCTTATGGGTATAAGCATATGTGTAAGGATCCCCTTGCGCACACTCATGGCCATGCGGAGCGTGTGCATAGGGGCTAGGTGTCCTTATACGTATGTGAAATCACATATGCCTCGTGGGGGAGCAGCTGTGGCAGCTTTAGTTAGAAAGCGCCAAGAGCCGGAGTGGACGGATGGATCCACCTTGAGGTAGGGTCCCTATCCTTGCCCTTTTTAATTTAAGTAAAGTAATAGTGAGTTTAATATTGCACTTAGTATTTTAATTTTGCAAGTTTAGTTCCGATTAAATGTTTCTGTGCAAATCGTGTGAATTGCAGGAATAAGATAAAAGAGTTTGTTTGGTCACTAAACTAACGATTTAATAATAAAACCCCTCTTTCGAGGTGCGCTGCCTTCAATCTAAAAATGTAACAATAGAATTTCATGATTGCCTTTCCTATTATTTGGCTTCTTAACTTTGTTAAGTTTTGAATGAGTTTTAAAGAAAATGCTAAATATCACTAAATGAATTGTTTGATAAAGTAATGACATGTTTTCTAATAAAACTCCTCCAATGGAGGTGAGTTGCCTTCAAAATAAACGTGTATTAGCAGATTTCCTTTTTTGTGATTGCTTGCTTAAAAGTCTTATGACACTTTATACTTGACATTATACTTGATCAATGGCATTCTTTTACTTGTACCATCTAATGTCATTAACCACCTAACATAGAGGCATGTTGGTGCCATATGCTTTTGTTTACCTTCTATTGCTCGTGCAAGTTCCAGATTGTTGAACAAGGATAGTTAATTATGAGAATTTATTATAAAAATTTGAGATCTGATTTGGATAACTAAACGTGAAGGATTAATCATGAAATGATAATTGCGTCGATTGATTAATTAAGTGATAAATGAATGAGATTTTGGGTCCTAGACATGGCGTTCTAGATCGACTTAAAATCTGGGTTTGGATATGGCGTTCCTCCCCAATGGTTATCCAAGCTTGTGATATAGGGTGTTAGACCTGACGATCTATACTGAATGAGATTTTGGGTCCTAGACATGGAGTTCTAGATCGACTTAAAAATCTGGGTTTTGATATGGCGTTCCTTCCCAATGGTTATCCAATCTTGTGATATAAGGTGTTAGACAGGGCGATCTACACCAAATGTGATACGGGGTGTTAGACATGACGATCTACACCGAACGATTATTGAGGTGTTAGACATAGCGATCTACACCCAATGTGATACGGGGTGTTAGACCTGACAATCTACACCGAACGAATGATAATGATGATTTATGAAAAGAATGAGAGAGGTGGGTAAAATCGAGTGAATTGTGATCAAATAAAGAAAGGTAAGAATGAGTGGATTTCCAGTCTGAGTTGAAATGATAAGTGAATAAATAGAGTAAGTGAGCAAAATGATAAAAAGTGTTTTTATGCTTGAACCAAATTTACTTGTGTTGTTTTAAACAGGTTTTCATCCCGGCTATGGGCCGAAGCAGGTAGTGCCGCCAGGTGTCCTTTCTGGAACCAGGACGGGCGTTTATTGTTTGCATTGTGTCGTTATTGTTCGAAAATACCAGCACTTTGTTTAATTATATTTCATGGTCTAGAGTGGGCTAGACCCCGGTGGTTCCGGCCTACTGAGATATATATATCTCACACCCTACTCGGGCCGCCATTGCACTGGGGTACCCGAGTAGATTCTATTTGGTTGCAGGACCGTGTTGTTGATGTTTCTTGTACTTGGAGTTAGGAGCAAAGGACCGAGTTGGGGCTCGGGATGCTCATGGAGATCGCCCTCGGGGCTTGAGACTTTTGTTAATTTACTTCTGCATGGATACGTAAGTTTGTCGCGTGATTTAATGCTTTCATTGTATCATTAGCATGTCATGCATGCATCTCTTATATAAACTGTCATTCGCCAAATTTATTCAAACCTTATAAATGAAAAATGTTATCTGCTGTTTCTTATTATTATTTACACTACTTCCGTTGTTGTATTTTTGGTCCCTTTGTTCCACTTTGATAAGAGGGTATAGTCTCCCCCGCTGACTTACCTTACACCCTCGCCGTTAGTCGGCAACCTCTGGCGTAAGGGGAGACGCGCTTGAGGCCATGTCGCGGGCCGGCTCAGGTGACATGGGTGTCCGGTTCAGGGTCGACCTGGGTTGGTTCGTGACAGTCTTGGTATGAAATTACTAATACAATATAGTTATTACAAGTGTTAATGTAATTTTATATTATTATAATATTTTTCTACCTTGAATTTCCCTATTTACCTTTAACCGTGGAAAATAAAAGTCCAATGTTAGTATTCACCAAAAACTATTTTCATCTTATCGAACCAAATATTATATACTAATAACAAAAATGTATGTATTATTTTTGAAATTCAATTCACAGAAGTGGTAAAATTTCATTTAAATGAAATAGTCCGCTTTTTAACTATTACTCAGTGTTTTCACTATTCATTAAAAATTGAAGTTTTTCCAAAAAATACCAAAAATTCAGACTAAGCTATATTTGAAATTCCGAATTAAAAAACAATAAATATTTTACCAAATTCAATACATATATGTTGCATTAATTAATTTAAAATTAATTCCCATTTTCAAAACAAAAATCGCGTCTTTAAATAAATAATAACTATCAGAATATTGACACTTGTTTATGTCCAATTTCAAAGTGAAATTACTTCCAATGAAAAATATTGAATAAAATGATAAAAATATAATCCAATTAAACTTTTAAAACTATTAAAAAGATAATATAATCACATTATTAAATTCTATTAAAAGGCCATTTTGAATTAAAATACAGTATTTTTCACTATTCATTAAAAATGGATTTTATCATAAAAATACCAAAAATTTACCCAATGTAAATTTTGATATCCCGATACTAAATAATAATTTTATTTTTCCTTATTGATCATATAAAAGTGGCCAAAACTAGATTTAAATAGGGTTTGTGATGACCCAGACCCCCCTTGGTCCCTTCCTTTGCCAAAATCCGGATCCTTAAGGGGTGTCGATCGGTGCGACCGATCGGTGCGACTGATCGGTGCGATCGATCGGTTAGACCGATCAGTGCGACCGATCCATGAGACCGATCGGTGCGACTGATCGGTGCGACCGATCGGTGAGACCGATCGGAGGAACCAGCCGACGTCACCCGGCCTTGCCAAGTTGTTCCAGTAACGCTCCTTTTTCGCAAATAGGGTTTTAAACCCTATTCTGCCTCGTTTCTTAAAGACCCGAAATGCGCACAAAAGTTTTAATTAAATATTGAATCGACTCATGAGTCGGTTTAAACCACCCAGCACCTTTAATGATGAGTCAAGCCACGTGGTCAACCCACGACTTCCACGTCTTACGCGGTTTCGCGTTTTCACCTCAACCGTCCCCGGATCTTATAAACTAATGGTTAGCCGTGGTTTCTCCTTTCCTCGATCGTGACTTTTCACAAACAGCTTCTGGTGCATCGGGTCCACCGCATCGTTATCCGTAAAGTTCCGCGCCCCCAGCCTAAACGTCGATCATCTATCAACAAGTAGGGAATTTCTCCTTCGTCTCTCTCTTTTGTGTATCATGCGGGGTGGGCGTGCTTTTGATCCTGTAGAATTGGGTAAACTAGACCTAACTAAAGATAAAGAACGAATTCTATAAAGAAAGAGAGGGGGGCTTTGATCGTTGATGGTGTTTTATATTTTGATGTTGTTTCTTCTATGACCATCTTGTTGAGTTGTGCTGGCTTGCACCTCCTGAAAATCGAGGTCGTTGGTGGTCGTTGTTTGTGCACTAATAAACCCTGTTGATGTTTTAAATGGCTAGTTTGTGGTTGTAAACTCCTGCTGTGAAAAGTGAATTGGTTAATCACGTATATCCGGCTGAAAAATTGAAAGCACCAGGATCAACCCTTCTGTGATAACTCCCAGTTAGAACACACGGAATTTGAAATCATGGAGTGTGTTAAGTCGTTTAAATCTGAAAATCCCTGACTTGTGTTGGTAGTGGTAGTTGGTTGTTTTCCTTTCGGGCCGATTGCTGGAAATGTGGGAGGGGATGGGATCCCCTGTTCTTTTATACTCTCGTTGGTTGTGTGAATTTGGGGGATGAGATCTCCTATTGGTATGGATTCGGTGGTTGTGAGTTTTAAATCCGAGTGGTTACTCGTTCATATCACAAATTGGGGAGAGATCCTCTGTTGACAGAACCGGGTGTGAGTGTTTTGGTTGATCCATGATTTTGACGCTTTCCTTGGTTATGCTTATGGTAGTTTCCCAGTAGTGCTTAAAATTAATTGAACATTTTAACTGAACGTGAAACAAGAATGGGACAAATGGTTTTTGTGGGAAAGGGTCGTGAACTGTGACTCGGACGCAGTGGTGTTGTGTTCTGTAGGTTGGCTAGGAAAACCTAATCTTTGGGTGAGTGTTTGTTACCTATATCTATACTTGTAGTTTTGTGTTTCTTATTCACGCCCCACCCAAGTTGAGCACTCAGTGCCGAACACCCCCATTTATGGGGGAAGGGTGTTTTTACCAACACTATCTTTAGTGGCTGGTTATTAGCTCCTTTTCTGCTCCCTTTCCCGGATAGCCCAAGTACCTTCGGGCAGGCTGTGATGGCCTGAAGTCCATTATTAGCCCAAGAACCATCGGGCGGGGCGTTGTGGCGGTTGTCCAGGTGTGTGCGGCAGGTGGTTTCTCAAGCGTCTTCGGGATGAGGCCCAGGTGTCTTTGGGCGTGGCAGTGGATCCTTTAGCCCATGTGTCTTCGGGCGTGGCGGTGGTTGTTCTGGCCTAGGTGTTTGCAGGCATGGTTACATGTGACGGTTGTGGCCCAGGTGTGTGCGGGTGGGATTCAGCTGTGGGACTGCGTGCGGTTGAGGCCCAGGTGTGTGCGGGCGGGATTTCGGCAGTGGGACTGCGTGTGGTTGTGGCCCAGGTGTGTGGGGGTGGGTGTGGCAGTGGGACTGCGGTGAGAATGGCGGGATTGGTCTGATGCGTAGGATGTCTCAATAACCAGTGGGAAAGTGGTGCGGGGTACCCAAACATCGATGTTCTCTTATTATATATATTACTTGACTTGCGTTATTTGGGGAGTGAGCCTTGGTGAGGCCTGGGATGGATAGTTTTCCTTGTTAAGTGTTTGGTTTACTCTTTTTCTCACGGGACTTTAGTATGTTCCCCCACTTGTGCACGAGAGTCTTGGTTTTCCCTACTGAGTGTACTTGTATACTCACCCTACGTATATAAAAACTGCTTTCAGGTTTCTAGGAGGACTTCGGGGATCACGCAGGACCTTACTAGCTCGGACTTTTGGAGCAGTTGCAGTTGTTTTTTTCCCTTTTTGGTACTTACCTTGTAGTCACCTTTTTGCACTTTGTGGCTTTCACTTTTGAAACATGCATGTGGGAATGGTTTACTTTTGGCTTTACTTTTCTTTCTACCTTGGTTTTGTTGGTTTTTCTCCTCCTTATCTTTCTATCCTATAAAATAAAAAGGGTAATGCCTTCCATTTGCGAGAATTTTATATACCCTTGGTGCTAGTCGCCACTCCGGGACCTATTGAAGGCGGTTTTTGGGGGTTATTATCTCTCCTTCAACTTAAAGAAGGAAGGGCCTGGCAATCTGCTGACCCTTCCCTCCTTTTGGTGAAGGCGGGTCGTGACAGAATGGTATCAGAGGCAGGTTTGAGAGGTAGGATGGAGTCTGGAGTTAGGCACAGTGAGGATTGCATGGGATGGTAAGGAAACAGCGTTGGGTGACCTTGGTGCGTGAATTAGGCCAGGGAAGACTGGCTAGGACACGGGATTTTAGGGCCCCCCGTGATCCGATGCAAGGACTCTGGACCTACCGAATGACCAAGTGAGGCCACACTGATTGCAGGGTAGAGACCCTAGGAAAGGTACATGAATCATAATGACTTGTGTTCTTGTGTTTCTGGGATGTCTTGGGAATTAAGAATAAATTAAATGTTAAGAAGTTTTAAGAACGATATTCTGCGCTACTTGGGCTTAGGCATTCCTTGTTTACCTTTCAGTTATGGCACCTGGAAGGAGACCACGTGTGGTACAGGCGATCGAGGCCCCTGAGACTACTTTGGCCAATCGGTAGAGAGCTGATCGAGGGGAAGAGGACGACCAGTGGCAGAAGAATCTTCGAGCCTTCCAGCGACAGGCCCTCGAGAAGTATGAGGGCAGCACCTCCGATATGAAGACGGAAGGCTGGCTAGAGGAGCTAGTTATAGCCTTCGGCCTGATTCGGGCCCCGACCGAGTACTGGGTTCCTGTGGCTGTTATCCAGATGCGAGGAGCGGCACGTCAGTGGTGGATGCTTCACCTGGGGAATAGGAAAGAGTCTGAGGTTTCTTGGGCGGATTTCGAGAAGGAGTTCCGGGCGGAGTTCCTCTCCTCGACAATGAAGGCGGTGAAGAGGCAGGAGCTACTCTCCCTCCAGCAGGGGAGCATGTCCGTGAGGGAACTTGGAATCAAGTTCAAGGACCTCCTACGTTTTGCTCCAGACCTCTTTCCCGATGAGGAGTCTCGGGCAAGACGTTTGGAGGAGGCGCTCCGACCCTCCCTCCAGTATGCTGTTACCCCCTTTACCCTTCCGACATACTTAGAGGTCCAGAAGAAGGCCGAAGTGGTGGAAAGGATGCATGCTCTGAGCGGAGTGTCACGAGAAGGGATCCAGCTGGGACCATCGAAGGGGAAGGCCGTCAGCACCAGGCCTCCAGCATCGGGACCCTCCAGGTTCCGACCCACAGGGAGCAGACCGCAGTAGTTTCAGTTTTGATCCCCTGGCCCACGTTCTTTCCCTTCAGGCTCGGGACCACGGTGCTTCATCTGCGGGAGCCCTGGACATCTCCGGAGTCAGTGCCCCGATCGAGTGTAGTACAGCAGTGGCAGTCATCCCCAGCATCCGCCGCAGCAGCAGTTTCCAGCCAGACCCTTCCGGCAGCAGTAGTAGGGACAGCGAGCTCCCGCTCCTCCGCAGGCAGACATAGGAGGAGGAGGCCGACCTCAGGGCACTCCCCAGGGACCTCGACCAGGGCGTGGTCAGGGAGGTGGCCGACAGCCGAGGGGCAGGGGAGCTGGGCGTGGACAGTTACACGCCACAGAGGCAACAGTTCCAACAGGGCCAGAGGTTGTTCGAGGTACGATCAATGTGTTTAGCACTCTTGCTTATGCTTTGTTCGATACCGGAGCTTCGCACTCCTTTGTTGCACCCAGTCTAGCCCGTGCCTTGGGTCTAGATGCCGAGAGACTTCCAGTGCCCCTTTTTTTTAGCACACCAGTTGGAGGTCAGACCGACTTGTTGTTCGTTTTTCGGGGATATAGACTGATGTTAGGGCCACATCAGTCGGTTAGGGATCTCCTTCTGCTACAGATTCAGCCGTACGATGTCATCCTAGGCATCGACTGGCTATTTTTTGTGTGCGCCATCATCGACTGTTTCCAAAGAAGGGTGGTGTTCTTAGGTTTGGACGGCCAGCGTGTTACCTTCACCGGTGAGCGGAGCTGTCCGAAGGGAAACAGGAGGGAGGAACCTCTCCTATCCTTTTTGACCGAGCTGACGGTAGAATCAGTAGATGCGGAAATGGTGGAAGTGCCAGAGATCGTCCGTGAGTTTATGGACATCTTTCCTGAGGAGGTGACGACTCTACCCCCTCGACGTGATATCGAGTTCGGGATAGACCTGCAGCCCGGCTCTCGTCCAATCTCGATGGCTCCTTACCGGATGGAACCTTTGGAGCTACGGGAGTTGCGGATACAGATTGACGATCTGATGAAGAGGGGTTATGTTCGTCCAAGTGCGTCACCGTGGGGTGCTCCAGTCTTGTTTGCAAAGAAAAGCTGGTTAGTTCCCCAGTGTTGAGATTACCAGAAGAAGGGATGGCCTATGAGGTATTTTGTGATGCTTTAGGACAGGGCCTGGGATGCGTGTTGATGCAGCAACAAGGGGTGATCTCTTACGGGTCCAGGAAGCTACGCCCCCATGAGCGTAACTACGCCACCCATGACCTGGAGCTTGCAGCGGTCGTTTTTGCGCTAAAGTTATGGTGGCACTACCTCATCGGGGAATGCTTTGTGGTCTTCACAGATCACAAAAGCTTAAAGTATATCTTCTCCCAGCGGGACTTGAACTTGAGACAACGTAGATGGGTGGAGTTCCTCCAGGACTACGACTTTGAAATCTCTTATACTGAGGGCAAGGGCAATGTGGTGGTCGATGCCTTGAGCAGGAGGACACAGAAGGATGCGGTCCGAGAGTTGGCAAATGCCTGGAAGGAAATGGAGGAGTTGGATGCCTTACACCTGGATGCGAAGATGGATAGTGGCAGAGGCTGCCTATATCAGATGATAGTGCAGTCATCTCTGTTTTGACAAGTGGAGGAGTCTCAGTGGGGAGACCCCGAGTGCGAAGTGATGCGTGATCGGGTTGACCAGGGTGATGCTCCAAGAGAATAGATAGAGGACGGTCAGCACCGGATGCCTTTTCAGAAAAGGTTGTTTGTTCCAAGAGTGATGTGTGGAAAGGTTCTCAGTGAGTTCCATAACTCACCCCTAGCGGTGCACCCAGGAGTTACCAAGATGTACCAGGGGCTGAAAAGGCAGTTCTGGTGGCCCGGAGTTAAGCGAGCGGTGGCAGAATTTGTGGCTAAATGCTTAGTATGTCAGCAAGTGAAGGCTGAACACCGGGTTCCAGGCGGCCTACTGCAGCCTTTAGCTGTTCCCAAGTGGAAGTGGGATGACATATCAATGGATTTCGCCACGGGACTACCCAAGGTCCAAGGAGGGTGCGACGCCATCTGGGTGGTGGAGGACAGGTTGATGAAATCGGCTCACTTTCTGGCAATCAGGGAGTCAAGTACTGTGGATGCTTTGGCACGAAAGTACGTGAATGAGGTGGTGCGGTTGCATGGAGTTCTGAGGTCTATAGTCTCGGATAGGGATGCACGGTTTACCTCGCGAATCTGGAGAGGATTGCAGCATGCGTTTGGAACCCAGCTACGCCTTAGCACTGCTTTCCATCCCCAGATAGATGGAAAAATGGAGCGAACCATCCAGACCTTGGAGGATATGCTACGGGAATGTGTTCTGGACTCAGGAGAGTCATGGGTGCGATACTTGCCTCTAGTAGAGTTTTCCTACAATAATAGCTACCACTCTACCATCGGTATGGCCCCGTTTGAGGCTTTGTATGGGAGGCCATGCCGTTCACCTGTGTGTTGGACCGAAGTAGGGGAGGCAGGCATCCTTGTCCCGGAGGTGGTGCAGAACACGACAGAGAAGATTCAGCTCATACGGGAAAGGATGAAGGTGGCCCAGGACCGACAGAAGTCGTATGCTGATACCAGGAGAAGGCCCTTGGAGTCTGAGGTTGGGGACCACGTGTTCTTGAAGGTCTCCCCGCGGCGTGGGCAACGGAGGTTCGGCAAGGGGGGTAATCTTTCCCCTAGATTCGTCGGACCCTTCGAAGTGTTACGGCGGGTCGGCGAAGTGGCTTATCAGCTAGCGTTACCTCCGCCGCTGCTAAGGATACATGATGTCTTTCATGTATCCCAGCTCCGTCGTTATCAGCACGATGATTCACACGTCCTTGATTGGTGTGAACTGGACATCGAGGACGACGTAACCTTTGTGGAAAAACCAGTGATGATCGAGGATCGCAAGGAGAAGGTGCTTCGTGGGCGAGCCATTTCCTTGGTTCGTGTGTTGTGGAGACATGGCGGGCTCGAAGAGAGTACGTGGGAGAGGGAAGCACAGATGCGTGCCCAATACCCCGGGTTGTTTTGAGCTTTGTTCCTTTTTGTACCTGTTGTGGTAGAACGTTTGACTTTTGGCTATGAAATGTGCTGGTTTATTTCCTCTGTTGTGTGTGAAAAGCCCCGGCTAAAGGGAAGAGGGAACCCGACCCCTAATCAAGACGCATTAAGGTGGATGTGATTAAACCCGTGCGGGCGAGTCAGTGCCGCCCAAAGCGGATAATATCTTGACATGGGGGAGGGAAACTCCCCAAACCCACATGACCGGGCGGTTTGGCATGGTATGTTTCTTGGTTCTTGACAGGGGAGTGTTTTAGTTAGCAGGGGTTCACTCCTAAGAGGTATCTTTCGAAGATGGTTGTTTGGACCCTCTCTTTCCTTCTGGTTTGTTGTGATTCTTGAGGACGAGAATCGTTTAAGAGGTATCTGATGTGATGACCCAGACCCCCCTTGGTCCCTTCCTTTGCCAAAATCCGGATCCTTAAGGGGTGCCGATCGGTGCGACCGATCGGTGAGACCGATCGGTGAGACCGATCGGTGCGACCGATCAGTGAGACCGATCGGTGCGACTGATCGGTGCGACCGATCGGTGAGACTGATCGGTGATACCGATCAGTGCGACTGATCAGTGAGACCGATCGGTGAGACCGATCAGTGAGACCGATCGGTGCGACCGATCGGTGAGACCGATCGGTGGAACCAGCCGACGTCACCCGGCCTTGCCAAGTTGTTCCAGTAACGCTCCTTTTTCGCAAATAGGGTTTTAAACCCTATTCTGTCTCGTTTCCTAAAGACCCGAAATGCGCACAAAATTTTTAATTAAATATTGAATCGAATCATGAGTCGGTTTAAACCACTCAGCACCTTTAATGATGAGTCAAGCCGTGTGGTCAACCCACGACTTCCACGTCTTACGCGGTTTCGCATTTTCACCTCAACTGTCCCCGGCTCTTATAAACTAAGGGTTAGTCGTGGTTTCTCCTTTCCTCGATCGTGACTTTTCACAAACAGCTTCTGGTGCATCGGGTCCGCCGCATCGTTATCCGTAAAGTTCTGCACCCCCGGCCTAAACGTCGATCATCTATCAACAATTAGGGAATTTCTCCTTCGTCTCTCTCTTTTGTGTATCATGCGGGGTGGGCGTGCTTTTGATCCTGTAGAATTGGGTAAACCAGACCTAACTAAAGATAAAGAACGAATTCTATAAAGAAAGAGAGGGGGGGCTGTGATCATTGATGGTGTTTTATATTTTGATGTTGTTTCTTCTATGACCATCTTGTTTAGTTGTGCTGGCTTGCACCTCCTGAAAATCGAGGTCGTTGGTGGTCTTTGTTTGTGCACTAATAAACCCTGTTGATGTTGTAAATGGATTGTTTGTGGTTGTAAACTCCTGCTGTGAAAAGTGAATCGGTTAATCACGTATATCCGGCTGAAAAATTGAAAGCACCAGGATCAACCCTTCTGTGATAACTCCCGGTTAGAACACACGGAATTTGAAATCATGGAGTGTGTTAAGTGGTTTAAATCTGAAAATCCCTGACTTGTGTTGGTAGTGGTAGTTGGTTGTTTTCCTTTCGGGCCGATTGCTGGAAATGTGGGAGGGGATGGGATCCCCTGTTCTTTTATACTCTCGGTGGTTGTGTGAATTTGGGGGATGGGATCTCTTGTTGGTATGGATTCGGTGGTTGTGAGTTTTAAATCCGAGTGGTTACTCGTTCATATCACAAATTGGGGAGAGATCCTCTGTTGACAGAACCGGGTGTGAGTGTTTTGGTTGATCCATGCTTTTGACGCTTTCCTTGGTTATGCTTATGGTAGTTGCCCAGTAGTGCTTAAAATTAATTGAAAATTTTAACTGAACGTGAAACAAGAATGGGACAAATGGTTTTTGTGGGCAAGGGTCGTGAACTGTGACTCGGACGCAGTGGTGTTGTGTTCTGTAGGTTGGCTAGGAAAACCTAAGCTTTGGGTGAGTGTTTGTTACCTATATCTATACTTGTAGTTTTGTGTTTCTTATTCGCGCCCCACCCAAGTTGATAACTCAGTGTCGAACACCCCCATTTATGGGGGAAGGGTATTTTTCCCAACACTATCCTTAGTGGCTGGTTATTAGATCTGTTTCTGCTCCCTTTACCGGAAAGACCAAGTACCTTCGGGCAGGCTGTGATGGCCTGAAGTCCATTATTATCCCAAGAACCATCGGGCGGGGTGTTGTGGTGGTTGGCCAGGTGTGTGCGGCATGTGGTTTCCCAAGCGTCTTCAGGATGAGGCCGAGGTGTCTTCGGGCGTGGCAGTGGATCCTTTAGCCCAGGTGTCTTCGGGCGTGGCGGTGGTTGTTCTGGCCTAGGTGTTTGCAGGCATGGTTACATGTGACGGTTGTGGCCCAGGTGTGTGCGGGTGGGATTCAGCAGTGGGACTGCGTGCGGTTGAGGCCCAGGTGTGTGCGGGCGGGATTTCGGCAGTGGGACTGCATGTGGTTGTGGCCCAGGTGTGTGCGGGCGGGTGTGGCAGTGGGACTGCGGTGAGAATGGCGGGATTGGTCTGATGCGTAGGATGTCTCAATAACCATTGGGAAAGTGGCGCGGGGTACCCAAACATCGATGTGCTCTTATTATATATATTACTTGACTTGCGTTATTTGGGGAGTGAGCCTTGGTGAGGCCTGGGATGGATAGTTTTCCTTGTTAAGTGTTTGGTTTACTCTTTTTCTCACGGGACTTTAGTACGTTCCCCCACTTGTGCACGAGAGTCTTGGTTATCCCTACTGAGTGTACTTTTATACTCACCCTACGTATATAAAAACTGATTTCAGGTTTCCAGGAGGAATTCGAGGATCACGTAGGACCTTACTAGCTCGGACTTTTGGAGCAGTTGCAGTTGTTTTTTTTTCCTTTTTGGTACTTACCTTGTAGTCACCTTTTTGCACTTTGTGGCTTTCACTTTTGAAACATGCATGTGGGAATGGTTTACTTTTGGCTTTACTTTTCTTTCTAACTTGGTGTTGTTGGGTTTTCTCATCCTTATCTTTCGATCCTATAAAATAAAAAGGGTAATTCCTTCCATTTGCGAGAATTTTCTATACCCTTGGTGCTAGTCGCCACTCCGGGACCTATTGAAGGCGGGTTTCGGGGGTCATTATCTCTCCTTCAACTTAAAGAAGGAAGGGCCTGGCAATCTTCTGACCCTTCCCTCCTTTTGGTGAAGGCGGGTCGTGATAGGGTTCTCCTTTAAAAGGCAACAAATCGATCTTTTAATGAATATTAGAGTATTTATGCTTCAAATTAGATTAATTCACATTTGAAGCCTCTGACTTTTATTTGATAAATGAAAAAACATTTAAAAAGGATTTATAATAATATTGTAGTTATTTATATTCATCCTCTCCATTAAAACAGCTAGGAATTAACTACCATTTCAAATAATAATATTATATTATTATTTTTTTAGTATGACGCAGCCTTGTGTGTAATGTAAGATTTCAAAGAAACTCGTTATTGCGTATTGGGTACGCCATCAAACATAGATACCCATTTAATGTAAAATTAAAATTTAATTCACATATATTAATAATTTTGAAATTGTATTATTATTCATTTACATGGTATGTTACACTTTTGAATCTAAGTTTATAAAGATAAATGTGTTAGTAATGTGGGTTTGGATGATCTTGAGGTATTTATAGGCAAACTAAAAACTAGAAGACTATGATGTGACCCTCTAAACCACAGTGTAGAACTATCAGACATAGGTAATACTACATTGTATTAATTTGAGTCACTATGTTATAATTTCAATTAAGAACAGTTTTTAGTAGTTTGTAAATTATTTCCAGTATTCAGGTAAAAAATATATTATTTAAATTATTTGTTTTTAAAATCCGATAATGCTAAAAAAATAAAACAACCTTTTGAAAACAATAAAAATATTGTTAATTATTTTTATATTCATTTTTAATAATATTTGATACAAAAAATAAATATTTTTATCTTTAAATAGTGTGAAAAATATTTATTTATTTAATAAATATCAAATATCCAAAATAACATAACTAACACATAATTTCAAAATAAAAATCAACCAAATGGTAAATACTATATTTTTACTTCATAAAAAATAATAAAAAAATGTTTTTATGTCAAATTCTATATTAAATTAATCTTTTTCTCCCTTACGGGGCCTAATTCATGAAATATAATAATAACATGAGTCTCACTTATGAAAAAATATGAGTGGTTAAATCCCATATATCGTGTTTCTTTCATCAAGGATACTAGAAGTATTATTTATTTACATCTATCCCAAATTGAATATGTTGGAATAAATTCCTCTCTCTAATTATCTCCTAGAGATAACTAATCTATCTCAACTGAGAGATTTTTGTGAGAGTAAGTATATACCTAAATAATTCAATGTTAATCTCCACCTAGATCAATGTGTGAGAAATTGTACATTCCTCATCATCCCAATATAATCTTATGCAGATGATGAGAGTAAAAGAGGACAAGCTTTATAAGCCATCTCCATTAATATCAAACAACCAATGGACACATCATATAATTGGTAAGTAAATACACGCACATAAAAATCACTATATCAGTAACAAGGAACCTCTTATCTATCTCGCATGACTCCTTGAGTAGCAAACTAACTATTGGGTCCTTCTCAATGGTCCCCCACTTCCAAAACTTATGAGGAGTGAATAATAGCTCAATTTTACGTGAATTTTGTTAATGATTTATTATTCTAGCTAGAACACACATAAAATATCTCACATCCCATATATAATTCAAGTTCATGTCATGAGATGTAACTCAAGGTACTTATAAAATATTCTCATGTCAAATCCCACCCAATTAAACCATTATTAAAAGTATTTCATTGCATTTTACTTTGAATATATCACCACTATTATCGGTTCTATTTCCATCTTCCAAATTCATTATGTACTCCCATTTCAATTTTAATTGACCCACACTATTTTTGGGAGTAATCATCCTTGGTGTTATATCGTTATTTTATTCCCATTATTTACTAGTTACATTAACCAAAATTACCACTCTTTATTTTTCATTCACAATATCTATATTTTTAATTTCAATAAATGTACATTGATAATTTTATTTAAAATTATTCATTTATATGAATATGTTAACTAAATATAGTTCTATTCACAATACATCTTTATTAAGATTTACTTCAATTATGGTATACATTTACTTAAGTAGTAAACATATTTCATTCATATAATATTTAAAAATATGATAATCCTATTTAATTTCTAATAATTTACAACTTTCTGTTACATCATTTTCAAATTTTCATCAATTTCAATAACATATGATCATTTAGACAAATTTATTTGTCTTAAAATTATTTTATATAATTCCACAAGCTTTTTCAATATATATTTGGATAATTAATTATAATGTTTAATGATCCTCTATCTCTCATCATTGTTATAAACCATGTATCTCAACATCATCTATTTAAATATGGACACGTCTACACATATCATTGTTTAAACAACCCATCGATGTGAGAAAATTAAATATCCTCTTTTTAGATTCATTATTTTTACACAAAATATTATTATTATTTGTTATTGATAATAATTATATGATATTATATGTAATAGTTATGTCTCAATCAGTAAATCTACATTTTACTAAGCCCATTCCACTTTTCAACATTATACATAGGGACTGGAAGGAATGTGTTTCACTACCACTTTTTTAGGGAAGATAAATTATTATCATCAAAAAATAAAAAAAAATCGTACTAATTTTACAATTAATCACTTAAATTTCCCAAAATATAATATTAATATATTCCAAACAAGGTTTCCTTAGTTCTTGGTTGAAAACATAATTCCATTGAAATTTTTTGGGTTTAAATTTATACCCTCACACACCATGTAAGCGCATAGACAATCTTCATGTTCCATGTAGCAACCCCACACATCCTCTACATGCACAAAACTATAATTTTTATCATGAATCAATATCATATTTTTGATTTATATGCATCATGGATTGTATTGTTTCTGTTCCTATATAAGTACATGTCTTGGATCTACTGAGCCTCTCCCACCTAGTCATTCATTCTGGGTGATTGAACATCTCAGTGTGATCTAACTTTCCCTCACTCATGTCTCACCTGTGGGATGATGTTGATGGTAACTTTTTTATTGGATCACATGGAATAGGAATTCATGGGTGATATAATAGTGTATCATCAGGGGAAACCTTATTGGGATATGTGGTGTGGCCACCATAATTTGATGGATGGTGTGATATCTAGGATCCCTCTAATTAGCTACTCATCATTAATGTTCCTTCTCATTTTTTTCTCACCACTTGTAATGGTTTGAAAAATGCTAGTGACCTCATATTAACATCAAAATTTAAACACTATTTATTTTTAACCTCCTAAATATAGGTCTTGGATATATAAATTATGAGTTAAAAACTAATAACAACAAATCATAGAGAGAAAGTGTAAAAGGTAGAAATGACTCTCTAGAATTTATACCCAACCAATACTCTAATTGGAGTTATTATAAAAGAATTTTATTCTTAATATTACAACCTTTATATTGATATAAGATAGTTCTCATGATTCATCCATTTAAAAAAGATATCTATAGATTATCCAAAATGGACCTAACATTTTTATCTATGTTTTTTTTAAATCTGTTCATCCAATTTCAATGAATTTAATAGAAATAGATTCATTTCATTATATATTTTTTGGATCCTTTTTTTCTAATTACAAAACTATTTCCACTAAATCAAAGAGATAATTTTTTCTCTTTAAAACTTTTGTCTATGGTTTCATTGAATCCTTATTTTATTTATTAGAAATTCCAAATGAAAATTTTTTCATCTCAACATGAATAATATCATATTTTATGTCAAACAGTGAAAAAAATAATATATTATATATTAATAGGAGATATATTTGGGTTAAAAAATAATGGTTTTGGTAAATGAAAAATACTTTTACTCATGATTTATTTAATCTTCAGGAAACCAATATTAGATTCTCGGAGACTCCTCCCTCCATGTAGGCTTCCTCACATGATGTTGAATTGAAAATTTACTAGAGAGAAATGGTATATGTATTATCAATCTTGGGATATGTAATATTTGTTAAGTTATATGTAAAATATTTTCATGTTTCATGGTGATACATAACATATAAATTGGAATATATAATATATTATGATGTTTCATTTTGATTTATAATTTCACCCATAGATTTAAATATTTGAAAAATATAAAAAATTTACAAGATAAATTTTAAATGATAATTGTGTTTATATTTAAATCATATTAACATCATGATTATTTAAGATAATTATGATTCCTAGTGAGATAATATGGAGAATGTGTTTACACCAAGATGACATTCTTCACATGGATTTTCATTGGGGATATGTATGGTTCAGAAAATTGATTCAAATAATGATAGAATGGATTCATAGGTTCTAGAGTACATGAATATAAAATCATTTAAATTAATTGTCGACATTAAATCCAACATTAATTGATTTTATATGGAAATAAATCATAAAGATGGATACTATTCATTTCTAAAGGGTTTAATGAAAATACATTATTTACTTATTTTATGAATTATATAAAGGTATTTTTGGGACAATATTATGGAAATTATATATAGAAGTTGTGTTACTATATTTAATGATTTGAAGGAGTGAGATTTTTGGGTCTGTTTTTAAACAAATACCGCTGCAAAAATAGAGGTCCCAGGTGACAATATTAGTATAAGAAGAAAAAAGACTAATCATAATAGGAATCAGGTGATGTAAGGAATGATTTTAACTATAAGGATTTCCTAAGTGGATTTTTGAATATTTTTTTAGTGAGGAGAGAAGGTTTTTATTTAACTCATAGATTCATACAAAAGAAATTACTAACAGAAATGAATCTCAGGTTTGGAATTATAATGAATAGTGAAGGTTATAATTTCATTTTAGATATTAGGATACAAGTGTTTTAGGATTAAATGAATTAAATATTTAATTTTCTTATCATTTAAGGTGGTAAATTAGAGGAATTTATTACATAAATTTAACTTAAATTTTAATAAGATAGATGGAAACATTTACTCATTATACTAATAAAAAAATTTAGATATTTTACAAGGTAAATTAGATTAATTTTTTTATAAATAATGTAAATGAAAATAAAAAATTCTAGAGTTATCGAGATATCATTATCTATAAATATATATAGTTTCTTTATTTGTAATGTATGTGAAACAAAAAATATTAAAATATTCAGAATGGAAAATTCTAAAGTAAGGGAAGAATAAGAAAGGATTGGAACCCATTGAAGATATTTTCAAAGAAGGAATAATGAGTTTCTATGACATATCATGTGAAGTGAAGAATCATTCATGGTGGTATTCACAACTATATTATGAATAAGTAGAAATGATAGATCAATGAGAACCTATCTATACTCATTGCATCAATAGAAAAAATGGTGATGTTATTCATGTTTAGGCTCTCATGCTAAGGTAGTTTTCTTTTATTGAAGTAGTGATTATTGACAGTGGAGTGATGGAGTGACTCTTGTATAAGAAGTGATCCCACGAATGGATTTACCTAAACTAAACCCAAAAATAAACATTGATAAATTTTTGCCATCTGTTATATTTATAGGTCCAGTGTGGGTAAACCATCTAATTTTTTTGCATCTTATACGCATAATTTATTTACATTCTTCAAGAAATAAATTGGTTAACGTGGGTTATATAATCATTGATAAAATTGAATAAATTAATATATAAAGTTAAAATGAATCTAAGATTTTCAAAAGATAAAAATAAGAGTTACGCTACTAGTAATGAGTTTAGGATCATTTAGGGTGTTCTGAGATACAGATTAAATGGTTTGAATTTTAGGAATTTTCATATCCTAATTTACCCCTCCCTCTAAAAGTATCACTCACTAAATAACCTTGTGATCCTTAAAATTTTATTGATCCCGTCATCCATTGAAATATATAATGAAGAGTCTTTGTAAATATTCCAATGACTTAATGGTCCTTTCTAATTGACCATCAATTTAAAGATGACAAGTAGTGTTGAAATTCAATTATTTATCCAATGATTGTTAAAAACTTCTATAGAACATTTTTTAAGCATGGATATCAATCAAATATAATTAAAATTTGTTCTCTAATCATTATTACTGCTTCCTTTACATATATTTTTGAATTTTTCATCAAGTGAAAAATCATCTCAAATGATGTTGATGTGAACTGAATTTTTAGGTAAATCAACACAAAAACAGTATAAAATAATTTTATTTATGTTTTCTTAGTAAGTCATATGACTAAATTAATTTTGATTTTATCCCATTTCCTTATATAAATATATGGGAAGTGGTTGCCTCATTCTCATAGACTTTGGATATTCATACTTTACTTATTGGTAGCCTAATCATCGAGGAATATATTTTATAGTGTCCATTTTCATGTTACCCCACTTTATGTGTTACCAAATATCTCTATACATATAATTTTATTTCTTATTTAATAAGGATTAATGAGTTATGTGCATCATAAAAAATTACCTTATATAATTCTAGAATGGATTAGACACATATATTGGTCCAAATATTATAACTATTTCTTTTATCATGTGGAAATCTAGAATGTTTTTTACACCTTATTCTATATATTTTTTTGAACCTTTTTTCTCCCTTGATATTTACATAGATTTATGGCTAATCAATAATTTATACCAGATAAAATTTCACCCATTCCCTTATAGTTTATATGTCCATCATTTTCATATCAATAAATATCATGTCTCTTTTAGTCTCAATCATGGATAAGGTAGTATGATCCATTATTCTTGTAGAACAACCCACCATGTATTCCTTCACAAGGTGGAAATGTATTTAGTAAACATAATCCTTGATCAAACATATGAATCCCTTTTCATGCATGTGCATATCCTTCTATGTTACTATATGAATTAATAACATGTCATTATTGTATAAATATATATATATATATATATATCAAACTTCTCACCATAAATTTATTGTCTCTTAATATTTAATTAAAAAAATAACCTTCTTAGTTGTAGATCATGTAGTAAGTGATTCTTACCATAGGTCTTTAATTGACATCGGGCATTAGATATCACCATTACATTAGGCATCCCCCCCCCCCGAGACCTTATTTTATGATTAATTATATATTAAAAACCCTTCCCTAATATTGTTTGGAATGAGTATATGTTTAATGGTTAACGTATTTTTAATATTTTTTAAATTTTCTATACATTATTTAATACAATGAAAATTTACCATTTTTTTTGTTAACCTCGTTAGTGGATTTTAAAATCAAGAGAATTTTCACACACAAAATCAATAATAACTTTTTAATATATTCAATTTATTAATCACAATTATAGATGATTGTATAAGATGTTTTTTAACCGCCTCTAACTTTTAAGGATTCAAAAATATTCCTCCTATCATGATTAAATAACCCGTGAAGGATATATTATTGTATCCAAAACATACACTTGTTAAATTTATCCTATAGTTTCCACTTGATTAATGTATTTAGCACAATACTTAAATTATAATCACATTATTTCTTGTTCATAAAAAATAAAATAATATCATTAATAAATACTACCGCATATTTATCTTGTAAATATCTATATACTCAATTCATCCAATCCTTGAATATAGTAGGTTATTTTTAAAGTCCAAAAAGAATCACTATGAATTAAAAGTGTTCTTACATTATATGGAAGTTTTTATTTGGTACATACTCCATTTTAACACTCATTATTGTTGATAACATCAATATTGATCAAAAAATGATAAATATATGATAGTGGACAGTTTTCCTTGATCATTATCTTGTAAATCTCGTGATAATCCAAGAAATGACACATTGAACCATCCCCTATCTTGAAAAAGAGGTCTTATGTACCCCATGATGAAGGAAATGGGAATATAAAATACTTTTTTGAATATTGATTATGTTTCTTAATTAATTAATATAATTTAATGGGATATATGCTATAAGGACTCTAAGATATAGGAATTTACCTGTGTATGAAATCAATCAAAAATATATCCTCATGATTAGATGAAAAATAAAAAAATATTTATAAAATACATCAATATATTATCATAAAATTAAAATATATTTAATGTTGAGTTCATCCCTAAACAATTGATCCAAATATCAACCATTATTTGGTATAAGGACCCATATAAAGTAATTAGTTTCTAATGGGTGATTATAATCATCCTTGCATCGATATTTGATCATGGGATATTTTTGGGTTATCAAATGAGATTCCATTTTACTAAAAATTGATCTGATGGATAGGAAAAGTGACCTGACCCATGAAAAAAATAATTTTCAATTATACTAAAGGAATAATAAATATATTTTTAAGAATTATGTTCCAACAAACCCCAATTTGAGATGAGTCTTATCATTATGAGGCTATCATCAAACTACCTAGTGTAATCACAAAAAACTAAATAAATTTTTTTCATTGGGGAATAAATAATAATATAAAACATAATATATATGAATGAATTTATAGGAAAATAACCAAATAGTATGTGTATTTATATCTACATAATTTTAATGATTCTTATTCTAATGATTTACTAAATCCAAAAATAGTTATCAATAGTGAAACAACAATATCATAAAAAATTAGTATAAAAATCATATAGATATAAAATATAGAAATTAACATGTTTTATCCTATAAAACCTTGATATCAACTTATTATACCTTATTTTAAACATAATACACTTTCGACTCATTCTATAACTACTTCATTTTAATAAGGACTCTGTTTTTTTAGTATACAATATTATTGGTTCAACCTAGGTTCCTTTTGGTTGAATACCTTCATTCTCTTTAGTCTAGTAACCAAAATTAAATAATAATAAATATAATAGAAATTTAGATTACCAAAACATCCCTTGTATATATTCTACATCATTTCATATAATTGATTTTTTGAAATGTTATGGTCAAGGAACTTTTATTAAATAGAAAAAATAGCAAAAACCAGAAATCTGGGTGTAGACAAAGTGTATTTCCAAAAAAAATGTATTTAATGACCTAACATATTTCTAATAAAAATACCATTTTTAAATTCCCCATCACATATATCATTGTTATAAGTTCTCCCACACCCACAACATCAACCTCTTGAGTGACGACCTCTCCAACAAATATTCACTTGTTGTAAGAGGCCTTCAATTGAAATATCCTCCAAATCAAATCTCCTAGTATCAAATTGTTATTCCATATATACACCGAATTCAGGTGAATAATTTTAGAATAAATAAATCCATATAGGTTTTGAGAAAACACCTATTTTACTGATGTAACTTATGATCAATATATATTTTTTATTGCAAGGCCAGTTAAAACATCTTTCAGGACATAACCAACCTACCTACATGTTGGGGTGCATGATGATACTCCATTTGAAGAGGAATCACCAAATGAGAAAATCAAAAAATAATTTTCCAAATCATAAGGGGGGGGTTGGACTTCCGATAAGTAACCAATTATAATCCCACTTCATCCCCTAAAATCATGGATGAAAAGAATTTCAGGATTTTGGAACACAATATGAATGGGCCTCTCCATTGTGGTTAGAGGTAGTAGGTATGTATCTGTCTTCAGGGTGATCCAACCTTGTAGAATCCTGATTATGATAGGAACCTACAATTACAAGTATCTATTACTTGATATATGCATAATCACCTCAAGACCATATTCCCAACCAACATGAGGTAATGTAGATCACATCTTATTTTTTTCTTGCAAATTCAGTTTCAATTTTATTATTACCCATGAAATCCCATTAAGAAACCATTTTCTCCTACATTTAATATTAATCACACAGTTCATGAAAATAATTTTCATCAATGGATTGATTATCCATTTCTTCCTCACCCAAACCATCACCATTCACATTTGTGCATCTTAATAATTAAACTTCATATATCCCCCTCCAAAATAACTCATGACCATTGAATCACAAAACCAAATTACCTCATGAAAATAGTAATTTACTCAACTAGACTATTGAGCCTATTAATTTAATAACTATATGTACAACCAAGCTTTTACCTATGTGTTGTTACATCTTTATCATAGCATTAAATTCCATCCTTATCTTATCGAGGTATAATGTCAGAATGAAAGGGCCTCTTACCAGATAATTGAGACTCAACACCTTGTTCCTATCTAGTTGACTATATATAAGAGAATTCTACCAATTCCTTATCACCTTAATTATATATAGTGTCTCTACTACCCTTTAATATGATATTTTGATAACCTACTATAGTATCACCATCTATCTATTTCTTTATATATATAGTAGAACCATACTAATTTTTTTGACAGAAAGAAAAAATAATGGTCTACTGAAAATTTTAGAATGAATGAAATATATTCTTGAATTTAGAAAAATTGTTAGTAGTTTCTCATTTGAAATTTTAAAACTCAAATCATTATATTCTTTTTAATGGATAACCTTGTTAGTAATAGTCAAGTAAAAATCCACCTACAGAATAACTTGGTCCAAATAACCATGCCTAAATTTCTATGTTTCTCGATCCATTTTTATGAGAACTCTAATTAAAGAGGAAATGTAAAATAATATTTTTGTATGAAATAGAATCCAATAAAATCCAAATATCATTAACCATACTTGTGAAAATGAGTTATTAAATTAGAATGTATTGATGTTGAAGGTCCATTGTGGTATACCCTGATATATAGGCTTCTGTGAGACTATTTTGAATCCCCATGCCCATCATTTTAACTCATCACATGGGAAGAAAATGTGAAAGTGACCCATTTATAAAGGGATACATTTTTAGTCCGAGAAACACCATATTGATGAAATCATTCGAATCAGATACTGAGTTTTCCAAAAATAATTATCCTTTGAGAGAACATGTTTAGAAAATACTAAATTTCAAAAGGACTAAAAGTGGTCCATGATAGAATCCATTCTAAAAACAACTACACAACAATATACTTGTGTATAATTCTGCCATTTGAAAAAATATGACTCATGGAAAAAATCTATGATTTAAGCCTTTACCATCATTCACAAGATGAATAGGATGTGTTTATTCCGGTTCATCATGATCCCTATCTCTTTATATATAAACACCTCCTAATGTTTGTAGATTTATCTATTCAACTACATCGTCCCTAAGGAAATCCATGAGTGAGCCCTGATAACCCTAACCTCCATCCAGTATCTCATGAGAGAATCGCTTGAGAACTGAACCCATATCTATAATTATAAATACATATTTTCACATAATTACATATTACATTGCAAAAAATAAAACACACTCTTAATACCCAAAGGTTTAGTTTCATTATATATTCATGACCTAACTAACTTATTATAAAAAAATCCCCATCCTCTCTCAAAAAATTGTCCTCACACTATTTCTTCGTAGATAGATTCATAGAGTACAACATCGTTCATATAGGTTTTGAACCAACCCAAACAAGAACATGTTATATAAATGAACATGTATTATGGTCAATTTATACTAACAATAACATACTAAGAATGATTAAGAAAGTTGTATATGTTATGATAAAAGAATGAGATGAAGAAGAACATTGTTACAAACTTTTATAAAATCTCTCCTTCTTATAATGAATCCCTTTGTAGTGAAGGATTATTGTATCCTTATTATGACCAAAATCTACCAAATGTGAGAGTGGAATTTAGCATGGGGGATGATTTTTTATTCAAATAAAAACTGGAGGAGTGAAGTGTTATAGAATAGGTCAAGTATAGGTCCTTTTATAAAAGAAAATGAGTAAAATTTATATAGAAACATGAGTTAGGTGAATAAAAAACATGATATATCATGGGATTGAGGTTAGTTGGGTGGGGATGTGATTTTTAAAATTATTGGATTGACATCCATTTTAGATAAAAGGCTAAAAGAGTGAGTAGATTTCAATTTATTTATTTTTAATTTATTTCATGTCATTTTACCCTTTTACCTCCATTTCCATTGTTTAATTATTTATCATGGTAATGATTTTTAACAAAAATACTATATATACCCTATTACATAATTTTTACATGATGATTTTAAATTTTGGAGTCCATTTAATTATATTCAACTTAAAAAAGTGATTAATAACATATTTAAAATAAAAAACACATAACATATAAAATAATTATCTTGAAAAAATATAATTTTTAATCCTTAATTGATCTTATTCACATGAACAATTAACAATAATTTTATTTATTTTATTTTATTTTCTTATATAAATAAAAAATAAGTTTCATTAAAACAATTTTTTAAAAGTGAAAAAATTAAATAAATATAAAATATGCATTTTTTAGAATAAAATGTTTTTTAAAATAAATTATTATATTTTTCTTATTTGAAAATTAATTGTTATAAATGAATTACGAGTTAAGTATATTATTTTTATTATGTTACTAACTCACATCTATGATAATTAAACAAATTCTATATACATTTTTCATACAAGTATATCCAAAAGTGAAATATCAAATAAACATATAAACAATGACTATATAATATCCATATTATCCTTTCATGATCATATATATATCGTTACTTATTTCTTATTATATAGTAAATCATATTTCCTTATTTATTTATCAATATTTTTATCATATTTATATTGTTTTTTATTCTTTATGTATTAATCATTGGGGATATGATAATCATATATGATCGTGATGATGAATATTAAATCCTTATTATATTTTTAATTATGTGTGCTTTTATTCCTTTTATAATTTTCATAATTATGTTTCATTTTTCAATATAGTTATGTAAATTACATTTTAATATTTTACCTTCTTTAAGTAAGGAAATAGTTACTTTATTTCATTGTTTTATGTAAACAAATATTTCAAACAAATGAGCAATATTTCACACAAAAATTTTGGGGTCTCATAATATACAACAACCACACTTCTTCACATTTAATTAATTTTTAATATTAAATTAAATATAAAATAAAACACTTCAAATTATAACATCATCCACTTAAATTCAATCCATTTCATCAATCTAATCCATTAAATAATCATTAATATGATCTAAGAACATAAAATATAACGAAGTAGTATCCCTTGTGTCAACTGTAAGTTGCATCATTAGAAAATACTCAAATATACATTTTTATACAGATCATAGTGTGGTGAGGTCTAACCATGATACTTTAATGTCATAATCTCTCAACGACATCAAAACCTCTCTAAAATTGTATCCAATATTGAGAAATAACAGTGCAGTCTTTATCATTTTTGTTGTCTATGGAAAATCGAGGAAACAACTTCCAGAAGGATTGAAAACCAATCATTACACTACAATCAACAATGACCATGATGGGATGACCAAATAAAATAACAATGACTATTTTTCTTCCCAACCAATAGCCATGACGAGACTCCATTTTTATCAAACTTGAATAAATCCATGTATATTTTAGCTCTCAAACAAGGAGATTTTTTTACCCAACCATGACCAACTAAACATGAACTTAACCTAATGTGCTTTCCCTATACAAAACATAGATTTTGAAAATTAAATAACACAAAATCCAAAACGTACATAACATTCATTTTTTTATTTTTTTTATTTATAATAAATAATTAAACTAGGACTCGGGTTCAAGAAGAACATGGTGAAAATTTTTGTGCCTCCTCTAAAATAGTTCTGATCTCCACACATCAACTAAAGACATCATCTGAACACATCCAAACTTAAAAAAGGCATTCACTTCATATAAGAATCTTGAATTTATATTATCTTGAATTTTATTAATTTATTAAAAACAAATGGAAATATAAACACCTTCAATAAAATACACTTTATTTCATCATCAACCAGTAATTTCCCCTATCATATTTAACACCATTTTGGGCACCTTTCAATCTAAAACATCTTATTGGTCAAAATAATTCTTGTTATATATATCGATTGATTATATTCCCTAGTATTCCTCCAATTGTAATATATTATTTTCATTGAAGATATATTTTACGTTTATATTGTTATGTAACTATTTATTTATGTTGGATTCTTTCATGATACATTATCATGAAATTATGATTCCATTATTTATCATCCATGATCTACCATTTCATATGTTTCACACATTCCTAAGAAATCATACATATTTTGACAAGTAGGAGGCCTAAAAATGAATAAGTAATAAAAATTTCTAGAGGATTACTTAATGAAATGTTTATAAAATTATTTTAATGTAATGTACTTATTTCCCAAAAATTATAAACTCCTGATTTTATAATTTTTAAATATATTAATTTATTATAATATTTATGAAATTATGTGATGTAATGTAACTAATCCTAAAGTGTGGGTATAGTGGGTAAAAAATTATCATCCTCAATTAATTTATTTGAAACCATATGAAATACATAATTTTCATCCTCTAAATATATCCCATAAAAAAATTAAAACCTTGAAGAATTATACATTACATTAATAACCATATTCCCAATTCTATCAAATACAAAAAAAAATCATTATCATCAGAAAATAAACATTAACTAGATTTTCTATTATTATTTTTCTGAACTTCACTTTCAAAAATATTACATACATTAGTCACCTCCAAAACCATTATTCTTACTTCATACCATCATCTATTAGACAAAACCCCAAGTAAAATTCATATAAATTACCATACACATTATTTTTTTAAATTATATACCCCAAAAATTAATGTTTAAAGCACTAAGATGGGGTGAATCTGGGTTACCAAAAAATCCAACAAATTATAGGATATTATAATCAATATTTCTTAATAAGAAACTTTGAAAAATCTAGCCTTGAATATTAATATGTGAAATATATAGAGAAAGTAAAACACATGAAAACAAAAGTGTTTTTACATGGTTTACCTACTCTTTTTATTTAGTGGATAAGTCGTTGGGGATCAGATGTTTTGTGGAATAACTTCATTTTATTATATATAAATAATATTGTATCTAAAGTATAAAAATGTTATTGAACTCTTAATATTATCTAGTGATAAATCTAAATAATAAATATCACCATAGAGTGTATAATACTATAACATACTACCTTTTATCATCATCAACATATTCCAAATGACAGATCAAAGATATATTATGTTCTTCTCTTTAAACCCAACCCTAAAGTCACTAGAATACTCTCAAGAATGATTAGGTATCGATCACAATGTTTTTAATCATGTAACCATGTTAAAATCTAAAATTTTAAATGACATTATAAATAGTGGAGTAATGTTTTTTTGTTGTGGTGTAATTCAATGAATTCCTAAAATCTAAAAATATAAGAAAATTTTCATAATATATTCCAAACAAATATCAAACTCAATAATTTTACTATAATTTATTACATAAAAATACAATAATTTCAGGCTCTATATTTTCTTAAAATCATTTAAAATTGATTATGGTGAAACAAATTTTAAATGTTCTATGATTCCTTAAGATTTGGATTCTAGTAACTATCATCGAACTTCTACTACCTTATTATTATGGCATAAATTCATGGATAATGGTAAAACTATTATGAATCATAGAATTAATTCTCCATGGTGATTTCTATTTTTTATACATATAATCTTCTCTCATTGGATCAAACCTGGGAATGAAATTGAGGAATTATGTAATGAATAATTCTATAATATGGGATATATTGGGGTTATTCTAAGATAATAATGACAATCATTGTAACCCCCTAAACATAAATAATTTTCAAATTTTATTAATTTTTGAAACATATCATGGCATAAAATTGCAACATAATTCCAATATAACACAAAAAATATAATTTACATTATTATTAAATTAACACACCTCATAAAATAACAACAGTGCAACCAATTTATACTAAAAATGGATTTTTACACATGTGAGAAATTGATTTTATAAAAATGTTTTTATAGTATAATGAAACCCCTATCAGTGTGTGATTTCTCAATACTAATGAAAATACCATTTATTTGAAGTATCTACTTCTAAAATCAAGATTTATATTATCCATGGGTATGTTTAGAATAAACTCAATTGGAAAAAACATATCTTCTGAATCCCCAACTCAAGAAACTAGCCATAGTACACTATCAATTTAAGAGTTATCTAAACACTATATTTATACATAGAGTATTGTTTGAGGGAGTAATTTAATGTAACTTCTAGAACTAAATCACCCTAAAAATAGTACCTATATTGGTTACTACTTGGACTAAAGCGGCAATCCAAGTATGCTAGAGGTTTCTAACTCACACCGGTAGACTAAAGGTAGTACAATGGGGAGACTATACCCTCTTGATCAACATCAAACATAGTGTAAAAAAATAAATTATAAATAAGTATAAAATAATTATTATAATTTATAAAGGAAAACACCGATAAACTACCCCATACCAAATAATACTCTCTGGCTTGTCCATGTGATTAAACAATGTACAATCACAATACATACAATAGGTAATATATAAAAAACAAAAATTAAAATTAAAAAGACAAAATTATATCTCTATGAAAATATTAATCCTAATCTCAATACTATTATTTTATTCTCCCATGTCCAAGTACAAATAACATAACACAATCTTTGATAAAAAAACCTACAACCATGAGGTCTGTTTATGTACAACATGAAAGCCTGAACATTGTGTGAGATAAACTCACCTGGTTACCACAAATTGTATCTAAATTTATCTTTTATATGAGTATAAGATGCATAAATGTGTATATATATCAATAAGATATAAAATATATAAATTTAAATGTGTTTCGATCATGTTTCTAGAAGGACACCTGACCGAACATACATTCGTCAGCCTAAGATGTATTATCTATGACATGTTTTACCATGAATATGTATATTCATAAAAATGTGAATATATATATATATATGAAATAAATTAATAATTACATATTTAGACATATATACAATGATAAAAAAAATAGAATTGGTACATGAGGTCTGAGACCAGGGGATCCATATAGTAGCATTACAAGAGTCACTTATTTCATTAAGGAATCAGCCAAAATATCCAACCAGGTAAGATAGATATGGTTGTAAAAGTACAACTTACATATAGGACCCTGGGTAAACCCATAGTGTCTGTTTAATGGTAATCAAGCACATAAAAAATTATTAATTGTCTTTGGATACCTTTCATGTCATTTATACATGTGAATCCATATATCACTCAAGGAGTAATGTAAGTAAATTAACCAACAACATCATCCAAAAAGTTTCATATATGGATCCAAGGTATTCATTGAGGGTAAATTTTAGTTTGTTTACCCTAATGAGCTCATCCATGGAACTCCATGTATAGAACATGAGTGTCTCCTATATATTAACCTAATTCATGTAAACTCTTATCCCATCTAATAAATTTCACATTAGGAACCTGAGTATCATTCATGGTATATGTAATCTCATTAATTCTATGATCCCATACAAGGTATTATTTGTTAGAAACCCAAGTATCACACCAGGAATTCAAAATTAATACATCCTATGATCACATGAAATTCATTCAACTAATTAAGCCCATGTATAATTGAAGACTTAAATTAATTCATCCAAACTATGAACCAGTAAAAGGAACCCATGTATCCCTCAAGACATAATAAAATACATTCATATTATAAGCTTTCTCAAGGCATCCCATTGAAGGAAATGAATAATCACTCATGATTTAATATATTTTGTTCAACCTTTTAAATTTATGAAAAAAATTAGACCATATCATAATTCAAGTATACAATCTTGTTTATTCCACTTATAAGTAATTAAGTAGGTTATGGTAATTTCCATGACATTTATCATTTGATACAGCCAATATGATTCAATTAATTCTATTAATCACTTCACCTATAAATTATGGATACCAAAACTATATCTAACAATTTCGTCATAAAAAGGTTAAATCATTTCCTTATCCACCCCTCTCAATTGTCGTTATCCATTTAATTTAAGAAAAACAGATCTAGTATATTATAATTAATGATTGTAATCTTGGATAGTCATTTTCACTGTGTATAGTTCATCAAATTCAATTTTACAATTGAACTTGAAGGAAATCAAGTTAACATACTCAAATGGGTGAATTTAATTCCATATCTAAATCTTAAGTGAAAATGAATATAAGTGTCCCACCCCAAAGATGTGGTTCTAGATGAGCTGGATAGCCTCTAATTGTTCAATTATATGTAAAAGGGATATTAAATTTCAGGCATTATGTTTTATATAATTAATTTCACATTTCGAGGGTGATTAATTGAAAATACAACACAAATCAAAATGAAGTACTTCATAAATCAATGACACGTTATGGAAAAATACATAGATTAATAACCTTATACCAACAAAACATAACTCATCCATTATAAGGCATTAATTCAAGCTAAAAAATTGTAAAATAGAATACTAGAAAACTTCCTTGAAAATAGGGCACCGAATTTTATATGGGAACGACCTTAAATATGGAAAGATAAACTCGGTAATGAAGCTAGGGGATTATTAGACTTATTGATATTCATTCAACACACCCAATGATGCTTGAATCCATCCCAAAATTAAGAAGAACCCACCATGGGTGGTGGAGAGGAGGAATATGCATGCAGAGCGTTGATGGGTGAAAGGAGGGTTGAAATGGGGTAAAATACCTTTATGGGAATAAGTGGAAAATGCCAATTTTTCCATTTTAATGATCTTCACATTTCAGCCTCGGGGTCTGGGTGATGTTCCAACCATGTGGTGATAATTTACCTAGTGGTACCTACCTCGTATGGATAGTATAAGGTTAGAAAAACCATTTAAAGTCCATACTTCCTCCTTTGTAACTTTTTGGGGACCCATCCCATGGTCATCCAACCTCAGGTGCACGGTTTACTAGACTATGTAATTACTTCTAGGCCCCAGCACTAAGATTCATGTGTTCCCCTATATGGGAACATAATTTCTTTAATCTATGTCCCTATAGAAATTTGTCCCAACTATTTGTGATGAAAATTTAGTAGTAATTGTGCACCTCTATTTGTTTTTCCCAAAATGATTTTTTTCGAGCCTGATGCTCCCAAAACACTACTAAACACCCAAAAAACCTATCTTCACTTAATCACAATCTTAAAAACCCATTTTAAGTGTTTCAAATCTTTTATTTCTTTTAAAAATATTATTTTAGTAAATTTCACATACACTAAATAAGATATTTCAATTTTAGTTGGAGGATTCCATGGCTCAGTAACACGGTACCGTAAAATATCCCCACCATAGAACTTATCTTCCATGATAATACTTGGGGAATAGTTAAAACTCACTTTAAATAAATGGGTCGATGAATTCCCATTAGAATATTTGTGTTTCATTTGAAATTATAAATTCACTACTAATAATTCATTCGAACATACATTACATAAGTAATTAAAACATGAACCAATATTCCTAACCATTTATAAAACATTAAGATTGAACTTATATGAGCCAATGTAACCTGATACTAGTCTACATCATCATCTCATTCTTTATCCATCTCATGAAACATAGGACAATATTTTCTAACATCTAACTTCGTATTCTGGTCAATGATACTTGTAACCATCATAGATTCCTTTTTAAGAATACCAAAAGCATTATAAGTCTTATAATAAAATTATTCTCATGTTGATAAAATGGTTGATTCCCTATCGACCACATTTTGTGTAGACACCCATCTTTTCAGGAAAATCCTCAAAATTCCTTTTCATTATAGTGGCCTCATCCTGACGATGTGTCTGACGTGGTTCCTCATAGAATGCATTTATAAAAAAATCAATTCAATGCACTAACATCAGACTATTTTTGAAAATGATCGTCTTTAATTTATTATGCATCTGAAACCATATCCCAATTAATTTTATCCAAGTCACCTAAATATTTATTTGATTATTACCCTTAGAAACTATAACCATGTTCTAGTTATGTATCTTGTATAACTCTCATTCATATTATCATGTGATAGAACAAATGTCAGTTCATACCTGATCAATCGCATTGGGATTGTCACTCTGTAATTATTTTAATCGAGAACAACTATAATTTTAGGTAACCACAGAATAATGTACTAGAGTCTATGGATATCATCCAAGGTAGAATATTATTGGATGTTATAAGTGATATTTTAGTACATAACCATGATTTCTACATATTTAGAAATCTAACTAAGCTCAATCACAATATCTCTTCTAGATATCAATTTAAAGAAATGTCTAGTGTATGTGATTCCCACCAAGGCATTCCTACTCAAGAACCCATGTATCAATCGCAACTATTCATGCATCAATAAATATGAATGCTCCTAGAGTGAAACTAACAAAGACTGTATTTATCAATCCAATAGGGAATTAAATTTCCTCATTTAAAACCAATTATTTCCCAGTGTTCCATGGAATATTTTGCTATTTGTGAATTATCATCACTAAGACAAGAGTATGCTTACATGATGTTGATGATTACTATTAAGACCCGATCCAATAACATTTTATATATAACAAAGTGCACGTCTTTGTTCCCAAACAACCATATCCAGCAGTATATAATTTGAATAAGAAAACCTCCTCCGGTCATCTTCCATTAAAGATCATGGCTACACCTACCAATGTGTTATCATTAACTTACAATGATTCCATCTCTAACAAGACATTCCATGAATGTTTGAAAAACCCACTATATTCCAACCATGTATTATGGTGTACTTATAGGTTACATTAAAAAGACAACAATTTCATCAGCATGCTACCTTCCAAGCACAGATACACCTGATAAGTGTTACATTCTATGGGTCACTCAAGAACCCTAAGCCTAAACCTAGTATCCATAATCCATGAAATTAGATATCCAAGAATTATATTGAGATTCATAGCAGGTACTTGAAACTCAAACTACTCATCCTCATGTGATTTAAAAATTATCAATTACATTTCCAAATGTCCTTATATGATTATATTCCCTCTACTTGGAAGGATACATTTATTCCTTGACTGGTGTACCACTCCCCACCTTAGGTATGTTCTAATCATTAAATTATGGAAAATAAAAAATCTTCCCACAGAACAAACTCCATCCACCACCGAAGATAGTTTATAGATGTGGCCAATATTCTCTATCAATTGTTATAATGAAAAGAGTGTAAAACCAAAATTTAAAATAATGATATATTAGATATTATCTATATATACATGTTAAACTCTTTAAAAAATACTCACCCATTTCATTTGTATCAGGAATGGACAAGGAATCCAAACTAATAAGTATTGTTAGAACACACAATCCTCTTGCAATGTCATCCCCCGACACCAGGATAGCTCAAAATTCCATAGAGATCGATTTCATTCTCCTCTGCAATTGACCCAAGAATGAAGTTCAATAGTCCTAGGATTTGAAAAAAATTCACAAAACTCATGTGGTTCCCTATACCACTTTAGCAACATGGCGAGTACCATGTGTATCATTGTGTGCTACCATGATATTTTTTCAATACTACAGTTGATCTTTTAGTACTATTCATAGGCCTATCATCCATATCCATCCTTATATCTGTTGTCCCATACCAAAGTATTATCCTAGAGATGTATTATCCCATATGATTGTTAATCTGGATGATAACCTCCTCTGTCATCTATCATTGAAGGAAAATAATTGTGACAAGACCTATGAAGCATCCGACCATTCCCTATGCATGTCTAACCTATGGAAACTAAGCATTATCTGATACTCAAATCATTCATGATGTTCAACTTACCATATTACCACCCATATTTCTAGGGGGTTTCATCTTTTCATCGAGATTCCAACTCGGAAAAAATGCCACATTGTGTCTGAAACAATTCAATATCATTTAACAAGGTTTTTAATTTGTGAGGTTTCTACTAACCCTATGCTATCCACATGCCAAAATATAAATAATCGACCATTAATCTGGATCCACTCTAAAAAATTCACTATGACCTACAACCTGTCATTTAGGTTCAATGAATACTAAGAAGAATTCATGGAAGCCTATAGTCAATGCTTTCATTTTTATTTTAATGAAAATATGATGAAAGTATTTAAGATATCAGTAATAGAAGGTCGAAAATGAGAACACCATTTTAAGGTCCCATTTAATCTATTTTAAGTGTTTTCCATTTACACGTAAGTATTTTATGTGCCTTAATTTATGAATGGCCATATACTAGTTATGAATAACAACCACACTTGGTACTTTATGTATCTAATGCTATAAATAACATTGGCATTTTATATCAAACTTCCTTTTATGTATTATTTATTTAGATGTCATCATATCACAATTTATGTATTTTAGATTATAATTTAATTTTTTTTCTTGTTATTTATCCATAAGGACTCTCACAGTTATGATGGGATAAAAAACTATCCCTTAAAAGCTAAAGTGGAAAACACACTTTGGGTATTAACTGAAATTTTAATTAACTAACACCTCATATAAGAATAAATTAATGGAATATAACAAGTCTCTTTGTTAAATTGGATTGGATCAGTTAAATAACACTACAAATTTGTACATAACACATTATAAGTAGTTTCAGTCAAATTAAATAATTATCCCTATGTAGCATGAGTACACCCTTATGGGGCTTACACTAATAAAAATAAGAATATAATCAACCTATAAGTGTATCATCAAACCACCATGGGTCCATATAAATTAAAATCAGTTATAGTTGAGTTATTATATATTTGAAATGACATTAATGGTGTTATTTCATTAACAACATGCATGAACTGACCAACATGGGACCAGTTGTGCATTTAGGAAATTAGTTATAAGGTTTGACATGAAAAATTCATATATGCATAGGACATTATAATTATATACTTATACCAAAACTCATTTATATGAATTACCATCCCCTAATTTTAAAGGTACTTGCGGTTATAACATTCGACTGGAAATCATATAGATTCCTATAATTTTTTAATTTTGGTCTTAGAATATAACGATTTCATAGGTAATGGTATGATTATATTGGTTACCCTTACTAGTTTATAAGGGACCTTAAACATTGTAAACTATTTGTTGGTTGGGGTAGATGAATCAAGAAGTGGGTGAATTGATTATAAATAAAAATTTCTGTTAAAATTGGTTTGTTAGAATAATATCCCCCAATTAAAATATAATCAATGTAAGTTTTTATTGAATTTATAAAAGTTCTGAATGTTATATTAATTTATTTTAAGATTAAGTAGTTCTCATCTTTACCAATCTAAATATTAGAAGAAATTTTGAAACAAAACTACTGATTCAAAATAGATATAAACACTTGATAAATATACTATCAATGTTCTATATTGTTTTATTTGAAATTACATAAACACATATCATATTAAACTAAAAGATCAATAAACATCGTATAAAAACAAGAGGATCAGTCTTAAGTTGAGTCTTAATCCTCTTCACTTGGTGATCACCTGACACCAAGTCATTTATATTAATGAACTTTGGATCCACACCTTTGATCATGGTTCACAACCACACACAGGGCTATCTAGGTGACACTTGACCTCAACCATTGTTATTCGTGGGAAAATAAACAAACAGATCAGACATGATCTCTTCAACTGATTTACGTGGGATACAAGAGTAAAAATATATTGAGTGTGAAGATATTTAGTATCCTATAGTTATGTACAGGAGACAGTGTGTTTGAAACAAACATATGCACACACTTCTCAAAAAGTAAATACAAGATCACAACAGAATTAAAAATGAAGAATAAAGTTTAGAAATATATGTCTGTTATGCAGTGAAGCTATGGACTCTATGGATGAAGTGAAAAGGATGTTTGAGTCCTCTTCTAGAAGTTGGCTCTAGAACTGAGTATCACAACCTCTACAATCTGTCTTCCATGAGTTAAAAGGTCATCTCTTGGATGTTAGGATGTTGAGAGAAGTTCGGCAGGTTATTACTTGTAATATTGCAAACTCCTTGTGTATTCAAGATTCGAGTTATTCTATTTGAAATATATTGCACAGTCACACGATATGCCTTTATTTTTATCACTAGTTTTTAAGGGTGGGATTGTAATCCTTTTATACTTCAAGGTCCAGTAGGAATAAAGATCTCCCCATGTGCATGTACCTAAAACTATCTACGGATAGTCCTACATAGAAGATTAAATAATTTCAGAAACATTAATTTGTCAAAATATGACCAGTAAAAATAAATTTGAATTAATAAATATAAACAATTATTTATGACTATCAGTGAGTCATAGGTATCAATGACTCATTTTCATCATTCTGTCATCGGTATGTCATCATCGATCTATAATCAGTATGTCATCATTGGTCTATCATTAGTCTGTCATCATCAGTATGTCATCATCTGTTTGTCATCAGTTTATCATCATAGGTCAGTCATCATGGGTCTATCATCAGTCTGTCATCATCAGTCTGTCAACATTAGGCTGTCATCATTGGTCTGTCCTTGGTCTATCATCAGTTTGCCATCAGTTTTTCATCGTTCTGTCATCATTTGTGAGTCATCATCGGTGAGTTAAACATCAGTGTGTTGACCATCGATGTGTCGTCCATCGGTGTTTCGAACATCAGTGTGTCGAACAATGGTGTGTAGAACATCGGTGTGTCTTCAATTGCTGTGTTGAACATCGATGTGTCGAACATCAGTGTGTCGATCATCGGTGCGTCAACTGAACTATCAGTGCTAGGGACTCTGAGAAACTTATGAAGTGTATGTCTTACACAAAACAGTACTAGATTAAGTGACATCCAACAAATACATGTAAATATACATTTCTAAACATATTGAAGCATAGAAATAGTTTATTGACTTATTTAAATATATTGTACTGAATGAAATAATTTATTTACATAGAGATGTTAGATGGCATGAAATAATTGAATTTGTGGAATGAAATTATTTGTGACTATGAAAACCACTATATCATAGAGGATCTAACAATATCCCCCTTTTTGATAATAAAAAATTATAGCATACATATAATGTTATGGAAAAATAATAGCTTGAATTTGCATACTTCAATGAATGTGATTGTTCAATATAACTAATGCTTTCCCGTGTTTGGGTTTTTTTTTTAAATCTCCCACTCAATTACTAGATCAAATAAAATTAATATATATTATGTTGAGTACATTCCATGTTCCTTATGCAAGATTTTCTCCCCCTAAAATTAATAATTTATGACTTTTATCTCCCTTTCAAAATTAGAAAAGAAAAGAAAAGGATAAATAAGGACACCATCCACCACTAAGGGTTTGGCTTCTGAGGGGATTTCCCTTTTCTGAAGGATCATCAGTAGGATCAAAATGTTTGGCAGTGGTAGAGGGATGATATGTTTTGATGATAACATAAGGTAAGGAAACACCTATTTGGATATATCCTTCAAGGCTAGGCCTTTTTTCTGACAATACATGACTTGGAGATTACTCTATAATGACCGGTTGAATCAGGGAAAGAGCCAAAGAAATAGTTATTGGAGAAGGAGGCTGAGAGGTAGTGCCAATAGAAGCAGCAAGAGGAACCACAATTGCTTCAGCCTGAACATGGAGATACAACATAAGGAGCTTGATGAAATCATTAATGATTTCACCACCATATTTCATGGCTTTCTCAAAATAGTCCTTATTCTACATCAATCTATTTATAACCAGGGTAAACTCCTTCAACATAGTAACTTGATTCTTGAATAATTCAGTTACTAGAGGTATTCTGATATTTTCAGATAAATATTTGAATGTATTGATGATATCATGCTTGGTATAGATCTTAGTAAAGTACTTATCCACTTTCTCTTGAGTCTCTTCTGATAAGAATAGGCTTTATTAGTGCATTGTGTTATGATATTGTACACAATATCTTTATTTATACGTACCATTTTAAGAGTTTCTTTATCTAAAACACTCTAATGATATTTGAGTTCCTCTCTCATCACAACTTTGAGATATTCCAAATCAACAACAGCACCTTTTCCACTTCTATAATTGGATGTGTGAGTAATAATTTTTCCAAGATCTTCTTTAAACATTATCAAATCTACACTTAGTAGATAAGTCACCAAGTTCTTAAGAACATCTATCACACCACTAAATGATGTATTGAAATTAGAGGTTAGATAATTTAACTCATTTCTCATCATCTGTACTTCTTCTCTTATCATGGTATTATGTATAATGATGGTTTTGGATGTGGTAAAAAGATTTGGTTGAATATCCTGGATCACCAACCTTGCAATGTTTGCTAAATCTGCATATGAAATACCTATTGAAGTAGAGGATTCACTTCTAGATCCAACTGAGGCTTTCACTGACTCAAAAATATCATTTTTGAATCCCTATAAATTAGCCTTAGTTCCATAGTCACTAGGCACTATCTGTGCTACTGAATCTACTACTGGAGGTGAAACTGGTGGAACAAGTGCAATAGGTTCTGCTTCAGCTCGGGCCTATAGAGTAGGAGGATGAGGCACCCTCTCCTCATCAGAGTCATATTACAACCCAAATTTAATGTATCTTCGATCATTATTCCACTCTCGAATACAGGTCCAGTCTCTTGGCTAAATAGTGTCAATCTCGGCCCTTCTTCCATGAGGTTCAGGTACAACTTCATCTTCATATACTTCTTTAGATTTTCCTATATACATGATAACATTTCTTGGCACAAGAACCAACTAAACATGTGGTTCTGTAAGTGCCCCAACCACTTCAACTTCTCCAGGAACATCCTCAACCTAAGGCACTTGATCCCTAGCCTCTTCCTTATGGCCAATATCCATAAGTTCCTTCAATTCATGAATGATTTATTTATTCTCAATAATTGGATGTAGAGGTCTGTACTCATGACCAACATCTCCATGATCAACAGCCTCCTGTTTAACAAGATTAGAACCATCAGAATCTCTATGTACATATTCCTCACTGGATATGTCAACTACTTGGTGTCACACTTTTAACGAATCACTTATATGCTCATCATTACCAAATTCATCATCATTATCATTATCATCATCATCAGACTCCTAATTTGAATTACTCACATAGCCTTCCATACAAGTAACCTCTGTCTCTTCCTCATCCTCATCACCTAACAAAGGTTCCCTTTTTGTTAAATCCAATTGTGGACTTGCATGTCCATAGGACATGTCTTTTGGTCATTCAACAATATCATGATCCCTCCTATCATCAAAAGGAGGTCCTTCTCCCCTCAGAAACTCAACCTCATCTTTCTCATTATAATAAATAGGTTTCTCCCTTAGTTTGAGGCCTAGAACAACTTGATCCTTTGTTCTGGTAAGATGGTCAATCAAATAGAATTCTTCATACACCCTTTCCTCATCAGCTGCCAAGTATTTTACCATGGGTTCTAAAATATCTTCATTCTCTTGAAAATATCATTTTGAAGGAAGAAACCACTACATGATCTTATCACTTCATCTCCATCTTCTACATAGCCCAAATTCATTAACATAGAAGTTACCTTCTTGGTACAGTACAAACATGTTTCCTTCATGGATGGATTTATCATATTAAAAACATGCACCATTGGATACCCACAAAGGTTCACCTTTATCCTATTTTTCAGCAGATAGATCTAAAATACATCCCGATACTTCACAACGGAAAAATATCCCTTCCTTGGGATGATTTGATGTTGAATAAACTTTAAAAGTAACCTAGCCTCTCCATCAAATTCACTGGAAGTAGTCCTCCTAAATTCTCCACTCATAGTCAGCTTCTTCAGAGCATCTTCACACGAAAACAAATCAGTAGAATATGGAATATTATCCAGATAATCAGCAGAGAAATCGTCATGTGGCACCTCTTTGCACTCAACCCATCCCTTAGATGAAAAAAGATATCTCTTATCCCTTCACCACTGATACCATCCTTGTTTTTTTAGCTCCATCCAGGTTTATCTTCAAATTTTGATAAAACTCATGTACTAGTTGTGGATAATAAGGTCTTTCATTTTTTTAGAACTAGCTCAGCCACCCATGATATTTCAGTACTCCCAACAAAAATGACTTCCTTGATAGAATCCACTCAGCAGACACTTCCTTCTCAGTTGTAACTACTCATCTTTCCAAACATTTTATTGTTGTCCCAGTGGACTCACCCTTTAGATGCTTAGAAGATGGAGATTTTATCGCCTCTTCCATCATGCACTTCATCCTTACCATTACAGTGGTTTAAATTACAAGGAGTTTAGAGGAGAGTTTCAAGAGAGAGAGTAACAAAGGGTTGATGGATTTTTTGGTAGACGGAATGTGAAAGGTCAAAGTGGATTGAATTTGATTTAACATTTAGCGATCGTAAAATCATAAAACATAGAATTTAAATGCGGAAAAAGAATATAAAACAATGTTGTTTTATTTAAAATAGACATAATTACAAAAGGGTCCTTAAATACATCGATTTCATATACAAAATTTTAGGAGATCTATTTCACTAATATGTTTCTATGGATCAGTTTCACTGATCGGTTTAAAGGGATCATTTTCACTGATCAGTTTCAAGGGATCAGTTTCACTGATCTTTTTCAAGATATTGGTTTCACTGATTGGTTTCATGGAATCGGTTTCACTAATCGAATTCAAGAGATCGGTTTCACTGATCAATTTCTTGGGATCAGTTTCACAGATCAGTTTCAAGTGATCGATTTCACTTATCAATTTCAAGTGATCAATTTCACAGATCTGTTTTAAGAGATTGGATTCCCTAATCAGTTTCAAAGGATCTGTTTCACAGATCCATTTCACATATCGTAGAGGTTTGACAAGACTTTATAGATTTATCATTCCTAGTCATGTATGATAAATTTCATTCTCTCAAAGTTTGAGGGTTTAGTGAAAATGTTAGAAAGTTGTTGCTCAGTCCCGATAACCTCAAGAGTTTTATCACCTTTTTGATAATGATCACTCAAAAAAAGGATGTATTGCATAAATATGTTTTGTTCTAGAATGAGAAATTAGATTCTTATAAATTTTAATTCCACTTTTTTGTCACAGTTTGTGGGGATATGTCTTAATTTCTATTCATAGTCTAATAAAGTGTGTTTCATCCACAAAATTTTTGCACAACAACTTCCAGTAGTAATGTATTCTACTTTAGCGGTTGATAATTAAACTAAATTTTTTTTACTACACCATGATATTAGAGACTTTCCAAAAAATGACATGTTCCAGAGGTACTATTTCTATCTAACTTACATCCACCAAATTCATCATCTAAATAACTAACTAAATCAAAAAGTTTTCTTTTAGGATAAAACAATCCAAAATAAGTTTTACACTTGAGGTATTTGAAAATTCATTTAACAGCATTTAAATGTGACTCTTTAGGGTTTTCTTGAAATATTGCACACATACACACGCTAAACATAATATCTGGCCTACTAGCAGTTAGGTACATAAAACTCCCAATCATTTCTCTATAAGCAGTTTGATCAACTAATTTTCTATTTTCATCGATATCTAACTTAGATGTAGAACTCAAAGGGGTTTCCCTACTCTTAATGCTATAAAAACCATATCTTCTCATAATATCTTAAGTTTACTAAATTTTATTTATAATAATACCTTTATTATTTTGTAATATTTGAAATCCAAGAAAATATTTGTGTTCACCCATTAAACTCATTTCAAACTCACTTTACATTATTCTTGAATAATCGTTACATAAAGAATTTTTAGAAGATTCAAATATATTATCATCTACATAAACATGGGCTATTAAATCTTCTTTTGAAATTATTTATATAAAAAATAGGATCTTCAAGTCCTTTTCTAAAACCATTATAAATAAATAAAATTACGCAACCTTTCATACCAAGCTCTTGGGCCTTGTTTCAAATTGTATATACCTTAGATAATTTGAACACTTGATCTGGAAAATGTGGATTTTTAAAACCTAGGGGTAGTTAAAAAACATCATCAATTATATAACAATTAAAGAATGCAAATTTGAAATCCATTTGGTAATGTTTAATATCCTAGTGTGCTGCATAGGCATGTAAGATTCTAATTACTTCAAGTATTTATACTTGTGCCAAGGTCTTTTAATAATCAATTCCATCTCCTTGATTATATCCTTGTGCAACCAATCTAGAATTGATTCAAACTATATTTACAACTTCATCTACTTTATTTAAAAACACCCATTTGGTTCCTATGGAAAGAATATCCTTCGGTATATCTATATGTTTCCAAGAATTATTTCTTTCAAATTTATTATGTTCTTATTTCATGGCCATTAACCAAAATTCATCATTGATTGAATCATTGATATTTTTAGGTTCAATTTGTGACAAGAAGGCTTGATGTTCAACTTGGTTTCTCAAGGAAGCTCTAGTTTGTGTCCCTCTATCTAAATCATCAACAACAACATCTAAGTGATGATTTTAAGGATCCTAGTTGGTCAAGAAAAGGTAGGACTAGTAATTTTAGGTTGATCAATTTGATCTGGTTCATTATGGATAGAATCTAGGGAATTTTCCAAACATGAAGTTTTCACATATTCCTTCACATAATTATTTGAGACTATATCATTAATGTACAGATTGTGCATATCCTCATCAATATTTTCTAGTGCGGTCTTGGGCTCATGTGGAATTGTTTCATCAAACTTGACATATACAGATTCCTCTACACAGTTTGTTTTCTTATTAAAGACACTATAGACCTTTCTTGGTGTGTAATATCCAAGATATATTCTTTCATCACTTTTGGGGAAAAACTTATCTAAATTATCTTTAGTGTTCGTAATATAAACATTACATCCAAACATATCAAAATAACATACTTTGGGATTTAAATTATTACAAAACTCATAAGGAGTTTTCTTAATGATGGATCTCATTAAGACTCTATTTTTTATGTAAAAAGATGTATTAATAGCTTCATCCCATAAGTAAATGGGTAGGTCATATTCATTAATCATAGTTCAGGAAATTTCTTATAGGGTTCTATTTATTCTTTCTACCACACTATTATGTTGAGGTGTCCTAGTGGAAGATAACATATCAATATCGCCATTTTTTTAGAAAAAAGATTCAAAATCTTGATTCTCATACTCACGGTTATGATCACTTCATAAGGACTTAATCATAAGTCCACTAAGATTTTTTACAGTCCTAGCATACTTGGTATAGTGAGAACAAGCTCTATTCATGTGAGTTAAGAAAAAGGACCAGGTGTACCTAGAGATATCATCTACAATAACATAATCATAGTTCTTCCCATTTAGACTTTCAACTCTAGATGGTCCAAAAAAATCTTTCTGAATCGGCTCAATAGGTTGAGAAGTATTTATTATTTCTTCAGTTTGAATGAGATTTTATATTGCTTTCTTTTTTGAAAAAAAATTACACACCATATTATCTGGAAACTCTAATTTGGGTAGGTATTTAACAAATACTTTTCTATTTAACTTCTAAATATAGGGTATGTTTCAATGTCCTTGTCTTTTATTCCAAATCCAAGACACTTTATGAAAGTGATTTAGACAAGAGACATTCTGTGTGGATATTTTGTCTATATTTATAGCATATGCATTATCTTTTCTAAGAGTAGTAAATATTAAGTAATTATTATCATAAAAAACATTGCATGAATCATTTATGAATTTAATACTAAATCCATTATCCCACAATTGAGTTATGTTCAGTAGGTTATACTTTAATCCATCAACATACAGTACTTTAAAAATTGAAATAGAATTAGGGTTACCATTCTGGCCTAGTTTGATGATTTTTCTTTTACCATTTTCACCAAATGTGACATGTCCTTAATCAATCATGATATGACTTTTAAATATTGAATAATCTCCTGTTATATGTATTGAACCTTCATTGTCCATGTACCACAACTTTCTATAGGATCTTTTTAGGCACTTTACCTACAAAACATTTAATCCACGAAACAACTTTTGTACCCATATTTGTCTGGGTCCACATACATTAGATATATAAGATTTAGAAACCCACAATTATCTTATGAAATTCTAATTTGTAGAATATTGAGTATTTGGAAAATATTTTGTGTGTGTTCTTGAATAATTGGATGCAGTAAAATAATTCTTGGAACCGAGAATTGTTGTAAAATTCTAGTTTTAGAAAAATGTAGCATATTTTCAAGATCTGGTTACAAAAAGTGGTTTAGATCGATTCTGTTGACCTTATTGATATCTTATACAAGAATTAAACCTAGGAGAGATTTTTTTACCCAGAATTTGAGTAAGGTTAATTTTATCATAGGTAAACGTTTATATTCCTTTCTTTAAATTCTCATTTGACATTGTTAACCCGTTGTTCTCTTTGAGTAGTCAATCATTTTTCACTTTTTTAGTTGTAAGTTCATATTTAACAGTCACCATAAGAGCATGTTGTTTCTTTAAATATTTATACTTATCTTTCCACTCATTAAATTTTTCTTCTAGGAAGTTTCAATATTCAAATAATTCATCATTTTTTATATTCTCTGACTCACTTTCTTTTTTAGAATAATAAGAATTATTTACAGGAGAGTCTAAGGTTACCTCTATTGTGTTCATCATTAAACACATATTAGCTGGATACTCTTTCTCATTTTGAGAAGAACCAGATTCCCTGGAGCTACCCTTAGAGGCACTCCAGGTGTCCTTCAATACTTTCTTATATATTCTATCCTTATTTTCATACTTTTCTTGTATTTCATCTTTGTACAGTAATCCATGAAGTTCCCATTCCTTTTACATTAATAGAAAATTATCTCTTCTAACTTATCATTTCTCTTCTAATCATTCTTCCAATTTCCCTTGTTATCATACATTCTTTTGTAATTGGACTTTCTGAAAAAATTCTTTTTCCAATAAATTTTCATGAATCCTATGGCCTGCTGGGCCATTTCATCATCACTGTATAAATATAATTCTTCACTATTAGAACTATCAATATAATACTGAGATTTCTCCTTGTATTTACATTTAGATGTAGTTGTCTTGAAAGCTACAAAAATTCTTTTGGGTTCATCCTCTTCTTGATTTACCTTCAATTCCTTTTCATACATCATTAATTTTCCAATTAATTTCTTCACTGGAATCTTATCAATTTTTCCCAAATCTCTATTAGATACAAATGTACCTCACCATCTCTCTAGTAATAATCATAGAAGACTCGTAATATGCTCTTTAGCTACAACTTCTCTTCCTAATGAAATCATGGTATTCACAATTTCATTAAAACTGAGATACAAATCCGAAATAGATTCATCGGGATTCATTGCGATGTTTTCATATTTAATATTATATGTATTTAATCTTATTTATTTAACATTAGATGTTCCCTCTTGATAAATAGACAGAGTGTCCAAAATTTCATTTGCAGTTTTACAAACAGAGATACAGTTAAACTCTTCATCTCCTAGTGCACAGTACAAAGAATTCATTTCTTTACAATTAATTTTAAAGTAATTCTTGGAAGGTTCATCCCATGTGATTCATGAAGTTTCAAGGATTTCATATTTACTTTCAATAGCATTCTAGATTTCAAATCCCATTATATCTAGATGTATTTTTATTTTAGGCTTCCAATGAGTATAATTAGTTCGATTAAATAAAGGAGGTCTATTGGTATAATCCCCATCTAATATATTATCCTTGATATAGATTGTAAAATAATTTAAAAGATTTAAAAAATTTGATATAACAGAAATTTTTAGATCTTTTAAAAAAAAACTATAATCACAGTTGACAAGATTTGAAAACTGACAATACTTGTTAGGCCTTTAATACCAAATGTTGGTCATAGAAGATGACTCAAATGGGGGTGAATTGAGTATCTATAAATATTTCTGTTAAAATTGGTTCATTAAAAGAATATCCCCCAATTAAAATATAATCAATGTCAGTTTGTAGTGAATATATAAAAGTCCTGAATATTCAATTAATTTCTAAGAAGATTGATTAGTACTCATCTTTACCAATTTAATGATTAGTCAATCTTTTGAAACAAAACTATTGATTCAAAATATATATAAACACTTGATAAAATGACTATCAATGTTTAATTTAGTTTTATTTGAAATGACATAAACACATATGAGATTAAACTAAAAGATAAAACACAATGGATAAAAACAAGAGGTTCAGTCTCCAGATGATAATTAATCCTATCCACTTTGTGATCACCAACCACTAAGTAATTTATATTAATAAACTATTGATCCACACCCTGGATCAGGGTTCACAATAGAACACAGGGATGTCTAGGTCACACATAACCTCTACCATAGTTATTCATGGGAAAAAAACAAACAGATCTCATAGGATCTCTTCCACTGCTTAATGTGAGATACAAGAGTAAAAAGAGACAGAGTGTGAGGATATTAAGTATCCTCCAATTATTCACAGGAGACAGTTAGTGTGAAATAAACAGATTCACACACTACTCAAAAAAGTAAACACAAGATCAAAATAAGGTTATAAATTAATAATAGAGTTTATAAATCTTTGCTTGTTATGTAGTGAAGCTCTGGACTCTATGGATGCAGCGAAAAGGGTCTTCAAGTCCTCTTCTGAAATTTGGCTTCAGAACAGAGTATCACAGCATTTGTACTCTAGCTTCCTAGAGTAAAATGTTTAGCTCTTGGATGTTAGGATTTTGAGAGATTTTCATCACGTTATTGCTTGTAATATTGAAAACTCCTTTTTTAATCAAGCTTTAGGTTCTTCTATTTTAAATATCTTGCAAATTCACCTAGTTTTCCTTTATTTTTCTCACTAGGTTTTTAAAGTTGAGATTGTAATAATTTTATACTTCAAGGTCCAGTATGCACGAAGATCTCCCCACGATCATGTACCTCGTAATGTCTACAGATCGTCCTAAACACAACATTAAATAATGTCAAAAACATTAATTTGTCTAAATATGAACGATAGAAATAAATTTGAATTAATAAATTTGTAACGGTTGTTTATGAATATAGGGGAGTCATAAGTACCAGTGGATCATTTTCATTAACCTGTCATCATCGGTTTGTCTTCATCGATCTGTCATTAGTCTATCATCATCGGTGTGTCATCATCGGTCTATCATCATCGATCTGTCATCATCGGTCTATCATTAGTATGTCATCATCAGTGTGTCATCATCGGTCTCTCATCAGTTTATCACTAGCGGTCTGCCATCATCGGTCTGTCATGATCAGTTTGTCGTCATCCGTCTGTCATCGGTCTGTCATCATCAGTCTGTCATCGGTCTGCCATCATCGTTCTATCATCATTAGTCTGTCATCAACGGTCTTTCATCAGTCTTTCATCATCGGTGTGTTATCGTTCTGTCCTCATCGGTGAGTCGGCATCAGTGAGTTGAACATTGGTGTTTCGACCATCGGTGTGCCATCCATCGGTGTCTCGAACATCAGTGTGTCAAACATCGATGTGTCGAACATTGGCGTGTCAAACATCGGTGTGTAAAATATTGTTGTGTCAACTGAACTATCGGGGATAGGGATTCTGAGAAACTTATGAAGTGTCAATCTTACATAAAACATTACTATATTAAGTGATATCCAAAAATACATAAAAATATATACTTGTAAACATATTGAAGCCCAAAAATTGTTTAATGAATTATGGAAATATATTTTATTGTATGAAAAAATTGATTTACTTAGAGATATTAGAGGGCATGAAATAATATAATTTTTAGAATGAAATTATTTGTGATTTTGAAAACCACTATATCATAGAGGGTCCAACACTATTATTGTCACCCATTTAACTACATCCATAAATGTTTCATCCCATGAAACCAATGTTCAATGACTAAAATAGGCATTTGTTGGTTAGTTAATGTACCACCATCAATCTATATAGTAAAAGACAATTTAGGTTGAGGTAAACACTTTAACAACCAATCTTATATCATAAATAAATCAAATAATTCTATCACTGAGTAATAAATATACATGAAAATGGAAATTTAACACAAAAAAGGTATACAAATAAATATGAAATAACAGTCCAACTGGAAACATCCAATATCTATTAGGAAGTCATGTAATGTGACCTACATGGAATGGAAAATGCATGGAATGTGAATTCCTATGTTCCTGTAATAATTAATGTAACAATACTTTATTTTTATATCAATTCAAGGTTAAAATACCCTATATATCAAAAATCAAAAAAATAGTTGAAATATATCAACCAATATTAATGAAATAATAATCAAATTTAACGATGAACAACATGTACAACAATCTCATTCCTAGACACTTGGTCTTTTCCCCATGAATTGGTTGATCCCTCCTAGAAATGGATATTAACTACATGGTCACAAATTCCTTGTATCCTATATACCAGCCCAAAATATTAAGAAAAAGTAAAATAAATCGATAATATAACTATATAACATCTCATCCTAACTCACTATAAAAATAGAAGTTTGACTGGTCACCACATAGTCTCAATCACACCTCCTTATATAGTAAAATATGATGACTAGTATTGAGGGTTTAAATGTTCTATATAGAAAGACTATAAAATTTTGATTAGTATCAAAAACATTCAAAACAAATAAATAATAAATATTCATAAGATAAAAATACTAACTGAAAAGGTAAAACACTGATAAACTAGACAACTCCAAATAATACAATCATTAATGTCCATGTGATGCTACAATGTACTAAAAGAAGAAGTACAAAAGTTAATTCAGGAACAATAAAAAATAAAAGTAAAATATCAAAGGCTATCTCAATGAGAATCCTAATAATTAGATCAGTCATATTCTCATAATCTCCCTTGTCCATGTACAAAACACAATTGACAATCCATGATATTAAACATACAACCATAGGGTCTACCTAGGTACCACCATGCTATAAGAATAGGCAGTGAGATAAACATTATAGGCCAAACCAAAATTTCATAAATCTATATAGTCTTCTATTATAATATATAGTACTATGAAGGTATATCAATAATACTGAAAATAAATAAATTTAAACTAGTCTCACATGGGTTCCTCAAATGAAACTTGGCTGAACGAACCTACATTGACCTGAAATAGAAGATCATTGATATGTGTTAACAAAAATATATGTGTTTATATTCATAAAAACTTTTTTATATATATATGAAAATTATTTTTAATAACATATTTAGACATATTTATAGATATAAAATGCTAATGAGGACCTAAGGTATAAGACAAAGGGATCAACGTTGTAGTAGCACAAGAATCACTCCTTTAATTAATACAACAACAAAAAAATATAATCCAAGGATCATATCCCACATCATGAAAGTATAAATTACATATAGAACCATGGGTAAACAAATAAAATAAATGAAATAGTAATCAAACATGTAAAAAATTATCAAATTTCCTATATGCATGTACATGGTATTCCTGCCTATGCTTTCATGCATCACTCAAAGAGAAATTTAAATCAATTAACCAATGATCTCATCAAAGTAATTATATATAAAGAACCAATGTATCTCTCCATGGTTCGTTATAATTCATTTAACCCAATGATCCCATCCAAGTTTTTCTACATAAGGAACATGAGTATCACTCAAGGATTAACATAATCCTATAACCTTTGATCTTATCCATTACATTATGTGTGAGGAACCCAAGTATTTATCATTGTACATGTAATATCAATCATCCTATGATCCCATCAAAGGAATTATATGTAAGGAACCTAATTATCTTTCTTGGTGTACATAATTCATTCATCCCATCTAAGTCATTACATAGTAGGAAAAAAACTATCACTCATGACATAATGTAATCCATTCAGCCAGTGATCCCATCCAAGTAATTTCATAGAAGGAACCCATGTATCACTAAATAATTAGATTAATTCATTCATCTATTGATCCTTTACAATTAATTTAATTGAAGTAAAAAAAGTTTCTCTCAATAATACAAATAATTAATTAAAAAATTAAATTAATGCGATAACGAATTCCATATTACAATTCAAGTACATAGATTGGGCTATTCAATTTATAAGTAATTGGGTAAGCCATGGGATGGTATATTCCATTTATCATTTAAACTAGAAAAGAAAATTCAATTAATATTATTAATCATTTCACCTGAAAATGAAGTATTACAACACTCTATTTAAAAAAACTTTCACAACCATGGGTAAATCATTTCCTTAAAAATTTCACTCAATTATAATTAGCTATTTATTTTATTAAGAACGATTATTTCATAATATAATTAATTATTGTAATCTAGGTCAGTCGACTACACCATGTATAGTTCATTAAATTAAATTTAACCATTCTACTTGAAGTAATGTAAGCTGACATACTCAAAGGGGTGAATTTAATTCCATATCTAAAGCTTAAGGGTCATGTCATTAAAAAATCACACCCTAAGGGGGTGGATTGACTTGAGGTGACAAACCTCCATTGGTTAAATTAGATTCACACTGACTATTTAAATTAAGGAATTTGGTTATATATATTTAATTTAAAATTTTAAGGCTGATTCATGGATAATATAGTGTGCGACATAGTGGTGTATTTCTGTAATCTTGAAGACGTTAAGGGAAAATTCATATACCACCTACCTTATACCAAGGAATATTCACTCATAAATTAATGGTATTTTATTTGATATGGAATTATAGAAACCCAAGCTTCCCATACATGGATATTACTTATTTTTAGGTGATTACTCAATACATTACACAAACACTTTCTTGATGACCATAACAATTTTGTGCCTTTGGAAACTTTTAACAAAATATTATAATATATTGGAAAAAAATCAATGTTTCCCACAAATATCATCCCATTTATAAATCATTATAGATATACCATATATAAAACCTTTATTCATAACTAGGGGAATTTTAGCATAAGAAACGGTGAGATCGTATGTTCAGTAAGGGTATACAAGAGAAATTTCTAAAGTAAACATGAGAATGGGGGTATGAGAACTTGTGAATAACATAAGAAAACCATATCCTACCTATAAAAGATAAAAATATTGATTTATGACATAATTATTGGATGTTCCTAAGACATTAATCATACCTGGATAAAATAAAATTAGTCCTGACAGTATAACTTTGGCAGAAGAGAGAGAATTGTTTCATACACATAACCATATAAAATCATTTCCTTAGTAGTTAAAGATCATTACCAAAACATATCATGAAACTCCATAGGTGGATACACATTCTATACACGATACACTACCTACCCAGTGGAACCCCATTTCTCATAGTGGAATATCTTCACTCCTTAAACCATAATAGTAGTGAAGGTTCACTCCCAAGATCGTCATAGTGGAAAAATAATGTTACTAAACTGAGATCACACCATGTTTTAGTCATTTCTATCTAATGAGATATAAATATTTTCCCAATTTATTGGAAGGAAATATAGTTCTAACCCATATTTTTTTATACTGTAACCACTAACTTTGGTTATAGAATAACCATCATCCTTAATTATAATGTAACCACCATCACATAATGAAAATCATACATATGTGTGCCATAAGATCATAAAACATTCATCATATCAACACCTATGAAATAAAATGGGCTTAACAAAAAATCATCATAAGAAAACATGTGGAAAGTAAACACGTTTCTTAATCATTTCACTATTTCATCAAATCCTATCTCATGTAAAAATAATAGGTTTTCATAAGCATCTTATCATGGTATTACCCATGGATGGGAAATGGGATTTGTAAACATCATGTCATTATTAACTTGAACCATTCATAGATATAGTATGAATGGTATCGTTGTATCATATCCCATTTAAATAAAAAGTACCCTTATAGAAATTCATCTTATATGGGGAAGTATTTTGAAAGAAAAATCACACGAATCATTTCTTGAGAAAAATAACCCTTATTTGAAAATAACTTTTTAAAGGAAAATTAATATAATATTTTTGAAATAACTTTATTTGAAAATAACCTTGACAACATAAATTTTAATCACTAAAAAAGCATTTAAAATATTTCTTAAGGAAAATATACATTCCACATTTAAAAATACTATTCAAAACTAAATAAATTTTCAAAATCATTTTCATTTTAAATTAATTTATTTAAAATAAAAAAATTACCATAATTTTAAGGAAAATATATTCTTTAAAATTAACATTGAAAACATATAATATAAGCATAGAATCAATGATAGTTCAAGACAACAATATATATTATTCATGTTTCCCATGATAAAAAAATATATAAATTTCATGTTTTAATTAAACACCAAACCAAAATTGTTTAGAAAATAGCATTAATATTATTTTCAAAAAAAAATTGTAAAAATTACTAAAAGAGTAAAAATTTCATTCATAAATTATTTGTATAAATTTAAAAACACTTTTGGAAACATTTTTAGAAAACTTGCTTTTCGCAGAAAAAAGGGTTTTGACCAAAAATAAAATCTTTATTAAAAAAATTCATATGGAACTGTTGAGTGCATAAATAATGAAAAGTGAAAGAAAAAAAATATTCTCATGAAATAAATATATCAAAATAAAATTTATGTGTTTATTGAGATATGAATCAAAATATTATATCATTGGAAACATTATCGTAAACACTCCCAATAAACGATGAGATTGTAACATAAAATATTTACCAATTTTGTAACAAGGTAACATAATCCCCATTAATTAATTTAATTAAATGAATCATAAAATATCAATATGTAAAATTTATTTCTAATATTAATTTTCATAGTTTCTATATATACACCTTTTACAAGAGGATTGGTTTATAATATTATCAAATGTCTCAAAGAAAGACATTGAGAAAAAAAATACATTGCCTCATTGGTAAATTTTGTACTATAAAAACCAAGAAATGGATATCATCCAATAGAGATGTAAATAAAATCAAAATTAAGTATAATAATAATAAAATACATTCATTGGAATTATATAAACTGCATAAAATAAATACATGGTGAATATGGGTTGTATCGCACAAAAGAAAAAAAGTGAGACCTAAAATCCATTACAACTTTAGTAATATTTTGAATCATAATCCCCAAATAATAATAACATAAAATAAAAATCTAAATATCATGAAAATGAGGATATTAATTGCATAAAATTTAAAAGGAACAATATAAATTAGTGGTGAATTTTCATGTATTTAATAAATAAAATTGAAACTAGAAATCTATTATCGTAAGTATTAACATCAATTACACTAATTAGAACCTCCTATAAAACTAATATAATCTTATTGAAAATATATTAAAGAAGTATAATTATATATATCATACCATATATGACTTACTAGCTTCTATTTATTGACCATTTATTAACAATTCCATGTTGAAGTAATGTTTTGAGTAATAATCGCTTTGTTTTTCTTATATTTCTTGATATGTTATTCTCGATCGTATTACATTTCTACCAGTTTCATAATATCGATAATTTGAACCACTATATATATATAATATATATTCATTATATATGTATTTATATTAATATATAATAAATACCGATTATATGAAGTATGTCGCTCATGGAGACGATAGGTCGTATGGACGTATAAATGTTGTTTTTATTTTCACAAAATATGGAATGAAATAATTGTAAATGATTTATTATCATTCCATAATCATTTATATATCACATATATCACTTATTTTTATTAAACTTGTAACACCCCAACCCCATAATCCTAGAGTCGGTGCATTATTATGTATCATTGGCATGATCACAAAAGATCATGTATCGAATGACCAATTAGTTTAGTAGCCTTGGAAGTACTAGATACATTCATAATGTTCACATTACATCATAAAATGGAAAACTACAACTACATTTTTTCCATATAAAACACTAAGATCCCATAGACTATACCTACAGGTCATTCATAATATACTTCTCTGCATCCTGGGAAAAATAAAACATAGAAAGGGGTGAGCTCATATGCTTAGTAAGGATAACAATAAAGCGGAAACTTTTATAAATAAGAATAAACATTTAAGGAAATTTATATGACTAAAAAATCCTTTTAAACATGAACATCATCATAATATGGAAATGATAAAATCAATTAATGCCATTTACTTATTCACATGGATATTCTACTAGTCGAATAATCACATGCAATATCAATAGCCACTTTCATAATGATGGAATGCATAATGCTAGACTTCATAACCACATAGTCAAGGCCTTGTGCCAAGACTATAAATAAGATTTTTTTCAAGTCCTTGTGCCAAGACACTAATTTGTCTCATGAGACCTACCTATGCATCGAGGAGCTATAACGGTCTCCACCTGTCACTTACTAAGTTTAATGCATTCCTTATATTAAAAGTTTGAAACATAACATAAACATTTGTATTAAAACTAGCATATGAAATGTAAATACATTATCCACAAACCATGAATGGTATAAAAATAGCACATTTACAGTCAAACATAACTCATTCCATAAAATATTTAAGATTTTATTGTAACATATTAACCTTAATCAAGAATAATGAAGGATATTGACAAAGATGAAAATAATCATCAAAACTATTTGAGACAAATATACCCCTTTTTCTATAATACATTTAAAAGTATCACTATTTATCAAGAAGCCATTTAAAATAGATTTTTGAATCAAAGTTTCCCATACCACTTTGAAACTTTTAAAATGAATTTTAATTTTAAAACATTAATTTCCAAATAAATAAATCCTTAAAACCATTTTTAAAACATGTACATTAATGAGAAATATTTAAAAGAATGAATTTTAAAAACATTAAAAATGGTATTTTAGTTAGAGTTCCTAAAAAATGAAGAGAGTTCGAATAAAAATAATTGAGGTAATAAAAAAATTATAATATCATGAGAATAAATGTATTCGTGATATACTATGTCACCGTACAGTATATACACCAAACAAAAGTGAGTTGGCGCACAACAACAATGGAGACTCAATGGAATGTTAGTTGATATGAAATCCATTATAAATATTGTATCCTTAGGTAAAGGATAAATCAATGACATAATTATGTTTGAAAAATATAAATACACTCAATATTATTGGATATTTTGTGTAAATAAATTAGAGGATATTCACACATATTCTTTAAAAACAACACCAATGACTTGGATGTTTAACTCAATGAATGGAAATTGAGTTAAGATCATTTTTATATCAATGAATTGAGAAATTATCAATGGATTGATTATGTGTATCAAAAATATATCCCCACAAAGGGGAGTGGAAATTACTACATAAATAACAAATATTGATTCCACACATAATCTTGGAGTAAAATAATCAATGAAGTATGCGTAAAGCCCACTAAGTAGAAATTGAAATTTGAAATTCCATTACTGATTTGGAAACTTATGAAACATACAACCCATGAAATAAGGATCATACAATGAAGATGTAAATACTATTATACTAAATTATATTACACAAATAATTCAATCATGGATAGTATATACACCACACAAAAGGAAATTGTGGACAATATAGCATGAATCTCATGGGAATAAAAAGTGAGATGAAAAACCATTACTTCGTTGTAATCAATCGATTCGTCTAACCAAAAGTTAATAACCACCAAATGGATCATATAATACCATGAATATAAAAATAATCATGAAAATATATATATCAAATGTCATTACATAATACACCACATCCAATAAATAAGTGGCGAACAATGGAAGTCTCACAGAATTAAAAGTGAGATAAGAAACCCATTACCTTGTAATTTTCCCTGGTTTAGGGTACATTAATCTCCTTTATAATGGTGAAATAATTGTTATTAAATTATACAATTACCATATACATTAATATGTTATCATATATAATCTTCTAATATTTATATTTCAATATCATCATCATTTCGGGTGTTAACTGATTCATTCTCCTTTATATGCTTGATTACGTAAGCCAGGTTTGTCATGGATGGGATGTATCTTATTAATATTAAAAATGATATTAAGTCTTTAAAAATTATTTTTAATCAACAAATGAAAATTATTCTTGAATGGATACGTTGGGGAATTAATCTCATCACGTTCGTGGAGACGATAATCCGTACGTACGCACGAGCGACAATATAATTCCTTCGATATTAAAATCATATATAATTGGATGGTATATAATATATAAAGAATCGGTATCATGTTTTATTTATTATTTAATCCAATTATAAATCATTATTATAACCATCCAAATAAAAATGTATTGAATAACAACTACACCATGATGTGGAGACGATAAGTCATATGTACGCACGTATGGTGACATGTCATTCAAAGGATGGATAGAATAATGAATATGGTTGTACCATATTTATAATAAAATCACAGTATATATAAGATACTATAGATATTATTTTTTAATGTAAATAACAAAGAAAGAGGAAGTGGAAGAAGAAAGTGACTTGAAATAGGTGACAAAATATTTACCTCTTCTTCATGTTCTTCCTTTTGATTTGATCAAAAGGGCTCCCTAGGATGGATTTCTGACTAACGTATGGACTCTAGGATGAAGGTAGGAGAGTTGGGATGATATTTTGGAAGGGTTTGGCTGAGATTAATGGATTTAAAGGTGTGAATTAGAGAGAATGTTGAGTTCCCTTTTATAAGATGGGTGAGGGGAACCTTGGGAAAATCTAGAAATATTATTTTATAATAAAATTATTTTCGGTTTCTAATGGCTCTAAAATAAATTATTTAGAGGATAAGGTGCGTATGGGTCGAAAACCACTCAACCAAGAGGTTTTAGATAGGTTTGGGTCACTATATTAACCTTATCATTTATATTTAACTATTAGTTAAATAGTTTGACATTTACCATGTCTATTTGTATTTTTATATTATATGGTTAATAAGCATACTATATACTTCTAAGAGAACCCCAAGTGGTTCATTAATGATACACCTATAATTATACAAGTCTTTCTACTGAACCTTATATTTTTAAGAATATAATATCAATTAATAATATAATATTTGTTTAAAAAACACTTTTATGTCAATTTTGACACAATTTGGTATTTTGTTTTTTCTAAATTCATAACAGCATTATTACTTCGAAAAAAATACATCTAACAAACCATAACATGTCATATTAACCTATAAATTTAGTGTAATTCCTAAAAAGTCTCAAATTACATTTATTTGGATATTTATAATATCAATTATTTTAATATTTCATTAATTAAGTAATTACTACATCATCATTGTGTCATAAATAAATTAAATTATTTAATGTATAAAAAATATAAATAAACTACAATTATGTTGGAAATATTTTTATCTTTCTAATAAATATTTATAGTTCAATTAATCATATGTTTAACCCTATATTAAAAATAGTTTAGTTATTAAACTTTGAATTTAGCACTTTTAACTCTTCTTTGAATTAAATAATAATAAATGTCCTAATCTAATCCAAGTGGACCTAAAGGATCATATTTTATTCCTTAGGATTCTTTTGGTCGAATTAAGCTTATTCAATAGAATTAAGAAATTTGTTAGGGTAATAATAATATCATTTTTACCCTTAATTTCCCTATTTTCTTTTAACCGTGGTAAATAAAAGTAAAAAGTTATTATCCACCAAAAAAATATTTTCTTCTTATTGAACCACCTTTTATATAATGATATCAATCATCTCTCAGATTTTTGAAATTCAACTCATAGAATTAGTAAAATTAATTTTTATGTAAATTTGCAAATGTTCTTAGGAAGATCTACTATGAAATCCACTACTCAACCTGTGTGAACATAATCCATCCCAACTGTGAGATGAAATGTACTCTGGTCGGTGGGCTCTACATAACTCATCAAATACTATCTCTCCTACTTTATTAATGGTTTTCGTTCTCAAATTATTCAAAAAATAATGGAAACTCTCACGCAGAGACACCTCCAATGCCTCGTGGAAAGTGTCATGCATGCTATCATCGATGGGATACCATAAACCCAATAATTATTTTATAATATCAAGATTTTAATGAAATAAATTTCTAAATAAATATTATTTATTTATGCACCATCCAATGATTTAACAATACAAGTCGCACATCAACGAGAATCTTTTCCCATGTGATCCATGGATGAGAAAAGTAATTGTGCTAGATAGCACTCCCCTATCCAACAACTACATGAAAAAAACTATGAAAAAAGAACAAATAATCAAATAATTAGTATATAAATAAATTTCTGAAAGCTAACTAAAATACACAGGTTATCATACCTTGGAGTTCATAGATAGAAACCAAGATGTGGATGTTGCTCGGTGATAGGGTTAGGAATCATAAGTTACGCAAGATCGTGCCCCCTTCAGGTACCCCCTGAACAACTAGTAGCCTAAGGGTCAGATGATCCCAAATCATCCTCATCCAATGGTATCTCAGCCTCCTCCAACTCACAATGTATATCATGGTACATTTGAAACACAAAATGATTATTTTGAGAATATAGTTGAAAATAAATAGTACATATATATATATATATATATATATTAGTTTTTATTTTAACCAGAATTTGACTATGTCAATGTTCACATTCACCATCATCTTTATATCTGACATGGTCAATTTATTCATATTCATCATAGGCATCATCAATATCATTATGATTTTCATTTAAATCATCTCTTTCCATTTAAAATTCATTTGTAACATCATCTTCATCATCGACCCTTAATTGAGGGGTGTCATCATCGATATTCATGTCTCTTTGTGAAAAGGATGGATTTTTAGTAGTCTCTTAAAAAATTTCAATTACTGTTACAACATCAGAAACACATTTGTTTGAGTAAACTGATTTTTGTGAGATTTCATTTTTATTTTGCTCCACCAGTCACTCAGGTCTCTTGAAGTAGAGCAGTAATTTGAGAAATATATTTGATGTTCCTATTGATCCAGTAAAAATGGTTCATTTACCACAAGAAGAATTTTATATTTAATATCGAAGATTCCATGAATCAGATGAACATGCAAGCCTCTCTCAGTTCTAACCACCGACATTTAAACATTGTCTTGTAATTTTTCCATAGATAAAACTATTCATTAATTTCATCCATCATGTCGTAAAAGTCAACATCATTTTCACTATGATGTTATCCTCTCAATAAAACACCACTATTCATTGTTTTTTTGATTCCCTATATGCACATGTATGTAATCGAAAACCATTCACCACAAATGCATTGTTAGATTTAACCATTTTTTATGCTGGGTAACACAATATATAGAATCTCTTATCAATTTTATCAGCATGTTGAGACACCTAAAAATTTGTAAAAAAATCAATATAATAAATAATAAACATAATTGATATGTTAAACCATAAATAATTTATGTTACCAGTTTTTGAAATCACAGATAAATTTTTTTTATTGGCGTTATTCGACAGAAGCTGCTGTAATTTGTGGAAGCTGATTCTTGATATGATTATTATATAACCTACAAATTATATAAGTTTTGTTACTGCAACATAAATTATAGAAAAAAGTGATAGAAGAACTCACAGTACAAATGATGTCATTTCATCAAAGTTGAGAAGAACATATGTATGAGATCTGTGATGTTCATCATCTAAAATACATCGTTCATAAACTCCACCGAAGCCAGGCTCTGGATGATTAAAAACTGATAATTTATTTTCAATTTCATAATTAGTGTTCCCCCTATTCTATACCATGTGGTTTTGTTTTGAGGGATATTCTGATTCAAAATAATGAGAGCAGAAAAAATCAATTCCATCTTGTAAATAATCTTTATCAATGGAGCCTTCAACTGATGCTTTGTTAGACAATTTTTTCTTCAATTTCTGCATGCATCTCTCGAATGGGTACATCCATTGAAAATTTACTAGACCTACACATTTAGAATTTTTTGGAAAATGGAATATCATAAGTTCTATTGATTCAAAGAAATTTGGTAGAAAGATTTTTTCTAGTTTACATATAATGACAACAACATCTTCTTCTAGTTTACTTAGTGAATCATAGTATATTGTCACCGCAAAAAATGTATCATAAAAAAATGATATGTCTATTATAAAATCACAAATCATAGAATTCAAAAAACCATTCATTCCAATCAGCATATGTATTTCCATTATAACATGACAATCGTGACTTTTTAATCCGGTAATATAACCATTCATAACAGATCTTCCCAAATTGGAAGCATAGCCATTTGGAAGTCTCAAATCTACAATCCACTATAAAAATAATTAGTGACTCTCTTTGGATAGTGTATAAGCTGCTTTTGAATTCATTAACCTCTGTGATCTAAAATTTTGAAACAGTTCAAGTTCCAATCATCTGCAAATTTGGGAAAGATCTAATCGTGCCTTTACATTATCTTTTGTCTTACTTGGTGTATCCAAAACTATTTGAAATAAATTATCAAAAAAACTCTTCTCAATATTCATGACATCATACATGTTTCAGAACAAAAAATCAGACCAATATAAAAGATCCCAAAAAAATGCTTTGTTTTATCCAATTATTCTCTTTCCAAAAGCCATGATTTTTTTTAGTTTACTGTGGGCCCAAATGTGATGGTAGGTAATAAAAATACAACTGACTTTAACTCTGTATCTGAGACCATTTTTGGAGTTTCATCCCTTTTAATTGTTTCATTTCTGAAATAAGATTTAATCCTCTGCAAAGGATGACTGATTGGAATAAATATGTGATGACAGTCAAAATAGAAAGGTTTTTTCCATTAATAAGCTTAAAGGCATTGTTGTCTTTCATACAATAAGGACGTGATTTCAGGTCATGTGTACTCCATCTAGATAACATGCTATATGATGGGAATTCATTAATCATCCACATCAACACAACTTTTAATAAGAAATTTTGTTTTGCAGTAACATTATATGTACTAACACCATTACTCTGCAATGAATTTAACACATCAATCAATGGTTTCAAATAAACATCAATATTTTTTTGGATGTCCTAAGATTAATAAGGTAAAAAAGATATAGGGATCCTTCATTAACATCCATGGAGGTAAATTATATGGATTTATAAATATAGTCCCACATGAATACTGACTACCATAAGAACCAAACAGACCGAAACCATCAGTAGAAAGGCCCAATCGCACATTTCGGGCTTCTAAAGCAAAATACGAATGCAGTTTGTCAAAATGTTTCCATGAATCACCATTAGATGGATGATTTATGCTTTTATCAATTGAAATCTTGGTTTTGTGCCATGACATCATTGACGTTGTGTTCTGAGACATAAAAAATGTAGCATCCTAGGTGTAAGGGGAAATATTTCAATAGTTTCACGAGAAACGATCCAGACTTCCCCAGTTGAGCTTCATTATACCTCGATTATCCACATGTAGGACAACTATCCAATGACTCATTTTCCCCCGAATATAAGATGCAATCATTTGCACATGCATGAATCTTCAGATAACTATAGCCCAAATTACAAACCAACCTCTTGCTCTCATAATAATTTGCAGGCAACACATTTTCATTAGGTAATAGTGTTTTACACAAAGAAAATATCTGATCAAAACCATTTTTTGACATTACATTATCTGATTTAATAGTCATAAATTTTGAAACTGAATCTAATTTACATATCCTGAAACCAGGATATAATGTCTCCTCAATATACCTCAACAAATCATAAAATTTGGATGGTGCCAGCTCATGAGATAAATCAAAAGCTTCCTGAGTTTCAGTTTGTTGAACAGATGGACCTACAATATCATGTAATAAATTTGGAAACCTTGATGTATCTAAAATCATGTTATTAGTGTTTTCTCTGGGACTTTGTTCACCGTGTTGATACCAAAAAATATAATCTGTTTGAAAACCAAACCGCAAGAGATGTCCCCCAACCTTGTCAAATGTGTCAAATGTTCTTAGAGAACATTTTTTACAAGGACGCTTAATTATGCCTTCTGAAACAAATTCATGTTTTGATGATGCAAATGATAAGAAAGATCCAACACCCCCAATTTATACAGGATTTAAACCAGAAGCATTTGGATTTCTGCGCTAATTTATCCAAGTGCGATCATCTAATAATGACTTTTGTCGACTTCCATGTTCTATATTTTTTTACAAAATATAAAATCAATAAAGTTTTTGAATAATTTCTAATTAGAAAAATACTATCCAAAAAAAGAAGATAAATAATTACCACTACATATTAATAATTTCCATTAATTACGGGTTGCACAATTTCCAGTGGATTGACAGCTACTCTTTTGTCTGATGGCTCATTTACTTGCAACTTTCTCACAATAAAATCAAAACGAATAATGTTCTCTGAGGTACGCTTATTCATTCTCGTTCATACGAGAATGCATAAGCCTACCTCGGAGAAGATTCAAATTTATGATTTTAGTGAGAAAAAGATTCAAGTAAATGAGCCGTCAGACAAAAGAGGGACCCTTTCATCGAGGAATATACTTCTTGCAACTGTCGCCACCTGAAAACAATATGAAAAATATGGTCCTACGAATGCATATCTCAACATGTTCATATGAGATTTGATAGGCATAAGTAGAAGCATACATTTCATAATGTTTTGAGTCGGTGAGAGTTGAAAGTAGAAGAGTCATCGAGTAAAAGGAGTGTCATCAATCCAATAAAAATTGTTCTAAGTTATTACAATTTATTACAATTTATTACAAATGATTTTTATTATTAATTATTTCTAATTATTACTAATTATTTTTATATTGCTAATTATTGCAAATATTGAAAATTATTGCTAATATTGCTAATATTTATAATATTTCTAATACTGTTAATTATTTCTAATTATTGCTAATATTGTTAATTATTGCTAATTTTTTCTAATTATTGTTAATTATTACAATTTATTGCGAGTTATTGCAATTAATTGATAATTATTTATAATTATTTATAATTATTGATAACTATTGTTGATTATTACTAATTATAAATAAGTATTTCTAATTATTGTTAATAATTTCTAATCATTTCTATTTATTGCAATTTATTGCTATTTATTGCTATTTATTGTTATTTATTGCTATTTATTACTATTTATTGGTATTTATTTCTATTTATTGCAATTTTGTCTATTTATTGCAATTTATTTCTATTTATTTCAATTTATTGATATTTATTGCAATTTATTGTTATTTATTTCTATTTATTGCTATTTATTTCTATTTATTGATATTGATTACTATTTTTTGCAGTTAATTCCTAATTATTTCTATTTATTGCTAATTATTAGAATTTATTCGTATTTATTCATATTTATTTCTTATTATAACTAATTATTACTAATTATTACTAATTATTACGAATTATTACTATTTAAATGTAGTTGGAGTGTAGTTTAGTGGTAAGCACCCTGTAATCCTATATGAAAATGGGGGTTTAAAACCTATTGGGTGTAGGTGCTATAGTAGTACTATAGCAGTGAAAACATTGTACCAACAACAGGCACTTTAGCAGCGGTAGGGGCACTGTAGCAGTGGCTGTAACATCCTAGGAAAATGAAGAATATGACATATTTCATATTTATTAATATTTGTGAAGTAAATATTAATTTTTATATTAAAGGGGTTTCTATGTTCGATTGCGTACCTGATACGCAACAACAGGTTTCTTTGGAATCTTACGTTCCACACTAATAATATAATATTATTATTTTAAATGGTAGTTAACTCCTAGTAGTTTTATTGGAAGGAATGAATGAAACTAACTACAATATGATTATACATGTTTTTTAAATGTATTTACAATTATCAAATAAAATTTAGATTCTAAAATTATGAATGAATCTAATTTTAAGCATAATTTACATTAAAAGGCTGATTTATAGCCTTTTAAAGGCGAACCCTTTTTAAATCTTGTTTTGGTCACTTTAATACATTCTATTTGACCAAATAAAATCCTTCTTTATAATGGGGACATCAAAATTTAATTTGTGTAAATTTTTGGAATTTTTCTGATAAAGTTCATATTTTAATGAATAGTGAAAAATATTGTATTTTATTTCAAAAGTGCCATTTAATCTAATTTATTTATATGGTTAGATTATCTTTTTAATTAGTTTTAAAGTGAAATTAAAATATATTTTTACCATTTAATACAATGTTGGTCATTGGAATTAATTTCACTTTGAAATTGCATATAAAGTAGTATCAATCTTTTGAAAGTTATTGTTTCTTAAAAACATGCTATTTGTTTTAACAATGGGAATTAATTTTAAAATTAATTAATTCCACTTATATGTTTTTTAATTTGTAAAAATAGACATCAATTTTTAAATTGGAATATCAAATATATCTTAGGCTGAATTTTTGGTATTTTTCTGAAAAACATCAATTTTTGATGAATAGTGAAACCACTTAGTGGTAGTTAGAAAAAACTGACTTTTTCATTTAAATGAAATTTTACCACTTCTGTGAATTGAATTTCAAAAATCCGACATACAATTTTGTTATCAATAAGTAAAATGTGGTTCATTAAGATGAAAATATTTTTTAGTGAATAGTAACTTTTTACTTTTATTTACCACGGTTAAAGGTAAATAAGGTAATTCAAGGTTAAAAGAATATTATAATAATTCAAAAGTATCTTAACACTTGTACAAAACTTATTGGATTAGTATTTTCCGACAATGGAAATCCTTGGTTCGATTTTGGGACCCCATGGAGCCACTTATGAAAGATAATGACACTTTAGATTAATTAATTTAATGTAAAGATTAAATTGAAATTAACAAAAATCTTTTATTAATTAATTTTTATATGATGTTATGTAATTTATATGTTCAACTATAAATATTCGTTGGAAAGATAAAAATATTTCCTACATGATGGTATTTGTTTTATAATTTTTAGACATAATATAAATTAAATTATTTTTGACACAATAATGATGCAGTATTTACCTCATTAATAAATGATTTAAATAAATAAGATTATAATTATTATTATAATATCCAAAACATGTCAAATTCTGATTGGATGATTTTATTTCGACCATGAGTCATCTTATCTTCATCTTTAATTATTTCTGGACCATTATAAACCGAATATTGTTTTATAATAAAATAATAGTTTCACACTTTCCTAAAGAGCCCCTCCTCTCCCTTATAAAAAGAGAACACTTCTAACCAATTCCCCACACCTCTCAAGACATTTGTATCATCTAACTTCTGCCCAATTAAGATCCCTACATCCCTCTCCTCCCCATAGAAGCCTTACCTTAGGAAGAAGGCACTTCAAGAAGACCTTCGGTTCAAACCAAAGGGAGTTACCCAAATTAAAGGTAACAGTTTCTCTTAAATTGTTTTCTTTTATTTTACTTATCCAACCCATGAACTATTTTTATTACTTTATTTTGTAACAAAAAAAGTATCCTCAATATACTAGGATGTTGTTATGAGAATTATTTTAACTACACTTACACACACCTCCTTCTAATGGGTGAATAACATAATGTTTCTGTGGATGGAAAACTAACACCTCACGAAACGATGATTGCTCGATTATATCCTACCACCTCTCATGGTGGACATTATTATGAAACTATATCTATATATGATATTCATTATGTTTATGTTTTCTTTATGATTCTGTAATTTCTATTTATAGCAAGCCTTTATGGTTTTCATAGTGGGTAAATACGATAATCTTATTTGAGGAAGTGCAGACTACCGCCCCCTCAATGTGATGTGACTCGTTAATGAATTATGTGGGATGTATAAAGGATAGAATTAATGATATTATATATGATATTATACTATAATTATAATATAACTATGTATAATTATGTTTAAATTCCATTAAAATAATAAATATAAATTAAAGTAGCGTTTATGCGTACGTACGGCTTACCGTCTCCATGAATAGTGCATTTCATTTCTTACCTTTATATGTTATGTACTATTATAAATACATGTATATGCTATATATATATGATATATAAATCATGAATATCATTCTAGATATGATTAACCTTTGACCACATGAACAACATGTAATTATAAGAAGTCCATTTGAGACTCAAGTGTCAAATATCGACAAAATGAACATTATTAACATAAATGATTACATAATGTTTATAATATGGTAATAAGTGATATAAAAGGAATAATAAACTTGAAAAGGTTCTTAAGAAATTATAAATTAACTTTATTTTATTATTCAGGATATTAAAGAATGAACGGGTCAAGTCGGACACGAGGTAAGGGACTTCGTCTCAATCTCCTTTCACTGAGGCATATTTTGTTTTAATACACGATTTTCTTTTATACGTTGTATAAAACTCTTTTGACTTTTCATTTCATTCAAAGGGAATATTTTTCTATGAAGCGTTTTACTAAACGAAAAAAAGAAAATTTTCTTTTAACGTACGCGGTGACAATGACATTTTCCACCGTCGTGAGTATTATTTGATCTTTGGCTTTCTCAACAAGCCGTAATGTTTTTAAAAATAAATAAATACCATATAATATTTTATGTATTTTGGTTTTGAAAATGGTTTTGATAATGGTTTTGTTATGTTAATATATTTAAGTGATATATTGTGATTGAAATGTGTAAATTTTTTCTTTCCTTTATAATTGTTTTATGTGTTATGATTTTATAATGGTACTTGGACATTTGATGGGTGGTTACGTGATAAACCAAATGACGGGTGGTGCCATGAATACCAGGACGGGTGGTTACATTATAACATCTAATGCATTGTGTATGGAAGTCGGCCGTATGTCTATTCCATTTAGTGATATGTGTGGAAGTTGACAGTATGGTTATTCCATTTAAATATGTTTATGTACCATGTTACCTTTATATGTTATTTGTTCTTTATATGGGTTTTATGGTAATCTTTTGGTTATAAAAATGGTATGTAATGATCTTTTATTCAGTGAAGAGTATTTACTACTTCATAAAGGCAAAAAGTATTACTTATGTTAAAGTATTCATGGTTTACTTGTTGTTTTGAAAAACTAACAGTTTTCATTCTTTGTGTATCCCTTACTGAGCTTTTTATGCTCATCCCAAGTTTTTGAAATGTTTTTCACCGTACATAATTTGGAATAGGGACAAGGATGGGATCAAGGAAAATTCATGATATCTTAAACATGGAACTCGACATGACTCTTTTTTTCAAGAGTTCATGTTTTGTAAAAAAATGGATACTATGTGGAAGTGTCTACTTTATAATATTTTTTGAAATGTAATAGTTATGGTCTAACTCTATAAGACTCTAAACCTGAAAAGACCATCAATGTGAATTATTCATTTAATTCAATATTATGTAAGGTTTAAGGTCGGGTCCTTATAGTTGGTATCAGAGGTTGGTTTAGATAACATTAAGAGTTAGGGAATTGTTAAATTCATGTCCCTAAATTAATTTATGTTGATATTGAATTGATATAGCATTTATAGATTACCACGTTGCTTATCCTAAGATATTTATGTGTTCAGAATGGTTTTCCGTAGAGGAAACTGGGAAGCTATGTTGGGACGACATCAGGAGGAAGATAACCTTCTAAATCAGCACCTGAGATGGTCAGAATCGGAATAGAAAATTTTGTTATAGTGATGGCACAGTTGACTCAGGCTATAAATGGTGGTGGTATCCATGCATGAGATCAGCCAGATCAACCGCAGAGGAACATGTCAGTAGTGGATCATTTCATGAGGCAACATCCCCCATCATTTAGAGGATAATATGACCCTGTGCAGGCTGAAGGGTGGATTAATGCACTGGAGAATATTTTTGATGTCATGGGTTATTCAGAACATCAAAAGGTTAGTCCCGCTATTTACCATTTTTAAGGTGAAGCCGATTAGTGGTGGTCAATTGTGAAGAATATCAGGGATAGTGAGGAGATTGATTCTCTTGATTGGGATGATTTCAAAGGTATGTTTCTTGCGAAATATTTTCCTAAGGTGGTTCGTCTTAGGATGGAAAAACAATTCCTAGAATTGAGGCAGGAGGCTGACTCAGTGGCTGCTTATGAAGAAAAATTCACTCAACTGGCAAGGTATGATCCAAATTTCATATGATATCTTGATAGTAAAATCAACCGTTTTTACTCAGAATTAAATCCATGATATTGAAGAGCATTATCCTCTCGTGATTTCAAAAGTTATGAAAAACTTGTTCGATGTGAGGAGAAGGTGGAAATGGAGTTTTCCGATGATCAGGTATTCTTTGACAAACAATAGAATAAGTGGTCCAGATGGCAGGCAAAGGGGAATAATTCATCAAACAAGCCTGGAGGTAAGAAAATTAAAAATCCAACTTGTGAGAAGTTTGGTAAAAAGAATCCTGGAGAATGTTTATCAAATTCTGAAAAGTGCTTCCGGTGTGGAAAGTCTGGTCATATTGATTGTAATTGTAAGGAAGATGATCAAGCAGGGAATGAAAAGCCATCGATAAGATGTTTTCAGTGTAATGAAATAGTTCATTATGCAAATGAGTGTCCAGAGAAGAACTCAACTAAGGGAAAGTATCCAGACTATAAGTAGAAAGGGGTGGTGAAATACATTGCAACTACTTCAGCAGATGTTGGGCCATCAAATGAAGATGTATCAGCTCCAGGGAGCTCATTATTTTTCAAAGATTGACTTGAGTTAGGGGTACCATCAGTTGAATGTAATGGAATCAAACATTCCGAAGACCGTGTTTCATACTAGATTTGTCCATTATGAATTTGTAATTAGGCCTTTTGGTTTAACCAATGCACCTACTATAGTCATGGATCGTATGAATATAATTTACTGTGAGTTCTTGGATAAGTTTATGGTTGTGTTCATTGATGATATTTTGGTTTATTCAAAAAGTAAAGAGGAATTGAAATTCATTTAAGGGTTGTCTTGAAAATCTTAAAAGAAAAAGAATCATTATGGGAAATTCAGCAAGTGTGAGTTTTTGTTACAACAAATTTCTTTCCTTGGTTACATTTTTTCAAAAAATGGTATAAATGTTGATTCTGATAAAACAAAAGTTGTTGAAGAATGGAAAAGACCCACAAATATAACTTAGATTCATAGTTTTCTTGGTTTTAAAGGTTATTACTAGAGGTTTTTTGATAATTTCTCACGGTTATCAAGTCCAATGACTAAGTTAACTCGAAAAGGTGTTAAGTTCATCTGGACAAAAGAATGTGATGATTGTTTTCTGGAATTGAAAATAAGGTTGGTGAATGCTCCAGTTTTGGCACTACCATCCAGAAATGGTGAGTTTGTTATCTACAGTGATGCTTCATTGAAATGACTTGGTTGTGTCCTAATGCAGAATGATCAGGTAATTGCTTATGCTTCACGTCAGTTGAAACCTCAGGAGTTAAATTACCCTGCACATGATTTGGAATTAGCTGCTATTGTTATTTTGCTTTAAAAATATGGAGAAATCATTTGTATGGAGTAAAGTGTGAAATATATACTGATCACAAAAGTTTGAAGTATTTATTCACTCAGAAAGAATTGAACATGAGGCAGAGGAGGTGGTTGGAATTAATCAAGGATTATGATTGCACCATCCCTTACCATCCCGGAAAAGAAAATAAAGTCGCTGATGATTTGAGTCGAAAATGTAATGCTTCATTAACCATGTTACGTTTATAACGAGATCCTTTGGTTTTTGATTTGATAAACTTTGGAATAGAAGTTTTTGGTGCAGGAAATTCTTCTTTTTTGTTTCAGGTGTTAGTGAAATCATCTTTATTAGACAGAATTATGCAAGCACAGAAGGAAGACAGTGGGTTGCAGAAAAAGGTAGAGTTGGTTCAGAAGGGTAAGTTATCTGATTTTAACATTGATAATGATTGTGTTTTGAGATTTGGGAAGAGATTATGTGTGCCTTGTGATTCATAGTTGAAGAATGAGTTGTTATGTGAAGCTCATAGTTCCCATTTTTCAGTTCATCCTGGCAGTACTATGATGTACAGAGATCTTCGGGAGTATTACTGGTGGGATGGAATGAAAAGAGATATTGCTGATTTTACTGTGAAGTGTTTGACTTGTCATCAGGTTAAAACAGAGCGACAGTTACCGAAAATAAATGCTTCATCCATTACCAGTTCCAGAGTGGAAATGGGAAAATATATCCATAGACTTCGTTGATGGATTACCAAAGACATCTCGAGGTAATAATGCAATCTGGGTTATAGTTAATCGATTGATTAAATCTTCTCATTTCCATCCTATTAGAGATACTTTGTCTCTAGATCAACTTGCTCGGTTGTATTTTAAAGAGACAGTTAGGTTGCATGGTGTTCCCCTCTCCATTGTATCTGATCCTGATCCCCGGTTTACTTCTAACTTTTGGAAAGGCCTTCAGAAGTCATTAGTTACTGAATTAAATTTTAGTACAGATTTTCATCTGAAATTAAATGGGCAGTCATAATGAACAATTCAGACCTTGGAAGATATGTTACGTGCTTGCTCGATGGATTATCAAGGAATTTGGGACCAACATATTTCTTTGGTTGAATTTTCATATAATAACAATTTTCATTTTAGTATACAAATGGCTCTATTTGAGGCATTATATGGAAAGCATTTTAGAACTCCAGCTTTTTGGGATGAAGTAGGTGAAAGGAATCTGATGGGACCATAATTGGTAGAAGAGATGGTAGAGAATGTTCAGTTGATTCAGAAGCACATGAGAACAACTCTGTGCTGACAAAAAAGTTATGCAAATAACTGGAGGAAGGATCTTTCTTTTTAGGTAGGTGATCATGTCATTCTCAAAGTTTCTCCATGGAAAAGTGTGATGCGTTTTGGTAAGAAGGTAAAGTTGAGTCTGAGGTTCATTGGACCATATGAAATTCTGGAGAAAGTTGGATCACTTTCATATAGAGTGGATTTACCACCAGGTTTATCCCAAGTACACAATGTTTTTCATGTTTCGATGTTGATAAAGTATATACCAGATCCATCTCATGTTTTGAGCCTAGAGATAGTTCAGTTGGAAGAGAATCTCACTTATGAAGAACAACCAGTCCAGATTCTTGACCACGAAGAGAAAGTGTTGTGGAATAAGGTAATTCACAAGGTAAAGGTTTTGTTGTAAAACCATATGGTTGAAGAGGCAACGTGGGAATCTGAAAATGCTATGAGAAATAAATACCGCAACTTATTTTGATAAGTGAATAAAAATTGCGAGGACACAATTCCCAAAAGGGTGGAAGGATGTAACATCCCAGGTAAATGAAGAATAATACATATTTCATATTTTTTAATATTTGTGAATTAAATATTAATTTTACTTTAAAGGGGTTTCTATGTTCGATAGCGTACCCGATACGCAACAACAGGTTTCTTAAGAATGTTACGTTGCACACTAATAATATAATATTATTATTTTAAATGGTAGTTAACTCCTAGTCATTGTATTGGTGGGAATGAATGCAACTAACTACACTATGATTATACATGTTTGTTCAATGTATTTAAATTTATCCAATAAAATTTAGATTCTAAAAATGTGAATGAATCTAATTTTAAGCACAATTTACATTAAAAGGCCGATTTATCACCTTTTAATGGAGAACCCTTTTAAATCTTGTTTTGTTAACTTTAATATATTCTATATTACTAAATAAAATCCTTCTTTAGAATGGGGACATCAAAATTTACTTTGTGTAAATTTTTGGAATTTTTCCGATAAAGTTCAATTTTTAATAAATAGTGAAAAATATTGTAAGTTATTTCAAAAGTGCCTTTTAATATAATTTATTTATACGGTTAGATTATATTTTTAATTTGTTTTAAAGTGAAATTAAAATATATTTTTACCATTTAATCCAATTTTGGTCATTGGAATTAATTTCACTTTGAAATTGGACATAAACAAGTATCAATCTTTTGATAGTTATTGTTTCTTAAAAACATGTTATTTGTTTTAACAACGGGAATTAATTTTAAATTAATTAATTCCATATCTATGTTTTGAATTTGTAAAAATAGACATAAATTTTGAATTTGGAATATCAAATATATCTTAGGCTGAATTTTTGGTATTTTTCTGAAAAACATCATTTTTTGATGAATAGTGAAACCACGTAGTGGTAGTTAAAAAACTGCCTTTTTCATTTAAATGAAATTTTATCACTTCTGTGAATGGAATTTCAGAATTCCGACATACATGGTTGTTATCAAGAAGTAAAATTTGGTTCATTGAGATGAAAATAATTTTTGGTGAATAGTAACTTTTGACTTTTATTTACCACGGTTAAAGGTAAATAAGGTAATTCAAGGTTAAAAGAATATTATAATAATTCAAAATTACCTTAACACTTGTCCAAACCTTATTTTATGAGTATTTTCCAACAATGGACATCCTGGGGTCGATTTTGGGACCCCATGGAGCCACTTATGAAAGATAATGAAACTTTATATTAACTAATTTAATGGAAAGACAAAATTCAAATTAACAAAAATCTTTTAGTAATTAATTTTTATATGGTGTAATGTAAGTCATATTTTCAACTATAAATATTAATTGGAAATATAAAAATATTTCCTAAATGATGGTATTTTTTTATAATTTTTAGACATCATATAAATTAAATTATTTATGACACAATAATGATGCAGTATTTACCTCACTAATAAATAATTTAAATAAATAAGATTATAATGATTAAAATAATTTCCAAAACATGCCAAATTATGATTGGATGATTTTATTTCGACCATGAGTAATCTTATCTTCATCTTTAATGATTTTTGGACCATTAAAAACTGAATATAATTAAATAATAAAATAATAATTTCACACTTTCCTAAAGAGCCCCTCCTCCCCCTTATAAAAGGAGACCACTTCTATCCAATTATTCACACCTCTATAGCCATTTTTCTCATCAAACCTCTGCCCAATTAAGCTCAATAAATCCCTCTAATCCTCCTAGAATCCTTAACTTATTAATAAGGCACCTCAAGAAGTCCTTTGGTTCAAACTAAAGGGTGTTACCCAAATTAAAGGTAACAGTTTCTCTTAAATTGTTTTCATTTATTTTACTTCTCCAACCCCTAAACTCTTTTTATTCCATTATTTTGCAACAATAATATTATCCTCAATATAATGGGATATTTTTATTAGAATTATTTGAATTACACTTACACACACCTTCATCTAATGGGTGAAGAGCATAATGTTTCTGTGGATGGAAAACTAACGCCTCGCGAAACGATGATTGTTAGATTATCTTCTACCGCCTCTCATGGTTGATATTATGATGGAACTGTATCTATATATGATATATATTATGTTTATGTTTTCTTTATGCTTCTGTAATTTCCATTTATATAATGCCTTTATGGTTTCCATAGTGGGTAAATACGATAATCTCATTTGAGGAAGTGCGGACTACCGCCCCCTCAAAGTGATGTGACTTGTTAATGCCTTATGTGGGATGTATGAAGGATAGATATAATGATATTATAATGATATTATACTGTAATTATAATATAATTATGTATAATTATGTTTAAATTCCATTAAAATAATAAATATAAATGAAAGTAGCATTCATGCGTACGTACGAATTACCGTCTCCATGCACGGCGCATTTCATTTCTTACCTCCGTATGTTATGTACTATTATAAATAAATGTATATGATGTATATATATGATATATATGATATATAATTCATGAATATCATTCTGGATATAATGAACATGAACAACATGTATTTATAAGAAGTCCATTTTTGACTCAAGTGTCAAATATCGACAAAGCGAACATTATTAACATAAATGATTACATAATGTTTATAACATAGTAATAAGTAATATAAAAGGAATAATAAACTTGAAAAAGGTTATTAATAAAGTAGAAATTAAATTTATTATATTATTCAGGATATTAAAGAACGAACGGGTCAAGTCGGACACGAGTTAAGGGACTTCGTCTCAATCTCCATTCATTGAGGTATATTTTGTTTTAACACGCGACTTTTTTTTATATATTGTATAAAACATATTTGACTTTTCATTTCATTAAAAGGGAATATTTTTCTACAAATCGTTTTACTAAATGAAAAAAATGAATATTTCTTCTAACGTACGCGGTGAAAACACTCTTTTCTGCTTCCACGAGTATTATTCGGTCTTTGGCTTCCTCAACAAGCCGTAATGTTTTTAAAAGTAAATAAATAACATATAATCTTTTATATATTTTGGTATTGAAAATGGTTTTGATAATGGATTTGTTATGTCAATATATTTAAGTGATATATTTTGATTGAAATTCTGAAATTTGTTCTTTCTTTTATAATTGTTTTATGTGTTATGATTTTATAATGGTACTTGGACATTTGAAGGGTGGTTACTTGATAAACCAAATGACGGGTGGTTCTGTGAATACCAGGATGGGTGGTTATGTTATAACCTCCAATGCATTGGGTATGTAAGTCGGTCGTATGGCTATTCCATTTAGTGATATGTGTGTAAGTCAACTGTATGGTTATTCTATTTAAGTATGTTTATGTCCCAAGTTAACTTTATATGTTTTTTTTTCTTTTTATGGGTTTTATGGTAATCTTTTGGTCACAAAAATGTTAAGTACTGATATTTTATTCAGAAAAGAATATTTACTACTTCATAAAGGTGAAAAGTATTACTTATTTTAAAGTATTCATGGTTTACTTATTGTTTTGAAAAACTAATATTTTTCCTTCTTTGTGTATCCCTTACTGAGCTTTTTATGCTCATCCCAAGTTTTTGAAATGTTTTTCACAGGACAAAATTTGTAATAGGGTCAAGGATGGGATCAAAGAAAAATTAATGATGTCTTAGACATGGAACTAGACATGACTCTTTTTTTCAAGAGTTCATGTTTTGTAAACAAAATGGATACTGGGTAGAAGTGTCTACTTTGTAAATTTTTTTAAATGTAATAGTTATGGTCTAACTCTCTAAAACTCTAAACCTGAAAAGATCCTCAATGTGAATTATTCATTTAATTAAATATTATGTAAGGTTTAAGGATGGGTCCTTATAGCGGCAGTACTGTGTGGTACTCTAGCAGGCGGGTACTATAGCAGTATTATTCATAGAATGGGCCTTGGGAAAAAGGTTTGGGCCTACGGGCCATGTAATTGCTAAATGCCCACTGGGCCTTCGGGCTATGTAATGGGCCTCCCTCTACCCAGTTAAAGTGGTATTTTCTTTACATTAATAATAAATGAAGCTACAGCCCTAACCATTAAAAAACTATTTATTACTATTTATTACAAATTATTACTAATTATTACTATTTATTACTATTTATTACTATTTATTTCTATTTATTAATATTTATTAGTATTTATTAGTAACTATTACTATTTATTACTAATTATTGCAAATTATTAGTATTTATATCTAATGATTATTATTTATTAGTATTTATTGCTATTTATTAGTATTTATTACTATTTATTACTATTTGTTAGTAATTATTTTATTATTTACTAATTATTTCTATTTATTAGTATTTATTGGTATTTATTACTATTTATTACAATTTAATACAATTTAATACTATTTATTAATAATTATTAGTATTTATTACTATTTATTACAATTTATTACTATTTATTAATATTTATTACCATTTATCAATATTTATAGGTATTTACTAGTATTTATTAATATTTATTACTATTTATTTGTATTTATTACTATTTATTAGTATTTATTACTATTTATTAGTATTTATTACTATTTATTAGTATTTATTTCAATTAATTATTATTTATTAGTATTTATTACGATTTATTAGTATTTATTTATTATTTATTAGTATTTATTTCTATTTATTACTATTTATTACTAGTTATTATTGTTTATTACTATCTAATACTATTTATTAATATTTATTAGCATTTATTTGTATTTATTAGTATTTATTACTATTTATTATTATTTATCAGTATTTAATACTATTTATTAATATTTATTAGTATTTATTAGTAGTTATTAGAATTTATTACTAATTATTAGTATTCACTTCTATTTATTAGTATTTAATTTTATTTATTACCATTTATTACAGTTTATTTTTATTCATTAGTATTTCTTACTATTTATTTCTATTTACTAGTATTTATTAGTATTTATTACTATTTATTAGTGTTTAATAATATTTATTGGTTGTTATTACTAATTATTACTAATTATTACTAATTATTAGTATTTATTATTATTCATTAGTATTCATTACAATTTATTTGTATTTATTACTATTTATTTTTATTTATTAATATTTATTAATATTTATTGGTATTTATTAGTATTTGTTACTATTAATTAGTATTTTTATTACTAATTATTAATATTTATTAAGAATTGTTAGTATTTATTACTATTTATTAATATTTAATAGTATTTATTGGAATTTATTCGTATTTATTAATATTCATTGGTATTTATTACTAATTATTACTAATTAATAATATTTCATACTAACAGGTAATAATTATTACTATTTTTTTCTAATTATTACTAATTAGTGTTTATTACAGCAAAATATAGCTACTAATTACTAATTACCACTAATTATTTATAGAAATTACAAATTATCATTATTAATTTTTAATTATTACTAATTACTAAGAATTAATACTAATAATTTAATTTTATTATTATAAATAAATACTGACGACAAAACAAATTTAATCTTACTTAATTACAACTAATCAACAATATTTAAAATTAATATAAAAAAGGGAATAAATACTAAATTAAATAAAACATAAATACCTTTAAACTTGATCTCTTAAAATTGTAGACGCCTTCCCAACTTCTTCGTAAAAAAAAGCTAACTCTCAAAAAATTTCTCTCTAAATTTAGAGTTTACAGAAGTAGAGGAACAAGAAATGTAGGCGAAGAGAAAGGAAAACCGAGGGGTGTATATAGGATAGATTAGTTGCGACGGGAATCTCGTCGCTAATAGTACTTTTACGATGGGACCCGTCGCAAATATCTTCGGCCGCATTAATTTTCATCGGTGGTTCAAAGGAAATTTCCAACATGCCCCATCGCAAAAAAGAGACATACCGACACAATTTTTACGATGAGAAAACATCCCGTCGCAAATAGGTTTTTACCACCACAGGTTATTTGCGACGGGACACGTCGCAAATACCCTTCGGGGGTCGAACTAGTTTCCATGGGGGATCCCTCTGTCACAACTATTTCTTACTACATCACGGTATTTGCGACGGGTAGTGCGAACCCGTCGCAAATACCCTTTTGCGCGGAATGGTGCGCAAACCGCGCCAATCCACGTGTAACCTTTTGCGATGGGGTGCCTATTCCCGTCGCAAATAATTGGTTATTTTCGATGGATTGACCAACCTGTTGCAGATAACACGTCGTTAATAATGGTTTTCCCCATACTGATCCTTTAGTTGACGTAAAGATCATTTGGTTAAAATTGGCATACAAGAGAAAACAGGTCGTGGAAGGTAATTTATATACCTAAGAAGTAGGGATGATGGTTAAAGGGATTAAACAACCTCAAGGAGTTAACAATGATGAAGCTATCTCTCTAGTTTCTATGTTTAAATCTATTATAATTCTACTTTCCATAACGTCTTTCCCTAACACTTAGAATTTCCATATGGATGTCAAATAGTATTCCTTACTAGAAACCTTCAAGAATATTTCTATATGAAAAAACCATAAGGGATTATGACCCAGTAAAAATTTAATAATATATTCAAGTTGTAGAGATCCATTTATGGGTTAAATTACGCTTATAGGTCATGGAAAACTTAGTTCAATTATGATAAAAGAGATTTTGGTTTCATAAAGAACTAATTTCAGACATGTGTATACAAGAAGATTAGTGGGAGTCTTGTTTTTTCCTAGTAATAAATTTTGATTACATGTTACATCTTGGAAACTACATACTTGTCTTACAGTCAATTAAAGACAAGTTGAAAAGTTATTTCTCCATCAAAGATTTAGGTGAAGCAGCATATATCATTTGAATCAAGTTCATTCAAGATAAATTTAAAAGGATGATTAGACTAAGTCAATGTACTTACATTTACCTCAAACTAAAAAAATTAGTATGAAACAATCCAATAGGGTATTAGTACCAATTTCACATGGTATACATCCCTAGAAGAAAATGTGTCCTTAGACACAATAAGATAGAGTTAGAGAGAATTTGTATGATCTCATATGCATCTGTAAAGGGATATATCATCTATTAAATGTTTTGTAATAGAATTTATGTTTCCTATGCATTAAACATGGTTGGTGGACATCAATTTAATCTAGTATAATAACATTGTTTTATTATTATGGAAATCCTTAAGTATTTGTGACAAACTAAAGACATGTTCCCGATAAATGGAGGAGAATAGGAAATAGTCATTAGAGGTTATATTGATTCTAGTTTCCAAATATAACAGAATTATTCAATGTTGTTGTAATAATACAATATCTAAAAAATAGGTACAGTAGGTATATTATATTATTTGTGTAGAATGCAAGTTTTCTTAAAAGATCAAATAGACAAGTATTCTTAGATGAATAGACACTAAAAAAGTCTCATTAGACATGGTAATATAACATATATTATATAAACTCTATAAGAACATTATTTTCTATTTTAGTAGATCCTTTAAAATTTCACACAGTTCTATTCTTATTTTCCTTGGGAAATAAAATAAAAATAAGGGGGACCACATATGACTAGAAATTAGTAGTGCACCTTAAAAGCTATTATATCATAAGAATGGTGTCAACCATTTTGAAAAAAAAGACTAGAATAAATCCATAATCACAATAATCTATGGTAATACAATATACATGAAAAAAATAAAACACAAGGATATTTATTATTGATCTTATATTGATGGAATGCATAATGTTAGAATTAAAAAAACATTTGGGCCTTGTAATAAGACATAATATATAATGGATAATGAATATGTAAGTACCCTAGATATTTTGACTCATGAGACCTACTGATACATCGAGGGTCTATCTTTTTTTTTCTGGCCCACGAATTTCTAATTAAATCTAATCCATTCATCATATTATTTAACAAGAAATTTCATAACATTACCTAAGGAACATATTACTTAATCAATAGAAAATAAACTATCCATATATTGGAATTATGGAAAAAAATAATTTCCTCATTAATGAGAATAATATGGATACCTAGGAGAATATCCTTAAACCAATATTGAAACATTGGGGTTTTCATAAGGTAGTATTAAGTACCCTTACCCAAGAAATAAATAGACGGTGTTATAAATCGTACTTTAAACCTGTTGGGATGTCAATAGAATATAATAATTTAGTTTAGTAGTTTAAAATTGTAGGAGGACAAATAAAGGGTTTGAAACTCCATCATTATTGTTTGTAAAGGTTATGTGAATTATCTAAATTATATTACCTAGGAGTGTCTAGCTTTTTGTGAAGTATTAGGCTCAATCATCATGCACCATGTAAGTTGGTAGTTGATACTCAACCAAATATTTTCATGTTGATTACCCCTAGGTGAAAATTTTCTATATACCCATCCACTTTATAATATCAAAATTGGGACGTAATTTCTTAGAAAACCACACACACTTTTCCTTCCAAAATTTAGGATTTTTGGGCATTATGATGGCTTAGGTAACATCTTAATCAAAATCGCTTTAAAATAGATATTGTAATTGTAATTTGAATGCAATGATTAATTATATAATAATGATAAAATATATTAAATGGTAATTAGATACACCGCACAAAAAAATGGTGTATAATAAAAAAATATGTTTCAAAGGATGAAAATTTCTTACAATAATCTTTTACCTTAATTCTTAACTTCCACAAAAGAGAATGAATATCTTGTATAAAAAATATATCTTAGTAACCAATTTTAGAACCTTTTCCATATCTATAATATTTTATTATCCTAATTTATAATTATTCTTTACATTTATATTAGTTATTTGTTATCTATTTTCGATATCAAGTGTGTGTAATCTTGATGATTTTGAACTAGTTTCATAATAATGGTGTTATTATTCATTATAGTCCCAAAATTAATCATTATTAGATCATAAAAGGCATGAAAATTTATTCTTTATAATTATTTGTAATTTTATAATTTCATTCTATGGTATTTTTGGTTTTGACCCTTAAAGATGAAATCAATGATGAGCATGTTTCAGATATTTTTAACAAATAGAAATTGGTATCCAAAATAATGAGTTTAATATAAATCATATCATTCCATTAATAGAATAAATTAATTATTTTTTTATTTATATAATATTTTGAAATAGCTTAAATCCCTATAGTCATCCATTATAGAAATTTATATTATTGTTCAAGTTAGTGGTTAAACAGACCAAAACAAAACTATACCATAATTAATGAAGGATTATGATGTGATTTAGTTGAAATATCATTACACCCTTAGAATAATGACCTTATTTAGTATTTATTATTGTAGTGTAACAAAATTTAAAATAATTAGAAGAAAAATATAATATTATTTAAGATATAACAAAGTATTAATATATCCTCTTTTTCTCATTAAACACTATTGTGGTTGGTTGAATTTACCATAGTCATTTATTAATTATATTATTAAGAGGTTCACCAATTTTATGTCAAGAACCTTAATAATTTCATAAAAATCATATTTATCTTTTAAATTCATTCTCACGACTATACATGAAAGGTGGTGATGAAAATAAAAGAAAATTAAAATCAATCATTCTGTGATTGTAGCCGTCCACGCATATGTGTGGTTAATGATTTCATTTTCCATAGAACGATAGAAATGTATAATATGATCTATCAATTCAAAATCCAAAATATGTTATAAATATCACACTTATTTATGAAATTTAACATTAGTACTATCCATGTAATGTGTTTAAGTAAAACTAAAGGTGACAGTTCATGGTGGCGGTAGTCCACAGACATGCAAGAATGTCATTTTTGTTTTTCTAAAGAGAAAAATGTAATGTAGTTTAATACTTATTACCTTACAATAATAAAATTCAGTATAGAAATATTTATCTTTTCATTATATAGGAATTAGGAAAATATTTTTGAAACATTTAAATTGAAAAAAATATATTTATATGAAATTTGTACCCACATTGTGGACTTGAGAATTCCCTTGGAGGACTCTTTATAAAGGGAGGGATTAGTCTAATATCTTGTGACTCGAGGCATAATATGGTGGAGTAATATTATAGGGGAATTCATAATGTTATATTTTTAAATGAAATCCTAATTTTTTTTGGTGTGGTAGGGGTGGTGGGAGGCCCCTTTAATAAGTGGTGAGAATAAAATTTCTATTGATATTTCGACTAAATATAATAGGGACACATTTTTTACATGTCATGTGGATCCATAAAATAATAATAATTTAATTTTATATGATATAAAGTCTATAATCCCTTAATCAACCATTTTAACTCATGTATTAATCAAGTTTCTACGTCCTTTACTCTTGGTAATTTTTACTTTTCCCATTTTGGTTTTATGGTGATAACTAGTTTTTACCAAGGTAATTTTCATTCAATAACTAACAATAGACGTTATTACATAATTTTGACCTCATAATCAACAATATATAATTCTTTTTTTAGTTAAAGTTTCTTTTTGTAATAAAACACAATTTTAACATTAGTTCATGTAACTTGTTAAACCAATTTTAAAAAATAGTGTATTTTTATACAAAAATATATCTGTAAATTAAAAATAACAATATCATTGATTTTCATGAAATAAATTGATTTTTTATTGAACAAATAAAATTTGTATAACTGTATAAAAAATTCAATATAAAATTATATTGAAATAATATTTAATTTAAGAATATTTTATTAATTTGATAAGATTACATATTCTCATAAAATTGTAAACATGGGTTTTAAAAAATCAAAATAAAGTTTACAAACATTTTTTTTACTCCATAAAAACAAATTTGATCAATTAAAAGGTTTTATAAATTCAAAATTCTTTCTCACATAATAGTAGAGTCATAAATGTTACAATTGTGATAAAAAACAATATTTTTCACTATTCTGCCTAAAATCAACTAATTCATAAAATTACTAAAATTAATATTAGGATAACATTATCATTCTAAATCCAAAAATTAAGTTAATTTGGTAAAATTTAAATTTAAAATTTTCATTATAATAAATTCATGAATAAAGGATATTTAGAGTGTTCATCATTTAATAGTTTTGGGATATAGTGTTTACCTTTAATAGTGGGGTCTCATGTATTACTTTCTCCTCTCTTAAATAATTAAATTCTATAAATTTTATAAATTTTATCTGCTAGAAAAATTTGGCAATTATATCACCATATTTTATATAGGCCCTCATGTTTCCTCCTCTAGTTTACGATTTCTTCAAGGAAGTTTCACAAATCGAGTTTTCTAATTCCACAATACTTTCTCTATATTATCATGAATTTGTACACTCTCTTCATTGTAAGACAATTCAGGTTGAAACACACAAATTCCATGGATATTTTTAACAAATTTTCAATGTTTTTAAATGAAGTTCAATGAATAATATAGAAATCTATCAATTTATTAGTAAATTGTATAAAATTATGAAGGTGGAATGAAAATGGATATATTTGAATAAATGATTGGTTAATTTTAAATTTTGAAATAATATTTATGAATTTGTGTAGACATATTTTCATTTTTATGAAAAATTTAACTTATTCATATTAATTTTTAGGAGTTCGTAAGAAATTAGACCATGGGATAGCCCTCAACCAAGAACCACATAGGACACATGGCGAGCCTCAAGAAGAGTTCGGCCTGCCAAGTGAGCCACAGGGAGAGACTTCCCAAGGCACAAGGATGCATAAGGAATCAGGTCTAACAGGAGAATGGTTTTTTGGTGCTGATTCCCTTGGAGATTAACGGTGGGTTGAAGGTCTCTTAGGTCGTCCAATGTGTGAGGCCAATTTGTGCAGTGTCATGTGTGAGTCTATCTGCACAACATACTATTTTTGGTTGTGATTATACACCTTTATTGATAAACTTGTACACATCCAGTTACCATTTTGATGCGGAAAATATAAATGAGTCATATTATTAATATTATTACAAAAACACCATCATCCTACTAAATTATGTTTCCCATTCCCCCATTTACAAAGATCTGTTGCACTTCAATCATCACCACCTTTGAATACCAACTATTTCCCACTACAACTCATCAGGAACAACCATTAAAGCCACTAATGAAGCTTGAGATTGAGCTGATATTCATTTTTGACCACCTCTAGCACTTTGTATCATCTCTGAACCCCAAAATAACCCCCATGAAGCAACTCGAAGATTCATTTGGCCATGATAAGGTGGAATGGAGATGGAAGAGAAACCTCTCTAATGCTCACTGCTTCTATCCAGTGAAGTCTATTGTTGTTAGACCACTCCATGCATGGAATTTAGCCATGATTCCATGTACACACTTTCACCATGTTGTTAATCTCCCCAGCTTTTATTAAACATTCACTTTTATCACCTATTCCCAAATATTTACATACGGTTCTCTCAGATGATTAGATATTTGACATCTTAAATTTTGAACCAATGTTTTGATGAGAACATACGTCGGCCTCATTTTCTGCCTATAAAATAATAGCCTCTATAGGTGAGGATGGATAATTTCACCCTCTAGAGAGGAGGCTATTGAATTATGTTCCCATTTTATTTTATTTTATCATTTTATTTCATTCATTTAATTTTTAATTTAGTTTCTTAGGTAATTTTATGTTCCTTTTAAAAAAATCATGCTTGATTTTCATAACAATTGCACTCTTCCCCACTTCTTCTTCTTCTTCTTCATCTTATTCATCTGTTATTTTTTTTCTTCATTATATCCATCTTCCATACATTATCTTTTTGTTTTATTTTCATATTTTCTTTCTCTTATCTCATAATTTTTGTTTATTCTCTTCCTTTATTTTTATTTTCTTTCTATTCTTTCCTTCCAAAGTAGTATTTTACTAAAAACAATGACAGGATAACTCAAGACTTGGATCGATGGTGGTAGGTAGTCTTTAAATTTCATTCTTCGCATAAATATTTAGGTTTTATTAACATTTTTTGTGACAAAGAGTTGAGTGCATGAGTGTTAGGATTGTACATTACAACAATGATATCAAACTCGTTTATATTCTTTTGTTAAAAAATTTCCCTATCTTTAATTGTATACATGTTATTCATACGATGGATTTGAGCCATTCAGTGGATCAAATGGAATATATTGGAGCCAGATCCTATAAGATTTTACACTCTAGATTGAGTTATTCCATAAATAGTTACAATATGATGTGGTAGAATTGATATTTCTAAATACACTCAATATCTCACACCAATAAATAAAATAATATTATTTTATGAGTGATATTTAATTATAAAACTATCAAACAAAATGTAAACAATAATAAAAAGAATGATGAATCCCATAAAAAACCACAAATTCCACCTTTTTTATTCACTAATCAAATTATATCATATCATGTACGTTTACTTTTTTGAATTTCATTTATCTCATAAAAATCAATTACATTCATAGAATAAATAGATAAAACCAAAAAAAAATTGGGTGAATTAGATTAATTATTTGAATTATTATGGAATATCCCCAAATGAGATGACCCTTGTAGCATCCCTCCCCATGTACCACTGAACCAGGCTCTAAGACGGTTGACCATAAGACCTCAAGTGAATCTCCCTGAATGACAGAGGCTACCGAATAGCATTGAGGGCCATGGTTGTGTCTATGTAGAGGCTATACCCTCATAGGATAAGGTATTACATATCAGTAATAAATATAAAATAATACGTGGAAGCATAATAATAAGAATACCACAACAGAAGAAGATAAATGACTCAAATAGAATAAATAATAACTATGGAAGATGTATAATCCTAAAAAATTACATGACTATTTCAATGTATGCTACCATAAAAAAATATGAGTATAGGGGTATAAGGATACAATCATGTAATGCATGACAAGAAAATACAAAATACCAAAAACTACTAAACAATATCTTGAGAAGAGGCTCAGTAATAATCCCCCAAAGATCCATTCTCAACAACAAAGCAATGAAACATCAAAATCATCACACTTCCCTTTATCCATACATACGATCATAGAGTCTGCATTGGTGCCAAATGATTCTTGAGTAGGGTGTGAGATATAATCTCAGTAGTTCAACACCCATGGTGTCTAGACATTTCTATTTCATGTTGTAGATAGATAAAAATGATCTTGATAAAATAAATAAACGTAGATAAATAAATTAAGTAACTACATCTTGGTCAGTTTCACTAAGTGGACACTTGTCCCATACCACATGCTCCATCCTATGTCAGGAGTCTGAATAAAGTACCTGTTCAAGGGAGAATACGTACATACGGTCCATCGTAAACACACCAAGAAAAAATTCATACCCCTAAGCTTGTGCTTTGACTTGGATTTTATTTCTCATGTCATATCCATGTGTTATAATAAGAGAAATATAGGTATAATAAACGTTAACATTCTCTACAAAATATTAATAAATGCATCACATGCAATCCAAAAAATTTGATCAAGTCTTTCAATTTATAGAGGTGGAGTCTAAGCCCGTACATGATGATCTAAGAAGAATCACATGTATCAATATGGTTTATTCGACGTAATCCAATACGATTGAGTGTATCCCATGTGATCTATAAGAAGTCCTTAGTATCCCTTAAGGCACAATGACTTCGAGTCTGTCCCTGGTATCTCACTAGAGGAACAAGTGTCACCCATGGTATGGCAGAGCTATCATTCCAATGCTTCAATACACACTTTATTCCATAGGGTACTTGTATCACTCAAAAATATATTAAATTACAAGGGAATACCTCTCTTAGAAATCCAAATCATCACCGCTGGTAAATCGTTGTATAACAACCCTTTCACTGGAGTCCACTCAAGAATCCTTAATATGGAACCTATGTTCTCACCTAGAATATGTCAAGTAGGTCAAAAATCAATGTACATAATAAGAAAGGAAATCATAAATATATCAAATCAAGAAATTATAATTTAATTCCATTTATATAACCATATCATTCCATGCAATTTATGATAATCAATAATGGGTCATTAAATATTCTAAAGAAACAACATCCATCCTAAGTAAGGAATAAGAGCTAAAAAGGCATTTAACAATTGAATGTCATCCCATGTAATTTTATAGCATAAGATAAGAAGATTAAAAAAAATATAATCCAGTTTACACTATTTAACTAGATCATGAAAAGAACCCTAATAAGGTAAGGCCCTAGTCATAAAATAATGTGAGAAAATTTAACATCGTATAAATCATATGGAAAAACTCCAACACAAAATTTACATACAAGAATTTAGTCCCAAGTCACAAATTTTTACCTTATAATATAGAGAACCAATATAAGAGGGGTTTTATTATAAAAATGTGACTTTTTTGTCAACAATTTATTTAATAATATTTTATATTTATTCTAGATTCATAATTCTGCACCAATTAAAATGAAATACCTTGCATAATCAATTTCACACACTGTGTAAGTAAGGAAATTGCAACCTATATAAAAATTATAAACATGTAATTCCATATGTACTGATCATAAGTAATGGTTTTTATCTCTACCCATGGGATCACTATAAGAAACATCCATAATAATAATAAAAGGGATACATCTCATAGTTCAACAACCCACTTAATTTAATTTATCAACATAAACACCAAACCAAGGTGATACACACAGTAATAACAAAATAATATCATTTAAAAAAAGGAAAAGTAGGAAAAATGGGTGGTGCACCCAAATGGGTGGCCAAAGGTGATGAAGACACCCCATAAATGGGATTTTTCATAAGAGGATGTCACTATAGAAACAAAAAGGTAGTCCAATTAATTTAATATACAATATTGATCTTTGTAGAAGGGTTATGATGAGATACACAACTATATGATATTTAATGCATAAAAAATGATTAGATAATGTGTAGGCACCCTACCACCTTGTTGTATTAATCTCTTCATCTGTATCAACCCTTGATTCTTCATAAAACAAGAGAAATTAGAATAATTAACAATCCCCTAAATAGGGAAACAACTGTCGTATGAAGATAACACAATGGATGAAGGAGGAAACATTGTATATATGGTATTAATAGAGAGAGAATGCCATGATATTTCTAGTTCGTTCGATGGTGATGAACATGTAGAAGAAATGGAGGTGCAATCATAAAACCCCCAAGACAGGAGGAGGGGGTGTCGTGCACACCTAAATGGAGAGGGGAAGAGGGAGGTGTGTGAGGAGAGTATAAAGGAAGAGGGGATTGAAATGAAAAAAAAGAAAAAATACTCAAGAAAAAAATAAAGAGAAATAGATAAATAAAAGGGAAAATTCAATGAAAATATGGGAAAAAAGAAAAGTATAATAAGGAAAATAAAATATAATTAATAATAGAAAATGAGAGAAACTATTTAATTCTTACCAAATATTCACTAGTTGTAGGAAAGTTGACTAGTTTAAATAATAATTTTCAAACCACGCATCATCCCACTATTCATAACCCACACCAAGCCACACGGGAGTACCCCCTAGGTCATGTGGTTCTAGAACACTGTGCAATCCAATCTGCCTTTTTTATTTTCGGTTCGCTGAACATAAAATGAGCCCTAGATGCACCAGATATCTCTTTTACTGTAAGATACATTTTTCAAAAGGGTAATTTTAAGATATCAAACTAAAACTTTTAAACTATTTCCACCATGGAAAAAGTAGGTACATTAAAACCTCCCCTATTTATGAAAAAACATCCTATTGATTCTCATATGAGGTTACTTGAGTGTCATTTTAGATATATTCTAGCCACTGTGTAAGTACATTAGTCTCACACTCCCATGTCTCATCCTGAATGCGTCTGTGTTCCATAACACCTGGACTAGAGGAACTGACCTTCCTTGGAGAACCTTTGAGCTACGATTGATGAAATAAATCAGATGTTCCTCATAGGACGAGTCCTCTTTAAGATCTATATCATCAAGGTCAAACAAATGATACGATATGGTATGATACTATTGAAATTAGGACACATGGAAGATTTCATGCATGGAACTGTACCTCTATGGTAATAACAACTGAAAGGCTTCCTTTCCAACTCTCTCAACTATCTCGAATGGTCTAACTTATCTAATTCATAACATCCAATGTCTCCATATTCATCTATGACCCATCCTCGGTGAAACATTATGAACAAACAAATAGCCCACCTCAAATTCTAGAGGTATGCGGTGATGATCAGTATTCGGAAAATGCATCTAATATGTTATTTTAATATTCATATAGAATAGATTTAATTGATGAGAAGTATCCTAAGTTAGGTAAGGAACTAGTAGAGCTACCATACATTCCCCAAGCCAGTATAGAGATGAATGACATGGTCTACCATAGAGGGAATCGTATGAAGTGATCTGAATTGTTTCCTGAAAACTATTATTATATGAAAACTGAACTTGAGGAATATGTTTCTCCCAAGAACCTCTAAAAACAAGGATACATTCCTACATCATATCCTCTTACACCCATATTATCTTCTTAGATTTCCCATCAATTTGAGGGTGATATGTAGTACTCAAGAGTACATTTGATCCCAGTGCATTCTAGAACCCTTTCTATAACTGTGATGTCAAGAGGGTGGATCAATCTGATAGGATAGAATGCAAAATTCCATGAAGTCTCACTATCTCTCATATATAAATCCTCCCCAAATCATCAATAGAAAAGATCTTAGATCAGTAGGGAGTGCACAACATTTGTCAACCTTCCATGATCACCTATACAACACCAATTCCACAAGGAGATCTCAGCAAGCCAGTAACAAAATAGATGGAAATTTCATTCTATTTCCACTCAGTAAAGGATAGAGGCTATTGAAGTCCTAGAAGTCATTGGCACTCTACCTTCACCTACTGGAAGGTGGAGCACCAAGTGATGTAACCTTCTATCTAATTATTTATACCTAGAAACCAATACTAATGATGCATATCTCTGTTAATCTTGGAAATCCTAAGATGAACTGCCTACACTAGGGCATGAGATTCCCTGATCATCTCTTAACAGATATTCGAAGGCACCTACAGATGGAAATAGTAGAACAAGCTATCACTTCCATTAAAAATTCCACCATAAGGCAGGTAATCTCCTGTGACACTCTCCCTCAAAATGGATCCCATTGAATTATATAATAATCTCATGTAAACTCATTCAAGAATGGTGGAATTTACTTCCAGAACTGGAAGAATTGGTTGTTTGTGTTTTAGATGAACCTCTATATGTAACTAAGAAAACTAATCCATTATTGAAAAATCACTTCTGTATTCCTCGATGGCTTTCATCTGAGTCTTGTGGATCAATACATCAGCCAAGACATTACCCTTTTGAGGGGTATAAGTTTTCTCAAATTCGAATGACTTAATGTATTATACCCACTTGTACTACCTCAAATTCAAATCTTTCCATATGGAGATGTATTTCAAGATTTTTATGAACATTGTAAAAAATGATCATCTATCCTATTAGATAATCCCACCAATAGTTTGGATCATGAACCAAAACTACTTTCTCAAGATAATGTGTAGGATAGTTCTTCTTATAAGGCCTCAGATAGCTAGATCAATAAGGAATGAATTGATCTCTTTACATTATAAATGCTCCCAGATCTATTCTTGAAGAATAAAAATAGACTATATAACTTCATCCCAAATTAATAGAAATTAGTGTCATAACTGATGTGAGTCTTTCCTTTAACTTCATAATAAATTTTTCACAAGATTCAGAGCATTTGATCTGCTCAGCCTTCTTAATAAAGTTCGTAAGAGGTATTTCTAAGCATGAGAAGTCCCAAATGCAATTCCTATAATCTACAAGAATCCATATGCATCTTTATACATAAAACAAATTCATAGGCTACTCACAAGAATAAACTATGCTCACCTTATTTGGGTAAACTGATATTCCTACTTCTAATATGATATGACATAAGAAGTGAACCTTACTAATCCAAAAGTGGAATTTATTAATCATCACATATAGATAGTGCACTCTAAGTGTACTCCAAAAAATTGTAAATATGATGGGTATTGTCCTCTCTAGAGAAAAATTACACTAAGATGTCATCAATGAATACTAGCACAAATAAATCAGATTATGGGTGGAAACCACGATTTATCAAAGCCATGTAGTTGTTGGCTCCATCCATAGACCGAATGAAATAACCTGAAACTCGTACAAGTTTTACATAAATCGTAATTTTCTATATGGTATATCTGATTGACTCACACACACCTATTGTTATCCTGGCCTCATATCGATCTTGGAGAAAATAGTTTCTCATTGGATCTGGTTGAAGAGGTCATTTATTCAAGGAAAAGGATAACGATTCTTCATCAAATGATGGTTCAGCCATTTAGAATTCACAAAAAACTAGAGGGTACCATATTCCATCATGGAGAAGAGCACATAAAAACCCCATGGATATGTGTTTCTTTTGATAAAACCCTAATCCTTGAGATCTTAAAGATGCTTCTTGATTTCATGGAGCTCTGTTGATGTCATCCTAAAAGTAAAAATGTACATTGGTTCTAAACCTATCACTAGTTATATGGTTAACTCAACCTCTCTTAACAAATGTAATCTTTAGAAATCAACTGGGAATGCATCCCTGAAATGATAAAAAAACATGAATAAATTCAATAGACTAATGCCCCTAATCTCTCATAAAGAGACTTGCTAGAAGATATATCATTCTTCTCATCCCAGAATTCTTTTTTCTAGCTCATTTTTCCTAGATATCCCATTCGAACCTATGTATATATGTGCTACCCTTAGATGTTTTATAGGACACTCAACTGGGATAGAAATACACTTGGGCATGATAAAGGACGAGTCAGTCCATACCGTGAATGATGTCAAAGCCAGTCATCTCAAGGATAACAAAATTCCATAAGAAACAGTACCTACCGATATTAAGGGGGACTCCTTGAACATGCATATTCCCTCTGTTATAACCCCCAAAGGAGTGTCGAGAGACATAATACCACTGAATTACATTATAGAAAGACCCAAACTATCAATAGTTTCAACATATATTAAATAGTGTGATGCACGAGTTTCAAAAAGGGAAGAAAATAAAGTAGAAGATACAAGGATAGTACCTCTAACCATAAATGGACCTAGATTCTGCTTTACTAGCAATGGATTCACTACGCACATTTGGCTAGAACCAAATCCCATAGATGCATCATGACTATCGTGAGCAGATTCACTCTATTGATGCTGATGTAATAATTCTTGACTTCCTTAGAAACAACGATCACTAACTAAGACTGATTGGCTCGTAGACGACTAATTCCCATCCTAACGTGGAATCACATATCCCTTACCTTATGGGGGAACTAGAATAGATCTGCTACCACTATATGATAGAGTAAAGGAACAATATTAGAACTGAAGGAGACACATCCTACCACAATCTCAGCATTCCATTGGGTTCCTTGTTCACTAAGGCTTTTTATGGCTGATCTTTCCACATTGATAACATATGATAGAGGAATAAATGTGTGGTATCTAACTGAAAAAACCCACATGTGAAACATTAAATGGCATTTTAAACTACCAAAAGAATTTTCACCCTACCTCAGAACAGAACATCCCTAGCTCACAGAACTAGCTTCTCTGAAATTATATTTTATAATATGGGTCTGTTTAACTATGTTTTAATGGTCATCAACTAAAATATGTTTACATGTGTGTAGACAGCTTACTCGAGACCAAACTCAAGGCACCTCACAATTGCCAATTTTTCACTATTCAGAGTTTTAGCAAAATGTTGATCCTCATTGAAGCGATTATAATATCCAAGATCTTTCATGGATCCTAATTGAAGATTCAATAAATCCATGGAATGATCCTTCTTTAGAGTCTATGGAAATAAGTGCTCATAGATATACATCTACAAATCTTCCCAAACCATGTCTCGATAATGCTCTAACTGAGAAAAAACATTCAACCAATGTTTGGTGGAGTCAAAAAGATTATATATATATATATATATACATATTAATCATATGATCTAGAGGGGTCTCAATATTCTCAGAGATTAATATCATAATTTTATCCATGACTCTAAAACATGAGGACCATAATTTCCCATGAATGATGTAGGATTATTCAACTGTAAGTCCCATGTAATCTCTTCCATAGTCGAGTAAGGTCTAGAAGCACTCTGAACAGACTTCATGAACAAGAGAAAACTATCATGGAACTGAGTTTAGGTTCCCGATAGAATAATATATTCAGTTTCTACATAGGAAACTACAATGGGCACTATAGGTGGATTAGGGACCACCTCCTTGGAGTATGAACATCGGAACTCTCTTGGTGTACTACATAAGGACGTCATGGTGGAATATCTCTACAATATTCAAGCATGCACCTCAGATAAAGATTCCATAATATATAGGGAAATAAGGTAATGAAATAGTAATAAGGGAATGTGTAAGGCCTCCCTAAAACATGACACATCAGCTAGGGAATGAGATAAAATAGAACAAGAATTTATACTGCATCTTCATATTACACAATAGAAAACCCTATCTAAGATTCAGGTATAGATAAGAAGGAAAAAACACAAAAGGATCCTAGAGATGAATGGACTACAAATCATTTCCAAGGTAAATTCAAATCAAGGACCCATATTTCCATTTATGGTGTCTATATCATTTTAATTTTATTTATGCATTCAATTCCACTTAAAACAGATTGAATTTCTTGGGTCAGCATTCTAATTTATAAGGTCCCATACACTTTATAAATAGAAATTAGATTTCCACTTAACCCGTTTTATAACATGACTCTTCCAGATAAACCGGAACATTTATATATTTATAGAAATGTAGGCACTATAGGATATAAAAACTATGCACGATAACAATCACATGAAAATTGGAAAATACCACTAAAAATAGATTTTTCATGGAAATATGTATGATATTTTAATTTTTATAGTGTGTGGTATAATGCATGTAATGCATTTCCCACTTTTTATTGAGCTGAACTAATGTAAAACATCATCTCAAAAATACCAATAGAAATAGCACCACAAAACAAGTGTTTCACTGATATGTGAAGTCATATCAAAGATAAATGTCATAACCAATAACTGTAATTCTCAACCCGGACAATTTGGGGTTCATCTATACATGGATTATCTATATCCAAGAATAGTGTAAATTCCAAATTCCAAATTCCTAGTCTTATGTTTATCCCATATAGTACTACAAAAGTAAAAAATACATTAATACAACTTAGTATCATCTCGCCCTCAGTTCCACTAAAATGAGCCCCGAGATAGTGGACCACAAGATTTCATGTGCATATCCTTGAATGTTAGAGGCTACCAAATATAATAGTGGGCTATAGGTGTGTTATTGGGGATATTATTCCCCCATAATATAAGTTATATCATAGTATTAAATGATATAAAATAAGTAGTTGAAGCATAATAATAAATAGACATGAGTAGAAGTAGTTAAATAACCAAAACATAATAAATAATAACTTTGGAAGATAAAAATTCACAAAAAATAACATGATGATGTCAATTTATGATACCATGAAAAATAAGAGTGCATTGGTATGGGGATACAAGCATGTACTACTTGCAAACAAAAACTACCAATACACCAAAAACTACTACATAGAATCTAGAAAATAGGCTCACTCCTCTGCCCCAAAAGATCCATCCTAAATTGAAATGAAATCAAGCATCAGAATTTGTACACTTCCCTTTATCCATGACTAAGAGAATAACGTATACTCTTGTACCAAATGGCGATCAAGCGGTGTGGGAGATATAATATCAGTAGGTAGGCTCCCATGATGTCTATACCTTTCCATTTCATGGTGTAGACAGTTAACAAAGTGCCTGATAAAATAAATGAAAGTTGTTAAAAAAATAAAATAACTACAACTTGGTATGACTCCCCAATTGGAAACCCATGCCATAACACCTACTTCGGCCTATGATGGAGGTCTGAATAAAATACCTCTATAAGGAAGAATATGTATACAAAGGCCAACGTGAACACATCAAGCTAAGAATACATACCACCAATCTTGTGCTTTGGCTTGGGGCCTATTTCTAATATCATTATAATGTGAATTAATAAGTGAATTATAGGCATCAAAAAAACATAATCATTCCCTAATAAATATTAATAAATGCATCCCATGCAATCCAATCAATTCAATCAAGTCAATTAATTACCACTAGTGGAGTCTAAGATCATCCCTAGTGATCAAAGAAGAATCCCAGGTATCATTTCAATACATTCAATGTAATCCAACACCATAGAGTCCATCCCATGTGATAAAAAAGTAGTCTCATGTATCACATGATAAATTTTGACTCTGATTTTGTCCCAAGTATCCTACTAGAAGACCGAGTTTCACTCAAAACATGGTGTAGCCATCATGAAAATGTGTCCATCAACAGTTTCTCCCTTATGGAACCGATATCACTCATGAGTATATTAAATCTCCTAGGAATAACTCTCCTTACAATCTAAAGAATCTCACATGGTGCATCATGGTTTAACCACCCATTCATAGGAATCCGCCCATGAGTCTTTAATGTGGAACCCATGTTCTCACCTAACCCATGTCATGTGAGTCAAATAGAAAATCACATCACAATCAAGGAAAGCATAAATATATTAAATAACGCATTTATAATTTCATTCCATTTAAATAACGATTGCATTCCATGCAATTTAAACTAATCAACAATGGCATATTTAATATTTCAAGGTAATAACATCCATTATAAGCAAGGTATAAGTGGTAAACATGGAATTTAATATTTTCAAGTCATCACATACAATTTAATAGTGCAAGATAACAAGATTAGCAAAAATATTTAATTATGTTCACACCTTTAAAATGGCTCAAGATAAGATCACTAATAAGGCTAGGCCCTTGGGAAAAATAAGGAGAGAAAATTGCACATGGTATAAATCATATGAAAAATACAGATGGTAAACTAACAAAATTGATAGATCACCCAAAGGGGAAGCTAAAGGCAAATAAAACACACCATGAATGTCCTTTTCTACAAACGGGGGTCACTACAGACATAGCATGGTACTCCACATAAGTTAATATTAAATATTTAGCTTCCCTAGAAGGTTTCAATGAGTGAAATAATGACACGATATTTAAAATGCAATGAAATGATTGGAAAAGTCATACACACCCTACCTCAACATTGTAACACTAACTATGTCCAGAAACTACCTTTTATTCAACCTAAAATGGGAGAAATCTTAAGAATTAAAAAAATCTCAAAATAGGGCATAATCCTATCACACAAAGATAGCGAAACAGATAATGGAGGAAACATTAAATAGATGGGTGTAGGAGAGGAAGCATACCAAGAGATTTCCATTGCATATTATGGCGATGAAAATAGACAAGAAATAGAGTTATAATCCCAAAACACCCAAGATATGAGGTGGGGTGGTGTGCGTTCTTTGAGGGAGAGGGTAAGAGGGGGCTGCGTGAAGAGGGAAGGAAGGAATAGAGGATAGAAAGAAAAAAATAAAAAATAAATAAGAAGAAAATGAATATAAAGAGATAAATAAAAGGTAAAAATAAAAGGAAAAAGAGAGTAAAAAAGACAAATTAAATAAGGGATGAAATGAAATAAAATAAAATGTGGAATCACATTTAATTTTTAACAAAAATTTACTACACGTGGGTAGGAACAAGGTTTAGAAAACCACATGCCAACCAACTGTCTTACCACTTTTTGGAACCCAAAATAGGTCACATCGGAATATGACCTGGGCTACGTAGTTCCAGACCAACATGTAGCCTAGTCCACCATCCACATTTTTAGTGCAGTAGACTTCAAACGAGCTCAGAACACACCTAAGATCTCTTTTATCCACAAACATTTTTTAAAGGGTTCTTTTAAGGTATCAAGATAAATATTTTAAATTTTACAAACCTTGGAAAATGTTGGGATGTTACAACGTTCTTTAGCCTCTATGCTAAAATTGGAAAATAAATTTGGTTTTGACCAATCCCCGCGCGAAGTGTATTGTCAGAACTGTCGCTATTTTGAAGAATTCAATCAGTTTATTCTTATTTTCCTTTTTTTTAATTTTATAATGTTTTATATTCTAAAAAAAATTATTTTTTCATCTCCTTTTCATAGAGAATTTTTTCAATTCAATGAAAAAAATACTCACATGTTATGGAATAAGAAACAAACTATAATGAGGAGGCCTCAAAATGAAGAGTTGATTCTCTAAAGATAATGGTGATGTATAATAAAATTATCATAGATACATGACTCTACCCTCAATATTTGATGATAATGGTCAATGAACATTGAACTAACTATCAAGGATTTAATGCCATGATGGAATTTCCATTGGTTTTCCCCAATTTCACTAAAGACATTCATGAAGATGAGGGAATGCTCGAGGAGTATCAAAAGGCCAATAATTTGAAGAACCACATAAAAGATGACCATGATAATATATAATGGATTGATGATGATGAATATATTATAGCAAAGCTACATGTGAAAGATCAATATGATCATGATGAATTATAGAATGAGTAAGAGATATAACCTGATTTCCATGGTCCCTACAATATAGAAGAGTTTGAAATAGTATATTTAAATATATCCATGGAAGAGGAGGATGATACTAAGGTGATGGAATTTGAAGAGAATATGGAGGATCCGGACAACCTACACCCATCCACTGTGATTCAATTTCAAGAGTCACATACCACTGAGAAATTGATTGAACTAGAAACAACTCCAAGAGAAGATCTTAATTTCAATTCTATATTTTGTAAAGTTATTAAATATTATTTTAGTATCACTTATTATTGTTTTGAACATTCATATTTGGTTTAACATTTCCATTACCTAGAGTATTATGTGTAAAAATAATATACATTTGTTAAGGAACACATGGAGCCCCTTGATTTCTATGTAAATGAATTCGATGAAGCCCATAAAAATATCAATGTAGCTGAGCTTGAGGAAATAAATATAGAGAATGATCGTTAGGAATGTGATAATATTTTTTATTATTCAAATTTAAATTTTATTCAATTAAAAATTCCTTATTACTTTTATTTTTATTATTCTATTCATGTAGCCCAAATTGAGAAATACCTTGAAAAGAATGAGGAGGTTGCACATGTAGAAACAATGAAAGTGGATTACTCATATTTCAACTTACCCTCTCCATGAAAGTGATACCTCATTATGAAGAGGAGAATATAGTTTAATCTACACAATTATTCTACCTCATCTACAAGAAAGATGAAATGAATAATTGGAAAAGCCACATGTCTTGGTTCATGCCCAAGAAGATCCACCCAGCATGAGATTATAGATTATAGCTAGTACTGCCCTCTAAAGTAAGTGAAAAATCCATGTCACACTTATGTTATCATTCAAAGATGAATCCTTCTATATTATTTCTAGGGATTTATATGTCAATATTAGTCTTAAGAATTAGTATGACAAGCTGCCCCACTTCGTTATAACTTTTTTTGAGATTAAACGACAGGATCATGTGCTTAACTGAGTAATTTTATTTTATAGGTTAGGGATGGAATATGACATCCCAAAATTGTAAAGGAGGAATGAGGACTAAGCTTACAAGGAAAGGGAGTTCACTTTAATTTTTTATCATTTAAACTCTCTATATTTTTTCTCACAACATTTGTTTATATCTAAACAAGAAATTACATGACCATGATTGTACGTATTATTTACTTGAATTATCTAGGAGATGTGATTTTCTTAGGAATATTGTGATTATAGGTTTTAAATTTTAATTCTAATGATATTTAATGAGTAAAATAGAGAATTGGATGATTTAATTGAATCTGGTATAATAAATTGAGTTCTCATGATTTAAGTGAAATAATTATTTCAAGTAAATGAAATTTCCAAATCATTTTTCATGATTTGGATTTATAAAATTCTTGTGAATTAGTTTTTTATTATTATTCATTCCATGACTTATTATCCCAAGTCATATTTATATTCCTGAGAGAATATCTATTCCAAGTACTACCAATTTATTCATGAGCATATTTCTTGAGTGATATTGGGACATGACACCAACTACAACATTCATTTGAAAATTTTCAAAAAATAACTATGAAAATTCATATTTAAGATGATTGAGTCATAGTTTGGAAATCTTGTATCCTTGAAAATAAATTTTACATTAATCCCTATTTATCATATAGAGACCATGAATTCCCCTTTTCGGAATGGTCTATGTTTCATTCCATTTTTATCCTTTACCACCCTCCTCTAAAGTATTTGCATGATTTTTTTATGTTGAAATGTAGGGGTGAAGGGAGTCATGAATAAATATATTTTTTATATTTTATGGATGAATTACAGGTGGATATTTTGGGTAATGAGAAATGTTATTTGATCTATACATTTTATATTAATTTTTTTCCCTCAAGAAGAAAAAAGAGAATTAAAAAAAAACCAAAAAATGAAAACAATGTGTTTTGATTTGGGAAAACCAAAAATCACTATTACTAGATTTGGGATATTTGTCATATTTGGTTAGGTGGTAGATTTTAAGTTCATTATATAAATAAAGTTTGAAAAATAAAAAAAATAAAAAATTCAATTTAAAAAGAAAAAAATATGAAGGTATGGAAAAAATTTAGAGGGTGCACAAATCATTCATTATAAATTAGTTTGATCATGACCATTAATTTTGAGTGTTGGGAAGTGGGATTTGCTACTTTTAATGTGATAATGACATTAAACCATAAATTTTGACATCATGAAATGTACTAAAGATATAAACCTCCTCTTTGAGATTTAATTTTCCAAACAAAAATTCCTATCAACCTTGTGCCTTAGAAACATTTGAACCTTAATTGAAAAACCCTCATGATTTCATGTGTCTTTTTCTATTAAAAAGATAATAATTTTTTCCCTTCAAATGACTATGGATAAGGAGAATGTTTTCATGATATAAATATATTTTATTGTATTTATTTTATGAGTGACAGTAGAAAATATTCAAATGTCAGGTATGTCCTGATTTGGAAAGTTTAGTAATAATGGATTAAGGATAATGAATAGAGAAAAGTAAAATTCCCTCATTTTCAAATGGGAAAAGGTATAATTATTTAGTTTATCATTACATTTAAAATTGGGAAATTGAATTGATATTTTATATGGAACTTGAAATTATGATTTTACATTGAATTTATTTTGATTTTTTTACATTGAAATTTTAATATTGGTAAAATTGGGGCACTCTAAAATAAATCTTTATATTTTATTCTTGAGGAAAATAATTATTTTTGTGTGTTAGGATTTGACATGGAAAAATTCCATGAAAGTTTTTAATCAATTTTCACTATTTTAAAAATAATTTTAATAAATAATACATATTTATTACAATGTTTTAGTAAATTGTGGGAAATTATGAAATTGTAATGAAAATAAATTTATTCTAATAAAATATTAGTGAATTATAATTTTTAAATTTTATTTATGAATTTTGGTTGATATTTTTTAATTGTTATAAAATTTATTAATTTGATAATATTATTTTTGAGGAGTTTATAAAAAATTATTCCAAGGTAAATACCTCAACCAAGAACCTACATTCAATATGTATAGAATCAAGAATAGTTCAGCCAACCCTTTGAGAGACCGAGAGAGATTTCTAAAGGTGTAGGTATGCATGAATAATTAGGTCATTTGGGAGAGTGGTTTGTGGGTGGTGAATCTCATGGAGAGTAAAGATGGATTGAGGCCAACATGGTTTGCAAAGTGAGTTTGGCCCATGAGTATGGTTTCATGAAAGATCCCATTCTTATATCAGGTGATTTATAGTAGTTCTCCCGCACCTTGATTGATATAAAATTGTGCACCATACATTCATTTTAGATGTGGGAAATGAATATGAGAAATATTTTTTACATTTTCACAAAAGTATATGTGTCCCTATTAATCGATACTTGCCCCAACTTGTCTATAAAGATCCGCTACTTGCCGCCTTAAAATATTGTTGGTAGCCTGATGAAACTCACTGAGAACCACAATTGAAGTTGATGTCAAAGATCTATCTGATCTTCATTATCGATCATATACATCTCCTTGGATATCATATACACCCCAGAATAACCACCATGAAGCAATTTAAGGATTCATCAATCCATGAGGAGGCTGAATAAAGATAGAGGGGCCACCTCTTTTCTACTCACCCATGCTATCCACTGAGTTCTGAAACTACTAGACTACTCCATAAATGGAATATATCCATGATTCCATTCAAACGCATGCACTATTATTACAAGATTCCCACACATTTATTAAACACTTTATTTTATCAGGTATTTCCAAATCTTCACACATGGTTCTCTCATCAGATTAAATATTAATCCATTTAAATGTTGAACTAAATATTTGATGAGATTCTACCAAGATCACATTCAATTCCTATAAAATAATATCCTCCCCTTATAAGGAGGAAGAGGTCAACCCCACAGAGAGGAGGCTATCGAATAATTATCCCGTATTTTTCTTTTCTTTTTTTTCATTTAATTTCTAATTTATATTATTATGTAATTTTAAATTCCTTTTAAAAAAAATCATGAATGGATTTTCCTTAAAAACAATTCTCTTACTTCCTCCTCCTCCTCCTTCTTATTTTATTATATATTTTTTCATCATTATTTCAATCTTTCCTCCACACTTTTTTTATTTTCTTATTTTCTCTCTCTTCCCTCATTTCTTTTTTAATTCTATTCCTCTATTCTTCCTTTATTTAAATTCCTTCTTTACATAGTGATCCTTTACACTAAAAAATGAGGGTATAACCCAAGGCTTGGCTTGGGGGAGGTAATTAGTGTTTCCATTTAATTTTTCATGTAAACTCTTATGTTTTATTTATATTTTTGGTGAGAAAGAGTTATGTGCGTGAATGTGGAAATTCTTTACTATGACACTAATCTCAAAATCATTTATATTTTTTGTTTAAAACATTTCCCAATATTATTCAGGATAAAATATCCTCATATAATTTAGTTGATCTTTTAAATTAAAATAATGGAATATGATGGACCTAGGTCCAAAAAGATGTCACTCTCTCGATTGAAGTGTGATGCCAACCTTGATTATTAAAGGATATGGAATTGATACTGTTAAATGAATTAAATATTTCACACCACTAAATATAATAATATTAATTTAAGTGTGATATTTCATGATTAAATTATGGAACTAAATTTGAACACCAACAAGGACAATGATGAGACCCATAAACCAAACCATCAAGGCTATATTTTTTCATCCCTAATAATATTATATAATATCATGTTACATTAATTTTTTCACTTCATTTATCACCTCAATGTCCATTTCATTACTGAAATAAAAACAAACAAAAATATGTTGTTTATGTGATTTAGACTATGTAAGTGAACAAATGAGAAAGATCCTCAAGTGAGGCGACCCTGGTGAGCCTCGATGCTGTATTATGAAAATAAATTTTCTTTTTACCACACCCCATGACAGGTGTGTTATCACGGGATCTAACTATATTCCCTCATATGTGAATATATTCATCATATATAGAATGTTTTTCTTAAACAATGAATTATGGAAAAATGCATATACCTTATAGAGATTCGTTTCTATAGACAATTGGTTAGTCAATCCTCAAATTCACTCTAAAATTTCAAAATTCCCAGTGTAACTAGGGAATAAATCCCCTTTTTCACCAAATCATAGAAATACATCCCATGCAAACACCATTAAGAATATATTATCCATAACTTGAAATTTCATGTATTTCTTTTTGTTATTATCATATCTCTTCTTTACTCATTGAGATGCTTTTATATGATCCCAGATTGTATGTACTTCCACTATTGTCTCCTATATATGTTATGGTTCTAATAAATATCTTTCTCCATCTTCTTCTAAACATGTATTAGAAAGAAATATTATCCAATTCAATTCATCATATGATCCCATTTGGATACTCAAAAAAAATTAATTATATGATAATTTTACTTGAGGAATATAATGATCCCATTCTCTATTAAAGTCAATTGAAAATAACATCAGTAAGTATTCTAGTTTTATAATAGTCTATTCAGAATTCCCATCAGTTTTGATATGATATGCAGTAATTAAATGTATTTCACATTTGGGACCCTTTTTATGACTCTTTTATAATTATTATGTAATTTTAGGGTTATAATAACATACAATTGACATAAATTCCATGTGAAATTTCATGATTTAAATGATATAGAGACAATAAAAGATCTCAAGGGGTGTATCTTCTCTTATCATGAAGAAATATATTTTCATTTAAAGGAAATTGGAAATGAACTATATAATATCATTCTTCATTGGATTATTTTAATGACTAGTAAAAATTACCTGGAAATATTTTCCCACATTTATATATTTATTTTATGAGATTACTAGAATCCCTTATGATGTTTTCCTTTATACTTTACATACTATAACAATAATGATCTAGACACATTGTCAACAATTTACCAATTCATAAAATTTAACTAGAAATTTTCTCCTAAATAACAATACATCTTTATAATATATGTTTGTATACAGAAATTTGAGTTATATACAATACTCAGTAGCTCCCTCTTTAGTTCAGCTTTGGATAAAACACATAATTATTTCAAAAAATCAATACTCTATCTTTATAGATTTAGTCTATCAATTTTTCATCATTCACTGCTTTAATAATATTTTATAAATACAAATCATCCTTCTAGTACTTCTCAATATTTTCTATTAAACAATGTGTATTAATTTCTTTTAAAAGGAACGATAGATCCCATTGCCTGAATATTACAATATCCATATTTAATAGATCCATGAATATAGGATCCTTATTAATCCTCATTGATCAAGTTTGAGGTCATCATGGACCTCAAAATGACATTTATAAACCTACACTAGCACAATGGTGTAGGGTAGATCCATAAAGAAGGCAGGTGAGTGAATTATAAAGTTTTAAAACTAAAAACCTCACTGTTTTCAGCAATGAGGTAAACATCTTTATGGTTTTTTAAATTTTTCAAATTTTTCCTTTTTTAATATTTTGTTTTAAAGACGGTGATGATTTAAACAAGAATTAAACTAAGAAATGAAACCTTAAACTATGTAATGACGAACTAAAGAAAACAGTGAAATGACGCATAGCGGCAAGATAAGAAGCATGATCAATAAAGTTCTCAAGAATTCTAAACTACTAGAATGAATGGATGTTCTCTCCAAAACATACAATCAAACACACCTCAATGATGACTGAAAAAATTTCCCTCGCTCGGAAACTCAACAAGCAGCGGATTAAGTCTTGGAGTTCTCCACATAAAAACTTAATCGTACCGCAATGATGTTTTAAAAGTTAACATTTCGAAAAGAACTCTCCATAAATTCACAAAGTTTAAGTTGTTAAAGATTTGAAATATGTATCCAAAATCAACCTCGCCAGTCAATTTTGAAGTATGAAATTGAAAACATTGAAGTGTGAATAATCAAAAGATTAGAAACAGAGTCAGTCTCACCAACTGTTTCTTATTTCTTAAAAGATAAGCAAATGAATGTTTGTAGATCATAACCAGAATGTTTTAAAATTACCAAGCTGATAAAATTCAGCTTATGATCATATTGTTCAAAGCAGTGAAAAAAAAAACAAAAACAGAGTACAAATATTATGAACAGAGATAAGGTAAACTCCCCTAGCACTGCTCAGCTTCCATGCTTCTTCGTCTCCGGCTCTGCTCATATGCTGCACGTCGGGAGCCTTCGCTCTCAAAATGGTATGTTTAGGGAATGAATGAGCGTCGTCACTGTCGTCTGATGTGATCATGGATTGATGAATCACAGTCTGAAGGAGAGTTCCCTTTCCATTCACTACTTTCTCTGCTTTAAATATCAACTATCACCTGTTGCTTGTCACCGCACGTCTTCCACCATCTTCATGTGTCCTTCATTTACGCAGCGCACACGTGCTTTTTTAAGTGACTGGCACGTCACGCTAGTTTTTCCCTTGTAACTATCTCCCAACGAGTTAGTTGAATGTATCTAGATGTGTTTCCAGCTCCTGTGTGAACCTACACAGTTATAAAAAAAAATGAATGAATCAACGATAAATGTTAATTTAAATAAACAGATGTTTAACTAAGGTAAAATTAAATGTTTTTAATTTTAAATCAATAATTGTCGTTTATTAGTTTAATTATTTTAACATAATAATTATTTAATTTTATTTAATTTTGTAATATGTAATTAATTACTTTATTTTATTTATTAGTATAAGAGTATTTATTTTATTAAGTTAATAGTTTAAAAATAAGATAAATTTTTAAGATTCAATAATAATTTATTAATAGTTTCCAAACTTAACTAAATTCTAAATTAGATTAATTAGTTTATTTTGATAACTAAATTATTTTAACAATTATAATTAAAGTGTGCATTTAAATTTTAGTTGTTTTAGTTAATAAATTATTTTTGAGAATTTAAGTGTTTAAATAATTTATTTAATTAGTTTTAAATTTTATTTTATTATAATTTATTTATCTATTTGAGTTTATAGTTATAATTATTATTATTTATAATTATTTATTTTAATTTTTTTAATTCTTCTTCCCCAAGGTCTTTTTCACGGTGAAACAGAAGATAGGAGGGTTTGTGTCTTCTGGTTTTCTTCCTGAAGAAGACCTGCGGCGGCCCTAACACTTCATCTTCATTTCACAGCACAATCTCTACGACGACCCCCCTCGACATCATGGAAGATCGATGCAGCGACTCCTCTAAGCGCTGAAACTCCGACATCGGTCTCGTCTTGAGAAATAGTGGTGGCGGCTTATTCTTCAGATGTGGTGCCACAGCTCCTTCCCGATAACGGACTCCTCTGACTCGGCCCCAGCGGATTCCTAGTAGTGCGACCTATCCAATTTCTCTTGATGGTGCAAGGTAGTTTTCCTTCCATATCTAGATCTGGAACTGCTCATAATTTGGCTTTTCTGCGAATCTTGATTTTGATAACTGATTTTAAAGGTCATTTCAATTCTTACATTGTTAAATTAGTGGTTTGAATCAGTGTTGTTGAGGTTTAAGATGTCGGTAGATGTATAGGGAAAACATTCTGAAGATGGTGGGGAAGAGACTGTGAAATAGATGGATTTGTGCCGATGTGAGGAAGAGTGGAGAAATTCAGTGGAATAGGCATAGGGTTGTGAGAAGGATACAACGACAGAGAACCAGTGCCTCAGATGATTATGGTGGCAAGGAGTACGGTGATAGAAGAAAAGGAAGGGAAATGGTGATTGTGAGTCTGTGAACAAGGAACCTAATGCCAAAACTGGTGGCAGGGGCTGTGAGGTTATTGTTCAACCGTGAAATGGTAATAGCTGAGGCACTGTGATTGAAGTTATCTGAGCAGACACCGTTTAGAACCAAAATGGTGAGACCGTGAAGGAATGGGTGGCACCGTAAAATGAAACATATAAAACCAAATAAACTACAGTTAAATTATTATTAACTTTCACTTTATAAAACTTAAATTGCTACAAAACTAAAACTAAAATTAAAAAGAAACTGACTTATTAAAAAAAATTCATAAAATTTAAACATTGATAAGACAAAGTTAAATTGTTTAAAATGGTTATTGTATCAAATTAAATTAATTTAAGGTAGACTGATTGTTATTATACTATTAAACCATTATGTTAATTAATGAAAGATATGTAGCGAGTTTGTAAACATAAATTTATAAAAAGAATGAATTTAAAAAGACAATTAAAATATATATTATGTTATTTTAATTAATATTTAGTACATACAATGTTAAATTAAAGCTTCATTATCTAAGTGCAAATGCAGAATTAATTAATTAGCTAATTAATGTTAATTTATTAACTAAGCAGACAAAACTGTCTTAGTAAATATAAAGTTATTAGACTATAAAATTAAAGCAAGGGATAAATTAATTATTTTAAAGCTTATAATAGACGATTAAATATAGAAATTGATGAAATGATAGATTTAATAATAAAAATACAAAATTGCCATTATTAGTATAAAGTACAAGAATAACCAATTAAATCATTAAAAATTAACGAAATGATTTGAAAAAACATGTGTTTTTAAGGCCACATCAAATTCCCCTACACTTAATCATTGTTTGTCCTCAAATAATTCTATGTTTTATTATCATTGAGAAATACAAAAAAAAAAATATTAAGTTGCTCAAAATGTAACATGTCCAAAACATAAAAACAAAGGACAAAAACATGTTAAGAGACTTTAAAAAATGAATCGCTCAAAATAGGACTTGTCCAGAACAAATACTTAGAGGGTAATCAAGTTAACTATGAATCATCAAGAAATGAAGATGTCATGACTCATATTTGATACCACTTGGTGACTAAATTCCATCCAGACTTATGTACAAAGTCTGAGGGCGACATAAGGTAAAATTTATGTGGAATTATGAAATTAATAATAGGAACTTTATACATTGAGTTTTTCACCTAGGATGCAAAAATAAATATTTTTTTTGAATCACCTCAATGATACAACCTAAATGACTCCCATATAAACCAATTTACCCCTTCTTCATTCGGCTTTCATCATTCCCTCACCTTAATGAACTCATTTTTGAACCTAGACACTTTATTAAATTTTTCCCAAGCCATGTATCATGTGCTAAGCACTGTGCAAATTCACTTATTCAAATTGTACATAGGGCCTATAGTAAACAGATACTCACCCAGCATCTAGGGTCTCAAAGACTCACTGTGGGATCCCAGTTGCCCAAACCACTCCAGTTTCAAAAGATTTATATAAAAACCATTTAAAATGGCTCATTAAGGTAATTACTGTAATCAATAAAAGAAAAAAATGAGTCACCTATGATCAAAATCAATTTTCCAATTCCAAGAGTAATGATCATAATTCCATTAATAGATCACCCACGTCCCTCTAAAAAGTAATTCCTAAACCAAAATTACCATTAGATCAATAAGATAAATCGCTCAGCAATCACCCATTATCACTAATTTCAGATTCTAAACAAATTTTAACTTCCATCAGGGTACTTGTCCTAAGGTAAGACCCATTTGAATATAGTGCAAAGCCTAAAATTATGCAAAATTTTTGAAATATCTTAACCATTTTTTACAAGAAATTTTGAATTATGGTGGGAATTAATGGGATTTCAATTAAGCACAGTTTAACACATTCAAGAATGAACCCCCTCCCCCACACTTAATATCCAACTCTGTACCCAAAGTTGACTTCTAATGTTGAGATGAACAATTAAACAATTAATGTTCAAAACAGATTTTCAATTTAGTATATTTATGACATGTATAAAAGTCACATTAAAGTTAAAAAATATAGTTTTCCACAATAAATAACTTAATAGCAGGTTTATTATCAACTATATGCATTAACATTTATGTCCAGTGACAATGATTTTCCATTATAGCTCAAAATTAGCATATAAGGTGTGGGTGCACAATTATTCGGGTGTGCGCATTTTAACAAAGTATGATTCAAATCGATGATCAATATCGCAGAAAGATGCATGCTAAACACCCAATAGACTAATCAGTTCCAATGAAAAACACAACTACCAGCAAGCATGTACCCCCACACTTAATTTCATGCAGTGAATGAGTTTTAAACAATAAATTTTAGTTCACAGCAACATGCACATGCTGTTTTTTTTATTTAATTCAACTTAGTGACATGAAGTAAAAGTTTTTTTATTCAATATATGCATCAGATTTTCAGAAAATATGCAGCGGAATCTCTTAAAAATGCAGAATTTTTTAAGTGAGCAAATATTTAATTTAAATCCACAACATATAGAGGAAATTTTTTTCTCATGAAAGACATGCATCAGATTTTTCCCTAAAGCATTGAGGAGCAGAATAATGAAATAAAAATTAACAGAAAGATACTTCCCTGACTATATTTTCCATTACTCCTTCAGCATGAGAATTCCACGACTTAAAAGACAAGAGCAACAACCTAAAAACACAAATCATGAAAACTAGGAACAAAAATCCTGCAGAGATATAGCATCTAGGAGACAACAAAGCAGCAATTTATTCAGTACAAAATAGTACAAAAATGAAAACAAATAAAGAGCATAGGTTGACTCCCATGAAGAACTGATTTTAAAGTCTTCAAATAGACATTATTTTATTACATATTTTTAATGAAAACAAAATAAAAACCATGGGTTGCCTTCTGTGCAGTGCTAGGATTAAAGTCCCCAGCCGGACTCACCTACCAACTAACTATAGTCACTATGTGGATGTGGTTTCCATAATAGGAACCACCACATGTGTTTGGACCATTTTTTTAACAGAAAGTTGAATTATGTGGGCATAAAGACTTAACAAAACTGAATCTAAACTCTAATAGCCTTGATTAAACAATAAGAAACACCCTTTGATAGTTATGAACACGGTGCTGTCATCTTCCAGAATTGTTTCAGATTTTTAACATTTAACTTTTTTAGGAAGGGGAAATAAAGTAGGCGCTTCAAATGGTATGGACCTGTTCTCATAGATATCTCTCTTAATCTCAAAACTAACAGGTTCAAATACAAGGGTGCATGTGAGTGAATACTGAATAGTAGGTTCAAGAGGAGATTTAATAGAATGCTGGACAGAATTATGAACATTGAAACTAAAGTATGATTCCCCCTCTGAACCATTATCAGTAACACAAGAAGGCTCAACACCCTTCACAGTTGAGGATGAAAGTGACAGACTAGGAAGAGAATTTATTTTATCCCAAACAAGTTCAGGCTTAACAATGTTGTAAATCTCTTCCAAAAGTTCCTCATCTGTTAACTCGCATTGAACATCTACTGCTTCTATCAAATCAGTTCTGCCTAATTCAAGTGTTTGCTATCCTCTTTTTCATGTTCAAATTCAAAATACACAATTCCCAAAACATGGCCTGTAGTGTGTTCTAAAAAATTCAAATCATGGGAAGTGATGTTTTATTCAACTTTAACAAATTCAATATCCAGATTGTTCAAATTTAAACATTTACCCCCACGTATAACATCACTATTTTCAATTTTAGTATACTCAGTTTCAAACAAAAAATCCATCTGAGAACAGGGAGATGAATGCTCTTCATTTAATCTTTCTTCTAACATCATTCCCTCATCCTCTAAATCATCCAACATCATTTCAGAAATAGATGGGTTTGGAATTTCAAAACACGGAATATAAGTCTTCAGATCAAGTTCAAAGATTTCAGATTCCTTGTTAACCAGTTTGATGTTATCTTCTAGATTATACCCTATATCAAGTTCAGACTCATTGTTCACAAAATTAGAAAAATTAGGTGAAGAGCTTTTTTACTTTCAAGTTTTCAGTTTCAAGTTTGACCTCAACCCGAGTGACTTCATTCTCAAAATTTCTAAAACAGTGATTTTTCTCCAATGTAAGAATTATGAAGAGAACTGGGTATTCTTTTTCAATCTGTTTCAATTTAGTTTCGAAATTGACCAACTCAACTCCATTAAAGTTCGTTATTGGATTTTCAATGTTGTGTTCTTTGTTTAACGAGTGGTTATTTCTAGATTTGGTTCAACAGATTCAGATTCTTCAAGATAAATGGTTTCTTGTCCAGTTTCACTATCACTTTCCTCTTCCACTTGATTTTTGAATATTTTATAAACATTTTATTTTTCATTTTCTTTAAATTCTTGTTGTTCTTAAACCCTTTGTATTAATTCCAAAAACATGTTTTCTAATCTTTTCAATGTTTTATCTTGCTCTTGAAAATCTATAAGTTGAATTTCGTGGGTTTTAGTTAACCATAAGTACCAATTATTCTCTGTAGCATCCAGTTTGGTTTAAATTAATTCAAGTTTATCAAGGAATTCAGGATTAGATTCAAACTTTTCATCTTCTTCAAAGTAAACATCCAGTTGTGGCTGGCTATAAATACACTTCTAGGCAGTGTGTCCAACGCTGTCACAACAAACACAGTATGGTCCAGTGAAAAAGTTTGATATTTCAAAACATTAAATTTTTAAATAAAAATAAGTGAGATTAAACACACAATAGTTCACAGTGAAGCAGCTTTTTTAAAAACAACACAAACAGTAGGTTCCAATTCAAAGAACTTTTTTTACAACTAATTACTTTTATATGAATTTATTTATTATTTTTAATTTTTTTTAAGATTTTCTAAAACATAGAACACTCAGCATGTGCCTTCCCTGGCAACAATGCCAAATTTTGAACAAGATGGAGGTCGTCACGACCCTCAAAATTACATTTATTAACCTACACTAGCACAGTGGTGCAGGGTCGATCCATAGAGAAGTCAGGTTAGTGAATTCTAAGGTTTTAAAACTAAAAACCTCGCTGTTTTCAGCAATGAGGTAAACATCTTTATAGATTTTTTTTAATTTTCAATTTTTACTTTTTTTTAAAATTTTGTTTTAAAGCCAGTGATGATTTAAACAAGAATTAAACTAAGAAACTAAATCTTAAACTAAGTAATGATGAACAAAAGAAAATAGTGAAATGATGCATAACAGCAAGATAAGAAGCAAGATCAATAAAGTTCTCAGGAATTCTAAACTACTGTTATGAATGGATGTTCTCTCCACAACTTACAATCAAACACAACTCAAGGATGAGTGAAAAATTTCCCTCGCCAGGAAACTAAACAAGAAGAGGATTAATTCATGGAGTTCTCCAAACCAAAACTTAATTGTACTGCAAAGAAGTTTTAAAAGTTAATATTTGGAAAATATCTTGCCATAAATTCCCAAACATTAAGTTGTTAATGATTTGAAAAATGCATCCAAAATCAACCTCGGCCGTCAATTTTGAAGTATGAAATTGAAAACATTGAAGTGTGAATAATCAAATGATTAGAAATAGAGTCATTCTCACCAACTGATTATAATTTATTAAAAGATAAGAAAATGAAGGTTTATAGATCATAACCCGAAGGTTTTAAAATTCCCAAGCTGATAAAATTTAGCTTATGATCATATTTTTCAGATTAGTGAAAACAACCAAAAACATAGTACACAGTTTATGGAAAGAGAGAAGGTAAACTCCCCTAGTACTGCTCAACTTCCAGGCTCCTTCGTCTCCTGCTCTGCTCATATGCTGCTCACCGAGATCCTTCACTCTCAAAAATGATGTGTTCATGGAATGAATGAGAATCGTCACTCACGTCTGATGTGATCGTGGATTGGAAAATCAGAGTCCGAATGAGAGTCCCCTTTCCATTCGCTGCTTGGTATGCTTTAAATATCATCTGTCACCTGTTGTTTGTCACTGCACGTCTTCCACCTTCTTCATGTGTCCTTCGTTTATGCACTGCACACGTGCATTTTTAAGTGACTGACACATCACGCTAGTTTTTTCATTCTAACTAACTACCACTGAGTCAGTTGAATGTATCTAGACATGTCTCCATATCCTGTGTGAACCCGCACAGTTATAAAAGAAAAATAAATAAATGAATCAACGATAATATTAATTTAAATAAACAGATGTTTAACGAAGGTAAAATTAAGTGTTTTTAATTTTAAATCAATAATTGTCGTTTATTAGTTTAATTATTTTAACATAATAATTAATTAATTTTATTTAATTTTTTTATATGTTATTAGTTAATTTAATTTATTTATTAGTATAATATTATTTATTTTATTATGTTAATAGTTTAAAAATAAGTTAAATTTTTAAGATTCAATAAGAATTTATTAAGAGTTTAAAAACTTAACTAAATTATAAATTATATTAATTTATTTATTTTGATAACTAAATTATTTTAACTATTACATTAAATTATAATTAAAGTGTGTATTTAAATTTTATTTATTTTAATTAATAAATTATATTTAAGTATTTATGTGTTTAAATAATTTATTTTATTATAATTTATTTTTCTATTTGAGTTTCTAGTTATAAATATTATTTTTTTAATTATTTTTTTATATTTTTTATTCTTCTTCAACAAGGTCTTCTTCATGGCGCAACAGAAGATAGGAGGGTTTGTGGCTTCTAGTTTTCTTCCCGAAGAAGACCCATGGTGGCCCTGACTCTTCCTCTTTGTTCCACTGCACAATCACTACGACGAACCCCCCCCCCCTCGACATCATGGCAGATCGATGCAGTGACTCCTCCATGTGCCACAACTCCGACATCGATTTCGGTTGAAGCTGTCAGAGGAGACACCATTTAGAACCAACTGAATAAAATAATTAACAATTTCTAAAAATTAATTAAAAACAAATGAAAATTTAAATAAACTAATAAAAAAAATAAACTAGAGTTAAAATATTATTAACTTCACATTATAAAACTAAAATTTCTACAAAACTAAATCTAAAATTAAAAAGAAACTGACTTATTAAAAATTAACATAAAATTTAAACATTGAAAAGAAAAAGGTAAATTGTTTAAAACAGTAATTGTATCAAATTAAATTAATTTAAGGTATACAGATAGTTATTATATTATTAAACCATTATGTTAATTAATGAAAGATATGCAGTGAGTTTGTAAACATAAATTTATAAAAAATTGAATTGTTAAAAGACAACTAAAATTTAGATTATGTTATATTAATTACTTTTTAGTACATGCAATGTTAAATTAAAGCTTCAATATCTAAGTGCCAATGTAGAATTAATTAATTAGCTAATTAATGTTAATTTATTAACTAACCAGACAAAACTGTCTATGTAAATAAAAAGTTATTAGACTATTAAATTAAGGTAAGAGATAAATTAATTATTTTAAAGCTTCTAATACACGATTAATTATAGAAATTGATAAAATGACAGATTTAATAATAAAAATACAAAAGTTACATTATTTAGTATAAAGTACAAGAATAACCAATTAAATCATTAAAAATTAACGAAAAGATGTGGAAAGACATGTGTTTTTAAGGTCACATCACTCATCATTATCAAAACTCAATGGTTGATCTTAATCAAGGCATCATCCACCTTGTTTTTCTTAATATGGTGGTAATGTACTGAGAAATCATAGTCCATGAAAAGATCTAACCATATTCTACGACTCAAGATTGGCTCTTATTGAGAGAAAATATTCTTTAAATTTTTGTGGTCTATATATATATATCACACATTTATCAATGGATTCAGTGCCTCCCTATCATAAATGAAAATATTACTACTTCCAACTCCAGTTTATGAGTTTGTTAGTTCTATTCGTGCATATTAAATTTACTTGATTAAAAAATAACCACACTATCAAATTTTTATAAATATAAAACCCTAACCATTCATTGTTGTATCTGTATATATTAAAAGTCCTTCTTTTCTCGATGATAATGTTAATACTAGTGCATTAAATATGAAGAGAGAAAACTAATATTTATTAATTCCCTTTATATTGACTAATTCACCACAATAATTTTAAATTTCATTCTATGGAGGTTTAGGTGATGATCCTTAAAGATATAATCGACGATTAGCATGTTTAAATGATTTCTAATAAATCAAAAATGGTATCCTAAATAATGAGTTTAATATTAATGTTATATTTTAAAACATAAAATTAATTAATTATTTATTACATATATCATATAATAACATAAATTATATTCCCATAGTCTTATATGATATAAATTTATAAAATTGTTAATGTAGTTGTTTAAACAAACCCATAATAGAACAAACTACAATTATTAATTGATTATGAAATGATTTAGTTGTAATATAATTGTAACGCCCTGACCCTAGTTACCTAGAGTCGGTGCATTATTACATAACATTGACATTATCACAAAAGATAAATTCTCTAATGACTGATTAGTTTAGTATCCTTGGAATTAATATATACATTCACCAGTCTTACATTACATCATAAAATGAAAACTACAACAACATAGTCTCCATACTCCACACTCATATCCCCCGAGACTATCCCTCCAGGTCAGTCATAAAATACTTTTTTACATCCTAGAAAAAATAAAACATAGAAAGGGGTGAGTTAAGATGCTCAGTAAGGATAACAATATAGCAAAAACCTTCACAAATAAGTATAAACATTTAAGGAAATGTATAATTAAAACAAAAGCCTTTTAAACTTGAAATTCAGCATAATATGCCAAAAATAAAATTAAATAATTCCATTTACTTATTCATAAGGATATTCTACTAGTTGAATAATCACATGCAATATCAATAACCACTTTCATTACGATGGAATGCATAATGTCATACTATCATAACCACATAGTCAAGGCCTTGTGCCAAAACACTAGTTTGTCTCAAAAGACCTACCGATGCATTGAAGAGCTATAGCAGGCTCCACCTGTCACTTATTAAGTCCAATGCATTCCACATACGAATAGGTTTAAACATAACATAAAAATTCGTATTAAAAATAGCATACGAAATGTCAATACTTTCTCCATAAACCATGAATGGTATAAAAATAACACATACACAGTCAAACATATCACAAAACCTTCAATACAGTATGAATGTTTTGTATCATAATAAATCAACTTCAAATAAGCTTAAAATTCATCAAAGGATGTTGACATAGATGAAATCATAACTATTTGAGAGAAATATCAATTTTTTAAAATCATTTAAAATTCAAATTATTATAAAAGAAAAAATTTACTTTGAAAATATTCTTATAATCTTGTATGGGAAGCTTTGACGATTTTATAATGGTGGAAAATAGCTGCACCCGCCGTATACGTTAAAAAAAGATATTTTTAACTTAATTTTTTCGAAAAGGTTAAAAAGGACCTTGTTTGGAAAAAATGGAAAGATTCCTTTATAAACATCATTTAAAAAGTCAAAAGGGTATAAATGACTTTAACCCATAGTCTATAATATATTAAGAATGATTTGAAATACATTTTTGAGAAACATGTATGTGGATGATAAAGAGGTCACAGTAGACAATTACGTATAAACAACCTCGGATAATGAAGAGATTGTGAAATAAACTCTTACCTTGTACTTTTCCTTGGTCGAGGGTAGGTTAACCTCCTATATAATGGTGGAATAATTTTTATTAAATTATACAAGAATCATATACATTAATATGATATCATATATGATCTTTTAACATTGCTTTGTTAATAATATCTTTCTATTATCGTTGTTTTGGGTGTTAACTGATTTGTTTTCCTTTATATACCTTGTTACGTAAGCCGTGTTTTTTATGGATAGGATGTATCTTATTCATATACATAATGATATTAAGTCTTTAAACATTATTTTTAACCATAAAATGAAAATTATTCTTGAATGGATACGATGGGGAATGAATCTCATTGCGTTCGTGGATACAGTAGTTTGTACGTACACACGAGCAACAATATCATTCTTTTGATATTAAAATAATATATAATTGGATGTTATATCATATATAAAGAATAATTATCATGTTATATTTATTATTTACATCAATTACACATCATTATCATAATCATCCAAATAATAATGTTTTGAATAACAATTACACCACGACGTTGAGACGGTAAGCCGTAGGTACACACATATGGTGACATGTCATTCAAAGTATGGTTAGAATACTGATAATGGTTGTACCATATTTTTAATAACATCAAAGTATATAGAATATACTGGAGTTATTATTTTAGAATGAAAATAACAAATAAAGAAGAAGTGGAAGAAGAAAGGAACTTTAAAGAGGGTGGTGAAAACATTTCCTCTTCTTCGGGTTCTTCATTTTGATTTGATCAAAAGAGCTCATTAGGTTGGATTTCTGATCAAACTAAGGCCTCTAGGTTGAAGTGAGGGAAGTTGATAGAATATTTTGGTAGGTTTTGGCTAATCCAAAAGGCTTTTATGGTGTGAATTAGAGAGAAGGGGGAGTTCCCTTTTATAAGAGGGGCGAGGGGCACCTTTGGAAATGCTAGAAATAATATTTTATAATAAATTCATATTCGGTTTATAATGGATCTAAAGTGGATTATATAAATTTTAAGGTGGGTATAGGTCAAAAACCACTTAACCAATAGGTTTTAGATAGGTTTGGGTCACTATATTAACATTATCTTTTTGATTTAACTCTTAGTTAAATAGTTTGACATTTACCATGTCTCTTTGTATTTTTATATTATATAGTTAATACACTTAATATATACTTCGAAGAGTCCCCCAAGTGGTCAAATAATGATACAACTATCATTATATAAGTCCTTTGGCCGAACCGTAGATTTTTAGGTATAGAATATCAATTAATAATATAATATTTGTTTTAAAAACTCCTTTATGTCAATTTTGACACTATTTAATAATTGATTTTTGTTAAAGTCTTAAAAAATTTATTAATTCAAAAAAAATTCATTTAAGTAATACTAACATGTAATATTAACCAATAAAATTTGTTTATGTCATCAAAACTTTTTAATTATATTTATTTTAACATTTATAATACCAATTATTTGATTCTTTCATTAATAAGGAAAATAATGCATCATTATTGTGTCATAAATAAATTTAATTATTCAATGTTTAAAAATTATAAATAAAATACAATTATGTTGTAAATATTTTTATCTTTCTAATTAATATTTATAGTCAAAAATATAACATATATAAACCTATGTAAAAATTGTTTTTCTAAAAGATATTTTCTTATGTCATTTTTGTATTTACTTTAACTTAATTAATATAAAGTGTCATTATCACTTACAAGTGGCTCCATGGGACCCCGAAATTGTCCCAAAGATGCCCATTATCGGACATGTATCACCCAATAGGGTTAGGACACGTTTTAGGGTAATTTAATATTATTATAATATTATTTTTTATCCTTATTTACCAGATTTACCATTTAACCGTGGTAAATAAAAGATTTACCGAAGTAATTATTCTAAATCTATAAAAATAAAAGTTACCTATTTACACAATTTGGATCTCCTGATTATAAATATGGAATCCATTTTTCTAAATTCAAAACCCAGAAGTGGCAGAAATTAATTAAAATTAATTCCCGTTGTCAAAACAAAATGCGTGTTTTTAAGAAATAATAACTATCAAAAGATTGACACTTGGTTATGTCCAGTTTAAATGTAAAATTATGTATAATGGACAAAATTGGATTAAATGGTAAAAATATTATCTAATTATACTTTAAAATCACTCAAATTCATAATTAATCACTATTAATTATTTCGATTAAAAAAGTTGTTTTTAATTAAAAGTTAGTAATTTTCACTATTCATCAAAATATGAAAGTTATCAGAAAAGTACCAAAAATTCACCCTAAGATAATTTCGATATTCCAAATCCAAAAATGAAGTCCATTTTGAAAGATAAAATTTATAAAATTTCAAAAAGTGGGTATTACTATTTATAACGGCTAGTTTGATTGGTTGTGGTGTGTTAGAACTCGATGTTATATACAACACACACTACTATATTATTCAAAGAGAAGCGTACCGTGGAAGCTTGAGGTGTTACATTCTCCCCACATTCAAATAATTTTTCCTCGAAATTTCTAGAATACTACCGCATGAAAAGACTTGGGTGGTTTTTCATCATAAGTTCCTCGGGTTCCCATGTCGCCTCTTCCATCTTATGGTTTCTCCATAGAACTTTTACCAGACGAGTCGTCTGGTTTCTCAACACTTGTTCTCTGGTATCAAGAATCCTTATGGGCTCTTCACAATAAGATAGATTGGGTTCCAGTTATACTTCTTCATAAGTGAGTACATGCATTGGGTCAGGTATGTATTTTCTCCACAGTGATACGTGTAACACATCGTGAACTTTGCAGAGACTTGGCGACATTACCAAACGGTAAGGTACAACCCCAATTCGTTCTAGAATTTCGAAAGGTCCTATGTACTTGGGACTCAATTTACCTTTCTTACCGAAACTTATAACACCCTTCCATGGAGATACCTTCATGAAAACATGATCTCCTACCTAAAATTCCAAATCCTTCCTTCGGTTATCAGCATAGATCTTCTGCCTACTTTGACCTGCTTTGATGTGGGTTTCGATTACCTTCACCTTTTCCATTGTTTCCTCAACATGTTTTGGGCTTACAAGTTTTCTTTCACCAATATCATCCCAACAGGTTACTTTGTGACATATCTTTCCGTATAACGCTTCATATGATGCCATTTGAATACTTGAATGGAAGCTATTATTATAGGAAAATTCCTCCAAAGGTAAATATTGATCCCACATACCCTGAAAGTCAAGGTAGCAAGATTTCAACATGTCTTCTATGGTTTGAATAGTCCGTTCTAATTGTCCATCCGTTTGCGGGTGGTAGGTAGTGCTCAAATGAAGTTCAGTATCCAGGGCTTTCTGAAGACTTTTCCAAAATCTTGAAGTAAAAAGGGGACCAAGATCAGAAACAATCGATAGGGGTACTCCATCAAGTCTTACAACTTCATTAGTATATTGTCTTGCTAGACATTGAAGTGGTAAATCTTCCATTATAACAAGAAAATGTGCTGACTTGGTAAGACAATCAACAATGACCCATATTACATCATTCCTTCTAGGAGTCTTTGGTAGTCCCATGAAAAAGTCCATCGTGATATTATCACATTTCCACTCAGGTATGGGAAGAGGTTGCATGACCCTCCAGGCTGTTGACTTCTATCTTTCACTTGTTGAAAAACTATACATCTTGACACAAAATCAGAAATCTCCCTCTTAATGTTTTCCCACCAAAAATGTTCCTTCAAAACTGTATAAATTTTGGTTCTCCCAGGGTGTATAGAGAAATTGGAACTATGAGCATCGTCCAACAATTTCCTTTTTAGATCAGGTATATTGGGAACACAAATTCTCTTCCCAAATTTCAAAATTCCATCTTCATAAACAAAGTCACTCAATCTCCCATCATTCACAACTTTAATCTTCTCTTAAAACTCTTCATCAACGGTCTGAGAACTCTTTATCCTTTCTAGTAAAGATGGGTTGGAAACCATTTGAAGAAGTATTGATGTTTCACCTTCCATGGTTATTCTCATATCCAAATTTACTAGATCCATGAAAATTGGATCCCTTTCAACTCTCATTTTGTTCGAAACTCCATGATCCTTTCTACTCAAAGAATTTTCCACCTTATTTGCCTTCCCCGAGTGGTAGTGTATCATGCAATCATAATCCTTGAGTAGTTCAAGCCAACGCCTTTGCCTCATGTTGATTTCTTTCTATGAGAAAATATACTTCAAACTCTTGTGATCGGTATATATCTCACATTTTTAACCATAGAGATAATGTCTCCATATTTTCACAGCAAAGATTATAGAATCTAACTCAAGATCATGAGTAGGATAATTTTTCTCATGAATTTTTAGCTGCCGTGATGCATAGGAAATAACTCTATCATTCTGCATAAGGAAACAACCAAGTCCTGTCTTTGAAGCATCACTATAAATAACAAACCCATCATTCCCTGATGGTAGAGTCAATATAGGAGCATTGACTAATATTATCTTCAGTTCTTCAAAACATTATTCACACTCTTTTGTCCAAATAAATTTAACCCCTTTACATGTGAGCTTCGTAAATGGGTTAGCCAATCGGGAAAAATTATGGACAAAACGCCGATAATAACCTGCTAAACCAATAAAACTGAATACCTCAGTTATACCCATAGGTGCTGGCCATTCTTGGATTGCCTTGGTCTTAGAAGGATCAACAGAAATTCCATCCTTAGAGACAATATGGCCAAGAAAAGAAATCTCTTGAAGCCAAAATTCACACTTGCTAAACTTCCCATATATATCATGTCTTTTAAGAGTCTTAATGATAATGCACAAGTGATTTTCATGATCTTCGTAGATTTTGAAATATACCAAGATATCATCAATAAATACCACTAAAAAAATCATTGAGATATTCCTTAAAAACACTGTTCATTAGATCCATGAAAACAGAGGGTCTATTAGTAACCCTAAAAGGCATTACTGTAAACTCGTAATGCACGTACCTGGTTCGGAATAATTTCTTTGGAATGTATTCCTTCTTCACACACAACTGATGGTATCCAGATCGAAGGTTAATCTTTGAAAATTATTGAGCTCCAGGTTGTTGGTCAAATAAATCATCAATGCGAGGTATGAGATAATTGTTATTTATTGTAATAGCTTTGATTTCCCTATAGTCGATACATAATCTAATAAATCCATATTTCTTTTTAACAAAAAGGACAGAGGATCCCCATGGAGAAACACTAGGGCGAATAAATCCCCTATTACTCAATTCATCTAGTTGTTTCTTTAGTTTAACTAATTCCACAGTGGCCATTCTATAAGGGGTCTTTGATATAGGACTTGAACCAGGAATTAAATCAATGGAAAACTTAATTTCTCGTTCTGGAGGATGTCCAGGTAAATCATCCGAAAACACATGTACATATTCATTCACAATAGTTACATTCTCTATTTTAACATTCCTTTCCTCACCCAAAATTATTTCATTCTCTTTCTCCCCGATAATTGAATTTAGTTGAGCTACTGGGGGTGGATATAGATAAGAATCAGGTGGTGATGATTCTTCTCTAAAGATAAGGTGTTCGTTATCATCATCATCAAAAATCATAACCTCCTTCCTCTTTCAATAAATCATCACATCATGGTCTGAAAGAAAATACATACCAAAGATTATATCAAATTCAATCATGTGTATGACGATGAGATCAGCAGATAAAGAACATTTATATGCTCTAATGGGGATTGATTCACAAAACATTGTTGCAATGATACTTCCCTTATGAGTTTTGACTGAAAAATCCCTTGTTAAATCAAAGTGGAAATATCTAATTTTCGTAGAAAACTGGAAAGATATGAAACAATGCGATGATCCAGAATCAAATAAAGCATTTTCTAAACTTGAGGAAACCATTAAATTACCTGTCACCACATCTTTCGGAGCTTATACCTCAGTAATAGTGATTGCATAATCTTGGCCTTGATCCCTTTACCTTTTCTGAGGTAAGTTCCCCTGACGCTTAGGACATTAATTTGCATAATGTCCCATCTCCCTTCAATTGTAGCATTGAACATTGGTAGCTTCTTTCATCCCCTTGAAATCACGAGTTTGGTGGCCTTTTTCACCACACTTGTAACAGACTCCAATTCCCTTCAAGCAAGTACCAAGGTGTTTCTTCCCACATTTACTATAGTATGGATATTCAAATTTTCCCTTCTTCCCCTTATTTCCATTCCCAAAGTGATCAGTAGATCTATTCCTCTCTTTCTTTACTTTAAAGTCATAATACTTCGAGAATTCCTTTTATATCTTGATAGCACATGAGACAATATCTTCATATGACAAGAAGGATTGTGAAACTAATGCTCGCTGGAAAAATGGTTTTAACCAATCAAAGAAACGATCTATCTTACTCCTTGGGTTAGGTATATAATCTGCTGCATTCCTCACTATCCTTGTAAAGTTAGCCTCATACTTTGGGACATTCTCATCCTCCTTTTGTATCATAATTAGAAATTTCCTTTCCATATCTACTCGATGGTCACGAGGAAAGTATTTTTCTAAGAAAATCACTTTAAACTCTCTCCATTCCATATTTGATACTTCATCATCCTCTTTTGTGTTTTGAATCAACGACCACCATTGGTCAGCATCTCTAGTGAGGCGGTAAACTGCCATGATAAATTTTTCCCTTTCACTACTCCCCAAGGCATGGAATATTTTCTCTAAGGAATTTATCCATTGCTCAGATACTAATGGATTTGTACTCCCATTGAATTTTGGTGGTTGTTGCCTCATGAAGCGATCTAACATTGATCCTCCATGATGTGAATCTGGGTGCTCCATATAGGTAAGGTTATTATTCATAACCTGAGTGACTTGTCCCAGTATGGTGATTAGCTGATCAGCACTAGTTGCATCACCAGCTCCACTATAATTATCTTGAGTAGGAGGGAAATCCCTACATGGAGTGCATGCATTATAACCGTTTCTATTTCTTCCACTAGGCACCATTTCCACACAATGGAATACACTAGATTAGTTTATGAATCGCAATACATAAATCCAAACTTGCAAAACACTTAACATGGATTGAACACTTTATGGATATAATCCATAATCCTTAAAATGTTTTCTTTGAGGAAGTATATACTCATAAACCATTTATAAAGGTTTGTAAAGAAAATGAGAATTATCCTAAGCATATCCCCTGAGAGTGTCGTAACCAAGAGTGCAGCAAGACCTGTTGTCGTGCACCAGTTCCCGTTCAAGTCTAGCTCAAAGCAGTGTTTTCAGGTTTTACCCCTAGGTACATCTGTGCCAGATCCGCCTCTACCTGCTCGTATCCAGACAGGGATGTATTTCTCGAAAAACACACAAAATCTCTACAATACCAAAATTCTTCGAAGTTATTCTATACTAATCCTCAAAGTCCATCTTAGGTCTATGTGCTCTAATCAGATTTTATCTAAATCTAGCTTCCAAGGTTTGTACTAAACATCCTCTAATAACAACAGTAACGCCCCGACCCCATTTACCCATAGTCAGTGAATTATTACATAACATTTTCATGACCACAAAAGATAATGTCTTGAAACACTAATTATTTTAGTAGTAATGGAATCACTAGATACATTCATAAGTATTACATTACATCATAAAATGAAAACTACAACAACATAGTCTACATAGTCCACACTCATATCCCCATAGACTATCCATGCAGGTCAGTCATAAAATACTTCTTCACATCCTAGAAAAAATAAAACATAGAAAGGGGTGAGCTCAAATTTTCAGTGAGGATAACAATATAGCGGAAACTTTCATAAATAAGCATAAACATTTAAGGAAATGTATAAATAAAACAAAATCATTTTAAACATGAACATAATCATAATATGGAAAAAATTAAATTAAATAATTCCATTTATTTATTTACATGGATATTCTACTAGTCGAATAATCACATGCAATATCAATAACCACTTTCATAATGATGGAATGCATACTGTCAGACTATCATAACCACATAGTCAAGGCCTTGTGCCAATACTACAAATAATGTTTTTTCAAGGCCTTGTTCCAAGACTCTAGTTTGACTCCTGATACCTACCGATTCATCAAGGAGCTATAGCAGGCTCCACTCGTCACTTATTAAGTCCAATGCATTCCTCATATGAATATGTTTAAACATAACATAAACATTTGTATTAAAACTAGCATACGAAATGTCAATACGTTCTCCATAAACCATGAATGGTATAAAAATAACACATACATAGTCAAACATATCACAAAACCTTCAATACAATATAGAAGTTTTGTATCATAATAAATCAACTTCAAATGAGCTTAAAATCTATCAAGGGATGTTTACATAGATGAAATCAAAACTATTTGAGAGAAATATCTCTTTTTTTAAATCATTTAGAAGTCACATAATTATAAAAGAAAACATTTAATTTGAAAATATTATAATAATATTGTATGAGAATCTTCAACGATTTTATAATGGTGGAAAATAGCCACACCCACCATATAAGTTAATAAAATACATTCTTACCTTAATTTTGTGGAAAAGGTTAAAAAGAAACTTTTTTGGAAAACGACGAAAAGATTTCTTTCTAAACATCTTATAAAAAGTCAGCAAGGGTATAAATGACTTTAACCTATAGTCTATAAAATAGTAAGAATGATTTGAAATACATTTTTAAGAAACATGGATGTGGATGATAAAGAGGTTCTAGGTTATAATTACGTATAAACAACCTCAGATAATGAAGAGATTGGGAAATAAACCCATACCTTGTACTTTTCCTTGGTCGAGGGTAGGTTAAACTCCTGTATAATGGAAAAATAATTGTTATTATATTATAAAAGAATAATATACATTAATATGTTATCATATATGATATTTTAACATTGCTTTGTTAATAATATCTTTTTATTATCGTTGTTTCGGGTGTTAACTGATTCATTTTCCTTTATATGATTTGTTACCTAAGTCGTGTTTGTTATGGATAGGTTGTATCTTATTCATATCCAGAATTATATTAAGTCTTTAAAAATTATTTTTAATCATCAGATGATAATTATTCTTGAATGGATATGATGGGGAATGAATCTCATCGCGTTTGTGGAGATGGTAGTCCTTACGTATGCACGAGCGACAATATCATTCTTTTGATATTAAGATAATATATAATTGGATGGTATATAATATATAAAGAATCATTATCATGTTATATTTATTATTTACATCAATTACACATCATTATCATACTCATCCAAATAATAAATTTTTGAATAAAAATTACACCACGACGTGGAGACGGTAAGCCGTACATACGCACATATGTTGACATGTCATTCAAAGGATGTATAAAATACTGAATATGGTTGTACCATATTTATAATAACATCACAGTATATTGAATATACTATAGTTATTATTTTATAATGGAAATAACAAAGAAAGAAGAAGTGGAAGAAGAAAGGAACTTGAAAGAGGGTGGTGAAAACATTACCTCTTCTTCGGGTTCTTCCTTTTGATTTGATAAAAATGGCTCCTTAAGATGTCTTTATGATAAAAATAAGGCCTCTAGGTTGATGTGAGGAATGTTGAGAGAATATTTGGGCCGGGGTTGGCCGAGTCAAAAGGCTTTGAAGGTGTGAATTAGAGAGAAGTGGGAGTGCCCTTTTATAAGAAGGTTGAGGAACATTTTTGGAAAAGCTAGAAATATTATTTTATAATAAATTCATATTCGGTTTCTAATGGCTCTAAAATGGATTATTTAAAGTTTAAGGTGATAATAGGTAGAAAACCACTCAACCAATATGTTTTAGATAGGTTTGGGTCACTATATTAACTTAATCTTTTTGATTTAACTCTTAGATAAATAGTTTGACATTTACCATGTCTTTTTGTATATTTATATTATATAGTTAATAAACTTACTATATACTTCCAAGATACCACCAAGTGGTCCATTAATGACATATATCTTTATATAAGTCATTTTTACAAACATTATATTTTTAGTAATAGAATATCAATAAATAATATAATATTTGTTTTATAAACTCCTTTAAGTCAATTTTGACACTATTTAATAATTTATTTTTGTTCAACTCTTAACAAACTTTATTAATTAAAAAAAATACTTTTAAGTAATAATAATATGTAATATTAACCATTAATTTTTTTATGTCATAAATACTTTTAAATTATATTTATTTTAACATTTATAATACCAATTATTTGATTATTTCATTAATAATGAAAATACTGCATCATTATTGTGTCATAAATAAATTTAGGTATTCAATGTCTAAAAATTATAAATAAAATCCCATTATGTAGGAAATCTTTTTATATTTCTAATGAATATTTATTGTTGAAAATATTACATATATAACCCTATTTTAATTTTTTTTTTCTAAAATCTATATGCTTAGGTCATTTTTGTATTTACTTTAACTTAATTAATATAAAGTGTCATTATCAATTAAATGTGGCTCCATGGGGTCCCAAAATCTACCCAAAGATTCCCAAGGTAGGACATGTATCAAAAAATAGGTTTAGGACACATTTTAGGGTAATTTAATGTTATTATAATATTATTTGTTTATCCTTATATACCGGATTTACCCTTTAACCATGGTAAATAAAATATTTTCCGAAGTAATTATTCAAAATGTCTAAAAATTAAAGATACCTATTTACACAATTTTGAACTCCTGATTCTAAATATGGAATCCATTTTTTTGAATTCAAAACACTGAAGTGTCAGAAATTAATTTAAAATTAATTCTTGTTGTCAAAACAAAGAGTGTTTTTAAGAAATAATAATTATCAAAAGATTGACACTTGTTTATGTCCAGTTTACATGTGAAATTATGTCTAATGACCAACATTGGATTAAATAGTAAAAATATAATCTAATTATACTTTAAAATCACTCAAATTCATAATTTATCACAATTAATTATTTCAATTAAAAAAGTTGTTTTTAATTAAAATTTAGTAATTTTCACTATTCATCAAAATATGAAAGTTATCAGAAAAGTACCAAAAATTCACCCTAAGCTAATATAGATATTCCGAATCCAAAAATGAAGTCCATTTTGAATGATCAAATTTTTAAAATTTCAAAAAGTGGGTATTAATTTTCATTATGGCTAGTTTGATTGGTTGTGGTGTGTTAGAACTCGAAGTTGCGTACAACACATGGTACTGTATTATTCAAAGTGAAGCGTACCGTGGAAGCTTGGAGTGTTACAATAATTATACAAGAATAATAATAACCTTATTTATTTTTAATTATTTTGATATGTTAGAATTTAAAATAATTATTATAATCTTATAAACTATAATAAGATATTACATTGTTTGAAGAAATCATTTTTCCCTCTTAGAATGCTCTTTTGGATGGTTATATTTACCACACTTTTTTATTTACTATATTGTTAACTAGTTTTCCAATTTTCATTATAAAAGAATAAAAATTGTATAGAAATAATATTTTTCCTTTAAATAAATTCTCATGACTATCCATAAATAGTGTTGATGAAAAAAAACTCAATCATTCCATGGAGGCGGTAGACCGCACGTACGCATGGTTGATGATTTCATTTTCCATAAAATGAGAGAAATGTATAATATGTTTTCAAATTTAAAAATTTAAAATATTTTATATATTTAACAAATTTTTTCCAAATAATTTTTTTACCTTGTATGTAATTATGTTAAGGAAATCGATATGTGACTCTTCATAGAGGAAGTAGTCTGCACACATGAATGAATTTGATTTTTGTTTTCCTTAAGGGAAAAGAGGAAATGTGGTTAAGAGTTATTCCATTATAGTAGTAAAATTATGAAAAAAATAATTCTAATTTAATTATATGGGTATGAGAATATATATATATATATATAGTTAATTAGTATTTAAAAGAAAATAAATTAGGGGGAAATAGAGCTCTCATTGAGGATTTGGGAATTCCCTTTGAAGGCTCCTTGGAAAGGGGGGATTATGATAATCTCTTGTGACCAGAAGCATAATAGGGGGAAATAGGATTCAAGTAAATGTAATATTGATAATTATTCAATATGAAACTGAGTTTATTAGTGTTGTTTAAGGGGTTTTTAGAGACCCCTTTTATAAGTGGGGAGGATGACATTTTTTTATATATTTCAACTTAATAGAAAGAGGGAGCACATTTCACAAATAATGATACTCTAAAAAAGTAAACTAATAGATTGGAAGATTATATAAGTATAATTTTCCATAAATAATTCATTTCAACACATGTTTTAAACATTTTTATGTTATTTATTATTATAATTTTTACATTTACCATTTTTGGTATTATCGTGTTATCTAGTTTTGACATATCCAATTTACATTTAACACCTAAAAATAAAATGAACTTTATTAAATAATTTTTACTATCTAATTCCAAATATTAAATAATTTTTTATAAAATAAAATTTATATTTTTATGAAAACTCAATTTTAACATTATCACATGTGATGTCTAAAAACACAATTTTTATAGAAAATTTGTATTTTTATGCTACCAATTTTCTTGTAGGATAACATTAAAAATTAAATTTATTTTCATGATATAAATTGGTTAATTATAAAAAAGAGTTTTGTGGCTTGGAAATAAATCCTCAACATAATTTTATAAAAATAATATTATATTAAAAAATTAAAAATAATTTCAATTATTGGAAAATATTACTTCAGTTCATTTTATATTAAACATGGGTTTTATAAATTTAGAATAGAATTTTTAAAAAAAAAATTAGTCCTTAAACACAAATTTGATAGATAATAAGGTTTTATAAATTTATAGGTCGTTTTTATAAAATAATGACGTCAAAAAATTTATTATTTTCATAAAATATTTTTTCTCTGTTCACCTAAAAACAATTATTTCATAAAAATCTTAAAAATCATTTTATGGTAATATTAGTATTACAAATAAGAAATGAATTTATTTTGGTGAAATTAAAATTAAAATTTGCCTTTTAAATAAATTCATTAATGAATCCTCTTTAGAGTGCACATTATGTAATAGTATTGGGATGTGGTGTTTACCTTCTTTTGTAGGGTCTTGGGTATTATAATCATAGAAATGATATATATTCAGTCACAATGGAGAATATGTGTGTAGTATATGTTCCAAGAATAATTTTTCAATGCTTCTATAATAGAGTTAAAGTATATAGAAACATCTAATGTAGCCAAAGAAGAATTTTTGATTAAGAACATCATCCAAGAGCATGATGTGCTGCTTAAGAGTATAGATCTTATCTCATTGTATTGTGATAATATTTTAGTGGTGGATCTCATAAATTATATGTGGTCACATCAACTGATAAAGGAAATACACCGCATGTATAACCTCTTGAGATATGTTTCTCAATGTCTGGAAGTTGTTATGAGTAGAGTATCTTTGTATGAAAATATGGTTGACCCCATTACTAAGGAATTATGTTAACATAAGTATGAATATCATGTTAGAGCTACTAGACAACAAAATTTAGTATTTGGATCAAGTGAAATTGGGATTCAATTCGTGTTTTATTCCTATAACCAACTTGTACGTGCTTTATAATTGCTTGAATTTATTTTTTTCAATATTAAAATAATTTTATTATAGTATCATCATCATTTTTCTATTCGACAGAATATGTGATAACATCCTAAGACTGCATGCTTCACTAAAAAGACATTATAGTTCCCTACTATGATTAGAACCTATAAGTTCCACGATGGTATTTCTGAATATTAGTTCTATATCCAAATGATATCATTTGGTGGGACACAGGTGATACATGTTATCAAGGGTGGAGACTCATAATACCTTGTCCCACTTTATCATAGTGTGCGCCCTTAGAAATCTTCAGTTCTTGATATAAAGAGAACATGAACCAGTAATGGGAATCTGACATTTATCTGTTTCATTGTATCTTCCTATCTAAGGACACATTTAATGATCCTTAGAACTTATTATTATTATTAATGCATGACATTATTCACTCATAATGATGTATTAATGAAAATTGTGATGATATATGTTCATTGAAAGGTAGGGTAGATTGGGTTTTTTAGGAGTGATTCTGTATAAATAAATAATGTAGGAAAGGATTTATCCCTTTTGTTATTTAATTTAGACTGATATTTTAGGACCATTAATGGTAATTGGACTAATTGATTAAGTCCATGTCCATAGTATTTTTACTAAATATTTATTTTCTAGAAATTTAATGAAATGGACATCAAGAACATAAGATGACGAAACTATCATGAAACATGTTTTATTAGAGATATCAAGATAGATGGATTATATTACAAAGTGTACATTCATATAAGGTTATATGTCATTTAGAAATTAACATCAGTATCTATAAGACCCTTAGTGTGTTTCTAGACACTAACCTTGGAATTTAAGAAATATTGTCTAATTTCTCTGAGAGAGGGGCATAGATGGCCATGCACTAACTATATTCAAAACCATTGTTAAATTACATATGAATTTAACATGTTAGATAAATATTATTCCCATATGTGGTTTAATAATTATGCATTTTAGTTTTATCACAAATATTCAATCACCATTTATTCGAGAGAATATTTTAGTGAGTTCAATATGAAATAAATATTTATTCTCTATATAATTAATTATTTAATTATGTAAATATATAATATTTATTTAATATTGTTTATTCACAAGGTAAAAACAATTTTTTTGTGAATATTTAATAAAAAAATATTTATTTATTTAATGAATATAATATTTATATATTTATTGGAAAATAATGCAGTGATAATTATTTAATTAGATAAATTGGAATTATCCAATACATGATGAATATTAAGAATATATGGACCTAGATTAATCATATAGTAGGAAATTTCATATTAAATATTATTTGAATAAATACTAATTTATTTATTCATGAAAAATAATATTTATTGTATCTAGTATTTTAGTGCATTCTAATTAAATGGTGATAATTCTATTATAATTCTTCTATGTTGTTCATTGAGGAGTAATAAAAATAATAACGGCCCTTGAAAAATTATTATTATCATGCCCTATAACTATTTAAACCCAGTTATGAATTTTTCTTGTGTGAGTGAGCCAGATTATATCATTGGGTATAATTAATTCTAGGTAGGATTCTCAAAATACTTATAGTTGTGTCCACTATAATAATCTATATATAAATATGATTTTACCCTCTTCCACTAGAGTAAACCCCTTCCCCGTTAAAAAATTTGGTTTTGCCCAATATCGACGATGTCCGTTGTATGAAACATTTGTTCAAGCACTCGGAGGACTCCATGGTTATTTTCAGAGGTTCATGAAGCACTTATATATCACCAATAGAGAGAATATACCTTTCATTCCTCTAACAAAATGATGATATGACAAGTTTTCTTTTTTCTAATCATCAACAATGAAGAGAATTCAATGAAAGGTAATTCTTTATCAAAATAAATGTATTATAAAATATATTTGAAAAGATACTCTCTCTTCTTGGTTTTTGTTTCTTATCTATTAATTTTATATTAATTATGTTGGCCATGAATGTTCTTCATGTACATTATATATTATTCCTAGATTCTTAAAAAAACGTTTGAGTTGCTTATAGCCCAACTGGTGGTTTCACTACTCCTAAAACATTGAATTTAAAATGTAGATGATAATGTTTCTGTTAAAGGACATTTTACTTGAGTAGTTTTATGAGAAATTAGGGTGATTACTATGAGGGTTTTTGTGGGTGAATATTTTTTGTGACTCATATTTTATGTGATGAAAAGTGTTTACTTTCATATCATTGTTTTATTTTTTTAATTAGGTTACCCTCATTTCACATACAACATTTGAACTGAGAGTAGCTAGCGGATTTTTTTAGAACATATACTGAACCATCTTAGGATCACACCCTATCTAGTATATCATATAAAAGACTATGGTTTGATTAGGGATTTTCCTTCTAGTTAGGCTAAGTAGGGTATGACCAAGCATTATGGATGTAGGATTTCATCAGACATGCTAATTTTTGGATTTTATATAGTAAGTTCTTGACATTCACCTTATCTCATAGATTATCCCATGTTCCCAAACTTTTTATTATCATATATTAGCGTCAGTCATTTATTTATGTGTTTATATTCGATGTATTTCTTTCCCCATTACCATTATATTATAGTTTTTTGTTTTTGTTATTTTTACTACTATGATTGTTCCTTAGTGTCATTGTGATCCTTTCCATTTAAAATAAAAACACATCAATTTAATGTTTTAGGAAAAATTATTTTAGGATCTTCAATTTTCCCTTTGGTTAACATCATTGAAAAAAAATATTTCAATAACACTACTAGTTATCCTAATTTTTTATGAACCATCTTTCTTAATGACTAAGACCACTTGTTTTAAGTGAGTTTTGTTTTAATGAATAAATTGAAATGAACCATATCTTGTTTTGGAAACTACATATAAAAATTAAAACCCATGTTATGAAAATGTATTTTAATATATAAATAAAATATATTATACATTAAAAGATAATATATGGGGTGTCATTTTTTTGGAATTCCTACTTAGACTTGTGTTAATTCTTATCATTTTCATTTCAGTTTGAGGTGAAGTTTCAAGCCTACATTCAATATTTTTAGAATTTTGTTGGGTTTTTTGGGAGAGTGCCCTATGGGGTCCCTAGTGATGCAGTTACTTGTTAGTAATTTTTTGGTTTTATGTATAGTTGTATCCATGTCATCCACATCAGCATTCTTTTTTTATATTTTATATATTTTTGTCTTATTTACTGAACATGGATTTTATGTTTACTAATATTTCTATATGTTTGGTTTTGGTTTTATTTTCAAACATATTTTTTGATTCAGAGTGGACATCCATTGAATAGATGGGTCATTCCAGAATTATTGATGTATTATGCAACATATTTTATCATAATTTATAGGGATAAATATTTTTAAATAACTCTCTTACAATACTCATTGGTCCTTGTTTCCAACCCGGTAGAACATGGAATTCCTCTAGGGTATGTCATGGGCCAGTTCGGGAGCCTAATTTATGGGTGGATGGAGTTGGTTCGTCAAAAAAAGGTATCATAACTTAAGTTCATTATAAGTACTAGGTTCTGGATCACAATTTTTTATTTGGGTTGTGATGGTATAATGAACATCAGATTATTGGATCATGGGGTTGAGGTATGAATAATTGTTTATCCAACACTTTTAGTATCAATCATTAAGAAATCATGGGAATTCGGGTTCAATTTTTTTTATTTTGATTTTCATTTAAATATTTTTTTTAAATTTTAATTTATGGTTTATTTAGAATTCACTAATTTTATATTGGATTTTTAGGAATTATTTTTTGTTTGGGAGTGAAAAGGGTGTCTAATAAGTGGTATGCAATAAGCTCACAGGTTTTGGAATGCCATGTGGAGCCCAAATACACGGTTATTTATGAATCATAGTGGTTGTGTGTAGTTGGAATATGGTCTACCAAACTATGTATCCAAGCTACATGTAAAAACCTGATATTTAGTGAGATATGTTTTTTGAATTAATTTATTCTCTTTGATCTTTTTCATTTCATGAAACACCTAAAATAGTCTATTTTATAATAAAGAACAATGTTTAGATTGTGTTATATAAAACACCAAGTTAATCACACACTAAATTAAATATAGTTTTTATCTTTCTTTACATATAACACTGAGGTTATCTTACATTACATACAAGACTTTATTTCCTCGATATCTTGCATAACACGCATGATCGACTATTTCAAAACAATAACATTTTGTAAAAAATATTACTATTTAATATAATAATATATAACTAATCTATTTAGTCAATGGTTATGAATAGGATTAACAAAATTATGAAAACTCAATGTTTATCTCATTAGTTAAAAAACAATTAAAAATGAATTTAAAAACCAATTTAATATAGAGGGAATGTTTTTATAGAAAACTATTTTCATTCTTCATAAATCTATTTTATCCTAATAAATTATTTTAATTAAAATTACTTACTGATATTAATTTAATATATATATATATATTATCTGATAAATTATTTTTTATATTCATATAATAAATTTGACAAACATAAAAAATAAACAAACCCAATTTCACACATAAAAATCCCATGTTTATATTAAGGCACTTTTACACCTTTCAATGGAGAACCCATTTTAAATAATTTTTTTGGACCTTTTATAAATATTATATGTCAAAATAATCATAATATTTTAAATAATAACATAAAAATTAGGTTAGGGTGAGTTTTTGGCATTTTTCAGCAAAGTTTTATATTTTGATGAGTATTGAAAAATATAGAATGTTAATTCAAAAGTGATTTTTTTAATTTTTTTATATGGGTAAATTATATTTTTAATTGTTTTTAAAGATTTATTAAATTGAATTATTATAAAATAATCTAATTAGGTCATTTTAATTAATTTTACATTGAAATTAAATATAAAAACATGGAAAACATTTAAACATTTTTATTTTAAAACCCCACATTGGCCTCCCGTCTATGGGATTAAATTTAAAATATGTTATTTAACTTATGTGATTATAATATAAAAAATTGGATTCCATATTTGGAATAATAATAATATATAATGTTTAATAATGTCAACGTAGGTTTAAAAAAAAGTATTTTTAAAAAGTAATTACAATCAATTACATCAATAAAGGTAAAATTATGTTAAACTAAGGACTAAGACTTAATTTTAAGGGCTCAAATGAATTAGAAACTTGAAAAAGATCCATTTTAATGACATAATTCGACCATATATAACCTTTTATCAATTTTGGTCCATTATTGGATCCACATGACATGGAAAAAACGTGGGTGGAATTCTGTTTCCAAATTTTACAGGAGTGTCACTCCTCATCCACTATAAAAAGTTATCCACTCCTCCCACTTATTCACAACTGTCAAACAAATTAGGTTCGGTCAATATCTTGAAAATAAAAATCCCAAAATCCCCAGCTAATTCCTTGATTCCTCTCATTAGGATGAAATAAATCTAAGAATCCATTTGGTGGAAACAAAAATGAGTTACCAAAAGAATAGGTAACATCACCCCTCAAGATCCTTTATCATATTTTCATTGTCCACCCACTCCACTCTAATTATTCCATGATTATAAAACAATAAAAAGTATCCTAAATATACTTATATGTTTTAATTCATTGTGTTAAACATGAACATACAAAATCTTTCATTTAATGGGTAATGAAGATACTGTTTATCTATACTATGAAGTACCGCTTCACAAAACAACAATTGTTCATTTTTCCTTTACATCGTCTATTAGTGTAAATTATGATGAAAAATCTATTTATATTTAATATATATGATATTTATAATTATTTTAATCTTTTTTAATTATTTTAAAACATATATCTTTATACTTCCTATTTTTTTAAATAAGATAATTTCGTTTGAGAAAGTATGGACTACCACCCCTCAAACCAATCTAATTTATTCACAGACTACATAGAATGTATTAAAGTTGTGTTTAGAGAAATTATATGATATTTATGACATAATAAATCTACTTTAATAATATTATATACATATATAAATATATTTCATTTACATTACTTCTTTTAATATTATATGAAAAATGGAAACAACTTTCATGCATACATACAGTTTATCGTCTCAATGGACGGTGTATTCAATTTCATACATCTATAATCTATATATTATTATAATACAAATATGTTGAATATAAAATATATTAATATTATTTTTAACATTTCTTAAATCATGATATATATTTACAGACCAAAGATATAACTAATTAAGACACATGCGAAAAACAATGCGAATATTGCTGGTACTGAAACATTAACATATAATTGTAAATAAGTAGGTAATATAAAGTCATAATGAAACCATGTATGATATTAGATATAATAATATTATTCCATGATAGATTTATTATAAAAATATATTTATTATACTGTATTTTTCTATGAGTATGACGAGGTTCAAGACATAAGGTAAGGGAACCTCATCTCACTTTTTATTTTTGTGAGATACATGCTTTATTAACCACCCAATCCTTTTTATGATGTGTATACTAAACATGGATGATTTATATGATTCTTATAATTAAATTTTTGGGTATTTACATACTAATTTGATGATATTTATTTTCGGGGGTTTATGTTTCAAAATTTATAAAATTTTTAAAGTAATTTTGTCTCAATTTTCTTTATTTGAGACACATGTCATGTTATGTACCTATATTTTTCCATTAGGTGTAAATATTAACATTGAAATGTTATATAATTAATATCCTTATTTTCATTATATTTTAATATTCATGTAATTTCATTTCCTTAAATGGGGAGTATGGTTCAAAGATACCATGTGGTAAGAGTCTATTGAAGTAATCCCATCACATTTCATGATTGTTTATGATTACGCTTCCATTCATGAAATATTAATATCCATATCTCATGAAAACTACTGAATTTTATTATACTCAATTTATTCCTAATATATTAATGAATTTTAAGCATTTTTACACTATTTGGTACATAAGATAGTTAATCAATTATTTTTAAGAAATCTCGACATTACCTCTCTCTTCGATTAGAAATCATTGTTCATTAAAACCTTGTGTTAGAAAAAACAAATTTCAAGATTTGTTTATATATATTTAAAATTATTTTTAAATAAATTTATATAAAAAAATTCAATCTCATTTTACAATTTTTCAAGGAAAATGGTTGTCAATTGTTTTTTCAAGCTTCATGTTATGGCCCGGGTTTTTGGGGTCCATTACTTTGTGAAAAGCTCGTTTTGGGTTTTCTGGTCTGGGAATCACGGTGGTGTAGGCCTACCGGTAGCCTTAGCCTATCGGTAGCAGGCCTACCGGTAACTCGTTCTACCGGTGGACGCAGCCTACCGGTAACTCTATCTACCGGTAGCTCGGTCTACCGGTAGCTCGGCCTACCGGTCGCTGCAGCCTACCGGTAGCTCGACCTACCGGTAGCTGCAGCCTACCGGTAGCTGAGCTACCGGTAGCTGTATCCCACCGATAGTTCTCAGCTACCGGTGGCTCTAGCCTGCCCCGCGGGTTATTTCCAGTGGCGTTACTTCTTGCACAATTAGGGTTTTAAACCCTATTCTGACTCGTTTAAGCGTGTTTTAAAGACCCGTAACGCGCATAAGAGTTTTAATTAAATACTTAAACAATTAATGAGTCGGTTTAAACCACCCGACCCCCTTTAATGATGAGTGGAGCCACGTGGTCAACCCACGACCCCCGCGCCTTACGCGGTTTCTCGTTTTCACCTCAACCGTCTGCGACTCTTATAAACTAAGGGTTAGCCGTGGTTTCTCCTTTCCTCGATCGAGGCTTTCACAAACAGATTCTGGTGCATCAGGCACGCCGCATCGTTATCCGTAAAGTTCTGCGCCCGACCTAAACGTCGATCATCTATCAACAAGTAGGGAATTTTTCCTTTGCCTCTCTCTTTTGTGTATCATGCGGGGTGGGCGTGCTTTTGTTTCGGTATAATTGGATAAACCAGACCTAATTAAAGATAATGAACGAATCCTGTAAAGAAAGAAGGGGGGGGGGGGCTGTGATCGTTGATGTTGTTTATATTATGACCATCTTGTTGAGCTGTGCTGGATTATGCCTTCTGAAAAACGAGGTCGTTGGTGGTCGTTGTTTGTGCACTAATGAACCCCTGCTGATGTTTTTAAATGACTTGTTTGTGGTTGTAAACTCCTGCTGTGAAAAGTAAATTGGTTAATCACGTATATCCGGCCAAATAAATTGAAGCACCAGGATTAATCCTTCTGTGATAACCCCGGTTAAAACACACGAAAATTGAAATCATGGAGTGTGTTAAGTCGTTTAAATCTGAAAATACCGACATGGCCCTGACTTGTGTTAGTGGTGGTAGTTGGTTGTTTTCTTTGACGGACCGATTGTTGGAGATGTGTGAGGGGATGGGATCCCCTGTCTTTATACTCTCGGTGGTTGTGTGAAATTGGGGATGGGATCCCCTGTTGGTATGGATTTGGTGGTTGTGAGACCGGGTGGGTACTTGTTTATATCACAAATTGGGGTGGGATCCTCTGTTGTTGAGAACCAGGTGTGGGCGTTACGGTTGATGCTTGACTTTTCACTTTCCTGGACTTGTGCCTATGCCTACTAGTTGCCCAGTAGTGATTAAACTTAATTAAACATTATTACTGAACATGAAACAAGAATGGGACAAATGGGTTTTGTTGGCTAGGGTCGTGACTTGTGACTTGGACGTAGTGGTGTTGTGTTCTGTAGAAAAGCCTAAACCTTGGGTGAGTGCTTGTTACCTATATCTATACTTTGTAGTTATGTGTTTCTTATTCGCGCCCCACCCAAGTTGATCACTTAGTGTCGAACACCCCCATTTCATGGGGGGGGGAGTGTTTTTCCCAACACTATTATTAGTGGCTGGTTATTAGCTCCTTTCTGCTCCCTTTCCCGGATATCCCAAGTATCTTCGGGCAGGTTGTGATTTCCTAAGGTCCATTATTAGCCCAAGAACCTTCGGGCGGGGTATTGTGATGGTTGGCCAGGTGTGTGCGGCAGGTGGTTTTCCAAGCATCTTCGGGATGAGGCCCAGGTGTCTTCGGGCGTGGAAGTGGATCTTCTGGCCCATGTGTCTTCGGGCGTGGTGGTAGTTGTTATGGCCTAGGTGTTTGCAGGCGTGGTTACGTGTGACAGTTGTGGCCCAGGTGTGTGCGAGTGGGATTCAGCAGTGGGATTGTGTGTGGTTGTGGCCCATGTGTGTGCGTGCGGGTGTGGCAGTGGGACAGCGGTGAGAATGGCGGGATTGGTCCGATGCGTAGGATGTCTCAATAACCAGTTGGAAAGTGGCGCGGGGTACCCACACATCGATGTTCTCCTATTATATATATTACTTGATTTGCGTTATTTGTGGAGTGTTCCCTGGTGAGTCTTGGGTGGATATTTTACCTTGATAGGCGTTTGGTTTACTCCTTCTCTCACGGGACTTTATAACGTTCCCCCACTTGTGCACGAGAGTCCTTGGTTATCCCTACTGAGTGTACTTGTATGCTCACCCTACATATATAAAACTTCTTTCAGGTTTCCAGGAGGACTTCGGGGATCGCGCGGGACTATACTAGCTCGGACCCTCGGGGCAGTTGCAGCTGCTATTTTTCTTTCTTTGGTACTTTCCTTTGTAGTCACCTTCTGTACTTTGTGGTTTTTACTTTTGAAACATGCATTTGGGAATGGTTTACTATTGGTTTTACTTTTCTTTTACCTTGGTGTTGTTGGGTTTCATCATCTTATCTCCCGATCCTATAAAACAAAAAGGGGTAATGCCTTCAATTTGTGAGAAATTTCTATACCCTTGGTGCTAGTCGCCACTCCGGGACCTATTGAAGGCGGGTCTCGGGGGTCATTATCTCTCCTTCAACTTAAGGAAGGAAGGGCATGGGAATCTGTTGACTCTTCCCTCCTTTTGGTGAAGGCGGGTCATGACAGAATGGTATCAGAGGGATGGTTGAGAAATAGGATGGAGTTTGGAGTTAGGCACAATGAGGATTGCATGGGATGGTAAGGCAACAGTGTTGGGTGACCTTGGCGTGTGAATTAGGCCAGGGAAGACCGGCTAGGAAATGGGATTTTAGGGCCTCCTGTGATCCGATGCAAGGACTCTGGACCTACCGAACAACCAAGTGAGGCCACACCGATTACAGGGTAGAGACCCTAGGAAAGGTACATTCAACATAATGACTTCTGTTCTTGTGTTTCTGGGATGTCTTGGGAATTATGAATAAATTAAATTTTTTTTAAGAAGTTTTAAGAACGATATTTTTCACTACTTGGGATTAGGAATTCCTTGTTTATCTTGCAGCTATGGCACCTGGAAGGAAACCATGTGTGGTACAGGAGATCGAGGCCCCGGAGACTACTTTGGCCGATCGGCAGAGAGCTGATCGAGAGGAAGAGGACAACCTGTGGCAGAAGACTCTTCGGGCCTTCCAACGACAGGCCCTCGAGAAGTATGAGGGCAGCACCTCCGATATGAAGACGGAAGGCTGGCTAGAGGAGCTAGTTATAGCCTTCGGTCTGATTCGGGCCCTGACCAAGTACTGGGTTCCTCTGGCCGTTAGCCAGATGTGGGGAGCGGCGCGTCAGTGGTGGACGCTTTACTTGGGGGAGAGGAAGGAGACTGAGGTGGCTTGGGCGGATTTCGAGAGGGAGTTCCGGGCGGAATTCCTCTCTTCCACGATGAAGGCGGAAGAGTGGCAGGAGCTACTCTCCATCGAACATGGGAGTAGATCCGTGAGGGAGATAGGGATCAAGTTCAAGGACCTCCTACATTTTTCTTCGGACCTCTTTCCCGATGAGGAGTCTCGGTCAAGATGTTTGGAGGAGGCGCTCCGACCCTCCCTCCAGTATGTTGTTACCCCCTTTACCCTGCCGACATACTTGGAGGTTCAGAAGAAGGCTGAAGGGGTGGAGAGGATGCATTCTCTAGGAGGACTGTCACGATAGGAGATCCAGCTGGGACCATGGAAGGGAAAGGCCGTCAGCACCAGGCCTCCAGCGTCAGGACCCTCCAGGTTCTTACCAGCAAGGAGCAGACCGCATCAGTTTCAGTTTTGATCCCCCAGCCCTCACCCTTTTCCTTCAGGCTCGGGACCGCGGTGCTTCATCTGTGGGAGCCCTGGACATCTCCAGAGTCAGTGTCCCGACTGGGTGCAGTACAACAGTGGCAGTCATCCCCAGCACCTTCCCCAGAAGCAGCTTCCAGCCAGAACTTTCCAGCAGCAGCAGCAGGAACAGCGAGCTCCCGCTCCTCTGAGGGCAGACGTAGGAGGAGAAGGCTGACCTCAGGGCACTCCACATGGACCTCGACCAGGGCGTGTTTGGGGAGGTGGATGACATCCGAGGGGCAGGGGAGCTGGGCGTGGACAGTTACACGCCGCAGAGGCTGCAGTTCCAGCAGGGCCAGAGGTTGTTCAAGGTACGATCAATCTGTTTATCACTCTTGCTTATGCCTTGTTCGATACCGAAGCTTCGCACTCCTTTGTTGCACCCAGTCTAGCCCGTACCTTGGGTCTAGATGCCGAGAGACTTCCAATTCCCCTGGTGTTGAGCACACCAGTCGGAGGTCAGACCGAACTTCTGTTTGTTTGTCGGGGATGTAGACTGATGATAGGGCCACATGTCGGTTAGGGATCTTCTTCTGCTACAGATTCCGCCGTACGATGTCATCCTAGGCATCAAATGGAAATTTTCTGTGTGTGCCGTCATCGACTGTTTCCGAAGAAGGGTGGTGTTCTCGGACTTGGACGGCCGGAGTGTTACCTTCACCGGCGAGCGGAGCAGTCCGAAGGGAAACAGGAGAGAGGAACCTCTCATCTCCTTGTTGACCGAGCTGACAGTGGAATCAGTAGATACTGAAATGGTGGAAGTGCCAGAGATCGTCCGTGAGTTTATGGACGTCTTCCCTGAGGAGGTAACGACTCTACCCCTCGGTGTGATATCGAGTTTGGGATAGACCTGCAGCCCAGCGCTCAACCGATATCGATGGCTCTTTACCGAATGGCGCCTTCAGAGCTACGGGAGTTGCGGATCCAGATTGATGATCTGATGAAGAGGGGTTATGTTCGTCCGAGTGCGTCACCGTGGGGTGCTCCAGTCTTGTTCGCAAAGAAGGAAGATGGTGGTCTCAGGTTGTGCATAGACCACAGGAGGCTGAATCAGGTGACGACCAAGAATCGCTACCCTCTTCCAAGGATAGACGATCTTTTCGACCAGCTGAAAGGGGCAGGATGGTTCTCGAAGATCGACCTGCGGTCTGGGTACCACCAGCTGAGAGTGAAGGAGAGTGACATCCCGAAGACGGCCTTCAGGTGCAGGTATGGACACTTCGAGTTCGTATTCATGCCCTTCAGTGTTACGAAAGCCCCGGCTGTGTTCATGGGCCTTATGAACTCCATATTCCGGGTGTACTTTGATCGGTTCGTGGTTGTGTTCATCGACGATATCCTGATCTATTTGAGGTCAGAAGAGGACCATGCAGAGCACCTGAGGACAGTTTTGGAGGTACTCCGACAGCACCAGCTATATGGGAAGTTGTCGAAAAGCAAGTTCTGAACATGAGAAGTGAACTTCCTCAGGCACGTAGTGTCTGAGCAGGGGGTAGCGGTCAACCCATCAAAGGTTGAGGCAGTTGTTTCTTGGGCAACACCCAAGAATGTGGCGGAAGTCCGAAGTTTCCTCGGGCTGGCAGGTTACTATCGGAGGTTCGTACCCAACTTATCCCGAGTAGCAGCCCCTTTGACGGCTCTGACCAAGAAAGACAAGGCTTTCGCATGGAGTGAACAGTGCCAGTCAGCCTTCAGCTATCTGAAGGAGAAGTTGGTCAGTGCCCCAGTGCTGAGATTACCAGAAGAAGGGGTGGCCTATGAGGTGTTCTGTGATGCTTCAGGATAGGGCCTGGGATGCGTGTTGATGCAGCAATAGGGGTGATCTCTTATGGGTCCAGGAAGCTACGCCCCCATGAGCGTAATTACGCCACCCACGACCTGGAGCTTGCAGCGGTCATTTTTTGGCTAAAGTTATGGCGGCACTACCTCATCGGGGAATGCTTTGTGGTCTTCACGGATCACAAAAGCTTGAGGTATATCTTCTACCAGCGGGACTTAAACTTGCGACAGCGGAGATGGGTGGAGTTACTCCAGGATTACGACTTTGAGATCTCTTATACTGAGGGAAAGGGAAATGTGGTGGCCGATGCCTTGAGCAGGAGGATACAGAATGATGTCGTCCGAGAGTCGGTGGACGCCTGGAAAGTGATGGGAGAGTTGGATACCTTGCACCTAGATGCGAGGGTGGATGGGGATAGAGGTTGCCTATATCAGATTACAGTGCAGTCATCCCTGTTTCAGCAACTAGAGGAGTCTCAGTGGGGAGACCTAGAGTGCGAAGTGATGCGTGACTGAGTTGACCAGGGCAATGCTCCGGAAGGATGGATAGAGGATGGTCAGAACCAGATACTTTTCCAGAAAAGGTTGTTTGTCCTGGAGGCGATGCACGGCAAGGTTCTCAGTGAGTTCCACAACTCACCCCTGGCGGTACACCCAGGAGTTTCCAAGATGTACCAGGTTTTGAAGAGGCAGTTTTGGTGGCCCGGAGTTAAGAGAGCGGTGGAAAAGTTTGTGGCCAAGTGCTTAGTATGTCAGCAAGTGAAGGATGAACACCGAGTTCCAGGCGGCCTACTGCAGCCTCTAGTTGTTCCCGAGTGGAAGTGGGATGACATCTCAATGGATTTCGTCACGGGACTACCCAAGGTCCAAGGAGGGTACGACGCCATCTGGGTGGTAGTGGACAGGTTGACAAAATCGGCCCATTTTCTGGCAATCAGGGAGTCGAGTTTAGTAGAGGCTTTGTCATGAAAGTACGTGGATGAGGTGGTGCGGTTGCATGGAGTTCCAAGGTCTATAGTCTCGGATAGGGATGCACGGTTTACCTCGCGAGGCTGGAGAGGGTTGCAGCATGCGTTTGGAACCCAGTTACGCCTTAGTACTGCTTTCCATCCCCAGAAAGATGGACAAACAAAGCGCACCATCAAGACCTTGGAGGATATGCTGCGGGCATGTGTTCTGGATTCAGGAGAATCATGGGTGCGATACTTGCCTCTGGTAGAGTTTTCCTACAATAATAGATACCACTCTACCATCGGTATGGCCCCGTTTGAAGCTTTGTACAGGAGGCCATGCCGTTCACCTGTGTGTTGGGCCGAAGTAGGAGAGTCAGACATCCTTGGCCCGGAGGTGGTGCAGAGCACGACAGAGAAGGTTCAGCTCATACGGGAAAGGATGAAAGTGGCCCAGGACCGACAGAAGTCGTATGCGGATACCAGGAGGAGGCCCTTGGAGTTTGAGGTTGGAGACCACATGTTCTTGAAGGTCTCCCCTCGGCGTGGGCAGCAGAGGTTCGGTAAGGGGAGCAAACTCTTTCCCAGGTTTATTGGACCCTTTGAAGTGTTGCGGCGGGTTGGTGAAGTGGCTTATCAGCTAGCGTTACCACCGCCGCTAATAAGGATACATGATGTCTTTCATGTGTCCTAGCTTCGTTGGTATCTGCACGACGATTCACACGTCCTTGATTGGGGCGAGCTGGACATCGAGGACGATGTGACCTTTGTGGAGAGACCCGTGATGATCGAGGATCTCAAGGAGAAGGTTCTTTGTGGACGAACCATCCCCTTGGTTCATGTGTTGTGGAGACATGGTGGGCTTGAGGAGAGTACGTGGGAGAGGGAAGCATAGATTCATGCCCAGTACCCAGAGTTGTTTTGAGCTTTGTTCTTTGTTGTACCTGTTGTAGTATAACGTTTTGTCTTTTGGCTATGGAATGTACTGGTTTTCTTTCCTCTGGATGTGTGTGAAAATCCCTGGATATGGGGGAGGAGAGAACCCGACCCCTAATCAAGAAACATTAAGGTGGATGCGATTAAACCCGTGCGGGCGAGTCAGTGCCGCCCAAAGAGGATAATATCTTGACATGGGGAAGGAGACTCCCCAACCCACATACCCGGGAAGTTTGGCATGGTATGTTGCTTGTTTCTTGGTAGGGAAATGTTTTAGTTAGCATGAGTTCGCTCCTAAGAGGTATCTTTCGAGGTGGTTGTTCAGACCCTCTCTTCCCTTCTAGTTTGTTTTGATTCTCGAGGAAGAGAATCTTTTAAGAGGTATCTGATGTAATGGCCCGAGTTTTTGGGGTCCATTACTTTGTGAAAATATCGTTTTGGGTTTTCTGGTCTGGGAATAACGGTGGTGTAGGCCTACCAGTAGCCTTAGCCTACAGGTAACAGGCCTACCGGTAGCTTGGTCTACTGGTGGCCGCAGCCTACCGGTAACTCTGTCTACCGGTAGCTCGGTCTACCGGTAGCTTGGCCTACCTATAGCTGCAGCCTACCGGTAGCTGTAGCCTACCGGTAGCTGCATCCTACCGGTAGCTCAACTACCGGTAGCTGTCACCCACCAATAGCTCTCAGCTACCGGTGGCTCTGGCCTACCCCACGGGTTATTTCCAGTGGCATTCCTTCTTGCGCAATTAGGGTTTTAAACCCTATTCTGACTCGTTTAAGCGTGTTTTAAAGACCCATAACACGCATAAGAGTTTTAATTAAATACTTAAACAATCAATGAGTCGGTTTAAACCACCCGACCCCCTTTAATGATGAGTGGAGCCGCGTGGTCAACCCACGACCCCCGCGCCTTACGCGGTTTCGCATTTTCACCTCAACCGTCTGCGACTCTTATAAACTAAGGGTTAGCCATGGTTTCTCCTTTCCTCGATCGCGGCTTTCACAAACAGCTTCTGGTGCATCGGGTGTGCCGCATCGTTATCCGTAAAGTTCGGCGCCCGGCCTAAACGTCGATCATCTATTAGCAAGTAGGGAATTTTTCCTTTACCTCTCTCTTTTGTGTATCATGCGGGGTGGGCATGCTTTTGTTTCGGTAGAATTGGATAAACCAGACCTAATTGAAGATAATGAATGAATCCTATAGAGAAAGAAGGGGGGCTGTGATCATTGATGTTGTTTATATTATGACCATCTTGTTGAGCTGTGCTGGCTTATGCCTTCTGAAAATCGAGGCCGTTGGTGGTCATTGTTTGTGCACTAATGAACCCCTGCTGATGTTTTTAAATGACTTGTTTGTGGTTGTAAACTCCTGCTGTGAAAAGTAAATTGGTTAATCACGTATATCCGTCCAAATAAATTGAAGCACCAGGATTAATCCTTCTGTGATAACCCTGGTTAAAACACACGAAAATTGAAATCATGGAGTGTGTTAAGTCGTTTAAATCTGAAAATACCGGCATGACCTTGACTTGTGTTAGTGGTGGTAGTTGGTTGTTTTCTTTTACGGGCCGATTGCTGGAGATGTGGGAGGGGATGGGATCCCCTATCTTTATACTCTCAGTGGTTGTGTGAAATTGGGGATGGGATCCCCTGTTGGTATGGATTTGGTGGTTGTGAGACCGGGTGGGTACTTGTTTATATCACAAATTGGGGTGGGATCCTCTGTTGTTGAGAACCGTGTGTGGGCGTTACGGTTGATGCTTGACTGTTCACTTTTCTAGACTTGTGCCTATGCCTACTAGTTGCCCAGTAGTGCTTAAACATAATTAGACATTATTACTGAACATGAAACAAGAATGGGACAAATGGGTTTTGTTGGCTAGGGTCGTGACTTTTGACTTGGACGTAGTGGTGTTGTGTTCTGTAGAGAAACCTAAACCTTGGGTGAGTGCTTGTTACCTATATCTATACTTTGTAGTTATGTGTTTCTTATTCGCGCCCCACCCAAGTTGAGAACTTAGTGCCGAACACCCCCATTTCATGGGAGATGGTGTTTTTCCCAACACTATTATTAGTGGCTGGTTATTAGCTCCTTTCTGCTCCCTTTCCCGGATAGCCCAAGTATCTTCGGGCAGGCTGTGATGTCCTGAGGTCCATTATTAGCCCGAGAACCTTCGGGCGGGGTAGTGTGACGGTTGGACAGGTGTGTCTTTAGGCGTGGTGGTAGTTGTTATGACCTAGGTGTTTGCAGGTGTGTTTACGTGTGACAGTTGTGGCCCAGGTGTGTGCGGGTGGGATTCGGTAGTGGGACTGCGTGTGGTTGTGGCCCAGGTGTGTGCGTGCAGGTGTGGTAGTGGGACTGCAGTGAGAATGGAGGGATTGGTCCAATGCGTAGGATGTCTCAATAACCAGTGGGAAAGTGGCGCGAGGTACCCAAACATTGATGTTCTCCTATTATATATATTACTTGATTTGCGTTATTTGGGGAGTGTGCCCTGGTGAGTCTTGGGTGGATATTTTACCTTGATAGGCGTTTGGTTTACTCCTTTTCTCACGGGACTTTAGCATGTTCCCCCACTTTTGCACGAGATTCCTTGGTTCTCCCTACTGAGTGTACTTGTATGCTCACCCTACGTATATAAAACCGCTTTCAGGGTTCCAGGAGGACTTCAGAGATCGCGTGGGACTATACTAGCTCGGACCCTCGGGGCAGTTGCAGCTACTGTTTTTCTTTCTTTGGTACTTGCCTTTGTAGTCACCTTCTGTACTTTGTGGTTTTTACTTTTGAAACATGCATGTGGGAATGGTTTACTTTTGGTTTTACTTTTCTTTTACCTTGGTGTTGTTGGGTTTCATCATCTTATCTCCCGATACTATAAAACAAAAAGGGGTAATGCCTTCCATTTGTGAGAAATTTCTATACCCTTGGTGCTAGTCGCCACTCTGGGACCTATTGAAGGCGGGTCTCAGGGGTCATTATCTCTCCTTCAACTTAAGGAAGGAAGGGCCTGGCAATCTGCTGACTCTTCCCTTCTTTTGGTGAAGGCGGGTCGTGACACTTCATTTATATGTTTTATTGGAAAAAGTGTTTTCAAAAATATTTTAGGATTTATTTGTATGTTTTAAAAGTTTTTTTAAATAAATGGTCTTAAAAAAGTTTTCAATATTTTTTATATGTTCACAAATTTTTTTTAAATAAAAATGTTTCCAAACAGGTTTTCATTGTTCTTTTAGAACATTTTGAGGAAAAATGGGTTCAAATATTTTTTGATTCCATTATAAGTTTTCAATTTTATAATAAAATAAAATGGTTTTCAAAAGTTTTAATGGTTTATGAATAATTTTTCAAATGAGAATAGATATTTTACTCAATATTATTTTTAAAACATATTGAAAAATTATTTTCTATCTAAGATGACATTTGTTGATTTTACTCATACTTTTATGGTAAATGAACAAAAGTATCCATTCATATAAGTACTCAGAATGGTTTTTTATGGAATGAAATTTATGAAAACCTATTTATCTTTCATTGATTATATGTTTATGAAAAATGTTCCTCTTCCACGGGTTATATTATCGTAAAAATTGTTTCTCTTCAATGGGTTATTCCATGATAAATGATTATGAAACATGTTTCCTTTCATGGTTTATTATAGAATGAAATGATTATAAGACCAATATATTTTATATAGGTTATGATATGATTAATTATTTAGGATAACCATTTGATTTCATGGGTTATGATATGATATCTATTAATGGGTCATCATATAATGAATGTTTTGTTATCTTGGGTAAAATCTATTTATGATTTCATTATGAGATGGGTGGGACCTATATCTCCCTCCAATTCATTGGGTAATGATAAATTTTTATATGAGCTCAAAGGGTACAAGGGTTGTATCCCAAGTCCATAAACAAGAAAATACATGGGTTATAGCCCATTCTCAATCGTATGAGGGTACACAAGTTATAATATAAGCCCAAAAACAAGAAGGTACGTAGGTTTTATCCCAATACTGAAAGTAAGAGGGTACAAAAGTCATAGCCCATGCCCACAAACAAGTAGATACCCAGGTCATAACCCAATACTTAAATTTTGTGAAGGTATTGGTAGGTAGTGTTGAAATATGATTTTCTGTGTTTATGTGTATTCCATAAATCCCATGTCTTATTCCTATGTTATTATTTTATGTCTTATGTTCTTCATTTTCTTATGATTCATGTCTTATGAACATCCATGATTTATGAAATAGTTCATGTTTATGATCTTTGATATGTAGGGTATGATCTTATAATGTTATGATCATGTTCTCATATCCATATTCTCATGTTTATGCTTCTATGAATCCCATTTTAACCCTTGTTGAGAATATGTGCTCACCCCTATTTAAGTATCCTTACCTAGGTTATGAGGATATGTATTATGTATGATGTGTACAAGAAGGGTTCTAGTCATGATGAACATAGTGTGAGATAACATAGATCACTTATGTACAAGTGTTTATGTTTCCATGTTTCCATGTTTCCAAAGGCACTAAACTAATATGGGCATTGGGTGTCCATTTGTGTTAGGTTTTAAGTATTTTGAAAAAGTTATGTAGTGTCAATGTACATTAAGACTTGGTTTTTATAGGTGGTATCAGATAAAAGGTTTACATTTACTTTGGAAACTATGATGAGAAAACCTTACTTCGAACCCTAGGGTAATGTCTAAGGAAATGTATTAGGATAAGGAAAAGTACATGAATCTATCCATGATATTTTGTTAAGGATAGAGGGAGTGGATTCATATAAATTCATCATTGAAAATATACTACATGTGGAGGTGGAATTGGAATATTTGTTATTAAGAGTAACAACCTCAACAAGCTGTTATGGTCTTAACTTAGTGTAATCGAGTACACGACAATGATCCTTACTGCGCACCTAGTTTGAAACTCTAGGGGTTTATGCTTTGGGAATTCACAAATGATTCCTGAACCATCATTAAGGATTTAAAAATATGTTGTCTATGTATAACTAAGTGTGCCATAGATTATTATAGGTGTCATGATTTGAATATTCTGTATGTGGTTTATCATGATTATGTGGTTCCTCACTATGAGAAATGTTTCTTACTCTATGTTTTCTATTTTAGTTAATGGTTGGAACCCAAAGGAAATACATTAATGGTGAGTGTGATAGAAAAAACAATGATTGTCCTTCTAAAAATAATAATTATAAGGTAGATGGAATGAAATACATCATGGCCATGAACATGCATCTTTCTTAATCTATTAATTATGTTGAGATTCAAAATTATAAAGGGGGGAACAACATCTTAGTGAGTCCTTCATGAGGCAATGTCCACCATTATTAAATGGCTCTTCTAATCCACTTGTTTCTGAACACAATATTAGTTCCCTTGAAAATATATTATTCATTCTGAAGTGTTTTAAACATGAGAAATTAATTATATTGGTTGGAATGTGAAGTATAATTGTGGTGGACTCCAATCAAGAATATGAGGAATCAAGGATAAACTGAATTAATGATTTGGGAGGAGTTCAATAACATATTCATCTATATGTAATTTCATCATGTCCTTTTTACAAAGATGGAAACAGAATTCCTTGATTTGAAGCAAAAGGATGATGAATCAGTTAGTACTTATAAGGCTAATTTTACAAGACTTGTGAGTTATACTCTTGGAATTATCAACTAATAGATAAGTAAGGCTGATAGATTCATTTGTGTCTTAATGAAAAGTCTAAAAATGGTGTTTAACATAAGATACACTAGTATCTATGAAGATATTGTCTGTTCTTCAATTAGAGTGGAATTAGAGGTTGGAGTTATATAGAAATATCACGGTTTTAAAAGGAAGGGGAAGATGAAGTTTGGAGGATGATCTAAAAAACATGGAAATAAGAATACAAGGCTTCCATTATGCACTAAGTATAGAAACAACCATGGAGGGAATTGCCTTACTGGGACTAATAAATGTTTTAAGTGTGTAAATGAAGGAAATCATGATTCTAAATGAAAATGTAATTAAAAATTGATATTTAATGAGGCGAATACTGTGAAAAATCCATAGAATGCACCACCCACACTTTGGTGTTTCAATTGCAGGGAGTTTGTGAATTTCTCCAAAAAATTCCCAAATCCAATGGGTAAAAATGTTTATCAATTCCAAAAACCTATAAAGAAAAAGAACAATGGAAAATTGTATGCAATCACAATGGATGAACTGAACCCTGATAATTAGGGAACACTATATTGGGGAACTTCTTGTGGTGATTTTGTTAAAATAATCAATATGATAATCTTATAATTCATCATTTAGTTAAGTTTCAATTGATTATATCCCTTGAAAGTATTTTTAGAACAAGAATGTCACATTTATTATTATATTAGATCTAGGAAGAACCTTGGTATCTAAAAAAATGTTTTCGGTACAAGACAACAAAATATTTATGGAAGAAAGGGTGAATTGTATTTTGGAAGGGTTATAAGATTTACAATTTTTGGAATGTTTCAGCTGAACGTCAAATAATGTTTTTTAGATTAAAGTACTATATCACCACATGGGGATTTATACATATTGTATAACCTATTCTAACCACATGGTGTTGATGGTAACTGTAGAAAGATGATACGACTTATCATGGATCTCATGATGTATTAATACCTCATGAATAAAAAATTATCCTTCATTTATTAGGGTAAGATTTGAAGTGGACAATGCACAACCAAAGGGGGAGATTTTAATTATGAAAGTGAATGAAATCAAGTAAGTATGACTTTCCATGAAAATTCTTCAACCTTAGGGAAAGGATCATAAAACCAAAAAAGGTTATGATAGTGCCTTCTTTTCTGATAAATTAAATGGACTCTTTGATAATTGAAGATTTATGAATTTTTGATTTTTAAAATTTTCATAACCAAGTTCTAAATCACTATACTCTTTAAAATTATAGTTAGTTTTCTCTTAAATGTCCATGTTTTCACTTTCCAGCTATATTATGTAACATGGAAACACATATATGTGTTAGTTTGGGTAAGAACTATGGTTCCAACGTTATTTTTAAAGAATTTTAATGTTACATTCTAAAATGTGTGTTTTTATTAAAGTAACATAAAATTATTAAAACATTGATAATGAAAAAAAAAAAATTTGACGATGAAATTAATTATAATGTGGGTAGAATGTTAAACCGTGTGATTTTTTGAAATCTTTTTTTTAATTAATTTAATATCTTTTATATTTTATATTTCATGTATCATTGAAAATAATTTTTTATATATTAAAGAACCATGATTGGATTTTATTTTTTGAAATTACAAGTTAATAGTTCACTATATGAAATATAAATTTTATCTTTCATTATAGGGAACGTTGATTTTAGATTACATTACATGCAAGACTTACATTCCTCAATGTCTTACATAAAACACTAGATCAATTCTTACCAAACAATAATATATTTTTAAAAATATTTTTATTTAATATAATAAGATATAAAGTAGTCGTTATGTTGATAATTATGAATAGTATTAACTGATATATGAAAATACATGGATGAATTCATAAGTTAAAAATGAATTTAAAAAGAATATAATATCCAATTGAATATAAATGGAATGCTTTTATAGAAAATTATATTTATTCACACAAAGATGTTTTATCCTAATAAAGTGAAATAATTAAAATTATTGACTGATGTTAATTTAATATATATTTTATACATCCAATAATATATTTTTGATATTCATCTAGTAGATTCTATAAACATAAGATAAGAAAAAAATGAATTTCACACATAAAAAAATCTATATTTTTATATGGCAATTTCACTACCTTTTAGTGGAGAACCTATTATAAATACATTTTTTGTATCTTTTATATATCATATATTTAAAAATAAAAGTAATATTTGAAATTAAGAAGGCAAAACTATGTTAGGGTGAATTTTTAATATTTTTTTGAAGTTTAATATTTTGATGTGCAGTGAAAAATACTGAATTTTAATTCAAAAATGAATTTTATTATATTTTATTTATATAGAAAAATAATATTTTTAATTGGTTTTTAATTTTAATTATATTTAAGTTTTATCAAATAATATATTTTTGGTCATTTGTATCATTTTCACATTTAAATTAAATATAAAAACAGTGAAAACCTTTGGACGTTTTTTATTTTAAAAGCTCGCATAATAGTCGCTTCTACAGAATTAAATTTAAAATAATTTCTACCACTTTTGTTATTTAAATATAAAAAATTGATTCCATATTTTTAATCATAATAATTTAAAATTTCTAATAAGATCAACTTTGTTTTTGAACAAAAATATTTGTGAATGTAATTAAAATTAATTAAAACGATTAAGGTAAAATTAACCTTAACTAAGGACTAAACCTTAATCCTAAAGGACCAAATGACATATAAAATTGTCTTATATCCATTTTATGGAAATATTTAGACCTTATCCTCCCTTTGAGCTAATGTTTTTCATTATTTTAACAACATGACATGGGAAAAACATGGGTGGAATTTCCCAATATTTAAAATAGTGCCACTCCTCCCCCACTATAAAAAGGCCTCCACTCCAACCACTTCCTCACACCTCTCAACCAACATAGGATTGGATAATATATATCCTATAAAATTACTATAATTTCTCCCCTTACACCATAAATTCTACTTTTGGTCATAAATTAACTCCAGGAATCCCTTTGGAGAAAGCCAAATGGATTTACCCAATGAAAATATAACATTCTCCCTCAAGCTCTTTTATCTTATTTTCATTATCCATACCCTAAAATCTTTTTCTTCCATGGTTATAAAACAAAACCATTATCCTAAATATACTGATATATTTTTATGCTATGGGTTCAACTTTCATAGACACACACTTCAATCTAATGAGTAACGAATATACTATTTATGTTTATGGTGAACTATCGCATCACAAATTGATGATTGTTCGTTTTCCATTAACACCTCTCATTGTAGGTTTTATGAGACAAACTATATTTATATATCATATATATTATATTTTTGTTCATTTAATCTTATGTAATTTTTTTACAACACCGATCTTTATACTTTCCCTTTTGTAAAAATATGATAATTTTGTTGGAGGAAGTGTGAACTACACCCCCCTCAATGTGATGTGATTCATTCACACACTACGTGGAATGTTTTAAGGGAGTGTTTAGTAAAATTATATAATATATATGAAACAACAATTTTAATTTAATTATATTATATACATATATAAAATTATTTCATTTACAATTCTTTGTAAGAATCCGTACCTTTGTTTGAGGTATGTTTTTCTGTTTTATGGAGTTTTTGAGAAAAGAGGAGTTTCTGGATATTTTTTAAGTACACACCATGTACTTTATAAGTACATTCCGTGTACTCCATTTTCATGAGAGGCCGTGTACTGGCTATGTCCGGGCCACACAGACGGCCATGTAGGGGTGATGTGGAGTCTGGTTAAAGCGGAGTAGGGAAAATCCTATTACACGCCGTGTACTGCAAAAGTACGCATCGTGTACTTTTATTTTTTTTCATTAAATGGACTAGGGTTAATTATTAACCCTATAACCGTATTCTTCTCCAGTTCCTTCAACTGAGGGAATTCCGTACAGCCACAGATCTTCTCTGAGCCCCTGAGCCTTCGTCTGTTCTCTGAATCGAACTTCGTCGATTGTGTTGGAACCGTATTGGTGATTTCTCTCTTCTATTGGAATATTGTTTTCCAATTCCTCATCTTTTGAAAGTTATCATGGGTTGAACGTTTTGTGTATTTTCGTAGATCTACAATGTTCTAAGGAAGTTCAGGCCGCATGGTTCAAGTATATTGATCTCTTAGTATCAAGGTAGGTGGTTTGTGCCTTTCTATTTGAAGTCTTTGAGTTTTATGAAAAAAGTCTACCAATACCCTTGAACAGTGTATTGCGTGTTTCCTGTTTTTCCCCTGTTGTTTTTCTTGCCTTGATTATACGATTGTGTAGAGGTAATTTGGTTAGGTATGAGGATAATTGCTATTCTTGGTTGTTTTCAATGCCTTGTGACTATAGGATGGACAAATGTTCTCTGAAATTTCTTGTTATGTTGTAGACTGGTTATCCAAGTAGCTCTATAGGTTTACTTTGGCCTTATAGCATTATTATGCATTGACTGACATGGGGCTGGGAAAACCTGGTGCGATAGACTATAAGGGGATAGGCCAAGAGAGCTTCCTTAGAGAGTCTTGGACTTTATAGACTATAGGGGATAGACTGAGTGAGCTTCTTAGAGAGTCTTGGAAATTATAGACTAAAGGAGGGTAGACCAAGTGAGATTCCTCATAGAGTCTTGAGCTTTATAGACTAAAAAGGGATAGAATGAGTGAGCTTCCTCAGAGAGTCTTTGTTTGTTTGAATTTCCTTAAACCACTTCAGGCTATAATAGGAATTGACCGAGTGAGATTCCTCAGAGAGTCTATGATAGACCAAAAGCTATAAGAGGAATTGAACGAGTGATCTTCTTCAATGAATCTCTAAACCTTGGAGATATAAGAGGAATTGACAACGTGATCATCCTTAGAGAGTCCCTGAATGCCATAGAGTATAAGGGGAATTGACTGAGCGTGATTCCTCAAAGAGTATTATAATTTTGTATGACCAAACTAGAGGGGTTAGGATAAGTGTACTGCCCAGAGGGTTGTTGGTACTTCTTGGATAGAACCATAGGGGATGGTTGTGAGTACTTACTAGAAGGATTCCTATTTGTGGTTAGCTGTTTGCTTCCTCATTGCTTGTGTGACATGTGGATTCACTACTGGAAAACTAACCTTTACCAACGGTTTGGAACCGTTGGTATAGGCCTCCAAACCGTTGGTATAGCCTATACCAACTGTTTGAAGAACCGTAGCCAAGTAAGCCGTTGGGATAGGTCTATACCAACGGGTTTCCAAAAACCGTTGGTATAGACCTATACCAACGGTTTCCAAAACCATTGGTATAGGTAATAAGAAATCTATACCAACGGTAATGGAACCGTTGGTATATAAATTCCAAAAATAAAACATCCGCTGGGATTTGATCCCAGGACCCCTCGTTTATAATCGAACGACTTAACCACTCAGCTAACATCACTTTTGTAAACATAATTTCATAAATATATATAAGTATTATCATAATTATTTAAAATTTTGATTTATATAATGTTCTCAGTTAGTAGATCTGGAAAAAAATTAAAGAACCTATCCCAACGGTTTTCAAAACCGTTGGGAAAGGTTAGAGTGGGTTGAATTCATTTAGGCCTAAGGTTGGATTTGTGGGTGACCTTTCCCAACGGTTTTGGTGAACCGTTGGGAAAGGTCACTCTTTCCCAACAGTTCACCAAAACCGTTGGGAAAGAGGCTCAATTCTCACACCCTTTCCCAACGGTTTTGGTGAACCATTGGGAAAGTTCACTCTTTCCCAACGGTACACCAAAACCGTTGGGAAAGAGGCTCAATTCTCACACCCTTTCCCAATGGTTTTGGTGAACCATTGGGAAAGGTCTCAATTCCCACACCCTTTCCCAACAGTTCACCAAAACCGTTGGGAAAGGTCACTCTTTCCCAACGGTTTTGGTGAACCGTTGGGAAAGAGGCTCAAAACACACCCTTTCCCAATAGTTTAGGTGAACCGTTGGGAAAGGGTAGCTATACCAACGGTTTTTACAAACCGTTGGTATAGAAGTGTTGGGAAAGATCATCTTTCCAGTAGTGATTGTTTACTACTGTGTATTATCCTGTTTACTGCTTACTTCTTACTGTTTACTGTACATTACCTTCCATATACTCACTGACTGTTAGGCACAGATCATCGAGTGGTTTCCTAATGGGATTTAGTATCACACCTTGTTCGGTTCATGCTTTTGGGCCCAAACAGATTATGTTGTTGCAGGTATAGATAAGGGAAAGTGTCCTTCTACTTCAAGTACTTGATATGATGTGGTGCTGGAGAGTATGGGACCAAGCTATGGCTTGTGATGTTGAGGAGTTATCTGTTTACTTTTCTTTTGTACTTTGGTTTAGTACTGTGTTCAGCATTGTGACTTGTTTGGATGCTTTCCTAGACATATATGTATCACGCATAATTTCATATATATGTGTGTGTGTGTGCTCCAATTGTTAACTGTTTAGTCTTCTTCAGTTTACTGTTGTTGGATTTCCTACTTCCGCTATTTCATGTGTTATTTACTTCCGTTTTTTACTCTACCAATGAGGTCATAGTTTCCCCACCTTCACACCCAAGACCCTCACAGCTATTCGGCAGCCTCTGATGTTCGGGGAAATGTGCTTGAGGCCATGTGACCAACTGGGTATGGGGCACCTCTGGGTGGCTTCCGGAACCTGGACGTTACAAAGTGGTATGAAAGGAATTATATTCTCTTGACCTAATGTCTGGAGCCTATTTTTAGGGATAGGATGGGATAGGTACTTGGTAATAAGTTGTTCCCGAGAGTAGCTAACCCGTGTACAAGGAAAAGTCAATCTACCTAGTTTATTGAAACTTCTTCAAGTTTTTCAATTTTTAAAGTTGATATGATTTCACCTTTAGTGATTCACATGATTTGTGTTTTTACTGTTGATATTATTGAGGTTCTATTTCTGTTACAACCCGATGAGATGAGGGTATTCCATCTCATGCCTCATATAGGCACTTTCTAGAAATCACATGTCATGCATTTTTTCCATTCCATCTAGGATGCATTAGTGATTGCATGTTGTTGTGATAGATGATGTGTAAAAGATGCCTGATGTTGTGATAGTTTCCTTGATAGATTACCTACTATTGATAGGTTATTGTTTATATAGAGATTTACAGAGATGAATGCCAAATTTCGGTTCTTGAGTTGTTATGGGTCCTCATGAATCGGAACTTGGTTGATCATTGGCTTGTTTTCCTTTTATATGATATGTAAGAGATGACAGACTTTGATTTGTGGAGATTATGGGCCCTCATGGATCAGAATTTGTCTCTTAATCTCTTGTTTTCTCTGTTTTCTAGGCTTCGAAGCAGTTTCTAAGGCTACTGCCAGAAAAACACAGAATACACAGTGTGTACTTTATAGATTCACACCATGTGGTTTTCAAACCGTTTTGGTGACTGTGTGAGTAGAAACATGGGGTGTGAAAAATCATCAAGAACATGCCGTGTGTCTACCCGTGTGACTAACGACACAGATGGATGAAACATTGACTTTACACACCGTTTTCTATTTTCACATGTCTTGCCTTGTAACCTAAGTATCTAGCCGTGTCACAAAAAACATGGACCGGGGAAAGCCTTCAAGTAAACGCCGTGTTCCCATGGAGCACGCTGTGTAGAGTGATTCGTGTATCTAGTTGTGTAACTAACAACACGGTTCATTGAAACCTTATCTAGTACACCTCGTGTCCTTCTTGAACACGCCATGTAGTCTAGGATTAAGAGGACTATGTGGGTTAGCCGTGTAAGGAGACTCAGGTTGGGGAATTGAGTTCAAGTATATGCCATGTGTGGGGAAACACACCGTGTGGTTTGGGCGTTACACTACCAGTTGTAGCATAAGTACACACCCATGTGAATGGATTAAAAGAACACGCCATGTAGTTTTCATACACGCTGTGTAGTAATGTTTCGTAAAAACATGAATGTTTCTTTCTCCTGTTTCCCTCTTGTACTATTGTGTTCAGTCTTTTTTAATCCTAATCTAAGGTGGGATTTTGACCTTTCAGATTTATGCCACCGAGACGTCCTCCAGTTGTATGTCAGCTACCAGACGGTGATCAGACACCAGATATGGTCGATTAGGGACCTCCTACAGATCCTCCTACTATTCCAACCATGGAACCAACAGTTATACCAATTACTGGCGCCAATGCGCATTTTAGGAAATATTTTCTCGGGATGATGCAGTCTTTCCAAGGAGCACCGCCTCCTGCCCCGTCGATGGTTTAATTGATGAGGGTTTTTTAGCAATAGCGTCCTGCAACCTTCACAGGGGAAGGAGGACCTCTGGCTTCAGAGTATTTTCTAGAGGCCACGATGACAGTTTTCGAGCATCTGGAGATATCTCTAGAGAAGAGGGTGAATCTTGCGACCTATATGCTTTGAGACTCCTCCAAGAGGTGGTGGGAGGTGATCTCACAGTCAGGACGCAAGAAGGGTATGACTTGGGATGATTTTTGACGCATCTTCTATGATTACATCTACCCGGAGACCTTGAGGGCCGATCGAGCCCGGGAGTTTATATGTCTGGATCAGGGTACTATTTCGGTTATGAAGTACTCATCTCTCTTTACCGAGCTGCAGTGTTTCATGTTGTTTCCAGCAGGTGATGAGTTGTTCCTAGCTAGGAAGTTTGAGGATGGTCTCAGGCAAGAGATCTGTTCCTAGGTAACCATCATTAGGTTGACTTCGATATCCTCAATTGTCAACCAGGAACTGATCTCTGAGCGCAATATGAGGGATTCTGGGGTAGTGATCTAGGGTTGTTCGACATCCTGAGTCAGTGTTCCTCCTACTGATTGAAGTAAGTGCCATAGGGAGTCTACTCGAGGATATCAGAGTAGGCAGAATATATATTCGGGCAGCCAAGTAGTATGATACCAATGCGGGAGGAGCTGGCATACTATGCCTTAGTGCCAGAGAGACCCTATGGAGTTCCAATCATGCGGCAATATGGCCCATCTTCAGCATTTCCGTCATATCTTTTCACATGTAGCTAGTGGTAGGGGTTCTTCTATGACCCTGCGTATATGAGATGCATCGTAAGTTTCTCACTAGTCTGGGAACTGGAGTTCTTCTGGTCGTTCGGGCCGAGTTGGAGGTCGCGGCCGTGGTGTTCAGTCACCAGGATACCAGCGACAGCAGAGTGGATCAGCTCAGAGTGGTCAGGAAGGTTCACAGGGCCAGGGTACAGGCTAGACTTTTGTAGTGGAGTAGACCCATCAGTAGTTGGATCCTAGCCCTTCTACAGTTCGAGGTATGATTTTAATAGCCTCACATTTATCTTCATCTCTTTTAGATACTGGTGTTACGCATAGCTTTATCTATATTACTGTTTTGGGGAGACATGGGCTCTACATCCTTTCCTCTACCGATACTTTGACTCTAGACACACCGTTGGGGACTATAGCGATTAGTGTTCGTCAGAGTAGAGAGTTCCCTCTTGAGGTTCCAGGGTGTCACATCTTATAGGATCTCTATGTCCTAGAGATGACTGGATATGATGTCATTCTTGGAATTGATTTGCTAGTTCCCTTCGAGGCATTTGTCAACTGTTATCACCGCAGGGTGAGTTTCGTATCTCTTGAGGGTGGATCCTTTATTTATAGAGGTGAGTGCGATGTCCAGGAAAGTCGAGAAGGACCCGAGCATCATAGGGTAGGAGGAGTTACAGCCTAGATTGCCAATATATATTTGGATGAGAAGGGGACTTCACATTTAGACTTTCCTCCAGTGGTGGATCATTTCAGAGATGTCTTTATAGAGGACTTTTCAGGTTTTCCTCCGGAGCATAAAGTAGACTTCTCGATTGAGTTCGTGCCAGGAGCGGCACTGGTGTCTATTCCTCCTTATTGGATGGCTACACCTGAGTTACATGAGCTCAAGAAGTAGTTGGAGGAGTTATAGGCGAAGGGTTTCATCCGACCTAGTACTTATCCTTGGGGTTCGCCCGTCCTGTTTGTGAAGAAGGCAGATGGTACCCTCAAGGTTTGTGTGGATTATAAAAAGCTAAACCAGTTGAAAGTCAAGAACCGGTATCCCTTGCCTAGGATCGATGACCTCTTTGACCAGCTTCGAGGAGCCCGTTTGTTCTCGAAGATCGATTTGAGGTCCAGTTATCATCAGTTGCGCGTTAGACCATTTGATATACCTATTACATATTTCAGGAGCAGGTATGTTCTATACGAGTATATAGTTATGTCGTTCATTCTCACGAACATGCCTGTAGTTTTCATGGCACTGATGAACCCAGTGTTCTATCCATACTTGGATTCCTCCATAGTGGTTTTTGTGGACGATAACTTGGTGTACTCTCACACTCGACACGACCATACTACCCATCTTGAGATTGTTTTGAGTTCCCTGAGAGAGCATCATTTATATGCTAAGCTCTCGAAAGGCCACTTTTTGATGGATCATATTCACTTCTTGGGTCATGATATCTTAGAGGCAAGAGTATCAGTAGACCCAGAGAAAGTGAGAGTTGTAGTTTCTTGGGAGTAGCTGAAGAATGTCTTAGAGGTATGGAGTTTCCTAGGGCTGGTTAGATACTAAAGATGCTTCATTCATTACTTTTCACACTCTCAGCACCACTGGCCGGTCTAACCAAGAAAGAGGCGAAGTTCTTATGGTCAGATTCTTGTGAGTCGGCCTTTCAGGAGTTGAAAGGGAGGTTGATGTCAACACCGATACTAGTCTTTCTAGAGCCGAGAAAGAGCTATAGCATTTACTGTGATGCTTCAGGTATCAGGCTGGGAGCTGTGCTTATGTAGGGAGATGGAGTCATTGCGTATGGGTCTCGGCAGTTAAGGCCACATGAGAGGAATTACCCGATACACGATCTGGAGTTGGAAGCGGTTGTTCATACCTTACATTGTTGGAGGTATTATCTTCTGGGAGAGCACTTTGTGGTGTTCACCAACCATAAGAGTCTCAAGTGAATCTTCATCAGTGTGATCTAAATTTGAGACAGCATAGGTGGTTCGAGTACGTTCAGTCCTTTGACTTTGAGCTTGCCTATACACCTGGAAAAGGCAACACAGTAGCTAATGCGTTGAGCAAGAGAACTCAGATACAGGAAGTTCAAGAGGCCAATAGTGATTGGAAGCTTATGGCTCTATTCTATAAGATTTATTTGGACGTGCATGACAGACAGGAAAAGACCTTTCTATCTTCTGTATCTATTACCTCTAATCTTCTCGATCGGGTACGGATGAGGCAACTATCAGACTCAAAATGCCTATTCCTATGGGATAGTGTGTTAGGAGATAACCCTCTTCCAGGATGGATAGTAGGTGAGGATGAGATCTTGCATTTACAGGGACGTGTATGGGTGCCACCAGACATACGCGAGGGGCTGATGCAGGATTTTCATTCCTCAGTTTGGGCAGTTCGTCCTGGCATCACCAAGATGTATCTTGATTTACACCATCAGTATTGGTGGCCAGGTATGAAGAGAGATGTTGCTAGTTTTTTCATGAGGTGTTCCACTTGTCAGCAGGTGAAAGTGAAGCATCAGCAACCAGCAGGACTTCTACAGCAGTTACCCATTCTAGAGTGGAAGTGGAATGATGTCGCGATGGACTTCGTGGTCGGTTTTCCGAGGTCACCTTGAGGGAATGATGTTGTTTGGGTTGTCATCAACAGGCTTACAAAGGTTTCTCACTTCTTGCCAATCAAGGAGACCTTCAGTGTTGATGAGCTATGTTGGTTGTACATCCGAGAGATTCTACATCTGATTGGAGATCCACACTCCTTCGTTTCAGAAAGGTATGGGCATTTTACTTCTCAGTTCTGGCAGGGGATTCAGAAGTCTTTCAGTACACAGGTACTTTTGAGTATAGCTTACCATCCCTAGACAGATGGCCAGTCCGAGCATACGATTCAGGTGCTTGAGGATATGCTATGAGATTTCATTCTAGACTTTGGAGGCTCTTGGGAGAAGCATATACCTCTTGTGGAGTTCTCCTACAACAACAATTTTCAGGAGACTATTCAGATGGAACCTTACGAGGCTTTGTACGGTAGACCTTACCGATCAACTTTATGCTGGCTGGAGGTAGGAGAGGTAGCTTTGCTGGGAGCTCGTCTAGTTCAAGAGAACTCAGAGCTGATAGAGTTGATTCGGAAGAGGATGGATACAGCACTGTCTTGACAGAAGTCTTATACTGATCAGCGGATATGACATCTAGAGTTCAAGGTCGGGGATCAGGTTTTTCTTCGTATTGCACCGAGGTTGGGACACAAGAGGATTCGAAGACAGGGTAAGCTTTCACCGAGGTACGTCGGGTCATTTGAGGTGTTGGAGAGAGTTGGGTCGGTTTCCTATCAGTTGCAATTACCTCAGTGGTACCAGGGTATGCACGATGTCTTCCACATTTCTCAGCTCCAACATTTCTTTTCAGACCCATATCTTGTCTTTCAAACTGAGGAGGTTGAGCCCGAAGTGAATGCATCGTTTGAGGAGCATCCTATCCGGATTGTCTATCACAGTATGAGGGTTCTCTATGGTCAGTATATTCCTCTGGTATGGGTGCTATGGCAGCAAGGGTGAGTACAAGATGATACTTGGGAGAGGGAGGATGATGTACGATCGTAATGGCCAGAGTTGTTCAGGGTTTCTTCTTCTATGCCTCGCTAGGGAAATTCGGGGATGGATTTTTTTAAGGGGGGGGGGGAAGTTTGTAAGAACCTGAACCTTCATTTCAGGTATGTTTTTCCTTTTTCTGGAGTTTTTTGGAAAAGAGGAGTTTCTGGAAATTTTTTAAGTACATGCCATGTACTCCTTTACTGCGAGAGGTCATGTGTTGGCCGTGTTCGGGCCACACACACAGCCATGTAGGGGTGATGTGTAGGCCTCTTAAAGCAGAGTACAAAAAGTCCTAGTGCATGTTGTGTACCCCAAAAGTACACGCCGTGTACTTTCTTTTTTTCATTAAATGGACTGGGATCGCGTCTTAACCCCAGAAATGTCTTCTTCTCCAATTTCTTCGACCGAGGGCATTCTGTACGGCCACAGATCTTATCCAAGCCCCCAATCCTCCATATTTTCTCTGAATAGAACTCCATCGATTGCGTTGGAACCACATCAGTGAGTTCTCTCTTCTGCTAGAACCATGTCTTCTAATTCCTTCACTTTTTCATGTTATCATGGGTTGAACATTTTGTGCATTTTTGTAGATCTACGACGTTCTAAGGAGATTTGGGCCTCATGGTTCAAGTATATCGATCTACTAGTATCAAGGTAGGTGGTTTGTGCCTTTCTGTTTGAATTATTTGAGTTTTAGGTGAAAATTCCACCAATACCCTTGAACGGGGTATTTCATGTTTCCTATTTTCCCCCTGTTGTTTTTCCTGCCTTGCTTGTATGCTTGTGTAGAGGTAATTTGGTTATGTATGAGGGTAATTGATGTTATTTGTTGTTTTCCATGCCTTGTGAAGGTAGGATGAACTATTGTTCCCTGACATTGCTTGTTATACTGTAGACTAGTTAGCCAAGTAGCTCTGTAGGTTTACTTTGGACTTATAGCATTATTATGTACTGACTGGCACAGGTCCGAGAGAACCTAGTGCTATAGACTATAAGGGGATAGACCAAGTGAGCTTCCTCAGAGAGTCTTGATATTTATAGAATAAAAGGGGATAGACCGAGTGAGATTCCTCAGAGAGTCTTTGTTTGTTTGAATTTCCTTAAACCACTCTAGGCTATAGGAATAATTGACCAAGTGAGCTTCCTCAAAGAGTCTGTGATATACCTAAGGCTATAAGAGGAATTGACTGAGTGAGCTTCCTTAGAGAGTCTCTAGACCTTGGGGCTATAAGGGGAATTGACCATGTGATCATCCTCAAAGAGTCCCTAACTACCTTAGACTATATGGGGAATTGACTGAGCATTATTCCATAGAGTGTCCTATAATTTTGTATGACCAAACCAGAGGGGTTAGGCTGAGTGTACTGCCCAGAGGGTTTTTGGTACTTCTTGGATAGAACTAGAGGGGATAGCTGTGAGTACTTCACAGAGGGATTCCTATTTGTGGATAGTTGTTTGCTTCCTCATTGCTTGTGTGACCTGTGGACTATTTATTGCTGTGTATTATCCTGTTTACTGCTTACTTCTTACTGTTTACTACATTTACCTATCATATACTCACTGAAAGTTAGGAACAGATCTTCAGGTGGTTTCCAAATGGGATTTAGTCTCACACCCTATTTGGGTTGTGCTTTTGGGCCCAAACAAATTATGTTGTTGCAGGTATAGATAAGGGAAAGCGCCCTTCTACTTTAGGTACTTGACTTGTTGTGGATCTGGAGAGCATGGGACCAAGATATGGCTTGCGATGCGGAGGAGTTAGCTGTTTACTTTTCTTTTGTACTTTGGTTTAGTATTGTGTTCAGCATTGTGACTTGTTTGGATGATTTCCAAGACATATATGTATCATGAATCATTTCATATATATATATATGTGTGTGTGTGTGCTCCTGTTGTTTATTGTTTAGTCTTCTGAAGTTTACTGTTTTTGGATTTCTTGCTTCCACTATTGCATGTGTTATTTACTTCCGCTGTGTACTCTCCCAATGAGGGCATACTTTCCCTACCATCACACCCAAGGCCCTCGCAGCTAGTCGGTAGCCTCTGGCTTTCGGGGAAATGAACTTGAGGCCATGTGACCAACCGGGTACGGGGCGCCTCTGGGTGGCTTCCAGAACCTAGACGTTACATCCTTCTTTCAGTATTATAAGAAAAATAGAAACAACATTCATGCGTACATATGGCCTACTGTCTCCTTGAATGGTGTATTCCATTTACTAATTATATAATCTATAAATTATTATAATACTCTTATAGTGAATATAAAATATTTTTATTTCATTTTCTAGATTCTGTAAATCAAGATATATATATATATATATATATAATGACAAAGATATGACAAATTAAGACACATGGGAAAAACAAAATGAATATTTCCTGACGTGAAACCTTAACATAGAATTGTTAACAAGTGGGAAATAAAAATTCATAATAAAACCATGAATGATATTAAATATATTAAAATTATTCTGTGATAGATTTATAATAAAATTATATTTATTATATCTTTGTTTTTTACAAGTACGACAAGAGTCAAGACACAAATTCATGGAATCTCATCTCATTTTTTATTTCCATGAGATACACCCCTTATTCCCTACCCAATCCTTTTGTGTGGTGTGTATAATTACCATATGTGTATTCAATGGTTCATATACAAAAATTTATGGGTATTTACATATCCAAATTATGATATTTATATCATGAGTTTTATGTTTCAGAAGTTACCAAATCGATAAAGTAATTTTGTCACTATTTTCCTTCTTTTAGTCACTTTCCATGTTATGCACCTATATTTTTTCATGATATGTAGATATTATATATTAAATGTTATATAATGAATCTAATTATATTAATTATATTTCAATATTCATTTAATTTCCTTTTCTTAAATGGGAAGTATGGTTCAATGATACAAGGTGGTAAGAGTCTATGGAAATAATCTCATCGATTTTCTTGGTTGTTTATGTTTATGCTTCATTGGATGAGCTATTGTGATCCATCACTCAAGAACAACAATGAATTTTTTTATACTATGTTTATTGATGTTATATTCTTGTATTGGTACCATTTTTTCACTCTTTTATAAAAAATTTATTTAATAATGTTTTTTTATGAAAGCACAACTTTACCTCTCTCTTCAGCTAGAAATTTCTGTTATTTCAAACCATGGTTTCAAAAACATTTTCATGATTTGTTTGTATTTGTTAAATGTATTCTGAAAAAAATTCAAAATAATTTCAAGAATTTTTTATAATTTTTCATGGAGAATGGTTTTCAAAAAAAATCCATCTTCTATTATATATTCTCATAGAAAAAATGTTTTCAAAAGGTTTTTTAGGTTTCTTTATAAATTTTCAAAGTGTTTTTAAGTAAATTTTTTTCAATTTTTTTTTCAATATTTCCTTATAAGTTTTCAGAGTGTTTTAAAAGAAACATGTTTTCAAAATGTTTTTAAGATTATTTTATAATTATTCAATGAAAAATGTTCTAAACTGTTTTCAAGACTCCTTTATATGTTTTAAATTTTATTTTAAAAGAAAATGGTTTTCAAAATGTTTTATATTTAAAAAAAATCAAATAAGAAAAGGATATTTTTAAAATTTCATGGCCTTAAACATTATATAATCAGGAGTTAAGTAAATAATTCTCATTTTAAATATTTTTAAGTTTAGAGTTTTAGATAATTATGGCATAACTATTATATAATAGACCAAGAAATTACATGTGGACAGTTACACTCAGTATCCACTTTTTCCACCAAAGGAATCCCTTTAAAAAAACATGATTTATTTTTCAAGATAAATATATTATTGAATTATTTCTTTCTCTTACTCATTCTTATACCCTATGGAAAACATTTCCAAAATGTTGGATGAGAATAAAAAGCTCAGTAAGGAATATTAAATATAAATAAAACTATTAGTCCAAGAATATTTAAATCCCATGAAAACATTATCACAAAATCATAATTTTGACCATTAAAATATAATCTACTTATCTTACATAATGAAATAATAATATTCCTACAAAATTTCATTGAAATCATAAAACATACTGGTGACTTGTGGAATCCATATCTTTCTTACATTGTTGCTATCACATCTACATAGGGACTAACCATCATGGTTATGTTTTGAATACCCATTAAAGTGTATTCCCTTAATCTCTTATGAGAAACCTTATCATTTACCTCTATTATGTTAACCAATGCATTAGAGAGCTATCACGGGCTCACCCAACATCAGTTTATGATGGAACCACCCATGTACATAAACAATGTACCAGAATCATAATGTAATTGTAACACATAAAACAAGTGTAAATGAAAAATACTATTTCCACATTTCACTGAAAAGATATCATTTCAAGATATCGATAAAATAAATTCATTATCAAAAACATTTTCAATACCATAATAATTGAAAAGGAATATGTAATTTATTTTTCATTTAAAAACATTTCAGAATGTAGAGGAATCCAAATATCAAATAATGGTTGTGGCGACAAAAAAAGTATTTTTTAGCTTGTACATTAAAAAACATTCCTTTTGTCCATTAGTAAAATGGTTTGTATATAAAAAATATTCCTTTTAATTTTTTTTAATAAAATTAAAATTCCAAGGGGTAGATTATACAATATAAAAAATAATGAGGTTCATATTATCCAAATATACCTTAATGAAAGGCGATTGAGATGAAGTCCCTTACAAATATTGTATCATTGGATTAAGGATAAATCAATGACATAATTATGTGTGATAAATATATATACAAAAAATATATGTATATATTACATGTAAAACAATTAGAGTTTATTAACACATATTCTTGGAAATAACAAACAAATTACATGGATATTTAACTCATTAAATGGAGATTGAGTTAAGATTTCCCTTACAATGTTCAAATAAATGACTTAAGAATTTATCAATGGAGTGATTATGTGTAGAAATGGTATATAAACACAAAAGGAAGTGGAAATTACAACATAAAAAATATTCAGTGATTCCACAGTTATTATTGGTAAAATATAATCAATGAAGTATCCATAAAACCTAATGAGTGAAAATTGAGTTTACAAATTCACTTACCTTGAGTACGACTCATCACGTGCAATAATATGTTCCTCAATAATAAACTTGGGTTAATTTATAAATGATTGAATTTTTCTTTCATGTTTGTTATTTGTTTTATATAAATTATTACCATGTTATAAAAATTACATAATTATTTATGTTTAAATCGGTATTTTTGTCGTTATTCGGTACTTGAGTCAAAAATAAACTTGATTTGATGTAATTTGTCTATGTGGTCAAAAGTACATCATCTCTAGAATATTATTAATAATTTAAATATCATATATATCCAATATGTATGTATTTATAATATTCTATAACAATTGGAGATATGAAATGAAATACACCGTTTGTGGAGATGGTAGGCCGTACATACGCATGATCACTACTTTCATTTATTTGTTTAATTAATGGAATGAAAAATAATTGATTAATAGGTATATTATAATTACAGTATAATATCTATGTTATATATGTTACCTAATTTCATTAACTCTATCCTTTATATTTTCCATGTATGTAATGAACAATTCATATCACTTTGAGTGGGTGGTAGTCCATACTTCCTCAAACAAAATTATTGTATTTAAAATTATGGAATGCTTAAAGGTACGTTGTAAATAAAAATTACAAAATAATAAAGAAAATATAAATATAATATATATCATATATAAATATAGTTCCATCATAATAGAAACCATGAAAGGTGGTAGGATATAATTTGTCAATCATCCTTTCATGAGGCAGTAGTTCACCGTACAAAGAAATTGTATGTTCTATATCCATTAGATAGAGGTTTGTATAAGTGTCGGTCAAACCCTTAGAATAAAAATATCAAAGTATATTTATTATTTTATTTTATTTTTCATAAAATAATTGAATAAGGAGAGGGTATGTTGTTGGAGAAGGAAAATAATGTAAAGGAACTTGAGAGAAGATGCTACCTCTAAATTGGGTAACTCCTTTTAATTTGAGACAAAAGGATTTCTTGAATTGCCTTCTACCAAAGTTAAGGCCAATATGTGGAATTTATGGATTTTAGGATATTACTTGAGCATAATATGGATGATCCAAGGGGATTTAGAGGTGTGATTAAGTGAGTAGAGGTAGTTTCCCCTTATAAGAGGGGGCACTTTAAGAAAGTCTTGAAACATGATTTTATTATAAATTGATTTTCAAATTATAATAGTTTCAAAATGATATATTTCAAGGATAAGATGAGTATGGGTCGAAATAATATCAACCAATTGGTCTTATACATGTTTAGGTGATAAATTTAACCTTTTATTTTGTTTTAACCCTTTGTTAAATAAATTAACTCTTACCGATTCTTCTTGTATTTTTACACTATATGGTTAACATAGTTACAATAAAGTTCTAATCTAACATAAAGTGGATAATTAAGGAAATTTATAACCTTTATATAAGTCATTTGGAACATTCTAATATTTTTAAGACTATTATATCTTTTAGTAAAATAGTATTTGTTATAAAAACTCATTTTTGTAAATTTTGACAGTATTTAGAAATTTATTCTTCATAAAGTTATAAAAACTTGATTCCTACGAACCAGAAGCTTTAAATCAAAGATAATATGTCATATTCATCCAGGAAATTCATGTATGACATCATAATTATCAATATATATTTATTTTAATATTTATAATATCATTCATTTGAATATTTCATTAATATGATAATCACTGCATCATCATTGTGTTGTAAATGAATTTATTTATTAATTTCTAAAAATCATAAATAAAATAACAAAATGCAGGTAATGTTTTTAGTTTTCTAATAACTTTTTATTGTCAAATAGATCAATTATATAACACCACCTTAATATTGTTATAGTAAAAGGTACTTGTATTTATTATATTTCTCTTTACTTTAAATCAATTATTATAACATGACATTATCAAAACCAAGTGGCTCTCAAATGCCAAATTATCAGCCTAAAGACTGTTTTGGTCATTTTTAAATCATAAAATAATATTATGACACGTGTTAGTGTCATTTTATATTATTATAAACTTATTTTTACCCTTATTTACCTAATTTACCCATTAACCATGGTAAATAAAAATAATTTCTGAAGCAACTATTCATAATGTCCAAAAATAAAAGTTACATTTTTACATAATTTGGAAATTAGGATTCAAAATATGGAATCAATTTTTCCAAATTCAAAACATATAATTTTTGTTAATTAATTTAAAATTAACTCTTGTTGTCAAAACCAAAAATCTGGTTTCTAAGAAGTAAAAACTATGAGAAGATTGATATGTGTTTATGTCCAATTTAAATGTTAAATTACTTCCAATGACCAAAATTTTATTAAATTGAAAAAATTATATTCCAATTACACTATAAAACCTATTAAAAGTACAATATAACTATATAAATAAATTAGATGAAAATAGTGTTTTGAATTGAAATGCAGTATTTTCACTATTCACGAAAATATAAATTTTGTCATAAGATACCATAATTTTGATAAAATTAAATATATATGTCCAAATCCTAAAGAAGATGTTTATTTTCTCAAGTAAAAATTATAAAAGTGAAAAAAACTATATTTAAAAATGGTTCACCATCAAAATGTACTAAAACAAACCTTTAAAATATTAGACTATTTTATGCTTAAAAGCAGATTCATTCTCATTTTACGGATCTAAAATTTATTGGATAAATTTAAAAACATTTAACAGACATGTGTAATCATATTTTAGTTAGTTCTGTTCATTCCCACCAATAAAAAAGATAGGTGTTAACTACTATTTAAAATAATAATAATATTATTGTAATATTTTTCTGTGTAACTCAACATTGTATGAAACTTTAGATTTCAGAGAAACCCATTGTTGCATGTCGACTACGCTACTAAAAAACGAGTCCCATGTAACATAAAATTGATATCTTATTCATAAATATTAATAGATATGAAAAATAATTATTCTATAAATACCTAGGATGATTCATCCTTATCCCTTTTCAAAATTCTGTCCATGAAATTTTAAAATTTGGGTCAGTAACATCATTAAAAATACCACATATGAAAAAGAGAATATAAAAATACCACTTTAAAATAATGAATGCGATGTAAAAAGGTGTCTCTATATAACACATACTATGATTCAATGTAGGAATACATGTATATTGAAGAAAAACTAAACATCTTGTTCTTATTGAGAGTAATAGAAAACAAGATCAGGAGAAAGATAAATAGTAGAAAACCACAAACTTGTAATTGGTTAAATATTCATTTATTTCATAGTAAGAAATTTAAGTTGAAAACGTTTTTATTTTATGATCAATTTTATAAATTTGAGGAATTATTTGACTACTTATAATAAGAAAATAATAAAATATACTTACTTGACAAGTAGAGTTTCTTCCATTAATAAAATTCCACCACAAACTCATCCATTTCCCCAATCAATGAGTATTTAATATGACTTGGTCACTCCTGAATAACTAAAATAAACTTCTATAAAATTATATAATCCAAAAAAGACGAACCATATTTTCCCCTATGAATAGACATTAAAAAAAAACCAAAATAGTTAGTACAAGATCAGATAATCCCCCAAAAAGGATAATCATTTATAAGGAGAAGGATTACTTTTAATCGTCAAAATTCAATAGTTATACACAAGTTCTTCAGAGACCATTCAACAAATAAATTTCCTTAAAATTATTCAAAATAATCTAAAATAGGATTGGAACCCAAAATTCAAAATGATTTTATCACAGAGTCTTCCATAAGAAATCTTAACATTTATCTCCAAATAACATTGACTACTTTTAAATTATCATTTTGAAAAATAATTAACCTAATAACATATTCTACATGATTGGTTAATCATTTCTATAAATAAACAAAATCTCCATATGTCCACAACAAAAAAATATATTCTTCTAAAATAAAATTCAACCATCACTCCTCAAATGAAATCCAATAGTATTTTATTATCCTGAGGCATATAGTGTTCCCAAAATAGTGAACGTCTTCCAAAATAACATTTATCATATAATCACTAAATAATTTTCCAATACTAAGTATATCCATTTGGTAAAACATAAGTTACCAAAAACCAACTTATTATTAATATGTAAAATCATTTAAATAAAAATAATAAGTCATACTAACTAGGGACTTCACATAGGCCAGTGGTAGGTGATAAATCCCAATCGCACTTTAGTTGTGGGTTCGATTCTCACAGCTTTTTCCAACAAGACTAATTATCACACAGTCTGCGTGTTTTCCTTTTAAAAAAAATATAATTTTATTACATTCCCAAAAATGAGATAAAATCCTAAAAAATAACCATATCATATTTTACCCTCTAATTTTATCTCATACCTCAAATTTTTCATCCCAACAATTAATAACCCATAATTTCTTCAAAGGTGAATGTCTCCAAAAATACTATTAGTCGCCTAAATATTTCAAATAATAAATCATCAAAAGGGGGTTATAATACACTGAACATTTGATCAAACATAAAATTATAAACCCTCAATGATATCCATTACCCTTTATAAAACATACTAATATCCAAAGTTTTCTAAACCATCCTCTAATACCAACTATGTGGCCCCAGTCTTAAACATTACTTAATCTGAAGTTATGTTAAGAGTTTACATTGAGGATATCTTTAAGGATTATATTTTTAGAGAATTAGGCCACAACAATTACATAATATACCAATACATTACAACTGTATAGTTACACTAAGTATCAACTTATTTCCACCAAAGTAAACCCTTTAAAAACATGATTTCTTTTTCATGATAAAAAAATTATTTCTAATTAATTTCTACTAATCATACTTATAACATATGGAAAAAATTTCATTAAATTCTATGCATATAAAAATCTCAATATTGAATAAAAATAATGAATGATAACATTATTTCTTGAATATTTAAAACACATGAAAACATTTTCACAAAATCATATTTTTCATTCATAAAAAATAATTTTTTATCTTATATCATGTAATAATAAGATTCCTACAAAACATAATAGAAATAATAAAACGTAAATTTAAATTTTGGTATCCATATAATACATACATTGTATATTTCATGGCTATATAGGGAGTAACCTTCACAGTTACGTTAGGAATACCCATCATGCTATATTACCTAAATCTCTTAAAAGAAACCTTATCATTTACCTTTGTCACTTTACCCAATGCATTGGAGATCTATCACTGGCTCACCATTCCTTAGTTTATAAAAAAACCACCCATATACATGAACAATTCCCAAGAATCATAACGTAATCATACCATAAAAAACATGCAGAATGAAAAATAAAATTTCCATGTTTCACTAAAAGGAGATCATTTCAAAACATTGATAAAATAAATTCATATGATAATCCATTTTCATACCAAAATATATGAAAAGGGAATATTCTATTTATTTCTCTTTTAGAAATATTTTGGCTAGTAGAGGAAGACAAATATCAAATAATGGTTGTGGTAGCGGAAAATTCTTTGTCACCGCATATGTTAAAAACATTCCTTTCATCATTTAGTAAAACGATTATTATATAACAAAGTTTTCATTAGATAATAATTGAATGAAATTAAATTTCAAAGTTATTGATAATACAATGTATAATAGAAGGAGGTGTAAATTATCAAAATATGTCTCACTGAAAGGTGATTGAGACGAATTCCCTTACAAAGATCGTATCATTGGATTAAGGATAAATCAATGACACAATTATGTGTGAAAAATATAAATACACCAAATATATGTATATATTATGTTTAAAACAATTATAGTACATTAACACATATTCATGGAAATACAAAACAAATCACATGGATATTTAACTCAATGAATGGAGATTGAGTTAAGATTTACCTTTCAAAGTTCGTATAAATGATGTAAAAATTTATTAATGGGGTGATTATGTGTATAAATAGTATATCCACACTAATAGTAGTGGATATTACCAAATAAATAAATAAATAGTTATTCCACACATAATCATGGCATAATATAATCAACAAAGTATGTGTAAAACCCAATGAGTGGAAATTGAATTTAGAAATTCCCTTACCTTGAGTAAGACTTGTTGGGGGTTCCTCCTTCGGAAATCCATGGTCCCCGACCATGCACTAAGAGGTGATTACGGTCACCACCGCCCCTCCCCAGTCGACGGGGGAGGGGAACCACCCTACCAATGTGAAGATCCCCCCTCCTTTCATACCGTTTCCTATCCCGAACGCTTCCCTCATTTTCCCGAAATAGAGATTTTCCATAAGGTCCCAGATCTTCATGAGGGTCTCCCTCAGCTCAATCTTTCAATTTCTAAATTCTATGATTCTTCAGCTCTTCATAACCAGACCTTGGTCGCTCGATTAATCTCGCAACGCCCATCGGTTGAAATCTTCGACCGTTTTGTATTTGCCTCTTTGGAATTTCATGAACGAGCGACGGTGGGTCTCCTCGACAAGCGGCACATCATGATTCGTTTTACATCTTCGGAAGATCTAATATTTGCATGGTCTCAGGATCCCCGTTCATGTGACAACTCCCACTTTCATCTGATAAGGTGGTCCTTTGATCTGCAAATGAAGCGAGACGCTCCGATGATGGCTATGTGGGTGAGTTTTTTTAGAACTCCCTCTCCCCTTCCAGAACCCCTCTGTTATTTGTTTGCTTATAATCTTGGTCGGTAGATATCTATGTTCAGACGTGAGAACCAGTGTGGTCTGTCATCCAATATCTCCACGCATATGTGTCGAATTCGATGTCTCTAAACCTCCAGTCGAATGGATTTGGATCTCAGCTGGCGATGAGTTCTGATGGAAGCAACCTATTGTGTTTGAATCTTGGATGCATTACTTATTGATTTGCCTTCATCTTGACCATCTGTCCTTTTATTGCCTATGAGGAAGGTTGACTCTTCAAGGGGAGAGGTCCAATCAGACTGGCCAGGGTGTCCCTTCCAGTGGTGAAGATGGTCGACGTTACAGTCCAGTCCCTATAGTTTCTACACCCCCTGGCGAGGTGGTCGCTTCCCAGATGGCTTCAATGGATACTCAGTTAAATCCAAAATTTTTGGAGGTATTTAATCTCCTGAAAAGGGATCTGTTCATTCAATGTGCACCAGTTATTTCTGGAGAGGGTGCTGGAACCAGCAAGATTGCAGGTATGGTCGAGGAAGAGGTTGGGAAAGTGGAGAGGGAGGTGCACCAGAATGTTGGAAAGAATGTTTTTAAGGGTATGTAGCTAGATTATCTCAATACAGTGAGGGTGAATGAGGAAGCTGTAGAGGAGATAGCCATGGGGGAGAATCCTCTTAGTCTAGTCTCAGGCGATCTGAATTTCCAATACATGGGATGTGGCTTTGAATGACCAAGTGGATCTGATTTTCCTGTACAGGCCTTGCATATCAAACCTTTCTACGCTGAGAAGGTTAAATCCGGAGGGTGTTTTTATAATTATCAAACCCGGTTTGCAGTGCTGGGTGAATTTCAGGGCCATGATCTTGGGGATGACAATGTGATGTAGGTTGTCCTTGGTGGTTATCCTTTAATGGGTGAGGAGGCTAGCCAAGAGGGTTCGGAGTCAGTGTCAGACTCCCCTACTGAACCAAAGGAAGTGGGAATTGAAGATGACATTTTCAGAGCCTCTTCAAGGAAGGTAAAGAACACCATTACAGTTTCAGAAGGATTTATCCAACATTCCAGGAGGCCACAACAATATAAAGACTACTCTTACTTACCATGCCCACCTGTAACTAGGTCCGCTAGTAAAGTCAAACTCTATTCGAAGGTGTGCAAAGGTGCTATCATGACGGTGGGGGCTGCATCCTCTATGGAGTCTGGATATCAGGTTTGGGGAGACCAGGAGTTGGCTACCAGTGGGGGTGATGACCTCCCACTCGCGGGTGAGGCCCCATATCCTCATGGGAAGGCAGAAGCGCTAACTAAGGGCCCTCTAGGGGATGGGCTTCTTATGTTCGAGGAGGTGCGATGGGCGGAGGCTGCACTTCCTCTATGGTAGCAATGTGAGTTGGAATTCCATGCTGACCCTTTGAGTCATATTGAATTGGTGCTGCATTACATGGACCATCTTTTGACTCAGATGAAGAAATGGTGTAGCATGTTATGGATATTAAATCGCCGGAGGAAGTGACCAAACAAATGACAGTAATATTTCTGCGTGTGGAAACTATAAAGGGGAAGGGTAATTGGATTGACAGGAAGAACCGTATTTTGAAGAGAGGATTCAACATGGGGAAAATAAACATGGAGGAATACATTCAATCTTGGGACATCTTGGATAAACATTATGAAGACATCCTGAAGGATGATCCAGACTCCTAGGTAAATACCATCCCCTAGATACTGTTCAGGGAAATTGATTCCAATCGGCTCAAGCTTTTCTTCAACAAAAATGTTGTAAATTTTTTTGGTTAAACTATTTTTCTGTTAGGGTTCTCACTTTCCCTCTTAAAAGTGTTTTCAAAATAAAAATGTCATTTTGGAGGATAAGTACGATTTGTCACGTACAATCGTGATTTTTCATAAAAATAAAAGTAGGTTAATTTTTAATTCCTTGAGAAACATTTCCAATTTTATTATTACATTTATATCACTTATTAACATGTTATAAAAATTATCTAATTATATAAGTTTATATGGGCAGTTTTGTTGCTATTCGGTACATGAGTCGAAAAAGAACTTGTTTTTATGTAAATTGTCCATGGGGTCAAAAGTAATTCATTTCTAGAATATTATTAATTAATTAAATAAAACTTATATTTATTATATATTTACTTGGAATAGTCCATGTAATTTTCCGATAAGAAATTTAATGCACCATTCATGGATACAATAGGTCGTATGTACGCATGAACGATACGTTCATTTCTTTATCATATTAAAGGAATGAAAACTAAATGATACATAGGTATATTATAATTATAGTATAATATCTATCTTATATATGTTAAATAATTTCATCATATCAATCCTTTATAGATTCCATGTATGGAATGAACATGTGATATAACTTTGAGGGGGTGGTAGTCCACACTTCCTTAAATGAAATTATCTTATTTACACATTATGGAAGGAATAAAGGTATGTTTTAAATTAAAATTAAATAATCACAAAAAATAAAAATAAAAATATTATATATATTATATATAAATATATTTCCATCATAATCCCCTTCATTATAGGTGGTAGGAAAAAATTGGACAATCATCTTTTCATGTGGCAATAGTTTACCATACCCAAAAACAATATGTTCTATTTCCATTAAATGGAGGTGTGTATTAGTGAAGGATGAAAAATTATCATAATAAAATATTATTACATTTAGGATAATGTTTTTTTATAAAATATTGTAATAAATAGAGGTTTGTGTGTAGGATAAGGAAAATAAAGAAATGGAACTTAAGAGAAGATGCTACCTCTAAATCAGGTAACTCCTTTTGATTTGAGCCAAAAGGCTTTCTTGAATTTTCTTTCATCACAAGGTAAGGATTATATAAGAAAGTTAGGAATACAGTGATATTATTTGAGCATAATTAAGATTATCTAAGGGGATTTATAGGTGTAATTAGGTGTATAGAGGTGTTGGTCTTTTATAAGAGGGAGGAGGGGCACTTTTGGAATGTTTTGAAATATTATTTTATTATAAATTGATTTTAGAATTATAATAGTTCAAAAGTGATATAGTTTGAGTAACATATGATTATTGGTTGAAATACACTCAAACAATATGTTTTAAACATGTTTAGTCCAAAAATTTAACCTTATCATTTGGGTTTAACCCATGGATAAATAAATTAACTCTTACCATGTCCTCTTGTATTTTTTCTGTATATGGTTAATATTGTTACTATTAAATTTCAATCGATCCTAAAGTGGATAATTAATGACATTTTAAAAATTATATTAGTTATTTTGATGAATATCATATATTTATGACCATTATATCATTTAATAAAAATCACATTTGTTATAAAAACTCATTTATGTCGATTTTGAAAATATTTAAAAATTGATTTTTCCTAAAGTCATAAAAACATGATTCCATAAAAAATAATTATAAAAAATATAATATGTAATATTAATCCATAAAATTATATTATGGCATAAATTTTTTAAAATAAACATTTATTTAATATTTATAATATCATTCATTTGAATATTTCATTAATAAGGTAATCACTGAATCATCATTGTGTTATAGATAAATTTACTTATTTATTGTCTAAAAATTAAAAACAAATACCATGATATAAGAAATCTATTTAGTTTTCTAATTAATATTTATATTCAAATTGGTCAATTATTTATCCCCATCTTAAAGTTGCTTTAGTAAAAATAAACATATTTGTGTTATATTTTTCTTTACTATAAATTAATTATTATAACATGTCATTATCACACCCAAGTGGCCCCGAAATGAAAAAGGAATGACCTAAGGATTTTTTTGGTCACCCATGACTCATAAAATACTATAAGGACACGTTTTAGGGTAGTTTTATGTAATTATAATATTATTTTTACCCTTATTTACCAAACATACCCTTTAACAGTGGAAAATAAAAATAATTATTAAAGTTAATATTCATAATTTCCAAAGAATAAAAGGTACCCATTTACATAATTTAGAAATAATGATTCCAAATATGGAATACATTTTTAAAAATTGAAAAAACCTAAGTTTTAATAATTAATTTAAATTTAATTCATGTTTTGAAAACTAGAAAGCGGGTTTTTAAGAAGTAAAAACAATAATAAGATGGACTTGGGTTTATGTCAAATTTCATTGTGAAATTTCTAACAATGACTAAAATTAGATTAATTGATAAAAACATAATCAAAATATAGTAAAAAAACAATTAAAAGAATAATATAACAATATAAATAAATTATATGAAAATGAAGATTTGAATTAAAATGCAATATTTTTCACTATTTATTAAAATATGGATTTTATCGGAAAAAACCAAAATATCAGCCAAAGTAAATTCTGATGTCAATATTTTAAATAAGAAGTTTATTTTGTCAAATATAACATATAAAAGTGATAAAAAACTATATTTAAACATGGTTCTCCATCAAAAGGTGGTAAAACGACCTTTTAATAATATTATAGCATTTTATGCTTAAAAATTGATTCATTCTCATTTTATGGATCTAAAATTTATTAGATAAATATAAAATCCATTAAAAACAAGTATAATCCTATTATAGTTAGTTCTATTAATTCCTGTCAATACAATGGATAGGCATTAACTACCATTTAAAATAACAATAATATTGTATCATTTTTTGTATAATTCAACATTGTGTGCAAAATAAGATTTCAGAGAAACCTATTGTTTCATGTCAAGTATGCTATCAGAAAATGCGTCCCATTTAATGTAAAATTAATATCTTATTCATAAATAATAATAGATATAAAAAAATATTATTCTATAAATACCTTTTATGTTACAAGTTTACTAAATAATTTTTTTGAAAGATATCACAAAATTATTTTCTATGTAAGACGATATATATTGATGTTACTAATGACTTTATAGGAAATAAACCAAAGGTTCCATAAATATTATTTCTCAAAATGCAATTTTTTATGCATGAAGTTTATCGAAACAAATTTATCTATTATAGGTTATATTCTTATAAACCCATTCCTCTTACATGGGTTATAGGCTTATAAAACCCATTTATTTTCAATAGGTTAGACCATGATAATTTTTTATAAAACCCTCTCCCTTTAAGAATTTATTATAGGATGAAATTATTATAAAACATATATTTTTTCCACAGGTTATTATGTTATTAAATGTTTATGATACCCATTTTATTTCATGGGTTATGATATAATCTATTTTCTTGGGTCAGGATATGATGAATGTTTTGTAATCTTGTAGAACATGTATGTATGATTTTATTATGATATTGGTGGGATATATATCTCCCTTAAATTCATGGGTTAATAATAATTTTTATATGAGATTAAAGGGCACACAGATGGTATCCCAATCCCAAAATAAGAAGGTACATGGATTGTAGCCCATTCCTGAAAGTAAGAGGGTTCACATGTTCTACCCCAAGCCCAAAAACAATTAGTTATGTGTTTTATAAACCAAGAATGAAATTAAGTGGGTATATGGGTTCTATTCCAATCCCAAAACAAGTATGTCCATTGGTTGTACCCCAAGTCTAACATGTTGTGACGGTTTAGTAGGTAGCCTTGACATGTGATTTTCTAGGTTTTTTTACCGCCAAAAATCCCATGAATTATTCTTATGTCATGCTCTCATGACTTATGTTCTTTATTTACTTATGATTCATGTCTTATGAATTACCATGATTTATTATATGAATCATTTTTATGATCTACTATATGCATGGTATGATCTTATAATGTTACAATCATGATCTCAAACACCTATGCTCATGTTTATGCTTACATGTATCCTTTGTTTACCCATACAGGGCATCTGAACTCACCCCTTTTATGTCTTTTTCCCCAAGTTATGAAGATATTTATTATGTATGATGTGTCTAAGTAGGTTTCTGGTCATAATGAACATAGTGGGAGATAAAATATCTCACTTATGTACCCATTTTTTGTTTCCATGTTTCCAAATGCAATACACTAATTTGGCATTTGGACATCCATTTATGTAATGTTTAAAGTATTTCTCAAAATTTATGTAATGTATATGTACATTGAAACATGATCTTTATTATTTAAATAAAGGATATAACCATATAAATTATGTGCTGGAAATATTTTATTCATAATAAATTTGGGTTCTATCATGTTAGCATTACTTGGGTTAAACTTGAGATTTTATTTTTAGGATCATGGTTCTAAAAGGTGATGTTAATAATTTTGAATATAATAAGTGAGTCTTCCCAAATTATTTTTTTTAAAAATTATTTTTTGGGTTTTGAATAATTTTTTTTATATAAAAGGATATTTTTAAATAATTTATCTTGATAACCCCCATTTTCGAAGATGGTGTGTGTTATTTTAAAGGATGATCTAAGATTGTTTTAAAAGGAATATGCTAGTTTAATAAAAATATGGGTTTTTTAAGGGTAATAAGTTTTTTATATGAATAAAAGTAGTATTTTTGTATATTGGATCTTGAAAATAGTCTTTAATGAAGAATTAAATATTAATTTTAGTAGTTTTTGTCTGATTTTGTGGAGTTAATTTTACATTGAGAGCCATATCTATTTAGCCATGATTTTAGTTTGATTAATTTATTATTCATTTTGTGTTTTATTATTTTTTAGAGTGTTCCACCATTAAGAATATATGGATTCCCTAGTGAAGTATATGAGTGACTCGCTATTAGTGACCCTCTAATTGATCAAATTTGAGATTTCCTCTACGGTTTTAGAATCGAGATTCTCCTCTTTTTTATATCTAATAAAACCCATGTGATGCCTAGGAATATATGTGGATCATTGTGAAAATACTCAATCTCCTTCAGTTACCAAAGTATCTAAATATTGATTTTATTTAGAAAATACTCATCTAATGTTTTTTTGGGTTGTGTTTTTACACAATAGAGGGAAAAGAATCTTCTTTGGAATAAGTTTGAAAGACTTTGGTGAAATTTTAGAGGATGTTGTTTTTTAGAAAAATGGACAGTTCCTCAAATAGGAAAATATGAATATTTAAAGGAACTGACTTATGTCATAAAGGAATTTTGATTCATTATGGTATTTTTATATGGATGGGAATTTATAGTCACATAATGAAATTTGGATTATTAGTGATTTGTGTATTTAAATTCCCAACGTTTGAAAATTTCAGAATAAGGATAATTAGTTATGTGTGAAAGTTCATATAACCACAATTTATAATGTATGAATGCTTGAATACATAAAGAGTTAACATATTTTAATCCCATGTAAGGGAAATTGGTCGGGAACCATGTATGTTAAAACTAACATATGTTATTTGGGACATATATGGTAATTCAACCATGTTGGTGACATAGATGATTTGGACCTCATAAGTGAATTCCTCTACATTGGTGACGTATGAAAACACAACAATATGGGAAATTTGGGATTATAATACATGATATAACACATATTTTAATCTATCAAACTATTAATTTTTGAATCAACACGGGAATTCTATATCAATAGAAAATATTTATTCTATGTTTTTTATGAATGATGACTAGTAATGAAATGATATCAATTAATGAAATAATTGTTTGATAATGGTTCAACCATCACGTAACTTCAAATGGGTTCCATGATCCAAGTTAAAAATAAATAAACGATGTTATGGGTGATATATACTAAATTAAATGAAAATATATTCTCAATAAAATTGAAGGAAATCCTACCAACAAGTATCTATTTGTGACTAAGGGTTTGAGAGTATATTTTTTTTTCAACTTTCTATTTCATTAATGCTATAAATTTTTTGGGAGGTCTTCAAATTTTTTAGATCTAGATATTTTCCACACTAATAACCATAAAATTAAGGAATGTGGGTCATATAGTGGTCAGGGAATCAAATAGAAGATTAAATTATATTAAATATATGCTGAAGAATAATATATATGATCGTCCATGATTTTTTTTCTTATTTCAGTGTAGTCATTAAAGTCATAAAGAAGTATTATGAATCATTAAAGAATATAATAAAGGATGATCTAAGATAATATAAAAGTGATAGAGAGAATATCATAAATCATGAGATCTGACAGATGAATAAGATATATGTTTTGAATATCTCATCTGTAATTTCAGAACTGAAGAATGATATTTTAGGATTATTTACTCTCACTAAAAATTTTTCAAGTTCTAAATAGAAATGCCATAATTATTTTAATTCAATTCATATTTAAAATAATAAATTTTTATTGGTCTAACCTATAAGAATCTATCAATGGGAAGGCTTTGAATCGTTCAATTCAAATGAGAAAATGTGTTTGGAGGGTCAATGAGATTGATCTATTGTCTAAACCATGTAACAAAAATACACTCTAATTTTTTGGGTTTATAGGCTCATCACCTGTACATTATCCTTGGACTATCCAAGTAATGGTGAACCTTATAAAATTATTAGTGTGATTTACTACTTTCAATAACTAAAAATTAAAAATTTAAGTGAGAAAAAGGACAATTCCAAACATCAAGAAAAAAGGCACAAAGAATCATATCATTACTACCTTGATTCATGCCTATGAAATCTCCATGACATGGGATCAACAATTTTTATTATAGGGAATGTTTTTGGGGTGACATTTTTCTCTCTTAAAATCATGGTAGCGGTATTAGTTAAGAACCAAAAAGGTATTCTAGTTTTTATGCAAAAAAATTCCAATTATTGAAAACATGATACATCACTACTTAATATCTTTGTGGATAAAATTATTACTAATAATTATTCATAGAATATTAGTTAACATATAAAGTGGGAGAATGGTACCACAAGGAGTAGGATGTGGATTTTATTACAACAAATTCTTTGGGGTGAGAATTATCCAACTCTATCTATATTGAGTTATTTTCAAATGAAACTTCTATTGTTTTGTTGAAAATGGATTTGAATGCTTATTAAGTAAATTCCAAAATATGGGATTCAAATATCTATGTGTTTTGGAATAAATATGAATAGATGATGATGATTTTAATTAATAATTTTTAAGTGTTTTTTATTTCCTAAATTATCTTATAGAATATATATCTTTTCTTATAGAAAACATTTAAGATGTAACAATAGTTAAAAGTATCTTTACATTAATGCTTCTATGGTTTAATGAAAAGGATACTATTATTATAGACAACAATCCAATAGAAGTAACTCTTGATATCATTCATAGTAAACATCTCATAGATGATGTGAGAAATGATGATAGTGAGGCCAGTATGAACGATAACTCATATGTGATTAAATTTAAATAAATGAATACAATTTTTTTTAAAGATGGTCCAGGTAAATATTAATTCAATAAAATGATGTATTTCCCTTCCTTTAAGAATAATTGTAGAATGTTAAAATTAAAATTAAAAATTCCACATTCGTTACTCCAATGTGGTATAGTAGTAAATATCATAGATTTAAGAACTTCCAAGATGATGAAGATGAACAATATATGAAGAAACACATTAAAGATGAAAAAACCAAAATAAGAGCATAATATAAATTCTTCTTGATGAAAAGTCAAGTATTTCATCAAAAGGAAATCCCATATACATCCAAAGTAGAGGATGTTTTGGATAGTAGGGCCATCAGTGAAGATGATTTGGTATCTATTATTAATATAACAAAAATAATGATAGAGAATCTAAAAAAATAAATTTTTTGGAAGATTTGGTCATTAGGATGAGCTTGAGCTGACCTTTAAGAGAAAAAACAATGTAGGGCTAAATCCAATAAGGAAAACACAGTTGTTCATAAATAAAATTTTTATATGAAAAAATAGAAGGAAGAGAAGATAGAACTATTAGAATACATTGACACATTTAAATATATACTTTCCAAAAAAATTAAAAATTTATTCAGGCTCAATATCAAAGTATAATAACATGTTTGATTTATATAGGACTTTACCAATACTATTAATGAAAAAGATAAAAAATTTTAGAAACTCTAAAATGAAGTCATTTACTAGCAGAAAAAGTATAAAGATCAAGAAATAATCATCACTTCTCTTAGGGTATCATGTTTCTCCAAGATTTTAGTTCCAATTAAATTTAATGAATCACCTAGTGTGACTCTTTAAGGGAATATTACTATTCCATTGGTACAATTCTTTAAAAAAAATCTATAGTTATATTAGAGATTCATTAAAAAGATAAAACTGACATGACAACTGCATGGATGAAATCATTAACTCCCCAGAAAAAATTAGACATAGTAAAAGCTCAAAAATATACTTATACTGTGAAAAATAATGGAAGGATGGCACCAACAATTATGTGTTATTTATATAGAAAATTTAGACTTATTCAAGATGTGTGATCTATAACTAAATTATTATTTTGTGTGAAAAAGTACCAAAAAAATTATTTATTCAATATCAACCTATCATTTAAATGGATATGGATTTTTTTGTGAAATTTTTTGTAACAAATAAGATTTTTATTCCTTAAGATAATGAAAAATAGTGACCAATGTGACTTGGAAAGAATAAAATCTTAATGTGGTAACTTCCAAAAAACACTTTTAAAAAATATATTCTCAATTATATAATATTTATATAAAATTATTATTAAATGGGAAAACATTTGAATTAATCCTTAATACAAGAAACCCAATAAACATAGAGGAAGAAAAAATGCTATAAGTAGGGATTTTTTTCTAATATTTCTTTTTTATCATTAAAAAATTTTGGATTGTGGGTTCTGGATAGTGTATGTACTTGGAAAATGATCATAAATAACTTTATAATCACCAACATGATATATTTAAATGTGGAAGTAGTCCATTTTAGCATTGATGAATGGCTCAAATTCATTGGATTTAGAAAGTCCATGGTTGGTTAAAAGATTCATAGAAAGATAGATGTGTTCTTGGTAGAATTACTTAGACACAATCTTCTATGCGTGAGCTAGTTTTATGAATTAGGACATATTATAGTATATGGAAAAAATGGGAGCACTATTAAAGCTAAAAATTGTTCACTTATTATACAATGAAGAAAAAACAAAGAGAATCACTATATTATTGGTGATGAAAACAGGTGTATGTTTTCCAAGGATAATGAAAATAAGATTTAGCATAAATGGATTAAGAATATGAGCCAAATTCATTGAATAATATATTGAATAATGACAAATCCCCTAACCTTCCCAAGCTCACATGTAATGATTTCCATACATGTGTCTTATGTAAAAAGGGTAAGACTTCATAGAAGACCCGCAAATGATAAAGGGAAAATCATCATGGGTTATCGAGAATGTTCATATAGATCTTTTCTTTCAAATAACTCATAAGGTTTTGTAAAATAAAAGGTATTATGTCTTTCTTGTTAGATATTTCATAATGATTTCATGGTTGATTATGATTACTCATAATACTAAAGTATAATTCTTGGTTTCACGATATCAAAGTGACGATGAAAATTTTTTGGTGAAAAAAATAAAAATATTTCTATTAACAATGGTATGAAATTTACAAAAACTATAGTGGAAAAAATATCTAGATAATAATATGATTTCATAATAATTATTAAATGATGAGAACTCCTTAGTATAATAAAGTTATTGAAAGAAATAATCATATCATCTACAAAATTTCTAAGGATATTCCTATTGGAATGTTCTTACCAAATAAATATTTGAAATATTTAGTTCTCACCAGGATCTATATATATAATTGGAAATTTTTATTTCCAAATGAAGATAAGACATTAAATGCAATTTAGTTTGGAAATAATCATATACTGAATACTCTAGAGTGTGTGGATGTAAGTATTTTTCTGAGAAAAGATAAAAATATAATGCTATATGTGTGCAAATATGAATGGATGTTTCTTTGATATTCATCCAAATCCAAGTCATATCACTACTCAAACAAAATTCACTAAAAATGTTGAACGTTATGGTGTGACCATGTCTAAAGGTGTGTAGAATTTAAATTATATAAAGAATATTTCAACTTCTATTGAGTAGAATTTACTCAAATAATATATTAGTTATTTTAGAAGAATGTTATGCTAATTTTTTTGTATTAGGGGGTCATAGGAATTAAATAACTATTTATTATACCTCGAATGAAGAATTAAAATATGAAGGAGTGTTATATTCAAAAAAAAAATCCCGTAGAGACTAAATTGCTGATTAGAATATAGTTAGTGATAAAAACAATCCAGTTCAAACAAGAAGTATGAGGGTAAAAAATCATTATTATATCAGTTGGATCTAATGAATTTTTATAAAGCTAATATTGATTAAATTTTGGTCGATGATATGTGCGAGGATCTTTACAATATTGATAAAAAACAAAAGGATTGTTTTTTCAAGGTTGAAAAATAAGAACATAAACAGAACCAAATGGTTTTTTTTCAAAATAAAATCATGGGATATGTCAATGTCAAAATAAATAAAGAACATATTTAATTAAAAGTTTACTAAAAAATTAAATGGATTTTCATTGATGAAACATTTACACCTGTGGATTGGCATGAAAATATGAGGTTATTTATGTCTATGACTATGGGGATGAATTTTTATGTCTATCATTTTGGTATCAATTGGTAATAATTGAATAGAGTACTTGAAGTGGAAGTCTATATTGGGAAATCATATGGTTTTCTCATTTATAATGATGAGATTAAATTGTATCGGTTTCCAAAATCATTACACAGTCAGAAATTAGCACTAATGTCCTAGTTCTTATGGAAATATCAATACATAAAGAATTTCAGTTATCAAAGAGGAGGGGTTGGTCACAACCTCTGCATCAATAAGGATAAATGGAAGTGTATGGTGGTCCTTATATATGTATATGACATCATATTTGGAGGCTCTGATTACACATAAACAAATAAGTTCATGGAGCTAATGAGTTGATAATTCTATATTTCATTAATTGGTGAATTATCCTTTTTTCTCACTCTATATGTGATTGAAATAATGGATAGGAAATTTAACTCCCAAAACATGTATATTAAGTAGGTGATAAAGTGTTTTGATATGGATTATTCAAGACATATGGATTCTCTAGAGGAAACTCGGATAAAAATTTTAGAAGATGATGCATGAATAGAAGTTGATGTGATTATTTATAGGAAAAGAAAAAATATTTTTCATTTCATGAAATCCACTCTCCTAGACATCATGTTCACCACTTAAAATGCTACTCAATATCAAATTTTTTTAAATTAAAATTCACATGAAGGATTTAAGTAATATAAAATTTTATATCAACCAATCATTAAATGTTGTTTATACTATTTCATAATTTCATATTAGTAATTGGTGGATAATATAGATGTAGATTGGGAATATTTAATTGATGACTAAAAATTTACTTCTGGGGTTTTGTTCTAAATAAGAATTTCATGCATTCCTTGTATGAGTGAAAAGAAATATTTTATATCCATAACCACTATAAAAGAGGAATATATTGCAGTAATTAAATAATATACCATGTTTATTAGAAGAAATAGTAGCTTGGGGATATTGGAATTAATTCAATATCTCATATTCTTATTATATTTGAAAACTCAAGTTATTTAAATAATAGAAAAAAATATCATTCAATTTTCAAGAATGAATCAAATTGATATTAAGTAATCTTTATTAAAGGATAAATTTGAACAAGAAGTTGTTAAGTTTGAGAATGTGCCTAAAAAAGTCAATTATCAAAAATCACTAAAAATGAATTATTAAATGTCTATTTTGAATGGAAGTATTTATATATTATAGTCCATCCTGATGTATCTCTTTAGATAGACTCGAAAAAGGAACCCCCATGAAATTATGGTAATTTCACTAAAGAATAAGGGATGTGAGCTCTTTGGGTTCATTGAAAAAGGTTAATAGATATTCATCTATTTCTTTAGGATCTATTAAAGTGTATGTGATAGAGGAATTGTATGTTTATTATTGGTGAATCAAGGTTACTGGGAGATACTGTATTTATATGTGTAGAGGTGTAGTGGTTGTGTTATCCTAGGGATATTTTCATTTAAAAATGTTTCCTCACACTGAGTATGGCTAACATGGGTTTAGATTTGGTGATTAATGAATCATTGATTCATGAATTTTCATCATTTATTAGATTTGATGGTGTAGTGTTATTGTAATGTATTTGGAGTCATAAAAAACCCAAAGGGAGATATTGTTAGTAAAATTAAAATCTCATGTGTTTTTAGGATGTTTATTTTAAAATGAATTAAAATTGATCACATATAGAGTATGTTTAAAATAATTCATTATAATATCAAATTCTACATTTCTCATCAAAAAATGAATTGTCCTCATGCATGTAAATATGAATAAAATAGGTAACTTTCATATATGAGTTAAATGTGTAAAGGAATTAAAAAACATAAATTAAATAAAATATAGAGGGAAATTTATAGCCTCATTAGGAGGTTTAGTATGGTGATTTTTTATGTATGTGAACACCAAATGTATGAAAATGGTTGTATAAGAAAAATTGACTATTTGAAACATCTATTGAAACCAAATCTGGATAAGTACATGAACTCAGATATATGATGATTTCATGTATAATAATATTAGGTAATGGAACTTACCAAGGAAAAACTTATATGAATACCAATGTAATCAGTTTAGATGTACAGGCATTCAATTGTGTGGGTGATGTAGTTTATTTGAAACCCATAAGGGAATTTGGTAACACTATCATCATATGAAAATAAAGTGACAAAAAAATATTTGTATTTTAACAATGTTATAGACCATGTATGTGTACATGGCCATGTATGTGTACATGGCCATGTATGTGTACATGGCCATGTATGTGTTTTTTGGATCATAATATTGGAATTCTATAATGATTGAATAGATTTATTTTATGATTTCCTAGTAAAAATATCTAGAAGTGTAAAAACAACATATGAAGCACTAACTATTTTATAATGTTTCAAAAATTATATAACATAAAATGGAATCAATGACCCAATATGAAGAATAAGAAACAATTTTATATGTTATGGATAGTGAATTAAATGAAAATATTTTCATTAAGCAAATGTAGGTGACCTAATCTCTAAGAATATGGACATTAAAGAGGTGTTATAAGGATATTATTTTATTTAACCTAGAATTTTCTAATGATGATATATTTTTTGGGAGGTAATGGATATGGTGGATATAGATATTTTTGACACTAATTTCCAAAAAACAAATGAACTAGGAATGGAGATTATAGTAGTTTAAATAGAACATTAAATGAAATTAAATACACTCTGAAAGAAGAGAGAAGATGGTCATCAAATAAGTCATAGTTTTAATGTAGTTATAGAAATCATATATAATTAGAGTGACTCTTTTAGGAATATTAGAAGTGAGGATATCTGATAAAATAAATGGATTGACAAAACATCTTGGAACATGAGACCTCAAAAATGAATTATATGTGGTTTCTCTAGATCTCATCCTGATTTTCATAATTGAAAAAGGATATTATATGAGTCTTTACTCACAATTTAGATTCTGAAAGATCATAAGAGACACACTATAATAAGTGTAATTTAGTTCATCTTTAAAATAATAAGGTATATTCAAATAATTAGTGATAATGTATCCATGTAAAGGTAGTTAGTCATTAAAATTATGTGAAAACCGTGAGTTCAGAGGGGTAATGAGATAACTCTATTAGGTAAACCAAAGAGAAGCATCTTGGTATAGTGTTTTGGTTCATAGTCACATCATTTTTTCATGCCCTTTGGACTATCCTATTTGGGGTGAACCAACTAAAATTTGATGTGTGGATTACTAATTTTAGTCACTAAAAAATAGAAATTAAGGGTGAAAATTTAATGTTCCTAACATTGAGAGAACAAGATCAAAATCAAGTGACAACTATTTAAATCATTATAACACTTATTCAACACCCCCTAGAGTAATATGATGATATGGGACCAACATGTTTTCTACCATTATACTCAAGGTTCTATGTTGGCAGTGTAGGATGTGTAATGTTTAGATTAAGTCATGATAGTTCCTTTTATAAGATAATTTCAAATATTCTTTCATTTAACAATATTTATTTTAGATTGTAATGGTGGAGAAAGTGATGGAGTTTTACTACCTTCCATATAGTGATCAATCAATGTTGGAGTACATGAATCATTTCATTGATTTAGTACTCTATCTTATATTATTGGTTATGGATAATTCCCTAAATATCTGAGGCATTGAGAAATGTCTTTTTTTATATTTAGTCAATGGTATTGGAGTTTGTTTTAACCTCTTATACATATATAATTTGAAATCCAATTATTATTGAGGCAATATTGGTTATATATTTTAAGGTGAACATTATTTCTTTTATTTCTAGAAGTGTGGAGGGGAATTATAATTTTGTAATGGGGAAAAATGTAATCATAAAAAGATGGGTATTGATATTAAGAGTCCTTTTGGTGTATATTCATCACCTAATTCTAGGAATCATACTCTAGTGTTCCATAAATGTTGAATGTGGGGTCACAAAAATCCTTTATTCTAAATTTATGTGAATGAGTTTCTTGATTTGGACTGTTTAGGCCATCTATAATGTTTTTCAAGTGTCTTTATCAAAAAGGTATTGAATTTTGGTCCACTTTATCCAAGGACTCCCTAGTTTCGTTTGTAAAACAATTTTTTTCTATCCCATGTCTAAGGTATCCCACCCCCACCATCAACATTAGGTTTTCCTCTTATGATGTGTCTTGGAATCTAATTTTAGAAATGATTAGATCATTTTTTGAAAGTTGTTTATTATGTAATTTGTTAATTGAATGTGGGTATTTTGGATAATTCCTAATATGGTGGGTAGTTCAATGATGATGATCTTTCTATATAGAATCTAAGTTACAAAATCTATTTCCACTGACAAACCCTTATTAATCGAGAAATTTTGATTTGTAGGCCCATGGATTTCTTAGTGTTTTGGTTTGGAGTCTTCCTTTATTTCATTGATGGTGGGTTTTTGAATAAATACCACTAGTTCTTATCTTGATGTTATTTGGGATATGGTTTGATTTTGTGATGTTTTGGGTTTCATTTTAATTGAACTCATAAACATGAACTTTGAAGTGGTCACTGTGTTCCTTTATTTTAAAGTATTGAGTCATTTTTAAGGTGGCCATATATTGCTCCCTCTATTGATCATAAAAAACTACAAAGTCTTTCTAGGGGATGAATTTGTTATGATGTGGATCCCTATCACTGCCCAACCTTCCATTAAATTTTTATTTTATTACTTAGTGTTTTTATCCTTTTCATTGTGTTCAAATAGTTTTGAGTCAAATTTTTGAGTTTTTGGTATTTTCCTTGTATTTTTCATTTTTTGTGCACAGATTTTAGTATAAATAATGTAGAAACCCATACACAATGATTTTACCAATTCATTTTGACCATAAATGATTTAGTCTATATGGGAACTGCATGATTGAGTCCAACCATGTGGATGCAATGAAAATTTTATATAGCTCTTAGTGTGTAAGGGTTCAAGAATACTTATTTTTCATGGTTAGAACAAACCACGAAATGAGTATACAAATAGTTTTTTAATTTTAAATATATATTTCGAATGATTGTTCATGGTTTTAAAAATTGTGTGTCCAAACCATGTGTGGTTCCAAATGAGTTAAATAGATGTTACATGGTTAGAATATGGTTTACCAAACCATGTTCCCAAACAATGCGGCCTATCCAAGTTTCCAAACTCTATAAATTGTTATTTTACCCATGTGGTTTTTAAGAAAAAACCCCATCTTCCTCTCCCATTTAGTGTATATGTCATGGGAGTCTTTCTCTATTTGTTTTCCCTCCTTTATTTGGTGACTTATTTGTGTTTGTTTTCTTATTTGAGTATGATTATACTTGGTTAGGTTATTTTTACCTATTTAACTTCTTATTATCTTATTTCCTCTTCTACCTTGGTGATTCCTCTCCATGGATGAACCATAAGGGGGGTTTTATCCTAACCATGTCTGTTCATTCGTGTTTGTGTTTTGGTTTGTCCTTATAAGGGTCATGCACTCCTTATTGTGATGGAATATTACCTCATTCATTGAATGTGATGATTCCAATGTATTTTTCCTATAAAGTTAAAATTATTTTAAGATATATTATTTTATTGGTTTTTCAAAATCATGTTTAGAATATTTAAAATTATAATTTTATGTTTTAAAGGGATATCAAGAATGAAAATAATGTTTTAATTTATTTTCATTCGAATGAGATGTTCCCTTATTATAATGTTATTTAAAAACATGTTTTTATGGTCATTCAAAAAAAAGGTTCAATGAAATTTTTGAATGGCCATTATTAGAAAAATTTTAAATTTTAAATGGAGTTTTGGTTTCTGAGTTAATTAATATTTTTTTTTGGGATTATAAGGTGGTGTGTAGAGTATTTTCATGTGATATTATACTTTTCAAAAAATGTTTGTTTGAAAAGCTTAGCACATTGAAATATATTTTTTCATATAATTTAAAACCCCCATGTAATATGCCACTATGGATGTTTTATTAAGATTGGATGATAATTTCTATTTTATAAGACACTTTTTTATATAGGTAATATTATTAAAAAGGTGGTTATTTTTATCAGGGATGTTTGGGGTGGTGATTTTATGTGAATCATATTACATGTGATAACATGTATTTACTTTCATTTCATTGTTTGATATTAATTAATTGTATTACCCCCATTTCATACAAATCATGGGAACCCATAGTATCTATTCTAATTTTTAAGAACATGTGTTGCACCAGCTTATTGTCACATTCATACTAGTTACCCATAGTATAGACTATTCTCATATTTTTTTAATTTTCCCTCGATTAGGCTAGGTTTGGGATGACTGAGTGTTAAATATTTTGGATAGCACCAAGAATTATAATTGGATCGACCTTCTATATTATATTCTATAATTTCCACATTGCTCATGTATTATCCCATGATATTTGACATTTTATTTTTATATATTTCTTTTTTTCATTTATTTCTATGTTAGTTGTTGATATGTTGATCTTCCCATTGCACTTATCTAATAGTAATAGTTTCTATAATTTTTGTTGTTGATTTTTATTGTGGTTGTTGTGGTTTTTTCTCTTTTTCATATTTATCCATTCCATTTAAAAGAAAAAATTTGTATTTAATGTTTTATAAAAAATTTGTTGAGAGTCTTCCAATATTCCCTTTTATTAACATCTTCAAAAATGAATATTTTTTAGATAATTCTGACAACCCTAAATATAGTATCCCAGATCCAGTTTCTACATTATTATAAGGTAATAGATACCAGGAATTAAATCCTAAAGAACTGATTAGTTTAGTATTCATGTAATTCCATATGCATACGTGATACCCATTTTACATTGGGGATAAAATATAAAACATAATAATAAAAAACATAGGGAATCCGAAAATTCACTCAATGAATTATTATTAATATCCTAGGGAAAGTAAAAAAAACAAGTTTAAGATCAAATGATGAGTAAGGGATATGTACTATGGAAATTATCATGAGTAAATAAAGAAAAATCAATATGGGAAGGTAAATAACTAGAAATCCAGGCCATTTAATCAATAACATGGGCATGAAATTCATCCCTATTTAATATCAATGAAATAATCTCATAGATAATTATGACTTAAATATCAATGAATTAACTACTAAATATTGTATTTCATGATATTATATGTCATGTAATATATACTATTAATACCATGCACCAAGATAGTTTAAAACTATGGGTGAAAACCCATTTAATGTGGCCAAATCATTTTTCTCATGATAAATATCGATGCATCAAGGGTCTATATAATTTTAGGATCCACCCATCACTAAATGTCGTAATCATTACTCATATATCAAATGATCAATTTAATTCATGAACAATATGCCCTATCAATAACTATCTATATTCAATTATGAATATCAAATATTAATATTTCCCTAGTTAAAAAAATAACATTTAAAGTAAAAAATTTTATATAGAAATAATATGTAGATTAAGAAATAACAATATCAATTATAGATAATAATGATATCCAAGGTAAATTTAATTTCCAATGGTCTTGTGAATGTGAATTTTTGAATATAAGATAAAAACAAAAAAATTATTAAGATATAAGGGATGCTCATCAGTTCACTATGAATATATGATTTTAATGAAAAATTATTTTAGGATAATAAAGGGAATATATGTTAAATATTAACAAAATATTTCATAATTTATTTTTTCTCATAAAAAAATTTAAATCTTATATAACAAGATAAATTTACATGACTTTTTGTAGTGGTGGGGAAGTATGTTTTTGTCGTATATGTTAAAACCCAATTCCCTTTTTACTTTTTGTAAGAGAATGTCTAAAATTATCCTTTAAGAAATTATTAGTTATATAACTTTGAAAAAATTATAAACAATAAAGGATAACATAAAATTTCCTTCAAAAACATTTTTTTTAAAATTAATTTTTAATTTTTTTTAAAAAAAATGGACATGGAAGAAAAATCTATCTGACTGAAAGAGAAATAAAATCAGTTTTTTTTTTCATTTAGAAATTCCATTCCATGATTCAAGTACAAAGTTTGATAAAAGTTAAAATAAAATATGAAAAATCCTTAAATATCTAGTGGATAAAACAATTACTGGATCCTACGAAGAATAAATGATAAGTTTCCTTCAACACAAATAAAATCAATCCCAAAAGAATGTGAGATTGTATAATAAATTATTTCTTCCTTGGTAACTTTTAAATTGTAACCACTTGAAATAATATACCATAATTAAAAAATTATTAATTATAAATAAATAGGTATTCATGTTAAATACATTATATTTTAGCATATACACCACATAAAAGTTAACAGGTTCATACTATTAAATATATCTCAAATGAAATGGAAATTTGGATGAAATCCCATTCCACGCACTTCCTTTTAGTGAAAAATGATTTAAAATGATGTATAATATATTAATGAATGTTATTAACATATAATAGAACCATATTAATATTTATAATATTATATAGTATACTCTTATAATTTATTACCACCCATTCTCTAGTAATATTTAATTATTATAATTTTTTTGGGTGTTAACTACTTCATTTTTTTATGAATGGTTTTTCAGGAAATTTTTTGTTATTGTATAAAGGATACAAGTATATCATATTCAAAATATTATTAATGTTATTAATATAAAATTAATTCATTATATCTTTTTTATAATCATTATTGAATGTTTTACATGGAAAATGAATTGCATCTCTCTGTTGATACAATAGGACCCACATACACATAAGCTACAATATCATTTCATTAATGGGTTCATGGGTAAGAAAGTGGAAGATATATTAATTTTAAATAATTAATATCAAGCCACATATACCATTTAAATTATTTATTTCAATCATTATGAATATCCTTGTTAGTCGGTGATGGAAAAAAAATTACATTTGTTCGTGAGGTGGCAGTCTGTCATACACACAAGTGATGGATTTGTTTTCTGTTTGATGGAGAATTTGAAATTATAAATTTTTTCCATAGAAATAATAACATATCACTATATTTTATATACTTTTTTTAATATATTGTATGTTTTAATACATAATTTAATGTGGTAAATTAAAATTTAAAAGAAATAAAGAGCTTAGTGGAGACAATTGTCTTCGCTTAGATGAGCCTCCTTTGGATCCCTTATTAAGAATCCCATGGTTGGTGTTTTGGGAAGACAAAACCTATAAAATTATGATAATAATGTTTGAGAGATCTTTTTCATTGGTTTTTATGATATATTTTCCTTGAGAGGCATGTATAAGTGAGGATATCGGTGCCCTTTTATAACTGAGGGGATTGTTACACTTGTAATTTCTGAAAGATTTTCAATAATGTTAAGTCAATTTACTTGTAATATTACTCCAAATTAGTTCATATTGTAAGTTTAATAATATATATTCTAAATAAAAACAAAAAATTGGTTTTAATCTTGTTTTAGGTCATTTCTAACCTAAACTCTATATATTAAGCTCACGGTAATCCCATTTTTACCTTATACGGGGAAATTATTTATTACAGTTTTTACTATTAATTATGACAAAAAATTACGTCTAAATTTTTACCAAAATACTCATTATAATTATTAAATTTTTTTCATACATTTATTAAATTTGAATTTTTTTAATTGGTTGAATTTAATTAAAAAATAAACCCTCAAAATGTGACGAAAAACAGTTTTTCAAGAGATGCATTTTTCAGGAAAAAGATGATCTTATATTAAATATATGACTAGTAATCAAAATTTTACTGATTTAAATTCAAATATTCATATATATAATCTATAAATTTTATTTAAATCAATAATAAATAAATAAATATTATTTTATTTTATTTAAATAGATAGATATTATTCCTTCTAAAAAACAGATTTATAAATAACCAATTTTTTGAAAAATCCACATTATTACCACCTAATGATCATAATTTATATAACATTTATGGTTTATAAATTGTTAAATATAAATTATATTACATGTTATTATCAATAAAATGGTGGAAGAATAAATTTTGAACATTTTATTATTCATAAAAGTTTATTTCTATGGGGAATTTTCAAAATATTATTCTAGGCTCATTTTGCCCAAGTGAGTTATAAATGACTTTTCATCCAATAAAATTGGAATTTAAATGCATTAAAACATTAAAATGTGAATATTATTATTGTTTTATAAATATATTTTTTAACTACTATAATTATGGTTTACGTGTAACATTCTACCCCCCTAGAAAATTTCCTACTCAAAATTTTCAAGGATATTAACTTAAAAAAATGATGTTGGATAGGATTAATAACATAATCTAGTTCTCATTATTCTTAATCAATTTTATGATTTCACCATCATACATATATCAGTCGATTCACCTGATTCCTCAATACTTTAGGTCTAGTTTATAGAATTTGGATGTACTCTTTACATAAAGATATATCATGTTCCAGTTTGTTTCATTAGAGTTGATCATATGTGTTAGGTATAGAATATAATACCTTAATAATGATATATGGGAACATCATATACATTATAGATACTTGGTGTAATCTCCAATATGTTAGACACAACTCCAATCCTTTCCAAAATTTGAAAGGGTTGGATATACCTAAGGTTCAGTTTTCTATACTTACTAAACCTTATAACACCCTTCCTTGTAGATATTTTCAATACAACATGATCAACCACTTGAAATTACAAATATATCCTCTAATTTTTGACATAAATCTTTTTCCTACTTTGAGAATATTTAATATGAGATTTAATAGTATTTTTTTATTTTGTCCTCCACATGTTCGGATCTTATAGGTCTCCTTTCACTAATATCATCAAAATATGTTGGAATAAGACATCACTTTCTATATAATTCTTCATAAGGTTCCATTTGAATATTTAAATAAAAACTATTTTCATAGTAAAACAATAATATAGGATAATAATGAACACATATACCTTGAAAATAAACTAATAACAACCTCAACATGTCTTCCAATATTTTAATTTTCCTTTCAGAATATCCATCATTTTGAGGATGGTAGGCAATGCTTAAATGAATCTTAGTATCATGTGCCTTATGAAGAATCTTCCATAATTTAAATGAAAATTGGGGATCATGATAAAAAACTATTGAAATAGGTTTTTTATGTTGTCTTAAACCTTCATTAATATATATTCTCATGAGGTTCTCAATATGTAAATATTATCTTATAGCAAGGAAGTGTGACGATTTTTTAAGGTGACCAACAATAACAGAAATTGAATAACTACATTTAGGGGTATTTTCCAATCTAATGAAAAATACCATAGTAATTTCATCCAATTTAAAAATAGAAATTTAAAGAGGATTCATGAATATCCTGTAATTTTTTTCACCCCACATTCAAATATTTTAAAATCAAGAATCATGAGAAATAATCGGTATTTCCAACTTCAGGTTATCCCATAAAAAATGTTCCCTCAAAACCCTTTATATCTTGGTTCTACTAGGGTCTATTGAGATACTTGAGCAATATGAATAATCCAACAATTCCATTTTTATCTTATGTATAAATGAGGCACGTTTTATTCTTCCCTGTTCCTTAAATACATCTTCTCAAAATAATCCATCCAATTTCCCATCATTCACATCGTTACTTTTCTTCTCAAAATTCTCATCATTAGATTAATTTTTTTTTATCTTTTCTAATAATGATGTTTTAGAAGTCATTTGAATAAATAGTGATGTATCTATTTCCTTAATAATTACCATATCCAAATTTACTATATTTTTGGACATAGGGTTCCTATAAATCCCCATTTTACTCAAGACTCTATGATATTTCCTGCACAAATATTCTTCTTCCTTATTTTTCACCCCTAGGTGATAGTTTATTGAAAAATCATAATGCTTGAGTAGTTATAACCATTATCTACACCTCATGTGGATCAATTTCTATGAAAATATGTTTTTTTATCTCTCATGGTCTATGTATATCTCACATATTTCACCATAGTGATAATATCTCTCTAATGATTATAGCTTCCAACTCAATATCATGGTTTTGATAGCTCTTTTTATGTGTCTTTCACTTACTTTATTTATATTCAATAATTATATCATTTCTCATAAGAAAACATCTATATTCCTTCTTTGATGAATCGCTATATATCACAAACCCATAATTTCAAAATGGTATAGTCAAAATCAGGTCATTGACCAATCTTATCTTTAATGATTTAAAAGATTATTCACATTCAACTTTTCCATGGGAATTTAACCCTTTTACATATAATCTTAGTTAAAAAGTCATAAAATCCTTGAAATTAAGAAAAAATCATTGATAGTGACATATCAAACCAATTAAACTACATAACATAGTTATATTTTTTTGGTGTAGGTCATTCTATGGCTACTATTATCAATGCAAGAAAAATGAAGAATCCAACCATGTAGATAATTGGCCATGAAATGAAACTTTTTGTATCTAGAATTAATGCTTTATAAATTTACAATATAATTATTTTCTTCTATGAATCACTAGTATAATCTAGACATGATTTTCATGGTCCTCATAACCCTTGTAATATCCAATATTACATCAATTAATACCACAAAAAATTAATCAATATATTCCTTGAATACATTGTTCATTATATCTATAAAAACAGATGTGGCATTAGTCAATCCATCTAAAAATACTATAAACTCATAATGTACATACCTCATTCTGAGAATTATATTTTTAATTTCTTCTTAATTTAATAGCAATTGATTATAAAATGAATGAAGGTAAAAAACTAAAAAAATTTGATCATTCTGATTTTGGGAGAATAACTCATAAATACAAATCATAATATAAATTATCTTTATCAAAATAGAATTGATTTCCTTATAATCATTTCATATCCTCTTGGATCAATATTTATTTTTAACATTTATAATAGTTGATCCCCTTGGTGAAACACTATGAAGAATAAATCACATATCATACCATTCCTATTGTTGTTTTTTTTAACTTCACTAAGTACATTCTTGTCAACTTATAGGGAGTCGTTGATATGGGGATTACATTAGGTATTAAATCAATAGAGAATATAACTTAATGGTCTGGTTGATGTCTTGGTAATTCCACAAGAAATACATCAATATATTCCTAAACAATTATAATGTCCTCAATATAAAGATTTACTTTTACAACTATAAAAGGTGTTTTCACTTCTTCCTCCAATAACCATATTTATAAGAGCTACTATGAGTGGATCAAGATATGACTGTGACGATGAGGTATCCTCTTTAAAGTTATGTAAATCAACATATACATTTGATATCATAATTTACTTCACTTTAAAATAAAATTTTTACATCATATTTTTGTTGATAATACATACTATGTATTATATAAAATTCATCCATATGTATGATAATTAATTAAAAAAATTGAGCGTGTTTATGTGTTATAATGTGAAATTACTAACTAATCCTTTTCATGGTGATATTTCCACTAAGATGATCAACTAAAAAATACCGTATTAAGTATTTAGGGAAATTTCCAATTTTATTTGAAAAAAGGAAGATATAAAAGACTGTGATGATCCAGAATAGAATAAATCATTGGATAAATTTGATATGAAAATTAAAGTACCTTCCATTGCATTATTGGATACTTCCACAACTTTATTGGTGATCAAATAATCTTGGTTTTCTCCACTTAGACTCATTTTTAGTATGTTAAATTTAAACTTGGGTAATTTTATTGAATAATTCCCCATTTATTTATAGTTTAAGAAATAGACAATATTCACGGGTTTTCAAACCCTTTAATTCATTATCCAGATAACCCTTATCAATGCACTTGTAAGAAACTCCCATCCTCTTTCAATATATTCCTAGATGTTTCTTCCCATGGTTTTTACATGATATAAATTGATTTGTTTTCTTCTTCTTCTTTAATGTGTTCCATTTTTTCATGGTGTTAATCCAACGTCTTCTACTATTTATTCCTCTTGAATATATACTATCGAGAAAAATCTTTTACTATTTGGGTGGTGCATAAATATATTTCGTCATCTTAAAAAAAATTATTGAAAAACCTACGCACTTAGGAGAATTTCCTTAAGACCATTAAATAAATGGTTGATCTTGCATTCTGCGTTGCATATGAAATTTGTAGAATACCTAGTCAGGCTTGTAAAGTTATCATCATAGTCTAAAACACTTTATTCCTCTATTTTCATTATGTTAAGAAACATTATATTAATTTCAATTCATTTATCAAAGTTGAAATATTTGTTGAATAGTGTTTCATTAAAATATTTCCACACCATGTGTTATATATACTATTCCGTCATGTTATTTTGGACCAATGACCTACTTTGATCATTATATCCCTTGAGATAGTATACTAGTTGTATAAAAAATTCATTTTCATCACATCCCAAGTCTAGAAACATTTTTTCATAGGAGTTATTCCATTACTTATCTGCCAATAGATTATTAGTCCCACTAGTCTATGGGGAATTATATAATGTGAATTGATCCAAAATAAGGGAATAATGTGGTGTAACAACAACTTTCTCTATTCATAAAAGTTTATTTTTCATAACCAACTTACGTTTCCCTAATATATCCATGGTCTACACAATTCCAATACCAGTTGTACTATCTTTCTCATTAGGTAAATTTCTACAATAAAAATTACTTTTGATACCATTATTCCATAAAAATAATTTAATTTACTATATTAGCTCATGGAATTGTGGTTTTTAATTCATAACATATAATTATAAATCTGGTGAAATACTAAACATTATTTCAAAACATATGTATAGTTAATCTCAGATTCATAAACATAGTTTCTTTGGGAATATCATTAAAACATTACTATATTTTCAAATCCTTCATAATGGTTTTAAAATAAAATATGAATTATCCTTAGCCCCTCCAATCCTTTTTTATTATATATTATTGAAAAACCACTTTGACGGAAAGTGGGAACCTACAACAAAACATCCAAACTAGCAGAAAGTCATACAGACACCTTACACTATGACAGTATTCAAAATTCAAAAAGATTAAAATAGTGCCAGCATCACCACGCCAAAAACCATCAACATGACGCCTGTTTTAGAAGTTAATGACCCTATCACAACATATCCCGTAAATACCACTATCCACCCGAGGAGAGCTTCACACATCCTGAAAACACATCATCACCATCATCATCATCTCGGCACCCATGCCCACCACTGTAGAGTGAAACACCGTTTTGTGTTCAGCGACGTGCACCACCAGCACCATAGAACATCGAAGCCTCTCGAAACCGCCATTGTACATCGTCGTATTATGAACCCCCATCGAACAATAAATAACGAGACCCCCAATCATGAATAAATCCAATCCAGACAACTGCCACCATACCGAATCAAGAAAAAAGAAAAAGTAGAACCACAGAATGAAACACCATTGAAAAATCATCCAACTGATCTACTGTTGAGAATAATAAAATAAACCATTACCAAAGGCTTGGGTAAAAACTGAAAAACTAAAACCCTCGTCGAAGTATGCTCCCCAGTAACACTAATGGATGCCAAACCACACCCCCCAAGACCCCATTGGTACCACTGATCTATATCCGACCAGGAGGGGAGCAACGAAGCGTAAGGTTAGAGTAGTGGTTTGAGAACCTTCAAGATCTGAAAAAAGTCAAGAAGGACGATGCTGAAAGCCGGGACCCTTCAAAAACTGGAGCAAGCTGAACCAGGTAGCACCTTGAGATCCGTCGACCACTGAGACACAACACTCAAAACCTCTTTAAACGACAACTACATATCTGAACTGGAGATTCATAGGGGAAATTGAGGCCATAGGTGCAGAGAGAGCAGCTGACAGCTTCATCAGTAGATAACTCATTGGGACAATACCCCCAGAAGAAGAAGAAGTTAACATGACGGAAGAAAAAGACAAAGCACCTTCACTAAAGTGAGAAAGAGGAGAAGGACTGAAGAGGAAGAAAACAGGGGCAGATGGTTTGCGAAAGAAGTGCCAGGGGAAAGAACACACGGATAAGCCACGCTGAAACAAAAACAAAAGGATGGAAGAGGCAAGAAGATACTCGAGGAGAAAGGAGGAAAGGAGGAAACAGAGAGCCGCCAACCCTGAATCAAAAGATTTCAGGAGGAAAACCTAGGTGGAGACAGAAGCGAGAGGAGAGCCGGGAGAGAAGGGGGCCATCAAGATGAATTATCCTTATAATATCACCTATGTGTGTAAAACTAGGTGAATACTAAGTCCCACTATCATACACCAGGTGATGATTGAGTCAAAGACCATTATGCCCTTTTAAGAGTTATTACCCCAAGGTATAGGTATACCAAAACCACATCCACCTATAGTATCTATACAGGGATTTATTGCAAGTAAAATCCATATAATCCCTAACTTACAAAAAATAATATATTATTCCATATTCAAACATATCATTAAAATATATCATAACATTATGTTCCCAAATCTATGTTTTCTTAAATCCAGATTTCATGGTTTCTAATAAACTACCATATGATACCAACTATAACAACCATGACTCTAATAACCCAGATCTGGTGTCTACTATATTAAATTTATATAGATACATGTGGTAAAATTTTGAAGGACCAATCATTTTATTATCCTTGGAGAGCCAGATTCATACATGATACCCCTTTTACATTAGGTATAAAATACAAAAATTAGTAATGGAAAACATTCAGAAACATGGAACCCATTCAAATAAATTTTCTTCATATCTAGGGTGAATAAAAAAAAGGGTGTGCCCAAATTCTTGGAGAGGGTAACTTATAGTGGAAGATACCATGATTAAATTAGGTATAATTAATATGGTATGTTAAATAACATAAAAAATTACATTAAATCAATAAATTGGGCATGAAATGAATCTATGTATAATATCAATGGAAAAATATCAGGGGAAATTATAACTAAATTCTTAAGGAAATAAATTCTTAATATTGGCTTCCATGATCTCAATCCTCATGATATCTATACCATTAAGACCTTTCATCAAGATAGTTCGAAACTATGGGTGAAACCCATTTTAATTTGGATAACGAATTTGTCTCATGAAACATGTACATTCACTAATATGGATGTATAATCTTGGACCCCACCCATTGATGAATTTTCAAAGAATTCATCATCTATCTAATTAAAATGTATTGTCCCCTGTTATTCAAAAAACCATCAAAGTAAAACATGATATGTATAAATGATATATGGTTCCAAAAATAAGAATATCCGGGTTAAATAATAATTATATTTAATTAATATTTAATGTATAATAATTAAATTAAAGTTAGTTTTTCAAGATAATATGACACACACAAAATTAATAAGAGATAAGAGACGACCATAAGTTCACCGGGAATATAGGATTTTTACTAAAATCATGTACTTTAGAAGAATAATGGGAATATAATGGAATTATAAAAATAATCATTAAAAAATGAATTTTCCTAGAAAATACATTGAAAATGTTTATAAGAAAATAAATTTCATAAAATGGTTAGGGTGGTAGGGATGTTTGTTATCATTATACATATTAAAACAATATTCTGTTTGACTTTTTGTAATTGGAAATCAAAAACATCCCTTTAAAAGAGTACTATAAAGATTAATTTTAAACCCATTTTAAAAATGCATGGAAAAAATAAAATTTCATTAGTAAAACTTTTTATTAAATATAATTTGTTTTGTAAATTTTTCTTAAAAAACATGGACATGGATAAAATATATTATTGACAAGAAGGGAAATAAAATCCATTTTTATTTTAAACATTTCTTTTCTTGATTAAATCACCAATGAAAAGTATATTTAAAATAAAATTTAGAAACTTTTCAAAATTACAATGTATAATAAAATTATTGGATCGTAAAGAGGATAAAATATTAGATTCCTTCTATGAAAATAAAATCAATCCTAATGCAAATTGATATTTTATAATTGATTCTTATATCTTTTATAACATTTAAATTGTATCCTGTTTAAAGAATATACATAAATTGAAACATTAATCATCATGAATAAATATATATTCAAGTTCAATACATCAGATTGGAAATATATATAATGTATAAAAGTTTATAAGTGCATAAAAACAAATATATCTCAAAATGAATTGATATTGAGATGAAATCTCTTGCCCCATGCTTCACATTAGTTTAAGGTGAATTAACCTCATATATAATGGTTATAAACACATTATTAATTTATAAAAGAAAAATATTCATATTTATAATATCATATATGATTAAATTATAACATCTTACCACCATTTTGTTATAAACATTTCATTAATAACATTGTTATGGGTGTTAAATGCATTGTTTTCTCGTGGCTGTTTGTCATGAATGTTTTGATTATTTTTCATAGGATATAGACCCATCATATAAATTATTGTATAATTTTTATACATATCACATTTATCAATTATACAACTTTTTGGAAGCATTATTCAATGTTGGATGTGGAAAATTAATTTCAATATTTCGTGGAGATGGAAGGTCGTGCATACACACGAGAAGAGATATAATTCCCTTAATTGGTGAAAGGGTAATGAAGTGGATGAAATATTAATTTTATATAATTAATATATTGTTATATATATCATATATATTCATTATTTCTATAATTATAAATATCCTTGTGATTTGGTGATGGAAAACAATTACATCGGTTCATGAGGCGGTAGTTTTTTGCATACTCGAGTAATGGATTTGTTTCCCATTCTATGGAGAAAGAGAAGGATAAGCATTGTTTCATAAAGATAATAAAATATCAGAAAATTTTATAATATTTTTTTAATATTTTATTTGTTAATACATAATTTATTGGGGTAAAATAATATGTAAAAAATATTATTGATGATAATTATCATTACTTAGAAGAAATATCTTTTGATCTCTTTTTAAGGACCCCAGGGTTGGACTTTTGGGTATACCAGAACATCCAGAATGTGGATAAGGATTTGGAGGAGAATTGTTTTAGGGGTTTTTAAAGATATATGGATTTATGTGTGTGAATAATTGTGGTAATGGGGGACACTTTTTAATTGAGGTTACTAGAGCACTTGTAATATTTAAAAAAAAATCAATAATATTATGTCACTTTATTAGAAACATGGATCCAAATTGGATAATATTTTAAGGTTAAAATTATAAGTAACAAATAAAAATAACCACTTGATTTTAATAAAGTTATTTGGTCATATTTACACCTATATTTATTTATTAACCCCCCAGTATACCCATTTTTACCTCAACCATAGTTGTTAATTATATCGGTTTCTACTATTAATTATAAAAAAATTAAGTTTTCCATAATAAATGACATTAAAAATGATAATTCAAAATATATAATCCATTTCATTATATTTAATTCATATATGACTCAAAATATAATTTATAAATAGTCATGTAAATCATGTCAAAAAAACGGGTATTCAAGAAATGCATTTTTCTATCATAAAATGAACTTATATTAATGATATGACTAGAAATAATGATTGTATTGATTTAAAATAATATATATAAAAATAATATATATAAAAATTAATTTAAATAATTATTCATTAAATATTATTTAATTGATTAAAATGAACAGACATTATTCCTTTTAACCAGAAATGGTTTTCTAAAGAAAAAAATATTTTCTCAAAAAATACATCTTTTTTACTTCCAAATGATCAAATATTTATTTATATCTAATTTATAACTATTAAATTTTAAGTTAAACCTATTATTACACATTATTAAAACTAAAATTGGTAAAGACTAAATACTACATTTTTTATTATTCAAAAAATCTTATTTCGAAGTAAAATTTTTAAAAATTAATTCTAGGAATATTTTGACGAAGTATGTTATAAATAAATATTCACCATATATAATTGGAATTTTTTAGCTATGAAATATTAAAATATTAATTTAATTATTGTTTTATTAACATATAATTCTCACATACTTTAACTAAGTTTTGGTTGTTATAAGAATCACCTTTTTCTAGAAGAATTAAGAGCCCTATTTCTTAATTTCTCAGACCTCTTGTATTTAGAAATTTATTTTTAATAATTTAAGGGAAATTGGTCATTTATTTTTTAGTGAATAAATATATAAATTAAAACCTATTTTAAAAAATTTTATTTCAATCTAGAATGAAATGGATCATTCATTTAATTTAAAAACATTCAGTGTGGTTTATTTGACTTTCCCACTATGCATTATGCTCACACCTATCTTTATAATTTAAATTTTAGGTTATGTTTTTTACATGAATTTAATCACCTTGAATAAATGTGAGTTTTTTTGGATAATTACATGTGGGGTTACCTATATATCTGGTTGGATTTTTGTTTTTATTATCATTTTTTATGGTTATATCTATATCATCCATCTCACCATTATTGTCTTTTTTATTTGAGATATTTTTAGCATTATTTATAAATATCTTGTAATATGTTTAATAATTTTGTGCACTATTTGGTTTTGGTTTTATTTTTACATAGTTTATTTATTTTTTGTATGGATATTCAACGTATTAAAGGTTTATTCCACAATTTCAGTTTTATTCTAAATTGTGTTTGGTTGTATTTCATTAGGAAAAATTATTCCAATTAGTTATCTTTTGATGCTCATTGGTGAATGTCCCCACCCTGAGAGGATTTAAAATTCCTCTTAGTGATGTCACAGGATAGTTTAGTGGCCTAGTTTCTGAGTGTCTGGAGTTGTTTTGTGACAAGGGTCATGCTTGAATCTAATGAAAATTAAACATGATCTATCATTATAGAATACAAACCAACACCTTTGGACAAATAAACATCACACTAAATTTCCCATACATTCTATAATATAAAAATGAAAATATTATATATGACACATCAACCATAATAAATGAGAAAATGTATCTAAAGAAATAAATCTTCACAAATAAATCTTTTAAAGGGAGATGTTATCCAGAATTTATATGACAACAAATTGAATATATGGATAATCATCCACCATATCATGTAATAGGCACAACTGGATGATATGATTTTAATGATGACTTAAATTAAATATAATATCCCCATTTCCAAAATTTCATACCTTTCCCTTCTAAATCAACACCCTCCACGACCTACTAAACCTGTATCGTATGCCCATCTCAAAGAAATACTCAAGTCTTGAGAGAACATAGGTTATCTACCCTTGTGAATCCAAATATATTCCATGTATGGGGGTATGGGGTTAGTCCAACAACCCTATAGGTTTCCCAAACAGCTCAATAATACTAAGTGCAATTTTGATCAAGTGTATGTGAATGCAATACTTATATAAGGTGTAATCATGTTTTTGCAACACACCATCTTGAAAATACAACATGAAATGAACAGAAGAACATAAAAGTCAGTTCATCATGTGCTAACCAAGCTAATATGACATTTGAACTTACCTATTTCAATTCCATTTCAGAAGGAACAAGTTACTATGTACATGAAATAGACCCATACCTGAAGATGCATTATAGGATGCCAACCAAATTATTTATATCCCACACCAATATAATAAAGGGTATATCATCCAACCCTCATACCAATACCGAAATGGCCAAGGAAGATTCATATATCCATTATCCTCAACCCATCCCTCATCACATTATGGATTTCAATCGACTATGAATCACGTCAAACCAATGATCCATACCCCTTGGTGGTCCACAATGCTAGTCTACCAAGAATAGGTTTAATTAATTCACAATGTTATATCCCCCTAAACAATGGGGAGGTCCTTTAATCAAACTAATACATACTCAAAGATTCCAGGGAGGTTAATCTTTCACACTGACCCACAAATATTGAATATGGGTAGGTCCACAAGCATGTGTTTGAAATTGAAGAGAGGGCACACAACCCATATCACAACTCCAAAACTCAATACTAGGGCTGTAGTCCCTAGGAACCTAGTCTCATACCCAAAGTGTGTACTAGATTACTTTTGACCTATATCCTACCCCAAAGGATCTATTACAACCATATACACAAACAAAAACTTTGATATCAAAAACAATTCTCATATATATACCCATCAACCACACATCATGAGGTAACCCAAACATTACATTCATAAATATTACATCAATTTAGATAAATATTTAATATATTTCAAAATATTACACACCAAGGGACCATAAATGTTTAGTTTCTTTGGAGACTAGATACATAATATACTTATTTCTTAAATGATATGAACCATATCCCACAATGTTCTTATATTATTATAACCTTCCTAAAATTTCATACTTAAATACTTTTTTCAAAACATAAGGAAAATGTAATCATTGGAATGGGTGAGGTTAGATTACATGTCAAGGTAAACACATGGGATATTTATCATAACTGAATATATCACAATCAAAGGGGTTTAATAACATAATCAAGAACATTTATCAATTAAAAAGATTCAAACCCATAAAATCATAGATTATAAACATCCAAATCATTTCATTTACAAAATAATTATTAATAAGAGTTTAAAATAAAAAATCATCAATAAAGAGTCATAACTTAGGTAGGTGGCATAATAATCCTAAGAAATTGTAACCCGATGAATAAATATATTCACAATCATGTCAATGCATAATCTTTTTAGCATAGTGAGAAGAAATCATAAACATGCATCAAAATGTGAGAATAGTAATTTATAGTCAAACCCATGTATAATACTATAAGTATAGCTACAAGTAGTATAAGGACCATGCCTTAAAAATTACTTAATCTTGAGTTAATTAAATAATTTATACTTATTTCACATTTAGTATATTTTCACATATAGAGCATTAGATAATTAGGCCATTACTCATACATAATAACTTAAACATTTAAAAGTAGACACTTTTTCCCACTGTCCATTTTTTCATTAAAAAATACTTTTAAAAATAAAATTTTTATCATTTCTTATTTAAACATCATAAATTTTTCTTGATCCCATTATTGAATTTATTCTTCTTTAAATCCTATGAATTTTTTTTTAAAAATTGGGATGGAAAAAAAAGCTAAATAAGGGATACATAAAGAAAGAAAATTTTTTATCTTAAAAAAAAGTAAACTATGAATACTTTATCATGAAGTAATAATTTTCACATTTATGAAGTAGTAAATACTCTTCACTGAATGTAATATTTCTTCTTACACTTTTTGTAATCAAAATATTACCATAAAACTCATATAAACCATTCGTAACATATAAAGATAAATTGAGACATAATCATACATAAATGGAATAAACATATAGTCGAATTCCTCACATAACACTCTTAGAAATAGAATATCCATAAGGATGACCTCCATAGATAATGCATTGGAGGTTATAACATAACCACCCATCCTTGGTTTATCACAGAACCACTAGTCTTTGGTTTATTGTGTAACCACCCATCATTGATTTATCATGTAACCACCCATAGAATTTAAAATCACTATTATATAATCATAACACAAAAAATATTCAAATTATCAACATTTTACTCATAAAATTTCTTTCCTAATTTCAATAAATCATTTCAATATGTTGAAATATTCAATTCATTTCTAAAATGAATTAAAACATTCTATAAAAAGGCTTTTGAATCCAAGTGTATCATACCACTTTAAAACTTTTAACATTTTAAAACATTCATTTACATGTAAATAAATTCTTAAAAACCATTTTGAAAACATGTAAATGAAAAATAAGGTTTTAGAAGAATAAATATATAAACCATTTAAAATGATGTTTTAGTCAAACAGTCTCTTATACCTTGAGAATCACTAAATGAAAAATAATTAAGGAATAATGTTAAAAAAATATTTAATATAATTATAATATACTAATTCATTATATAACATGTCAAAATGGTTAAATATACACATTATAGGATAATAATGGTGGATTACATCTAGATATGCCTCAATGAAAGGAGATTGAGGTGAAGTCCCTTACCTGAAGTTTGATTTGTCACGTATGTTCAAATATGGGTTAGGGTTTATGAGCTAAATTGTATACCTTGGAATAAAAAAATCTTGTATGACATTGCTATTTCTATCGGCATCCGAAATAAACATTATAAGAAAACTAAAGTGGCTTGATTTGGTCATTTTTTAGGTTCCTGGAAGAAGTTGAACTGGGACCGACTCTATTTTAAATGGTTATGCTTGAAATTGATGATGATATTATTGAGTTGAAAATATATTATGAAAAATTGGCAATATTATGCAAGTAATGTAACTTAATAGGTAATGATTTGGCTAACTATTGACACTCTAAAGTCTATTGATTCTGATGTTTGTACGGTCATGAGATAAGTAATTTTTTTCAAAAGAACAAGAGTTCATATGTTCAGAAGGCATACATTCCTCCCCGGTTGTAGCCTATGGGTAACAATTATAACGAACCACATAGGATTGTTCATGAGGATTTTAATATTCCATAGGTTGATGAAAAGGTTATCCAGCTAAGTGATCCTGAGAACAAGACAAAATCTTGGGTTGCTATATTCTTTGAAAAATCAACTGTCGAAAATACCGATCCATGTATTGATGATGAATTGATGGTTGCACCAATTATGGAAGATGAAATCTAAAAAGAGTTTTATCATCATCTCAAACAAGAAGGGTTCGTTGCCTTAGGAATAAAAAAGGGTAATCATATTTTAGTGTCTGAATCACCAATAATTTCTCAAACCATTCTTTCTTCTTCAAAACTCGTGGTGGATAGAGAGGGCTTTCATCTTGTCACCTATGAGAGGACAAAGTATCCAGTAGTAACCTCAGTGATGGTAGAGAAACTTACATGTATCCCTAAACCAATTTCTAATAAAGATACTATTAGTTCCATTTATATATAGGATAATGTGAAAATGAATATTTCTTCTGGTCATGCAATGGAGGTTAAGGCTATGATGACTCCAATGGCAAGAGAAATTTATGATGATTCAGGAAAGGTGATATAGGATAGCTCTAACTCAAGAAGTACTGATGTTTAGAATCCTCCTAGAAGGCTTCATTCAATTAATCAAGCAGTGGAAGTTCTAGAGTTTTTGTGTGTGGTTGAGGAAGGACTGACTATTATACAATCTCAGAATAGGAAAGGATTCTAACAGAACGACTGAGAAAAAATATAGGCAGCTAGTTTATTTATTTGAGAATTTTTCTTTGTATTCCCAATTTATCTTGGGATCACCTTTTACTTTATTTTAATAAAATAGTCATATAATATATCTTTTTCAATATAAAATTTAAAAAAATTACATACTTATTAATGTTCACATCAGGTGTTTTCTCCATATTCGGTACTCGAGTCAAAAATGAACATGGTATGATGTAAATAGTCCATGGGGTCACTAGTAATTTATCTCTAGAATAATATTCAAGAAATTATTATCATTTTTATACATAAATTATATCTTTAAATCAAAACATGAAGTGTGGTTTTGAAAAATGAACAACATTATAATCATGAAGATGGTATGTTGTACGTACGCAGGAGTAACATTTCAATTTTTCATTGATTGTTATAGGAATAAGTTAATAATTATTTTATCATTCCATAATTATCATAATATTATTAACATATTAATAATCATTAAAATATACTTATATATATTATACAGGTGACTTTGTGAATAATAATGATTCACATCTATTTGGGGAGGTGATAGTTCATATGTACGGATGAAAGAAGTTATCATTTTTATGTACATGAAATGTTAGAAAATAATTGATATATTATTCTATTATAATGATAAATATTTCATGAAAATTATATAAAAACATTAATTCTATTATTATAACCATTCCTGAGAGATAGCTATGGAAAAATAATTAGATCCTTTTGTGGAGGTGATAGTTCACACGTACGCACGAATGACTAATTATTTTCAAATTTAATAGAAGTGGATATGGATTTAGGTAATAATATTAAAATAAAAACATATTATTATATTTATTATTCCATAATTATTATTTCATATTGTAAAAATATGATTTTATGGAATTGGAAGAATAAATAAAATATGAACTCTTAAAAACGATACCTCTTCTTCGGTTGATCACCTTTGCAGAACACCATAACACCTAAAGGGAGGGTTTTATACCTAAAATAAGGATTAAATAACATGTTGAGAGATTATAGGAAGGGTTTTTGGATGATCCTGTCCAAACCATAAATATTTGGATGTGTGATAATTAGTGAAGAGTGAGTACCTTTTGTAGGAGAGGAGAGGGGAACCCTTAGAAACTGTTAAAATATAAAATTAATATAAATTATATTTCATTTTCAAATGGTCCCAAAATCATTTATTTAAATGATTAGATGTTTTTTGGTAGAATATCCATGATTCACAAAAACATTATACAAGTTATACTATTATTTAAATCCTTATCGTTTTGTTTTAACCCCGTTTAACTCTTACCATATTATCAAGTAATTTAATAATATAGGGATAAAATAATTACCAAATCAAGCCAAAAGTTTAATTAACGATTCATTAATTTAATTTTTGGAAATATCTTAACCCTTTGGATAATTAATATATTTTTAGGAATATATATCATTTTATTAAATATTTAATATTTTAAAATATGAATTATGTCAATTTCGACACCATTTATTAAATAATTTTTATAAATGTCATAGAAACATGATTACCACGAAAGAATACATTAAAAAAATCTTGAAAAGAAATATTTATCCAAAAAATTTGTCGATGGAATCAAATATTTCAAATTATATTTATTTTAATATTATTAAATTCACTTATTTGATTCTTCCTTTAATAAATCTATTATTACATCATCATTGTGTCCCAATTAAATTTATTTACTTAATATCTAAAAATTATAAATAAATTAGCATAATACAGGTAATATGTTTCTATTTATAATTACTATTTATAGTCAAATAAATCACTTATATATCCCCTTATTAAAATTGTTTTAGTAATAACTTTCATGTTTATTATATTTTTGTGTTTACTATAAATTAAATGTTATAAATGTTGTAATCATATCCAAGTGGCTTAAATGGACAAAACTTTATCACAAGGGTTTTATGGGTTGTAAATAACTCATCCAATAAGTTTAATACAAGTGTTATGGTAGTTTTATATTATTATAATATTTTTTTACCCTTATTAATCTTATTTACCCTTTAACCGTGCTAAATAAAATTTTAAAGATAATATTCACCAAAAATTATTTTGATCCTGTTAAACCATGTTTTTCATACATATTTTTACCATTTATGTTAGTTTTTGAAATTTTAATTCAAAAATGTGGAAAAATTAAATTTAAAAATTAATCACGTTGTCAAAATGTGAAAATGGGTTTTCAAAAAGTAAAACCTTCAAAAGAATGAAATTTTTTTCATCTAATTTCAATGTTAATTTACTTATAATGACCAATATTGGATTAAATAATAAAAACATAATCAATATATACTTTAAAACTAATTCAAACCATAATCTAACAGTAAAAATAAATTATTCAAAAATGAAATTTTGAATTAAAATACAGCATTTTTCCCTACTCATTAAAATTTGAATTTTATCAGAAAATTACCAAAATTGCAACAAAGTAATTTTTTTTGTCTTTTTTGTAGTTCCAAATAATAATTTAATTTTGTCAAATAGAGCATATAAAGTGAGAAGAAATAGATTTAAAAAGGTTTCAACATCAAAAGTAATTAATACTAAATGTTTAGAAAAACACTCCTTTGATCGATAAAATTGCATTTGTTTATATACAGTATCTATAAAACTTATAATATTTATTTTAAAAATTAAATTGAACATATTAAATTTATATTTAATTAATAAATCCAAAAATAATGATTTTATTATTTTATAAACTCAGTTGTTTTGTATTAAAAAAGTTTTTCAGTAAAACACATCATTGATATTCAATTAGTTTTTATTTGATTTATTATTTAACTTTGTAACCAATTAATCATTATATAAACATGTGTAAACCATATTTTCATAATTCACTTAAACCTTTTCATTCTTATAATTCTATTATCTATGTAATAACTATCATACTAAATAATAATATGAAGCTGTTCATTTAACCTAAATGTGGTGTGTCATGCATGCTATCAAACATAGTGTTTCCTTTGAAAAACATTGAATGTTAAATCCCCCCTTCAGAAATTTTATCATTGCAATTTTAATTTGGTTTTGGTAACTAAGGTGTGACTTTTCAAAATACCATTATTGCAATTCCACATCAAAAAAATATTAACAAAACATACACTTTAAAAGAATGAAAATAATGTATGAAGTTCAACTTAGATAACACTTATTAGGATTCCATTTAGGAAAACATGTATATAGAAGTAAAACTAACTATCGAGTTTTAATGGAGAGTGATATTAAACCTGATAAGATATTGTTAATAATCACAAAATAATAAATTTATGATTGTTTACAAGGTCATTGATTTCAATGTCAGAAAAGTAAACAGAAATCATTTTTTTAAATCATTATCATAAAGATGGGAAATTATTTTACTATTAAGAATATAAAAATAATGAAATATACTTACTTGACATGTTGAGTTTCATCCATTAATCGAATTCTACCAAAAACCCATCATTTTCTCTAATATATGAGTATTTAAGATGACATAGTCACACTTTAAGCACTAGAATCTACTTATAGATATTCACATAAACTATAAAAGATTGTCCATTTATTTCTCCTATCATTAGACATTAACCAAAACCAAAATGTTTAATATAGGATCAGATAATTCCTCTAAAAATATTAATCCTTTATATGGAGAATGACTACTTTTAATCTCCAAAATTTAACAGTAATACCCGAGTTCTAAATAAACCATTCAATAGAAAAAGGTCCTTAAAATTCATAAAAATAATCCAAACTATGATTGAAACCCAAAATTTAGAAAGATTTGATCACATAGTATTCCATGATAAGTTTTAATAGTTAAATACATAAATCACTCTTAATATATCAAACAAAAAAAGTAATTTCTTAATCACATATTATTATTGGTAGGTTAATCATTTCCATAGGTAGCTAAAATTGCTATATGTCCACAATAAATATATTAATTCTTACAAAATATAATTCAACCATTTATCCTCCATTAAAATATCATATTATTTAATTTAACTAGATCATATAGGGTTCCCAAAATGGTGAATGTCTTCCAAAATAACATTAATCACTTAATCACCAAATAATTTCTCAATCCCATGGTTATCTATTCCATAAAATATATGTATCCAAAATAAAATTACTCTAAATCCCTATAATAATTTAACTAAAAATAAAAATTCATATTAACCAGGGACTTCACGTAGGATAGTGGTAGGTGATGCTCCATTGTCACCCTTCAGTTGGGGGTTATATTTCCGTGGATTTTTCAGATGCGGGGGGGGGGGGGGGGGGTGGGTGTCACCCATCCTACTGGTTGTCCTTTATTTCAACTATATCATTATTATAAAATTATAAAAAAATAAGACAATTTCTCTAAATATAACCACGAATCTTTTAACAATAAAGGTTATCACATACCATTCATTTTTTCACCTAAAAATGTAATAACCCTTTATCCCCTAAAAAATATGATATGAACTGTAAAGGTTATTTGTAACATTAATTATTATATTCACAGAAGAAAAGATAATTATTCCACGAATTACCTTTTCACATAACAAAAATCTGGGTTACACATACTAGAAAAATCAATCGAATGTAATCCCATCATCAAAAGATCATTAATAATTTTAATCATTTCTTCATCCTACAATATACCATAAATCTTTAATGCCTTATATGGACACTTCTTAATCATTCAGCATTCTTCCTGATACCTTAACCATGTTTTTACATCTTATTCCTTAATACTTATTTCCTAAATTTAAAAACATGAATCATGTCCTAATATTCAATAATTTCCAAGCATAAGATGAGAAATAATCCATACTTTTATAGGTCATTTTAAATATCATCTTCTTCAATAAGAATATAATTAAGTATTTCTAAACATATATTTGTATGGTCCTGCTAATCTCATTCTGAAACAATCTTCTTAGGACACCTCTATTCATAATAACCATACTCCCCACAGTTGAAACATTCAATTGATAAATCAGAAATAACATTAATCCCTTCCCTAGAGTCAACTGAATCCTTCCTTTTTCTATTGCATGTTATTCCTTGATGATCTTACTTGACAAATCTATAACATCTTCATGTACTTTTATAAATTTTTCTTTATTATTTCATTACATATCCTTGACACATATGTCATTGAATATACATACCTTTATGATTATTATTACCTAAACATCTATAAGGATATTTTCATTCATATATGATGCATCAGAAAAATAATTAAGGTTGAAGTGGTTAATCATGAATCCTGATAGTTGGTTTAGAATAACTACAATATTTCCCATTAGATCTCCTTTTTCATTTGTGTTTTTATTCAAATAACCACCACATTTTCCTTCGTATACATTGTTACTTTGGTGGCTGTTAGGAATTCACTAAAACCTAAAAGGCCAGTGTGAGTATATCAACAAAATTACTAGATACTATCTTATGAGGAAGTTAAACACTAACATATCCTTATTCATGTTATCTAAAACTCATTAAATTTACTGAAAATAACTACAACATTTTATAATATGATAACAATGTGGTTATATACCACTTTTCACTTATGATTGAATAACAACCAAACATCTAATGTTATCTAAACCATTCTCTGATACAAACTATTAAGACCCAACCTTAAAAATTACATAATCTTGAGTTAATAAAATAATTGGATCCTATTTCACATTTAGGATCATTTCAAATTTATAGATTTATTTAATTAGGCCATAACTCATAAATAACTTCTTAAATATTTCAAAGTAGACAGTTCTACTCACTATCCATTTTTTCATAAAACAAAAACATTTAAAAAAACATGTTCTCATTTCATTTTTAAACATGATAAAATTTCCATGATGAAATCCTTGACTCTATTATTATTTAAATCTTTTGAAAAAAATTCAAGACCTAGGATGAGCATAAAAATATTATTAAGGCATACACAAATAAGAAAAACTTATAGTCCTATGAAGTCATGTAAACCATGAATACATTAACTATAACAACCATAAAATTTATTACACAAGTATAGTTGATTTATTACATAAAATAATTACATTATAAAACAAATAGGATTGATAGTTATAGTGTCTTTGGGGACTAAAAACATTACATAATAACCTAAAACATGAAATACACATCTTTATGGAAAAATTATTTTACATGACCACACACATTCCTTCTACTTATCATTGCATGGGAGAACCTGAGGACATGCATAAAGAAATGGTGATATATAAATCCAAATAAGGTAGTAAACTAGGAATCACAGGAAGAATACAATACATTTTTGGTAATAGTCTTATCAATGGAGTATAAGAGAAACATGAATATAATGGCATGATATAACATTATTATCATAACATGGAAATGTGGAAAAATCATTTAACATGATATTTGTTTGAGCCAAAGCTCATTTCCCATAGATCAAGAGTAAACTATCATTTAAATTGAATTATCATGAGTAAACCTAATTTCTCTTGATTTATCTTGATAAAAATCTTTACCCAATGCATTGGAGCGATATTAGGGTGCACTGTTTAAATCATTTCATTTCATACATAAGTGTACCACATAGATCCTAAAACCTGAATTCATTAAACATAATAAAATATTCAACAAATAAAAGAAGTGGAATACATAAATTGAAGTCCTCAATTAATAAGTGCATGTTCCTTAATTTGAATACCCCTGATAGAGAAATGGGTATGGTATTCACTTACACGATGATTTTTGGCATGGAAATGTTGGTGTAACTTCAGAACCGTAACGACATCAAATAGAAATTGTAAATTGGTTTCATGAGATATAAAGGGGTATCTAATCATTTATACATGAAATTGAAGGAAAAGGGTTTATTTAACATAATATTTCCACATATGTAATGGAATTTATATACATAATATAAAATAAATTCTTGAATGTAAATGAGAAAAGAAAAATTCCTTACGAAATTTCAGCATGGTAACGGGTAAAAACGGGAGGAACTAATGGTAGAGAAAGAGGTATCACTTCATTAAAAGATAAGGAGGGTAGTATGGGGAGGTGATAAATCATACCCCAAAATTATTAATTGAAAATAAAAGGGTATAACAACATAATAAAATTTTTAAAAAATGAGAAAAGAAGTAATCCCTTAAATGGATGTGTGATCCCAACGGCTTGGGAGAGGCCTGAGGGAGGATTATTAGGAGATTAGGGAGACCTTGAAAGATTCTATAGATTGTATGAAAGAGGTTGGTTGAGCTCCAAAGGTTTTTAGTAAATAGGAAGTGTTAGCTTGGGTGGGTTTGTATAGTAAAAGAGAGGAAATTCATTATTATTTAGGTTTTGGACACAACACATTAAACTAATCAAAACCAAAAACCATACCATAATTTTTACCCATGGTTTTTTCTAAATGGGAGTAGAAAAAGTTATTTTATAAGTCAAATGGCTGAACTTCTTAAAATATTAGGCTTTCTTATGTGGAGGGGAGTCACACTCTCAAGGAAATCATTTTAAAAGATAAAATGTTTTATGAGTATTGGAGTTTCCATTGAGGCTTTGTAAAATAAATAAAGTAAACATAAAATCAAATTATTTTAATGGTGAAACATAAATTGGCCGAGAATCCCATTTATAAAATTTTATTACATCACTGTTGGGTCACTATGATGTCATAACACACATTATATATTTAATCTGTATTTAATTTTTACCAAAAAATTATATAGTTTTAGAAAATTATGAAAAATTCACCATTGGATAATTTCAAAATCTGGATTTAAAAAATAATATTCATTTTATCTAAATAAAATTCTAAATATGTGAGTTTTTACTTTTAAAATAAAAACTGACATTTATCGAAAATTCAAGGGTGTTGACAAAAAAAGCTTTCAAACCTTAATAAAAACTACAATTGTATTCATAAAAATTTTATGATAATTTATATTTAATAAAAAATAATTTAGTAATAATATTTAATAAAACTACTATTTAATCCATATATCCATTAATTCATCAAAATATATTTATTAATTTAATATTAACTAAAAAATACTATTTGTTCTTTAAAAACTATTAAAAAAGTTACAATAACAAAATGAATGTATATTATTTATTCTATAAATAAATAATTCCCATAATTAGAGTGAGGGGTTCTTGTTGCATAAACCCTTATAAAATCCACATCATATATCTAAGGGTAAGGTGTGGGATGGTGACAGACTCTTGGGGAGGCTCAGATAACATCGCTTAGTCGGTAATCTCTATTAACTTCCACTTCTCCCATAGGCGGTTTTTCTAAGCTTAAAGTGTTGAATCTCGACATGGGTTTGGTCAAGAGTGAATCTTAGTGACACTACCTCCTTTTTGAGCTCCAATTAACGGGATTATTTTGGAGAAATTATACTATATGAGGAAATCACTTCATTTGTCTATGTAAATTGGATTTTTTAAATCCCTATATTTATACTAATCATGTGATCACTATTCAATGGTATTATAAGGAATGGTAACAATTCTTAATGGTATTTTTAAATCCAGAAGCATGTAACCAAGGAAGTCATTATGTTTTATATAACCATTTTACATATTCATACATTTAATTAGTTAAAGATGAATTTTCATTAATAAATGTTCAGGTCTTTACAGTGTTCCACCCTTAAGAAAATTCAGCCTCAAAATTCCCTTTTCCCACTACTACAAAAACGGGCAAGGGAAGCGCGCCCTTATAACAGCGCTAAGCAAAACCGCTGATAAAGGATACCCTATATCAGCGCTAACATTACAGCGCTGAAAAAGCTAATGTTTATCAGCGCTTTCTTAGCGCTGATAATAGTAATATTTATCAGCGCTAGAAAAGCGCTGATAAATATGATCTGTATCAGCGCTAAAATTTTAGCGCTGATACAGTTGGTCTTTATCAGCGCTTTTTGAGCGCTGATAAAGGTTCGCCTATATAAGCGCTAAAAAAGCGCTGATACAGAACACCTCTATCAGCGCTCAAATTTCAGCGCTGATATAGGGTATCCTTTATCAGCGCTCAAAAAGCGTTGATAAAAATTATCTTTATCAGCGCTAAAAAAGCGCTGATAAAGAGACCCGGTATCAGCGCTATAATTGTAGCGCTGATACGGGGAATATTTATCAGCGCTTTTCTAACGCTGATAAATCAAAATATTATCAGCGCTAGAAAAGCGCCGATAAAGCTAGATTTTATCAGCGCTATAATTTTAGCGCTGATAAAGGTAGCCTTTATCAGCGCTTTTTTAGCGCTGATAAAACCTTAGTCGACTTTTTTATAAAGTCGGTCGCACAGTGCCCTCATTTTATCGCAGCTAAAGCCCTCGCGGAACCGTAACCCTGCTACTCTTCTCCCGAATACCGCTGCTGTGTTCGCTTCGCCGGAGCTTGCCGCCCTCGGTACACTCGCCGTCCTCCGCCGCCCGCAACACCCTCGGCCGACCTCCACCGCCTGCCGCCCTCGGCTGCCCGCAACGCCCTCGGCCGCCGTTCTCTGCCGCCCTCGGCTGCCCTCATCCGCCCTCGGCCGCTCTCCGCCGCCTCCATCGCCCTCCGCCTCACTCGGCCGCCCTCGGTCGCCCTCCGCGGCCGCCTTCCGCAACCCGCAACGCCCTCGACCGCCGCCTTAAGGTAACAATCTATGAAGAAGATGTATATGTTTTCATATAGATAGATTGTGTATAGCTGATTCTCTCTAAGTGTACTCATGATGATGTCCAGATGTTGGGAATGATCATCATTATTTTGGTATTACACCAATATGTCATCCATAAAACAACTACAATCTGGTCTAGGTACAAGTGAAATATTCAACTCATCAAGAGAATAAATTCCATGGGGAATTCGTCAACACAAATTTTATTATGAAGAATTCATAAAAACTATACATGATATCAAAATTAGTTTATAGTATATCAGAATTTCTCAACCTCAAATGATGATAAACAAACCTTAGATCAATCTTAGAGAACAATATGGAACCCCTCAGCTGGTCAAATAGATCAAAAATACAAAGAAGTGGATATCTGTTCTTAATTTTCATCTGATTCATATTCTATTAATATGGAACCCCATGTTTTGATGCAAGATCTAATTCCTATAGCTTTACGTCGCATTTTACCCAAGAATGTTCGTCATACGTTAACCAAACTTTGTTTCTTTTTCAAAGCTATATGTAGCAAAGTTTTAGACCCGGGGAAATTGCCAGCTATGGAAAAAGAAATTGTCATCATTTTATGTGAATTAGAAATGTTCTTCCCGCCAACATTCTTTGATATGATGGTTCATTTGATGATTCACTTGGTGAGAGAGATTCGACTTTGTGGTCCTGTGCACTATAGATGGATGTATCCTGTTGAACGGTATATGAAGATTTTGAAAGGATATGTCAAAAATCGAAGTCGGCCAGAGGGTTGTATAGTGGAGCGATATATTGTTGAGGAAGCCATTGAATTTTGTATTGAATACCTATATGATGTGGAAAGCATTGGTCTCCCGAAATCTCGTCACACTGGACGCATTGAGGGTGAGGGAATTTCTGGAAGAGAAGTTGTAACAATCAGTATTACAGATCGGGAGCAGGCTCATCTTTATGTTTTGCATAACAGTTGGGAGGTTGCTCCATATATTGAAACTCACAAAGAAATTCTTAGGCAGTTGAATCCATCGAGGGATGAAAAATGGTTAGCAGATACACATAATCACCAGTTTATAGGATGGTTTCAGGACCATATTTTTAAGCAGTTGGATGAAAATCTGAATTCAATTTCAGAACGACTTCGATGGATAGCCGCTGGACCAAGTGTGTATGTATTATCTTACAGTGGGTATGTAATTAATGGTTATACATTCTATACGGATGAACATGATGAAGAGAGTACCATGCAAAATAGTGGAGTTACACTAGTGGCTGAAGCGATGCATGTTTCTGGTAGTAAGGATAGAAATCCAATTTATGCAAATATGTCATACTTTGGCATTATCAAACTAATATGGGAGTTGGATTATACGACATTTCAATTGCCGATTTTTCAATGCAAATGGATTGATAACAATAGTGGTGTTAAAATAGATGAATGAGGATTTGTGAAAGTTGATTTTAGTAAATAAGGGTACAAAGACGAACGGTTTATAATGGCATCACAAGCGGTACAAGTTTTTTATGTTCCAGATCCCGCAAACCGAAAGTGGCTGATTGTTCTGTTATCGTCCAAAACTATTGAGGGTTCCGATGAAAATTCAGTTGAGGACGATCCTTTTAGTGGTACGTCACAATCAATTCGGAGCGGTCCCAATGCAGATGATGTTTTGTATGTTAGAGGAGACCACAATGAAGGGATTTGGATTGTTGATAGAGGTGTCAAATCTCTTCAACCTTTGAAAAAAAGAAAGAGAGTTCAGTAAACAGGTTATATTTTGTTTGTAATATAGATCTTGTTATCTCATGTTATTATCTTATCATTACAGAATTTATGTAATTTGAATGAACTGTTCAACCACTTTTGCAGATAATGACTTCTGCACATTCTGGTGCTCCTAACCTTGAGACTGAACAAGTCTCTCAAGCAGCTGCTGCTGCGGCTGCTGCTGCTCCTGCTGCTCCTGCAGCTCATGCTGCTGCTACTGTTGCTCCTGATGCGGCTCCTGCTGCTCCTACTGCTGTGGCTCCTACTCCTCCTCCTGCTGTGGATCCTGGTGCTCCTACTGCTCCTGCTGCTGCTCTTACTGCCGCGGCTCCTGGTGCTCCTACTGCTCCTCCTGCTGCTCTTGCTGTTGCGGATCCTTCTCTTAGTGTTGAGGTCCAACAACCATCAGCACATGCCGTTGATATCATAGTAGATGAACATATAGATGATGTTGATATCGATGAAATGGTCGGGAATGAAGGACCGACGTCGCAGAAATCACAGGTGCGTCGTAGTTTGACAGTGTTATCCAAAATTCTTAAGGCGAAAAGCAAAGGCATCAAATTTGAAGTCGGATGGAATGCACGAGGCCGACATGTGAATCCCAACAAGGCTATGTTTAGCAGTTACATTGGAGTTGTCACTCGGAAACGCGTGCCGATTGACATAGATTCATGGCACCATGTTGTGTCCGGGTTGAAGGCTGTGATCTGGGAAGAAATTACGGTAACATTATGAATTTATTTCTTTAATTAACTAGCAAATAAAATGATGAAACAGTGTCTTACTCTTCTCAATCTCTTGCAGAGTAAATTTATAGTAGACGACTCACACAAGGATTATGTACTAAGGCTTGCAGGAAAGATTCATCGAGGTTTTCGTACTATTTTAACAAGATGTCACCTGAAAGATTCTAAAGGTAAAATAAACCCGCACCCACCCATTGTCTATGCGCACCTGATATCCCAAGAAGCATGGGATGCATTTATTGGCCATCGTGGGGATGAGAAGTTTCAGGTACATTGTGAGTGATAATACGTTGTTTGAGGATACCTGTATTCATCACTTTGATTGTCAATATTTCATTTATGAAACAGAAACTCTGTACTGAAAATAAGGAACGTGCATCAAATCCAACATACCCCTATCGTAAAGCAAGGATGGGGTACGCTTCATTAGAAAAGAAAATGGTACGTATTGTAAATTTACAGTAATATTGTTAGGTGCCAATAAACAACATCATAATTATCTTTCTATGTTTATATGTAGATTGATGAATCTAAAACCAAATGAAATTCTATCCCACGTCATGTGCTATGGAAGGAGGCACGTGTGAACAAAGAAGGGAAGTTAATAGATGAGAACACACAAAAAGTGTGGGAAATATGTGTAAGTATGACACGATGATAAAAATATTTGTTTAAAATTGCTATTACATAAAAATAATTAGTTTTTTTCCTATATCTGACAGTCACAGGAATCAGCTACTCCTGTAGCTGATACAGACCTATTATCGACGGCTTTGAAGCAGCCAGAAAAATACGGTCGTGTCAGAGGTGTAGGGTTTGGGGTGACACCCCGAGTATATTTTGAGAAGAAGAAAAAAATAGATGATACAGAGAAAAAATTGGAACAAATGAGCGACAAAATAGCAACCCTTGAAGAACAATTGCAATGGCAGGGAGAGTTGCTAGCAACTTTTATGGGTGGGAAGCAAAGGGAGGACACAACTCAGGAACAACCACCTCATGAACATCCTGCCCCACCTCCCACCAGCTTTGAGGCGAGCCATTCACCTAAAAAAAATGTCTTAGCCGTGGTAATCAATATTCTAATAACGGTTCCCATGAAATATGAATCAGACAAACACTGATAATTTATCTGTACTGATCTTCTACAGGGTGATAATGATTGTGATTTATATCTGTCAACACCCACCTATCACCTTGTAGCGAGGGCTACAGTGTTCAATATCCCAGATGCCACACTGCATAATAGACCACTTTCAAAAGATCATCTGAAAGTGATGATTACTGTAGCTCATGAGCCAAATGCAATGCTACCTATTCCACTTGATGACGATGATATTCATACGGTTGAAAAGGCTATTGGGACATTCATTGCATGGCCGGCACAACTTGTAAGAGTACATGCAGACAAAGAGGTATTTATTTCCTTTTAAATTCAAGCTAAACCCTTAACAATTAATGAAAAGAGTGTCTGAATCAATGATTGTTGTTATAGACGGAGAAAGGAAAGGGGGTGACTAACATCGGCTCGAAACCATCTAAAGGATCGACCAATCGATCCCAAGGAGCTACTGAAAGCACAATAACACCACCTGTTCTCTTTCCACATTTACTAGCATTGAAGACTCATGTGGATACGAAGCTAAAAGATGGTAATAGTCATATAGTGATTTTCGAAGATAATATATACGGAGAGGAAAGTCAAGATTTCGTTGCTGCTGAAAATGTAAATGAAATCCTTGAAAACGGTTGGTTAGGCATCACTGTTGTAAATGTATATATGAGGTATGTTTCCATGAATTGTGAAGTGCATTGTGTTGCATTTGTTGTCAATGAGGCATGAAGTTGTCTTGGAATGAATGGATGTCAAGGAGTCAAGATGTGAATGTCAAAGGATGTGATGGTGATGGTGATGAAGGAGAATGGCCATGGTACACAGATGCATGTCACTTAGGAGATTCACTAAGTGACATAGGAGATGATGGTTGAAACATTCTCTAAGAAAATCTGACGATTGTTGAGCTGCTCTATAAGTTCATAGAACTTGTATCTTGATGATACAAAGTCACAACATGATTAGAAGACCATGCATTGTAGTGACAATGCATGAGGAGTTGAAAGGAGTTCCATCCACAACTACTAAGTGGATGATGTGCATTAATGAAGTCCATGCACTATCACTTAGTGCATGTGAATTTGAAGTTGATCCAATTGATCTCTGATTAGATCAATGAAGCACATTGAAGAATTTAAGTGATTCAGGAGCTCAGTTGAAGATGAATACCCTTCGTGAATTCCATTACAAAGTGATAAATAAATGTTGAAGATAATGGAGGAATTTCAAATGAAGAAGAAGAGAGGAAGAAGGATAAATGATAAAGAAGGGCAAGTGGCACTTGGCATATTTTACATGGAGGACTTTAATTTTTACAAAGTCTTATTCAAGACTTAGCCAAAAAATATGGCCAGCCCGTGAGCACCTTGTGGGTTCAACCCCAAGGCTCATGTGGGCCTAAGGCGCCACGCCCAAGGGGGAACCCGTGGGGCGAGCTCAGGGCGGCAGGGGCGCACCCGCAGACACCACAGAGGCGCTGGGGCACGCCCGGAGGAGCGCAGGGGGCCGTGTATAAGCCCCCGAGGGCACGCGGTGGTGAAACCCGCGCGCCGGAGGAGCAGAGTGGGCGCTAGGAGCGCGCCCGCAGGAGCAGAGAGTGGGCACAGAGCGCGCCCGCAGGGAGAACACGGTGCGGGGCGGCACCGTGGAGGGAGAAGATTCAACTGGCGGGTTGAGGCAGCGCCAGGGTTATAAGCCGTGCCAAAATCCCGCGCCGTTTCGATGTGGGATGCGTATTTTTCACCGGGAGCAAATCTCCGCCGTCCGAGCAATCGCGCGCTCGATATGGACCGCTCATCTGATCCGCCGCGCCCCCGATTTAATCCGGCCGTCCGATGTCCTTCATTCGCCCGATCGAACGGCTCCCGGCTTATCTTCATCCTCGAGCTCGAACGAAGACCACCCGCGAGCAGCCGCTGAACCAGAGCCTCCCCGAAGACAAAATTCGAGTTCCCGGCCACCATTTCCGAATCCGAAGACACCATTGGACTCGTCTGGACTACCTGAACCCATCCATGCACAAAAAGAGACTTGCATGCTATGTTTGGAAGAATTCGAAGAAGGCCGAGGCAAGAGAATCTGCCGAGGCGTTGAAGGGTTTATGGTTTGCATGGATCAGCCTAAACCGAAGGCTGTGCATGCGTTATGAGTCGCATGCACGTAGAGAAAAAAAAATAAATGGGAACCCGCGTGGAAACAGAGGAAAGAAATTAAGATTTGGAAAATCTTGATAACCCGAAACTTTCGGGAGTTCAAAGATTTATCACGCGGATGTTTTGAGGATTCTCTGCCTATAAAAGGAGAGGCCGAGACCTCATTGTTGTTTGCTGATTCTTTGTTGAAGATCCGGAAAACCGTGAGTGCACCTTGTGCCTCACGAAGACAAAGCCCCGCGCACACTTGCGCGGTGAGGTCCCTTGCGCGCACTCTACGCGGCAGGAAGAGCTCGTGGCCGCAACATTCTTGCGCGCCCGAGGCTTGTTCCCTCTCTGCCCGCACCCTTGCGCGGCAAGAGGAAGACCCCGCGGGTGTTGCACTTGCGCGCCCCGCGGGTAGGAGGTCTTGCGCGCCCCTCGGCCAGTGCACTTGCGCACCAAAGGCAGTACCACCCTTGGGTCTTGCGCGCCACTGTGCCGTGCACCTTGCACGCCTTGTTTGAAATTGGGTGATGAGAATTACACACCAAGTGGGTGTGTGCTAAAAGGTGAAAACACCCACGCCATGTGTTGAGAAGTTTGGCCGCAACCCTTGCGCGCCTGCACACTAGTGGGATTCGGGTTGTGTGTGCAAAGAAGAATAAAAGAGTAAACCTTGTGTGCCAAGAGAAGTGGAAGGCCATAGCCACATTTCCCCTTGTGTGTGTTCTAAGTGCAAAGAAGGGCAGTAGGTGTTCGGGTGTGTGTGCAAGAAGGGAAGAGAAGGCCGAGCCTTAGTGCCTTGTTTGCCAAGTGAAGTGGAATACCACACATTGTGTGTGAAGTGAAAAAGGCCGAGAGGAAGTGTGTGCAAGTGGAAGAGGCCGTAACCTTGTGTGTGCACCAAGTGAAGACACATTTTGTGTGTACATAATTGAAGAACAACCTACGGGTTAAGGGTGTGCAACAAGAAGAGGGAAGAGGCCAAAGTCAAGTGTGTGCAAAACAAAGAACAATTTATGTGTACATGAACAAGTGACAAAGAAGGCCGAACCTATGTGTGTGCTCTAAGAGGAGTAGACACACTTAGAAGAAGAAGAAGATTCACACAAAGTATAACACACTTCTATGTGTGTAATCAAAAGGAACTAAACGTGTGAAGTACAAGTGAGAAGGTGTGTTCTATAATTGATTACACCCTTTGTGGGTTTACTGCACCTAGAAGAGAAGAAGGGGAGTGCATGCATTCATGCATGCACGTGCACACGTGAACAGTGCTAAATCAGTGGTGTGCATCTGAGGAGTCCAAGACTTGAAGATCTTGAAGAGTTGCCATGCACTCAGTGCATGATGTTGAAGTGAACTGAGACTGGACCAGACTGAAGTTAGAGATATCAGTTGTCTGAGCATTCAGTAGTTGAAGAGAGAAGCCTGGTCATCCAGAAGAAGGAGATAAAGCCTGAGCTAGACGAGAAGCCCTGATCAACCACAAGTGATCAGAAGAGAAGAGCAAGGCCAACAGCCTTTATCCCAGGCTGCTGAAGTTACTTGAAGAACTTAAAGTGAAGAAGAGCTACTCGTGTGACTCGAGGAGCCAGGAGAAGACCCTGTGGGACTCAGGGAGAAGAAGTCTTCAGTGGGATTCTGGAGCAGGCCAGTGGGACTCTGGTAACACTGTGTGAAGCAGTATAAAGACCCTCCTGTGGGACTCAGGAGAGATACGGTGGGAAGCTGTATCGACCATTGTAATTATAACAAGTTATAATGGGAGAATCCATGCTGAGAGAGCATGGCAAGGATGTAGGCCTTTGGTGCCGAACCTTGTAAATCCTTGTGTCCAGTGCCTTTACATTTACTGCATCATTCGTGGAAAGGTGAGAGATACAAGAAGAGTGGATCAAGGCCTTAACAAGCCATAGAGGTTTAATTGATAAGAATCAATTAGTAAAAAAGTTTTAAGGGATCACTGATTCACCCCCTCCCCCTCTCAGTGATTCACACTGATCTGGGCACTTCAATTGGTATCAGAGGGAGGTTACCTCTAAAAGATCCAAGGGAGTCTTTATGAAGTGCATATTTGAGGAAACGAGCAACCAGCCTCAAATGGAGATATCTGCCAAGACTCAGAAAAATAGAAAGAAGAGACAGGCCAAGAAGATGAAGAAGAAGGTTGCTGCAATCAGAGAAACTCCTTCTATGGAAAGAAATGTGAAAGTCACATCAGATGACAATTCCTTTTATCATTCTTCTGATGAAGCCTGTCTTAGCTGTGATGAAGATGGAAGAAACAATGACCTTCTAAATGCAATCAAATATCTTCAGAAGACAGTCCCCAAGGAAGTGGCAATGTGTATAGCTATAGGCATCCTTGATCTTCAAGAAGAAAAATCACAGTTAGAAGAAGAAGCCAATGCAATGGAAGATCAATTGGCTAAAAGGGTTGGCATAACCAACACTCTCAGAAAGCTGGTAAATGCCAAAGATGAAACAGTATCTCTTTGCAATGAAAGATATGAAGACACTTGTGAAGAATTGAAAAGAAGCCTTTCTGAGAAAGAAATCTTTAAAGTAATTATCAAAGAAGTTTTCCATGCACTGTAAAAGAGGCACAAAGTGTCAATGGTTGTCAAAGATGCTCAACTAGAAGACAAAGTCAAAAGGGTGAAGGAGCTGGACAATTCATTGCAAGAATTAAAGAAGGTGCATGAAGACCAGATGAAACAACTGGTGGAGAATTGGGAAGGAAGGCTAAGAACTGTTGAGGATGAGAAGAACTCCCTTAACATGAAATGCTTAGAATTGGAGGTGATATTGACAAATCAGCAATCACCCAAAGCCAAAGCCTCCCAGTCAACTGGAAGAAGACATGTTGCTACTCAAGTATGCCTTGAGAAGGATGATTCTAAAAGAAAGACATCCTCTAGTGAAAGTGAAACAACTTCTAACAAGAAGGTACCATTCATACCATCTTGTACTCATGTTTCTAAAAGTGTTTCTACTAAAAGTGCAGGATGGAAGAATGAATCCAAACAAGTATGGATGAAGACAATGAAGAAAGAAAGCTCTCCTGAAGCAGCACAACAATTCAAGACAGGTACCCAACAATCAGAAGGAATCAAGAGGTCAAGATTTGTGGGTCAATGTTGGTGTTGTAACAAGTATGGGCATTGTGCAAAGGATTGTTGGTACAATCCACTGAATGCCAAAGCACAGAGGAAGCCCATGCCTAGGGGGAGCAAGCCAGAAGGAAAGAAGCAACATCCACAGGTCCAGAGACATCTGTTTACTGCAAATAGATTTGGATTACTTGACAACATCTGGGATGATTGCAAAAGTGGTCAAATAGATACATGTCAATCTCCAACTGTATCCAGAGCTCAAAAGAAGAAAAGATCACAGAACCTGGCTAAGAGAGATTCCTTGGGAAGCAAGAAGAAAGTAGAAAATGCTCCCAAGAAGTGTTTTAGAAATAAAGAGAAGTCCTTGGAGTCTGAGTCCAAGAAGGGTGATGCATCCAGAAGGACCACCAAGAAATGCTTCTACTGTGGAAAGAAAGGGCATATCATGGATCTTTGTAAAGAAGCCATGAAATTCAATAGAGGCAGACTGAACTCAAACAGACAATCAATCCAGAAGAAGCAGAAGGGATTGATTGAAAACAAGTTGCCTAAGAAAGGTAGCTTGACAGCATCTAAGGAACCATGTGAAACTTCCAGAACTGGGGCCACTCTTCCAAATGATATACTTGTCATATGGCCACATCAGTTGCAACTTTCCAGAGATCTACAAAGAGCTGAAGATGAAGTTCTGGAAATTGCTAAGGCAAAAGGGAAGAAGAATATTTCACATGAAGATGTATTGAGATCCACACCAGCACAATCATCAATGAAGATCAAATGTGCAAGTGTGAAGACTGGTGAAAATGGGACATCTCGGTTGAGAGAATCTTCTCAACCTTGTTGTTCACATTGATGAACCAAGGAGGTTCCATCTTATTCCCTTATACATTGGTATTTACATGTGCTAACAATGCAGGGAATTGAAGATGATGATCATTCTCAACTGGAGGATGGTTTGGAAAGAATGGAGTGCACCCCTTGAGGGGGAGCCAATCTGAAGAAGATGGCATTCTTAGATTAATACCATCTTGAGAAAAGTGAAGGTATTCCAATCATACTTTCATCCCTTGTTTCTTAATTGAGTTTATCTTGTCAATTAAGGGGGAGTATGGATTGAAGACAAATGGATGAAAGGGGGAGCTTTATCTTTGCACTGAACATTCTAATGTGTTTTGTGAAGTATGTGCAGGATTTAGCAATTCATTGTTATATCTGAAAAAGTTTCAAACCCCTGAAGCATGATCTCACATGTATAGTGAATGTTGGACAGCATTGAGTACCTTGGTTACATCACTCTTGTTTTCTACACCGGGTTAGCCCAAGTAGACTTAGAGCTGATTTACTAAAGGTTCTTTGCTAAAGAAGAACATGTGACATCATCCCTCTCTCAGTGTTTTTCAAGAAAATACTTTTCAAAGGTAGGAAGAGATTTTTGAAAGTGAACCACACCACACCTTTGCATTTGATTGCCAATAAGGGGGAGAAAATATTGGCACACATATTGACCCATTCATATGTGCTAAAGGAGTGTATTGACAACAAATACAAAGGGGGAGATTGAAGTGCATTGTGTTGCATTTGTTGTCAATGAGGCATGAAGTTGTCTTGGAATGAATGGATGTCAAGGAGTCAAGATGTGAATGTCAAAGGATGTGATGGTGATGGTGATGAAGGAGAATGGCCATGGTACACAGATGCATGTCACTTAGGAGATTCACTAAGTGACATAGGAGATGATGGTTGAAACATTCTCTAAGAAAATCTGACGATTGTTGAGCTGCTCTATAAGTTCATAGAACTTGTATCCTGATGATACAAAGTCACAACATGATTAGAAGACCATGCATTGTAGTGACAATGCATGAGGAGTTGAAAGGAGTTCCATCCACAACTACTAAGTGGATGATGTGCATTAATGAAGTCCATGCACTATCACTTAGTGCATGTGAATTTGAAGTTGATCCAATTGATCTCTGATTAGATCAATGAAGCACATTGAAGAATTTAAGTGATTCAGGAGCTCAGTTGAAGATGAAGACCCTTCGTGAATTCCATTACAAAGTGATAAATAAATGTTGAAGATAATGGAGGAATTTCAAATGAAGAAGAAGAGAGGAAGAAGGAGAAATGATAAAGAAGGGCAAGTGGCACTTGGCATATTTTACATGGAGGACTTTGATTTTTACAAAGTCTTATTCAAGACTTAGCCAAAAAATATGGCCAGCCCGTGAGCACCTTGTGGGTTCAACCCCAAGGCTCATGTGGGCCTAAGGCGCCACGCCCAAGGGGGAACCCGTGGGGCGAGCTCAGGGCGGCAGGGGCGCACCCGCAGACACCACAGAGGCGCTGGGGCACGCCCGGAGGAGCGCAGGGGGCCGTGTATAAGCCCCCGAGGGCACGCGGTGGTGAAACCCGCGTGCCGGAGGAGCAGAGTGGGCGCTAGGAGCGCGCCCGCAGGAGCAGAGAGTGGGCGCAGAGCGCGCCCGCAGGGAGAACACGGTGCGGGGCGGCACCGTGGAGGGAGAAGATTCAACTGGCGGGTTGAGGCAGCGCCAGGGTTATAAGCCGCGGCAAAATCCCGCGCCGTTTCGATGTGGGACGCGTATTTTTCACCGGGAGCAAATCTCCGCCGTCCGAGCAATCGCGCGCTCGATCTGGACCGCTCATCTGATCCGCCACGCCCCCGATTTAATCCGGCCGTCCGATGTCCTTCATTCGCCCGATCGAACGGCTCCCGGCTTATCTTCATCCTCGAGCTCGAACGAAGACCACCCGCGAGCAGCCGCTGAACCAGAGCCTCCCCGAAGACAAAATTCGAGTTCCCGACCACCATTTCCGAATCCGAAGACACCATTGGACTCGTCTGGACTACCTGAACCCATCCATGCACAAAAAGAGACTTGCATGCTATGTTTGGAAGAATTCGAAGAAGGCCGAGGCAAGAGAATCTGCCGAGGCGTTTAAGGGTTTATGGTTTGCATGGATCAGCCTAAACCGAAGGCTGTGCATGCGTTATGAGTCGCATGCACGTAGAGAAAAAAAAAATAAATGGGAACCCGCGTGGAAACAGAGGAAAGAAATTAAGATTTGGAAAATCTTGATAACCCGAAACTTTCGGGAGTTCAAAGATTTATCACGCGGATGTTTTGAGGATTCTCTGCCTATAAAAAGAGAGGCCGAGACCTCATTGTTGTTTGCTGATTCTTTGTTGAAGATCCGGAAAACCGTGAGTGCACCTTGTGCCTCACGAAGACAAAGCCCCGCGCACACTTGCGCGGTGAGGTCCCTTGCGCGCACTCTGCGCGGCAGGAAGAGCTCGTGGCCGTAGCATTCTTGCGCGCCCGAGGCTTGTTCCCTCTCTGCCCGCACCCTTGCGCGGCAAGAGGAAGACCCCGCGGGTGTTGCACTTGCGCGCCCCGCGGGTAGGAGGTCTTGCGCGCCCCTCGGCCAGTTCACTTGCGCACCAAAGACAGTACCACCCTTGGGTCTTGCGCGCCACTGTGCCGTGCACCTTGCACGCCTTGTTTGAAATTGGGTGATGAGAATTACACACCAAGTGGGTGTGTGCTAAAAGGTGAAAACACCCACGCCATGTGTTGAGAAGTTTGGCCGCAACCCTTGCGCGCCTGCACACTAGTGGGATTCGGGTTGTGTGTGCAAAGAAGAATAAAAGAGTAAACCTTGTGTGCCAAGAGAAGTGGAAGGCCGTAGCCACATTTCCCCTTGTGTGTGTGCTAAGTGCAAAGAAGGGCAGTAGGTGTTCGGGTGTGTGTGCAAGAAGGGAAGAGAAGGCCGAGCCTTAGTGCCTTGTGTGCCAAGTGAAGTGGAATACCACACATTGTGTGTGAAGTGAAAAAGGCCGAGAGGAAGTGTGTGCAAGTGGAAGAGGCCGTAACCTTGTGTGTGCACCAAGTGAAGACACATTTTGTGTGTACATAATTGAAGAACAACCTATGGGTTAAGGGTGTGCAACAAGAAGATGGAAGAGGCCAAAGTCAAGTGTGTGCAAAACAAAGAACAATTTATGTGTACATGAACAAGTGACAAAGAAGGCCAAACCTATGTGTGTGCTCTAAGAGGAGTAGACACACTTAGAAGAAGAAGAAGATTCACACAAAGTATAACACACTTCTATGTGTGTAATCAAAAGGAACTAAACGTGTGAAGTACAAGTGAGAAGGTGTGTGCTATAATTGATTACACCCTTTGTGGGTTTACTGCACCTAGAAGAGAAGAAGGGGAGTGCATGCATGCATGCATGCACGTGCACACGTGAACAGTGCTAAATCAGTGGTGTGCATCTGAGGAGTCCAAGACTTTAAGATCTTGAAGAGTTGCCATGCACTCAGTGCATGATGTTGAAGTGAACTGAGACTGGACCAGACTGAAGTTAGAGATATCAGTTGTCTGAGCATTCAGTAGTTGAAGAGAGAAGCCTGGTCATCCAGAAGAAGGAGATAAATCCTGAGCTAGACGAGAAGCCCTGATCAACCACAAGTGATCAGAAGAGAAGAGCAAGGCCAGCAGCCTTTATCCCAGGCTGCTGAAGTTACTTGAAGAACTTAAAGTGAAGAAGAGCTACTCGTGTGACTCGAGGAGCCAGGAGAAGACCCTGTGGGACTCAGGGAGAAGAAGTCTTCAGTGGGATTCTGGAGCAGGCCAGTGGGACTCTGGTAACACTGTGTGAAGCAGTATAAAGACCCTCCTGTGGGACTCAGGAGAGATACGGTGGGAAGCTGTATCGACCATTGTAATTCTAACAAGTTATAATGGGAGAATCCATGCTGAGAGAGCATGGAAAGGATGTAGGCCTTTGGTGCCGAACCTTGTAAATCCTTGTGTCCAGTGCCTTTACATTTACTGCATCATTCGTGGAAAGGTGAGAGATACAAGAATAGTGGATCGAGGCCTTAACAAGCCATAGAGGTTTAATTGATAAGAATCAATTAGTAAAAAAGTTTTAAGGGATCACTGATTCACCCCCTCCCCCTCTCAGTGATTCACACTGATCTGGGCACTTCAAATTGATTTTCTAAAAGCTGATCTAATGTGCAAATTATGACTAAATGCATTTTATATTGTTGACAGACGCATTTATGAAAAATAGTTGAAGGGATTTTCCCATGAGCCAAGATTTGGACTGGTTAGTCCTCATATCACATCAACACACCAAACAAAAATAGATTCATCAAAAAGGGATGTAATAGTGAAGGACTTGCTGAAAACATTTGAACGCAAGATTACAGATGACAGACTTTTCCTAATACCAACCATGCAGGGGTAATACTCTACGATTAAAGCATATTAATTATATTTTCACTTTTTTTATTACTTATTCCTTTTTGTGTTTTTAGGCAACATTGGTTGCTAATTGCGGTGAACTTGGATACTCCGAAGATTTATTTTCTGGATTCAAAGCTAGGATATCCATCAAACCGACCATACATGATGGAGTTTGTGAATCTGTAAGACACTACATCTTACGTTTTAGGTCTAAACATCAATTTATATAATATATATTATCTTTTACTGAGGATTCTGTTATGATAGGGCGGTGTACCAATATCGTCTAAATCATGGTATGAGGACAGGGGCTAAGCATAAGGAGCCGAGCAAGTACTACGTCTGGACAAATATCAGGGTATATATAATAAAATTTCACTATCCAAACACACCTCAACACAAGTTATTTATTCTCCTAATGATCAATTTTTTTGCAGTGTCCAAAACAAACAAACGATAATGATTGCGGTTATTATGTTTGTAAATTTATGAAAGAGATCGTTTTTCATCAGCAAACTAGCATCCCTAAAGAGGTATTTTCAAAAACAATTACTAGTTCGTTTAAGTTATTTATTAATTCTTTATTTTTTTATTTTGCAGTACTACTATGACTGCCGAAAAGCCTCATACTCACAAGACGATATAGATGTGTTCAGAAACGAGTGGGCCGCATACCTGATGACAGATTGTACACAAATACAATGATGATCTGACTTGGGGACATGTACAATTGGTGGTCATTTTTGAGAGGGGTTAAGGGGATCAAAAGATGAAATATTGTTGTATGTAAATGTTCGTAGCAAAATTGTAATTGTTATTAAATAAAACATTCTTTCTCCAATGAGTCATTTTTCCATTTTAACAGATGATATGCACCAGCAACATGCAAGAATGTTGAACCACTAAAATGGTCGCTCTCTTGTTTAAAATGGACACCACTTTAATTGGAAACAACAACTGACCTACGTAAATCGGACCAGATGCATCCGGATTGCCTTCATCCTTTAGGAGAACGATCCACGGGTCCTTGGTGACGTGTACGAGTCAACTCCGCCTCAATCCGAGGCACGGTGTGACCGCTACCACCCAAAGGGTCGCTCTCTTGTTTAAAATGGACACCACTTTAATTGGAAACAACAACTGACCTACGGAAATCCGACCGGACGCATCCGGATTTCCTTCATTCTTTAGGAGAACGATCCACAGGTCCTTGGTGATGTGTACGAGTCAACCCTGCCTCAATCCGAGGCACGGTGTGACCGCTACCACCCAAAGAGTCGCTCTCTTGTTTAAAATGGACACCACTATAATTGGAAACAACAACTGACCTACGTAAATCGGACCAGACACATCCGGATTGCCTTCATCCTTTAGGAGAAGGATCCACGGGTCCTTGGTGACGTGTACGAGTCAACCCCGCCTCAATCCGAGGCACGGTGTGACCGCTACCACCCAAAGGGTCGCTCTCTTGTTTAAAATGGACACCACTTTAATTGGAAACAACAACTGACCTACGGAAATCCGACCGGAAGCATCCGGATTGCCTTCATTCTTTAGGAGAATGATCCACAGGTCCTTGGTGACATGTACGAGTAACATGCAAGAATGATGGACCACATTTCTTTGACCTTTGGACAAAAAAACCAGTAAAATCTCCAAAATACCTTCATATCATGCATGAACCAGTAAAATCTCCAAAATACCTTCATATCACGTAGTTCTGAAAAGAGTCACTATTTAAAAGAAAGTCACAAATTTAGATACATCTCGAGATGGTCAGTTGTTGATTTCACTTAAAAATAAGTCCATTTTTAACAAAACAGTGACACTGTGAGTGGTGTCGGCCACACCGGGCCTCGGATTGATGCGGTGTTGAATCGTACACGTCACACATGATTCATTGATCATTGTGAAAAAGTATCAACGCAATCAGAAGCCGTTAGATCGATTTGGCGTATGTACGTAAAATATTGTCCATTTTAAACTAAATACATACACTTGGAGTGATACCGGTCACACCGCGCCTCGGATTGAGACCCCACCCTTTCCCCTCGGCTGTCAAAAATCATAACCAGATAGTCGAAGGGTGATTTTGACAGCCGAGGGGAAAGGGTGGGGTCTGAAGACATTGTAGGATATGTCGAAGGGTGATTTTGTGTGTGACCGGTATCACTCCAAGTGTATGTATTTAGTTTAAAATGGACAATATTTTACGTACATACGCCAAACTGATTTAACGGCTTCTGATTGCATTGATACTTTTTCAAAATGATCAATGAATCATGTGTGATGTGTACGATTCAACACCGCATCAATCCGAGGCCCAGTGTGGCCGACACCACTCACAGTGTCACTGTTTTGTTAAAAATGGACTTATTTTTAAGTGAAATCAACAACTGACATACGGAAAACCGACCAAACGCATTGGGATTCTATTGAAACTTAAGGACAATGATCCATGGGTCAAATGTGACGTGTACGAGTCAACCCCGCCTCAATCAGAGGCGCGGTGTGACCGGTATCACTCCAAGTGTATGTATTTAGTTTAAAATGGACAATATTTTACGTACATACGCCAAACCGATCTAACGGCTTCTGATTGCGTTGATACTTTTTCACAACGATCAATGACTCATGATACATAGAGAAATTCACTGGCCACCTTCGAGAATGATCTGAAGCACAAACCATGACAGCATTATGTTTTTAACTTCAGCACCTCAATTGAGAATGTGACACCTTTCAGGACTTGGCGCCATTGTATTTCGTTTCGTCCACTGAATGGGTCTATCGTTTTATTTAATTTTTTTAACTTCAGTCAAATATTCTAGAAAGATGTCGCGGTAGATCCTTCACCATTTTGTTTTGCTGAACATCTCATTACATTGTTAAAAAAAAGAAGGGTGTCTTGCATGGGCAATACGTTCTTATATTGAAGATGATGCACTCCCATTTATTCGAACCCACATGGTTAATTATTTTGTTTAAGCCTAATGATTGATTTAATTATTGTGGAACACATAATCATGAAAATCGTATGATGGTTGTACCCAGATAGGACTCCAATTCATTGGTTAAATCTATTGTCTCATGATATGTTATGTATGAGATTAGGGAGTAAACCTAGTCCATTAAAATGGGAGTGCATCATCTTCAATACAGGAACGTATTGCCCATGCAAGACACCCTGCTTTTTTTTAACAATGTAATGAGATGTTCAGCAAAACAAAATGGTGAAGGATCTGCCGCGACATCTTTCTAGAATATTTGACTGAAGTTAAAAAAATTAAATAAAAGGATAGACCCATTCAGTGGACGAAATGACATACAATGGCGCCAAGTCCTGAAAGGTGTCACATTCTCAATTGAGGTGCTGAAGTTAAAAACATAATGCTGTCATGGTTTGTGCTTCAGATCATTCTCGAAGGTGGCCAGTGAATTTCTCTATGTATCATGAGCGTTCTAATGCATATCTTGTTTGGAAGATCATTGTAGTAGACAAAGATCTAAAAGTGGGGGATGTGTGCATATCTGAGCATGTCTTTAGTAGTGTCCCTCAAAATGTCTTTAAACTGACCATCTTGAGATGTATCTAAACTTGTGACTTTCTTTCAAATAGTGACTCTTTTCAGAACTGCGGGAGTTAACATTTCTCCAACATATTCACACACAAAATCACCCTTCGACATATCCTACAATGTCTTCAGACCCCACCCTTTCCCCTCGGCTGTCAAAAAAACCTAAAAGACAATGGCTAGCAATGATCATTCCAAAATGCATTTAAACTGAAACCTTCCAGAAAAAAATAGAGTACAATACCTGCAAGTTGTAACTTAGGTCGCTTTGCACAAGCCGATTTCCACATTGTTTGTAGCAACCACATTTTCTCCAACACTCTAATGATCTTCATTGCTTCATGTCTTTTATACTCTTCCAGAAACCCTTCTCTAAGAAGGTCAACTATCGTGTATGCATACTCACCTTCAAATGTGACGTGTACGAGTCAACCCCGCCTCAATCTGAGGCCTGTTGTGGCTGACACAACTCCAAGTGCCTCTGTTTTGTTCAAAATGGACTTATTTTTAAGTGAGAAATCAACAACTGACATACGGGAAACCGACCAAACGCCTTTGGATTGTGTTGACACTTTAGGACAACGATTCATGGGTTATATGTGACGTGTACGACTCAACCCCGCCTCAATCCGAGACGCGGTGTGACCGGTATCACTCCAAGTGTATGTATTTAGTTTAAAATGGACAATATTTTACGTACATACGCCAAACTGATCTAACGGCTTCTGATTGCATTGATACTTTTTCACAATGATCAATGACTCATGTGTGACGTGTACGATTCAACACCGCATCAATCCGAGGCCCGGTGTGGCCGACACCACTCACAGTGTCACTGTTTTGTTAAAAATGGACTTAATTTTAAGTGAAATCAACAACTGACATACGGCAAACCGACCAAACACATTGGGATTCTATTGAAACTTAAGGACAACTATCCATGGGTAAAATGTGACGTGTAAGATTCAACCCCGCCTCAATCAGAGGCGCGGTGTGACCGGTATCACTCCAAGTGTATGTATTTAGTTTAAAATGGACAATATTTTACGTACATACGCCAAACCGATCTAACGGATTCTGATTGCGTTGATACTTTTTCACAACAATCAATGACTCATGTGTGACGTGTACGATTCAACACCGCATCAATCTGAGGCCCGGTGTGGCCGACAGCACTCACAATGTCACTGTTTTGTTAAAAATGGACTTAATTTTAAGTGAAATCAACAACTGACATACGACAAACCGACCAAACGCATTGGGATTCTATTGAAACTTAAGGAAAATGATCCATGGGTCAAATGTGACGTGTACGAGTCAACCCTGCCTCAATCAGAGGCGCGGTGTGACCGGTATCACTCCAAGTGTATGTATTTAGTTTAAAATGGACAATATTTTACGTACATACGCCAAATCGATCTACCGGCTTCTGATTGCGTTGATACTTTTTCACAATGATCAATGACTCATGTGTGACGTAACACCGCATCAATCCAAGGCCCGGTGTGGCCGACACCACTCACAGTGCCTCTCTTTTGTTCAAAATGGACTTATTTTTAAGTGAAATCAACAACTGACATGCGGCAAACCGACCAAACGCATTTGGATTCTGTTGAAACTTAAGGGAAATGATCCATGGGTCAAATTTGACGTGTAAGAGTCAACCCCGACTCAATCCGAGGCCCGGTGTGGCCGAAACCACTCAAAGTGCCTCTATTTTGTTCAAAATGGATTTATTTTTAAGTGAAATCAACAACTGACATACGGGAAACCGACCAAACGCCTTAGGATTGTGTTAACACTTTAGTACAATGATCCATGGGTCATATGTGACGTGTACGAGTCAAACCTGGGGTGGATTACATGGCTTTCCTACATGGAATATATCCCACTACACGTCTTTAATGAGCCAGCTACGCAGTTTATCCCTTGTACAGATACACAGGAAGAATCACACGAGATCGACGTCATGTACTAACATAGGGCAAGGGTGCATAAGAGGACACAAGATCAAAGGGTAACACGTATATGTTTTTTAACATGCCATGTAATTTCCTATTGATATGACATGTATATTCACACAGGCAGCTGAACATTGGAGTTACCCAAGGTAAAGCGACAAGGCATGTGACCCTTTAAATGACACATAATTTTATGTACCATGATTGATCTCTTTGAACACTATATCAAGGACATATTTCATTAGGGTTGGCTCCCATGATCCTTCCTAGGATGGTTTTGGTATCTTTTCCGACTTACGGTAGTACGATCGCTTCAGCAGGACGTCCTAGACATAGTTGGAGTCTCTCTGAAAGTCCTGGAGTGAGATCATATATCTATTTTTGAGGTCCAGGTAGAGTCATGTATCAACGCAACCAATCCTACCAGACATCGATCCTATATATAGAATGTTAATCTTGATGTCTCATTACAGTCCCCCAATTTATGATATGTTACCTTTTTTGTATTAATATACATAATTACTAAGGGTGATGGTTGGGAGAGTTAGGATATCCTTTTTATGTATTGCAGAATGATTCAAGGAGCACGGGCTCTGCACGATTTGTCAAAACCAAGTGGCAATCCAAGGAGAAACAATGCATAGTGGAATGTTCTAGTATTTATCTTCTGAGTTGTGTAGGAATATTTTGTGATACTATGTAATGAGGTAGTTTTGGTTTCTGGGTAGATGGTAGCTAACTCATGGTAAGAACACTGTTTGGTTGGGTTGTGATCAGTTGATGACATGCTTGTGGTTGATATACTGGTTTTTGTGCAGGTCTGTGGTTGATATACTGGTTTTTGTGTAGGTCTGCTCGGCTGGCTGTACTAGTGCAGGTTTTTTATTAGCAGCAGGCAGGGATTTAACAGTGCTTTTTTAGCGCTGTTAAAGGTGACATTTAACAGCGCTAAAAAAGCGCTGTTAAAGGCAACATATAACAGCGCTTTTTTAGCGCTGTTAAAGGTTTCCTTTAACAGCGCTTTTTAGCGCCATTAAAGGTGACATTTAACAGCGCTTTTTTAGCGCTGTTAAAGGTGACATTTAACAGCGCTAAAAAAGCGCTGTTAAAGGACCCCCCCCTTTATCAGCGCTGAGCTTTACAGCGCTTTTCTAGCGCTGTTAAAGCCCGATTTTAGCGCTGTTATTGCCCGTTTTTGTAGTAGTGTCCCACAATAAAATAAATGAGGGTAACATGATTCATCACTTTCTGTGATTATCAGGTTGCCTCTTTAGACTTTTGTATTCACCACAACACCTTGACGAGTGGTATTCTATTATTTCATAGAACTTTTCCCAATGATCAAAGATCATCACTGATGTCTCTTCATAAGAGAGGTCATTCTCCAATGGTACCACCTCTTGATTTAGTACATGTGATGTGTCTAGTATGTACTTCCTCAAGAGTGATACATGGAATACATCATGTACATAATTTAGGTTTGGTGGGAGTTCAAGTCAATAAGCCACTTCTCCGGTGCAATCAAGGGTCTTAAAAGTGATAATGTACTTTGGACTAAGCATTACCTTCTTACCAAATCTCATAACTCTATTACAAAGTGATATGCGGAGGAATAACATGGAACTAGAATCAAACACTTAGTCTCATCAATAATTATCAGCATAGCTCTTTTGTTGACTCAGAGCAGCTTTAATGTGCTACAGTATGGTCTTAACCTTCTCCACCACTTCTTTGACCATTTTGGAACCTAAAAGTTTTTTCTCTCCATCTTCATCCCAACATGACAATTTTCGGCACCTATTACCATAAAGGGATTCATAATCATCCATTGGGATGCATGAGGGTAAACTATTATTGTAAGGGAACTCAACTAGAAAAAGATGTTTATCCCATCCTCCTTCGAAGTCCACTGAACATGGACTCAACATGCCCTCATGGTTTTGGATAGGCCTCTCAGATTATCCATCAGTTTGAGGATGATAAGCCTTACTAATGTTCAGCCCAGTATTTCAAGCATGTTGAAGAATCTTCCAAAACATAGAGGTAAATCTTGGATCTCAAATGGATACAATAGATATTTGTACTCCATTCTGCCTTACCACTTCTCTAATATATATATCTGCCAGTTTATCCAATAAAAAATCCTCTTGAATTACAATGAAGTGTGCAGTCTTTGTAAGATGATCCATAATTAACCATATAGCATTATTTCTTTTGGATATCTTTGGAAGTCCAGTGAAAAAGTCCATGGTGATTTTCTCCCATTTCCATGTTGGTATGGGTAACGATTGCATCATCCCATTAGACTTCTACCTCTAATCCATCAAATTCTAACATACCATACACATTGATGTATACTCAGAGATCTCATTCTTCTTGTTATCCCACTAATAATTCTCTTAGAGATCTCGATACATATTTGTGTTTCCTATGTGAATGGAGAAATTTGAACTATGTGAATCATCAAATGTTCACTCTTTAACTTAGGATTTGATGGAACACAAAGTCTTCTCCCAAATATCATAATTCCTTCTTCATTAACATTTAACTATGAGGATTTCTATTTTCTAACAGTTTCCACATCCTTATGAATAACCACATCATCCTTTTGAGCATCCTTTAACTCTTCCAAAAGAGATGGTTGATCAATAATTACTCAAATGATTGATTATGTTCCTTTCTTTTTGATTCCCATGTCCATCTTCATCAAATCTAAGAATATTGGGACCTTTTCATTTCTCATCAATGATATAATCACTGGGTCGTATCTACTTAGAGCTTACACCACATTGTTTACATTCCCAGGGTGGTAATGGATTAAGCAGTCATAGTCTTTGATCAGCTCTAACCATCTTCATTGGCGCATGTTCAACTATTTATATGTGAATACATACTTGAGGATTTTGTGATCTGTATATATTTCACACCTCTCCCCAAATAGGTAATGCCGCCAAATTTTTAAAGAGAATATTACTACATCCAACTCCAGATCCTGTGTTGGATTTTTTTTCTCATTAAATTTCAATTTCCTTCGACCATAGGCAATGACTTTTTCATTTTTCCTCAACACACAGCCGAGGCCCTTTTCAAAGCATCAATGAATACCACAAAAATTTCTCCACTTTTGGGTGGTGTGTGCAGGGGTGCAGGGATACACCTCTTTTTTAACTGCTTGAATCCATCTTCTCATTCATCACTCTAAGAAAAAGTTACTACCTTCTGAGTTATCTTGGTAAGAGTATTGGAAAATCATGAGAAATTTCTCAAAAATCGGCGATAATATCCAGATAACCCCAGAAAGTTATGGATATTCATTACCAATGTTGTCCTGGACCATCCCTTAATTGCTAATATATTAGAGGGATCTATAGATGTTCCGTTTTTTGTGATGATATGACCTAACAATGAGACTTCCTTTAACTAGAACTCACACTTTCTGTACTTTCCATAGAGCTTCTCCATTTACAAGGCCTCTAGTATAGTGCTTAGATTCTACTCATACACCTCTTTGGGTTTGGTGTATATTATAATATCATCTATAAATATAATGAAAAATATGTTGATTTTATCACTAAAGACTCTATTCATCAAGTCCATGAAGATTGATTGAGCAATATTGAGTCTAAATGGAATTAATAGGAATTCATATTTCCCGTATCTTGTACAAAAAGCAGTCTTGAGGATATCCTCCTTCTTCACCCATACTTGATAATATCCTAACCATAGATCCACCTTGGAAAAGTATTGTGCTCCATGTATTTGATTGAACAAGTCATCAATTCGTGGCATAGGATTGTTTTTCTTTATTGTGATTTTGTTTATCTCACAATAATCAATGCAAAGGCACATTGACCCATCCTTCTTCTTGATGAAGAGGACTGGTGAACCACGTGGTGAAGCACTTGGGCATATAATCCCTTTAACTAGATTCTTCTGTAGTTATTTTTTTATCTCCCCAAGTTCAAAAACAACCATTATATATGGATTCCTGGATATTGGAAAATCCTCGAGTATAAGATCAATTTAGAATTCAACATCTTCTATAGGAGTAGGACCAAAAAATTCATTGAGAAACACTTCGGAAAATTACCTCAAAATAGGAATGTATTCAAGGATGTTTTCTTCCATAGACTAAATCACCTGAGTAGGATACGCATTCCCATAGGGAAGTAATATCCATGGTTGAGATGATTTTGCTAAAAAAGATTCATCCTCCTCCTTGCACTTGTACAGAATCAGGGGTCGATTCTCCATATGGAGAGTGATTTACCTCCCATGGAAATTTATTTTGGCTATATATAATGAAAGTCAATCCATGCCAATAATTGTCTAAAATTCCACCTGAGGGAGTATGTCGAGGTTCTCTGAGAAGTTTAATCCACAAATTATGACAAGGTAGAATTTATATTCCTAGGATGCAATGATTCCCCCTTTTTTTCTCACTGACATCATTACTTCCATATTTTTGGGTGGTGTTGGTATTGTTCTACTATACTTTTAATATATAAAAGAATGCATAGAACCATAATAAAAAGGTATATTTTCTAATATTGAATGAATAACTAGTATACCTATCACCGCTTCGTTGTCGGGGTTCTCTTCGGTGGTAGTCATAGAAGAAGCTCGCCCTGGCTACGTTGGAGGTTGTTGGTTGCCTCCAAAAACCCTTGGCTTAGGGCCCTAGATTAAAAAGTTCCTTGGTTATCTAAGGTTGAATCAATGACCAACATGTTGAGGGTCTAATAGAGCATTCCTCTCCTCTATTGTAGTCGTGGGTGTTTCTTGTCAGCATTTAATTGCTAGGTTCCTTCTCCTCCACACGTAAAACATTTTCTCATCCCCTACATGCAATTTCTAGGGTGCTTCTATCTGCACCTTTGGCAAGTGGGGTGCTGGATTTTCTTAGCACTGTCAGATTTATTGATCAGACTGACAGAATTAAATTCTACCTTACACTAATTATCCCCATGATACCCCTGAGATTCTTTGATCTCCATTTAAACTTTGAGGTCACATCAGTCAATTTTCTCATAGCTCTCGAAGTCATGGATTACTAGGGCTTTCCATGGGATAGGTTTTATCCCACCAAAGAAGTGGTCAAACTTGAATTTTTGGGTAATGAAAAAGTAAGAGGCATATAATGCATGCGTTGTGAAGTTTTCCTCATACGCTCCGATGGATTCAACGTCTTTTTTCTTCAGGGAAAGGAAGTCCCTTTCCATCTTATGTTAGAGGGTGCGAGGAAATTTTTTATTGAACTACATTTTGCAGAAATACATCGATTCCAACACCTCGATATCCTCATGAAGCCTCATATTTTTTATCAATGTCCACCATTGATCAGATTAACCCTACATACGATAAGAAGCTAGAGAAACCTTATCTTGTTTGAAACATTTAAGGATAGAGAATATATTTTCAATTGAGTTTATCCATTGTTCTACAATTGAGGGATTAGATGATATATTAAAAGTAGGAGGCCTTTTTCTCATAAATCTCTTGATTGCGAATTTTTATTTTATAGTGGGGTTAAAGATTCCACTTGACCAATGTTTCTATTACAAAAATGAGTTAATTGAGAGATTATCGTGAAAGAGTTTGTGATTCCCACTCCAATCGGATTGGGAATCTCATTAGAACATTCATCACATTGATCATTACATCAGTTGTTAGCCTGGGTCCTCCTATTACAGGTCATTGGCTGGAATAAAATGAATTTTAAGGGTAACACATAAAGGGGAATCCAATAACAGAAAGTGATAACTTATATATTACTTTTATTTCCATAACTTATGAATTTATAGGCTTTAATCTATGTTATCCATGATCTACTTCCCATCATATATTCTTAGGGGGATTTTTTTAATTTGTCTAAAAATGGTCTTTACTAAGATTATGAATTTACCAAAGCATATCCCCCAAGAGTGTCATAACCAAGAGTGCAGTAAGGCCCGTTTTTATGCACAAGTTCCTATTCGAGTCTAGCTCAAAGCAGTGTTTTCATGTTTTAACCCTAGATATATATGTCCCAGAGCTCCCTCTACCTACTCGTATCTGGGAAGAGATTCATTTTCCTATTAAACTACTTACTCAATAGTAAATTTTTTAGGGTTTTCTTTATTATACTTAGTATTATCCCTATGGATTTCCCTAGGGTTTTCTAATCCTGATCCCAAAAATAACTAAACCTATCCTCTGATACCAACTACAACAACCATGATCATTATTACACACATAAACATAATTTATTACATAGAATATTCAATTGATACAATATATAATATCAATTGATCATGTGTCTTGGGGCTTAGGAACATTAGATAATAACTTAAACATGAAATACACATCTTTATTTAAAACTCCTACTACATGACCACACACATTCCTTCGTACTTAGTGTTGCATGGGGTAGCCTGAGGAAACGAATTAGAAAAGGGTAAGATATAAAGCCAAATAATGGAGTAAATAAGGAAGAACATAAATAATATATTACATGTTAGGAAATATCCATATCAATGGATATTAAGAGAAACATGAACATAAGTTCATGATATATCATGAATATCATAACATGGAAATATGGAAACAACATTTAACATGATATTAGCATGAGCCAAGGATAAATGAACATGGATAATGAGTAAAGCCTCATTTAACTTGAATTAGCGAGATTAAACCATCTTTTAAATTTACATATCATGATATTAATCTTTTCTCAATTCATTGGAGTGCTATCAGGGTGAACCCTTTAAAAACATTTCAATTTGTGCATAACTGTGCCACATAGATCATACAACATGGATTCATTAAAAATAATTATTTATTCCAATAATAAGAGGTGTGTATTAAATAAATTTCAGTCCTAAATAAAAAAGAACATTTTCATAAAGGTGAATACCCTTGATAGGAAAATGAGTACGGTATTCACTTACATGGTGATTTTGTCATGTAAATCTTGTTGTAACATTGGCAGTGTAACAACATCAAATAGAAAATGTAAAATGGGTTGATGAGATATAAATGTGTATCTCATAATTTATAAATGAAATGGACATTATTCTTGATTTAACATAATATCCTAACATATTTAATTGAATATAGATTCATAAAATAAAATAATTTCTTGAATGTAAATGAGAAGAGAGAAATTCCATACGAAATTTTGGCATGGTAACAGGTGTACATGGGGGGAATTAATGAGAAAGAAAGTGTTATCCTGTCATTAAAACATAAGAAGGGAATTATGGGGGAGGAGAAAAATCATACCCCAATATTTTTAATTGAAAATAAAATGGTATAACAATATAATGAAATTTGGACAAAAATGAGAAATGAAGAATTCCCTTACATGGAAGTGTGATCCCAAAGGATTGGGAGAGGATTGAGGGAGGATTCTTTGGAACATGGGGCACTGTGAGAGAATTAAATAAAGTGGAGGGAATAATTTGGCCATGCTCCAAAGGTTTTTAGTGAAGAATAAGTGGGAGCTTAGGTGAGTTTATATAGGAAAAGAGAGGGGATTCTTTATTATTTAAGTTTTGGACACTACACATTATACTAATCAAAACCACAAACCATACCATGGGTTTTTACCATTTTTTTTCAAAGTGTATTATAAAACCTTATTTTATAAGTTCAATTTCCAAAATTTTTAAAATATTAGGGTTTCATATGTGGAGTTGAGTCCTACTCTCAAGGAAATCATTTAAAAAGTTGAAATGTTTAATCAGTTTTGGATGGTCCACTAAGGATTTGTAAAATAAATCAAGAAAAAATAAAATCATATTATTTTACTGGTAAAAATATAATGGGAGAAAATACCATTTTTAGTATTTTATTACATCACTATTGGGTCATTATGATGTCATTAAACACATTATATATTTAAACGATATTTAATTTTTACCCAAAAAATCAACTAGTTTATAAAATTATGAAAAATTCACTATTAGATAATTTTGACATCATGATTAAAAATATAAAATTTATTTTATCTATGTAATTTTCTAAACATTTGAATTTTTAGTTTTAAAATAAAAACTGACATTTATAAAAAATTCAATGGTTTTGACAAAAATGACTTTCCAACCTTAATAAAAATTACAATTGTATTCATAAAAATTATACTCTCATTTATATTTAAATAAAAGTAATTTAGTAGTAATATTTTTTAAAAATATTATTTAATTAAAAAATTCATTAATTCATCAAAATATATTTATTAATTTAATATTATCTAAAAAATACTATTTGTGATTTAAAAACAATTTACAATGTAACAATAATAAAATGAATGTGTATTCTTTATTCTATACAAAAATAATGCACATAATCATAGTGCTAGGGTCTTGTTACATAACCTCTTGTAACACCTTCATAATACATAAGGGTAAGGTGTGAGATGTTTTAGACTCTTGAGGAGGCTCATAAAACATGCCTCGGGTGGTAATCCCTATTAACTTCTAATTCTCTCATAGGTGGTTCCGTTCAAGCTTAACGTGTTGAAGCTCAACTTGGGATTGGTCAAGAGTGGGGCCCAGTGACACTAACTTCTTTCCGAGCTCCAAAAAATGGGATTCGTATGGAGAAATTCTACCTGATGAGGCCATCGCTTCCTTTGTCTGAGTGAATTGGATTTTTTAGAGCAATATATTTATACTAATCATGTGATCACTATTCAACTGTAATATTTTCAATGGTAACAATTATTAATGGTATTTTTAAATCCAAAAACATATTACCAAGTAAGTGAATATATTTTATCTAACCAATTTATATAATAATATATTTAATTAGATAAATATGAATTATTATTAAAAAAAATTAGGTCATTACATTAACATATAGTAAAATTTTTCATTTTCATGATGTTGTAAATACTCTTCACTAAATATAAGCTTGTTTCATACCCAATTTTGTTGTCAATAAATTTCCATAAAACTAATATTAAACAAATATGACATATGAAATTAACTTGGGATGTAATAATACTTAAATGGAATAATCATACAATCGACTTCAAAACATATCACTCTTACAAATTGAATAGTCATATGTCTGACTTCCATACCCAATGTGTTGGAGGTTATAACATAACCACCCATCCTATGTTTTTCATGGAACCACCCAAATTTGGTTTATCATTTAACCAACTATCATTAGTTTATCATTTAACCACCCATAAAATGTAAAATTACCCTTCAATAAACATAACACAAAAAAAATATTTCAATAATCAAAATTTTACTCATAAAATTCCTTTTCTAATCAGAAGAAGTCATTTCAGAAGGTTGAAATATTCATTCCATTTACAAAACCATTTAAAACATTTAATAAAATTTATTTTGAATAAATGTTTCCCAAGCCACATTTATACTTTTTAAAGTTTTAAAAATTCATGTACATATAAATAAAATCATAAAAATAATTTTTAAAACATTGACATGAAATAGATGGTTTTAGAAGAATAAATCTGTAAACCATTTAAAACAATGTTTTAGTTAGAGTCACATACCATTAGAGAAACACTTGAATAAAAATAAATAAGGTATAAAATTAAAAAATTGAATATTATTATAATATACTAATTCATTATATATGGTGAAAAAAGGTTTTTATATACCTTATATGATATTAAAGGTGCATAACATCAAGATATGCCTCAATGAAAGGAGACTGTTACAAAGTCCATTACGTTAAGTTCGATTTTTCATGTTTGCCCCTGGTTCTTCCTGAATAATAAACATAGGTTAATGTATAATTTCCTGAGAACGTTTTTAAAGTTTATTATTTCTTTTATATACCTTATTACCATGTTATAAAAATTACTTAATTATTTATGTTCACATTGGGTGTTGTGTCGATATTCTATACTCGAGTCAAAAATGAACTTGGTATGATATCAATAGTATATATGGCCATAAGTCCTTCATATATAGACTAATATTAATGAAATTATTATCATAATCATACAAAAATTATTCCTTTAAATCAAACCATGATGTTTAGTTAAGATAAATGAATAAAATTATAATCATGGAGATAATAAGTTGTACGTATGCGTGACTAACATTTCCATTTTTCAATGATATTTATGGAAATAAGGTAAAAATTAATTTATATTTACATAATTATAATTATAATTATTATAATATTAATAATCATTAGAATTTACTTATATATATCATAAAATTGACATTGTGAAAAAACAGTTCACATCGCTTCGTGGAGGTGATAATTCAAACATATGCACAAACGATGTTATCATTTTTATATGCATGGATAGTAGGATAATAATCGATATATTATTATCTTATAATTATAAATATTTTATGAAAATTATATAAAAATATTAATTCCATTATTATCACCAGTCATGAGAGTTGGGTGTGGAAAACGAATTAGATCAGTTCTTGGAGGTGATAGCCCACAAGTACGCACAAAGAACTAATTCCTTTCCCATTAAATAGAAGTGGATGAGGATTTATGTGATAATATTAACATAATAAAATATATGTATATTTAGTATTATAGAGTTATTATTACATCTTGGTAGAAGAATATTTTATGTAAGTAGAAGAAGATATAAAATAGAAACACTTAAAAAATGATACATCTTCTTCAGTTGATCACCTTTGAAGAATTCCTTAACAACTCTAAGGAGGGTTTTATTCATAAAATTGCATAAATAATGTGGGGAGGTATTCAAGTAAGTATTTAGGGTAGATATTATACAAACTAAAAGGCTTAGGATGTGTGAGTATTAGAGAAGTCTGGGAACCTTTTGGTAAGAGATGGGAGGGGAACTATTGGAAACTCTTAAAATATTAAATTCATATTAATTTAATTTCGGTTCCAAATGGTCCCATGATAATTTATTTATTATATAAGATTATTTTGGTTTGAAGACCTATCATCTAAAAAATTTAAATGTTTTAATATTTTTTTGATCCTTAACTTTTTGTTTTAACTCATTTTAACTCTTACCATTTTATTAAGTAATTTACACTTAGAGGGTTAAAATAATTTCCAAATCATGCCAAAGGTCTAATGAATGATTCATTAATAGACTCTATAGAGATAAACGAATAATTTGGAAGATGAATAGATTATTTGGAATTTTATATCATTTAGTTAAATATTTTATATTTTTAAATATGAGTTATGTCAATTTTGACACAATTCATTATATGACTTTTTTTAAATATCATAAAAACTTGATTCCCTCAAAAAAATACATTAACTCAATACTAAAATATCATATTCATCCATAAAATTAGTGGATGTAATCATGTGTTTTAAATTATATTAATTTTAATATTATAAATATCATTTATTTTATTCTTCCTTTAATAAATATATTATTGCATCATAATTATGTCAGAATTAATTTTTTTTATTTAATTCCTAAAAATTATAAATAAAGTACCATAATGTAGAAAATATTTTTAAATTTCTATTCACTATTTATAGTCAATTTCATAACTTATCTTACCCCATATTCAATTTTTTTAGTAATAATACTCATGCCTTTTATACTTTTTCCTTTACTTTAAATTAAATGTTATAAATGTCATAATCACACCCAAGTGGCTTCCAATGGAAATAATTTCATCCTAAGGGTTTTCTTGGTCATAAATAACTCATCCAATAATATTAGGATAAGTGTTAGGGTAATTTTATGTTATTATAGTATTATGTTTACCCTTATTTACCAGACATACCCTTTAACTGTGGTAAGTAAAATAATAAAGATATTATTCACCAAAAATTATTTTGATCATATTAAACCAAATTTATTATTATGATTACAACCATGTAAGTTAGTTTCTAAAAATTTAATTAAATTAAGTAGAAAATTTTAATTTAAAAATTAATCTCATTGTAGAAATGAGAAAATGTGTTTTTAAAAATTATAAACCATCAAAATATTGACATGTGTTTATATCAAATTTCAATGTGAAATTACATCCAATAACCAAAATTTCATTAAGTTATAAAAACAAATAATATAAATATAATTTAAACCCAAATAAAATTATAATATAAAAATACAAATAAATTAAATGAAAGTGTATTTTTGAATAAAAATGTAGTATTTTTCACTATTCATTGAAATATGAATTTTAATAGAAAAATTCAAAAATTTCAACCAATGTAATTTTTTTTCTTTTTTCCAAATAAGAATTTTATTTTTTTCAAATATAACATATAAAAGAAACAAAAATTAAACTTTAAAAGGGTTCTCCATCAAAAATGGTATAACAATATTTTAAGAAAAATACTTCTTTTGTTTGTAAAATTGAATTTTTTCTTATATAATTTCAATAAAACTTTTAAGATGAATTGTAAACATTAAACTGAATGCATTACATATATATTTCAATAATAAAATATGATAATTATAATTTTATTATTTTATAATCTCTTTAATTCTACATTTAAATAGTTTTTCAAAAAAACACATCCTTTATATTAAATTGGTTTTTTTTAATTTTATATTTAATTTTATAAACAGTGAATCATTATCTAAATATGTGTAAACCATATTTTCATAATTTAGTTAATCCTTTATATTCCGACCATTATAATGGCTATGTGATAACTATAATATTAAATAATAATTTAATGTTTTTTATTTATGCTAAATGTGATGTATCATGTATGTCATCGAACCTAATTCTTACTTTTAGAAAATATAGATGATAAACGTAGTCATACTCACACATTAAAATTTTAATATATATTTTTAGAATCATGATCAGAAAAAATCCAGTGATCATTTCCTAAAAAATCATACTCACACATAAATATTTAAACATATCTATTTGTAATCATGTCCATGATTATCATAATAATATCATGAGATATGTATATCAAATTAACCAATTAATTGTATATAATTAAAAAAACATAAATTAAATAATTAATACCATACATATGTATTCCACAAGTTCATAAAACATTCAAAATTCCAGCATTTGAATAATCATGGAAAAGAAACGACTTTCATAAATATTTCATCGTTACATAATCATAACTTATAAATATAAATAACATAGATGGTACCATTAGATAACATCCCCATTGAAGAATAAAAACATCAAAGTATATTGACATAGTTGAAAAATACCTTTAATAGTGAATTCAATCTTTTATTTGAAAATACAGGAAAATATCATTTTCCTTCAGTGTCATTAAAAATAATAAATTTCATCATATAGAGAAAAATAATTTCATTTAAAATAATAGTGGAAACCTATAAATAAACTTTCAAATCAAAAAGATTTTATTAAGGAGTAATACCCTTTTTTGGTAAATGTTAAAAAGACACTAATTTTAAACATTTAGTAAAAATTCCAAATTGCCTCATTTTGAAAATGATATTATGATTAATTTTAAAACATTGAAAATAAAGTAAAATATGGATGAAATTGAATTTAGATAATAATTTTATTAAAAAAAATAATATTCTTGAAAAAATCTTAATGAACATGAACATGGAAGAAAAATTTGTTTGACCAAAGAATAAATAAAGTCAGCTTTTCTCAAAAACAATTTGTCAATAGTTTTATACACTAAGGAGAGGATAATGAAAGGTAAACATATAAAACCAAAAATAACCAATAAAGATGAAAATATATGGGTTTTAAATTGTATATATAATACACTTTTCCTTAATGTAAATTTAACAATGATATTATGAAAAAGGAATGCAGTAGTTTCATGAATCCCTTACTACAAGTCTTGTCTTACTTCATATGTATTAAAAAATCCATTATAATAAATATAAATTTAGTTTAAATACATAACATAACTATATTAATATATACATATTAATATATTTAATTTCATTATAATTTCTAATTACCCGTTTTATTAGAAAGTATTCATAAAAATCAATATTCTAGTGAACACTAGTCTGTTTTCCATGCATGTTATGGTAGGTTGATTCCGATAATTTCAACTTGGTCAATTTTTAATCATATCCAAAATATTAATCATGTAATTAATATCACATATAGTCAATATATATATATATATATACTTTTATAACCATTTGAGTGAATTGATGATGAAAAATGAATTACATCACTTCGGGGAGAGCGTAGACCGCACACACACACACACGTGTGTTGTTTTTAATTTTCTAAGGATGGAATGAAATAAATTTAAATTATTATTATTATTTAAATAATTAATATTATATATTAAATATTAAATATATTCAGTAAATAAATTTTTAATACCATCCATGTAAACTGAAAATGTAAAATGAATCACATCAATTTGTAGAGGTGGTAATCCACAAGTATGCATGACTGACGTTATAGTATTCAAACGGATGAGAAGGTAAGATGATAGATAATATATTATAATTAAAAAAAAAATAATTTCATAAATATTATATATAATCATTAATTTTATCTTAATAATAAAAAGTGAAAAGTGGTGATGAAAAATGAAATGCATCGCTTCGTTGAGATTGTATTCTGTATGTTCACACAACAAATGTTTTATTTTCAAAAGGTTGGGAAGGAGATGAAAAATTATTGTCCCATAATAATATATATATATATATATATATGATATGGTATTAATTTTTTTAGTATATATAAAATATATTTTGAGGATTTCGATGAATAAATAAACATTGAAAGAATAAAGTAAGATGATTAGATCTTCTTTGAGAGAGCTACATTAGATTACAACTTAATCCTTCATAATATAGAATTAGTGTAAGAACATAAGCTAAAAAATAAAAAAAATTATGATAAAAAGTGTTTTGGGTAGGTCTTGGATAATCTATAGTACTCAATAATTTTTGAATAAATAAGGAGAAGAAGTGTCCTTTTATAAGTGAGGGGAGGGACACACATGTAATTACTTAAAATATTTAAATAATAGTGTCACTTCAATGATAATGTAGATCCAATGGACATTAAATATAATTTAATATAATATAGTTTTTAAAATTATTCAACCAATCATATTTAGACTATTATAAGAATCATTTTTACACTTATCTCTTAGTTAACCCCCCCACCCACCCCGATGAACTCATTTTAAATGTAACTATGGTAATAGATTTTGTATTATTTTTTTATTCTTTCTAAAAATGAACTATTTGAAAATTTAGGAAATTATAATTCCAAAAATGGAATCCATTTTATCAAATTAATTTTCTATAACCTTTTGAAATTAATTTTAATATAATCACTTAAAAAACAATAAAAACTATTTTTTAATATGTTTTTAATATAAAAAAAATATATTCTCATTACATTACAATTAAAAAAATTAGATTAATTTTAAAAAATTAATAGAATATGTAATATATATGTTTAATTAAAACCATTCATCAATAGTTTTTAATTTAATTTATTACGATAGAAACACATTTCATGCATAAATTTTTTTTTAGAAAAACTATTCCTTTTTATCTTCAAATGATTTATTTTCGTTTATAACCAATTTCATACCATTGAATTAAAATTATATATGTCTAAAAAATAATTTTTTATAATTTTGTTAGTCATATTACTAATCACCAATCAAACATCTATGTGATATTTGTCACATTAAATAATGATATTTAAATTATATATCAGTGTTTGTTTAAACTCGGTGTTTCATATAATGAAAGAAGTTAAAGAAATAAAATTTATTTCAAGGGGAAAATATCATTAGATATTTATATTTTAAATTGCACATCCTTTTAATATTCTCACCATTGAAATTTCATCACTCTAATGAAAACATCTTAGGATACTTTTTAAATATCACATCCTTGGGTTCCCATGTATATTCATAAAATTTATTGGTTTTGAACCAATCATTGTCCATGTGAGAGTTATTTTTTCACAAAATATTATCTATATGATCAAAAATCTCCTCTATTTGTTATTTATAATAAATATCATGTTATTGTTGTAGAATAATTGATTTCATCACATATTGAGGATCAGGTTAGTACTTTATTAAAAGCGATATACAGAACACATAATGAAATTGAGAGTGATTCGATGGAATAACCATGTAATAAGAAACCATACCAATCCAATAAAGAATATCAAAAGAGAAAATATATCTAGATATAATAATTCCCTTATTCCATGTATAATAAACAAATTATTAAGAGATATTCATAGAAATACCATGTCACTAACATTAAACACTAGATCTTGCTAATAATTTTCAGAATAACTTTTTTGTCCATTATTATCTACCTTGTTGTGATGTTTAATATATCTAAACGTATCTTGAATTTTCTTGTCTATATTAGGTACTAATAGATTCCATTCCCTAACTTTATCACATTATATTGGATTTCTTCACTTCCTGTTATATAGGGCTTTATAAAGAGCCATCAGAATATTTGAGTGAAAGATATTATTTTTATGAAAACTATAATAGAGGAATTTGATTATCCCAAACACATTTTAAATCCAAAAAAATACTCTCTAAATATCTTCTATGGTTTTAATGGTCCTCTAAAATTGGCCATATTTTTTATAATGATATGTAAAAATAAATGTCATCTCTATATTCAAATCTTATTGAATAAATCATCATGACTTTGAGGAAAACCTTAGACCTTGATCAAATATGATAAGAGTGGTAGACTATACAACCTTAAAACATCCTTAATGAATATTCTAGTAATATTATCAAGAGATAAATATTATCTTATTGTAATTAAATTTAATATATTATTAAGGATATTGACTAGAATTCAAATAGTCTTATAGACTATAAATGTTTGCAGAGTCTGATTATGAAATTAGTGGTAATGTTTCCCAATTACAAAATGGTATGGTTAATTTTTATAACATCCCTTTACAATTATATCAATCATCTACAAAAATACTTATATACCCGAAATACTCTAGAATATCTCTTTATATGTTTTCCAATAAAAAATACTCATTCAAATATCTATGCATCATCATACTTTCAAGATTAATAGTGAATGATGAACTATGAGAATCATCTAACAACTCCTTCTTCATATATGGTATTGATAGGACACTTTATCAGTTAATAAACATTATTATCTCATCATAATCATGATTGAACTTAGGAACATTTCTCCTGTTATTTTTTTTTGTTCCACAACCTCCTTCTACACATATATAATCCTAACCTAGATAGATGGTTGAACAATCATATCAGATAGGTATGATTATTCCATTTTCCCAATGATTTCAATTCATATATTCTATAAATCCACAAGTATTAGATCTCTTTAAGTACTCTTCATTAAAAACCTTGCATGGTATTTCTGACTAAGAGAATTTTCAACCTTATTCTCCTTCATAGGGTGGTTGTGTACTGAAGAGTTATCATCTTTACTTAACTCCAACTATATCCTTTGTTTCATGTTTATCTTTTTATAAAATAATATATATATCAATATTATATATATATATATATATCTCACCACCCATGGTTTGGAGGAAGACTAGGAAACTCATTAACATATTCCGACAGAGTAATAATATCATCAATATTGAGTTTCTCATCAACCTTTTGAGATAAATATCCCTAAGGAATAGTTAATGAGACCCATACAATAGAAGTAGTTTCCATTGGCTATTCATATTCATCTGTGAGATGATAAAAATCATGGGATGATTAAAAATATAAAATATTGTTTCTTACTCTATAAATTTATATTGAATCTGTATATAGATAGAAAATAATTTATCATAATAATGTCAGATTCCACTAATGAATGAAAAGTTAAATTTTAATAGGGTATATTCTTAAAAAAAATTACATGAAATCCCTAACACTAGAGTGGAGGATAAGCATGTCAGGATTATTATTATCCAGTTTAGAAATAGACATAGAATAATACCTTCTATGGTCTAGGAGGTATCCCTTATATTAGACCATTAACTAGGATATTTTCCATGTTCCCCACGAATAATACCTTGAATTGTAAATTATAACTTTATAGGTTCTTGATTTATATCAATATAACTCTACATTTTCCTCTATTAATTTCTTACTATATTCCCTTCTTTCCCACATAAAAAACATATTCCCTATCATTTGATATATTTCAATGATTGCTTCCTCCAAAGTTATGGACATATAGAAAGATGAACATTCATTCCTCCATGTTCTTTATCAAATTAAATCCCATGAAAACCCATTTATCTCTTATTAATTTCATTTAGAAACTCAACCAAGTTGATATTATTTATAGTGACCCCAACCCCAATAGTCCATATAAATTTTCTACTTTATTACATCAGGATAAGATATAAGGAATTGCATCCCTTAGAAGGTAAAAATATAATAGTATAGTTAAAATACATATTTAATTGAAATTATTATTAAATTGAAAACATAAAATGCACAAATTATTTTCTTAGAGAATTTCTTTATTCCCCTCAGTGTATCCATACACATAAATCAAGAAACACTTACCAGTATACTTTGGAAAATAAAACATATAAAATGGGTGATCTAAAATACTGAGTAAGGTTAAGAGTATAGGGGAATCTATGAATATATAAGGTATAATAAATATATAAATATAAATAACTAAAAGAAGTTATATTTAATCAATTACTAGATCATTTTACAGAATAAAAAAATGATGATCAAATAATTTCATATAAATAATTACATGATTTTAATACTTAACCTTGGATATTCCAACTAATATAAGAATAACATAAAATATCAATAATTTAATTCATAATAATTTAATGCATGAAGTTTGAAATTTTAAAAATATCATTGGGGATTATTCCAAGACATATAATATTTTCTAGTCCTTGTGATAATATATCTATATAAATGGGTAAACCCACAAACAAAATCCAGTCTAGTTTGTCTCATGAGAATGACCAATGCATCAATGGTACATAGCTGGCCCTACCTATTGTATGAATTTTCCAATTCATTTTTTATATGAAAGAGGTGAAACACAAAGAATATAAACATTCGTATTGAAAAACTGGCTTACAAAATGTTAATAATTTCTCTATTCAATAAACATAATCATAAAAAATCTAGATTAATATGGTGAATGATAATAAAATTGTACATCCTTAGAAAAAAATGAACATAAACAATAGAAATAATTAATAATAAAGATATTAATACAACATATCCCAATGTAATCACAATATCAATATAGGTTTTATGTCGTTGATGAGTATAAATACTATAAAAATATCATTAAAATATTCTTTAAGAAAATAACCTTTTCACTTTGAAAGTATTTTTAAAACGAAAATTTCACAGAATTTTTTCAAAAAGATTATGTTTAGAAATAAATTTTAAATATTGTAAAAAATAATAAAACATTGGTTCATGACATTTTAAATTTTGGTACATGCCATACATGTTAACACAATAATTCTTTTCACATTTTTGGTAAAATCCAAAAATGCATTGTTTTGAAAATGAAATAAATATTACCTTCAAAAAAATTGTGATAAGTTAACATAGTTATAAATATCTTTAATAAATATTTTTTAAAATCATTAAATATTTTTTAAAACATTTATCAAAGACATGGGGTTTAATGAAAAAAATGGATTTCTAAAAAAAGTGATAAATATAATTAGATTTTCTTAAAAATATTTTATTAATCATTTTAAGTATCATTGAGTGTAAAAATTGCACTACTAATTTCAAATTAATGAATTAATTTAGTATTATAAAATATATTTATTTAAATAGATAATTTTCAAGTAATTTCTCAAAGGGAGATGTAAACATAAACATTCCTGAATAATGATGAGATTTTAAAATTTACCCTTACCAATTTGATAAATTTTGAATCATAAGCATAATGAATGAAATAAAATTAAATGAATCATCAAATTACATGAAGATAAATTAATTCATGATATGACATAAAAAAATTCACTATATACCCTACATTAAATAAATATGTGAAAAATAGGGCGTATATCTCACAGAAGTATAAATGAGACAAAAAACCCTTACCTTGAGTCTGACACATCTAGTATGTTCTTTATCTTATTAAATAATAAAATTATGTTAATTATTTGATCTCATAATAATGTTTTAAAATTTTATTGTTTCTCTTATTTCACTTATGACCATTTTATATGTTATTACAAAACAAATTAATTTTACATTAGATGTTTCGAGGATATTTGGTTTATGTGCCGAAAATAACTTTGGTGGGTTCACTATTATCAAAGAGGTCATTATTTAAACATATACAGAATAATCATTAAATAATTTTCAAATTATATAACAAATATAATTTTTAAAATAATCCTGAAATATCGTTATGAAAAATTTATTAATTAATAATCAAGGAGTTGGTTGGTCATACGCAAGCATGAGTAATGTTTCCATTTTTCGTTGATCATTATAGAAAAATTTTATTTAATGTTTTTTCATTCCATAATTATAATAATATCATATAAACCATATTATTTCTTTTAATATACTTATATATATCATCCATGTTTAGTGGTTATGAAAAGAGATTCATATCGATTCATGAAGGCGGCAATCCGCACGTACCCGAATGACATTATACTTTTTTAATGGAAGAAATAAAATGATATAGTGTATTTTAATAATGATAAATATGTCATGAAAATCATATAAATTTAATTTATATAACATATATTCATTAAATTGATCCTTATTACCACCCATGTAATTCCTTAGTGAAAAAACATATCACATTGCTTAGCGAGGCGGTAGCCCGCCACAGACATGAGCGACATTATCATATCTCCAATAGAATGGAAAGTAAAATTTAATATATGATATAATGAATAAATTTATATAATTATTTTATAAATATAATATAAATACTATATATACATCATTATACCTAATCATTATATGTGATAGTGGAAAAAATGAGATTTGTTCAAGAGGTCATATTCTGCCACATACCAGAAAGTTGATTTCGCAACCCATTTGATGGAAGTAGGGATATATTTTTTTCATTATATTAACATAAAATAATCTAATTATAATTAATATAATTAATTTATTATATTATATTTGTTTAATGAGAATTTAAGGAGGCTGAGGAAGAAATAAAATAAAAACGCCCATTTAAGAACGTTACCTATTCTTCAGGTATCCTCTTTAGGTATTCACCAAAATCCTTCCTAGGTTGAATTTAATCACAAAATAAGTATTCTAGGATGAGATTAAATAATTTGAGAATTTTTCTTTCCATGTATTGATAGAAAAAAGTGTTTTAAGATGTGAAGAATAGAGTAGAGGATATAACCTTCTTTTGGTGAGGTTAGTGACACACTTGTAATTTTTGAAAAGAAAACGGTGTACCAAATTTATTCACAACCAAATAGGGTTAAAAGGATAATAAAAAATAATTATACCTTATATAGTATAAATATGGTAATAAAATATATATTTTTACAACTATTTAGGTCATTTTAGCCCTTATCATTTTAGTTTAACCCCCAATAAATCCTTTTTTACCTTAACTATAGTAATTAATTTTTATTATTTTCACCATTAAATATGGTAAAACATTATGTTGAAATTATTATATGATATAATGTATTATTATTTAAAATATTTAATCTGTTTTTCCCAATTCCATTCACATAATTGAAATACTTCAATTTATAATTAATCTTAATGGTGTGATGAGAAAGTAAGTTTTCAAAGGAAAAATGTTAAAATGTTTACCATGTGTTTACATCCAAATTCAAAATTAAATTGATTAAAATGACCTAAATTTGATTTATATAAATTTTATTTAACTATTTGAAATTTTAAATCGATTTTAAATATATTTTATATTTATAATTAATATAAACAAAAAGGAAATTTTCAATTAAAACATAATATTTTTCATTATTCATCAAAAAATGAAACATTTAAAAAAATCACAAAAATTATCCCCAATATAAATATGATATTTTGATTTAAAAAATTATGTTTATATTTTCAAATAATTTTTCTATATTTGATAAAATTTAATTATAAGTTATGTGTGAAAAGCGTGATTAAACTTCCTTTTAGAAAAATACACCTTTACAAAACACATTTCTTTCTCTTATATATAGTTCTAATTTTATATCTAATAAATATATATCCATTATATTTATTTTATAGATTTATAAATCATATAATTTTATAATATATTTATTATTATTAATACCCTCTAATCTAACATCTAGTTTATAATGGTAATTTTTAAACAAAAATATTTTAATTGAGTATCGTGTTTCAGTCAAACCTGATGTTATGTGCATTGAAAGATATCAAAGGGATTTAATTTATTTAAAAATAAATATATTGTAAAATTTTGGGATTTTATATTCACTTATAGTCTTGGCATTTCATTCCATACATTCTATTTAATATGACATTCACATATTAAAATCTAGAGGTGTTATATTCTTCTCCATATAAATAAACCGCATCCCCAAAATTTAATCTTCATCCTGATAATCGAGGGTTTGTCATTTGAAAATACCCATATTTAATCCCACATAATTTTATGGGTTAATGAAACATAATCATTGTAATATATAATATAAATAAAAATCTCATATGGAATAACAAATAACTAAATTTTTATGTAGGAGAACATAAGTGGAAAGTGAAGATATGTACATGAAAGGAAAGAGTAAATGATAATATAGATTGATAGGTGTAATTAATCATTATAATTTTAATGGTTAATAGAAATTAAATTACCAAAAACCCATAAATTTTTTTATTTATAAGACCAACAGTATAATAAAAATGATTGTACAAGGATAATTTTTTTTTAAATATATTTTTCCTATAGTTAAGGAATTACATTACCATATACACTAAGGCTGTATGAAAATTTAATTAATTGATATATTTCTATTTCATAGACAAAATTTAAACTTTTTTATGTGGCTCAATAATTTTCTACTTCATTTTATAATACATGAAATGAATATCCAAGGTTTATTTTTATGCCTAAAGTAGAAAAAATAACTTTTAATGGATTGTGAGATCCATAAAATAGTAGCAAGTTATTCCGCATTTCTTAACTAAATACAATAGTTAAAAAAGGCATAAAATAACACCGAAAGTGTTAGATGGTATGTCTGAGTATGATATACTCTATAATACCAAATGTAGGATCGAAATAATAGAGATACTGTATGGAGTATCTAATGATGCTCAAAATACAAGAGAGGAGTGAATTGTATACTTTTAAAACTTCCTTTGGAACTTTTAAATATAGTTATGTTTAACAAGGTTAAACAAGGTAATTTACAAAACCTCTAGATCTATAAACTTTCTTGAATCAAGAAATATGATTCTGAGAAGGCAATTTAGAAAAAGTGATTTTGAAAATGAAATTTAATGAAAGTTTAAAAAGATGAAGATTCTAACTTAAATCATATAGAATCTAACTAAATCAGAGTACAAAAATAAAGAAGAATAAGATAATAATACTTTCCTCAACAATACAAATGCAGTGGAAAACTTGTAACAAAACAAGTAACAAGGTAAATATTTTAACCTAAAGAGAAGGGTATCCAACAACCTTGGATAAAGGCCCCTTGAATTATACTTTCAAAAAAGTCTGTCTTACCCACACCAGGGTAAGCCCTCGATACAAGATCAGAGTCTATCTTACCATCCCTGAAATCCCTCAACTTCAAGATAGTTGGAACCTATTTCTTCCTCAGCAAGGAATCCCTCAACTTCAAGGTAGTCGGCACCTCTGTCATCCTATCCCTGAAAGTCCCCAATTGTACATAGCAACAATCAGAGTCTCAAAAATCTAGTATTAACAAGAAGTTCATTATACACAAGGCAGTGATGGTATCTCACTATAAATCACTTCTACAGCAGGTAATCTCTAGAGTTTTAGAACACTGTGGAACTCTTTCAAATGAGCTCATATTTATAGGCACGACTTCAACGGTTGGCTCCCTCCTTCAATGGTCATATTTTTCCTTGAATTTTGAAGGGACCTGTACACGTGTCACTCAAACAATGGTTAATTAATAAGTGAATGAACAACATCATTTTATAACAGAACAAGGGTAAGAAAAATATGGTTACATAACTAAAATCCAATATTCGGAATGTAAGAAAATGAATGTTCAGAGTCTAACCAAAATTGGATCTGGATTCTATAATAGAAGGATATTTAGATTCTATTTTATAGGAATTTGGAACCTGAATTATATAGAATCTCAGAGTCTGAATTTCAAGGAAATTTGGTGTCTGGATTCACAAGAATTTAGAATCAGAACTTAAAAAGTTCGGAGTCAGAGTTAATGAGAATTCGGAGTCAGAAATAATAAGATTTCGGAGTCTGTATTCAGAAAACTTGGTGTAAGAACATATAAAAGTTCGTAATCAGAATTCGTAATCAGAATTTGAAGTTAGAACTCAGAAAGTTCGTATCCATAATTCTTAATTAGAATTCAGAGTCAAAACTTCATAATAGTTTGTAACCAAAATTCGTTATCAGAATTTTGAGAATTCAGATTCTAAAATAGAATACTTCATGTCTTGGTATTTATAGGATTCTGTGGTTTTGGTTTCAAACTGAATTTTACACATTGAGAATTTTTATTAAATAATTAAAACATGGTGAAGCTAAATTTACTTATAAAATGAAATTTTCCTTATAAAAGTAAAATAAGGGTAAAAAGAAATTTTCCTTGAGATAAGGTGTTTGTGATTTTCAAAACATGAAGGAATTGTAAAGTCATAAGAAAACCTTAATGACTCAACAATCTCCCCCTTACATGAAGGAATGGAAAATTCATAAGGAAACACTTGTTTACTCTACAATCTCCCCATTTTTGGAAATCACAAACATCCTTACGAAAAATAATATAAGAACTTAGAAAAAAATCCTAGAATTTGAAATAAGGCTTATCTCTCTTTAATTATGAACAATGGTGAATACGACTAACTACCCCTTAGGCTTTGGAACTCTAAGGATTGTATTCTATATTTCCAGAATGAGAAATTTCATTATCTTTAGTATGGAAATATTAATAATGAGAACTCCCCCTTAGATAAACTCTTCCTTACTTAGGGATATTTCTTCTTTACTTGAAATTCTTTTTCATTTCTCCCCCTTTGTGATTTTCAAAAGTAAATTTAGGGAATGGAAACGAAATATGGTACCTAAGATATTAATACAAATATCCAAGAAAAATAAGAAACCAAAATTTCATTATGATTGAAATAATTTGTTCAAGGAAAACAGATACAACAAAAGACATGATTTGGATGTATTTTAGTTCTGTTTCCTTGGGTATCATATTCTTTAGAATGGTTTTCAGCTTCTTTAATTATTTGTGATCCTCATCTACTTGATTTTCTAATGCATTGATCCTGTCTTCCTAAGCTTTCATGGCCTCTTCCTGAGCCTTCAACAATTCTTCTTGCTTCACTAGCTTTTCTTGGATCTCAATCCAGAGATCCCATTATGCTTTCCAACTTTAGACAACAAAATTCAACTTTCCATTCAGATCATTGAAATCTTGAATCTGAGAATTCCGTTCAAGATTTAGCTTTTCTGTAAAACTATTTGTAAGATCCTTGATTTTGACATCTTTGGTATCAAAAGATTCTATGAAATATTCTTGAAATTTATCAATATCTCTCAAATCTTCAACAATCTTCTTCGACCAGCTGGTCCTTTTCTTTCAAGATTTAATGTGAGCTTCATATTTGATAAGAAAATTATTGTGTTCAGCCTCAAAATTTATACACCTATCCATCACCATGGATACGAAGTCTGATTTCTGATTCATGCTATGTTGGAGCATCTGGAATCTGGATTCAATTGATGGAAATATCAGAATGGTATGCACTAGCTTCTTCAGGGACTGAATGAAAAAATCATATCCTAAAGCTGATGACTCCGAATATAACACTTTACTTGGTGATGGTTCTTCCTCCAGCTCAACTAGCTTCCACTTAGCAGTTCCACCAGCTACCTTCTTCTTCAAATTTCTTTTTTTGGTGTATCAACAACCACTTATTTCCCCTTGTCAGTTTTCAGAACATCTTATTCATCTAGAGACTCATGCTCACTTCTAGAGTCTCAGACAATTGTTCTACTATGAAAGTTTTCAGTATGGTAATTTGTTCTGATGAAACTTCAGTAGCCTTCAAAAGAGATTTCACAATACCTACCTCTAACATCTTCTTCTTAAGATTTTTTTCCTTATGTTGATTCTCAAGATCATCAGTAGTTTTCTCTTTCAATGCATTGGCCTCTGCAGGGTCTAGGCCAAACTGTAGCTCCCCTTATTTCTAATTATTCTTATCCTCCCTCCATTTGGAAACTACCTCATCTGAATACGCCTTCTATTTCTTGGGATTTGGAGGTGCGGATTTGGTTTCTTTGGCCTTAGGGGTTTTCTCTATTTCTTCACTTCCTTTAATTTCCTCTTCTTTCCAGCTTTATATGATGGTTTAGCCTCTTCAACATTATTCAGAATGGCTTCTGACTCATCCTATGGTAGATCATAGAATTCTCAAGTCTCCTTAGAGAAACCAACTTTCATCCTCTTGAGAGTATCATCACTGATTAGCATAACTTTGCAATTCCTCAACTTTAAAATGCAAGGTATGTTGAAGGTCTCAGAGCACTAAAAAATAAGCTTGGAAATAATGGCTGGGTATATAAGAATATGACCTTTCAAGTTCCCATTCTTGATATTCTCAATCATAATAAGAATATGCTTAATCAGATTGATCTTCCTTATATTTATCAAAAAAATACAAGATATATATATCACTGTTCTTCATTGTGTCTTTTTTACCCTTCCTTGGAATGATAAACCCTTGAACCCACAACCCAAGGATCTAATTACTTGTAGACAGATTAGAAATCTTTGGAGTCTTGACATCTGAATGTCCAAGACACACCATAGATTTCACCTTAATGAAACTTCCTTTTACATCAGGAAACTTATGGGAACAATATTCTGCTTCTCCTTCAAATGGAACTACAACTAAGCTACCTGCCTTAGTGTAAGATAAAACATATGTTTTTCCATAACTCTTGAAGGAAATGTTTTCCCTACCATATTCCTTGAAAAAAACAAATTGATTCATAAAAATCTATCAGCAAATTCAGATACACAAAATCCTGAGTTATTGTCTTTGATATGGATACACTTTCCCATCCATTAAGATTATTGTTCATGGAGATAATGGAGTCATATTTTTTGAAGAAGTTTGGATTCACTAACCTCACCCTGTATATTTTCCACTTCAAAATCGGCTTGACAGAAGACATATCTTCAGAATGAACTTCTGCAGACATTTGGGGTTGAGCACATTTGAAAAGTTCGGAATGGGTTTTTGAAGAGGGACAAAGCTTCAACACGCACAAGGGTGAAAACTGATGTGGGAGAACCATCTGGGGTCCCCTTTTTATAGGTTTTGAAGTGATAGTTCATCTTCCCATTTAAATCGAATGGCTGAGAATTATTTAGATCTGATCTGATGGTTGAGATGATAGCCACAAGGAAAATTTGGTAGAATATGATCTTTTGAGGTTTTTAAAGACAACATTCGGATTTAAGGAAACTTGTATCTGAGAAATTTTAAAAATAAAAGAACCTAATTTCAAGTAAAATGTTATTACAAAAACTTAAGAAAGAACATACCTTTTGGATTATCAAGAGAATTATTCATATTGAGGAAAATTATTCTGGAAGGACATTAGATTCCAAAAAGAACTTGAGTATGAAAAACAAATTGAGTACACAAATATTCATTATAAAAATTTCCATTATGACAATATTCATTATGAAAATCTTCAGTACGAAAAACATCACTATGAAAATTTCAAGTCTGAAAATTTCTATTACAAAAATTGCAAGTCTGAAAATATTCATTACGAAAAATATGAAAAAAAAACTTCATTATGAAAAATATGAAAAAAAACTTCATTACGAAAAATATGTAAAAATTCTTTATGATAAATATGAAAAACATCATTACAAAAAATATTAAAAACTTCATTACGAAAAATATGAAAAACATCATTACGAGAAATATTAAAAACTTAATTACGAAAAAAATGAAAAACATCATTACGAAAAATATTAAAAACTTCATTACAAAAAATATAAAAAAATTCATTACGAGAAATATTAAAAACTTCATTATGAAAAATATTAAAAACTTAATTACAAAAAATATTAAAAACTTCATTACGAAAAATAATAAAAACATCGTTACAAAAAATATGAAAAAATTCATTACGAAAAATATGAAAAACTTATAATAAAATGTACTCCACCTATGAAAATGAGTTTATTATTGAAATTAGATTGGTTCAACAAGATGTTATTTGAGGAGGATTACCTTATGGTTATAATTCCTAACTTCTGTTTAATGTATTCAAATCTATCAATGGGTAAGGATTTTTTGAAAATATCAGCAAGTTGATCTTGTGTTTCGATAAATTGAAGAATGATATCTCTTTTTTTGTGTGATCCCTAAGAAAGTGATGCCTAATATCTATGTGCTTTGCGCAAGAGTGATGTGCATGGTTTTTACTAAGAGAAATGACACTTGTATTAGCGCACAAATTTTTTTTTGGTAAAACTCATGCAATAGTCTGTGAGTGTGTGTTGCATCCACAACACTTGGGCACAACAACTTCCAGTTGCTACATATTCAACTTCAGTAGTGGAATGTGCTACTGAGTGTTGCTTCTTGAATGAACAAGAAACTAATGAATTTCCTAATAAATGAAAAGTTCCATATTTACTCTTTCTATCCATTCTACATCCACCAAAGTCGTCATCTGAAAAACTTTTCAAAACAAAATCATTTATAGAAGAATAAAACAGTCCTAAATCCAAGGTTCCTTTTAATTAGTGAAAAATTCTTTTCACTGCCTTTAAATGAGATTACTTAGGATTGGATTTATATATTACACATAATCATACTGAAAACATTATGTCTCGATGACTAGCTGTCAAGTAAAGTAAACTTCTTATCATACCTCTAAAAGTTGTTTGATATACTCATTTCCCATCTTCATCGAGATCAAGTATGTTTGAGGTAGCAATGGGAGTAACCGTACTTTTAGTGTTGTCATATCCATATTTTTTAAGAAGATATTTAATATACTTATGTTGAGCTATTTAGATTCCTTCTGATTTTTGAGAAATTTGAAATCTAGAAAAAATGTTAACTCACCCATCATACTCATTTCAAACTCAGATTTTATTAGATCTGCAGAGGAATCAGTTAAAGATTGCTGAGTTGAACCAAATATAATGTCATCAACATAAATTTTAACAATCAAAACATTTTTCTTATCTTTTTTCATAAAAAAGGTTGGATCTGCATTTCCCTTAACATAGTTATTTTGAATAAAAAATCCTATAAGTTTATCATACAAAGATCAAGGGGATAGTTTAAGGCCATACAAAGCCTTGTTAAGTATAAAAATATGATCAGGGTGTTTGGTATCTTCAAAAACAGGAGGTCGTTCAACAAAAACTTCTTCTTGAACATAACCATTAAGGAAAGCAAATTTCACATCAATTTGAAAAAGTATGAAATTGAATAATGCTACAAAGGTAAGTAAAATAATAATAGATTCAAGTCTAGCTACTGGAGCATAGGTTTCTTCATTGTATATTCATTCTTGTTTATTATAGCCTTTAGCAACTAATCTAGATTTATTTCTAACAATGATTCCATTTTCATCACACTTATTATTGATGACCCATTTTACACCAATAACAGAAGTTTCCTTAGGTTATTCAACCAAGGTATAGATATTATTCCTTTCAAATTCATTTAGATCATCTTATATGGCTTTAATCCAATGATCATCACCTAAAGCTTCATCAGTGCTTTTTGGTTCTAATTGGAAAAGGAATGCTAGATGTTCTTCTTCATTTCATAAGGAACTTCTAGTCCTTATAGGTTGATTCGCATATCTAATGATGATATCACTAGGATGATTCTTTAGAAATGACTGATTTGGGTTTTTTAAAACCTATCCATCAACATAGGGAATAAAATCTTCTTGAGTAAATGTTTCAGAAGTATATTCTTGAACATTTTCCTTATCAGAAGGTTCTTCTAACAAAGGTTGATAATAAGTTTCTGAAAACACATCTGAAGATGTAGGTTGGGGTTGTTTAAAAACAAAAGGATTAGTTTTATCCATTTTAACATATATTGTCTCTTCAACAGTACAAGTTTTTTTGTTAAAAAATCTATATGCCTTGGATGTTGTGGAGTAGCCTAAGAAAATTCCCTCATCAGACTTTGGTGTGAATTTATGTAGATTATCTTTATTATTCAGAATGAATACTTTGAAACCAAAAACATTAAAGTAGGAAAGTATAGGTTTTCTACCATTCCATAACTTATAGGGAGTTTTATTAAGAAAAGGTATAATCAAAACTCAATTTATAGTTTAACCAGAAGTACTTACAGCTTCAGCAAAAAAATGTTTGGCTACAGAATACTCACTCAACATGGTTCTAGTTATCTCTTTAAGAATTATATTTCTTCTTTCAACAACACCATTCTGTTGCGGTGTTTTGGGTGCTGAAAAGTTATGAGTAATGCCTTTTCTACTACAAAAAGTTTCAAAATCAGAAATTTGAAACTCTCCTCCATGATCACTATGAATAGTTTTCAATGAAAGTTTTTTTTCTCATTTTTAACTTGGGATCTAAAACTTTTGAAATAATAAAAACCTTCAGACTTATTTTCTAGAAAATAGTCCCATGTAAATATAGTGTAATCATCAACCAAGGAAAATACATATTAATTTCCCCCAATGATTCCAGTTTGTATAGAACCAAAAAGATCCATATGTACTAACTTTAATGCAATAGTATTTGAGACTTCACCGACTGATTTAAAACTTGGTTTATGTTTCATGCCATATTGAAAAGGGACACAAACATTTGGATAATCAAAACTAAGCTCTGGTAGATCCTTAACTAATCGTTTCATAGAAATATTGCATAAGTTCCTAAGGTTACAGTGTCCCAACCTTCTACATCACAACCAAGAATGATCTTTCATTGCACTAAGGCAAGGTAGATCTTATCTTCTAAGGTCTTCTATGTTTAGAGTGTAAAAATTCTCTTGCCTATGGGAAGAAAGAATAAACTCTTCCTTTGAATTGTGTACTAATCACTTTCCATTACTAAAACTCACAAGGTAACCTTCATCACATAATTGTCTTATGCTAATGAGGTTGTTATTTAGACCCTTAACAAATAAAACATATGAAATCAATGTTTTTCTAAGAAGAATGATGTTACCTATACCAATAATTTCTACCTGAGAATTATCTTTGAATGTTACTTTCCCTCCTTTCTTCTTGGTAATATTTTCAAAATAGTTTTTGTTACCAGTAATATGCTGGGAACATCCACTATCCATGTACCATGTATTATTGTTTGCACTTTCTCTATTTTCCTAAAAATAAGAAAAAGTTAGGTTTTTGGAATCCAGACTTTCTTGGATCCAGAATTCTTTAAAAACAACATTTTAAGCACCCACATCTTCTTAGAAAAATAGGCTTTATGAAATCCTAATCATTGCATTTTGTTTAGAGAGAAATTATTTTCCCAGTGAATACCACACTGACACTTTGTGAAAAAAGGATCACTTTGTGGGACAAAATAATTATTACTAAAAACAGGTTTAGAACTAGTATAACCAAAAGCAGAACTATTCCTTAGAGGTTGGATTTGGGAATAAATTTTATCAAAATTTTCCTTACCTAAGGTAATGTTTGATAAAAACTTTGTCAAAGAAAGAATTTTTTATTTGAGTTTGATAACCAAGTTATTTTCTTTAAAAAAATTTGATTTTGGACTAGAGCTAGGCTCGAAAACATTTTTCTTAGAAATTACATTTTATAGATATTTAGAAAGTTTATTCTTTTCAGAATTAATTCCTTAAGAAATTTTGAAATACATTCAAAATCAGAATTTTTCTTATCAAGATATTTAGAAAGATCTTATATTTCCTTAGTAAGAATAATATTCCTAGAATTTTACTTATCACGTTTTTATGAGTTTTGAATTATCAATCTCAAGAAGTTTGGAAATCCTAGAAACGTCTTCATAGGTAGTTAAAGTATAATCTTCCTCAGAAGAAGATTCTTCATCTGAAGAGTTGTAATATTTACTATCATTAACATTAAAAGATATATTGGTCATAGATTCAGCATTGTGTACCTTAGCCATTAAACAATGATTCTCAATAGGTAGTCTAGCTATTAGACCAAGATTCTTCTTTCTAGAAGATTCATAATCCAAATATTCATTTGAAGAGTCTTCACCACCAGCACTCAAAGTGTCATTAGCTTTCAAGACTTTATTAGCTTTAGCCTTGTAATAATTCTTTCTATTTCTCTCTGAATGCTTTTCCTTTCATTCTTTTTTTCTAAGAATGGGAAAATCCGGACTTATGTGTCCAGCTCTCGTGCATTCATAACATGTGACTTCTGAATCTTTCTTGTCTTTCCTTTCCTTTTTCTTATATCTAGATTAAATGTTCCTCTGTCCAGCTATCCTGTTCATTCTTCAAGCAAGATTTTCTAATTCATTCTCTAAGGATTCACTTCCACTGGATTCGTATTGGATAAAATCATTCTTAGATTTGGATCTGGTAACTCTCTCAAGAGTCTTATCTTTTGTATGATTAGAAGTTTTAGTAAAATCAACACTTCCATTTTCATTTTTCATCTTTACATTATCAGCATATCTCTTCATTCTAGTTTTATGTTGAAGAAGAGTTCCAAAGAGTTCATCAAGAGTAATTTGAGTAACCTTTCTGTTCTCATCAATAACAGTCCTCTTGGATTCCCACTCATTTGGCTTGATGTCTATGATCTTATCAACAAGAGATTCATCATCTAATCCTTTTCACCCATTGATTGTAAACTATTCACAATATTCATGAATCTTTGTTTCACCTTACATATGGGTTCTCTATAAGGAAAGTTAAAGCCATGGTATTCAGCTATAATCATAGCTCTTCTAGTCTCAATAAATTTGGAATTCCAAAGTGTGTAAGTTCAAGTTTCTTCCATATAGAATTTTCTAGTTCACAAGATGAAATTTGGCTATATATATTTCTAGTCATAGAACAAAGTAAAGTACTGTGTACCTTATAATTCAGTTGATATTCATACTTTTCATGATTAGTAAAGGTACTAACTTCTTTGTTAGGGATTTTATATCCTCCAGTAAGCATAACAAAATTATCAACATTAGTATTGATAATGAAATTCTTTATACAATCTCTCTAATATTCTTAATCATTTCCATTAAAGATAGGTGGTCTAGTTGGAATGAGATTTTTTATAGAACCAATATTGATTCTTTCCATCTTATAGAAAAATCATTCCACAAAAACATGTTAATAGTAAAATTTTGTAAACAAGAAAAATATTCCTCAACAAGGAAACTAAAACTAGAGTATCTCCAAGAAAAATTGACTTCGAACTATACACGTCCAAAAATATGATTTTAAAATATAGAAGAAGATGATTTCTCTACTGATTCTAATCGTCAGATTAATTTAGATTGAACCAAAATTCTGAATCAAATTATTATATTGGTTCAGAATTGAAGGTCACCTTCTCTGATTGTTAGATGGTATGTATAAGTATGATATACTCTATAATACCAAATATAGGATCGAAATAATAGAGATACTGTATGGAGTATCTAATGATTCTCAAAATACAAGTGGGGGTGAATTATATACTTTTAAAACTTTCATTAGAACTCATAAATATGGTTATGTTTAAAAAGGTTAAACAAAGTAATTCACAAAACCTCTATATATATAAACTTGATTGAATCAAGAAATATGATTCCGAGAAGGCAATTCTAGAAAAGTGATTCCAGAAATGAAACATAATGAATGTTTACTAAGATGAAGATTCTATCTTAAAGCATAGAGAATCTAACTAAATAAGAGTACAAAAATAAGAAAGTATTATATAGTTACACTTTCCTAAACAATACAAATGCAGCGGAAAACATGTAACACAACAAGTAAAAAGGTAAATCTTTGAAACAAAAGAGAAGGGTATCTAGCAACTTTGGATAAAGGCCCCTTGATTTATACTTTCAAGAAAGTTTGTCTTACCCACACCAGGGTAAGCCCTTGATACAAGATCAGAGTTTGTCTTGCTATACCTGTAATCCCTCAACTTCAAGGTAGTTGGAACCTCTGTCTTCCTCAGTATGGAAGCCTCAACTTCAAGGTAGTCAGAACCTCTGTCTTCCAATCTCCAGAAGCCCTCGATTGTACACAACAACAATCAGAGTCACAGAAATCAAGTCTGAACAAGAAGTTCAGTACGCACAAGGCAGTGAGAGTATCTCTCTAGAAATCACTTCAACAACATGTAATCTATAGAGTTGTAGAACAGTATGGAACTCTTTCAAATGAGCTCCTATTTATAGGAACAACTTCAACGGTCAGCTCCCTCATCCAACGGTCATATTTTTCCTTGAATTTTGGAGGGACCTGTACAAGTGTCACTCAAAAAACAGTTAGTTAATAACTGAATGGATGACATCGTTTTATAACAGAACAAGTGTAATAAAAATATGTTTACATAACTAAAATCCAATATTCTAAATGTAAGAAAATGAATGTTCGAAGTCTAACCAAAATTGAATCTGGAGTCTATAATACAAGGATATTCAGAGTCAGTTTTATAGGAATTTGGAACCCGATTTCTATAGAATTTAGTAGACTGAATTTCAAGGAAATTCAGAGTCTGGATTCACAAGAATTCATAACCAGAACTTACAAAGTTTAGAGTCATAGTTCATGAGAATTCGGAGTCAGAACTCATAAGATTTTGGAGTCTGTATTCAGAAAACTCAAAGTCCCAACTTAGAAAAGTTCATTATCAGAATTCATAATCAGAATTTTTAATCAGAATTCGTAATCACAATTCAGTGTCAGAACTCAAAAAGTTCGTATCCAGAATTCGTAATTAGAATTTGGAGTCAGAACTTCATAATAGTTCGTAACGAAAATTCATAATCAGAATTATGAGAATTCGGATTCTAAAACGAATACTTCATTTTAAGGTATTTATAGGATTCTGAGGTTTTGGTTTCAAACTGAATTTTACACATAGAAAAATTTGATTGAATAATGAAAACCTAGTGAGGATAAATTTATTTGGGGAAGGAAATTTTCCTTATAGAAGTAAAACAGGGGTAAAAAGAAATTTTCCTTGAGATAAGGTGATTGTGATTTTCAAAACAAGAAGGAATTGTAAAGTCATAAGGAATCCTTAATGACTCAACAATCTCCCCAATATATTACGGAATGGAAAAGTCATAAAGAAAACCTTATTGACTCAACAAAAAGTTCAACGTAGTCCATTATATATATAGTTAATCTTATGGCTCATCCAAAATATATTTTTTCAAATTCAAAGTCCATTTTTTAAGAATGTCACTAAATAAACATTATATTCCCTATATAATATAAATTCTCTCTTAATGTCACATTCTAAATATTTTAATAACATCATCAACATGAATCCTTAGTGAAAACATTAAATCTTCCAAATATAAAATATCATGTTTTCAAATATATTCCATAAATCAATACTTATAATAAACTCCCGCAATGATGACATAAATAATCAAAACCAAAACTAGTTTTATGGAGGCCAACAGTATCCCATAAACATATCATTATTATCCAAACATGAAGAAAATATTAAGGTTTTCTCTCCCTTGATTATTTTTTCCAAGAGTTTCAACTTGTTACACAATCAACTTTATTAGTAATTGATGGAATTCAATATATGCTCTCAAATCCTTTAATAAATATTAATATTGTATAATCCTTAGGCATTTACTAATTCTATTAACTATAATATCATTGATAAAATAACCCTATAACATAGTTCCTAAATCCAGATACAAGAATGTTAATTATTCCACTTCATTTGTATCAATAGCATAATCATGACCTTGATATATTATCTTTTTACAATGTATATTACCTTGATACTTTGTCCATTAATTTTCGTAACTCCCTATCTCCTTATAGTGGATGAATTACATATTGGAATATTATTTACTACCTTTTAAATCATGAGCATAGTGAAATTTTTTCCTACACATGAAGAAAACTCATTTTTATTTTATTCATGTACCATGTTGTTTCCTTCCCCATGATTCACATGTTGGAGCATCCTTCTTTCCCGTTTTACCTTTACCATCCCTTTTCTCTTCCATCCTCTTGTTAACTTTATTCCCTTAAAAATAATATGACTTGGACAATTATTTATTTTCTTGATAGAACATTATATGGTATCCTTATATGATGAGAAGGTATAGGAGACTATCTCCCTTAAGAGGATTGTCTTAATCCCATCAAAGAAACATTAAATCTTTCTCTTAGGATTATGTAAATATTTTGTAGCATATCTAATTAACCTTGTAATGTTTTCTTCACACTCAGAATCATTTTAACCCTTTTTATCTTGTATTCAAGAACCATCTTATCATATCCACTAATTTCTAATGAGATTTTTTTTCCAAGAATTATACCTTGATATCCTTCTATTAAATGTTTTCTATTTATTAATAAGATATAGTGTTTTGAATCGGTGAAAACTATTTACCCGAATCACTTGAGATATGATAAAAATTCATTAAAACATTCTCCCTTTCCCTACTTCCCAAATTGAGAAACATCGTTACTAAAGAACTTATCCATTTCTCATTTAAAAGTAGATTTATAATCTCATTGAATGATGGAGGTTGTTAACGCTTGAAGCGGTCTATCATTGTTTAAACACGTGGTGGGTTACCTAGATTCTCCATAGATGATAGATTATTACTCATATCCTAAGTTTTATTTATCCTGATATGTTTATAATTTGATTAGTTTGAATCGAATCTCTAGCTCCGGCTTCATTACTTTCCCAAAAGGGAACCACCTACACAAAGTATGTGCTTTAATACAACTCTCATTAATTTCATTGGGTTTCATTTCTAAATAATGGAATACATTATATTAGATCCTAACATTATGAAACAAAATGTATAATGCCAAAACTAGTTTAAAACATAAGATAAATTGAAAAAAATGCATATTTATTCAACATAAAAATATAGATGGTTTCTGTGAGGGTATCATTATTTTCAAATACTTCGTATTTTTTTTTAAAATAAAATTTTAATTTTCATAAGAATATCCCAAGGAGTGTCAAATCATGTGTGATCTAAGTCTTGTTTTCATGCACCATGTGATGACCGAGTTAATCCTAATATTCTCATTTTAGATTTATACCCTTAGGGACAACTATTCAAGAACAACATCCACCTGTAGTTTCTATATATGGATGCATTTTCTAGGAAATTTCATATAATATATTCATCAAAAAAACATTATAATTCTATTATATACTTATACACTAATTTTATCATAGGGTAAAATTACCTAATCTATGTTTTTGAAAATATAGTTCACAATCTTTCTACAAGACGTTTTGTCATGATAACGATAGTGACCCAAACCCAGTATCATAGAGATAGTACAAAATTCATTACAATATCATAAGATACCTGGAATCAAATCTCAAAATAAAAAATATTTTAGTAGTCTTGGTGTAACACCCCATGATTTCATAGCATGTTATCTCTTCAAAGTAATTCAAAAGCTTGCGCTACATGCAACAACGAGTTCGATCGCACCACGACTTACCAAACTAGCCATTCAAAAAGTAGTTATGAAGAGTATTAACTAAATTTCTAATTTTATATAAATCCTATATAATTATTACATTCATATTTTGTGTTTCTTGGAGATTATATAAGGACAAATTCATTTTTTCAGATAAAAGAAGTATTTTTCAAAAAAAGAAATTATACCACCTATTTAATGGATAATAATTTTTAAAACAAATATTTGACACTTTTTTATATTCAATTTAATGAAATTAAATTCTTCTTTAGAGTTTTTAAATACAAATTTAGTATGGATAATGTTTTGGTACTTTTCTGATAACTTTCATATTTTGATGAATACTGAAAAATACTACATTTTAATTAAAAAAATCTTTTTAATCAAAATAATTTATATATTTAAATTATACATTTTAATGGTTTTTATGTATAATTAGATTATATTTTTACCATTTAATACAATTTAGGTCACTATATTTAATTTCACATTTAAATTTGACATCAACACATGTCAATCTTTTGATGGTTTTTACTTTTTAAAAAACCCACATTTTGGTTTTGACAATGGGGAATAATTTTAAATTAATAAATGCAACTTCAATGTTCTGAATTTGGTAAAATAGAATTCATTTTTTAATTCAGTCAAAATAGATACTTAATACCTATATCAGTTCAATGTAATTAATTAGATTCATTTCATAATAACCTTAGATATATAAATTTTTTATTGAACTCTTTACCATCTTTTACCCACCTCTTAGGAGCATTTGCAAATTTGCATAAAACTTAATTTTACTACTTTTGTGAGTTTAATTTCAAAAATCTGAGAGAAATAGTTAATATCAGTAAGTAATATGTGGTTCAATAAGATGAAAATAATTTTTCGTGAATAGTAACTTTTAACTTTTATTTACCACAGTTAGAAGTAAATAGGGTAATTAAGGGTAAAAATGATATCATAATTACACTAACACATGTCCTAATTCTATTGGATTAATATAATTCGGCCAAAAACAACCATAAAAATAAAATATGATCCTTTTTGATCCACTAAGATTAGATTAGAACATTTCTTATTACTTTATTTAAAGAAGAGTTAAAAGATTTAAATTCAATGTTTAATAAATAAACTATTTGTAATATAGGGTTACACACAATATAAATTCAACTAAAAATATTCATTAGAAATATAAAACTATTCCCTACATCATGGTATTTTATTTATAATTTTTAGAAATTAAATAATTAAATTTATTTAAGACACAATGATAATGCAGTAATTACCATATTAATTAAAGAATTAAATAAATGGTTTTATAAATATTAAAATAAATATAATTTCGAAGTCTTTATGACATCCAAGAATTTTCTAGGTGAATATAACATGTTAGGGTAGATTAAATATATCTTTTTCTAAGTAATCAAGTTGTGATGACATTCACAAAAACCAAATACCAAATTTTGTAAAAATTTACATAAATTAATTTTTAAAACAAATACTATATTATTGGTTGATATAATATTCATAATAATCTAAGGTTTGTCCAAATGGATTAAATAATGTTATATATGTCATTAAGGAACAACTTTAGGTTCTCATTTATGTTTAGAGTAAGAATATTAACAATATTGTGTAAGAATACCAGAAGACACAGAAAAAGTTAAACTATTTAACTAAGAGTTAAATCGAAAGTATAAGGTTAAAATGGTAACCTAAACTTGTCTAAAACCTATTTATTGAGAGTATTTCTACCCATAACCACCTTATCCTCTAAATAAAATATTTTGGAGCAATTTGAAACCGAAAATAATTTTATTATAAAATAATATTTCAAGCTTCTCCTAATGTGACCCTCACCTATCTTATAAAAGGGAACTTCCACTTCTCTCAAAATCACACCTCCAAGGCCTTTTTTCTCATCCAAACCCGGCCCAAATATCCTCCAAACTTTCCTTAAATCAACCTAGAGTCCTTAATTTGGTCAAAAAGCAACCTAAGGATCCCTTTTGATCAACTGAAAAGGAAACACCTGAAGAAGAGGTAATAATTTCACCACCCACTTTCAAGTTCTTTTCATCTTCCACTTCCTCTTTATTTGTTGTTTCCATACCAAAATAATTACTCTAGTACATCCTACATACTGTGATGTTATAATAAATATTATACAACCATATTAATTATTTTACCCATCATCTAAAAGACAAAGCCACCATACATGCTTACGTACTGCTTACCGTCTCTATGCCGTGGTGTAGTTTTTTATTCAAACACTTCATTATTTGGATGAGAATAATAATGAGTATAAATAATTTAAATAATAAAGATAAAATTTTATTTACTCTTCATATATGATATACCATCCAATTACTTATTATTTCACCATAAATATACTGATATTGTTGCTCGTTTGTATGAATGGATTACCGTCCCCACGACGTGATGAAATTCATTCCCACGTTCACCATTCAACGATGATTATAATAATATATATTGTTAATAAGTATGTAATATATGACAGAATAATTCTACTTTATATAAATATATATGTATTAATATATGTGTGTATTTACTTTCATATATCTTATTCACTTACTTCCGTTCAATACGATATGAAAACGGAAATAAAATTTATGCATAAGTACGACCTACCGTATCCATAAATGGTGCCTTCTATTTCATATATGTATCTATTATAAATATTTATATTATAAATATATATGAAATATTAACCAAGTTTTATATTCTGGAAGTATTTAAATCATGATCTAAATGATATGATCAAGAATAACAAGTTAAAACACGTACGATAAAGAAAGTGATTATTACCCAAAATGTTAATTTAACATGGAAGTCATAGTTAAATGTGTAGTATAAAGTGATAAATTAATCATGTATGATATAATAAATATGAATATGGTTCTGGTATAATTTAATAACATACTATGGTCATTATAGATGAGGTTAAACCTACCCTCAGCCAAAGGAAAGTGAAAGGTAAGGGTTAATTCCATAGTCTCTTTATTATCTGGGGTTGTTTTTACGTAAGTATCTATTAAGACATATTTATTATCCATGTCTATGTTTCATAAAGTAGTTTTCAAATGTATTCTTTTAAGGTTCATTTTTACTAAAACAAAATTTTAAATGTTTTAATGATTTATTCTTCTAAACCTTTCTCATTAATGTCCATGTTTTTAAAATAGTTTTAAGGATTTATTTTTATAGACATCAATATTTTAAAATGTTAATTCATTTCAAAAGCTTCAAATTTGAGTGGGATAGTTTTATTAAAAACTATATTTTAAATGACTTACTTTATAAATTATGCAAATTTTAAATGATTTTATGAAAAAATGTATATTTCTCTCAATGATTTTTACTGATAATTTTTAAATATGTCAAAATCCTTTACGGGATATTATTCTTGGTCAAGGTTGATTTATTAAGATACAAATATTTCATATTATGTTGCAGGTTTTGTGATATATTTGACTGTGGATGTGTTATTTTTATACCATTCGTGGTTTCTGGTTAGTGTATTGACATTTCGTATGCTAGTTTTAATACGAATGTTTATGTTATGTTTCAAACTTTTCATATGAGGAATGTATTGGACTTCGTAAGTGGCAGTTAGAGCCCACTATAGCTCCTTAGTGCATTGATTGGTCTCATAAGACAATTCGATGTGGAATTGGATGAAACCTTTCCCAATTTGAAATATGGTTTTAGCCAAGGCCTAAATCATTTTTAGACGTCTTGGCCGAGGCCTTGACAAGATGTTTCAGAATGTCCGACATTATACATTCCCTCATTATGAAAATATTATTAATGGTGCATGTGGTAATTCGAGTAGTATAATACCCATAACTATATTTTGTTATGGCATTATTTACTCATCTCATATTCCGGCCATAAAGTGTTCATGTTTATTATTTGTAAAGGCATGTGTTTTAAATTATTCACCATGCCTAGTGTTTATGTTACCTTCCAATATATTTCATACCATTACTGATCATTTTATCTCACCCCTTTCTTATGTTTAATTTTCCTAGGATTTCAAAAATGCTAAATTGATCGGTCCTTCAGGACTTTATTCCTTGCAATAATGCCAACATATTAAAATAATGCACAGAATCTGGGTAACTAGGGTCGGGGTGTTACAGTTGGTATCAGAGGAAGTTTAGAAACAACCTTGGAAATAGATTTAGATAAACTCGTATAAGATAACATTATCCTACGATATAATTTGAGGATTATTATAGAAGAACTTCCTAGAATTTTGGTAATGTAGAGATTTTGTGTATTTTCCAAGAAATACATCCCTATCTGGATATGATTAGGTAGAGGCGGCTCTGGCATAGATGTGCCTAAGAGTGAAAACTCTAACAAGGAGTGTCGAGCTTGATCCAGGGTATCCTGGTACATGAGAATGGGCCTAGAGGCACGCTTGGTTATGAAACTCCTAGGGGATATTCTTAGGATAATTAACATTTTCATTACAAGCCATTATGGAGGATTTAAGAGTAATACATTCTCATAGAAAACATTTTATGATTATAGATTATATGCATAATATTTTCAATTTAGGTTAGGTATTTTACAATTTTAGAATTATGCTTTTCGATTCATAAACTAACCTAGTGTATGCCATTGTTTAGAAATGGCACCTAGTAGAAGGAATGATAATTCCAACAATACGCCTGATCGAAAGATTAAGAAGGATCATATATTTCATGGTATTAAGACAACATTTAAAATGTAAATAGTCTCCCATGTATTCTCATCATATGAAGAAATTGTATCATGTGTTAATAAGATATGTAAAACAATTCTCTGAGTCCGATGGATTTAAATGGAATAAAGAGAAGAAAAGGATGGATGAGAGAACGATGGATAAAGGGGAGAGGGGAAATAAGGATTTTCCCATATGTGATTACTGTGGAAAGAATCACCTTGGTAAATACTTTAAGGGAATGGGACTTTGTTATAAGTGTGGAGAAAAAGGACACCAATTACGTGATTTCAAGGGCAAGAAAAAAGGTTTGAAATATACAATGCTTTATTGGAAAAGAGTTGGGACACTATGCGAATCAATGTCCAAATCATCAGAGTATACCCTAAATGCTGCTATTGGATAACAATCAAGTTATGATGCTATCAAAGATAACGAGGAATGGTTAGAGTTATTATGTTGTTATTAAAGTATTGTGTCGTTTGAGTATTGAATTAATGATGTAAATGTTATAATAATTATATAGTATATAATGATTGTACAATAGTACTATTTCATTAAGGACTTGGGATTGTGTGGAACCAAGAGAAGTGACTCAATAGCAGGTTATTTTTTTTAGAAAATATATGGTTGAGAGAATGATTAATCATAATATGGTTCTGATACTGAGGTAGTAATTTTAGAATAATATATGATTAATTTGGATAAATTATATTGGATATTATTCACTACATTGAAACTGATTAATAAATTTATATTCCATCATTATTGGAGTTTAATTTTTTTTGATATAAGGAGTATATACCATATTTAATAAGGAATAAGGAAGCATGAATGTAATCAATATGGTTTTATGGAAATTTAGGGTGTTACCATGTTTTAAAAGAATACATGATGAAGGTATTCACATGTTATTACGTGGAAAAAATAATCTTCCTTGTGTTTAACTTCCATATACATTTTGGACTATGAATTTGGACAGAAGTATTTTGAGTTAGTCTAAAGGTTAGAATGGATTAAGTTTGAAATTGGATTATATTATTAAGGTTAAATTATTTCTTTAGATTATTTTTGGATTGTTATAAAAAGGAAAACCCAAAGGTCGGGAGACAACCCATCACGTATGGCAAGGGCGTAGAACATGAACTTGCAACCGAAGGGTGAAAAGGGTGGATCACCTACCACTGTCATACGTGATGTACCAGTTTGTTTAATGTAGTTTTTTTTAAATAGTTTGAAAAATGAATTATAAATTCATTTTTTTGGATCCCTATACAATTAGGATAAATAGAAATTATTTGAATTCTATTATCTTTTGGAGTGAATGATGAGTTTGTGGTAGAAATTAGTTGAAGGATGAAACTCTACTTGTAATGTATATTGTTTTTCTCCTGTTCTATAAATAAATTAATATTTTTTTTAGGTAAGGTATAATAAAAAAATGTGTTATCCTAATAACATATGTTTTGTTGAACCAAAAATATTTTAAATCATAATAGATTGATGGCTTTGAGGCCCTCAATTTAACACTTGTTGGTGATTGATGACCTCAATCACTCCCTATAAATATTTACATTTTTCCTCCAATTATGTGTCTCTAATTTCCACCAATGTTCTCCTAATAGAGATCATAATATTTTAGTGACTTTTTCATTTCCTTTTCCCTCTTATGAAGACAAAATTTTATTAAACAAATTTCTTATGTGGGTTTTCTACAAATGCATTTTTCTATTTTAAACCATTTATTTCTGAAGAGCAATATCAAATTGTGAAAACACTATTTATATAAGGAGGGTAGAATGTAACACCCCACGATTTCATAGTATGTTATCTCTTCAAATTAATTCAATAACTTGCACTACACGCTACAACGTGTTCAAGTGCACTACGGAGTACCAAACTAGCCATTAAAAAAGTTGTTATTAATAGTATTAACTTCATTTCAAATTTTATATATATCTTATATAATTTTAACATTCATATTTTTTTTCTTAGACATAATATAAGGACAAATTCAATTTTTCAGATAAAAGAAGTATTTTTCAAAAAATGCAATTTTACTTCCTATTTAATGGACAATACATTTCAAAACAAATATTTGACACTTTTAAATATTAAATTTAATAAAATAAAATTCTTATTTAGAATCAGGACATAAAACATTAGTTTGGATAATTTTTTTGTACTTTCCTGATAACTTTCATATTTTGATGAATAAAGAAAAATACTAAATTTTAATTGAAAACAAATTTTTTAATAAAAATAATTTATAATGTTAAATTATACATTTGAATGGTATTGATGTATAATAAGATTATATTTTTACCATTTAATACAATTTAGGTCATTATAAGTAATTTCACATTAAATTTGACATAAACACATGTCAATCATTTGATAGTTTTTACTTTTTAAAAAACACGCATTTTGGTTTTGACAATGGAAATTAATTTTAAATTGATAAATTACACTACTATGTTTTGAATTTGGTAAAATTAACTTCATTTTTGAATTCATAATATCAAAATTATATAAGAGTGAATTTTGGCTATTTTTCTAAAAACTTTAAAATTTTGATGAATAGTGAAAACACTACGTTATTGGTTAAAACCGACTTTTTATTTAAATAATTATTTAATTTATTTAAATTTATTTTAGGTTAAAATAGATACATAATACCTATATAAGTTCAATGTAATTCATTAGTGTCATTTTATAATAAGTTTAGATATATAAAAATTTTATTGAACTTTTTACCATCTTTTACCCACCTCCTAGGAGCATTTGCAAATTTGCATAAAACATAATTTTATCGCTTCTGTGAGATGAATTTAAAAAATTCAAGGGACATGGTTAATATCTGTAGGTAAAATGTGTTTTATTAATTTGAAAATAATTTTTGGTGAATAGTAACTTTTGAATTTTATTTACCACGGTTAAAAATAAATAACGCAATTAAAGGTAAAAATGATATCATAATTACCATAACTCATGTCCTAATTCTATTTGATAAGTATAATTAGACAAAAAAAAACCATATTAATAAAATATGATCCTATTTGACCCACTTGGATTAGAGTTGGACATTTATTATTATTTTATTTAAAGAAGAGTTAAAAGCATTAAATTCAAAGTTTCATAACTAAACCATTTTTAATATAAGGTTACACACAATATAAATTCGACTATAAATATTCATTAGAAATATAAAACATTTTCATAAATCATGGTATTTTATTTATAATTTTTATATCATAAATAATTAAATTTATTTATGACACAATGATGATGCAGTAATTACCTTATTAATGAAAGATTCAAATAAATGGCATAATAAATATTAAAATAAATATAATTTCAATGTTTTAATGACATCCAAAAATTTTCTAGGTTAATATGAAATTTTATTGTTTATTCATTGTATCTTGTTCATATTAATCTAGTTGTGACGACTTTCACAAAAACCAAATACTAAATCGTATCAAAATTGACATAAATTAATTTTTAAAACAAATACTATATTATTGTTTGATATAATATTCCTAAAAATCTAAGGTTAGGCCAATAGGCTTAAATAATATTATATATGCCATTAATTAACCACTTGAGGTTCTCTTGTATGTTTAGAGTAAGTTTATTAACCATATAGTGTAAGAATACAATATGACAGGGTAAAAGTTAAGCTATTTAACTAAGAGTTAAGTCTAAAAGGTATCGTTAAAATGGTAACCTAAACATGTTTAAAACCTATTGGATGAGAGTATTTCAACCCATAACCACCTTATCCTTGAAATAAATCATTTTGGATCCATTATAAACTGAAAATGATTTTATTATAAAATAATATTTCTAGATTTTTCTAAAGTGACCCTCACCTCTCTTATAAAAGGGCACTTCCCCTTCTCTAAAAATCACACCTCCAAGGCCATTTGGCTCGGCCATCCCCTACCCAACTATGATCCAAACTTCTATAAAATCAACCAACAATCCTTACATTGATCATAAAGTCAACCTTAGTATCCCTTTTGATCAACTCAAAAGGAAACTCCCGAAGAAGTGGTAATAATTTCACCACCCTCTTTCAAGTTATTTTCATCTTCCACTTCCTCTTTCATTGTTGTTTCCATACCAAAATAATAACTCCATTAAATAAAACATACTATGATGTTATTAAAAATAGTGTACAACCATATTCATTATTCAACCCCTCTTCTAAATGACAAAGTCACCATACATGTGTACGTACAGTTTACCGTCTCCACGTCATGGTATAGTTTGTTATTCAAACACTTCATTATTTGTATGGGTATAATAATGAGTTTAACTGATGTAAATAATAAATATAACATGTTAATTATTATTTTTATATGATATACCATCCAATTAAATACGATTTCACCATTAATATAATGAAATTGTAGCTCGTGAGTACGTACAGATTGTCATCTCCACAAAGCGATGAGATTCATTCCCACGTTCACCATTCAACGATGATTATAAAAATATATATTATTAATAAGTATGTAATATATGAAAAAATAATGATAATGGAGATACATGCGTGTGTGTGTGTGTCTGTACATACATATATCTTATTCACTTACTTTCGTTCAATATGATATGAAAACGGAAACTGCGTTTATGCGTAGGTACGTCCTACCATCTCCATAAACGGTACCTTCCATTTCATATATCTATAGATTATAAATATTTATATTCCTAATATATATGAAATATAAATCATGGTTTATATTCTGTAAATATTTAAATCATGATCTGAATGGTATGATCAAGAATAACAAGTTGAAACACGTACGATAAAGAAAGTGATTATTACAAAAAATGTTAATTTAACATGGAAATCATTATTAAATGGGTATTATAAAGTCATAAATTAATCATGTATGATTTAATAAATATGAATATGGTTCTGGTATAATTTAATAACATACTATGTTCATTATACATGAGGTTAAATCTACCCTCGATAAAAGGAAAGTTCAGGTAAGGGTTAATTCCAAAATCTCTTTATTATCCATGGTTCTTTTTACATAAGTATCTACTGGGACATATTTATTATCCATGTACATGTTTCATAAATAAGTTATAAAATGGACTCTTTTAAGGAACTTTTCTACTAAAACATCATTTTAAATGTTTTAATGATTTATTCTTCTAAACCTTTCTAATTAATTTCCATTTTTTCATAATGGTTTTAAGGATTTGTTTATTTGGAAATCAATGTTTTAAAATGTTTATTCCTTTCAAAAGTTTCCAAGTGGTATAGGACACTTTGATTCCAAACTATATTTTAAATTACTTCCTATATAAATTATGATACTTTTAAATTATTTCATGAAAAAAGGGATATTTCTCTCAATGATTTTTACTCATCATTTTCAAATATGTCAACATCCTATATGGGATATTATTCTTGTTCAAGGTTGATTTATTATGATAAAAATCTTCCATATTGTGTTGAAGTTTTTGAGATATATTTGATTGTGGATGTTTAATTTTTATACAATTCTTGGTTTGTGGTTAATGTATTGACATTTCATATGCCATTTTTAATACGAATTTTTATGTTATGATTCAAAATTTTAATATGAGGAATGTATGAGACTTAGTAAGTGATGGGTGGAGCCCGCTAAAGCTCCTCAGAGAATCGGTATGTCTCATGAGACAATTATATGTAGAATTGGCTGAGGCCTTTCCCTATTTGATATACGATTTTGGCCAAGGGCTAAATCATTTTTAGACATCTTTGCCAAGCCCATGAAAAGATGTTTCAGAATGTCTGGTATTATACATTCCCACATTATGGAAATATTATTGATGTTTCATGTGGTTATTCGACTAGTAGAATAACCATGACTATGTTTTATTATGGAATTCTTTACTCATCTCATATTCCGGCCATAAAGTGTTCATGTTTATAATTTTCAAAGGAATTTGTTTTAAATTATTCACCATGACGAATGTTTATGTTACCTTCCACTATATTTCTTACCCTTACTGAGCATTTGAGCTCACCCCTTTCTTATGTTTTCTATTCACGGGATTCCAAGAATGTTAAACTGATCGGTCCTTCGGGACTTGATTCCATGTAATCATGCTAATGTATTAAAAATAATGCATCGAATCTAGGTAACTGAGGTCGGGGTATTTCACTTGGTAAAATATATACATTCAATAATTTTTTTTATAACTGTAAATAAAAAAATAAAAAAAATCTTAGAAAATTCAATTAATCCCTTTAGTGTATCGATGAATATCATTCAAAAAACACATCCTGGTATCCTGGGAAAAATAAAACATAAGAAATGTGTTATATTAGATTCTATATAAATTTAATAATATATAGAAATCTATGTATAAATAAGTAATAATAAATATGAAAAGGTAAATAACTAAAAAACATTCCATTTACACAACAACTTGAATATATTATGACAAGAATAAATAATGATCCAATAATTACATATAAGTAATCCCATGAGTTTGAAACTTAATCATGGATATTCTAAAAAATATATTAATATCTTGGAATATCAATAATTGAATTAATAATCATGCAATTCATAATTTTGTACATATAAAACATACAATCATGTTCTTTTTCCAATACATCTAATATCTTCTAGGCATTGTGCCAAGACTTCTATATAAATGGGTAATTCCTCGGCCAAAACCCAATCTAGCTGGACTTCTCAGACCTACTGATGCATCTAGGGGATAAAATGGGCCTCTCCCATCACTAAAAATGTATAATTCATTATTCATATAAAGGGGTGAAACATAATCAACATAAACATTCACTTTGAAAAACTAGAAAATGAAATGATAATACTTTCCCTAATCAATATACATAACCAAAAACCATAACGATTAATATAAATAATGGTAATAAAACTGTACATCCTTAGTCAAAATGGTCATAAAACATCCAAATAAATAACTAAGATGATATTAATAAAAAATATTCCTTATGGATCACAAGTTCAATAATTGTTTGATGTCGTTGATGAGTAGAAATACCACAAAATATTCAAAATCATTTTGGAGGAAAATAACCTTTTCACTTTGAAAATATTTTTAAGAATAAAAGTTAACAAAATATTATAACACAATTATGTTTTATTTTTTTGAAAAAATGTAAGATAATATTTAAATAATTTATTGGTTAGGATGGTGCAAAATTTCATTCATTCCATACATGTTAAAATAAATGTTCCTGTTATATTTTTGAGAAAATAAAAATAGAAGTTTTTTTGAAAATGACATGAATATTCCTTCCAAAAATAATTTAAAAAGTATAAATTGTTAAAAATAAAATTAATATATAATTTTTAATAATTTGAAATAATTTTTTAAAACATTTTTAGAAATCATTTGTTTTTAGGAAAAAATTATTAATGAACGAGGAGGCGAATAAAGTCATATTTTCTTAAAACAATTTTCTCAATAATTTTATGTACCAGAGATTGGAAAATGGGTATTAATTCTTAAAAATACGATTAATAAACAAAGGATAATAAAATAGATTTATTTCATGATATAAATATCAAATAATTCCCCCAAGGTAGATGTAAACATAAACACTCCCAGATAATGTTGATATTACCAAATTAATCTTTATGACTTTTGTAACATTCGAATAATAAGCATCATGAAATAAATAAAATTACATTAAACATTGGGTACAATTATGATAAATTAATTTATGATAAAAGATAGAATAGGGTATTATACACACCACACAAAATAAATAAGTGGGGCATATGGAATATGTATTACGTAAGTAAAAGTGAGATGAAAAACCTTTACATCAAGTCTAACTCATCCCGTGTGTTATTTATATTCCTAAATAATAAAAATATGTTAATTATTTAAATTATAGGAACCTTTTTTAAGTTTATTATTTCTCTTGTTTCACTTATTATCATTTTATTTATGATTACATAATCAATTTTTCTTATGTTGGATGTTTCAACGATATTTGGATTATGTGCCAAAAATGACTTTGGTATATTGACAATAGTCAAAGAGGCAATTAGTTAAACATATCCATAATAATAATGCAATAAGTATGATTTTTATAGCTAAATTATACTTCTAAAACCAATATTTAAATATTATTATAAAAAATGAACGATGTTACAATCATCGAGATGTTAGGTCATATGTATGCATGAGTAACATTTCTATTTTTCTATAATCATTATAGAAATAAGTTAAATAATATTTTATATTTATATAATTATAATAATATCACATATACCGTATTATTTCCTTAAATATTCTTATATATATCATCCTTTTGTTTTGGTGATGAAAAGAGAGTCTCATCTTTTTGTGAAGGCAGTAGTCCACACGTACATGAATGACATTATCATTTTTCATTATAAGAAAGAATATGTTATATTATCATTTATGAATGACAAATAAGAAATTAATATCATAATTAATCCATTTATATATACTATATTTAGTGATCTTTATTATCTTCCATGTAAATTGTTAGTGAAAAACAAATCACATCACTTCGTGAGGAGGTAGTTTGGCATACACACAAGTGACGTTATCATATCCCTTATTGAATGGAAATTAAAATGAAATATAATATATAATGATTCAATATGTATAAATATGTTATAAATATCACACATATATATATATATATACTTTATACCCATATTCATACACAATCCAGATAGGTGATAATTGAATAACTAATGACATTTGTTCGTGTGATGGTAGTCCGTCATACACACGAACAACAATTTCATAACCCATTTGATGGAAATTTGGATGGTTTTAGGTCATTTAATTAACATAATAACATATAAGTATATTTAATACATTGAGTATGTTATATATTCATGGTTTAATTATAATTTAATGATAATGAGGAAGAAATAAAATAAAAAATCATATTGAAGAACATCACCTCTTCTTTGGGTACCTTACTTTGGTTTTCACAAAAATTCGTCCATTATTAGTGCTCAGACTAAAATAAGGATTCAAAGAGTAAAGTATGGAATTTTTGAAGTTATTTGGGAAGTTATTGATAGAAATAAGTGTTTTAAGGTGTGAATAATGGAGGATATTGGTGGCCTTTTAGAGGTGAGGTGAGTGGAAGACATTTAATTTTTTAAAATAAAAATGTTTATAGATGTTTTTCACTATCCAAAAAAATAAAAAACTAAATATTAAATATCCCGAGAAGTTATAGGGACTATATTTGGCCATAAAATAAATTTTAGGAAACTTTATATGTCATTTTAACCCATCTATTTTATGTTTAACCCCAAAACGTCCCTTTTTACATTAACGGCGGTAATGAGTTTTTAATATATTCACTATTCATTATGGTAATTAAATAAGATTAACATATTATAAAATATAAATTATTAGAAATAAAATTATAAAATACCTTTTTCTAAATTTCATTCATATAATTGATCAAATATAATTTAAAATTAATCGAGTAAACCCAATGAGAAAGCAGGTTTTTGAAGAAAAATTGTTAAAAAGTTTACAAATTTTTTTATATCAAAATTAAAGATGAAAATGATTCAAAAGACCTAAATTGGATTAATATAAATATAAATAAAATAATTAAAATTTAAAATTTGTTTAAAATATAATTTAACATTAGGAATAATTTTAACAAAAAAGTCAGTTTTCAATTAAAATTCTGTGTTTTCACTATTCCTCAAAAAAGGAATCTTTTTAGAAAAATCCCAAAAATTACCCCAATGAAAATAATTATATTATGATTTAGAAATTAATTTTATTTTGAAAAATATATTCTCTAAGATCGTAAAAATTAATTATAAATTATGTGTGCAAAGGGACACTAAACTACATTTTAGAAAAATATTTTTTTGAAAAAAAATTTCTTTTTCTTTTAAATTGCTATATTTTTATCTCTAATAAATATATATCCATTTTATTTATTTTTTACAATTTTAAACTATGTAATTTTCCTAATTTATATAGTATTATTCATACCCATTTATTTAATAGCTTGTTTATAATGGTAATGTTTAAATTATAATATTTTAATAGAGAATCACATTTTGTTTAAACCAGATGTCGCATGAATTTCAATATATTAGAGAGACTGAATTTATTTGAAATTAAATTTATCATAATTTCTTGGGATGTTATATTACCTTATATGGTTGGTGTTTAATTTCATACAGACTATCAAATATGTTGTACATATTTTGAAATCTCAAGGGTTTACCTTGTTAATTATATATCAAGATAGCTGGTTAGACATAATTAGAAGGATTCACATTCTATCCCCCAGATTATTTAGTTTCTCATGTGGAAGATCTTTGCATTGGTAACCAAATTTATTTTTCATGCAATTTCTTCTTATTTTGGCCATTTCTTATAATCAAAACACTCAGTGTATTTATCAGACATCATTAATCAGAGTAAACAATCACATGATTGTGGAAATCATTCTTATGTTGTCTTAAATTAGGGTACATTATTTTAACCCATAAATAATTATGTTCATCTCATATATCTATATATTATAATCCATTTTTACAGGTTTTATCCTCTCATTCAACATAATTGTTTATAAAGAGAATGTGAATTAACAATGTAATATACCTCGAGAGTGTCTAGTAAAGTGTATAATTTTAGGCCCACTCATCATGCACTAAGTCCAGATTGGGTTGATACATGAAAAGTCCTTTTTAGGGTGCTTATCTATATGTGCATTTGTTCCATATCCACATCAAAATTATAGTATCCACATAGGTATTTCATTACTATAAAAACATATAATATCTAGCTTACTGAAACACCAGGATGTAGTCCTTTAATTATAATTATCTCTAGGTTTCAAATAAGGTTTTATAATACTTCAAAAATAACTAAACCGTCTTATGAAACAAAATTAGGATACCTAAACATAATATACATGATTATTGAATCTATTTTATGAATATTCCATAAATTTCACAATAGTCAATTCCCAACAAATATAAGGATTTCATGTGATTGGATACTAGAAACATAATAAATATATTTTATAAATTATCGTCAACATCCCCCTCAAATTTATTCTCTAATTATAAACTTATTATCCTTTTTTTACTTACAACATTTCTTCATAACCTATGGAAAATTTTAAATATAAGGAAGGGTGTTTCTTGTTTCTCAGTAAGGGTAAAAATTGGAGATATCTTTCATAAGTGAAAATAATATGATTATAAGGGTATAAAAACATAATCAAGGGAATATTATTGATATAAAATATTCATACATAGAAAACTATATATCATAAACTCTAAAATAATTTCATATCAATATGTATTATTAATATGTGTTTCAAAGTAGAAATATTTATTCAAGATTTATAACATTGTCATCTGGCATCATAAGAATAGGAAATCATAATCACATGATCATATAAATTAGAAATCATGTCCACACATAATCTTGTGATCATAACTAGATGATATCATGCTCCACATAAAAATGTCAACATAGTTATTAAAAATAATCACCGAGGAATAGTATTGTTAGAATATATAGAGTAAATCATATAATTTCATTAATATTTGAACAATTTTATTCCAAACCATGTCCATGACTTATCTTATTAGCGTAGTAAAAAGTGATCATACTCAAGCATCAAAATGTGAGCATATCTCTTGAAAATAACGTTCATTATTCTTATCATCATCTCATGGGATATCTATATCACATTACACAATGAATTAGATATATTTAATTGTAACTATTTATCACATAATTAAAACCATACATATGTGTTCCACAAGGTCGTAAAACAATTATCATTTCATCAAATAATAACCGTTGGAAAACAAATGGGTATCATAAACATTTTAGCATCACATAATCATAAGTCATATAGAGAAATAACATAAAAGGTATTATTAGATCAAATCCCTAGTTAAGAATAATAAATATCAAAGTATGTTATCATTGATGAAAAATACATTTAAAATTGCATTTTAACATTACATTAAAAATAAGGTAAAATGTCATTTTATTTCAATATCTATAAAAATAAAAATTCCCAAAATATGGAGTAAAATAATTTCATTGAAAATAACCATGGAAACAAATAATGGAATATTTAAATCAAATAGTAGTTATTATTTTATAAATCTATTTATGGGGTAAATGTTAAAACAAATATTCCTTTTACACTTTTTCTAAAAGGTCCCAAAGTACATGGTTATGAAACAAACAAGAAGATTACTTTTAAAAATTTCTAAAAAAAGTCAAATATATTTTAAAATAACATTAAATAATAATTTGATCATAAAAAGGAACACTCTTGAAATAATTTTAAAGAACATGGTCACAGAATAAAAAGTTTGTCAACCCATGAATAAATAAAGTCAGCTTTTATTAAAATCATTTTCTTAATTGTTTTACAAACTAAGGAGAGTTGAATGAAACAAAAACATGATTCCCCAAGAAATTAAAAGATTAAAATAAAATACATGTGGTTTAATTTGTAACATATCAAGGTTCACTATATATTTTTCATAAATAAACATTTTTTTAGAAGCATGTTTTACACCAAAAAATGAAACTAAAGAGAAAAAATGATATATTTTGAAAAATTAATATTACATTTCAAACATATCCATTAAATGGTATAATATATATTGAAGTGACTGTATAAATAACTAATAATAAAGTTATAAGAAATGAAATTTTAAAGTAGAAGTCTTCTATATGAATCTCCCTTTTTTATCTAAGAAGGGAGGTATCTTTGCTAGGGTTTTACGATGACCAATACCAAGTTGAAAATTTCCAGTTAAGTTTTGAGAAAAAACACATATAGGGGAATTTCAAGTTTATGGAGACTTCCACAAGATCTATTCTAACTAAATCACCACCTCAAATTATGTCCACATATTACCTAATTGTTAGGTCGTATATGGTTATCATACAGGGTTATGTAATTATAAATTATGATTATATCAAAATGTAATAATTTTTTTTATATGTATAAAAATATTTTTAATTTATATACTTTTCAAAATTCATATTTTTATAAATTCCCTTTATTCATAAAATATGTATTTTTTAGAAAATTTAATATAATTTAAATAATTTTTTTACATTTATTGAATAATAACATGTTATATTTACACTAGATAAATTAGTAGTTTATAAAAAAGTATTGTTAATATAATAAAATATATTTCTCAATAAAACCAGTTTTATCTATATTTTATTCTTAAAATATTAAAAAATTATAAAAATTATGTTGTTAATTTGATAAAATTAACAATATTTTATGATTTATCAAGGCTATATTAGGTTAGGATTAATTTTTTATCATTTTCTAAATGGTTGGTTTTTATTTGAAAAATGTGAGATTTATTGAAATTATTTTTTCCAAATTTTTATCACTATGTAATAATAACCTATTTGATTCAAACACCATATAATAAATCAACTATAAAATTATGGAATAAAATTATGAATTTTTAATTTTTTTTACATCAAAAACCTATTCCATGAAATTTTAGAACTAAAGATTTTTTTTACATTAATATAAAACAAATTATTTTTCTCTTCGATTTAAAGAAATTATTTACATTGTGGGGTTATATATTGTATTAAAATGGAATACTTGATGCTTTTATTCCATTCATAATAAATTAATCAATGGCACTAAAATCTGGAACCATGATAATATTATCATATATCAATCTAATATCATAAAATTCAATTTTTTATATTGTTTTATGTGTTTAAGGATTTATATTTTAAAATTATATTTTACTACCTATAGAAAGATATCTTGAAAACAATATTTTAAGATTTTAAATCATATGGTTAAAATTAGATAATTTGGTCAATTTTAATTTTTTCTATTGAAATTAATTACTATGGTTAAAAATTCGTTACCCTGAATCAAGTAAAATGGTAAAAAGTCTTTTAATAAGGGGGAGAAGCCAAAACATTTTAAACACATTTTTTCAAATGGATATTTGTAGTGTTGATCTATAATATCTCACCACATTCTTAATTTTTTTCTTTTTTAATCCAATGACCCATTAATAGTGAAATTATATTTTTTAAATTTAACGTGTATTTCCAAAACTGCACTTATCTTAACTTATAAAAAGAAACACTTAAACTAATTCAAGACTCGCCTATCCTTATAATTCATACTTATAACTCTAAATTTTTACTCTGACTATAATTCTATACAACTTATATGTTCCCTTGGTCACACGTAGTTTTTCTAATCCCCTCAATTTCAATGAGAATTTCAAGGAATGATCAACACTCCAATGTTAGCACCATTTTATTGTTAATATTACCCTTACTAATCTCTTATTACCATAATAATATGATGATTTAAGTATCATTATTATACTAGGATGTTTTCATATTAATGGTATGGACCTTAATTATTTATTTCCATCCACATATAAAAACAATGGTTTTCCAATCGTGTGTGCGTCCAGACTACCCCTCCATGAAGAATCATTTTTTTAATTTTTATTATAGATTTTATTTAATTATCCAAACATCCTAAAATATGGGTAAAAATAATAAATGAAATTAAATAATATACTTATTACTCTATTATAATTATATGTGTTAAAAATAAAGAACTCATTATCTATACTCATCAATCAAGTTAAAGCATGTTAATGTTTAGATCAATTTAACATCCAATAGTAATGATGATATAAAACTCTATTTTGAAAGACTATGGTGTTGGAGTTGGTTTCCTAGAACTAACTACTTTGTACTTTATTCATTAATAAATACCTTATCACATCTTGATTGTTCTTCCACGTTACAATGCATGAGATAATGTCATAAGGATAGCTGTTTTATTAAAGGGTCATATCAGATCCCTGCTATGATGAGAACCCAGAAGTACCATAACATTGTTCTCAAATTTATGTTATATAGCCGTATGATGTTATTTGACGGACACAAATAATATAGGCCATTAGTGGTGAGGACTCATAAAAAATTGAGGCAACTTCTCATGGTGTGCGCCCTTCGTAATATCTAGGAGGATATTATGAGAACGAGACTTTCCAGTAGAAAATACAAATTTCATAGTGTCATTGGATGTTCCTATCTGCAGGCGTGTGTATTGGTCCTTAGACTTTAAGAGTGTTATTAATGGGTATTACAACTTGCACACTTAGTTGTATTGACAAAAACTATGACGACACAATGTTCGTAGTGAGGTAGGATACATTGGGTGTGTCACGAGTGATACTGCATTAATAGATAATGAGAGAAAGGATTTGTCGCTTCTATTTCATAATGGAAGTATATATCTTAGGCCATTTGATGAAATTGATATAGCTTAAATAAATCTATGGCCATGGTATGGTATGGTAAAGTTCAATTTTGGGAAGTCAAAAAAATAATAATCGAGCACATGGGTTGATGACACGAGCATGAATCCCACTTGATTATAGATATTGAGACAAAGAGATTAAATTACATGGTAAGCATTCCTATGAGGTTTCACGTCAATGAGGGGTCAACCTCTTTCTCTTGGGTGCCTTGACCCATTATTAGACATTAATATTGGACATTAGGCAAGCCCTCTTAATTCCAAAGAGAAAGGTCCTAGAGGGTCACACACTAAGTGTATACATGTATCTCAATTAGAATAAAGATTATTCCCATACGTGGTTTAAAAATTATTCAAGGAAGCCTTTATCGTTTTAATGTTGGAGAAAGAATAAAATGAAAAAACAAGAGATACACTCCATGTACATTGAATGTACACACCGTGTAGTTTTCATTTTGGAAAGGAAAGGAAAAAAAAGTACATCCCATGTATTAATGATTACATCCCGTATAGTTTTTTCAGTCGGGATTTTGAGGAAATAATATTGTTTTATTAAATGATATATATTATAATCAGTGTGGGCGCATGTCATGGAAATAATGATTTGACATGGGGGTTTTCAAAAAGAGTTAATGAAATAAATAAAATGTGTGACACGTTTATTTATTGTCATAACTCTATAACCTCAAACTCGATTATAAATATCCTCACAAATCCAAAAATTCACCATGAATCATTGTGCACAACAATTCCGGAAAATTCGCTGAAGTTCGAGAGAAGTCCTTCCTCCATGAATGCTCTTAAGATCGAGAGAGATCCTCCTCTATCGGATCAAGGCGATCTAAGGTGGACAATTCAAGCAAAGGCTTCTCTATGACCACACTAGGATATTCCTTTGGAGACATCAAGAGATACGTGGTGCACATGCGGATCACTGCTAGAGGAATTATATTCTTGGCTTCTGCGACGCAACGATGAATCACATCGAAACGTAACGGAAAACATCTATGAAAAATGAATCACATCAAGGTATTTATTTTCAATTAATTAAATTAATTATAACAAACATATGATGATACACTCGATAGTTCTGGGATCCTTCTCTTTCTTTTCCTTCTTTGTTCTATTCTGAATATCCAACATTTTATTATTGTGAAGGATCTCAGATTGAACATTGTTTAACTCTAAAATTATCATTGGGAAAAACCACCAACGCGCTTATACTATGCCTAGAACCTACAAGTGGTATCAGAGAAGTCATATTGTTGATTATAATTATTTAGTTTTTCATTGGTGATTTACACATTTAATAATTTAGTTGTTTAAATTCAATTTTATTGTTCTTTAAATCTGAATCGCAAGATCTATTCCACCTCTCTCATGTCTCGTTCACCCTAAAGAAATGATTTTATCATTTAAAATTTATTAAAATAAAATAGAGGATCTCATCTAGAGGTGGAAAATGTTCCTGGTTGTACAACACAAGAATACACGACATGTATTCGGAAGTACACACCGTGTAGTCTAGGTTCAATGCATCAGACAGGTCCACCAAATCTGGCCATGTATTAGAGTATATCTAAGTTATAAATGACACTGTGTGTTGACCCAGAACAGGTGGCACACAGTTTTCAGATTACACGTCGTGTGGTCCACTGAACACAGCTTGTAGTCTCTTTGGGTTAGGGATGAACTGTGTACCCCATACACTGCTTGCCCGACTGGAAACTAGGTAACGCAGATACTACACGGCGTGAGTCCCACTGAACACACCGTGTACTCTGAAAATTTCTGAAGTACATCTACATACCATATCCCCAGGCATGTATTTCAGATGGACGGTGAACAAAAGTACACGTCATGTAGTCAGAACTACACATCGTATACTCATCCAAATTATGAATATTTATTAAAATTTATTATTATTTTATACAAACCCTTGAGACGTGTACCATAGTGCAGGTGTAAAGCTGAGGCACAACACGTGATAGGTGTTTTATATATTTGTGTTGAATTTAACATCTGTGTAATAAACTTGAATTCACGGGGTTTCATCAATGGTACAAGTTATGTACAAAGGTAATTTTAAATGAATTTGTTTGTTTAAAATTATGATGGATGATAAAAACAAGGAAATTTAGAAAAGGGTTTAAGAGAAAATTATTGATTAATTAAAGATAATTAATTGATTCGAGCGTGATTTATCTTAATAAATAATGATTAAATAATTGAATTCTAGTTTTATTTATGTGTAAATATCGTTGCATGTATGGATGATCATGATCTAGACCAAGACCTTTGTATGTGAATGGTTTCTTTTAATTTATTTATTAAAATTATTTTTTTGGCCTGCGAGCCTTCTCCTCATTAATATATAGGGCCTGCGTTCCCAAGGATTATTTTATGAAAAAAAACCTTTTACCCCTCACTTGCATGTGAGATAAATTCTTATGTAATGGATGAATCTCCCTAGCTAGTGGATCTGGATCAAGTCAGGAGCCACGGTGAAAGCAATCCAAGGAGATACAATGGTGGATAGGTGGAAAGCTATAAAAACAAACTCGAATGGTTCATGGTGTTTCTCCACTAGGTCTTGGGTTAGTTTATCAACCGCTATATAAACTAACCAATAGAACAATCTCATGATCATACCATTTATTTTATTTCTATCAGTATCATGGTTTATTTATTTTCGGTGTGTTGTCACGATCACACAATTAATGAATTCAACACGCATTCAAGATGAAACTAAAATAAGACCGGATAATGTATAAATATTATCTTAGACATGGTTAATCACTTAATTGTATCCCACTTAATATCAACAAGCATGTATTCAATTATAATAAAATGTAAATTTACGTATAAGGATAAAATTCCTCAAAGGAATTTTTTGTCGGTATAGCCTTCTATAATCTTTGTTAGAATCAAACAATAGTTCAAAGTGATTGACCAACCCATGTTGGGGTGACTTCAATTATTGGGGAATTATAATTCAAGTTTTTGGGTTGACTTGACCTGGTTCACATCAAGGGTTGACTGCCATAGTAGGACATGGTGTGACCAAGAGGAAAAGATTGAGGAAATCCAAAATAAAAGGATTTCAGGATTGGGGAGTCAACTCAGCGGATCAAGGAGCTGCGAGTTAATGCAGTTTGAATTTAGAGTGCCTACCTAAAACCCTTCAAAGTTTCTTGACCAACCCTAGTTGGGGTAATGTGAAGGGAAATATGGATCCTTACCACTAGAATACTCAGGCAATAGAATATTCTAAAGTCAATGGTGAGGGATATTGGATTTAGATACAATAGTGGGAGACTAATATGATTTAATTTGTCTATTTGTCTCAGTTTTATAAAGTACTAAAACCATTTCTCATCTTAATTTTTAGAAACAACCAGAAAAATGACTTCAAACATATCATTGCGAACCATACACAAGACGGAAAACCATCTCACCGGCACCAGTTTCCAAGAGTGGTAGAGGCGTTCACACGTCATCCTTCGCCACGAGAAAGAATTGTATGTGCTTGAAGAGCCTATTCAAGTTGCTCCTAGGAGGTGTCCAGTGATGAGGAAATATCTCTCTATGTGAAACATATGTATGATTCCACAGATGTCTAGTGTTTCTTGCTATCAGCCATGTCTGATGAGCTCTTGAAGTAACATGAAAACATGGGAGCGCATAGAATGATTTCTCACCTTAAGGATCTCTACCAAGAGAAGGAGAGAAAAGGGAGATATGAGATCTCCAATGCTTTGTTTAAAAATAATCTTGGAGAGTCTGCACCAGATGGGCCTCATGTAGTCAAGATTATTAGATACATTGAACATCTGGACATCTTAGGGATTAAATTCCCAGATGATTTTTGTACATATCTGATCCTATCATCGCTACCCTAGACCTTCTCTAGCTTCATTGTCAATTATAACCTGAGAAACAATGGGAAGAGTCTATCAAAACTTCTAACCTTAATTCTCCAGGTAGATAAGGACATGTGTCATGAAAAACCCACAGTTCTTATGGTGAATAAGAAAAGGAAGGACGATGCAAAGGGGCCAATGACTTATAAATGGTCTGAAGCCCCCAAGCGTCGTCCCTCCAAGAAGGGGAAGATCTAGAGTTAGGGTGAGAAATAGGAGGCAATATGTTTTTTATGTGGAAAGTAAGGCCACTGGGAGAGGTACTGCACTCAAAAGCATGGGGATGCTAAAGGTGTGTTCTTTATCGAGTGTAATCTTTCCATTTCTACACATTGGGTATTAGATACAACTTATGTGGCTCACATCTGTATTCAAATACAGGAACCAAGTAGTTTTAGAAATATTTCTATAGGAGAGGTGGATCTTTGAGCAGCCAATGGCGTAAGGCTAGCGGCATTGGCTATTAGTTATTACCACCTCTCAATGCCAACTGGGATGATTTTGGTTTTATATAATTGTTATTAGGTTCCTAATGTTACCAAGAACATAATTTCTGTATCTTTTTGGATATAGATTGATTTATTTTCATGTTTGGAAATAAGGGTTTTATATTTTATAAGAACAATGTATATTATTGTATGGCACATTTAAATAATGGTTTGTTTGTATTAAATTACAAAAAACCAAGTGTTGGAAATTGAAAATGAAACAAACTCACAGGACTCATACATCACCCAGTTGTGGAATCACCATCTCGGTCATGTAAATGAGATGCGGCTGACAAAGCTCTGCCAAGATGGTTATTTGGGCTCTACTGAGCTAAAACCTCTTGATAGTTTTCATGCTTGTTTACAAGGAAAAATGACCAAGTCACCCTTTGTTGGACAAGGTGAAAGAGACATAGAGCTTCTAGGATTGGTGCACATGGATGTGTCTGGACCATTTCTAGTAGAAGCTAGGGGTTGATATTCTTAAATCATTACTTTTACTGATGATTTGAGTAGATATGGATATATCCACTTGATGAGGTATAAGTCAGAAGCCTTAGAGAAATTTTAGGAATTCAAGAATGAAGTAGATAATTAGCTTGGAAATAAGATAAAGAATCTTTGATCGGATCGAGGTGGAGAATATCCAAAACAAGAGTTCATTGATCTTTTATAGGAGTATGGGATTATATCTAAGCACACACTTCCTTATGAACCACAGTGGAATGGTGTTAGTGAAAGGAGGAACTGCATGTTGTTGGTCATGGTGAGGTCGATGATGAGTCATGCAGATCCTCCATTATCCTTTTGGGGATAGTAATTACAAAATGCATCATACACATTAAACCGAGTAATAAATAAGGTGGAAAATGGAATTCCATCCAAGTTATGGAATGGAAAGAAACATATTTCATCACATAAAAGTGTATGGGGATGTGAGGAATTTGTTAAGGCCTTCTCAGGTAACAAATTCGTACTCCCGGGCATGATGTGTATCTTTATAAGATATCCCAAGGAAACAAAATGATATTACCTATATAACCCTCAAGACAAGAAAGTGATTGTTACCAGAAAAGTCGTCTTTCTTGAGAGGGGGAACATCCTCAAAAGGGATAGTGGGAGCAAGATTGAATTTGACGAAGTTGATGCTCACAATAAATAGGAGTTGGTACATGAACAAGTTCCACAGGTCACCATGGAAGAGGTTCCAGAAACACTAGTACTGTTTAGGATCTCAAGAGAGGAAAAGTAACTAGGGAGATTTGGTTTCCTAGTCACTGAGGATGGTGAATCATTATTGTTGGAAAATTATGAACCTCTATCCTAAAAGGAAAAATTATAAAGCTTAGAAGCTGCAAGATGGATATAAGGTATGAATTCTGAGATGGATTTCATGTATCAGAACCAATTATGGGTTCTGGTCAATGAGTCCATTGATGTAAAGCCTGTTGGATGAAAATGGGTATTCAAGAGAAAACTGGACCTAGAAGGTTACATTAGAACCTATAAAGCAAGGCTGGTGGAAAAAGGATTCAGACAACGTCAAGGAATTGACTATAATGAAACCTTCTCGCTCGTTGCCATGTTTAAATCCATACAAATCATACTTTCCATAGCAGCTTACAATGACTGCAAGATTTGTAAAATTGATATTAAAACAACATCCCTTATCAAGAACCTTTAGGAAGATGTATATATGACACAACCATAAGGGTTTGTGACACCAGGTGAAGCCAAATGGGTTTTCAAGTTGTAGAAATCGATTTATGGATTAAATCAAGCATCCAGGTCATGGAACATTAGATTTGATGAAGCCATAAAAAAATTGGTTTCATTAATAAAGAATGTGAGCCATGTGTTTATAAACGGTTTAATGGGAATGCGATCATTATCCAAGTAGTATATGTTGACAACATATTACTTATTGGAAATGATGTACCAGTCTTACAGTTAGTTAAGGACTGGTTTAACAAGTGTTTCTTCATGAAGTAATTTGGTGAAGCAGCCTACATTCTAGGGATCAAGATCATTTGTGATAGATCCAAGATACTACTTTGACTATGTCAGGTTACATACATTGAGTAGATACTAAAGAGATTTAGTATGGACCAATACAAGAGGGGATTGGTTCCAGTGTCACATGGACTACATCTTTCTAAGAAAATGTGTCCTCAAACACAACAACATAAAGACAGAATGAGTAAGATCACATATGCTTTGGCTATAGGATCCATCATGTATGCCATCTTATGTACCAGGCTTGATGTAGCCTATGGACTGAGAATGGTAGGAAGATATCAAAAAGATCCAGGATAATAGCATTGGACTACTGTTAAGACTATCCTAAGTATCTAAGAAGAACTAAGGATATGTTCCTAGTGTAAGGAGGAGATGAAGAACTTTTCATTAGAGGGTATGTTAATTCTGGTTTTTAGATAGATCCGAACGATCTAAACACTACTACAAAAACGGGAAAGGGAAGTTCCACCCTTTATCAGCACTAATCAAAAAGCACTGATAAAGTATAATCTTTATCAGCGCTAATTAAAAGCACTAATAAAGTGTAGATTTATCAGTTATTTTGTAGCAATGATAAATATTATCCTTTATCAGTGCTAGAAAAGTGCTGATAACATGATCCTTTATCAACGCTAAAATTTTAGTGCTGATAAAGGGTGGCTTTATCAGCGCTTTTTTAGCACTGATAAAGGACACCATTATCAGTTCTAGAAAAGCACTGATAAAACTTGTCTCCGATTTTATTAAAAACAGTCACACAATCTCCTCTTTTTTATCGGGCCCCAAGCTCTCGCGGTACTGTACCCCTGCGACATCTTCCCTCCCCCCAATATTCCCTTTGCTGGACCTCCGCTGTACTCTTTATCCTTCCACTATAATATCTTCTTTGGATCTTCCTCCCTCCGAACCCTACTCATCCTCTTCCCCTCTGGAATGTACTCTATGTGAACCCTACTCCGGCGGATCTTTCGTGGATCTTGCTCCCTTCGAACCCTACTCCTCCTCTTCCCCTCTGGACCATACTCAATGGTTGGCGGCTCCTCCCGTGCACCCCCCACTCCGGTGGTCACGTCTTCCCCTCCCAAGTCAGCGCAAAAGGCTCCCTCACCCTTTGGGGTTTTCCTTGGACTTCATCGATTTCTTTACCCAAGGTCAGTAGATTCCCTAAAATATCTAGATGTTTTTAGTATGAGTTTTTGTGCATTTATTGTTGTTCTATAAATTAATTTTGTGATGCGAATTGTGTTTTTGAATCATTTTGTATGCCTATGTGCTTGGAATTTGATTATATTGTTTGTGGTAAATGTCTAGATTACATTTTATATAGTGCATCTTTTAAATATTGTTTTTCCCTCTTGATTTACCCCTTGAACAATACACACCAACCCTACTTCCATCCTTGGGCCATAGTGAAATCCTAATCACTCGATGCCATTAAAGATTCTTCAGATTGATCCCATAAAAAAACCTATGCTCAAACATATAAAATAGATATATGGTCTGAACATTCTCCAAAGTGCCTATTCATGGTGTGATAAATACATCTCAGTAGGGTAACACCATGTTCCCCTAGTATATATCATCATATCCATATATGGATGAGGAAAATAAAAACATCACCTAATAATGTTGGATGTCATGTGCTAACTAGGGCACCCTGACTCAGTTAACATTAGGTCTTTATGTGCTAACTACGACACCATAACACATGATCATTCCATATTTGGTACCATAAAAAAATTCCATCATCGCCACATGCCATCATATTGGTACCCATGTTCCAACCTATACCCAAAGGCTCGGGGAAAGCATCATCCAAGAACTCAACCCACTATTAAAAGGTACAAGGTAATGTCCTAGGTTCAAATCCTAACCCACTGCCTCATAACTTAGGGTAGGGTCCATCATCCACATGTCCCATCTCATTAAAACCCAACATTGTCACTCAAGTAATTCCACCATCATAACCCAAGCCTTTCCACTGAAGGAAAGTTCCATCATCCACATGTAACATCTCATTTATTTCATTACTTATTCCTTTTTGTGTATTTAGGCAACATTGGCTACTAATTACAGTGAATTTTGATACTCCCAAGATTTATTTTCTGGATTCAAAGCACGGATATCCAAAAAACCGGCTGCATGTGATGTAGTTTGTCAATATGTAAGACACTACATCCTACGTTTTAGGTCTAAACATCAAGTTATATAATATATATTATCTTTTACTGAGGATTCTCTTATGATAGGGTGGTGTACCAATATCGTCTAAATCATTGTATGAGGACAGGGGCTAAGCATAAGGAGCCGAGCAAGTACTACGTTTGGAAAAGTATCGGGGTATATATAATAAAATTTCACTATTAAAACATATATCAAAACAGTTACTTACTCGCCTCATGATCAATGTTTTTGCAGTGTCCAAAACAAACAAACGGCAAAGATTGCGGTTATTATGTTTGTAGATTCATGAGAGAGATCGTTGTCAATAGACAAACTAGTATCCCTAAAGAGGTATTTTTGAAAACAAGTACTATTTCATTTAAATTATTTATTGATTCCTTATTTATATATTTTTCAGTACTATTAGGAATGCCTAAAAGCTTCATATTCACAAGACGATGTAGATATGTTCAGAAACGAGAGGGCCGCATACCTGATGAAAGATTGTCCAGAAATAGCATGAAGATATGACTTTTATTGCAAGAGTTGCAGACATGTATAATTGGCGGACATTTTTGAGAGGGGTTCATGGAGATAAAAAGATGAAACATTCTTGTATGTAAATTTTTGTAGAAAAATTTTAATTATTATTAAATAAAACATTCTTTCTCCAATGGGTCATTTGTCCATTTTAACAGATGAAATGCACCAGCAACATGCAAGAATGATTAACCAAATTTCTTTGGGTTTTGAAAAAAAACAAGTAAAATATCCAAAATACCTTCATATCACGCATGAACCAGTAAATTCTCCAATCATTAGTTGCATGTATGCGGTAGCTTCCATGATAGATTGGAATTTCACCAATCCATTTGATGAACAAGATGGGATGCTAAATCTGGAATTTAGAACATCCAATGCAGGAAATTGTTCCAATGATTCGGAAATTTATGCTACATTTAAAGATCTTTCCTCTGTTTCATCAAGCAAGTTAGTGCCTAGGTCCAAAAAGCATTCACAAACATGACTATCTAATTATTCATTATGAAAAACATAAAGGTACCATTAAATACTTACATTGGTAAACTTGTTTTGTAAATTTTTTATCTTTATCTGTGCCTTGTACTTGCACCCATGAATTTAAAGGTGAGTATGTGTACACGATAGTTGACATTCTTAGATAAGAGTATCTGGAAGAGTGTAAGAGACATGAAGCAATGAAGATCATTAGAGTGTTGGAGAAAATGTGGTTGCTACAAACAATGGGGCAATCGGCTTGTGCAACGCAGCCTAAGTTTAAAATTGCAGGTATTGTACTTTATTTTTTTCTGGAGGGTATCAGTGTAAATGCATTTTGGAATGATCATTGCTATTCATTGTCTTTTAGGTTTTTTTGACAGCCGAGGGGAAATGGTGGGGTCTGCAGACATTGGAGGATATGTCGAAGGGTGATTTTGTGTGTGAATATATTGGAGAAATGTTATCTCACGCAGAACTGTGAGAGAGAAAGATAACTAAGAGTAGTGAAAAGCATGCATATACAGTTCTCTTAGATGGTGATCTCGGTTCAGGGATCTTTAAGGGCAAAGAGGCCATTTGGTCAGATGTTAGATACTATGGAAATGTTGTAAGGTTAAAGGTCTCCTTTAACAGCACTTTTTAAGCGATGTTAAAGGGGCCCACCCCTTTATCAGCGCTGAGCTATACATGCCTTGTTTACCTATGATTAATAAAACTTAAAACATTTCCATAGTATCTAACATCTAACCAAATGGCCTCTTTTCCCTTCAAGCTCCTCGAACCCTGATCACCATATAAGAGAACTGTATGTACATGCTCTTCACTACTCATAGTTAGCTTTCTCTCTCGCAATTCTACGTGAGTTAACATTTCTCCAACATATTCACACACAAAATCACCCTTCGACATATCCTCCAATGTCTGTAGACCCCACCCTTTCCCCTCGGCTGTCAAAAAAACCTAAAAGACAATGAATATCAATGATCGTTTCAAAATGAATTTACACTGAAACCCTCCATAAAAAAATAAAGTACAATACCTGCAAGTTGCATCTTAGGCCATGTTGCACAAGCCGATTTCCACATTGTTTGTAGCAACCACATTTGATCCAACACTCTAATGATATTCATTTCTTCATGTCTCTTATACTCTTCCAGAAACTCTTCTCTAAGAAGGTCAAATATCGTGTACGCATACTCACCTTCAAATTCATGGGTGAAAGTACAAGGAACAGACGAAGATAACAATTTCAAAAAGAAGTTGACCAACATGCATCATCCTTTATGGAAGTAAGATAGAAATTCACATGCACGTTCTTAAAGATATGATTTTGATGTATATAGTGAAATGGTGGTGGATGTTTATTGTTGATGTTGTTCGTTTATGGGACTTTAAACTTCTCTTCTCCTCTCGATATGTCTTGGAAATCATGCAATAACCTTATATCATGTGGGGTAAATTGAGGTTGCTAAGCAACTATGGCACTGCATGATATTTCATGTCCAGTGACCTAAGGATTGTTTTGCTAATCAAGATGTCTCTGATCATTAGTTGCATGTAAAGGTGGTGCGACAACATCTATGATAGATTGGAAGTTGACAAATCCATTTGATGAACAATATGGGATGCTAAATATGACATTAAGAGCATCAAATACATTAAATTGTTCCAATTATTCGGCAAGTGAGGCTACATTTAAAGATATTTCCTTTGTGTCATAAAGAGAGTCAATTCCTAGTTCCAAAAAGCATTCAAAAACATCACTCATCAGTTTCCTCAAGGATAAACTTTGGTTCATGGCTTTGTATGATCAAAGAGATCTATCCTCTACTGCTTTTACAACCTATGTGGTGCATGTTTCAAATTCCTCCAGGAAAAAGGAACAAATGTGGTGGGTTGTAAGCCACATCTATTTGATGTTTTGAAATGTTAATTTTGTTTTGAAAATGGGTTCAATATTTGAGGAAAATTTGAATTGTCCTTGATTCATGTATGGATGATGGATTCACATCCATTCCAAGTGGTTTTGATGGAAAGTATGGTTGATAACATTGGTTGGTGTTCTCATGGATGTCTAAGAACGGTAAGTTAGAAAACATGTTGGGTATGTTGTGGAGTTTTAGTTGGGGTTCTAGTGGTTCTTTCCCGATTATGGAGGTGTTAAACATCAGATGGTGGTGTTTGTGAGCTAAAGCGTATAGTGGGGAGCACCATAGAAATTAAGTTGTCGGTTGATGACATGATCGGCATTTTGAATTAGATAGTCTTGGGTAAAATCCATCTTGGTGTTTAGATCGGTTGAGTACATTGAGATGAAGGTTGTGGTTGGGTTGTGTTATGGGTGTTTGGGGAAATGTAAGTATTTAATGGTACCTTTATGTTTTGCATAATGAATAATTAGTAGATCACATTTGTTTGTTTGATATACTGGTTTTTCTGCAGGTCTTGTTCGCCTGGCTGTACTGGTGTAGTTTTTCTATTTGCAGCAGGAAGGGGTTTAATAGCACTAAAAAAGCGCTGATAAAGGCTACCTTTAACAACACTAAAAAAGCACTGTTAAAGGGGCCCACCCCTTTATTAGTGCTAAGCTTTACAAAGCTTTTTAGCACTGTTAAAGCCCGATTTGAGCGCTGATATTGCCTGTTTTTGTAGTAGTGAAAGTTGCAATATGGATATGTTTTCTGTCTCAATGGAGGAGCTGTGAGCTAGAAGAGTTCAAAGCAGCTAGTTGTCACCGATTCTACAGCGGAGTATGAATATATAGCAACTTCTAATGCATCCAAGGAAGCCGTCTGAATTAAGAACATTGTTCATGATCTTGATGTGGTGCCTAGCCATAAAGATCCTATCACATTGTATTGTGATAATACTACAGCATTGGATCTTGCAAAAGAACCAAGGTCACATCAACAGACAAAGAACACACTCTAGAAGTATCACCTCTTGAGGGATTTCTATCAAAGGGGTGAATTTGTAGTGAGAAGTGTGTCCACATAAGAGAACATAGTAGACCCCATGACTAAAGGCCTATCTCAGAAGAATCATGAATATCATGTGAGAGCTAGAGTGTTAAATATTGTTAGCTATTGGCTCTAGTCCAAGTGGGAGTCTATTGGATTTGGTGGCCTAGAACAAACTACTTTGTACTTTATTCATTAATAAATACCTTATCACATCTTGATTGTTCTTTTGCGTGACAATGCATGTGATAATGTCCTAAGGACAACTGTTGCATTAAAGGGTCATAGCGAATCCCTACTATGATGAGAACCTAGAAGTGCCATAACACTGTTCTTGAATATATGTTCTATGGATGGATGATGTTATTTGAAGGACAAAAATAATAAATTAAATTAGGGGTGAGGACTCATAAAACATTGAGGCACCTTCTCATGGTTTTCGACCTTGGTAATATCCAGGAGGATATTATGAGAATGAGACCCACGAGTTGGAAATACACATTTCATAGTGTCATTGGATGTTCCTATATACAGATGTGTGTATTTTTCATTTGACACTAAGATTATTATTAATGGGTATTACTACTCACACACTTATATGTATTGAAGAAAACTACGACGACACATTTTTCACAACGAGGTAGGATACGTTGGGTGCATCACAAGTGATACTGCATTAATAGATAATGCAAGAAAGGTTTTTCCCCTTCTATTCCATAATGGAAGTAGATATCTCAGGACCTTTGATGGAATTGATATAGCCTAAATAAATCCATGGCCATGGTAAGGTATTGGCGAGTTCAATTCCAGGAAGTCAAAGAAAGAATAACCGAGCACATGGGTTGATGGAACTAGCATGCAACCCACTTGATTAGAGATATCGAGACAAAGGGATTAAATTACACGGTAAGCATTCGTATGAGGTCACACATCAATGCAGCGTCAACTTCTTTCTCTGAGGTGACTTGACCCGTTGCTAGACAGTAATAATGGACTTTAGGCAAGCCCGTGTAATGCCAATGAAAAAGAGGCTAGAGGGTCACACACTAAGTGTATCCAAGTATCTCAATTAGAATAAAGATTATTCCTATATGTGTTTTAATATTTATTCAAGGAATCCTAAATTGTTTTAATGTTGGAGGAAGAATAAAAAGTAAATAGAAGAAATACACGCCGTGTACATTGAATGTACACACCGTGTAGTTTTTATTTTGGAAAGGAAATAAAAACAAGTACATGTCATGTATTAATGATTACACGCCGTGCAGTTTTTCCAGTCAGGATATTGAGGAAATAATATTGTTTTATTAAATTATATTTATTATAATTGGTGTGGGCGCATGTCAAGGAATAAATGATTTGACATGGGGTTTTTAAATAAGAGTTAATGAAATAAATAAAATACGAAACATGTTTATTTATTGTCATAAATCTATAACCTCAAACCTGATTATAAATATCCTCACAAACCCAACAATTTTCTATGAATCACTGTTCACAACATTTCTGGAAAATTCTATCAAGGCCAAGATAACTCCTTCCTCAAATAATTCTCTCAAGACCGAGAGAGATCTGCCTCCATCAGATCAAGTATATCTAATACAGACAATGAATGCAAAGGATTCTCCACGCTAGCCCCCAGATATTCCATTGGCGACATCCAGAGATATGTGGTGAATGTGTGGATCATCTCTAGAGGTATTCTACACGTGGATTCTGTGACAAAATGACAAATCACATCAAAATGTGACCGGGAAACATCAACGAAGAATGAATTCCATCAAGGTAATTATTGTCGATTAATTTAAATAATTATAACCAACATATTATGATCCTCTCAATGGTTCTGGGACCCTTTTATTTATTTTCATTGTTCTTTATATTCTAAAGATCAAGCGTTTTATTATCGTGATGGATCTCGGGTTAAACGTTTTTTAACACTAAAATTAAAGATGGGAAAACTCACCAACGCATTTCCGCTACACCCAGAACCTACATATGGGACATGAAAAGTAATATTATTATAATATAGTAAGAAAATAATTTTTGGTATATCATTATGAAAATATATTTCTAGGTGTTTAACATTCTATTATTGTGTTATTTTTTTCGCTAAAATCACCAAAATAAGACAACATTGATTCATTTTCATGCAATGTAACTAAAACGCTTATCGAATTGAATGAGTGACTTAAAATATATATGAGTTTTATATTACAATACCATTGAATATATATTAATTATTAACCAGGTATCAAGGAATGTGTAATGATATCAAAATTATATAATTTTCATAGATGGTTAAATATATTAACACCCAATGTTTGAAAATAAGCTATTACTAACAAATATAGTCAATATAAATAATTATAAATGAGGAGTACCAAAGTTAACATATATTATTAATCTTATAAAATAGATTTTTATGTTATTTATTTATTTTTAATGGAATTTATAGTGTCACCAACTGAGAAAGGAAATTGGGTATGGATTTTTTGCATCTCAAATTCTCTTAATTAAGACATGTTTTAATGTTAAGAACCACATTCTTATTTATATGTTTTACATATGGCCCAAGAATTTATTTTGACATAATACATTATATAAATCATTCTATTTACAAAATTATATTATTTTAAATATTACATTTACTTTTGTTTCAAAAATTACTAAAGTAATAAGGGGTTTTCTTGATACAATTATCTTCCTTAGGTCTTAATCACTTTTATTTGTTGATTATCATTTACTGTTGATCAATATTAACCTATGAAGAATTTAGATTTTTTTTAAAGATAAATCCATAAAAAACAAATGCAAATTATTTTAAAACATTAAATAACTTTAATTTCCCAAAGATATTTTAGGTTGAGAGTTTTAGAGAGTTAGAAAAAACACTAAAATGATAATCTCATACATTACTAGTGGAAAATTATATATAGTATCCATTTTTTAATAAAAATAATTAACTAAATTAAAACATAAATTCTTTTCAAGAAAAAACTTCAACAATTTTGGCATGATATCTTCTTTTCCCTTACAGATCATTATGTCATATGAAAAATACTTTAAAACATGGGATGAGAAAAAAAATCATAGTATGTGACATAAAAAAAAGAATACCATTATTCAAGTAAAACCCCATTACAAATTTTCTTAAAAACATACATTTTTACCTTGAAAAGGGAATCATTATTTCAAAATGACAATTATCTAATCGTTTAAAAATCAAATGATTTTTATGAAAACTCTTAGGTAATAATATAGAAGATAAATAAATAACTTTGGACATAATTTTACATATCAATATTACAAAATAAAGTATCTCTCTTAGCCACAAATATATTAACAATAAAATCTACATTTGAAATAATCACTGGAGTCTTATTCCTATAATCTCTTGTGATAAACATAATCTGTTAACTCTGTCTCATTACCCAATGCATTGTAGAGCTGTAACAGGCTCAACCACCCTCGGTTTACCATGCAACCACCTATCCTCATAAAAAAAATAACAATAACTATAACATAATCATATAAATAAATCATGCATAAATTAAACATTCTTGAGGAAAATAATATTTCCATTTTGAAATAACTTTTCAGTTTTGAAATTCCATGCACTCATAAATGAAAACATTTTATTTGAAAATAAATTTATAATCCTATAAAGGAAGCATAAAATATTAATGTATCATTAAAGTGGGAAAATATTTTCATTTAAAATATGTTAAAAAACATTCCTTTTGAATTTTTTTTAAAAATAGTTGAAATTGTTGCCTTAAAAGAGGATTTTAAAAGAAATCCCCTTACATAAAACCTTAGAAGAAATATTTTTTAAAACATTTGAGATAAATTATAAAATTAAAATTTTAAAAAATTAATTTATATGTAAATAAATTTATAAAAACCATTTTTAAAATAAGGATAATAAATATAATTATTTATAAGAATATGTTTTTAAAATATTTAAATCGATGTTTTATTTAAAGAGTCCCTTACCTTAAGTCAGACCCATCACATACACTATTTATCATCCTGGATAATAATATTAGGTTAATTATTTATTTTTTTGAAAATAAATAAATTTTATTATTCATTTAATACCACTTATTAACATGTTATAACAATTACTTAATTATTTAAGTTTACATCAGACGTTTTGACGATATATGATATTTGACTCTAATATGAATTTGGTGTGATGGCTATAGTCAAAGTGGTAATTACTCTATAATATATTGAATAATATTCATGAAATAATTATCTTTTTTTCTCATCAATTACCCTTTTAAATCCATCAATTAAATATTCAAATGAAAAATTAAATATGTCACACTCATAGAGATGGTAAGTTGTACGTACGAATGAGTAACATTTCCATTTTTCAATGATCACTATGTAGAAAGGTTAAGTATCATTTTATCATTAAATAATCACAATAATATCATTAAAATAATAAAAATAATTTATATATACTTATATATGTCATCCATGTGATTTTGTTATGAAAAATGAATCACATTTCTTTGGGGAGGAGATAATTCACACATACGCTCGAACGTCATTATCATTTTTCTGTGCCTGGAAATATAGAAAAATAAATGATATATTATCTTTTGATAATGATTAATATTTCATGAATATCATATATAAAATTAAATTCTATCATTTTATCCAGTCTTGAGAAATGATGATGGAAAATGAATTTCATCGGTTCATGAGGCGACAATTCGTCGTACATATGAACGATATCTTCTTTTCCAATTTGATAGAAGTGGAAATGGATTTAGGTGATGGTATTAACATAATGTCATATAATAATAAGGAGTATATTTTAGTAGTTATTTCATCATAATTCAGTAATATTCTAAGGATGTGGAAGTAGAAACAAAATAGAAAGACTACATTAAAAATGACACCTCTTCTTTAGAAATCCTTTATTTCTTAACACATTAAGACTACTATGTTTGGTGTCCTGTATAAAATAAGAGATTTAGAATGTGTGGAAGGATTATACTACATGATTTTTAAATATCATGGTCAAACCATATTTTTTTTATGTGTGAAGAAAAGTGAAGAAAAAGTTCCCATTTATAAGAGAGGGGGACTCTTGAAATTTATCAAAAATATTAAATTAATATAATTTAATTTTCAATTCCAAATGGATACAAAGTGATTTATTTAAAATATATTATTATTATGGGTCTAAATAATCTCATATTTTTTTTAATTTTATGGTGCATTATTACTCTTATAATTTAGTTTTAACCCTTATTTAACTCTAGTAACTTTTATAGTGACAACAAGGGTTTTTACTTTTTAATGGCTTCAATATTTACTATAAAATTAAATACGACACATAAATGAATCATGGAATAAATTTTAAACCATAAATAAATAATTTTTCCAAATCAAATTTATTTATGAATTTATATCTTTTAATGAAATATTAATTAATTTCAAATATCAATAATTTCATTTTAAACACTATTCATTACTTTGACATTTAAAAATATCAACAAAAAAGATTAATTTGAACAATATATTTTAATACATTCATAAAAGGTCATATTAATCAATAAAATCTATGAATAACATTTATTATCTCAAATTATATTTATATTAATATTATCAATAACATTTATTTGACATTTCCATTAATGAAATATTTACTACATTAGTCTTGAGTCAGAATATATGGTAATTATTGCATATATAACAATTATAAATAAATTAAAATGATATAGATAGATATTCTATATTTCAAATGACTATTTATAGTTAAATATATCTTCTGGATAACCATATATTAATAATTATATAGTTATTAAAAATGTGAGTATGACATCTTTGATTTTTCATTAAATTAAATATTATTAATTTCATACTCAGATTCAAGTTGATTAAAAAGCTATAAATAAATATATATGATAAAAATAAGTTGATTAAGTTAATAATAGACACTTATGTTTGTTCATAATCTCCTTTTTTCCACATTTGAAAATATGAGAGGTATTTAATAGAAATAAAGTTACATATTTTTTACTTTCTTTTATTTAAATAATATATAAGTCATTTTTAGGGAAAAGTGTCAATTAAAAAACAAAATTTCAATAATTAATTGTTAAAGGTATAATTAAATTCATAAAATAAATTTTTTCTAAGTGTTAGGTTCATTTTATAGTCCTTAACATTTTATTTTTAACCTAAATTACCATATTTACCCTTTACCTACGTAACACAAATTACGAAAATTATTATTCTAATTGGGAAAACATAAAAGGTAACCCTTTAATTTTTTTTAAAATTATTAATAAAAATTTGGAACCCATTTTTCAAAATTCAAAACTCATATTTTAACTAATTAATTTTAAATTTAAACTATCAAAAAAGAACTAAAATAATTTTTTAGAAAAAATAAATTTTTAAATTTAAATTGTTTTTATAATAAATTCAAGTATATAATCAATTTTAAATACCATAATTTCTTTAATTAAAATTAAAATTAATAAGTTAATTTTAAAAATAAACCAAAACATAATTTAACCATGTAAATTATTTAAAAATGTAATTTTTAATATAAATTGGTATTTATCACTATTCATTGAAAAATCAAAATTCTCATAAAATTATCAAAATATCACCATAGAAAAAATTAGAAATTTTTTTTAAAAAATTAGTTTCATTTTCAATTTTCTGAAATCTTCATTGAATAATTATATTATTTACACATAAAAAACTACAAAACTCATTTTTTGAAGAATATAATAACTTTACTAAAAAATATTTATTTTATAATAATTAATTAATAAATTATTAATGAGTAACGACACTTTATATTTTATAATTCAGTTAATACTATTCATTCCTCACAATTTAACAACTAGGTTATAATGTTCATATAATAATAATATTTAGTTTTTCATTTAACCTCATTTATTGCATATTATATACGTTATCGATCCTAGTAAATCCTTTTAAAATATCCAGATGTTACAATCTCCAATCCCTTTTTGGAAATTGTATCCTTCGAATTTCAACTTCATTATTTGTAACTAAGTATTGACTTCTCGAAATACCTTTATTGAAATCCCACATTAGAAAAGGGGTTAACAAAAACTCTATTTTAAGAGGGAGAAAATAATGTATAAAGTTCACCAGAGATAACACATAATAGGATTACAAGTAAGAAAACATAGAAATGGAAGAGAAAACCAACTATCATGTTCTTTTGGAGAGTGATAAAGAACATTTTTATTATAAAGTTAACCATAAAACCCCTTAAATTTGTGATCGGTTAAAAGTTCATTGATTTCTTAGTAAGAAGAGTAAACAAATATAATTTTTATTTAAAAATACTTTTCAAAGATTTGAGTAATTATTTTACTACCTGGACTAATAACATAAAGAAATATATTTACTTAAAAAGTATAATGTCAACCATTACTCCAATTCCACCACTATATATATTTTTTGTCATAACCATGAGTATTTATGATGAATTTTTCTTTCCTGATGTATTAAAATCAACTTCTATTGATAAAATAATCTATAAAGGTTTAACTATATATTAGTATTATATTTATACATTATCAAAAAAGAAAATTGGTTATGATAATATAAGATAATTAAACTAAAAATTAAACCATTTCATAATGAAAAATGACTTTAATCTCCAAAATTCATGAGTAATACCAAAAGTCCAACATAAACCAGTCATCAAATAAATATCCTTAAAATTATTCAAAAATATTCTTGACTAAGATTGAAATAAAAAAAAATCAGAAGAATTTATCTTCTAGTCTTCCAAGATATGTTTTACAAATAATATTAATCACTCATAAATTCACATACCAAAATTGTTACAAGAGAACACTGGTTGTTGGGAAAAAATGGTAAATGCATCATATAGGAATGGGTTTCGGTTTATATTTCCTTCTTGAGTCAGCTATCCAAATATACTCATTTATTATGGAATATCATGTTTACTCTTAGGATTCCTCTATGATATATACCATCTATGATTTAGCATTAAGATCATGAGGATGATCCCCTCAGTGACAAGACTTGGATATAGGGACCAGTTCTCAAGATGTTACCTCCTGGTGGTGTACCTACTATACCCCCCTAGTAGAGCATCACCTAATACCTATTGTACTTGAGGATGAAGAGAATCGGCTGATCATGCTTCATGAGATTCAATGATAGATACACCTCAAGTTCTGAGGTGACCCTGACCCACATGTGGATAAGGACTAGCGTGAGGTAGTGATCTGAGTATTTCATCTATTCCAGATGCTAAAAGATCATATGGTGGTCCTTTCTGTGAGCCTTCTTCATAGTTCAACCTGGAAATGGTGGGGTTTAGTTACCCTGTATTAAAATGAGGCAACTCTTTCATGGACAGAGTTTGAGTGCCTCTTCAAAGAGGATTTCTCACTAGCTATGTTGAGGGTTGTGCATAGCTAAGAACTTTAACAACTCCAATAGGGAAACATGATATTAGGTGATTATTCATCGAGGTTTACCAATAATTCTAGGTACTTGTTAGATATGGTTTGAGATATATCATTTAGGGATAATACCTTCAAGAAAGTCCTTCTGTGACATATCCAAGAGAGTGTTATTCCTCTATGCATTCCAACCTATATTAGGGTGCAATAGAAAACTTTGGTGGTTAAGAGTTTTTTGGCAGAGCAGATATAGCTGAGGGTTGTGAGCAGTTAGAAAGCAGGAGTAGAGTCCTCAAAAGTAGGGAGACAACGTCAGTCTTAGAGTCCTGGATACATGATAAATTTTTAGATGAGTTCTTAAGATAGAGGATATACAGTACATAGTTCACAATGTGGGATTAGTAATCCCAGAGAGAGGCAATGCTACTCATGTGAGAGAAAGGTACATCTCGCTTGATATTGTCTGACCCATCGTAATACTGATTGAGAGACCATTCATGGGCTGCCAAGGTAACGATAATGGCAGGAGAAGCCATTTACATAGGATGGAATATGTGGTAGAGGAGTTGGGATATCATCAGTAGGTGTTTGATGCTTTGACATGTTTCCACCACCACACCTAGGTGGTCCACGTCAAGATTAGGGAGTTGGAGGACAAGGTTGAGGACAGGTACAAGAGATTTAAGCATACAACATAGGGCCTCTAGGAATGATTTGATGTACAATATGTGTCCTCTTTACCTTACTGTAGTATTGATAGAAATTGGTTCTAGTCATTCCTTTCTCACCACATATCTAGTTCGAAACATAGATATTCTAGCTGAATCATTGAATCGACCCTTACGCTCAGAGACACCTAATAGAGAAGACTCAGTGATCACACACATACACCAACCGTGTAACCTAACTCTTAGAGAATAAATTTTCAGTTGGGATCTATTTGTTATAGTATTATGGCCTCATTATTTCATTCTTATCATGTATTGGTTATCTTAAATGGATTCCTAAATAGAATATTTTAGGTGAAGGGTGCATAGTTTCTGCAGTCATGGTACCAGGTTCTTCTTTGTTAGAGAAAAGGAAACTCGGGTAGCATAGAATGGAATCATGCATATGATGGTGTAGTAGATTACTCATCACTTTTCTAGCCTGACCCTTAGTGTACTGTATGTTATGAGTTTCCAATTTTCTATAGTGGTGGTGATGTACGAGGACATCTTCCTCGAAAATTTTCTAGGATTACCTTCCCACATAGAGATAGAATTATGTATTTATTTATTCCTTGAGATGACTCTATATCTTTACCATCATATTGGATCGCTCCTGTAGAGAATAGTAAGATGAGGGTGATATTAGAGTACTTGTAGAGAAATTCCTTTATGATACCTATGGGTTTACCCTGGTCATCCCCAATTTTGTTTTCCACAAAGGCTGGTAAGAGCTTAAGATTTTTTGTAGACTACCGATATATGAATAATGTGATCATGAAGAAAAAGAATCCACTACCAAATATTTACGACAAATTTGATCAATTTATAGGGTCTTTATGGTTCTTGAATATTGATATCAGATAATCCTATCACCAGTTTTTAGTACAAGATGAAGATATAATGAATATGACATTTAGATATATCTACAATCACTATGAGTATTTGGTGATTCTATTTATTGTGACAAATTCCCCAGTAGTGTTCATGGGTCTCATCAACCAGATCTTCCAGCCTTTCTTAGGCTAGTTCAAGGTAGTCTTAATTGATGATATCCTTGTGTACTCAGTGTCCATGGAAGAGCACATGAGACACTTAAGGATAGTTCTAGATGTACTCTGAGAGCACCATCCATATAGAAATATCTCAATGTTCCAATTATGGATTTAGGCCGTCCACTTTTGGGACATGTTATCTCAATGGATAGAGTGGCAGTGGACCCATCCATGGTTATGTTAGTGTTAGCTTGGGATCCACATAAGAGTGTGATATATGTTCAGAGCTTCTTTGGGTTGGCGGGCTATTACAAAATATTCTGACCTGATTTCTATATGATATCAGCACCCATGACAACTTTGACTCAATAGGGGAATCCAATAATGTGGGCAGAAAAGTGCAAGTACGCTTCTCAATAATTAGGGAAGAGTTTGACGAGCACTCAAATCATGATATTGTTGGTGGAGGGTGTTGACAATGTAGTGTTCTGTGATGCATTAGGAACCTGGCTTTGATGTTTCCTAATATGGAGGAAAGTAGTGATTATGTTTGGTTCACACCAGTTGAGAGCACCTGATTGGAACTACGTGACCCATGATCTTTATTTAACAATGGTAGTCTTTTCTTTGAATATTTGGCGACACTGATAGATGGGAGAAAATTTTATCATCTACACCAATCATTGGAGTCTAGAGCATATCATCTCTCAAAAGGTTCTTAACATGAGACAAATATGATTGCTAGAGTTACACCAAGATTATGACTTTGAAATTTTCTATAATTTTAATAAGGGTAACATGATAGCATATTCTCTTAGAATGAGATCTAGTTTTCAGTTTCTAAAGGTGGAATTAGAGTATTTTTCCACATAGTAGTTATCCCTTTTAGTGGATATGGAGCTGGTTACCTCTGGTTGATGGTTGTCGCCCCTACACTCTTATAGTGAGTCTAAGAAGAATAGATTGGGGACACATATTGTGATACTATACATGCTTAGATATCCATAGGGTAGGCTTCTAATGGATATTATAAAGGTTTGGAGAACATTGTTCTTTTTATAGGACGCACTATGGTACCAGTGATATTGTGAGAGGATTTTCTAAGAGAGTAACACACATATACTTTCGCAGTACATCCATGTTTTGAAAAATATTTCCTAGGACCTTTTAAATTCTTTTTGGTGTCCAAGGATGAGGAAAAGAGTTATAGAGTATGTCTAATGATACTTTGTCAGTAAGTGATGGTTGGGAACCAAGTTCCAGTGAGATTAGCTCCACACCTTGAGTTTCCATAATGGAAGTGGGATAGAATATCTATGGAATTAATGATGATCTTACCATGTACATATAGGGGATTTGATTCCTTATGGGTGATCCTAGAATGGATCAAAAATTCAGACCACTTCCTATTACTTTGATATCAGAGTTCATTAGAGAGATTGGGATTCCTTAACATTCAAGAGATAGTCCGACTCCATGGAGTTCTATATATGACTCTTTCTAAACATGATTCTTAGTTTACATCCTAGTTATTGTAGGGATTATAGGATTCTTTTGGGAATTAGTTATTCTTGAGCATGAGTTTTCTCCCCCAAACAAATGGATAGACATAGAGAACAATTCAAGTTCTCGGGGACATACCACAAGATTTCATGTTGTACTTCGGCCTTAGTTGGGAGGATCACCTACCACTGGTTCAGTTTGCGCACAGAAAAATCAACCAATCTAGTATTGGTATCAAAATATTTGGGGATTTGTACCAGTGATCCTACAGGTTACCACTTTTCTAGACTAAACCAGGAGAGTCAGCACTAATGGGCATGGAGTTGGTGTTAGTGACTATAGGGAATATTCATATCATCCATGAGTGGATGAAGACTACTCCAATCCATCATAATTCGTATACTTATAGATTAAATAGGAATTTGGAGTTCAAGGAAAATGATAATGTGTTCTTACAGGTTTTACCTCAACAGGGATTATAGAGATTTGGTCGGGTCAAGATGTTATCTCTTAGAATCATTGGACCTTTCCAGATACTACATAGAGTTGACAAGGTGGCATATCACTTATCTCTACCTCAATAGTTAGATCGAGTATATGACATATTTCATGTGTTTCAGCTGAGGAGGTATGTGAATGACCCATCACATGTAATCGACTGGATGAGATGGACATTGAGGATGAGGTAACCTTTACTGAGTACCCTATTAGGACCAAGCTAATGATGAAGGGGTTTTATGTTTTATTTTATTGACAAGGTTTGTTTTGAAAAAAGTAAATCACTTCACAATGTTTCTAGAAACAACTATGGAATGGATAAAAATTATTCACAATGTGGGATTGATAAAAATCAGACTCATTGTGGGATTGATAAAAATTGGACTCACTATGGGACATATAAAAATTTGACTCACTATGGGATTGATAAAAAACAGACACACTTTGGGATTGATAAAAATTGGGCTCATGTTCTGTAATGAATCGAACTCGTTGTGATAGTCCATCGTATTGAGAAAAAGATGTTTTGAAATAAGTATTTTAATTGCTGGAGAATCGGGGTCAGCATGAGTAAAATTTTCTAAAGGTGATGATGATTTACTAATTCAAATTTCATATATATCATGATATGAAGTGATAAATTGTTATTTTATCCTAATGGATGAATGAGGGAGTGATATAGTTTCTACCAATTTTAAAAATACCATATCCAAGTGGCAGAGGGAAAGAAGCAACACTGATTTTTTTTCAAAATAATTTTATTTGGCTCAAATAAAATAAATGGTGAAGCTGATTAAAATAGTTATGATGATTTAATATAGAATTTTATCCATTAACCCCTTAATTAAAGATCGAAATTAGGATAATCATACCCATATTGGTCCAAAATTTTCTATTGGTCAAAATTGTGTTATTGATAAAAAATGTGATATTGATCGAAAAGGTTCAATTGATAAAAAATGTGGTATTAATTAAAAAGGTGTTATAGATTGAAAGGGGTGATACCGACTTACTATAGAATCTTGTATTCCATCAGATTATATAAAAAGAATACATACCCAGGCCAATTGTATGCAGAAAAATTGTACTTTGTATACTGTAATCATGCTGAGTAGAATGGTAGTTCGAATTGCAGAAGGAAGAGACAGGTGAACACTTATTTACTATAAAATATATTTTTCAAGTGGGTCAAGATAAGAGGAGAAGAATATGTTTTATATTTTAAGTGGTTCAAGAAAATAAGTGAATAAGGTTATCAACAATGTAGTCAACCATTTCAAAAGGGTTGAATAACTTTTTTTGGATGATTTGTTCAAAGTAAAGAGACTGTTGAATGATTTGTTGAGGGGGAGATTGAATTTCAAATACAAGATTTTAATTCAAATCAGTTATATGAATTGTATTTAGTAATTGAATCTTGATAATAAGACTCAGATGATTACACCCATGTATTACTCATGAATTAAAATCAGACTGATAATTGAAATGGGGGTCTTTATAAAAATAATTGAAGATTGTAGAAGATTCAAGAATAATCGAGAAGTATTGATGAAGTCCTATTTGCTTCGATATTTTAAGAGAAATTCAAATTTTATTGAGTTTAAGTGAGTGTTTAGGTATTTGTGATCTCCAACCAAAACTATTGTGGGTCACATATAAATGGAAAAATTGAAATTGTACATGACAGACGATGGTGTACTATTCATCACAGTAGAGAGAGAAGATTCGAGTTTTTAGTGAGAGAAATTGATACCCTTTTGTGTTGTATTGAATACATTTCAACATGAAAGAATACAAGATTGAAAATATTGTATTCGGATGATCATCGTACTTATGAATCTTCATATATATAGGATCATCATATTTATATGGTATATTGTATACATTAGATTTTGATATCGGGTTTAATTAATCGGAAAGGGGTTTTCATTCTGGGTTTTACCATACAAGGAATTTCCAAAATGAGAGAAAGTAGTATTCTGGATTGAATATGTTCCGTTTCATTTCAATTGTATTATATCAGAGAATCAGACTGAAAAAATTGAATCAGGGATAATTGGACTTGGAAGAATCAAATTTGGAAAATTAGTACTGAAAAAATTAGACTGTTTTTTTCAATAAAGTCTATGAGGTTGTTACCTTTATTATGGGTTAAGAATTGATGAATTATATTTCAATTTAATACACATGTTTAATTTAAAATAAGTGTAGGTAACATGAGTTTTTACATAACAATGGAATTATGCTATTTGTGTAATGAGGGTGCAAACACACTTTTGGATTGTCTTCAATGTGATACATGAGTGAAAGGGTCTATCCTACTCATTGTAATCCTATGATTGTTTTATAGTGTATTTTATGGAATACGATTGTCTCTTAATCAGAAAAAATATTATTTATTTATATTGAATAGTGAACCTTTTAAATACCTATGTTTTTGTGGATGTTTGTTTGTTTTATTTTTAGCAGGGAATTGAATATTTAAGAGGAGGTAAAGGTTGTTTCAATTGAAAGGAAACATAAAAGAGAAATATTATTATGGATTCACCCCTCCCCCTCTCAGTGATACAATACACTGACTAGGAACTAACAAGTGGTATTAGATGTGAGTTTCCCTTAGCTATTCTTTGTTGATGGAGAATTTGAATTGGGTGAATAGTAAAAATATTCCAGTCTTTCATGAAATAAATTATCATATCTGGAAGGATATAAAGCTTCCAAATATTTTGTTTATTAGTTATGATGTGATTTAAGTTGGAGTAGTTGGGTTTTCACTCATTGATGATAATTATCTACTTACACATGTTGATAAGAATAATCTTGAGAATGATGGAAGGGTGAAGATTGATATATTTTTGTCACTTTCTTAAAGCCAATTCATGAGAGTGAAATATTTTTCGACATCCAAAGGTATATGGGACAAATTTAAAAATATATATAGAGGAAATGAAAAAGTTAATAAGGAAATAATTAAAATATAGATATTAAGTATGAAGGCTTGAAAATGGGTGAGCATGAATCTATTGAGTATTTCTTTACCAGGGTGTATGATATTGTGAGTACAATCAGATGTCTTAGTGGAAATCAAGATGACTCTATAGTTGTTGAAAATATTTTGAGAATCTTACCTGAAAAATTAGATTAAAAATGTATCTTTATTAGAAGACATAGATCATAAGTCACTATCTCTTGATGATTTCTATTGCACTCTTATCACTTATGAAATGAGAAGAGAAAAATCAATGAGAAGAAAAAAAATTTATAAAGTAATGTGTCTCAAGGATATGAAGAATGAAGAGATGAATGGGATTATTATTTAAGAATAAGTTGGTGATACTAACTCTGAAAATGAGGTATATAAAAATATCAATGATATCTTATCCTTGTTTTCTAAAAATGTGAAAATAGGTACATGAAAATACCAAAGGAAACATCCCTTGAAATGTTTTGAATGTGGAGGAGTTGGTCACTTTTCTGCTAAATGTCCTCAGAGAAATAATAAAGAGGATCGTGGCGAAGAAGAAATAAATACAAGAACATAGTGAGAGAATCATGGTAATAATGGAAAGTTGTATTCCACAGGGAAATAAAAGATATTTTTCAAATATAAAACAATAAGTTTCTTATCTAATGATGAAGAATTAGAAGCAAGTAATGATAAATCAAAAAATTTACTTGAGTACTGTTTTGAAAATACATTCATTGTAGCTATGATTAATGAATAATACAGAATAAAATGTTCTAAAGAAGAAGAAACTCAACTTGAAATCCATTTGAAATACATATAAAAGAATGTCTGAGAAAGATCAAAAGACGTGAAAAACACAAAAAACAGATAAAAGATGAATACTAAAACAACTAAGAATGTTTTACTGATGAGATATAAAATATATTGAAATTAATTAATTATTTTAAAAAATATCTTGAAGGTGGAAATAATTGGAATGATCATCTGGAGGTTAAGAGGAAGGAAAAAAGAAGAAGAGTTGGAACTTCTCCAACAAAAAAAATCTCAAAATATGAATTGAGAAACACATGTTTTCAAAATTCTATCACTGAGGTTGGTTAAGGATCTCGAAATGAGAAACTGGATAAGGTTTAACAAAAGTTACCTTAAATGGATGAAAAGAGAGATGTAATTGTTTCTGAAAATAAGAAATATGGGAAAGTCATGTTTGTGGACAAAACCAACAATGATGGAAATTCCATTGTTTCAATGAAACCTAAATCTGAAAATATTTAGAAAAAATATTTATTTTGAAAATAAATAAATATTTTTATGAATTCAATTGATAGTAAGAATGTCAGTGGATAATAAAAAGAGATATGAGAAAGTTACTGGGATACGTATTCACAATTCTATTCAATATGGATGTTTCATAAGAAAATACTAATTCTATGGCTATTTCTAGTGTTGTGGGGGGATTCAGAAACATGGATAGTAGGTTTTGGTTTAACCAAAAATATTACTATTATCCCACAAGTTATGAAAGGAAAGTATTTAGTTATATTCAATATCATAAATGAATGAATACTTAGAAAATTGTTGTGAAAAAATCAATGAATGTTGAAGTAAATATTGAAAATATGTTTCGGTTCCTAGAAAATATTTATGAAAGACGTGAGAAATTTGGACACCTTGAAAAATGGTGTCTTGTTTTGTTACCGTCTTAGCAAAAGATTCTTAATTCTCAGAACCCAATGTTTAGGAAGGTAATATAATTTGAAACAAATTTTGTTTTTGAAACTGCATTGAAATACACAAAAGGATAATGACATTGGATACTTGATTGTGTCTATTATTCACACATGACAAGATACATGAAATTTTTAAAGAATGTCAAATATTTTAAAGAGGGAATAGTGACATTTGGAAATGTTGAATCCCTGAAGATAAAAGGTGTTGGATCAGCCATCACTATAATGGAAAATATGAAATCCTAGAAGACATTGTATTTGGATGGGTTGAAGGACAATTTTCTAAGTGTTTCACAATTGTGTGATGAGGGTAAAAATTTTATCTTTAGGAACGATGGGTTTTTAGGAAGAATGAAGAATATGTGAAGACTGTTACAAGAGGCTAACATACAAAAAAGAATTTTCTCAGATTTGTGAAATAAAAAACTCTTGTTACGTGAGCATTGTAGAAGAGAATCATTAGTGGCATAAAATACTTGTACACATGGGGCATAGAAACATGAGAATGTTATCTAATAATAACAGTGTCTGGGGAATTCTTGATTTCTAATATTAATCGATTGGTGTTTCCCTGTCTGTGAGAAACGAAATATTAAAAATATTAAATACATGAAAGTTGGGATTTTTTCAAAACAACTTATGAAGCTAATTCATTATAATATTTGTGGGATAATGATCAAACCATCAATAATTATAGATGAATAACCCATCATGTTCATTGATAATGTTACATTCATTACTTGTGTTATGTATATGAAAAAAAATCAGAGGCTTTGAAATGTTTTCAATATTTCACAAGGAAATCCAAAAATGAATGTGAGTATTCAGTGAAGATGTTGATAATAGACAATGGTGGTGAATATATAAGTGAAGTATTTGAAGACTATATTGAGATTAATTGAATTCAGAATGAATGTAGTTCCATATACACTCCTTAACAAAATGGGGTTTCTGAAAGAAGGAATAGATGCTTGGTGGAAATGGGAAGGACCATGTTACATAAACATGGCCTCTATCATTACATTTATAGGTAAGCCTTGTGTACTACTGTTTACATTCAGAACCATTTTTTCTTCACATCTCAATCAGATATGACCCCATAGGAATTTTTGTGTGGAAAAACTCTAATTTTGAATCACATTAGTGTTTTTGGGATTCTATGTGTTATAAAAAAGAAAAGTAGAAACTATAGAAAATTTGATAATAAATGAGAATATGTAATATTTCTTGGATATGCTCCATAATAGAGGGGAAATAGATTCTTCAGTAAACAAACAAAGATAATTTTTGAATTTGTTGATATGAATGTAATTGAAAAGGAATGGGAAGATAAACATGATCAAGAACACAAGGATGTTGACACGGTTGAAAAAAACAATTACAATAATGATACAGACAATTATATTCCTTCTCAATAAGAACAATCAGACTTAGCTATTTCAAGTAATGAAGATGATTCTTGAAAAACTCATCCCATGATGAAGAAACAAGTGGATGTCCATAATATAATTGGTGATCAACATTAAAAGGTTTAAAATAGAAGAATAAAAAGTGCTATCACACATACAAAATTATATTAAAAATTAGAACCAACTGATGTGAAAGAATATTTTGAACATCCAGAATGCGTTGAAGACTTAAATGAAGAATGGGATCAGATTAAAAAGAACAATACAAGGGAACTTATACCCAAGCATGAAAACATAAACATCATTATAACAAAATTGGTATTTTGGAACAATATGAATGAATAAGGTGAGATATAAGAAGCAAATCAAGATTGGTTTGGAAAGGGTATCCTCAAATTGAATGAAATTATTTCGATGAAACATTTTCTCCAGTGGACATATTGGAATCAATTAGAATATTTATTTCTATTACTACACAATGAGGTTACAAGATCTTTTAAATGGTTCTTAAATATTCATACTTACACGGTGATCATAAAGATGAATTTTACATTGAACAACCTTCTGGATTTGTTTTTGAGAAAGATGAAACTTATATGTGTAGATTACAGAAAACCTTATGTGCACTAAAAAAAGATCTGAGGGTATGGTATTCCAGATTGGATACTTGTTTAAGGAAGATGAGTGTTAAGAAAGGAAGGGTGGATTACAATATGTATATCAAAAAAAGTTCCTCATTGTTATTGTTTACATTGATTATATTTTCATTTTTGGGAATAAAGAAAAATTGTAAAAGATTTTATGAATACATAAATAAGGTACTTGAAATGTCCATGTTGGGGGAAATTAAATACTTCTTTGGGTTATAAATCATTCAAATTAAGGAATACGTTTTTATACCACAATAAAATTATCTTAAGGAACTTATCAATAGGTTTGACATGGAAAATTCGAAACCTATTTCCACACCTATTTTAGTGGAAACAATGCTGAGTACATATGGAGATAGGAAATAAGTGGATCAAAAAGTGTATTGGAATCTAATTAGAGGCTTGTTGTATTTGACTACCTCATGACCAGACATTTTGTATGTTTTTGCCTTATGTGAAAGATTTTAGAGTGGTCCAAAATAGTCACATCTTATTACTTGAAAAAATAATTCTGAGATACATCAAAGGTACAAAAAAAATTTAGTATCAATTATTATAACTCAGATAGTATTGATTTGTTTTGGTATTTTGATATATATTTGGTATGAAATGTTGATGATAGATGATCCACATCAGGTGGAGTATTATTTATGTGAAAGAATTTTGTTATCTGGCATTCAAAGAAAAATAATTGATTAACTATAAGTATAGTTGTATATGAGTATATTGCTACCAATCAAGCCTCTACTCAACTCATGTGGAAGAAAACACAATTAGAAGACTTACTTGTTGAAGTGAAGTTACACATGATCTTATGTTATGATAATCAAAGCATAGTCAATATTACCAGGAATCCAGTTAAACATTATCATTCAAATCATAATGATATAAAATATCATTTCATAAAAGATCATGTAGAGAATAATTAATTGAAGCTTTAATATGTTTCAACATTGAATCAAATTGCTAACATTTTCACCAAACCTTTATAGAAAGAGTAATTATCAAAATTGAGGTTGAACATGGTTGTCCAACCTCTTTCTCTTTAAGGATATGATATATGTTTCTATCCCCTCTCTCATCTTACCTTTGAATTGTTTTGTTAAGGGGATAATTGAATTGTTTCATAAATCAATCCAAGAGATGAATGTATAAAAAGGGGTTGTGGGTAAGCTGTGAATTCAACATTATTTGGTGTGTCAACTATTCAAACTATTTGTTGGAGTGGTTATAGGAAATAATTTTATTTATATTCCATCTAGGTTGAAGAAGAGTTGATGGAGAAAGATGAAGATGTTTTCATAATCACTATTTTGGAAAGCATGGAATTTATTTCAATGATTATTGTTTCCTACAATGATTTAGATCATGTAGGATTAGAATTATTGATATCAAATTCTTTTCTGGAGGATACAATGTTTAGTGATTTATGAAATTTGTTTCACAAAATAACCCAAAGGGGGTATTGTTAGTACTAATCTAATGATGAAGGTGTTTTGTGTTATCTTTTTCTATCAAGTAATGTTTTGGAGAAAAAAATCACTTAAATATGTTTCTAGAAACAACTGTGGGATTGATAAAAAAGACTCATTATGATATTGATAAAAATATGAATCACTATGGAATTGATAAAAATCAGACTCATTGTAGGAAATAATTTTTTTTGTATTTTAGGGAGGTGGAAGAAGAGCCGAGGAAGAAAGATGAAGATGTAGTAATAATCACTACTTTCCAAAATCCTGGTATTGTTTTCAATGTTTCTTGTTTCTTACCGTGAGTTAGCTCACATAGGCTTATAATTTTATATATGTAATCCATTTCATGAGGATACAATGTTCATTGATTTATAAAATTTGGTTGATAGAAAAAACCAAAGGGGGACATTGTTAGGACCAAGTTGATGATGAAGGTGTTTTGTGTTGTCTTTTGTTGTCATGGTACGTTTTGAAAAAAGTAAATGACTTTAAATTGTTTCTTGAAACAACTGTGGGATTGAGAAAAATCAAACTCATTGTGGGATTGATAAAAATAGGACTCACTGTGGGACTGATAAAAATTGGACTCACATTGTTATTCATAAAAAATACACTCATAATTGGATTGATAAAAATCAAACTCACTGTCGGATTGATAAAAATCAGACTCACTGTGGGATTGATAAAATTCTAACTCATGTTCTATAAATAATCAGACTCGCTATGATAGTCCATCATAATGAGAAAATGCTGTTTTGAAAGAAGTGTTTGTTTTTCTGCATAATCGTGGTCAGCTTGACTACAATGTTTTAAATATGATGATTCTTTGCTGATAGATGTTTCAATTAGATCATGAGTTGAAGTAAGAACTTGTGACACATGCTTGATTGAGGAAATAGGGGGTGGAAAATACGATTCAAATTCAAAAAATATCGTATCCTAGTGGTAGAGAGAAATAAGTGATACCGATCGTTTTCTCAAAAAAAAAACATATCTGGGTGAAATAAAATAAAAGGTGATGCTGATTAAAAAATTGAAGATGATTTACTGTAACATTTTTTTTTCTACCAACCCCTTACTGAAATATTTTAAATAAGAAAATGGTTCCAATATTGATAAAAAAATGTGGTATTGTTAAAAAAGGTGGTATTGATTGAAAATTTTGTATTGATTGAAAAGGTGGCACTGATCGAAAATGTGGTATTTATTGAAAAGGTGGTATATATTGAAAAGGGTGATACAAATTTATTATAGAAACTGATATTCCAGTGGAATATATAAAAACTCTTGATACCCATGACAATTTTACTAATTAAGATCATATTATGCATATATAATCATGCGGGGTATAATTGTTGTCTAAATTACTGAAGGAAGAAACAGGTGAACACTGATTTACTCAAAAATGTATTTTTCAAGGGATCAAGAGAAGAGGAGAAGAATACGTTTTTTATTTGAAGTGGTTCAAGTTAATAATTGAATAAGGTGATCCAAAATTTAGTCAACCATTTAAAATGTGTTGAATTACATTGTTTGGAAGAGTTGTTTAAAGAAAATAGACTGCTGAATGATTTGATAAGGTGGAGCTTAAAATTCAAATAAAATATTTTTATTCAAATAGGTTATATGGACTGTATTCAAAAATTTGATTGAGACAATCTAAATCAAATGATCATACCCATGTATTAGTAATTAATTGAAATCATACTGACCATTGAAATAGGTTTCTGGAGAAGAAGAGGTAATGATTGTAGAAGATTCGAGAAGATTCGAGAAGCATTGAAGAAGTCATAATTGCTATGATATTTTAGGAGAAATTCAAATTTGGGATAATTTATTTGAGTGAGATTGTTTTTTCAATTCCCTCCCAAACCTATTTTGGGTCACCTATAAAAGGAAAAAATTATGTTGCACTTGACTAATTACAGTGTACTATTCATCATAGTAGAGAGATAAGGTCTGAGTTTTCAGAGAGATAAATTTATACAATAAATTTAGATGAGGAATATGACAATATTGAAATGATTATATTCATCTGATCATCATACTAATGATTCTTCATACTCAGCAGATCATCGTATTCATCTTGCCAATTGTATTCGGCTGATTTTGATATCAGGATGAAGTAATCAGAATGGGTTTTCATTCTTGGTTTTTCCATACTAAGAATTTCAAGAATGAAGAAGAATTTTATTTTGAATTGTAGTGGTGCTTATTCATTTCAATTTTATTCTATCACAGATTTATACTTATAGAATTGTATTAGGGAGAATTGGACTCGGAGGAATCTGATTGGGAAAATCAGACCTAGAAAAATCAGACGGAGTTTTCACTAATAATGTCCATTAGGTTCTTACTTTTCTTTTAGGTAAGGAATTGGATAGTATTCTTCAATTGAATAAACATGTTAAATTGAAAAGAAGTGATGGTAACATGTTTTCTTTCATAACAATTATATTACTCTATTTTTTCAATGAGGTTGTATAATCACTTTTGGATTGTATTCAAAGTGATACATGAATGAAAGGGAATATCCAACTCATTATAATCCAAGGATTATTTTCTAGTTATTGTATGGTATTGTATTGTCTCCAAACCATACTAAGAACGTATCTATTCTTATTGAAATGTGAACCTTGTAAATACATATGTTCTTATGGATGTGTGCTTGTTTTGTTTTCTGTAGGGAATTGAATCATTATAGGAGGTGAAGGTTGTTTCAATTGAAAGGAAACATAAAATAAAAAGAGTATCATTGATTCACGCACTCCCTAATATAGTGATACAATATAATGACTGGGAACTTACCTAACCTATGGATATCTAGGGTCTCCATGAGGGGATCCTTCATGGGTGATCAATTCCTTTGGTGTGTGTTCAGTGGTAGCACAAGAATCTCCAAGAGATCACATGGGAGAAGGAGGATTAGATTCATGCACAATACCCTCAACTTTTAGAGTATCCATTGTTTTGTCTTTATGAGACATAAATCCAAAATGAGTGGAGAATTTAATAACTCAAATTTTCATGATATTATTTTTATATATTATATGCATTATTTTTTAGACTAATAGCAGAGACGGTGTGCGATTCTGAGGCCCAGTGTGATCAAATAAATGTTTGAAATATATTAAATAAATTAAATAGCATGTGAATGTGTTTTTATTAAAAAAAAATAGATTATAAACAGGTTCCGAGATAAGAAATATGGGGGAACCATTGAACTCATAGTGCAAGGTTTTCCCTAGGTTCAACTTAATGTAAGTTGACATGAACTATTTGTGGAAAATTCATCGTAGGCGTGGGAATGAATAAAATAAATAAAATGAAATATTTGACTGCGTTTTTTCATCACAACAATTGAATCATCTTTAAATATATTATTATGGATAAATATTATATTTACCGGCATAAACCAAGAGATTCCATAGGACCGTTAGAGAGAGATCTAGAGAATCCTCTCAGGATAACAATGATAGAATGGAGATCGACATACTTCAGAATTGAAAAATATTTCCCACAATAAGGATGATATATCATTATTCATCAGTGATCGAACCAAATAAAAGTATGTCATGTGATTAAATTTTATTATTCTCCAATATTTATTCCTATGAAAATCATGAATCAACCTAAAAATGGATTGATTCATGGGTCATGAATGTTACAGGATGGGATTATATTGTTGTAGAGATTATTAGAAGAATTTTCATTTTGATTTATTTTCTTCAATTTTTATTCTAATAGAAATGAATGGAGATCGACATGAACATTGATAAAGGTCCATTCCTCTTAAATGATTTTTGTTTTTCTTCCCTCCATACATTGTTCAACATGGGTGTTCTTTGTTTGGATCGGGGCTCAATAAATCTCGATCGATATATCATTGTGAACCTATTTCTTGTTACAATGATCTGAAATTATAGATCTGTAATTATCAAAGAATATAAATGGTGAGAATATGGAGACATTGCTATTCGAATGATAGCAGATTCATGATTTCTCATTATTCAAAATTCATCATTGCACAATGATGAATGATGAATGATCATGTTTTCTAAGTGGATTGAAGGCCTAAAACTCATTGATTTAGTATTAGCAAGACACATAGTTTCTTGATTTATAGTTCTTCAGTAAGGATATGGATAAATCAGAGTCTAGAGGATTGTATAAGGTTTGTGGAGGAAGAACCAGGTATTGTGGAAAATCCCATAGAACATAGCATGTAAACCATATCTACACGTTGCGTGGGGTCTCCTTGGGGTGGCTAGGGTGTTTAAGAGAATGTTTAGGATCACACTACGTGTGACCCGATCACCAGTATGTGACCTATCTAGGGTAACCCAGCATATATCATGGGAAGTACACAGACATGGAGTGGATTTCATAGGTTTCCTACATGGTGTGTGCTCCCCCACACAACACATCCAATCCTAGGTACATGAGTGTAGTTGTGAATTAATGCACGAGCATACATACACATACCCGAGTCATGTACTAAAACACGAGTAGACCACATAGGTAGTTTACACAGAATGTAGTGCTACATGGAAATAGTTTAAATGACACAGTCCATTTAAATGGGAAGAACCTAGGGTCAAGAGACACAGTGTGAAACCATTCTATACTCCATGTACTCTTTCTTACATGGCTTACATCTCTTCTACTACGTATCATGAAAAATTTTCATTACTGTTCGTTCCCCTTATCCTTTCCATGGAGGTTGGTATGAATCATTTCCTACTCCTAGGAAAATAATCCCTTTAGTGGTACTTCCTAGAGAGAGTTTGTGGAATTCCCCCTGAGAGGCCCGGAGTGGGATCCTCTATTCATCTTAATGCCCCATGTAGATTTTTGGGTATCGATGTGACCAATAATACCAGGCACCGATCCTCTACTTAACAAGTTAATCAAGATATTTTTTTTGATATCACCACATGTCTCTGATAATGATCATCATCTCTCTATTGTACTTCTAATTAGATCTATAAACGTGTATCACTCTCATGATGAGACCTGACATGTAGTGCCTATCGAGCGAACATATTCAGTGCTATAGAACACAAGAATGAGTTATCCTAGGATGAGTCCTTTATAGTAACATCAAGCCAAAATCCTAGGATGGAATACTATGCTTGTGACTTACCTCTAGACTGTATCTCTTGGATTGAGAATATCATGATATTCCTGTTATATTTATTGTATAAATATACCTGTGAAATGTTGATTGTATTTCCTTTATTGTATAGTTTATGTATTCAGGGTGTCCCAGTAAGTATTTTTATACTCACCCTTACATGGTATTTTCCCACACATTTCATGTCTTGTGAAAATGATTTACCTTTTGATAGATTCCAAGGCAGACCAGGACCGAATGGTGCTTATTGAGACCATAAAAATCTATGTTTGTTCCATCATCTTTCAAGATGTATTCCTAGTACTTTTACTTTCAGGTTGGACTTGTATAACAGACTCTTTAGGGTGGGAATTCATTTCACTCTCTTTACATTACTTTCTATCATACTCGGGTTATGGTATATAGATATACGCATTCATTCAGTTGTTTAGTTGCTTTTACATTTTAGCACTTTTTTGGGCTTAGAGATATGTGTGTAACAACCCAAACTTTCCTTAATGAAAATTCATCTTGATCTAATTAAAGGTCTTGTTATGGTTATATAAAATGTGAACTTCATTGGTTTTATTTATCTAGATTTTAAAATATCTTTATGAATTGTTACAGTTGAAAATATAGTCGTTGAACAGTGATCACATTATTAGTATAAATATTGGGCTTTAACAAATCAAATTTACTTAGACAAAGGAAACGATGGCCTCATATAGTAGACTTTCCCCATACAAAGCCCATGTTTCAGAGCTTGTAAAGGAGGTGGCATCATTGAGATTTTTTCTTGACCCAACCCAAGAGGATCTAGAACACGTTATGCTTGAGCAGAACTGACTACAGGAGAAGTTGAAGTTAATAGAGATTACCACTCGATCGATGTTATCTGAGCAACCCCAAGAGTCTGTCACCATCACACACCTTAACCTTCAGTCTTATGCGGGTGTTATAAGGGGTTATGTAATAATACCCTAGAACTATGACTATTTACATTATTTTCGTATAAATAATGTGCATTCATTTTGTTATTGTTATTTTGTAAAATATTTTTAAAACAAAAATAGTATTGTTAGTTAATATTCAACTAAAAAAATATATTTTGATGAATTAATGTATTATTTAATTAAATAATATTTAAATAAATATTATTATTATTAAATTAATTTTTATTAAATATAAATGATCATATAATTTTAAGAATTCAATTGTTATTTTTATTAAGGTTTGAAAATTGTTTGTGTCAAAACCCATGAATTTTTGGTAAATGTTGGTTTTTATTTTAAAAGTAAAATTAAAATATTTATGAAATTATTTAGATAAAATAAGTATTATTTTTGGAATTAGGATTTCAAAATTATCCAACAGTGAGTTTATCATAATTTTCTGAGACAGTCGAATTTTTTGGTAAAAATTAAATACCGTTTAAATATATAATGTGTTTTATAACATCATAATGACCCAATAGTGATGTAATAAAATAATATAAACATTCTGTTAGGCCAATATATATTTTATAATTAAATTAATGTGATTTTAGATTTGTTTAATTTATTTTACAAAGCTTTTGTGGACCCTCCAAGACGTATAAAACATTTTGTCTTTTTAAGTTGTTTTTCCATGAGAGTGTGACTCACCTCCACATAGGAAACCCTATTATTTAAATAAGTTCTTCCATTGACCTTATAAAATATTTTTTCCACTTACCTTTAGAAAAAATCATGGGCATAAACCATGGGCTGTTTTGTGGTATTGATTAGTTTAATGTGAGGTGTCCCAAACCTTAATAATAAAGAATTCCCTCCACTTTCCCATATAAACCAACCCAAGCTCCCACATCCTCTTCACTCAAAGCCTTTGGAATTTGAACAAACCATACCCTCCTTTTTATATAATCCTCCCAAGGTGCCACAAGATCCTAACAAGCCTCTCTCAAGCCTCTCCCAAGCCTTTGGGATCACACTTCCAAGTAAGGGATTTCTTCCTTTCTCATTTTTGTCCAATTTTCTTTAAGTTGATATGCACTTTTTTCAATTAAAAATGTTGGGGTATGATTTCTCACCTCCCCCATACTTCCCTATTTATGTTTGGATGATGGTATACCCCTTTCTCTCTCATTAATGTGTCCCATGAACACCTATTATGATGCCGAAATTCTATGAGGTATTTCTCTCTCCTCTTTTACATCCAAGTAATTATTTTGTATTATGCATATACATTCCATTACATTTATTGGGAAATGTATCTATATGACCCCCTTAATATCCATTTTATGTAAATATGATGATACACCCCTTTCTCTCACATCAACAATTTTTATGAGTTCTTATTTCACGACGTTATGTTGTAGAAATTACACTATGATTTACCAAGACAATGCCATTATGTAGTGAATACCATGACCATTTTTCTATCAAGGGTATTCACGTTTATGCACATTTACTTATTAATTATAAATGATCATGTATTTATTACACATCCCTTTATCATGGAATAAATGGTGATGATTGATTTCATGTTGTATGATCCACGTGGCACACTTATGCATGAAATGAAATGTTTAAGAATGGTGCACCCAGATAGTGCTCCAATGCATTGGGTAAAGTATTGTATCATGATACATCATGTGAAACGGGTGTTTACTCTTGATAATTCAAGTTCAATGAGGTTTTACTCGTGCTTCATGTGCAATGATGGTTTTCTCATGCTCCATGTGCAATGAGCCTTGGCTCATGCTAATTCCATGTTAAGTATTGTTGCCACATTTCCATGTTATTATTATCTTGATTTATCATGACTTTATGTTAATCTCTCTCTTATGCTCCATTGATATTCCTATTTCCTAAAATGTATTTTATTACTCATTTTATTCCATGTTTATTCTCTTTTTGGTCTTTATAGCTTACCCTTTTCTTATGCATGTCCTCGGGTTATCTCATGAAATGCTAAGAACGAGGGAATGTATTGGTCATGTAAAAGAAGTTTTCAATAAAGATGTTGTGTTATAAGATATTATGTAACATTCTTAAGACCCAAATACACTATACCCCCTGATATTCTATGTTGTATCAAGTGATTATTTTATATAATAAATCAGGTTTATATTTGTAATAAAAGAGTAGGGTTGTTATAGTTGGTATCTAAGGATAGGTTTAGTTTCTTTTGGGAATAGGATTAGAAAACCCTAGTGATGACTTAGAGACAAGAATAAGTATAATAAAAACATCCCTAAGTATTTGTGAGTATTGAGTAAGTAGTTTATCAAAAAAATAGAACCCTGTCTGGATATGAGCAGGTAGAGGCGGCTCTGGCACAAATGTATCCTAGGGGTAAAACCCAAAAACACCACATTGAGATAAACCCAAACTGGAACTCGTGTATGACAATGGGCCTTTCTGCACTCTTAGTTACGAAACTCTTGAGGGATATGCTTTGGTAAATTCAGAAGCTTGGTCTGAACACTTATTAATGGAATTAAAAAAATCCCCTAAGAATATTTGTTAGAATGTAGATCATCAATATCATGGATTAAAGCCTAAGGATTCCTAAGTTATTGAAATAAAAGTTATTTATAATTCATCAATTTTGTCCTTGGATTGCCCTTTATTTGTTACTAATAACTTTTCTTTTATTCCAGCTAATGGCCGGTAATAGGAGGACTCGGGCTAACAACCAATGTGAAGATCAATGCGATGACTATGCAAATGAGATGCCTAAACTGATGGGAGCGTGAATCAAAAATTTTGTCACACTTCTCTCTCAGTTAACTCAATCTTTGGATAGAAACATGGGTCAAGACAAATGTTAAAATCCCCCTGAGAAAGAATAAGTCGCTATCGAGAGCTTAATGAGATAAAGGCCTCCTACATTTAATGGATCGTCTGATCCCTCAATCATATAACAATGGATTAAATCCATTGAAAGGATCTTCTCCATACTTAAATATTCCTAACAAGAGAATGTTCTTATGGATGCTTATTGAATGGAGGGTTAAGCTGATCAATGGTGGACATTGATAAAAAATATGAAGACTGAGGAGGTGATCGAGGTGTTGGAATGGAAGGAATTCTGAAAGATGTTTTTTTGATAAATATTTTCCTCACACCCTCTGAATTAAGATGTAAAGTGATTTTATTTCTCTCAAGAAAAAAGACAATGAATTTTTCGGATCATGCAAGGAAAACATTACAAGGCTTGCACTATACGCCTCCAGCTTTGTCGTTACCCCAGAATTCAAGGTTGACTACTTCTTTGATGGGCTGAAACCTAGCCCGCGGAAAGCGCTAGAAATTCATGACTTCGAAAGCTTTGAGGAAATTGTCTTATGTTCCCTCAAGGTTGAAATGGAGATCAAAGAATCTCATGGGTATCATGGGGATAATAAGCTTAAGGTGGAATTCAATGCTGGCAGTCTGATGGATAAATCCAACAGTGCTAAGAATATCTAGCACCCCACTTGACAATGTTGTAGAATGAAGTACCCCAGAAATTGTCAAAAGGGTATGAAAAAATTCTTTAGGTGTGGAAGAGAAGGGAACCTAGCTATTAACTTCCGATAAGAAAAAACCACGGCTGTAAAAAAGGAGAGGAATGCTCTGTTCGATCCTAAAATCATTGTTCATTACAATAACTACAAAGAACCAGCACATCTTGAAAATCAGTGCCCTATGCCAAGGGTTTTTGGAGGCAACCAACAACCTCCAAGGCAATATGAGGGAGCTTTTTCCATCACTACTGCTAGAGTGAACCATGACAAAGAAGTGGTGATAGGTAAACTAGTTATTCATTCAATAATAGTAAATGTACTTTTTGATTCAGGTTCTACACATTATTTTATATCCCAAAAGTTTAGTATAACTATCTCAACACCACCACAAGTTAGGTAATTAAAGATGTCGGGGAGTACAGAAAATGGGGCAATCATTGCGTCCCATGAATATAACTCCTCCCCTATCATAATTTGTGGACTGAACATCTCGGTGAACCTTGTCATACTATCTTTGGTGGAATTTGATGCAATTATCGGCATGGATTTTCTTTCCTTATATAAAGCCAACATAAATTTTCGTGAGAGGGAAATCACTCTCCATAGAGAGAATCAACCGCTGATTCTATACAAGTACAAGGAGGAAGATGAATCTTATTTAGCTCCATCATCTCAAGAATGGATATTACTGCCCTATGAGCACATGTATCTGGCTTAGATGATTGATTCCAAGGAAGAAACCATCCTTGAAGACATGCCTATTGTGAGGGAATTAGATGAAGTGTTTCCTGAGGAATTGTTTGGTATTCCTCCTAGAAGAGATGTTGAATTCTCAATTGACCTTATACCTCGGTCTTTTCCAATATCCAAGACTCCATATAGAATGGTTGTTGTGTAGCATGAGGATCTGATGAAACAACTATGAGAGAATCTAGATAAAGGATTTATACACCCAAGTGCTTCACCATGGGGTGAACAAGTCCTCTTCGTCAAGAAGAAGGATGCGTCAATGCACCTTTGCATCAATTATTGTGAGCTTAACAAAATCATGTTAAATAACAAGTATATTCTCCCACAAAATGATGAATTTTTTGATTAGTTATGTGGAGAAAAATACCTTCCAAGGTGGATTATTGGTTGGGATATTATCAAGTGAGGGTGAAGAAGGATGATATCCCCAAGACTTCTTTTCATACAAGATATGGGCACTATGAATTCATAGTAATGCTGTTCGGACTCACTAATGCTCCAGAAATCTTCATGGACTTGATGAATAGAGTTTTTAGAGATTACCTTGACAAATTTGTGGTAGTCTTTATAGTTGATATTCTGATATACTCCAAAACCAATGAGGATCATGAGGAGCATCTAAAAAATGTACTAAAGACCTTGCAGAAGGAGAAGCTCTATTAAAAGTAGAGAAAGTGTGAGTTCTTCTTGAAGGAGGTCTTATTCTTGGGCCATATCATCACAAGCAATGGGATATCTATGGATCCCTATAAGACACTTGAAATAGAGAGATGTCCAAGGCCATCATTGGTAACAAATATCCGTAGTGTTTTGGGATTAGCTTTATATTATCGATGATTTGTGAAAAATTTCTCTCGATTGTCAAACCCTCTTACCAAGATAACTCGGATGGGAGTAAACATTCCTTGGAGTGATGAATGCGAAGAAAGAATCCATAAGTTGAAAAGGGGACTTATCATTGCACTCGTGCTCACTTTACCCATAAGTGGAAAACTTTTTTTTGGTATTCAATGATACTTCGAAGAAGGGAATGGGTTGTGTGTTGATGAAAAATGACAAAGTCATTGCCTATGATTCTAGGAAATTGAATTTTCATGAGAAGAATTATCCAACACATGATTTTGAGTTGGCTGCGGTGAACTTTGATTTAAAATTTTGGAGGCATTATCTCTTTGGGGAGAAGTGTGAAATATATACGGACCACAAAAGCGTCATGTATATATTCACAGAGAAAGACTTGAACATGCACCAATGAAGATGGTTAAAGCTGATCAAAGACTATGACTGCTCAATCCACTAACACCCTGCGAAAGCGAACAAGGTGTAAGATTATCTAAGTATAAAGGACCCAACAATTCTATCATTTATGAGAATTGAGAAGGACCCAATCTTTTAATATTTGATGAAGATGGACATGGGAATCCTAAAGAAGGGAACATCATCAATTCTTTTCACAAATGATTGCTCAACCGTATCTTTGGGAAAGGTTAAAGGATTCTCAAAAAATGATGTGGGGAATCAGAAGAAAGTAGAAGCTATCAAAAAAGTGAAATCCTTGAAGTTCAATGTTAATGATGAAGGAATTGTGATATTTGGGAAAAAGCTATGTGTTCCATCAAGTCTGCAGCTGAAGAAGGAACTTTTGGATGATGCACATAGTTCAAATTCCTCTATTCACCCAGGAAAAATTAAGATGTATCGATATCTCCGAGAGCGTTATTGGTGGGATAATATGAAGAAGGATATCGCTGAGTATACATAAATGTGCCTAGTGTGTCAGCAAATGAAGGTAGAGAGGCAAAAGTCTAAGGGGATGATGCAAACATTGCCCAAACCAGCATGGAAATGGAAGAACATCTCCATGGACTTCGTCACCGGACTTCCGAAGACATACAATGGAAATAATGCAATATGGTTTGTTTTGGATCGTCTTATAAAGCCTTCACACTTCATTGAAATTTAGGAGGAGTTCTCATTGGATCAGATCGCACGGATATATATCAGGGAAGTGGTAAGGTTGCATGGAGTGCCACTGTATATTGTATCCGATCGAGATCCAAGATTTACCTCTATGTTTTGGATGATTCTTCAACGTGATATGGATACTGAACTGAACATCAGTACAACCCATCATCTTCAAATTTATGGCCAATCTAAGTGAACTATTCAGACACTGGATGATATGTTAAGATCATGTTATATAGACTTCAATGGAAGGTGGGACCAACATCTTCCACCTTTTCAATTCTCATACAATAATAATTTCCACTCGAGCATTTGAATGACACCTTATGAATCCTTATATGGGAAGAGGGTAAGAACACCGACATGTTAGGATAAAGTCGGTGAGCGTAAGTTTCTAGGACTAGAAATGTTCAATGAAATGGGGGAGAAGGTGAAAACCATTCAGCAGCATATCAAGGCAACCCAGATTTGACAGAAGAGTTATGTAGATAACTGTCAATGAGACCTTGAGTTTAAAGTTTGAGTATTGATATTTATATGAATATCTCCATGTAAGAAGGTCATATGGTTTGGAAGGAAGGGGATGTTAAGCCCTAGGTACATCGACCCCTTCGAGATTCTTGATCGTGTTGGGGTTGTGGCCTATCGACTAGCACTTCCACCTACCATAGCCAAAGTACATGATTTCTTTCATGTATCCCTCCTATGGAAGTACATACCAGACCCTTAACATGTACTCTAATCAGAGGTAGTACAACTAGAGGATGATCTTTCTTACGAGGAGCAACCAATGAAGATCTTAGATCATAGAGAAAAAGTTCTACGAAATAAGACAATTCCACTCGTCAAGGTGTTGTGGTGAAACCACAAGTTTGAAGAAGTGACACTGGAATAAGAGGAAGTGATGAAGCAAAGATACCCACATCTGTTGTAGTGTGTTAAAAGGACATTTTGAGGTAGAAATTTCGTAAGGGGGGAAGATTGTAATGGCCCAAACTTTCATTAATGAAAATTCATCTTGATCTAAGTAAATGTTTTATTATGGTTATATAAAATGTGAACATTATTGGTTTTATGTATTTGGAATTTAAAATATACTTATAAATTGTGATCATTGCTAATATAGTCATTGAACATTGATCACATGATTAGTATAAATATAGGGCTTTAAATAATCCAATTTACTCAGACAAAGGAAGCGATGACCTCATGCAGTAGACTGGCCCCGTATGAAGCCCATTTGTCGGAGCTCAGAATGGAGGTGGAATCATTGGGATTCTCTCTATATCATTCCCAATACAAGCTAGAACACATTAATCTTGAACGGAACTGATAATGGGAGAGGTGGATGTTAATAGAGATTACCACCCGAGAGATGTTATCTGAGCCACCCAAGAGTATGTCATCATCGCACACCTTACCCTTCAGTCTAATGCAGGTGTTATAAGGGGTTATGTAACAAGACCCTAGCACTATTAATATGTACATTTTTTTATAAATAATTTTCATTAATTTTATTATTGTTACTTTTTAAATACTTTGTAAAGCACAAATAGTATTTTTAGTTAATATTCAACTAAGAAATCTATTTTGATGAATTAATGTATTTTTTAATTAAATACTATTTTAATAAAATATAATTATTATTAAATTAATTTTTATTAAATATTAATGATCATATAATATTATTAATGTAATTGTAATTTTTATAAAGGTATGAAAACTACTTTTGCCAAAACCCATGATTTTTCGGTAAATGTCGGTTTTTAATTTAAAAGAAAAAAATTACATTTTTATAAATTTATTTAGATAAAATGTATATTATTTTTGGAATCACAATGTCGAAATTATCCAACGGATAATTTTTCATAATTTTCTGAGTTAGTCGAATTTTTGGGTAAAAATTAAATACCGTTTAAATATTTAATGTGTTTTATGACATCATAATGACCCAATAGTGATGTAATAAAATACTATAAACATTATGTTCGTCCAATATATGTTTTAGAATTAAAATAATGTGATTTTAGATTTGTTTGATTTATTTTACAATACTTTTTTGGACCCTCTTAGTCTTATAAAACATTTTGTCTTTTTAAATTTTTTTCCTTGAGAGTGTGACTCACCTCCCCATAAACAACCCTATTATTTTAAGACATTCTGCCATTGGCCTTATAAAATATTGTTTTCCTCTCCCCTTTGGAAGAAACCATGGGCAAAAACCTTGGTCTGGCTTATGGTATTGATTAGTTTAATGTGAGTTGTCCCAAACCTAAATAATAAAGAATTCCCTCTCCTTTACTATATAAACCCACCCAAGATCCAACATCTTCTTCACTCAAATCCTTTGGAGTTCAACATACCCCTTCCCTCCTCTCTCTATAATCCTTCCAATGTACCCCAAGCTCCCAAGAAGCCTCTCTCAAGCCTCTCCCAAGCCTTTGGGATCACACATCCAGGTAAGGGATTTCTTCCTTTCTCATTTTTGTCCAATTTTCTTTATGTTGATATGCCATTTTTTTCAATTAAAAATGTTGGGGTATGATTTCACACCTCCCCCATACAGCCCAATTTATGTTTGGTTGATGGGAGACCCATTTCTCTCTCATTAATGTGTCCGATTTACACCTTTTACCATACTGAAATTCTGTGAGGGATTTCTCTCTCCTCATTTACATCCAAGTAATTATTTTTTATTAATCATTTAAATTCCATTATGTTTTTTGGGACATGTATATATATGACCCCATTACTATCCATTTCATGTAAATATGATGATACACCCCGTTCTCTTTCATAAACTATTTTTTATGAGTTCTTATTTCATGTTATTATGCTGCCGAAATTACACTACGATTTTCCAAACAAATGTCATTGTGTATTGAATAATGTAACAACCCAAGATTCCACGGTAAAATTCTCTTTGAATAATATAGTAGCATGTGTTGTACGCAAATTTGAGATCTAACACACCACAACCAATCAAACTAGCTGTTATGAATAGTAATACCCACTTTTTAAAATTTTATAAATTTTAACTTTCATAATGGACTTCATTTTTGTATTTGGAATATAGAAATTAGCTTAGGGTAATTTTTTGGTACTTTTCTGATAACTTTCATATTTTGATGAATAGTGAAAATTACTAAATTTTAATTAAAAACAACTTTTTTAATCGAAATAATTAATACTAATAAATTATGAATTTGAGAGATTTTAAAGTATAATTACATTATATTTTTACCATTTAATAAAATTTTGGTTATTGGACATAATTTCACATTTAAACTGGACATAAGCAAGGGTCAATCTTTTGATTGTTATTATTTCTTAAAAACACGCCTTTTGTTTTTACAACGGGAATTAATTTTAAATTAATTTTTGCCACTTATGTGTTTCGAATTTAGAAAAATGGATTCCAGATTTAGAATCAGGAGGTCCAAATTGTGTAAATAGGTATCTTGTATTTTTATAAATTTTGAATAATTACTTCGTTAAATATTCTATTTACCATGGTTAAAAGTTAAATCTGGTAAATAAGTGTAAAAAAATAATATTATAATATTATTAAATTACCCTAAAACGTGTCCTAACCATATTGGGTGATACATGTTCGACCATGGACATCTTTGGGTTGATTTTGGGACCTCATGAATCCACTTGTAAGTGATAATGACACTTTATATTAATTAAGTTAAAGTTAATAAAAAAATGACATAAGCATATATCTTTTAGCAAAAAAAATTAAATAGGGTTATATATGATATATTTTCGACTATAAATATTCATTAGTAAGATAAAAATATTTCCTAAAAGATGGGATTTTATTTATAATTTTTAGACATTGAATAATTAAATTTATTTATGACACAATAATGATGCAATATTTTCCTTATTAATGAAAGAATCAAATAATTGGTATTATAAATGTTAAAATAAATATAATTTAAATTTTTTATGACATCCAAAAATTTTATTAGTTAATATGATATGTTAGGATTACTTAAATGAATTTGTATCGAATTAATAAAGTTTTTAATACTTTAAAAAAAATCAATTATTAAATAGTGTCAAAATTGACATAAAGAAGTTTTTTTTAAAAAAATATTATATTATTAATTGATATTCTATTCCTAAAAATATAAGGTTCAGACAAAGGAATTATATAAATATAGTTTAATCAATAATGGACCACTTGAGGTCTCTTTGAAGTATATATTATTTTTATTAACTATATAATATAAAAATACAAAGAGACATAGTAAATGTCAAACTATTTAACTAAGAGTTAAATAAAAAAGATAAAGTTAATATAGTGACCCAAACCTGTCAAAAACCTATTGGTTGAGGGGTTTTCAACCTATCCCCACCTTAAAATTTAAATTATCCACTTTTGAGAATTATAAACCGAATATGAATTTATTATAAAATAATATTTCTAGCTTTTCCAAAGTTTCCCCTCACCCATCTTATAAAACGGCACTCCCCCTTCTCTCTAATTTAGACCATTAAAGCCTTTTGTCCCAGCCAAACCCAGCCCAAATATTCTCTCAACTTCCCTCGATTCAATCTAGAGGCCTTAGTTTGATAAGAAGGCCATCCTATCTAACCCTTTTGATCAAATCAAAAGGAAGAAACTGAAGAAGAGGTAATGTTTTCACCACCCTCTTTCAAGTTCCTTTCTTCTTCCACTTCTTCTCTCTTTGTTTTTTCCATTATAAAATAATAAATCAATTATATTCAATATAATGAGATGTTATTATAAATATGGTACAACCATATTCAGTATTCTATCCATCCTTTGAATGACATGTCACCATACGTGCGCACGTACGACTTACCGTCTCTACGTCGTGGGGTAATTGTTATTCAAAACATTATTTTTTGGATTAGTATGATAATGATGTGTAATTGATGTAAATAATAAATATAAAATTATAATTATTCTGTATATATTATATACCATCCAATTATATATTATTTTAAATTCAAAAGAATGATATTGTCGCTCGTGCGTACATACGGACTACCTTCACCACGAACGCGATGAGATTCTTACCCCATCGTATCCATTCAAGTATAATTCTCATTTGATGATTAAAAATAATGTTTAAGGACTTTATATAATTTTATATATGAATAAGAAACAACCTATCCATAACAAACACAACTTATGTAACAAAACCTATAAAATAAAATGAGTAAGTTAACACCCGAAACGACGATAATACTTAGATATTATTAACAAAGCAATGTTAAAAATATCATATAAGAAATCATATTAATGTATATTATTTTGGTATAATTTAATAAAAATTATTTCACCATTATACAGGATGTTATCCTACCCTCAACCAACGAAAAGTTCAAAGTAAGGGTTTAGTTCACAATCTCTTCATTATCCAAGGTTGTTTATACGTAATTATCTACTGGGACCTATTTATCATTCACATACATGTTTCTTAAAAATGTATTTCAAATCATTATTACAATTTTATAGAATATGGGTTATAGTCAGTTTTTCCCTTGTTGACTTTTTATAAGATGTTTATAAAGGAATCTTCCCGTCGTTTTCCAAGAAAGGTCATTTCTAACCGTTTCGACAAAATTAAGGTAAGAATGTCTTTTTTTTAACTTATACGACGGGTGCGGCTATTTTCTACCATTATAAAATCATCGAAGCTTCCCTTACAATATTATAATAATATTTTCAAAGTAAATGTTTTCTTTTATAATTATTTGAATTTTAAATGATTTCAAAAAAATAGATATTTCTCTCAATAGTTTTGATTTCATCTATGTCAACATCCTTTGATAGATTTTAAGATTATTTGAAGTGGATTTATTATGATACAAATATTCTATTGGTCAGAGTGGATACTCAAGAGAGGGTTGAATTGAGTACCAATTAAAAATTTATGTTAAAATATTTCTATTAAAATCCCCAAATTTTAAAACAACTTAAACTGTAGTGAATTTGTAAAACTGTAAAGGTTCAATTAGATTCTCGAAATATTGATTAAGTCTCAGTTAATTTAATCAAAGGATTAAATTAGCTTTTGAAACTAATATATTGATTTACAAAAGTTACAAACACTTTCTAATTTAACTATCAGAGTAAATTTAAAATATATTTGTATTTCAATGTAAATAGAAACGAAATACAAAATATATAATATACTTTAAACGTAATCTAAGATGCATAGCAGATATAAACAAGAGGTTCAGCCTCAAGATGAGACTTTGTCCTCTCAAACAATTTATATAAATTTGATCCACACCCTGTATTGGGGAAAACAATAGTACATATAATGATAAGGTCATAAGACCTCTAACACAGTTCTATGTGGGAAAAACAATAGCAATAGCTCTCAGGCTGTCCAGGTCATACATCACCTCTTCCACAACTCACAGTGGGATATACGAAGGTGTATAATGTTTGGTGTGAGGATTTAATGTCCTCCAGTTCAGCTTAGGAGATAGGGTGTATCTAGAGTAGACATATGTACACACACAGACTACTCATAATTTTAAGCAAAGGGATACAACAGAGAAAATAATAGATCTTAGAGAGCTCTGTCTAATTTCAGATATGATCTGTACTCATTTTGATGTTGCATATGGAATTCAAGTACTTTCTGGTGAGGAAGACTCAAAACAGAGTATCATTGTTCTTATCAGCTACAACTATTCAGACTTGTGCATATGATTTTTAGTAAGGCACAACTACTCGTCTTTGTGTTTGTTCCAGGTGAAAGATCATCTTGAGACTCTATAGTTTTTACAGGTGTTCATCACATTCTTCTTATGTTCTGTGGGACTTCATACACGTGCACTTTCTTTTTTGTGTGTCGTTCTCTTTTAGTTCAGCTCTTATTTTTTTTACTGTATATTGTCCTTTTTATTCCTTGAGATCTGGCAGAAAGAATGATTACCTTTTTACAGGTATGAGGTACGGTTTCCTGACATACAACAACCAACATTAATTAATAGCAGGGGAATTTAACTAATAAAATGTGACTGTTGTAATTAAAAGGGTTAGTGAAAAGTTCAAACAGTTTTCATGACTATCGGTGAGTCATGAGATCGGTAAGTCATTTTGAATTTGCATCGGTATCGGTATTTGATCAGCATCGGTTTTGGTTGATATCATCAGTGTGACCATTCTTCATCGATGCGACCGTTCTTCATCGGTGCAACCATTATTCATCGGCGCGACTGTTCTTCATCAGTTTGACCGTTTTCATCAGTTCGACCATTCTCATCGGTAGGACCGTTCTCATCGGTTTTAACTAACGATGACTCAAAAAATAACTAACTGTGAGTCAAAAACATGGAATACGCACCAAGTGTCTATTAAAACTAGAACACTTCCAGGTCAATATAAAACAATAAATATACATTTATAAACATATGTAGACATGATTAAATATATATAAACACATTTAGACAAGATTTATGATTATTAAAATAACCATCTCACAGAGGGTTCAATAATATCCCCCTTTTTGATAATCACAAATCTATGGCATAAATAAAGAAATAGGAGAGGATATAACATTTAGTATGCTCCCCCTATGTAAACAAAATATATAACCAAAGATAAAAAGATCATCAGAGAATGCACCATATCATGAACAAAGTGAGATTATATCAACATAGCATCAGATTACAAAGAGCTCCCCTATATATATAAGGTATTTTATCTATGTATTCATTTATATAAGTAGTAATTGCTCCCCCTTTATATATATATATATATATATATTCATTTCTCCCCTTTATATGTATATTCATGTAGAAAAGTAGTCATCATTTAAGAATTAATCATTTCTCCCCCTTTGGGATTAGAAAAAAAAAGAATGGTCCATTTAAATAACCACTAAAAAAGGTACAAGAAAAAGAAACACATAAAAGACACCCTATCAAAAATGACAGGCATGTCTACTTCCTGGGATGAAGAGGAGATTTTCCATTGGAATATGGAGAAATGGATGGGCCAGAGGGTGGCTTGGTGGAAGGTTGATCTAGCTACGTGGAGAGAGGAGGTAGGACAGCTCTGGTTGGAAGTAGAGTGGGTGCTAAAGTGACTTGCTGCAGACTAGAAGATCTTATGGAAGGAGGCTGCTTAATGACTGGATGAATATTGGAGAGAGCTTGAGAAACTAATAACTGACCAGGAGCAACACTGGATGGACTTAGAGGCTCAGTAGTAGGAAAACCAATTGCCTTAGCTTTCACATGAAGAGAGGGTATGAGTAGATTGATAAAATCTTGAATGACTTCACCACCATATTTCATGGCCTTCTCAAAATCATCTTTGTTCTGCATGAAGCTCTCTAGAGTAGGAGTAAAACCTTTTAACTTCTGTACCTGAGCTTTAAAGGCTTGAGTGACTGGAGGAAGCCTCAAATTTTCATACAATACTTTAAACTAATGCTTCAACTCATTTTTGGTATATATTTTAGAGTAATAGTGATCCACCTTTTCTTTGATCACTTTCTGAGCCTGAGTAGCATCAAACAAATAAATCTTCACCATCTTGTGAATATGATCACTATTTTCTTTCATCTTTTTCAGCGAGTCCAAATCCAAAATCTATCCAAGTGCTGCTAACTCTTCTTTTATAACATCTTTTAAGGAATTGATCTAATGACCAGTAATCATAGTCACTTTGTAGGAGATAGCTTAAGAAACAACCTGAGTTATCTCAACCTTCAACTTTCTCAAATCCGAGTTCTTCATATGTTCTATGAAATTTATCAGAACATCCATCATACCTATGATGGTTGATCTAAATTCTCCTGACAGAGAAACTAAGTCATTACCTAAATCCTTGAGTGCTTGATTTAGAGAGGTAATGTGCATCCCAATCAACTCTCTAGTATTTCACATATCTAGCTTCATAATACATACCACTCTTTGAGTTATAGCATCCATTGCAGCCTCAGATAAATTCACAGGAACAGGAGAAGGAGCAGGAGCATGAGATAATTCCTTTTTCATTGTCTCCCTAACTGCATGGAGTAACCCATCTTTAAAGGTGTCTAAATCCGATCAAGAAACTGAAGGAACATGTCTCTCTGCTGCCATTCACACAAACTCAACAGCTAGTATAGCCTTAACTAAAAGGCATGCCCTTGCTTTGTGCACCCCTTCTTATTCTTCCTCTGAATAATACAGACCTAGAGCTGCAAGACCTAGATGTTCTTCCCATTCATCCTTACAAAAGGTGTACTTAGGCTTTATAAAATCAGTTTTACCAGAATTTTTATGAGAGCCTTCCCCATCTAGATCAACAACTAACTGTACTGTCCTTTCAGCCTCAGGAATAGTTTCTTCTTCAACTCGTTGAGGGTGTGGATAATCTCAGATCACATTTTAACCATCCATTGGTTGAGTATCAGCATCATCATCATCACCACCATCATCATTATCATAATCATCACCACTATTTATATTCCCATCATCATTATTGACCGAATTTTCATTTGAACTCTCTTTACTGTTGGATTAATACTCCTCAGAATTTGATTCTTCAACTTCGGCTTCTTCTTCATCACCTAGAAGAGGTTCTGACACTGGAAACTTGAGAGGTGGACTAGATGGTCCAAATTCCATTCTTCTTTTCTTAGGACATACTGTATTAGGATCACTTCTGTCATCAGGAGGTGACTCAGGTTCCTTTTCAGTATCCACATCATCGTCAACCTCAGCTTCCTCTGTTCCTTTCTTACTTGAATCCCTAGTTTCTTTTGGAGATTCTATCTCCTTTTCCTCATCAGAATAAACAACATCTTCATCATGTTTTAAACTAGGATCTCTCATCCCCTTTGGTCTCTTATGATGGTCAGAAGGATTAATAGAGTCATACAACTTATCTTCATCAGTAACCCATGCCTTCTTCCATGGATTCTAGTTGATTTTCATTCTTTTTCAGATATCCTTGTCAATAAAAAAACTACTAATGGATGAGATACACTCATCTAAATCTTCATCACAGCCCAAAAACTTTAACATAGAATATATTTTCTTAGAGTAGAACAATGTTGTAGCTTTCTTGGATGGATTCACCATCTTAGCAATATGGACAGTAATATATCTAAACAAGTTGATCATCTCATCATTCATCAATAAAAATAATAGGAAAACATCATGATACTTCACATTAGAAAAATAACTATTTCTTGGACATATTTGGTGCTGAATAAACTTAAACAAATTCCTACTCTCACCATCTAACTCAGGAGCTGTTATTCTTCGGGATTCTGAATTTCCAGTCAGCATCTCCAGAGCAAGCTCATATGAAAAATATTCAGTGGTAGGAGGAATATTACCAAAATAATCCTCATATCAACCTTTATGAGGTACTCCCAAACACTCAACCCATTGATTTGAAGAAAAATAAAGCTTTTTTACCTTTGACTACAGAAGATAACCTTGCTGCATCTGCTCTATCTAATACAATGCTCAAATTCAAATAAAATTCATGAACTAGCATTGGGTAGTATACTCGACTATTGTCTTAGAACCAGTTTTTACATCCTTTCATATCTAAAACTTTTAAAAGAGCAGAATTAATAGATAACGCCCATTCAGAACTTACTTCATTTTCAGCTATAGCCACCTGCATTTCCAACTCCGGGTTTACTGACCTTTGAGTCGTGATGCTCGATTCTCCTCGTGCACGTTTCACAGGAGAGGAACCTTCAGATTCCTTGTTTTTAATCTTTTTCTTTTCTATTTGGAGGTTTGAGAGGTTTGAAAGGTTTGAAGTATTTAAAAAGGTTCTAGAGGTTCAAGAGGTTCAAGTTTAAAGAACAATTATGGTTCGACAGGAGATGGAAATTCACCGTTCTTGGGAAAAGAAATAGCTGTAAATATGTCATTTAGGGTTACAATATTAAATACAATATCGATTAAGTAAAAAAATGTCATTTTTATAAACACTAAAGGTGTTAAAAACTATAAAACACAAACAGTAGCAAAAGATCAGTTTCACTGATCGGTTTCAGTGATCGATTTCACTGATCGGTTTCACAGATTGGTTTCACTGATCGGTTTCACTGATCAGTTTCACTGATCTATCATTCCTAACTCTTGTTTAATAAATTCTAATCTTTAAAATCTTATGGTCTTGGTGAAAATATCATCTAACTGATGTTCAGAGTCAATAAATTATAGAGAAATATCATCCTTTTGAAAATGATCTCTCAAAAATTGATGTCTAACATCAATGTGCTTAGTCCTAGAGTGAGACACATGATTCTTAGAGATTATAATTGCACTAGTTTTATCAAAATTTATAGACAAATGTATAAATTGATATGAATTGTCCAACATGGTGTGTTTCATCCACAAAATTTGTGCACAACAACTACCAGTAGTAATGTATTCTGCTTCAGTAGTAGACAATGCAACAGAGTTCTGTTTCTTACTACACCATCATACCAGGGACTTTCCCAAAAGATGACATGTTCCAGATGTGCTCTTCCTATCTAAATTTCAACCGGAAAATTCATCATCTGAATAACTCATTAAGTCAAAGGATTTTCTTTTTGGACAGAACAAACCTAAATTGGTTGTATGTTTAAGATATTTGAAAATCTTTTTAAAAGCAAGTTAATGATATTCTTTAGGATTAGCATGAAATCTTGCACACATGCATACACTAAACATGATATCTAGTCGACTAGCAGTAAGGTAAAGTAATCTTCCAATCATACCTCTATAATTGTTTTGATCAACTGATTTCTTAGTTTCATCGTCATCCAACTTACAGGTTGTACTCATTGGTGTATCACTTCCTTTATTACCATCCAAACCAAAATGTTTCAAAAGATCATTTGTATATTTACTTTGATTTAAAATAATATCATCTTTATTTTGAAAAATTTAATATCCAAGAAAATACTTGAGTTCTCCTATTAAACTCATTACAAATTCATCTTGTATAATCATTGAGAAATCAGTACATAAAGATTTTTTAGAAGATCCAAAGATAATATCATCAACATAGATTTGTACAATAAAAATATCATTATAAATTCTTTTAATAAAAAGAGTGGGATCTGCAATTCCTTTATTAAAACCTTTAGAAATAAGAAAATTTGTAAGTATATCATACCAAGCTCTTGGAGCCTGTTTTAAACCATATAGTACTTTAGAAATCTTAAAAACATGAATTTGAAAATGGGGGTTTGTAAATCTAGGTGGTTGTTCAGAAAAAACATCTTCAATTATAAAACCATTTAGAAAAGCACTTTTGACATCCATTTGATATAACTTGAAATTCAGATGAGCAGCATAGTCAAGTAAGATCCTAATGGCTTCTAATCTAGATACAGGTGAAAAGGATTCTTCATAGTATATTACTTTTCTTTGATTGTAACCTTGTGCAACTAGCCTTACTTTGTTTCTAACTATATTTCTTGATTCATCAACCTTGTTTTTAAAAACCCATCTAGTGCCTATGGTCAAGGTGTCCTTAGGTATTTCTAATAATTCCCAGAAATTGTTTCTTTCAAATTGATTTAACTCTTCTTGTATAGCCATTACCCAAAAATCATTATTGATTGCATCATTGATATTTTTAGGTTCTAGTTGTGAAATAAAGTCTTGATGTTCAATCTGATTTCTTAGAGAAGCTCTAGTCTGTGTCCCTCTATAAAGATTACCAACAACAGCATCTAAAGGATGATTCTTTAGAATCCTAGTTGATCTAGTGAAGGTAGGACTAGAAATTTTAGGTTCTTCTCTTAGTTCAGATTAATCAGAAGTAGGTTCTGGAACATTTCTAGAGCTGGTTGACTTAACAACATTGTCACTATTTTTTTCATTAAGGTTCAAAATAGACAAATCTTCTTCATGATTTTCAAGAGAAGGTTTAGGTTAATGTGGATCAGTTTCATCAAATTTTATGTGAATAGATTCTTCCACACATTTGGTTCTCTTATTAAAAACTCTATAGGCTTCTCTAGAAATTGAATATCATAAAAATATTCCTTCATCACTCTTGGATGCAAATTTTTATAGATTATCCTTAGTATTGAGAATAAATGCTTTACAACCAAATACTTTTAAGTACTAACTTCAGGTTTTCTATTATTCCATATTTCATAAGGAGTCTTCCTAAGAACAAGCCTGATCAAGACTCTATTGATAATATAACAAGATGTATTTACAGCTTCAGCCCCAAAATAAATAGGTAAGTCATATTCATTTAGCATAGTTCGTGCAATTTCCTGAAGGGTTCTATTTCTACTTTATACTACAACATTCTACTGAGGTGTCCTAGGGGAAGAAAAGTTATGACTATTGCCGTTGTGTGAGCATTAAGATTCAAGCTCATGATTTTCAAACTACGTCCATGATCACTTCTCAAGGTCCTAATCTTATGTCAACTAAGGTTCTCTTCAGACTTGGAGTATTTAACAAAGTAAAAACAAGCTTCACTTTTGTGAGATAAGAAGTATACCCAAGTATATGTAGAAAATCCATCTAGTAAGACATAGACATAGTGCTTCCCATTTAAACTAGAAACTCTAGAAGGTCCAAATAAATCCATGTGAACCAACTCGAGAGGTTGAGAGGTTGAAACTTATTTCATTAATTTTAATGAAACTTTATGTTGCTTTCCCTTTTGACAGAGATTACAAACTTTTTCAGTTGGGAATTCATGTTTGGGTAGGTCTCTAACTAAGTTATTCCTATTCAATTTTTTAAGTGAATGAATGTTGCAATGTCCTAATCTTCTATTCCGAAGCCAATATTCTTTATGAAAATCATTTAAACAATTAAAATTTTGTTTAGCTAAAGAATTAAAATCAATTGCATAAACATTTTCATTTCTCAAAGCAGAAAATACTAAAACATTTTTAGAATTAAAAACATTATAAGAATCATTTTTAAATTTAAAATTGAAACCATCACCACATAACTGAGAAATTCTTAACAAGTTGTATTTAAGTCCATCAACAAATAATACTTTAGAAATTAGAACTGAATTAGTGTTACCAATCTGACCTAGGCCGATGGTCTTTCCTTTAGAGTTATCACCAAAGGTGACATGACCTCCATCAACCTTGATTATGTTTTTAAATCATGATTAGTCTCCTGTCATGTGTCTTGAACATCCACTATCCAAGTACCATGTCTTTATATAGGAAATCATTAGGTAGGTCTTCTAAAAAAAAGGTTTAGATGGAAAATGATTTTGGTACCCAAATTATCTTTGTTCCAGATAGGTTAACAAGCAAAGTATTAGGTACCCATATTTGTCTCATGGGTATCATATAATCTATAGAATCAATAGATTTTGAAAGATAAACTTTATTTAATCTATAGCAATGTGAGTAACGAGTTGAAGCATATGAATTTCCAGAACTAGAACAAGCAGCATTCTGTCCAGATTTAGAAAAAAATCTAGTTTTAGTAATTTATCTCTGTCCTGGTTGATAACCTATTCCTATGGTATATTTTGGTTAAACGTGTTTACCTAACATTTATGTTAGGGTGTCTTTTCCATTAATGAACTTTTCTAAGTCCTTCTTTAGTTTCTCATTAGACATTTTCAGTTCAGTATTTTCCTTAAGTAATTGAGCATTCTTTTCTTTCTCTATATCAAGGGAAGATTTACAGAGCTGGTTAAAGCATATTGTTTCATCAAGGTCTTATATTTGTCCTTAAGATCATTACATGTTTCTTCTAACATATTAAAATATTCAAATAGTTCCTCACTAGATATGTTTTCAGATTCATAATTAGAATCAACTCCAGAATAATATGAATTCAAATCAGGAGTGTCCAGTGTTACCTCTGATGTGTTTTTCATAAAACACATGTTAGACTTGTGAAAGTCTTCATCCTTAGTAGAATCTTAATCACTTTATGTGTCTTCTGAATAACTCAAAGTTTCTTTCATTGATTTCTAGTACATATTGTCCTTGTAGTCATATTTTCTTTTGAACTTTAACTTTGGACAGTCATCTTTAATGTGTACTTTCCTTTTTCACTCATAACAGACAATCTCATCACTCTTATCAGACTTCTTCCAATCTTTCTTCTAGTGACCTTTGATGTCATATTTACCTTTGTAGTTTTATTTTCTGATGAATTTATTATTCCTATATAACTTCTTGAATCTCCTGGCTATCTGAGCCATCTCTACATCAATATCAGATGCAGTCTCATCACTACTCGAGCATTCAGTAGGTATGTGAACTTTCTTCTTATCCTTGCCCTTTGAGGCAGTAGAATTAAAAGACACTGACTTTATTTTAGGTTCATCATCTTTATCTTTGTTTACTTTAAGCTCTTCTTCGTACATCATTTTCTTACCAATAAGCTCCTTAACAGGTAGAGCACTAATATCACAGGATTCTCTAATTGAAACAGATGTGTCTATCCATTTGTCTGGTTGACATCTAAGTTTCCACATGATTTGTTCCTTTGCTGGAACTGCCTTTCCAAGTGAGCTCATAGTGTTGACAATCTCATTGAACCTAAGATACATGTCAGAGATAGGTTCATCAAGAATCATTTTAAAATTATCATATTTAATAGTGTAAGTGTTTAATCCCATTTCTTTAACATTAGTTATTCTTTCACGAGAAACACCCAAGGTATACCAAATTTCATAGGTAGTTTCACAAGAAGATATGCGATTAAATTCTTCATTGCCTAAAACAAAATACAGGGCATTCATAGATTTATAGTTATTTTTATAAGAAGTTTTAGTAGATTTATCCCAAGTAGTTCTGTCAGTGTTTGGAATTTTATATTGAGTTTCTATAGTTTTCCAGATGTCGAATCCCATAATCTATATGTGAATTTTCATTTTCATTTTCCACTAGGCATAATTTGTACCATTAAAGAAAGTTTTCTAGTTGGTAGCAGCACCTTCTAGTCAATTATCCATAACTAGATTTTAGAAAATATATTTAAAGAGATAAAATTTAGAACTAACAGAAATTGAAGATCATTAGGATGCAACTAAAATCACAATTAAAAAACAGAGTATTTCGAAAATCCTTTAACAAAAACAAACCACTAATACCAAATGTTGGTCGGAGTGGATACTCATGAGGGGGGTGAATTGTGTTCCAATTAAAAATTTCTGTTAAAATATTTCTATTAAAATCCCCCAATTTAAAAAAAGTTAAATTGTAGTGAATTTTTAAAACTGTAAAGTTTCAATTAGATTCTCAAAAGATTGATTAGGTCTCAATTAATTTAATTAGAGGATTAAATTAGATTTTGAAACTAATATAATGATTTAAAAAAGTGACAAACACTTGCTAATTTAACTATCAGAGTAACATTAAAATAGATTTCATTTCAAAGTAAATAGCATCGGAATACAAAATATATAATATTCTTTATACATAATCTAAGATGCACAACAGATATAACCAAGAGGTTTAGTCTCAAGCTGATACATAGTCTTATCAAAGATTTTATATAAATTTTATCTACACCCTGGATCATGGAAAATAATAGTAAAGAGACTGTTCAGGTACTAAGACCTCTACCACATTTCTATATGGAAAAAACAATAGCAAAAGCTCTTGGGTTGTCCCGATCACACTTGACATCTTCTAAAACTCACAGTTGGATATAAGAAGGGGTAGAAAGTTTGTTGTGTGGATTTAATGTCCTCTAGTTTAGCTCAGGAGATAGTGTGTGTCTAAAGTAGACAGATGTACACACACACTAATCATAATGTTAAACAAAGGGATACAATGAGAAAATAATAGAGTTCAGAAAGCTATATGTCATTGCAGATATTCTTTGGACTTTTTTTGATGTTGCATATGGAAGTCAAGTCCTTTTTAGTGAGGATTACTCAAAATAGAGTATCATTGTTCTTCTCAGCTATAACTATTCCGACTTGTGCATATGATTTTCAGTAATGCACAGCTACTCGTATTTGGGTTTGTTCCAAGGTGAAATATCTGCTTGAATATCTCTGGTTTTTACAGGTGTTCTTCATGTTCTTATTATGTTCCGTGGGACTTTATACATGTGCACCTTCTTTTTTATGTGTTGTTCTCTTTTCTTTCAGCTCTCATTTTTTTCTTTTACTGCAGATCTTCCTTTTTATTCCTTGAGATCTGAAAAAATAATGATTACCTTTTTACAGGTATGAGGTATGTTTTCCTGACATCCAACAACCAACATTAATTAATAACAGGTTCATTTAAATAAGAAAACATGACCGTTGGAATTAAAATGGTTAGTAAAAAGTTCAAACAGTTTTCATGACTATCGGTGAGTCATGAGATCGGTAAGTCATTTTAAATTTGCATTGGTATCAGTAGGTCATTTGATCCGTATCAACTTTGGTAGTTCATTTGATCAACATCACCTTTGGTAAGTTATTTGATCAGTATCAGTTTCAGTAGGTCATTTGATCAGCATCAGTTTCAGGAGGTCATTTGATCAGCATCGGTTTCTGTCGTTATCATCGGTGCGATCGTTCTTCATTAGTGAAACCGTTCTTCATCGGTGCGACTGTTCTTCATTGGTGTGATTGTTCTTCATCTATTCGACCATTGTTATCGGTTCGGCCGTTCTCATCGGTGCAACCATTGTCATCGGTTTTAACTAACAGTGACTCAAGAAAATAACTAACGGTGATTCAAAAACATGGAATACACACCAAGTGTTTGTTCAAACCAAAACACTTCCAGGTCAATAGAAAACCATAAATAATCTTAGATAAACATATGTATACATAATTAAACATATATTAATACATTTAGACAAAATTTATTATTATTAAAATAACCATCTCATAGAGGGTTCAACAGCTTCTATATTGTACTGAAGGTTTTGTGATATGTTTTACTATGGATGTGTTATTTTTATACCATTCATGGTTTATGGAGAATGTATTTCCATTTCGTATTCCAGTTTTAATATGAATGTTTATGTTATGATTAAACCTGTTCATATGAGGAATGCATTGGACTTAGTAATTGACGGGTGGAGCCCGCTGTAGCTCCTCGATTCATCAGTAGGTCTCGTGAGACAAACTATTTTTTTTGGCATAAGGCCTTAACAAAATCCTATTTTTAGTCTTGGCACAAGGCATTGGATATGTGGTTATGATAGTCTGGTATTATGCATTCCATCATTATGAAAGTGGTTATTGATATTTCATGTGATTATTCGACTAGTATAATATCAATGTGAATAAGTAAATGGAATTATTTCTTTTTATTTCTGCCATATTATGCTGAAGTTCATGTTTAAAATCCTTCTGTTTTAGTTATACATTAACTTAAATGATTATGATTATTTATGAAATTTACGCTATATTGTTATCCTTACTGGGCATCTGAGCTCACCCCTTTCTATGTTTTATTTTTCCCAGGATGTGAAAAAGTATTTTATGAATGACCTGAAGGGATAGTATGAGGGGATATGAGTGTGGTCTATGGAGATAATATGTTGTTGTAGTTTTTATTTTGTGATGTTTTGTAAGACTTATGAATGTATCTAGTGATTCCAAGGCTACTAAACTAACCGGTCTTTAGAGACTTCATCTTTGGTGATCATGCCAATATTATGTAATAATGCACCGACAGTGGGTAACTTGGGTTGGGGTGTTACAACTGGTATCAGAGGAAGTTTAGTACAAACAATGGAAGCTAGATTTAGATAAACTATTATTAGAGCACATAGACCTAATATGGAATTTGAGGATTCATATAGATGAAATTCCTATAATTTTGGTATTGTAGATATTTTTTGAGTTTTCTAAACAATACATCCCTGTATGGATACGTGTAGGTAGAGGTGGCTCTGGCACAGATGTACCTATGGGTAAAACATGAAAACACCACTTTGAGCTAGAGTTGAACAAGAACTGGTGCACGAAAATGGGGCTTGCTGTACTCTTGGTTACGACACTCCCGCGGGATATGATTAGGATAATTCTAATTTTCGTTACAAACCATTATGAAGGGTTTATTAGTATATACTTTCTCAAAGAAAACATTTTTATGATTATGGATTATATCCATAAACTGTTCAATTCATGTTAAGTGTTTTACAAGATTTGATTTATGTACAGTGATTCATAAACTAATCTAGTGTATTCTATTGTTTAGAAATGGCACCTAGTGGATGAAATGGAAATAGTATCAATTCATGCACTCCATGTAGGGATCACTCTCCTGCTCAAGATAATTATAGTGGATCTGGTGATGCAACTGGTGCTGATCTTCAAATCACCATACTAGGACAACTCACTCAGGTTATGAATAATAACCTTACCCATATAGAGCACCCAGATCCATAGCATGGAGGATCAATGTTATATTGCTTCATGAGGAAACAACCACCAACATTCAATGGGGGTAAAAATCCATTAGTAGCTGAGAAATGGATAAATTCCTTAGAGAAAATATTCCATGCCTTGGGGAGTAGTGAAAGGGAAAAAGTTATCATGGTAGTTTATTGCCTCACTGGAGATGCTGACCTATGGTGGTGAATGATTCAAAACACAAAGGAGGATGATGAAGTATCAAATATAGAATGGAGTGAGTTAAAAGATGTTTTCATAGAAAAATAATTTCCTCGTGTGCATCGAGTAGATATGGAAAGGCAATTTCTGAGTCTGAGACAAAAGGAGGATGAGAATTTCGAAAAGTATGAGGCTAATGTAAAAAGGTTAGTGAGGCATGGAGCAGATTATATACGTAACCCAAGGAGTAAGATTGATCGTTCCTTTTATGGGTTAAAACCATTTCTCTGTTGAAAATTAGTCTCAAAATCCTTCTCATCGTACAAAGATTTTATCTCATGTGCTATCAAGATAGAAAAGAAATTCTCTATGTCTTATGACTTTAAAGCAAAGCAAGAGAAGAAGAGATGTTCTGATCACTCTGGGAATAGAAATAAGGGGAATAAAGGAAAAGATGAATATCCATCCTACAGTAAATGTGGTAAGAAACACCCTGGTATTTTCTTTAAGGAAATGAGAGTCTGTTACAATTGTGGTGGAAATGGACACCAAGATCGTGATTGTAAGGGGAAGAAAGAAGCTACTGATGTTCAATGATACAATTGCAGGGAGATGGGATATTATGAAAATGAATTTCCTAAGAGTTAGGGGAACATACCTAAGAAAAGGTCAAGGGATCAAGGCCAATCTTATGCTATCACTACTGCTAAGGTAGAAGCTCCGAAAGACGTGGTGGCATGTAATTTAATGGTTTCACCAAGTTTAGAAAATGATTTATTTTATTCTGGATCATTTCATTGATTCATATCTTCCCCGTTTTCTAAGAAAATTAGATATTTCCAATTTTATTTAAGAAGGAAGTTGTCGGTCAAAACTCCTTAGGGAAGTATCATTGCAACAAATTTTTGTGAATCGGTCCCCATTAGAACATATAAATGTTCTTTATCTGTTGATCTCATCATCATACCCATGATTTAATTTGATATACTACTTGGTATGGATTGGATTTTGGACCATGATGTGAAGATTTATTGTAAGAATAAAGAGGTTACTATTTTTGATGATGATGATAAAGAACACCTTATCTTAAGAGGAGAATCTTCACCACCTGATTCTTATCTAGATCCACCCCCAATAGCTCAACTAAATTCAATTATCATGGAAGAAGAGAATAAAATAACTATGGGTAAGGAAAGGAATGTTCAAATAGAGGATGTACCTATTGTAAAATAATATGTAGATGTGTTTCTGAAAGATTTACCTAGACATCCTCCAGAACAAGAAATTGAGTTTTCCATTGATTTAATTCCTGGTCCAGGGCCCATATCAAAGACCCCTTATAGAATGGCCACTGTGGAATTAGTTAAACTAAAGAAACAACTAGAGGAATTGAGTAATAAGTGATTTATTCACCCTAGTGTTTCTCCATGGGGAGCCCCTGTCATTTTCGTTAAGAAGAAAGATCGATCTATGAGGTTATGTATCAACTACAGGGAAATCAATGCTATAACAATAAAGAATAAGTATCCCCTACCTTGTATTGATGATTTATTTGACCAACTGCATAGAGCTCAATAATTTTAAAAGATTGAACTTCGATCTGGATACCATCAGTTGTGTGTGAAGAAGGAATACATCCCGAATATATCATTTCGAACCAGGTACGAGCATTTTGAGTTTATAGTAATGCCTTTTGGGCTAACTAATGCAACCTCTATTTTCATGGATCTAATGAATAGAGTATTCAATGAATATCTTGATGATTTTGTGGTGTAATTTATTTATGATATCTTGGTATATTCCAAAAGCTACGAAGATCATGAAAATAACTTGCGCATTATCCTAAAGACTCTTAGAAGAGATGAATTATTTTGGAAGTTTTGCAAGTGTGAATTCTTGATTTAGTAGATTTCTCCTTTTGGACTTATTGTCTATAAGATTGGAATTTCTGTTGATCCTTCTAAGACCAAGGAAATCCAAGAATGGCCAACACCGATGAGTATAACCGAGGTACATAGTTTTATTGGTTTAGCAGGTTATTATCGGTGTTTCATCCAAAAATTTTCCCGATTGGATAACCCATTAACAAAGATCACACGTAAAGGGGTTAAATTTATTTGGACAAAAGAGTGTGAAGAATGTTTTGAATAACTGAAGAGAAGATTATTCAATGCTCCTATATTTAATCTACCATCAAGGAATGATGGGTTTGTTATTTACAGTGATGATTCAAATAAAGGACTTGGTTGTGTCCTTATGCAGAATGATAGGGTTATTGCCTATGCATCATGGTAGCCGAAAATTCATGAGAAAAACTATCCTACTCATGATATTGAGTTATATACTATAATCTTTTCTTTGAAGATATGGATACATTATCTCTAGGGTGAAAAATGTGAGATATATACCAATCTCAAGAGTTTGAAGTATATTTTCTCACAGAAAGAACTCAACATAAGGCAAAGGTAATGTCTTTAACTACTCAAGGATTATGATTGCATGATACACTACCACCCAAGGAAGGAAAATAAGGTAGCAGCTGCTTTGATCAGAAAGAATCACGGAGTTTTGAAAAAAATGAGAGTTCAAAGGGATCCAATTTTCATGGATCTAGTAAAGTCGGATATGGGAATAACCATTGAAGGTGAAATATCAATACTTTTTCAAATGGTTTATAAACTATCTTTAATAGAAAGGATAAAGAGTTCTCAGACCGATGATGAAGAGTTTAGAGAGAAGATTAAAGCTATGAATGATGGGAGATTGAGTGACATTGTGTATGAAGAAAATTTTTTGAAATTTGGGAAGAGACATTGTGTTCCCAATATACCTGATCTAAAGAGGGAATTATTGGACGATGCTCATAGTTCCAATTTCTCTATACACCCTGGGAGCACCAAAATGTATAGAGATTTGAAGGAAAATTTTTTTTGGTACTACATGAAGAGGGAGATTGTTGATTTTTTGTCAAGATCTGTAGTTTTTCAACAAGTGAATGCTAGAAGGAAACATCCTGGAGGAGTCATGCAACCACTTCCAATACCTTTGTGGAAATGGGATAATATCACGATGGAATTTGTCATGGGACTACCAAAGACTCCTAAAAGGAATGATGCAATATGGGTCATTGTTTATCGTATTACCAATTCATCACATTTTCTTTCTATTAGGGAAGATTTACCACTTGAATGTCTAGCAAGAATATATATTAATGAATTTGTGAGACTTCATGGAGTACCCCTATCGATTGTTTCTGATCGCGATCAATTTTTTACATCAAGATTCTGGAAAATTCTTCAAAAATCCCTAGATACTGAAATTTATTTGGGCACTGCCTACCACCCCCAAACTGATGGACCATCAGAACAGACTATTCAATCCTTAGAAGATATGTTCAGATCATGCTCACTTGACTTTCAAGGTATGTGGGATCAATATTTTCCTCTGGTAGAAATTTCCAATAATAATAGCTTCCATTTAAGTTTTTGGATGGTACCATATGAAGCGTTATATGGAAAGAGATGTCGCACACCAACCTGTTGGGATGATGTTGGTGAAAGAAAACTTGTAGGCTCATAACTGGTGGAGGAAATGATGGAAAAGGTGAAGGTAATCCAAATCCACATCAAAGCAGCTCAAAGTAGGCAGAAGAGCTATGCTGAAAACCAAAGGAAGGATTTGGAATTTCAGGTAGGAGATCATGTTTTCTTGAAGGTGTCTCCATGGAAGGGAGTTATAAGTTTTGGTAAGAAAGTTAAATTGAGTCCCAGGTACATAGTAACTTTCGAAATTCAAGAAAGAATTGGGGATGTAGCTTACCATTTGGCAATACTACCAAGTCCCTCCAAAATTCACGATGTGTTCTACCTATCACTGTTGAGAAAATACTTGCCTAACCCAACGCATGTACTCACTTATGAGGAAGTAGAACTGGAACCCAATCTGTCTTATTGTGAAGATCCAGTTAGGATTCTTGATACCAGAGAACTAGTGCTGAGAAACCGGACGACTCATCTGTTAAAAGTTCTAAGGAGAAACCATAAGATGGAAGAGGCAACGTGGGAACTCGAGGAACATATGATGAAGAACCACTTGAGTCTTTTCATGTGGTATTATTCTAGAAATTCCGAGGAAGAAATTATTTGAAGGCGGGGTGAATGTAACACCCCAAGCTTCTATGGTACGCTTCTCTTTGAAAAATATAGTAGCGTGTGTTGTATGAAACTTCGAGTTCTAACACACCACAACCAATCAAACTAGTTGTTATTAATAGTAATACCCAATTTTTGAAATTTAATAAATTTTATATTTCAAAATGGACTTCATTTTTGGATTCATAATATCAAAATTAGCTTATGTTGAATTTTTGGTACTTTTCTGTTAACTTTCAAATTTTGATGAATAGTGAATATTACTAAATTTTAATTAAAAACAACTTTTTTATTCGAAATAATTAACAGTGATAAATTATGAATTTGAGTGATTTTCATGTATAATTTGATTAAATTTTTACCATTTAATCCAATTTTGGTCATTAGACGTAATTTCACATTTAAACTGGACATACGCAAGTTTCAATATTTTGATAGTTATTATTTCTTAAAAACACACTTTTTTGTTTTGACAACGGGAATTAATTTTAAATTAATTTATGCCACTTCTATGTTTTGAACTTGGAAAAATAGATTCCATATTTAGAATCAGGAGGTCCAAATAGTGTACATAGGTAACTTTTATTTTTAAACATTTTGAATAATTACTTTAGTAAATATTTTATTTACCATGGTTAAAGGGAAAATCTGGTATATAAGGGTAAAAAATAATATTATAATAATATTAAATTACCCTAAAACGTGTCCTAACCATATTAGTTAATACATGTCCGAACATGAGCATCTTTGGGTCGATTTTGGGACCCCATGGAGCCACTTGTAAGTGACAATGACACATTATATTAATTAAGTTAAAGTAAATACAAAAAGGATATAAGCATATATCTTTTAGAAAAACATTTTTTACATAGGGTTATATATGTTATATTTTAAACTATAAATATTCATTAGAACTCTAAAAATATTTCATACATAATTTAATTTTATTTATAATTTTTAGACATCGAATAATTAAATTTATTTATGACACATTAATGATGCAGTATTTTCCTTATTAATGAAAGAATTAAATAATTGGTATTATAAATGTTAAAATAAATATAATTTTAATGTTTTGATGACATACACAAATTTTATTGGTTAATATGAGATGTTAGGATTACTTAAATGAATTTTTTTTAATTAATAATGTTGTTAAGACTTTAACAAAAATCAATTATTAAATAGTGTCAAAATTGATATAAAGGAGTTTAAAAAAATATATTATATTATTAATTGATATTCTATTCCTAAAAATATAAGGTTCGGCCAAAGGACTTATATAATGATAGGTGTATAATTAGTGGAACACTTCGGGGTCTCTTGGAAGTATATAGATTTTTTATTAACTATATAATAAAAAAATACAAAGAGACATGGTAAATGTCAAACTATTTAACTAAGAGTTAAATCAAAAAGATAAAGTTAATATAGTGACCCAAACCTGTCTAAAACCTTTTGGTTGAGTGGTTTTCGACCTATACCCACCACAAACTTTAAATAATCCACTTTTTATCCATTATAAACAGAATAGAAATTTATTATAAAATAATATTTCTTGCTTTTTCAAAAGGTGCCCCTCACCCCTCTTATAAAAGGGAACCCCCCCTTCTCTCTAATTCACACCTTCAAAGATTTTTGGATCGGCCAACCCCTGACCCAATATTCTCTCAACATCCCTAACTTCATCCTATAAGCCTTAGTTTGAATAGAAATCTAACCTATGGATCCCTTTTGATCAAATCAAAAGGAAGAACCCGAAGAAGAGGTAATGTTATCACCACCCTCTTTCAAGTTCCTTTCTTCTTCCACTTATTCTTTCTTTGTTATTCCCATTATATAATAATAACTCCATAATATTCTATATACTGTGATGTTATTATAAATATGGTTAAACCATATTCAGTATTCTATCTATCCTTTGAATGACATGTCACCATATGTGCGTATGTTCGACTTACCGTCTCCACGTGGTGGTGTAATTATTATTCAAAACATTATAATTTGGATGAATATGATAATGATGTTTAATTGATTTAAATAATAAATATAACATGATAATGATATTGTATATATTATATACCATCAAATTATATATTATTTCAATATTAAAATAATGATATTGTCGCTCATGCATACGTACAAACTACCGTCTCCATGAATGCGATGAGATTCATTCCCCACCGTATCCATTCAAGTATAATTATTATTTGATGATTAAAATTAATGTTTATGGACTTGATATAATTCATTATATGAATAAGATACAACCTATCCATAAAAAACACGGCTTATGTAACAAAACATATAAAAGAAAACAAGTAAGTTAACACCTGAAATGACGATAATACTAAGATATTATTAACAAAGCAATGTTAAAAGACAATATATGAAGTAATATTAATGTAAATGATTCTTTTATAATTTATTAACAATTATTTCACCATTATACAGGAGGTTATCCTATCCTTGACCAGGTAAAAGTACAATGTAAGGGTTTATTTCACAATCTCTTCATTATCTACTGGGGCCTCTTTATCATCCACATCCACGATTCTTGAAAATGCATTTCAAATCATTATTAATATTTTATAGACTATGGGTTCAAGTAATTTATACCCTTATTGACTTTTTATAAGATTTTTATAAATTAATCTTTCCATCATTTTCCAAACAAGGACCTTTTTAACCTTTTCAACAAAATTAATGTAAGAATGTATTTTTTTAACTTATACAGTGGGTGCGGCTATTTTCCACTATTATAAAATAGTCAAATCTTCCCTTACAAGATTATAAGAATATTTTCAAAGTAAATATATTCTTTTATATTTTTGTGAATTTTAAATGATTTTTTTAAAAAAAGATATATTTCTCTCAAATAGTTCTGATTTCATCTATGTCAACATCCTTTGATGGATTTTAATCTTATTTGAAGTTGATTTATTATGATACAAAAATTCCACATTGTATTGAAGGTTTTGTGATATGTTTGTCTATGGATGTGTTATTTTTATACCATTCATTATTTATGGATAAAGTATTGACATTACGTATGCTAGTTTTAATATAAATGTTTATGTTATGTTTAAAAATTTCATATGAGGAATGCATTAGACTTAGTAAGTGATGGGTGGAGCCCTCTATAACTCTTCGATGCATCGATAGGTCTCATGAGACAAACTAGTGTCTTGGCCCAAGACCTTGAAAAAATTTTATTTGTAGTCTTGGAACAAGGCCTTGACTATGAGGTTATGATAGTCTAGCATTATGCATTCCGTCATTATGAAAGTGGTTAATGATATTGTATGTGATTATTCGACTAGTAGAATATCCATATGAATAAGTAAATGTCAATATTGCATTTTATTTCTGCCATATTATGCTGATGTTCATGTTTAAAAGTCTTTTGTTTTAGTTATACATTTCTTTAAATGTTTTTGCTTATTTATTAATGTGTACGCTATATTGTTATCCTTATTGGGCATCTGAGCTCACCCCTTTCTATGTTTTATTTTTCCCCGGATGTGAAGAAGTATTTTATGAATAACCTGTAAGGATAGTATGAGGGGATATGAGTGTGGTCTATGGAGACAAGATGTTGTGGTAGTTTTTATTTTATGATGTAATGTAAGACTTATGAATTTATCTAGTGATTCAAAGGATACTAAACTAATCGGTCTTTCGAGACTTGATCTTTTGTGATCATGCCAATATTATGTAATAATGCACTCACTCTGGGTAACTAGGGTCGGGGTGTTACAAATACCATGACCATTTCTATATCAAGGATATTATCCTTTATGAACATTTAATTATTGATTATAAAGCTTCATGTATGTATTCCACATCCCTTTATCATGGAATAAATGATTATTATTGATTCCTTGTTGTATAGTCCATGTGGAAAACTTATGCATGAAATGAAATTTTTATAAAGGGTGTCCCCTAGGAGTGCTCCAATTGATTGGGTAAAGTATATTATCATGATACGTCATGTAAAATGGGTGTTAACTCATGATAATTCAAGTGTTACGAGATTTTACTCAAGCTTCATGTGTAATGAGGGTTTACTCATGCTTCATATGCAATGAGACTTGTATCATGCTAATTCCATGTTAAGTATTGTTGCCACATTTCCATGTTATGATTATCATGATATATCATGCCTTTATGTTTATGTTTCTATTGTGCTCCATTGATATGCCTATTGTCTAACATGTATTGTATTATTAATGTTATTCCATGTTTATTCCCATACTAGGATTTATAGCTAACCTTTTTCTTTTGAATGTCCTTAGGTTATCCCATACAATGCTATGTACAAGGGAATGTAGTGGTCCTGTAAAGGAATTATTCAATAAATATTTTGTGTTATAAGATATTATGTGATGTTCCTAATATTCAAAGACACTAGGCCTTTCGATATTCTATATTTTATCAAGTGAATATTTTATGTAATAAATTAGGTTTATGTTTGTAATAAAAGAGAAGGGTTGTAATAATGTGTGTTTGTGTGTAAAGGAACTTATAAAAATCCTCCCATGTTAGTGGTATTCATATTCAGTGTTAGTCACAATCCTGTGACTATTAGAGGTGGGATTGGGAATCAGGGAATGGGCCCCACTAGGATGGGTTGTAACAATCATATTTTCTCTCTGTTTAGTTCTTTGAATCATCTTGACTAACAATATGCATGTGTTGATCCCCTATTTAGCGGGTTAATATGTATTTGGATGTTAGTATACCTCATGGTCATGGATTTGATCTGATTCAATGTATTATTCTCTTTAGGATTCCAATGTTCCCTTATTATGGAAATACCCAAACATCACGACATCCCAGACAGACTCCATCAGTGATATCTGACTCGTGGAGTGTGTTCTCCTAGATGAGTGTTATATGGATCCATCGAGAATGAATACTTGGTTAGAAATGAATTTGTGATCTTATGTGAGAATATGAGTCTACATTGTGTATATTTTGATGTTTTTTTTATATTTTGTTGAAATAAACCTATGTTGAGATAACTATTATTCATGATACTATATTCTTTTTAATTTCAGGTATTCCTTCTGGTTATTGTTATGCTCATCACAACATAGGATTTTCTCATACGGTTCATGTCTTATAAAGATGATTGACCTTGAAACGGAGTCTTAGAGGGAGCAGGACCAGAAAGAACTTAGTGAGCCGAATAGACCATGGTGTGCTCCTATAGTAACATTGAAAGGAGTCCTCACAAAATTTATAGGTTGGACATGTTTTGAGTTCCTTTGAGATGATCATGTATTATTCCATTTTGATTTTTGGTACTTGTTTTATTACACTGATGGTGTGATTTTTTATATATGTGTACGTGGTTATCAATTGTTTTATATTTAATCATTATATGGGATTTGAGATGTGTGTGTGTGTGTCTAGTTAAAATAATCTAAGGCCTCTCATGTGTGTTATTTGACTACACAGAATTGGTCATAAACCCTTGGACTATTAGATGTGGGCTTGAGGTAGTTACAATATAGGACCTATTGGGATAGGTTGTGACATGTTTATTTTTAGTTGATAAATATGTGATTTAAAAAATTATAATTCCATGATTTTATTACTATATAAGAATAACCTAAAATATTTAAAACCTATTAAATTAATAAAATGTGAAAATAATGATTAACATTATTCATTTTGGAATATTCTTTGTACATATAAAATCTATCCCTGACATTTTAATAACTAATAAAAAGTTACTTTAACATTAGAAAATATAGTTTTGGTATTCTATTAAGAAAAGTATTTTCAAGGCGAGGTTCAGTTTTAAATTACATTGTAAGACTCAAGATTTTTATTAAATTAATAATAAATCAACTTATGGCTCTAAAATCAGTATGCATGAGAACATTATCGTATATATATTTAAAATATTAAAAATGTTATTTTAAGAAGACTATTTTACTCGATTAAGTGTTTCTATTTTTAAATTAAATTTTCCTACCTATCAAAATATTATTTGATAAATTGTTTTCAAAATATGAAATAGAATGTTTCGAACTATTTAATTAGTCCAATTTTAATATAATCCATTGAAGTTAATTATAAAGGTAAAAAAATTAGTTACCTTGATAAAATTTACAAAGGGAAATCATTTACTAAGGGTGAAAGGAAAAAAAAATTAAAACGTGGTTATAAATAGATTTTTAAGGTGTAAATTGACCAAAACTAACACCATTTCCAAATTTTCATTCTTTTTTTGTGGCCCTATACCTGTTAATAGTGAAATTGAATTACTGAAATATAATGGTTATTTCAAAAACTACCCTTCTCTTCACTTATAAAATGGAAAAACTTACACCAATTCAAGACTCACTTATCAATATAATTATTAATTTAAACTCTACCATTATATTCTCATTAAAAAATACACCCCATAAATAATCCATGGTTCACTCATATTTAGACTAATTCCTTAAATTTTGTTGGGACTTCTATGGAATTATCTATTTTTCAACATAAGTGTTATCTTCTTCTTAAGAATTATTCTTAATCTTGCTCTTCTTAATATCATATCATCATATTTATATAATGAATTCAGTATAATTATAATAATTATATTCTTTTATATTAATGATATATCCCATAATTATTAATTTCCATTCCATTAGAAAAATAATGGAATTTCAACCGTGTGTGTTTGTGGACTATAGCATCTATGAGGAATAATTTGTTTTCATTTTTCTTATAGTATTTAATTCATTTCCAAAAAATTTTCAAAAATTATTCACCATAATAAAAGATTAAAAATAATATCATTGTTATTCTATTATAATTACATTATAGATAAATAAAAACACCTTAACCAAACACACCAATCAAGTTAAATAATTTTAAGGTTTGGGTTAGTTTATCCACCAATGATAATGATACTGTAAAAATATATTTTGAATGACCATTAGAATATAAAAATTAATCATATTATTATATAATAATAAATTAATGATTAGTATATGTTTTTTTAATTTTATATAAAGTATTTAACTTATTATTAATGTATCACTTTTATTTACTAAATTTACCGAAAGAAGCCAACACAAATTCCATTTTCACCCAACATTAATAAAACACATATGGAACAGTATAAGTGAAATATTAATAAATATAATTTATATATAAAATTATCTTTAAATATACATTTATTAATTTTTTTTAGATAATGGTTCATGATTTCATCATTATAGAATGTGCACCAATAGTTAAAGTTACTAACATCTGATAGTTTAAAATAAATTATAACTAACTGATATATCCATAATAAATAATTATATATGAAGGGTATAAAAGGTAACTAAAGTGAAACATGATAAAAAACATAAATAATACATTAATGTTAGGATTTAAAAAAAATACACTTCTCAAATAGTCAAATATCCCAAGGAATGAAAGGTTTATTTCATTGGAGACAGACTACATAAACATATTATTCTAAACATCTTGTGAATATTTCTCCCTTACGATGATACTATGGACTTATTTATGGATACAACTGGTGAAATAATCATCTTCATAACTTGGGAAGTGGAAACGTAATGAAGGGATGATCTCAAATGATCACTAAAGTAAAATATTTTTTAATGTCCCAAAATCTCCATATAATTTTTTTTAAATTGTATTGAATTATTTCGAGAACACATGCTTTGAAAGTACATGATTTTGAGGCCCAGTGATCCTGGAATGTAATTTTGATATTCTTTTATTTCACATAAGTAAACATGCAAGTAGGTTTTCCTAAATTTTTCACAGGAGCTCAAATTGAAAATCCAAGGCCATCGTTGAAGTCGGGACACCGAGATTCACATAAAAAGGACAGCACCTTGACCGGCATGGGTCAAACAGATTTTTTTCCCCAAATATTTGGAAAATAATAAAATAACATAAAATGTTATTTTATTTTTCTTTCGCATCATTGAGCTTCAGATGCCGGCACTGCGGTTTAGGGATAAGTGGCATTTATGGAATCTCCTTAATGTCTCATTTAATTGAAGCGTAACACATACACTATTTCATAAATGAAACAGCGTATAAATGTGACATTGTAGCATAATAGAAATGATGTGACATTTTTTCTTTTAATAAGATTACATGTTGGATAGTTGGGAATTAAACAGTGTAATTTTCCTCAGACAAACCAATAATAAATTTCCTCTCCAACAACGAACGACGAACTCCTGTAGGAATTTCTAGAGACGTTGATGCCTTATAAAGAAAAGGGATAGGAAGCAATGAACCCCAATAGAGCATGAAACTTCGAGGGCAGAACACATCAAAAATGAATGTCGATCAATGTAGGGGTTTTTTTTCCTTACATTTTCCCCATTATTTTTCTAAACAACGAATGCAGATCAACCCATAAACAAGTTCATTCACAGATTATTCATTCTTATATGAGGGTGATGTTTCTTGGGTTTTTTATTCATGGTTGATTTATTTATGATCGAAAATTATCCCCAAGACTCCCCGGTTTTAACCTCCAAGCGTGGAAGGTGCGGGAAGACACCAGAAAGGCCCGACCCCCATCTGACCTGTGTGTTCACAATCTATGAACATTCAAAATATGGGCGATGAAATTTCAAGGCCTTCACAGGAAAGGAGAAAACCCTCGGAGTCCAAAGCCACAAGTGGTGCCAATAACAGACTAAAAGTGTAAATCCAATAGTCTATGGAAGAGCCCACTGGCGCATCGGTGGTGGCCACAAGCTGGAGGTGGTGTGCCACGATAGAGCACCGAGAAGTGTCGTCGGCTGGACCAGTGACTAGCAGCAGAGATGTGACCCCTCAGCCTCGTTGGTGGAGCATCCTGCATCTACAAGCCATGGTCTTGGGGTCACGCAGTGTTAGACCAAATATGGGAATCTGATCCAGTTGGAATTTTTGGCCAAGGTCATTTGACCATGGCTAATGAAACAGCTCCGCGACAACCATGGGGCGAGTAGGGAGTCAGACACAGCTTCCAGCCGCATCCCGGCTAGGTGGACTGGGTAGGGAATGGGGCAGACCTACCCCAAACACAAGGGCCAACTAACTGGACCTAGGATGGGCCGAGTCTGAGTTTTTTAGTGGACTCAGGTCGGGTTGAGTCAGCCCGACCAAGTAAGAAAGAACCCAGACCCCACCGCCCCCTTTTGGGGAAAACACCAATATCTTTCAAATAGTGCATTTGTTTGAAAATCCGTTTGTGGCATTGGAACCCTCACGATCACTACTACAAAAACGGGCAAGGGAAGCGTGCCCTTATAACAGCGCTAAGCAAAACCGCTGATAAAGGATACCCTATATCAGCGCTAACATTACAGCGCTGAAAAAGCTAATGTTTATCAGCGCTTTCTTAGCGCTGATAATAGTAATATTTATCAGCGCTAGAAAAGCGCTGATAAATATGATCTGTATCAGCGCTAAAATTTTAGCGCTGATACAGTTGGTCTTTATCAGCGCTTTTTGAGCGCTGATAAAGGTTCGCCTATATAAGCGCTAAAAAAGCGCTGATACAGAACACCTCTATCAGCGCTGATATAGGGTATCCTTTATCAGCGCTCAAAAAGCGCTGATAAAAATTATCTTTATCAGCGCTAAAAAAGCGCTGATAAAGAGACCCGGTATCAGCGCTATAATTGTAGCGCTGATACGGGGAATATTTATCAGCGCTTTTCTAGCGCTGATAAATCATAATATTATCAGCGCTAGAAAAGCGCTGATAAAGCTAGATTTTATCAGCGCTATAATTTTAGCACTGATAAAGGTAGCCTTTATCAGCGCTTTTTTAGCGCTGATAAAACCTTAGTCGACTTTTTTATAAAGTCGGTCGCACAGTGCCCTCGTTTTATCGCAGCTAAAGCCCTTGCGGAACCGTAACCCTGCTACTCTTCTCCCGAATACCGCTGCTGTGTTCGCTTCGCCGGAGCTTGCCACCCTCGGTACACTCGCCGTCCTCCGCCGCCCGCAACACCCTCGGTCGACCTCCACCGCCTGCCGCCCTCGGCTGCCCGCAACGCCCTCGGCCGCCGTTCTCTGCCGCCCTCGGCCGCCCTCCGCCGCCCTCGGCCGCTCTCCGCCGCCTCCGTCGCCCTCCGCCTCACTCGGCCGCCCTCGGTCGCCCTCCGCGGCCGCCTTCCGCAACCCGCAACTCCCTCGGTTGCCGCCTTAAGGTAACAATCTATGAAGAAGATGTATATGTTTTCATATAGATAGATTGTGTATAGCTGATTCTCTCTAAGTGTACTCATGATGATGTCCAGATGTTGGGAATGATCATTATTATTTTGGTATTACACCAATATGTTATCCATAAAACAACTACAATCTGGTCTAGGTACAAGTGAAATATTCAACTCATCAAGAGAATAAATGCCATGGGGAATTCGTCAACACAAATTTTATTATGAAGAATTCATAAAAACTATACATGATTTCAAAATTAGTTTATAGTATATCAGAATTTCTCAACCTCAAATGATGATAAACAAACCTTAGATCAATCTTAGAGAACAATATGGAACCCCTCAGCTGGTCAAATAGATCAAAAATACAAAGAAGTGGATATTTGTTCTTAATTTTCATCTGATTCATATTCTATTAATAGAAACACATATGTAATGTTCTGTCATTCTTCTTGGAAAATAAAACATGAGATCCCCAAGGTGACATACTCGAGCAGATGCACCCTTCATAATCTAACTCCTCTCATTGAGTTTTATGTTCCTGAATCTATTCTTGTTTCATTCTGAAAGGCGTTATATAAAATGGCTCAACTCCACGCATCAGCTCAATCATGAACTCAAAGTCTCTTTTAGGTGGTAGCCCTGATCAATTCTCATGAAACACATCCTAGAACCAGTCTACTACTGGGGGAAATATTTCTTGTTTCAATCCATTATCATCAAGAAAAATATTCGTAAACTGGTCTATGTTCTCACCTAGTTGTGGAAGAACTGGTCCTACATGGTCTACCAAGATATCCCATTCTCCATAAAAGACATGGGCTCTACCCTTATGATGCATGATGGTCACTCATCTACGGTAACAATCAATGTGATATTGATTAAATACCAAAAATTACATCATCACTATCTATTCAATACATATCATATCAAGCATGTATAAATCCAAAATGAAACAATACTCACAAACCATGAGGGAACATCCCTTACGAAGACAGATGCCTTCTAATCACACCCCCAATGGTGTGTTGACCAACATGATCCCACAAAATTACTCTAACACAAAACAGAATCCATTTACCAAGAGATAAGATATAAAATAATGAGAGGATCCCCTATTACAAGTCTCCTTTAGGTTCCCCTATTCGGTGCTCTGTACCAATATAGATCATCCATCACTACCCATATTACAAGTGTTCATGTAGAACCTATATATATGAACCATCATGATACATGATTGACACTTCACTAGTGGTCAAAGTCATAGGCCTAACATGTGACCAGACCTACCTCATTGATTGAAGATGACTAAAAACCTCTCTAAGAAAAAAATCCTCTCACATAGATACTCTATCCACCACCACCCTAGTGGAAGATATCATAATGGTGAATCCTACTATCATAATATGTACCACTAGATCATTCAATTGAAACCGCCCTACCATCACTACAAGTCTCCTTTAGGTTCCCCTTGGAAATGAGATCCTGATCCACCACCTCAACAAACCTCATAAAAAATATATTTACCTGGGACTTAATCTCACATCTAAGTCCATCCTAATTTTTTTTTCATAGATACCTTATCTCCTGTCAACATTAGATAAAAACATTACTGGTATGTGAAGAATCTAACATAATCTATCATTATCAAACATAATTATGTCAAACATATTAAATATTCATATTTTCATTTCCTCAATGTCGTAGGTTAAAAGTGCTCCATGAACATATCCTAGATTTTCTTCCAAGTCATTCCCTCCATATGCTCATCCCAAGACTAAATATCACAGTAGATCATTGTTGGCCCCCATAACATATACGCTACTAACTCTACCCTATTCTACTAAGGAGTAGAAAAGTTATCTAGAATATTCTAGATGAACTAAATTTAGAACTTATCTACCTTGGGTCCACCCTCTCCAGAAAACATCAGAGGGTGTTGCAACTGAACCTCTATTTTCAAGTCAAACACACTCGGCACTTCCAACCCTTGTCATTTCTTCATAAATTGTATAAAACAAGAAAGGTAATCCAAAAACTACTATTCCCTCTATCACTCATGATTAATGGGGGAACCTGTACCACTACTAGAATGAATCCTGAGTGCCTATACAAATCATAATAGAGATGATAATGAATTTTAAATTTTATAATGGATTATTTATTTTAATTATTCGTTCTTTATCTCACATGCATTTTAAATATAGTTTTTGTATCCTGAGTGCCTATACAAATCAGATAGAATCTCTAGTGGATGCGTTTGGTTTCTCTCTGATAAAGTTATCTCTCATCGATTGGAAATCCTCTATCTCCTGTTATATCCTCCTTATAGAGTGATATATAATCATCTTTTTAGTGAATCTAATATTCTTTTTTATGAATCTTGATTATAGGTTAGACTACTTGATCTCCTTCCAAGGAAGTGGTTCCCTTCTACTGTATTTGGAAGTCTTCTTTTGTGTACTTGAACCATAAATACTAATATTTGAGATTCAAATAGAATGAAGATGAATAAATATTGGATGGATTCTAATCGTTTAACAATAGAGTACGAGAACGGAGTGAAAGAGTTCATCAAGTTTGCAAAGGATCACACAAAGGATCCTTCTCAAATCCTTTGTCCGTGTTTACGTTGTTGTTATTCTAGACTACTAACTCCAGAGGAGTTGGAAGAACATTTGATATGTCACGGAATAGATCGGAGTTATAAATGTTGGAATAAACACGGAGAAAAAGCGAATGTTGGTACTGGCTGGGATAAAACTGCGTTTTATGGATCGTCAGATATGAATACAAATATAGATAATGAAGAAGACCGTATGGAGGATGTGATTACAGATGTCAATGATGATGAAGATCGTATTGAGGAAATGACAAAGACAATTCAAGATGAACCCCGTGATTGCCCAAAATTGTTTGAGAAGTTAAAGAGTTGTGCAAAGACGCCATTGTATGCTGCTTGCACTAAGTATACAACATTGTCAGCTGTACTGAAGTTGTATAAATTGAAAGCAGGCAATGGATGGAGTGATGTCAGTTTTACGGAACTACTTGCTCTCTTGAATGACATGCTCCCGGAAGATAATGAGCTCCCAAGCCGGACATATGAAGCTAGACGAATGCTACGCTCGATGGGAATGATTTCTGAAAGAATACATGCCTGCCCGAAAGACTGTATATTGTTTCGAAAGGAGAACAAATCACTTACAGAATTCCCAAAGTGTGGTGCTTCTCGATACAAGAAAGATAAATCCAATACTACGAAAGTTGTATGGTACATTCCAATCATTCCAAGGTTTAGGCATTTATATGGAAGTAAAGAAACTGCAAGACAATTGTCGTGGCATGCAGATAAAAGAAATAAAGATGGGTTATTACGTCATCCGGCCGACTCTCCTCAATGGAAGAAAATTGATCATGAGTATCCTGAATTTGGAAAAGAGCCGAGAAACCTTCGTCTTGTGTTATCTACAGATGGAGTGAATCCTTTTGGTTTTCAAACCAGCACTTATAGTACATGGCCTGTTATGTTGCTAAATTATAACTTTCCACCCTGGTTATGCATGAAGCGAAAATTCATCATGTTATCTATGCTTATATCAGGACCAAAACAACCAGGTAACGATATTGATGTTTATCTGACTCCTTTGATCGAGGATTTGAAGTTATTGTGGGACTCAGGTGTAATGTTGTATGATGCTTATAAAAGTGAATACTTCACGTTGAGAGCGATGTTGTATGGGACAATAAATGATTTCCCTGCTTATGGAAATTTGTCAGGCTATAGCATTAAAGGAACTCAAGGGTGTCCCGTGTGCGAAGAAGATACAGAATCAATTAGGTTGAAACATTCATCGAAATCTGTGTTTCTAGGACATCGTAGATTTCTACCTCGTCGGCATAAGTACCGATCTTGGACGACATCATTCAATGGAAGTTCAGAAACACGCACAACACCGTCTCCACTAACAGGTGATCAGCTGTTTGAGAAAGTAAAAGATATGAACACTGTTTTTGGTAAACCATTTTCGGAAAACCTTACGAAAATCGGTTGGAAAAAGAGATCAGTTTTTTTTGAATTACCATACTGGAATTGTTTGTACGTCAGACATTTTCTTGATGTGATGCATGTGGAAAAAAATGTATGTGATAGTGTTATTGGAACGTTGCTAAATACCCCTGGAAAAACAAAATATGGAATTAAGGCAAGGTTGGACATGGTTGACATGGGAATACGAGAAGAGTTGGCTCCCGTGAAAGGTGAAAATCGAATGTTTCTTCCTCCTGCTGCTTATACTCTTTCTAGGGCAGAGAGATATCAGTTTTGCAACTTCTTTAATGATGTAAAGGTTCCAGAGGGGTACTCATCAAATATCAAGAACATTGTGTCAATGAATGATTTGAAGTTAAAAGGTTTGAAATCACATGATTTCCATGTTTTGATGAAAGATCTAATTCCTATAGCTTTACGTCGCATTTTACCCAAGAATGTTCGTCATACGTTAACCAAACTTTGTTTCTTTTTCAAAGCTATATGTAGAAAAGTTTTAGACCCGGGGAAATTTCCAGCTATGGAAAAAGAAATTGTCATCATATTATGTGAATTAGAAATGTTCTTCCCGCCAACATTCTTTGATATGATGGTTCATTTGATGATTCACTTGGTGAGAGAGATTCGACTTTGTGGTCCTGTGCACTATAGATGGATGTATCCTGTTGAACGGTATATGAAGATTTTGAAAGGATATGTCAAAAATCGAAGTCGGCCAGAGGGTTGTATAGTGGAGCGATATATTGTTGAGGAAGCCATTGAATTTTTTATTGAATACCTATCTGATGTGGAAAGCATTGGTCTCCCGAAATCTCGTCACACTGGACGCATTGAGGGTGAGGGAATTTCTGGAAGAGAAGTTGTAACAATCAGTATTACAGATCGGGAGCAGGCTCATCTTTATGTTTTTCATAACAGTTGGGAGGTTGCTCCATATATTGAAACTCACAAAGAAATTCTTAGGCAGTTGAATCCATCGAGGGCTGAAAAATGGTTAGCAGATACACATAATCACCAGTTTATAGGATGGTTTCAGGACCATATTTTTAAGCAGTTGGATGAAAATCCGAATTCAATTTTAGAACGACTTCAATGGCTAGCCGCTGGACCAAGTGTGTATGTATTATCTTACAGTGGGTATGTAATTAATGGTTATACATTCTATACGGATGAACATGATGAAGAGAGTACCATGCAAAATAGTGGAGTTACACTAGTGGCTGAAGCGATGCATGTTTCTGGTAGTAAGGATAGAAATCCAATTTATGCAAATATGTCATACTTTGGCATTATCAAACTAATATGGGAGTTGGATTATACGACATTTCAATTGCCGATTTTTCAATGCAAATGGATTGATAACAATAGTGGTGTTAAAATAGATGAATGGGGATTTGTGAAAGTTGATTTTAGTAAAGAAGGGTACAAAGACGAACAGTTTATAATGGCATCACAAGCGGTACACGTTTTTTATGTTCCAGATCCCGCAAACCGAAAGTGGTCGATTGTTCTGTTATCGTCCAAAACTATTGAGGGTTCCGATGAAAATTCAGTTGAGGACGATCCTTTTAGTGGTACGTCACAATCAATTCGGAGTGGTCCCAATGCAGATGATGTTTTGTATGTTAGAGGAGACCACAATGAAGGGATTTGGATTGTCGATAGAGGTGTCAAATCTCTTCAACCTTTGAAAAAAAGAAAGAGAGTTCAGTAAACAGGTTATATTTTGTTTTTAATATAGATCTTGTTATCTCATGTTATTATCTTATCATTACAGAATTTATGTAATTTGAATGAACTGTTCAACCAATTTTGCAGATAATGACTTCTGCACATTCTGGTGCTCCTAACCTTGAGACTAAACAAGTCTCTCAAGCTGCTGCTCCTGCAGCTCATGCTGCTGCTACTGTTGCTCCTGATGCGGCTCCTGCTGCTCCTACTGCTGTGGCTCCTACTCCTCCTCCTGCTGTGGCTCCTGGTGCTCCTACTGCTCCTGCTGCTGCTCTTACTGCTGCGGCTCCTGGTGCTCCTACTGCTCCTCCTACTGCTCTTGCTGTTGCGGCTCCTCTTAGTGTTGAGGTCCAACAACCATCAGCACATGCCGTTGATATCATAGTAGATGAACATATAGATGATGTTGATATCGATGAAATGGTCGGGAATGAAGGACCGACGTCGCAGAAATCACAGGTGCGTCGTAGTTTGACAGTGTTAGCCAAAATTCTTAAGGCGAAAAGCAAATGCATCAAATTTGAAGTCGGATGGAATGCACGAGGCCAACATGTGAATCCCAACAAGGCTATGTTTAGCAGTTACATTGGAGTTGTCACTCGGCAACGCGTGCCGATTGACATAGATTCATGGCACCATGTTGTGTCCGGGTTGAAGGCTGTGATCTGGGAAGAAATTACGGTAACATTATGAATTTATTTCTTTAATTAACTAGCAAATAAAATGATGAAACAGTGTCTTACTCTTCTCAATCTCTTGCAGAGTACATTTATAGTAGACGACTCACACAAGGATTATGTACTAAGGCTTGCAGGAAAGATTCATCGAGGTTTTCGTACTATTTTAACAAGATGTCACCTGAAAGATTCTAAAGGTAAAATAAACCCGCACCCACCCATTGTCTATGCGCACCTGATATCCCAAGAAGCATGGGATGCATTTATTGGCCGTCGTGGGGATGAGAAGTTTCAGGTACATTGTGAGTGATAATACATTGTTTGAGGATACCTGTATTCATCACTTTGATTGTCAATATTTCATTTATGAAACAGAAACTCTGTACTGAAAATAAGGAACGTGCATCAAATCCAACATACCCCTATCGTAAAGCAAGGATGGGGTACGCTTCATTAGAAAAGAAAATGGTACGTATTGTAAATTTACAGTAATATTGTTAGGTGCCAATAAACAACATCATAATTATCTTTCTATGTTTATATGTAGATTGATGAATCTAAAACCAAATGCACTTCTATCCCACGTCATGTGCTATGGAAGGAGGCACGTGTGAACAAAGAAGGGAAGTTAATAGATGAGAACACACAAAAAGTGTGGGAAATATGTGTAAGTATGACACGATGATAAAAAGATTTGTTTAAAATTGCTATTACATAAAAATAATTAGTTTTTTTCCTATATCTGACAGTCACAGGAATCAGCTACTCCTGTAGCTGATACAGACCTATTATCGACGGCTTTGAAGCAGCCAGAAAAATACGGTCGTGTCAGAGGTGCAGGGTTTGGGGTGACACCCCGAGTATATTTTGAGAAGAAGAAAAAAATAGATGATACAGAGAAAAAATTGGAACAAATGAGCGACAAAATAGCAACCCTTGAAGAACAATTGCAATGGCAGGGAGAGTTGCTAGCAACTTTTATGGGTGGGAAGCAAAGGGAGGACACAACTCAGGAACAACCACCGCATGAACATCCTGCCCCACCTCCCACCAGCTTTGAGGCGAGCCATTCACCTAAAAAAATGTCTTAGCCGTGGTAATCAATATTCTAATAATGGTTCCCATGAAATATGAATCAGACAAACACTGATAATTTATCTGTACTGATCTTCTACAGGGTGATAATGATTGTGATTTATATCTGTCAACACCTACCTATCACCTTCTAGCAAGGGCTACAGTGTTCAATATCCCAGATGCCACACTGCATAATAGACCACTTTCAAAAGATCATCTGAAAGTGACGATTACTGTAGCTCATGAGCCAAATGCAATGCTACCTATTCCACTTGATGACGATGATATTCATACGGTTGAAAAGGCTATTGGGACATTCATTGCATGGCCGACACAACTTGTAAGAGTACATGCAGACAAAGAGGTATTTATTTCCTTTTAAATTCAAGCTAAACCCTTAACAATTAATGAAAAGAGTGTCTGAATCAATGATTGTTGTTATAGACGGAGAAAGGAAAGGGGGTGACTAACATCGGCTCGAAACCATCTAAAGGATCGACCAATCGATCCCAAGGAGCTACTGAAAGCACAATAACACCACCTGTTCTCTTTCCACATTTACTAGCATTGAAGACTCATGTGGATACGAAGCTAAAAGATGGTAATAGTCATATAGTGATTTTTGAAGATAATATATACGGAGAGGAAAGTCAAGATTTCGTTGCTGCTGAAAATGTAAATGAAATCCTTGAAAACGGTTGGTTAGGTGTCACTGTTGTAAATGTATATATGAGGTATGTTTCCATGAATTGATTTTCTAAAAGCTGATCTAATGTGCAAATTATGACTAAATGCATTTTATATTGTTGACAGACGCATTTATGAAAAACAGTTGAAGGGATTTTCCCATGAGCCAAGATTTGGACTGGTTAGTCCTCATATCACATCAACACACCAAACAAAAATAGAGTCATCAAAAAGGGATGCAATAGTGAAGGACTTGCTGAAAACATTTGAACGCAAGATTACAGATGACAGACTTTTCCTAATACCAACCATGCAGGGGTAATATTCTACGATTAAAGCATATCAATTATATTTTCACTTTTTTTATTACTTATTCCTTTTTGTGTTTTTAGGCAACATTGGTTGCTAATTGCGGTGAACTTGGATACTCCGAAGATTTATTTTCTGGATTCAAAGCTAGGATATCCATCAAACCGACCATACATGATGGAGTTTGTGAATCTGTAAGACACTACATCTTACGTTTTAGGTCTAAACATCAATTTATATAATATATATTATCTTTTACTGAGGATTCTGTTATGATAGGGCGGTGTACCAATATCGTCTAAATCATGGTATGAGGACAGGGGCTAAGCATAAGGAGCCGAGCAAGTACTACGTCTGGACAAATATCAGGGTATATATAATAAAATTTCACTATCCAAACACACCTCAACACAAGTTATTTATTCTCCTAATGATCAATTTTTTTTGCAGTGTCGAAAACAAACAAACGATAATGATTGCGGTTATTATGTTTGTAAATTTATGAAAGAGATCGTTTTTCATCAGCAAACTAGCATCCCTAAAGAGGTATTTTCAAAAACAATTACTAGTTCGTTTAAGTTATTTATTAATTCTTTATTTTTTTATTTTGCAGTACTACTATGACTGCCGAAAAGCCTCATACTCACAAGATGATATAGATGTGTTCAGAAACGAGTGGGCCGCATACCTGATGACAGATTGTACACAAATACAATGATGATCTGACTTGGGGACATGTACAATTGGTGGTCATTTTTGAGAGGGGTTAAGGGGATCAAAAGATGAAATATTGTTGTATGTAAATGTTCGTAGCAAAATTGTAATTGTTATTAAATAAAACATTCTTTCTCCAATGAGTCATTTTTCCATTTTAACAGATGATATGCACCAGAAACATGCAAGAATGTTGAACCACTAAAATGGTCGCTCTCTTGTTTAAAATGGACACCACTTTAATTGGAAACAACAACTGACCTATGTAAATCGGACCAGATGCATCCGGATTTCCTTCATCCTTTAGAAGAACGATCCACGGGTCCTTGGTGACGTGTACGAGTCAACTCCGCCTCAATCCGAGGCACGGTGTGACCGCTACCACCCAAAGGGTCGCTCTCTTGTTTAAAATGGACACCACTTTAATAGGAAACAACAACTGACCTACGTAAATCCGACCGGACGCATCCGGATTGCCTTCATTCTTTAGGAGAACGATCCACAGGTCCTTGGTGATGTGTACGAGTCAACCCTGCCTCAATCCGAGGCACGGTGTGACCGCTACCACCCAAAGAGTCGCTCTCTTGTTTAAAATGGACACCACTATAATTGGAAACAACAACTGACCTACGTAAATCGGACCAGACGCATCCGGATTGCCTTCATCCTTTAGGAGAAGGATCCACGGGTCCTTGGTGACGTGTACGAGTCAACCCCGCCTCAATCCGAGGCATGGTGTGACCGCTACCACCCAAAGGGTCGCTCTCTTGTTTAAAATGGACACCACTTTAATTGGAAACAACAACTGACCTACGAAAATCCGACCGGACGCATCCGGATTGCCTTCATTCTTTAGGAGAACGATCCACAGGTCCTTGGTGACGTGTACGAGTAACATGCAAGAATGATGGACCACATTTCTTTGGCCTTTGGACAAAAAAACCAGTAAAATCTCCAAAATACCTTCATATCATGCATGAACCAGTAAAATCTCCAAAATACCTTCATATCAAGTAGTTCTGAAAAGAGTCACTATTTAAAAGAAAGTCACAAATTTAGATACATCTCGAGATGGTCAGTTGTTGATTTCACTTAAAAATAAGTCCATTTTTAACAAAACAGTGACACTGTGAGTGGTGTCGGCCACACCGGGCCTCAGATTGATGCGGTGTTGAATCGTACACGTCACACATGAGTCATTGATCATTGTGAAAAAGTATCAATGCAATCAGAAGCCGTTAGATCGATTTGGCGTATGTACGTAAAATATTGTCCATTTTAAACTAAATACATACACTTGGAGTGATACCGGTCACACCGCGCCTCGGATTGAGACCCCACCCTTTCCCCTCGGCTGTCAAAAATCATAACCAGATAGTCGAAGGGTGATTTTTACAGCCGAGGGGAAAGGGTGGGGTCTGAAGACATTGTAGGATATGTCGAAGGGTGATTTTGTGTGTGACCGGTATCACTCCAAGTGTATGTATTTAGTTTAAAATGGACAATATTTTACGTACATACGCCAAACTGATCTAACGGCTTCTGATTGCATTGATACTTTTTCACAATGATCAATGACTCATGTGTGACGTGTACGATTCAACACCGCATCAATCCGAGGCCCGGTGTGGCCGACACCACTCACAGTGTCACTGTTTTGTTAAAAATGGACTTATTTTTAAGTGAAATCAACAACTGACATACGGCAAACCGACCAAACGCATTGGTATTCTATTGAAACTTAAGGACAATGATCCATGGGTCAAATGTGACGTGTACGAGTCAAACCTGCCTCAATCAGAGGCACAGTGTGACCGGTATCACTCCAAGTGTATGTATTTAGTTTAAAATGGACAATATTTTACGTACATACGCCAAACCGATCTAACGGCTTCTGATTGCGTTGATACTTTTTCACAACGATCAATGACTCATGATACATAGAGAAATTCACTGGCCACCTTCGAGAATGATCTGAAGCACAAACCATGACAGCATTATGTTTTTAACTTCAGCACCTCAATTGAGAATGTGACACCTTTCAGGACTTGGCGCCATTGTATGTCGTTTCGTCCACTGAATGGGTCTATCCTTTTATTTAATTTTTTTTAACTTCAGTCAAATATTATAGAAAGATGTCGCGGCAGATCCTTCACCATTTTGTTTTGCTGAACATCTCATTACATTGTTAAAAAAAAGCAGGGTGTCTTGCATGGGCAATACGTTCTTGTATTGAAGATGATGCACTCCCATTTATTCGAACCCACATGGTTAATTATTTTGTTTAAGCCTAATGATTGATTTAATTATTGTGGAACACATAATCATGAAAATCGTATGATGGTTGTACCCAGATAGGACTCCAATTCATTGGTTAAATCTATTGTCTCATGAGATGTTATGTATGAGATTAGGGAGTAAACCTAGTCCATTAAAATGGGAGTGCATCATCTTCAATACAGGAACGTATTGCCCATGCAAGACACCCTGCTTTTTTTTAACAATGTAATGAGATGTTCAGCAAAACAAAATGGTGAAGGATCTGCCGCGACATCTTTCTAGAATATTTGACTGAAGTTAAAAAAATTAAATAAAAGGATAGACCCATTCAGTGGACGAAATGACATACAATGGCGCCAAGTCCTGAAAGGTGTCACATTCTCAATTGAGGTGCTGAAGTTAAAAACATAATGCTGTCATGGTTTGTGCTTCAGATCATTCTCGAAGGTGGCCAGTGAATTTCTCTATCTATCATGAGCGTTCTAATGCATATCTTGTTTGGAAGATCATTGTAGTAGACAACGATCTAAAAGTGGGGGATGTGTGCATATCTGAGCATGTCTTTAGTAGTGTCCCTCAAAATGTTTTTAAACTGACCATCTTGAGATGTATCTAAACTTGTGACTTTCTTTCAAATAGTGACTCTTTTCAGAACTGCGGGAGTTAACATTTCTCCAACATATTCACACACAAAATCACCCTTCGACATATCCTACAATGTCTTCAGACCCCACCCTTTCCCCTCGGCTGTCAAAAAAACCTAAAAGACAATGGCTAGCAATGATCATTCCAAAATGCATTTAAACTGAAACCTTCCATAAAAAAATAGAGTACAATACCTGCAAGTTGTAACTTAGGTCGCTTTGCACAAGCCGATTTCCACATTGTTTGTAGAAACCACATTTGCTCCAACACTCTAATGATCTTCATTGCTTCATGTCTTTTATACTCTTCCAGAAACCCTTCTCTAAGAAGGTCAACTATCGTGTATGCATACTCACCTTCAAATGTGACGTGTACGAGTCAACCCCGCCTCAATCTGAGGTCTGTTGTGGACGACACAACTCCAAATGCCTCTGTTTTGTTCAAAATGGACTTATTTTTAAGTGAGAAATCAAAAACTGACATACGGGAAACCGACCAAACGCCTTCGGATTGTGTTGACACTTTAGGACAACGATTCATGGGTTATATGTGACGTGTACGACTCAACCCCGCCTCAATCCGAGACGCGGTGTGACCGGTATCACTCCAAGTGTATGTATTACTTTAAAATGGACAATATTTTACGTACATATGCCAAACTGATCTAACGGCTTCTGATTGCATTGATAATTTTTCACAATGATCAATGACTCATGTGTGACGTGTACGATTCAACACCGCATCAATCCGAGGCCCGGTGTGGCCGACACCACTCACAGTGTCACTGTTTTGTTAAAAATGGACTTAATTTTAAGTGAAATCAACAACTGACATACGACAAACCGACCAAACACATTGGGATTCTATTGAAACTTAAGGAAAACTATCCATGGGTCAAATGTGACGTGTAAGATTAAACCCCGCCTCAATCAGAGGCACGGTGTGACCGGTATCACTCCAAGTGTATGTATTTAGTTTAAAATGGACAATATTTTACGTACATACGCCAAACCGATCTAACGGCTTCTGATTGCGTTGATACTTTTTCACAACAATCAATGACTCATGTGTGACATGTACGATTCAACACCGCATCAATCTGAGGCCCGGTGTGGCCGACACCACTCACAATGTCACTGTTTTGTTAAAAATGGACTTAATTTTAAGTGAAATCAACAACTGACATACGACAAACCGACCAAACGCATTGGGATTCTATTGAAACTTAAGGACAATGATCAATGGGTCAAATGTGACGTGTACGAGTCAACCCCGCCTCAATCAGAGGCGCGGTGTGACCGGTATCACTCCAAGTGTATGTATTTAGTTTAAAATGGACAATATTTTACGTACATACGCCAAATCGATCTAACGGCTTCTGATTGCGTTGATACTTTTTCACAATGATCAATGAATCATGTGTGACGTAACACCGCATCAATCCGAGGCCCGGTGTGGCCGACACCACTCACAGTGCCTCTCTTTTGTTCAAAATGGACTTATTTTTAAGTGAAATCAACAACTGACATGCGGCAAACCGACCAAACGCATTTGGATTCTGTTGAAACTTAAGGGCAATGATCCATGGGTCAAATTTGACGTGTAAGAGTCAACCCCGACTCAATCCGAGGCCCGGTGTGGCCGACACCACTCAAAGTGCCTCTATTTTGTTCAAAATGGATTTATTTTTAAGTGAAATCAACAACTGACATACGGGAAACCGACCAAACGCCTTAGGATTGTGTTAACACTTTAGTACAATGATCCATGGGTCATATGTGACGTGTACGAGTCAAACCTGGGGTGGATTACATGGCCTTCCTACGTGGAATATATCCCACTACACGTCTTTAATGAGCCAGCTACGCAGTTTATCCCTTGTACAGATACACAGGAAGAATCACACGAGATCGACGTCATGTACTAACATAGGGCAGGGGTGCATAAGAGGACACAAGATCAAAGGGTAACACGTATATGTTTTTTAACATGCCATGTAATTTCCTATTGATATGACATGTATATTCACACAGGCAGCTGAATATTGGAGTTACCCAAGGTAAAGCGACAAGGCATGTGACCCTTTAAATGACACATAATTTTATGTACCATGATTGATCTCTTTGAACACTATATCAAGGACATATTTCATTAGGGTTGGCTCCCATGATCCTTCCTAGGATGGTTTTGGTATATTTTCCGACTTACGGTAGTACGATCGCTTCAGCAGGACGTCCTAGACATAGTTGGAGTCTCTCTGAAAGTCCTGGAGTGAGATCATATATCTATTTTTGAGGTCCAGGTAGAGTCATGTATCAACGCAACCAATCCTACCAGACATCGATCCTATATATAGAATGTTAATCTTGATGTCTCATTACAGTCCCCCAATTTATGATATGTTACCTTTTTTGTATTAATATACATAATTACTAAGGGTGATGGTTGGGAGAGTTAGGATATCCTTTTTATGTATTGCAGAATGATTCAAGGAGCACGGGCTCTGCACGATTTGTCAAAACCAAGTGGCAATCCAAGGAGAAACAATGCATAGTGGAATGTTCTAGTATTTATCTTCTGAGTTGTGTAGGAATATTTTGTGATACTATGTAATGAGGTAGTTTTGGTTTCTGGGTAGATGGTAGCTAACTCATGGTAAGAACACTGTTTGGTTGGGTTGTGATCAGTTGATGACATGCTTGTGGTTGATATACTGGTTTTTGTGCAGGTCTGTGGTTGATATACTGGTTTTTGTGCAGGTCTGCTCGGCTGGCTGTACTAGTGCAGGTTTTTTATTAGCAGTAGGCAGGGATTTAACAACGCTTTTTTAGTGCTGTTAAAGGCGACATTTAACAGCGCTAAAAAAGCGCTGTTAAAGGAGATATTTAACAGCGCTAAAAAAGCGCTGTTAAAGGCAACATATAACAGCGCTTTTTAGCGCCATTAAAGGTGACATTTAACAGCGCTTTTTTAGCGCTGTTAAAGGTGACATTTAACAGCGCTAAAAAAGCGCTGTTAAAGGACCCCACCTTTATCAGCGCTGAGCTTTACAACGCTTTTCTAGCGCTGTTAAAGCCCGATTTTAGCGCTGTTATTGCCCGTTTTTGTAGTAGTGGATGAGGTGGATATTTTGGAATACTATGTGGAGGATTTAATGGAAGTTGGAATTAGAAGAATGGATTGGGGAGTGGTACATCTAAGATCAAACTTGCTACATATGGAAACCCTATAGTTGGATGAGATCTAAAGACCACTGATGAGCGACCATGTTTGCATCAGATACTATGGCCTAGTGGAAAGATGGTTCTGTGTGACCTAGTAGGCCCATGGTGGGGAGGGGATTCTGTGGGACCCGACAAACACACAATACTCGACAGGAGGAGTACCTCAGTATTTTCATTGTGGGAAGCAGCTTCTATATGACCCAACATGCCCAAGGTGGGGAGAAGATTCTGTGTGTCCCTACATAGCCATATTATTCATCATGGATGAGAACCACAGAAGTCTTAGGTTAATGGGAAGCATCTTTGATATGACCTAACTTACCCATTTTACTCATTGAGGAGAAGTTCTCCAGCAGCTGAGATTTTCAACATTATGACTGACGATCCTACTTTTCTACTCTACAATATACCTGGTGTGTGTTGAATTTATTTGTGATCATGGTTGGTGATAATCCTTTTTTGTTTGTTTGTGAATTTTTCTTGTGTTATTTTATTTGTTTTTTTGGGTCCCAACTAAGTATATTATTACCAACCCCTACACCTGCTTCACACGCACGTCTTGTGACTAGTGCAGACGATCGCCGCCTTGAAGGAGGACTTTGGCGCCCATGACCCAGGGGTGCCCAGCGATACCAGGCAATTAATAAGTACTTCTATGGATTCTAGTATCTACTCTATACATACCCATCAAGTGTGGTTTCCAGTGGATGAATTTTCCATGTTTTCCTTGTGCTTTAATATTTTCAATTCATATTTTTTGGGTTTGTATTCTGGAAAATTTGACCTACAGTTTATACTTTTACTCAGTGGTTGTTTGTTGGAATTTTTGTTTACTTTTCCAGCTTTGGGGTGTTGTTTTATGTTTATGCATACAGATACTTAGGAAAATGTATCTCATTTGATGTTTGACACCTTCGATGCTAGTCACCAACCCCTAGCCTTCAGAAGGTTAGATTAGGGTATGTCATGGCATGAGACCTGGGGGACAGGTCGTGACATACATATCATAAGGTATTAGATAGTAATCATTATTAATAATACAAGGAATATATAGATATATTAATAAAATATCATAACATAATATATCAAAATCATTAAACAAAATGGGGAAACCTAAGATCTTAAAAATATCCTTCATGTAGCCTAAAATATATGACATGGATCAAAACACATTTCAATAGTCAGAAAACATATTGGAATTATATAAAAGTTTATAATAATTTTAAAATAAGTACTGAATGTGAAAAATTTTCATTTCATGGAAATGAAATACATATTTTGATATTGGTATAACTTCATAAAAAATATGGGTATGTGGCATAACATTATGAAAAACATTAAAATGATTCATACCTTGATAAAATTGAAAATTTGGCACGTCAATAAGTATAGAAAAACGTGTATGAGGAAACCCATTATGCCAATGCCTATGTAAAAAGCTCATTATGTCAATGCCTAAAAATTTTATCAAACCCTCATGCCCACACCTGTATGAAAAAACCTATTATGTATATTCTTGACTATATTATGATATAGAAGCTTATACAAATGAATTTGAGGGAGCTAGAGTAATGCACCCACCATCATCCATACATATGCATGCCACTTAAAATAAAACATCATCATTTATTAAGTAACCCATGGAAAAAAGATTGGGTTTCTTAAATATTTAAATAAAATAAACTTGATAAATAGTAAGATATCAAAATGATATTTCCAAAAAAGGATTCATACAAAAACAAAATATAAAAGGTGATAAAACATAACTTTATAGGAGATAAAAAATCTAGGAAAAAGTTATGTGAAAATAAAAATGTTTTCAACAAAACATTTTTATAAAAGATGATGTTTAGATTTTATTCAAAAACACATTCTTGAGAAGTAAAAGATAATTATTTTTGAAAACATTATTATAAATAGGTCCAAATAAATTTTCATTGAAAATAACAAGGTTTAATAAAAGGATTTGTGAAAAATAAATTGAAAACATTTAATTTTAAAAAGAATATTTCATAAAGAAATCTTGAAAAAAATAATTTTTTAGGGATTGTGAAAATACTATAAAAACATTTACTTTTAAAAAAAATATTTAATAATAATGAATTAAAAAAAACATAAATTCTTAGAAAATGTATTGTGAAAATAATTTTTAAAAATATATGTTAAAATGAACTTTTTAATAATGAAAAAATAAAAAATGGAATAAAGTTTATCAAAATAAAATGTGGATTGGATTGTACATCCTTTTATTTTGAAATTATATAAAAACCATTCAAACATTTTGAGATCACTCGGTTAAATTCTACTACATCAAAAAGGATAAATAATTATTTTTGTAAAAAAGTATGGGAAATTAAAGTATCATTGGAGATAAATTACGTTTTAGTTTTCACATGGGAAATAATAAAATTGGTGGGATTTAAAAATATATACATGTAATAGAAACCCATTAATAGTAATGGGAATTCTTATTAAGAAAAATAACTTTTCAATAAAAAATATTATCATTGAAAAAGAATAATTTTTGTGAAACATGATTTACATAGAAAGATTTATTGAATATATAATAAAATAATAATAGTTTATAATATATCAATCATGAAACACAATATACAAATATGAGTGATTATGATCCAAGGAAGATAATTGTGTCATGAAGGACACCTTATGGAATTAGTAATTTATCAATTAAATGAAATTAAAATATTTAAAATAATTTGGTTCTATAAAAACCTTGAATTAAATCATGGATTATATCAAAATAAATTTTTTTTAGTATAAGTAAGATTTAAATAATAAATCAGATCAAAACATTAAAAAAATATTTCAATGAAGAGAAAATCAAACAAAAACCCTTAAAACCTTTTTATATTTTGAATCAAACCCCCAAGAATGAATGAACATGGAAAAAAACATTAAAACTCAAGAAATAAACTTAAATCATGAAAAAAAATTAAAATGGAGTATTATTTTCCCCATAAAAATGAAACATGGTGTTTAACATGAGCAAGACTCAAGGAATTGAAATTTATGAAAAAGAAACCGTTACCTTGTTTCCCTTCTTTTTCGGATGAAATCAAATCCAATATAAAAACATAATTATATTAATATACTATTTTATGACTATATTAATACCTATAAATATTTATAATGTTCATTTATAATCATTTTATACATTTATATTATATATTTTTTCCCATTTTCCCACATCAGTTGTTTATAGTTTTGACCATTTGAAGTGGTTTCATTGGAGTTGTGTTGGTGTTCATTCTTCTTAAAAATTTCACTGTTCAAAATTAATTATTTTTAATATAATGGATGATTTATTATTTTTTATTATGTTTAAATTATTTTTTATTTTTTACTTTAGTCTTTATCTTATAAGTTGAAATCGACTATGAACTTTTTTCTATGATTTTCAACATATAAAGGGCGTTTTATGAATTAATTAGTTAAATATTGATGTGTACTTTTAAAAAACTAATTATTTGAATATTTATTTCATTTTATAACATAAATTAAGTTTTCATAATAATTTATTATATAATTTCATAAGATTATTCATGTAGGTGGTAAAATCAACCCAAACATGATCAAGATTTAACCCAATTGGTGACTATTGTTAAAAAGATATTTATTTTCAAGTAATATAATTATAATAAAATAATAATGATTTTATTTTTATTTTTTATTATAGTGAACCATATTTTACTTTTATTTAAAAAATAATGAAAAAATAGTAGAAAATGAAAAAAAATCTTCTTCTTGGATGTGTTATTTAGTGAAACTTATAGTTAGTGTTTCAATTACTTAATGAAAGAGAGGAAAAATGTGGACATAAATTGATAATTTTAGAATAATAAATAAATTTTGTAAATAATATTGATTCACCAATACCAAAATTATAACCACACATGAGAGGTGGTGATGAAAAAATGAAAGCATCACTTTTTGTAGGTGGTAATCTGAATGCACAGATACTAACGTTGATTATTTTTTTCATAGTACATGGAAGACAATAAATATTTTATTTAAAATTATAATAATAAAATATCCATGAACTCATGATTGTGATGTTTTTATTATACTATAGTTATAGTTTTCTTATAAGTGGAATAATAAAAAAGAAACATTAAGAAATATGTGATGCCTACATTGTGACCTTGAACTTACACATAATGATGACCTTAAATTTGAAGAGATTTAGATAATTTTTGGTGACCATGGGAATTAGGTAATGTAAATAGATTCATGTAGAATATATTTTGGAAGGTGTTCATGTATATTTTCAAATATTAGTGATTTATTGATAGGGTGGAAGTGATCCCCCTTTCATAAGTGAGGATTTGGGTTTTTTCCATTGAAAAGAATGATATGTAAGCGTTAATAATGGAAAGGTTTGAATGTTTTGTGATTTAGGAGAGGGTTTAATTGTAAGAAATATTGGTAAGGATTTAAAACCAAAAAAGAATCTATGACTTCAAAAGGTCATGTTAATTTTTAAAAATTTGATCCTCCTTAGATTAGTCATCTAAACTATTATTACTCTAAATTAAATATTAATCATGTCAATTATTTTTTACTGAAAATATATGTTGGCCCTTATTACGAAATTTCAATTTTTTTAATGTGAATTTTGGATTTATTTATCCTAATTAAATTTATAAATGTGATAAAATTAACTTTAATGTAAAAACATATAATGTGTTGAAAAAAGTACCCTATATTTTGAAAAAGTATTATTTTATAAAAAATAATCATTTTCTGACGGTAAATAATTTTTACACAAGTTAACTTAATTCTAAGGAATAAAAATAATGTTAACATTAGTAAAAAAAATTCCTATTTATTATAAATTTCAAATCTAGTTCATTAGACTCAATTAATAAAAGAATTAAAATACTAATGTATAATGTATTTAAAACAATTTTTTAAAAAATATTTCATATTTTTTAAAATATAAAATATAGGTTTGTAATTGTAATAAAACATTTTAAAATATATAATATTACATAAAACCAATATATTTGGTCAAAAAAGGATTTTTATTTTCTAACTTATTCTTATATCCATGTATTGTTACAAAACCCGCGGTACATTCAAAAAACCATATTTTTCACTATTAACCAAAAAAACAATTATTTTTGGTTTTTTTTAAAAATTACTATTAAGATAATATGACCATGAAAAAAACAAAAATGATGTTTATTTAATAAAATTGTAATCCAAAAAGTTATACAATTAACTTTAAAATAAAATCATAAAACATCATGAAAACATTTTTTATTGGGAATCATTTTTTAGTATATCAGTTATTCTTATAAAATTTTTAATAATCATCTATATATCAAAATTGAAAAAATATTCTTTTTATAAAATAAAATTTTATAATAAAAATATATTTTAGTAGTTAATTTGCTAAATAATTGATTTTGGTATGTACGGTGAATTTTGTTTGTTCTTATATATATGACTATATATTCATTTTCTATATATTTCATAATTTTTTTCTATTTTTCATGAAAAATAATGATATTCTTACTTTAAGTATTTATTTATTGTTGTGGTTTTTGGTGCTTTTTCTAGGGAAAACCATAGTAGACAATATTTTTTCACATAGAAAAAATCAGTTCATTACATTCTCCTCCCCCAAAAACCATTTCTCCGTCACAATTTAATTATCATTTACTTTTGTTTACAGTTTAAGGTGGTTAAAATATTGACATGAATAAAGATAGAGTACACAATAACATAAGAATTATTCTAAAACACTTATTTTCCATTTTTTATTTCTTTGGTGCACTCATAATTTCAACTATGGTTATATTATTAATCAAGTTTCATGATAGTTGGTTTGGAATAATCACTAATTTTTTCATCAATATCCCATTCCAATGGCCTTATTATTAGGTAATCATCACATTTTACTTCACACAGAGGTTAAACTTGATTACTTCAGGTTCAATCCATCAATAAAACCAAAAATGGTTGACATGATTGATATATAAATAATAATACAGGTGAATTATCATAATCATAAAAGGAAATTAAAATTAGAAATTATTTTAACTTTATATTATCACATTGGAATATAATTCCTCTATATTTTCCTATATCAACAATAGTTTGAACTAGGTTTTATTAAGTCGGGTTATCTTACATTTATTAACATAATCATCAAACTACTTTTGAAATCAATACTTCATAGTGTTTTATAATGAGCACATGATCAATCGACAAAATCCTTTATGAGTTTCAAACTATTAGTGTTGTATTTTTCCCACTCATCACGTATTAAGGTGATGATTGAGTCAAATCTTTACAAATCATTTTCTAGGTGACTGCCCCTAGCCAAATCAGTGCTACAACCACAAACACATATAATATCAATATATGTATATATTGTTAGGTAATACCATATAATTAATACATTAATAGTGTTTTAGTATATCATTCTATACATAGACTCATCTATAAGGTTTTCACTAAGGTTCTATAATATAATCACTAATAAAACAAAAACAATCTTCAAAAAGAACTATACCCTTCTCTGATACCAACTGAATTCATGCATGACAAAAATAACATAAATAATACATTAATATCTTGATTTAAATAATAAAATTTCCAAATAGTCACATAACCAAATGAATTGAAAGATTATTTTCATGGAGACTAGATATATAAGCATCAAATTTTATAATACTTTTTAAACATTTCTTTATATGTGTCATCCCATAGAGACTTTTCTAGATACCTCACATGACATATCATCTTTATAACCATGGGAATGTAAGTATTAGAAAGCAGTGCGCTCAGATTCACATTAAGGGAAAATACATTTCATAAGTTATTAGATCATAAACCAAAATGATAATAAGATGAGGAAATATATATCTTAACCAATGATCATATAGAAATGGATGATAATCATAAAACATTATAGACAAATATAAAATAATAAAAATATCATTAAGGAAGTATAAAATTTATTACAAGCAACTAAACACATATCAATAATCCTAAAATATCTGAGAATGGTATAAAATTATGGAATACTTAAAAAAATAATTAATGAACATGAAATTTGGAATTTTGAGAAAACTAAATGTATCTTGTAAAAATAACATAACTTTATAGAAAACTTAAAAATTTATCATAACATTATGAAAAAATTGAAAATGAGTCATAACATGATGAATATAAAATATTGGAACATCCAAAAGAATTATAAAACATATGTGAGTAAACCCATTATGAACATGCCTACATGAAATAACTCATTATATCCACAAATAAAAATGTGAGAAAACAAATCATGCCCAATAATGTGTGAACAAACCCATTATATTCATGCCAGGAAATATCATGATATATAAGAATATTAAAATGAATTGGAGGCAGTTATAGGACAACACACATCATGAACCATATATATGTGTCCAACTTAAAATCATTAATCACCATATATTAAATAAAACAAGGGAACAAATTGGGTTCTTAAAAGTTAAAATAACATAAAATCAATAAATCAGAGGAAATAAAAATCTCATTTCTCAAAATGACTCATAAAAAAATAACATATGGAGTGTGATTAAAACAAAACTTCCTTTGTGATAATCCTTGGATAAAAAAATAGAGTTAAAATAATATTTTTTTTATGAAACCTTATTAAACATATTTATATTATATGAAATGTAAATTACTTTAAAAAACTCATTTCCGAGAAGTGAAAGAGAATGGTTTTTTAAAACCTTATTATAAAGAGATTCAAATAAAATATCCAGGAAAATACACAACTATTAAAAGAGGATAAGTTAAAACACATTAAAAAAATTACTTTTTAAAGGAATACTTAATAATAGAAACTGGAAATAAAATATAATTATTTATAAAAGGGATTGTGATATACATTGAAAACTTATACTTTTGAAAAGGGTCTTCAGTATTTAAAACATGGGAACCACATAATTCTTTATAAAAGAGGTTTTGAAATTAATTTAAAAACTAAAACTTTAAAAACAATATATCATAATGGAAACAATAAAAATACATAAATTTTATCCAATGAAAAAGTGGAGTGGATGATAAAAAATTTTATTTTGAGAATATAGAAAAACCGTTAAAAAATAATGAAATTACCTTGTTAAAAAACCCCGCATATTTAAAAATAATAAAGGAATATTTTATTTCAAACAAAATAATGTTAATAAAAGGATCATTGGAGATAAAAAAACATTTTGAGTTTTTATTAGGGGAATAAGAACCTCAGTGGGATGTAAAAATATGTACATGGAATAAAAATACATTAAATGTTTTAGGAGTTATTATTAATAAAATTGAACTTAAAATAATATTAGAGTCATCAAGGAATAATAATTTTTTGGGAAAAATTATTTCCATATAAAATAAGGTATAATACATCATAAAAACCATATTTTATAATTTAACTTTCGTGAAATAAAATAGACAACATTTACTGATTATGACTAAATGAATATAATTGAGTCATGAAGAAACCCTTATAACTTTAGAAAATTTGGAATAAAAAGACATTAGAAGCTTGAAAATCATATGGTTTTATAAATACCATGGATTAAATCATAGATTATTTTAAAATACATTCTTGTGTAGTATATACACTATAGAATTACAATATTTGGGAAAAACATTAAAACATGTCTCAATGTATAGAAGTTGGGATAAAACCATTATAACCTTTGTATATTTCAAATAAAAACCACAAGAGATGATGAACATGGAAAAAACGTTATAAAAATGAAATATAATGAAATCATGATACAAAATGAAAATGGTGTAGTATTTAAACCATCAAAAGTGAAACATGTGGTATAACATGAATATGTCTCAAGAGATTCAAATTTGAGATAAATAAACTCTTACCTTATGTCCCTTGTTTGTCGGATGAGATCTAACCTCCTATAAAACAAACATAGCTCTATTAATATAATAATTTTAACCACATTATTATCTTACATTGTTTATAATTTTCATTTATAATCATTAATTATATGTATATTGGTCTGTTTTTTATATTTTCCCACATCAGGTGTTTACACTTTTCCTTATTTATAGTGGTTTCATAGGAGTGGTGTTAAAGTTTATTATTCTTCAAATGTTCATTATTAATATTTAATTAGATTTTAAAAAATAGATTAATTATAATAATCATAAGACTCAGGAGAAAGAAAAGCCCACTCCCAAAAAATTTTATTAATAAAAAAGTAAAGATAACAAAAAAGGAGAAGTAGAGGGTCAACAAAGACGCATGTACACATCACCACGCACATCAGCATCAACTAAACCATTGTAGAAGGTCAGTTTAACAAAATACCATGACGAGAAAACCTCCTCAATTTCATGTTTGGACAAAGAATTGACAACCTGATTTTCCTCTATATATACATGAGTAAAAACCAAACAAATACTCTCCACAAGCTTGAGACATTCATCCCTGACCGAAATCATCATCTAAGGGAAATTCCTTGAACGAGTTATAAGGATATCAACCACCAAGATAGAATCAGACTCCATCCATAAGGTCATCCAACCATGAAAAGAAGCATACCGAATAGCCATAACCATTTCCCATAATTCTGCCTCAATCGCCAAACCATTTCCTAAAAAATGGAAAAATCTACCCTTAACAAAGCCTCTATAGGTGCGAAAAACCCCACCAAAACCCGAAGGTCCCGGTGCACCTGAAGCTGCTCCATCCACATTAACATTCAAAAACCGAAATAAAGGGTGAATCCACAGGATGTACTTCATCATAATTGGCTTCTTACACCTTCTAGAGACACCCAAACTTCACAAAAGAACCAAATATGAAACATCATTCTACATGACCCCAATATGAGCCCACGTAGCAGAAAGAACACCAATATGAAGCTCCCAAATACCAACCGAAGTCGGTATGTTTTTTTCTCAAAGATAATAGCATTTTGAGACTTTCAGATAAAGGAAATAAACATGTTGACTACAAAAAGAAGCAGTGGTTTTACCTGAGAGCTGCAATTAGTTCGAGAAATTGAATCCATTAGCTTTCAAAAACTCTCCAAATTCAAATGGAATCCAAATCCACCCAACAAATAGTCCCATAAAGTAGATGAATAACATTAGGATATAAATAAATGATCAACAATTTCATCAGCAGCAAGACAACGAATGAAAATAGGTTCAATAGAGAATACGGGTCATTGTATCATTTGTTGCAATGGATGTCTACACTTCCAAATACTCCATATAAGAAAATATTGAGCCGAAGGAATAAAAGTAGAATAGAACATAAGCATCCAAGAAGGAACCAATAGTGAATTGGCACACATGGATCTATAATCCTCTCTAGTGCTAAAATTTCCAGTAAGACTAGGCATCCAAATCAAGGTATCCATTGTAGAGTAATGATAACGATCCACCTCCTCTTGCAAAGAATCAGATAGTAGCCCCTGAGCCATGACATTATCATGAAAATTAGCAATATAAATATCCTACAAAGAAAAATGAATCTCAATATCCTCAGCAATAGAACATGATAACCAAACAGTCTTCCAGCAGTTCAAAGATGAATTCCAACAAAAAATCCATTTAGAGGATTGTGATAGACTACAATAAGCATGCTTGGTTGAGGAATATATCGAGGAAGGGACATAAAGAGAATACCCATTCACCAGCTTGGATCCAAATATGTTACACAGAACCTCCAAGGAGAAATCACTATAGGTCAAAAGTGACCAAGTGAACCTTTTAATGAGAGACTCATTAAAATGCCTCAAATCTTTAAGCCGCATACCACCCATGTCAACAGGACGAATGCAATAAATCCAGGAAAAAGTAACAAGCCTCCTTTCATGGGTTGACCCAGTCCAAATAAAATTCTGAATAAGTCTTTGTAAATCTTTAAGAATAGTTCTAGGCCATCTGTATAAGAAAAATACATATACACACATAGAAGTGATCACATAGTTTACAAGACATACCCGCCCTGATTGAGACATAGATTTACCTTTCCATATAGCCATTTGATTAATAATTATGAGATATATATTTTCCAGATGAAACCTTTTAACAGCACCCCAAAAAAGTGGTACCCCAAGATAAATGAAAGGTAGAGACCCTCTCTTCACCCCAATCCTGCGGGCCACTCTGTTTTTCTTTGAAACTATAACACCTTCCCCAAAAAACAGAGAGGATTTATCCCAGCTGATAACTTGACTAGAAACAGCCTCATAATGCTCAAAATCCACTTTAATATAATGAATAGTGACCCTATTAGCCTTAACAAACAACAGAATAACATCCGCATAAAACATATGTGAAGGAGAAAATATACCTCTTCAAACATAAATTTGCTGATACAGACCAACATGAACCAAATCTGAGAGACATGGGCTCAAATAATCCTCAGAAATAGAAAAAACAATGCTGGATATGGGATCTCCTTACCTCACCCCCTAGAGCATTTAAATAATCATCTAGGAGAGCCATTAACAAGAACAGATTGCATAGAACTCTGAAGAATACAACCAATCAACTTGATTTAATAATTGTAAAATCCATGCATTATTAACAACTCAAAAATGAGGCTCCATTTCATCCTATTAAAGACATTTTAAATTTCAACATTCAAAGCCATCTTTCCATACTTCACCTTTTTTCTCATAACATTAACACATTTAGATGCTGTATACAGACAATTTTGAATATTCCTTCTAGGCACAAACCCAAATTGATTTGAGGAAATAAAGTCCTTGTAAATACTTCCCAATCTATTTTCCAGGACCTGACTGATAACTTTAGAAATAGTATTCCCTATGGAAATGAGTCTGAAATCTAGAATATTAAGAGCATTATCTTTCTTTCAGAATCAGAGCATTGAAGCTAGCATTGGAAACAAAGGGAAAATAAGAGTGATAAAAGAAATCCCTAACTGCATCAACAATCTCTGTGTGAATAATATCCCAAAAAGCCATAAAAAATCTGTTTGAAAACCCATTCGGCCCTGCCACACTATCAACATTCATAGAAAAAAACGCATTCGTAATTTCATCCTTTGAAGGAATGCTAGTGATCATATCATTATGGGAGACCCCAACCGAAGATGTGATATTACTGAACATATTATGAGTATTATATTTCCTTGAATCAGTATACTACCTTTCAAAGTATCTATAAGTAGCATCAGAAATATCACTTTTAGAATTGAAAATAACTCCATCAACCATGAGGGAATTCATACCACTTTTCACCTTCTTTTCTCTATGCAAGCAATGAAACAACTTTGTATTTCTATCCCCATTGTTTAGCCACCTGACATTATATTGAGTCCTGGAGAGACTTTCCTTCAAAGCTAGGAGCTCATTAAATTTATAAAGAGAAAGAAAATCGTCCCTAGAAATCCATTCCTGAGCCTCATTAAGCCCTTGACAATGCCATAGATTATCCTCATCACTTTGAATATCATGATCCAAACCTGAAAATGATTTCTTACTCCACTCTTTGAGCTTTTCCTTCACAGCCTTTTACTTCATAACCATTATATAGAAGGGACTTCCAATAAAGGGGGTTTCCCAAGCTTCATTGACAACCTGTCTACAACCTTGAATAGATAACCATGAATTATTAAACCTAAAAGGTAACTGAGAGGATCTCATGTTATGAAAAATAAAATCCAATAAAAGGAGATTATGGTCAAAATTATCCCATGGAAGAGTGATGCCAAACAGAGAGAAATCCTGAGCACCCCCATCCACATTACAAAAACACCTATCAATCTTACTGGCATGTAACCCATTCAAGGTGTATTTATTCCATGTGAACTCATCCCCCATAATTGGAATATCAATCATATTGCAAGCATCAATATAGGCAGAGAACTCACTAGCATCCAACTTGTTAAATCAATTTCCTATCTTTTCCTTAGGCCGAAGCACTGAATTAAAATCACAAATAATGACCCATATTTGTCTCATTCCAAGAGAAATGTTCTCCAAAGATGACCAAAATGAACGTCTCCCAGTATACTGATTTAAAGCATACAAAAAATTGAATGACATACCATAGACACGTATCTAAAGGATACACTATAATGTTTCAAAACATAAAGAGATTCTGAGGAATTCTGACAAGAATTATGAGACACTAGAAAGTACCCAAGTGTTGACCATCTGAAGGCTTTCCATTTACAGAAAGACATACGAGGCTCAGTAATTCCAATGAGAATAGGTTTGTTGGTCACAATAAAATGGCTAAGGGTTGTGACCGTGAGAGAGTTCCCAAGCCCCTAGAAATTCCAAAAGAAGATCTTCATGATAAAGAGTACTAGGACCTGGTATTTGGCCCTTCATCCCGTTGCATTTTCACAGACTTCCCGAGCTTCTCACCCTTCTTATTTTCCCCTTAACTTCTTTCCAGAGATGAATTACTGTGGGATGAAACTTCCAAAGACTACGGTTTTTCATCACTAACAGGGTCCTCCTTGTCATCAGACCAGAAAAAACCACTCAGAGGAGTGAAGTTATTCAATGAGCCAATTCGATCCTGAGTATTCTGGATCATAGGCTTCCTCACAGACTTGGATACTGGGACCTGAGATAAGGATCCATCTTCATTTTTATCAAAAGTTTTATCTTTATCAACAATATGAGGAACCAACTCAGTCCCACCCGGTTTAGAAAGATCTTGAATCTGCCCCTGGATAAAAAATGCAGAAGGTAGAATCACACTCTCCTATTGTTCAGAAATTCCACCAGAATCCATTACCAATTTTACTAGAAAAACCATTTCATAAACTAGAACAGGTTCAACAAAACGTGCCTCCTAAATTGTGCTCTGAAAAGAGTGATCAAGGCATGTATTCTGCCCCTGCATGAGGACCTGCTACAAAACAGGAGGGGAACATACCTTCTGCTCCTGAAAAAGTCCCTACAATGCAGTCTCAACATGAAAACTCTGCACATGTGAGGGAACATGAGAGGACTCAAAATCAGGGACCTACACAGACCCTTGATAAGCATACAATAAATGAGTATGAGAGGCCACCAATTTTTCCTTTGCTTCTACCAAAGAATCGGTGTCATCACTTACCTGTGAAATGTTATTTGAGGAACCAACTTGAGCTTTATGAGATATCACAGGTTTACCTATCCCAACACCCTAACCATAAACTCCATAAATCGAAACATTCAGTTTCACATCCTCTTATACAAAACACTACTCAACAATAACAGCTCCCTGCACCAAACTCTGAATAACAGGCTCCATGCTGGGAATAGAAGCCTCACCAGAGGTCTGCACAAAACTGGGATTCGGCATAGAAACATGATCATACTGAGGCTTGGTCGTGCCTTCCCTACAGAAATACTCAGAATTCCCCTTCATCTTGCACATGCCACATACTTTTTTCCTATTGCATTCAAATTCCATGTGACCAAAAAATGGAAAAGAGAGACAAAACTTAGGTCTTCTATAATACTAAATATCTAGATTAAAATGATCATCTTTGGTTGTCAATACAACCTCCTCAAATAGTGTTAATTCCATGTCAACCTCAACCAACACCCTCAGAAAATGACCAAACTTCAGATCCTCTGTGTGTTTATCCATCCGGATTGGGTTTCCATCCAAGGAAGAAATATCCCAGATGATCATAGGATGCCAATACATACATTTTAGCCTTTTAATACCAATACAAACCTGTTCATGAGTATCCTTGACATTCTTAGGATCGAAATTTCTATCCCATTCCCGAATTCGATGAACACTCGGCTTTAATGAGACAGAACCAAAACTCCAAGCTCTCCACTTCGCTTCCTCAGATGAGAAGAGAATATAGTAATAGCCACACTCCATTAAGATCATACTCCTTTTGTCAAACCCTGAAATCAGCGAGATCCTCTGAGAGAGACCATTGAATTTCCAAAGGGACCCTCCCTTCGGAAGAATAACCCAAGCGATGATCGAGAATTAGCACAGTTTGACTCGTTCTTCGACATCCAGTTGATCCATTTCAACATGGGCAACACGACCCTTTCTGATGATCCTTCCAGGTGGAGGACAGTTGAATTCCAGGAACATACCCACCGATTTCAAAACACCCACAAAATTTCTCAACCCAGGTGCTTTGGAGGTGGAGGCTGCCAAAGATTTCTTCACAGGCACACATCAAAACATCTCATTATGGCTAATGTAATCAAATTTCTTACCAGTCGACAAATCATCAGCGGGCAAAGAACCAGCAACCTAACCACGCATTTGGATCTGGATCGTTGGGGATAGGGTTCCCCCCACCCCCACCACTCCCCCATGAAACTCCATTGTCGATAAATTATAATAATTTATTATGTTTAAATTTAGTTTTATTAGTTATTTATTCTTTATCCTAAAAGATAAAATCGACAACAAGAATTCTGATGTGATTTCCAACCTCTAACGGGTGTTTTCTAAAATAATGAGTTAACTATTAACATATAATTTATATAAAAGAAAAATATTTATTTAAATATTAATGTAATATTATGATAAAAATTATTTTGTTGTAATTATACATGATATAATATCATACCACTGTTCAATTAGTTGTTCAAATAAACACAAACATGAACATGCTTTAACTTTATTAGTGACTACGGTTTAGGAGGTGTTTATTTTGATATAATATCATTTTAATAGAATCATAATTATATATAACTTTTATTTCTATAGTATTTTAAACCATATTTCATAATGTTTGGTTAATTAATGAAACTAGAAAAAAACAAAGAAAACAATTCTTCATGGAGGTCATTGTCCGTACAATACCCTATTAGTGTTTCCATTTCGAAATGAGATATTGGGGAGGGGGTTTATAATAATTCATAATTTTAGAATCATATATAAATTCTTTAAATCATATTTACTATCCAATACCATCATTAATACAATACATGAGATATGGTGATGAAAATTTGAAAGGATTTCTTCATGGAGGAGATAATCCACAAGCATGTTTTAATGATGATTCTCATTTTTCATATAAGATATAAGATATAAGAGAATAAGCAGTAGTTGTTCCATTATTATAAAAAAATATCTAAAAACTAACTATTAAAACATTATTTTTACACTACAGTTATAGTTTTATTATAATGAAAATAATAATAATGAATGATTAGGAAAGATGTGATACCTACGTTGAGACCTTCAACTTCGTCTTAAAGAAGTCCTTAGCTTTGAGGGACATAGGATAATTTGTGTTGGCTAGGGGAATGGGTTCTTGTAAATGAATTCAATGAGAGGATATTTTGGTAGAGTATCAGGGAAATATCTAAATAGAAGTGGAGTATTGAGAGGGTAGAAGGGATCCCCCTTTTATAAGTTTGGAAGAGTGGATTTTCCATAGAAAATAATGGTAAGTAAGGGTTAAGAATAGAAAGGAATGAAAGTTATGTGATTTATGTGATGGAATGTTGGTATGATATATAGGTAAGACTTTAAAACCAACAATTCTATTCTGAAAGTTATAAAGGTCATTTTGATTTAGAAATATTTGAGACACCTTAATGATGTTATTTATTTTATTACAAAAACTATATGATGAAAAATATTAACAAATTTAGTGATGTTAAATATTAATTTGGGATCAACTTATCCTAATTCTATTTCTAATATGAGAAAATTAACTTTTAAATAAAAAAAATATAATGTGGTGAAAATTATATTATTTATTGATTCGTTTTAATCACTAAGGGTTCTTAATATTATTTAACATTGATTACCTACTAAATGAGTGTTAATTAATTTTCATATATGTTTTCACATCATATTATATATTTAATTTAATATTATTTCATTTAATTAAGAAAATATAAAACATATAGAAAATTATTAATCTCTAAAAAATAATTGTTTTGCCATGGTAACTAATATTTAACCATTGTAACTTAATCTTCATTTCTAAAAATAATGCGACCCTTATTAGAAAATTTGGGCACAATGATTATAAATTTAAAATATATATAATTTTATTCAATTGATAAATAAAAAATATTTATATATAACTTATTTAATACATTATTTGAAAAAAATATTTCATACATTTTAAAATATTAAATATAGGTTTGTAATTCAAACATGATATATTAAAATATATAATATTTCGTAAAATGCTTATATTTGGTTATGAAAATTGGATCCTATGTTTTAGCCTTTATTTATATCCAATTTTTGTTAAAAATCCATGGTAATTTAAAAAAATGGAATTTTTTACTATTTACCTTTCAATTATTTTGGAAATAATTAAAAAATCATTTTATGTTTATATGACGACGATAAATTCAAAATATATGTTAAAATTTTCAAATTCACATCATAAAATTGATAAATTTAATTTTAAAATAAAATCATAAAATATAATGGGATTTTTTATAGGGGATATTTGTTTGGTATATTAACTATTATTCCAAATTTAGTGATAATTATAAATATATCAATATTCAAAAAAATAGTAATTTTATAAAATAAATTTTAATTATTAAAACATATTTTTTTAGTTCCACAACTGTATTAATTGAGATTAGTGTTTAAGGATAATTTTGTTTTTATTATTATTTATTATATATATATATATATATCATAATTCGGTTTTCCCTATTTAAACATGTTAATTATATGGATACATTATGACTGTCTATATCGGTTTGGTTTTTTAGTTTTTTTGGAGAAAGTCATATAACATAGTATTTATTCATAGAGAATATATCTGGTCTTTATAGTAATATATATCAACAATGTTATGAAATAGATGATTAAGGTAGTTATTATTATCGTATAGGAAGTTACCGGGTCATCCTTTATGTAAGGAAACATGGTAAAGGTTCAATCATCTCAACTTCTCCTCATTAAGACATTATTTAACGTTATTCACCAATTTATTTTTTCTATGGTTTATATCCTTCCCAACAATTTATTTTAAAATTTTCTATGATTAAATCATGGAATTTATAGAATAATATGATTTTCAAGCATTTTGTGTCTTTTGATTAAAAAATTACAAAATTATTATGTGGTTTTCATGATTCAATTATCTTCTATGGGTCTTAATCAATACTCATTATCTTTTATGTTTCATCGTTGGTCTACTATAACAAATTATTATTTTAAAAAGTATTTATGACTTCCTTTTTTGGGAAATCATGTTTGAAACTAAAACCTATATCCTCAATACTTCTAGTGTTTTATTAGAATGATTATTTTATAAATAATTCCAATTTATTTAAATGTAATATTCCTCTACATCCATGTTTTTATTCTCCTCAATGTTATCATTTCTCTTATGGAAACTCAAATTTTTCATCGGAAAATATCCCTCCCCAATTATTCATTTTTAAAAAAGGGTTCATCATCCTTTTAATGATGTGTGTTCATAATAAGGATGTTTCTTAATCATAGATAGGTTTTTCCAAATTTTAAAAAAATATCATCCACACTAAATTTTCTTTTGATAACTTTTATTTCTTTTTAAAGGATTTATTTTTGAAAATTCTTTATAATATTAAAATATTTCAAATTAATTTCGATTCAACTTTTTGAATACCTTATGTGTTTTCAGGGAACTTTTTTAGGAAAAATTTATAATAGGGTTTTCAAAACAATTTTCATTCCCATCGAATTATTTTAAATTAATTTATAAGTCATTATTTTAAAAGGTTATGTGAAAACCTGTATATTTTTACATATATTTTCCATTAAAGGATTTTCTTTGATCAGGTAATGTTTTAATCACCCTATTTATGTTATTATGATATGATTCCTTTTTTATGATGATATTTTTTACATTTTATGAATTTGTAAGATCATGATGTGGGATTTATTTGTAACATTTAAGAAACCCGTTATTTTTCCATATGTAATCTATGATATGATGATGATTGTTTTTATGTGGAACACATATGTAAGGATGATTATAAGTATGGTATTATATCACCCTCTAATGTATTATTTTATTCTTTTATCTAATGAGATATTCAGGTGTTCACATAATAAATTTGTTCACATAGGCTTTGGAATGATAGACTTTCTTACATTTTCAAGAACAAACATAATGAGTTTCTTCACATAAGAATGTCAGTAATGAGATTTATTACATAGATATTCCTATGTTTATGGTTGTTAAAAAAATCCAATTTTTTCATAAAATTCTACCAAATTGTCAACATGAATTTCATTTCTATGAAATTCAATGTTTTTATCCATAATCCTTATTTTTAATATAATTCACACTTTTATGAAATGCTCCCAATTTATATGATTATGGAGGAGTTTTTATTGAATTTTCATGTATCTTATGAATCCTTAAAGATATTTTTAAGATATTATGTTACTGTATCATGTTTTATGATTATGATAAATTAACTCTTCATTATTTACTATCATATTTATGTCTTCCTCATGTTTTCCTTCATATTATGATATGTTTATACCATACTAAGTTTATAGGATCACACTTTTCCTATTTTTCCAATACACATGTTGTTAAGATGATTATTTAATTTAATATATCCATAAAAGGTTCTATAAGAGGATTATTATAGGAAATTCTCACACGTGTAATAAACTAATATCTTCATGTAGCTAGCTTTCAAAACACTAAACCATTCACCCATTGGATTGTGTTACTACTGTGAGATATATTATTTAAATCAAGATATTAATGTATTATTTAAGTAATTTTTATCTTGAGGCACTATATCAAGTATAAATATTATATAATTTCCTTAAATATAAATTTAATATATAAAATCTTTAGAAGAAATAAGTTTGTATCATAAATAGTTTTCCTCAACTCTCTTCATAATTCATATGTGTTCAAACCCCCTGTATAATAAATATTAATTTTTTATAATTATATAATATTAATATATTCATATAAACATATTACTATATACCATTCATTTATAATTTTCAATTACCCTTTTTAGTAAGAGTTCCTCACCAAATCATTATTCATGTCAAAATGGGTCTATTTACAATGCATGTTTCAGTTTGATGATTCCCATTATCACAAATTTTTCATGGATTCATCATTATAAGAATAATTAATATTTCATAAATTTAAGATTTTTTAATTTTATACACTTTTATAACCATTCATTAAAAGTTATAGTAAAAAATTATTTATATCACTTCATGGAGATGGTAATCTGTATGCACAAACGATTCATGTTTCCAAATTTCAATGGATTGAATGAAAAAAGGTAATAAAAATATATCAACCTTCTAAAATAGTTAATATATCATAAATATAATATATATTCCTTAAAAGTATCTTTACCACTATCCATGTAAAGTAAAAATGAAAAATGAATCGGATTTCTTCACAATTTAATTATCATTTAATTTTTTAGAATAGATAATGGCTATTAAAATATTTACATGACTCAAGATATGGTCCTAAATAACATAGGTAATATTAGAAAATAGTTATTTTACATAAATATCTTTTTTGGTGCACTAAGGGTATTATTAATCAGGTTTCATGATAGTTAGTTTGGAATAATAAAAAAAATTCCTTCTATCTCCCATTCCAATGGCATTATTATTGAGCTAATCATCACATTTTACTTCAAAACCAAGGTGCACTCAATTAATTTTAGTTCCATCCATCACTAAAACCCAAAAGAGTTTACATGAGTGATAAAACATAAATAATATAATGGAATTATCATAATTATTAAATGAAATTAAACATAAAAAGTATTTTTATTTCACATTATTACATTGGATTATATTTCAATTAGTTTGACCTATATCAACCATAGTTTGAACTATGTTTCATTAAGTATGATTTTCTTACATTTCTCAACTTAATCCTCAAACTAATTTGGAAATCATTACTTTATAGTGGTTAAAATAAGGACCTTATCAACCAAAAAATATAACCTAAGAGTGTCAAACCAGTTGTGTTGTACTTATCCCACTCATCATGTAATAGGTTGATGATTGATTCAAAGATCAACCAACCCCTTTCTAGGTGACTAACCCAAGGATAATTGGTGCTACATCCACAAACACTTATTGTATCAATATATGTATGTATTGTTAGGTAAGACCATATACTCAAGACATTAAAAATGTTATAGTATATCCTTATATACATAGACTCATCTCTAGGTTTTTTACTATGGTTCTATTAACTAATACCTAATATTACTAAACCAAGATCCCAAAATAACAAAAACCTTCTCTTATACAAACTTAATTCACCCATGATAATAATCACAAAAATAGTACATTAATCTCCTCATTTAAATAATAAAACACACAAATAGTCACATAACCCATGGAATAAACATTTTAGTGTGTTGGGGACTATATATATAAAAATTTTTTTTTGATCATTTTTAAACAAATATCAATAAGTGTGATCCTCAAGAGCATTTTATGATACCACACATAACATGATCATCTTCAAAATTAAGAGAATGGAAATATAAAAATGCAGTGATCTTAGATTCTCAGTAAAGGAAAATGCATTTCCTATGTTATTGGGTCATAAAACTAAATCAGAATAAGAGGATGAAATATATATCTTAATTAATGATCTTAAGGACATGGATTATAGTCATAAAACATTATAAATAAATATAAAATAATAAAAATATCTTTAAGGAATTATAAAATTTATTACATGGAACTAAACACATATCAATAATCCTAAAATATCCTAGGACAATATAAAATTGTGGATTACTTTAAATATAAGTCATAAACATGGAATGTGGCATTTCAAGGAAAATAAATATATCTTTTAAAATAAACATAAATTTATAGAAAAATTGTAAATATGGAATAACATAATGAACTACTTGAAAATGTGTCATAAGATAATAATCATGAAATTTTGGCACATCTATATGAAATATAAAATATGTGTGAGTAAACCCTTTATGACCATGCCTTCATGAAATAACTCATTATATCCACACCTAAAAAGGTGAAAAAAATAATTGTGCACATTCATGTGTGTGAAAACCCATTATTTACATTCTTGACTATCTCATGATTTATAAGACTATTTTAATGAATTGGAGGGAGGTATAGGACAAGACACATCATCATCCATCTATATAAATTCCACATGAAAACAATCATCAAAATATCTTAAATAAAATAAGGAAACAATGGTTTCTTAAAAAATAACATAAAATCAAGAAATCATAGGAAATAAAAATCTCATTTCTTGAAATAATTTATAATAAAACAACATATGGAGTGTGATAAAAATAACACTTCAGTGGAGATAATCCTTGGTGGAAAAAATGATGTGAAAATAAAATAGTTTTCAAAAAACCTTATTAAACTTATTTATAAAATATGAAATGTAAATTACCTTCAAAAATACAATTTTGAGATGTGAAAGAGAATAGTTTTTTAAAACCTGACTATAAATAGGTTCCAATACTATATATATGAAAATAAAAAATAGATAAAAATTTATAAGTCAAAACCCTTTTAAAAAATTTAATTTTTAAGGGAATACTTAATAATAGAAACATGAAAAAAATATAATGCTTTATAAAATGGATTTTGATATACATTTAAAATATATACTTCTGAAAAGGATATTTAATAATGAAAACATGAAAAGGCATAAAATTTTATAAAATATTTTTCAAAAATACATTGAAAACTATTACTTTAAAAATAATATTTCATAATGCAAACTCAATAAATACATAAATTTTATCAAAAGAAAACTTGTAGTGGGTGATAAAACATTTTATTTTGGAAATATATAAAAAACATTCAAAAAAATTAATATTAACTTGTTATAAACCCACATAGTTAAAAATAATAATGTAACATTTTATTTAAAAAACATTTAGTGAATAAAAGGAACATTGAATATAAAAACATTTTGAGTTTTCAATAGGGGAAGGAGAACAATGGTGGGAAGTAAAAATATATACATGGAATATAAATACAATAAAATTGATTGGAGTTATTATTAATAAAAATGAATTTAATCAAAACATTAGAATCATCGAGGAATAATAATTTTCTGTGAAACATTATTTCCATATAAGAGAAGGTATAATTAATTATAAAATCACCATAGATTATAATTGATCTATCATGAAATAAAATAGGCAAAGATGATTGATTATGAAAAAATGAAGACAATTGAGTCATGAAAAAACCCTTATAACTTTAGAATGTTTTGAATAAAAAGACATCGGAAGCTTGAAAATAATATGGTTTTATAAATACCATGGATTAAATCATATATTATTTTAAAATAAATTCATGGGTAGTATATAAACCATAGAAATAATAAATTTTTTAAAAACACTAAAACATGTCTCAATGTGGATATGTTAAGATAAAACCCTTAGGACCTCTGTATATTTCAAATAAAAACCACAAGAGAGAATGAATATTGAAAAAACAATATAAAAATGAAATATAATTAAATGATGATACAAAATTAAAATTGGGTAGTATTTCACCATAATAAATTAAACATGGTGTATATTAAGAACATGTTACAATAGATTCAAATTTGAGATAAATAAACTCTTACCTTGAATCCCTTCATTGATGTTGTTTTATGGTGAGTCTGGTGTTTGTTGCTTCCTTGGTCGCGACTTTCTACGGAAGTCCTACCGGCTTGAACTCCTCTATAGCCTCTAGATCCACTGATTCCATCCAGGTCGGTTTTGTACGATGGATTCCAAGTGGCTTTGGGTTGTGTTGTGCGTTATGTTGGTGATTCCAGGTGGCTCGGCTTGGGTTCAGGCGTTTTCGGTGTTTCAGTTTGGATGCGTGATTTTGGTGAAGATCTTGGATCATTGGGAATACTTCTTACTTCTCCTATTCTACTATGTAATTGGGTATCACCTCTCCTCTCTGGGTCGGTCTGGAGAGGGGGTTGTCACGCAAGATTTGGGAGGTGTTGTTTGAGTGGTTATCAGTGTTCCAGGAGGCAAGATCTTCATTCATTTGATTCTTTTTGTTGTTGGTTGTGGTTTGGTGATGGGGGACTACGACTTGATGATGTTGAGGTGCTTTGATGTTCTGTTGTGGGGTTGATCGGCGAAGACAATGGTGGTGGTGGACCGGAGTTTATGACAGGAGGGAGGCTCTCCGAGAGAGAAGCGAGTACAGGTGGTGGTGGTTGGGGAAGAGGTCGGCAGTGATGAGGTGATGAGGTTGATGTCTAAGTGATGTGGCGACGCGACGGTGCTGAGACGATTGGACGACATGGTGATGATGGTGGTGAGGTGTCTTCTCGATGGTTGGTTTTTCAGGCTTCTCTCTTTCTTGGTCTTTTGGTTTTTCCATTGTTTGAATTTTGAATTTTGAAATTTGAATGTGGCTTTTGGGATGTGGTTTGTTGTGTAATAGTTAATGTGGGTGATTATTGGACTATATTTGGTGTTTGTGGGGTTTCCACTCAGCCATAAAGTGGTATTTTGAAAATGAAAAATAAAGGGATTAAGAGAGAAGTTTAAACTTACTTTTATTAGTATTTTATTCTTTATCATAACAAATAATATCAATAACTAGTATTTTGTAGTGATTTTCAACCACTAAAGGCTGTTTTCTTAAATAATGAGTTAAATATTAACATATCTCTTATCTAAAAGAAAAATAATTATTTAAAAATATATTTAATATTATTTCCAAAATTAAGTTATTATAATCATCTGTGATATAATCTCATAGCATTGTTCAAGTAAGGGGTTAAATAGACCCAAATAGTAAGATTCTTTAACTATATTTGGGAGTATGGTAAGGAAGAGTTTTTTTGACATTACATCATTATAATATAATCATAATGATATTATTTTTATTTTTATAATATGTTTAACCATATTTCATAATGTTTTATTAAATAATGAAAACTAGAAAAAAAAGATTCTTTATGGAGGTCGTAGTTAGTACAACACATGATCAGTGTTTACATTTCTAAGTGAAAGAGATGAGAGGGGGTTAATAATAAGTCATAATTTTAGACACATATATAAATTATGTACATTTTATTTATTAACCAATACCATAATTAATATAATCTATGAGATGTGGTGATGAAAATTCAAAAACGTCACTTCGGGGTGGTGGTAATCCACAAGCACGTTTTAACGAAGATTCTCATTTTTCATAGAATATGGAATATAATAAACAATATTTGTTCCATTATTATAATAACATATCAAAACACTGACAATTCAGATGTACTTATTATAATAAGGTTATATTTGGATTATAAAACAAATAATAATAAATAAACATTAATAAATATGTGATACCTACATTGAGACGTCGAATTTTTCATTCAAGAAGTACTTAGACTTGAGGGACTTAGGATATTTGTGGTGTTCAGGAGAATTATTTCCTTTAAATTAATTCAATTAGAGGATGTTTTGGTCTAGTTTCATGGATATTTCTAAATAAGAGTAGGAGTTAAAAGGGTGGAAGTGATTCCCATTTTATATGTTTCGAATAGGGACTTTTCAAAGGAACAGAATGGAAAGTAAGGGGTAATAATGGAAAATAATGAATGTTATTTGATTAATGTGAAGGAAATTTGTTATGATATATAGGTAAGAAATTAAAACCTATAATTCTTTTCTATAATTTATAAAGGTTGTTTTAATTGAAGAAGTTTTGAGACACCTTATAGATGTCATTTATTTTATTACAAAAACTATAAGTTAAAAATTATTAAAAAATTTGGATGTGTTGAATATTAACATGGGCCCCATTTATCCAAATTAAATTTATAAATATGAGAAATTAACGTTGAAAGAAAAACATATAATGTGGTGAAAAATTTATTTTCTTTTAATTGTTTTAATCATTAAGGTTTTTTAGCCTTATTTGAAACGAATTACCTTTTAACTGAGTGTTAATTAATTTTTATATATGTTTACACATCATATTAGAGATAAAATTAAATATTTTTTCATTTAATCTTAAAAATATAAAATATTATGAAAATTATTATTCTTTGAGAAATTATCTTTTTATGAGTGTAACTAATATTTACCAAAAGCATCTTAATATTCATGCCTAAAAATAAAGTGACCCTTATTTGATAATTTAAACCGATGGATTATAAATTTAAAATCCATATAATTTTATTCAATTGATAAATTCAAAAAAAATAATTTATAATTTATTTAATACAATATTTAAAAAAATATTTCTTACATTTTAAGATATCAAACATAGGTTTTTAATTCACACATGATATTTTATAATATATAATATTAGCTAATATACATATATTGGGTTAGGAAAATGGGATCATGTGTTTTATGTTTTGTTTATATCCAATTTATGTTATAAAATTCATGGTATTTTAAAAAAATTGTATTTTTAACTATTTTCCTAAAAATAAATTATTTTATAAATAATTCTAAAAATTCATCTAAAGTTAATATGACAATAATAAATTCAAAATTTTTGTTAACTTTTTCAAATTTAAGTCCTAAAATTAATAATTTTAATTTTAAAATAAAATCATAAAATATCTTGAGAAATTGTTTCATAGTTTATATTTTTTTGGTATATTAACTATTTTTGAAAATTAGTGATAAATATAAATATGTCAATAATGAAAAAATATTCATTTTATAAAATATATTTTAATCATAAAAACATATTTTTTTAGTTGTATAGTTGTACTAATTAACTTTTTTGTTTAAGGATCATTTTATTATTATTATTATTTCATATATTTATATATATTTATATATATTTATATATATCATAATTCAATTTTCCCAGTTTATACTTTCTAATTATATGACCACATTATGACTGTATATATTGGTTTGGTTTTTTAGTTTTTTTTGTGGATAAAAACATAAAACATAGTATTTATTTATAGATAAAAAATCAGGTCATTTTAGTAATATATATGAATAAGGTTATGTAATATATGATTAAGGTAGTTATGCTTGTTTTATAGAAAGATAGAGGGTCATCCATTAAGTATAAAAATAAGGTCAAGGTTCTTTCAACTCAACTTTTCATCATTGGGAGATTATTTAATGTTATAAACCAATTTATTTTTTCTATATTTTATATCCATCTCATGATTTTATTTTGAAATGGTCCATTATTTAAATCATGGGATTTATAGAATTATATGTTTTTCAATATTTTAGTGTCCTTTGAATAAACATTTACAAAATTTTTAAGGGGTTTTCAAGACTCAATTATCTTCAATGGGTCTTAATCAATACTCATTACCTATTATGTTTCATCCATGACCATTTCCAACATATGATGATTTTAAGATGTATTTATGCCTTTCTTTCCAGGAAAATAATGTTTCAAACTAATGCCTTCATCCTCAATAATTTAATGTTTTTTAAAATGATTTCTTAAGAATAATGCCCATTTATTTGAATATAAAATTCCTCTATATCAATATTTTTATTCCCATCAATGTTTTCATAACTCGTGTGGAAACACAAATTTTTTTATCCCAAATTATCCCCCCTAGTTATACATTTTAAAAAAGGATTCATAATCATTTTAATGATTTGTGTTACAAAAAGGATATTTCTTAATGTTAGAAAGTGTTTTCTAAATTTTCAAAAAATAAGGTATCATTCACTCTACATTTTATTTTGATGACTTATATATCTTTTTAAAAGATCTATTTTTAAATATTCTCTATAAAAGTCAAAATTTTCAAAAAAATTTCACTTCCCCTTTTTGATTATATTATGTATTTTCATGGATGTTTAATTAAGAAATATTTATAATAATCCTTTAAAAATATTTTCTTTCCCTTTATAATTTTTTTGAAGTTAATTTATAATTCAATTTTTTAAAATGTTATGTGAAAACTTTTATATTTTTACATATTTTTTCCTCCAAGATTTTTATTCCATGAAGTAATGTTTTGATTACCCTAAATATGTTATTATAATATGATTCCTTTTATATGATGATATTTTTTACATTTTATGAATTCCTATGCTCACAATGTGGGATTTATTTTCAACATTTAAGAAACCCATTATTTTTTCCATATGTAATTAAATATATGTTAATGATTGTTTTTCTGTAGAACACATATGTAAGGATGATTATGGTTGGGGTATTATTTCACCTTTCAATTCATTATTTTATGCCAATATATAATGAGATATTTGGGTGTTCATATCATGAGTTTTTTCATAAAGGCTTGGTGATGATTGCCTTGATTACATTTTTAGGAACAAACATAATGGTTTTAATCACATAATAATGTGAATAATTATATTTATCAAATAGATATTCTTATGTTTATGGTAGTTAAACAATTACAATTTTTTCATATGACTATACCAAATGTTCATCATGAATTTCATTTCAATGAAAATCCATATTTTTATCATTAATCCCAATTTTTAATGTATTCAACTATTTTTTATAAATATCCCAATTTATGTGATTATTGTGGTTTTTTATATCCTTTTCATGAATTTTATGATTCCATCAATATATTATTAAGATATTATGTTATTTTAACATGTTTTATGATTATAATATATGAAATTTTCTTTATTTGTTATCATATTTAAGTCTTACACAAGTTTTCCTTCATGTTATGATTTGTTTATACCTTACTATGTTTCTAGGATCACAACATTCTTATGTTTTACATAAACAAGTTTTTAAGATGATTATACCATTTGATATTTCTAGAAAAACGTTTATAAGAGGATGATTATAGGGAAATTCTCACATGTGTATTAAAAACATATCTTCATTAAGCTAATTTTCAAATCAATAAACCTTTTGAAATTTGTATTTCATGACTGTTGTGAGAAGTATTATTTAAATCATGATATTAATGTATTATTTATGTCATGTTTATATTGGGTCACTATATAAATTATACTAATTCTATAATTTCCCTCAATATAAATTTAACATAGAAAATAATCAAAAGAAATGATATTATATCAAAAATATCTTACCTCAAGTTTCTTCCAAATTCATATGTGTTCAAACCCCCTATATAATAAATTTAAATTTATTATAATTATATAATATTACTATATTCATATATACATATTACTATATATCTTTCATTTATAATTTTCAATTACCATTTTTATTAACAGTTCTTTATCAAAATCATTATTCATGTGAAAAGGGTTCTACTTTCAATACATGATTCGTTTCGATGATTCCCTTTATAAGAAATTAGTCAAGGATTCATCATTTTAATAATATTTAACATGTCATAAATTTAATATTTCTTAAATTTATACACTTTTAAAATCATTCATAAGAAGTTACAGTCAAAATGAATTATATCATTTCATGGAGACGGTATTCTGTATGTATACAGAAGTAATTTTTCCACTTTTCAATGGATTGAATGAAAAAAATATATATAATATATCACCTTTTCAAAATCATTAAAATATCATAAATATCATATATATATATATAATTTATCTTTATTATCATCCATGTAAAGTAGAAATGAAAAATGAATCGCATTTAGTCATAATTTAATTATCATTTACATTTTGGAATAGTTAATGTTAGTTAGAATGTTGAAATGACTCTAGATATTGTCCTCAATAACCTAATTAATAGTATCAAACACTTATTTTCCATCAAAATATTCTTTGGAGTAGTCAGGATTTCAAATTTGTTTATATTATTAATCGTGAGTCACGATAGTTGGTTTGGAGTAATCACTAATCTTTTCCATCTATATCCCATTCCAATGGCTTTATTATTGAGGTAATCATCAAATTTTTCTGCATTCCATAGGTGAACTCAATTATTTAGGTTTTCATCCATCAGTAAAACCAAACAGGTTTGACATGGGTGATAAAACATTAATAATACGGTGGAAGTATAATAATCATAGAAGGAACATGACCTTAAAAATAATTTTTATTTCACATTATCACATTGGATTATAGTTTCTTTAGTTTTTCTTATATCAACCATTTTTTGACCTAGGTTACATTAAGTTGGGTTTTATTACATTACTCAACCTAATCATAAAAATAATTTGGAAATCAATACTTTATAGTGGTTTCTAATGATCCCAAGTTCAACCTAAATATATCCCCTAAGAGTGTCAAACCATATGTGTTCAATATGTCCAACTCATTGTGTAATAGTTTGATGATTGAGTCGTAGCTCAACCAACCCTTTTCTAGATGACTACCCCAAGGTGAATCAGTGCTACAAACATATAAAATTATAGTATATATACATGTATGTATTGTTATGGAAGACCATATACTAAAGACATTAAAACTGATTTAGTATTTCATCCTATACATAGACTAATATCTAGGGTTTTCACTATGGTTCTATAAACTATTCCCTAGTATAACAAAACCAATCTTCAAAAATAACTAAACCCTCCTCTGATACCAACTAAATTCACCCATTCTATAAATAACATAAACAATACATTAATATCATGATTTTAATAATAAAACTCACAAATAGTAACATAACCCAAGGAATTAAAAATTTAGAGTCTTGGATACGAGATATATAAACATCTAATTGTATAATACACTTTAAACATTTCTCTATAAGTGTGATCCTGTAGACCCTTTTCCAGATACCTCACATGACATGATCATCTTCATAACCAAGAGAATAGAAATATAAGAAAGCAGTGGGCTTAGATTATTAGTAATGGAAAGAACATTTCATAAGGTATTGTATTATAAAAATAAATGATAATAAAAGGTGGACATATATATATTAATCCATGATCTTAAAGATATGGATGATAATCATAAAACATTATAGAGAGATATAAAATAATTAAAATAACATTAAGGAAGTATAAAATTTATTACATGGAACTAAACACATATCAATAATCATAAAATATCTTAGCACAATATAAAATTTTGGATTACATTAAAGATAAGGCATGAACATGAAATTTTCCATTTCAAGGAAACTAAATGTATCTTGTAAAATTAAGAAAACATTATTGGAAACATGTGAATGTAGAATAAATTATTGAACGACATGAAATTGTGTAACAACATGATAAACATGAATTTTTGGCACATCCATAATAATTTGAAAACATGTGTTTGTAATCCCCTTATGACCATGCCTAAAAAAATAACTCATTATATCCATGTCTAAAAATGTGAAAAAATCTAATCATGCCCAATCATGAGTGAACAGACCCATTATGTTTATGCCTGACTATATATTGATATATAAGATTCTTCTAATGAATTTGAGGGAGGTATAAGGAAATAACATCAGTATATATATATACAATACACTTAAAATAAATCATCATTATATCTTAAATAAAACAATGAAAAATTGGTTTCTTAAAAATTAATATAACATAAACTCAAGAAATCATAGGAAATTAAAATCAAATTTCTCAAAATGATTCATAAAAAATAACATATGGAGTGTGATAAAAAAACACTCCATGGGAGATAATACCTCAACTAAATGCTAACATGAAAATAAATAAATTTTAACAAAACATAATTAAACGTTTTCATAAAATATAAAATGTAAATTACATTCAAAAAAACATTTTTTAGAATTGAATGAGAATAAATTTTAATATACTTACTATAAATGGGTTCAAATCCAATATCCATGAAAATACATAATTGTTAAAAAAGAATAATGGAAAACACATTAAAAACTATTACTTTTGAAAGGAATACTAAATAATAGAAACTTTTAAAAACCTAAATCTTTATAAAATGGATTGTGATATACTGTGAAAACATATACTTTTGAAAATGATATTTAATAATTAAAATATAAAATAGGCATAATGTTTTATAATATAGTTTTTAAAAATAATTTGAAAAATATAACATTAAAAAGAATATTTCATAATTAAAACATGATAAATACATATAATTTTTCACAAGAAATAGTGGATTGGATGAAAAAATATTTTATTTTAAAAAAATTAAAAAATGATTAAAAAATATTGAATTACCTTGTTAAAAAACCCACATAGTGAAAAATAATAAAGGTACATATAATTTAAAACAAAACAATCTGAAGAAAAGGATCCTTGGAGATAATTTTTTTTTGATTTTTCGTTAGGGGAAGGAGAAAATTGGTGGTAAGTAAAAATATATACGTGGAATAAAAATACATTAAATGTATTGTGAGTTATTATTAACAAAAATGAATTTAATCAAAACATTAAAATCATCAAGAAATAAGAATTTTTTATAAAACATTATTTCCATATAAAAAAGGTAAAATAAATTATAAAATCACTATAGTTTATAATTTTTCTATCATGAAATAAAATAGACAATGAATAGTGATTATGACTAAAGGAAGAGAATTGTGTCATGAAGAAAGCTTTATAACTTTAGAAAATTTTGTATAAAAAGGAATTGGAAGCTCGAAAATCATATGGTTTTATAAATACCATGGATTAAATCATAGATTATTTTAAAATAAATTATTGGGTAGTATATAAACCATAAAAATAATAAATTTTTGCAGAAATTGAAACATATCTTAATGTAGATAAGTTGAAATAAGACCCTTAAGACCTTTTTATATTTAAAATAAAAACCACAAGAGAAAATGTACATGGAAAAAACTTTATGATAATTGAAATATATTGAAATAATGATAAAAATGAAAATGGGGTAGTATTTTCTCTGTAAAAAATGAGACATGGTGTATAGTAGAAACATGTCTAAAGAGATTCAAATTTGAGATATAGAAATTCTTTCCTTGAGTCCCTGGTTTTTCAGATGAGCTCTAACGTCCAATAAAACAAACACAATTCTATTAATATTTAACCAAATTAATACCTTACACTATTTAAAATTTTCTTTTATAATCATTACTTATATGTATATTATTTTGTTTTTCATATTTTCCCACATTAGGTGTTTACACTTTTCCCCATTTATAGTTATTTCATAGGAGTAGTGTTATTGTTCATTCTTCTTCCAAAGTAAATTATTAATAGTTAATTCATTTCACAATAATTTATGACTTATAATGATTTATTATGTTTAAAATTACTTATATTAGTATTTTATTCTTTATTATAATAGATATAATCGACAAAAAACATTTTGTAAAGATTTTCAACCACTAAAGGGTGTATTATTAAATAATTGGTTAAATATTAACACTTAATTTATAGAAAATAAAAATAATTATTTAAAAATATATGTAATATTAGGTCCAAAATTAATTTATTTTAATCATCCTTGATATAATATCGTAGCATTTTTCTAGTATGTGGTCAAATAGACACAAAATTTGACATGCTTTAACTCTATTGGTGAGTATGGTTGATGATGAGTTTATTTTGACACAATATAATTATAAAATAATACTAATGATATTAATTTAATTTCTATAGGATGTTTAAACATATTTTAAAATGTTTTTATAAAAAATAAAAACTAGAAAAAAAAAGAAAATAATTTTTCATGGTGGTTATATTCCATACAACACACGAGTAGTATTTCTATTACTAAATAAAAGAGAGGGGATGGGTTGATAATTAGCCATAATTTTAGAATCATATATAAATTATGTAAATCATATTTATTAACCAATATCATCATTAATACAGTCCATGAAATGTGGTTATGAAATTTCTAAAGCATCACTTCATGGAGGTGGTAATCCACAACCACCTTTTATAGATGATTTTCATTTTTCAAATAAGATTCAAGAGAATAAACACTAGTTGTTCTATTATTTAGTGTACATATCAAAACAATAAAAATTAGGATTTTATTATTATAATATGGTTATAGTTTTATTATAAATCAATTAATAATAAAGAAACATTAAGAAATATGTGATACCTATGTTGAGACCTTGAACTTCCTCTAGAAGAAGTCCATAGAATTGAGAAAATTAGGATAATTTTTGGTGGTCAGGGTAATTATATCATTTAAATGAATTAAATGAAACAATTTTGATAGAGTTTCATGGAAATTTATAAATTGTAGTGGAATATTAAAATGATGTAAGTGAACCCCCTTTTATAGGTTTGGAAGAGGGTATTAGGCATGGAAAAGAATGATATGAAAAGGGTAAGAATGGAAAAGGATAAAATTTATGTGATTTTTGTGAAGGAAATTTGGTATGATATATAGGCAAGACTTTAAAACCTAAAATTACTTTATTGATGTTATAAAGGACATTTTAATTTATGATGATTTGAGACACCTTAATGATGTCCTTTATTTTATTTCAAAAACAATATGTTGAAAAATATTAATAAATATTGATGTGTTGAATATTAACTTAGGCACCATTTATCCTAATTAAATTTCTAAAAATGAGAATATATCTTTGAAAGAAAAACATATAATGTGGTAAATTCTTTTTGAATCATGTTAATCATTAAGGGATCTTAGTCTTATTTAACATTGATTACCTACTCAACGAGTGTGAATGAATTTTTATATATGTTTACACAACATATTAAAGCTTTAATTTAATATTTTATTTCTTAATTTTAAAAATATTTTATATTTATAAAATTATTATTCTTAAAAAAATAAATGTTTTACGAGGGTAACTAAAATTTACCCAAGGTAACATTATCTTCATGCCTAAAAATAAAGTAACCCTTATTAGATAATTTGGACCTAGTGATTATAAATTTAAAATCTATAAAAAAATTTCATTTGTAAATAAAAATATAAAAATATATAACTTATTTAATAGAATATTCGAAAAAATATTTCTTATATTTTAAAATATCATATATAGGTTTGTAATTCAAACATGATATTTTAAAATATATAATATTACATAAAATATATATATTGGGATAAAAAATGGGATCCTATGTTTTTGGTTTTTTTTATATCCAATTTATGTTACCAAATCAAGGGTATTTTAAAAAAATGTCATTTTTAACTATTTAACTAAAAATAAGTTATTTTAGAAATAATTTTACAAATTCATATCAAGTTAATATTACCGTGATACATTCAATATGTTTGTTAACATTTTCAAATTCATTTCATAAAATTAATAAATTTAATTTTAAAACAAAATCTTAAAATTTCATAAGGAATTTTTTTTATTAGGGTTACTTGTTTGGTATATTAACTATTATTCAGAAATTAGTGATAAGTATAAATATATCAATATTTAAAATATAATCATTTTTTAGAATACATTTTAATCATAAAAATTATATATTTTTAGTTCATAGCTGTAAAAATTGACTTTTTTGTTTAAGGATAACCCTATTATTATTATTATTTCTTATATATATATATATATATATATCATAATTATGTTTTCCCTCTTTATACTTTCTAATTATATGGCTACATTATGACTATATATATTGGTTTGGTTTTTTGGTTTTTTGTGTGGAGAAAACCATAGAACATAGTATTTTTTATGGAGAAAAATTCAACTCATTATAGTAATATATATGAATAAGGTTATGAAATAAATGATTAGGGTAGTAATACTTTTTTTTACAGAAAGTTAGATGGTCATCCATTAAGTACAGAAACAAGGTAAGGGTTCTTTCATCTAAACTTCTCATCATTGAGACATTATTTAATGTTATGCATCAAATTATTTTTTAATGGTTTATATCCTTCCTAAGTATTTATTTTGAAATATTCCATGATTTAAATCACATGATGTATAGTATTATATGATTTTCAAGATTTCGGTGTCTTTTGATAAAAAATTTATTAATGTTGTAAGGAGTTTTAATGACTCAATTTTCTTCAATGGGTCATAATCAATGCTCAATATCTATTACATTTTATCATTGATCTATTCTAAAATATTATGACTATAGGATGTATTCATCCATCCTTTCTATGGAAATCATGTTTCAAACTAAATCCTTCATCCTCAATAATTCTAATGCCTTTTTTAGAAATATTTTTTTCAAAAATAATTCCATTTATGTAAATGGAATATTGTACAATATCCATGTTTTTAATCCCATCAATGTAATCATTTCTCCATTGAAAACTCAATTTATATATATAAAATTATCCTCCCCCAGTTATTAAATTCAAAATAGGGTTCATCATCCTTTTAATGATGTAATTTCACAATAAAGATAATTCTTATTCTTAAAAAGGTTTTTCCAAATTTTAGAAAAATTATAATCCTCGCTAAATTTTCTTTTGATAACTTTATATCTTTTTTAAAGGAACTATTTTAAATATTCTTTATAAAAGTAAAATTTTTCAAATTACTTTCACTTAAAATATTTGAATACTTTATATATTTTCATGGACTATTTATTAGGAAATATTTTTAATATGGTTTAAAAAAGTATTTTACTTCCCTTCATAATTTTTTTTTAAATATTTATTTATAATTCATTATTTTAAAAGGTTATGTGAAAACTTATATATTTTTCTATCTATATTACCTCCAAGGATTTTCATTCTTGAAGTAATGTTTTGATCACCGTATATATTTTATTATGAAATGATTCCTTTTGTATGATGATATTTTTTTTTAACATTTTAAGAATTCTTAAGCTCATGATGTGGGGTTTATTTTTAACATTTAAGAAACCCATTCTTTGGCCGTATGTATTTTAAGATATGCTGATGACTATTTTTATGTGGAACAGATATGTAAGGATGATTATGGTTGGGGTATTATATCACCCTCTAATGTATTATTTTATGCTTATATATAATGATATAGTTGGGAGTTCACATAATGAGTTTGTTCACATAAGGTCACGCATGATAATTATACTTACATTTTTTAGGAACATATATAATGGGTTTATTGACATAAGAATGTGAATAATTTGATTTATCCAATAGATATTCCTATTTTTATGTTTGTTAAAAAACTATAATTTTATTATAAAATTATACCAAATTTTTAACATGAATTTTATTTTCAAGAAAATCCATGGTTTTATTAATGTGTGTTTATTTCCTTTTCATGTATTTTATGATTCCTAAAAATATTTATAAGATATTATGTTATTGTAACATGTTTTATGATTATCATATATGAAATTTTCATTATTTATTATCATTTTTATGCCTTCCACATGTTTTCCTTCAAGTTATGGTATGTTTATACCTTAATGAGTTTCTAGGATCACACTTTTCTTGTGCTTCCAATACACATGTTATTAATATGATTAAATCATTTGATATATCCAGAAAAGGGTCTTTTAAAGGATGATTGTAAATAAATTCTCACATGTGTAATAAAATAATATCTTTATGTAGATAATTTCCAAAACAATTTACATTTTTCCCTTTGGATTGTGTGAATATTGGGAGATTTATTATATAAATCATGCTATTTATGTATTATTTAATTCATGTTTATATTGGTCACTATATAAAGTATAATTATTCTATAATTCCCCTCAATATAAATTTAACAGAGAAAATAATCAAAAGAAATGAGATTGTAACATAAATCTCTCACCTCAAGTATCTTCCTACATCATATGTGTTTAAACCTCCTATATAATAATTATAAATTTTTTATAACTATATAATATTACTATATTAATATATACATATTACTTTATATCATTCATTTAAAATTTTCAATTTTCATTTTTAGTAATAGTTCTTCATTAAAAGCATTATTCATTTGAAAATGGGACTATTTTCAATGAATTTTTCCGTTCGATGATTCCCTTTATCATAAACTGGTCATGGATTTTTCATTTGAAGAATCTTTAACATGACATAAATTTAATATTTTTTAATTTTATAAAATTTTATAACCATTAATAAAAAGTTACAGTCAAAAAGGAATTGTATCACTTCTTGAAGACGGTAGTCTGTATATACACATGAGTCTTGTTTCCACATTTTGATGGATTTGATGAAAAAATGGTAAATAATATATCACCTTCCCAAAATCATTATTATATCCTAAATATCATATATATTTATTAAATATATCTTTATTACCATCCATGCACAGTATAAATGAAAAAGAATCGCATTTCTTTACAATTTAATTATCATTTACGTTTTAGAATGGTTAAAGGTGGATAAAATATTGACATGCCTCAAGACTGATTTTTTTTTAAAGATATGCTCCCTTTTATGGGTAAATGGGGAAACTGTCATGACATCAAGGACATAAATAGTCAAAAATCCCCTATGATTCAAAAATTCAAAGACAAAAAACCCATGCGACATTTGAAAAGCCCTCTCCCCACATCAAAATACATAAAATCCACCTTCCACCTTCCACCGCAGATCACAAAGCTGTCATGTGAAAAAATGCAAGGGCCTGGTATCGATGGCCATAGCCATACCCTCTCAAACATCCAATTTTATAAAGTGATGGTATAATGGAAACTCATTGCCCTAAACCTCATCTAGAGCATTGTCAACTAGACGATATGATTGGGGAGACCTTGGAACCGAAAATCACCGAAGCCAAATAAAAAGACATCACTGAGAAAAAAATCACAATGAAAAACCAACCACAGAAAACCACAACTGATTCACAACTTTAACCTCACTAATTTTTTGATCCTCAAATAAATTCAAAATCAATTCAAACCACACCAGAATCCATCATGAGCAGCAAACCCAAAACCAAAATGCAGATTCCATTCAATATTAAAGAATGCCCAAACACCAGTAACCCCCGCGAGAAAGAGTTCTAAAATGAAAACCTCAGACCTCGACAACTACCACCTCATATCACCTTAGATCGTCGCGAATCACATAATAAATTGCAGAAGCTCAGGAAAAGCATGAATAACAACACATCTTCAAGGAACCAATCCCAAATATTAATCAAATCCTCAACCAAAACTCGAAACTAAAAAAACAAACTCAACCAGGCCATCACCTCAGGCCATTACGAACATAGCAGAAGAAACCAAAAACCACATAAAAAACAAACAATGACAGGAAAAGAAAATAGGTTCAAAAGACCATCACCAATCAAGAAGGAAGGAAGTGCCACCACAAATCTGCACTCATCACCACCAAAAAGAATGCCCATGGAAGCCACAATAAAAATTCAATACACACACCAGAGACGAGGAGGCAACCCACAAGCTGCAGGAGTTAGATATTTATTGCATACCATCACGGTACCGCCGTGGGGAACCCAATCCGGTGAAGAAAAGATCAGAAGAATAATAATGCCAGTAATGATGCAATATGTTGAGATAGCCGAGTCCGCGGGGCATTCCATTGCAACAGGGATCCACCACCACGAGCTCCGGAGTGCGAGGACAGACACTGCACCAACCCAAGATGAAATAATTAGGAAGTGGTGAGGGAAACCCTAGATCATAGATCCCCTTACGGGCGCATCCTCATGGTTTTATAGGTTACATTCTTTTACATTCCATGAGATATAGTCCTCAATAATATTGGTAATAGTGGAAAACACTTATTTTCAATCAATATAATCTTTTGAACACTCATGTTCTCAAATATGGTTATATTATTAATGATCTTTTAGGATAGTTGGTTTAGAATAATCACCACATTTTTTCATATATCTCCTATTATAATGGCCTTATTAATGAGGTAATTATCACATTTTCCTTCACACCCATGGTGAACTCGATTAATTCTATTTCCATCCTTCAAAAAAACTAGAAATGGTTGACATGAGTGATAAAACATTAATAATACCTGTGAATTATCATAATCATAAAAAGATCATAACCTTAAAATGTATATTTTATTTTACATCATCACATTGGATTATAGTTATTTTAGTATAACCTATATTAACCATTGTTTGACCTAGGTTGCATTAATTTGGTTTGTCTTATATTTCTAAAGTTAATCATCAAACTAATTCAGAAATCAATACGTCATATTTTTTTTCTAATGAACACGTGATCAACAAAAATATATCCCTTTGGAGTGTAAAATTAGATGTGTTGTATTAGTCCCACTCATTGAATAGTAGGGTGATGATTGTGTCTAAGCCTAAACAACCCTTTTCTGGGTGACTACCCCTAAGTGAGTCATTGTTACATCCACACACACATGAAATATCCATACCTATATTCATTGTTGGGGAATAACATATACTCATGACATTAAAAAAATTAGTATATCATCCTATAAATAGTCTCAACTCTAGGGTTTTCACTAAGGTTCTATAAACTAATCCCTAATATATAAAAAACCAATCTCCAAAAATAACTAAAACCTCCTCTGATATAAACTAAATTCAGACATGCTAAAAATAACTAAAATAATACATTAATTTGTTGATTTATATAATAAAAATCAATAATAGTCACCTAACCCAAGGAATGAAAATTTTGGTGTCTTCGAGACTAGATATATAAACATCTAATTTTATAATACTTTTTAAACATTTTCCTATAATATTGATCCTCTATATCCTTTTACAGATACCTTTCATGACATAATCATCTTCATAACTAGGGGAATATAAATATAAGAAATCAGTAAGCTCAGATTCCTAGTAAGGGAAAAAAAATTCAAAAGGTATTGGATCTTATAACTAAATTAGAATAATAGGAGGAAATATATATCTTAATCAATGATCTCAAGGAAATGGATGATAATCATAAAAAATTATAGAGAAATATAAAATAATAAAAATATCTTTAAGGTAGTCTAAAATTTATTACATGGATCTAAACACATATTAATAATCCTAATATATCTGAGCATAATACAAAATTAGGGATTACATTACAAATAAGGCAGAACAAGAAATGTTTCATTTCAAGGAAAATAAATATATCTTGTAAAACTAACATAACATTATAGAGAACATGTGAATATAGGATAACCATATAAACTTCTTGAAAATCTGTCATAGCATGATAAACATAAAATTTTGTCACATTAATAAGAATTATAAAACATGTGCGAGTAAACCCATTATGACTATACCTATATGAAATAACTCATTATGAACACACTAAAAATATGTGAGAAAACTAATCATTCCCAATAATTTGTGGAAAACCCCATTTTGTCCATGATTGACTATCAGATGATATATAAGATTATTCCAATGAAATATAGGGAGGTATATGACAACACACATCATCATCCATATATATGAATTCCACTTAAAATCAATCATCATAATACCATAAATGAAATAATGAAAAAAATGGGTCTCATAAAAAATAAAACAACATAAACTAAAGAAATAAAATGAAATAAACATATAATTTCAAAAAAAGATTCATAAAAAAATAACATATGGAGTGTGATAAAAACCACACTTCAAAAGAGATAATTCATTGATGAAAAATTGAAGTGAAGATTAAAAAGTTTTTACAAAACCTAATTAAACATTTTTATAAAATATTAAATGAAAATTAATTTCAAATATATATTTTTGAGAATTGAAAGTTAATAACTTTTGGAAACCTTATTATAAAGAGGTTAAAATAAAATATCCATGAAAATACACAATGGTTAAAAAGGATAAGTGAAAATAATTAAAAAAATTACTTTTGAAAGGAATAAATAATAATATAAACATGAAAAAAACATAATTCTTTTTAAAAGGGTTTGTTTTATACATGGATAACTTATAATTTTGAATAGGATATTTAATAATGAAACATGAAAAAGGAATACCATTTTATAATATAGATTTTCAAAATAATTTGAATCCAATTACTTTAAAAAGAATATTTCTTAATGTAATCTAGAAAAATACATAAATTTTATCAGAAGAAAAACTAGAGTGGATGATAAAGCATTTTATTATGAAAATATATAAAAATTATTCAAATATATTTAAATTACCTTATTAAAACCCCTTATTGTTATAAATAAAAAGTGATATTTTATTTAAAACAAAAGAAGGTGAATAAAATGATCATTATAGATAAAAAACATTTTTAGTTTTCAATAGGGAAGTAGAACATTGGTGGGATTTAAAAATATGTACATGGAGTAAAAAAACATTAAAAGTTATGAGAGTTATTTTTAATAAAAATGAATTTAATGGAAACAATCGAATCATCAAAGATTAAGAATTTTTTAAAACATTATTTCCATATAAAAGAGGGTATAATACATCATAAAATCACCATAGGTTATAATTTATCTATTTTGAAATAAATTAAACAAAGATGTGTGATTTTGACCGAAGGAAGATAATTGATTCACAAAAAAACCCCTAGATCTTTTGAAAATTTTGAATAAAAATAAACTGGAAGCTTGAAAATCAAATGGTTTTATAAATATCATGGATTAAATCATATATTATTTAAAAATAAATTAACTGGTAGTATATAGTGTATAAAAATAATAAATTTGTGAAAAAATTGAAACATGTCTCAATTTAGAGTAGTTGAAATAAAACCCTTTAGACCACTGTATATTTCAAATAAAAACCATGAGAGAGAATGAACATGGAAAAAAATTACAATAAATTAAATTTAATTAAATCATGATACAAAATGAAAATGGGGTAGTATTTTCATCATCAAAAATGTAAAATGGTATATAGTATGAAAATGTATCAAGAGAATAAAATTTGAGATAAATAAATTCTTACCTTGTGTCTATGGTTTTTTTATGGTCTCTAAAATCCTGTAAAACAAAAATAACACGATATATATTTAACCATATTCATACCTAAAACTATTTATAATTTTCATTTATAATCATTACTTATATGTATATTAGTTTTTTTTCATATTTCCCCACATCTTTGGTATACACTTTTCTCCATTTGTAGTAATTTCACAGAAGTGGTGTTACTATTTATTCTTCTTCCAAAGTAAATTATAAAAGTTTAATCAATTTTATTGTAATGGATGAATTATAGTGATTTTTTATGTTTAAAATTACCTTTATTAGTATTTAATTATTTATCTAAATAGATAAAATCAACAATAAGTATTTTAATGTGATTTTCAACAACTAAAGTGTGTTTTCTTAAATATTGTGTTAACTATTAAAATATTATTTATATAAAAGAAAAATAATTATTTACAAATATCTGTAATATTATGTAAAAATATAATTTACTATAATTATCCATTATATAATCATTTATGATTCTTCAGGTAGGTGGTCAGATAGACAGAAACTTTGGCACACATTAACTCTATTAGTGAGTATGGTTAATAAAGAGTTTATTTTGACATAATCTCATTATTACAGAAGAATAATGATATTATTTTTATTTATATAAAATGTTTAACCGCATTTCAATTTTTTTTTAAAATAATTAAAACTAGGAAAAAAAAATTATTCATGGAGGTCGTAGTCTGTACAACGTATGATTAGTGATTCCATTTCTAAATGAAATAGTGGGTAGAGAGTTGATAATAAGTCATAATTTTAAAATAATTTATAAAATATGTAAATGATATTTAATATCCACAAAAATCATTAATAAAATCTAGGAAATGTGTTTATAAAATTTTTAAAGCATCACTTCGTGGAGGCGGTACTCCACAAGCTTGTTTTAATGACGTAACTCATTTTTCATAGAACATGGAAGCTAATAAAAAATAGTTTTTCCATTATTATAATAACATATTTAATCACTAACTATTAATATGTTCTTATTACACTATGTTTATAGTTGGATTATAATGAAAACAATAATAAAGCAATATTAAGAAAGATGTGACACCTACATTGAGACCTTGAACATCCTCTTGAAGAATTCCTTAGCATTATGGGACTTAGGACGTTTTGTGGTAGTCGGTGGAATTAGATCATGTAAAAGAGTTTAATGAGAGGATATTTTGGTAATGTTTCAAGGAAATTTCTAAGTAGGAGTGGAATATTAAAAGGGTGAAAGTGATCCCCCTTTTATAAGTTTATAAGAGGGAATTTTCCATGGAAACGAATGGTATGTAAGGGGTATAAATGGAAAGGAATAAAATTTATGTGATTTATGTGGAAGAAATTTGGTATGATATATATATAAGACATTAAAACCTACAAATATTTTCTCAATCTTATAATGTTCTTTTTAATTTTGGAAGATTTGAGACCACTTAATGATGTTATTTATTTTATAAATAAAATGATAATTTGAAAAATATTAAAAAAATTTGATGTGTTGAATATTAATTTGGTCTCCATTTATCTTAATTATATTTCTAAATATGAGAAAATTAACATTGAAATAAAAACATATTATGTGGTGAAAAAATTAATTTTTTGAATCGTTTTAATCATTAAGGATTATTAGTCTTATTTAACATTTATTACCTACTAAATGAGTATTAATGTATTTTCATATTTGTTAACACATAAAATTAGAGCTTTAATTTATTATTTTTTCATCTAATTTTAAAAATATGCAATATTTCAAATATTATTATTCTCTGAAAAAAAGTCATTTTACAGGGGTAACTAATATTTACCAAAGGAAAAATAATCTTCATGTCTAAAAATAAACTAATCCTTATTAGATAAATTTTAGCCAGTTATTTTAAATTTAAAAAACATATTATTTTTTTTCAATTGATAAATAATAAATATATTAATGTATAACTAATTTAATAAAATTATTGAAAAAATATTTCTAATATTTTAAAATATCAAACATCAGTTTGTAATTAAAAAAATATATTTTAAAATATATAATATTACCAAAAATATATATATTGGGTTATGAAAATGGGATCTTATGTTCAAGGTTATGGTTATACCGAAATTATGCTAAAAAATCCATGGTATTTTCACAAAAATAACATTTTTAACTATTTACCTAAAAATAAATTAGTTTATAAATAATTCTAAAAACTCATCATAAGTTAATATGGCCATGATAAATACAAAAATGTTTTTAGTTTTTTTAAATTCAAATCCTAAAATTTATAAATATAATTTTAAAATAAAATCATAAAATATCATGAGAAAAAAATTATAGGAGATATTTTTTTGGTATACTAACTATTAATCTAAAATTAGTGATAAATATAGATATATAAATAATGAAAGAATATTTATTTTATAAAATACATTTTAATTATAAAAACATATTTTTTAGTTGCATAGATGTATAAATTGAATTTTATGTTTATGGATAATTTTTTTTATTTCATATATATATATATATCATAAATATGTTTTCTCACTTTATACCTACTAATTATACTGCTACCTTATGACTGTATATATCGGTTTGGTTTTTTGGAGTTGTATGTGGAGAAAAAAATAGAACATGGTATTTATTTATATTGAAAAAATAAGGTCGTTATAGTAATATATAAGAATAATTTTATGAAATAGATTATTAAGGTGGTTATTCTTGTTTTACAGGAAGTTATAGGGTCATACACTAGGTTTGGAAACAAGGTAATGGTTCTTTCATCTAAAATTCTCATAAATTAGACATTATTTAAAGTGATGAACCAATTTATTTTTTCTATGGTTTATATCCTTCCCAAGATTTTATTTTGACATAGTCTATTATTTAAATCAAGGGTTTTATAGAACAATATGATTTTCAAGCTTTCAGTGACTTTATTAAAAAATTTCTCAAGTTTTACAAGGTTTTTATGACTCAATTATCTTCCATGGGTCTTAATCACCACTCATTTTATGTTACATTTTTTCACTGATCAATTAAAACGTATGATGATTTTAGAGTGTATTTCTGCCTTCCTTTTTAGGGAAATCAAGTTTCAAACTAAATCCATCATCCTCAATAATTATAATGTACTATTACACTGATTTTTTAAAAATAATTCCCATTTATTTAAATGAAATATTCCTCTATATCCATGTCTTTATTCCCATAAATGTTATCATTTCTGTTATGGAAACTCAAAATTTTTTATCTCAAATTTTCCTCCGACCCACTAATTCATTTTAGAAAAAGGGTTTATCATCCTTTTAATCATTTGTGTTCATAATAAGGATATTTCTTCATATTAAAAAGGTTTTTGAAACATTTAAAAAAATCATCATCCACTATACATTTTCTTTTGATAACATTTATATATTTTTAAAAGATCCATTTTTAATGATTCTTTATTAAAGTAAAAAATTTCAGATTACATTTACTTACACTATTTGAATAGATTATGTATTTTCAAGGAACATTTATTAAGAAATCTTTATAATAAGGTTTTCAAGATTCTTTTCTTTCACTTCATAATTGTTTTTGAAATTAATTTATAATTCAATGTTTTAAAAGGTTATGTGAAAAATTTCATATTTTTACATATATTTTCCCTCTATAGTTTTTCTTTCATAAAGTAATGTTTTGATCACTGTATAGATGTTATTATGATATGATTCATTTTTTGTGATGATATTTTTTACAGTTTATTAATTCTTAAGATCATGATGTGGGATTTATTTGTAAGGTTTAAGAAAACCATACTTTTTCCACATGTAATTTAAGATATATTGATGAATTTATTTTGTGGAACACATATGTAATGATATTTATGGGTGGGATATTATATCACCCTCCAATGCACTATTTTATTCTTATATCTAAAGAGATAATTAGGTGTTCATATAATGAGTTTATTCAAATAGGCACGGGCCAGATAGGCTTGATCACATTTTTTGGATCAAACATAATGGGTTTGTTCACATAAGAATTGGAATAATGAGATTTATCACATAGATCATACTATTTTTATGGTTATTACCCAATTCAAATTTTTCATAAAACTATACAAATTTTTTAATATGCACTTCATTTCCATGAAATGCCTTGTTTTTTTATCATTAATCCTTATTTTTAATGTATTCCATACTTTTATGTCTAGATACTAATTTATGTGATTATTGAGGTGTGATTATATCCTTTTCATGTATTTTATGATTCCTAAAAGATATTTTTAAGATACTATGTTATTTTAACAAGTATTATGATTATCAGATTTTAATATTTCATTATTTATTATCATATTTATGTCTTCAACATGTTTTCCTTTATGTTATGACATTTTTATAACATTATGAGTTTCAAGGATCGCACCTTTCTAACGTTTCAAATAAAAATGTTATTTATATGATTATATAATTTTATATAAATAGAAAAGGGTCTATAATTTAATGATTGCATGGAAATTCCCACATGCGTAATAATATACAATGTTCTTGTAGGTAATTTCCAAAACACTGAACTTTTTGGACTTGGTATTGGGTGACTCTTCTGAGATGTATTATTTAAATCATGATATTAATGTATTTTTTAAAAAATAGTTATATTGGGTCACTATATAAACGATAATTATTCTATAATTTCTGTTAATATAAATTTAACATATAAAATCATCAAAATAAATGTGATTTTATCAAAAATATCTAACCTCGAGTCTCTTCCTACATCATATGTGTTCAAAGCCCTATATAATAAATATAAATTTATTATGACTATATAATATTACTATATTCATATATACATATTACTAAAAATAATTCATTTGTAATTTTCAATTACCCTTTTTAGTAACAGTTCTTCGTTAAAATCATTATTCATGATAAAATTGGTCAATTTTCAATGAATGTTTCGGTTTAATGATTCTCTTTATCACAAATTTCTCCTGGATTAGTAATTCTAATAATCTATAACATTTCATAAGTTTAAAGTTTTAGAATTTGATACACTTTTATAACCATTCGTAATAAATTACGGTCACAAATGAATCATATCACTTTATAAAGATGGTAGTCTGTATTGAAACATGAGTCATGTTTCAACTTTTCGATGGATTGAATAAAATAAGGTAAAATATATCACCTTTAATAAATCATTAATACATAATAAATATCATATATATATATTAAAGTTATATTTATTACCATCTATGTAAATTATAAATGAAAAACAAATCATATTTCTTCATGCAGGTGGTAGTCCACATGTATGCATGGGTGATGTTACTATTTTCCACTGGATGGGAAGGTAATATGGATGAACATATATTAAAAATGAAAAATAATAATTATATAAAAATACCATATATAAAAATTAAATCCATATTTATAACCAACTATGAAAGTAGGCGATGGAGAATTAAATACATCGCTTCATGGAGATGGTAGTACATAATTATGAACATGTGATGCTTTAGATTCCCATTGGGTGATAAGGGGATGAATAATTTTTATAAAATAATAAAAACACAATCTTAATATATTTATGATACTGGATTAATTATTTAAGGATGTATTCAATATATTTATAGGATGTAGAAGATGAAGTAAACTTTGAATGAGTTGGGTAATATGGTGAGATCTTCTTTGGGAGACCTCGTTTGGTATACACATAAATCCTTGTTACGAAATTAATAGGTTAATACCATAATATTAATAATGACGTGAAAAAATAAGCAGGGTTTTTCCTACATATTCATTGAGTTGGAGTGCTCAAATATTTTCAATAATAGAGGATAATAAGTTCTTGTTTTGAGTTATTGGAGGGACATACATATAATTACTTAAAATATTTAATCAATATAAATTCTCTTTCTTGTGAAAGTTTCACAAAATGGCCATATATTTGATTTTTAGATAATATTAGGTCAAATATATCTTCAACCAACAAGATTAAATGAGTTTCAGTTTTCTCAATTTCACTATAACAAATTTATTACTATTTTTACTATTTATTATGACCAAAAATGAAATTAACATTTTTACCAAATAAGGAATTTTTTATTCCAAATATAGAAAAAAATTATCATATAAATTTTTATAATTGGACAAAATTGATTTTAAATTTATCATGAAAATCCCAATGAAAACCATTTTTAAATAATTTTTAAACATAAGACCGAATTTATTCTAATTCATTTACAATTAAAAATCATTACATGAATGATAAAAAAATTATTGAATATATAATCTATAAATTTCATTGAAATCATTCATAAAGAGAGATTTATTTAATTTCTTATGATAAAAACAAAATAAGCACATAAAAATAGTTTTTACAGAAACATCTTTGTTTACCATCAAATTATTTTATTTTCACTTATAAAAATTAGATAACCAATGAAATAATTTTATACATGTGTAAAAAATACATTCTAATAATTTAATTATTTATATATTTAACAATAAATCCTATAGTTTAGTGATAATTTTCATGTTAATTAATAATATTTTAATAGAATATTTTTGTTCATTTAAACTTGGTGTTGCATTTAAATAAATTTATAAAATAAAAAAATATTTAAATAGAAGTATATAACAAAATTTTGAATAATTTTACAAGATAAAGGATCACACCATCTATATGAATTCACAATCATGATCATACATTAGATGTAAAATATTTATAAAATTTGGCGCCTCCCACACATGGTTAACTGAACAAAACAAAATCACACCAAGACATTAGGGATTTCCAATAGAAAAAAATTACCTTTTTCAAAACATTTAAAATATAATTTTTCCACCTTACTCACACCAATCCCATGGAACAAAACTAAAAGAATATTATTTAAAAATATCTCCTATTTTTATAATACCATTTCAAATCCCATTATCAAATCACCTCTTTTGTGTGAAATATCATTTTATCCAAAACCAATTTTTATAAAAAAATTAAAAAATCTTTCTTTTCATTAAAAAACCAAAAGACACCTAAAAACACATAAGGAGGGTCATTAGTAGTCGTTCGACCAAGATACCACCAATGAACCATTTAGTAAGATATATGCTCTATGATAACTATTAGGATGATGAAAGACCATCCCATCCTTATGGAGATACTCACATAAGGAAATAAAACCAATTCAATTAGTAATAATAAGGAATTTAAAGAAACATAAAATCAATATTCATCTAAGAGACTCAAATAGAATCAAGGCCCTCTAACTCATATAGTTTTCCAATAATGCATACTAGCTCTTTTAACCAATACAGAGTCCATGAGAACTTATATCAACAATGAAAATAATTAAATTGATTAATTAAACAATTGAAACCATAAACCAAATTGTCTTATACATCACCAATATAACTAGGGATTTCTAATGAAATTAGAATCCTGAGAAATCAGATATGATATGTTGGATTTTGTTCCTTGGAACCAACTTCAATATACATTATGATTACCTGAACTCATAGTCTAAAATATTAATATAATAATTATTACATAATGATTGTTCTTATAAACTATATAGTATATGATAATGTCATAATTGTAGTCGTCACACTAAAAAGTCATTATAGTTCCTTCCTATGATGGGAATCTAAAAACAGCATATCAATATTCTTAAATATATCTTCTATATCCAAATGAAATATTTTTATGGACAGAAATTATATAGGATATCATGGGTAGAGACATATTAGACTTTGAGGAACCTTCTCATGGTGTACTCCCTTGGAAATTTCTAGTGAAGATGACTATAATAATGATACATTCCAGTAAGAAATCCACATTTATATGTGTAATTGGTTGTTCATATCTATGGATGTGTGTATTGATACATATAAATTAAGATTAATATTATTGGATATTTTGAATCATGTACATTGATAAATTAATGAAAACCATGAAAACATATGATCAAATATATTAGGATATATTAGTTGTGTCATGAGTAATACTTGATTAATGACTAATGAAAGAAAGGAGTTTTCCCCATATTCTTTAACAAATGTTTATCTCTCAAGACTTTTGATGGAAGTGATAAATCCCAAATAAATCCATGGATATGGTGTTCTATTGGAAAATTTAGTTCTGAAAAAAATCATGGAATGAACCATCGAGAACAAAGGTTAATGGAACAAACATGTGAACTACTAGACTAGAGATATCATGCTAAAGTGGTCATATGACACATTAGGCATCTGAATTAGGTTTTATGTCATTTAAACCTTAAATTATTTCTCTATGGATATCTTAGTGTGTTTTTATATGTTTACCACTAACATTGGGCTACTTCAACTAATTTCACTATGAAAAAATCATACAGGTTCATAGACTAAGTGTATCTAGAATCTAAGAAAAATAATATAATGATTTATTATTTAATATGCTGAGTAAATATTATTCATGAGTGTGGTTTAATAATTATATATGTTTTCGTGATGGAATATATACTATCACTAGTTATTTGATGGAATATTTTATAAGTAATATATTTAATAATTATTTATTTATTATTTAGTAAATTTGAAATTTATTTGTTAACTATTGAATAATGTAGTGATATTTAATTATTAAATAAATTATCATTACTTTTTTATAGATAAATATTATGGAATAATGATAGATTTAGTTTAATGGACCAATGCTAAATAATATATAATAAATATTATTTTAATAAATAATATTTAGTTAATTATCATGTTTTGTGCATGTTATGAAATAATAATATTATTGTGATTATTATCTAAATGGGTTTTAGTAGGGATTAAAGAAATAATAAGGGGGTATGTGAAATTATTATTTTCTAAACCAAGAACTATTTATTCCCTACTATATTATTTTCAACAGTTTGGTTTCCATTTAATTTGGTTGTTCCCAAAAACAAAAGGATAAATCTTTCAAAGATCTATCTCTTATAATTATCTCAAGGATGGATGGTGATCCTACTCAACCACCACTCTCAATTTTATAGAGATCAAATAGAATACTTCATGAAGTGATTATTGGGGTGATCATAGGAGAATGATGTAGGTATTAAGATCTATCGTACTAGCACCCATAGAATCATATGGCAATGTTTTGAATTTATTTGACCACATATGGATCACTAATAAATATAATATATACTATATTCATGAAATTAAGTGATTATAATACATAGACACATTGTTATATTCATCAATGATTAAAAAATTCAACAAAAGTTTATTATTTAATTTCTTAAATTTATTATAAATCATTATGAAATAAAAAGGACAAGGCCTTAAATAAAGAATAATCATTTTTTTATGTCACAAATACATTCCCTTATATTTTATAATATTTATGGTTTAGTGTTTTAGAATATTAGGCCACCACTATTACATAAATACATATTAAATCACAAACTTAACACTTAAACTTAATATCCTTTTTCCCCACAAACAAAAATTTTATTATATAACATGTTTTATTCTCCTGACATACCTTTATAATTTTAATCTCAACTTCATACTTGTACCTATTAATCTTCAATCCCCTGTGAATTTTTTTTTTATTTTTTTGAATAAGAACAAAAATATAAAAATTGGACATAAAAAGAAATAAATAAATATATTAGTTCATGAATACTTATAAATATTTTCCTCTTTTCATGAATATACTCTGGGATCCAAATAAAAAAATTATTTCCCATCATATCAACTTTTCTTCCCAACTTATTTCATAAAACATTTCATAACAAATCCTAAAGAAAAAAACTCATAAAGGTTCCTTTTAAATCATACAAAACTCATTAAATATTTTTTTTAAAAAATATTCATTGATCCCTTAATAAGTATAATATACTTTTATTTAAACATAATTTCACTATATTACATTTTTAAATAATATGATTTACATAAAAACCCATAGAAATGATAAATAAATCATGTAGATAGCTTGGGACATCATCTTCTTATCACTCATAAATATTTAATAACTTCTATAGTTAAGTCCAATAATTATAATTTCCAAATTAATTAGAGGGATATAATAGAATGACCCATCTTTTGTTTATTATGTAACCACATTTCTTTAGTTTATAATGTAACCACCCATTCTTGAATTATAATGGAACCACCTATCCATGGTTTATCACAGAACCATCCATTCATTGATTATAATGAAATCACCCATACACGGGTTATAATGGAACTAAAATTAATCATAAACAATTACCAAGAACCATAACCTAATCATAATATGTGAAATCTTTTATAGTTATAAAATTACTCTTTAAACCTATAAGTAAAACATTTTCAGATATCAAAAATATCCATAACATTTAAAACCCATTTCGAAAATACATAGAACAAATGGAAATATGATCTTTTTCATTGAAGAAAAAATGAAATATTATAAAAAAATTAAAAAAATAAAATAATTCTTATAGTGGTGTGAGAAACCATTGGTTCCTTATACTTTAAAATAGATCATTCATATTATCATTTTTAAATAAAGAAAAAAACATTCCATATTAAATATGTAAAAATATTACATTCGAAAACCTTTGAATGAAAGTTAAAAATATGAATAAAATTTCTTTTATAATTCATTAATATATCCATAAAATTATTTTAGTAATATTGACATCGAAGATAAGGATTTTGAAAATGAATCATTAAAACATTTAAAATAATATTTTTAAAGTAAAGTTTCCCTTACATCCAGTCTGACTCTTCATGTATGTTATTTATCATCATGAAAAATAAAATTGTGTTAATTATTAACATTATTATAAACATTTTTAAAAATTTATTATTCTATTTTTTATTACCATGTTATATTCCATTATTAAATCATTTATGTTCCTGTTAGACATTTTGATGATATTCTACTCATGTATCAAAATGACATCGATACGTTGACTATGGTCAATGAGGTCATTATTACATCAAATAAAGAATAATAATAATGACATAGTTATCATTTTCATACATCAATTATACTTTTAAAAACAAATACAAATATGGTTATGAAAAATAAACTATGTTACAATCATTAAGACTACAGGTTGTACGTATGCATGAGTAATGTTTCTATTTTTTCAATGATCGTGATTGAAGAAGGTAAGTATTATATTAACTTTACAAAAATATTATTATATAATAAATATAATAACCATTTAATAAATACAAATATATTTATAAATCACATGCCGTGGTTATGAAAAATAAACCACATCACTTCTTGGAGGTGGTAATCCATATGTATACATGAACGATGTTATTTTTTAATAAAAATAAAGGTAAGAAATTGGTTGATATATTATCTTTCAACAATTATAATTTTTTTAATAATATCATTTATATTCATTAAATTAATCATTATAACTAGTCATGATAGGTGGTTATGGAAATAAATTAAATTTTTTCATGAGGCGGTCGTCCACTACTAACATGAATAGTAGTTTTGTTACCCGTTTGATGGGAGATGAGACGGATATGGGTTTTTACAAAAACATAACAACATTTATGTAAAATAAAGATACTTATGTTATTATTTCATAATTTTTGAATAATATTTTAAGGATTTAGAAGAATAAATAATAATAAAATAGTCGGTCAAATCTATACCACTTCATCAGAGAGCCTCCTTTTCTTGACACCTTAATCCCTCTATGGTTGGAATTTTTCCCAAAATAATAGATATATAATTTTTTAATTTATTTTATAATTCTATTTGGGTAGGTATTTTCTAAACCAAATTTTTCTTTACATGGGTTTATAAGTGGATATGGAGTTCCCTTTTATAATGAAGGGAGGGGTATTCTTTGAATTTATTAAAGTATTAAATTAATATAAATTAATTTTCATGTTCAAATAGAAAAAAATTAGAATAATTATGATATGAAAATAGGTGATTCAAAATAATATCATCCCCTAAAAATTTGAAAATTTCAGGTTCTTTTTCACAATTATTGTTTTTTTGACCCTCCATTATCCCTTTTAGAAATTTCCTTGATAACAATGTTTTTACTCTTTATGGGTCATGATATTCAATATAAAAGCATGATTGGACCATAAATAGACCATTGATGAAAGATTAAACCATATCTAAATAACTTGGTAGAATATAGGATTTTTGAAATTTAAACTAATTTAATAAAATGTTTTTATTATAAAATATCATTTATTTGATTTTTGGAAATACATTAAATATTAAAACATCATATGTCTCTATATCATGTACAATGGTTCCAAAATGAAATGTATTGGAAGATAATTAATATATGGTATTAATATAATCATAAAATAAATTTTTTACAGGTTTTGAAATCATTTTAAACCTTATCTTTTGGATTAACTCCATGGTTAATCCATTTTAACTGTAATCACTGTAATAAATTTTATCAATATTAAAGAACTATAATTTTACTTATTATTTTATAATTGGATCATAAATTGCCAAGATATGACATATTTTACCATATATTATCACAATTTTTCTTTTTCAATATTTTAATATAGATGGAATAAATTATTTGAGGGACACATATGATATTGGATATCAGGGGTGGAGATTAATAGGACTTTTATTCACCTTACCCTAGTGTATGCCCTAGGAAATTTCTAGTATATGATACTATGATAAGGAGGACCGCCAGTAGAAAATCCACATTTATATTTTTCATTGGATGTTCATATATGTGTATATTTTTATTGATCCTTATAAATTAAGATTATTATTAATGGATATTTTGAGTCATGTAGTTTTATATATTGATGAAAAATGTGATTATATATGTTTGATATGAATTAGGATATGTTGGGTGCATCATGAGAAATATTTTATTAATGAATAATTTGAATAGAATTTTCGCTTCTATTCATAAATATAATTTGATATCTTATGACATTTGGTGGAAGTGATAAAACCTAAATAAATCTGTACATGTGGTTTTCTAAGGGAAATTTTCATTCTATAAAAAAATAAAGATACATCATTCCCCTTGGTTAATGGAACAATCATAAAACCTTCTTGGTTAGAGATATCATTATAAAGGGATTATATTAGATATTAAGCATTTATATGAGGTTTTATATTATTTCATAATTAGCTTATTTCTATATGGGTGTCTTGGAATATTATTAGATGATTATCATAGAATTTGGGCTATTTCGCCTGATGCCACTGAGAAATAGTCCTAGAGGGATACAAAAAAAGTGTATCCAGAACCTCAGTTAAATAATAATATTAAATATTATTTAAAAATTTACGTAAGGGTTATTCTCAAGTGTGGTTTAATAGTTATTCATGTTTTCTTGACTGTATATATTTCTTCACCAGTTATTCATTAGAATATTTTGTGAGAAAAATATTTAATCAATATATATTTTATTCTTAGTGAATATAATATTTGTTTATTTATTATTCAATATTTAAATGGTATTTATTTATTAAATAATGTTTTATTATTCAATGCCTGATAAATATTTTGTAGGAATGGAAAACCGAGTTTAATTGTTCTATGAGAAATAATATATATATATATATTATTTGAAAATAATAATATTTAATTATTTATCTATTTTTGAATATCAAGAAATATTAATAATATTATTATTTTTTATTATAGACATGTGGTTTCACACGGTTTAAAGAAATACTATGGGTGTATGTGCAATTATAATTTTTTAACCCTATTTATACCCAATTTTATTATTTCCAATATGTCATTTATGATTTTAATTTGGTTTTGTAGAGTAACATTCACAGAATTATTACAAATTACTATAGATCGATCTACCAAATAATGCTTTCAAGGATGCAGAAAAGCCCCCCACCACTACAATAGATTCTATATATATAAAAAATTATCACTCTTGAAGTGATTCTCAAGGAGATCAAATATGAATAATAAGAGAATTTAGATCTACCTCTCGATGATTCCTATGATGATATTTGGAGTTTTCTAGAACATTTGTGTTTTACCACTAGAGGTAATATACACTAGATTTCAACAATGAAATAATGGTATGAAAAAGAGACATTTTCTGGTTCATTGATGAAGATAGAATTCATGAAAAGTTACTTCTTCAACTGTTTAAATTAATTATAAATAATTATGTGATGACCCTCCACTTTGGTTATGGAATTATCTAGTCCACTAATCATTGATTCAATTATTTTGGTCATTGTGTTTTTCATCAATGTTTATATCATATTAATCATCAATTAAAAAAATACTACTTGGGTATACCGCATCTGGTGCTTCCACTACACCCAAAACCCTCATGATCCACTCCCAGCACAACCTCAAACCCAATAAAAACAAATTACCTATAATGTAAATTTTAAACAATTGTTGATTTTATCCAAAATCTCCAAAATCACTAATAATCTCATACAAAAACATAAATCTGGATAAATAGTAAATGGTGTCTTTAATATGGCATCTCGAGACTTCCTCTATGAGCGGCACCTGAAAGCCCCTTTAGATGGGATTAATTCATTGGACTCTGAGGAAATCATCCCTCCATATCCCTTGCCAATGAACTAATAATTATAAAAAAGAGAGGGTGGAAGAATAATAGAGGGATCTTAACATAAATCCATTTGAGAAATCAATCATGAATTATCTATATTGAAGGAACATGAAAGAGGGGAAGAGGATATCGAAATTCCACCTCATTTGCATGGATGTAACTAAGGGAACCTAAAAGTGTTCCCAAAAATATTCCCCCAGCCTAAAGTGACTAAAAAACCTTCAAAAATAGGGTTTCCCAAATTTTCACATTGTGAACAAGGGTTCATGACATAAACTACCTCTACGAAGGGGGGGGGGGTGTAACCCCTATTTCTAAATATTCATGGTGTCACCCACATGGTCACATAATGAATGGTATGTTGCTCATAAATCCACTAACCCAACCACTCTGGATCCTCCCCGACAACCACTTTAACCTTTGTAAAATTCCCCACGTCCAAATAAATGTCTAAAAACACATTTTTGAGATGTGATAATGCTCAAGAAGCAATTCCAACCAAAAATTCTCTAAAATAACCCTCCACCATATAAAGATTTCAAATTCACTTCGGAATTTAAAATCAATAATGACATGGGTTGTCAAAAAATCCCAACCATAATTTTTATCATTCTTGATAATTCATCGAATTTCTTCTATCACAAATAACAACAAACCTTATTCATAAAATATGTTCTAACACTCTGTATTGTATCTCCAAACATCCAACAAGATTTATCTACACAACTCAAAACACCAATATCGAACCCAACAACCTTTTTGTAATTCCCATTTTGATCCTTGATCCTTATCAATCAAATCATGAATGATTCTCTGAACATGATTTCCAAATCATCATATATAATTCCATGAAAAAACAACAGTCAGTCCCTTCATAGTGTCCTTTTACTAAAATCACTTGGCCTCAAACACAAATGCATCACAACATTACCCAACTACGATTGCATAGATCTATAGGAATTAGAACATCGTCCAAATATACTTACCATGATCTGGCCCCAATACTCTGTAATTTCATGATTGGATCCTCAAATGACCATACCCACCATCACACTCCACCCTGATCAGAGATACATTCCCAATATGACACATCATCAAATCACATCAACACCAATGTGAGACTTATATTAGCACCTCGTGTTTAGTTAATAAGCCTAATTATATTTCTACACATGGAATTCATCCCACATGATATATAAATATCCAATTTAGTATTCCCCATGACTAAAGATCAACTTAATACACATACACACTATAAGTTATTACTCAAACTATCATTTCTTCTCCCAAATACATCCATGCAATCATAACAGCTGAACGATAGGAACAACCTTTCCTTGTATCCCATTCCTTTTTTATACCATAAAATGAATTGGATTCTACAAAATGACACTTCCCCATATTTTACCATTTGATTCACCCTTTGAATCACACTGTGAGCTATGGCTCATCCCGTGAAACATGTCACAGATCATGGATAATTCAATGACTCATTTCATAAACCATGGTTCAATCCTTGAAACATGTAAGGATTCATGTTTCACCCCATGAATCCTGGAATGAGTCATTTTATCTCTTACTAGGGCACCAAACATGAAACACAGATTACCAAACACAAAGTTGTATCTCAAAAACACCTTTCAATTTTGAATACACTGAATTATATCCCACAATCCCACCTAAGGGTTATGTTTCACTGTACTATAAGAGTATTCTACCAAAGGACAACTCTAAAAAAATTATCTGTCATAAGAATCACCCAAGAAGTACAATTGAATTGGTCCTAATCATATAACCATGAAAAGACACATCAAGGGTCTAATCCCTAAATACTCCATCAATTATCTTGTTACATGATCCCAAAGTCAAAAATCCATGAACCCAATACAATCAAATCCCACAAATCATCCATCTTATGATCCTTCCATAAGGGGATCCCACAAAAACCACAACATAACCACAAAATTCACAGACTAACCATAGGTAATCTCTTATTAAACCATTGAGGATTTTGAAAAATGGCCTATAGAAGCACCTGTTTCTCCCAGCAAACAAAATCAAGAAAAAATAACACACCATACAAACTAAAAATATGGTTTTCATAAAACCAAAACATATAATATGAACATATGATTTATGCAATCAGGTCACCCCTGTCCAAAACAAATACAAAGAAGAATTTTTTACATAATAATTGGAAGCCTATATTAAAAAACCCCTTTCAAATAATTTTACACATGCCAAAAACTCACTTGGGTTTTTAAAAGAAACCTAGAATCATAGCATTTTAATTAGAACAAAAAACCACCAAAAACTAAAATCAACCAAGAAATATCATGTCTTCCAAGTCCTTCTTTTAAAATCCATTTCCAATTCCAAAACCAATTGGAACTTGAGTATCAAAATCCTTGGAAAATCTTGTTTCCAAAACCTTTTAAAATTTTAATTTCAAAAACCATTTTACTTATATTTTTTTAAAACCACAAAATCCCATACTATTATAAAATCACCATATCCATGATCCATTTCAAGTAGAAAAACTCTGAAAACCATTTCATGCACACCATGCACCATAATATGTGTTTTTTTTTTCAAAAAGTGGTTTTTTACAACTTAAAAAAAAAATCCATATAGAGACCAATCAAACACAATCATAATCAATCAAACAATCCACTATAATTAATAATAATATAATCTCAACAAATAATATTTGAATTAAAATAATATTTATAGTATAAAATTCTAAATTAATGTAGATTCCAATTAGGCATCATGTCTAATAACACAACCCATAGCAATGTGTGTCATACCCCAAGCATTCCTCTATCAGGTTACTTATATAACTCAATGGATCATAGCTAAGAACTGAGACTCATCCCGATTCTCATTTTTTCCCACATTGGGATTCTTAGTCTAACCATGTTACCTCACTCATCTTATAGTTCATGATACTAAAACTATAAATCCCTGAGAAACATTAGTTTTAACTAATATAATTCTTTCTAGGAATGAACTCAATCTAGATCCTATGTTTTGATATCCTTACTCTATCTCTAACTATACTATATAATCCCAAAATAAGCTCTTATAACTCTTTATAATGCCCCATCCTGGGATTCTTGAGAGGTTACCAAGAAAAAACACTACATGGCCTCTGGAACACCTCCTTATATGATTGAGTCTAATGACTAGTGGTGAGGTCCTAACATAGTCTTGGGAGAGATTATTACATCTTAAAAATTACCTAAGGATAATTCAAAAATCTAAAAAAAATCTAGCTTGACTCGTTCCCATATGGGACATCCATAAACTAGTGGAATAATAAACAGGGATCCAAATGGTCCCTCATGGTCCAGAATAATAATAGAAAATAGTTTATAAGATGTATAAACTTTAAAAAAGTATAGTAAAAGATAATGAAATAATCTTAGCATCACAAATAAATCATTTAAATGGAACATCTACCAAAAAATTCTATAAAAGTAAATGACACGCCTCTTCAGACATCCTTCAAATCTTGTAATTAGTATAGTTGGTTGATATGAGTTGAATGATAAGTAAAAAATAAATGAAATATACTCTTGGAAAAACACACATACCTTAGTTACCAAATCATTTTCTTCTACATCCTTCTAAACTTATACCACATTCCCATACCTAAGTTCTACCTGAGTCGTGGGAGAAAACATGAATTCTGCCCACATACATCAAAACTCATTACGTGTACATAGGTAAGGGTGATTATAACAACCCAGTAGGTATTCCAAATAACTCAAAAATATTTAGTATTATTCTAATAAAGAGGATATTTATGAAATACTTATAAAAGGTGAATTTTTTTCAATTCATTACATCCACTGAGAAAGATAACATTCAATTCACATATGATTATACAAGTCAAGTAATCATATGATAACCCAGCCACTACGACACCTAATACTACATTATTTGGCTCCAGGTTGTAAGGAATAACTCACAATGTACCAAAACATATACCATACTTAAATATTTAGGGTATTATTCCCATAGAAATGATGTTCAACCCACAACTAAAGACTCAGAGTGGGGAGATGTCCAAACATTATCCCACTACCCAAATAATCAGGGAACGCTCATATGTCTTTCAGCCTCAACCCATACCTTATCACATGGAATATATTCATCATATTTTCATCATATAAAACCCATGACTCATCCCTCAGGGTGGTTCTTAACCCAAACCTACCAAAGAAAGGTCAATTTCATGCACATCGACCCATCAACCACACCAACCCATCCTTGTTTACTCTAGGGAGGTCCATCAGTCACATTAACCCATCCCCACAGATTTGGGGGATGGTTCACAAGCACATTCTTGTAATGTAAAATGGGTCAGACTACCAACATCATAACTCCCCATTAGGGAACTAGTCCCTTGGAACCTAGTCATGAATAAAAATCACATACTAGGGTTATACCGACAAATATCCTCTTGAAAAGGATTACTTACATCCATATAGACCAATAAATGATTTGATATTGTAATAATAGTTATCATAGGGACAAATGAACAACACCCATCATCAAGCATTATATCATCCATGTGAAATCAGAATCATAAGAACACAATTAACACCCAATATTTTGGAAACTGGGCCTCACTCACACATGGTAAAACACACTAAAACAAACTCACACCAATCCTCTCAGGATTTCCTTTAGAAAAACATTCAAATTATACCTTTAAAACAAATATAAAATTCATTCCATTCCACCTTACTCACAATAGTTCCATTTCCTAAAACCTATAAAACATTTTTGTAAAATAAAGTTTCCATTTTGAAAAACCAATTCAAAAAGCTTTCTAAAATAACTACTTTTCCATGAAACACCATTTTAGAAAAAAAATAACCTTTTTAAAATAAATTTTAAAATTTATAAACATATTTATTTAAAAAAACACATGCCTCTAAAAAACTATAAATAGGGCCACTAGAACTCATTCGACCAAGGGCCCCCATTGAACCATTTAACAATGTATAGTTTATGTTGATTATTATATTGAAAGAAGAACATCTTAACCATATGGGAAACTTACATAAGACAATATACACAATGTAGGTGGTAACACTAATAAAGTAACACAAACATAAAATTACAAGTAATCCAAGATACTCAAATAAATTATGGGCCCCCAACATTTATCCATTTTACAAAAATCCAATAAATATCCTACGTACCTTTAAATAGTCCATGATAACATAAATCATCAATAAAAATCAATAAATTAATTATTTAAATAGTTCAATCCAAAAAAATTTTCATTTCTGAAACAAAAACAATCGGGTTTTCTAAAATAAACGAAACACAACAAGCAAGATGTGATCTTCTCTTCACCCACCTATATACCCAAGAAACAAAAAAGTCCCAAAATATAGACTTGAATCGATGATGGATTTCACCCAAATTATAAAAAATACCTTAATAGGCTCATTAAAGAAACATAACTCAGGATAAATGGAAAATGAGAACATGAATACAACCTCTTGGTATGTCCTTTATGAGTCTTAGAAGAAATACCTTTCAAAATTTTTGATTTTACCATGTTCTTGAATAGTCATCCCTTTTAAATCCCCAACCAACAAACCAAAAATTAGGAAAATAAAATGAGGAGGAACAAGGGAGGGATGTTAAATTAAATTTCTGTTATAAATCAATCTAAAATTATCTGAATTAAAGGAACATAAGAGAGGGGAAGAAGAGATCCAACCCCCCCCCCCACCAAACCTTCCATTCACACATTTGAAACCAAAGGAACCCAAAAGAATTTAAAAAAATAAACCATCAAACCAAAATGAAATAAATACCTCAAAAATATGATTTCCAAAACTTTCATTCCATAAATAATGGTTCACAACATGATATACCTCTTTGCAAGAGGTACACCCCATCAACCAAAATATTCACAATATAAACTGCATGTTCACATGACGATCGGCCTACTTGTCATAAATCTAGCAGACCGACCACTTTAGATCCTCCTTGAAATCCTCCTGAACTACTAGGACATCTTCTGATCCCCAATAAATTTATAAAAACATATTTTATGAACTTTATAATGCTCAAGAATCCATACCAATCCTTAATTCTTAATAAAACCCCTCCACTATATAAAAAAATCAAATTCTCTCAATAATTTCCAACCCCTAATAACATGGTTCATTACACTTTTAATTTTTTCCTCATATGAAAAATTATGATTTGATATAAAATCTATATTCTATGTTAAATTTGTGTTTCCTTATCATTAGATAATTTTCTTATATTTTGACCACTTTTCACCATATTATACCTCCTGTCTGTTCTTTTTATCCAGTCATCATCATCCAATTCTTTATTTTTCTTAGGTATATTTACCAAAAACTAACCAACCATTTCTTAATTATGGTATTTGAATAAAAATTTGCATTTAAATTTAACATTTATAATTTAAAATAATTCAAAAAAATGATATAAATTTAATATGATGTTAACAAAATGTACCAGGCTATACCCAACCCTACCAAATTTCAGATAGTTTTCTCCTACCCCATAATAGACTAATATATTCAAAAGACTACTATATATCATATAGTTTCCCCTACATAATTGGTGGTTGAAGTTATTCATGGGACTGCCCAATCTCTGGTAGTTTCGTAGTAAACCATATATAATCATGGATATACCCAATACTTTACTATCCTTAGAAAATTCTCCCCCTACACTTCAAGTGGTTGATGCATTATAATAAGGAAATTCTATACCAGATTTTACCATATTATTAGATTGGTTAACCATAGTCCATAGAAGGTAAAGGATATTCCTGATCCTGAAACATAGAAAATATATCCCTATTTCATTAGAGGCAATGGTTATCCTAAAATATACCTCACATGATATTACATTGACCTTTAATCCAAATACATTTATTCATTACCAATTAGCACATGATAAAGCAGGTAGGTTCAAGATTCTTAGTAACTTTATAAGTGCATGATCAATCATCATTTTTTTGAATTTTATTTGTTTCATTGAATTTAATATTATAATATACATTCAATAACATAAATATTAGATTATATTTAGGTTTTATTGGTGGATTACTTTTAAGTATTATACTTACACCCTACATGTCATAAACCAACAGAGGTTACCCTAGCATAGTACCTAATTCGGCTTGTGAAAAGGCCCATAGTATATTCCTAATTATTATAGGATAAAAATAGTATTTTAGAATAAAATTACACCATTTGGAATGATTTCACCAGATAAATTTACAAGTATAGAAAGGAATTCAATTACGAATTTGATATGAACATTCCATATCTCAAAGAAGTCATAGATACAAAAAATGTAGTTTTATAATAAATCCCAACCAAAGGAATTATATATACCAAAAAACCAACACAAATATCCAAGAATAATTAATTTTGAACAGATCCAAAACATTAAAATTCATGTCCAATTATACTTTAAACAATAAATCAATAATAACCATATATGATAATTAAAATAATATAAGGATGATGTGTCTTGTGTTAGGTCCCAACCTAGTAGATAGAAGATGAATATAGGGGGAGTGAATTGTATTGAATAAAAATATCTATTTATAAAATATATTACATAATTCAATAGATAAATAATTAAAAAATTGAACATTAAAAAATTGTGTATTGAGTCATGTGAAGAGTATAAGAGGAAATATAAGAAAGATAACAAAAGGACTTGACAATAGTCCATATCAAAGTGTTCCTACAACACCTATTCACATTGTAAACTCAAGATCATGGATATACATAATGATATATACTTTTATAATGGATATATCCAAAACCCAATATTTTCAATAGGTTTAGGGCTAACATAGTATATTATAATGTAAGACCTAACAAATTTCCTTTTTAGTGGGTTCAAATCGAACATAATATTTTAAATGGAGCATATCCAACCTATTTTATTTCTAATGGATCAAAAACAATCAATGAAATAGATACCTTTTATTCAGGTGGACAGAACCAATGGTTCCATTTTATTGGTGGAATAATCTTGTAATTATTATAATTTAGTGGGGACAACTCTAGAAAAAAATATATGAAAATATATAAATTAGTTTAAAGTTATAGTAATAACACTGGAATTAAAATGTTATAATTGGTCCTTTAAAAATATTTTAATAGTGTATCTTGGTCATTCCAGCAGTCCTCAATAAAAAAATGATAGTATAATTATATATCTCTTTGATATTTTTTCACTTCTGTATTTCTTAATGTAATCATGCCACTATCTATTTTCATTGACCAATTGTTTATAGATGAATTATAGATTTAAAATTTATTAATTGACAATATCAATAATAATATTCACATGGTTGATTAATGAATTTTAATTATAACTAAAAATTGTTATAATAATACAAATAATGAAATATTTCAATTACATTAGATTAAATGATGCTTGAATACTAAAAAATAATTCCTACATTCTAGGTATTTAATATGCATTATCTATAAGCATATTTTATAAGCATCACATAAAAATGCATTCACTTTATAATGACATCCCTCACATCATCCTGATATTAAATTGGTTATATCATAATTTCTACCTTCATATATATCATATATTTTATCCAATAAATAACTTATTTTAAATTGTATCAAAATCTTAGAAAACACTTTGTACAATTTTGTTAGAATATATAAGTAATTTTTATATTTATAAAATAGATAAAATATAATATAATACAATGTAGTAAGTAGAAATATGGAAACCCATTTTTTAGTGTCATATTGTGAATTAGGTTACCATGTTATTATATTCTCTCTATGAAACACTATATGGTTTTTATGAATGAAGACAATTAAATCCTACACAAATTGTAAAGTGATTTTTCTTATGTAACAGTATCTTCCCAGAACCTATTATCATAACGAAGTGTCCTAGAATGTCATGGAATTAGTTTATATCAAACATTATTTTCCATTTTATAGTAAATTAAAATTTCTATAACTTCAATCAAATTTACTTTAGTTCTGTCCATGCTTCTCATATACTTGGGTCTATATGTCATAGATTATGTGTGTGATTCTAATTGAGACAAATAAAAATCTTCCAATTTTTATGAAAATCAGGTACTAATATCATAGAGTAAATTAAACATCCTCAATATTAATATTATAACATCAAATCAACCATTATTGTAATATCATTATTCATGTTAGGATTTTATAAGAGTTTTTTATGAGTTGTATTATCTGAATATTTCATATCTCTAAATACCATAGCACATATCAATGAGGCACAACTTCTATAATCATAATTATAAAATAAATACATAATATTCTAATATAAATTCATAAAATAAAATCATTAACTAAAAATCCATTTACTTCCAATTCAATATAGAATAAAAATTAATAATATAATTTTCATACATTAATTGAGGAGGTATAATATGATTTCCAAACACAACACTTTGCTAAAAAAATTGAAATCCTCATTACAGAATTCATATGTAACATAATTTTTCATTTGATCTATAATGTGTAATATATTAAGAAAACATAAAAATAATGAATAATATGTAAAGCTTATATAAAATAATACAGAGAGAAGACATAAGAAATCATATGATGTGTAAGATGATTTACTCTGTTAAAAAATATATAATAAATATATTTTGTACTCGACTAATTACATCATAAATAATATATTGTAGTTTGGAATAAATTTATAAACATAGAAGGAATAATATAATAAATAATAATGAATAAATATAAAATGAATAATAAAGAAAAAAATGGAATTTTAAATTATCAAAATAATTAAATCAAAGAGGCAATAAGTCACCAAACAATATCCCCATTTTTGCTAATTATAAAACGATATATCAACTACAAAATTAACGCCCATTTAAGAAGAATAAGATCAGTCCAAAAAAATACAAGAGAAACAAATATATCCCTTTATATAAACAATGAATGGAAAAAATATTCTCCCTAAATATAAAACAAAAAAAGGAAAATAAAAAATAGTTGAATAACAATTAAATAAAAATCAAATACATTGTAGATTAAAAAATATGAATCTCCCATAGTTAACCATTAATAAACCATTAGTAAAAATAGGCATAATAATTTTCAAAATGATTGGAAATATTTAAAGTAAAACTAATAATAAATAAATAAATTGAGTACATATAACCGTTAATTAATACTATAAAAAATATGGTAAATAAAAATTAATCCAGAATTGTTTAACATTTTAAAATAATGAAAAATAAATGCATAAAAAATATAAAAATAGAATAAACATATCATTATTCAATAGAATAAATGTAAACTATCCCTAAATTATTTGATATAAAATAGAAACAATAATAAATTAGTTAAAGTGATAACTAATAATGTAATAATAAAAGATAATTCCCTTAAAATAAGTATCTCTATCCTTGATAGAATATAATAGTGAATGTTTGTTCAATAAAATATTCCATTAATGGAAACAATAATGTTACAAGGATCCCTGAAAAAATTAATAATCTTCAAATAATTATAAAAATCTTTTCAATGAATTGAAAATAACCAACATTTAATTGCATTCCAATAAACTAGAAAATAAAACATAAAATGCATATTAATTATCCATAATGAAAAAAATATAATTTAATGTTCATGTTAGCATACCAAATGATAAAATTTTATTATTATTTATGTTTCCCAATTGAAATATACTTTATCAAAAATTCCATCCTATATCCAACCAAATTCTAGAAAGAAAGTTAGGATCAAATACAGTAGTAAAGGGTGTATGTTTAATTATAAAGGAAGATTAAGAAATAAATTATCTCTTATGACAGAAATATTGAACATATTTTAAAGAGAAATCACTTTTATCATTAAAAATTAAACCACATCTAAAACAAGTAATAGAATAAATACCATTGGTTTAAATTTAGTAGTTCTATTCTGGTATATCTTTGGTAATCTTCCAAAACAATAATGATAATTTACATCCATATTTTAACTACAATTTTCTTATAATATCTTCAACTCAACAAATATTTTCTTAGAATAGTAAATTTATTTAGAATTTCCTTTAAACATTCAACATTGGTTTTATGCTTCCCATTATCCTTTAGCACAATATCCAAATCATCATTGATTTATCTTAATTAAATGATGAAAAACATTTCAAATTTTTTTTGGTTATAATTCTTATCTTTCATAACCGTTAGTTTCTTCTACTCTTTCTGATACATTGAAATATTTTACTTCAATTCTAATTTTTTAGAATGAGATTTTGGGTTTCTTATGTATCTTTATTATGATCCGTATTAAAATTTGTTTATATAATTGAAATATTTTCAATTTCTTCATGATACTTATAATAGATTTTATATAAATATTCAAAATAAGTTTTTTCATAACTGGAATCAGAAGTTATATAATAATAATAATCCTAACTAACCATACAATCACGAACCAAGATGGGTCTCCATTAGACCCATTGTCCAACCCGGTTTGTGGAATGGCCCGAAGGGAATTTCTAATCCCCACGGGCAGACAACTAGTGCCTGGGTATTGAAAATATAACATGGTAACAATTTACCAGATTCCATAACATGAACAACCAAAAAAAAAAAAAAAAACTAAAAATTGATAACCAAACATTGAATAACAAAATTCTAGATTTAAATTTTACAACCAACAATAGAAACTCCAAGGTACTGAAATATAATGGAACCAAACTCCATCCCAAACACCTATATAATGTGAGGAGGTACATCCCCAATCCACCCCACCAGCATCCACAAGGTAAGACCACTAAGAACTTGAACCACCATCACTAGATGCCCCACCTTTTTACCTAAAATAGATACGAAACAAGATTTACACACACCCAAAGGTGTGTGTAGGGTATGGGCCAAATCCATGTAGGATCACACCCAAGAAATGTATTTCATTCCATAACATCAATAAGATAATATAACATGCTAATTTAAATTCATGCTCTAAAACATTTCTAAGAAAGACATTTATTAGGTAAATAGTTATAAAGGAATTAATGGAATGAAAACCATTCCACAAAAATTATCTTAAAAGAAAAAAGATAATTTATAAATAGCACAATCACTCAAGTGATGCTTCATATTTTTCTATATAGAACCACATCATGAATATTATAGAACCATGGGTAAATCCCCTAGGGTTCATTTAGCTCAAGTGGGACCCTAGAACGTCATAACTTGATGAAAGGTGTTATAGTAACCACAACCTTTGGTATCCTCATGCACAAGCCACTAGAGAGGAGGAACATCCAATGTTCTAGGGGTGATATAAAATCATCATAGTTTAGTTAGTGTTGTAAGCTTTAATCCAGCTAAGTGAAACTGGTACAAGACACTTTCATATCACAAACGTACTTGTTCTAGTCTTTCCACCTATATACATGGGATTCTCTTGTGCCTAAGTGAAAGTTCACATTACACATATCTCACCACTTCCACAACCCAATACAAATAATTTCATGGAAAATTACCATTTTTTATAAATCAAACATTTACTATTTTACACACACCAAGAAAAATACCACTTTGATTACATTTAGCATCACTTAATCAATTTCCAAACCCTCCATTTTATAACACATGAAAACACACATGTATAACTAATCAAGTCTATGGGACAAGACACTTCATAAACCCACTCATATTTTAAAACCATTTTCAAAACAAGTTTCTCATCATTAAAACATTTCACAATTTTCAACCAGAATGAATAACAAGGATAACATGCCCCAACATGTTCCATTTTCCATTGAAAATCCCCATTTAAACATAAACTCACCTCATGTTCCCTTTAAATACATTTCACACCTTCAAAAAAACCCCCAAAATGATCCATGAAACATTACATTAAAACACACACAAAACATAGCCATTCCCTTTGTTAAAAATTCATTTTTAACTTATAAATACAAAAACCAATTCAAGAAAACTATTCTCACCTCATAATCAAATCAAAGAACACATTAATAAACTCAAACGATCATATTAAATTCATATAATAATGTTAGGGAACAAAACCACCTTAATCAAGAAAATAATCTTCGGAAAAACAATATTAAATCCTTTATGCTCCTCAACTTCCCTACAATGAGGAAAGAAGAAACCCTAATCAAGATGATTAATCCAAGAAAATCCCAGATTAAAACCCTAAAGAGATACACCAATCCTGCTGGAGAAGAGAAACCCCAAATAAGAACGAGAAAAACCCTAGAATAAAAGAAGAAAACAATGGAGAAGATAATTACATTAGGGTTCAATGAAAAATATGAGAAAAACCACCCTAACTGTGCGCCTTGTAATGTCCCAGATCCGAGTGCCGCCAAAAGGTGCCCCGAACCCAGTTGGTCACAAAACCTCTACAGTATTTCCCCAAAATCCATAGGCTATCGACTAGCAGTGAGGTCCAAGGTGTGATGATAGGGAATCTAGGCCCTCATTAGTAGAGTATACATAGAGGAAAACAAATAGTAAATAATAGAAGCAACTATAATATCATACAACAGAAATAAATAGTGGGATACTTAAGTAAATTCAATAGAAGTAACAATATATATATATATATATATATATATGATGAATGGAATATGTATCTATGAAAATTTCCAAACAATTTACAATGTTGGAAATAAATACAGAAACAAAAATGAAAAAGAAACAAGTAATCTTGAGTAGCATCGCAAGCCTCATCTTTGTCTCATTCTCTCTATCTCCAACAACAATCAAGTACCTTCTAAAGAAGGGAACTTTATATTATCTACAACTACAACCATATAAGTTGTTTGGTTCAAAAACATGACCCAAATAGAGTGTGAGATGAATCCTTGTAGGCAACCACCAAAAAATATGTTCCTAACTGTCAGTGAATATATATAGTAGGTAAATGCATAAATGAAAGAATAAACTAAGAAGTATTAAATAGTAACCAATCCTATAGTTTTTGAATTATCCATTTACATTTATTATTCATCTTTTGAATCATGTAATCATAGGATATAGCCTAAAATCTTTATCCCATAGTATAATAGTAAGAAAATAGATGTCTCAGAAGACCATTTAAACAATCAAGTAAGACCGAGTCCAATCCTATTATTTTACTTGGAAGACTCCTCAAAATCATTCAATAAATCATAAAAAATAATCTATGAAGTTCTCACAATCTACCCTCTCTAGGATAACATAACATCAATTTAATATATAATGAACCTCTCTGAAATATCTCACAGTCTAACCCCTTTGGTTCGATATAGTATAGATCAATTACAAATGACCACCAGTGCAGCTCTTGTGGTCAATACCCCTTGGTCTAACATAACATCAATAAAATATAAATGACCAACTAGAAGATCTTATGGTCAAGCCCCTAGATTCCAACATTCATTTAATCAAATTATAATGATCACATGGGAAGCTCTCATGGTCTAACCCAATTAATTATAAATGAACCCCTAGGTAGCTCTCACGGTCTAACCCCTTTGAGAAGCTCTCACAGTCCAATCCCTCTTTGGTCAAACATTCACAATACATATCATATGCATTTCATATAATCAAACAAACCTCATCCTAAGAAATCCCGGAATGGAAAACAAGGTACACCTCAAATGAACATAGACCAAATTACCATAACCATCAATAAAGGAAAATGCACCCATGAGGTGTCCCAAAAACAAGGTCTGTAACCTTATGAATATGTACGAACCAATTTTTAATCAATAAAACCATTGATGGTTTTAAACAGGGTTAAATTCTAAATCAAGAAATACCCAAAACATGGGTATGTATCACTTTGATCATATATAATCTAAAGAAAAAAAATAAAAGGCACAAAACACCTACCTCGATGTTGTACGATCGATATACTTGAACATTGGAACATTTATCTTCCTAGATCGGTGTATATATATAAGAAGATGAAAAATTACCAACCTTGAATAACTCACAATGGAAAAAGAACCAGGAATAAAAGATCTAGAGGATTCGAGAACGTAGTAATGGGATTCTAACACACCTGAAGGTGTCACAATCAGAGCCCAGACAAAGAATTAGGGGTTCAATATTCGTTCGACATTTCCGAGAACTCATGTTCAAAACACGAGAATATGAAGAATATTCTAGATATAAGGCATGGTTCTGCTCCAATATATAAAATTAAAAAACAACTAAATGGTGTGTTCATTAAATGTTCACGTTGTATAGTAGCCTTAACCATCCCCCAACTTAAGCGGTCAACATGGTCATCACATGGCCATGTATTCGGTTAATACACGACCAGTACATAGATGTACGCAGTGACCAGGAACAAGGAATATACTCATAAGTAAATGTCATGTACATATAACACCCCCATTTCTTCATTTTCCTTAAAACACCCCAAAAACATGATCCATACCTGAAATGAAGATCCAGGTTCTTACACGCCTAGTGTTCCCAACCCCAAAATTCTTATTTTCCTCTGAAAACTCAAAATAAACTCAAGGGGTAAAGGTAGAACAAAGACAAAAATGAAGGGATACCTCAAAATTTCAAACCCTTCACACCATGTTCATAAGAAGACAACCAAATACCCAATCTGAACCGGAAAAAGGCAAACATTAATACCCAGGTGTAAAAATTCTCCCCCCCCATAACGCCTTCCACCCCCAGAAATCTACAACAAGACCTAGACTAAAACAAATACCGATACTCCTACATAGTTCAAGGATATTCACAACAAACATTGAATGATAGAAGGACCAAAAAACTACCACCAGGAAAGAGGCTTAGAAATTGATCTTTGGAGGCTAAAAAGGGATTCTCGCAATTTTTCACCCACCCTAAAATGTGAAAACACATATATTTGATAAATTAATGAAAATGAACTTTCCAAAACACACCACCATTCTTCTCAAATCGCAACATCTCATATACTACTAGACAGATCCCACAACACTTGTCTGAAACAAACAAACAAGATAAAATCACCCCCAAATAATATTCCCACAACCTTAATTCAACGAAACTTTTAGGGACACCCCAACCCAAACATTTACATAAATAATTAGATTGGGGTTAGATAGCTTTGAACGAGACTACCTACCACTGAGCCATCCCTCGAAAAGAACCCAACAATTTCCATGGGGTGGCCCAATCAGAATCCCCACCACAAGAAACAACCTATTCCTCGAGACCAACTCGGACACCAACATGGGGAGGCCAGAACAAACTCCCTACCTTAATGAATAATCTAACCTCATTTTACTTCTGGGAGATTATAGTGATACCCATGGTGGGTCTACCCACTATAACAACTATCAAGATTAGACATACTCAAGAACCTTCCCATGAGAACCCAAACATTGCCACCACAAGGGGAGTTGAGGGAAGTTCCCAACAAATGGACCAAGAAAACCATAACTGTACCACACTTGATTCACATATAAGGGTCACACAAAGTCCTTAAAAATAAAATGAGGAAACATGGAGATGAGGTTCCAAGACCCACAAGGGTGTGAGAACTAAATTCTAAGAATAAAAAAAGACATGTGTCTCTAAACCATGGAGGGACTCTCTCATATGTATAGATCACATCATAGAGGAGAAGATTCTCCAAGTCCACATTCACCGCAAAAGACCACTTTGAATGAAATAGATACATTAAATTAATTTAATAACTTCTATTTCCAACATCTATGACCATGATTATACTGGCATCCCTTACACTCCTGGGGTTCCTTACTATGATTCAACTTCACTCTGGGACCTATGGTTGGAGATCTTTTTATTAAAGTGTCTCCTTCCTTATAGTTAGGAACTAAATACCATGAATCAAACATCTTCTTATAGTACCACAAGAAACCAATCCACGGCATAGACAACTCCAACACACACAAAACACCACAACATCACCTACTCCCACAGTGTAGTTTCACACAAACATGGGCGTAGAAGGTAAATGTGTATCACCTCTAGTTATTCGAATGAGAAACATCGAGAGGAAGGACATATATAAAAAACCATCCTACAAAATGGAGTAATTCAAAATTTTGTAAATGAAACACACTTCTGTTAAATAGAGGTGGTCAGAAGATTTCCCAACCATCACCCTTACAGTTGAGTGAGAACGCAACACCTCCAAGAATCATCAAAAATAATCATTATGACTAATTGAAACATTATAAGGAGAGGGACCTTAAACCAAGTACCAATAGTACAAATTTATAAAAATGAACATAGCAGCCTCTTATGTTCAGACATTCCATGCTGGTGGCCCAATATGAATCCTTTCTTAGACAAAACTAATGAAATATTAAAAGGCCCGTAAAAGATAGTATCTGACACTGTTAACTGCAGCCTAATTCAACTTTCCTTTCTGAAATTACCCTCACTATTTCCATGTAGGATATTCAGTCACAATGGTGTCATGTTTCATACCTGATGACTTATACAACTCAATGAAACTATAATTTCTTTCAACTCCTCTCGCATTTTCTATCGTCATGCGAGAGGACTCTCTTAACTGAGGAAGAAGGGAAGAAGAATCATCCAATGAATCTAGAGAAGATTGTCCTTATAAACTAGAAGTTCTACCAAGGGTGAATCACCTATGTATACATTTCAATAGCGTATTAGTTATTTATGGAGGCATAAAGTATATTGGAAGGAAATCTATAGACCCAAAAAAACTAGACTATTGGTAAAAAATACAATGATAATACACCTGATGCATGTGAAAAACTCCAATTGTAACGGATTTCTGAAACACCTCTCAAAATAAACCACTAACCAGCACTTCAACCCAACTTACTGATGAAATACAAACTAGGAATATCATTCAAACAAGAGGGGATTTCATAAACTCAAAACACCCCACAACAACATTCCCAAAAGTATAAATTAAAACACACAACACAATCACCGGTTTTCAAAACATTACATTTTATTTTCAAATCACATTTAAAAATAAAATAGGTTTAGTGAGTTTCGTATTCCACCAATGGTACCTTATAGAGTCTCACACATGCATTTTTATCATGTCAAATCGGGAACCCATTAACCTTCCACATATATGCCATACATATGGTCACCCATGAAAATACCAATGTTTAGAACCAAATGTTTTCCATTTTCTAAGACAACAATCAACCCACATCACCTCTTCTCAAACCCACTAGTCAAAAAGATAAACTCATTTCAAATTTCAAAAAACCCCTCCTGAAAAGCATCAACCAATCAAATAAAACCTATTTTGAATCACACAAAAAAATTTAGATGAACAAAAATCATCCAAACAAAAAGTCATTTTCAAACCATATACATCAATTTCAAAACATTTCATCCCTTTAAAAACACCTTTCATCAGTTTAACAACATCCATTAAAAATAGAATTTCAAAAACCATATAAAAATAATTTATATTTTCAAAACCATCACTTTTGAAAATCCACTAGTTTCAATTATAAAAATCCGATCACATTTAACACCAAAACGTTTCATGAAATTCCAACCTTTTGAAAATCAATCCATTTAAACTCTAAAATCCCATTTTCCTCAATTACAAAGAGAGGTTTTTCCAAAATGATTTTTAAAACCCAAAGGAATGCATGATGCTTCTCAAAGGGGGAAACTAATGTCAATGGGTGACTCAGATATATGGTTGGTGGCCTTATTCCAGTCACACAACGGTCATAGATAAAATTATTGGGCAATGCCTTAGCTCCACATGGGCGTCTAAGCCCTAAAATCTCATGGAGACCATTGAACCGAATCCCTTTTCATTTCCCAAACATCAATAAACTACAAGGACCAAAAGACACATGAAATCCTAATTCCCCTGGTAATATGTGTCCTGTTATGAGGAATACTAGCCAGGAACCTCACTCGTAACTAGAACATAAAATCCTATCATCCTCAGCTCTGTTCTACCCAAACTCTTCACTAAGGAACATTACCCAAAGGAGACAACCTAATTTGATACAATTTTTTCAAAAACCAAGCTGGGTCACCATCAAACCTGGAACCCAATTGTGTCTTTTTCGTGACCCGAAGGGTATTCTTGATCCCCATGGGCTGGAAACTAGTGTCGAAGTATCAAAAACAAAACATGGGAATTATTTACCCTATAATATAATAATAAACAACCATAATCAATATAAAAAAATTAAAAAAATTATAACCTAACATGGAAATATTCCAGATTTAAAGTTTACAACCAAGAATAAAAACTCTAAGGGACTAAAATGGAAACAAACTAAACTCCATCCCAAACCTATATGTAATGTGAGGAGCAACATCCCCAATCCACCTCCATCAGGATCCACAAGTTAAGTCCACCTAAAACCCAAACTTCCATCAGTAGATGTCCTACCTTTTTACCTAGAATAGACACGAAACAATATCTACATACACCCAAAGGTGTATGTAGGGTTTGAGCCAAATCCCAGTAAGATTCCACCCAAGAAATATATTCAATTACATAATATCAAAAAAATAATCTAACATGATCATTTAATTTCATTCCTTAAAAAAATTATAAGAAAAACATTTATTAGGTAAATAGTTAAAAAGAAACACCTTGAAGTGAAACCATTTCAAAAACATTAGCTTAAATGAAAATGAGAATTTATAAATAGAACACACACTTAAGTGGTCCTCTGTATTCTCTCAAATGGCACCACATCATCAATAGTTTAGCACCATGGGTAAATCCCCTAGTGTTCATCTATCTCAAGTGGGACCCTAGAACCTTATACCTTAGTGAAAGGTGGTACAGTAAGCTTAACCATCAGTATCCTCATGCATGGACCACTAGAGAGGAATAACATCAAAAGTTCTAATGGAGATCAAACATCATCATAGTTTAGTTAGTGTTGTAATAATCAATCTAGCTAAGTGAAACTAGGACAATCCACTTCTGTACAACAAGTGTACTAGTTATAGTCTACCCGCCTAAATACCCAAGATTTCGTTGTTCTCAATTTAAAGTTAATATGACACACATCTCACCACTTCCATAACTCATATCCAACCATTTCCTAGAAAATTACAATTTTTCAAATATACCTTTTACCATTTTATACACACCATGAAAATTCCCCTTCAAAGACCTTTACCATCACTTATAAAATTTCAAAATCCTTATTTATACAAAATGTGAAAATAGAAAAGTAAAAATAATAAAGTTGATGGGCCAAGCCCCTTCCTAAACACACTGATATTCTAAAACAATTTTTAAACAAGATTTTCATCATTCAAAAATTTGACAATTTATTCCAGAAATTACAAATAAGGCTAACATACCCCCCACATGATCCATTTTATATTGAAAATACCCATTTAAAAATGAGCACAACACAAGTTCCTTTTAAAATACATTTCATACCATCATAACAACCCCAAAAACTCTTCCAAGAAACATTACAGTAATACACACAAAAAACATTGCCATTCCCTTTATTAAAAATTCATTTATAACTTATAAACATCATAAACACTTCAAAAACACCATTATCACTGCCTAATAAATTCAAAGAACACATTTATGAACACAAACAAACATATTAAATCCATATATTAATATTAGGGAACAAAACCACCTACCTCATGCAAATAACCTTTCGAAAATGGTGAAAATACCATTAGAACCTCAACCACACTACAAATATGAAAGAAGAAACCCTAATAAAGAGTATTAAATCCAAAAACCCATGATTAAAACCCTTAAAGATATGCCCAAATTTATGGGAAACAGAAACCACAAAAAAGAGCAATCAAAACCCTAGAATAAAGAAGAAAACACGGGAGAAGAGACCTACATGAGGGTTACTTGAAAAATATAGTCCAAACCTACCAAAAAATAAAAGACAAAGAGAGAGGTGAGGATAGGGTGGGTATGGCTAAAGCTGGGGTGGTTGTGAGGGTTAATCTAGGGGGAAGAAATGGGGTAAAATCATAGAGAGAGAAAATAACCCCCAAAAGTTTAATGTGCTAGAAGATCTGCATGGTTAGTCTCTACTAGTTGATAAACTGTGTGGTAATTGTATAGAGAAATATATATGATGGAATACATCTAAATAGTTACCTAGTTCATGGAGCATGTTCTTTCAGAGGCCAGGTGGTGGGTTCTTTCCCCTACCGCACTATTTCCTAGGTTGGGACACTGTTACTACTAATCATGCACAAACTATGAACCTTTTGTGCGCAACCTTGAAATTCAAATTTTCCTCCACAAAATCAAAATAAAATTAGGAGGAAAAAGGTAAACCAAATATTAAAGGGAAATGATACCTCAAAATTTCAAACCCGTCACACACGGTTCCTGAGAAAAAACAACCAAACAGACTCGAGTTAGAAAAAAGGAAAAAATTAAAACTCGGGTGTGACACTAACACATATCTATAGTCATGAGAAAAATATTTGAAATATTATTTTCATTTACAGACTCTTCAATTAAATCAGATTATTCTATGAAAATCCAATAAAAAGTTAATTTTTTCTTCTTTTACATATCTTTTCTCATTTATTATATTTCAATTTTTATCCCAAGGCATCTATATTTGGTAGGTACCTTATTTAAATATATTCATATCAAATAATATCAGAATTTAGATTAACTTTTCTTACTTTTCTATCTAAATAACTTCTTCTACTTCTTCTACCATTGTTTCTTGGAACCATTTATTTTACTCATAATTCCTTGTATATACTTCTCAAGTTGACTCAAATATTCACCTTTCATACTACTATAGGAACTTATAAAATATCTATAATAATCAAAAGGTATAATTGTAGTGGAATTAAAAGAAACCCTATTATTTTTTTATTACCTTACCATTATTTATTCTTTAACTCAATTTCATATTGATATAATGATATAATGAGTTCATTCATGGTATATTCAGAAAAAAATATTGAATTGAAACCTTATTGAAATTCCTCTTTTTAATTAGTTGTTGAAGAATTTTTTCAAAAAACAACTCATTCATCATCGCTTCACCAAGATTAATGTCGTATATATAACTAATTATTTCATGATCAAACATACTAATCATTTAAAATTAAAACCTATGAATATGTATCTTGGTTCTTTAATGCTCATAAAATCTGAAGTAGAAACATTGTATTTGAAAACGTGTAAGAAATACAACCCAAATGCATAAGGATGAATAATATCCTCATAATTTATAATATATTTACTATTTTTAATATATTAAATATATTTTATAGCTTTAAATTCACATGAAACATAGTTATTATATGTCTCTTGCATCTACAAGTTTCATTAATATCTTTCATTACATGTATGACCATGTTATACAGAATAATAATATATTATTAAAATATTATTATTTAACATAATAAGATATAACCGAGAAGTTAAATTAGAAATTATTAATAATACTAACTAACTTATATAAAATATATTCTTTACAAAAATATAAAAATAATTAATTGGTAACAAATTAATTATAAATTAATCTAAAACTAATTTAATATAAATGTAATGTTTCTTAAAAAAATATTTTTATGCTCACAAAGCAGTTTTATCGTAATAAATATAATTAATTATAGTTATTGAGTGATATTAATGTAATATATATATTATATATTTCAAAAAAATTGATATTAATTCAATATATTTTGTAGGTATAAGATAAGAACAACCCCAATTTTAAGCATAAAATACTTTAATTTTATTAAGGCACTTTTACTCCCTATTAATGGAGAACTTATTTTAAATAATTTTTTTTTAATTTTATAAATATTATATGTTTAAATATGCTTAATATTTTAAATAAAAAAAATTAAAAATAGGTTATAGTAAATTTTTGGAAATGTTCTGTGCAGTTTTTTTAAATGAATAATTAAAAATTCTAAATTTTAATTCCAAACTATTTTCACATCTAATTTACTTGTAAGTATGAATAATATTTTAAATTTTTATTAACATTTATTTAGATCAATTTTTATAAATTAATAAAATTTAGTCCATCAAAAAAAAATTCACTTTGAAATTTATTATAAAAAATTTTAAAATGATTTAATATTTTTAATTCAAAAACCTGCATTGTCGTCCTATCTGTGGGATTAAATTAAAATTAATTTCCATGAATTTTATGGTTTTAATTTGGAAAATTTTATTCCATATTTGGAATCACAACAATTTATAATTTTTTATAAGTTGAAATTAGATTTTGACCAAAAATATTAGTGAAGCTAATTAAAGTTAATTGTAATAATTAAGGTGAAATTAAGCTTAACAAGAGATTAAACCTTAAACATAAGGGATAAATTGAACTAAAAACATGTCCAAAATCCATTTAATGGCCCTATATAGCCAATATAATCCATTTTCAATAGTTTTTACAATTATTTCAAACAATTTGAATGTAAAAAATGTGGATGTAATTTGTTTTTCCAAAATGTATAAGAGTACCACTCCTCCTAAACTATTAAAAGGTCTCTTATCCTCCTACATCCTCACACCTCTCAGGATATTGTGTATTGATCATGATCTACCCATATAGCTCCTAAAATTCCATAAACTTTCTTATAAGCCTCAAATTTCTCAAAAAATAAATCCATGGAAGACCTTTGGTGAAAACCAAAAGGAGTTACTCGATACACTACTGGATTTGCTAGCTTTCCAAACACTTTTATACCAATGGTTCAAAAGAACCGTTGGTATAGGTGTCATTTACCAATGGTTTTAATAAACCGTTTATAAAGGTGTGTTTAGGGAAGGACTTCCCAATGGTTTGAAGAAACTGTTGGGTAATCAATGCTTTTCCCAATGGGTTTTAATAATCGTTGGACCCCCCCACCCAATTCACTGAAATAGTACCAAGACTCTTAGAAGTGCCTGATTTCCAAAAGCACATTCCCCCAACTACTAGAAGCGCCTGCTAGGTGAACCTCTTACATCTGATTAGCTGCAACTCCCCCATTCAGGTTAGATTATTTCAACCTGTTCTCATATTATCTAAGGATATACTTCTATTCTCAACATTTCTCCATTTATTTCTATATTTAGAAAGATCATGTCGTTTTGTCCTATTTATAGAGATTTTGTAAAATTTTATGATTCATTACTCCCTTCATGAATTGTGTACTCAAATCACTGCATCAATTTACACATTGTCCAATTAATGTATTTATTACACATATACATTTATAAGGGCATGGTCTCTTTCTTGTGTTCTAATTTTAAAGATTCATAGTTATTTTTTTAATCTCAATGCTCCAAATATTACAACTTCATGTCTATGAACTCGTAAGAAATAGTTTGTAATATTTATTCATAGTATTTCCTGAAAATCACTCCTTTCATTAAGATCATGTCAATCATGAAGATCTTATTCATCTTCATTTTTCTACACTATGTGTGTTACATAATAAGTATGTATCATGTTTCTATAAAAATAATTATATATATATATATATATTGTCACATTGTTGACTTATCCTTTGCATAATAGAACATATAGAGTATCTTCTTCAAATTTACAAAATAGTATGTGGTCCCTAATTATTTTTCACAGAAGAAATAAGAAATACTTAACCGTACAATCTAATGTTCTTTATGAATAAAAAATCTACAAAGGGAACTCTTGGTGGGACTTCTCCTTCTCCCATGTAGTAATTCTTCTTTCTTCATAAAACTAATTCAAAGAAACCCCTTTTAGAGTTTTTCTCTGGAACCATAGAAAACCCTTTTAGATATTCTAGATTTTACTTTAATTTATCATATCATTATATAAAAATGATATATAAATAGACTAGATAGTTATAGACCTCTCGGTGGTCAAGTACATGAATTGTCACTCACACATTGTTCTAAATGCCATTGGGTACCCGGGTAAATTACATGATTATATGTTTAGATAAGGGGAATCCCCATTTTATAGATTCATGAATACTCACATGACGTAGGTTGGATCATGTAGCAGATGATTGGGTTGTAGATCAAAAAGCTAGGTCGAATTTTAGAATTTATTGAGCCTCTAGCATAGTACTACTTCATACAAGTTGTAACTATGTTTTTCTCCTTGATACATGACATACATTACCATCATTAGGTTTATGATTCTGTTATTAGTTAGTATTACTGATTTGGTTATTTTCATCCATTTCCAATATTTTCCCATTGTTATATTTCTTCTAGTTTTTAACTGATAATATTAAAATAGTTCAACTTAGGTAATTAGGGAATAGTCTCCCCTAGACACACCAAAGGCTCTCACTATTAGTCAATAACATTTGTAATTTTGGTAGGTTTGATTAAGGCCATGTGTCCATCTAGGTTTGGGTCACTAATGAGTGGCATATGGGTTTGGGACATCACAATTCCTAGATATACTTTTTATAGGCGTTTCTAATAAAATACATACCTATATCTATTGGAGGTCCCTATAAAAAATTAATTGGGACAATATTCAATGAATTCACCCTACCAACCTATGATCTATGTCCCCAAAACTAGGATCCTTTAATCCATGGTTAAGGTGAAACTTGATGAGGCCATAACTACATTTGATATAATCCTCATCCTACTCCTCATCCTGATCTCCCTGAAGAAGTTAAAGTATAAAAATCATGTACTCCCAACAAGACCCTTAAGTATTATGTATTCCTTGATCCACTTCCAATATCTTACTGGGAAATCCTTGAATATATTCATTAGAAATTATATATCCTATTTTCATATATACACTGTATTTTGTTATGTTTCTTAATATGATTCTCATATAGAGTAATGTGTCAATTATGATTTTATATAAAGTAATCAATTTTCATTTACCTAAATATTTTTTGATTCAACTTGAATTTTATAGAATTTATTTGAAATGAATTATTGCAATTTTTTATAGAATGGATAAAAGTTTAATGTATGAAATTGATGGGATTTCAACCGATTTTCAAAATAATTTGAACAGATTTTTAGATTTTTCATTTGACAAGGCTTCAGATAGTGGTTGCATACACTGACCATGTTCTAATTGTGTTGGAATACCTTAGTTGAATAATGAAACAGTTAGCTATCATATAACCAAATATGGTTTCCCAAAATACTATTATGTGTGGTATCACAATGGAGAGAAAATGGATTCTCAAAATGTTGATGATCCAAATGATAGGACTAAATTGGAGAGTTTGATATATGATCGGTTTCCATTTATTCGGAATCATGAGAAAGAAAGGATGTCCAGCCAACAAGATTTTGATACAAGAACACATGATGCATCCAATGAAAATGGTGATGTTTCTAGGGTGAAAAAATTGAATGATGATGGGATGACTCCAGTATATCAGCAGTGTGGTAAAATGAAAAAGTAGGAATTTTTAATCTGATTGTTTCATGGGAAAACTATGTATGGGATTTGAAATACTACAATCAATTACATTCTTACCTGTTTAAAGGACTTACTTTCAGATGATGCAGATATTCCCTCAAACCACTATATGGCATAGAAGTTAGTTAATGAACTTGGATTCTCAAAAAAATTCTTTCTTGCTGGAATGATTGCAGCTTATTTTGGGAGGAAACTGCTAAAAGAAATGATTGTATCAAATGTGTAACCTTCTGATGGAAGCAAAAAAGATAACGGAACACCATATCCTATGCCACAAAAAGTAATGTGGCACTTTCCATTTATCCCTAGATTACAGAACCTTTTCAGGTCAGATGAAATATCAGTAAAAATGTGATGGAATAACACCAAGAGAAAAAAGAATAATGAAGATGTGGTTTAGCCTACAGATGGATTTTCCTAGTAGAGATTTGATGCTCAATATCGTGAATTTTCAGTCGACGTGTGAAATGTGAGATTGGGTCTTTCATGTGACAATTTTAATCCATTTGGGCAGATGCTTAATTCGCACAACACATGGCTGGTTTTAATACACATTTATAACCTTTCCCCATGGTTATGTTTGAAAAAGACTTACATTTTCTTGAGTATACTGATATCTGTCCCTTTTGATCCCGAAAATGATATATATGTATACATGAAAACTTTAAAAAAAGAGTTGAAACTTCTTTTGGATGTGGGTGTGCCCACATATGATTCACGTTTGAAAGACATATTTCATATACGTGTTGCGCTTATGTGGATGATCAAGGACATTCTACTTATGAAATGATGTTTGGATGGAGAATGAAAAGAAAATTTTCATGTTCTGTATGTATGAAGAATACTTGATCGAGAAGACTGAAATATCATCATAGTTTTTGTTTTATGGGACATCGATGTTTCATACCAATGAACCATCCATATAGAAACAATTGTCGATGATTTGACAATACCACGGAGACTGAAGATCCACCTCAGTGTATGTCTAGAAATGATGTGATTAATGAATTTAATGATTTTTTATTCAATTGGGAATAGAGTAATGAAATATAGGAAGATGAAAAATGTTTCCAATGATACCTATAACAATTGAAATATAAAGAGTAATTTTTTTGAGTTGTCGTATTGGTCAACCAACTATTTACATCATTTCATAGATGTAATGCACATTGAAAAGAATATTTTTGAAATTTTGCTTTTGATTCTTCTAAATGTCAAGTGGAAGACAAAAGATGATTTATGATATTGGCATGACTTGGTAGATTGGGGGATCAGATCAGAATTACATCTTGTCTCTATGAGAGAAAATAAATGGAAAGTTCCATTTGATTTTTATGTGATGACACCTGCTGAAAAAATCAATTTATGGAAGTTCTAGAGACTATTAAAGTTCCTGATTACTATTCAAGCAATATTTCAAAATGGTTCAATAGAAAAGATTTGATGCTAAAATCATTGAAGACTCATTATTATCACATCCTTTTGCATTTGTTGATTCCAATAGCAATATGTCATCTCTTGTCCAATAATGTAAGAGTCTCAGTTATTTGGTTGTGCTATTTGTTTAGAGATCATTATGCTAAGAAGTTGTCCAAATCCTTCATCCAAAAACTGTGGGCAGAGAAACCATTAATTTTGTGTGAGTTAGAGAAATTATTCCCTCCATCATTTTTTATATGCATGTTGAGAAATGAAAAAGAACAGTATGATAAAATTTAACCCAGTTTTCCATCACTTCCTTAGAAAGGGGGAATTATGGGATTATATACATTGACGACATAATGACTGGACGAGTGAGAGATGTCACATCACACAATTTTTTTCAATTGTGATTCTTTCTATGAGTATATCAAGTAAGTAAATTTTACATGTATCTCTTATCTTACCTCTTTTAATTTTAAATATTTTTTAAACTATTATTATTTTTATCTACAGGGAATATAAAGAATTGATATATATAAGTCTTCGTTCTTTATCTTTGAGAAGGAAAGAGACATTGCATAGAAAAGGGTATTCTGGTTGGTTGAAATTGAAGGTACCAATATTTCTGTAATAAATAATATTTAATTAAGTTTACTATTTGTTTATATTTTAGGTATCGATCTTGCCTGCAGACTTTGTTTTTGAGGAAATAAGAGCTTTGTCTTTTGGTCCTAATACCATGGTTTGTGCATGTAAATCACTTGTGATCAATAGATACAAATTTATTATCACTAAATGAGAACGAAACATGATAACATAGCATGATGTTGTTATTCTAACTTCCACAATAGACTGTTATGCCAGTTCATTGGATAATAGACCTCGTTATAAAATATAGCTTATTATGGAGTCATGGAGAAAATAATAATTTTGGATTATTACTCACATGGTTGAGTCACAATGATGAAATGTCAATGGTTTGATTCAATGATAGGGAAGGGAACCTTTATTGTTGATTGTGGATTTTGAGTTATTGATATGACTCACACTATTTCCACTGATGAACCATATGTATTGGAATCAATGGTGAAACAAGTTTTTTATGTCAAAGATCATCGCCATCCTAAATTCGGTGTAATTATTGAAGTAAATCCCAAACATGTTTTGGATGATGGTGATGATGAAGTTGACACTATCCCTACTGTAATTAAAAGCAATCCATTTATTATTTATGATGACTCCAATAGTTCAATTGTCAGAGTTGATTGTGAACCTGAATTTGTGGTGGGAAATATATAGAATCATATAGTTCTATTCTCACCTACATCATTCCGAGTGTGTATCCTAGTACTTACCTTTAAACCACCATAAATCTTCTGTTTCTTTATGTTTTTTATCAGAATGGTTTTTCTATATTTTGTTTTTTGGGTTACACATTATTTATATGTTTCTAATTACTTTCATATTTGTTTTCATTGTATGAAAAGACACCCATTAAAGAGATGTGGTGGAAAAAAGATGACAGAAAATAATCATCGTATGACACAGATTGGCATTCCTCCACTCATTCATGTTGTGAGTATTTTATTTCAAATATATATATTTCAATAACTTATAATATAATGTGTTTAATTTTGTGTTAAATTTTTTTAAGGATCCACCCCATAGACGGGAGATATCCAATGAGGAGGCTGATATTGCTCCTAGTATAGAGGCTGGTGGTAGGAGGGGGTGGTGTCAAAGTTAGATGATCATCTGGTGGTCTCGGTATTGAGACCGGTGGTATGAGGGCTTGTGGTGTGAGAGTTAGACGATCCACTAGTCGTACTTGATTGGACTATGTCCCTACCACAAACATATCTTCTATTCCCCATTTTGAACCTAGTGTGTCTTTAAGGACACATGAGATATTTAATCCTCCGATGTTTACACTACCAGTTGGCCATACGTCTGTGCCATCATCTTTTGCTTCTGGCTCATTATCTACGACCTATTATTTTCCACCTTCTTCGAATCCTTCTCTCACACAGTATGTGGATGAGGAGCATACACTAAGGGACACTCCACCTATATAAGATATTCCTTCATCTTCTGTACATCCAGTGACACCCATTGATCCGACTACCACATGTATATTTATATAAATCTAACAAATTTTTATACCAAAATTTAGTTTTATTATAACTTGTACTGATATTCTTTTTCTTTAATAATAGATTAATCTACTGATCAGAGGCGGGGGAGGGGGCGTACTTTCTTGTGTGTGATATGGAACTACCAGACATAGTTGATGGTTGAATACAATGATGATGGACATATGATTGATAAACTTGGGTAGGAATGTCAGGGTTTTTTTGCGACGCTATCCAAATACCCTGACATCATTCCGGTCAGCCCTCTCTCTTGGATACATCTGCCACATGAAGTCTAGGATAATGTGTGGGCACAAATATGGGTAAAATTCAATTGGATTTAATGTAGTATTTTTTTGTACTTATATGAATTAATCTATTGGGTGTCCTCTTAGTTTTAACTTCTCTGATGGCGAAGGTGAATGACGAACACGTTTAAAGGATCTAGTAGAGCTTTGGAGAGCTTATGAGTATGTGTTTTATGTTAGATGGTGTGATAGAGTGGGCATAGAGTTCGAGACAGTACCTATTCTAGATGACTGCCTGATAGAGCAATATCTCCAAATGATTACCCATTGGGCGACTGCCATATTTAAGGTATTAATCCCATCCGAGGTATTTAAATGATAGTTTTCATATTTTTCATTAATATTATTTATTTATTATTAAACACTATTAAGGAATCTTCTAAAAAAAACATTTATTCCAAGAAATACCTCCACACTTTGGGGCGCACTACTATGACAGATCATGAGATGCAGCTGGTACGATAGAGTGGTTTATAATTTTTTCTTTAGGACTTTCCCCTTTTATTATTTCCTACTTAAATTATGTGATTTATTGAATATTGAATATATTATCATACTTTCACTTTATATTGTTTTAATGTCATTATAGAGGAACAAATTGAATATTGAAGGATGTCTCCCTCGAGAAACATTGTTTTTCTTGAGTAGAAGGAAAAAAGATGGAACTGCGGTTAATGAAACGACTCAAGAAAAGTTTGTAAGTTTTAATTTGTTTATTTCAAAGTTTAATATCTATTTTTAAATTTAATAATCTATTAATATCTTTAACATAATGCCTTATATGCCATTGATTCCAAGGAACCTGACAATTTAGGGCAACACGATCATTTATTTCAGGTTTTGGGAGATGAGTACTCTAGTCGAGTATTCTGCCAACCTAGTAATAATATAGTCCAGACAAGGTATTGGTCATCTCCATGTATCCATTCTAGTACGACCGAGTTAGAAAAGGTCAAGGAGAATGCAAGAGAGTTAGATAAAAGGGTCCCAGAGTTGGAATAACATGTTCAAATAAGGGAGAAAAAATTAGGAAACTTATCAAAGCATTATCTTCATCACTTATACCCAAGGACAGTGCGTCTTGTTAGGCATATATGTCATCAATGGGTGCATTATCCAATGCACTAGGTGGAAGTTCTAGTGGTAGTCGAGATGATGATGTTCTTGGTGATGATTAGGATGTTGAAGGGGACGAGGGTGGGGATGAGGATGAGGATGAGGACGAGGATGGGGCCGAGGGCGAGGATGGGGCTGAGGATGAGCATGGGGACAATAATGAGGATGATGTCAAGGACAAATATGGTGGCGAGGATGAGGGTGATGATAACAGTGGTGGTGGTGATGGTGATCATGGGCAGATTAATCCATTCCATTTTTGAATTGAGTATAACTCTGTATTTTTTAACCTGGTTTTTCACTCTGGTATTGATATTTTTGAATTCAGCATAACTCTTTATTTTTGACGAAATATGGAATCCTAATGATGTTATAATGGTTGATGGGGTTTATGGGGCTTATTCAGAGCTCGGAACCCCGGTCGGTGTAGAAAAACACTATGCCTCATGGTTAGTAAAAAAATTAAGTCCATTATACAAGGTATCTACAACCAATATAGGGTTATATATTAGAATCAATGTGCATGATTTTCCCTAACCATGCACCAGGGGATGAACATCATGCACGATGCCTATAGTTTTAGTATAAGATATTATCACTACTGTTGCACAATTTTCCTAACTTGCATAAGGAAAACCAACCAAACACATTTGTATTATGTTGACACTTTAGTAAAACTATCCATGGGTCATATGTGACATGTACGAGTCAACACTGCCTCAATTTGAGACATGATGTGGCCAGTATCACTCAAAGTGTTTCACTTTTGTTTAAAATGGACACCCTTTTATGTAAAAACAACTCACATACGGAAAACCAACCAAACATATTTGTATTGTGTTGATACTTTAGTAAAACGATCCATGGGTCATATGTGACATGTACGACTCAACCCTGCCTCAATCCGAGGCACGATGTGGCCCGTATGACTCAAAGTGTCTCACTTTTATTTGAAATGGACTACATTTTAAGTGAAAACAGAAACTGACATATGGAAAAGGGACCAAACGTATTATGATTATATTGATACTTTATCACTATGATCCATGGGACATTTGTGATGTGTAGGAGTCAACGCAGCATCAATCTTAGGCATGGTGTGGCCGGTACAACCCAAAGTGTCTCACCTATATTTGAAATAATCAACATTTTAAGTGAAACACAACAAATAGTATACAAAAAACCAACCAAATGAATTCATATTGTGTTGATACTTTAGGAAAATGATCTGTGGGACATTTTTGACATGTACGAGTCAACCCCACATCAATCTGAGTCATAGTGTGTCCGAAACCACTCTAAGTGTCTCTCTTTTGTTTAAAATGGACAATGTTTTAAGAAAAAACAACTAGCACATGGAAAACCAACCAAAAATATTTGGATTGTGTTGAGAATTTAGGGCAACGATCCATGGGAAATTTTTGATGTGTAGGATAAACATTGAATCAATCTGAGGTGCGTTGTGGTCCGTACCACTCTAAATGTCTCTCTTTTGTTTAAAATGGACATCATTTTAAGTGAAAACAACAACTGGCATATGTAAAACCAACCAAACACATTTGGATTGTGTTGGTACTTTAGTAAAATGATCCATGGTACATCTGTGACATATACAAGTCAAATATACATCAATCCATGGCACGGTGTGGCTGGTACCACTCTAAATGTCTCTCTATTGCTTAAAATGGACATCATTTTATGTGAAAACCACAACTGACATACGGAAAACTGACCAAACACATTCAGATTGGGTTCATACTTTAGGAAAACTATCCATGAGTCATATGTGACATGTATGAGTCAACTCTTCCTCAATCTGAGGCATAATATGGCCGGTATCACCCAAAGTGTCTCTCTTTTGTTTAAAATGGACACTTTTTAAAGTAAAAACAACTTTCATACGGAAACCAAATGTATTATTTTTGTGTTTATACTTTAGTAAAACGATCCATTGGTGATATTTGATATGTAAGAATCAACCCAACATCAATCTGAGGTATGGTGTGGCCGGTACCACTCAAAGTGTCTCTCTTTTCTTTGAAATGGACAACATTTTAAGTGAAAACAACAATTGGCATACGGAAAACCAACCAAACGTATTTGTATTGTGTTGATACTTTATTAAAAAAATCCATGTGACTTTTGTGACATGTATGTGTCAACCCCGCATTAATCCGAGGCACGGTGTGGCAGGTACCACTCTAAATGTCTCTCTTTTGTTTAAAATGAACATCATTTTAAGTGAAAACAACAACTGACATATAGAAAATAGAACAAATGTATTCTGATTCTGTTGAAACTTTTGTACAACGATCCATGAGTCATTTGTGATGTTTATGAGTTAGCCTCACCTCAATCCGTGGCGTGGTGTGGCCAGTACCACTCTATGTTTCTCACCTATATATGAAATGATCGACATTTTAAATGAAAACAACAACTAGCATACAAAAAACCAACCAAATGCATTCGGATTTTGTTGATACCTTAGGACAATGATCCATTGGTCATTTTTGATGTGTATGAGTCAACCCCGCCTCAATATGAGGCATGGTGTGGCTGGTAGGACTTTAAGTGTCTCTCTTTTGTTTAAAATGGATACTGTTTTAAGTAAAAACAACTAACATACAGAAAACTGACCAAACATATTCATATTGTGTTGATACTTTAGCAAAACAATCCATGGGTCATTTATTATTTTTACAAGTCAAAAGAGCCTCAATCTGAGGCCTGGTCTGGCCGGTACCACTCAAAATGTCTCACTTTTATTTGAAATGGACAAAATTTTAAGTGAAAACAACAATTGGAATATGGAAAACCAGCCAAACACATTTAAATTGTATTGATACTTTAGTAAAACGATCCATGGGTCATATTTGACGTGTACGAGTCATCCCCGTCTCAATCTAAGGCACATTGTGGCCAGTATCACTCTAACAATCTCTCTTTTGTTTAAAATGAACATCATTTTAAGTAAAAACAACTGGCATACAGAAAATCGATCAAACGTATTCGGATTGTGTTGATAATTTAGCACAATGATCCATGGTCAAGCCTCACACAATCCACTTCTCATGTGAGGAACTCTTACCCCTATTCTAAAACACATGACATTTAATACGCCAAGGATAACTATATTCCCTAGGTCACACAAGTTCATTGATACACATCCATTATCATCATCACTAAGTTCAAAGACACCCACCCCAAAACATGACATTTTATTTTTTTTGGTTGAATTGATCTATTCATTTCGTTATTTTGGGTTATTATTTTCTAATTTCTGAATTCAATCATGTATGTGTTATAAAAATTACAATTTTGTATGTATTCTTCATTCTGTATGACATATAATTACGTATTCAGTTTTTAATATATTGTATTCATAATTGATTATTAAATTATGCATCCTTCTAATTATTAGTTTTTAATTATGTATCCTTATTATGTATTGCATTGTATGTATTATGTATAATTCACATAGCAGCACACAGAGAAGGCTATTGTGTGAATTTTATAGAAAAACCTATACCAATGGTTTTAAACCGTTGGTATAGGTTCTGTATGTATTTTTTTTACCAATGGTTCTAAACCGTTGGTACAAAAGCTTTACCAACTATTTAAACCGTTGGTATAGGGGTGAATGGAAGAATAAAAAATACATTCCAACGATTCTGAAACCCTTGGCATATGTGTTTTATAAGAACTTTATGCCAACGGTTTTATAAAACCGTTGGTATAGAGTCAATTTATTCACATATACGAACAGTTTATCTCAAACCATTGGTATATGTCTATTGTCACGGCTTACTAGGCTACGGTTTCTAAAACTGTTGGTATAATTTATACCATCGGTTCTCCACCCTATACCAATGGTTTCCAACTATTGGTATACCACAAATTTCCAGTAGTGGTAAATATGTAACACCTTTCCCCAATCTCTTTAGATTTATTCTCATTAATTACCCCATAAACTCTTATTATTACAAGATTATTTAATAAAAAATATCATAAATATACTAGTATGTTTTTATGTTGAAGTTACAACCTACGCATACACACACTTCATTCTAATGGGTAATGAACTTACTGTTTATATTTATGAAGAATTTCTGCCTCACGAAACAAAGTTGTTTGTTTTTCCATTACCACCTTTCATTGTTTGTAATTACAACGAAAAGAATGTTTATATGTGATATATATGATACTTATTATGTATTTATGAATTTGTAATTAATTTATAAAATATTCCTTTATACTTTATATTTTTGGAAAATATGATAATGTCATTTGTGGAAGGGTGGACTACCGCCTCCTAAAAGTGATGTGATTCGTTCAGATGATACATGGAATGTATAATATATGGTTTTAATATTTTTAAAGGTTGGGGTTGAATCCTCAATATATTATTTAATGTAAAGACCTATTTAAGACTTCGTAGAGTGAGACGCATTACATAACCTGAAGGCCCAAGGCCAAGGAGGCTGAATACAAGGCTTGATAGCCCATTTTTTTGCAAAAGACCCCTACATGAATAGTACTGCTATAGTACCCGCACTACTATAGTACATTCTACAGTACCACTGATGCTACAGTCACTACCACAGTGCCTCTGCCGCTATAGTGTTTTTGCTACTACAGTTCATCCACTGTTACAGTACTGCTATAGTGCCCTACTACAATACTACTACAGTAACCTGATAAACCTGTCCCTACCCGGATTTGATCATGGGTCTTTTTGGATGCCAAGAAGAAGCCTATAACACTTGGGTACAGGGTCATTGGAATATGGTTTTAATTAAAATTAAGTAAAATAAATAAAATATATTTAATAATAACTATATAATTACCTTTCTCTAAATATAATATATATAATTTTCTTTATTATCATTTTATGCACTAAAAAGTAATAACGTTGGTCGTGGACTATCGCCTCCTCTACATGATGTGATTCCTCTTACATCACAAGAATTATATATATAATTATATATGATTAAATAACATGGAATTTAGTATATAATTATGTTTATGGATAGATATAATGTTACTTAAATTCTTACCATAACGATCATTAGAAAATGGGAATGTTACTCATGTGTACATATGACCTAACGTCTATTTGATTGTAACATCGGTTCATTTTTCATAAACATATTTAATTATTGGTTTTAAAAAAGTAATTTTTGTATAAATAGAATAATTATATGGTTATTATTATTCTTTATTTGTTATATAATGTCCCCTTTGACTATAGTTAACCTAGAAATGTTCTTTTTGACACAAAAATTGAAGTTGGTCAAAACACATGATGTACACTTAATTGATTAAGTAGTTATACAAAATATGGTAATAAGTGAAATAAAAGTTATTATGAACATGAAATTGTTCTCAATAAATTAAATAATTAACATAAGTTTGTTATTTGGGAATATAAAGACACATGAGAAAAATATGATTCAAGGTAAGGTATTTTCATCTCACTTTCTACATCCTTGAGATAAATGTCATACTCACCATATACTTTTTTGTTTAAATGTATCTAATTCCCATTTTGTTATATTATAGGATTAATCATTTTATATTTCATGGTATTTAAAACTTTCAATTAATTATAATATTTCATGACTCTTATTATTTAAAATGTTTCAAAGTGTTATGGGACACATTGAAATGTTTAATGATTATTTTCCGTTAGAGTAACTTTAATGACCTTTCAATAATATTTTCATTTAAAGAAATAATATTAACATCATTAAATATAACCTTTAATCTTCCTCTTCTTTTTTTATTCGTGAACTTTTTCAAATATTAGTACCATTTTTCAACTCTTTGTTTCACAATGTGTCTTATAATTTTTTTTAAGAAAACTCAACTTCATTTCTATATATAGTCAGAGAAAATAATTTATTCTAAAAATCATGTTTTTTTAAAATGTTATCAAAATTGTTTTTAAACTATTATGAATAATTTATTAAAGAAAATATTAACCCTTTTTCTTTTAACCATGATATCAAAGTAACATATTGTTTAATTTTCGAACACGGCATTTTTCTAACCATCATACCATGAGAAATAAATATTCCTTTTACCTTATATAGAATATTCAGATTTACAAATTTTTATTTCCTTAAATATTCTTTTGTATGTTTGAAAGGTTACTCTTTAAAGAAAATGTTATCAAAATTTATATTCAATGAAAAGTTTTTCAAATGTTTTTTCAAAAAAAAGTATATTTTCCACAATAATGTTTTAAGATAAATTTTATAGTATTTCTATTAATGATTGATGGAAAACCATTATTTATACTCAACATGGGATATTTTATATGAATACAATACTTATTATTCCTTTAGATATTCTATAATTTATGTGGACAACTATATTATTTTTCATTCACTTCCTTGGTTCCTTTTAGTCCCCTTGAAATATTTAATTTATTATGTTCATTTTACATTTAATTTCCCTTCAGTATCCATATCATTTGGCATGGATAAGATTATATATCAAATCATATACCATTTTTTATATGGTGTTCAATTTGAATATTATATAATTATTTGGTGAAATATTGATAAATCTGTATCTTCTATTCAATATGCATATCTGATAAGGTATATTTTTTATTCAATATAAGTAATTCTTGGAATAAGTATGACATGGATTAGGGAATGTTTATGGTAATCCATAAGGATTGGTTACTAATTAATGAAATCACCTTGATGCATCAGTAGTCTCATGGGATGAAATTAGTTGGTGAAATCCCCTTCGATTTTTTTTTCCAAATCATACTACTTTAAAATTTCTTGTGAAAGGTCTTGATAGTAGAGTTAAGAGTGAACATACCCAATTGGAATGTAACTAGTATATTTTAAACTGTCTTATAAAAGGCCTTGTCAATGATGGTTTTAAGTACCTAGGAAACATGGAATAAAATAATAAAAAATTTCCATTATTAGGTTTTGTTATTATTCATATATGAGATTTTGTGTCGAAATATATATGGATGCATTTCATTTTTGGTTCATTGATTAAATGTAATGTGATTATTTTTCTTACCATGAATTATTTATTTATCTTTATCTAGTTATTTGAATGGATAATATTTCCATTTATTTACCTTTCCATTTGATTATTATCATTGATTAATTATTACTTTCGATGTACTTTACCCTTATTGAGAATTTGATCTCACCCTTATTATGTTTCCTTTCACCAAGAATCGAAGAAGCATAGTAAGAAATGTATTCAAGGATATCGTAGATGGAATAAAGTTATCCTCAAAATAAAAATAATTATTTTGAAATTAGTTTACTTATTTTTAATAAAATACTCATGTATGTATCTGGTTTACCAATACATATAAACTCTTAGGTACTTATAGATTTGATTCCTTGTACCCACTCTAATGTAGTGGTAGAACAAACCTAATCCAAGATTTTTGGGATGAGTCACTATAGTTCGTATCAAAGTATGTTTAGTAGAAACTTTGGAAATAAGATTTAGAAAACATATATTAGATAACATAGATCTAAGGTAGAATTTTATGATTAGTATGGAAGAAAATCCTTAATTTTTGTAAGGTAGAAATTATGTGGTTCTTTCAATAAATGAAAACTTAACTAGATAAAACATGTGGGTGTGGTTTTGGCATAAATAAAACTTTGGGTAACAACTCTAACAAGGTGTGTTCATCCTGACTCAGGTTAACCTGGTACATGACAACACGCCTTTATGCAAACCTAGTTTGAAACTCTTGGGGGGTACACATAAGATAATTTTCATTCTATTTGAAACACATTATGAAGGATTCTGAAAATTAATAACCTATGTTAAACCTAATTTGTTTTATATTGAAGATAATGTGTCATGATTTAGAAATCCTATAAATGATATTATGGATAAACCCTATACTAAGTAAGGACATATGTGGAAATTAATGGGTAATATATTTATGTACTGGGGGTGTATTGAAAAATATATATAAAAGGCTACATAGTGATTAACCTTATTTCAAGGATTTCAATCATATTTTTTTTGGAAAATATATTAATCCAGTTTTAGAAAAATAAAAATTGTATTCTATGTGACAAGAAATCCAATATAGAAAGGTTGTGGGAATTGAACCCATGAATAGTGGAATAAAATGGTTTAATGCCAACCACTAACCTATGTAATGTCCTGATTAAGATTTCATCATTTTTTGCTAAAACATTTGATGAAAAAATACTAATAATGAACCAGTAGTGTAAATTTTTATGATTATAGATTAATATATTAACTATGTGGATTTTGAGACTAGTTGGAGACCAATAGTTAAACATTTCACTCTTTTATGTACTTTAGGGTCCAATAAAATTATATTTTTATTCCTTGGTAATCAATGTTTATTTCTGGATATCTAATTTATAAAGTAATATTTGAATTGGAATTTGATCAAAACATAACCAAAAGATGGAATTGTTCATATGAAATCAAAACATATTATAAAATTAAATTTCCTTACATTCATAGGAAGTAAAAGAATTTCTCAACATTAGTAAATTGATCTTAATTTTTTTCCCTAATAACTTAATTTATTTTGAAATGAGGGTCTTCTAAATAATTTCAGATTTATTTATTTGAGGCCCTAAACATTACCTTGATCATTTAATTATTTTAATTTATTACCTTAGTCACTCCCTATATATATTTACCCATTTCCTCCAAGTAAGTATAATTAAATTATACTAATGTTCTCCAACATAGATACTTTATTATATGTTAGTCCATGATAACTTTGTACTTCCAATTATCTATTTTCCATAGAATATTTCAGGAACACTTCTCATGATTTTTGATTTCAACATAGAAAAAAATCAAACAATCTATTAGAAATTTAAAATTTATATTGAAAAGATACAATTTAATTATGTTGGGGATAATGTAATACCCAAAATATCTAAAGTAGAAACATTATATTCGATATCATGTCTGAAATGAAAAACCAAGTACAAAAGAATATATAATATCCCCACAATTTATAATATATTTAATATTTTAAATAAATTAAATATTTTTTGTTGATATCAATTGATGCGACACTAAGTTATCATAATTCACATGAAACAATGAGTCTTTTTGATGGATTACATTACACACAAGACTGAGTTTTACTAAACTATAATATATTTAAAAAATATTATTATTTAATATAATAAGATATAAACTAGATGTTAAATAAGTATTTATTAATAATATTTACTAACTTATGAAAATCTATGGTTGACACAAATATAAAATTAAATTATTAGTTTCAAATTAATTTGAAATGAATATAAGAACCAGTTGAATATAAATGGATTGTTTTCATAAAACTATTATTATACTCACAACATCGTTTTACACTAATAAATTAAATTAATTGAAATTATTGAGTGATGTTAACATATTATATATTTTATATATTCAATTAAATATTTTTTTCATTCATCCAATAGATTTGGTAGGCATAAGATAATAATAACCCAAATTTTTCACATATATTACTATATTTTTATTAAGGCACATTTATTATATTCTAAAGGTGAACCCACATAAAAAAATAAAGGGAACTTGTATAAATAATATATTTCAAAAAAAACTTAATATTTTGAATTTAAACATAAATATTATGATATAATGTATTTTTGTATTTTTCTATAAAGTTTCATTTTTAATGAATAATGAAAAATACTAAATTTTAATTCAATACTATTTTTTCATCTAATTTATATAGGATATTAAATTATATTTTAAATTGTTTTTAATGAATTATTAAATATTTTCCAAGTAATCCAAATTATTTCATTTGAATACATTTTATATTAAATTTGTATATAAAAAACAGAAAACTTTTGAATGTTTTTACTTTAAGACCCCTCATTTTCGTCCTATATACTGGATTAAATTATATGTTCATATTTATACCATATAATCTATTTCATTGAATTTAGTCCATTATTTCATCCATGTTTAATAGGAAAAACATGGGTGGAATTTCCTTTTCCAAAAATTACAAGTGTGCCACTTCTCCTCTATCATAAAAAACCTGCTATCCTCTCCTATCCTCACACCACAAAATCCACTTTGGATTCACAAATATAAGATATCATAGTGCCTAAACATCCCTAAACTCATTCTAGATGCTTGAAATTGGTCAAAAATACATCCATTGAATCCCATTAGGTTAGAGAAAAAGAAGTTACATGATTAAGAGGTAACAAATTTATTGTTTCTACCTACCCTTACACACACTTGCATATAATTGGTAACAAAATTACCCTTTACGTGTATGGTAAATTACCTCCTCACTAAAAGAGTTTGTTTTCCTTTACCACAATTCATGGATGGGAATTATGATGGACATGTAGATAATATATAAAATATATGATACTTATTATATCTTTATGGTTATGTAATTATTTTATAACACATATGTTTATACTTTCCATTTTGTGTAAATACAGTAACAGTGTTCATGGAAGTGTGGACTACAACCTCTAAAAAAAGATCTGATTTGATCACAAGATACATGGAATATATAATATATTGTTTAATTAAACATATGTGACATAAAAATATATATGATATTCATGAAATAATTACCTCTCTATAAATATAATATATATCATTTTCTTTATTACCCTTTTACGCATTAAAAAGTGATAACATTGGTCGTGGATGTGTGGGCTAACAACTTATCAACAATATGTGATTAATTTTAAATTACATAAATAATATATATTAGTGTATATGATTAAATAATAGCTTATTTAATATATAATTATCATTATGTATAGATATAGTGCTACTTTTCTTCTTTCCATACTGATCATTGAAAAATGGGAACGTTACTCATGCGTGTGTATGGTATTCTATCTCCATTATTGTAATATTGGTTCATTTTTAATCCACATATTTAATTATTGGTTTTAAAATTATAATTTATTTATAAATATAATAATTATTTCCTGATTATTATTCTTTAGATGTTATATAATGACCCCTTTGAACATAATTGGCCCACAAAAGTTGTTTTTGGTGCATAGACTGAATTTTTTCAAAACACACTATGTAAACTAAATTGATTAAGTTGTTTTATAAAACATGGTAATAAGTGAAATAGAAATTTTAATAAAAAAATTCTATCAATAATGTAAATAATTAACATAGGCTTATTATTAGGAAATATAAAAACATACAACACAAATCAGATGTAGGATAAAGTATTTTCACCTCACTTTTTAAATAACTGAGATAAATTTTATATTCATAGATTAATTATTTTGTGTGATTAATATACTATACCTTTTTATATATTATACCATTAATAATTTTTTCATTCATAGAATTTATAACTTTTATTTAATTTTATTCCTCTATAAGGTTTATGATTTAAAATGTTTCGATGTGGTATGGGACACTTTGAAATGTTTAAGGATTATTTTCCTCAAGAATAATTTAAATGATCTTTAAATGGTACTTCCATTAAAGGAAATTATATGACCATTTTTCAATATAACATTCCATCTTCCTCTCTTCTGGTTAATCATGACCTTTTTCAATTATTATTACCATTTTTCAACTATTTAGTACTCATAATGTTATAGAAAATATTTTTAAGAAAACCCAACTTCATTTTTCTTTTTAGCCTGAGAATATATTTTCATCTAGAATCCATGTTTTATTAAAATTCATTCAAATTTTTTTTATCCATTTCAAAATTATTTAGTAAATATATTTTTATTCTTTTTTACTCATGTTTTCAAGGGAATATTATTTTCGCTTTCTTAATGATGAATTTTTCTAACCTTTTTACCATGAAAATGGTATGTTATTTTTACCTCATAAGACATATACAGATTTACCTTCCCTCATTTATTTGAAGATTATTTTTCATGTTTAAAAGTATACTTTTTATAGGAGTTTTTGTCAAAAGTGATTTTCAAAGATGTTTTTTTCAAAATGTTTTTCAAAACAAATTAATATTTTCATAAAGAACGTTGTTAAGATGTATTTTATAGTATTTGTATTCATAAATAAAAATAACCCTTTGTTTTTACTCCAGTTTGGATATTTTGAATTGATATTATATTCAATATTCCTCTAGATAGTTTATTATTTATTTTTATATGTATAATATTCACATTAACTTCCTTGATTCATTTTAGTCACCTTGAAATATTCAATTTCCCATGATTATTTTACATTGAATTTCCCATATGTGTCCATTTAATTTTTCATTGATAGGATTATTTCCTTAACCATATAATATTTTTCTTACGGTTTTCACATTGAATTTTATGTAATAATTTGGGGAAATACTTATAAATACATTTCTTCTATTCAATAAGGATATTTGAAAAGGAATATTATTTATTAGATATGTGGAATAATTTGGACATGTACGACATGGGTTGGAGGTCATTTGGGATATGAATTACAGGTTGGGGACTAGTTAATGAAATCCCCTTGATGAATCAGCAGTATCATTGGATGAAATTAGTTCACAACAAACCCTTCGAGTTTCTTTCCAAATCAGAGTAGTTTAAATTATCTTATGAAATTTATTCACTGTAGATTTATGGTTGTAAAAACCAATTTTTTATAGCCTTTATTCTTTAAACCATCTTGTGAAAGGTTTTGGTGTTAAGGGTTCCATGTACCTAAGAAACATGGTATCCAATAAATAATAATTTCTTTAATTTAGTTTCTGTTATTCTTCATCCAGGAGATTTTACATTGACATATCAATGGATACATTTCATTTTCTATTTATTGATTAAATAGAATGTGTTTTAGTTTCTTACATTGATATATTTATTTTTCATTATCATGATATTTTAATGGAATGTGATTACATTTATCTGCCTTGTCACATGATTATTCACATTGATTTATTATCGCTTCAGTTTTACATTACCCTTATTGAGCATTTGAGCTCACCTTTATTATGTTTCATTTCCTGAGGAATAAAAGTAGTGTACTAAGAAATATATGAATGGATAACATTGATGCGATAATGTTATCCTCAAAATAAAAAAATATATGATGTAATTAATCTATTTATTTTTAATACAAGACTCGTGTATGTCTTTGGTTTAAGAATACTACTAAACTCTTTAGTACTTTGCGATTTGATTCATTATAATCATGCCAATGTAATGGTGGTAGACACTGGCTCTAGGCTTCTGGGTTCGGGTCTCTACAGGTTCTCTATAAATTTTTAGTACATTAATGGGTGACTTTTAAGGATCTCAAAATATCATATGTTGTTTTACAGGAAGAAATATGACTATAAAAGCTTTTACTAAGAAAACAGTAAATAAAATTAATAACTATGTAAATAAAAATATATTTAGTAGCATCATTAAAAACCAAAGTATCAGGTTCAACATTTGGTTACTTGAAAGGTCTATAAATTATGGCCCAATATGCAATACCTATATTCTTCAAAAACACTTCTATTTTTCATTTAATAACCAATGTCACTATCATTAAAATGAGGTTGTTTGAGAGAATTTTAATTTTCAACCTCCTGAATAGACATAAGTAAAAATAATATATTAACCATAGACTATTAAGTATAAAATAAATATTAGTAAAAAATATCAAAAATTAAAATTTAATAAAAACAAGTAAAAATATACTACAATAAAAAATAGAGAATATAAATCAAAAAACTAACTTAAAAGTGATTTTATTGATACTACATGTAGTGGAATCTGGTGAAGAAGTAACCAAAAATATCCCCTCAAGTTTTAGGCTCTAATACTAATTATTATTTCCCAACCAATAAAATGTTATATAAAAAGTAGGGGTGAATTGAATTTCCTTAAAAAATATGAGTGTTAAATATACGACAAAATTTTATGGATAAGGAATAAAAAATTAAAATATAAAAAAGTGTGTTGCGAGTCATAGGAGGAGTGAGCATAAATATGAAAAATATAATAAATTAATTTCATATTTTTTTAAGATAAAAGTGATCCCACATATACTCTTTACACTCTCAACACAATAGCACCGAGGTTCACTATGATATATACATTAAAATTGGTTCTTCAAAAACCCAATATTTTTCAACAGGTTGAAACCTAACCAAGTATATTATGTTGGAAAACTATTCATGTTTCATTTTTAGTGGATGTATATAGAAACTAGACATTATAAATAAGTGGACCTAGCCTGGTACCTTTAAAAATGATACAAAACTATTGAAATAGCTTTCATTTAGTTAGGTGGATAGAACCAATGGAACATTTTAATTAGAGGTAAAATAATGTAAGAATTACAATGAAAACTCTAGGAAAAATCAAAAAGAGAAACCAGCTTGATGTTTTATTCACAATAATGGCATTAAAATCATATTAACAAACTATAAAAAATATTTTAACAATGTATCTTGGTTATTATAATAGTCCTAAAAAATCAATAGTGGTGAAATAATTTATATCTTCAATGTTGAGGTACTTTAGAATTTAGTAATTGAATCATGTCACTATTTAGTTTCTTCATCCTCTTATTTATAATGAATTTATCACTAGGTAATTAATTAATTAATTATATCTATAATCTTATTTAAAATGGTGTTTCCTAGTTTTTTATTATAGCTATCAATGGATAGAATAATATAAATAATGAAATATAATTATTTCCTTCATTTAAATATTGTGTGATGTTGATAAAATCCTTCTCATGTTTCATGTATTTAAGAATAATTATCTTTAAATATATTCTTATTACACCACTAAACAATTTTTTCACTTTATAACAACATCTCAAACATAATCATAATATTTTTAGTGGTATATCTTAATTTTACCCTTCATACAATTGTATTTGGGTCTTCCAGTCAATAACTTCTTTTTCCTAGCATAAAAATATTTTAAACCACATCAAATATAATTATATATTTTATAATTATTTAAAAAATTGATAAACAATATAATAAAAAATAATAAGTATAATCAATTAAACATATAAAAACAAATGTGGTATAGAGTGTTGTAACACCAATAACATTATTATTACCTCTTATTCTCTCACTGAAACTCTAGATGGTGTTATCACTATATAAGCTTCTGTTTTTTGTGAATGAATCCAATATAATTATACATAAATCATAAATTGATGATTCATATCAAATATAATTTATCAAAATCATATAATTCGAATAAATAATATTATCATGTCAGGAGTTTAATTCATATCAACTAATTCATATTGCTTAATATATGGTTGACCTCTCTTTTTGGATTTATAGTAAATGTTACTTCAATAATTTTGATTGCATGTACTATAGTTGAATCCAAGCTTCCCAAATTCTTGAGTTTTTACTTATGAATCCACAATGTTTAAGACTATGAAAATAATTCTGTATAAGACTAGAAGAATCATATTACTATTTCTCAAATTGTGTAATTATATCATAGATAAAGTAAACCTTCCATAATCTTAATATCCTAACTCTAGAAAAATATAAAATTGTAAATTTTGATAAAAAATTTTCATAATATTAACCAACTTGTCATGAGTCTTCCTGATTTCAAAATGATTCATATTATCTGATGATTTCAGATCTCTAGATACTTCAATTTATATCAGTGATGTTTAGGTTCTATAATCCTTTTTGTAAACAAAAGATATACTATTTTGATAGAAATATGTACCAAAATTTACTTAATAAAAATTCTAATAACTTCTAATTATTCATAGTATACATAATATAATTTATACTATGATGAAATTCATCATAATGTTTTCAAAATTTAACTGAGTATACATAATAAAATTTCCAAAATAAACACTTTACTAGAAAATAGAAATCCTCAGAGTAGAATTCATACGTAAAATTATTTTTCATGTTATTTTTGATCGATAATATATTCTAATAGATAAGAAAACAATTTGTAAGATCAATACCTAGGAAAAATTAAATGAGAGAGAGAAAAATAAAAAATCCACTAATGAATTGCACAGTTTAGTTTTATAAAAATAGTGTGTAATAAATATATTTGATACAAAAGAAATTATATCAAATGTAATATATTATACTCAGAAAAAATTTATGATAATAAAATTCATAATATAATAAATATTAAATATTAAATAACAATTTAATAATAAATAAAAAAATGAAAGTTTTATATATAAAAATAATTAAATCAAATAGGTAAGGATCCACTAAAAAAAATCCCCATAAGATACATCTTAAGACCTAACCAAAAACAGAAGTCCAAACCAATACTACCCTCCTCCGTAAGACAAGAGATCCTGCTACATTGGCTAAAATATTCATTCCCAAACCGAATATAAGGATTTTTTACTTTTATATGTGGTTCCAAGCTTCCACCTAAATTAGAAAAGAAATTCCAACATACCATAGAAGGTGTATTTAGGGTGTGATAAAATACACCTAGTAAGATTTAACCAATTCCTCCATGTATAACCTTTAGAAAATTATTCTTTGCTAGTTTTAAATAATTTACATGAAAAAAAAATTTATTTAATTAATAATAAATAAAATTACCTAATAATAAATTCCCTTTTAAAAAAATAATGGAACTTTTAGAAGTAAACTGGGATGTTCCTGAAAACCCATTAGGAAAAATTCATGAAAATTAAAATAATTACCTTAAATTCAAAAATATAATAATTGTTAAACTATTAAACACCCTTATGTGCCCTTTTATTTATAAAATCATTAATTAATTAAGTTTTACAAATAATTCTATAGAAAATTTAGTAAATAACTAGGAATAAAATTCATGTGTATGTATGAAAACAAAACACATAGATATAAATTAACCTAACATAGAATAAAACATTTATAGAATAATTAATATCATGTAGTAGATGAAGCAATTAAATAATATAAACATAATTTTAGAAAGAAATAAGTGGATTCTAATTTTCATAAAAAAATAAACAATACAATATAAAACAATGATGAAAAACCATGGATTTAATCAAGAATTAGTTCTATGAAAATATGGTTGAAATAGTAAATATCCTGGAAAACCAATATATTTTGATGATATTGTCTTTAAAAAAATCAACGCATGTATAAATTAGGTAATTGATTAAATGGACACAAAAACCAAGGATTTCATTTTTACAAACACCTTTTGTGTGTTATTATCATGAAATATAGTTTCAATCATTTAAAGGTACAAAACATCTTTGGTGATAAAATAAAATAAAGAAAAAAATTATCATATCAAACCGAAGAAATTAAATAATAAATACTATATTAAATTCATGTTAAAACATGATTTAGAAATCCCAAGAACTCATAGTTCCATGACCAAAGGGAAATGTATGAAGAGACCTACCGAAAATGATGAATCTATTGGGTAATTGTATTTCTACACCAAACACTAAGAGGATAGATCTCTAAATCAATCCCAGAGTCCCTAAAAATAAAAAAACACAATTCAAACCATAATAAATTTGAAACCCTTGGATTTAATTGTTTTTTGGGAGAGAAAACTGGAAGGATATGGAAGAATATTGATAATGGATAAAATATTTATTTACATGAATAGATCGTCCAATTTTATGTATATTTGTTGAATAATTTCATAGTTAAAAGTAGGTGTGGGTGGTTTCATTACATGGTAGAGTTAGGGTGAATTTGGGTAAAATGGAAGAAAAGCTAGTGACTTTTAATAGAATCCAACACTAAAAATAATTTTTTTAAAAATATAGTTTTTGGTATGTTAAATGTGCATGGGTAGGGGGGTTGTGTATGCTACCCATGCAATGACAAGTTATATGAGTAACCCCCCCCCCCACCCCCAAATCAGATTTTATCCCAATATCAATCCAAACATGCAGATAAATTAATTATAATTTTAACTACATAATAATGGATTCATGGGTATCATAACCCCAAACACATTCCACCCTCAAAGACTTCCAAAACAATTATTATAATGAAATGATAACAATGACCAAAATGGATTCTAATATTGGAATACATGAAATAAAACATAACAGAAAAATATAGTAAAACCTAATGTAAAAGTGGGGGTCTCTCTACCATTTATTATTTTCCATACTCTATAGTATTTAATATCATTAAAAATAGTTATCAAAAAAATGGAATGTGTGTAGTAAGGTCAAATTTTCAAGAATCACATCATAGAAAAAAATGACTCAAACTGATCAATGTCAAATGAATCAAACCCTCTATAATAAATCTATTAGTATTAAAATATAATTCATTTACATAAAATAATTCTCCTAATGGAATAATATATAAAAACATCATAAATTTTTATTAATTTTCCCTTACAAGAGCTAAAAATATCTTTAAAACAAAAAAATATTATTCATTTAAATACTAAACATGATATAATTTTATGAAAATGATTTGAAACCACAACATTATTTCAACAAAATATAATCAAGACATTAATATAAAATAAATTTAAAAAAAATCCAATTTTTCATTAAAATAATATTAATGACACTAAACAAATATTAAACCCCAATTTGACAGCAAAATAAGAAAAAGAAAAAGTCCAAGAAAATAAAATTTAAACTCATTTTAATATTCCTTTGAGGCTCCCCTACCTAAGATAAACATTAAAATGTCAACGTACTAAAATAAAAAACTACAACACTATCCAAATAAGAAAAACAAAAAATTATATCTTATTTAATAAAACCTAAAAATTCGTATAGATATGGATTAGTTAAAATACATTTCAAAAATAAAATCTATAGGAAAAATATCCATTTTGAATACACTTGGATAAAATCTAAGTTCATAATGATAAAAACGAAATTTAATATTTTATTTATAAAATAATTTCTTCTACTTAGTATTATTTAAAATATTCAAGTAAAATTAAGGTCATATACACACCAAATATTTTCTATGGAATGAAAAAAAATTTTTACTCAAAATATACCCCAGCCATTTTTATAACAACACCCATGAATTATTTTTGGTTTTCTAAAAAAATGAAAATTTTAGAAATTCACATCAAAAAAGTATTTTTTAGACAACAATTTTATATAAAAACACAATTTCTTATAAAGGAAATTCAAAAATAATAATCCACCACTTTTTGATTGTATATTAACAAAATTTTTAGAAAAAATTAAACTAATCAACCAAATAAACACATCCAAAAAACAAAAATTTAAAATTTATTTTTTAAAATAAAAAATATATACTTTTCACCATTTTATAATATGATGTAAAATATAAAAAAATAAACTAAATAAAAAATAAATCACACAAACTAGGTATAAATGATAATTAGAATACAACACATTATATATAAAAAATGAACAAGTAATGCCTCAACAATTAGTTTTACACTAAAATAGGTAATTTATCCAGTTTTATGTAACTTATTTAGTCATGGTTTAATCAGAATAAGATAAATTAATTTTATAGTCTTTGACTATAAAAATGGGGCTTACTAAGACAACCCTTATTCGTTTGTTATATACTTATAAAATAATTGTAAAGAAAATACCATTTAAAGTATAAAAATTATAAAAAAATAATTTAACAAATTAAATAAAATTATGAAACACTCAAACTCTTGATTTAAAAACATCCTTTTGTACTAGTTCAAGTCTATAGTTTTGTGATAATAAAAAAACATGATAAAAAAACAGTTGAAATAAAATTTCAAAACATCTAATTTATATTCATTTCAAAATAAAACTCTTTTCACCATATATTTATAAAGTCCCTTTTAAAAATCCCTCATTAAACAAAATATTATTGAAACTCAATCAATTTAAAATACTTTTTTTAAATAGATCTTAAATTTTTATTCATCCCTTTTAAAAATGGTTTTCTTATAACATTTTTATTGAATGAACTAAAATACCATGAAACGATAATCAATCAACCAAATATATAAATAACTATATAGAAAAAAAAAAAAATGTTAAAAATAATAAAAATTGTATCAATTAAATATTAATTAGATACAAGTACTTGAAAAATATATTTTAAGAAAAAAAGGTAGCATTAATATACACATTTAACTCAATGTAAAATATCATGGATTATAGCTCCATTTAGTGAATATTTTTAAAGTGAAATTTTAACTATTTAATAGTGTTTATTACCTAATTAAAAGTGTTTTATTGTTTAAATGGTATGAAATATATACATACAAATCATGATATCAATGGAGAAAAATAAAGAAAAATATACTAGAAAAGAGAAAATGCGGCCTAGTTCTTACAAAGGAAATTGCACAAGAGACATGTTGGTGCATAAGAGGTTAGTATAAAAGTAAATCTCAGGGGGGGTCAATACCATATGAGAAGTGTTGCACGGAGATTTCATGCGATGTTTCCTCAGGTAGCATGGTGGTATGAAACCAGTGTGGGAACAGTGGGCATATGAGACCACATTGCCCGAAGGACCTAGTTGAGTGTCGGTCTTGTGGCAAGATGGGTCACCTTCAATGTTTTTGTTGGGTGTTCTCACTAGTAGATAGTAACATGGATTCTACTATGAATCCATGATCAGGAAATAGATCACCAGTTTCCCATCAGTCAGATAACTGTATTTCATCCATCCATTCAAGATGAGGATGAGGTCATGGCCGTAGTAGCCAGTCAGCAGGCTTTCAGCGATAGTAGGGTGGATCCTCTCATGGTAGTCAGGCAAGGTCATAGGGCTATGGTACACGTCAAACAATTGCAGTGGATCATTCCCAGTAGGAGAAGAATTTGGGACCCTCTACATTTTGAGGTAAAATTCTAGTTGCCTTAATTTTAGCTTATGTTCTTTTTGATATAGGGGATTCCCATAGTTTTATATCTATTATTGTGGTGGAGAGACTTGGGATATGTACTATTAAATTTTAGGATGTTAAGATGATAGACACTCTGTTAGGGATTTGGATGGATAATGTATGTTTTTTAAGGAGTTCTCTCTAGATTTTGGCGGGTGTCACTTCTTATAGTACCTCTATGTCTTAGAGATTACAGGATTCGATTTCATTCTCTGAAAGGACCGGTTAGTCTATTACTAAGACATTATTGACTACTATCACCACAGGGTGTGTTACACATCACCATATGGAGGGTATTTTATACACAAGGTAAAATAGGATATCCATGAGAGAATGGTTGGACCCGAACATCTTGGGTTTAGAGGAATTATAGACCAAATTTCTAGTTTATATCTGCATGACCAGGGGACATCACATTCTGACTTTCCACTAATGGTGGATCGCTTCAGGTATGTCTTTATAGAAGACTTTTTAGGGTTACGTCTAGAGTGAGAGGTAGATTTACCTATTTATCTCATTCTAGGAGAGGCCCGGTGTACTTTCCTTTTTATAGGATGGCTAAACTGGAGTTACATGAGCTCAAGAATTAGTTAGAGGAGTTACAGGAAAATGGTTTCATCAAAACTAGTACTTATCCTTGGGGTTTTCTTGTTTTTTTGATAATATGGTGGATGGTACCCTCAGGCTTTGTATGGATTATCATAAGTTGAACCAATTTATGGTCAAGAAATGATATACCTTGATGAGGATTGATGATCTATTTGATCAGATTCGAGGAGTCCAAGTGTTCTTGAAGATTGACTTGAGATCCGGTTATCATCAGTTGTGTATTAGACCATCAGATATACCACTTACAACCTTTCAGAGAATGTATTGTCTATATGAATAATTGGATATGTCATTCATTATCATGAATGATCTAGAAGTTTTCATGGAACTGATGAAACTAGTGTTCTATCCATACATGGATTTATTTGGGTTAGTCTTTTTGGATGATATCTTGGTGTACTCTCACACTCGACATGACCATTCCATCCATCTTGAGATCATTTGGAGTATATTGAGAGAGCTTTAGTTATATTTTATGATCTCAAAATTCCACTTTTGGTTGGACTAGATCACTACATGGGTCATGTCATCTCAGAGATAGGAGTATCAATAGGCCCATAAAAAGTTTGAGAAGTAGTTAATTGGGAGTAGAAAAAGAATTTCGTTGAGGTATGGTGTTTTTTTGGGGCAATTTGGTTAACATTTTCACTTTATACAAGGATTTTTATGCTTAACAGCCCCACTGATGGGCCTGACTAAGAAGGGTGAAAAGTACTTCTGAACAGATTTTTGTGATTTAACCTTTCAGGAGCTGAAAGGGAGATTGACTTCAGCATCGATACTGATTTTGTCGGAGCTGGTCAAGAGTTACATTGTTTATTGTGAGGCATCAAGTATCGGGCTAGGAGTAGTTCTTATGCAGGGGGAAGGAGTCATTGCATATGGGTCTCAGTAGTTGAGGACACATGAGAGGAACTAAATGACGCATGATCTCATGTTGGTTGTAGTTGTACATGCCTTTTACTATTAGAGACACTATCTTTTGGGAGAGAATTTTATGGTATACACTGACCACAAAATTCTCAACAATATCTTTACTTAGTGAGATCTGAATTTTTGAAAGTGAAGGTGGGTTGACTACCTTCATCCTTTTCCTATGTACTTGCATACATGCCTGGGAATGAAAACCCAGTGGATGATGCATTGAAAAAGAGGACTCAGAAAGAGGAAATTTGGGGGGGGGGGCATAAATGAGTGGTAGCTTATTGATCAATTCATTAAGATTCAATTAAAGGTTAGTGATAAATAGGGGAAAACATTTCTTTCTTATATAGTTATTACCTCTAATCTTCTCGATCGAGTGCGAAGGAGGCAGCTATCAAATTCTGAAGGCCAATTCCTATGGGAGAGTTTCTCCGAAGAGTACCCTACTCCTGGGTGGACCATAGATGATGATGAATTCTTTCATTTTCATGGATTCATGTGGGTGTCAGATGACATACATGAGGAGATATTGCGGGATTTTCATTCCTCAGTTTGGGGAGATCTTCTTGGTGTCTCCAAGATGTATCAAGATCTACTATAGAGACTCGTTTTTTACATATAGTGACATCACTTCATAATTTAATTATATTTATTTCAAAATATAAAAAAACCATAACCAGATCATATAGGTATACAATCATTAGAAACTGGGTAACATAAACAAATTTTTAATAAAACATCTACATTGCCTCCCATTTATTTCATCATATCTATACTCCTTTTTGGCATATCATACTTAATACCCTTCTTTATGACATGGGGAAAAGAAAAATATAAAAGGATGGGATCAAATTCTCAATAAGGGTAAACAAATAAAATAATAATCATATCATATACATAAGAACATAACATTTGAAAATATTATCCTGTACCTAAAATATTGCAATATAATATCATGGGATAAATCATAAAAGTGAAATATAATCCCAACAGTCATAAAATAAGACATAAAATTGTGTTCCACATGAACATAATCATAGAAAATAATTTCATATTATTCAAGGATCTTTTCCAAGACAATCATAGCGGACAAAGTCCATTACTGAACCGAGTTCTCTCTCATTCCATCCATGTATCACTGAACCAGATTAACTTTCTATTCAAGAAAAGTATATATAATGATATATAAATCTTTACCCAATCCATTGGAGGTAGATATAGGTCCCACTCATCTCATAATTAATCCAATCTTAGGTGTGCCACAAAAACATAGAAACATTCACCATAGAATAACCCATGAAATCAAATGGGTTTCTTAAACATCATTTCATCATAATTGATATAAAATAAATGAATTTATTACATAAAATTCAATCATAAACAAAATCAAATCATTTTAATAATAGGGATAGAAACATAAACCATTGTAATCTTAGATGAAAAATAATTTTGATAAAACACTTGAGCTTCATTCCTGAAGAATATATCCTTCCTTCTTCATTTTTTTTCTTTTCTCAAATTGTCATGAAATTTTAAATGAAAATAATTGAGCTGAAAATAACCTTCTAAACGTTTAGGGTAATCTTTATGGAAATAAGGCATTATAAAGATGTAAAAACTCGTTCAGGTCGTATAAGTTAAAAAAACATTCTCCTTGTACTTTTTTAGAAATGTCCAAAAGTACCTCATATGGTAAACAAAAGAAAGATTCCTTCAAAACCATGTAGTAAAAGTCAATATTGGTTAAAATTTATTTAAAAATACATATAATAATTGTACAAATTTTATAATAATAGTTTTGGAAAACATGGACATGTATGATAAATTTATCTCCAGTAGATACTTACGGATAAACAATCTCAGATAAAAAAATATTGGAAAAGTTATCTATTCCCTTAGGTTTGATATGATTTGTATGTATCTGAACCTATTTTATAATGATTTAAATAATTTTAATTATTTATTCCAAAATCATAATCATTTTTATGATAATATTTATGATCATATTTTCATCTGTTTGTTAGTAAAATTTTATTGTTACTCGTTATTTGGGTATTAAATTCTTTATGTTATTTTGTATGTTTTGTCGAACAAGTTATTATTCCAATTTTTAGGTTATAGTTACATAATTTACAATATTATTATAATATATATCTTATTTATTCATTCAATTCATATATATAATCATCTTTTAACGAATATTATGTAGAACGAATCACATCACACTATAGAGACGGTATGTTGTACGTACGCATGAGTGATGATATTATTCACATAATTGTTGAATGGTACTGAATTGGATGGTTTATAGTATATTAAAATTAGTATCATGTTATAATAATAATATATAGTTATTATTTCCACCATTATACCAATCCATGTAAAGTGGTGGTGAAAAACAGATTACACCACATCATGGAGATGGTAAACAGTACGTACACAAACGCGATGATATAATTTTTTATAGGATGGATAAAAGGTGAAATAGGGTTGTTTAATATTTATAATTACATATTAGTATATTATTGATACTGATGTTATTACTTTATAAAGAAAAAACTATAGAAGAGGAAGTACAAGAAGAAATAAATTTTAACAAATCGGCAGAAGAGATTACCTCTTCCTCTATCTGTCTCCTTTAAATTTCTTCTTAGGGAACTAAATTTGGACTTTTGAGAAAACCTGCACCTCTAGAATGTAACTAGTAAATTTGATAATAGAAATGGGTAGGGGTTTGCTGAGCTTGGAGGCTCAAAATGGAGTGAAGAGGATATGGAGGAGGTTCCCTTTTATAAGAGAGGATAGAGGAACGTTAGGAAACTCTCAAAATATTAATTTATTATAAATTGAAATTCAACTAAAAATGGTCCAAAAAATATTTAATTTGAAGATAAGACGATTTTAGTTTGAATACCTATAATCCAATAAATTTTATACAAGTGTTGAATATTTTTGTATCCTTATCATTTTGGGTTAACCCTTATTTTACCCTTTTTAATCTTACCGTGATATTATGTTATTTACACCTTTTGGGTTAGTGTAATTTTCATCTCATATCAAATGACCCAATAAAGTTATTTATGAAATATTTTTACTTATATTAAACATTTTTCTAAATCTTATATTTTTAGGAATTTAATATCATTTAATAAACTATTTTATGTTTTAAGTTATAAATTTTTTCAATTTTTGACACTCTTCATACTTGGATTTTTTTTAAAATTCATAACAACCTGATTTCTTCAAATATAAGGAATTAACTCAAAGATAATATGTCAATAAAATCTATAAAATTCATGGATGACATCAAAATAATCCAATTAAATTTTTTTAATATTTATAAATTCATTTATTTGAATCATTCATTAATGAGTTAATCACAACATCATAAGTGTGTCATAAATAAATATATCTATCTAATGTATAACAATTATAAATAAAATACCATGATATAGAAAATATTTTTATATTTATAATGAATATTTATAGACCTGTATATCAGTTATATAACCCCATATTAAAAATATATTTAGTAAAAGATATGGGTTTAGGTTTTAATTATCTTTACTTTAAATTAATTCATATAAAATGCCATTTTCACATCCAAGTAAATCCATGGGGTCCCAAAATCAACCCAAGGATACCCACGGTCTAAAATATCTCATAAAATTGGATTATAACAAGTTTTAGGGTAGTTTTATATTTTTAAATTATTATTTTTACCCTTATTTACCAAATCTACCCATTAACCATGGAAAATAAAATAATTACTAACATTACTATTCATAATTTCCAAAAATAAAATGTAACTATTCACACAATTTATACCTTTTGATTACAAATATGGAATCCAGTTTTCCATATTCAAACCACGTAATTTTTAGTATTTTATTTAAAATTATTCCCATTGTTGAAATGAAAAAATGGGTTTTAAAAGTTATAACATTGCAAATGATAGAAATATTTTTACCTATGAATTCAATGTAAAATTAATGATAATTAAATACATTATATTAAATGGTAAAAATATATATTATATTAATACTTTCAAACCATTGAATATTATAATTTAACAATATAAATTATATCGATAAAAAAAATTTTTTAATTAAAATTTATCGTATTTTTACTATTCATCAAAACATGAATGTTGTCAAAAAAATATCATAAGTTTTTCCTAATTAAATTTATATATCCATCTTCAAAATAACATATTTATGTTTTCATATACAAATTATTAATGTGCCAAAATTGAAATTTAAAATGGGCTCTCCATTCAAAGGTGTAAAATTAACATTAAAAAAAGGTTCTTATAAATAAAATAGGATTTTATTCATACCCTATGACTAAAATATCCATTGGATGAATATAAAAAATATTTTATTAAGTATATAACACGTATATATCATTAATTTCATTACAAAATTTAATTCACTGAAAAAAAAATCTAATTTATTTATATTTTTCATAAATAATTAATTGCCGATGAGTTCATAATATATTTTCTTAAGTTAGTTATAGTTATTATTGGTAACCTAATGGGTAAAATATAACAATAATTTTATATTAAGGGAATCTATTAGTTCGTTTAAACTCACAATTGTGTGCAAATAATTCTACTAAAGAATAAAAATAATTTAAAGAAAAAATTTCATAAAAATATGTGGGTGTTACATCTTCACTGTTAGTATTTGAGGCCAGGTAAGAAGAGTGATTTTTTTTATGAGATGTTTCACCTGTCAGTAGTTAAAGGTGGGTAATTAGTGACCACTATGGATTTTACAGTGGATACCCATTTTCTAGTGCATTTGGAATGATGTTTTGATGGATTTTGTGATGGGATTATCAAGGTCACCTAGAGGAAATGATGTGGTTTGGATTTTTGTTGAAAAACATAAAATAGTTGTACAATTATTACCAATCAAGGAAACCATCAGTTTTGATAATCATGGATGGTTTTAAATTTCAGATATTGTACATTTTCATGGGGTTCCTCACTCTATTGTTTCAGAAAAGGATGATCATTTTACTTCTCAGGTCTGGAAGGGACAATAGAAGGGTTTGGGTACACATACAATTCATAGTACAACTTACCATCCCCAGACAGATGGCCAGTCCAAGAACACGATTCAAGTTTTATAGGACATGATTCGAGCATGAATCCTGGTTTTTGGGTGATCTTCAGAGATTTATATACTTATAGTAGAGTTTTCCTACAATAAACGCTTTTATGAAATGATTCAGATGGTACCTTCTGAGGCTTTGTATGGTAGTCCATGCCGATCATGGCTATGTAGGCTAGAGATGAGAGAGGTAGATATGCTGGGACTTCGTCTTGTCTAGGAGACCACTAAGTAGATGGTGTTGATTCGGAAGAGGATGAATACTGCACAGTATCAACATAAATCTTGTGCTCATCGATAGAGATGACCTATGTGGTTCAAGGTCAGATATACAGTTTTCTTACATGTCACACCACGATTGGGACACATAAGGATTAGAAGATACATAAAGTTTTCACTGAGATATGGTGGGCCATTTGATGTTTTGGAAATAGTCATTTTAGTTTCCTATCAGTTTATGTTACCTCATAGTTACCATGCTATGTAAGACGTCTTTCATGTTTCCTAGATACTAGGTTACTTTTCGGGCCCATATCACATTTTTTCAACCTAAAGAGGTTGAGTTTGAGGTTGATGTATCCTTTGAGAAGAACCCTGTTCAGATTGTGAATCGAACATGGAGGTTCTCCATCGTTAGTTTATTTCTATGGTATAGGAGTTATAGCATCAAGGGCGAGTATAGGAATAGACTTTGGAGAAAGAGGCTGACGTTCGATCACAGTGGCCAGAGTTGTTTGATGTTTCTTCTTCACCACTATAGGAAGGGAAATTATGGGATGAATTTATATAAGTGGTGAATTTTTTAGAACATATATCTTTATTTTAGGTATGGATATTTATTTTGGGTTGTTTTTTAAGAAAAGGAAGAAGGGGGAATTTTTTTTGTACCCGCTGTGAACTTTTGAGTACACATCGTGTACCTTGTTTCCACGTTTAGCCGTGTATTGGCTGTGTAACAGCCGAGTACATGGCCATGTGGGAGACTTGCCAGACCGTCTAAAATTGAATCCAGTTAAGCCTAGTACACGACATGTTCATTAAATGAATACACTCTGTACTTTTATTTTTATTTTTTATATTAGTGTAGGATAGCATCTCAGTTCTTGAAACACTTTATTCTCCCCATATTTCATACAATAGAGTGTCATATGGCCAAAGATACTTGATCTCTTCATGTTCCTTTGTCTGGGCACCGATTGAGACACCACCAGGTGTATTGGATTCCCCCCGTTGTGTTCTCAGTTCCCATTGAGTCTCTATTCCTGATTTATCCACTCTCATGAGTTATCGAGGGTTGATCGTTTTTACCCTTTTTGTAGATCTACATCGTTCTAGGCCGATTGAAGGGCTGACGTTCAAAAGTGTTCTTTATACCACATTGAGGTAGGTGGTTTGTGCATATCTTTGACTGTATTTTGAATATATATGTTTAAAGTGACAAATATCCATGTTGGGGTATTGCGTTTTTGGATGTTAACCCTATTATAAATCTTCTACGATTTAATTGATTGAAAATGGGTTATAGCATATGTGTATGCTCTTATTACTTGTTTAAGGGAAACCCCAATGGTGTGTTTCCCGTTTTTTGACTGTTTATCGTTGTTTGGCATAAGTTTCCTATGTGGAATACCTTTTTTCAATTCATTTAATTGTTTAGGATGGAGTTATATTGATTATTGGAGATGTGTGTGATTCCCATTATGAAAGTGTGACCAAGGGGAATTGAGTGTTAGAGCTTCCCAAGATAGGGTCTTTTATGTATGACTTATTGATATATTGACCAATAGGTATTGAATGTGATAACTGTTGGGTGGGAATAGACCAGAGGGGTTAGACCATGAGAGCATCCAGAAGGGTTGTTGTTTAATGAATGTTGGACCATAGGGAATTAACAGTGAGATATTCCAGGGGGTCATTATATTGTACTATTGTTATGCAGACCAAGGGGTATTGATTGTGAGTAATACCCAGGTGGTCATTTTTGAATGTTTAGTGCTATGTCAGACCAAATGTGTTAGACTATGTGAGCTTTCCTAGAGGTTCATTACTTATGGAATTGATGATATGTTAAACTGGAGGGGTTAAACTTTGAGAAATTTACCAGAGGGTCACTTTTGAATGTTTGATTGACTGTGATGAGTCTTACAATCCAAAGAAAAAGTGTTGACTTGGTCTTACTTGGTTATTTAGGTGGTATTTTGAGAGTTTTTTTTATTACTATAAAAGGTTATACAGATCTTAGGATAGATCCCGAGGTAATATTACTCAATGGATTTAATAATTAATAAATATAAATGAATGTAATTTGAAACTGTAGGATTGTTTACATTTGAGTACTTCGTAGATGATTGGTTTATTTTACATATTTCTTGCTATATATATTCACTAATAGTTATCCATAGAACTTTTGGTGGTTTCCTACTAGGATTCATCTCACACACTATTTGATTCATGATTTTGGACCCAAATAGATTATATAGTTTTAGGTATAAAAATGGGCTAGTGCCCTTCTTCTTCGGGTACTTGATTGTTGTCGAATCTGAAAAGCATGGGACAAAGCTAAGGATTGTGATGCTATGGAGTTTAATATTTTCTATAATTTGGTTTCAGTATTAAATTTTCAGCATTATGACTTGTTTTTCTACATTCCTACATACTTTTGACATGCATCATTATGTATATATATGTTTCATTTGTTTATACTATTAGTCTTTCACTGTTTATTTTATTGTATAGTATTAATGATTCTGTTACTGATTGTTATTTTTTATTCCGTTGTGTATACTCTTCTAAGGAGGTCATTGTTGACCCAATATCAAACCTTGGACCTCGCTGCTAGTCATTAACCACTAGCATTTTGGGGAAATACAATTAAGGTTATGTGACCAACTGGGTTCGAGGAAACTTTGGGAGGCACCCAGAAACAGGTTTTTACATATTCTATAGCGATATGATATCATTTTATGGGAAAAATTATACATTCTATTATGATTTTATAATCATTCAATTTTGAGACACTATATCATGGTGCACACCCTTAGTAATCATCAGAGTAAGAATTCATGAGAACATGTCCCACTAGTAACAAGTCCACATTTATATGTGTTATTGGGTGTTCCCATATGTGGAAACGTGTAATCATACTTACACATTAAGATTATTATTAATGCTTATTATGAGTCATATAGTTTGATGTATTGATGAATCCTATGATGAAATATTTTTACAGTGAGGTAAGATACATTGGCTGCATCATGGGTAGTATTGCATTAATGAATAATGTGAAAAATGTATGTTGAATTTTTTTTCATTAATATTAGTTGATATCTTAGGCCCTTTTTAAATTAAACTACCTAATTAAGTCCATGTATATGTGGATCTATTATCAAGTTCAGTTCTAGAATTTCATTGAAAGGGATATCGAGCAAAGAGGTTGATGACAACAACATGAAACCTGTTTAATTAGTGATATCATGATAGAATTATTATATTAAAAAGTGTTAATTTTTATGTTTTTATTGTTGTATTCTAATTTAACCTCTTTATATATAGTTTCCTTGGGGGTTTTTTAGATTCTAACCTTGTTCTTTAGTTTTGGAAAACAATTTCTACTACGAAATGGGCCTATAGGGTCACACACTACATTTCATCAGAACCTTGGTTAAATTCTAGTAGAATTTAACATGATGAATAAATATTATTCTTATAAATATTCATGTTTGTTTCATTTTATATATTCAATCACTTGTTATTTGATTGAATATAATGTGATTTGAATATAAAATAAAAATCATTCCAGAAGCTAGTTTGTAATTACAAGAATATATATTATTTATTTATTATATACCATTCACAAGGTAACAAATATATCATTATTTTTTTATGTAAATATTTAATAAATTATTATTCAGTGGTTTTTTGAACAAAATATATATTTATTTTTTGGCTAATAACGCAGCGATATTTACTAATTACTTGAGAATATAGTATTTATTTATCTATCCTCATTCAGATGGAAGAATATATTTATTTAATTAGTAGTGTTAATATTTATTAATGTGGTTATATTTATTTACTAAATACTTAGTCATTATTCAAAGATAAATATATATTTGGAAGAATTTTGGATTGAGTTAAATGATCTAGAAATAAATGTCATATTGGATATTAATTGAACAAATTTAAATTTATTTATTAAAGAAATAATATTTATTTATCTGTGGGTTTAGTGCATGTTAATAAAATAATTATTTAGACATTTAGATTTTCAATTAATAAGAAAATAAAAAGTGTCCATATAGAGTTATAATATTTTTGACCCTGTCTCTATATAAACCTAATTATTTCATTTATAAACATAATTGTCATTATTCACATTGAAAGTCTAGAGAGAATTATCTCAGTACCCAGAGAGCATTTACCCTAGAAGATCTCAAGAATAGAGAGATATCATCCACCACCAACCTCTCAAGAATATATAGATCAATAAGATCCCTTCCACCTGAAGTGATTATTTTGGCCTTTATCAGTGAATGAAAAAAGAATCATAATCTTCCGCTCTAGCACCTAGGGAAATATATTGAAACATTCGAAGGGTTTTTTTGCAAGTTTGGATCACCGATAAAGTTAATATACCATTTCTTCCTCTCATCGCAATAATGGAATGACAATATTAGGTATACAAATTCATAAATTAAGAAATAAATTCAATGTAAGGAATTTCTTTATATGAATAAATTAATTATATGTGATATGTGGCGATCTTGTCTTCTTGGTTCCAATGTTAAATTCAATTAATCTTTAATATAATTTAATTGATCATGGAATTATTCTTCTTGTATATCTTATATTATTTTTTATTAGGAAAAAATTATGAGTTTGAAACCACCCATTAGGTTGTTTCACTAAACCTAGAAAATTCAAGTTGTATCAGAGGAGTCAAGGAATTAATTTATTTTTCTTTATTAATCCCTAATTGATTATATGAATTTATTTTTAGTTTTCACTTCTAGATTATTCATTATTTTAATTTGAACATTGAAATATTCTCTTATATTTCTAAATTTTCAATCATATAACCAATAAAGAGTTTAAAGTACATGAACCTTTTATTATTCTATAAGGAGTTGCCAATATTTATAGATGGATAGCACAAGACTACACTATGTGTGGACTATTGGAGCCCAAAGTGTACCTATGTACACTGTATATGGATGAACTATGAGAAGTTTGGGTCTTCATGTAGTAAATGTAAGAGGAATTCCTAAAATGCACACATTGTTTGGATGACTGGGTTTTTACATGACATATTGTACAACACAATTTGAGACTTGTGTACACATATTTTTATCCATGTGTTTTTAGGGTGGAAAATATGTATTCAAAGATGCATCATGTTTTTATTACATAATGCGTGTGACTAAAACTCAAGAAACAATGTGATTAATTCATTAAATTATTTTATATTAAAATTTCAACTACATAATTATGTAAAGGGCCTTCATGCCCATGATTTCTTTTATGTAAAACCCTTTAAAGAATTACATTATTCCTCTTATCTATGTTTGAGTAAAAATTATTTAATGTATGTATCTTCTAGGTGAGAGGAGGTGGTCTGAATTTGGAGCTAAAGAAAACCCAATCCAAGAGATACATAAGAAGATAGGTGTAATGTTGGTGCATGAACCAAGTTATAGTTTTAGGTGCTATTATCCTAGGATTGAGGTTTTTTTTGATCTAATATATAAACAAACCATTATACAAGGCCCATGGTCATAGAAATTTTATTATTTTATTCTTTATATGTTAGATAGTTAATTTATTTATGGATGTTCTTTCACGATCACATAAATTAATTAATTAACAAGCATGAAATATGGAAAGCTACACCATCCAAAATACCCCTTCTTATAACTCTCATAAATTAGATTATGTACCTTTTTATAACCCAATGGATCAAAGTGATGAGAGTTAATGTAGTTATAAAGATGTGGCTAACTATATACCATCAAAAATAATGTTAGGAACCCGTTGGGTTATAATAAGGATCATATGGATCCTTTCTACTATATTATCTACACGAGATGATATTTTGAGACCGATTGTGAGGGCTATTGGGGTTCAATAAAAAGTATTAGACTAATAAGTAAATTTTATTATGTCTTTTCATTTGGTAATAAATATAAAAACTAAAATCAATTTCTAATTAATATATAATATTTAAATAGAAATATTTGAAGCATTGTTATAATTTGGAGAAATATAGTGTCCCCATCGGTTTGTAATTCTATGGGTAGTACGTTTTTCATACACTAAACTACAATAGTAAAATTTCCACTTTTTGTTATAATCCTCAATACCTATTTAACCACCTCACCATGAATTTGACAGTGAGAAGGATTCCTAAAGTAAGTACATGTGAATAATCATATTTTATATTGGGTAAAGATGTCAATTATGTCTTCCGAAATGATAATGAAACATAAGAAAATAGATTCCTATATCATGAAATTTGGTCTCTTATCTTCTCATAAGGTGGAAATGAGGATTTTGAAAAATTGTATTATAACTATACTATACATTTGTAAACTAGAAGATGGTACTTATGTATTGGTATTTTCTTTAATATACTAAATTTAATAGATTAGTTGTCAATCTTTGTGCATCCATATAGATAAATAAATTAACCATTAATTTCCTACCATCATCGTTACAGTCCATTTTTCTCCTATTCATCTAGTATTATGATGCAAACTATATAGATGAATAGATTCAGAATCTTTTGACACAACTTTTTGATGGAAATATTTTTTGTTGGGAACTTAGTTCCAAAAAATATTTTTTGAACAACATGAAATGAATATTTGAAAAATAAATGCTTATTTTATTATAAATGGTGTCTCTGATACATAATTCAATAGTGAGAATTTCACAAGTATTGATTTTTCGGAGAATTTATTGAAGTTGATTTGTTTTTTATATTAATTGTAATTTGTTTATTTATATTAGATTTTTGTTGGACACATTGAGCTATTATTTATTTTCAAATTAATGTTTCTATGGTATTATATACTTAATTAATGGTTTACTAATACATGAAACATTAATATAAAATGTTAGGAATATATGATGAAGATACATAATAATATTCATAACCAGTTGGGTAAAGATAGTTATTCATCATGTAAAACTAAAATTTGTTATCAAATATATACGAAAAATATTTTTTAGTATCTTGGTAGCTAAAATCACTTTATTTATTATTGACATACATATTTATTTTTAGACAAATAAAACGTTACAAATAAAATTATCCCATTAATCATTCAAAATTTAATCAGCTATATATCATAGAAATATATGGGTAAATTCATATACTTCATTAAATTCTTCTTAGAGAATTTAGGAAATCTAGATGAATATAATTACTACACTTAGTAAAAGATATATGATTCTATGGGATGGTATATCAGTGAATATTTTAACCATGTATATATTGATCATTAAATATAGATTAAAGGTTTTCCCAAACTCACATTAGTATATTTCAAAAATAAATATGGTAATAGTATAAGTTAGATCGATAAATATTATTATAAATATTTCAAGTCTTCTATGATTCATTTCCATACATGTTTCACAAAATCATATTGTTACAATGAACCATATACCTACAAAATTAATTAATCGATATCATATAAGTGATGGTATGAATGTATTATATTAATTTTGTAGCCTAATATGTTCTGATTTAACCATTTTGTATGTTATCATTATATTAAATTGTATTTCAAAGGAAGAAAAAAGTGCTTCTCAATTTATTATCCAAGATCCACTAAGGATATTAACATCCCAAAGATAAAAATATATTAATCATACAAACTATTTTTTTATGTAATGATATCTATATTAAGATGGTTATAGTAGAGAAGGGTTCAAATGAATATTGGATCTACATTCACAAGTTGGCATAAAAATAGTGAACTCTACATGTTTTAGCATGCATAATTATTCTACAGACACTACTATATAGTAAATTTAAAAACCATTATAGTTGTTTTATATTCACCATGGTTTGTTATATATAGTAATAAATGAGTATTATAATTACTATAATAATCACAAAGATATAACTATTTTTTATTAGAAAGCTCATCTGAAATTGAAAATGGATTTTATGTACCAAAATTTATTTAGGTGGTTGATATAAAGGCATTAATAGGTATTCAATGGAAACTATACATTGATGGTACATTTGAGATACCAATAAAAATTTACTTGTTATAAGAAAATTCATTCTTAAATATATTTTAATTCTAAGTTAAATAGTCACTATGATCGTTATATTGAGAATCATATATTAAACACCACCTCTCTTGTAGGTTACATTATGGAATATGTCAATAGAACCTGACTATAAGGGTTCAAGACATAAAATAATGCTAATATCGAATAAAAGTTTAAAGTATCCATCTATGGGTTAAAAAATTATAATGATTATAATACATTAATTTGAAATGAATGTATTTCAAGGTGCATACAAACGTATAGTTGGATTTTTATAGTTTTACGAGATAGGTATGTTTGGAAGTATATTGGAAAAAGGTGATTAGTCTTTTTCATATATAAGATTAAATAATTTCACCGAAGATGACTTGAGCTACAACTCATGTTCTTGGGAACTATATCTACTAGTATAGCTGAATTTATTTATTAATCCAAGTTATAGTACAATGATGAACTAATATTGAGAAATAAAATATAGAATAATTCTTCTGGATTGTTTTAGTGTCACGTGGGATTCTTATAATAGATATAATAAATATACCTTATATTTATTTGAAAATATATCACACATTTCATGATATATGAAAAGGTTTGATCTTTTTTATACATAAATAACAGAATGGAAATTTCAGACAAGACCAGGACAACTATACAGGCAGGTAGATATAATTATATTATAGTGTTTGAGAGAGAAAAATTAGAATTAATTCCTAGAAATTTGGGAAATGGGAATCCTAGGATTAAAAAAATATGAAATTAGTTTTTTAGATCATATAATTTTGTATCACTATAAGGATTATGTAATTTTCCAATGTTAATAATATTATAATCAGTAGTTTCCATATATACATTGGATCAAGTTTGTTGTATCTCCTAATTCAGTTTAAGAAGTAAGGTTAACAACATTTGGTTCTATATTTTTTATTTGTAGTTGTGTTCAATCATATCATGATGAAATAGTATTAATGGTATTATCCATAATGTAATGAATGATAAAGAACAAAATATATAAAATTTTGTATATCATCTCTTGAGAGATTCTATCAGATTGATGGGTTTATAGTTAGTATATTATTTTTAGGTTTTGTAGTGGGATCAATAGTTATAGACACACCCCAAAAAAAGAATATTTGACATCTGAGACTAATGAGAAGAGTGTTTAATGATGACTTTACTATAATTGGTAATCTATTAGAGTTTCTTTCATAGAACTAGCTACTTTAAACAATATATTTCCAAAATATTCATACTCTTCAATATTAATTAATTACTTATTATATGATTATCATTCTTCTATGTAACATCTATTTGAAAATTTCCTTGGTGTAATTCTTTCACTGAAAGGTTATAATAGATCCCACTATGATGAAAACCTAGAAGTTATATGGTATTATTCTTAAATATATGTTCTATATTCAGATGGTATCATTTTTTAGAAAGTAAATGATATAATCTATCAGGGATGAAGACTCCTAAGACTTTAAGACACTTTATCATGTTTTATGCTCACAGTAATCTTCAAAGAATGATATTATAAGAACCTGACCTGCCAGTAATAAATTTACATTTATATGTGTCAATGGATATTCAAATTTGTAGCCATGTTTAATGATCCTTATAAATTAAAATTTTTATTATAAAACATTATGAGTTTTTTAATTTTATGTGTTGATGAAAAATATAATGAAATATTCTAATAGAAAGGTAGGATACATTGGGTGCATCATGGGTGGTATTTCATTAATGAATAATGTTACAAAGGATATTTCCCTTCATTTATTCAATGAAAGTTTATATCTCAATCCCTTGGATAGAAATAAAACTTCTTAATTAATTCCATTTTCATTGTATTCTATTTTTTAAATTCATTTCTAGAATTTAATAGAAAGAGACACCTAGCACATTGGTCGATAACACTGGTATGAAAACTATTTTTCACAGATATTATGATAAATAATTATATTACACAATATATATTCTTATGCGATTATTTTCATTATGTAATTTGACTACATTTATGGGTGTCATGATATATTTCTAGACATTAACTTGTGGTTTAGGTCAAACTACCTAATTCCACTAATAAAGGGGAATATATGGTCACTCATTGTGTATTTAGAACCTCAATTAATTATATTTTAATTTAACATGTGGCAATAAGATAATATAATATGTGGGTTAATAATTATTTGTGTCTACTTGATTTCATATATTTGGTCACCATTTATTTATTATATTATTAGGTGAGTTGGACATTAAATAAATATTCATTTTTCAAGGATATTATTAATGAAGACAATGTATAATATTTATTTATTTTGGTTTTTTTACAATGTAAAACATATTTATTTATTTGGTTACATGGATATTTAATAAATATTTATTTAATAGTTTTTTAAATATAATATTTGATTATTTATTGGTAAATAATTTAGTGATATTTATTTATTAAAATAATATTCATTATTCAAGGCTCGATAAATATTAAGGAGGATGGAGAATCGAGTTTAATAATATGTATGATCCTGTCCTTTTAAGGAGTCATATTAGGCCCATTTTAGGGCACTTTTTTAAGTACCTTTGTTTTGGATTTTTGGTTTGGGGTGTGTTTCTGTGATTTTTTAAGAAAAATTAACTAATAGAGGGTTTTACGTTGTTTGTGCATAGTTTGAAAAATCGTGTGCCTAAGCCAAGAAAACGGTGTGACCCTTAGCAGTGAGGGTATGTATGGTTAAAGCATGGTTTGATAAACCATGCAGATATTTAGGAGTAACCATTTGTACCTGGATTGAGAGGTCCACACGGTAGGTGCACCGTTTACCCTAACTATGTGTCTCTGCCCAGGAAACCATGTGTGTGGGTTTTTATTATACAAAAAATAGTATTTAAATCACCCAATCTCCCAAAACCACTGTATTTCAAACTTATATCAGGCTTGATGAATTATAGGTGATCCCAGATCTTTTAAGAGGGATTAAAAGGCCATTAAAACATTGTTCTTTAAGTTCAAAATTCCAGATTGAAGATCATATCTCTTTCTAGTAAGTGGATTATATCCCGATGCTTCTCATATTATTTACTCTTTCTTTTCTGGACCGTTTCATGGAATATATTCATTGTTTACATAGATGTAAACCTATATGGTTAGATCTAGATCAGTGATTGTGGATATAGATCTAGATTTGAATGATCTTGAAGCCTTTTATCTTAATTTTGTTTTTAGGGATTTAGATCCAGATCTTGATCAACATTGTTGTTCTGCTTGGATTTTTGGGATTTTCACTGGGTATACATACTTCAACAAACTAAGATATTTGTTCTAAATCGATCTCCAATAGTTGTGGATTTGATATGTGTATGTGAGATTATTGAGTTGTTAGCTTACCTTTATAATTTATTTTTTAAATTGGAGTAATTAGGAATGTAGAATTTACTTTTTGTTACCTTAGTGATTAAATGGATGATTGAACCATGGATATACGGGGTTTTCCAAATAGATGAATGATTTGGGGGAATTTTTTATGATTTGGGATATTGTAATTGAGATATATAATTTGGTTGGGTTTGATATAATTAATCGGGGTAATTAATTATGAAATGATGTTTGGCTATGTGAGATAAGTAATAGTGAATTAATTATGTGCCATGATGTTGATTAAGATAGTTAATTGTGAGATTCATTATGAAATTTTGAGATTTCATTTTGATAATTAATTGTGAAGAATTAATTATGGAATGTTATTTTGGTAGGTTTATTAATTAATTGATTAATTAGTTAATGGGTTTTGTAATTAGTTAATTTTTGGGTTAAAAATTGTCTTTGATATGATTAACTAATCATTGGATTAGTAATGAAATGATGTGGTTAATTCTGATGAATTAATAAATGATGTGAATTATTGAGAAAGTGAGTGCTAGACATGGTGTTTTAGACCAATTGAGAAGTTGGGAATAAGACATGGTGTTTTACCCCAACTATTGATACAAGTGCTTTTGAGGTTGTGTGGTAGACATGTTGATCTACACCGATTGAGAAAGAGGGGTGTGAGACATGGATATTTAAACTGATTGAGATGTTGAGTGTTAGACATGGAATTACACACCAAACTAATGATAATGATGAATTGTGAGTTGAATTAGAGAAATGGATAAAAATCAAGTTTAAAGTGACAAGTAAAGAATAAATGACAATGTGGTAATTGTTTAATTATGCATTGTATGTTTTTTCCTTATAGAGTTGAATACACTATCTTTTGGATGAACTTGTTTTATACACCATTGTTGGTGGCATACTGAGTTGTAATCACACCCTATTTATGACACCTGATTGGTACCCAAGAAGACTTTGTTGTTGCAAGACAAGATAAGGTCAAGGCACTGGGATAGATTCCTAATTAAGGATGGATCATGGGAGAGGGAAAAATGATGTGGTTTGGGGCCTGATTGGGATTTGATGTGTCTTTATTTTCATTTTCATTTTAGAAACTTGACACTTGAATTATCATAGCATGCTTTCCCTTTTAGTTGAGTATTGTATTTCATGTTTTAACAATCATGTGACTTGGTATTTTTCTGGTTATTTATATGCTTCTACACTTTTTTATTGTTGTTTGCTTCCATTTGTATTTTACTCTGATAAAATAGGGTATAATATCCCCATGACTAACTTACCAGAGCCTCATTTCTTGTCAGCACCCTCTAGCTTATGGAGAGGCATGCTTTAGGGCATGTGACCAACTGGCTCATGGAACCATTAAGTGGCACCCAGGTCAGGATGTTACAATGTGGTATTAGAGGCAGGTTCCATTTTTTGTTCGAGTAAGGACATTGGTCCCTTCTAAGGGGTGGATTATAGAAATCATTCATCGAAGTAGTAGAAGCACGAAACACCCCTTTATAAGGTGGTTTAGATACCAATACCATCATGAGGCCCTTTCATGGGGGATTCCTGAGTATAAGATCCTAGGGATTGAAAAACTATGTGGGATTGGCCCAAAGTAGACAATATCATGATTGTGGGCAGGAATGGTCCATTATAAATGGTAACAGAGAAGTTTTATTTCTTTTTTATTATTTGGTTTTGCTGATTTGGGAATGGTAGATAAGAGACTAGAAATAGTTGGGTCTTGTTAATGATCTAGTTTATGGGAGTTTCAAACCCATGTATGAGGTAAAATCTGAGTATATAGGGTTTGTTTTTTGTGATTTATGTTTGTTGTTACAATTGGATATTATTTCACCATGGGTGATTGACGCACGCCTGTCGTAGGGCGTGGAAAAACAATTATTTCCTAAGTTAAAATGTAGTAATGTGGTTGACCTAGGATGTCTCCCGAAGAGGAGTGCACACAAAATGGGTTGTCACTTTAAAACGGGGGTAAAAATGTTGTGAAAGGAAATTTGAAATTCAAATGATTGAAAAACAATGAAATTAAAAGGGTGATTAGGTCGGGGTCGGTTTCCTAATTATAATGCTATCCTTGTTCAATTTAATTCAAACCTCTTCTTCTTAGTTGATTAAAGTGAGTTTCCACAATCGTTTCCTCTCACTTCCTTGGTGAAATTGTTATTGTGAGAGAAAACCATACCAAGATCTCGGTTTGGTCAACTCTCCTTCAATGTGTAAAATCGTTGTATTGAATATCCTTAATTGAAATGGGCAATTCCCGATCGGGTTTTGTTTATCCCAAACAATCAAGAACATTCACTACACCTTTTACACGTACTGACGATCGTCGAGTACTTCACCACTAATTCCTAGTTTATTCCATCGTATATAAACCAGAAATTAGTGGAGGGAGATATTGATTATTTTACCAAGGAAAAAATAAATAACGGAATTAATATTCAAGAACGATCGCACTTGATTATAAAATCCGCTATAATAAATTGAAAACAACTTTTAAGAAGAAAGAAATTTATTCAATTACGTCCAAGAACTCAAGCATTACAATATAGAAAACCAACCCTTCCCCAATCACTCCAAAAGTTTACCCCACCATGGTAAGGGTAATCGAGTTGAATGGGGAAGAAGAAGACATTAACAAACTATGAAAAAGAAAATAAATAACAGAGGAAGCTGAAAAGTTCTCCTTCTTGGTGTCCCGGAAGGAATGGGATGTAGAATGGATGCTTTGAGAGGGTGGAGCTCTCCTCCTTTTATAGCAAGAATGCTTCCCCCGAATGTAGACGCGTTTTAGCCCCAATACATTACATCTTCACGCGTTGCGTCCTTTTTGAATGTTGTTCATAATTCCCTTGGCCGTGTCCCCTAAAACTTTCAGCAGATTTTGACATGTATTCCGAGAGTTATGGCCGTTTTACTATGAGCATTTATTCTGTCCAGTCAGACTCTCCAAAACGAAATCATCCGGATTAGGGTGCTTTAATGGCACCATAAACAGCCAATTCACTCGGTTAGTCCTTCATAAAAGATTACCTAAAACTCCTTACGCGTCCACCCACCGAATTTCACAAGATTTGGGCCCACATTGGATGACTTATGGATCCCACATCAAAACTAGGTAGAACTGAAAACAGTTTTCTTGAGCCAACTTGTGAGATTCTTTTCAGCTTTCATATGGCCTATTCAGATTTTGGTCCAAATATATTAAATGAAGCCCTGGATGTGTAGAATATGAAAAAGAAATAATTTTTCAATTTGGATCAGTGTAGATAATGTTATGGCGAATCTACCGAAATAATTTAAAACTGTTAAAAATCCAAAATGGCCAATTTTTACTATTTAGCTCAAAATAACACCATTATCATAAAAATGAAACAATTCATCTTAGAGGAAAAATTTTGTGGGTTTAAAACAATGATATAAAATATAAATTAATTTAAAATATTTTCTCTATCAATTCCCCCACACTTAGCACTTGGACTCCTGGACAAGTAAAAATCAAATCAAATCAAAATCAAAACACATATCAATGAGATCAATCAAATCAATTTCAAGAAACAAAAAGATATCATGCCTCATCAAAAACTGTTATTTGAAGTTCTCCATTTAATATTTTAATATATTTCCACTTCATTTCTTATCCCATGCACACAAAACACCTACCTCACATGAATTTTCTCTCATCTCACAAATGTAAAGGCTGAACAAGGCTTTTCTCATCCAAACTCACACAAGAGTCACCATAGGTTTGATAAATTCCTACTTCTCCACCCGATGTGAGTCAAGAACATGTGTTTCTCATGAGTACATTTCAGGGTTGTTCTGTGTCTTCCGGTTGGTAGGATTTAGATGTTAAAAGTTCTGAGGCCGAAAAAGGAAGGCTTGGCTCTTATTGAAGCAGAATTGCAAGATTCTAGTTTTCACTCAAATATGGTCTCCTTCACTTCCCCTTTGTTGAAAATAGGATTCATCATCATTCAATCAGCTCAGCAACAAACATTTCAATATTTTCAAACATAATTTTTTTTAAAGCTCCAGATGGGCACAGCTTTCTTTTGGAAGCTCCAGAAAGGCACAGCTTCTCTTTTGGAAGCTCCAGAAAGGCACAGCTTCTCTTGTCATAAAAGATCCAGAAAAGGCACAGCTTTCAACAGAATAATTTTTCAGCATCACACACATCTCTTCCACAATTTATTTTCCACCCAAAGTATAACCAAATGAGGTAGTACACCACAAGACATCTTCCCCCACACTTAAGTTCAACTAGATCATGCAATTTTACTTTAAGAGCAGGTATGATAGGGAAAATTGGCTTGTAATGTGGCTAACCTAACAGACAATTCATGGATACTAGGGGCTACAATGAAGGATAAATGTAAAGGTGGGCCATAATGAAAAGGATTATTTTGAAAAGGGGGCTTCAAACAAAATAAGTTCCTCAATCATTTAAAACACACGTACCCCAAACCCTCAAGTTTTGAAAGGAATAAATCAAATTCTGGTTAAAGCAAGCATGGTCTGGTTCTCTCAAGAAATGAGGTGAATGAAAAGAATATGACAAAAATGGTTCAGAAGCCTCACATGAAAGTTATTTCAAAGATATAGACAGTGAAATATGGCATGAGATTCAAAAATCAGTGTACTTTTCATGAAATTCCAAAAAAATTAAACCTGAAACAAATTCATTTCAGCATTCATTTAAGCTCGGTTTCGTGAAATAGATTGGTTCACTCATTGACATGGGTTTTAAAAATGGTATTGATAATCATTTCAGCTCAAAAGTTTCAAAAACACACCAAAAATTGAAAAATAAACACACAAAAATTTGAAAACACACAAATTTTTATTTTTTTATTTTTGAAAAGAAACATCAAATAAAAATTCTATACTACAAAGGTTCCCTCCCCCACACTTAAATGATGCAGTGTCCTCGATGCATTTAAGTGGATTTAACATGTAAGAAGATTTCTGATTGAATCACAACAGCAAGAAAATGTGAAGGAGAGGTACAACCTGATTTATTCACAATGCAACATTGAGTTTCCTCCTAAGTGTTTCAATTTGAAAACCTATAAATATAAGAACAAAAGTAAACATAAGATATTTATTAAAAGAAATGAAAATAGAAATAGGATGAGAATAGAAGGATAAATCTTGGTTTAATCCCCAAAGTGGGCCCTGGGTTTTGACTGCCTCCAGTGGGGCAGTTCTAATCGATTATCCCCAATCTGATGGTGGATGAGGTTTCTTTGATTTGAACCACCACATGTGGCTCTTCCCAGATTTCATTTCATTGTTCTTGTTGAGGAGGACTCCATAGATAGAGTACCCCAGATCCACCCCCTTTGCAATGAGGTACACCATGCACGGTGGGGGTAGGATGAAATACAGAACCTCCACCTCTTTTGTTGCTACTTGTGCAACCATCTTGTCTTCCAGTGCTAGCTTCATGGGGGCTTCGACCCCCTGTATTATTTCCTCAGCCTTAGAAACTTAGATCTCTTTATGATTTGGCTCCTCCAGTAGATATTCCATGACTTCCGGGAGCTCCAGGTGTTCCTCAACAGGTGAATCTTCTTTTGTCTCTTCATCCTCTAGGGAATAATAGGAGTCATCTGATTCTGAAAATTCAAAACAATTGGGAGTTATACTCAAATTAGTTTCAACAAAATTAAAAGAATTTGAGTTCAAAAATGTATCATCTCCCTGAGTTGCTTCAGCTTGAATCTCTTCTTGATTTGAAAGTGCCTCTTGGAGTTGATTATTGCTGGATGTAGGAAGGTAGTAATGCTCCTCCACCTCGAGTTTGGATTCAACTTCATGAATGTCTTTAGTGAAATCCGAGAAGACCAGTCGCACTTCCTTTTTGGCCTTGAATCTTTTTAAGTCAACTTGGAGTTCATTGACCATGACCATCAAATCTTCCGGTGAGATCCATGTTGTTATGCCTCTTTCCACCTGCTTGAACATTATCATTAGTGCATCGGCTCTTCGTTGGAGGGCCTCCTCTGTGTAGACTTCTTCTTGCACCTGTGAGTAATTGTCATTTCATGTAGAATAATAATCATTTGAATTCATTCTGGAAAGATTTTTTTTGTGTTTTTTTAAGAAAAAAAAATGTCAAAAATTTACAAAAATATTACAGCACTACCTCCCCGGCAACGACGCCAAGTTTGACGCACGCCTGTCGTAGGGCGTGGCAAAACAATTATTTCCTAAGATAAAATGTAGTAATGTGGTTGACCTAGGATGTCTCCCGAAGAGGAGTGCACACAAAATTGGTTGTCACTTTAAAACGGGGGTAAAAATGTTGTGAAAGGAAATTTGAAATTCAAATGATTGAAAAACAATGAAATTAAAAGGTTGATTAGGTCGGGGTCGGTTTCCTAATTATAATGCTATCCTTGTTCAATTTAATTCAAACCTCTTCTTCTTAGTTGATTAAAGTGAGTTTCCACAATCGTTTAGTCTCACTTCCTTGGTGAAATTGTTATTATGAGAGAAAACCTTACCAAGATCTCGGTTTGGTCAACTCTCCTTCCATGTGTAAAATAGTTGTATTGAATATCCTTAATTGAAATGGGCAATTCCCGATCGGGTTTTGTTTATCCCAAAAAATCAAGAACATTAACTACACCTTTTACACGTACTGACGATCGTCGAGTACTTCACCACTAATTCCTAGTTTATTCCATCGTATATAAACCAGAAATTAGTGGAGGGAGATATTGATTATTTTACCAAGGCAAAAATAAATAACGGAATTAATATTCAAGAATGATCGCACTTGATTATAAAATCTGCTATAAGAAATTGAAAACAAATTTGAAGAAGAAAGAAATTTATTCAATTACGTCCAAGAACTCAAGCATTACAATATAGAAAACCAACCCTTCCCCAATCACTCAAAAAGTTTACCCCACCATGGTAAGGATAATCGAGTTGAATGGGGAAGAAGAAGGAATTAACAAACTATGAAAAAGAAAATAAATAAAATAGAAATCTGAAAAGTTCTCCTTCTTGGTGTCCCGGAAGGAATGAGATGGAGAATGGATGCTTTGAGAGGGTGGAGCTCTCCTCCTTTTATAGCCAGAATGCTTCCCCCGAATGTAGACGCGTTTTAGCCCAAATAAATTACATCTTCACGCGTTGAGTCCTTCTTGAATGTTGTTCATAATTCCCTTGTCCGTGTCCCCTAAAACTTTCAGCGGATTTTGACATGTATTCCGAGAGTTATGGCTGTTTTACTATGAGCATTTATTCTGTCCAGTCAGACTCTCCAAAACGAAATCATCCGGATTAGGGTGCTTTAATGGCACCATAAAAGGCCAATTCACTCGGTTCGTCCTTCATAAAAGATTACCTAAAACTCCTTACGCGTCCACCCACCGAATTTCACAAGCTTTGGGCCTACATTGGATGAGTTATGGATCCCACATCAAAACTAGGCAGAACTGAAAACAGTTTTCTTGAGCCAACTTGTGAGATTCTTTTCAGCTTTTATATGGCCGATTCAGATTTTGGTCCAAATATATTAAATGAAGCCCTGGATGTGTATAATCTGAAAAAAAAAATAATTTTGCAATTTGGATCAGTGTAGATTATGTTATGGCCAATCTACCGAAATAATTTAAAACTGTTAAAAATCCAAAATGGCCAATTTTTACTATTCAGCTCAAAATAACACCATTATCATAAAAATGAAACAATTCATCTTAGAGGAACAATTTTGTGGGTTTAAAACAATGATATTAAATATAAATTAATTGAAAATATTTTCTCTATCAGTGATGCACTTGTGCTGTGATGTGATAATTGTTTTTAATAATTTTTTGTTATTGAATCATGACCTAAATAAGAACTAAAGTTGATTATGCATGCATTATTCTATTCACAGAGGGTTATTGTGCCATGCATAATTTTAGGAACTCATGGGAAAATGGTTTATGGGTAATTTGTTGAACTTAAAATATTTTTAATGTTGTGAGGTTTAAATGAAAATGGTTTCTAACATGAATTAAGAAATATGAAAAAATGATGCATATTGAGAACAACTGGGTTCCTAAATAAGAAACTTGTTAATTAAAATTTCTTTACCCTTGTTAACTAAGAACTAGAAGTAGGGTGGTTAAGGGTAGAGATAGTGCCTCTATGTTGATTTTGTGGCGAGAAATGGAAAAAGGGAATGTTAAAACTTATTGTGTTTCATTTTTCTGTTATTTAAATGTTATAAGGAGTAGTTGTGATACCTAAGATGTGTGTTTATAATTGTATAGAATATTCCCCCGTGATGCTTGTTGAGAGAGAGACTGAGGGGTATGGCTCTGAATGAACATAAAAATAGGGAAATTGAGGCATAGTTAGTACCAACTGAGGAGGATGGGGAGTATTTACTATAGAACATGGATCGTTTCATCAAATTCATGGAGAGATACTCATGGTGGGTTCTGAAAAGCATGTCTGGGTTGACAAGGGTGTTTTTTCTATAGCACCCTCTGACTTTTACTATAGAGGGTGGACCTGAGGGGTCTGAATTATGGATTGAATCCATAGAGATGATCTTGACCATTTGGAGAATCTGACTGAGATTAGGGTCAGGTTGGCCACTTATATGATACAGGGGTCAGTGAAGCATTGGGGTGATATTCAGAAGGATATAGACAAACTTATGATATGTTATTGAAGGAAATTCTGGAGAAGTTCTGGAAGAAATTCTATCCAGAGACACTATGACAAGAGAAAAATTCATATTCTATACATCTGTAATATAGAATAATTATCATAATGTATTATGTTGAACGTTTCATATATTTATAGTGTTTTGATCTAGATTTGGCGGCATATGAGGCTACTTTAGAAAAATGATTTTAGGATGGCCATAGATGTGAAATTATGTCCCAAGTGAATTTTTTAGGCTAAATATGTTCTAGAAATTGGTGAATTAGACTCTCATTTGGGAGGGGAACCTAATGGTGGCCTCCAGTACTGGACATGTAGTTTTCACTAGATAATCAAAAAGTTCCCTTTCCAGGAGCCGAAAATGCCATTAAAATAACCTTTGTCTAGACAGTGGAAATCAGGGTGGAAAGTTAGGAGGAACAGTTTCTATGTATATTACTCAGGTGTTTTTCCACTAGTGTGTTAATTTGGGACACTACTGTAGACTTTTTCCTCGACCACCTATATATTGCCAATTTTTTAGCATGATGGAATAACTACATAAGTTTTTTAGGAAGCAACGATAGGCTAGTGATGAGGGAGAATCTAAACAGAGTCAGAGTGGGGAATGGGTTCTTCTACACCTTATAGTTCTGGAAGTAGGGGCTCTACTAGAGGAGGTGGTAGAGGTAGTAGACATGGTGTTTCAAGGTATGAGCACCCATATCAGTAGAGTGGTGCTACTCAGTGGAGTTAGACGGTGCGACATGGTATAGGGTAGTACAGTTACCTGTGGTGTATCCTAAACTTGTAGAGAGTGAAGTTGGGCTATAAATAATAAGAGGTATTCTTCTAGTAGCTTCTTCATTATCTAGTGCCTTGTTTGATTCTGGTTCCTCTCATTCCTTTATATCTAGAAATCTTGTTAATGGTTGGGTCTTGAGGTGGAGTCTATAAGTGAAGTAGATAATATCAATAAATCATTAAGAACATGGTCTAGAGATATCTGTCTATGTAAGGTATGTTTACTAGAGATTGGGGAGCATCATTTTCTTTGGGATATCTATGTCCATGATATGATGGGATTTGACCTGATTATGGGTATTTACTTGTTAGACGCATACTGAGCCCACATCGATTGTTACCATAGGATATTGACCTTTGTGTCTCCTAAGGGTGACCAGTATATTCATCATGAAGAGTGGGATATCTAGGCAAGCTGAGTAGGGCTAGTTACTTAGAAACTGGAAGAACTCATTGACCAAGATGATAGTCTTTTCCTCAATGATGGGAGTGGTAGGAAAGACATCTTTCCACTAGCTATATAAAAGTTCAAATATGTCTTTCCTGAAGACTTTTTAGGTTTTCCACCTAATAGAAATATGGAATTTACTATTGAGATCATGTCAGGGGCCCATTAAATATTTATTCCACCTAACAGAGTGGCACCTACTGAGCTTCAAGAACTCAAGATTCAGTTGGAGGATCTAGTTGATAAGGGGTTTATCCATCCAAGTATTTCAGCTTGTGGATCACCTGTGTTTTTTGAAAAGAAGTTTTATAGAAGTTTATGTTTGTGTGTTTATTACCGTAAGCTAAATAAAATGACTATGAAGAACTAATATCTACTTCCATGTATTGATGATCTTTGTGACATGCTAAATAGAGCTTCTATGTTTACAAATATTGATTTGAGATCAGGGTAACATCATATTAGAGTTCGAACTTATGAAATTTTGAGGAATGCTTTCATGAGAAGGTATGTCCTTTATGAGTTTTTTGTGATGTCGCTTGGTTTGACGAATGCTATAGAAATGTTTATGGCCTTGATGAATTGGATCTTTCATTCATATGTGGATCTGTTTGTGGTGGTGTTCATGGATGACATCTTGGTGTACTCTATGACACATGAAAATAATTCCCAACATCTTTAAATCATCCTGAGTACACTGAGAGAGAATTGGTTACATGTTACGTTATCTAAGTGTCAGTTTGGATTGACCAGGTAAACTTTTTTGGGGTACATCATCTTAGAAGAAGGTGTGGAAGCGGACTCAAAAAAGGTTCAGGCATTGGTTTATTGGGAGTATCCCAATAATGTTTTTGATATCCAAAACTTTTGGTATTATCAAGATAATATAAGAGGTCCATATAAGACTTTTTTTTGTTTGAAGGACTTATTTTGGGTTTGAAAAATAAAGGGATAAATTTTGAATGGATGGAAGCATGTGAGAATACATTCTATGAGTTGAATAATAGATTTACATCAACACCGATTTTTTTCTTACCTGATTCAGGTGAGTAAGTGGTGTATTTTTATTCTTCAATGATATGACTTAAAGCTATATTGATCCAAGGGGATCAATTCATTTAATAAGGGTATTTATAATTGATCCCATATGAAAAAATTATTCCATGTATGACCTCAAGTTTGAAGCGGTGTTTTTTGCTCTTAGGTTATGGGGACACTATCTTTTGGGTGAAAAGTTTACAGTTTTTAGATATCATAAAAGCTTAAATTACATGTTTTGACAGCGTGACATGAATCTTTGGTTGTGAATATGGGTAGAATATATGTATTCTTTTGATTTTGAGAAGTAATACACACTTGGGAAGGGAAATAATGTGGCTGATGTGTTGAGTAGGAAAACTCAGACTCAATTGGTACATGAGTCAAGTGTGGAGTAGAAGATGATGACTTTATAGGCTGAAATTCAAGTGTTGGTCTAGGATATTCATGAAGAAATGACTCTAGTTCCAGTCATAATAGATTCTACACTTTTGAGACAGATCAAGGATAGGAATTACGATGATTAGGAGTGTTTATCCTTGGGGTAATGCCTTGAAGGTGGGGATACACCTTCATACTACAAGATAGATGAGGATGAGATCATATATGTGAAAAACTGGGATTTTTTTCTTATGAGTATGTGAGAGGAACTCATGTAAGAATTTCATGCATTGAAGTGGGCGGTACATCCTGGGGTGAAAAAAATGTACCGTGACCAATGATGATATTTTTGGTGGCCATGAATGAAAAATTAGATAGTAGCTTTCATGAAAAGATGCTTCACCCAAAAGTAGGTGATGGCAGAGCATCAACAACCTGGAGGTCTATTGCAGCCCTTTCATATTACGGAATAGAAGTGGTACGAAGTGACTATGGATTTTCTGGTAGGTCTTCCAAAGACACTTAGGAATAATTCTAATACTTGGGTTATTGGGGATATACTGACAAAGGTAGAACATTTCTTTTTTATCATGGAAACCTTTGGAGTGGACAAGTTGGGGGAACTATATTTTTGGGAGATAGTCTGTTTGCATGTGGGGCCACAGACTATAGTCATAGATTGAGACTCATTATTTACTAAACATTTCTAGAAAGGCTTGTAAAGGTCACTTGGAACAATGGTTTTATTGATTATGGATTTCCACCCACAGATATATGGGTAGTCAGATCATACCATAAAGGTGTTAGAGGATATGTTTCAGGAATGTGTACTTGACTTTGGTGGTTCTTGGTAGAATCACTTGGGATTAGTGGAGTTCTCCTATAAAAATATTTATCAATAAACTATAAATATGGAACCTTATGAGGAACATTATGGTATACCTTTTAGATCAATGCTATTTTTGATAGAGGTGGGTGAGTCAGAGCTATTGTGGCCGAGTCTTGTGTAGGATAGATCACTGCTAGTGTAGTTGATTCGAAAACGCATGGCTATGTCTCAGAGTAGAAGGAAGTCATTTGCTGATACAAAAAGATGGACCCTAGAGTTTATATAGGGTGATCATGTAATCCTTTGTGTTTCTACTTGGTTGGGTCACCATAGGATATGGAGTCAGGGCAAGTTTAAAAATAGGTTTGTAGGACTATTTGAGGTAGTGGAGAGAATCTGGCCAGTGGCGTACTGATTGAACCTTCAATATAAATTCAGTTCTATACATGATGTTTTCCATGTGTCACACCAATGGAGGTATCTCACTAACCCTTCACATGTGATCGTTTTGTATAAGTTTAACCCCAATATAGATGCATCCTTTGAGGAGCATCTGATACGTGTGCTAGATCACAGTGAGAAAGTGTTGCAAGGAAAGATCGAGTCGATAGTTCATGTGATATGGAAACATGGATGTGTTCAAGAGGAAACATGGGACCATAAATAAGACACGAGGGCCTAAAGGACCAATATTTTTTTAGATCGAAATCTTAGTGATGTTTGGGAGTGAATCTTAAGGATGATTTTTTATAAGGTGGGGAGATTATATGTTCCCGACCTTTAACAGAGTCATCTCGGGGCCCATTTTTAGGTAATTTTTTTTCTTCTAAAGTACCTTGTTTTTGGAGTTTTTTTGGGGTTTTGGGGTGAGTTTTTTAGAATAATTAATAGATAGAGGGTTGTGCACAATTTGGATATGGTTTGAAAAATTGTACGCCTAAAACCAGGTAATTGTGTGACCATTGGTAGTGACGTTCCACATTGTTTGAAAATATTTTGATAAACTTTGATGATCTTTAGGAGTAACCATGTGAACCTGGATAGAGAGGTCCACATAGTTGTCACACATTTTACCCTAACTGTGTGCCCCTGCCTGGGAAACCATGCCTGTGGGTTTTTATTATTCAAAAATTAGTTTTTAAATCACCTGAACCCCAAAACCCCTGTATTTCGACCTAGGATCGAGCTTGATGAATTATATGAAATCCTATAGCTTTCCAGAGGGATTCCAAGTCCATTAGAATGTTGTTCTTTGAGATAAAAATCCCATATAGAAGATATTCTCTCATTCTGGTAAGTGTATTTTATCTTGATGCTTCTCTCATTCTTTCCCCTATCTTTCCTTGATCTTTCTGTGGAAGATCTCCACTATTTCCACGGATCTAAACCTATGTGTTGACATCTAGAACTAGGATTGTGCATATATATCTATATTTTAAAGGCCTTGATTCCATTGATCTTAATTTTATGTTTAGGGATTTAAATATGAATCATGATCAACATCGTTAAGCTACTAAGATTTTTTGGTTTTTCTCTAGGAAAATATCCATCAATGAACCGAGGTAGGTGGACTAAATCAAACTCTCATAGAGATGTATTTGATATGTGCTTGTGAGATTATTGATTTGTTAGGTTCCCTTAGTAATTGATTTCCTAAATTGAAGTAATTAAGAATGTGGAATTGAATTGTGGTTGCCTTAGTGATTAAATGAATGATTGAACCATGGGGATAATTGTCTATCCAAATAGATGACTCATTGGAGGGAATTGATTATGATTTGGGATATTTTATTTAAGATATAGAATACGGCTGGGTATCAGATAATTAATCTGGGAGAATTAATTATGAGATGAGGTTTGGCTATGTGAGATACTTAATGGTGAATTACTTATGTTACATGATGTTGATTAAGATAGTTAATTGTGAGATTGATTATAATAAGTTGAGATTTTGTTTGGATATTTAATTGTGGATAATTAATTTGAGAATAATATTTTTTTTGATTGGTTAATTAATTGATGAATTAATTAATGGGTTGTGTACTTATTGAATTATATGGTTAAATTATTATCTTTGATATGTTTAACTAATCCTTGGATTAATAATAAAATGATTTTCTTATTTATGATGAATTAATAAATGATGTGAATAATTGATAAATTGGGTTCTAGACACAAATTTTCAGACCAATTGACACTAGTGCAGAAAACGTTATTTACGTCACCATTTTTTACGTCAGTTATATATAACCGACGTGATAATCTGTGAAACGTGGTTTTTTACATCGGTTATTTCATAACCGATGTAACAAATGCGGTGAGTAGATTTTTAACGTTGGTTATTTTAATAACCAACGTTACAAATTGTGCGTGTTTGGTTTTTACGTCGGTTATAAATTAACCGACGTTAAAACTCAAAGCGCGGGGTTTTTTACGTCGGTTATTTTATAACCGAAATAAAAAACCAAAGCGCTGGGGGTTTTTTATGTCGGTTATAAAATAACCGACGTAAAAAACGAGATATCTAGGATTTTTTTACGTTGGTTTTAAAATAACCGACGTTATAAATTTAAAAAATAGTTTATAACGTCGGTTATTATATAACCGACATTATAAAACATTTAAAAAATTAAAGCCCCGTGGACTGTCATTTACGATTTTTCGATTGACAATCCGCCTGCTCGTCTCTCTCGCGCGGTAAACCCTAATCGACTCATCGATCGACCTGCGTTAAACTCATTTTGGCTTCATCATTTATCTTCTTTACTCCTCTCGGATCTATCATCTCAACTCGAAACACTCTAGTAAGCCTTCCACGAATTTATTTCGTTTGTTTTTTTTTCACGGATAGTCTATAATTATGTTTTGCGATTTTTTTTGTTTAAACTAGGTTAGATTCTTCCATTTTGAACCCTATTACATCTTTTTGAATATCGTTGGCTTTTTTATTTCCTAACCATCCACTATGAATACCATTAAAACTTGTTTTAAAACAAAATAAGTATATGTTTTTGTTTGTTTTAAGTTTGTTTAGTTTACTTTATCATGTTTATAACCATTACATGAATTATATATCTATTTTTTTGTTCACTGACAATTACTTTACTATGTTTACCATGTTTACCAGGTTTACCATTTTTACCATTTTTACCATCTTGACCATCTTGACCATATTTACCATCTTTACCATTGTTTAACATGCTTACCATATTACCAATGTTTACTATTATGTAACATAGTACACTTTTCTATTTTCTGATTACAGTAGAATTAAAATATTTTAATTTGTATATTTGTGAACTGACGTTTGTTTTTTTGATTTGAAGGATAATGACAGATCATTCAGATGATCAACCACATGATTCTGGAGAGGAGCATATTGCTGGTCATACCTCTAGGGATGAACATTCACATGCTCCTATTACGACAAAGAGTTCAAAGGTTGGTAAAAGTGGGTGCACACATTTACCAAAATTATCACTTGCCCGTACGCTGGATCAGAGGATAGTCGTTGAGTTTGATGATGATGATACTCCTAGAGGCACGAACGCAAAAGATTTTAAGAGTTTTGTAGCAACTCAGGCTAAGAGAAAAGTAAGCATTCTGTATGATGATTGGAGAAGTGTGGATAAAGCGATTATCTCTCAGTTGTGGGAGACGATTTTGGTAAGATCTTTTTTCATTGTTTGACCACTATTTTAATGTTTCTAGTATATATAATATGTTTAGCCACTTATTTATCAGATGACATTTGATATTCCTGACACTGGAGGAGTCAAGAAGAAATGCTTATCGTTGGCTGCCAGGAGATGGAAGGATTTCAAATCAACCCTCTCATCTGATTTCATTTATGGTCATAGGAGTCATGATAATCCATGTCGTATATATCCTTTTATAGATGAAGATACATGGAGACAGTTTTTTGAAAGTAGAAGAAAAGAGTCATTTCTGGTAAGGGCAATGTAAACTTTTATAAACTTTATTATATAAATGATTTTATTAATGTTTTGTTAATGATTTATTATTCTTAAATTACAACAAACAAGGAAAGATTATCAGGAGATCCAATCTAAAAATGTATACCCTCATAGTTTATCTCAGGGAGGTTATGCATTATTAGAAGAACAAATGATGGAAGAAAATTTTCAATAACTAAGAGCTGAGTCTTGAAGCTCTGGAGAGGTGGCCTCTCCATACCCTCAATCTAGACATGAAAAATGGAAGAGAGCTCGGAAGGGAAAAAAGGGCAATATCTTTCGGAAGAATCGAGAATCGTAGCTGAGAGGATTGTAAGATATCTATTTAATTTATTTAAGTTAACTATTTTCTTCATATAATTTCAATCATTACAGAAATGGTCAATTAATTAATACAGGACTCTCTTGAGGAGCAGAGTTCAGAGGGGACATTTACATCTACTGGGAGGGAAGATATTTTATTTGCAGCATTGGGAAGTCCCAAACATCCTGGTCGTGTAAGAGGATATCCGACAGGTGTATCGGTAAGAAAAGTGTTGCCACGTTCTTCAACTTATAAAATTGAGGGGGTTTATAAAAAAAATAGAATCCTTGGAGGATGAAGTTTATAATATTAATGTGACGATGGAGGAAAAGATTAGAGAGTCGATGCAGTCTATGTTTGCAGAAATGCAAAGACAATTTCATACAGCAACTCCCACTCCTCCACCTCCCCCTACAGACCCTATTATGTATCCTCCACCCCCTCCAGTTGCTCCCACTCCCCCACCTCAGCCTGTGGACCCCATTTTTTATCCTACACCTCCGCCGCAGCTTCCTACATATTGCGAGTTGTATGTTGATGATTCTCAACATCATATAGTAGCATATGGGTTGGTATATTGTATAGGAGATACAGTTCATCATCAACAATTAGAGGTCGACAATCAGAGGGTCACTGTACATGATATTATAGATATATCAGCTAGGGTACCAATACCTACAGATGAGGTGGCGACAGTTGGACAGAGTATCGGCCATTTTTTATTTTGGCAATCCAGACTTCTTCGACTCATTACCATAGAGGTATGAATGTTATATCTTTTATTTTATTTTTTTATTAAAGTTGTTTTATCATTTGAAAACTAATATATTTTTCAATTTTTTTTACAGTAATACTTCAAAGGTAAAGAAATATTGTATAGACAACAACAAAGACAAATGGCTATGACATCAGATACAGATTCAAATGGTCTTGACATATTGTCAAGATATTCGCATTTGTTGTTGGGTTATTATGAGTTTCCAATGGAAGCTCATGTTTGTGGACGTGAAATAAGTGTGGGGATTATAAAAACTGATATCATGGAGCTTGTTGCTGGAGATAAGTTGGGCATCAACGTGGTGCAATTTTTTTCCATGTAAGTCTTATCACCTTTTCCTTACGTTATATTTATTAAAAATGTATACTTATGTATGTTTTGTATTAGGTATCTTTATAAAATTTGTGAGAGGAATGAGATGACAGAAGTATATGGATTCATGGACCAGCAATTGATTTCCCCTGAAGCATGTGCATTGAATGAGGAACAAAGAATGGTTTATATTGCTGAAAGATTTGAAAAGAATATAATCACACAATGTTGGATAATGCCTTTTTGTGAGAGGTATGAAACACATTTCTCTCAAAGTGTTAATTATCTTTTAACATAAAAAACCACTAACGTTAAATTTCCTTTTATCATTGATCATTGGATGTTAGGGGTTTTTTGCCCAAGGGAGAAAGCTCTTTATTGGATATTCTATGTCCATGGTGATGTGCGGGAAAGTTTTAAGAATATATTGGAAAGGTAAGTTTCCATTTCTCAATAGTTTTATATATTATAATGAATTTTAAATTTACCCCATTCGTATTATTTTCTAACAGTGCATGGGCCTACTTTCGAAAAAACACAAAGAAAATAAATGCAAAGATCAAATATGAAAATGCGAAGGTAAATTTCCATTTATAATTTTTACTTTTTGATTTATTACATAAAAATAATATATTGAATTTACACTCATTCAAACAGAATTGTCATTAACAACAAGGCCTCATCGAATGCGGATGTTATATGTTAATATTTATGTATGAAATAATAACAACTGGGACAGTTGTGAATTTTGACCTGGTACGATTTCCTCTTAAACTTTTCCATAATATTTGAATTTGATTTATTCATTATACACGTTAACTACCTTCTTTTTCATTTGTATCTTTTTGATGACCCTAAACCCTATACTGCTGAAGACATCAAACACTTACAAGTGGAGTGGTCAAATTATTTTACAGGTTTGATTCAATTTTAGTTGTTTGTAATGTAAAATGTAATTTTGAATATTATCATTGTAATTGTGTATTTTGTAGTTGTTTAGGTTGGATTTAGTTTTTTATGTTGATAGTGTATGTTTTGAATGTTATATAAGTGAATGTTTAATTTTGCTCTACTTCTTGTTTTGGTTTACTTTTGATGGTTTTTCTGGTATGGATTTGGGTCTGTGGGGGAGGGGTTACAAGGGTGTGGGGGTGTGTTTAGTGGGGTTGGGGGTGTACAGCGGTCTGGGAGGGCTGTTCGGTGGGGTGGGGGGACAGTCCTGGGGGGTGGCAGGGCAGTCCAGTGGTGTGGGAAGGAGGTCCAGGGGTGTGGGAGTGTTGTCCAGGGGTGGGGGGTATACATGAGGGTGGGGGGTTGTCCAAGGGTGTTTGGGGCTGTCCAGGGGTGTGGTGGGGGGTGTCAAGTGGGGTGAGGGGGTGTTGTTCAGGCGGGTGGGGGTTTTTGAGGGGTGTTTGGGGCTGTCCGGGGGTCGGGGGGCAATCCAAGAGTGTGGTGGGGGCTCTAATGGGGTGGGGGAGGGTTGTCCAAGGGGTATACATGAGGGTGGGAGCTCCAATGGGGTGGGGGAGGGCTGTCCAGAGGGTATACATGAGAGTGGGGGCTCCAACGGGGTGGGGTAGGGCTGTCCATGGGGTATACATGAGGGTGGGGGCTGTCTAGGGGGTATGTTTTATATGTTATCAATGTACATGCTTAATTTTGATCTACTTCTGTTTTTGTGGTATGATTTCTTGATTTGTTTTCTGGTTGATTCTGGTGGAGAGAGGATTTACTTCATTCAATTTTTTTAAAAAAAAACTGGGTTTATCACGTTGGTTATTTAATAACCGACGTGATAAACCCCCCTGGTTTATCACGTCGGTTATTTAATAACGGACGTGATAAACCCCCTCCCGCGGGTTTATCACGGCGGTTATTATATAACCGACGTGATAAACCCCACGCCCCCGGTTTTTCACGTCGGTTATATAATAACCGACGTGATAAACACCCCTCACCCCGGTTTATCATGTCGGTTATATAATAACCGACGTGATAAACACCCCGCACCCCGGTTTATCACGTCGGTTATATAATAACCGACGTGTAACCCCCCTCCCCCCATTTATCACGTCGGTTATTAAAAAACCGACGTGATAAACCCCCCTCCCCTGGTCTATCATGTCGGTTTTTTAATAACCGACATGATAGACCATTTCCCCGTCTGTTTATCACATCAGTTTTTTAATAACCGACCTGATAAACCATTTTCCAGGCCTTTTATCACGTCGGTTGTTAAATAACCGACGTGATAAAACCATCCCATTTTCTTTATCACGTTGGTTCTAAAATAACCAATGTCATAAACATCGCGATTTTATGTTTTTGACGTCGGTTTTTAAATAACCGATGTCAAAAATATTATTTATAACGTTGCCCGTATTAACGTCGGCTAGAAACCGACGTAAAAAATGAAAAATAACCGACGTAAAAAACGTTTTCTGCACTAGTGTGAGATGTTGGGTCATGGGACAGGGAGATTTACCCCAAACTGATGAGAAAGGCATTCCACACCAAAATAATTATACTGATGAATTGTGAGTTGAATTAGAGACATGGATCAAACCAATTTATATTGTGATAACTATTTACTTAAACATTGTATCTCTTCCTTTTAGAGTTGAATACACAATATTTTGGTTGAACTTGTTTTAGATATCATTGGTGGTGGCCTACTGAGTTGTACTCAAAACCTATTCAAGACGCCTAACAAGCACCCAAGCATACTTTTTTGTGCATTGAAGGATAAGGTCAAGGTGCTGGGTTAGATTTCTGATTCGGGATGGAGCATGGGTGAGGGAAACTAGATGTGGTTTGGGACCCTCTAGGGAGTTGTTATGTCTTTATTTTCTGTTGAATTTTAGAAACTTGACACTTTCATTGTCATAAAATGCTTTCCCTTTTAGTTGAGTTTTGTATTTACTATTTTGACTATCATGTGACATCGTATTATTCTGGTTATTTATATGATTCCGCACTTGTTTATTGTAGTTTGCATTTATTGGTGTTTTACTCTGATAAAAGATGGTATAGTGTCCACATGACTGACTTACTAGACCTTCGCTGCTAGTTGGCACCCTCTAGCATATAGGGTGGTGCGCTTGATGTAACACCCCGGGATTTTCTAAAAATAAATTGAAATGCATGAAACATTTTTTAAAAAGAAATTTATAACTATACTTTAAAAATTATTTTTCCACATCTATGTTTTCAATTTCAAAAAACATTTATCTACAATTGTGTTTAATAAGTTATTTGGAGTCTAATGGAACCAACTAAATTTTTTGTGAATTGTAACATACCATTATGAATATTAATATGAATAGTAATATGAACCCAATGTATAGTAATTTGTATTATTATTTTATTTTATTAAGGATTTAAGACAATGACATATTGATTAATTTTTCAATGTGATATAAAAGAAGTTTTAGTTTTAAAATTGATAATCTTTGAATAAAGTATGATTTTATTTAAAAATTAAATTAATAATAATTATAAAATTATATTCAAAAAAATAGAGTTCTTTTTTGAATCATACACATCGAAAAATGGTATGGGTAAATTTTTGGGATTTTTCTGAAATTCTTGAATTTTTTAGGAATAGTGAAATACGATAAAATACCGTATATTAAAATTACCAGTTAAATACACTATTTATGAGATCATAAGTGACGTAAGACCACTTTTTTCGAATTATAATTCCATTATTACTATTTTTGGCCACATGAATTATGATTATTCATAGTCTTGAGAAAAAAATATTATAATAATGATTTAAATAATGTAAAATACCTCCTCTCCTCCAATATAAATTCCACCTTCATTCTCCACTTTCCCCCACACTTCTCAAGCCCTGATCATTGTCTAATTTATACCAAATTCCCTCCCCAATATCCTTACCCATGTCCAAGACATTCATTTATCACCCAAAGGCCAAAATCAAAGGCCTTAAGGAGGATCTCAATGAGAAGAAGTCAAGAGGTAAGAAATCCACTTCCTTTTCTTGTGTATTCCTTTCCTTTCCTTTTCTTCTATAGTATCTTACACTCCTATTATCCAAGAGGCATGAAAGCTCCAAAAATATTGTATATTCTGGATTCTCTCATGTTCATGGAAAATTTATCATCATTCTTATTCTCCTCTCCCACATATTCATGTAATAAAAACATTATATATAATGTGTCGAATTACTTACATCATGGATGATGTGACTTAAATTTGCATTAATTATTTCAAGGCTGGTCATGAAACCATTTTTATAGTTGAAACAGGTTATAATATATGTATTATTTCCCATATATGTTTCTTGAATTCTTTTTTACCCATGGTTTTAATTTATAAAACAAAAAGAAGACAATATTTTTAAAGAATCCCTAAAATGATCTAAATGAACATCATTAATGTTTTAACTTATGAATCATACTAATTTTAGAATTCAAAATAATAAATAGTAAAATTTATGGTTCTATAAATTTGTAACTACCATTCCATTACCATTCTGAAGTTTCACTCTCATACTACAAGAATACCCATCATGAATTGATCATGGAAACCATGTAAAGAACGCACCCAACACAATGTAAATAACAAAATATTACTAATAGATGTGCCAAATGATGTTATAAAATGAACATATAAGGTGTTATAAACATGAATATATTTTATTAATATATTAATAACACTATTTTAACCATTATAAAGGAGGTCTAAACACTTTTTAAGTACGAAGAAACAAAGGTAAGAGAATTCTTAACTAAATTTCCATTCTTTGGGTTAACCTTCTTCTTTATTCATTATGTGGTATTAAGATTATTAGTGTAATGAATTTTTTTATATTATGTTTCTATATATGTATTTAAGGTGTATACACATATCCATTCATTCTATTAATTCCCAATCTATTTATATTTTAAGGTTCTTTCCTTTAAAAATCCTTATAAAACACACTTTAGTAAATCTCAAAAGGATTGTTTTTTATGTGTATGGAATGAGTGATTTATCCTGATTTCAAGATACTTTATTACCATGATATGTTTCTTGGACATTTTTATGTTGGTTTGATCCCAATATAGCTCAAGATATGTTGGCTTGATCCCATTATGGCTCAAGATATGTTGGGTTGATCCCATTATAGCTCAAGATATGACGGGTGAGCCTCATTATAGCTTTCCAATGCATTGGGTACTCTAGAGATGGAAGTTGACCAAAAACATTATTCCATGTGTAAAGGTGAATGTAAGAGTGATATGGTAAATATTTTCTATGGAAACTACCTGATGTTTCTATGCATATAAGTTTTTATGAATATGGGTTATATTGGTTTTTATGTTATCTCTTGACTAACGATTTATTTATTTATATCCCTTACAGAGTTTTATACTCATACCATGTTTTTAAAATGTTTTTCACATTATATAAGGATGTGTCAAAAAAGAAATAATCCATGTTAAATGTTTGAATAATTGTTAAAGAAATGATGTTTCTTTTGAAAAGATTAATATTTTAGAAGAAATGAAAATTGTATTTATGGTATCCAATCTATAATAATGTGTAATGTTATAAATGTTTTATATCAAGGATGGGTCATTATAGTTGGTATCAAATAATATTTTTGATAACATTAGAGGTTGGGTGACATTTAAAATAATACCATAACAGAATTTTACTCTATGGTAATTTTAAATGTTATAGCATTTAAATATTACTAAATTGCTTCGACTAAGATATGTTTGTTCAGAATGGTTGTCCATAGAAGAAATAGGGAATCTAAAGAGGAGAGGCACCAATAGAACAATATCCTTCTGAATCTGCATCCCAGAATGGTAGGGATTGGAACTGATTTGTTTGTGATAGTAATGGATCACCTATTGCAAACCATAAATAGTGGTGGAATACATTCAAGAGAACAACCAGAGGTACCACAACCAAACATGACAATAGTGGAACATTTTATAAGAAAAAACCCTCCTTCTTTCAATGGATCTTCTTACCCAATAGTGGATGAAGAATGGATTAAATCCCTTGAAATGATATTTGATTTAATGTGTTATACAGATAATCAAAATCTAGGTCTTTCAATTTATCATTTTGATGATGAAGTTAATCAGAGGTGTTCATTGGTAAATAATATCAGGGATATAAGAGATATTTATTCCTTAGAGTGGGTTGAATTTAAAATTATTTTCCTTGAAAAATATTTTCCTAAGGTGGTGTGACATAGGATGGAGGTGAAATTCCTTGAAATGAATCAAAAGGAGGAGGATTCAGTGGCAATATAGGAAGTGAACATCAGCTGATAGGTGAGGTATGCTCCAAATATTATTTAGGATGTTAATAGAAAAATAAACCACTTTTACTTATGATTGAAGTCAATGTATCAAAGGGTGTTGGCCTCCCATGAATTTAAAAGTTATTATAAACTTTTTGGATGTGTCGAGAGGGTATAGATGGAGTTTGATAATGATCACATGCACTTTCAAAACAAATACAAGAATAGGACCACATGTCGAGTGTTGAGTAAGAATCAACCAAAAAAATATTTTGGTAAGAAAATATAGTTTCCAGTTTCTTAAATGTGTGGAAAGAAGCACCCTGGAGAATGTCTTACTAAAACTGGGAAGTGTTTTCAATGTGGTAAATTTGGAAACAAGGTCTGAAATTGTAATGAAAATGATCGAAAGAATAATATTTATAAGGAAACTATAAAGTGTTTTAAATGTGGTGATATGGGTCATTATGCAAATGCTTTCCCAAAGAGAGATATTAACATTACAAAGAAGCCATACTATAAGCAGAAAGGTGTAGTGAGATGTTTCTCGACTACGTCAGTAGTTTTTAAGACATCCAATGAAGTTTTATCAAGTACCTTGTTTTTTTACTCAAATTTTGCTAAAGTTTTGTTTGATATAGGGTATACACATTCTTTAATTTCAGAGAAATTTTCTGGTAAATTGGAAATATCACCTCAAAAAATGATATCAGAACTTATTGTCAAAACACCATGGTGGAAATAATATAGCAAAGAGGAATTATAAGAATATTTATATTGAGGTATGTGGAAATACTTTACCTACAAACCTTGTTGTTTTTTCCTTAGTCGAGTTTGATGTTATTCTGGGAATGTCTTGGATTTTTGTTTATCATTCTAAGATTGACTGTAGATCTAAATAAGTTGTTTTTTAGAAAGAGTTTAAATTTGAATAGAAGAATGAACCTATACAGTTGGAAACATATCAGTAATCTGATAAAATATTAAAATATGGAAATTAATGTTATCTTGCTAGTATTTTCAAAAGCAAGGGAACTGTTCAAATTAAAGATGTGCCAATGGTAAATTAATGCATTTATGTTTTTCTTGATGAGTTACCTAGTGTAAAACCATATTGGGAAGTCCAATTAATAATTTAATTAGTTCATGATCCTAAGAAATTTTCAAAACCCCTATATAATATGGATCAAATAGATCTTCTTGAATTGAAATATTAGTTGTAGGATTTTCTTGAAAAAAGACTTCATTTTTTCTAACACTTAACCATGGTGTGCTCCTATTTAGTTTGTTAAAAAGAAATATAGTTCCATGAGAAATTTAATTGATTATATAGCATCGAATAACATCGCTATTAAAAACAAGAACCATTTTCTTCATATCGATAACTTGTTTGATTAGCTCCAGGGAGATCGCTAAATTTCCAAGATTGACATGAGATCCAGATACCATCAGCTAAATGTGAAGGAGGATGACATCCCAAAAATAGATTTTCTTATTAGATATGGGTATTATGAATTTTTTTTTATTTTTTTTGGGTTAACTAATTCACTTGATGTATTCATGAGTCATATGAATAGAATATTTCATGAGTTCTTGGATAAGATTGTGGTTGTGTTTATTGATGACAATATGATATTTTCTAAAACTAAATAAGATCATGAAAAACATTTAAGGGTTGTTTTACAAACCATAAAGGAAAATAAATTGTATGGAAAATTTAGCAAGTGTGACTTTTGGTTACAACAAATATCTTTTCTCATGAACATTTTAAATAAGGATGGAATAATAGTTGATCATACTAAAAAAAAAGTGGTTGATGAATGTCCAATACCTAAAATGTTATAGAGAGTCGTAGTTTTCTTGGATTAAAAGGTCATAAATGATGGTTTGTTAAAAACTTTGCATTGTTATCTATCCCGATAACTATGTTAACATGAAAAGGGTTTAAATTTATTTGGATAGAAGAATGTGATGTTTGTTTTCAGGAACGGAATAAGAGATTAGTGAATGCTCTAGTATTAGGCTTGCCTTCCCAAAATGGTGAGTTTTTCATATAAAATGGTGATTTTTTTAAGGGACTTGGTTCAGTTTTGATGAATAATGATCAAGTATTTTATTATGATTCAAGACAACTAAAACCCCCAGATTTAAATTATCCCACACAAGACTTGGAATTAGAATATGTGGTTTTTTCTTTGAAAATTTGGAGGCATCATTTATATGGAACCAAATGTAAAATTTATATTGACCATAAAATCTTGAAGTATATATTCACCCAAAAATAGTTAAACATGAGGCTGAGAAGATGGCTTGCACTGATAAAGGATTATGATTGCACAATCAATTACCACCCAAGAAAATAAAACAAAGTGGCTAATGCCTTGAGTTGAAAACATCATGCATCATTAACCATGTCATGTTTATAACATGATCCATTGATAATTATTTGATGAATTTTGGATTAGAATTTGTTGATGCAAGAAAAACCTCTGTTTAGGTTCAGGTTTCAGTGTAGTCATCGCTATTAGTCAGAATTTGGAAAGCGTAGAAAGATTTGAAAAAAAGGATGTGTGTGTCTTGTGATTTTTAGTTTAAGAAAGATTTGTTGTGTGAATCTCATATATCTCTAATATTAGTTCATCTTGGAAGTACTAAGATGTACAATGACCTTCATGAGTATTACTGGTGGTATGGAATGAAAAGTGATATCATTGATTTTACCATGAAATGTCTGACATGTCAACAAGTTATAGCAGAGCGGCAGTTATCAAAGGGGATACTTCAGCCTTTTCCAGTGCTATAGTGGAAATGGGAGAATGTATCCATGGAATTTTTCTGGGGACTACCTTAGACATCTTGAGGTAACAATGTGATTTGGGTTATTGTTGATCGACAGACTAAATCTGCACATTTTCTTTCTATTCAAGATACAATGTATTTAGATCAGCTTTCCCGATTGTACCTCAAAGAGATTTTCATGATACATGGAGTTCCTCTTTTCGTGGTATCTGACCAGGATCCTAGGTTCACTTCTAACTTTTGGAATGTTCTTCATAAGTCGTTGGGAATAGAATTAAATTTCAATATTTCTTTTCATCCTCAATTAAATGGACAGTCAAAACGAACGATTCATACTTTGGAAGATATTCTTTGAGTGTGTTCAATGGACTACCAAGGAATTTGGGATCAACATCATTCTTTAGTTGAGTTTTCTTATAATAAAATTTTTTATTCTAGTATATAGATGTCACCTTTTGAGGCATTGAATGAGAACTGGTGTTGGACTCTAAAGTTTTGGGATGAAGTTTGTGAAAGAAAGTTTATAGGGCCAAAATTAGTAGAGGATGTGGCTGAGAAAGTGAATATGATTCAGCAGCACATGAGGACAGCTCAAAGAAGGCATAAAATATATGCAAATAACAGAAGGAAAGACTTCGCTTTCAAGTTAGGTGACCATGTTTTTCTTTAAAATATCTACTTGGAAAAGTGTGATGAATTTTAGTTAGAAAAGAAAGCTAAGTCCGCATTTCATCGGTCCTTTGGAAATCTATGAGAATGTTGGACCAGTTTCATATTGAGTAGCTTTGCCTCCGAGTCTCTCTCAGGTACACAATGTTTTTCATGTTTCAATGTTGAGAATGTATGTTCCAAATTTAACTCATGTTTTGAGCCTAGAAGTAGTTTAGTTGGAAGAGAACCTTTCTTATTAAGAGAAACCATTTATAATTCTTGATTAAAGAAAATAAGTAATATTAAATAAGGTAATCCTCCAGGTAAAGGTTTTTTGGAGAACCCACATGGTTGAAGAAGTAACATTTGAGTCAGAAAATGCAATGAGGTAAAGGTACCCTCACTTGTTTAATAATAAAATAAAATCGTGAGGATGAAATTTATAAAAGGTGGGGATATTTTAACACCTCAAGATTTTCTAAAAATAAATTTAAATGCATGAAACTTTTTTTAATTAGAAATTTATAGTTAGACTTCAAAAATTATTTTCAGCATCTATTTTTTCAATTTTGAAAAACAGCCATCTACAATTGTCTTTAGTAAGTTATTTGGAGTCTAATGGAACCAAATTTTTTTTGGTGAATATTAACATACCCTTATGAATAGTAATATGACCCTAATGAATAGTAAATTGTATTAGTATTTTTTTTATTAAGGATTTAAGATAATAAAATCATGGTTAATTCTTCAATGTTGTATAAAAGAAGTTATAGTTTTAAAATTGTTAATCATTGAATAAAGTATGATTTTATTTAAAACTAAATTAATAATATTTAGGAAATTATTTTCAAAAAATAGATTTCATTTTGGAATTATACACATCGAAAAATGGTAAGGGTGAATTTTTGTAATTTTTCTGAAATTATTGAATTTTTGATGAATAGTGAAATACAGTAAAATACCGTATATTCAAATTATCAGTTACATACACTATTTATGAAATCAAAAGTGATGTAAGACAACTTGGTTCGAACTCACATTCCATTATTACTATTTGGGGTCATGTTAATTAAGATTATACATAGTCTTGAAAAAAATATTATAATAATGATTTAAATATTGTAAAATACCTCCTCTCCTCCACTTTAAATATCACCATCATTATCCTCCTCCTCCCATACCTCTTAGGCCTTGAAAATTGTCTAAATTCTGCAAAATTTCCTCCCCAATATCCTTCCATATGTACAAGACCTTTTTTTCACACCCAATGTCCAAAATTAAAGGCCTTATAGAGGATCTCAAGGATAAGAGATCAAGAACTAAGAAATTATCTTTATTTCCATGTGTTTTCCTTTCCATTCAATTTATTTTATAGTCGCATACCCTCCTCTTATCCACGAGGAATGAATGATCCAGAAATATTTTATATTCTAGATGTTATCATGTTCATTGAAAATTAATCATCATTCTTCTTCTCCTCTCCCACTTATTCAAGGAATAAAAACATTTTCTTCGATGTGTCGAATTACCGACACCATGGATGGTGTGATTTCAATTTTCTTTAATTATCTAAAGTCTAGTTATTAAACAATTTTTATAGTTGAAACCGGTTATAATATATGTATTTTGTCTCATCCATGGTTCTTGAATTATTTTGTACACATGGTTTTAATATATAACACAAAATGAGGTCATTATTATTAAAGAACCACTAAAATGATCTAAACAAACATCATTAATGTTTTAAATTATGAATCATCCACATTTAATAATTAGAAAAGATAAATGGTATAATTTATGGTTCAATAAATATGTAACTACCATTTGATTATAATTCTAGATTTTCACTCCCAATCAACAAGAATACCCATCATGAACCGATCATGGAAACCCCGTAAAGAACGCCCCCGACACAATGTAAATAAAAACATGTTACTAATAAATTTGTTGAATAATGTTGTAAATTGACCATATAAGGTGTTATAAATATGAACATGTTTCATTAAGATATTAATAAAATTCTATTAACCATTATAAAATAGTTTTAAACAATTTGGAAGTTAGAACAACCCAAGGTAAGGGAATTATTAACCCAATTTATATTCTTTGGGTTAACCTTCTTCTTTATTCATTATGTGGTAATAAGATTATTAGTGTGATTAATTTTTTTATATTATGTTTCCCTATTTGTATTTACATTATATACACATATCCATTCAATTATATTAATTCTCAATTCATTTATATTTTAAGGGACTTTCCTTTTAAAAATCCGTTTAAAACTCTCTTCAATAAATCTCAAAAGAATTTTTTTATGTGTATGGAATGAATGGTTTCTCCTGATTTAAAGATACATTGTTACAATAATATATTCCTTGGAAATTATTTATGTTGGTTTGATCCCATTATAGCTCAATATATTTTGGTTTGAGACCATTATGGATCAATATATGTTGTGTTGAGCCCATTAAAGCTCAGGATAGAATGGGTGAGCCCCATTATAGCTCTCCAACGCATTGGGTACTCCGAAGAAGGAAGTTGACCAAAAAGGTTATTCCATTTCTAATGTTTATTTTAAGAGTGATATTGTAAATATTTCCCAAGGTAACTACATGATTTTTCTATGAAAATGTGTTTTTATGATTATGGGTTTTATTGGTTTTTATGCTATCACTTGACTAATGATTTATTTCTTTATATCCCTTATTGAGTTTTATACTCATCCCATGATTTAAAAAATCATAGGATATAAGTATGGGTAATATAAATAATGGATTTGTGATGTTTGATATGGAGTGTTGTAAATGAAATCATGTTTTATGTTTTAATGTTTTATATTTTAAAAAAAAATGGATATTGTTTTAGTACTATCCTCTTGTATGAATGTTCTATATCATGTATGTAATATATCTTAATTATTTAAACCTATACACCCAAAAAGATACTCAATGTTTAATAATTTATGGTCTTGTATAAAATTCATGATTATGTAATGTTTTATGGTCAGGTCCTTATACTCAAGGGCATGTGACTAACCGGCTTGGGGAACTGTTTAGTGGAACCCGGGTCGTGACGTTACATTATCCAACTAGAAATTTCATATTAAATGTTATTTGAATAAATATTAATTTATTTATTTAATAAAATAATATTTATTTATCTATGAGTTAAGATAATTTTGAGTAAATATTAATATTATTACTATTAATTAGACTTTGGTTTCTCTTGGTATTTGGAAAATAATAAGGGCCATTTTGAAATTATAATTTTTTAAACCATATATCTATATAAACAAGATTATGTTATTTCTAAAACTATTCAAAAATGAACACAATGATAGTCTATATTTAATTATATCAATACCAATATATACTTTCTTCTATAACTCTCTCATTATTGGAGATTGATCATCCCCCAACAACCTTTTAAGGCAAGTGTAACTCCTCATGATTTTAAAAGAATTAAATTAAATTTTGTAGCATAAACAACACACAACACTGGGAATAGATGCGAATTTAACACCCCAATAATTTAAGATATATTTACTTTAAAATAAACATAATATCTTCAATATATTATTGTACTCATAACTCTGATATTTTTATGTTTGATAATGTATTCAACACACAACACTGAGCTTAAACGATTCATGATATATATGACTGTTATAACCAAGCTATTAAATTGGAATGTGTGAATATTATTGACAAATTTGTGAAATATATAAATAAATATTTTATTTTCTTAATAAATTTAAAATATTAATACATTTTTAGTAAAGAATTAATCAATTTTTAGTATAGTGATTTTATTCTTTAAAAAATGTTTTACTCAAAAATAAATTTTTATTAATTTTTATAAAAACATATTATAACCAATTTAAGGAAATTTTATAAAATGTTTCTTATAAAATTAAATACAATTTTTAAATCATACTATCAAAATTTACTTTGGGTTAAATTTTGGGATTTGTTTCTAAAAATACTTATTTTTTAGTGAATAATAAAAATACTGATTTTTTTTGTAAAAATTATTCCGTTTTCAATAAGTTAAGTAATTTTAAATTCCAAATATGTTTTGAATATTTTTTAATTTAATGTATTTATTTTTTATTTATATTTAATAAAAATTATTACTACTAAATCTTATTTATATTGGTTTTTAATATAAGTTTGTTGTTTGGTTTAAAAATTGGTTTTTCTAAAAACTACCTTAAAATGCATAATGTTTCTCTTCTTTAATTAATTAAAATAATAAATAATGTGGAATATTTTATATTTAATTTATATATCAAATTTTAATAAATTTAAAATTGTATTCATTCCATTGTTTTTATCAGAAATAGAATTAATATAAAACCATCTTGTACTGGAAAAATATTGTTCTCAAAAACCTGATTTTTCATCACACCTTTATGTTTCGTTTTAAATTAAATATTTTATAATTTTAGAAAATTTATTTCGTAAAAAAAATTAATTTCTTAAATAATCATTTCAATGTTATATTAGGGTGAATTTTTGGGAATTTTGAAAAAAGATTATTTTTTTACGAATAGTTAAAAATAATTAATTTTACTTGAAAACTGAATATTCATTTAACTTTTTTGTAAAGTTAAATTTTATTTTAAATTATTATTAATGTAATATTATTAAAATAATTTCTATATTAATTCAATTATGTTATTGGAATAAATTTCACATTGAAATTGGATATGAAAACCTTGTGAACTTTTGATCTTTTTATCTTTGAAAACACGTTTTCTCAGCGCATCTACAGAATTAATTTTAAATAAAAATGTTTAAACTAAAGTGAATTGAGTTTTTAAAAATATATTCCATATTTTGAATCATAATAATTTATAATAGGCTAATCTAATTTGTGATAATAATTAATAATGAAAATAGTTAAAATTATTTTCCATAATTAATGTAAAAATGGATTTATCAGGGGTTAAACTAAAGGATAAAGGTTAAAAATGACCTATAAACTTATCAAAACCACATTTTTAAGTCTATAATTAAACATTATATCTTCTAGGATAAATAATTTTAAATTTTAGTGTCTTTTTCCATGATAAAAATGTGGGTATGACTGAATATTTTAAAAACATTACAAGTGTCTCACTCACCTCACTTATAAAAGACCACCCCCACTCCTCTCCACTTCACACCTTCAAACCATTATAGTTCAGGCAGGACCAAACCAAATCACTTAAAAAATTCCCTAATATTTCCCAAAATCCTTATTTTGGAATAAATCCAACCTACAAAGTCTTTTGGGGGAAACCAAATGAGGATACTCAAAGAAGAGGTAATGTTCTTTAATGAGAGTTTTTATTTTATTTCATTATCCAAATCCTTAAATTATTCATAAAACATAATTATATAACCTCATAATTATATTATACATACCAATATGTTATTATATTAATTTAATAACCTAAATCATTTCTCTCTTCTATCAAATGGTGTACGAAATAATCATTTTTGTGTACGACGGACTACCGTTTCGCGAACCGATGTCATCCATTTTTTCAATACCACCTATCATGATAGGGTATGTTGATGGATATAAAGTATATATATGAAATTTTTATCATAATTATAACTTTATATTCATTACATTATATATACCTTTTTACATTCCATTCTATATAGAATAAGATAATGTCACAAAACGAATCTGTTCGCCATTAATACCAGCACCAAACACCACCCATGACATAGCCTCAAAGGAATTCCCTATCCCCATTGGATGGAAAACGTTCTCAGGTATCAATAAATTTTGTTTTGGAATGATTTACTTGAGTATGAAAGAATAAAACATTAAAAACAATCAATAATTATAATCTAAAATTTCCATGCCAAACAAGACTTAAGAAAAAACCAGAACTGAATACAGGGTTTTAAATAAAGTAAAATTGGTCCAAATAATAATAAAAACTTGAGAATTTTAGCCACAATAACTCCACATAGAAAGGGTACATCACCCATGGGTCGTCTCCACAACATTATACCATGGGAGGGTACTAACAACCCAAACCACCTTCACCTGAGGCATTTACTTTACCTGAGTTAAACGTAATGAAGTCTACTTACACCCAAGGGATGTAAGTAGGGTGTTATCCTAATCCTAAGAGGATACCACCCAAGGATTTCAATGAGTTTTCAATGCAAGGTGAAAAAGCAAGTAGTTTTAATATGAAAAGAAAAGCATTGATAAATTCAAAAAAAATGCAACTTGCAATTGAAAATAGTTTTAAAACTAAAACTTTCATAATGATAACACATTATAATAAGAAATTTTAGATACTTTAATGTATATAAAAACACACCCTAAGACATGGGAAAATACCATAAATCCAATAATCACTAAAACCAGGAACACCCTTATACAACTAGATAGTCTTGTGCCCTATCTACCTTGTAACTCGGTGTAAAGTAACCACGTCACAAATCATTTCCCATGCATAATACACTAGTAGGGATCATAACCATAACCTAGTAGTCCCAAAACATCATCTATATAGTTTATTTATTGTTTTTGTTATCTATTTTCTTAGTGAAATAGGTATAACACTCGTCTGGATCACTAGTTGTACTATTACATATCTACCCACCAAGGTACCCGATCTTCCCCCTATGTGATCAAAACATTTTAGCATACTAAATACATCTCTTTGTATATAAAAATAAAAATAATGGAATGAAAAAAACAATAAAATAGCTATACATAAATTATACCACTTAAAATAGACAATAAAACATTTTGATTTTCAATAAAAAAACAACTCAAAATATCACATTGTTTTGCACCAAAAACTACTTGAAATCCCCACATTTCACACCATATAAATACATAAAATTCAATAAAGTAGAAATTTTAGCCCAATAAATTTCAATGAAATCAAATAATCAGTATTTTGGCAGCCTCATATTAACCATGTAGTAATATCTTTATAAAACATCCATTTTCACACAAACATGGCACTTAAAAATTCTTCTGTTTCCCAAACACTATTAAAACTAGTTTTTGCATTATAAACCAAAATATATAAACATTAAAAACCCTATTTTTATCTCTAATAAAATTCCTTAAAATCAACCACGTAATTGTAGGGTATCCCCAAATGAACCAATAAGAATGTTTTATGAAAACCCCCCAATTTCACGTAGAAATAGCAGTTAAAATTCATTTGTATTAAAAACACAATTAAAACCAATTTTTGTAGAAAATATCAAATGAGATAAACATGAAAAAACTATAAACATAGAAAGATAAGTTACAAGGGTTTCATATACAATGGAATACCATATCAAAATAGTTAAAACCTTGAATCCTTTGTGTGAAAACTCAATTGCACCATCACCACACCTCAAGGAAGGTAGATCAAGCCTAAAAATAGAATATTAGACCAAGAAAACCCAATGTTAAACCCTATGTCAGAAACCCTAACCTCTTTTAACTTGGTACTTCAATGAAATTGAATGACACTTCATGTAAAGGGGATGAACTAAGAGGGGGAGACACTTACTTGGGATTGTTTTGAGTTCCTCCACAAAATCCCCCCTTCAAAATGGGGTTCTAATGAGGGTTTGGGAGACATGAAAGACTTCAATGGATTTGATGTTGGAAGTGGTGAATAAAGGGTCAAATTAGGAAAAATCCTATGGGGGAGAAGAAGAAATTTTAACATTTTTTATGACCTGGACATAGGCGCACAGTTTGTGTGCACGGTTTGTAAAATCGTGCACCTAAACTGTGCCCCCTCCTTTCTCCCCTAAAAACATATTCAAAAGCCACCAAAATGTGTAGATGTTTATGGGGGATTGAGGGGGGATGTTTGAATAAAAAAATATGAAATATAATTACCTTTAATTATGAACTTGGGTGTGACAATTCTCCTCAGCATGAAAACATTATGTCCCGAAAAGTCAACTAGAGGCTTGATCGGAAAAGAAGAATGGGTACTCACCCTTAACCAATGACCTCCACTCCCTGGTCTCATGAGTATCACTACCATGATTCCAACGAACCCAGACTAGAAAAATATACTTCCCCCAAAGCACCTTCTCTTGGTAGTCCACTGTTTTAACTGGCTGCTCAAAAACTGACAAGACAAGATCTATCTCCAGTTCTTCCCAACTCTACACACGGGATGGATCTGGGTTGTATTTATTCAACTGGTAGACATGGAAGACATCATGGAAGGATTTCAATTGTTAAGGTAAATCCAACCTATACTCCACCTTTCCAATACACTCTGTGATCTCAAAAGGTCTGACACACCACGATGTCATCTTCCCTTTCCTTCCCAATCGACGATGTCCCAAACAGGGGGCCACTTTCAAGAATACCCTGAAACCCAAAGAAAACTCTATGTCTCAAAACCTCTGGTTAGCATATGATTTGTGGTGACTCAGAGATGTTAATAAAAAATTCCTGATCAACTTGACCTTCCCAGAAGTCTTCTTCACAAGACTCGGCCACAGCAGTGAGGTCTCACCGACTTCATCCCAACACAGGGGGGGCTGACAAGGCCGACCATTGAGAACCTCAAAGGAGAAATTAGAGTTAAGGATTGATAACTATTATTATAAGAAAACATAACCAATCCCAAATGGATATCCCAACAACCTCCAATGTATAGAACTCATGCACATAGCATGTCCTCCAAAATTTGATTCACCCGCTATGTATGATCATATGTCTGGTGGTGGTATGTTGTTACCATCTTAATCTAAGACCCCAAGGCCTTCTGAAGGCCTACTCAAAACTAAGAAGTGAAACAAGGGTCTCAATCTGAGACAACTGCTGATTGCATGCCATGGAGTCTCACCACCTTCTGAAGATAAAAACGGACCAACTCATTCACTTTTGCAGTATCTCTTATCGGAATGAAGTGGGATGATTTGGTCAGACAATCAATAACTACCCAAATGGAATTTTTACCCTCGAGGTGTACAAGGAAATCCTGAAATTAATTCCATGGAATCCTCATCCCACTTTTAGGTAGGAATAGGTAATGGCTGGAGAAAACTGTAGGGAATTTGATGCTCTACTTTCACCTACTAGCATGTGTAGCATCTAAACACAAATTCTTCTATATACTATCACATACCTAGCCACCAGAACTATCATCACACACCATAATACATATTTGTGACACCCGTATGGATAGACCACTGATACTGGTGGCTATCATGTATCAACACCTTTCACAGAGATAACGACACCATTGAATGTCCCTTGAAGAACAAGATTCCATCAGGAGATGATGACCAATCAGAGGAAGTCTCCCCACCATGAATAAAATCCCTCGATCGCTAAAAAATCTCATCACTAGGTTGTTCCCACTGGATCAACTCCATGATAGAAGGAATCAACTAAACAATTTCCAAGAATGAACCCCCCCAACATTCTCCATGGTCTCCACATACATCTGAGCAAAGAGTCCCATCAAATTACCCTCATCACTGGACTACCTCAAAGACTACAATGAAACTCTTCTTCTCAAGGAATCATACACTACATTGCCCTTGCCTAAGGTATAGGCAATGTCAAAATGTAACCCCTGCAATTACTCGATCCAGAGACACGTCCTCAAGTTGAGGTCCTTCTGTGAGAGGATATAGGCCATGATTTTGTGATTAGAGTAGACCAAAAACTTCTCCCAAAATATATAGTGATGCCAAGTCTTCAAAGCATGCATCATAGCCGCTAACTCGAAGTCATGGGTCAGTTAATTATTTTCATGTGGTCAGAGTTGATGAGATTCATACACCACCACGTGATCAACCTACATAATCATTCACCCTAGATGCATTCCTAAATCATCTCAATACACCACATACCCCTTCTCGGACTTATAAAAAATCATCATGAGGGAGGTATTCAACTACCGCATCATATCGTTGAAGGATACCTAACATTATGGGACCGATACAAACATCTCCCCTTTTTGGGTATGCACGGTCATCTATAAAGAAAGACACGAGAAATCCTGAATTAATCACCTATAATAACCAGGAAAGCCATGGAAACTATTAATCTCGAACACATTCATCAGCTACTACCATGACATAACTTCACTAATATTCTTGGGGTCCACTAAAAACCCCTGCTCTAAGATCACATGACCCACAAATTTCACCTCCTTGATCTTGAAATTTCACTTTTACATATTCTCAAAGAGGCGGTGATACCGTAAAGTTCCCAACACGATCCTCAAGAAATGTTCATGTTCCTCCTTAGAGCCAGAGAATACTAGAATTTTATCCATGAACACCACAACAAAAAAATTGAGATACTAGTGGAGCACCCTATTCATGATTTCCATAAAGACTACTAGATAATTTGTCAATCCAAAAGGCATGAACAAATACTCAATGTGGTTGTACCTGCTTCGAAAGGCTATCTTCGAGATATTTGCCTCTTTTAACCTGAGTAGATGGTATCTCGAATGCAAGTCTATTTTTGAGAACCACTTTTCCCCCTTCAACTGATCAAACAAATCATTTATTCTGGTCAAAGGGTATTTGTTCTTAATTGTTACCTTATTCAGATTTTGGTAGTTAATGCACAACCAGAGGGACCCATCAGCCATTTTCGCAAACCACACAAGAGAGGCCCAAGGAGAGACACTCAAGCGAATGAATCCTTTGAATTCTAAGTCATCCAGAAGTTTTTTTAAATCGCTCATCTTAGTAGGGGCCATGCGATATAAGGGAAGAGATGTCATCAATGTTCCTGGTGCCAGATCAATCGAGAATTCCACATCCCACTCTGGGGGAAAACTTGAAAAATCATTCGAGAATACCTCCAGAAAGTCATTCATTACATGAGGTAGTGCACCTTCAAAGGAAATACCATCATCCTCGAGCATGAGAAATGATAACTGTAAGATAATACTTCTCAACTCTGGGAGTGGAGGTCTTGCACGACCCGACCGAGGATCCCATTCTCTATGAAAAACATGACAACTCCCATCAAGTGTCGTGAAACTCACTTTCCACCTGTAGCAATCAATATGTTCCTGGAAGTGTACTAGAAAATCTATTACAAGTATCACATAAAAATTATCTATATATAAGACCAAGATGTCCCACTCAATCTCAATACCTAACATGGAGAGCACACACGACGACCACCAGAGACCCTACTCCTTCTTCTTTCCCAGCAGCATCACCAGCTCTATCGCAAAACACAATAACTCAGTTGTAAAATTCAGCATGTCCACAAAACATGAAGAAATTAATGATATAGAGGCACCAGTATCAAAAAGAGTAGCAGATATCAATGTTTTAATCAAAATTGTAACTCAAACTATTGATGGTCCCACCTATGATCATGTTGGTGATAGACTATAGTTGTGCCCTGAACTGGTTCTCCCTAGATGATGACCTAGACCAACCACCACAACCAACAAATCAAGATCCCCCAATCGTTGAAAGCTCAGACTGTGCTGGCACTACTCATGAAGTCGCTGACCCTGCCCCACTCGGAAGTGGACTTGCCACCCCGCAGAAGAGCTGAAAATTCCCCATACATCCACACTGGTAAAAAGGATTCAGAGGAAGTGGTCATATTTTTCGGATGTTCCCTAGAATCCCACACAGGTGGGAAATGACAGATCTCTCATTAGAAGCCGCAGATGAAAACTGCATGGAAGAGTGGCCTGAACTACCAAGTCCCTTCTTCACTTGTTCCCCCCACTTCCTTTTCTTATCTAAAGAGCTGCCACTGCCCACTACTAATACTAACCTAGACATACCAGCCCTGCATTTACAGTCAGTATCCACCATGAAAGCACGGTCAACGACCTCCGTATACGTCCTTAGCTTAAATAAGAATACATGGGAGTATATCTCTGGTCACAAACCATTCTCAAACCTCTGGGCCTTCACTTTCTCATTGTAGAGGATTTCGAGAGCATACCGAAACAAATCAGTGAAACGGTTGGAGTAATCCATCATACATAGATTCCCTTGAACAAGATCCATGAACTCTTGGGACCTAAAATATGCCAAGACCTTGGGGAATTACTGCTAATTGAAGACAACCATGATATCTCCCCAGTGAATCTTCTTATTCTTCCCAGTCTGAAGTACAGATTCCCACCACTTGTAGCAGGGACCCTCCAAAAAAAATGAGGAACATTTCACCCTCATTTCCTTGAGTGTATCCAAAAACTAGAACATGTGGTCGATCTTCTCGAGCCATTACTCTTCTTTCTAGGGGATTATGCTGCCTCGGAAGGTGGAAGGATTATTTTTCAGAAACTACAAGGCCTTTTCCTTTCTAAGAATAGTATCATACTCTATAATAGGAGAAATAATAGGATTTTTTCCCTATACTAGAGCTTTTATATCCTAGACCATGGCCTCGACTAGCCTCTGATCAATTGTTGTGGGAGAACTCTCTACGGATTCCTCTCATGGGTGCATGTGAGATTTCCGGGGAGGCATGTTGCTACAAAATCCAAAGGTCACAAAATTAATAGTCAATAAAAAAATTCTGAAAACATTAGTCAAATACATCAAATATAAATAATATAAACACATTACATTAATAATGAAAACAACTACTCCACCCCTGCTTGATGTCCACGTGTGGTCGACAGCCCACACGTCTCACCTGGAAGTGAAGTCAATCAAACAATTACAACGTCCCCAGGGGACTCAAGGTCTTATATAAAGGGTGAAATCCAGACACCATACTCATGACGAAAACCCCGATCCTTGACATTCCTAGCTCCTTTATATCCCGAATCATCCCAATGTTGCAATATAACCCAATAACATTGGCCTGCTATGATACCATTTTGTCACAGACCGTAAATGGTCTCCCCTAATACTGACACCAAACCCATCCCATGATAAGGCCTGGAGGTTTTTCCCTATCCCTATGGGCTAAAACAAGTGTCTGGTGTCAATAAATTAGGTTTGGGAATGATATACCAGAGTATGAAATCATAAAACATTAAAAATAATCAATAATAAGAATCTGACATTTCAATTCCAAACAAGACATAAGAAAAAATAAGAACTGAATAAATGGTTTTAAATAAGGTAAAAGAGGTCAAAATAATAATAAAAATAGAAAAAAGTCATCCACAATGACTCCACATGACAAGGGGACATCACCCCCATACCGTCTCCACAACACTGCACCATAGGAGGGGATTTACAACATGAACCACTTTCACCCGAGGCTTTGCCTTAACCTAAGTCAAACATAATAAAGTCTACTTGAACCCAAGGTGTGTAAGTATGGTTTGAGCCTAATTCAAATTGGATGAAACCAAAGTATTCCAAATAGTATGCAATACAAGGTGCAAAAGTAAATAGTTTTAATATGTAAACAAAAGCGGTGACAAATTCAAATAAAATGCAACTTTCAATTGAAAATAGTTTTCAAACTAAAACATTCATAATAACACATTAAAATAAGAAATATTATCGAATGAAATTTACATCCAAACACACCCTATGACAGGGGTGAATACCAAAAATCCAATGAGCACCAAAACTGGGAACACCCCTAGGAAACTAGATAGTATTGGGCCTTGTGTAACTCGAACCTCGGTGTAAAGTAACTATATCACAAATACTCTCCCATGCATGAGTCAATAGTAGGTAACATACCCATAACCTAGTGGTCCCTAAACATCATCCATATAGTTTAGTTAGAATTATTTTTATCCATTTTCTCAGTGTAACAGGAATAACACCCATCCAGATCACTAGTTTTGCGAGTACATATCCACTCACTTAGGTACCTGGGATACCCCCTTTGTGATCAAACAATTTCATTATACAAAATACATCTCTTTGAATATAAAAACCCCAATAATGGTCACAAAAAAATACATTAGATATACACACTTTATAGCACTTAAAAAACAAGACAAAACATTTTTATTTTCAATCAAACAACTTCCCAAATTCTCACATTGTTTTGCACACAAAACTCCTTGAAATCCCCACATTACACACCATGTACATTCTTACAATTGACTAAAACAGAAATGGAAGACTAATACCATTCAATGAAACCAAAAAATTCGTTTTTGGGCATCCCCATACAAACCATGAAGTGATATCTCTATAAAACGTCCATTTTCACAAAAACATGGAACTTAAAAATTCATGTGTTTCCCAAACAGTATTGAAAAAAGATTTCACAGAAATAACCAAAGAATATAAAAATTAAAAACGTTATTTTAATCCCTAATAAACTTGAATAAAATCAACCAAGTAATTATATGGTATCCCTAAATGAACCGAAAAGATATTTCTATGAACACCCCCCAATTTCACATAGAAATGGAACTTAAGAATCATTTTCATTACAAACACCACTAAAACCAATGTTTTCTGAAATAATAAAATGATATAAACATGAAAATACTATAAAAATATAAATATAAGTCATAAGGGTTTCATACACAATGGAACCCCCTACCAAAATTTTTAAAACCTTTAATTCTTTGTGCGAAAACTCAATCGCACCACCGTCACACCTCAAGGAAGGTAGATCAAGCCTAAAAACAGAAGTTTAGACCAAGAAAACCCAAGGATAAACCCTAGGTTCAAAAATATACCCTTTAATCACTTGATAATTAAATTAAATTAATTGAAACTTTATGTAAAGAGGTGTAACTAAGAGGGAGAGACACTTACTTGAGATTTTTTGAAGTTACTCCACCCAATACCCCTTCAAAATGGGGTTCCAATGAGGGTTTGGGTGACTGGGAGGGCTGACATGGTTGTTAGGTTTGAAGTGGGGAAGAAAGGGGTGAATTATAATAAATCACAAGAGGTAAAATAAGTAATTTTAACAATTTCTTTTATGAACTGGACATAGGAACACAGTTTCTGTGCGCGGTTCGGTAAACTGTGCACCTAAAAGTGCACCCTCCTTTCTCCCATAAAAACATCACCAAAATCAAAAAAAATAATGGGGGAATAGGGGGACTTAGGTGGGGATTTTATTATAAAAATATATTAAATATAAGTACCTTTAATTAATAGCTTGAGTGTGATGGATAACATCACTCATGGGTATAGGGGACTACCGCCACACAAAGTGATGTGATTTGATTTTCACTAATGCATTACATGGAAGGTAGTAAGGTTAATTATAATTAATATATGATCTATATATATATATATATATGAAATAAATATGATATTAATTAAATATTATTAATTTTTAAAAGATAATATACCACATTATTTTGTTATACTAAAAATATTAGAACATCATTCGTGTAAGTGTGGATTGTCGCCTTAAGGAAGCAATATGACCCAATTTTCATCACCACACCACATGGATGATATATATAAGTGTATTTAAGAAAATAATATGTAATATTTCATATTATTATCACTATATGAATATAAAATATCACTTTCCTATTTTCCATAATGACCATTGAAAAATAAAAATGTTACCCATGCATACATATAACCTATCATCTCCAGGATTGAAACATAAATCATTTCTAAAAACCATTTTTAATTATTAGTATTAAAAGTATAATTTTGGAATAAATATGATAATTATTTCATCATTATTATTATATATATGATATAAATATGTAATATTTGAAATAGTAGTATCTTTAATGACAAAGCACACATGAGAAAACATGGCAATTAACACCCAAAACATTGAAAATAATGAAATATTTTTAATGAACGGGTCATAAGATGTTTTAAATGGAATATATATGATATTATAAATATTGATATTATTCTTTAATAAGTTAATAACTTGTTTAAAATCACTATAAATGAGGTTACAACATGTTCTACCAAAAGTAAGTCTAAGGTAAGGGATTTCCATCTCACTTTTTACTTCCATGAGACACATGCAATTTTCACCACTTCTTTCTTTTATGTGTTGTGTATAATAACTGTGAAAGTATATTATGATGGTTATAATAAGTAAATATTGGGGTTTAAATATCCATTTTATTATCTCTATTTAATGGGGATTATGTCTTGAAGTTTAACAAATCGATAAGGGTTTTTTTCTCAATCTTTGATACATATAGTAACTTTATGAACCTATATTCTTTTATGAGGTGTATCTCAATCCACTTTGACATGATATACCATAAATTTATTTATCATAATTATATTTAAGTTTATTTTAATTATATTCCTCAATGGGGTTTATGTTTCAATGCTTCCAATTTGGTAAAGATTTTATGTTTCAATCATACTGTTTATTAAGATAGTTCGTGATTAAGTCTCAAATTTTTAAATATTATAATATAACTCATAGGAATTGTCATGAAATTTATTCTCCTCATGTAATTAAATTTATTTTCATGTAATAGTACCATTTCCACTCTTTGAGCATAAAATAATTAACAAAATGGTTTTAATAAAATCCAACTCAATTTATCTCTCCGATAGGAAATCCTTTTTCTCCCAAAACAGTCGTTTTGAAAAATATTTTCAAAATCATTTAAAATATTTTCTTAATTGTTTATTAAATACCTTTTTATCCATGTTTTACTTTTTAAAAATATTTTAAAAGAATTATTCATTTTTTCCAAGAATAATTCTCGTATAGATTTTACCAAAAATAATAAATGAATATTTGTTTTATTGTGTACGAAATTAATATAATATCATATTGTCATGAAAATTTTTTCATTGAAGATTAATTTAAAAAAATTAGAGGTTATTTTTAAATATAATTATTTTTAAAAAATAATATTTTTAAGTGTTTTTTAAAGTAAAAATTATATTTTCCTCAAGAAATGTTTTAGTTATTTTTTAAGATTCCTTTATATACTTTCAATGTTATTATTCAAGAAATAGATTTTAACAATGTTTTAGTTTTTAAAAGTTATTTACAAAGAATGGTTATTTTCTTTAAGATATTTTTCATGTGATATTTGAAAGTCTTTATCTATCTTATATGATATCATTTTATGTAACTTATGCTTTTTTGTGGATATTAACCAAGGATACCATTGTTATCCTTTATATAAATGTTATATCATGAAATTATATTTATAAAATACATTTATTTTCCACATGTTAATCATGTTTCAATAGGATTTTTGTGGAACCATTTTCTTTTACATGGGTTAGTCTTGTTTCAAATTGATTTTTATGGATCCCATTTCTATTACATGGGATAATCATGTTTCAAAGAGATTGTTGGGGAAACCATTTCTTTCTATATGTTAATCATGCTTTTAAGGGATTAACATGTTACCCATTTCATTTACACATGTTAATTAAGTTATAAAATTAATAATTATCATATATAAGAGTATTATAATGAAATAAAAGATTTATATACTTTATTTATTTTTTGTGGACATTATATACAATGGGACAACCTAGATAGCATTGGGTGAGCCCATTAAAATTATATGATGGGGTGGGAAAAATTTATTAGGGTGGGCCTATTAATGATTATATAACAGGGTGGCCGGAATAGAGCCAGGTGAGCCTGTTATAGCTTAAAAGATGGGTACACCAAGATAATTCTCCAATGTAGTTGGTAATGTACCTTTTCTTAAGAGGAAAGAATGTGAGATTTACCTAAGTTTTCTCCTATGAATTTAACGAAGTTCCATTTATTTTTAGCATGGGTTTAATATGAGTTATGAAAAAAATTGTTCTGAGATAGAAAAATATTGTGATACTTATTATTAGTATATAATGTCTATTATAATCATGATTCATATAACATGGATCATGATTATTGATTATGATAATTCTTTCCTTTTTCATATTTTTATATTTTATGATCTATGTATTTATGTTTATGAGTTCTTTTATGTTCTGCTCATGCACATTGATTATATAGTTATACCCTTATGCACTTATCATGATCAATGATGGCATTCAATTATTATGTCTAATGTTTCCCTTACTAAACACTTGATCTCTCCCTTATTATATATCCTTTCCCATGGTTTATATAGAAATTATGTTGAATAAATTATGTCAATAAGGGTTTCATATATATGATGATGATGATGACTTAATTTGAAATAAAGAAATCCAAATTAAGTGGTAGAAATTCTAATTTAATTATATTGGTATTGTTTATGTAGAAGTTTTTCCTAATTATCTAAAACTATAAACCTAAAATGTCCCTAATAAGCGTAAGTTATCCAATATATTCTTTTTATGTTTAATTTTTTAGATTGAAAAAATTGGTTTACATCAACTGATATCTAAGTTGGAAATGAAAATTCAATGATTTTTTCACTGAATATGAGAGTGTGGGTTCTCAGATTTTATATATAGAGCGGTCAATAGGATTCCTTTCACCCATTGTGGTTCTTTTGGAGATCATAAACTAATTTTATAAGTGTCGTAATCTAAAATTTTAACACTCGAAGTTTTCTATGGAGATGTTCAGAGGTTTGTGGTGCACATGTGGATCACCACTACATGGATTTTTCCATTGAATCCTCTTGAGGAAATAGTGGAATAATAACAATATTCCATTCAATTCATCAATGAAGAAAAAAAATCAACATAATGTGTATCTTTATCTAAATAAATTATTTGTAAATTATTTGTGATGATCATATATTCTTCATTCTAATATAATAGTCAATTAATATTTTATTTTATTCCATTAGACATTATATTCGTCTTCAAATACATCTCATATTATTCATTGATTATGATAAAATTCTAAGTTGTAAATTACCAAATAAGTGATTCTACTATATCTATATCTTTCAATCAGAAGTCCATTTTTAGTAAGGGCAATGGAATTTATTAGTGTTAAAAGTGGGTAATTTTTTTGAGGTTCAATGATGAAAATGTTAAGATCAATATGTTTTTAAATATACTGATATTAGATTAAAAATATAAGTTTTTAATTAGAGATATAAAACTAGAATTTAATGATGTTTCTTATATTGAGGAAAGGGAATAATTATTTGTTATAGAGAAAGATGAAAAAGGTGGAATTGAGGAAAGGATGAAGAACTAAAGGCTTACTAAAGTGATTGAGGATAATAGATAAGCTACAATAGAAGAGGATTTCAAAGAAGGAAAATTAGTTTGGTTAGTTAATTATTTGAAATTTTGTTTCTTGAGAGTGACTAAAAATCTGTGGGTTGGTCCCATAGAAGTGTAGATGGTGTTACCTCAAAGAAGAGTGAAGCTGGATTTATGGAAAGGAAGAAGAATCATCCATTTGGAGGAATCTAAACTTAAACCATTAATTAATTAGGATCCAGTAAAAAAAATCAATATTCTATTACTTTATGTAATATGGGGTTTTATATCTCAAAGTCATTAAACATTGCACTTATGGGAAGTAATAGAAATAATTATGATTTCATAGGAATTAATATTTATGATTTATCTTAGAGACATGTTTTAGGATGTAAACTAAACCACCCCTTACTATTTCTAGCTAAAATGGAATGGATATTCAACTTTCACTTTATAAATTCTTATTTTATAGGTCCATGATGATGAATGAGGGAACTTAATAAGAATATTATAATAAATAAGATAGGGGAATAGATTCATCATATATGGGAGTATTTTTTAAAATTTAATACCACTTTTACATTCTTTATGTATATTTTTATATAATTTTAGTGTTTTAGTGAGTTTTCATGTTATATAGAGAGTTCATGATATATTTTTATCAATGATGAAAACATTTCATAAGAGTTTAATCATGTAATATTGTAGATATAATTTATTATAAGGTTGAATGATTACGATATAAGATTAATGAATAAATATAAGAATTATAGTTTTTATTTTATGAATCAAGATTTAGTAATATTGGATGGTTTATGTAAATAAAACACCTCTAAAATATTTAACCTAGGATTTTATGAATTTTATGTTGATTAATTTGTTATTAATATTTGTTACATGTGTGATTATTTACAATTTGACATTTCCTATTTCTGATATGGTTATAATCCATCTTTTCATAATATTTATTTTACAATATTTATGGACAGATACTTGGGGCTTGTTTACTACTTTAACATACATTGATATCTTGTCAAAACTATACAAGAATAATGTCACATTTAGATGACTAAGATATTTTTTATTTGATCCCTTTATATCTTTTAGACCTACCATTACATTTGATATATTTTTAGGTTATTAGAATACATGAGTTAATTTGATAGGGAATCCATGTTATAACTATATTTTTTCTTCCTACCCTACTCTTGGTATTTTTTAATGATTTATAATGGAATAAGTACGAGGGGGGGGGGGAGTATGTTATATGGTGTGAATGGGATGTTTTATATTATAAAAGTGAATATCTGATGTGTTTTAATTGGATGTAGGGGGTAGGCTTATAAATCACAATTCATTATGGTTTTTTTCTACCCTCTAAAAAAATAATGAGAGAAAATATTTAGTGTAATAAGAAATGAACATGAAAATGGTTATGTAAAACAAAATTATTATTGGAAATATGATGTATACTTCATTGGGTTTATTTATATAACATATGAACCGATGAGATGTTGAATTGGAGTGTTGGGTGATATAATCATTGGTGGAGGATTTTTTATAGAGTTTTTAAATTTTTTATCATGGGTTAAATATTATAGTTTAACTTCATTTTTGAGACATTGATTTTTTTACATCAATTACCTACCAAACCTTAACCACAATGTCATTTTATCATCTAATGTAATATTCCATGATTAATACTATATTTTTTCTTCATGAGTTTGATATTTATATTCTTTCCAAGACTATAGATATGGTTCTTATACCAAAGTTATTATCATAACTCAAGTAAAATTCGGATTGAGTGGTGAGAGAAAACTTTTCCAGAAATGTAGATCTCAAGTTGAATATTTAATAATAATATTTTGAAATATGTGAATGGAATTTGACAATTCTAACATCATTTCAAGTGGAATATTTAAATGCGTGGTTGATTTTTTTTAAAAAAAATGGGTTTAACGGGTATTTCTTATGTGATGATTAAAATTTTATTCCTTATTTATAATTGTTTTATTTTGATGGATATACTGTTTAATACATTATAGTATTGATTTTAATTTTGATGAAGCAGACATTTTATTCTTAGGGAAAATCAATATTTTAAATGTGGGGGTTTGATAGAAACAATTCACATATATTTTTGGATCAATATTTTCATTGATTAATAGTGTTTCTTCCGAAATTAATCTACTTTTTATTATTTAAATGGTACAAAAATTTGTATATTAAAATTAGTGTAAATTTTGATAAAAATAAATCCAAATAAAACAAAAAGGAGAATATATAACCAAGTTATGTCCAAGTAAACTACACAATAGTCACACTAATGCATGACAGGTTATTAGAGGTCAAATATCATGTGTCGTTAAAAAATGGAAGATAAGAATAAATATAGTTCCTTGAGTGGGTAAACACTATGATAGAACCATGGTGGGTTATATAAAATTCAATATTATCATTGATTTTCTAAAATATGTGTAACTTCAATGTTGTATCATGGAATATGGATTTCATTTAGATAATAAAATGTGTAATCCTAAAAGTGAAACAATATCACCTCGACCACCTTCCTCGTGACATGGGTTCATATTTTCGATTTTAGCTCCTAAAATTCCATAAATAATTGGTTCATACCAAATTCATGGAATTAATGTCATGGAATAACCAAGGAATAATACATAAAGGTCACCACAATCCTAAAACATTGTATATATAAGAGTATGTGACTTTGCTGATGTTGGTATGAATCCTTGTGAGTAAGTTGTTTTGTAACCTGAAGTTCTTACTACAACATCTACATGTGTGAGATCACATTAGAACTTACATGAATTCCTCATATATTGATGTAGGAGCTCAATCTATGATAATGGTGGAGGTTTTGGGGCATTGAAAAGTATAAGGGTCACAGGGTGAGTCTCACACAAGGGATGAGGTTCCGTTATCATACATGTTTGAGATTATTCATGGTAATAAGATCCTCAAACCATGTGGATTATTTCTTGATGTATATGATAAGATTAAATTTTATCATAATATTTGAAATGTGTGATGGGGATTGCTTTGATGGTGTCACATTGGGTCCATAAAACGTTAGTGTTGAGGGATGCCTTTTCACACTATTATTACCAAAAATGATATTTGATCATGCAATATTAGTGAAGTTGGTTCATAATGAATTCATTTTCACACCATGATGAACTTTATCACTCCACGGTGTCTTTATTAGAAGTACATATATCAGTTCGTCTATTCGTTCACATAATTATATTGGTAGAGATTTTTCCAGTAGAGAAAGAGGTGATTTTTTATTTTCTTTTTATTCCTATATTTGTAGATTTGGAGATAGATATTGAATGGAATAGATATATAGATATATAATGAGATATGGTAGTGTATATATTCATTATAGATTATGGTGAGGTTCTATATTTGATAATTATATGTTTTAGATTATCATCCATCAATTAGAGGATCCCATAGACTCATTTTTAGTTGGATTATACTACTGCTAAAGCTGGGTCAGTTTCTATTCATAGTCTCTCCCATGAGTAGCATGAGAATGTTGTTTTTTAGTTATATTATATAAAATAATGTTGTGTTTTTCTAGTGGTGATACTATTTTATTATGGTTAAAGTTTTAATTATATATTCTTCTTTTATTTTATTTATTTTCCACATTCCTTGAGCTATAACATTTTTTCTTTCATTGAGGGTTTATTTTTTTAATAAACTAACTAGTGTATAGCCTTTATTTTGACCATTGGGTGGGTTGGGTTCTATGTTTAACAATTTTTTGGGTCATCTAACTTTTTAAATTAATTGAGTTAATTGACTATAAGAAAAGGGGTGTTTTAGAATTATAGAGTAAATTTTGAGGATGACGATTTTCATAGACTCAATTCTAGAAACAACTTGGAAAATCAAATTATTATTTCAATTCACTAGCCTATGAACTTGGATTTGACAAATCTTGTTATTTCTTCCCTAATTAATGTTTTGGATTCTATTTTCCATTATCCCAATTACCCAAATTTGTTCATTGAATTATTCTCTTTGGTTTCAACCTCAGAAAACCACATGACACATATTTTTAGTTAGAAGTTAAAAATAGTAATGTAATAAATTTTTAAACATGATAAACAATAACAATTAATTAATACATCATGATAAGTTATTTAAAAACATAAATTTAAATCATAATGTTTCATAATAATGTCATAAATTTAAATAAATTTACTAGAAAAATAATCCTAAAAACATACGTTATTTCCCAAATAGTCTTGTATAATTGTGATGTAATGTCTATATCATGTGATCCATGATCATGAAACTTGAGAAATTATCCAAAATTAAAACTTTAAATTAATACAGAATACTTTAATTCACATTGTAACTCAATCCTCATCATGAAATTTTTTAATCAAACACTTACTTTTGACCTCCCACTTCTGTTTTGACGGTCCTACCTCATGTCTACCAGACATTACCCCAATATTATAAACCAAAACCAGGAACTAATACCATTTTTTCTTGAACCAACCAAGGATTACCTATCCTAGTTCTTGATATGGCCTATAAAAATTCCTAAATTACATTATCGATTGATATAGATTGAAAACTAATGTGTGGGAATCAAATAACACCATTGGGAATGAATTCACATGATAAAATGTAAAATAAAAAAAGGGTTATACCAAACCATAATCTGATATGAATATTCTATATGTCATTGAAGTTATGAATATAGAATACATAGTTTTGAAACAAGTCACATCAAAATGTAGTATAAGGAAAAACCATCCAACTCAAATAGCTATGAATACATAATCCTGAATATATCCAAAACATATAATGTTAGGTGAAATTGATATATAAACATGAAAAATGAGTAAACTAAATATGGTAATGATGGAGGAAAAATAAAGATGGTGTGGGTTCTTACATTAGATACATCTCAAGACATAACCTGAAACATTAGCATGAACGAAGATAACCTACATACAATAGAAAATCAATGATTTTATGTCATTGAAGGAATATGTAGGGTGTGATCAAAGATGAACTATAGGATCTCACCAAGTAATCTATGCATAAAATTTATAAATTAAACCATATTATTCTAGTTTAAAAAAATACAAGAAAATAACCTTTTAAAATTATTGAAGAACAAATAATATTTCCTTGTCTCATATTAAAATTTTAAAATACGTATGCTATTTTAAAGGTAAAATAGGTTTTTGTTGAAAACCCCTGAGGAAAACATATAATAAAAGTAAAAAAAATTACCATCATTTCAAAATAGATTAATGGTTGAAATATAAAACCCCATTATTTACCCTTTAATTTCTTGAATAACTCGACAATTACATTTTAAAAATTTTGAGAACAAAGAATAAAATTCAAGTATATGAAAACACAACACCTAGATTTAAATGTACTTAATATTGAATAAAACACATAGATAATGATTAATATCATGGATAGGATAAGAGAAGTAATAAAAACACAATTTTAGGGGGTAATAATAATGGTCCCGTTATCAAAAAATAATAAATAACATAATGTAATCAAAATTATAGTAAATAATTATGAAAATCCAATCATATAATCAATTCGTGAGCTTAATAAAATCTTGGTTAAATAGTACATATCATGGATACACCTTAAATTTTTCTGAGGCTTTCTTCAATGAAAAAAACACACATAAAAATTAGGTAAATCATTACATATATTAACTTCAAACCCAACCAAAACATAAGTATTAATATCTTATATAATGAATAAAAACCCCTAAAAACATAACGAACATAAAAAACATCCATAGGTTATATGAAAATCCTTTAAATACATTAAATACCATTTTTATATTTTTATACTAACATTAATATAACAAAAATATAAAAACAAAAATATGTATTTCTTAAGGAAATAAGTAAAATCTAAGGTGAATAAAATGAACCTTGGTCATTAGAAACATAAATAAAAATATTATTATAAATTATTATGATTAATAAGAGTTCAACCAAGGTAATACTTTTCAATTAATTCTATAAAAATGGGGATTGAACTTTTTATGAGCACTTTTTGCGTGATCATTTTTGGAGATTCATTTTTAAGTATTTAAATGTTTAAACCCTCTCTTTTAGGGAATTAAATTTTTTAAAAACAACTAATATCCCTTTTTGAACAATTTAATAATTTAATAGTATATCTATTTAATTTCAAAAACATGATATAGAAATCCCAAGCACTCATATTTTCAAGACCAAAAGAAAATTCATGAATTCACCTACCAAAAATAATAAATCTATTGATGAATGGTGATCCACCTCCAAAAAAAGAAAAAGTGAAATACTAAAATAAAGTTTATAGGACCTTGGAATAAAAATCAGCAAATTAATACTTGGAAAAATTCAAAACTCTAGGATAACTTTATCATTGGAAGAGAGAAAATAGTAAGGATGGGAGAACAAGGATAGAGGAGAGATTAAGAGTAACTTACATTATTTTATATCCTTTTTACACAAATATTTGATGAGAAAATAAAAGGATAAAATTATATTTAGAGGGGGTAATCATATGATAGAATTAGGAGTGTTCTAGAAATTATTAGTGAAAATTGAGTAACTTCAAATAAAATGAAAATTTTAAAAATAAAAAAAAATAAAAATTATGGTTTTCAACATGGGAAATGTGCACAAATAAGATTGTTTTTTCATTATACCCTTTAAATAACCCATTTGATGAGACAAAACCCCACAAAAATTTTAGATTTCATCTCGAACTCAACCTAAACACCAAGGCCAATAAATAACCAATTTATGTACCCAAAAAATAACTACATGGGTAGGCACTAAAATTACACCTTTTTTGACATTCATATCAAATGTTCGACATAAAAATATGGTAATGGTCCCGATATAGTTAATTTAGCAAGATTATATCGATATAAATATGGAGGAAATATGAAGGAATGTCCAAGATCCTAGTATCAGGGTGCACTTTGTTTATTTTTTATATTTTTGGTCATTAAATGTATGTGATTGAACCACTAGGTGAACCGTCTTATGATGTATGACTATATAGTATGACATGGGATTCATTTATTATATCATCACTTCTACAAATAGGGCTTTTGAAAGTGATGAAACCCACCGTTACCAGTGCTAGAAAAGCATTGTTAATTGCGGCGAAGATAAAGGGGTCCCCTTTAACAGTGCTAAAAAATATCTGATAAAGGGTTCCCTATATTACTGCTAAAAAAAGCACTAATAAAGGTACCCCTTTATCAGTTCTTTTTTAGTGTAGATAAATGGACTCTTTTATCAGCTCTATTTTGAGTGCTAATAAAGGCCCCATTTATCACCTCTATTTTGAGCACTGGTAAAGGAAACCTTTATCAATGTTATTTTGAGTGCTGATAAAGGTGTCCTTTATCAGTGCTATTTTTAGCGCTGATAAAGTCCCAATTTATCACTACTTAACTAGCGCTGATAAAGGCAAAGTTTCTTGAGCAAATCCATCACTTGTAAACCTGATACCGCACCTCCACACACAGCAAAAAACTATACCTACACATTAAACAGCTGCACAAAACAACACCTACACACAAAGAAAGCATAGAAGAAAAAAATAATGCAGAAGAGTTTCAAAAATAATGGTATATACATTTACTTGAAATCATGAATACAAAAAAACATACTACTATATACATTTCAAACAATGTTTTATATGGTTAAAATTACAATTATCTGAAAAACAGTTAAAAACAATAATGCTTCATCCTTTTAGCATCTGTGCTCCCCTCTCAAAAATTATCATCCATGGTATTAGTTGTCGAACAATGATTCTGAACTCAAGAAAAAAATTACACCTATATAAGAAAACAAATATTATGTTACTAATACAGTAGTGAAATAAATTAAACATTAATATAAAAGAATACAGTAATAAAATGTCAATTTTTAATAAAAAGACACATTTGGGTAGGTAAGGCCATAATACTATATTATACTTGATACATGTCCTTGATATTGGTTGGAAAGCGGCCATGATAAGTTACTAGAGTAATGAAAAGTAAAATAGTCAACAAAGTACAACAATTAATGATATTTATAGGTTTCGTAGTGTATGGACATGTCCACTTTCTCTTCTTAGTCCACATGGAGGAAGGAACTTCAAAAGATAACTTGAGGTGCCAAAGGTGGTGCTGATAGAGGCACAAATGGTGTTCCTTCGGATCAAAAACAACCACATCCCTGAGATCCATTTGAATTGGACAACCTTGATTATTAACCTCTTAGCCACTTTTGGAACAAACGTTGGCCATCGTGTCCCTGAGAAAGTAAACTAGATTTTTGTTTCTCACTTTTTCCTCAGAAGTGTTTTTGAAATAAAATTTTAATTTTCAGTCCAGGAAAGTAAAATAGAGAGGTGGGAGGTGATGAAATTTAACCAACCTCTTGAAATATCCAAGAAAAAATAATGTTCACCATAGTCCTAACAATATCAAAGAATATGTGAAAAGATGATAAAAATTATCTTACCTATTTACTACAGCCATCATAGTCTCCCTTATCTTCACTAGTTACCATTGTACTCGGAATTATCATTCTCTAAGCTAGGGGTGTGTAATGGACGTGTCCTTTGATAGAATGAATTACCACACTAAGTTCTTGGAATTTTTTTGACTGCAATGGGTTATTGTTCATAGAAGAATCCTTTGGGGGCGATCACACACCCAAATACCTCTAGCTCTATTTCAACTTGGAACAACACTCTCTAGACCTCTATGGTAAATGTATTCCCCCTCTAGTTGTCCCAGTATTGGAATGTTATGGGAAACACCACCATAATTAGAGCAGATCACCCACCGAATGAATCTTATTTCATGAGAACCCCATACATTGATACCAAATCTGTTAGCACCCTCCATGGTTATGTTGCTGGATCTATGTACCTTATTTTCTTCTAAGACATCTAGAGATATGTGGATCTTCTTGATTTTTTTATTTTGTCTGGAATCTAACTTTTTTATGATTGTAGAGCCCATGTGTCCTTCTCCTCATCCACTATTAGAATATCTATGTGCTTTATCACCAATGGATCCAACTGACCATTCGGGTATGATTGGACCAATGTATCGATATAATCCTTAGAGAGGCCAAAACCCACACTATCTAGAGGTAAGGCCACCCGAACCTATGTATCCTACCATTTGAACATTATCCACAATTTTGGAGCCACCATGGGATGCATTTCTGAATAGATTTGGAGAGGTGTGGGGAATTTCATTTTAATGCACTGAACTATCTCCCAAAGTTGTATGATTCATACCACTCATAGAATATATTTCATTTAATCCAAGTGGATAAAACACCCACACATATGAAAAAAATACAAGCTTAGGCTACAAGATCACCATTTACATTATTGGTAATTTCAAAAGTTGGTGCTCCATATGGTATAAAAATACTGATCATACCGGTTCACTTTTCTCTTGATCTCCTAGTTCTTTAGTGTGATTAGTCAGACCCCGCTAATAATTTATATAAATTTTATAAAATAGTAACATGGAATGTTTTGAGTATTAAGTAACTCATATCAACCAATGTGGTCCCCCATCTAACCCCACCGCGGTTGGAAGGGGCTAAATATTCTAAATGGGGCATACCCCTATAGATGTGGTGAAGTTGGAAATATAACGTAGCCAACATGGGAACAAAAAAGACGATAATAGTACCATCTAAAATCACCTCTACCATTATTAAGGTGGTTACCATAACTCCACCTTTTTCTTCATTGGGAATAAGTACCCGCTTAGGTACTTTTCTAAGAAGCTTATTAGATAAATAAGTTGATGGTCCTAAGAGGTGACTGACCATCCCTAGTAATTTAATTGACACTATAAAAATATTTTAAAGTGATAACCCTCTTCCCCATAATATTATCATTATGTTCAAGCCTTGGGATTGTTATTCATACACTTGTGCTGAGTCTTGTTGATGAACAATTCAGCCCACTACTTGAATGGGATGTCAACCCCTGGATATGGGTCCTTCCCAAGGGATGTTCTGGCCATATTGATGAGATACTTCATAATGCGAGGATTCTATTCCATGTCATCCTGAGTATATGGGGGATGAATTTACTCATCATACTTGTCTCTTAAAATCATTGCACCATAGATCATCTTAATGTCCCATATACTGAGGTCTAACTCACGATACAAAAAATGAAATGTGTTCATGTATTGACTCTATAAACTAAACAAGTCTACCATCAGAATTTTGTTTTAAAAAGTAAGGGTTTGGTAATCCTGAATAGATTTATAAAATTCTATCTTTTTCATCTCAATGAAAAAATCTATGGCAGTACGATGAACCCAAAAGGGACAACCCCAATTTTTTCCCAAATCTTCCACCAAATCAAATAACCCAGCCAAATAACAACCCAATCTTCTCATTGGATATAGAATGATAATTTTTTTATCTGTAAATGAGGTTTTTAAGCTCTAAATCATGTTAGATCCCTTTAAAATCAATCCACTTAATCATAAAATTAACTGTTAAATATGTCTTCTTTGGATATTAAATTACCCACACATGAGATGTTCTCACATAACATCTTATTAGTCTTAAAGATTTAAGATAGAGGCATTATCCCTTCATGAGGTGGAGTGATCATAGTATCATTTCAAATAACAAACCCATAAAATGGAAACTAATTAAAAAATTGAAAATCCAAGATATTGGTTCCCATAAATCTTTTAAGATGCTCGTGAGTGGACTGAATGAATATGAACTGGTTTCATTCTACACTATTGACCATTGTAGTCCAATCAACTATAGCCTCCACAACTTCAATTATTGAATTCATTTAAATCATAAGAATAAGAAAATTTATATTAATTTTGAAAAGGAAGTATTTTTGGTTAAAAATGTAATTGATTAAGAAAGGGGTACATGACTAATTATAAATATCATATTAAGTTCATGACTTGTTCAGTGTCATGTGAACACTTGACACTAATAGGATCATGTGATCAAATGAACCTGGAAGATTTATATGATTACACAACCCTTGAAGATTTATGTGATCAGGTAAATAATACAAGAATGCATGAATCATGGTTCAATTGAATTACATAGATTATGTAATTTGATTATATGATGTGATCGCACAATCAGTTCACATGAAGCATTCAAACAAAGGATCCTATGTGACATGGTCACATGAAGAGGCTTATGTGAGGTAGAGAAAAAACCTAAGAGTTTTTGTAGAGATACGAAATATTGAGTCATTAGTGAAATATAATTCCCATTACTCTCCTATATATAGAAAATTTCACAGAATACTAAGAGTATCTTAGAGTACTAAAATAAAAATAGAAGCCCAATGGAATCAATCAGGTATTCAATTCCTTAAAAAAGACATTTTTTCTTCTTCTAAATTTGTATGTGAGGTGTGTATGCATATAAGAATTGACGTGATGCAGGTTCTATATGAGGTGCGTAGGCACCCCTATTTTGATGGGCATGTATATGTATGTATGATGCAGGTTTATTTGATAAACTATTTAGATTCATGATCTATGGACAATGATTTTACTGTGCAGATATTAATATTACCTCTGTGATTGAGTTGAAATAGCATCGTTTCTCTTCCTTCAAAGGAATTTCACATGGGTAAAATTATTCTAAAATAAAAAAACCCAACAAGGAATAATGAAAATCAAATCAACATTTCATTATTTTTTTTGTTAAAATAGATATATTATATCATGAAACTACCTGTAAATCTTTCCAAATGGTTTATTTGGTCCAAATATAATCTAATAACAAAGATAATGATTCTTTGTGCACTTTACTACTATTGTTTAACTACCTCTTAACATAACATATGATCTGAACTTCTGATCTGTCATCCCCATGATGCTCTCATCTGACACCATCTCTATGATATCATCATTTAGCATTCACTTTTCCTTCTCTTCCTACACCCATTTGTGTTGGAAGATAAGGAAAAGTGAACACTGAAGGATGATATCATAGATAAGGTGTCGGATGAGACAATCATGAGGATTCCAGATTGTAAGTTCAGATCAAATGCTATGATACGAAATAGTTAAAAAATATTAGTGAAGAATCCTTAGTTTTGTAATTAAATTTGTGAGTGGTGCCCAACCAATATTCATCCAACACACTGCATTTGTAGAAATAACTGCATAAATAACCAAAATACATAATATAAATGATCCATGCCATAATAGTTTTGGTCTAGTACTTTTGGAAACATTGAAACATAAAGAACTAGTTCTTTAGAGTCTCTCATTACGTTATGCTTTACTAGAAAGAAAAATCATTTCTAAAACCATTCTTCAAAACCTAAGGATATAAAACATAATAAAGGGTGATAATATATGCTTAATAAGTGTAAAAATTGGGATATCAATGATCATATAAGGATAACATAAGTAGTAGGAATTCACCTTCATCCGATTTGTGTACAATCTTCCATCAGGTATGCTTATCATTCATTTATAAACACAGCTATATTATCTTGTGAATATGAGTTTTTTTAATAGTCATGGTAGTAATGAAAAAATATAAATACACAAAGGATTAATAAATATTTTAAATGAACTCTTAATTATTTTCAAAATACCTCTTATGGGATGCTAGTTTGATAATGAAATATGTTCTCTTGCAAAAATTTACAAACATAATAACTACAGTCCTTTCTATTTGTTTGTTTTGGAAACTGTAGAAACATCTATAAAAATAAGTAATTTTTTTTATATGTGTTTGGATAGTGCAATCATATTATATATACCAGGATATTTTTTTCATTTCTAGATCTTGTAGGCATTATGGTCATTAGGCCCTGGATTCATTCAATGAAGTTGATGATAATGATGAACCGCCCTATCATAATAGAATCATATTTAAAAGATAATATAAATTATTTAAATAGATTTTTTGTTCTAAAATGTTGGATCTAGTCTATTAAAAATTGAAAAATTCCATCATGTGTGTCAGTTTGTTGCATATCCATGCATTGAATCTAGAAAATAAATATTTGGAGTATTCAGATTGACTGCATTCAACATCCAATACTACCTAAAAACACCAAAAATAATAAGTAATGAAAGAAATTAAATTAAATTTGATATGATTAAATTGTAGAGTTTTACCCCTACATCGTTAGTATTAAAAAGAGTTTTTCATCCATAATTTTTTTAAAAGATTTGAGCAGGGATGATATTATTTCATCCTCTTTATCAGAATCTATTTGTTCTTTTGAAGAGGTGATGTGAGGACTAAGGAGTCCAAATATTTGTTCATGGGGAAATCCCATAAATTGTTTTTCATATATTCTCCTATGAAAAATATGAAATTTATTTAGTAAAAGTTATCATAATATATTAGCTTTTGTAAAATCAAATCATGAAAACATACCTCATGTATACATTTACAATTGAGGCACCTAGCCATTCATGCTTGAGGATTTCATTTACCTTTTCAGCACTAATGAAGTCTGATTTTCCCTCTCCTTACATATTTTTTTTCAAAATAAATTGTTTGAGAATTTTTTTCTATCAACTTTATATCCACATGAGCCTACAATGATATTAAATGTGCATATAGAACGGGTGGGGTGAAGGTGCTCTCAGCAGATCGTTTCAATCAGTTGGTTGATCCTTGAGATTTTTTTGAGCTGATATTTCATTTCACCCCCTTATCTTTGTCATTATGTAATAACATTCATCGGTTCAGTCCTTTTTCATTAAATGTTAAAGGTTCAGCTTTAAAAATAAATTTTAAATGGATACATTCTCTTAACATGTTTTTTACAAGAATTGATAGTCATGTGATGAATGTTCCAATGGCTTGTTCAACTGTAGGAATATCATCATCGTCATTTGTAATAGGTAGCTCAGCACTCATCTCATTAACTTTGTTAATCGACACTCTGACATGATCTGTTGGAAGTTGTCTATTTTCTAACATTTTGTTCTTCATATTGAAAATTGTAGCCCTCACTACAAGGCAATAGGTTGGAGTTGATATATATAAATAATATTCATTTTTACATGTAGAATATTAGTACAGGAAAGGTATAATTGTCTATGTGATTCACATTTCACAGAAACAATTATTATAACATTTATTACCTCAGTTAAGTTAGGTTTATAAGGGGAATGGCTCTCCTAAAAGCTAGTGGGCTGGTGAGGGATCTTCATTCATGGGTTTTGTTGAGTTATTTCTTATCTTTGCCTCCCCCATTAAAATTTATATCATCTCTCTCTAGTATTGTAATTCTTAATGAAAAAAATATATTTTTTCTTTTATCTTTTTCATTTCCTCAGTTTGATCCTCCTATTGTTTTTCATTCTGAAAATATGTTCGGGGTGTCACCCCAAAACCCGAACCTCTGACGCAACCATACTTTTCAGGATGCTTCAAGGCTATTGAAAGTATCTCTGCAACTAGTGTAGGTGATGTTGATTACTGTGACTATGTCAGATAGAAAATATAGGAAAATAAGTAGTCATTTTTATGTAATATTGATATTAAGAAAATAAAATTTATATTATGTCATACTTACCCATGATTCTTAAACTTTTTGTGTGTTTTCATCTATCAGTATCCCCACTCTATTTCCACAATCCTCCTTCCATAGCACATGGCGTGGGATGGAAGTTGATTTCAATTTCAATTAATCAATATATATAACAGAGGAACATGGTTATGGTGTTGTATTATGTCCCATAAAAGTATTATGGTAGATTAAAAATACATACCAATTTTTTCTCAAGTGAACCGTACCCCATCCATGCTTTACAGTAGGGGTACACTAGTTTTGTTTCCCATTCTTTATTTTTAGCAATCAATTATTTTTTCATAAATAAAAAACTATCAATCAAAGGGATGAATAAAAGAAAAATCAAACAACGTATTACCAGACATAAGGTACCTGAAAAGTTTTTTCCACACGATGGATACTAAATGCATCCCATGCTCCTTGGGATATCAAGTGTGTATAAAGAGGAGGTGGGTGCGCCTTGATTTTCCATTCACTATCTTTAAGATAATATTTCATTAAAATTGTGTGTAAGCCTCTATGAATCCATCCTAAAACTCTTAATACATATTTCTTGTGTGAGGAATCTACTATAAATTCACTCTACAATGGATGATGAAGAGTAAGTCAATGTTTTAGTATTTTATTTTATATTAATAAATTAATTAAATGATATCATAATGTTTCTGTAATCTCTTCCCACATTATTGTCTTCATCCTGATGACAACATGGTTCCATGACTGTACATCAATCAACACATGTTTCTGAGTGAATATTCCAATGTAACTACTAAAGATGGTTTTATAGGTGTTAACATGTTGTCCTCGCTTATTCCACCCCTCCTCAAATTTGATGCCTTTTTATTTTTCCTTATGGATTTTGGATAACACTTTCAAACAAAAAAGATCTTGTTATCTTGTGTTATTAGGGTTTAATTTCCCACCATTTCCTCAGAAGAATCATCGTTATGTTCCTCTGGAGTACTGGAATTGACACTTGGACCAGCAGCGATAGGTTGAGAAACCTGTTGTACCATAGCACTAGGACCGGTAGTAACAGTTTGAGAATCCTTTTGTTGCTCTGCACTAGGACCGACATCAGTAGGTTGAGAGACCTATTGTGCCTTGGGATTGGGCGCATCTACAGGTGTAGAAGTCATTATCTTTAGAAGTAGTTTAACATTTAATTTAGATTACATAAAAGAAATAGAGAACAGAAAATAACATAATGTAACACAATATATATTATAATAAAAAAAATAACCTGATTATTGAACTCTTATTTTTAAAGGCTGAAGAGATTTGACCTTTCTATAGACTATGCAAATCCCTTCATTATGGTCTCCTCTAACATACAAAACACCATCTACATTGGTATCGCTATGAAATGATTGTGAAATCCCAATGAAATGGTCATCCTCCATTGAACATTCATCTGAACCTTCAGTTGATTTGTTTGATAACAGAACAATTGACCAGTTTCTGTTTGCAAGATCTGGAAAATAAAATACTTTTACTACCTGTGATGCCATTATAAATGGTTCTTCATTCTCCTCTTCCTTACTGAAATCAACTTTCATGAATCTCAATTCATCTATTTTAACAGCACTCGTGTTATCAACCCACTTTCATTGAAAAATTTCCACTTGGAATTTTGTATAATCCAACTACCATATTTGTTTGATGATGCCAAAGTATGAAATATTTGTATAAATTGGATTTATATCCTTAGCACCAGAAACATACATTGCTTCAGCCGCAATTGTAACCCCACAATTCTGCATGGTATTATCTTCATCATGTTCATTAGTATGGAATGTGTAACAATTAGCTACATAAGCATTGTAATATAATACATAAAGGCTTTCTCCTCCAGCTAGCCATTGAATTCGTTCTGAAATTGAGTCTGGATTTTCCTTTAACTTCTTAAAAATATGGTCCCAAAACCATCCTGTAAATAGTTGATTATGTGTATCTGATATCCGTTTTTCATCCCTAAATGGATTTAAATGGCTAAGAATTTCTTTTTAGGTTTTAACATATGGGTCAATGTAAAAACTGTTATGAAAAATTTATAGGTGGGCCTACTTCCGATATGTAATATTGATTGTGACAACCTCCCTTCAAGAAATTACTTCACCATCAAGTAACCCAGTGTGACGATATTTAGGTTGGCCAATTATTTCCACACCAGAAAGGTATTCGGTATAAAATCCAATGCCTTCCTTAACAATATATTTCCCTGTAATACAACCCTCTGGCCGACTTCAATTTTTGACATACCCCTTCAAAGGAATCATATACAGTTCAATTGGGTACGTAAATCTATAATATATAGGACCACATAGTGGAATCTCTCTCACTAAATGAACCGTAAAATGAACCATCATATCAATGAATGTCAGTGGGAAGAACATTTCCAATTCACATAATATGAAAAAAAAATCTCTTTCCAAAGTTGTCAATTTTTCCACATCTATAACTTTTCTATATATAACTTTGAAGAAGAAACAGAGCTTTGTTAATGTATGGGAGACATTCTTCAGAATAATTCAATGTAAAGATATTGGAATTAGATCTTGTATCAAAACATGTAAGTCATGTGATTTCAGGCACTTTAACTTTAAATCTCTCATTGACACGTTGTTATTGATATTTTATTAATACCCCTCTGCAGCCTTTATGTCATTAAATAAGTTTCTAAACTGATATCTCTCCTTCTTGGAATGAGTGTAAGCAGCAGGAGGAAGAAATGTTCACTTTTCACCCTTCACTTGTGCCAACACTTCTCATATTACCATCTCAACCATGTCCAATCTAGCTTTAATTCCATCCTTTGTTTTTTGGAGTGAATTTATCAATGTGGCAATGACCCTAGAAAAAACATTTTTTTCAACAAGAATAACATCAAGAAAATGACTAACATACAGAAAATTATAGTATGGTAATTCAAAAAATACTAATCACTTTTTTCAACCGGTTTTCATATGATTTTTTGAAATTTTTTTACTAAAATTAATGTCCACATATTTTAAATTCTCAAAAAATTGATCAATTTTTATTAGATATGGTGATGTACATTCTTCTGAACTTCCATCAATTGATGTCGTCCAAGATCGATACTTATGCTATCAGGGTAAAAATCTATAATGTCCTAGAAACACAGTTTCTGATAAATGTTTTAACCTAATTGAATGTGTACCTTGTTCACAAATGGGAAACTATTGAGTTCCTTTAATGGTATATCCTAAAAAATTTCCATAATTAGGAAAGTAGTTTATCGTCCCATACAACATGGCTCTCAATGTAAAATCTTTATTTTTGTAAGAATCATACAACTTAACACCTGAATCCTAAAATAATTTTAAATCCTCGATCAATGGAGCCAAATAAACATCAATATCATTACCTAATTGTTTTGGTCCTTATAAAAGCATAGATAACATGATTTATTTTCATTTCATCCATAACCACGGTGGAAAGTTATAATTTACCAATATAATCCTCCATGTACTGTGACTGGTTCTTTGAAAACCAAAAGGATTCACTCTATCTATAGATAACTCAAGATGAATGTTTCTTGGCTCATTTCTAAATTTAGGATACTCATGATCAATTATCTACCTCTAAGGAGAGTCTCCCAGGTGATGTAGCTTCCAATATTTAATTCTTGTATCTACGTTCCATGTCACTTGTCTTCTAGTCTTTTCACATCCATATAGGCACCTAAACCTTGGAATGATTGGAAAGTACAATACAAATTTAATAGGACTGGATTCATATTTCTTTTATCGAGAAACACCACACATTGGGAATTATTTATGTGATTTTTGTTCCTTTCGAAACAATATACAGTCATTCAGGATGGCGTGTATTCTTTTAGAGATTATACCAATTGAGCTTAGATTTTTTCTAGAACTGTATGTTCAGCTCTAGAGCTCATTATCATGTGGGAGCATGTCTTTCTTTAGAGCAAGTAGTTTCGTAAAACTGGCATCACTCCACCTGTTTCCTGTTTTAAAATTATAAAGCTTCAGTACGGCTGAAAATGTTGTGTATTTAGTGCAACCAGCATACAATGGCATCTTTGCACAACTCTTTAACTTCTCAAACAATTTTGGGCCATTACAAAGTTCATATTCAACTATCCTTGTCATTTCTTCAATACAATATTCATCATCATTCACATCTGTAATCACATCCTCCATATGGTCATCTTCATTGTTCACACTTGTAATCATATTAGATGATCCATAAAATTAAGTGTTATCTCAGCCACTACCTGCATTCGTTTTTCCCTGTTTTTATTCCAACATGTATAACTTCAATCTATTCTATGACAGATCAGGTATTCTTCCAACTCCTCTGGTCTAATTTGTCTTGAATAACAATAGCATAAACATGAATAAAGGATTTGAGAAGTTTCATATGCATGATATTTTGAAAACATGATAAACTCTATCACACCATCTTCATACTGTTTTGTCAACCGATTGGTATTCATCCATTCTTTATTCATATTCATCCTATTTGATATAGTAATATTAATATTTAACAAAATAATTACACAAAAGATGTCCAACTAGGGTCATCATCCAACTATAATCAATGGAACTAGCTATGGTAAACAATACCCTTACCTCTCCATGCATTACTCAAGAGAAAAGTAGATGACACCAATCTTCCCAACCACCTTCTCAATTAAACTAGCTATGAGAATCCCATGTACTAGAATGTTTTAGTATCCCATATGTGATCTACATGCATTAGTGTAAACCGGGTTTTTAGTGTTTCTATGGAAACATAATGTATCTAGTCAATAACTATGGTAATAAACTAATAGATAGAATGATTTTCAATATAGTTCTTATGGGTGGAAGGGTTCATTACATGTTTTTTATGAATATTTGAATAGGGTGTCCATAAAGTGTCTCATATAGTCCTCTAGTGAAGTGGTTTCCTAAGATTCAGTGGAATTGCACTAGTAAAAAAGTGGTGGTTCATTTGAAATGGGTAAAGTTTGGTTGATAATCAATGGTGGAATAACTATAACATGGAAAAAAATTCCATAAAAATCATTCCAACAACCGCAACACCATACAAACACATAATCGAGCTCACAATCACAACACCATACAAACCAAACAATCACAATTTCATATTTTCCAATGCATACCTTATTCAATTACATTTGTTAAGTGAGGGGTTATCACATAAGATTTATCATCCTGGGGAATTCATTTATTAGTCATTATACATAAATTACCAATTTTTATATTCAAATGTTCAACAAGAACCAACCAACATGCAATTAGTTTAGTGCGCAAACAAGGACCACCAATGGAAATGATTTTTAGCGGGGCATTTATCCCATAAATTTCACAATATAACCATAAATATCAAACAACAATAACATATGAAGAAGAGGAAACCAATGAGTAAGAGGTGAAAACTCACCGTGAAGGTTTTGTTCAGTGTGTGGAAGAGGTGAATTCTCGGTAGAGTAGAGGCGTGCAGTAGAGGATATTTCCCATTAAAAAGAAAAAATAAAATGATAACTCACATGTTAAAAAATTTTATTGGTCAATAGTGGGATTTTATTTTCCATCTATGGTATGTGCTTCCTATTTATTTATTTTTTTCCTATCTTCTATATTCTGAGATTTTCAACTTATGAATGGGAAATGTCTTCTTTTTAGGAGAAAGATCATTTTTAATTTACTATAATTTAGGGTTAAAATATTTAAAATTAATAATATATTTTCCCAGGGGATCGTTCATATCCTGTAAGGATTATAAACACCTCTTAGGTTAGTGGTAATTTAGGTCAGTTGTTGGTTATGATACCAGCTTGGGCCATATCATTACATTTCCAATTATAATTGACCCATGTCCATTTAAATATAGGATTTTGGGGGGGGGGGGGGGTGAGACACTAATATATAGAAGTAATAAGAGAGGTAAAAAATTATTCTAGGCTCTCTAATACAAGTGATTAAAGATGAAACATACATTGGGTGAGAGAGAACCACCCAATATGTGAGGAGTGGGAGGTTGGCGTAGCGCGGAGGGGTTCTGGAAGAGAAAAGGGGAAAATCAAGTAAAACATAAAAGGTTCAAAGGGTAAGGGGGTGGGTTGTCTTGGGGTAAGGGTTGTAGGGGTGTGTGGGAGGGGGTATGGGCTGCCAAGGGAGGGGGTATGGGCTGCCAAGGGAGGGGGGTTGGGCTGTCCAAGTAGGAGGGGCTGTAGGGGTGTGGGGGAGGGGTGTGGGTTATCCAAGGAGGGGTGGGTTGTACACTATAAAACAACCATTAGGTATCTTAAAGAGAGAATTATGAGAAGGGAAAATTATGGGGAAGAGGGTTTTTGGTGATGGGGTCAAGTGAATAATAAAGAATAGGGGCACCTCATTAAAAAGTCTAAAAAATAACTTTTCAATTACAGAATACGGTACATTATGGTGTAGCCTAAGGGTCTATTGCGTAGTTCACCATATGATGTCACATTTTTGAATTACCACAAGGTATACACTAAAACATTCATCCAATAGGTAGAACCATTAAATCTTTATCATGAATTGTGATGTGACTATATGTATCATGGAATAACATCCACCCCACAAAAAATAGTATGGGGAGAAAAACATATCCATCCTCTCACATGATCCAATCCATTAGCATAAGGCGGGTCCCATGGATAAACTCACATATATAAAGAATAACCTAAAGAGTAATAACCAATATAACCAATAACACTATATAAATAACTAATACAATGTATTTCGAATGTATAATAATATATACTAGAAGTGGATCATGAGGAGGAGTAAGAGGAGGAGGAGGAGGTAACCTGGACAAGGGGAATCTGTGCGCTGTAGAGGAGGCTGCGGGGACGAACATCAGATGAGGATGGCATGCCAGTGCAGGTCATGTGGAAAAGGGGACCACACAAGGAAGAGGATGAGAAGGAGGAGGAGGAGGAGGAGGAGGAGGTCGTGGCAGAGGAGGATGAGTCGGAGGTCGGAGAAGGAGGAGGAGGCAGAGGAAGCAGTGGAGGAGGAGAAGCAGGGCCGCGACGGAGGAGGGATCGTAGTGAAGGAGGACAAGAAGGTAGTGGCAGTGGAGAAGGAAGAGGATAGTCATGGTAGAGGAGGAAGAAAAGGCTATAGTGGTAGAGGAGAAGGAGTGGGCATCATTTCCCAACACTAAGGTATGAGTTCCCTAGTCATGGGATCACCATAGAATGGGTATATCATCCCTCAAATTAATTCTTTTAAGATATCAATATTATTGGGAAGTTCATCTCAACCCATTTGAATATTTCATATTTGGTATAACATCTTAGATAACATTATTATATGGTAAGTGGGAAATAAAACTCATACAACACATCATAGTATCATATAAAGTACATCATCCCATTCTTTAGGCATCTTCAACATTAATTTTCATATCATCCCAGTCCATAGGCTATGTTAGAGTGATTGGGTAGGTCATCCCACACCCAAACAAAGATATTAATCAAGGGGAAGCACTTCCACCACATAATACTAGAATTACCAATGGGAATAGTCTCCTATAGTATATAAAAACATAAAATGGAATAATAAACATCTTATAAAATAATTAATAAACCATAACTAGGTTTTCCTAACATATAACTCACTCGAAGTTTAAGATTGGTTGATCAACACATGATGAACCCATATCCAAATACAAAATAGGGATATAATCCACTCGGATATTACATGTCAGAATGGAGAGGAACACTCACCCCATAAGTTAGTCAAATAAGTCAAAAATTCTATGAGTAAACATTGAGTTCCATTTGGGTCAAGGCTCACACTGACCTCAAATAATCCACACATTTCTTATTCAAGGGAGGGTTAGGGAACCTATTTTGTTCCCTCTATGTTATTTTCTACGAAGTAGGAATACCTATTGGTTATATAGAACCTAATTACCACTAATATAATTTTTAAACATGGAACATATTTTCCATTGAATCACTATACATTACATGTAAGGATAGAACATAGCCCAAAAAGAACTTACCTACTCTTAGGTGGTGAATTAAAAACATCTTAGTAAAAAACCCAAAATGGAATCTCTCAATTATACACATATCCCATATCTAGGTTGGAAAATCATACTTAATCAAGGTCCTAGGAATCATAGTCTAACACAAGGGAATCCCCCAAGGGCTCTAGAATATAATGATCAAAGTATTTTAATTTATTCCAACAACCCCTGATGGGTGTCAAATTAAGGAATAATACTCAGAGGGTCTATAACATCCCTATATGTTTTTCCTAATACATATGGTTACAGACAACAATTAGAGTTGATTTAATACCAAATACACAAGGGTGGAAATACTACATATCACAAAATTCATGAAATAATATATAAAACATTGGTAATGGTTTGAAACCACCAACCTCAAAGTGGATTTGACCCCTTAATAATGCTCATCCACCATATCCTAAGCTCATCCGGGCTTGATCGTGATCCATCATCCATTTTCAAAACACACGATGCGGCAGCCATGATATAGGAGGAAGAGTCAGCTGTCGGAGGAGGAGGATGAGGCAGCAACGACGGCAGTGGAGGAGGAGAAGTAGGGTTGTAGAGGAAGACGGATCACAATGGGGGAGGAGGAGAAGGTAGCGGTGGTGAAGGAGGAGGAAGAAGGTTATGGAGGAGGAGGAAAAGGCAGTGGTGGTATAGGATAATGAGTAGGAGGAGGATGAGGGGTCACGAAATAGGGTTCATCTTCCACGAAGGCTTGAACAGGTGCAACAGAGGAGGGGCCTATAAGGGTTATTTTATAAATACAACTGGAACCTTTATTAATGCTAAAATTAAAGTTCTGATAAACAAACCTTTAGCATCACTTTTTTAGCACTGATAAAAAGGTATTTTATTAGCGATAAAATAAAATCTTTGATAATGGTATATCTTCATCAGTGCTCAGAAAGCTTTGATAAAACAAATATTTATCAGCGCTAAAATTATAGGGTTGATAAATACTTATTTTATCATTACTTTTTATAGATGATAAATATAAATATAATAATTTTATATAAATTAATAATAAAAACTTTTATCAGTGATAATAATAGCACTGATAAATGTACACTTTATGAGTGATACTTTTAGAACTGATAAAGTGTAAATTTATTAGTGATTTTAGCCAGTGCTGATAAAGTCCCACCCCTTTATCAGCACTTTCTTCTTAGCACTGATAAAGGTCAGTGCTTTGCATGCCCTTTTTTTTGTTGTGCATAGTGTATGATAATTTTTATGGTTGGTATTATATTGAAATTCTATATTATTTTCATGTTGTATCTCTTTTATGTATGTTTATGAAATTTATTGTTAATATATGGTAAATATTTCAAGGTTATAGTGTTCCTATATAATATAATATACTATTTCCTACTAGTTAGTATCATTTATAATATGAGGAGGTGTTCTTGAGGTTACATGTTTATCCCACTTTGTGTGTTTTGTATTTACTATCAGTGTTTTTAAATAAATATGACGTATCACTGATTCTTGATATTTATATGAACAAAATAAGATCTTGGAGCTTTGGTTGGAGATCCCAAGAATATTTTAATTATAAGGTTCCCCTGAAGATGAAAAATAAGTCATTCCTCGTAATTTTTTTGATGAGTTATTTTTTATGGGAAAAGTGATTAAAGATTTTGTGCTTCATAAAGAGTTTATAATGATAATTTGTATATCTCTATACTGAAAGAATTTAAATATGACCCATATATATTATTTATGATAATAATTAAAAATAAATATTGATAATTTTTTTGAAACTAGAATAATGGAAGAAGGTTGGTGTAAGGACCTGTCCTTAAAAAATTACATAATATTGAATTAAATGAATAGTTCACATTAAGGATCTTTTTAGGTTTATATTTTTAGAGAGTTAGGCCATAAATATTACATTTCATCTCAAAAATTACAAAGTATATACTTCTAATCAGTTTCCATTTTTTTATAAAATAAAAACTCTTTAAAAAAAGATTCATGTCTAGTTCCATGTTTTTGACAACATGAATTTTCCTTGATCCCATCCTTGAACCTATTCCACTTTATGTTTTATGAAAAATAATTCAAAAACTTGTAAGGAGCATAAAAATCTTAGTAATGGATACACAAAGAAATACTAACTGTTAGTTTTTCAAAACAACATGTAAACCATGAATACCCTATCATAAGTAATACTTTTCACCTTTATGAAATAGTAAATACTCTTCACTGAATAAAATATGATTACATACCATTTTGTAACCAAAATATTACTATAAAACCCATATAAACAACACATAACATATAAAGGTAACTTGGGACATAAAAATACATAGATGGAAAAACCATACGGTCGACTTCCACACATATCACTAAATAAAATAGCCATACGACCGACTTCCATACCCAATGCATTGGAGGTTGTAATATAACCACCCGTCTTGGTTCATCATGGAACCACCTATCATTTGTTTTATCATGTAACTACCTATCAAATGTCCATGTACCATTATAAAATCATAACACATATAAAAAATATAAAGGAAAGATAAAATTTCCACATTTCAATCACAGTATATCATTTAAATATATTGACATAAAAAAATACATTATCAAAACCATTTTAAATACTGAAATATGTAAAAGAGTATATGGTATTTATTTTCCTTTTAAAAATATTATGGATTATTAAGGAAGCCAAAGATCAAATAATACTTGTGGCGGTGGAAAAAGTTTCTGTCACCACTTACGTTAAAACATTATTTTTTTCCATTCCGTAAAATGCCTCATAGAAAAAGATTCCCTTTGAATGAAATTAAAATTAAATGGTTCTTATATACCATATAAAAAAATGTTGTGTATAAAACAAAATATTGCTCAATGAAAGGATATTGAGATGAAGTCCCTTGCCTCGTATCCGACTTGACTTGATCGTTATTTAATCTCCTAAATAATAAACTAATGATAATTTCTACTTTACTAGGAACATTTTTCAAGTTTATTATTCCTTTTATATCACTTACTACCATGTTATAAACATTATCTAATCATTTAAGTAAATAATGATTGTTTTTTCGATATTTGGTACTTGAGTCAAAAACAAACTTCTTATAATTACAAGTTGTTCATGTTGTAAAAATTTCATTATCTAAAAAATGATATTAATGATTTAGATATCATATATATCTTATATATCTAGAATACATATGAATTTATAATTGTATATAACATTTAGAGATAAGAAATTAAATACACCGTTCACGGAGACGGTAAGTTGTATGTACGCATGAACGCTACTTTCATTTCTATTTCATATTTTAATTGGATGAAAACGTAATGATAAATAGTTATATTATAATTCCAGTATAATATCATATAAAATTTCAGTAACTCCATACTTTATAAATTCCATGTATGGTATGAACGAGTCATATCAATTTGCGGGGAGGGTAGTCGGCACTTCCTCAAATGAAATTATTGTGTTTACCCATAATGGAAACCATAAAGGAATGATATAAATGAAAACTACAGAAGAATATAGACATTATAAATATAATATATATCACATGTAAATATAGTTCCATCATAATGGCCACCATGAGAGGCGGTTGGAGATAATTGAACAATCATCGTTTCATGAGGCAGTAGTTTTCCATCCACAGAAATAGTATGTTCTTTACCCATTAGATAAATTTTTGTGTGTGTTTAGTTCAAATAATTCTCCTAAAAACAGCCTAGTACATTGAGGATACTGGTTTTATTATAAAATAAATTAATAAAAAGAGTTTAGGGGGTTGTACTAGTAAAATAAAAGAAAATAACTTAAAAGAAGATGTTACCTTTAAATCAGGTATCTCCCTTTGGTTTGAACCAAAAGGATTACTTGAAGTTCCTTATTCCTAATGTATGGATTCTAGGAGGAAAAGAGGGATGTGGGTTGATTATTTAGGTAGATTGTGGACAATCCAAGGTGCATGAGAGGTGTGACGAATGGGTTATAAGTGGTGTCCTTTTATAAGGGGGAAGAGGGGCTCTTTAGGAAAGTGTGAGAAAATAATTTCATTAAAAATGTATCTTCAGTTTCAAAAGTTCCATAAATCATTAAAGTCAGATATAAGATAACCCAAGTTACAAATAAAATCATCCAATAATAATTAGATAGGTTTTGGATATTTTTTTAGTATTTATAATCTTATTTATTTGAACCATTCATTAATGAGGTAAACACTGCATCGTTATTGTGCCGTAAATAATTTAATATATTTTATGTCAGAATATTATAAAAAAATACCATGATGTAGGAAATAATTTTATCTTTAAAATTCATGTTTATAGTCATAGAGATAACTTATATAACCCCTTGTAAAAATTCATTTTCTAAAAGATATATGTTTAAGTCATTTTTGTCTTACTTTAAATTAATTAATATAAAGTGTCATTACCACTCCTAAGTGGCTCCATGGGGTCGCAAAATTGACCCAAGGATTCCCATGGTCGGATATGTATCAAAAATAGGATTTAGATTCATGTTAGGGTAATTTTATATTATTATAATAATATTTGTTGACCCTTATTTACCAAATTTACCCATTAAACATGGTTAATAAAATTTTACTGAAATAAATATTCATAATGTCTAAAATTAAAATTTACATATTTAAACAATTTGGACCTCCAGATTATAAATTTGGAATCTATTTTTACAAATTCAAAACACAGAAGTGGAAGAAATTAATTTAAAATTAATTCCCTATGTCAAAACAAAAGGCATGTTTTTTAGAAATATTAACTATCAAAAGATTGACACTTATTTATGTCCAATTTCAAAGTGAAATTACTTAGAATGACCAACATTGGATTAAATATTAAAAACATAATCTAATTAAAATTTAAAACCAATTAAAAATATAATTTGACATTATAAATAAATTTGATTATAAGGCACTTTTGAATTAAAATACAGTATTTTTCACTATTCATTAAAAAATGAATTTTATCAGAAAAATACAAAAAAATCATCCAAAGTAAATTTTGATGTCCTAATTTTAAAGAAGAATTTTATTTTTCAAATAGAACATATAAAAGTGACCAAAACTATATTTAAAGAGGGTTCTCCATCAAAAGGTGGTAAATTAACCTTTTGATGAATATTTGAGTATTTTTGCTTAAAATCGGATTATTTGTTATTTTAAATATTTAAAATATATTGGATAAATGTAAAATAATTTAACTAACATGTATAATAATATATTAGTTATTTCTATCAATTCCCTCCAATACAATAGTTAGGCGTTAACTACTATTTAAAATAATATTATTATATTATTAGTGTGCAATGTATGATTTCAAAGAAACCTATTGTTGCGTATAGGGTAATCCATCGAACATAGAATCCTATTTAAATTAAAATTAATATTTAATTCAAAAATATTAATAAATATGAAAATGTATTATTCTTTATTTTACTTGGGATGTTACATCCTTCCCCCTTTTGGAAATTGCATCCTCACAATTTTTATCCAATTATCAAATAAGTGGTGGCATTTATCCCTCATTGCATTTTCAGATTCCCCCATTGACTCTTCAACCATATGGATTTTCCACAAAACCTTTACCTAATGAATTGACTTATTCTGCAAGACTTTCTCTCTTCGGTCAAGAATCTGAACTGGTTGTTCCTCATAAGAGAGATTCTCTTCCAACTGAACTACCTCTGGGCTAAAACATGAGATGGATCTGGCATATACTTTCTCAACATTAAAACATGAAAAACATTGTGTACCTAGGATAAACATGGAGGTAAATCCACTCTGTAAGAAACTGATCTAACCTTCTCCCTGATTTCATAAGGTCCAATGAACCTCGGACTCAACTTTCTCTTCTTGCAAAAACGCATTACACTTTTCCATAGAGAATCATTGAGAAAGACATGATCACCTGCCTCAAATGAAAGATCCTTCCTCCATTTATCCGCATAAATTTTTTTCCTGCTCTAAGATGTTCATATGTTATTATGAATCAACTGAACTTTTTCAACCATCTCTTTTACTAATTCTGGTCTTGTCAGTTTCCTTTCACCTACTTTATCCCAAAAAGCTATAGTTCGACATCACATCACATATAATGCCTCAAATGGAGACATCTGTATACTGGAATGAAAACTGTTATTATATGAAAATTCAACCAAAGAAAGATGTTGGTCCCAACATCCTAGGTAATCCAGTGAACAAGAACGTAGCATATCCCCCAAGGTCTTAATTGTTCGTTCTAACTACCCATCTAATTGGGGATGAAAAGTTATACTAAAATTTAATTCAGTACCCAATGACTTCTAAAGGCCTTTCCAATATTTAGAAGTAAACCTGGAATCAGAATCAGATATAATGGAGAGGGGAACACCATGAAACCTAACTATCTCTTTAACACACAACCAATAAAGTTGATCTAAAGAAAAAGTATCTCAAATAGGAAGGAAATGAGCAGATTTTGTCAACCGATCAACAATAAGCCAGATTGCATTGTTACTTCGAGATATCTTCGGAAATCCCACAATGAAGTGCACATATATATTTTCCCATTTCCACTCTGGCATTGGTAAAGACTGAAGCATTCCTTTCGGTAACTTCCACTCTGCTTTAACATATTGACAAGTCAAACACTTCACAGTAATGTTAGCAATATCCCTTTTCATTCTATACCACTAGTAATACTCCCAAAGATCTCTATACATTTTAGTACATCCAAGATGAATTCAAAATGGAGAACTATTAGCTTCACATAATAACTCATTCTTCAACTATGAATCACAAGACACGCATAATATTTTCCAAAACCTCAAAACACAATAAGTATTATTATTAAATTTAGGAAATATACCCTTTTGAACCAACTCTACCTTTTTCTATAACTCATTGTCTTCATTTTGTGCTTAGTTTATTCTGTCTGATAGAGATGATTTCACTGGCACCTAAAACAAAACAAAGGAATTTCCAACACCAACAACTTCTACGCCAAAGATCATCAAATCAAAAACCAAAGGATCTCATTCCCAATGGTGCATGGTTACTATATCAATACAATTTTCGACTCAAAGCATCAACCAGTTTATTTTCCTTTCCTGGATAGTAAAGGATCGTGAAATCATAATCCTTGATTAATTTTAGCCATATTCTATGTCTCATGTTCAATTATTTCTGAGTGAATATATACTTCACAATTTTGGGGTCAGTATATATTTCATATTTTACTCTATACAGATGATACCTCCAAATTTGTAAAGAAAAAACAACTACAGCTTATTCCAAATAATGTGTAGGGTAATTTAACTCATAATGTGTCAACTAATGTGAAGCATAATCAACAACCTAATAATTCTACATAAGGTAACAACCATTTCCTTTAAATGAAGAATCACTTTAGATAAAAAATCACCATCTCTAGATGGTAATGCCAAAATAGGATCATTCACCAATCCTTTTTTCAATTCCTGAAAACAATCATCACATTCTTTTGTCAAAATTAACTTAACACCTTTTCGAGTTAACTTAGTCAGTGGACAAGATAACCATGAAAAATTATCAACAAACCTCTGGTAATAACCTACTAAACCAAGAAAACTATGGTTCTCGGTTATATTTGTGGGCTTTGGCCATTCTTCAAAAACTTTTGTTTTAGCAGGATCAACTGTTATTCCATTTTTTGAAATTATGTGACCAAGGAATGGAATTTTTTGTAACCAAAACTGACACTTGCTGAATTTCCCAAACAGTTTCTTTTCATTTAATGTTTGAAAGGCTACCCTTAAATAACGTTCATGATCCTATTTACTTTTAGAAGAAACCAAAATATATTCAATACACACAATCACCATTTATGACCTGATACAACTGATCTATCACTGCAACAAACTATTCAATTCTGATTCTGACCATCTCAGGATGCGAATTTCAAAGGTCATTTCCGTCTGTATGTCTTCCCAAAAATCTACTATGTTTCCTCTACGAAAAAACATTCTTAACACAAAAATATATTAGGAAAAGAAACATGGTAATTTGTAAATGTTGTATCATTTAAATCATAACTTAAACTAAAAATAATTTATGGATATTAATTTAACAATATCCTAACTCCTAAAGTTGTCTAAACTGACCTCTAATACCACTTGTAAGGGCCTGGCCTTAAAACATTACATAATATTGAATTAAATGAATAATTCACATTGAGGATATTTTATGGTTTAGAGTTTTAGAGATTTAGGCCATAACTATTACAATTCATCTAAAAAATTACAAAGTATACACTTCTACTCAGTTTCCATTTTTTCATAAAATAAAAACTCTTTGAAAAAAATAGTCATGTCTAGTTCCATGTTTTAGACAACATGACTTTTCCTTGATCCCATCCATGACCCAATTCCACTTTATATCCTATGAAAAATATTTAAAAAACATGGGATGAGAATAAAAAGTTCAATTAGGGATACACAAAGAAGGAAAATTGTCAGTTTTTCAAAACAACAAGAAAACCATCAATACCCTATAATAAGTAATACTTTTCACCTTTGTCAAGTCGTAAATACTCTTCACTGAATAAAAGATCATTGCATAACATTATGTAACCAAAATATTACCATAAAACCCATAGAAAGAATACATAACATATAAATATAACTTGGGACATAAACATACTTAGATGGAATCACCATACTATCGACTTCCACACATATCACTAAATGGAATAACCATACGACAGACTTCCATACCAAATGCATTGTAGGTTATAATGTAACCACTCATCTTGGTTTATCACGACACCCCCATTCATTTTTTTATCACATAACCACCCGTCAAATGTCTAAGTACAATTATAAAATAATAACACATAAAACAAATATAAAGGAAAGATAACATTTCCACATTTAAATCACAATATATCATTTAACTATATTGACATAAAAAATACATTATCAAAACCATTTTCAATACCAAAATATGTAAATGAGTATATGGTATTTATTTCCATTTTAAAAATATTATGGCTTGTTAAGGAAGCCAAAGATCAAATAATACTCATGGCGGTGGAAAAATTCGTTGTCACCACTAATGTTAAAACATTCTTTTTGTTGTTGTTTAGTAAATCACCTCATAGAAAAAGATTCCCTTGGAATGAAATGAAATTTCAAAGGTGTTTATATACTGTATAAAATAAATTCATTTATAAAACATAATATAACTCAAGGAATGGAGATTTAGAGGAAGTCCCTTACCTCGTTTCCAACTTGACTCGATCGTTCTTTAATCTACTAAATAATAAACTAAAGTTAATTTATATATCATTACGAATATTTTTCAAGTTTATTATTCATTTTATATTACTTATTATCATGTTATAAACATTATGTAATCATTTAAGTTAATAATGGTCGTTTTGTCGATATTTGGTACTTGAGTAAAAAATGAACTTCTTATAATTACAATTTGTTCATTTGGTAGAAATTACATTATCTCCAGAATAATATTCATGATTTATATATAATATATATCATATGTATCTAGTATTTATATGTATTTATAATAGTACATGACCTTTGGAGATAAGAAATGAAATGCACCATTCATGGAGACGGTAAGTCGTACGTACGCATGAACGCTACTTTCATTTCTATTTCGTATTTTAATGGAATGAAAACTTATTGATACATAGTTATATTATAATTACAATATAATATCATATATATTTTTAGTAACTCCGTACTTTATACATTCCACTTATGGTATGAACAAGTCATGTCACTTTGAGGGGGTGGTAGTTCGTACTTCCTCAAATGAAATTATCACGTTTACCCATAATGGTAACCATAAAGGTATGATAAAAATGAAAAATAAAATATAATTGAGACAATATAAATTTAATATATATCACATATTAATATAGTTCTGTAATAATGGCCACCATGAGAGGCGGTTGGAGATAATTGGACAATCATCGTTTCATGAGGTAGTAGTTCACAATCCATAGAAACAGTATGTTATTTACCCATTAAATGGAGGTGTTTGTAAGTTTAGTTTGAATCATTCTCATAAAAAACATTTTATTTTGAGGATACTAGTGTTGTTATAAAATAAATAAATAAAAAGATTTTAGGGGGTTGGAGAAGTAATATAAAGGAAAAGAACTTAAAAGAAAATGTTACCTTTAAATCGGGTATCTCCCTTTAGTTTGAACCAAAACGATTACTTGAAGTGACTTATGCCAATGGTATGGCTTCTATGAGTAGTATAGGGATGTGGGGAGCATATTGAGGTAGAGGTTGGATGATACAAAGGGATTTATAGGTGTGAAAATGGGTTAGAATTGGTGTCCTTTTATAAGGGGGGAGGGGCTCTTTAGAAAAGTTTGAAACAATTATTTTATTATTTACTTATATTCAATTTCAAAATGTCTAAAAATCATTAAAGTCAAAGATAAGATGACTCGTGTTTGAAACAAAACCATCCAATAATAATTTTATAGGTTTTGGATATTGTTTTAGTATTTATAATCTCATTTATTTAAATCACTATTTAATGAGGTAAACACTACATCATTATTGTGTCAAAAATAATTTCATTTATTTGATGTATAAAAATTATAAAAAAATAAAATATGTAGGAAATAATTTTTCCATTAAAATTAATATTTATAGTCTAAGAGATAATATATATTACCCCATATAAAAATTTATTTACTAAAAGATATTTTTTTATGTCATTTTTGTCTTTACTATAAATTAATTAATATAAAGTGTCACTATCAATCCAATGTGGGTCCATGGGGTCCCAAAATTTACCCAAGTATTCCCATAGTTGGATATGTATCAAACAATAGGATTAGAAAACATGTTAGGGTAATTTTATATTATTATAATAATATGTTTTTACCCTTATTTACTAGATTTACCCTTTAATCATGGTAAATAAAATTTTTACTGAAGTAAAAATTCATAATGTATAAAAAAAGTTACCTATTTACAAAATTTTTACCTCATGATTCCAAATAGGGAATCCATTTTTCCAAATTCAAAATAAATAAGTGTTATAAATTAATTTAAAATTAATTTCCATTGTCAAAACAAAAGGCTTGTTTTTAAGAAATATTAAATATCAAAACATTGACACTTATTTATGCCAATTTAAAAGTGAAATTACTTCTAATGACCAAAATATGATTAAATAGTAAAAAAATAATCTAATTACACTTTAAAACCATTTAAAAAGATTATATAACCTTATAAATAATTTAGATTAAAAGGCGGGTTTGAATTAAAATACAGTATTTATCACTATTCACTAAAAATGATTTTTTTAAAAAAAATACCAAAAATTTCATCCAAAGTAAATTTTGATGACCCAATTATAAAGAAGAATTTTATTTTGTCAAATAAAACATATAAAAGTGACCAAAACAAGATTTAATGTGGGTTCCCCTTTAAAAGATGGTAAATCAACCTTTTAATGAATATTTGAGTATTTATGCTTAAAATCAAATTATTTCTTTATTTTAAGCCTCTAAAATTTATTGGATAAATGTAAAATCATTTAAAAAACATATATAATCATATTTTAGTTAGTTTTTTCCATTCCTACAAATACAATGTCTAGGTGTTAACTACCATTTAAAATAATATTATTATATTATTGTTGTGCAATGTAAGATTTCAAAGAAACTCATTGTTGCATATCAGGTAAGACATTGAACATAGAATACTGTTTAAAGTAAAATTAAAATTTAATTCACAAATATTAATAAATATAAAAATAAATTACTCTTTATTTTACTTGGGATATTACAGTTGGAAGATGGATCCTCATGTTTTTCTTACTAATTGGTAATTTTTCAAAGCAAAGAAGGACTAAATAAATATGAAAACTCTAAGCTGGCTTCCCTAAGAAACTAGGGAATCCCATAGGGACAACAGGATAAGCTAAAAGTTCATTTATCCATGAATGGTATCATATATGATATGTATATATCCTGTTTAAATTATAACATGTTAATAGAGTGGGAGTTGGTACTTGTTTTATCGTGCGGTTTGGTACAAGAAACCCGTGGAGAGTATTAGCTCAAGTTATATTTTATTAGTATATTTTTGAGTCACTTTGTTATATAAAGTATAGGCATGTAAAGAATAACTTAGATGTGGGAAATGGTTATTTTGTAAAAAATAATCATTTAAAATGTTCAAATTGTTATGATAATTTCCATCATAGATGTTTCAAGATGGGCCATGGTCTACTGCTACAAAATTCTTTAAGATCAAATTTAGTGTGATTTTTTTTCATGAATCTTGTGTATTCATGTATTTATCATTCAAAGATAAATAAATAATTTTTTGTGGTTCATGTAAGAATATTAAATTTTTTATAATGGTAATGGAAGTTGTAGGTGACTTTACCATGCAATGAATATTAATAAAAATTGGGTGTGGAATCTTTCTGAAAATAAAAAATAGTGAGATACTCTAGAAATGAGAATTTTTTAAGAGGTTTTAATTTGATATTTCATCTCATGTAAAATGGTGAACATCACTACATCATGGAGAATACATGGTGACTATTATGAGTTAAAGTAAAAGAATTATATTTTGATCAATAAAATAATAAAATGATTAGCTATTATTGTCACGACCCGTCCTCGGGGCCCGTGCCGTGACTACCCCAAGCCCGCCTTCCATAGGCCAGGGGCTGGCGACTAGCACCAAAGGCGTAAAATCCCGATAACTGGGAAGGCATCGCCTTTATAAAAGAAAACAAGCACCACAGAGTACAAGCGGAAGAAGTGAACACTAAGTAAAAACTGAGTACAACAGTAAGTGCGGAAAGTAAAAAGGGGCCGGAAATACAAGCCCAACTGTAAAGTACAACTCGAAAGGGAAAACAGCAACTGAAAAGTAAAGCTGCTACGCCGAGCTGTCCACTGGAAATCCCACCAGAAGGGTGGGTACAGATAGCTCCTCTGCTCCTCAGGTCCCACCGTCCGCTCCGAGTATGTCTCGCCCAGTGGTCCACCTCCGGGTATCGCCTCGTCGTCACGTCCACCTCTGGGTACCGCCTCGTCGTGAGGTCCTCCTCCGGGTACCATCTCTTCGTATAGTCCACCACCAGGTACTGTCCAGTCCTCGAACACTCGGCTTCTGTCAGCACTGCCCATCGTCTGCAACCAACACAACGAGGTGCGGGCATAGCCCGTGCAGGGGTGAGTATAACGATACTCAGTAGGGACCCCGAGACCCTCAAGGTCTCACTAAACCGACAAGGATAACCACAAATAAGATCTCAACAGATAACCTCTACTTAGATATATGCCCATACATATACCTAAGTTATCAAGTAACCCATCTCAATCATGAGGAAACACAAGGATTGTGAAATCAACGGATAACCACAACCCGGGTATATGCCCATACATATACCTAAGTTAGCAAGTGACCCATCTCAATAATGAGGTAAACACAAGATCAAAAGTCTCCGCTCAAACCAGGATTTTCATTATCGAAACCGTAACTGCTGAAGAGCTCCGTCTCTGGAGTGTACAGTGGTCCTGTCACGACTCCGAGGTACTGCTCACTAACCTAAGACTACTGAAGAACTCCACCCATCGAGTACTGCGGGCCATCTGCTACAACCAAGCGCTCCCATGTGCCGCTACAACCAAGCGCACCTCTGTCGTGGGTCTGCCGCTACAACCAAGCGCTCCCATGTGCCGCTACAACCAAGCGCACCTCTGTCGTGGGTCTGCCGCTACAACCAAGCGCTCCCATGTGCTGCTACAACCAAGCGCATCTCTGTCGTGGGTATGACGCTACAACCAAGCGCTCCCATGTGCCGCTACAACCAAGCGCAAATCTGTCGTGGGTCTGCCGCTACAACCAAGCGCTCCCATGTGCCGCTACAACCAAGCGCACCTCTGTCATGGGTATGCCGCTACAACCAAGCGCTCCCATGTGCCGCTACAACCAAGCGCAACTCTGTCGTGGGTCTGCCGCTACAACCAAGCGCTCCCATGTGCCGCTACAACCAAGCGCACCTCTGTAACACACCGAGTCGTTCGATCAGCAGTCGTCGGGTCTCAGCCAGCTACACGGTCTCCGTACTCCGCACGCTCGTCACTGGGAGGGTCCGCTCCACGAGCTACAGGTCGATACTCCAAGTATCTCAAAGTCCCATGAAGAAGTATCTCAAGGGACCGCCACGTCATAGGGGTCTCAACGCAACAGACGACGCGTCAATCGGACGCCCGGTCTGTGAGTTATTAGCCTTTTCGTCCCAGGGGCCCGGTTGGTTTCGTGAGCAAACCAAACCCGGCCGTATCTCAAATGTACCCCGAACTCTCATAGGTTAAACTCATAGGGACTGTTTCTCAACGCGATCACCAAAGCCGCTGACTGTTCGTCAAACGGACGTTCTGTCAGAAATATATCAGCTTTTCCGTTCCAGGGCCCCGGTTGGATTTCGGTGCGATCCAACCCGGACACTATCCATCTGCATCCAAAACTCGGGCGGAGGATGCCAAAAGTTCCGTATCGTCAACAGGAACTCAACGCAATAGACGGCGCGTCAATCGGACGCCTGGTCTGAGAGTTATTGGCTTTTTCGTCTCACACTCACCTTGGGAAACTTCCCAGGAGGTCACCCATCCTGATCACTACTCTAGGCCAAGCACGCTTAACTACGAAGTTTTAACCACGTAGGCTCCCGAAAAAGAAGGTGCACCTTGAGTATAGTATACCGCAACGACCGTCTCGATCCAAGGATCGTGTTGCCGCTAACGACGAGTCGTTTGGAGGCCTGTAGCCGAAGATACGGGCATTTGACCAAACCGCTCGGGAACGGGGGTTTCGGGCCCGGGCCGTCCCGGCCCGAGACCCCCCGGATGGCCCGAACCGGGTCGACCCGCCCCGGACGGGGTCGACCCGGCCCGGCACAGCCCGGCCCAGCACGGCCCGGCCCAGCGCGGCGGGGCGCGGCGCGGCCCGGCGCGGCCCGGCACGACAAACCGGCCAGGCGCGCCGGTTCGGCGCAAGGCAGCGCGCAAGGTGCACTGCCAGCTAGGCCGAAGGCCGAGCTTGCTGGAAACGGGGGGCCGCCTGCCCCCCCTTTGTGAAACCGCCCCCCCTCATAATGGGGGGTCAAATAACTGCCTGGGGGAATTAAATTCCCCTGGTTTCCACCAACCCGGCCGGCCCGACCTAGCCGGCCGACTTCTTGTCAACAGGACCGGCAAGGGCCGGTCCTCTTCCGTCTTCCGGCACCGGCGGCCCGGCTGGCCGCCGGTCTTCACGATCCGCCGCGGCCCGGAACCGGCTGCGGCCTTCGTCATCCGGCGCGGTGCGACGACACCGCGCCCCTCCGCCGCGGCCCCGCTCCGGCCGCGACGTCTTCGGTTTCCTTCGACGCGGCGCGACGACGTCGTGTTCATGATAATTCTTTCCACGGCGCGGCGCGACGGCGTCGCGCAATAATTTCCGTGTGATTCCCGCGTGGTGCGACGGCACCACGCTATCTCGTTTCATCCGCAAGAAACATTCAAGAACAAAGGAGGGGGTTTCGGCCGTGTTTGTGCGGTCCGGTCCCCCTCTCGTTAGAAGATAACACTTAAACGTTCATCCTCAAGTTTGTCATGCTAAAACCAAGAACGGAAAATAATTAAATAAATCAACAACAAACCCCTACCTCGATTTTCGTTATGTGTTGACGAAGTCACGGAAAGGCGGCGGCGATTCGTCGACATCGGAAAAGAGAAGCCGTTGACGACGTCAGCGTTCTTCGTGAAAGGCGCTCCCTTCTTTATTCAGGAAGGAGTGGGAAGGAGGCATCCAAGAAGGGACCGACGTTGGAAACTTCACGTTCTTCTTTGGAAAAGACATTCTTCGTTGAGAAGACGTTGTTCCATGTTTGGAGATGTCCTTCGTGTTCTTCGTTGAGGGTGGAATTCTCTTCAATCCTTCCATGACTCTATCACAAAGATTTATCCAACCCCAAACAATAAAACAACACACCTTATTATAGGGTTAGCTTAATGAATTCAAAATAATTCAAATTCATTAAGTTACATCCTTCATTAATGGGTGGAGAGGCTCCAAAATTAATGAAGGTGGAAGTGAAGAGTCACATTTAATTGGGGGGTTCAAGGGAGTTAAGGAGTTTAAGGAGTTAGGAATTTGAGGGGTTTTGGCACATTAAGTGCAAGGGAGTTTAAAGGGGGTAGAAGAGAGTTAAGGGGAAGGTGAAGGGTTGGGGCTCATGTGGGCCCCACCTCACCTTAATCATCACTTGGTTAGTTAGGAACTTGTGATTCCACCCCAACTTCCACACCTAGGATATAACCACTTAACAAGATAAATAAAATTTGTAACACAAATTTTATTTTTCTTTACACTTAAAACACAACCTTAATAAACAACTGCTCCCAAGCAAACGCAATTCCAGGAAATGCATTCCTAAGCAAAAACCAGCGCTATGGTTCCATCGGTGCCCTCAGAATTTGATTCCGGGCACCGGTTCAAAAGTTAGAAATTCCCGCTCGTTCGTTCACTGAACGTACCCGAGCCAAACTTCGGAAATTGATTCTGGGCACACCGGGCCTCGGAATCAGGCACTGTCAGAAACTGTGCTCTTGTAAAATTCCAAAGAAAATTAAGAAAAAAAATTCCTTGAAATTTCCGGGTCTTTACATTACTCCCACCTCAGGGATTTACGTCCCCGTAAAGCTTCATCACAAACTAGGGTCACAAAAGCGGTACAGAGCACGCATCTGAGCCTTCTGCTCCCATGTGCTCACCTGGAGGTTCCCGTACTGTCAAAGGAAGTGCACCCAAGGAATCGATCATCCTCGTAGGATCTGCTCCTGTCTATTCTTGATCCCCACTGGAACCTCCGTGCATGTCTCTCTATCATCGACGTCCAACTCCCTGAGGTCGATGATGTGTGAAGGATCAAGCACGTATCTCCTCAATTGAGTTACGTGAAAGTCATCGTGCAACTGGTGCAACTGAGGTGGATGGGTCAAGCGATAAACCACCTCGCCTACCCTGCTGGGGACCTAGAAAGGTCTATTGAACCTCGGAGATCTCTTGCCACCTCGGCTACATCTCCGTAAACCTCGTTGAGGTGAGACCTGTATAAGAACATGGTCGCCATCCTCGAACTCTAAAGGTCTCCCTTTTTAGGTTAGAACTGAAACTCAAAACTCCTGCTGCCACGAGGGTAAGGTTGGCTGACCCAAAAATGATCGGCTACACCCTCCCATGCACGAGTTTATCTTGTGCTGCCCAGGGTTTCCTTTTTGCCGACCAAGGAAAACCCATCCCAACGTTTGCCTAATACCGTCAATTTGAGTATGAACAGTGATTGCCAAATACATACTCAAACTAACGTCGTAAGGCCTCGACGCTGCCACCAAGAGGTCCTAACCGAGACTCTCGCCTCAAGGGTCAGATCACACCGTCGGTGTAAGTGTGACTATCGAGTCTCCTCCCAAAGGTATCTCCAAACGTGAGGGTCAAGTCAACGGCTTAACCAGAATATCTAGGTTTGGGACGAGATTCATGGAAGGAAGGGATGATTCGTTTCGATGCCTGTGGCTACGGCCGCTAGTAGAAGATAAATTCCGCACTTCGAATCATCCTTAGAGCCCCTTTTTGGTCGCACTCCATGACCGCAAGCAGCTACCCTCTTTCCCTGCTCTCCAACTCCCTGAGTCTAGCGGGGACTACAAAGGCGGGTGATGGTAACATGTTGAAATGTACACCACCACGAGCTGCTCTCCAAGCTCTGCCTCCATGTCTGCTGCTCTGCAGATTCATCTGTCCTTAACATTTCCTCTTCTTGAAACATTTTACATGCCCAAGTCTCCGAGACTGGTGTCAGTTTTCTGCTTTCCAAACTTCTAACATTCTCTGGTTGTATTCGATCAGCAAAGAATTCTCAACCATAAAGGTTCCTTCTAGCACTCTAGCCTAAGTAGAAATGCATAGAGAAAAGGTGCTGGCTCGGAAGCCCTTAAACATATCATGCTCAGAGGTCCGACCTCTATTGCACTGATTGAAATGCTTCAATCGAGTACCCGATATGTTTGTTACGCCTCGATGAATTCTCAGCTATCAACACGTCGTCCCGCCGAAACTGTAAAAGTTCTAGAAAATTCTCGGCCACCTCTTCAAGCTAGTCCTCAGCCGCCTATGAGTCAGGTTCACCTCGGAACATGAGGGTATCTGAAGTTAGAACACATGTAAGGCAGTAAACTTACATGTGTCACCTACCGGTACCGCCGGTTGTAACTGCTGACCAACAGGTAGTGATGTATAGCTGACACACTACCCAAAGGCACTATCTCAGGCATCGGTTCACGTACCGAAGCCTCATCACTATGCGGACCATCCTCATGGTCATTCACTGGAAAACACTAGTGGCCAAGTCCACCATCCACTCTACTGATGTCTCAGCTAGGCGGAAAACTCTAGCAATCACCTCCAGCCACTGCTCTACTGTCTGGAAATCTTCCTCGCCTCGTAACTTCTGAGACCTCTACTGCTGGAACTCGTGCAATGCGCTCCGCCAGCATGCACAGTTTGCTAGTATAGCCGTTGGCATCTGCTGCCCAACAGGTGGTGATGTACTGGTACACCACCCGAGGGTGCCAACATAGTAAAAAGGGCCCTGCACCAGATCCTCGTCGCTCGGTGAGCCGTCATCGAGTACTCTCTCGGAACTCCAACTGACTGTCTGCGTGGAGACATCCTGAACAGATGCGACACGGTCAACGTCTTATACCTGGTGAGCTGACCTGGTTTGAGCTGACTTTAAAACTTTGGAAACACACACGCAATCAGTGTTTTTGTGTACAAAGTCGGAAATCAGTAGTCAGGGTCCTGGTGTACGGATACGTCGGCCGCCGCACCAACACTGGACTCCCTGAACTGAAAACCACACTCGATACCCTTAACACTATTGCTTCACAGAAAGATACATCAGAGTTATAAGTTCTGCGGTAGAACCGAACTCCTTTGATACCAATTTGTCACGACCCGTCCTCGGGGCCCATGCCGTGACTACCCCAAGCCCGCCTTCCATAGGCCAGGGGCTGGCGACTAGCACCAAAGGCGTAAAATCCTGATAACTGGGAAGGCATTGCCTTTATAAAAGAAAACAAGCACCACAGAGTACAAGCGGAAGAACTGAACACTAAGTAAAAACTGAGTACAACAGTAAGTGCGGAAAGTAAAAAGGGGCCGGAAATACAAGCCCAACTGTAAAGTACAACTCGAAAGGGAAAACAGCAACTGAAAAGTAAAGCTGCTACGCCGAGCTGTCCACTGGAAATCCCACCTGAAGGGTGGGTACAGATAGCTCCTCTGCTCCTCAGGTCCCACCGTCCGCTCCGAGTATGTCTCGCCTAGTGGTCCACCTCCGGGTACCGCCTCGTCGTCACGTCCACCTCTGGGTACCGCCTCGTCGTGAGGTCCTCCTCCGGGTACCATCTCTTCGTATAGTCCACCTCCAGGTACTGTCCAGTCCTCGAACACTCGTCTTCTGTCAGCACTGCCCGTCGTCTGCAACCAACACAACGAGGTGCGGGCATAGCCCGTGCAGGGGTGAGTATAACGATACTCAGTAGGGACCCCGAGACCCTCAAGGTCTCACTAAACCAACAAGGATAACCACAAAGAAGATCTCAACAGATAACCTCTACTTAGATATATGCCCATACATATACCTAAGTTATCAAGTAACCCATCTCAATCATGAGGAAACACAAGGATTGTGAAATCAACGGATAACCACAACCCGGGTATATGCCCATACATATACCTAAGTTAGCAAGTGACCCATCTCAATCATGAGGTAAACACAAGGTCAAAAGTCTCAGCTCAAACCAGGATTTTCATTATCGAAACCGTAACTGCTGAAGAGCTCCGTCTCTGGAGTGTACAGTGGTCCTGTCACGACTCCGAGGTACTGCTCACTAACCTAAGACTACTGAAGAACTCCACCCATCGAGTACTGCGGGCCAGCTGCTACAACCAAGCGCTCCCATGTGCCGCTACAACCAAGCGCACCTCTGTCGTGGGTCTGCCGCTACAACCAAGCGCTCCCATGTGCCACTACAACCAAGCGCACCTCTGTCGTGGGTCTGCCGCTACAACCAAGCGCTCCCATGTGCCGCTACAACCAAGCGCATCTCTGTCGTGGGTATGCTGCTACAACCAAGCGCTCCCATGTGCCGCTACAACCAAGCGCAACTCTGTCGTCGGTCTGCCGCTACAACCAAGCGCTCCCATGTGCCGCTACAACCAAGCGCACCTCTGTCGTGGGTATGCCGCTACAACCAAGCGCTCCCATGTGCCGCTACAACCAAGCGCAACTCTGTCGTGGGTCTGCCGCTACAACCAAGCGCTCCCATGTGCCGCTACAACCAAGCGCACCTCTGTAACACACCGAGTCGTTCGATCAGCAGTCGTCGGGTCTCAGCCAGCTACACGGTCTCCGTACTCCGCACGCTCGTCACTGGGAGGGTCCGCTCCACGAGCTACAGGTCGATACTCCAAGTATCTCAAAGTCCCATGAAGAAGTATCTCAAGGGACCGCCACGTCATAGGGGTCTCAACGCAACAGACGGCGCGTCAATCGGACGCCCGGTCTGTGAGTTATTAGCCTTTTCGTCCCAGGGGCCCGGTTGGTTTCGTGAGCAAACCGAACCCGGCCGTATCTCAAATATACCCCGAACTATCATAGGGTAAACTCATAGGGACCGTTTCTCAACGCGATCACCAAAGCCGCTGACGGTTCGTCAAACGGACGTTCTGTCAGAAATATATCAGCTTTTCCGTTCCAGGGGCCCGGTTGGATTTCGGTGCGATCCAACCCGGCCACTATCCATATGCATCCAAAACTCGGGCGGAGGATGCCAAAAGTTCCGTATCGTCAACAGGAACTCAACGCAACAGACGGCGCGTCAATCGGACGCACAGTCTGAGAGTTACTGGCTTTTTCGTCTCACACTCACCTTGGGAAACTTCCCAAGAGGTCACCCATCCTGATCACTACTCTAGGCCAAGCACGCTTAACTACGGAGTTTTAACCTCGTAGGCTCCCGAAAAGGAAGGTGCACCTTGAGTATAGTATACCGAAACGACCGTCTCGATCCAAAGATCGTGTTGCCGCTAACGACGAGTCGTTTGGAGGCCTGTAGCCGAAGATACGGGCATTTGACCAAACCGCTCGGTAACGGGGGTTTCGGGCCCGGGCCGTCCCGGCCCGAGACCCCCCGGATGGCCCGAACCGGGTCGACCCGCCCCGGACGGGGTCGACCCAGCCCGGCACAGCCCGGCCCGGCGCGGCCCGGCCCGGCGCGGCGAACCGGCCAGGCGCGCCGGTTCGGCGCAAGGCAGCGCGCAAGGCGCGCTGCCAGCTTGGCCGAAGGCCGAGCTTGCTAGAAACGGGGGGCCGCCTGCCCCCCCTTTGTGAAACCGACCCCCCTCATAATGGAGGGTCAAATAACTGCCCGGGGGAATTAAATTCCCCCGGTTTCCACCAACCCGGCCGGCCCGACCTGGCCGGCCGACTTCTTGTCAACAGGACCGGCAAGGGCCGGTCCTCTTCCGTCTTCCGGCACTGGCGGGCCGGCTGGCCGCCGGTCTTCACGATCCGCCGCAGCCCGGAACCGACTGCGGCCTTCGTCATCCGGCGCGGCCCCGCTCCGGCCGCGACGTCTTCAGTTTCCTTCGACGCGGCGCGACGGCGTCGTGTTCATGATAATTCTTTCCACGGCGCGGCGCGACGGCGCCGCGCAATAATTTCCGTGTGATTCCCGCGTGGTGCGACGGCACCACGCTATCTCGTTTCATCCGCAAGAAACATTCAAGAACAAAGGAGGGGGTTTCGGCCGTGTTTGTGCGGTCCGGTCCCCCTCTCGTTAGACGATAACACTTAAACGTTCATCCTCAAGTTTGTCATGCTAAAACCAAGAACGGAAAATAATTAAATAAAGCAACAACAAACCCCTACCTCGATTTTCGTTATGTGTTGACGAAGTCGCGGAAAGGCGGCGGCGATTCGTCGACATCGGAAAAGAGAAGCTGTTGACGACGTCAGCGTTCTTCGTGAAAGGCGCTCCCTTCTTTATTCCGGAAGGAGTGGGAAGGAGGCATCCAAGAAGGGACCGACGTTGGAAACTTCACGTTCTTCTTTGGAAAAGGCATTCTTCGTTGAGAAGACGTTGTTCCATGTTTGGAGATGTCCTTCGTGTTCTTCGTCGAGGGTGGAATTCTCTTCAATCCTTCCATGACTCTATCACAAAGATTTAGCCAACCCCAAACAATAAAACAACACACCTTATTATAGGGTTAGCTTAATGAATTCAAAATAATTCAAATTCATTAAGTTACATCCTTCATTAATGGGTGGAGAGGCTCCAAAATTAATGAAGGTGGAAGTGAAGAGTCACATTTAATTGGGGGGTTCAAGGGAGTTAAGGAGTTTAAGGAGTTAGGAATTTGAGGGGTTTTGGCACATTAAGTGCAAGAGAGTTTAAAGGGGGTAGAAGAGAGTTAAGGGGAAGGTGAAGGGTTGGGGCTCATGTGGGCCCCACCTCACCTTAATCATCACTTGGTTAGTTAGGAACTTGTGATTCCACCCCAACTTCCACACTTAGGATATAACCACTTAAGAAGATAAATAAAATTTGTAACACAAATTTTATTTTTCTTTACACTTAAACCACAACCTTAATAAACAACTGCTCCCAAGCAAATGCAATTCCAGGAAATGCATTCCTAAGCAAAAACCGGCGCTATGGTTCCATCGGTGCCCACGGAATTTGATTCCGGACACCGGTTCAAAAGTTAGAAATTCCCGCTCGTTCGTTCACTGAACGTACCCGAGCCAAACTTCGGAAATTGATTCTGGGCACACCGGGCCTCAGAATCAGGCGTTGTCAGAAACTGTGTTCTTGTAAAATTCCAAAGAAAATTAAGAAAAAAAATTCCTTGAAATTTCCGGGTCTTTACAATTATCATATTATTGAAATAGGGATCTACATATTTTATTTCATTTCATAGTTTTTAATATCAATCCACATAAGAAATGGATATGAGGGAATATGAAAAAAGTTTGGGTTCATTGTAGTGGTTTCCAAATTGGTTTTGTGAAGTTAGACCCAAATGGAGTATAGTATTCCATAGTTCAAGTTATAGTTGGTGAAAGATTTCTAAAAACAATTTATAGTCTGTCATGGTAGTGGGAGAAGAAGTAATCGTTTAAAGTAAAGATTTAGTTTTTATTTTATTATTTTATATGGATCTATTTCTAACTCAAGAGCCTCCCATTGTTAATCTCATATGTTATTTACCATTATCCATAGTGTCTAAAGGGTCCTATTTTATTTTATAGTTCAAAATGAATCTGTAAAATTAAAGAAGTAGTTAAATAAAGATGAAGATTTGAACTCAAATTTGAAATTTTAATTTTAGCATACTATTGTGGAATAGTATATAGAGATATACAACAAGTAAAATAATTGTAAGAAGATTTATATTCATTGAATGGATGATATACTAAAATAATATCCTAAGAAGAAAATAAATATTGAACCAAACTAAATAAACATTGATTATAGATGATATTGGAGAAGATACCTAACACTACTATTCATCTAAAGAGGTTTTTTGAGTTGAAGATGAATTGAATAAGAGAGAAATGGTGTAGTTTTTGTTTCACTAAATAATAAGAATAAGAGGAACAAATAAGATATTGTGTAGATTTATTTTCACAAGAAGTCATTATTTTATACAAGAAAGGAAACTCTTTATTCGTTACTATGAATTAGAAAAAAATAAGGTGTGTAATATTGTGAATACAAAATAATAATAAGAATAAGAATTCATTGTATGTTATTATGAATGTAAACAAAGAGTAAGAGGAAGACTTGATCAATATGTCAATGTAAAGAAGATTCAATATTTTTGAAGTATTTATTATTTTCACCAAACACTATTATAAACTTTTAGGGTAGAATTATAAAGTAACATTTGGATACAACAAGCACTAGTGAGACATTATAGGGAAATATGACTTCCAAGATAAACCTTTATTTTTGTACCCACAGGTAAATTTTAGTGGTTATTGTGGTCTCAATTAGTTATAAATCACACCATTAGTTCCAATATTTATTGTTAACCCATATATAAATTTATTATTCATCCTATTTAGGTGTGCTTGGGTGTGTTTTATTAAAGGGTGAGATTAAGTGGTGAGAATATGGTAATCATTCACCATAAAAAGTAATAGAGGAAAAATTAAAAGGGATAAAAAATTATAAATCATATCAAAGGTCACCAACACTAATAAAAACCCTCCCCCACCTTTCCCTTAGTGTTTAATATACCCCTAACTAGTCCCCACAATTAGTATTAAGGAAAATTATATGATGTTTAATACTTTGAAACTCTCATTTGGGAATGTGAGGTGAATTTTATCTCTCCACCAAAGGTAATTGCGCATTTTAAGGACATCTAAGTGGTAAGTTGATGATCCCCCCTAATAGGTCCTATAGGAAATTAGATAATTCATCCCCAAGTAATTTGATAATTCTTTCCATTATTTAAAAATGATGGAAGGAAGTGTTATAATATAAATTAATTAAGGCCACCCATAAAATCTAAATTAATATCAGATCCCCAATTCACCTATGATTGGATTAGCCATTTTTAATTTGATAAAATTGAATATTTGAGGTTTTATTTCAATTTTTATTTTAGTGTGTAGCTTTTATGAAGTTTTATATATTTCATATCAAAATTAAATTTATACTACGACTGTGTTGAATATGAAAAATAATGGGAAGAATATATTGAAGAATTTATCACTATTATCAAATGAAGAAGAATCTTTCTTGTTAAATGATGATAAAAAATATATATCTAGTATAAGTGGAGGATATTAGGTTCTTTAGTCTGAAATAAAGTAAATGGATAGTACTTTTACCTTAAATAACTCATGAAATTAATGTGATCACGAGGTATATGAAAATCAGAGTAAAAATTATCATCAAGAAGAATAAAGAACCCAAGGGAGTGATAGTATTTTAATAGATATTTATTTGGATGAATTGAAATATATTCTGTATTTTTTCTCAAATAATTTTTTTTTGGTTTATTTAATCTTCGACAAGAAGATATCACTCATCTATAAAATGAATCGAAAGAATTTGATAAATCATTCATGAAATTGTTTTATCTTGTGTATTAATTTCTAAGAATGATGTAGCTAATGTAGAATAAAATGTATTAATTAAATAAACTTAATTCATACATGAAGAAGGGTGGTTCAATACCATGCCTAAAAAGGATAATACCATAAAAAATTATGAGAATATTCATTCATTATAGGATTATTTGAAAAGAACCATTGATTTAATGAGTAAACATTTGGATGTCAAAATCAATATTATTATGAAGATAGTCTCATTACATCAATAAAATTTCAATATGTATGATGGATAAGATGAAGTAATAAAGGAGTGAGAAAATATATTAATGTTTGTTGAAAATGATAAATAAATGTTCAATATTAACTTCCTTGAACTAGAGATTAAAGTGGAAAATCATAAGACTGCACATTCCATGTATTCACAATTAAAATTCAAAGTAGCCATTACTACAATATGTTATAATGATTACTCTTATATTAAAATACCTTTACATGGTGAAATAATATCATTACATTATATGATGATCATTTTCAAGAATACATAGAGAAGGATATACCATTCATACCTCTATATATTGATTTTTTTTAAAAGTCAAAGAAAAATGTATGTTTAAAAACAAAATAACTATAAGTATGGATGAAAAAAATTTATGATAATACTACCACCATGTTCAAGGTGGATAAAAGAAGATATATGGGTATTATTTTGCTAAAATAAGACAAATTAGTGGATTTAATGGACCAAAAAAAGCATGCATTATTTTATAAATTTTGGACAAAAAGTACTCGAGAAAAGAATATCAAGGTTTATTGAGAAAATATATTAGTGAAATAGTTTTGGGAATTGTGAAATTTATTTTTTTAGAATCCTTTAAAATTTATTTATAACTAAATCTCATGTAAATGGGGAGAAATTTATAGATGATAGAATAGCCATATATTAAATTAAAATTTTTAACCTCAAATAGATTTGGATAACTTGAAAATAGTTGTGATGTGTACAATGGTTGTGGAAAAAATTGTACATGGATATCTTAGGATGTGTGAAAATATAATGGTAAAATAATACCACTATATATTATCGATGAAGGAAATCCATCCATATGAATAAATTTCATGAAGATTGAAAAGCATAATACTCACAAAAAATTTCATTAAAATAGTTAGTTTTCCCTAGATAATAATATGAATAAATATTATATCCAAGTCTAGTCCAGGAATTTTAGGCGTTTTATTCCTAACAAGACTAATTTTAATTAAGTCACTTTTAATGAGTCATTTTAAATATCCAAGAATTATTCTATGGTATCTAAAAAAATATTTAATTCATTGTCCACCCAATTAGGAGAAAGAAAAGAGAATAGAAAATATCACTAGAAAAATATAGTTCCAAAGGAAATGATGAGAATACAATTAGGTTATTTAATTTCTAGAGTAGTTTTTAAAAAATCAAAACACAAAATTTAAATAATAAATTTGTAATATCATAACCCATACGACCACTAATACGGTAGTTGGACTGATGGGTCGCGTGCCCTCAGACACGTATTCCCGTACACCAGAGGATGCAGACTAGCAACATGGATCTTAGGACCTCATAGTGGGGTAATTATATCCTCATGTCAGAGTATCACAATGGTATTAGAAAAATAAACAATAGACAAAAACATTATTAGTAATAAATAAATGTCATAGGACTGAAAGAATAATAATAATAAACTGAAGAAAAGTGTCCAACGCCAAATTAAAACAATGAATGTATAAAAGATGATGCTACTAGTACAAGACGTAAGAATTCGTGTAACAAATATAGTGTAATAAAAGAAAAAATTACCAATTAATCGCTCCATGAGAGTCCCAAGATTAGGCTCATTCATGTTATCCTAACTCTCAAGTACAACCTAAACAACACAACTAATCAATCCCATCCCTACAAATATAAGGTCTAATTAGGTAATCTAGTGAAATTGAGGCCTGAGCAGGGTGTGAGATAATAATATCAATATTCTAGAACCCACTTTGTCTAGACCAATCCATTTAATACATTATAAATTATTTAGGGTACAGGTAATATGAAACAATAAATAGTACTGAAATAATAACACTAGTCAGATCATGTTTTAATCAGACACATGACCAACTCTACCGGATTTGGATCACTGCTAGAAATAATGTCTAATCATTTCACCATATATAATAACATATATATATATATAGTTTAGTTCTATATTTCATCCACCTATATGAACCAAGTGCATGTGGAACTCCTAATGGACATATAACTGAAATACTAATGCTGGCTGGACTGGGGTGTAACTCATATTGTCCATGAATAGTATAACAATCATAAAAGCTCAATTAAATAGGTTAAATTACCCACATCCCACTAGAGAGAGTGATTCCATACTAAAACACTTGGGTTGGTGAGTGATCTTCCATTCAACACCCTATCATGGAACATTTCTCCTTAGCCCAATGCCCATATCATGTCACTAGGGTGAGATGCCATACTCAATTCCTAGTGTAAGGGAGTGTGTTTATCCACCATGAATAACCCCTTACCATCGTACATATCCTATTATAAGTCCAAATCATATTTATAATATACTACCATGAGTAAATAACTCTCATGCCTTACATTTATCAATCTCATGTAAAGGCATCATCATATTTATAATGCAAGCCATGAGGAAATACCTCCCACTATTTTCATTCTAAAAACCCATTATTATAGTGGTATTAACTTTTAATACAATTAAATTTTAAATATTCAATAAATGGTGTGTCATTTCCACAAATTATTTTACATTCCATTTATCACTTTCAATACAATCAAGACATACCATTGAAAACATTTAGGGAAGCAGGTCATCATGCATATGTCATTAAATTTTTATCATTCCATAAAATTAAACAAATTTGGATATTCGTTTTTATAGGTTCAAGAGGAACTTAAGAGGAATGATGGTAAAAAAGGGTGTTTTTCTACTTTAGAAACTTCATTGTAATAAACAATCCATGCCCTTGTAAGGATCTTAGTCCATTAGTCTTATGAATATAAGAGGAAAAAAATCATCAAATAAATTGAAAAAAGTTCATGTCTCAATATTCCATAAATCTAACCATAAAGTCAAGCATAGAAGAAGAACCAAACAACAAGATAAGCATAATGCACAACACTATTAAATAATTTTAAAATTAGTAGAAAACACACCTCCATTAAGGGGTTTTATTATAAAATCATAATGATTGTTCATCATACAATTCATTGAATATATTTAACATTCATTTCAAGGAATGTTTCTATTAATAAATGTAATAATTTTAAACTAACTACAAAACATGGAAATTTAACTTATAAAGGATCGAATGGAGTTAATGGGGTTTCGTTATCATTCAGACCTCCATGTACAAGGGAAAATAAATATATAGTCTAAGTCAAATTCTTAGGAGGAGATCCGTGATTTAAATCATTTAATTATAAAGGTAAATTCACTTCGAACACCCATGGGGTGTCCTTAAATGATAGAAGAAACCTCTAATTCCTAAAACAAGATTCAATATACACATACTAAGGTGCAATGATCAATTTTACATGAAGAAAAAAATTAAAAGTCATGTACAGAAAAGGTCATCGTGTGGCGCAATGGTGTTATATGAAAAACACTAAAAACATGATGAAATATTTTTATACCACCTACCTCATACCTAGGACATATCACTCATCAAATATAAATCCCTAATTTGATATAGTTTGGAAGATATCTGAGAAACCTACATTTAACCTGAAAATGGGGTAAATGAGTTCGCACCAAAATAGTACAGTTGAGATGAAACTAAATAAAGATTGATTAAAAAGGACTCAGGAGGTTAGAGATGTCGTTCTATAGAGACAAAAGTATATTTAATCAAATTATGGATAATGGAGTTTTCAAAAATCCTAGAATATTCTTGAAGAGAGCTCCAAGGGGCATAGGGGAGGTCTCACAAGGGTGAAGAATGTGGAAGAATAAGGGAAAAGGGAATAAAATTTCATTAAGGAAAAAATTTTAATTTCACAAAAAAAACTTGGTTCACACAATTTGGACACACAGTTTGGCCAAACCATATGCCAACTATGCAGTGTCCATCCCTTAAGAAAATACCATGCATGGTTTTTCTGACATGGTTTGGCCTAACCATATCAAAACCATGTGGGGAATTGTGGTTAAGTACTGCCTAAGTGGCACTAACCATGTGGTATTGTTTCACAGTTTGGAAAAACCATCTACAACCTATGCATGGAATATATATTACCTCTCTATAGCTACATAGTTTTCTACTAGGGACGCACAGTTTCAAACAAACTATTCCCCATAGAAGAGCCTCCAAAATTGGTTTTTTCAGACCCTAACTCTTCTAAAACACAACTAAACCTCCAAGGTACCACTTAGTCCTTCACCAAAGTCTGAAAAAAACACATTAATGTATTTCAAATTTCAAGATGACATTCTAAATATCAGTTTTAAAAATGGCCCATCCAGTAAATGAAAATTTTAAAATTCTTTTGGATTTTCGTCAGGTTCAAAAACCCAGGTCATTACAACCTCCCCACATTTGAACTTCTCATCCTCGAGAAGCCTTTCTGAACTATAGAAACATAAAATTTCCAATAAGGGTGGTTGTGTCTCACTTAAATTTTCATGTTTCATTTTTAAAAGCCTAAATCATCTTGAAGAATACATTAATCCATATGACACTTATGCCATAAAAACTTTAACAATGCTTGTTTTCCAACTGAAACACTGAGATGATGCTTACTTGGTCATGTTTAGCTAGAGACATGATCATATTGTATTATAATTAAACATATGGAAAAAGGTGCTCCCCACATTTGTATTTATCATAAAATAGGGGGAAATTCTGAACCATGGTACCTCCACCATTGCAATTTCCTATAAAGCATTCTCTAAGAGTTCTAGAAACACTCCTTGATAGATTTCGAAATTGGGGAAGGGATGATTCCCCAATGAACTCACATAGATATGTAGAGACATATTTTCATGAAAACCCCCATGACTGACACACACTGCACTCTTTTCCTCCCGATGACATGCTTTAATATAGTTTTTTACAACTAAAATAATTTAACAATAAGGAAAAAAATTTATGCCGCCTCTACCTGACCATTCCAAAGACACTCGGCTTAGATGGAAAGCATAAAAAAAATAACCACAATGAATTATATCAAGGAAAATTTTTTAGAATGTACATGTTCACAAAATATCATAGACAACTTCTGTTAACATTCCTTAGTCAACTCATCACCTGACCATTTATTTCAGCATGCCTCATCATGAACAAGGGTGTAATATTGATCCATCCCACTGGTATCACTTGCCTTAATCATCACCTCCAATCTTGAAAACAAATCTAGGGTATCCTTGGAATCAATGAACTGGATTCCTAGAAACTAACCCAAGGTATCCCATGATCCATGCATACAAGATAGACATTGGTACAAATCCAAAATGTCCACTTTATATCACTGACTGAGATTATAGTGGCATCTTCCTCATGGAAACATCAAATAAAATAACTAGTTTCCATGAGTCTGTCCAAGGAATTCATTCACGAGGATCCTAGTTTAACTCAGGACTAACCAAGCCTTGATAAAATTCATTCATATAGTATGAAATACATAGAAACCCACTAACATGCCCCCAAAAACTATTAAAAGCTTTAGCACAATGTAAGATCGATGCTCTCTTGGTGTATCATAGATAAATCCAAGATAGTGGAAATTATCAACTCTTAACATAGTAAACTAATTGGATAATAAGAAAACTTGAAGAATAATGGTAAAAAAACTACCATTTGACTTCTTTAAAAATAATCTGAACTTCACCAACCAATGCACCACTACAAAATGATTATAATCCTTCACTACATGAGGCAATACATGATCACTCAAGCTTAACCATAGATGTCCTCAAAGACCAATAGTGTTCCTAAAGGGCTTCACATAGCCAACCAATTTTACATCATGATATTGAGAGATCACCGACATGATTTTAAACATTCAAGATTTAAGGGAATTTGAGAAAAACTAACCATTTAACCAATGGTTCTCTTTGGTCACACACCTTCTACCCAGAAGGACATGTATTCACCAGAATAGGCACAACAATCCCCACATTTGTAGTGTCCTAGGCATCGAAATAAAAGATATATACCAGCCAATCACAAGCACACTACATCCATATTCACCATAGAAGCATGTTTGACACTCCTTTGAGTCATGATCAAATATTGAAGCATCTCGCCTGAAACCCAAAAACAAACCAAAACAAAAATTATTAGCATGTCAAAACACCCGATCCTTTATAGAAATTCCTCTCAATAATTGGGACGAACTTGATTCATTTAACTCTCGTGTCAAACTACAATGAAGATTACCTGAATAGATACTCAATATGACAAGGATCACCAATTTTACCCAACTAAAATGGTTTGTTGCATCATTTAGCAACTTGACGGTCATCACGTATGTGAATGCATACTACCTCAAGGTTTCAAGAGAAGGTTGTAACATACTCGATAAAATCTAGAGGATTTCCACCATATGTATGCATGTATTAGACGGATCATGAAAAAAATAGTCTCAACGTCATTATATATCGTAGGATAGTAAAACATATCGATGACCACTGATTCACTTAGGGAAAAATAAACTATCTCAAGAGACCTATGCAGTGATCGACCACACCCTCGGAATGTCTAACTTGTTGAAATTGTGCATTAAATGATGCCCCTACCTATAACAATGGTTGAGGTTACAATGACCACCCATCTGAACAAGGGTTTCATTTAGATGACAAGAGTCCTTCCAATGTTTCAAGAGAAGGTTGGAACATCCTCGATACTATCTAGATGATTTCAACCATATGCATTCAAGTATCAGATGGCTCATGCAAAAAATATTCTCAACATCATTCTATATCATAGGATAGTAAAACATATCGACGACCACTGATTCACTTAGGAAAAAATAAACTATCTCAAGAGACCTACGTAGTGATCACCCACACCCTTGAAATGTCTAACCTGTTGAAATTTTGCATTACATGATGCCTTCACCTATAACAATGGTTGAGGATACAATGACCACCCATCTGAACAAGGGTTTCATTTAGACAATAAGAGTCCTTCTAAGGGAAAACCAACCAAAACAGCACTAAACATTAGAATACTCATGGAATTAACAAGGCATTTAACTCAAAGGGTACTACCTACCACAGGTTAGCCTCTTAAAAAGGCACAAGCCTCAAACCCTTTCAGTTATTCATGATGAATGAAAAATCATTGGGCTCAAGATCCATTCTTTAATACATTTCTAGAATTATAAAAGCCTAGAGAAAATCTATATGGCTCTATCACAAGGATACATAAGGTGATACTCAAAATAAACTTACCCAAGGGTATTAACCAAATAAACCACTACAGGTTATGTTTTAAGTCCATTAAATTTATTAAAATTTAATCTTTAATCACTTTAAATATTTCAAACAAAAAACTGAAGCATATATGAATGTCCTATCATACATAATTTTTAAAAATTTAACATTTATTGGCATCCCATCAAAATTAGGAAATATATCACATAATTATTTTTTATGTTATATTAAATAAAGAAACCTATGATGGTCTTATTAAAGATTCCTGGGTTATTTAGAAACAAACCTAATATAATTATCTTAATTATTTGATTTTTAAAACACCCAAAGGGTTCATTTCATAAGAAACATGCCCCAACTAACCTAATTGGGTCTAGTTATGAATTTAGGTAGTCAACCAATACATTTTAGATAAAAAATAAATTTTACTTTTTAACCATTTTAATATATAAAACATGATCATATAAAATGGTTCAATTACATGGGTTTCCATTTCCCAATTCATAAAGTGCCTATACAATCCATAAATAAAAAATTGCCCCCTGTTAATCCTAACGAATTCACTTTAAAATAAAACATTAACATACTTTTTAAATTTTAATAAATTGGTTATAAACATGTATAATGCTCAGACATGTTTCAAACACATGGGCATATTTTCCCAATTAAAATGATCACATATAACTTACAACTACAAAATAGTTTCTGCTTAATCTCAACTTCTATATATAGACCATGCATCTATTCACATTTATCAAAACATATAGCATGTCATTAAGAAATAATCATATGTAATCATGATAATATCATCAGAATAATGACATATAAGAAAGGAATCATGGAATATCCAAGAAGGCATGCTAAAGAAAATAAAAACATCGTGTATCAAAAAATAATCATGCTATTTAAAAACGATCATGACATAGCCTTCAAGGAACATGATAAAACCTGAAATAATTAAATATATGAATCTACATGGAATATAATATATATGGAATGTGAATTATTATGTGCCTAATATGATGCATGAAATGGTTCCTCCTTTGAATAATATTCCAAGGAAATGACTCTATAAATTCATAAATCAATATGCATTGGAAAGTACACCATTAACTCTAGGTGAAATATTAATGAAATTCAATATAAAACATCAGGAACATCAATCCTAGACTTTGAAACTTGATCATTTCCCCATGGGTGGGGTGATCAATCCCAGACACGCCTATTTACCAAGTTCCAACACATTTCTATTCTCCTTCATACCTAAAAAAATCTTATAACAAAGGAAATGAAGCACCTCTGATACCACTTTGTAATTTCCCAACCTAGATGACTAGTAAGATGATATTTATCCCAGTGGGTCATGTGGCGTCATGAACGTCTCTAGGTATACAAGAGGCTCTTGACTTGTGGTGAGGGTCCCAGGAGGTGATAATAGGGAGACTATAACATCATATTATAATATAATTGTATTATTACAAAAATAAAATTCATACAATAGTGAAAGCAGTAGTAAATAAATGACATAGTTGTAGAAGAATAATAGTGATCAACAGAATAAAATTGGCCAACGACATATCAAAAAAATCATTTGTGATTGATAATTCTACCGATACAAATAGTAATAATTATAATAATCAATACATTATAATTAATGAAAACTTCCCAACAACTGTCTCCATGAGCATTCGGAGCTCCGACTTGATCTTGTTCTCATAACTCCCATGTACAAGCTAACCAAAAAAAGAAATCAACCATGGTCCTACAAATATTAGGTCTATGTAATGGTATCCTCAACAGGGTATGGGATAATAATTTTAGTAGGCTGGAACACAAGGTGACTAGAACATTCCATTTCATGAAATATAAATTAAGCATTGTGTAGGTAATATGAAATGATAAACAGTACTAATATAATAATACAGGTCAGCTAAGGTTCCAATTAGACACCTAACTGACTCTACCTACTTCGGATCACCGCTTGAAATAATGTTTGATCAAGTCACTATTTTTAAAAATATTAAATATATATATATTTTTGTTATATAGTTCATCCACCTATATGAACCAAGTGCATTCATAATACCTAATGTCCATAAACTTAGAATACAAGTGTTCGTTGGACAAGGGGGTAATTCACACTATTAATTACTATTATAATGGTCCTAAAATATCAATTCCATAGGTTACATTCCGTACATCTAAATAGAGTTAGATATGAAATACTACAATACTCATGATGCTGAGTGATCTTCCATGCTACACTCTATCATGGAATTTGGCACCTAATTCCAACACCCATATCATATTACCTGTCCAAGATTCTATACTCAACACCTAAGGTAAAGAAGTGTTTTTATCCTCCATGAACAACCCCCTTACCATCCTACACATCCTATTATAAGGAATAATTATATATATATAATAAATAACCAAGAGGAAATACCCATTATTCCTTACTTATATCAAGTACATATAAAGGAATAATCATATTTATAATGAAATCCATGAGGAATTACATCTCATGTTTTTCAATTCAATATCCCATTATAATCAAGGGCATTTTATTTAATACAAATAAATTTAAAACATGAAATAAATATTGTGGCCTTACCACCCTTTACATTCTATTCCATTTATCACATTCAATACAATCAATACATACCATTAAAAAAAATCAAGAAAGTAGGTCATCTTGCATATTTCATTCCTTTTTAAACATGACATAAAATTTAACAAACTATGGAAAACAAATTTACCATGTTTAAGAGGAAATTAGTAGGTACCATGGTAAAAAGGGAATTTTCTTACATGGGTGCTCTAGTGTAATAAACAATACAATCCCTTGTAAGGAGATTGGTCTATTAGTCATGTGAATAATATAGGGTAACTTCATTATATAAATTGAATAAATTTCAAGACTCAACATTCCATAAAACAACCCATGACATCAAGAATACAAGAATAACCAAACAATAACCTAATCATAATACACATCACTATTCAATACCTTTTGGTTTAGAAGACAACGCACCTCCATCGAGGTGTTTTATTATAAAATCATGATTATTGTTCTTAATATAATTCATTGAATTTATTTAATATCCATTTCAATGAATATTAAAATTAATCAAATGATTAATTTTAAACTAACTACCAAACATTAAAATTTAACTTATAAAGGTTATAATGGAATTAAAGAGGTGTTAATATCATTCATAAATCCATGTACAAGGGGAAATCAATTTATGATCTAAGACAAATTATTAGGAAGAGTTTTAGGCTATAAATAATTTAATTATAAATGTAAATTTACATGGAAAACTCATGGGGTTTCCGTAAAAGATAGAAACAACCATTATTTACCCAAAAAAAGATTCAATATACCCAAACCAAGGTGCAAGGATCAATTTAACATGAAGGAACCAAATTAAAAGTAATGTGTGAGAAAGGCTTACGTGTAGTGAAATGAAACAATAGGAAAAATAATGTAAACTTGAATAAATATTCAAATATTACCTACCTCATGTCTAAGAATTATCAATCATCCAATATCATGATCTGATTTGATCTATTTTGGAATAGATCTAAGAAACAGACATTTTCCTTGAAAATGGGGAAATTGAACTTGCACCAAAATAGTGCAGTTGAGAGGAAACTAAATAAAGAATGATTAAAAAGGAATTGAGATCTTACCAAAGAGGGTCGATAGATATTTAAATAGATTGAATTTGAAATGGATTATTTTTGATCTATTTTCCTAGATTAAGACATTATTATATTTTAATATTTGGAAAATTTTCATGTTTGTCATATCCCTCACTTATAAATGTAAACCATATATCCTATCAACTGAACACAAAAAGTGACTCATAGAACATCCAATAAAATACAAAATACCTTTCTAATATACCTATCTGTGTCCTATAGTTTATGTTCTAATCATAATTTCAACATAATAAAACATTATTTATTAACCTAAAGAGGTTTTCTAAAGGAGATGTTTAGTTATTAACTGAGTGTTTTCATTTAATTTATTCTTCTACCTCCATAAAATATCTCTTAACCATTTCCATATAATAACATTAGTATCTAACATATATTTTAGTTTTATTGTTATTATATCACAACCCTTCTTCTAATACTTAACCATCTAAGGAAAAATAAAAACATTGTTTGTGTATATGTGCAGACTACCACCTTGCGAGATGATTTATTTCATTTTTCAATACTAAATTTTATAGATAGATATAATAATGGATCCTAATGAAATAATAATATATATGTGATATATTTTCCATTATTTATGGATAAAAAAATTCTTATTCTTTCTTTACCTTCTAATAAAAAATAAAAATATCACTCATGTGTAAGTGCAGACTACCGCTTCACAAATAGAAGTATTTAATTTTAATCAACACCTCACATAGATTGGAAATATATGTGGATTTAAATAAATAATATTATATTTAGTATATAATTATAATTCTAGAAATATAAAATAATTCTTACCTTATTTCCCTCCTATTTGTTTAAAAATGGAAATATTACTTAGGTGTGCATATGGACTACCATCTGCATGGTATAACATAACCCATTTTTCATAAACCATATTAAATTTTTGTTTATAAAAGTATAAATAATGTATAAAAATATAAATTTTAACATGATTAATATTCTATAAATTATATAATCATTATATATTTCTCCATATTTAACCCACCCAATCAATTTCTGACTAATAAGCTAAATGTTCCCAAAACATCTAACGAGAACATAATTGATCAAGTAATTATATGTAGAGGGAATATATGTTAAATAAAATTAATAATAAACTTGTAAAAGGTTATTAATAAATTAAATAATTAAATAATTTTATTATTCCCGAATATAAATAATGTGTGTTACAAGTCGGACTCAATGTGATGGAAACTTTACCTTAAAATATCATTTTAAATGTTTTAATGATTTATTTTCTAAACAATTTTCTTCCATGTACATATTATTAAAATTATTTTAGGTATTTATTTATATTAATATAAATAAATTATAAAAAACATTTTATGTTTCTTTTTAATATCTTTAAATGTTTCTAAAGGATTCCTTTTACATATTTCATAAGGAACGTTCTGACTTTCATTACAAAAGTAAAAGGGATTGTTCTATTTTAACATATAAAATGTTGAGGTATTTTACCAAATCAATAATAATTATTTTATATTTACATTCCTTTATAATATTCTATGTAATATTCAAATAAAACCCCTTATTCTCTTTGTACATGATATTTTTAGTTTTGAAAATGGGGTTTAAAACGAAATAGATATATCAATATCCTAAAATGTTTTACTTATTGTCTCAAAAGTATATTTTTATGATTTTGATGATGGAAATGGTATATTTATTATATTTCTTGTGTTTTATAGAACTTGGACAGTTTTTATGATGATGTTTTATCTTTATATAGCTCCCTAATTCATTGGGTAACGATTATGTTCGTTTGAGAATTATGTGTTAATTAATAGAGTAGATTATTCCGTATGTAAGGGTTATTATAAGGGTTCTGTGAAGATGATTTTCCAAGGAACCAATATGAATTTATTTCTATTTTTAATTTTTTTTCATTGGAATATTTTTATTTTATAATGTAAGACAGTGATCTTCTATTGAAATCAATGATTATTCCCTTTAAGTGTAAAAACAGATTTTTTAAGAAAATGTTTTTAAAGTGTTCTCATATTTTATAAAAAACACAAATGGTTATGATATTCCATATATAATTTCTTATAAAAAATTTTCTAAAAATATTTAGGCAAAAAATAAGATTTTTTGAGTAAGGAAATAGTTATTTGTGATCAAATTTTATTATGTTAAAGGTAAACTCTATTATATGATCTTATGGTTTTGAAATAGACTAACTTGTTTATTTTCATATTTTTAATGTACTCTATTGATATTTTTGTGATCCTTAGATGTTTTAAAAAACATTCATAGGGTTTTAAGTATGACTAAGAATAATTATGATTTTATTTTTAAAATCATAAAGATTTATCATAGAAAGAAAAAATAATTCATTTTAAAAGTATTGTATTTTGAAAAAATAGATACTATGTGGAAGTGTCCATTTTATAATTTATGGGTTTATTATTAAAGATTTATGAGCTAATTATATAAAACTATAAACCTAAAAAGGATCACAAAAATGAAAGAAAATTAATTCGTGATTTAAACCTCAAAATCATGTAATCTTTTATGGTCGGATCCTTGAAGTTGTTATCATAGGAGGGTTTAGATTTTTTTGTGTTAGTATAATGTAAGATACCATAAGAGATTATAATTTTTGTTATCATGTAATAGAATTTTAATATTACCATTTTTATTTATTTAAACTATGTCTCATAAAAAATAGTTTTCCATGGATGAAATTGGGAATCCAAAGCATAAAGGTACCTAGAGATCCATATCCTACTAAATCAACAACCTGGAATTGTTTCAATTGGAACTGGTTAGATTTTTATGATGGGTCAGTGAACACAATATATAAATGTTATTTTTATATATGAGAGATATAAACCATGTTCACCATAGAGGAACATGTCTAATATAGAACATTTTATAAAACATAACCCTCTTTCTTTCAATGGATCACCTGATCCTGTGATATCTAATGGATATGTTAAAACCATTAATAAGATATTTAATGTCATCATTTATTCAAAACATCAAAATATAAACCATTATACTTATCATTTTGAAGGTGAATTCGTTCAGTGATGGTTAATAGTTAAGAATGTCATAGAAAGAGAATATGGTGATAACATGGAATGTGATTAATTGAAGAATATTTTTCTTGATAGGTATTTTCCGAAATTTTTTTGACATAAATCCGAAAATAAATTAATTGAATGGTTTTATAAAGATAAATATTATATAGTCACATATGAATAAAAGTTCAACTACTTGGAAGGGTATACTCTAAATTGAATTTGAGGGATTAATATTAAAATTAATCGGTTTTACTCAAGATCAAATCCAATATATCTAAGAATTTTGGATTATCATGAATTAAAAAACTATGAGAATCTTGTCTTATGTGTTTAGAATGTATAAATATAGTTTTTTGATGACTATGTATTTTTTTATAACAAGTAGATTTTTTTTTTCAAAATGGCTGGTGATGGGGAAGCATTCATCGAAGAAATGAGAAGGTAAGTAAATTATGATTTTATATTGTGATAATTATGGTAAAAATCACCTTGAAGAATTTATTTTTAATACTAGAAAGTGTTTTTGATGAGGTAAGTTTTTACATATGACTTGTTACTACAAATAAAATGATCAAATTAATGATCAGATAAATATTTAAAAGTCATTATTATTGTGTTTTAATTATAATGAGATTTTTCATTATGAAAGTATTTATCCAAAGATAAGAATAAAGGATAGAATTATTCAAGGTCATATGAATAATGATGTTTCTAAATCCATTGTGAATACTTTCGTAGATATTGAACCATCAATCGAAGTGGTGCTTGGTGCATTATTTATTTATTGAGATTATAATAATATCTTATTTGTTTGGGTATCTATAGATTTTTAAATTTTGAGAAATAAGACGGTAAATTGGAATTCTTACCACAAGAAATGAAGGAAAAATTTTGGTAAAAATATTTGAGGGTAGTATTAAAGGAAAAACAAATTATAAGAATATTTTTTTATCATTTTTTGAAGGTATTTAAATAAAATAGTTATTTTCTTTCCCCATGTAGGGTTTGATGTTATTATAGATATTTATTGGCTTTCTATTTATCATGTTGAGATAGATTATAGAGGTAAATAATTTTTTTAATTACTTTTAGTTTACATACAAGAATGAATTCATACATTTGATAACTTATTCCAATTTTTAGAAATATGTTAAATATGAAAACTAAATTGATCTTGAACATATTGTTTAGAAGAAATAAATTATTCAAATTGGTGATATTCCTATTGTAATTTAATATCTGCATGCATTTCCTAATAAATATACTTATATTATACTTGATTGGGAGATTGAATTTACTATTGACTTAGTTACTATTACTATGAAAATATGAGAACCCACTTATATAGATATCTTAAGTAGAACTTTTGGAATTGAAAAATTAGATACAATAGTTTCTTAATAAAGGTTTTACTCATCCTAGTACTTCACCATAGGGTATTCCAATTTTTATTATTAAAAATAAATTTGGTTCCATGAAGATTTAATTTAATATAAATAATTTAATAATATCATTTTTAAAAATAAATATTCATTACCTCATAAAAATAACTTGTTTGATCACTTCCATGGAGATTAGTATTTTTCAAATGTTGATCTTAGGTCTATAAACCATTACTTAAATGTCAAAAAGCATGAAATATTAAAGAATTTGTTTTTTATTTATAATAGTAGTAATGAGTTTTTGGTTATTCCCTTTATCTTGATAAATGATCCAATAGTATTTCTTGGTCTTATTAATAGAGTTAAGTTTTGGATAAATTTTTGGTTGTGATAATTGATGATATTTTGAGAAATTTGGAAATTTATGGTGATCATGAAAAACACCTAAAGATTTTTCTACAAACCTCAATAGAAACAAATTTATATGAAAATATAGTGAAACTAAATTGTGGTTGTGATATATTTCTTTCCTTACACATATTTTAAATAAATAAGGAATAATTATTGATCTATCTAAAACTAATGTGCTTGAATAGTGGCCAATACCAAAAAATGTCACAAAGATCTGTAGTTTTCTTGGATTAATGGGTTACTATTAATGTTTTGATAAATATTTCATCATTATATATCCCTAAAACTTGTTAATATGAAAAGGATTTAAATTCATAAAGATGAAAGACTGTGATGAATGTTTACAACAATTTAAAGTAATTTTATTAAATACTCTGGTTCTGGACGTATGATTAGATAATTGTTAGTTTATTATCTACAGTGGTGCTTCATTGAAGGGACTTCGTAGTTTTATGTTGAAAAATCATCATGAAATTTCTTAATATCTATGTAAATTGAAACCCCATAAGATATATTATCCTACACATGACCTTGAATAATCTACTATGGTTTTTCATTTATAAACATGGAGACATCATTTATATTAAGTAAAGTGTAAAATATATTCTCATCATAAAATGTTAAATTACATATTCAATTTAAAGGTGTAAAAAATTATATATAAAAGATGGATGAAACTGATTATGGATTGTATAATTCCTAGGAAAAAATTAGATTACTCAATGGTTTCGGTCAAAAAGAAAATCCATCAGTAGCTATGCTTGTTTGGAAGATGATACTTTGGTAAATGATTTATTTAATATTGATCTAGAAATTATGCGTGTATAAACTTTTTCTATTTTTAAGGGAATTAGAGAAATTATCACTATCAGATAGAATTACGCAAGCTTAAAAAAAGGATAATATTTTATAGGAAATTTCATAATTGGTCAGAAAAGGTAAATTTTCAGAATTTAACATTTACAATGAAGGTGTTTTTAGATTCAAAAAAAGATTATTTTTTTCCTTTTGATTCCCATTTTCAGATAGAATTGTTTAGTGAGGATCATATTACTTCACTTTATATTCATCCAAGTGGCACTAAGATGAATAGATACCTTTCAGAACATTTATGGTATGACGGAATGAAAAATAATTTTTTTGAATTTACCATGAAAAGTTTAAATTTTCAATAAGTTAAAGAGGAATGAAAATAACTAAATGGGATGATTCAATATTTTTGATTTCCAGAATGGAAATGGAAAAATATATTCATATATTTTATCATTGGGATACCAAATACATCTCGAGATAATAATGTGATATGAGTTATTATGTATTTTTTGACTAAATCTGTGAATTTTCATCCTATTCCAGAAAATGTATTTTAAGATCATATTTCAAAACATTACATTAAAGAGAGAATTATAATGCATGGAGTCCCTCTTTCTGTTCTATCTGATCACGATCCTAGATTTACCTATAATTTTTATAAAATATTTTCTAAGTCATTATTTACTGAATTAAATTTTTGAATAGATTTTCACCCCCGATCAAATAGATTTTCAGACTGAATGATTCGGGTTTTGGAAGAAATTATTAGAGCTTATTCAATGGATTTATAGGGATTTTTAGATCAGTATCATTCATTAGTTTATTATTCTTAAAATAAAAAATTTCATTCTAATTTAAAAATGTATCCATTTGAGGCATTATATATAAATTAATGTCGAACACTGACTGGTTGGGTTGAATTTGGTGAAAAGAAGTTTTTGGGGCAAGAATCGGTAGTATAAAAGTTTGAGAAGGTAAAGATGACACAACAGTATATGAGGGTAGCTCATATGAGGAATAAAATCTATGTGGATAACGGAGGTAAATATCATTCATTAGAAGTAATCGGCCATGATTCTATCAAATTATATCCATGGAAATGTGTTATGTGATTTGGTAATAATGTAAATTTGTGTCAATGATTAATTTGAACATATGAAATTGTAGAGAATATTGGATCATTTTACTATTGATTGTCTTTCCCTCTGATTATATCTCAGGTACATGATGTTTTTTCCATTTAATGTTCCTGATGAATCTCATGTTTTGAGACTTGAAGTATTATAGCTTAAAGATACCATTTATTATCAAGAAAACTGTATTTAGATTCTTGAATATAGAGAAAAGTTTTTATATAATAAATTGATTCACTAGGTTAAGCATTTTAAGAAAACCCATATGATTGAATAAACAACATCGGTATTATAAAATTCTAGGAATGAAAAATATCCTCACTTATTTAAGAAATAATTAAAATTGTAAGGAATCAATTTAAAAAATTGGGAGAGATTGTAAGAACCCATGTAAAGTTGATAATAGATGAATTTCAATCCTTATATACATTAATAAATTGGATTTTATAGATTTATCTTCATTATAATAATAATTTTTAATTTCTTAGTAACAAAGAAAATATTTTTTCTTCATCTAATTTAAGTTTCACGCATTATTTGGTTCAATTAAAATGTTCAAATTCTATAATTTGAATTTAGAAAAAAAATTATATCATTTTTTATATTATAAAATTATAATTATATTAGATTATGTGTTTGATTTTTTTTTTGAAAAAAATGATTTCTGATTGAATAGAATAAAATAAAAAATTTGAAGAAAATTTTATTTTCTTTTGAAGTATTTATAAATTCACATTTTTTGTATTGTTTTTAAAATTAAATCAGTTCCTTTTAATTATAAATAATTTAGAAAACTTCATTGGAATAAATATTATACATTAATTTGGAATAAAAACATTTTTATACCTAAAAATAAATTTTTCTAGAAAATATATTATTATAGTGTTTTTTTGGATTATTTTAAAAATAAATTTTTAAAAAATTTTGAAATTTAATTTGATAAAATATAATCTATATATTGATTTTTCATAAACCAACCCGGGTCAACCTTGAACCAGTCACCTGGTCCGATCTGTGGAAAGGCACGAGAGGAATTATTTATCCCCCGGCCTTACAACAAGCGCCAAGGGAATCATTAGAGTCAATGGAAACCATTTCTCTAAATAAAATAAACAAAATAATCCAAATAAAGGAAGAAAAACTAAAATAAAAATAGATTCAAATTTTTCACATCATTTAAATTTTCAAATGATAATATATCAACTAAATAAAAAACTATACAAGGAACCCCAAACATAACATGACAACTATGATGTCTCCATGTGACCCTGAGGGTCACTCACTAATCCAATACCATACATCACCTAAGGTGATCGAACCATATCTGGAACCTGTAGTAGAAACTAAAAATAATAAAGGACTATAGGTGTGATAATTAAAACTCAGTAGGTAGTCTTGAATAATTATATTCTCAATGAACACCCTTTAAATAAAGAAAAATTTAGTTTGATTTTTGAAATACAATTTATAATCAAAGGTTTTTCTATACTATCCATTTCAAAGGAAATAAATCACATCATAACCCATTTCACTCATATTTTAAAATAAGGATGAAGGTAATAAGGGAAATAAGGACTAAGTAAGAAATGATCTTTTTTTATATTACTGAAAAACGGGAAATTCTTAATCATTCAAAAAAGTCTCTTCTTGAAAACCTTTTTAACAAGCCACAAATTCACTATTTTTCAAGAAAGAACCAAAACCAAGTACAAGGAATATAATTCTAAACAACAAGGGAAATGGAACTAACACACTAGTATTAGAGAAAAATTAGAATACCTAATAACCTAGAGGAAAACCATAACATACAATACATGTGACTCATCCTGAATGTATGCCCTACCCGATGACATCATGAATCTGAAACGCTCGATCATCACCCTACCTGGCCTGATCAAGGGGCCTGATCCAATAGCAATGATAAAAAAATGACCCCATTCCATGGTCAAATAGAAATTGAAATAACTTAGACTAGTACGGAAAGCATTATTATAATTCCTCTTTTCTATTCTAGGTTCTCATGTTATGATTACGAAGGTGTGTGTGGAACAATCCAGTAAATAATCCATGTACACATTCCATCACATAATCATAAAACTGGAGCCACCCTCACCTCCTCAAGAAGTAGCCCCTTTCCTTAAAACAATTTTTACATAAGTGGATTCCTAAATCAAGGAAATTTTCACATATTTATCCAATACATAGAAATTAACCTTTTTGAATAATGGATTTCCAAAAGAAACCACTTAAAAAGTTCCAATTAGGCCTCACTTGATTTTCACATAGTAATCTCTTTCCCAAAATATCCATATATAAACCTTTTCCAAAAACAAACACACATTTAGAAACTCATTTAATTAATTCAAACCACTATTTAATTATTAAAAAAATTATGAGGAAAAAAGAAGCATTCCATCAAGCACTTGATGTGAAAACTCTATTATGTAAACATCAACCATCATTTTGGGCATCATAAATACATTTTCAATATCAAAACATGCTTCTAAAAAATCTTAACCCACGTTAACATTCCAAACAAACTGCTTATAAAAAACATGGTGTATACAATTTCATCAAATTTACAACACATATTCAAAATAATCAAATAAAACACCCTATTTCATATGAAACAATTATTATAAAAATCATATATTAATAATTAATTATCAAGGAAGGTGTGAAATATAATAAATCAATGAAATATAAAATTTAAAGGAAATTTGTAATTGGATACTACATCAAATGATGAAAGACATTTGAAAACTGGTGTGAAACCTCTATTGTACCTTAACCACACCCAATGTAAGATAAATACAACCTAAATCATCAATATTGAACAAAAAAATTTAGGAATCGACCCTAAAAATAAAACCCTAGCATCTAGTGTTTGGCCAAACAAAAAACCCCCACCAAGGGAGAACCCCAAACTAAGAGAATGAGGAAGAGAATTCTGGAGGGGGTGCCATAATTAGAGGAGGAGGGAACCAGTGAGGTCACACACCAGAGAATTTGGTTGCTTTAGTGGGGTCATGTGCTAGAGACGACTTCAATGGTGGGGTTTTTTTAGGGATAGTGGGGCCTTGGTGGGGTCGCATGAGGGAGAGTGGGGCACAGATGGGGTCGTGCGATGGAGAGCGGCCAGAGAGGAGGGCAGTGCCGGCTAGGGTGGTGCACATAGGGAGGGGTACATGTAGTGTGAAGACGTGGGGGGGGGGCTGGTGCATATGGAAGGGAAGGGGGAACAAATAGAAAAATACCCTATAACAACATTTTGTAATCACTATTATTGGTCTCAAAACCATTGGTATAGACTGTTCCAATGGTTTGGAGGACCGTTGGTTGGTTTGGCGTTAGGATAGGTCTATACTAATAGTTTTGGAAAACTATTGGTATAGGTCATATGAAAAACCTAAACCAAAGGTTTCATAAAGGTAATTCAATAAAATTCTTGGGTTTTACCCCAAAACCTCCCATTTATAATCCAAAGACCTAACCACTAACATGACATGAATTTTGTGAACGTAATTTCATAAATATATATGTACATTCATAAGAATTTTAAGTTTTGATTTATTTTTTTTTATTTGAAAAAATATTCTATAAAAACATTGTGTACCTATACCAATAGTTTTGAGAACCGTTGGTATATATTTTAGACTTTTTTGATCTATAATAATGGTTTTGATGAGACTGTTGGAATAGGGTGGACCTATACCAACGGTTTGGCCAAAACCATTGGTATAGGGTCACTATAATGGACTTATACCAATAGTTTTGGCCAAACCTAGTGGTATTATTCCTATTTCTAGTAGTGGGGAGAGGAGAGGGAGACCCTCTAGGGTTTCCCATTAAAAAAATAAGCAAAATTATAATAATAATAATATACAATAAAAATAATAATCATCATTATAATAATAATAACTATTATTCATAATAATTATAATATTCATAATAACAATAATAATATTCATAATAAAAATAATACGAATATTATTATTAAACATTATTTTATTTTATTTTTTCCCTTTTATCCTTTTTATTTATTTTAAATATTGGGCAACCACGTGGTCTTCCTACAGCTAGACGTGCGTTTGGGAAAACTGTGTTCAAATTGTGGAACCTGGCACTACCAACTTATAGAGCCAAGCCACACTCTTGTCGTATGGTTTAATAATCCTTGTCCAATTCGTGTGTAACAACCTAGACCCACCTGGACACCCACATGGGCACCACACAATTACCCCAAAACATGTTGGTTAACCATGCAACAACAAAAGGGTTGCCAGATTTTAAAACAAAATTAGACCCTCCAGCTACCAAAACTCAAAATAAAGATTAAAAATTAATAAAATAACAAAAATAATTAATATAAAAGGTCTAGGTGTGACAATTATCCCCACCACAGACACTTTATTCCCCCAGAAAGTCACCAATCTGTAAGTTAACCAAAATTTGAGTCTATGCCCCCATCAAAACTGAAAGGCGACCAAAAAACTTTGGGTAAATATTCATTATACAAGTCAAAATCAACTGATCCAAAGGAAACCACAACACAACAGAATAGGAAAACACTAGAGGGTTATCCCCACCATAAGAACTCAACTTGAATGATAACTTGAAACCCAAAAACATCACCATGGGGACAAGGCCAATGCAGGAACCCCCAACCTAAAAATACTTGAATTCTCCACATGATCAGAACATCACCATTGAGACTAAAACAGACATCCCCACTATAAGAAACTAGGAATACTAGGACACCGGGAATTGGTGAAACTTCTCCATACCAGCTAAACCACACCCTCACCGCAACTGGGAACTGGGGAATTCCCACATTAACTAATCATGTTTCCTTAACATAAGAGAAATGAAACCACTACCAAAACTAGAGGTTTTGTACAAAATTTTATCCCCCCACCCCAAAACTAGGAGAAACCCATGAGAAGAACTCAATAAAAACCAGATACACCATTTACCACTTCCAACAAACCCCAAGCACTCACAACACCAAACGAGCACTACTGAAACCGAATCTAATTCATACAAGTTCCTTTCAAAATAGGCCTACTCCCGGTGATACACAACCACTGGGATTTTAAGAAAATGTGGAAACTATGCCTCCTTATATCCATTAAAAATTGTACACTCACATGGGCCATAAATGTGCAAACTAGATCCAAATGCCTCTTTCATCTGAACAGAAACAATTAAAATGGAATAGCTGCAACGGAGGCTTGAACTACCTTCATATTTCATACTAAGGAAAAAATTAGACCATGTCCTTTAACACTCTAGGGGTTCCCCTAACTAGGATCCATATTCACTCTGGGAACTATTGCTGGAGCTCTAATGTTTGAATCATCTAATTCCTTAAAGTCAGAAATTAGAAACCCCCAAATATAACACATAAATCAAAATTTCACTAAAACACTCCCTTTAAAATGGGAGTTTAAAATGGTTCAAAATAATCCATTCATACAATTAAAAGTGAAATAAATGCCAAATATTCTACCAGATATGATTATTATATCCAAGGAACATTGTAGAGATAAAAAATCCAAATTGATCCCACACATCACCCTACTCGTGCGAACAGGATGGGGTGACCATTGAAGAGTTGGGTCTTGATTCAATATACTTCTTGGAAACACCATGAAATAACTATTGAAAGTGACCAAAAAGTCTACTTGTGTGGAAGATTCTTGGAGCAGTAACACACGATGTCCTCCTATGACCGAGATTTCCACACTGATGAAAAATCAAGATATTTCTCTTTGAAAAGGATAACGAGAGGTCTGAAGGCCTCTTAATTCCCCTACCACCACCACCAGTGTCAGGCTTCTTCCCATTCTTCTTATTGGAATCCTATTCACCACTTAAAAAACTAGCAGAATATTTTCCACCTCAATCCCTCATACTAACATGGATTTGGAATGAATTTATTTCATCACAACATCATAGAAAGCGGTTATGTTAAGCTCTACCATCTTTGACTACAGCTCAAAGCAGAGCCCAAACATGAAAATTAGAGCTTTCATTGGATCCTTTTTCACATACCATGGAACATAAAGAACTCGATCAAAGAAGTAATGATACAATGCCAACAATTATCTTACACCCTGTTGAAGACCACACTACTCTATATTCCTCTGAACCTTCATCATCTCAGAAAAATACTGTTGGATGAACAAAGACTTGACAAACTCCCATGTAAGATCTTCTTGAGGTTTTCTTTGAGAAAAATATTTCCACCATTTCCAAGTTGGACCATCGAGAATAAAGGTAGAAAACTTCTCCTTTAGTGACTTAAAAAACACAAGGAAAATTAATTCCCTCTCAATCCTTCACATCCACTCCTCTGGTTCGAGAGGATCCTTTTGACTATAAAATATGGGAGGATTGAACTTCTAGAATTCAAGAGCATTGTCTATGGGTTGATCAGATGGAGTGTTTTCTATTGGTGTACCACCTAAATCTGCACCTTGGGTGTCCATTAAATCTTTATGGGGGAAGAAACTAAGAACAAGGAAACAAGGAATTAAATCAAGGATAATCTAACAAGAAGTATTTTCTATTTAAAAAACCACAAATGTAACATCACTCCCAAAATAAAAGAGACACTCTGCACCACTATAAGGTAAACAACATTAAATTTTCCTTTAAAATAACTTATAAAAAAGAAACAGACTTACAAGATTCCATTCCCACTGATGGTATTCCATAGAGCCTCACACATACACATCATCGTGCCATACCATGTACCCATACACTTTTCACATGTACCCATGCATGTGGTCACTCATGGAAACACCAAAGGTCAGTACAAAACTTTTCCACTATCCAAAACAAAACATTAAACCCATTTCAAAACACATATAAATACACAAAAACTAAATATAATGAATACCTAATTGATTAAAACTAATTTATTTTCATTTAAAACAAGTTTCCACAACTCTTTTTTGTAAAATAAATTTATATTTTCTGATTTATAAACTTTGGATAAATCAAAATAGTTTTTTTTATAAAAATCCAATAATATTGAAATCATTCTCGTGTTTACACAAAAATAATTTCATGAGAATCCACCTTTCTGAGGCATCTTTCAAAAAAAATTTAAAAATCCATTTTCCACATTATAAACAAATTCGCCAAAATTTTAAATTTAGCTTTTCGCAATACCAAAGAAAGACTTTTCAAAATACTTTTTCAGATTTAAGAAAACACCAAATGGTATATGAGGGAAAACTAATATTGGTGGGGGGATTGTACATATGATTGGTGTCCATTTTCTAGTCACTCCATAGTCACAGATAGAATTCAAGTGTAATTTCCAAAGTTCCACATGGCTTTCTAGGCTATGTGAGCTCATAGAATCCATTTTTACAACTCCCTTTTCATTCCCAATAAACAATAGTTAACAAGAATCAAAGGACACTAACAAAACTGGAAATCCCATGGAAACCTGATTTTGAAATGAGAAAGGGTTCATGATGTCTTTCCTGTTCTTATATATCAAGCCCCAATAATCCTACTCCTTCTACATTAACATCCCCAATTAATGATGTGCACTTTTAAAAGAAAGGTCCATTAAATATATTTCCTGCTCTTATACCATTTTTTCATGAACCAACCTAGGTCAACCCTGAACTGGTCACCCGAGCCAATCTATGGCAAGGCCTGAGAGGAGTTCCCAATCACCTTGGGCTGGTGACAAGTTCCAAGGACATAATTAGAGACAATGATAATGGTTTATCCCAATAAGATAAACAAAATATACCAAATAAAGAAATAGAAACTTAAATAAACATGGATGAAATTTTTTCATGTCATTCACTTTTCAAATGAAAATACAAAAACTAAATAAGAAACTACACTAGGAAACCTAAACAGAACCTGAAAACAATGATGTCTCTATGTGATCCTAAGGTTCACTCTACAATCTAATACCAAACATCGACTAAGGTGATTGAACCAAAGTTTTAACCTATAGAAGAAACTAAAATAATAAAAGACTATATACATGTGTATTAAAACTCATTATGTAGGCCTATATAATTATATTCTTGATGCACACCCTTTATGTAAATAATCATTGATTTTTATGTTTGAAATATAATTTATAAATATATATTTTTCCACACTTTTCAGTTCAATGAAAATAAATCACATCACAATCCATTTCCACCATGTTTTAAAATAACGGTCAAGGAATAAGAGAAAGAGGGACCAAGTAAGAGATGCTCATTTTTTCATATCAACTAAAAAGGGTAAACACTAGTTCATTCAAAACACTCTTATTTAAACCCTTATTAACAAAAAATACATTCACTATTTTGAAATAAAGCATAAAAACCAAGTAAATGAAATATAATTCTATAGAATGAGGGAAATGAAACTAACCATACTCATATCGGAAAAACACAGGAATGCCAAGGAACATAGATAAGAACCAGAACATACTATAAATTTGACTCATCTCGAAGGCTTTCCCTACTCAATGACATCATAATTCCCAAATGCCTGATCGTCTCCCTACCTAGACTAACCAAGGGGCTTGATCTCATAGAAATGATAAATAAATAATCCCTTCCATATGCCACTATTTAGTTCAATAACCTATACTACTGTAGAAAACATTCTCATAATTCCAATTTTTTATGCTAGTTTCCCTTGATATGTTCACAAAGGGGTGTGCTAAAAAATACAACAATAATCCATGTACACATGCCATCACATCATCACACAATCAACACCACCCTAGCCTCATCAAAGATTATCCCCTTGACTAAAAACAATTATTACACAAGTGGAGTCTCAAACCAAGGACATTCACACCTCTTCATCCACCACAAGATAATTGACCTATTCCAATAAGGGTTTTCAAAAAAACACATAAATTGTAACTCCCCAACCCTAGATTCCTAGATTCGTTGAATTATTTTAATACATTGGAAAGTTTACGAGGAATCAAGTCCCAAAATACCGATCAGTTTAGCTGTCTTGGAAAATATATTACATACATGAACATTACATTACACTTTCCAACATACAACACAAAAAATTAATCCTTTGAGAATTCCATTGTTCCCTTAGCTTAACCTTGTATCTCAAACATAAAACACTTCTTGGGATCTTGGGAAAATAAAAAATAAGAAAGGGGTGAGCTTAGATGCTCAGTAAGGGTAAATAATTTAGTGGAAGCTATAAACTTTTAATGAAAGATGTTTAATAAAAACAACTGACTTTTAAACATAAACTTGAACATAATATGGCAAAAACAAATCAAACATTACCATATAAACATGCACATGGATATTCAATTATTCAAATAATCACATGTAATAACTAATTTCATAATGAGTGAATTTATAGTACCAAACTTTAATTTCTATGTCAAGGACTAAATCCATGACCTAGGGGCTAACTTTAACCGGACCCTAACTCGGAGAGCCTCTATAACCAGACTCCAACCCGGAGAGCCTCTGTAACCAGACTCCAACCCAGAGAGCCTCTGTAACCGGACTCCAAACTAAAGACTCTACTGTTACCGGAACACAACCTGGAGGGCTTAATTTTACCTATCCCCAACCCAGAACATACTAGTCCAATAAATTCATCTTATGAAAAGGCTAAAATATAAGATAAACATTCATACTAAAACTTGCATATGAAATTTCAATACTTTAAAAATAAACCATGAACGACATAAAAATAACTCATCCACAGTCAAAAATTTCACAAAACCATAAATACAATATGGGATATTTGTATCATAATAAATCAACTTCAAACCAGTGTAAATTTTATCAAAGTATGTTGATATAGATGAAATCAAAACTATTGGAGAGAAATATCAATTTCTATTTTGAAATCATTTAGGAGAAACATAATTATAAAAGAAAATATTTATTTTGAAAATATTGTTATAATATTGTAAGGGTAGATTCGACAATGTAATAATTGTGGAAAATAGTTGCACCCTCCATATAAGGAAAAAAACAATCTTCCCTTAATTTAGTCAAATAGGTCATTAAACCACCTTGTTTGGAAAATGACAGAATGATTCCTTTATAAACATCTTATAAAAAGTAAAACAAGAGTATAAATGACATTATCCCATAATATAGTAAATAATAAAAATGTTTTGAAATAAATTTTTGAGAAAACATGGATGTGGATGATAAAGAGGTCCCCGCGGATACTTATATAAAAAAAACCTCGGAATATGAAGATATTGTAGAATTAACCTTTACCTTGTACTTTTCCTTGGTTGAGGGTAAATTAACCTCTTGTATAATAGTTAAATCATTTTTATTAAATTATTCAATAACCATATATATATTTATGATTTCATATATGATCTTCTAATAATGTTTTGTTAATGATATTTTAGTATTATCGGCATTTCGGGTGTTAACTGATTCATTTTCCATTATATTATTTGTTAAGTGAGTCATGTTTGTTATGTATGGGATGTTACTTATTAATATAAAGAATGATATAAAATCTTTAAACATTATTTTTAATCATGAAATGAAAATTAGTCTTGAATGGTTACGATGGGGAATGAATCTCATCGCATTCATGGAGATGGTAATCCGTACGTACACACGAGCGACAATATCATTATTTTTATATTAAAATAATATATAATTGGATGTGATATAATATATAAAGAATAAATATAATGTTATATTTATTATTTACATCAATTAAACATCATTATAATACTCATCCAAATAAAAATGTATTGAATGACAACAACACCACGACGTGGAGACGGTAAGCCGTACGTACACATGTATGGTGACATGTCCTTAAAAGGATAGATAAAATAATGAATCTGGTTTTACCATACTTATAATAACATAAAATTATAAATAATATACTATATTTATTATTTTAGAATGGAAACAATAAGTAAAGAATAAGTGGAAGAAGAAAAGAACTTGAAAGAGGTGATGAAATATTTACCTCTTGTTTGGGTTCTTCCTTTTTATTTGATCAAAAGGGCTCATTAGGTTGGATTTAAAACTAAATTAAGTCCTCTAGGATGAATGTAGGATAGTTGATAGGTTATTTGGGTTGGGGTTGGCTGAGTAAAATGTCTTTTAATGTGTGAATTTGATAGAAAGGGGAGTGCCCTTTTATAAGAGGGGTAAGGGTACCTTAGGAAAAGATTGAAATATTATTTTATAATAAAATCATATTCAGTTTATAATGGATATAAATTATTTATTTAGAAGATAAAGTGGGTATGAGTCAGAATCCTTTCATCCAATAGGTTTTAGAAAATTTTAGATTACCATTTTAACCTTACCTTTTAGATTTAACTATAAGTTAAATAATTTAACATTTACTATGTCTTCTTGTATTCTTACACTATATGGTTAATAAACTTAATATAAACATTCAAAAGAACCTAAAGCGGTTCATTAATGACATATATAATATTATTTAATCCCTTTGAAAGAACCTTATTTTTTTATTAACATTATATCAACCAATAATATAGTATTTGTTTTAAAAATTAATTTATGTCAATTTAGACACTATTTGGTATTTTGTTTTTGTGAAAGTCATAACAACCTTATCACTTCAAAAAAAAATTTATAATCTACTCTAAAATGTCATATTGACCTATAAAATTAGTGTAATTCATCAAAAGTCTCAAATTACATTTATTTGGATATTTATAATATCAATTATTTTAATCTATCATTAATAATGTAATTACTGCATCATCATTGTGTCATAAATAAATTAGATTATTTAATGTCTAAAAATTATAAATAAAATACCATTATGTAGTAAATCTTTTTATATTTATAATTAATATTTATAGTCGAATTTATCTTATGTATAACCCTATATTAAAATGTTATAGTTATGAAAACTTGAATTTAACACTTTTAACTCTAATTTAAATTAAATAATAATAAATGTCCTAATCAAATCCAAGTGGAAATAAAGGGTCATATTTTATTTCGAGGGACTTTTAGGTCGAATTAAACTTATCCAATATAATTAGTACATGTTTTAAGGTAATTATAATATCATTTTTACCCTTAATTTTTGTATTTACTTTTAGCTATGGTAAATAAAAGTCAAAAGTTATTATTCCCCAAAAATTATTTTCATCTTATTGAACCACATTTTACTTATTGAGGTTAGCCGTGTCTCTCATATTTTCGAAATTCAACTCATTGAAGCGGTAAAATTATGTTTTATAGAAATTTTCATATGCTCCTAGAAGGTGGGTAAAAGACGGTAAAAATTCAATAAAATTTTATACATCTAATTTTATTATAAAAAAATTCAAATTAATTAAATTAAAATAATATTTTTATTATGTATCTATTTTGACTTAAAATAAATTTAAATAAAGTAATTAATTATTTAAATAAAAAGTGGGTTTTAAACAATAACAGAATGTTTTTCACTATTCATCAAAAATTGAAAGTTTTCAGAAAAATACCAAAAATTCACCCTATGCTAATTTTGATGTTCTGAATTCAAAAATGAATTTTATTTTACCAATTTCAAATCATAGAAGTTTCATTAATTAATTTAAAATTAATTCTCATTTTCAAAACTAAAAAGCATATTTTTAAGAAATAATAACTATCAAAAGATTGACACTTGTTTATGTCCAATTTCAAAGTGAAATTACATAAAATGACCACCATTGGATTAAATAGTAAAAATATAATCTATTTATACATCCAAACCATTATAATGTATAATTTTACACTATGAATTATTTTGATTAAAAAAGTTGTTTTCAATTAAAATATAGCATTTTTCACTATTCACCCAAATATGAAAGTAATTAGAAAAAAACCAATAATTTATTGAAAATAAATTCTTATGTCCAGATTCTAAATAAGAAGTTTATTTTGTCAAATTTTATATATAAAAGTTTCAAATATTGGATTTAAAGAGGTTTCTCTCTTAAAAGGCGGTAAAATTGCATTTTTTTAATACTTCTTTTATCTGAAAAAAATTTAATTTGTTCTTACATTATTTCTAATAAACTCACAATATGGATTCCAAAATTATTAATATTATATAAAGTTTAAAATTCAGTTAATACTATTCATAACTACTTTTGAACGGCTAGTTTTGTAAGTCATGGTGTGCTTGAACTCGATGTTGTGTGTAGTGCAAGTTATTGAATTACTTTGAAAATTGACGTACTATGAAATCTTGGGTTGTTACATTCTTCTCTCCTTCAATAAATTGCGTCCTCACAATTTGAAATTGTTCTTCTAAAATAAATGGTTGAAAATAGAAAATACTTTTGTGGGAAAACCCACATCAGAAATTGGGTTAATAAAATTTAGTCTTAATAAGAGGAAAAGGGAAATAAAAGGGTCACCACAAAATTATGATCTTGATTAGAAGAACATTGGTGGAAATTAGAGACACATAATTGGAAGAAAAACATAAATATTTATAGGGACTGATTGAGGTCATCAATCACAAACAAGTGTAAAATTGAGGGCCTCAAATTCATCAATCTATGATGATTTAAAATACCTTTGGTTTAACAAAACATAAGGTATTAGGATAGCACATTTTTTGTTTTAAGATCCATTATTTAATGTTTAAGAATTCATTTACCCATATAATAATAGGGAAAAAATTGTATATATATTTATATATATATATATACATGACAAGTAGAGTTTCATTCTTGAACTAATTCCTACCAAAAACTCATCTTTCATTCTATAAGATTTCAAAAAAATATATTCTATTTATCCTAATCATATAGGGTTCCCAAAATTATGAATTTATAATTCACATATCATACCCTTTATAAAAATAAACTACATTATACAATTCAGGGACTTTACGTAGTCTAGTGGTAGGTGATAAATCACAATCGCACTATGGTTTTGTGTTCGATTCCCACAACTTTGTCTGACGCGATGGGTTATCACACGGTCTGTGCGTTGTCCTTTTTATAGAAATACAAAAATAACCTTAACAATAGTATCCAATTACAAACTTAATCCATTCCAATATTTAGACTTATCCAAAATACTTCTACCCAAACTCACAGCCGAAAATTTATTAGGAAGTTAAACACAATAAAGATCCTTTTTTCCACGTAATAACATATTAACACCTTCATCATGTATTATTTTAAAACATGGTAACACCCTGAATTACCATAAAACCTTATTGATTACATTCATACTCCCTTATCCTTTATATAATACTGGATATATTCCTTATATACAAAAGATTTGAATATTCAAACAATGATGAAATAAACAAACAATTAATATGTTCCAAGGAATTCAATAATATCTAATATAATTTTTCCAAATCAACCATATGTTATTCCAAAATCACAAAATCATTATCAATACCATATTAAGGATTACCATTCCTTCAACCATGTATTTTTTTAAAAGTGTAGATTACTATTAAACCACTTTTCTTAGAACCATATAATCTCAAATCCTCAATAAAATAGTACTGCATTACAATCCTTGTTTATCTCCATAATTCATATAACCAGTATATTGTTGATACAACACTCAAATAAAATAATTCTATAATAACAACATAATAACACTAGTCATTCCTCTTCATCTGAGGTAGTATCATAACATTATTATTATCCAATATCATCATTTAGGGTATACTCTGATGACTGGGACATTGATTCGTGTAGTGTCCCAACACCTTGAAGATGAATCATTTTACATTTGAAACCTCTTTCTTAGCCTTTCAATCACGTACTTAGTTTCAATTTTCTCCACACTTATAACAAACTCACATTCTCTTCAATCATTTACCAAGGTGATTATTTCTAAATTTATCACATATGGGAAAATCCTTCTTTCCCCTCTTCCCTTTATCCATCATTCTCTCTACCATCCTTTTCTTCTCTTCCTTCCCTTAAAAGCCATAAAACTCAGAGAATTATTTACTTATCTTATTAACACATGATATTATTTCTTCATATGTTGAGAATACATGGGAGAATATTTATCTTATAAATGTTGTCTTAATACCATGAATGATATGATCCTTCTTACTCTTTGGATCATACATACTGGTGGAGTATTTTTTTCCTTCTACTGGGTGCCATTTCTATTCACTGGAATACACTATGTCAGTTTATGAATCATAATGAATAATTACAAACTTATAAAATACCTAATGTAAATTGAACAATTTATGGATATAATCCGTAATCATAAAAATATTTTCTTTGAGGAGGTATATACTCATAAATACTTTATAATGATTTGTAAATAAAATGAGAATTATCCTAAGCATATCCCTTGGGAGTGTCGTAACCAAGAGTGCATCAAGGCCTGTTGTCGTGCACCAGTTCCCTTTCAAGTCCAGCTCAAAGTGGTGTCTTCAGGTTTTACCCCTAGGTCCATTTATTCCAGAGTTTCCTTTACCTGCTCGTATCCAGACAGGGATGTATTTTCTTGGAAAACTCACAAAAACTCTACATTACAAAAATTATAGAAAGTTATTCTATACTAATCCTCAAAGTCTATCTTAGGGTAATGTCCTATAATCAGAGTTTATCTAAATCTAGTTTCCAAGGTTATTGCTAAACTTCCTCTAATACCAACTATAACACCCCGAACCTAGATTTCGAAAGTCAGTGCATTATTTTAATACATTGGCATGATTAGAAGGAATCAAGTCCCAAAAGACTGATCAGTTTAGCAGTCTTGGAAAATATATTACATACATGAATGTTACATTACACTTTCCAAAATACAACAAAAATGAATCTTTTGATAATTCCATTGTTCCCTTAGCTTAACCCTACATCTCCAACATAAAACACTTCTTGCGATCCTGGGAAAATAAAACATAATAAAAGGTTGAGCTCAGATGCTTAGTATGGGTAAATAATAGAGCGGAGTCTATAAACATTTAAGGAAATATGTGTAATAAAAACAATAGCCTTTTAAACATAAACTTGATCATAATATGGAAAAAAAATCAAACATTACCATATAAACATGCACATGGATATTCTACTAGTCGAATAATCACATGTAATATCTAATTTCATAATGAGGGAATATATAGTACCAGCCATTAATTTCTGTGTCAAGCCATCGTGCCATGACTTAGGGGCTAACTGTAATCGGACCCCAACCCGGAGAGCCTCTGTAACCAGACTCCAACCTGGAGAGCCTTTGTAACCAGACTCCAACCTGAAGAGCCTATGTAACCGAACTCCAACTCTGAGAGTCTACAGTAATTGGACCCCAACCCAGAGGACTTACTTTTACCGGTCCCCAACCCAGAACATACTAGTCCAATACATTCATCTTAAGAGAAGATTGAAATATAACTTAAACATTCATATTAAAACTAGCATACGAAATGTCAATACTTTAACCATAAACCATGAACAGCATAAAAATAACTCATCCATAGTCAAACATATCAAAACAACATAAATACAATATGGGATATTTTTATGATTATAAATCTACATCAAACAAGTGTAAAATTTATCAAAGGACGTTGACATAGATGAAATCAATACTATTTGAGATAAATATAGATTTCTATTTAGAAACCATTTAATAGTCACATAATTATAAAGGAAACATTTAATAAGAAGATATTCTTATAATATTTTAAGGGAAGATTCGATGATGTTATAATGGAGGAAAATAGACGCACCTGCCGTATAAGTAAAAAACATTCTTACCTTAATTTTTTCGAAAAGGTCATAAAGTACCTTGTTTGGAAAACAACCGAAAGATTCATTTATAAAAATCTTATTAAATGTAAAAAAAGGGAATAAATGAATTTATCCAATAGTATAGTAAATTTTAAAAAGGTTTTGAAATAAATTTTTATGAAAACACATATGTGGATGATAAAGAGGTCCCAGTAGATACTTACGTAAAAACAACCTCGGATAACGAAGAGATTGTAGAATGAACCCTTACCTTGTACGTTTCCTTAGTCGAGGGTACGTTAACCTCCAGTATAATAGTTAAATAATTGTTATTAAATTATACAAGAACCATATACATAATTATTATGTCATATATGATCTTATAATAATGCTTTGTTAATGATATTTTAGTATTATCGTTGTTTCGGGTGTTAACTGATTCATTTTCCTTTATATTAATTTTTATGTGAGTCATGTTTGTTATGGATAGGATGTTTCTTATTCATATCCATAATTATATAAAGTCTTTAAACATTATTTTTAATCATCAACTGAAAATTATTCTTGAATGGTTACGATGGGGAATGTATCTCATCGCGTTCGTGGAGACGGTAATCCGTACATACGCATGAGCAACAATATCACTTTTTTGATATTAAAATCATATATAATTGGACCGTATATCATATATAAATAATAATTATCGTGTTATATTTATTATTTAAATCAATTAAACATCATTATTATACACATCCAAATAATAATGTATTTATCAACAATTACACCATGACGTGGAGACGGTAAGCCGTACGTACACACGTAAGGTGACATGTCATTCAAAGGATGGATAGAATAATGAATATGGTTGTACAATATTTATAATAAAATAAAATTATATTGAAGATACTGGATTTATTATTTTATAATGGAAACAAAAAGGAAAGAAGAAGTTGAAGAAGAAAATAACTTGAAAGAGGTGATGAAATATTTACCTCTTCTTCAGGTTCTTCATTTTGATTTGATCAAAAGGGCTCCTTAGGTTGGCTTTCTGACTAAAGGAAGGGCTTTAAAATGAAGGGAGGAAAGTTGATAGGATATTTGGTCAGGGTTTGACTGAGCCAAATGTCTTTTAATGTGTGAATTTGAGAGAATGGGGAGTGCCCTTTTATAAGAGGGGTGAGGGCCACCTTAGGAAAAGATTAAAATATTATTTTATAATAAAATAATATTCAGTTTATAATGGCTCCAAATTGAATTATTTCAAAGCTAAAGTGGGTATTGGTCTAAATACTATCAAACAATAGGTTTCGACAAGTTTAGGTTACCATTTTAACCTTATCTTTTAGATTTAACTCGAAGTTAAATAATTTAACTTTTACCATGTCTTCTTTTATTCTAATATTATATGATTAATAAACATACTATAAACATCCAAATGAACCTAAAGTTGTTTTTTAATGAAATTTATAATATTATTTGACCCCTTTTTCTAATCCTTATATTTTTAGGATTATTATATCAACCAATAATATAGTATTTGTTTTAAAAATTAATTTATGTCAATTTTGACACAATTTGGTATTTTGTTTTTGTGAAAGTCATAAAAACGTTATCAATTCGAATAAAATTCTATAATCAATCCTAACATGTCATATTAACATATAAAATTAGTTTAATTCATCAAAAGTCTCAAATTACATTTATTTGGATATTTATAATATCAATTATTTTAATCTTTCATTAATAAGGTAATTACTTCATCATCATTGTGTCATAACTAAATTAAATTATTTAATATAAAAAAATTATAAATAAAATACCATTATGTAGGAAATAATTTTATCTTTCTAATGAATATTTATAGCCGAGTTTATCTTATTTATAACTCTATATTAAAATGTTTTATTTATGAAAACATGAATTTAACACTTTTAACTCTACTTTAAATAAAATAATAATAAATGTCCTAATTTAATCCAAGTGGAAATAAAAGGTCATATTTTATTCCTAAGGTTTCTTTGGTCGAATTACACATATCCAATTGAATTAGGACATGTGTTGAGGTAATTATAATATCATTTTTACCCTTAATTACCCAATTTACTTTTAACTATGGAAAATAAAAGTCCAAAGTTACTATTCACCAAAAATTATAATCATATTATTGAACCACATTTTAAATAGTGAGGTTAACTGTGTCTCTATGATTTTATAAATTCAACTCGCAGAAGCATTAAAATTATGTTTTATAAAAATTTTCAAATGCTCCTAGAAGGTGGATAAAAGACGATAAAAATTCAATAAACTTTTATACATCAAATTTTATTATAAAAAAGATTCCAATGAATTAAATTGAACTAATATTATTCTTATGTATATATTTTGACTTAAAATAAATTTAAATAAAATAATTAATTATTTAAATAAAAATTCGGTGTAAAACAATAACGTATTGTTTTTCACTATTCATCAAAAATTGAACGTTTTCAGAAAAATACCAAAAATTCACCTCAAGATAATTTTGATATTTTTAATTCAAAAATGAATTCTATTTTACCAATTTCAAGAAATATATGTTTAATTTATTAATTTAAAATTATTTCTCGTTGTCAAAACCAAAAAGCTTATTTTTAAGAAATAATAACTATCAAAAGATTGACACTTGTTAATGTCCAATTTCAAAGTGATATTACTTACAACGACCATAATTGGATTAAATGTTAAAAATATAATCTATTTATACTTCCAAACCATTAAAATGTATAACTTAATGCTCTAAATTATTTTTATTAAAAAAGTTGTTTTCAGTTAAAATATAGTATTTTTCACTATTCACACAAATATGAAAGTTATCAGAAAAACACCAAAAATTTATTGAAACTAAATTCTTATGTCCCAATTAAAAACAAGATGTTTATTTTGTCAATTTTAATTTAAAAAAGTTTTAACTATTGAATTTAAAGAGTATTTTCCATTAAAAGGCGGTAAAATTGCATTTTTTTGAAAAATATTTCTTTTATCTAAAAAATGAATTTGTTCTTACATTATTTTTAAGAAACTCACAATATGGATTGTAAAATTATAAGGATTATATAAAGTTCAAAGTTAAGTTAATAATATTTATAATTTCTTTCGAATGGTTAGTTTGGTAAGTCATGGTGCACCTGAACTCGAAGTCACGTGTAGTGCAAGTTATTCAATTACTTTGTAAAAATAACATACACAAAAATCATGGAATGTTACATAAATAGTGTCAATAGATCCTAAATACATTTTCACATAATAATACCCCTCACAAAATATTCATACACAAACCTTTTTCATAACCAAACACACCTTGGGAAACTCATTTAATCAATGAAACCCATCATTTAAGTCTAAAACATTTTTACAAGGTCAGAATAGGAATTACATCAAGCACTTCGTGTGAAAAAACCCATTTTGGAAACACCAAACATAACATTGGGCATCAAAAATACGTTTACAAGATCAAAACATGCTTTTAAAAAATCTTATTCCATAAACAAAGGCCAACCAAGCTATTTAGCAAACACACAGTGTCCACATTTTCAACATACTCACACAACATATTAAAAATATTCAAATAAAACACCCTATTTTATAGGAAATAATTATTATAAAAATAATAGATAGTTAATTAATTATTAATGGTGGTGAAAAAAAATCAATGAAATCTGAAATTTAATGGAAATGTGCACATGGATAGTACCTCAAATATTGAAAAGCTTCCAAAAATCGGTGTGAAACCTTAATCGCACCTCAACCGAACCCAAGGGAAGCTAAATCTAGTATAAAGCATCAGTATTGAACCCAATGTTTTACTAATCAACCCTAAAAATTGAACTCCAGCATCTAGGGTTTCGCCAAACCAAAAAACCCACCAATGGAGTACCCTAAACCAAGCGAAGATAGAAGAGAATACTAGAGGGGGAGCCACCACCAAAGGGGGAGGGTGTCGGCGTGGTCGTGTGCCAGAGAGGAGGGCGGTGCCAGTAGGTCCACACACCAAATAGGAGTCCATCAGCGAGATAATGTGAGAGAGAGAGGGGGGCATGGGTGGGGTCACGAGAGGGGGATCGGGGCGTCGTCAGGGTCATGTGAGGTAGAGCGGTCAAAGAGGAGTGTGGCACTGACTAAGGTGGTGTGCATAGGGAGGGGTGCACGTAGGGTTGAGAGGGAAGGGGATGGGACAGTTCACCTGGAAGGGAAGGGCAAGAAGATAGGGGGACCCTCTAGGGTTTCTAATAAAAAAACTAAACAAAATTGTAATAAAATTAATCTATATTAATAATAAAATTCATAATAATAATAACAATTAATATTAATAATAATTATAATATATATAATATTAATAATAATAATATTAATAATAATGTTATAAAAATTATTATTACTATTTTTATTAGACATTATTTTATTTTATTTTTTTAATTTTTATTTTTTTATTTATTTTAAATATTGGGCAACTGCATGGTCTGCCTACAGCCAGATGCGTGGTTTAGCAAACTGCCCTCAAAATGTGCCACTCGGCATGGCCCACTTTTTGAGCCAAGCTACATGCTTATCGCATGGTTTAATAAACTATGTGTAAGTCATTCATTACAACCCAGACTCACTTGGGCACCCGCATGAGAACTACACGGTTACCCCTAACTGTGCGGGATAACCGTTCAACAACAAAAGGGATTCCAATTTTGTAAAACAATTTGACCCTCCAGCTACAAAAACTAAAAATAAACTGTAATTTTTTTTAAAATAATTAAAATAGTTAATATAAAAGGAAGGTTTGTTCATAGGAATCTTAATTTTAAATTTTTTTAGTTATCCCTCAGTGATTTTTTTTATGAATAATAGCACTAGTAAAAAATCTAATTACCACTCAAATAGTTAAAATATGTTAAAAGGGTTTGAATAATAATTATAAGGGTTTAAATAAACTAAAAACTTATTTACATACAATTTAATGGTAATATTTTGATCCTACCCCTCACTTATTAATAACTGGTCCATTTTGGAGTTATTTGTCTTCAATATGACAATAATAAATTATAATATTTTGAAAATTTTCTAGTGTGTCATCTCCCTTACTTATAAAAGGACACTTCCAATCATCTTTTATAAACACTAAAAGAGCATCTTATTATTACTAATACAAAATAAAATCCATTCCTAACATCTGTCCCCATGTCCTAGAGGTCTCTGTTTGATCATAATACCATTCTCTGAAGGATTTGGTTATAAACCTAACAGGTTTTATGAAAAAGATGTATAGTTCTTAACCGAGTGTTTTCATTTTATTTATTCTTTTACATTATTTAAATTTATCTTAACCATTTTCTTATAATAACATCATAATATACTATATACTTTATTTTTATTATGTATATGTTAGGGCCCTTCTACATCTACTATACCAACTAAAAACTAAAATCATTGTATGTGTGTACATGCAGACTGCTGCCTCACGAGATGATGTATTTCTCTTTTCATCAACATCTCTTATGTATCATCATAATAATGGATGAAAATGAAATAGAATAATATACATGACAAATTTTAATTCTATAATGTTAAATAAATATTATAATTCTTTCTTTACCATCCTACAAAAAAAACATTTATCGTGTGTATGTTCGGACAACCCCTTACAAACCAATGTATTTTAGTTTTCATCACCACCTCACATGGATTTTATATATGGATGTATTTAAATAAATAACATGAAATTAATTATATAATTATAATTTATTAATGGAAAATTAATACTTACCTTCTTTCCCTCATTTTTATTGAAAAATAGAAATGTTACTCATGCATACATATGAACTATTATCTCTATGTTGTAAAGTAATTCATTTTTTCATGAACATATTACATGGTTAGTTATAAAATCATTAATAATTTATAAAAATTATAATTATAACCTGATTATGATTTTTTAAATGATTTAATCATGATCAACTTTTTCGTATTCAACCTACCTAATCCATTTTCGTCTTATAAAATTAATGTTCTAAAAATGTCTAACGTAAAATTAATCGATTAATTAATTAAATATAACATAGATATAATTGAAATAAAATAATTAATAAACTTTTAAAATATTATTAATCAAGTAAATAATTAACATAAGTTTGTTATTTTTGAAAATAATAATCATAAGTGATAATTCAGAATCTAGTTACTGGATAATTTACCATAAAACAACATTTTAAATTTTTTAAAGATTTATTTTCTATATAATTTTCATTTAGGTCCATATTCATAAAATTATTTTTTGGAAATATTTATATTAAAATAAATAAATAATAAATGAAATTTGAAAACCCATTTTACATTCATTCAAATTATTTGAAAATTAATCTTTTTATGTATATATTACTGAACATCTTAACTTTATTTACAAAAATACAAAAAGGAATGTTATATTTTAACATATACAACATTGATATCTTTTCCCTTTATCACAAGCTTTATTTGATATTTTTATTACTTTATAATATATAATGTTTTATTCAAATAAATTCTTTCATTTTTTGGGTGTTTTAATTTTGAAAATGTGGTTTTAAAGAAAAGAGGTATATAAATATCTGAAAATGTTTTACTTATGGGATCAAAAGTAAATCTGTATGAGTTTGATCATGGGAATGAAAGATTTTATGTTCTTTATGTATGTTATGGTCCTAGGAAATTTTTTATGATGATGGTTGTGCTTTATATATCTCTCTAATTCATTGGTCAATTATTAAGTTCATCAAATAACTATGTTGGAATTAATTGAGTGGGTTATTCCATTTATAAGGGTACTTGTAAGGGTTCTTAAAAAGGTTATAAAAAGATTATTGTAACACCCCAAGTTTTTATAAATTATTTTTTCTAAAATAAATTAAAATAATTTTTATATATTTAATTACATGAAACACCATGTTAATAATGTGTTACATGAAATTACAATTTAAAAATTTTCTACACGCAACACCAGGATAGCTAGTATTGCACAAAACACATAGTTTTAATAATATGATGATATATTATCAATAATATTATTTAAATGCGACTGTTATAACCAATAAATTAAACATCGAGATATGAATATAAGTAATTAATTTTTATATATTAATTATTATTTTTTATATAAATGAAACATATTGATAAAATGTACATAATTTTTGGTAGTCTATATATTTCAAAAATCTAATTTCCTAAAAAAATGATTTTCACTTCATTTTGGGAAGATTAGTAAAATTACTTTTTATAATTTTAGAAAATTAATTTTATAAAAAATTAATTTTTGAAATCATCATTTCAAAATTATCATTTATTGAATTTTTTGGATTTTTCTAAAAATTTTCATTTTTTGATGAGTAGTGAAAAATACTGAATTTAAATTGAAAGCATTCTTTTAGTTTAACTTATTTTTAAAGATAAATTATATTTTACAGTTATTTTAAAGTAAAATTAGTTCAATTATAAATCCTTAAATAAAATTATGTTATTGGAATCAATTTCATTTTGAATCATTATATAAAAACATTGTAAATGTTCAAGCATTTTATCTTTAAAAACATGTTTTATCATCGCGTCTTCAGGATTAATTTTAAAATATATTTTACCATTTATTTGAATTTAATATTGAAAAAAAGATTTCATAAGTTTAATAATAATAATTTTTATTATCTAATATATTCAAATTACTTTTTTACCCAAAAGAATATTAAAAATAGTAATATTATTTACCATGTTTAAGATAAAAAGGGGTTTACCAAGGGGTTAATAAAAAAAGATATGGTTAATCATAACCCAAAACTTATCCAGAACCTATTTTATGCTCTTATTTAGACCTTATATCTTCAATACTCAATAATTGTGCATTATTTGAGCCTTTTACAGGAAATAAACAAGTGTGGAATTATTTCTTTCAAAAAATTACAAGTGTGACACTCACCTCACTTATAAAAGGCCACTGTTTCTCCTATCCTATTCACACCTTCAAAAAAAATTTGTTTGATCAATAACTACCCAAATCACTTTAAAAATTCCCTCATATCATCTTAATATCCTTATTTTGGAAATATATCCAACCTAGGAAGGATTTTAGTGAAAACCTAAGGAGGATACCCAAAGAAGGGGTAGCATTCATCAATAAGCATTTTTGTTTTATTTCTTCATCAAAATCCTTCAGTTATTATTATAACATGTTGATATAATAATCATAATATTTTCCATATAATTATATTTTTTTATTTTATTTGTATGAATGAGAATCATAACCACTTCCATAAAATGGGTTATTAAATCGTCATTCGTGAGTACAGCGGACTACCAGTTCACAAACTGATGTCATTTGTTTTTCTATTACCACCTTTAAAGGTGGAACATATTGATTGATTTATTATTTATATATCATATTTATGATATTATTACACTTCTTTAATTATTATATCACACATACTTTCATGCTCTCAATATTTTGGGAATACAACAATGTTGCTCATGTGCACGGTAGACTACGGTCTCGTGTAGTGACGTGATTCATTTACAATTTTCATAGAGAGTAATAAGGATGGTTTTAATAAAATTATGTTATATATCTAACATAAAAATGATTCTATAAATATAATATATTATTTTTCTTTCTTTATTTCAATCCAACAAGAAAGTGGAAATAGAATTTCTGCATTTTTACGGCCTACCATCTCCATGAACAGTGTATTTCATTTCCTGTTACTATATTTTATAGATTAATATACATACATATAATTGAATATATATTATTTTTATATCATGGTTAAAAAATTTATATTATTAAATCATTATCAAAGTAATATGGCCAAAAATAAAAAATCAAAACATATATGAAAAACAAAGCGGTTATTTTCCAAAATGTAACTTTAACATGGAATTGTTAATAAATAGGTAATAATAAAATTCATAAGAATATAATATATGATATGAAATATAAAAAAATTAATAGGTTTATAATAAACTTATATTTATTATATAGGCGGTTTGAACATGTACGATGGAAGTCCAGACATAAAGTAAGGGTTATTTTTCTCAATTTTCTTTCTTTGATATGCATGTCATGGTATGCACTTATATTTTTTCATGAGGTATAAATAGAACCCCTTTGACATATAATAGCATGAATTTATTTATCCTCATGATATATTAACTTTTGTTTTAGTTTATACCTTCATTGGGATTATGATTCAAAGTTACCAAAGTGCTAATAATTTTATGTTACAATATCTTCATTCATTGGGATGGTTTATTATTACATTTTTAATGATAAAATATTATGATACATCTATAAATAAACTCATTAATTTTATTATCCTATCCTTATACATGATATTATAAATTAATAGTATCATTATTCCACTCTTTGTTTCTTAAAATAATTGAGAAAATGTTTCAAATAAAATCTGACTTTATTTATCTCTTCAGTCAAAAAACCATTTTCTTCTAAAACCATATTTCATAAGAATATTTCAAAAAAATGTTTTATTATTATCTTAAGATCTTTAAAATACATTTTTAACCTAGTTTTACTTTTTTAAAAACATTAATGAATCTCTATGTTGTTTTTGAAATAATTCATGTTTCATTTTATTAAAAATGTGAAACAAATGTTTATTTTAATGTTTATGGATAGAAAAAAACATCTAATCATCATGAAAATTATTTATTTGAAGCTTAATTTATATATTTTCATGGTTATTTTCAAATAATAAATATTTTCATAATGTTTTATGTTTTAAAAAGTGATTTCAAATCAGAAAATATATTTTCCTTAAAAAAATTTAATGATCGAACAAAATAATTTTTCATCTAAGATGACATAAATTGTTGTTACATATGACTTAATGGTTATATTATCCAAGCATACTATTCTTACTCTTTCTCTTAATGGTTTATGTTTACGTTGTAATGATGTTCATAAAACTTATTTCCTTACAATGGGTTATACCATAAAAAATTCTTTTGAACCCCACATTTTTTCCATGGGTTATGCAATGATGAAATATAAAAATTATTTTGAAACTTGTCTCTTCTATACAGGTTATAATATGATCAAGTTTATGAAACCCATTTCATTTAATGAGTTATTCTGTGATTAATTGTTTTTGATAATTTGGAATATATAAATATAGTTTTTATTATTAGAAGGTTGAGACCTATATCTCTCTCTAATGAATTGGGTAAATATTTATATCTCATGAGATAGACAGGTTCAGAATGGGGTGTGAACCCGGTTTAATAAGGTTATTTTTTCACAATGATTATCTTTGGATTGAACAATGAATACTATGATGGTTTCATGAGTGAACCCATTCCACTATGATAACCTTGGAAATTATCCTTGACTAAATATGGAAATTATTTTCTATTCTTATATATTAGACACAAATCTATGTCTTATGATAGTATTATTCTCTCATGGATCATGTTCTCTAATTACCTTATGATTCATGTCTTATGAACTTCCAACAATTATTCTATGACTCAATATTATGAACTTCTATATACAAGGTTTGGTTTTTAAATGTTATGCCCATGTTCTCATACCCTTATGTTCATGTTATGCTTATGTATCTCTCTTTTTTAAACATAGGAAGAATATGAGGTCACCCATTCTTGTGTTTCCTTTCCCTAGGTTATAAATAACTATATTATGTATGATATGTCTAATAAGGTTTCAAGTTATGAATATTATAGTGGCAGATTATTTAGTTATCCTATGGACCATTTTTTTGTATCCATGTTTGAAAAAAAACATAACTATTACATTCCTTATGAGTTTGTTTATACAATGTAATGAACATTAATCAAACTAATATAATGTCTATGTATGATAATCCTAGATCATTATATTTAGTATCATATGATAGGTTTAGTTTATCTTTTCAAACTAGGATGATAAAACCTTAGTGATATCCCTAAGGACATGTTTAAGGATGGTTCAATGATAAGAAAATTTTATAAAATTTTGGTAAATGATATAGTGAGTGGTTTCAAATAATTTAAATCCATATATGTATACTATAAGTATATTTTTATCTTTTACAGAGGTACCTAGGGGTAGTAACTGTGTAAATGGTTCATTGATCTGGACTTGATCATCACCCGGTGTATGACAGCAGGCCCTGTTGCACACCTAGTTTGACACTCCTAGGGGATAATCTTCAAAAATTAAAAAACTCTTTAAAAACCATCATGAAGTTATTAAATATATTATGACTATGAATAACCTAGTATAATACTAAGGTGACATGATTTAAATATCTTATAAGTGATTTTTTATAGTTACGTGGTACCCTGTCATGATTATTGTCTCTCACACTATGCTTTCTAGTTTTAGTCAATGGTTAGAACCCAAAGGAACCATTTTAATAATAAGTTCTATAGAAAATGCAATGATTTTCCTCCTAAGAAACAAAACATTATGGAATCTAGAATAAAAAATATCATTATTATCCTCACACAACTTTCCCATTTTATGAATCATGTTGGACATACAAATTAATATATGAGGGAACAACATTCTATTGAGTCCTCCATAAGGCAACATAAAGCTTATTTCATTGGGTCTATTGATCCACCTATTTATAAACAATATATCAAAACTTGTGAAAATATATTTTCTATTATTCAGTGTCCATAACATGGAAAATTTATTTTGGAGATCTACTATTTGAAAGGTGTCATGGATCAATGGTGGACTCTTGTCAATAATTTGAGGTAATAAGATGAAATTTAATTCATTTATTGGGATGATTTTAGGAAATTATTTTTCAATAAGTATTTACTTGTATTATTCTTATAAATATGTAGAAGGAGTTACTTAAGTTAAAGAAAAAGGATAAAAATCAATTAGTATTTATGAGGAATCTTTTTTTGGAATTTTGAGGTACTCTTTTAGTATTATCATTTAACCTAAAAGTAAGGTTGATCAATTATTTCCTGGATTAAAACCAATTTTCTTATTGGTATTTTACAAAATATACTTCACTATCCATGAATATATTGTTTGATGTACTATCAAGGTGAAAATAGATGTTGGAGTTACATATCAATCTTGTGGTTCTGATAAGAAGAAAAAAAATGGAATACAAAGGAATATCTATTATCCATGAAGAGAAGAATATGATATTTTCTTTATACTCAATGTGTGGGAATAATCATGGAGTAAATTTTCTTAATGCTACTAGTAATATTTTTAAATGTGGAAGGTAATTTCATTAAGAAATTGATTGCTGATGTGATGGGAAGAAGTTAAATAATGATGCGAATAGAGAGAAAGCTTCATAGAATACACCTCCCACACACAATTTTTTCAAATGAATGGAGTATTGGAATTATTCTTACCAATGCAAAAATTATAAGGTTAATGGTGATGATCGATGTTAATAACCTCTTAAGAAAATAGATTAATGTAATTCTCATGCGATCACTATTTCTGATGAGAGTTGCAATAACGACATGGTCAAATGTGAAATTACCATCCACTCCAGAACTATTAATGTCTTATTAGACTCTTGATCTAACCATTCTTTAATATATGAATAATTTTCTAAGGCTAGTAATATTCCACCAAAAATAGTTATATATAGAATTAGTACTAAAAAACCTTAATGTTATGATGATCGCATATCAATTCTATGATTTATCTCTAGTTGACATTTATATTAATAAACTTGCAACAAATATTTTTACTATTCCTATGTTTGAATTTGATGTTATCATGGTAATATATTGGATTTATCTACATAAATCCCTCATTAATTATTAATTAAGGGAAGATATATTTGATATTCTAAACCATCTTTTGATCATAAATCAATGGAATTATAAATACAAAATTTTGAGGGAGATTACATCCATTGTATGGGTCATAATTCCCATTAAAAATGGGTATTTATCTCAAATGGTAGGGGGAAGCAAGAAATCAATGATATTCCTATTGTGTGGAAATTTTTTGATATATTTTAGGAAGAGTTATAATCTTCCACCAAAACATTAATTTGAGTCCTCAATAGAACTCAGACCTGGTACCACACCAATTTTAATGACTCCCTATAGAATGGTCCCAGTAGAGTTGCATGAATTGAAAAAGAAATTCCATGAAAAACATGACAAGGGATTCATTTTGAAAACTATGTCACCTTGGGGATCATGAGTTCTTTTGAAATATTTATCAATTCGAGTCTGCATTGATTTTTGAGAGATAAACAATGTCAAAATTAATAACATTTATCATCTTTCCTATTTTGATGACTTGTATTATGAACTATGTAGAGATCAATAATTGTTTAAGATTGAACTTTATTATGGATATCATTAATTGAGGATAAATAAGGGGGGCATACCCAAGACAAAATTTTGTACACGTTATGGAAACTATGAATATATATTTATGTCATTTATTCTTACTAATTCCCCCATTATCTTCATTGATTTAATGAATATATTTTTTAGATATTACCTTGATTAGTTTTTGTAGTCTTTATAGATTACATTCTTATCTACTCAAATATCAATGAAGATCATAACGATCACTTGATTATTGTACTAAATACCCTAAGGAAGGATAAACTATATGAAAAATTAACAAAGTGAACATTTTGTCTATAAAGGGTTTCATTTTTTGGGTCATGTAATCTCTAGAGAGGGTATATTAGTAGATCCATCAAAGAATGAGGCTATTGAATATTAGACCAAACCAACTATGGTGACTAAGAAATGTAGCTTTCATGGTTTAGATGGATATGTTTTATGTTTTATAGAGAAATTCCAATGACAATCTAATCCTATAACTAAGTTAACATTGAAGGGATCAAATTTCCTATGCATATATGAATGTGAGGAAAATTTCAAGGAACTGAAGAGAAGATTACTTAGCACATATGTTCTTACATTACCCTATCGTTAATAAGGGTGTATAATCTATATTCATTCATCCAAGAAGGTATTAGGGTGTGTTATTATGAATTATTTCATGGTTGTAGCTTATGTTTCATAACAATTTAAGATTCATGAGATGTCACGACCCGTCCTCGGGGCCCGTGTCATGACTACCTCAAGCCTTCCTTTTATAGGCCAGGGGCTGACGACTAGTGCCAAAGGCATAAATCCCGATAAATGGAAAGGAATTTCCTTTATATTAGTAAAGAAACACAACAGAGTATGCAAGATGTAGTAAACACTAAGTAATTGAGCACAAAAGTAAGTGGTGAAAAGTAAATGGTATAGAATACAAACCCAACTAAAAGTATAGTACAACTGAAAAGAAAGTACAGCAGCAGTAAAGTAAATCAGTAACCACCGAGTTTTCCTCTGGCTATTCCACCTGAATGGTGGGTATAGATGGTATCCTCAGATCCTAGGGTCCGTATGTCTGCTCCATGCACGTCCCGCATGATAGTCCACCTCCAGGTATCGTCCCGCTCTACAAGCCTCAACCACGATCAGCGTTGTCCGTCATCTGCAACCAACACAACGTAGTGCGAGAATGGCTCATGCAGGGGTGAGTATATGACACTCAGTAGGGACCCCGAGACCCCCTATGGTCTCCCAGAATCCAAAAAGGATAAAGCAAAAAGGAAGGATACAAACACGAAGTATCAACCAACTCTACTTATGTATATGCCCATACATATACCTAAGACATCATTTCCAGTTCGGCTCCAACTCACGAGCCCAAGTATAACCTAGTCCACATAGGATAACATAACCCAATCCACACAGGAAAGCAATTCAATCATATCGATGATAATGATTGAAAATCAAGACTCAGCTCACACAGGTAAACTACTCATGAAGAGGGGTGGAGATGATTAATGTAGCCTCTGAATCATCTCCCCTGCCAAACCCACGTAGGATCCAAGTACAGAAGTCGTCACTGCCAAACCCATGTAGGATCCTAGTGTAGTAACCATCGATGTAGAACCCACGTAGGATCCAAGTATAGTCTTCCTCGCTATCGAACCCACGTAGGATCCAAGTACAGTAATCATCGTCGTCACAGTCGCAGCCAGCTCTAGGGTTCCCGCACACAGCATGCTCGATTCTGGGAGGGTCAGCTCCACGATCCAAGAGGTTCGATACATCTACTGTCATGAAGTCCAGAGTTGATGTATCACAAAGTTCCATCTCATCAATAGGAACTCAACGGGACAGATGGCGCGCCAATCGGACCCCCAGTCTGAGAGACATGGGCTTTTCCATCCCAGGGGCCAGGTTGGTTTTTAGGCTAAAACCAACCTGACCATACTCCAGATGCGTGAAAAACTCAATTTTAGTAAGTCAAAATAATCTTCTCGCTAAGAGGAATCCATCTTAATTGACGGCACTTCAATCGGACGTTCGGTCCTTAAGCTATCAGTGTTTCCGCTCCGAGGGCCCGGTTGGTTTCGAGTTAGAACCAATCCTCCCATACCCAAACTTTGCCTAAAGCTTGAGTGTCATATACTAAAACGATCGTTTTGATCCAAGGATCCCAATGCAACTGACGGTGCATCGATCATAGGTCAGTATCCCATGATATGGGCATTTGAACGAACCTGGTCCGAAAATAGGGGGTTTGGGCCCGGTTCGACCCGGCCCAATACCCCCTGGGTCGACCCGACCCAGGTCCAGATCCAAGCCGATTGAGCGTGACCTGGGCCAGCTGACATGGACCAGCCTAGCTGGCATGTCCTGGCCTAGTTGGCACGGCCCGGACCAATGCGGCCTGCATCCCGGCTCAGAATCCGGCCGCATCTCAGCTTTCGGCCGAGCAGGGTGCGAAGGGGGCATGATCCCCTTTGTTTCAGAAATGGCGTCCCCCTCGATGGGTTCCGACCTAGGCAGGTTGAAGGAGGGGTTACAAACCCCCCTACTTTGGGTTACGGCCGGCCATTAAGGCCGGCCGGTTGTGAGCTGTCATGGGACCCGCAGGGGTCCTGCCTCCTGGAGCATCGGCGGCCGGCACAGCCGGCCGCCCTTGGGTGTTCGCTGCGGCCTTTGGCCGTGGCTCTTTTCCGACCGCCAGCCCGCGACGGCGTTGCGCCCCTCTGCCACGGCCCGCTCCGGCCATGGCCCCTTCGGCCTCACCGGCACAGCGCGACGGCGCCACGCACCACCGCTGCGGCCAGCTCCGGCTGCGGTTCTCTTCGTTCCCGCGCAGTGCAATGGCACTGCGCCGCCTTCGCCACAATCATCATCGAAGGTCAACAAGAAAAAGGGGAGGAGAATTTGGCCGTCTTTGTGTGGTCTGATCTCTTCCCGTTACGTCGATAACATTTGGCCGAATTAAACGAGATACTTTAACAACATATCAAAGAACAATTTTAATTCATTAAAATTGAACTTAACTCCTACCTCAACAAACGATGATGAACGTCGGTGTCGCGGTTGATGGCGTTATGTGGTGAGGTTTCATAGACGTTGACAGAGAGCGTCCGAGAGGGAACCGAAATCTCCTCTTTTTATCACGGAGAGAACAATAGTGACGTCATTGGAGAATTCCCGCATCATTGTTTCTTTCCTTGCTGCGGAGGAGGAAAAGGAAGAAGAAACCGGGTCCGCCGAGCCGATGTTCTTCATCGGAGAGTTTATGTTCTTCATTGAAGAAGAATTTGTTCAAAATAGACTAAATCTCTCTCCTTCAATTCTAAACACAACAAGCTGACCCCAAAATAAAATAAGCTTCCACTTATTTTATTTTACTTTTCCATGCATTAAAAAACTCAAAATTCAAACACTTAATTCAATTAATTGAAGAGGTTAAATTAATTAAATTAATGTGTGTTGGAATTATTAAAGAGGGAGAGGAGAAGTCACCCAATTAAATACAAGGGGTTTAAATGGGGGGGTTAAGGGAATGTGAAGGGTTGGGCCTCATGCCAACCCCACCCCACATTTATCCTCACATTGGTAGTTAGGATGTTAGTGGGTCCCATCCTAACTTACCCATGTAGGATAAAACCACCTTAGAAAAATAAATAAAATTGTACACAATTTTATTCACTTTTATTTAATCCAAATTTTTATAACAACTCCTCTCAAGCAAACACATCTTCGGTAAAGGTCCTCTTAAACAATTACCAACGTTGCGATTTAATCGGTGCCCTCGGATTTCAATTCTGAGCACCGGTTCAAAAGATAGAAAAACCCTCTCATTCGTTCACTGAACGTAACCGAGCTAAACTTCGGAAATTGATTCCTGGCACACCGGGCCTCGGAATTAGGTTCTGTCAAAAACTGCGTGCTCGTAAAATCCCAAATAATTTATGTAAAAAATTTCCTTGAAATTTACGGGTGTTTACATTACTCTCACCTCAGGGCTTTACATCCCCGTAATGATACATCTTAAACTAAGGAAACAAATGAGGGTATTGTGCACGCATCTGAGCCTCCCGCTCCCATGTGCTCTCTTGGAGGTTCCCATGTTGCCACCTGATGCGCACTAGAGGAATCGACCATCCACGTAGGACTCGCTCTTATCGATCCTCGATCTCCACTGAAACCTCCACAAATGTTGCCCCTTCATCGATGTCCAGCTCCCTGTGATCAATGATATGTGTCGGTTCGTGCACGTATCTCCTCAGCTGAGATATGTGGAAAATGTCGTGCACCCAGTGCAACTGAGGTGGAAGAGCTAGGCGATAGGCCACCTCACCTATCCTGATGAGAACCTGGAATGGTCTGATGAAGCATGGATATAACTTATCATCGCGGCCAAATCTCTGTAGTCCACGTCGAGGCGAGACCCGTAAGAAAAATTGGTTGTCATCCTCGAACTATAGTGGTCTCCACCTCCTGTCAGCATAGGACTTCTGTCGGCTCTGAGAAATCCTCATCTGCTCCTGGATGATCTGCACCTTCTCTGTCATAGCCTAAACCATCTCTGGTCCTACAAGTGCTAACTCCCCAAGGTCTATCCAGTACAGAGGTGATCTGTAAGGTCGGTCGTACAATGCATCGTATGGTTCCATCCCGATGGTGGAGCGATAAATTTTGTTGTACGCAAACTCCACCAAGGGTAGGTGATCATCCTAGCAGCGACCAAAGTCGAGGACACATGCACGGAGCTTGTCCTCGAGTGTCTGAATGGTCCTCTCTGTCTGGCCATCTTTCTGAGGGTGAAAGGAGGTGCTCAGGCGTAGCTGCATCCCAAATGCCTCTTACAACCCCTTCCAAAGCCAGGAATTAAAACGAGTGTCTTGATGGGAGATGATAGACAATGGTACACCATGAAGCCGTACAATCTCCTGAACATAGAGGCGTCTCAAGCTCTCCACTGATCCCTGGTCTCTGATAGGTAAAAAGTGGTTCGACTTGGTGAGTCGGTCGACAATCACCCAGATGGAGTTGTGTCCTATGGAAGTACGTGGAAGTATCGTCACGAAATCAATATATATCCCATCCCACTTCCACTCTGGGACCTCTAAGGTTTGTACTAAGCCTACTGGTACCTGGTGCTCCACCTTCACCTACTGGAAGGTGAGGCATCGTGAAACAAACTCTGCCATAGCCTTCTTCATACCCAGTCACCAGTGCTATCGTCTGAGGTCCTGGTACATCATTGTTACTCCATGATATACCGCTAGAGGGGAAGTGTGAAACTCCCTCATCAACTCCTCCCGTAATGCTTCTGGTACCATGGTACGTCCCTGGAAAATGATGACGTGCTCTCCTCCTACAGAAAATCCATCATGTGCTTGTTCTGACGATATCTGTGCATGTCGCGTCTTACAGTCAACGTCCCCACGTTGTGCCTCTCTAACCCGCTGAAGTAGTGGAGGAGTGACTGTGAGTGATTGTAGAAAGGCTTCTCCATATCTATCCATGAAGGATATCTACAATGCGGATAGCTGCTATGTCGCCTCTCCAAGTAACTGAATGCCCGACCTCCTACTGAGAGCATCAGCTACTACATTCCCCTTCCCAGGAGTATAGACTATTTCAAAGTCATAGTCCTGGAGGAACTCGAGCCATCACCGCTGTCTCAGGTTCTGGTCCTTCTGCGAGAAGATGTACCAGAGACTCTGGTGGTCATAGTAGACTGTAAAGTGCTCTCCCATCAGATAGTGCTGCCACATATTAAAGGCGAAGACCACTAATGATAACTCTAGGTCATGGGTATCATAGTTCTGCTCATGATTCCTCAATTGTCATGAACCGTAGGCGATCACTGCCTACTCCTATATCAGGACACACCTGATTCCGGCCCCTGATGCATAACAATAAACTATATACCCTACTCCCTCCTCGAGTAGCCTCAAGATATGTGCACTGGTCAATCTCTGTCTCAGCTTCTGGAAGCTCTGCTGACATCTATCTGACCACATGAAGGGTTTCCTCTTATTTATCAAAGCTGAAAGTGGTGCTATAACTCTGGATATGTCTAGAACAAATCTCCGATAGTACCCATCCAGACCTAGGAAACTCCGCACCTCTATCACGCTCCTGGGTGGCTCCCAAGCTAGTACTGCCTCGATCTTCGCAGGATCCACCGCAACTCCCGCCTCAGAGATGACGTGCCTCAATAAGTGGACCTCTCGAATCCTGAACTGACACTTTGAGAGAATACCATAAATCTAGTTCTCTCGAAGTGTATCCAGTACAACCCGCAAGTGGTAGGAATGCTCGTCCTCGGTAGTCGAGTAAATCAGTATGTCGTCGACGAAGACTATGAAAAATTGATCGAGGTAAGGCTGGAAGATCCAGTTAATGAGACTCATGAACACTACTGGAGTGTTGTTTATGCTGAAAGGCATAACCAAGAACTCATAGTGGCCATACCGACACCTAAAGGCCGTCTTCTTCACATCCTCATCTCGAACTCTGAGATGATGATAGCCTGACCTGTGGTCTATCTTTGAGAACCAGCGTGCTCCCTTGATCTGATTGAAGAGATCATCTATCCTCAGAAGTGGATACCTGTTCTTCACGGTTACCTAGTTTAGGAAACAGTATTCGACACAAAGACGCAAGCTCCCGTCCGCCTTCTTGGCGAACAAAATCGGGGAAGCCCAGGGAGAAACACTGGGTCGAATGAATCCCTTTCCCTGCAAGTCCTCCAGATGTACCTGTAGCTCTCGAAGCTCAGCAAGATCTATCTGATATGCTGGAGTAGATATCGGGGTTTTTCCAGGGTACAGATCAATATAAAAGTCTACCTCTCTATGAGGAGGTAGTCCTGGAATGTCGTCAGGAAAAACGTCCGCATACTGATCCACCACAATAGGAAAACTCAGACTCCTCACATCAACTTCTCCCAGGATAATACTATTCAATTGATGAGTGATCGGTTGTCCTCTCCTCTGTGTGAGTCTATCCTGCGCTGCATAGGCTCCCTTCTCTCTGGTGAAGGTGAACCTACTCCCATCAGTGTGGACACAGTGCACCTTACACCTAATACAGTCGATCTGATCATGGACTATAGATAACCAATCCATGCCCAAGATGACGTCGTAATGACTCGACGCCGCTACAAGAATATCCTAGTCGAATCTCTCACCTTCTAGACTAATCTCACACTGCTGGCACCTATGTGTAATCATCGAGTCTGCTCCCGTAGGAGTCTCTAGCCGTAAGGATCAAGCCAACGACTCTGTCGGAATCTCCGAGCTCCGGACAAGGGCAGTGGCAATAAAAGAACGACTCTATCCTATGTCTATAAGAACTGCAGCAAGGGTAAAGTAGACACAGATTATACCTCAAATCATCTCAGGTGCGTTGTGGTCGTAAGCCTCCACTGCCCAAATCTGAGCCTACCTTTGTCTGCCAGCTCCCTGTGGTCGGGGTGGACCTCCTGGTGGTGTAGGCTCAGCAAAAAAAGCTCTCCACAAGATGGGATCTCTCCAGTACTCCTGCCTGTGTCGGAATACTGAGGGAGATCATTGATTCCCTGATCTCATGCCTCAGTCCCTACTCGAAGGTTCGAGCCCAGAAGAATGGTTCATGTACCATGTCTGTGGAGTAGAGTGAGAGATTAGTAAATCTTGCCGAGTACTGGGCCACTGTCACGCTGCCCTGCCATAGCTTTAGTAACTTCTAGATGCGCACCGCATTGAGGGTTGCTGAAACGAACTCCTAGAGGAAGAGTCTCTCGAATTCCGTCCAAAGTAGAGATGCCTCGTCGTGCACATGGAGCATCAGGCTCCAACATCTACCTACTGCTGCGTGTAAGAGACTCACCGCAAGGATCACCATGATGTCTACTGGTGTCCCTACCAATCTGAAGACTCGGACAACACCCTCCAGCCAGTCCTTGGCTACCTGAGGTTTCGTCTCTCTACGGAAACTGGGCAACCTCTGACACTAAAACTCGTGCAGTGCACTCAAGCGACGTTCACTCTCAGCTGCTCGTGATGGTGGTATCGGTGGCTCGGTGGGTATAGGTACCGTCGGTGCCTCCGCTGTAATGGGGCCCTACACCGAGGCCTCGTCGCTCGGTGGGCTGCCATCTCTCACAAAGCTCGGAACCCTAGCTGGCTGCCATTGTGGGGCCATCCTAAAAAGAAACAGGTGCGCCATGGTTAATACAGTATACCTGGTGACCTGACACAAAATAATCACAAAGAAAACTTTTGAAAAACACATGCAATCAATGTTTTCATGCACTAATTTGGAAATCAGAAGTCAGGGTTCTGGTGTATGGATACATCGGTTGCCGCACCAACACTGGACTCCCTGGACTGATAAGCACACTCAATACTCTAAACATTATTTCTTCACATAGAATAAATTATCAGAGTCTTGAGTTCTGTGGTAGAACTGACTCCTTTGATACCAATTTGTCACGATCCGTCCTCGGGGCCCGTGCCGTGACTACCCCAAGCCCGCCTTCCATAGGCCAGGGGCCCGGTTGGGTTTTAAGCTAAAACCAACCCGACCGTACTCCAGCTGCATCCAAACCTCAAGTGGAGTAATCCAAAATAACTTTCTCACTAAGAGGAATCCAACGTAATTGATGGGACGTTAATTAGACGTCTGGTCCTTAATCTAGGAGCGTTTCCGCTCGGAGGGCCCTATTGGTTTCAAGTTCGAACCAACCCTCTCATTCCCAAACTTCAGCAAAATATTATGTGTAATATACCAAAAATACTGTCTCAATCCAAGGATACCAACACAACGGACGTTGCGTCGATCAGAGGTTTGTAGCCTAAGATATGGGCATTTTAACGAACCCGGTCTGAAAATAGGGGGTATGGGCCCGATCCGACCTGGTCCAATACCCCCTGCGTCGGCCCGAACCGGGTCGACCTGACCTCGGTCCAGGTCCGGCCCGATTGTGCGCAGCCCGGCCCGACGCTGGCAGCCTGGCTCGGCATTCGGTCGAGCGGGGTGCGAAGGGGTCACAACCCCCTTTATTTCAAAAACGGAGGCCCCATCAGTGGGGTCTACCCTAGGCAGGTCAAAGGGGGGGTTACACACCCCCCTGCTTCGCCTAATGGCCGACCATTAAGGCCGGTCAGTTTTGAGTCGCCGCGGGACCCATGGGGGTCCCGCCTCCTAGAGCACTGGTAGCCGGCACAACTGACCGCCCTTGGGTGTCCGCCTTTACCTTTTGTCACGGCTCTTGTCTGAATGGCCCGGCGCGATGGCGCCGCGCCCCACCGTCGTGGCCCGCTCTGGCTGTGGCCCCTTTGGCCTCACCAGCGCGGCACGACGGTGCCGCGCACCACAATCGCGGCCCACTCTGGCCGCGGTTCTCTTCATTCTCGCATGGTGCAACGACACCATGCCTTCATCGCCACAATCATGATCGAAGGTCAAAAATAAAAATGGGAGGAGAAATCGGTCATGTTTGTGTAGTCTGATCTCCTCTTGTTACGTCGATAACATTTGGCCTAATTAAACGAGATACTTTAACGACATATCAAAGCACAATTTTAATTCATTAAAATTGAACTTAACCCCTACATCAACAAATGATGATGAACGTCGGCGTCGCGGTTGATGGCGTCACGTGGTGAGGTTTCGTAGACGTCGATAGAGAGCGTCCGAGGAGGAAGTGGCATCTCCTCTTTTTATCATGGAGAGAACAAGCGTGAAGCTATTGGTGAATTCCTGCATCGTTGTCTCCTTCCTTATTGCAGAGGAGGAAAAGGAAGAAGAAACTGGGGTCGTCGAGCCGACGTTCTTCGTCAGAGAGTTGGCGTTCTTCGTTGAACAAGAAGTTCTTAAAAAGAGACTAGAGCTCTCTCCTTCAATTCTCAACACAACAAGCTAACCCCAAAATAAAATAAGCTTACCCTTATTTTATTTTACTTTTACATTCATTCAAAAACTCAAAATTCAAAAACATAATTCAATTAATTGAAGAGGATCAATTAATTAAATTAATGTGTGTTGGCATTATTAAAGAGGGAGAGGAGAATTCATCCAATTAAATACAAGGGGTTTAAATGGGGGGGTTTAAGAGAATGTGAAGGGTTGGGGCTCGTGCAGGCCCCACCCCACATTTATCCTCACATGGGTAGTTAGTATATTAGTGGGTCCCATCCTAACTTACCCATGTTGGATAAAACCACCTTAGAAAAATAAAAAAATTGAACACAATTTTATTCAATTTTATTTAATACACATTTTTAAAACAACTCCTCCCGAGCAAACGCATCTTCGGTAATGGTCCTTTTAAACAATTACCGATGTTACGGTTTTATCAATGCCCTCAGATTTCGATTCCGAGCACCAGTTCAACAGATAGAAAACCCACTTGTTCGTTCACTGAACGTACCTAAGTTAAATGTCTGAAATTTATTCCGGGCACCCAGGGCCTCAGAATCAGGTGCCGTCAGAAACTGCGTGCTCGTAAAATCCCAAAGAATTTAAAAAAAATTCCTTGAAATTTACAGGTCTTTACATGAGAAAAATTACCCAACTTGTGATTTTGAGTAATCTATGGTAATTATATCATTAAATATTTTGAAGACTTACCTTTATGGATAAAATTTTAATATATATATCTATCATAAAATTTTAAAGTACATATTCACATAGAAAGAGTTTAATATGAACCAAATAAAATGGTTAGATATGATTAATGATTGTGACTACCCAATACATTAACACCTTGAGAAAGTTAACAAGGTGGTAAATGCTTTGAGTCTAAAGGATCTTGTTATCTTATCCATGATAAGGATTACAAGAGATCCAATATTTCTAGATTTTAAGAGTATGGACTTAGAAATCCTAAAGGAAGAGGGAAAATCTTATCTTTCTCAATTGAATGTTCAACAATCTATCCATGTGAATATTAAAGTTGTGTAGAAAGAAGATGTAGAGATATAAAATAAGGTTAGAAATTTTCCTCAATTTAACATTGATCATGACTGAATGACAAGGTTTATGAACCCTATATATATTCCATCCATACCAAATTTGAAGAATGATTTTTTAGAGTATTTTTATAGATCTACATTCTCTATTCATTCAGGATGAATGAATATGTGTAGATATTTGAAAGGTTATTTCAGGTGGGATGGCCTAAAAAAGATATCACAGATTTTGTATCTCGATGCTTGGTATTTCAACATGTTATGTATGAAAGTAAAATTATAAGGGCATGTTAAATCCATTTCCCTTAATAGAATGGAGATGGAAAAATCACCCTGTATATTTTCATTAGACTCCCAAAAGAATATAAATGGAATAATTATATATGGGTTATAGTTAATCACCTTACCAAATCATTAAAATTCATCCCTATCAAATAATACTTCTCTAAGGATCGTCTTGATAGGATATAAATTAATGAAGTGGTAAGGTTTCCTCGAGTACCACATTCTATTATTTATGAACAGGATCTGAGGTTTACCTCAATGGTCTAGTGAATATTCCAAACCCTATAGGATATTTTGATATCTTTTTAATCAGATTTAAAAGGTGGTTGGGGTCAACACCTTACTCTTATTTGTTTTTCATATAATAATAACTTTCACTTGATAATTTATATGATTCTTTATGAATCCCTCTATGGAAATAATTGTAGATCTTTAAGGTGTTGGAATGAAGTTTTTAAAAGAAACCTATTGGTACTGGAGATAGTTTAAGAAATGGAAAAGAAGGTTAAATCTATTCAAAAACTCATGAAGGAAAATAATATTTAGAAGAAAAGCTATTGTTGATAATGTGTGATGTGATTTGGAATTTTAATTTGGTGATAATGTGTTTCTATTAATTTCTCTATGAAATAAGATTATGAGATCTGTGAAGAAAGGGAAACTTATCCCTTGGTATATTAGTCTATTTGAAATTCATGATCATATCGGGACTATAGCTCAATTATTTGGACTTCCAAAACACATTTCTCTATTCCATGATGTGGTCAATATATCTATCCTTAAAAATTACAAATTTGACCCTTCACATGCCCTAAAATTAGAGTTTATACCACAAATGCAAGATCTTTATTACGATGAATAGCTGGGGGTATTATGGATTATACAGAGAAAGTTCTATGAAAAAGGGCCACTCTACCAGTCAAATTTTTATGGTTAAACCAAAAATTTGAATAAGATACATGGGAACCTAATGAAAGTATCAGATATAATTATCCATAATTTTTTTTTCTCATAGTGATGTATTTCAAGGGCGTAACTGATTTTAAGGGGGTAGAATGTAACACCATGAGGTTTTAGGAATTATTTTTTCCCAAATAAATTATATATCTTTGATATATTTAATTACACAAAACACTATGTTAATAATGTGTTACATGTAACACCAATTTAATATTTTTCTAAAAATAACACCAAGATATCGTGTATTACACACGACTCTAAGTTTTAACAAGACAATGATATATTGTTAATATAGTTTTTAAAACATGATCATTATATCCTAGCCATTAAACATAGAGATATAAATATTAATAAATAATTTGTAAATATTAATTTAAAATTTTTTATATAAATGAAACATATTGATCAAAAAGTACTTAATTTTTAGTATAATCATTATATGTTACAAAAAAAATTCTCAAAAAAAAATGTTTTTATCACTTTTTTTGAATATTGAAAAAATTAAATTTAAATTTTTTTATAAAATTAACATAAATTTTTAAATCAAAATATCAAATTATTATTTGGGTGAATTTTTGAGATTTTTCTAAAAAAACTTTTTTTTGAGGAATAGTGAAAAATACTTAATTCTAATTCAAAAAAATCCTTTTGTTTATTTTATTTATAAAGTTAAATAATATTTTTAATTATATTCATAGTAATATTAATTTAATTATAAATATATCAATCCAATTCAAGTCATTTTAATAAATTTAATATTTATTTTTCATAAAATAGATTTTTAAATTTTATAACATTTTCTCTTGAAAACCCCACTTTCTTGTCGTGTCTGTGCTATTAAATTAAAATTAAATTTTTTCAATTAATTGAATTAAATTTAAAAAAACGGATTAAATATTTTTTATTATAATAATTTATGTTATCTAATATGTTCAACATAAGTTATTACCCAAATTAAAATTTAAAATAGTAAATATTATTTACCGTGATTGTGGTAAAATAGGTTTATGGGGGGCTTAAACTAAAAGGATAAGGGTTAAAAATTACACAAAACATGTTCAAGGGACATTTTATTGACATATTTTAACCTTATATAATCTAATATAGATAATTTTTCATTATTGGAGCCTTTTTACCTAAAAAAAAGTAGGTGGACTTCTTTCTTTAAAAAGATTACAAGTGTTCCACTCACCGAACTTATAAAAGGACTCCCATTCTCATATCCTATACAAACATTAAAACTATTTTTTTTTGGAAAATATAATCAAAAATACATTCCCAACTTCCCTCCTCTCATCTTATAAACATTTTTTAGATATAAATCCATCCTAAAAAAGATTTTGGTGCAAACCTTAGGAGGATACCCATAGAAGTGGTAATGTTCATCAGTGAGAATTTTTGTTTTATTTTTTCCTCTGAATCCTTTAATAATTATTTTACCAAGTTGATATAATAAACTAATTATATTTCATATACTAAGATTTTTTATTCTAATTTAATGACCAATAATCCACATCACATAAATTAAATGGGTAGTGAAATCATCGTTTGGGTGTATAGCAGACTACCGCCTCGTGAACCAATGTCATTCTTTTTTCCATTAACACCTCTCAAGGATTAAACTAATGATGGTATTATTATTTATATATAATATTTATGATATTATTATACCTTTTTATTATTATATCATACATACCTTCATACTCTTCATATTGTGGGAATACAATAATGTCGCTCATGTGTACAGCGGACTACCACTTTGTGAAGTGATGTGATTCATTCACGCTTTACATGGAAAGGAATAAGGACATAATTAAGGAAAGAATATGGAATATATGACATAAAAATTATTCTTTAATGATAATATATCAATTAACTTTATTTATTTTAATCAAACAAAAAAAATTGAAATAGTGTTCATGCATACGTACAGCCTACTGTCTCCATGAACGGTGTATTCCATTTCTTGCCACTAAATTTTATTGATTACTATAAATAAATATATACTAAATATATATTATATTTATATCATGGTTAAAAAATTCTAATTAAATCATGATAAAATTAAGTGGTGCAAAAATAAAAAATCAATATATATACAATAAACAAAGAAGTTATTATCCAAAACATAACTTTAACAAGGAATTGTTAATAAATGGGTAGTAAAAGGTCATAGGAAAATAATACATGGAATGATATATATTAATATTTTTCAAAATAGTTGTATAATAAACATATATTTATTATAAAGTAGGTAATAATTTGTACTATGGAATTCAATACTTAAGGTAAGGTATTTTTGTCTTAATTTTTTTTCTTTGAAACATATGGTATGTTATGTACCTGTATTCTTTAACAAGGTGTAAATACAAACCCTTTGAAATGTAATATAATGAATTTATTTATCCTCATGATATTTTAAGTTCTATTTTATATTATTACTTTATGTGTCTTATGATTCAAAGTTACCAAAGTGGTAATGATTTTATATTATAATCACATTGTTCATCGAGTTTTATTATTATTATTTTTTTAATGATAAAATATTATAATAAATTTCTCAATAAACTCATGATATTTCATATATTTAGTTTATTCATTCTATTTTCAAGTAATATTACCATTTTCTACTCTTTGGTACTTGAAATAAATGAGAAAATATTTTTAAGAAAATATGGCTTTATTTCACTCTTCAGTCAGAATTTCATTTTCTTCCAAAACCATGTTTTCTAAAAAAATGAAAAATGTTTTATTATTATAATATAATTTTTAAAATACATTTCTTCCATTTTTTTGTGTTAAAAAAATTGAATGGAGTCTTTGTGTTTTTTCCAAAATAATGCATGTTTGGATTTTACTGAAAATGTGAAAGGAGTCTTTATTGAAACAAGTATGAGTGAAAAAACAAACATTTATCATGACCATTATTTATTTTATGATTCTTTTATATGTTTTTGATGTTATTTTCAAATAAAAAGTATTTTCAAATTGTTTTTTGATTTAAAAAATCAGAAAGGAAATAATATTTCCCTCAATAAATGTTTTAAATGGTCAATCAAAATCCTTTTCCATATAATATAACATTCATTGATTTCATAAATTCCTTAGTTGGATGTGATCCAATGATACCATTCTTATTATTTTTGAAAATGTCTTTTGATTATGATGGTATGTTGTTTATGAGACCCATTTATATTCCATGGGTTATACCATGATAAAACCTTCTAATTTTTCATTGGATTATTCTATGATGAAATGATGAAATTATTAGAAAACATGTATTTTTTCCATAGGTTATGAATGATGAAATGGGTATTAAACCCATTTCATTTCATGGGTATTAAACCCATTTCATTTCATGGGTTATTATATTATGAATGTTTAATGCTCTTTTAGTATATATAACAACGATTTTCATTATGATATGGGTGGGACTTATATCTCCCTCTAATGAATTGGGTAATGATTTGTATCTTCTGATATATACATGATTGGAAGAAGGAATCGACCTAGTTCAGAAACATAATTTTTCCTCTATTATAGTCTTGGGATTAAAGAATTACTACTATGATGGTTTGGGGTGTGAACTCATTCCCCTATGTTATCCTTTGAAATGATCCTTGGTTGATATGGAAATGTTTTTCTATTCTAATGTGTACTTTATAAATCTATGTCTTATTCCAATATTATTCTCTCATAGTCCATGTTCTCTAATTATTTTATGATTCATGTCTTATTACCTTCCAATATTTATTTCATGTCTCAAGATTATGATTTTTGAAATGCAGGGTATGGTTTTCAAATGTTATGATCATGTTCTCATAACTTTATGTTCGTTTTATTCTTATGTATCTACCTTGTTTAACATTACCAAATATTTGATCTCACCTTTTCGTATATTTTCTTTCCCCATATTATGAAGAAATGTGTTATATATGATATTTATAAGAAGTTTTCTAGTAATAAATATCATAGTGGAATATGATTTTGTTTACCTATGGACTAGTTATTTATGTTTCCAAGTTTCTAGATACACTAAACTGTTACGGTCCTCAAGAATGTGTTTGTGTAATATAATGAATATTCATAAAATACGAAATAATATCAATATTTTATAAGCCTAGGTCTCCATAATTATTTCCCAAAGAACCTAAGTTACTTTCCTATTCTTTCAAACTAGTTTTCATGGAAATATTTTTATTTCATAAGATAATCTAATGATATTTTTTAAAAGGAATGATTATTCAGTTTATGGGTAAAATGGTGTGTTTTTAATAAAAACATTAATGGGATATCATGTTTTATAATAAAACCTCATGATAATAATATTACTTTTATACTTTCTTTTAAAGTGTTTTATGAAAAAAAAAATTGGAAGTAAAGTTGGTTTAATGTGTAGGTAAACAATAATTTTTTATCAAAGTTTATTATGTTAAAGGAAAATACTCTTATATGATATCAGGGTTTTGAAATAGATTAACAAGTTTATTTTATTCTTTGTTTGTGTCCCTTACTAATATTTTTTTCTCATCCCATGTTTATAAATTATTTTTATAGGGGTTTAATGATGATTAAAATCAATGATGAATTCAAGTATAAAATCATGAATATTTATCTTGAAAACAAAATATATTTCATTTTATTATGGGAAAAATTGATATTGAGTTGAAGTGTCCAATTTTTAATATATGTATTTATTATTTTAGATTTATGATATAATTTTCTAAAACTATAATCCTAAAAAAGGTACTCATGAATTCAATAAAATTAATTCTTGATTTCAAAATCAACATTATGTAATGTTTTAAGGTTGGATCATGATATTTCTAGTATAAATAAAACATTATTATTTTCTACACTAAGCATGGATCACATAGACATAGAGTGAAATGGTTGATGATACATTGATTAAGTGCGAAGTGATAACATCCCCTCTTTTATGGAATGTATTTATTTTTCATAGTAGGGAGAGAAACAAAAATAAAAAGGTTTATAAGAAAGGGGGAGAGAGTAAAATTAACTGATAGATTAATGAGAATGTAGGATTATTAGAAGATCACAAATTTACATATTATCTTAATATGGGTATTTTGAACAAATTTAAAGGTGGAGAAAAATGATCCCAGTTTTTGGGTTATATTATTTTTCAATTATTGTCAATGAATATGAAGTACCATTTATGTTTTATTTCAATATTGAAGAAATAATATCTTGGATGTTTATTTGTAGAACCTGAACATGTTATTATGAAAAAGGCCCCAAGAATAATAAAAATAGTTCTTTCCTTGGTAGATATTTCAATATTTCTTTATTATTAATGGAAAAATATATTTAAGATTGTTTTCTATAAAAATTTTATAATGATAATTTCTATATATTTATTAAGAATAAATTTTAAGATGATCTATCCATGTTATTTGTGAGAGGAATTAAAAAAAATTTGGATTAAGTTTTTGAATATTGTATAATTGAAGAAGTTTGGAAGGTAAGTATTTATGTTTGGAATATTGAATGTTAATTTTACAAAGATTAAGTGGTAAAAAAATCCCACAGTAGGATAGATTACATGATCATCCAGGGGATCCCATTAGAACACCTAGTTATGATCAATGGTGATTAATCTATATTCGAATTCATAAAGGAGAGGAAAGGAATCTATGTAAGTTGACATGGGTATGTGGAGTTTGGGATGGTGCTTATCGGAACCATACGGGTCAGTAAGACACGCCCTTGGAGAATAATGTCTCGTGTTGGATTTTATTGACCTACTTATGAGGTGCTCTTGTATTTAAAATATAAGCATGAAAAGACTCACTTCGATATGGTATATAGTTTTTAATTGACATTGTTAATCATATAAAACACTTGTGTTATCTGGATGATATGAAATCAGTTAATCCAACTTCCTCACATAGATAATTTACACCGTAGGTGTTTCAGTTTTCACTATAGTATGTTACCATCAAATCCATAAAGATCAAATATAGTGAGTTTTTTCTCAAAGCTCATGTATAAAATTTTTTCACATCCAAGGTTGTGATAATAATATTTTTGAGGATCATAGACGAAGTTTTGATGTTATAAAATGATGTTGGAAGTTGTAAGTGACTTCACTATGCTATAAAAACTCATCCAAATGAGTGTGGGGACATTATAGAAAGACAAAATGTAAAGATAAACTAAGCACTGGAATTATCTTCTAAGACGTTATCCTATGTAAAATGGTGAAGATCACTACATCATGGTGAATCCATGGTGAACTTTTTTAGCTAGATTAAAAGTGTCGAGTAGTTGATCAATAAAAGAGGAAAATGAACATCTATTTTTCATGAGATTTAAATGGGGAGCTATATGTAATATTTCATGTCATGGTGTTTGAAATAAATCCCTATATGAAATTGATGTGAGGGAACATGCTCAAGTGCATGGTTTTTTTGAAGTGGTTTCCAAAGTGATTCAATATAGATGGGCTAAAAAAGTCCAATATTCCATATTTCATGTCTTGATTAGTGAAATCGTATAGAAATAACTTACAGTATGTTTTTATTGTCAGATAAAAATTCATGGTCTAAAGTAATGATTCAATTTAGATTTAATTTTTTGATGTGTATCTATCACTTACTCAAGATCCTTCATGGTTGATATGAGGTTATATTTAACTATACTCATGGTGTTAAAGATGTATTATTTGATCAATTGCTTGGAGTTAAAGTAGGAGAATTTGTGAAGTGGTAGAATGAATTTAAATATTTTGAATTCCAATCAGAAACTCGAATTTAATTTTTTATTTGTGGATAATTATTGAGAGATATATATCAGAGAGAAGAAAATTAAGAAAATATACATGCATTGAATAAAGTATACACATAGAGGCTATCCAAAGAATAGAACTTATATGATAAATAATTAAATAAATTTTGACTATCGAAGTTATTAGAAAAGATATCCAACATTTTTATTCATCTAATAATGTTTTCTATGATGAGTCTGAAGTGAAGAGGACAGAACTAGTGTTTTTTATATTATGATAAAATATAAGAAGAAGATGTTGTGTAGATTTATTTTCACTAGAATAAGTCTTGATTTCTTATAGGAAATATAGAACTTAGTTTTTTACTATGAAGAAGAAAAATAAGGTGTGTGATACTATTGATATGAAAAAAGATAGAGAGGATATTCTATGCTATTATGTAAGTTAGGGAAGAGGAAGAAGACTCCCAAGGTAACATATTGACGGTAAGGAAGGGGTCAATAATGGTGATGGATTTATTTGTTTTACCAATGTATATTTTAAACTATTAATATAGTTGTATAAATAACTTGAATGACGTTGAAATAATATGGGATACACAAAGAACAGTTGGGAGACTATAGTGAAACGTGAGTTCAAGGATAAACCCTACTCATTTACTCACAAGTAAATTCTAGTGGGTAGTGTGGTCTTGGTGATTTCCAAATCAGTCCACATACTAGCCTTATCATATTGAGAGGTGAAGCCTTAAAAAATATAGTGTCTCACTTGTATGGGATTGTTCAATCATGTTGTATTCAAAAGTAAAAGTGAGAGGATAGAACAATAGAATCATTCACTTTAACAAGTGATGGTGGTAAAAGGAAAAGGTATAGAATGTATAAATTATATTAAAGGTCATAGATAATGACTCAGCCCCCCCCCCCCCCCCTCACTCTTAGTATTGAATAAATCCCATGGAGGTCCTCTCATTACATAATTACCTATCTAGGATTGTTTGAATAGTTTTTAGGATTAAATTATTATAGTCTCCACCTAGAAAAATATTGGTTTAATAATTGTACTTTTATATTATGTATAGTCTCTAACCTAGATCCATTAACCTATTTCCTTTAATATTTCACTAATAATTCTTTCATATTCCAATATATGAGACCTTTTATTAATTATATCCTTAATAAACCAAAAATATCTTCTAGATATTAATCTATCTTAATTTCAAACTAAAAAGAATAAATTGTCTCATGTTTTCACAAATTTAATGAATTATTTATGTCCAAAATATTCCTTTAATTAATTTTATAAAAAATAAATGTTACATGAGGACTTTATGATCCTAATGTGGTCACTCTTTTTATAAGTAATTTTTTATTTTAAACATTTTGATTCGTCTATTAGAGAGATTATCCATATTTTTTATTAAATTCATTTTACATTTACCGTAGGCTTGGTTTAGTATGATTTAAGATAGTTTTACAAGGAGGATAATATTATTTAAATTAGGGTAATATATTTCATTGAGTTATAGGTCACTGTGGATATGGATTTATGTTATCATATGGTAAATGGATTTTACATCCTACTACTACCTGAGTCGGTATGACGGATGAAAATAAAGATACAAGAATTCACATAAATGATGAGGTAGATATGTTTTTTCATTAACTTTATTGAGAGATGGATACTTGGGTGATGCATTCATAGGCATGGGTACAAAAAAAACACATAAATAGATATGTATAGTTGTGTAACTATATGATTTGTAGTAGTATTTTATTTCAATATTTGTCATAGTTGATAATGTACATGTCCAAATGCCAATGGTTCAAAGATATAATATTATATTTAAAATAATTTCATTGTTATTTCCATACATATATTAATTTTTTATAGGTTCTGGATATATTTAGTAGACATAAACATGATTTGGTTGGTGACAAAACACATGGAACACCATATGTGTGAGGTAATATTTATACATGCCATTTATTTTTCTTATCATACAGGTGGAGTTAAAAATTAATATTTGATTTATTTCTATTTAATCTAAAATGATCATCAGGTTGTTATTTATTTTAATTATTATTATTATTATATTCTAAAAATAATATAAACTAAAAAAGAAAAAAAAATTCTAATTTTATCTAAAATAATTAATAATGAAAAATTAGGGTATGATTTTTTGGAATATTAGTACAGTTTCCCTAAAGTAATTTTTGATCTTTAAAATAGAATCTAAAATGATTATTTTAGGTAATTTTTTCATAAATAATATCTAAAATGAAATTCAATCATTTTTTTATGAGAATGAACCATGAATGAGTTTTATTCCCAAATTACTCAATTCATTCAAACTACAATTTCACATTTGATATTCTTTTTTAAGTATGGTATGAATGTGAAATGATAAAAATGTAAAAAACATGGTGTTTTTTCAATCGAATTTCGGAAGAAGTTTATCAATCCATTTTGACCCATAAGAATAAACCGTGTGTCATTTTTATTCTCAAGGTGCGGTAAATAGTAAAACATTCATTAAGGATTAATTTTATTTATTAATAGTGAAATAAATATGAAATAGGAAAATGTGGTTAGTTTTTTAAAAAGTGTTGAGTTTTGATCCCCTTTTATTGAGCATAAAAAAGATTGAAAGAAAGAAACCCCATTTGAAATTAGGTAAAGAGGGAACCCATAAAGAAAATTGGCTCATATGCCAGGAAGAAAGAAGACCCAAAGGGATGAAATGGTTCTGAATTCTCAAAGGAAAACTAAAAAACAAATAACAATCTATGATAGTATCATCGCCCTACCCCTCCCCCCTCTAGAAAAATGCAATAGAGGAGTCTGTAAATGGTGAAGTGCCACCCCTACCAAGATGTTACGTCATGCTAGCAACACAATGTGGTAGATCACCCCTGCAACCAATACTGGAATGTGGAAGGATGACTAGATGATAGGTTCTAGCACACCTATCTCTCTTTAGATCCTCATACTAGATAAGAAGAAAGAAACTCACTGTAATTCCAACCTAATGCAGCAAAAACTATACAATCCACTCGGTACAAGGATTATAAGGCAGAGCACCCAACTTTTTAAATAGAAATAGATGGTTGATGATGGGTGTCAACACAACCATCACTCCTTTGAGTTCACCCACTCAGTAGTACCTATAAATATCTATACCACACCAATTACAACTAGATTGTATCCTAAGATTTAGGTGACTTTAGTAATCCAAACAAAGATAACGGTCCCAAAATCAACGAAAAATAAGAAAAAAACACACATAAGCAGCAGCCATACTAAAATCACAACTAAAAAAATGACATCCAGAAGAATTACATCATCCCTGTCTATCGAAAAAACCATATCCACACCAATAATTTGATAATACCCACCAAATTAAACTATATATGTCTCTGATACACTGAACAAAATCCATCCCCAAAACATAACACCATCGCGTCGCTGGAGCAGCGAAATAACATGTCATGAAACACATCAGAGAATATAAAAGGCACATCACGGAGCACCAGAGTGGTCAAGCAGTGCACACAGTACCAAAGGGTTTAGAGTGGAGTGGATCTACCACCAAGAATCCACCACCTCTGATATAATAACAATGAGCAATGCAACGAAGAAGATCAAATAAAGGGATGATATCTAAACAAATGTATATCGGAAATCCACCACCAATGATCATTGAGATATTCCATGAATCCCACATCACCAAATACACCATCATAGTGACATCTGAGGTGATGAGATCCAAAGCATATCAAGTGGTGAAAGTGGATAAGTTCTTCGACTAAGAGAGAGTAGTCCTGGATGGAAACATGAAGCATCAGAATCCACAACTAAGCTTCATGATCTGGAGAATAAATAACCTCCAAATTCCTTGTTGATGAGGATCCAACCATAAGGGTTGTCCCAATCAATCGAGATTGGATTAATTGAAATAATTTTATAGAGGAATCAGAGAAAACCCTAGAAGCGGGTACACACTTCTAGGTGAATTTAGTGTGATAGAAAATGTTTGTAGTTTATTTTGATATGTTAAGACAATAAATTATGTGTAGTTTGTGCTTCCATGTAAATATTCAAGCATGAATCTGAATTCTAAGGTACTATGAATGATCGAGCATAGTTTTTAATTATTATTTTTTTAAGATTGAAATGATTATGAAGTAGTTTAAATGAAAATATGAAATTATTGTATCATATAAATTCATCAAATCATTCCTTGAGTAACTTATGACATACATGAATGCATCCTTTATGAATATAACACCTAATAATTTTCAAAATGGTCAAAAATAGTATTAAATTCGTGGATTTTCTTATTAAGTGTGGAATAATAACTAAACAATTAAAAATGGGAAAATAAACATAGATTGTCATAAAAATCAATAAAAATCCCAAATAATTTATAAATTTTTGGAATTAACATGGCGGAAATTTTGTTCTTGTGGTTCTCAGAGTGGATAAAAGTATTTTTCAGTATGTAAAAAAGAATAATTAAGTAATCAAGATTGAGTAAATGAGATTGAATTATTATCTAGAGTTAAAATAATTTCCATTTGTATATTGATGAACTAAAAGAATAAACAATATAAAAATATAACTTTTAGGTGATCTAAATTATTAAATGTAACTTTTAATGACTAATATTCCTTTTGAATACTAAAATGAGGGTAAATTAATCAAAATAAAAAAATGTTGTTAGTTTTTTTAGATATTCAAGAAAATTATATTAGTGTTATTTCAAACCTATACTAATGAATTGTGTGTATATCTGAAATCCAAGACATTTAAAATAATCAAAAATTATTTTTAGGGATAAATATTTTTAATGTATCAAATTAGCATTAAATGATAAAAATTATCAAATTTAATGAAAATTTATGGAAATGATCCCTTAGAAATTATTGATTATACTAAAAAAATATTAAATATTTCAAATTCCCCAAGTAATAATTATTATTAAAAGTAAATTTTTATGATTTATAATCTTTTTTAACCAAGATATAATCCTAAAAAATAAAAATGAGAAACTGAGTTCAAATTTTTTTAAAGATTCTAGATAATTACCCTTGGGTTAATTTTCACATATTAAAATATATATTAATTATACATATGATATAAAAGGACTGATTAAATCAATATTTTAAGGATTGATATTTCTTTATTTGTTTGTAAAGTTCATAAAATGATTATAATTGAGTAAATAAGATTGTTTTGTACTTAAAATTCAAGACAATAACCCAAGACTCATTTACCAAATGTATAAATGAATCACATATGAATTTGAAACCCAAGGTGCTTAAATTGACTGAAAGAGAATTTTAAATATTAAATAATGAATGATTTATAGGATTAAGGAACTATGAATATTTAATAGATATTTTCATATTTTAGTTTTAGTTTTATATAATTAAATAGTACAACTTGATAAAAAATGTGTAAATAGTACTGGTTTATCATAAAATATTATAATAATTTCCCAAATTTCATTTTTAACACCAGGAAATGAATTTCCCATGAAACTGATGCCCAATCCACAATATCATAGATATACTAAATATTTTAATTAATAATTAAATATTAAATTTTCTTCGATGAATAAATTTTATAAATATTTTCAAGGGATTAAGGTTTAAATGACATGTTTCAGAAACTTTGAAGAAATGAATAGTTGAAAGGAACCAATATGATCTATGTGGTTACTAATAGGGGGAGGGGTGAATCAATGATCTTTTCTTTTAATAACTTCATTCTTATGAAATAAGGTTTTCCTCTTATTAAAGAGTTATTACTTTTCTAAAAATAATAAAATGATAATATTCCATAAGAACTCAAGAATTTACATGGTTGACTACTCAGTACGAGTAGATATTCCATAGCATGGTTTCAAAGTAATCCAATACCAAACAATACACTGGAAAACAATATTTTTATGAGGTTACAGTAAGCAAGAGGTATCCTTATGCTTCTGTAGAAATATTATCAATATAATTTTTCATGTGCTCTCCATAAATATTAAATATGATACAATGGTTTCTTAATAACTTTAAAAACCTTCACCAATAGTTTCATTATGATTTCACTATATTTCATACATGTATTCACTTTTAATATTATTTCCAAAATATTCTTCTTTAATTTATTTCCCAACAGCAGGAATAAAATTCCACCATGGACTTCTGTGTATAAAATTATTCATTCACTATTCTTTGAATTTCTCCGTCGGATTTTTTAATCTGTAAAATTCCATTCGGTGCCTTCTGATAATCAAAAAACTTCTTTACACTCTATCTGTATGATTCCACCCAATATAGAAGTTTTTCTAGTGAATTATTTATGCTTCCCCGGATCAACACATCTATACTCATTTCCAACTTCTTCTTCTTTAACCAAGATATTCTTTAGTTGGAAACATCCTACTCAATATAAAAAACCTACTCTTTATTTCACACTTAAACATAATTAATTACATAGACTATTAATTTTATAAAACATAGAATATTGAGATTTATAGTTTATTTAGGTCTTAAGAACATTATTTAAATATTTAAAACCTGAAATACAGATCTTTATAGAAAACTCTTTTACATGACCACAATTTTCCTTCGTACATAGCATTGCATGGGATAACTTGAGTACAATAATAATAAAAGGGTGAGGTATAAATCCAGTTAAGGGAGTAAATAAAGAATAATATGAATAATATAGTATATATTGGGAAATAGTCATATCAATGGATCATAAGAGAAACGTTAACATAAAGGCATGATATTGCATGATTAGCATAACATGAAAATGTGGCAATAACATTTAACATGATATTAGCATGAGCCAAGGCCCATTACACATGGATCATGATTAAACACTCATTTAACTTGAATTATAATTATTAAACCCTCATTTCACTTGACATATCATGATACAATTATTTACCTAATTCATTGAAGCGTTATCAGGGCACACCCTTCTTAATCATTTCATTTCAAGTATAATTGTGCCACATTGATCATATAACATGGATTCATTAAACATCATAATTTATTCCACGGTTAAGTAATGTAAAATTCATAAATAAAAATCTATAATCAATAAGTAAATGTTCATAAAGCTTAATACCCTTAATAAATAAATGGGCATGGTATTCACTACACAATGACTTTGTCTTGGAAAATTGCAGTGCAATTTCGGCAGCGTAACAGTGTGACATAAGAATTCATAAAATATTTTGATGAGAGTGGAAAGGGTGTATCATCATATTTACATGAAATGGAAAATTAATGGGTTTATATTGATACATTTCCCAACATATTTAATATATTTTATATTCATAAAAAAATAATTTATTGGATGTAAATGAGGAGAGAGAAATCCCTTACGGAATTTTTGTATGGTAACAGGTGTACATGGAGGAAATTAATGAGAGATAAAGGGTTATATCATCATTAAAACATAAGGAGTTCATATGGGGGAGGTTCAATATCATTCGCCCACATTTTTCATGAAATTAAAAGAGTATAACAATATAAATAAACTTCATCAAAAATGAGAATGGAAGAAATCCATTACATGGAAGTGTGATTGGAAAGTCCTGGGAGAGAATTGAGAGAGGATTTTTTGGAGCTTGGGGAACCTTGATATGATTCTAGAGAGATAAGGGAAGATTTTGGTCAAGCTCCAAAGGCTTTGAGTGAAGAGGAAGTGGGAGCTTGGGTGGGTTTATATAGGAAAAGAGAGGGAATTCTTTATTTTTTAGGTTTTGGAAAACACATTAAACTAATCCAAACGGCAAACCAACCCATGGGTTTTCCCAGGGTATTTTCTAAATGGGAGTGTAAAACATTATTTTATAATTGAAATTAAAGAACTTCTTAAAATATTAGGCTTTCTTATGTGGAGGTGAGTCATACTCTCAAGGAATAAATTTTAAGAGGTTAAAATATTTTAAAAGCCATGGAGGGTCAACTAAAGATTTTTAAAATAAATCAAAAAACATAAAATCACACTATTTTAATTGTAAAACATATATTAGTTGGATATACCATTTATATAATTTTATTACATCACTATTGGGTCATTATGATGTCATAAAGAACATTATATATTTAAACGGTGTTTAATTTTTACCCTTAGATTCAACTATCTTAGAAAATTATGAAAAAATACTTGTTAGTAATTTCGATATCCATAATCCAAAAAAATATTCATTTTATCTATTTTTTTTTAAAAATAATTGAATTTTAAATTATAAAATAAAAGTTTTCATTAAATAAAAATTCATGGGGTTTGACAAAAATGGTTTGCAAACCATTATAAAAATTACAATTGTATTCATAAAAAATATGAAATCATTTATATTTAATAAAAAGTAATTTAGTAACAATATTTTATTAAAATATAATTTAATTCATAATTCAATTCATCAAAATATATTTCTTAATTTAATATTAACCAAATAATATCATTTGTTCTATAAAAACCATTTACAAAGTAACAATAATAAAATGAATGTATTTTATTTATTATATACAAAAATAATGCACATAATCATAGTGCTAAGGGATTATTACATAACCCCTTATAACACCTGCATATGACCTAAGGGTAAGGTGTGCGATGGTGATAGACTCTTAGAGTGGATCTGATAACAATACTCGGGTGGTAATATCTATCAACTTCTACTTCTCCCATAGGCGGTTCGGTTCGAGCTTAATGTGTTGAATCTCATACCAGTCTTGGTCAAGAGTGCAGCCCAGTGATTCCACCTCATTTCTAAGCTCTGACAGATGGGATTCATTCAAAGCAATTCTACTAAATGAGGTCATCACTTCCTTTATCTGAGTAAATTGGATTTTTTTAATCCCTATAGTTATACTAATCATGTGATTACTGTTCAATAGCTATGTTAGCAATGATAACAATTCTTAACGGTATTTTGAAATCCAAAATCATAAAACCAAATAAGGGAATATGTTATGTAAACATTTTACATAATAATACATTTAATTAAATCCAAATTAATTTGTATTAATAAAATTTTGCGTCGTTACAATATTCCCCCCCTAAGAAATTTCACCCTCGAAATTTTCTTTTCCAATACTAAAACAGATGCAGGTAACTCAACTTCATTACTTCATCTTATTCCCACATTGATTCATCAAACTTTTCTTTTCTCCATAACACATTCATGATGGGCATTGTCTTATTTTGTAGAACTTTTTCCCTATGATATAAGATCCTCAACGGATTCTCTTTATAAGAGAGTTCATTCTCCAATGGTACCACCTCTGTATTGAGTACATGCGATGGGTCGGGTATGTACTTACTCAAGAGTGATATAGGGAATACATCTTGTACTTGAGATAAGTTCGGTGGGAGTTCTAGTCAGTATACCACTACTCCATTGCGATAAAGGATATCAAAAGGGATGATTTAACTTGTACTAAGATTTAACTTCTTCCCAAATCTCATAACTCACTTCCATGGTGATATGAGGAGAAATACCATGTCTTCGACATCAAAATCTAGGTCTCATCGACAATTATCAGCATAGCTCTTTTGTCGACTCTAAGTATATTTAATGTTTTTTTGGATGGTCTTAACCTTATCCACCATTTCTTCAGCCATTTCTGGACCTAGGAGATTTCACTCCCAAACATCATCCCAACATGCCAGTATTTTGCACCTCTTCACATAAAGGGATTTATAAGGATCTATTTGGTTGCTTGAGTGGAAATTGTTGTTGTAAAAGAACTCAACTAGAGGGAGATATTGATCTCATCCTCCTTTGAAGTCCATTGAGCATGATCTCAACATGTCCTCATCTGTATGGATAGTCCTCTCAGATTGGCCATCACTTTGAAGATGATAAGTCGTACTGAAGTTTAACTCGGTATTCAGAGCATGTTGAAGACTCTTCCAAAACATAGAGGTGAATCTTGGATCTCGATCGTATATAATCGATAGTGGTACTCCATGAAGCTGTACCACATCTATGATGTATATCTATGTCTGTTGATCTTATTTGAAATACTCCCAAATTGCAATGAAGTGTGTAGTCATTGTAAGATGATCCACAACAACCTAGATAGCATTTTTTCCTTTAGATATTTTCAGAAGTCCGATGAAAAAGTACATGGTGATATTCTCCCATTTCCATGCTAGTATGGGTAATGATTTTATCATCCCCTTATACTTCTACATCTCAGCCTTCACTTGCTGACATACCAGGAACATTGATGTATACTTAGCGATCTCTTTTTCGTGTTATCCCGAAAATAATTCACCTGGAGATCTCGATAAATTTTTGTGTTTCCTAGGTGAATGTAGAAATTTTAACTATGTGCATCATCCAAAAGTTATTTCTTTAACTCTGGATTTTATAGAACACATAGTCTTGAACTAAATCTCACAGTTCCTTCTTCATTAACATTGAGCTTTGAAGATTTACCTTTTCTGGTAGTTTCCACTTGCTTCTTAATTCCCACATCATCATCTTGAGAATCCTTTAAAACTTCCAAAATATAAGGTTGATAAATCATTTGTTAAAGGATTGATTATGTTCCCTTCTTTATGATTCCCATTTCCATCTTCATCAAATCTATAAAGATTGGATCCTTTTCAATTCTCATCCTTGATATAATCTTTGGGTTTTTTCAACATAGAGAATATAACACCTTGTTTGGTTTCCCAGGGTGGTAATGGATTGAGAAGTCATATTCTATGATCAGCTCTAACCATCTTCATTGGTGCATATTCAACTCTTTCTATTTTATTATATAATTTAGTCTTTTTTATCCGTGTATATTTCACACTTCTCCCTGAAAAGGTAATGCTTCCAATTTTAACACAAGATGATTACTGCAGCCAACTCTAGATCATTTTTTGGATAGTTTTTCTCATGAAATTTCAATTACCTTGAATCGTAGGAAATGACTTTGTCATTTTTCATTAACACATAGCCCAAACCCTTCTTCGAAGAATCATTAAATACCACGAAAAGATCTCCACGTGTGGGTAATGTGAGAATGGGCGCAGTGATAGGCCTCCTTTTCAACTCCTTAAAGCTCTCTTCAGATTCATCACTCCAAGAAAACTTTACTCCCTTTTGAGTTATCTTGGTAAAAGGGTTTGAAAATCATGATAATTTTCTCACAAATCAGAGATAATATCTAGAAAACCCCAGGAATCTATGGATATCAGTTACCGATGTTGGCCTTGTAACACCCCAAGATTTCATAGTGTGTTATTTCTTCAAAATAATTCAATAACTTGCACTACACGCAACACCGAGTTCAATCACACCATGAATTACAAAAAAAAATCCATTCAAAAGAGGTTATGAATAGTATTATCTAAATTTTAAACTTTATATAATCCTTATAATTTTAGAATCCATATTATGAGTTTCTTAGATATAATGCAAGAACAAATTCATTTTCATTATTGCACTTTTATCAACTTTTAATAGTGAACCCTTTTTAAATACAATATTTTAAACTTTTTGACTAAATGGGGACATCAAAAAAAAAATTAAAATGAAATATCCCAAGCTTCCACGGTACGCTTTCCTTCGAATAATGCGATAGCGTGTGTTGTACGCAACCTCGAGTTCTAACACACACCACAACTAATTAAACTAGCCGTTGTAAATAGTAATACCTACTTTTTGAAATCATATATATTTTATATTTCAAAATGGACTTCATTTTTGGATTCGGAATATCGAAATTATCCTAGGGTGAAATTTTGGTACTTTTCGGATAACTTTTATATTTTGATGAATAGTGAAAATTACTAAATTTTAATTAAAAACAACTTTTTTAATCAAAATAATTAATAGTGATAAATTATGAATTTGAGTGGTTTTAAAGTATATTTAGAATATATTTTTACCATTCAATTTAATGTTTATCATTGGACATAATTTTACAATTAAACCGAACATAAACAAGTGTCAATCTTTTGATAGTTATTATCTCTTAAAAACACGCTTTTTATTTTGACAGCGGGATTTAATTTTAAATTAATTTCTGCCACTTCTGTGTTTTGAATTTAGGAAAATGGATTCCATATTTGGAATCAGGATGTTCAAATTGTGTAAATAGGTAACTTTTATTTTTATACATTTTGAATAATTACTGCGGTAAATATTTTATTTACCATGGTTAAAGGGTAAATCCGGTAAATAAGGGTTAAAAAATAATATTATAATATTACAAAATTACCCTAAAACGTGTCCTAACCTTATTGGTGGACACATACCCGACCATGGGCATCCTTGGGTCAATTTGGGGACCCCTTGGAGCCACTTGTATGTGGTAGGGACACATTATATTAATAAAGTTAAAATAAAAATAAAAATGGCATAAGCTTACATCTTTTAGAAGAACAATTTTTACATAGGGTTATACATGTTGGATTTTCGATTATAAATATTCATTAGAAATCTAAAAAGATTTCCTACATAATTATATTTTATTTATAATTTTTAGACATTAAATAATTTATTTAATTTATGACATAATGATGATGCAGTAATTACTATAATAGTGAAAAATTAAAATAATTGATATTATAAATACCCAAATAAATATAATATGAAACTTTTAATGAATTAAACTAATTTTCTAGGATAATATGATATATTGGGATTGATTTAATTGACTTTGTTCGAAGTAATCAATCTGTTATGAGTTTCACAAAAATCAACTATTGAATAGTGTCAAAATTGACATAAAAGAGTTCTTAAAACAAATATTATATTATTAATTGATATTAAATTCCTAAAAATCTAAGGTTCGGCCAAGAGACTTATATTATGATAGGTTAATCATTAATGGACCACTTGGGGGTCGCTTGGATGTATATAGTAAGTTTATTAACCATATTATATAAAAATACAAAGAGACATTGTAAAAGTGAAACTAATTAACTTAGAGTTAATACTTAAAGATAAGGTTAATATAAGTACCCAAAGCTGTCTAAATTCTATTGGATGAGTTGTTTTCGACCTATCCCCACCTCATACTTTGAATAGTCAACTTTGGAGCCTTTGGAAACCGAATATGAATTTATTATAAATTAATATTTCTAGCTTTTCCAAAGGTGCCCCTCACCCCTCTTATAAAAGGGCACTCCTCCTTCTCATTTCCTCACACCTCTCAAGCCACTTGGCTCGTCCAAACTCTGCCCAACTAAGCTCCCCACATCCCTCTCCTCCTCCTTGAAGCTTCCCCTTAGGCAGAAAGCATTTCAAGAAGTCCTTTGGTTCCAACCAAAGTGAGTTACCTAAATTAAAGGTAACAATTTCTCTTAAAGTATCTTCATTTATTTTGCTTCTCCAACCCCAAAAATCTTTTTATTTCCTTTCTTTTGTAACAACACCAGTATCCTAAATATACTAGTATGTTGTTATAAGAAGGATTCAAACTACACATACACACAACTCCATCTAATGGATGATGAACATAATGTTTCTGTGGATGGCAAACTAACGCCTCACGAAACGATGATTGTTCAAATACATCTTACCACCTCTCATGGTGGCCATTATGATGGCACTGTAATTAAATATGATATTAATGATATATATTTTATATATAAGCTTCTGTAATTCCATTTTATTTCATTCCATTATTCGTTTCATGTTGTATATACATAAGATAATTTCATTTGAGGAAGTGCGGACTACCGCCCCCTTAAAATGATATGACTCGTTCATACCACACATGGAACGTATAAAGGATGGTGTTAATGAACTTAAGTAACATATATAAAATATTATATTATACTGGAATAGTAATATACCTATGTATCATTTGGATTTGATTCTTTTAAAATAAAAATTAAATGGAAGAAGTGTTCGTGCGTACGTACGGACTACCGTCTCCACGAACGCGATGAGATTCATTCTCCATCGTATCCATTCAAGTATAATTACCATTTAATGATTTAAAAATGATGTTCAAGGACTTGATATCATTCTGGATATGAATAAGATACAACAAACATGACTTATGTAACAAAATATATAAAAGAAAATGAGTAAGTTAACACCCGAAACGACGATAATTCTAAGATATTATTAACAAATCAATGTTAAAAGATCATATATGATATCATATTAATATATATGATTCTTGTATAATTTAATAACAATTATTTCACCATTATACAGGGAGTTAACCTACCCCAACCAAGGAAAAGTACAAGGTAAGGGTTATTTCACAATCTCTTCATTATCCGAGGTTGTTTATACGTAATAATCTGCTGGGATCTCTTTATCATCCACATCCATGTTTTCTTAAAAATGTATTTCAAAACATTTTTACTATTTACAAGAATATGGGTTAAATTAATTTATACCCTTGTTTGACTTTTTATAAGAGGTTTATAAAGGAATCTTTCCGTCGTTTTCAAAACAAGGTCCTTTTTAACCTTTTCGACAGAATTGAGGTAAGAATGTTTTTTTTAACTTATACGGCGGGTGCGGTTATTTTACGCCGTTATAAAATCTTCAAAGCTTTCCTTACAAGCTTATAAGAATATTTTCAAAGAAAATGTTTTATTTTATATTGATCTTAAATGATTTCAAAATAAAAGGAGATATTTCTTTAAAAAGAATTTTGATTTCATCTATGTCAACATCCTTTGATGAATTTTAAGATTATTTGAAGTTGATTTATTATGATACAAAACTTCTATATTGTATTGAAGGTTTTGTGATATGTTTGACTATGGATGTGCTATTTTTATACCATTCATAGTTTATGGTGAAATTATTGACATTTCGTATGCTAGTTTTAATACGAATGTTTATGTTATATTTAAACCTTTTCATATGGGAATGCATTGGACTTAATAAGTGACGGGTGGAGCCCGCTATAGCTCCTCGATGCATCGGTAGGTCTCATGAGACAAACTAGTGTCTTGGCACAAGGCCTTGACAAAATCTTATTTGTAGTCTTGGCACGAGGCCTTGGCTATGTGGTTATGATAGTCTGGCATTATGCATTCCAACATTATGAAAGTGGTTATTGATATTGCATGTGAATATTCGATTAGTAGAATATCCATGTGAACAAGTAAATGGCATCATTTCATTTTACTTTTGCCATACTAAGTTGGAGTTCAATTTTAAAAGGCTTTTGTTTTAGTAATTCATTGCCTTAAATGTTTATGCTTATTTTTGAATGTTCCGCTATATTGTTATCCTTACTGGGCATTTGAGCTCACCCCTTTTTTATGTTTTATTTTTCCCAGGTAGTGAAGAAGTAAATTATGAATGACTTGCAGGGATATTATGAGGGGTTAATAGTGTGGATATCAAGACTTTGTTGTTGTAGTAGTTTTTCACTTTGAAATGTAATGTAAAACTTTATGATTATATATAGTGTTTCCAAGGCTACTAAACCAATCGGTCTTTCGGGATTTGATCTTTCTTGTGATCATGCCAATGTTACGAAGTAATGCACCGACTCCGGGTAGCTGGGGTCGGGGCGTTACAGTTGGTATCAGAGGAAGTTTAGTACAAACCTTGGAAACTAGATTTAGATAAACTCTGATTAGAGCACGTAGACCTAAGATGAACTTTGAGGATTAGTATAGAAGAACTTCCTAGAATTTTGGTATTGTAGAGATTTTGTGAGTTTTCCGAGAAATACATCCCTGTCTGGATACGAGCAGGTAGAGGCGGCTCTGGCACAGATGTACCAAGGGGTAAAACCCGAAAACACCGCTTTGAGCTAGGCTCGAACGGGAACTGGTGCACGACAACGGGCCTTGCTGCACTCTTGGTTACGACACTCCCGGGGGATATGCTTAGGATAACTCTCATTTTCTTTACAAATCATTATGAAGGGTTTATGAGTATATACTTCCTCAAAGAAAACATTTTTATGATTATGGATTATATCCATAAATAGTTCAATTTATGTTAAGTGTTTTATAAGTATGGGATTATCTATTTTGATTCATAAACTGATCTAGATTATGCCATTGTTTAGAAATGGCGCCCAGTAGAAGTAATGAGGACTCCAGCAATGCACATGATCCAAAGAGAAGGAAGGATCATATCTTTCATGGTCTTAAGCTAGAATTTATAAGAGAAATAGTCTCCCATGTATTATCATCATATGAAGAAATAATATCATGTGTTGATAAGATAAGTAAAGAGTTTACTGAGTCCTATGGCTTTGAAGGGAATCAAGAGAAGAAAAGGATGGAAGAGAGAAAGATGGATAAAGGGAAAAGGGAAAAAAAGAATTTTCCCATATGTGGTAACTGTGGAAAGAAACACCCTGGAACTTGCCTGAAAGGAATGGGAGTTTGTTATAAGTGTGGAGGAAAAGGGCACAAAGTACGTGACTGCAAGGGTAAGAAAATGGTTTCAAATGTACAATGCTTCATTTGCAAGGAGTTTGGACACTACGCGAACCTATGTCCCAGTCATCAGAATATGCCGCAAATGATGTTATTGGATAATAATCAAGTTATGATACTACCACAGATGAAGAGGAATGATTAGAGTTCTTATGTTGATTATGTCAACTGAGTGTTGTATCAACAATGTACTTGTTATAATAATTATGGAGTATATAAGGATTGTACTGCAGTACTATTTCATTAAGGACTTGAGATTGTGTGGAACAAAGAAAAGTGACTCAATAGCAGAATAAATTTTTGGAAAATATATGGTTAAGAGAATGATAAATCATAATATAGTTCTGATACTGAGGTAGTGATTTTGGAATAATATGTGATTGTTTTGGATAAATTATATTGGATATTCTTGACTACCTTGGAACTGATTAATGATTTGGGGTTTAAAACATTTTTGGATTAATGAAGTATATCCAGCTTTCTATATGGAATAAGGGAGCATGAATGTAATCAATAAGGAATATGGTAATTCGGGATGTTTCAGTGTATTAAAAGAATACATGATGAAGGTATTCATATGCTATTACGGGGTAAAAAGGATCTATATTATGTTTACCTTCCTTATAAATGTTGGACTGTGAGTTTGGACAGAAGTATTTTGGATAGTTCTAGTTTGGATTATTTTGGATTACCATAAAAGGAAAACCCGGAGGTCGGGCGGCAACCTGTCGCGTCCGGCAAGGCTGCGTGACTTGAACCCGCAACCGAAGGGCGACAAGGGTGTATCACCTACCACTGGCCCACGAGATGTCCTGGATTAAATAATGTAGTTTTTATTAAAAGATCTTGTAGATGAATTATAAATTCGTTTATTTTGGAACCCTATACGAATAGTGTAAATAGAATTTTTACGTTCTATTATCTTTTAGAGTGAAAGATGAGTTTGTGGTAGAAATTTATTAATGGATAAAACTCTAATTATAAAGTAAGTATATCTCCTTATGATCTTATCCAATCTCATAAATAAATTCCTCAACATTAATAAAAGGAACTTAGAACAAAAATGTTGTCCTAGATGGTACCTTAAATCATCACTAATTTATGGCTTTGGGATTTTTGGCCTTTTCATAGCCATGTTCTCTACCACTCTCCATCAGATAATTGATGGTTAGATTTCTCCTCCATATCCATATTTTCCTACATGGAACCCTAGTATGTGTTATGTTCGGTAATCTTCATACTTTCCACCCTTTGTTTAAAATAGAGGCCTCATTAATTCATTTTTCGATGTGGGATTTCAACTATGATATTTTGAAACGTCAAAAATGTGTTATCCTAATACCCTATGTTTTGTTGAACCGATGGTATTTCAAATCATCATAGATTGATGAATTTAAGGACCTCAATTTTACACTTGTTTGTGATTGATGACCTCAATCAATACCTATAAATATTTACGTTTTTCCTCCAATTATATGTCTCTAATTGCCACCAATGTTCTCCTAATCGAGATCATAATTTGGTGGTAACCCTTTCATTTCTCTTTTCCTCATATTAAGACTAAATTTTAGTAACCCAATTTCCGATGTGGGTTTTCCCACAAAGATATTTTCTATTTTCAACCTTTTATTTTCGAAGAACAATTTCAAATTGCGAGGACGCAATTTATTGAAGGAGGGGAGAATGTAACACCCCAAGATTTCATAGTGTGTTATTTCTTCAAAATAATTCAATAACTTGCACTACACGCAACACCGAGTTCAATCACACCATGAATTACAAAAAAAAAATCCATTCAAAAGAGGTTATGAATAGTATTATCTAAATTTTAAACTTTATATAATCCTTATAATTTTAGAATCCATATTATGAGTTTCTTAGATATAATGCAAGAACAAATTCATTTTCATTATTGCACTTTTATCAACTTTTAATAGCGAACCCTTTTTAAATACAATATTTTAAACTTTTTGACTAAATGGGGACATCAAAAAAAAATTAAAATGAAATATCCCAAGCTTCCACGGTACGCTTTCCTTCGAATAATGCGATAGCGTGTGTTGTACGCAACCTCGAGTTCTAACACACACCACAACTAATTAAACTAGCCGTTGTAAATAGTAATACCTATTTTTTGAAATCATATATATTTTATACTTCAAAATGGACTTCATTTTTGGATTCGGAATATCGAAATTATCCTAGGGTGAAATTTTGGTACTTTTCGGATAACTTTTATATTTTGATGAATAGTGAAAATTACTAAATTTTAATTAAAAACAACTTTTTTAATCAAAATACTTAATAGTGATAAATTATGAATTTGAGTGGTTTTAAAGTATATTTAGAATATATTTTTACCATTCAATTTAATTTTTATCATTGGACATAATTTTACAATTAAACCGAACATAAACAAGTGTCAATCTTTTGATAGTTATTATCTCTTAAAAACACGCTTTTTGTTTTGACAGCGGGATTTAATTTTAAATTAATTTCTGCCACTTCTGTGTTTTGAATTTAGGAAAATGGATTCCATATTTGGAATCAGGATGTTCAAATTGTGTAAATAGGTAACTTTTATTTTTAGACATTTTGAATAATTACTGCGGTAAATATTTTATTTACCATGGTTAAAGGGTAAATCCGGTAAATAAGGGTTAAAAAATAATATTATAATAATACAAAATTACCCTAAAACGTGTCCTAACCTTATTGGTGGACACATACCCGACCATGGGCATCCTTGGGTCAATTTGGGGACCCCTTGGAGCCACTTGTATGTGGTAGGGACACATTATATTAATAAAGTTAAAATAAAAATAAAAATGGCATAAGCTTACATCTTTTAGAAGAACAATTTTTACATAGGGTTATACATGTTGGATTTTCGATTATAAATATTAATTAGAAAGCTAAAAAGATTTCCTACATAATTATATTTTATTTATAATTTTTAGACATTAAATAATTTATTTAATTTATGACATAATGATGATGCAGTAATTACTATAATAGTGAAAAATTAAAATAATTGATATTATAAATACCCAAATAAATATAATATGAAACTTTTAATGAATTAAGCTAATTTTATAGGATAATATGATATATTGGGATTGATTTAATTGACTTTGTTCGAAGTAATCAATCTGTTATGAGTTTCACAAAAATCAACTATTGAATAGTGTCAAAATTGACATAAAAGAGTTCTTAAAAAAAATATTATATTATTAATTGATATTAAATTCCTAAAAATCTAAGGTTCGGCCAAGAGACTTATATTATGATAGTTTAATCATTAATGGACCACTTGGGGGTCGCTTGGATGTATATAGTAAGTTTATTAACCATATTATATAAAAATACAAAGAGACATTGTAAAAGTGAAACTAATTAACTTAGAGTTAATACTTAAAGATAAAGTTAATATAAGTACCCAAAGCTGTCTAAATTCTATTGGATGAGTTGTTTTCGACCTATCCCCACCTCATACTTTGAATAGTCAACTTTGGAGCCTTTGGAAACCGAATATGAATTTATTATAAATTAATATTTCTAGCTTTTCCAAAGGTGCCCCTCACCCCTCTTATAAAAGGGCACTCCTCCTTCTCATTTCCTCACACCTCTCAAGCCACTTGGCTCGTCCAAACTCTGACCAACTAAGCTCCCCACATCCCTCTCCTCCTCCTTGAAGCTTCCCCTTAGGCAGAAAGAATTTCAAGAAGTCCTTTGGTTCCAACCAAAGTGAGTTACCTAAATTAAAGGTAACAATTTCTCTTAAAGTATCTTCATTTATTTTGCTTCTCCAACCCCAAAAATCTTTTTATTTCCTTTCTTTTGTAACAACACCAGTATCCTAAATATACTAGTATGTTGTTATAAGAAGGATTCAAACTACACATACACACAACTCCATCTAATGGATGATGAACATAATGTTTCTGTGGATGGCAAACTAACGCCTCACGAAACGATGATTGTTCAAATACATCTTACCACCTCTCATGGTGGCCATTATGATGGCACTGTAATTAAATATGATATTAATGATATATATTTTATATATAAGCTTCTGTAATTCCATTTTATTTCATTCCATTATTCGTTTCATGTTGTATATACATACGATAATTTCATTTGAGGAAGTGCGGACTACCGCCCCCTTAAAATGATATGACTCGTTCATACCACACATGGAACGTATAAAGGATGGTGTTAATGAACTTAAGTAACATATATAAAATATTATATTATACTGGAATAGTAATATACCTATGTATAATTTGGATTTGATTCTTTTAAAATAAAAATTAAATGGAAGAAGTGTTCGTGCGTACGTACGGACTACCGTCTCCACGAACGCGATGAGATTCATTCTCCATCGTATCCATTCAAGTATAATTACCATTTAATGATTTAAAAATGATGTTTAAGGACTTGATATCATTCTGGATATGAATAAGATACAACAAACATGACTTATGTAACAAAATATATAAAAGAAAATGAGTAAGTTAACACCCGAAACGACGATAATTCTAAGATATTATTAACAAATCAATGTTAAAAGATCATATATGATATCATATTAATATATATGATTCTTGTATAATTTAATAACAATTATTTCACCATTATACAGGGAGTTAACCTACCCCAACCAAGGAAAAGTACAAGGTAAGGTTTATTTCACAATCTCTTCATTATCCGAGGTTGTTTATACGTAATAATCTGCTGGGATCTCTTTATCATCCACATCCATGTTTTCTTAAAAATGTATTTCAAAACATTTTTACTATTTACAAGAATATGGGTTAAATTAATTTATACCCTTGTTTGACTTTTTATAAGAGGTTTATAAAGGAATCTTTCCGTCGTTTTCAAAACAAGGTCCTTTTTAACCTTTTCGACAGAATTGAGGTAAGAATGTTTTTTTAACTTATACGGCGGGTGCGGTTATTTTACGCCGTTATAAAATCTTCAAAGCTTTCCTTACAAGCTTATAAGAATATTTTCAAAGAAAATGTTTTATTTTATATTGATCTTAAATGATTTCAAAATAAAAGGAGATATTTCTTTAAAAAGAATTTTGATTTCATCTATGTCAACATCCTTTGATGAATTTTAAGATTATTTGAAGTTGATTTATTATGATACAAAACTTCTATATTGTATTGAAGGTTTTGTGATATGTTTGACTATGGATGTGCTATTTTTATACCATTCATAGTTTATGGTGAAATTATTGACATTTCGTATGCTAGTTTTAATACGAATGTTTATGTTATATTTAAACCTTTTCATATGGGAATGCATTGGACTTAATAAGTGACGGGTGGAGCCCGCTATAGCTCCTCGATGCATCGGTAGGTCTCATGAGACAAACTAGTGTCTTGGCACAAGGCCTTGACAAAATCTTATTTGTAGTCTTGGCACGAGGCCTTGGCTATGTGGTTATGATAGTCTGGCATTATGCATTCCAACATTATGAAAGTGGTTATTGATATTGCATGTGAATATTCGATTAGTAGAATATCCATGTGAACAAGTAAATGGCATCATTTCATTTTACTTTTGCCATACTAAGTTGGAGTTCAATTTTAAAAGGCTTTTGTTTTAGTAATTCATTGCCTTAAATGTTTATGCTTATTTTTGAATGTTCCGCTATATTGTTATCCTTACTGGGCATTTGAGCTCACCCCTTTTTTATGTTTTATTTTTCCCAGGTAGTGAAGAAGTAAATTATGAATGACTTGCAGGGATATTATGAGGGGTTAATAGTGTGGATATCAAGACTTTGTTGTTGTAGTAGTTTTTCACTTTGAAATGTAATGTAAAACTTTATGATTATATATAGTGTTTCCAAGGCTACTAAACCAATCAGTCTTTCAGGATTTGATCTTTCTTGTGATCATGCCAATGTTACGAAGTAATGCACCGACTCCGGGTAGCTGGGGTCGGGGCGTTACAGGCCTCATCTATCCATTAAATGCATCTGTCTGGGAGGGATCCACAAATTTCCAATTTCTTATGATGATATAACCCAAGAATGAGACCATGTTCAACTACAACACACACTTTCTGTACTTTTTATAGAACTTCTCCTTTCTTAAGGTCTCTATTATAGTGCTTAGATGCTTCTCATGCTCCTCCTCGGTTTTGGAGTATATTAGAAAATCATCTATAAATACTACCAAATATTTGTCGTTGTAATCTCTAAAGACTCTATTAATCATGTCCATGTGGATTGATAAAGCATTAGTGAGTCTTAATGGCATTAATATGAAATCATAGTGCCTGTATCTTGTATGAAAAGTAGTTTTAGAGATATCTTCTTTAATGACCCAAACATGTATCAATGAAAATTACTCATAATCTAATTAAATGTATTATTATGTAAAATAGTTATATAATATAGGCACTTTTTTGCCTTTATTATTTTTAATTATAAATTACCATTAATAATTTTTACCGTTGCTAATATAGTCGTTGAACAGTGATAAATTGATTAGTATAAATATAAGGCTTTATCAAATCCAATTTACTCAGACAAATGAAGTGATGGCCTCATCTAGTAGAATTTCTCCATACGAAGCCCATTTTTTGGAGCTCGGAATAGAGGTGGCATCATTGGGATTCACTTTTGACCAAGCCCAATCTAAGCTTCAACACGTTATGGTCGAGCGGAACCTCTTATGAGAGAAGTGGAAGTTGACAGAGATTACCACCAAAGTGATGTTATTAGAGCCACCCCAAGAGTCTACCACCATCTCACACCTTACCCTTAGGTTATATGTGGGTGTTATAAGGGGTTATGTAACAAGACATTATCACTATGATTATGTGAATTATTTTTGTATATAATAAATAATATACATTCATTTTATTATTTTTACTTTGTAAATTATTTTTAAATTGAAAATAGTATTTTTAGTTAATATTCAATTAAGAAATCTATTTTGATGAATTAATGGATTTTTTAAATAAATAATATTTTTATAAAATATTATTCCTAAATTAATTTTCATAAATTATAAATGATCATATAATTTTTATGAATACAATTGTGATTTTTATTAAGGTATGAAAGCCGTTTGTTAACAAAACCAATTATTTTTTCATAAATGTTAGTTTTTATTTTATTTTTTAAATCACATATTTAAAATTTTATTTAGATAAAATGAATATTATTTTTGGAATCAAAATGTCGAAATTATTCAATAGTTAATTTTTCAAAAATTTCTGAGAAAAGAAATTTTTTGGCAAAAAATTAAATATCGTTTAATTATATAATGTGTTTTATGACATCCAAATGACCTAATAGTGATGTAATCAAATACATTAAATATTTTTTTCGGCTAATATATTTTTACCATTAAAATAATGTAATTTTAGGTTTGTTTTTTTATTTTACAAAGTAATAGTGGACCCTCCAATGCTTATAAAATACTTTGGCCTTTTAAAATGTTTTTCTCGAGAGTGTGACTCACCTCCACATAAGAAAGCCTAATATTTTAAGAAGTTAGGACATTGTTCTTATACAAGAATTTTTTCCACACCACTTTGAAAAAACCATGGGCAAAAACCATGGGTTGGTTTGTGGTTTTGATTAGTTTAATTTTTAGTGTCCAAAACCTAAATAATAAAGAATTCCCTTCCTTTTCCTATATAATCCCACCCAAGATCCCAATTACACTTCACTCAAAGCCATTCTATATGTACCAAAATGTTCCCCAATATCTCTATAATCTTCCTAAACCACCCCAAGCTCCCAAGAAGATTCTCTCAAGCCTCTCCCAAGCCTTTGGAATCACACTCCCAAGTAAGGGATTCCTTCCTTTCTCTATTTATCTAAGTTTCTTAATATTGATATGACCTTTTATTTTAAATTATGAATGTTGGGGTATAATTTTTCACCTCCCTTATAATGTCCTCTTTATGTTTTAATGATTATATACTCCTTTCTATCTCATCTATATCTTTCATGTATACCTGTTACCAAGACGAGATTCTGTATGGGATTTCTTCCTTTCTCAATTTTGTCCAAATTTATTTAAGTTGTTATGCCCTTTTTCTTTCAATTAAAAATTTTGGGGTATAATTTCACACCTCCCCCATAATTCTATCCATATGTTTGAATATATGCGATACCTCTTTATCTCTCATTATTTCCTCCCATGCACACCCATAACCATGTCGAAATTCTGTAAGATATTTATCTCTTCTAATTTACATTCAAGTAATTATTTTGTATTATGAATCTGAATTCCATTTGATATTATGGTACATGTATCTATATGACCCACATAATTCCAATTTCATATACATATGATGATACACCCCTTTATATCTCATCAACCATTTTTATGAATTCTTATTCCATGTCGTTATGCTACTAAAATTGCACCACAGTTTTCCAAGCTGAACTCAATATGTAGTGAATACCTTGTCCATTTCCCGATAAAGGGTATTCAACTTAATGCACATTTACATATCAATTATACAGTTTCATGTATAAAGTCCTCATTAATTTATCATGGAATAAATTATGATGTTTAATGGATCCATGTAATATGATCCATGTGGCACATTTATGCATGAAATGTAATGATTAAGAAGGGTGTGCCCAGATAGCACTACAATGCATTGGGTAAAGATTAGTATCATGATATATCAAGTTAAATGAGGTATTACTGATGAAAATTCAAGTTCAATGAGAGTTTACTCATGATCCATGTGAAATGAGCAATGGATCATGTTAATACCATGTTAAGTGTTGTTGCCACATTTCTATGTTATTATAATCATGTTATATCATGCCTTTGTGTTCATGTTTATTTTATTCTCCATTGATATACCTATTTCCTAACATGTATTTTATTCTTCATGATATGCCTTTTTTAATCCCTTACTAGGCTTTATAGCTCACCCTTTTCTTATGCTTGTCCTCAGGTTATCCCATTCAATGCTAAGTACGACGGAATGTAGTGGTCATGCAAAAGAAAATTTTCAATAAAGATGTTGTGTTTCATGTTTTAAGTCATTATTTAATGTTCCTAAGCCCAAAATACACTAGACATATCGATATTATATGTTGTATCAAGAGAATATTTTATATAATAAGTCATGTTTAAGTGTGTAATAAAAAGAGAGGTTGTTATAGTTGGCATCAGAGGATATGTTTAGTAATTTTTGGGATTAAGATTAGAAAACCCTAGTGAAAGCCTTAGGGATAATAATAAGTATAATAAAAACATCCATAAGTTTTGGTGAATTTTTAGTAAGTGGTTTATCAATAAAATACATCAATGTCTAGATACAAGCAGGTAGAGGTGGCTCTGGAATAGATGTACCTAGAGTGAAAACTCTGACAAGGAGTTTCAGGCTTGACCTGGGGTATCCTGGTGTAGGACAATGGCCATTGCTACACTCTTGGTTATGACACTCCTGGGGGATATTCTTTGATAAATTCACAAGCTTTTATAAACCATTGTTGAGGGTATAAAAAAATACCTACAAATAAATTTTGGGAACTAGATTATGGAAAACATAGATTGAAACCTATAGATTCATAAGTTAAGGAAATAAAATTTATTTATAAGTCATATGTTTTTTTCCTTAGGTTAACCTTTATTTGTTACCCATGAATTTCCTTTTATTCCAACCAATGGCCAGTAATAGGAGGACACATGCTAACAATCAATTCGAAGATCAATTTGATGATTGTTCTAATGACATGCCTAAGCCAATGAGAGCAAGAATCATGAAATTTTTCATGATACTCTCTTAGTTAACTCTTGATTTGAATACACTAATGGGTTAAGAGTAACGTTCAACCACCTCCCCCCTAAGAAAGAATGAGTCATAATCAAGAGCTTCATGGGACAAAGGCCTCTTACATTTAATGGATCATGTGATCCCTCAATTGTCGAATGATGGATCAACTCTATTGAAAATATCTTCTCCATCCTTAAATGTTCTGAACAAGAGAAGGTTCTTCTGGATGCTTTTCGTATGGAGGTTGAAGCTGATCAATGGTATACATTGATCAAAAATATGAAGCCTGAGAATTAGATCTAGTCATTGGAATGGAAGGGTTTCTGAAATATTTTTTTCGATAAATATTTTTTGCACACCCTCCGACTTAAGATAGAAAATGACTTCCATAACCTCAATAAAAAAGATGAAAAATCCATTAGAGAGTACAAGGAAAACATCACAAGGATTTCATGATATGCCTCTATCATTTTCTTTACCCTCTAATTCAAGGTTGACCACATTTTTGGTGGGATAAAACCTAGCCTATGGAAATCCCTCACGATCCGTGTCTTCAAGAGCTGTGAGGATATTGTCTAATTTGTCCTCAATGTCGAAATGGAGATCAGTGAATCTCAGGGGTATGATGGGAATAATAATCATAAGGTGGAATTAAATTCTGGCAGTCCAATGGATAAATCCAATGATGTTATGACAATATAGCACCCTGCTTTCCAAATGTGTGGAAAGAAGCACCCTAGAAATTGAATAAAGGGGACGAGGAAATTCTTTATGTGGGGAAGAGAAGGGAACCTAGCTATAAAATTTCAGAAGGAAAAAACCAAATCTTCTATAGAGGAAAGGAATTCTCCATTAGACTCTCAACGTGTAGTTCATTGCTTCAGCTACAAAGAACTATGGAACTTTTTAAACTAGTTCCCAAAGACAAGGGTTTTTGGAGGCAACCAACAACCTCCAAGGCATCAAGGGAGATCTTTTTCCACCACCACCGGTTAAGTGAACCCTGAAAATGAAGTGGTGAAAGGTACAATAGTTATTCATTCTTGAATAGCAAATGTACATTTTTTATTCTGGTTCTATGCATTCTTTTATATTTTGGAAATTTTGGTAGACCAATCCCAACACCACCACAAATCATGGAAGTAAAGATGTCGGTGAGAATGGTAAATGGTTAAATCATTACATCCCATGAATATAACTCCTCCCTGGCCCCAATCTATGGATTGAACTTTCCGGTGAACCTCATTAGACTCCCTATGGTGGAATTTGATGAAATTCTTGGCATGGATTGGCTTTCCTTATATATAGACAACATAAATTACTGTGAGAGGGAAATCACACATCCTATGGAGAATCGACCCCCGAGTCTATTCAAGTAAAATGAGGAATATGAATCTTCTTTCACACCATCATATCTATCATGGATATCACTGCCCTATGAGCATGCGTATTTGGCTCAAATTACTGAGTTTAAGAAAGAAACCATCCTTGAAGACATGCCTATTGTGAGGGAATTTGCTGATGTGTTTCCCGATAAATTACCCAGTCTTCCTCCAAGAATAGATGTTGAATTATCAATTGACCTTATACCTAGGGAATTACTAATATCCAACACTCCATATAGAATGGTTTTTGTGGAGCTTGATTACCTGAAGAAAAAACTAGAGGAGAATCGAGATAAATGTTTTATACGCCCAAGTGCTTCACCATAGGGTGCGCCAGTCCTCTTCGTCAATAAGAAGGATTGGCCAATGTGCCTTTATTTTGATTATCATGAGCTAAACAAAATAATGACAAATAACAAGTATCCTCTTCCTAGAATTGATGACTTCTTCGATTAGCTATGTGGAGCACAATACTTCTCAAAGGTAGATTTGTGGTCGGGATAATACCAAGTAAGGGTGAAGATGGAGGATATAACAACCTTTCTTTTTTTACCCACTTAAACATGACTTATTACATAAAATATTCACTTTATTAAACATATATGATCGAGAGTTTTAGTGTATTTGGGGATTATGAACATTACATAATGACTTAAAACATGAAACACAACATCTTTATTGAAAACGTCATTTACATGACCACTACATTCTCTCTTACTTAGCATTTCATGGGATTACCTGAGGACATGCATAAGAAAAGGGTGAGATATAAAACCCAGTAAGGTAATAAACAAGGCATAACATGAAGAATACAGTACCTTCTAGAAAATATTCATATCAATGGAGCCTAAAATAAACATGAACATAAAGACATGATATAGCATGATTATCATAACATGGAAATTTTGCAACAACACTTAACATTGTATTAGAATGAACCAAGGCTCATTGAACATGGAGTATGAGTAAACCCTAATTTCACTTGAATTGGCATGAGTAATACCTCATTTTAGTTGACGTTTCATGATACTAATATTTACCCAATTCATTGGAGCACTATCAGGGCGCACCCTTTTTAATCATTACTTTTCATTTATAAATGTTCCACATGGATCATATAACATGGATTCATTAATTATCATAATTTATTACATGATATAGGAATGTAGAATTAATACATTAATATCTATAATAAATAAGTAAATGTGAATAAAGTTGAATACCCTTGATAGGTAAATGGATGTGGTATTCACTACACAATGACTTTGGCTAAGAAAATCGCGGTGCAATTTTCGCCGCATAACGGCGTGGAATAAGAATTCTTAAAAATGGTTGATGAGATATAAATGGGTGTCTCATCATATTTACATGAAATGGGTTGTATTGGGGTCATATATATAAAAGTTCTATTATATGTAATGGAATTTATATTCATAATACAAAATAATTTCTTGAATTTAAATGAAAAGGGAGAAATTCCTTACATAATCTTGACATGGTAATGAGTGTGCATGGGAGGCACTAATTAGAGAGAAATATGTCTCTAATAAATTCAAACATAATGAGGTAATTATGGGGAGGTTTAAAATAATACCCAAATATTTTTAATTCAAAGCAAATGTGTATAAAAAATTAATGAAATTTGGACAAAAATGAGAAAGGAATAAATCCCTTATGGAATTTCAGCATGGTAATAGGTATACATGGAAGCCATTTACAAGATATAAAGGGGTATCTAATAATTCAAACATAAATATGACAGTATTGGGGAGGTTATTAATCATACCCTAACATTTATAATTGAAAATAAAGAGGCATATCAATATTAAGAAACTTGGATAAAATGAGAAAGGAATGAATCCCTTACTTGGAAGTGTGATCCAAATGGCTTGGGACAGGCTTGAGAAAAGCTTATTGGGAGCTTGGGAACCTTGGAAGAATTATAGGGAGAGTAAGGAAGAGGTTTTTCGAGATCAAAAGGCTTTTGAGTGAAGAGGAAGCGGGAGCTATGGTGGGTCATTACAAGATCACTGCATGAAGTGTAGTGGAACCTGGTCATTTGAAATGGTTCCCCTAGATAAGTTTACCAGAAGTAGGAATTCAATGCCCCATACTCTCCATATAAATTAAAACCTAACAAACATTTAATCAAACTCACAAGCATATATTAAAATCATGGGAAATGCAAACAATTAAAGTATGAAATAATTTAATGTGATTCATACCATGAGTCATTATGCATGGGAGAAAGACTACTACTTACTTAACATTATAATTGAATGTATATGAAATTACATAGTAGATTACAAAGATCAAGTAATCTTACCAAAGTTATTTTATTATTCTCAATTAATTTGAATTTTAAAATTCAACTTATCTTAAATGCATTGAGGTCTCACTCCTTAATATAGTGATGGCCGTCTAATCAACTCATTAAACTTTATACTATGAACTCATGGTCAACATAACGTGACTGATTCTTCTTGGAAACCAAACTGATAAACATTTATCTTAACTAAACATTTATACCTCCATCATTATATTATAACTCATTTGGAATAAAATATCTTTTAATGCTCCAGCTACCCCTAGAGAGATCTTGTTACCATTATATACACATCATGTAGATACATCTTCCAATGACTAAAATTTTTGTGACATGAATCTAGTGAAATAAAATTGAATTCACCACCCAAAAAAAATCCCATTTGAATACTATTTATAATGAAAATCCAAAAAATCTCTAATAATTTTGAAAAGGTTCCCTACATTCTTCTATTTTAATAAAGGTTTCCCCATTTTCTCCTTTAGTTCACCCAATTCCCATAAAGGTGTGATATTTCCTTATAATTTCATGAAATATAACCTTGGAAAACATATCCATAATATTTTTTACTCTCATTATCTTCTATATGAACAGAACCTTATCCTACAATAATTCTTAGATGAAATTTTAATTAAGTTCAATATTCTTTTTCCTTGTTATGAAAAACATATTCCAATCAAAGTGGATTTCAGTCTGACTAACATGGAATAATACTCTACCATTATCAATTCTCTTGAGCTCCATTAGAAACTATATCAACCAAACTATTTCCTTACCTACTTTTAGTGAAGTTAAATAATATACTTTTGTTTTACTTAAATTAAAAAATCCTTCAAATCCATTAAATTCAACTTATCATTGTTTCTCTATAGGTAAACACAAAACCATTATGCTCTTTTGGGTGTTTGAATCTTTTGTGAAGTTAGTATCAACATATCTACACAAAGGTTCATATGTCCCAGATAACAAGGTTATATCTTATATTCCTTTGAAGTAATGGATGATCCATTTCACTGTATCCCAATGATCTTTCCCCAGATGCGGCACAAAATGTATTACAACATCAATTGAAAATGTAATATTTAGCTGAGTATAAATTATTTTGTACATAAAACTTTTAATTGTCAATTCATATATAAATTTCTGAATGTCCCAACTCTCTTCATCCATTTCTAGTTCTTATACCTTATGCTGCTATAATTTTCTACAAGAGTTTTTGATACTATTTTACAAACAATCATCCCAGATAATTCAATGATATTTCAAGTGAATTATTTCTAAGAGAGAACCAAGGTTTCGACTTTCCTTCCTCTCTCAATCCTCATCCCTATAATTTTCTTATCATGTATGAAATACTTCAATTAAAATATTCAAGATATATTATTATTAAACTTGTGAATCCATGAAAACATTAGACTGACTAGTAACATTTTATTGACATATAAAATTAGTATAATGAATGTCCCATAATCCCACAACTTATAGAGATAACAATTTTCTATGATGAACCTCTAGAATCCTTTTTGAAATAAATTTATCAAACATGTAATCCCATTTTCATGATACTTGATTCAACTAATAAAGACTATTTTATAATTTAGAAAAAAAGTTTCAATTCCCATATCTATGAAAATTATAGGTAATTAATGTAAATTTATTCTTATAACTTTTCATGAAGGAAATGTTTCTATAAATATGTTTATTTTGAGTAATGAAATTTTGATTCTATCATGAAAAACACCATCTATATAGTTTTATATTTAAATACTATTGATAAAATTTAGTAGAAATCAACTCCTTTTTTTAATAAATTCGCTACTAGCCATGCCCAGAAATGATTTTTTTAATGTGCCTCCCCTTTAAATTGGGAAACCCACTTATTTTATGGTTCCTTTTTACCTAATGGAAACTTCATTAGCTTTTAAGTATTATTGGATTTAAATGAATAAATAATTTCATCTGTCATTGATTTTTATTACTTTGCATAATTAAGTATCATTAACTGATTTGGGATCTCTAGTTCTCCTACATATATTAAGAGATGAAAGATTATATCAACTTCAAAGCATAAAACTAGTCTTCTAACATTTGTTCATCACCTCAATTGAGATGGTTTCCCTAAACTTGTGGGATCTACTCTATCTTCAAGATCCATTACTTATGGTACTCCCACTCAAGCTTCATCTATCCTTGAACTTTTTAGCATGTTTTCTATCAGCCCCTGGCCTAGGGAATTATAGTTCCCCTATATGATTTCCATAGATTTTCCTCCCTTCTAGTGTTCTTACTCAGATCAACTTGGGCTTCAATAGTTTATTCTTTACATTCAAATTCTTTCTCCACTATATTTTTTTACTTCCATAAGACCATTTTTTTGAAGTGATCATCTCAAATTATAATGACTTTCTACTTTTCATCATCCTGTAGAATAAAGTAAAAGTTATCATCACCATACCCAATGAAAAAATATGCTTTGGATTTTTCCTTGATATTTTTCCATTACTTAGCATTGACATGAACATATTTTGAACATATTGAGACTTTATGGTGTCAAACTTATGGCTATTTACCATTCCATAACTCCTCTAAAATATCCTTCCCTACCATTATGGTTGGACTTCTATTGATAAGGTATGCAGCTATGTTGAGTGCAACTAAACATATTATGAAGCAAATAATACCTACGAGTAATTGGATAAGGTTGGTTCCCAAAATATTCAATTATAACTATTTTACCTTCTTAGTTTTGGGATTCCATATATCTAAGTTGAATAACACCCTCTTCTATTTCCTCACTACACAAATTTCACACATGTTGGTATGAATGTGATAAAGCTTCAGTGGGACATTAGTTGTTATAACTTCTTTATTATTCTCAATGATATAGATAATCCCAGAATTCTAAACCTATGGAGATTCTAATGATGTACTTTTGGATAATGAAACTATTTTTTAACTTCCAATCAAAACAGTGTCTCATCTTTTACTCATTTCTCAACAACCATGGACCCTAGAGTTAATTTCTAAACTTTATTCACAAAGATAGTCCCATTATAGTTACCCAAACTTAACACACATGGATATTTCATGATTTTAGATAAATATTCATTAAATTATAAAAGTACATGCTCGAGGACCGTAATCGTTTATCATCTTGGGAAACCTATAAGCATAATCATTTAAGTTTGTGTATGATCTTCAAAATATACAATAAAGATCTACCTATTTAGTAATCATACTTAAACACTTTATTCATAATAGTGGGAAAGGAAATATAATAAAGGGTTATCTTAGATGATCAGTAAGTATAAACAAAGGATATATGTAAGAATTACATGGACATGAGGGTATGAGAATATAAGAGTAATATTTAAAAATCATACCCTACATATTAAAGATCATATACTAGTGTCATCGAATTAGTATTGGTAGTTCAGAATATATGAATCATAATGAAACAAACAACATGATTCATGAGACTATAAAATTAGTATAAGAGATAGACTTATGGTATGAACATCATCTTATATCATTTTGGACATGTATAAATAGAAACAAGTTCACTGATTAAGTTAAGGAAATGAAATCACACCCACACATATACTTACGAACATGAAACAAGGTCCATGGAAATCATTACGGATATAAAATAAAGGTCTAAAAATAAAAATTTGAACATTTAATTTGGTTCAGCCTTAACATTATGAACATATAATCAAGTCCATTCATAACATTGTGAACATGTAATCAAGTTCATGCATAACATTATGAACATGTAATAAGGAACAATGATAACATTTTGAACATGTAATTAGGTTCACTTATAACATATATACTCATGATTTATATATTTCTACCCAATGTATTGGAGGGAGATATATGTCACACACATCAATAATGAAATCATACATATGTGTGAAAATAGATTTTAAATATTAATAATATAATTACCATGAAATGAAATGGGTTTTATAAACACTTCATCCTATCATAAACTGGGGAAAAGAGATAGGTTTTATAATCATTTCATCATATAATAACCTATAAAATGAAGTGGGTTTCATAAGTGTTTTATCAGGGTGTAACCCGAGGAAGATAAATGGGTTTCAAAAGAAAATTTTCATCATAAACATTAACCATTCAAATAATTAATTAGATTCGTTTACATGGATAATATCCCAAATAAAGAATAAAATATATCAATGGATTTCATCTTATATGGATAATAATTTTAAAAGGGTCATTTAAAACATTTATTGAGGGAAATATCTTTTCTACTTTGAAAAATAATTTTTAAAACACAAAACTTTTGGAAAACTTTTTCCCTTTTTAAATAACCATGGAAATTTATAAAGGAAGATTTGGAAATTAATTAAAACACTTTCTAAAACATAAAACATTTTTAAAATTATTTTCCATTAAAATTATCTTAAAATACTATTTAAAAAAATGAAAACATTATTTTTTTAATAACATATATTTCTGACTAAAGAGAGAGATAAAGTCATATTTTCCTAAAACACATTTTCTTAGTCATATTAAGTATCATAGAGTGGAAAAATTGTACTAATAGATGAATATATCATTAATAAAAATAGGATAAAAAATTCATGAGATTTATTGGGATATTTATTATAATATTTCATTAATGTAATCATAATAATAAACTATCCTGATAAATAAAGAGATTGTAGCAATAAAATCTTACCAATTTGGTAACTTTGAATCATAAACCCTATAAGATAATAACATTAAATAAATATTAAATTATCCTGAAAATAATAATATTCATGATAAAACATTTCAAAGGGAATTATATACACATCATAAAATAGTTTAGGTGAATAACATAACATGTTCCTCAAAGAATGAAAACTGAGAAAAAATTACGTTACCAGTTTGGAAGCATTTGAACAGTAAACCCCATGAAATATTGATCATAAGATTAATATATAAATACACATAAAAAAGGATAAAAATAATATAATACATTAATAGGAATTATATACACCATATAAAACAAATTAGTGGTGAATATGTCATAAGTCTCATAGAAACAAAAGTGATACTATAAATCCCCTTAATACTTGAGTAACTTTTAAATCATGAGATCTGTGAAATAATAACATAAATTGTAACTTTTAATATAATGAAATAAATTATTCTCATCATATAAAATTTCATATGTCATCATATACACCACAAAATAATAATAAGTAGTGAATTTAGAGTATATCTCAAAGAAATAAAATTGAGATGAGAAAACCCATACCTTAAGTCTTGAATTTCTTCATACACATTCAAAAATCATGTATAATAATTATAAGTTTATTATAAATCTACCAAATAACCATATTATTATATATAATACCATATATTATTTTATTATGACTTTATATTACCACTTTATTAATAATTTCATGTTAAAGTTACGTTTCAGGTAATAACCGATTTGCTTTTCATATATGTTTTGACATGTTATTCTTAATCCCCTTACTTGTATCATGATTTCATTATTTAAAAATTTTAAAACAAGATATAAATATAATATATATTCATTATATTAATATTTATAATAATCTATAATATATTGAAATATAAAATAAAATACATCATTCATGGAGATGATAGGCCGTACGTATGCATGAATTTGGTTTCCATTTTTTATCATATTTTAAAGAAATAAAATTAAATTATATATAAATATATTATCTTTATAGTATAATTCTTTTTTAATATGTATTAAAAATGTTTATTAAACCCATATTTAACACATTCCATCTAAATTGTGATTTAATCGCAATGCTTTGAAGAGGCAGTAGTCCACACGTCCACAAATGAAGTTAATGCATTTTCTTAGAAAATGAAACGCATGAAGTTATGTGTTATAAAACACTTATATAATAATATATACATCATAATATATCATATTTTTAATATAAAAAAATTAATTACATCACCTTTCACAACCATGAGTGGTGGTAATGGAAGAATAAATGACATTGGTTCGTGAGGTGGTAGACTAATGTACACATGAACGATGATTTTGTATCCCATTTGATGGAATTTTGTGAAGGTGTAGGTAATAATTTTAATTTACCTACCCTTGAATCCTTGTGTTAGTGAATTATTTTATTATATTAACATATTTACAATGAGAAAAATCTCGAAGGACCAATCAGTTTAGCAGTCTTGGAAAGCTAGATTACATACATGATACCCATAATATATTTGGAAATAGAAAATACAAACCTGATACATAAAAACAAAATAAACTACATACATGAATTCTTATTCAAATATTTCTTCTTCATAACCTAGGTAAAGGAAACATAATAATGTTGAGCTCAAATGCTCAGTAAGTGTAAAAAAATATGAATCAATAATGAATAAATGATAATAAATAAACATAGAAAGGTAAATAACTGATAAAACATTCTATTCAAATAACTAGATAAAGAAAATTAAATATGTAAACGTGAAAAACATAATCACATTCCATTTAATCAATAAACTAATAATTATATGTATACATTAGATATTTCAGTGTAAAATATCATGGATGAATAATAATTGAAACTAAAAGAGGGAAATGATTAGTCATTGTATTCCATGTTTCCTAGGTACATTGATCCAGTACCATCAAGACCTTTCACAATATGGTTTATCTATTGGGTAAAAACCCATCTATTTTGGCCAACTATTTTGTCTCATGAGACTACTGATTCCTTGAGAGGCTTTGATTAATCGGTCCCCAACCCATAGGGCTTACATAAATGGTCCCCAACCCATGTATTCCATGTCCAAATAATTCCTCATATATCAAATAAATAATGTTATTTATCAGAAATCAATATTGAATAAATAAAATGGTTTTATCAAGAATACCTCATAGGAGGAAATGTAATAACAAGGGTTGTGGACATTAAAATGTTCTTGAAGAAAAAGAATATTTAATCATTCCAATGTCTCCCAAACCACATTGAAACATTTAAATCATAATTCCATGTGAATAAAATGAAACTTATAATCTTGTTATAATAATTAAATTCTCTATATAACATGTAAAACGGTATTATATACACCAAATAAAAGTGAACTGGTGAAAAAAAAGTCTCAAAGGAATGTAAAATGAGATGAACTCCCTTACCTAAACCATCTTTTGTTGTGTGGTATTTATACTCATGTATTGTGGTTTAAAATATTTTAATAAATTGTTCCAAAACCAAAATCATGTTTATAATATCATATATTAATTTCTTATAATATTTTATTACCCTTTTTAACACCCTCTCATTATTTTAACTATTTCCGGAGCTAATTGACATGTTTTCTCAAGTATGTTTTGAATTTTCATTTGTTGTTCCTATTAGTTAGATCATGATTTCATCATATCCATAATTTAAATCTTGAATTAATTATCATATATGTTCAGTATATATGTATTTATATTATTCCATTATACTTGGAGATTATAAATGAAGTGTATCATTCATGGAGACGGTTGGTCGTACGTATGCATGAACACTAATTTAATTTATTTTTATACTAAATAAATAAAAAATAAATGATAAATATGTATATTATGTTTAAAATATCATATATATATTATATATCTTACATATGTTTATTAAAACTATCCTTTATATGGTTCATGTATGGCATGAATGGTTCATATCACTTTTAGAGGGCGTAGCCCTCACTTCCTCAAGTGAAATTATAGTATTTTCACAAGATGAAAAGCATAAAGGTGTGTTTAAAATAAAAATTAATAAAGAATAAATACATTATAAATACCATATATAAAATATATAAACAAATTTTCTATCATAACGTCCACCATGAGAGGTGGTAAATTAAAAAAACGAATCATCGTCGTTTCATGAGGTTGTAATTCGTCATACAGAGAAATAGTATGTTTGTTATCCATAGATGGAAGGGTGTGTAAGTGTAGGTAGAAACCATTACATAAAAATATAATATAATATTTAATATACTGTTATTGTTATATAATAATTTAATAAATATATTTAAGGGGTAGATAATGGAAATGAAACTATAGATCTTGAGAGAAGATGTTACCACTTAATTGGGTGACTTCTTTTGGTTTGTAACAAAAGACTTCATTTGATGGATTTATTCACAAGTGGAGGCTTATAGAATCAAGTGTAGAGATTTTTGAAATATATAAGGGTATATATTGTCCTAACCTAATTGGTTTTAGTGGTTATAGGAATGGGGAGATGTGGTGGACTTTGTATAGTTGAGGGGGACTAGCACACTTGTAAATACCAAAAGGTATTCATTAATGGGATTCCTACCTTACCTAAAGTGCCTCAAAAATGGAAAAATAATTTATTAAATGGGAATAATGCTATATCTGAAACTCCTCTACACAAAAATGTGTTATTTCTTTTTATTTTTTTCCTTAACATCTATGATTCCCCAATTTTATCACTTTTATTTTTATTAAAGAATCTAGTTTTTTAATATAATTAATATATCCATTAAGAATAAAATAAAGTAATATCTATTTGAAAATATAGATCCAATTAATTTATAAAACGATTTAAAATATATAAAATAAAAATTACATGTTTTATAGAAATTAATTTTAAAACAAACGCATGTGATGCACTAAAATGTTGTTTAATCTCATACCATGTTAACAACGTTTTTACAATATATGGGTCAATAAGTTAATTATAAATCATCAATTAGTACATTAATATAAAATATTCAATATTTATTAATATTTAAAAATAACGTGTATTAATATAGTATTTTTATTAATTTTAAATATTTTAATAAAATTTCATTTAAAGTAAAATAACAATAATGTCAATTTTGACATTATTTATTTAATGTTTATTTTAAAATATAAATATAATATTAGAATTAAAATATATTATGTTTACAGATGTATAAAATTGTATATCCCTCTAAAAATTAAATAAATACCATAATTAAATCAATTTAATTCACTTTTAATATTTATAGTATCATTTATTTTAGTAAATTATTAACAATATAATAACTATATTAGTGTTTCTTAAGAATTTTAAGTAACTAAACCATCTCAAAAAAATCTTGATAAATTATTATGATAAAAATAAACCATTTTTATTTCAAAAGGATATGTATAACCTAAAATATAATTTCTTTTACATATCTCAAATTTTTATAAATATTAAAGGAAAGGAAAGTTCCCTTTTTTTCGTTTTCCATAATTAATCTTTTATATAGGGAAATTCCATTTAATAATATTCAAATAACCCATAAAATTATATACAAGAGGTGATATGGTCCAATTATTAGAATCTAATTTCTTTTTTATAGGTTTCCAAGTCATTTTGGTCCTTATGAATAAGGTTTAGACGCTTATTAAGAATAATTTTACCTTAATCACTATAATTAATTATAATCACTTTCACTAATCTTTTTGGTCAAAAAATAAGTTTATATTTTTAGAACACAAATATTTTACTTATAAAAACCATGTATATACATTTTTTAAAATTAAAATCATTGAATTTGGGAAATTTAAGATTAACACCAAACCTGTATACGTTTCGAGAAAGCGGGTTTTTAAATTAGAAACATTCAAAAATTCTTTAAGTTATTATATCTAATTTAAATATAAATATGATTATGATGACCTAACTTTTATTAATATATGAATAATTGATATATTTTTAATTTAAAATCCAATTTAGAATATTATTTAACACAAATAATTACTTAATTTAAAAGGATATGTTTAACAAAATTGCAGTAATTTTTTACTGTTGATCAAAAAATGATGTTTCTCAAAAAATTCCCAAAAAATCATGATACGATAATTTTGACATTATGAATTTAAAAATTATTTTTATTTTTAAAAATAAAATTCATAATAGATTGAAAATTTATTCTTAAAATAGATTCTCTATTAAAAGGTGGTAATACTATGTCTTGCATGTAACACAAGCTAATTCAGTAATGTTTGTAGTGTATGTTTAACTCTCTGTTGTGTATAAAAAAAGATAGAAAAATTAATAATTTTATTATAATATTAAAACATTGTAATTTTTTCGTGTATTATATTCTTCCCAACTTATTTAAATTTTGTTCTCTCAATTTAAACATTGTACTGGGAATCAAGGGAATGATATTTGATTACACTATTATTGAAAGGTCCACATCATAAATAGGCTCAATAACATATATTATTAATAAGAGGGAATATGAAATGTGTAGTTTTCCAAAAAAAACTAGGTTATATAATAGGAGAATATTTATAAAAATCCATACATTGAATAAAAATATAAACATTATATTCTTATGGTGAGTGATAGAGAACATGTTCAGGTGAAATTTTTATACCACAAAACCATAAACTAGATGTGTGACTAAAGAACACAGATATCATAAAAAATAATGATAATAAGAAAAAAAAAATTCCAAAAACCTTTTTATAGATTTTTGAAATTCATTCACTCTTTAATAATATAAGTAAATATAAATTTTATAATAATAATCTTTTCCTTTTATTATGCCTTGAACCATTTCTATTTCATCTCTTATCATATGATGCATCGTATGGTCAAGTAATACATTACCCTCTAAAATGTCATCCAATGATCAACATATACAATTTTATAAATGGTTAACTTTTCTAAAATATTATAATCCAACACTTTGAGAGGAAGGTCACTAAATTTCCAAATTGTATTTATCATTATCCTCCAATCTTCATGTAGATGATCTTTACTCATCCCATGCCAAATATGTGACATACTTTATCATGTGTCCTCTTGAAATATGGAAATAAAATGAATTATCAAAAAACCTTATTGGAAAAATTAATTCATCCTTATTCCTAAATTAAGATACATGTTATTGGATATATTACTTAAATCCAAAAGTTTTGTAAACTCCCTCAATGATAACATAGACCACTTTGTTAAAAAAATAAATAATAAATTCCCAGTTAGTCAGAACTTATCCAAATTAATAATTTGTTTATCATTATCTCAACATTAAAAACATATTAAGGGTTGTTTTTCCCTCAATCATGTGTTTTCTAAAAAATTTAACTTTATACTGAATAACATTTCTTAATATCATAAAATATATGATCTAAAATACTTAATAAAAAAGTAATGGAGTACAATTATCATATATTATATAATTCTTATAACCATTATGATTCTGATAAAAAATTCAAATTATGTAATTATTGAATGAAAATATATAAATACACCAATTTTTTCACTTCATCTTTATGCCCTCAACAAGGGTACCTAATAATATTACATAATACATATTTCTTTTCCAGATTTCACCAGTTGTCACATAATCATGAGTAATATGACCTTTACTCATACCACTTTACTGATTATCTTTATGATCATTGCACTTGGAACATCAATTTTAAAAATTTAAATTCATTCCACACTTAAATAATTTAACCATCGGTGATGCCTTAGGGAGGCCGACATTCCCATCCATTGTATCAATAGAACTATTAATTTTTTTCTTCATATTTACTTAGTTTTATTCCTTCTTTCCAACAGTAAAAACATCTTCTTGACCCTCTAAGACATTAACATGGGTGATTATTTCCAAGTTCTGTACATAGAGGAGAATGGAGCTTCTTTCCTCCATTGTCTCCATTAACTAAACTCTGAGTGAAATCCTTCTTTATCATCATTGGTGAGTCCAATAGGTGTATAAGGTACACTTTTTTAATAAAGTTCTGTGGAATCTAATTAGGGATTATTATAATATCCTTCACTTTAATGATCATTACATTTAAATTCGCATTAGAAAATTTTTCATAACATTAATTATTAAACTAATTCCATTTGGTTTCTACCATTGACTAAAACAAGAATCCATAGTGTGGGAAACACTTATCAAAAATTAAATCCACATAATCATAAAGAATTACTTATAGGATGCCTAAATCATGGTTTCTAATTTTTAAATCTATGAAACCATATGTTTATCCTAGGTTATTCATAGTCATCTTCTACTTAAATCAGTCTTGATGGTTCTTAAATAAAAATGTGAATTATCTTAAGCATATCCCTTGGGAGTGTCAAACCTGGTGCGTAGTAAGGATTGTTTTCATGTACCAGGTTACCCCGAGTCAGGCTCAGAACACCTTGTTAGATTTATTACTCTAGGCTACATATGTTACATAACCACTTCTACTTGTAGTATCCAAATAGGGATATATTTCTTGGAATACCAACATAATCACTAACTTACCAAAATTCAAATATATTCTTTTATACTTATCCTCAATTTATATCATAGAGGGGTTGTCCCTAATATATTTTTTTAAATTCTATTTTCCAAGGTTATTGCTAAATATCCTTTGATACCAAATTTAACTGCCCGACCCCAGAAGTCTGGTGTCAATGTGTTATTTTATTACATTGGAATGTTTATAAGGAGAAAATCCCAAAGGACCTATCATTTTAGCAGACTTAGAAATCCTTATTACATATATGATACCCATAATACATTGGGAAATAAAAAATACAAAACATGACACATAAAAAGAATATAAATTGTGTCCTTTAATGATTATTCAAATATTTATTCATCATAACCTGGGGAAATGAAACATAATAAGGGTGATCTTAAATGCCCAATAAGGGTAAATAAAGCAAAAGCAATAATGAATCAATGAAATTAAATTAACATGGCATGTTAAATAACCAATAACACATGTCATTTAAATAAATATATAAGGAAAATTCAATATGAAAAGGTATGAAAATGAAACACATTCTATTTAATCAATGATGTGATAATTATATGTGTCCATTGATATGTTGATGAAAAATATCTTATATGAATAATAACTAAAACTAAATGGGAGAAATGCTTAATTATTGGACTTCATGTTTCCAAAGTATATGGAACCACAACCATCAATACCTTTCATAAGATGGTTTATCTATCGGGTAAAACCCATCTATTCTGGACAATTATTTTGTCTCATGAAACTATCGATGCATTGAAGGGGATTTCATTTACCTGTCCACAACCCATTGGGCTTACCTTAAATAGTCCCCAACCCTTGTATTAAATGTCCAAAGTATTCCTAATATATAAAATAAATGTATTTCCATATCAAATATACATATTGAATAAATAATATATATTTATCAATAATACCTCATATGAGGGTAATTAATAATAAGGGTTGTTGACATTAAAACATTCTTGAAGAAAAATAATATTTAAACATTCAAATGTGTTTCATACCACATAGAAACATTTAAATAATAATTCAACATGATTTAAATGAAACATATAATATCTTGATAATAATTAAATTCTTTATATAATATTTCAAAGGGTAGTATATATACCAAAAAAAGTGAATTGGGGCATAACAAAAATAAGTCTCAATATTGAGTAAATTGAGACGGAATCCCTTACCTTAACCTTCCTTTAATTGTGTTGTATTTATTATCATGTATATCTATTTAAAATAATTTAATTACTTATTAAAAACCCAAATCATGTTTATAATATCATATATTAATTTCTTATTGTATTTTATTACCCCTTTTTTACAATCTTTCATTATTTTAACTATTTTGGGTGTTAATTTCCTAGTTTTCTCAAGTATGTTTTCACTTTTCATTTTTTGTTCCTATTAATTAGATCACAATTTCGTAATATTAAAAATTTAAACCATGACTTAATTATAATATAATTTTTTATATGTTTATTTATATTATTCCATTATATTTGGAGATTTGGAATGAATTGCACAGTTCATAGAGACGATAGGTTATACAAACGCATGAATGACGCTTTCATTTTATTATTGTATGAAAAGAATGAAAAATAAATGATACATATTTATATTATAATTCTGGTATCATATCTATGTTATATATGTTACATAGTTTTATTAAAACTATCCTTTATACGTTCAATGTATGGCATGAACAAGTCATAACTATTTGAGGGGGAGGTAGTCCACACTTCCTCGAGCGAAATTATTGTATTTAAAAAAGATAGAAAGTATAAAGTTATGTTTCAAATAAAAATTATAGAAGAATAAAGATATTATAAACATAATATATAAACATATATAAACACATTTTCCATCATAATTTCCACCATGAGTAGTGGTAAAGTAAAAATGAACAATCATCATTTCTTGAGGCAGTAGTTTGTCGTACATAGAAACAGTATGTTCGTTATCCATTAGATGGAGGTGTGTATAAGTGTTGGTTGAAACATTTTCATAAAAGAATAATAGTATATTTAGTTTAATGTTTTGTTATATAATCATGTAATAAAGATATTTTATGGGGTAGATAATAGAAATGAAACTAGAGATCTTGAGAGAAGATGTTACCTCTTAATCGGGTAACTTCTTTTGGTTTTTACCAAAAGGATTTCTTGGATGGATTTATGCCCAATGGGGGATTATAAGATAGAGTTTAGGGATTTTTTAATGCTATATGAATATATACTATCCAAAAATAAGTGGTTTGAGATGTGTTATGAATGGGGACAGGTGGTGGTCTTTTTATAGTTGAGGGGGAGTGGTACTCTTGTAAATACTCAAAGGTATTCATTAATGGGATGCCTACCTTACATAAAGTGACTCAAAAATGGTCAAATAATGGATTAAAAGGTAATAAATGTATATTAAAACCTCAAAAACATTAAAATATGTTCATTTTAATTATTTGGTTCCTTAACTTCTAAGATTCCCCAATTTTATCTTTTTTGTTTTTATTAAAGCATCTGGTTTTCTAATCTAATTAATTTAACCATTAAGAATAAAATAAATTGATATTTATTATAAAATATAGATTCAATTAATTATTAATATTATATTTAATTTATAAAATAAAAACCCCATTTTTTAGAAATAAATTTTTAAACAAGCGCATGTGACGTGCTAAAACACTACTTAAACCCAGACCATGTTAACAACGTTTTTACAATATAGGGGTAAATATGATAATTATAAAAGATAAATTGGAACATTAATAGAAAATATTTAATATTTATTAATACTTTAAAATCACAAGTCAGAATAATGGATTTTTATTAATTTTAAATCATTTAATTAAATTTTATTTATTGTAAAGTTGAAAAAATGTCAATTTTGACATTATTTATTAAATGTTAATTTTAAAATATAAATATAATATTGGAATTCAAATATATTTGTTTTAAATATGTGTAAAATGATATATTGAACTAAAAAATTAAGACAATAATTCAATAAATTTACTTCACTTTTAATATTTATAGTATCATTTATTTTAGTTATTTATTAACTAAATAATCACTACATTGGTGTTTCATAAGCATTTTAAGTAACTAAACCATCTCAAGAAATTATTGATAAATTATTATGATTAAAATAACCCATTTATCTTTTAAAAAGATATGTATAAGCTAAAATATCAATTTTTTTACATACCTCAATATTTTATAAATGTTAAAGGTAAGGAATGTTTTTTTATTTCTCCTAACTTAACAATTTATATAGGACATATCCAATTAATATTATCTCAATAACCCATAAAATTATTAAAAATAGGTGATATGGTCTAATTATTATCATCCAATGTCTTTTTTACAAGTTTCTAAGTCATTTTTGTCCTTAAGATTAGGATTTAGTCCCTTTTTATGCATAAGTTGACCTCAATCATTGTAATTAATTTTAATCACTTTCACTAATATTTTGGGGAAAAAATAATTTGATCTTATTATATGAAAAATATTATACATATTACAACCATGTATATCTATTTTTCAAAATTCAAATCACATAGGTGGAAGAATTAATATTAATGTTAATCCGGCATATGTGTTGTTAAAGCGGGTTTTTAAAGTATAAACTTTAAAAATATCATTAAGTTTTTATATCTAATTTAAAAATTAAAATGATTCCAATTATCTTAATTGTATTAATATATTCATAATTAGTCTATTTTTTACATTAAACCTAAATTTAAAATTTTATTTAATAGTAATAAATATTTAAATGAAAAAGATTTTTTTAACTAAATTGCATTAATTTTCACTATTCATCAAAAAATGATATTTCTTAGAAAAATCCCAAAAAATCACCCGAAGCTCATTTAGAAATTATGAATTCAAAACTTTCATTTATTTTTTAAAATTATATTCATAAAAGTTTCAAAACTTAGCTTTAAAATAGACTCACAATTTGAAGGTGGTAAAAACTATTTCATGCATGTAACGCAAGCTAATTTTGTGTTGTTTGTAGTGTAGGTTTAACTTTGTGCTGTGTATAAAGAAAGAAATAAACAAAATTAATTTTATTCTAAAACTAAAATATTGTAATTTCTTGTGGTGTTACAACAATATTATGATAAAATCATATAATTATATTTATGATACTTAGGTTATTATATAATCATTTAATAAGAATAATTTAAGGCTTAGTGAAAGAAATAAAATAGAAGTGCTCATTAAAGAATGTTACATATTCTCTGAGTAACTACATTTGGTTTGCACCAAATGACCACATTGGTTTTCTTTGTTCCCAAGGTAAGGATTATAGGATGATATGGGTGATTTTGGGAGAATATTTGGAAAGGTTTTGGATAAATAAAAAGGATTTTTAGTTGTGAAGAATTGAGTGGTGAGTTACCTTTTATAGTGGAGGAGAAGTGGAATTCATGTCAATATAAAAAATAAAAACAATATTGATAGGTCTCCCTTACATCTTGTGCCTCAAAAAATAGTTCATATTCGATCTAATAGGTTACTTGGTCAAAATATCAGCATATATTTTCTTTTTTAAAATTTTCTAGGTCATTTTGGCCCCTTAAGTTAATGTTTACTTCCTTGGTATACTCATTTTTCTCTTAATCACTGTAATAAATTTTAATTTCTTTCACAAAAATATTGGTTCAAAAATTACATTGACCTTATTATAAACTATAAATTAGGATGATTCGAAATATTTAAAAAAAAAATCGAAATTAAAATCACATAATTTGATTACATTAATCTAAAAAAATAATCATAAAGATGATACAAAACAACGGGTTATTTTAAGTGAAAATGTTCAAAATATTGAAATTAATTTCTATCCAGTTTCATTCTAAAATTGATTCCAATTACATATATTTTATTAATATATTTATAATTTATATAAGTATAATTTAAAACCGATTGAAAATATAATTTAACTTTGAAAATAAATTACATGAAACTGAATTCCTTAATTAAAATTTAGAGTTTTTCACAATTCATCAAAAAATAAAACTTCTAAAAAAAATACCAAAAATTCACCCAAATTAAATTTTTATATTGTTATTTCACAAATAAATATTATATTTTTATCTAAATATTATAAAATTGAAAAAAAAACTTCTTTTAAAGCAATTCTTTCTTTAAAAGAAGATAAAACTGCCTTTTAGAATAATACATCTTTTTATGCCAAAAAATGGGTTTATTCTTATTTTATGTCTATAACAATTGTTGGATGAATGTAAAAACATTTGGTTGAATTAATAATATATAAATTTCATTAATATATCTCACTAATATTGATTAATTTAATTTATTGATATAAATGCCTTTGTGGTTGTAAAAATAGTTTTTTCATAAAAACACCTACTTTATATTCAATTGGTTTTTTTTTCATTTATAATTAATTGATAACCAAATAATTAATTTTATAAACATGTGTAAACCATAGTTTCATAATTTATTTAGTATTATTCAAATATTCCATTCCAATAGCTAGGTGATAAATATAACAATATTTTAATAATAATATTAATATTATATTATAGTTCGGTAAAAATCAGTCTTGCATGTGATAAAAGCTATTAAAGAAACATGGAATTTTGTGTAACACAAGGAAGTCATAGTATTTAATATATTAAAATAATAACTGGGTGTTACATATAAATTTAACATAACATGGTGTACCTTCCAATAAAATCTATCAATGAATTTTAATTTATTCGAAAAAAAATCTTAAAAACTTGTGGAGTTACATTCTACCCCCTTAAAACGAATTTCTCCCTAAAATTTCATCTAAGTCATCAAAGTTTTAATACATTAAAGTTCATTTTATATGATCCCACATCACAAAAATGAATATTAAAACTTCCTTTAAAAAGGTAATGTTTTAAACATAAGAGTTTCCCAAAGTATCTCATAACTAGGTTTCTACATAGGAGAACATAGGTGGAAAGTGAAAACATGGACATAAAAGAGAAAAATAACATTAAAATACTAATGGATGGTGATATAGAACATTGATAAGAAGAATTGGGTGATGCATAAAATTTTAATGTTCAAAAAACCATAAATATATGATGATCTAAGGGATCGTTAGATTCATCAAAAGTGAAGGTACTATGATTTCCTATTTTTGGTTTCCATATCCTTTTACAATAGTTTACGATTTTTTCCCAAATAGATATAATTACATTGTTTCATTCCATTCTGTATGAAATATCTCACACTTTAGTTCTTTCCATTATCAATTCCCTCTTCATCTCTTACTCTAGAGAATGAAGGTGATTTTTAAATTTCTGAAGAACTAACATATCATGAGATCCATAAATTTAATGATAAGTCATTCCATATTTCATTAGTTAACATCACATAAAAATGGTTATCTTAGGTTATCCAATATGCATAAATTATTATATAGCAATAAAATAATTTAATTTCTAAAACCTCTTATAAAGCATAACTTAAACCATTCCATAAATGGTTAACCTTATAACACTTTCTAAAGATTAAAATCCAAAAATTTAGAAAGAATGTCACTAAATTTCTCAAAATTAGATTTACATTGATCCACCATATATCATAAAATATATTTTGTTTTTCACATATCAATAATTTTAATACCTTCACCATGTACTCTTATGAAACATGGTAATAACCTGAATTACAATAAATAATAATTGAAAACATGCATGATTACTTATTCTAAAGATTATTGGATATATTCATTAAATAAAAAAAATATGTAAACTTCATTAATGATAGAATAAACCACTTTTTCAACAAATAATTTATTATTTATAAGGTCATAAATACTATTAAATTTACATTATTTATATCATCATCTCATTAGTCATACTAAATATAATTTATTCATCCTCAAGAACAAGTTAAGGGTTACCTTCCCTTAATGTAACCATGCCATTTAATCACTTTTCTTGGTCATCGGTATCATTTAAAATATTCTTGAAATTCCTTAAATAAAACCTTCTACAAAAAATCCTTTTATACTTCATGTTTCATATAATAAAATCCTTGAATTCAAGTACATTAATAATTTGATCATTCCAACACTTCATTAAGCCAATAACTAATATTCATTATCTTATTGCTCAATAATACTTTCCTAAAATATAAAATATGAATCACATCTCTATATTTTAATCATGATTATAAAAAATACAATTATAAAATAAAATACCTTTCATATGTATCTTATGGTCAATTCATCATTAGTAGAAAGGTCATTACTCTTACAACCATGCATATTTCCATCATGATATTTCCCCTAAGAAAATGATTTTAATAATGCCTATACGTTCTACACATAAAGAATTTTATTGTGGATGATACCATAGGGATGCCAATATTATTATCCATTTATTTAATTAAAATTTTCATTTTCTATTTAAATTTACATACTTTTTTCCCTTCTATTCAAAACATATTTATGTTCCCCAAAGACACCAACTTTTAGTATCTAGAGAGGGACGTAATTTCTTAGAAATAACAATATCAATCCATTACTAATATTCCAAGACATTTTCCTATACATTCACACATCCTTAGACTTATCCTTAGAATCATAACTAGACATATCCATAGAAATATCACTTGGGGTCTCACAAAAGTTTTCTTATCCTAGTTTCCAAAGGTTGACTAAACTTTTTCTTAGATACCAACTATAGTAGCCTAGGATTGACATACATGGATACTGCATCATTTAAGATGGATATACAGCACATTAAAAAAGTACATTCCCAAGGACCATAATATTTGACTATATTTGGAAACTTGAAAGTACAATATTTTAACATGGTGAAAGATCTTTAAAATATCCTATAACGATCTCACCCTTTAGAAATCCTACTTAAAACCTGTCTACACTACTACAACCTGCGCCTTTATCAGCGCTAAAAACCATCATTAACAGCGCTAGAAAAGCGCTGTTAATTCCGGCGTAGATAAAGGGGGGGTCCCCTTTATCAGCGCGCGGTGGAGCGCTGATAAAGGTCAACTATATCAGCGCTTCTTGGAGGGCTGATATAGGTTCCTTTATCAGCGCTCCTTTAGCGCTGTTAAAGGTTTCCTTTATCAGCGCTAAAAAAGCGCTAATAAAGGGACCAGCGCCTGCACCTAAAAAACAGTATCTGCACACCTGCACACCAGAATACCTGCACAAAGTAGCACATGCACAGCTGCACACCATAGCACCCACACCCAATATTTTGACTGAAAACGGTATATACATTTACTTAACATCAAGAATACAAAAAAAACGCATTGCTATATACATTTCAAAAATTGTTTTACATGGTTACATTTACAATTATTCAACAACATTTATAAACATTCATGTTTCATCCTTTAATATCCGTGATCCGCTCTCGATGGTATTTGTTGCCGAACAAAGCAACCGAACTCAAGGAAAAAAAATCACCTATATAAGAAAACAAATATTATGTTAGTAATGCAATAATGAAAGAAATTAAAACATAATATGAAAGAATACATTAATCTGTAAATGTGAAACTAAAATATTAAATTTTAATCTCAAAATTTTTCATTTTCATAACAATGAAAGGGAATAATGTAAAATCAATATGTTTTTGATTGATTTATCTCATTTAAGAAATACTGATTCTTTATCTAATGAAAAGCTTTACCGGTCACACCGTGCGTTGGATTGAGGTTAGGTCAATTAGTATGCGTCACAAATGACTCGTGGATCTTTGTCCTAAAGTATAAAAACAATCTGAAGGCGTTTGCTCGGTTTGGCGTATGTCATTGGTGTTGTTTTCCAAAGTTTATCTCATTTTCAAACTGATATCAGACACTTTTAGCCATACCGGTCACATCGTGCGTCGGATTGAGGTGCGGTCGATTCGTACGCGTCACAAATGACTCGTGGATCGTTGTCCAAAAGTATCAAAACAATCCGAATGCGTTTTCTTGGTTTGGAGTATGTCATTGGTGTTGTTTTCCAAAGTTCATGTCATTTTCAAACTGATATCAGACAATTTTAGCCATACCGGTCACACCGTGCATTGGATTGAGGTGCAGTCGATTTGTACGCATCACAAATGACTCGTGGATCGTTTTCCTAAAGTATCAAAACAATCCGAAGGATTTTGCTCGGTTTGGTGTATGTCATTGGTGTTGTTTTCCAAAGTTTCATGTCATTTTCAAACTGATATCAGACAATTTTAGCCATACTGGTCACACCGTGCGTCGGATTGAGGTGCGGTCGATTTGTACGCGTCACAAATGACTTGTGGATCGTTTTCCTAAAGTATCAAAACAATCCGAATGCGTTTTCTCGGTTTGGCGTATGTCATTGGTGTTGTTTTCCAAAGTTTATCTCATTTTCAAACTGATTTCAGACACTTTTAGCCATACCGGTCACACCATGCGTCGGATTGAGGTGCAGTCGATTAGTACGTGTCACAAATGACTCTTGTATCGTTTTCCTAAAGTATCAAAACAATCCGAACGCGTTTGCTCGGTTTGGCGTATGTCATTGGTGTTGTTTTCCAAAGTTCATGTCATTTTCAAACTGATATCAGACAATTTTAGCCATACCGGTCACACCGTGCGTCGGATTGAGGTGCGGTCGATTCGTACGCATCACAAATGACTCGTGGATCGTTTTCCTAAAGTATCAAAACAATCCGAATGCGTTTTCTCAGTTTGGAGTATGTCATTGGTGTTGTTTTCCAAAGTTCATGTCATTTTCAAACTGATATCAGACAATTTTAGCCATACCGGTCAAACCGTGCGTCGGATTGAGGTGTGGTCGATTTTTACGCGTCACAAATGACTCGTGGATCGTTTTCCTAAAGTATCAAAACAATCCAAAGGCGTTTGATCAGTTTTGCGTATGTCATTGGTGTTGTTTCCCAAAGTTGATCTCAATTTGAAACTGGTATCAGACACTTTTAGCCATACCGGTCACACCGTATGTCGGATTGAGGTGCGGTCGATTCGTACGCGTCACAAATGACTCGTGGATCGTTTTCCTAAAGTATCAAAACAATACGAAGGCATTTGCTCGGTTTGGAGTATGTCATTGGTGTTGTTTTCCAAAGTTCATCTCATTTTCAAACTGATATCAGACACTTTTAGCCATACCGGTCACACCATGCGTCGGATTGAGGTGTGGTCGATTCGTACGCATCACAAATGACTAGTGGATCGTTGTCCTAAAGTATCAAAACAATCCGAACGCGTTTTCTCGGTTTGGCGTATGTCATTGGTGTTGTTTTCCAAGTTTCATGTCATTTTCAAACTGATATCAGACAATTTTAGCCATACCGGTCACACCGTGCGTCGGATTGAGGTGCGGTTGATTTTTACGCATCACAAATGACTCGTGGATCGTTGTCCTAAAGTATAAAAACAATCCGAAGGCGTTTTCTCGGTTTGGAGTATGTCATTGGTGTTGTTTTCCAAAGTTGATCTCAATTTGAAACTGATATCAGACACTTTTAGCCATACCGGTCACACCGTGCGTCGGATTGAGGTGTGGTCGATTCGTACGCGTCACAAATGACTCGTGGATCGTTTTCCTAAAGTATCAAAACAATCCGAAGGCGTTTTCTCAGTTTGGCGTATGTCATTGGTGTTGTTTTCCAAAGTTTATCTCAATTTGAAACTGATATCAAACACTTTTAGCCATACCAGTCACACCGTGCGTCGGATTGAGGTGCGTTCGATTATTACGCGTCACAAATGACTCGTTGATCGTTGTCCTAAAGTATAAAAACAATCCGAACGCGTTTGCTCGGTTTGGCGTATGTCATTGCTGTTGTTTTCCAAAGTTCATGTCATTTTCAAACTAATATCAGACACTTTTAGCCATACCGGTCACACCGTGCGTCGGATTGAGGTGCGGTCGATTCGTACGTGTCAAAAATGACTCGTGGATCGTTTTCCTAAAGTATCAAAACAATCCGACGGCGTTTGCTCGGTTTGGCGTATGTCATTGGTGTTGTTTTCCAAAGTTTGTCTCATTTTCAAACTGATATCAGACACTTTTAGCCATACCGGTCACACCGTGCGTCGGATTGAGGTGCAGTTGATTCGTACGCATCAAAAATGACTCATGGATCGTTGTCCTAAAGTATCAAAACAATCCGTACGCGTTTGCTCGGTTTGGCGTATGTCATTGGTGTTGTTTTCCAAAGTTCATGTCATTTTCAAACTGATATCAGACAATTTTAGCCATACCAGTCACACCGTGCGTCGGATTGAGGTGTGGTCGATTCATACGCGTCACAAATGACTCGTGGATCGTTTTCCTAAAGTATAAAAACAATCCGAACGCGTTTTCTCGGTTTGACGTATGTCATTGGTGTTGTTTTCCAAAGTTTATCTCATTTTCAAACTAAGTAGTAGGAATTCACTAATCTAAGGATATGAAACATAAGAAAGGGAGATCATAGATGATCAATAATTGTAAAGGGAGATATCAATGACCATATAAAGATAACATAAGTATTATGAATTCACCTTCATTGTCCTATTTGTTTACATTCTTTGATCCGGTACGCTGCCCATTCGTTTCTAAAGACATTTATATCATCTTCTGAATAGAAGTTTTTGTGAAAGTCATAGTAGTACTGAAAAAATATAAATACAAAAGGGATTAATAATTATTTTAAATAAAGTAGTAATTATTTTCAAAAATACCTCTTCAGGGATGCTAGTTTGTCCATGAAATACGATCTCTTTCATAAATTTACAAACATAATAACTGCAGTCCTTGTCATTTGTTTTTTTCGGACACTGCAGAAACATCGAGAAAAATAAGTAATTTGTTTCGATATGTATTTGGATAGTGAAATATAGTTATATATACCCAGATACTTCTCCATTTGTAGATCTTGTGGGCATTGTCGTCCTTACGCCCTGGATTCCTTCCAGCCTTTAGACGATATTCATACACCGCCCTATCATAACAAAATCCTCATTAAAAGATAATATAAATTATATAACTAGATATTTAGTTCTAAAATGATGGATCTAGTGTATTAAAAATTGACAATCGCCATCATGTGTGGCCGGTTAGTTGGATATCCATGCAGTGAATCCAGAAAATAAATCTTTGGAGTATCCAAATTGACTGCAATGAGCATCCAATGTTCCCTAAAAACACAAAAAGAAATATGTACTGATAGAAATGAAAATATAATTGATATGATTAAAATGTAGAGTTTTACCCTTGCATCGTTGGTATTAAAAAGAGTCTGTCAGTCGTAATTCTTCTTTGAAACGTTCTGATCAGATTTGACATCAATTCAGCCTGAAAATTAGAATCTATTTCTGTTCATTGTGTAGAAATGGTGTGAGGACTAACGAGTCCAAATTTGTATTCATGGGAAAATACCTTCAACTGTTTTTCATATATACGCCTGTGAAAAATATGAGATGTATTTATCCATAATTATCAAAGTATATCAGCTTCTGTAAAATCAAATCATGAAAACATACCTCATGTATACATTTATAACTGAGGCGCCTAGCCAGTTGTATGTGATGATCTCAGAAACAGCGTCTGCACTAATGAAATCCATTGTTTCCTCTCCGTACATATATTTTTCACAAACAATTGTATGATTCTTTCCGTCTTTCATTTTCATATCCACATGAGATTGCAATGATATTAAATGTGGATATAGAACGGGCGAGGTGAACGTGCTCTCAGTAGATCATTTTGATTGGTTGGTTGATCCAATCTTGGAGCCGCTCTTTCGTTTTAGCTTCTCCATTTTATCCTTCTGTAATAACATTCATCGTTCAGCCATTTTCTAATTTAATGTTAAAGGTTCTACTTGAAAAATGAACTGGAAATAAATACCTCCTGCTCGACATGTTTTTTTACAAGATTCGACGGCCATGCAACGAATGTTCCAATAGATTTTTCCACCGTATGAATGTTGTCATCGTCATTTGGAATGGGTAGCTCGGCGCTCGGCTCATTAGCTACGTTAATCGACACTTTGATATGACCGGTTGGAAGTGGTCTGGAGTGTAGCGTGTCATTCTGCATATTGAACATCGTAGCCCCCACTACAAGGCGATGGGTGGGAGTTGACAGATATAAATCACAGTCATTTTCACCCTGCAGAATATCATTAAATGAAAGGTATCAGTGTCTATGTGATTCACATCTCACAAAAACGAATATTATAACATTGATTACCTCGTTTAAGTCAGGTCTTTGAGGGGAATGGCTCGCCTCAAAGCTGGTGAGGGGTGAATCTTCTCGCGGGGGTTGTTCTTGAGTTGTTTGTTCTCTTCGCCTCTCCTCCATCAAACTCTTTAGCATCTCTCCCTGAGTTTGGATTAGTTCTTCAAGGGTAGCTACTCTATCTCTCATTACATGCAATTCTTTAGTTTCTTCATCCTCTTGTTTTTTTTCCTTAAAATATGTCTTGGGTGACACCCCAAAACCCACACCTCTGACGTGGCCATACTGTTCTGGTTGTTTCAAGGCCGTTGAAAGTATGTCTGCATCCGGTGCGGGTGTTGATGTTTCCTGTGACTATGTCAAATAGAAAATATGAAAAAATAAGTAAGCATCGTTATGTAATAGTGATTTAAAGCAAAACAAGTTTATATTATGTCATACTTACACATGTTTCCCACACTTTTTGTGTGTTTTCATCTATCAGTTTCCCCTCTTTATTAACACGAGCCTCCTTCCATAGCACATGGCGTGGAATGGAAGTGACTTGAGATTTTTCTTCATCAATCTGCTTATAAACAGAGAAATATGGTTACAGTGTTATTTTATGTCACATAAAATTATTACAGTACTTTTAAAATACATACCAATTGTTTTTCAATTGAAGCATACCCCAACCTTGCTTTACAGTAGGGGTACGCTGGTTTTGCTGCCCGTTCTTTATTTCTAGTACTCAGTTGTTGTTTCATAAATAAAAACCTATCAATCAATGTGATGAATACAAGCAACGTTACACAACGTGTAACCAAACACAATGTACCTGAAAATTCTTTTCCGCACGACGGTTGCAAAACGCATCCCACATTCCTTGGGATATCAAGTGTGCATAAAGAGGAGGCGGGTGCGGCTTGATTTTCCCTTCGGCATCTTTCAGATGATTTTTCGTTAAAATGGTGTGAAAGCCTCTATGAATCCTTCCTGCCAGTCTGAAAACATATTCTTTGTGCGAAACATCTACTATAAATTCACTCTGCAAGAGATGATGAAGGGTTAGTCAATATTTCAATATTTTATTTTATTTTAATAAATTAAAATGATGATGTCGTAATGTTACCGTAATCTCTTCCCACATTAATGTTTTCAACCCGCTGACAACATGGTGCCACGACTCTACGTCAATCGGCACGCGTTGTCGAGTGACGATTCCAATGTAGCTACTAAACATGGCTTTGTTGGGGTTTACATGCTGGCCTAGCTTATTCCATCCCACCTCAAATTTGATGCCTTTTTCTTTTTCCTTAAGGATTTTTGCTAAAACTGTCAAACTACGGCGCACCTGTTTTTTTTTGTGTCGCTGGGGTTTCATCACCTACCATTTCCTCAGTTTCTGCATCATCATTATGTTTCTCCGAAACACTAGCTTCGACACTGACACCAGCTGCAACAGGTTGAGAGACCTGTTGTACGTCAGCAGTGGGACCAGTTGCAACAGGTTGAGAGACCTGTTGTCTCTCAGCAGTGGGACCAGCTGCAACAGGTTGAGAGACCTGTTGTACGTCAGCAGTGGGACCAGCTGCAACAGGTTGAGAGACCTGTTGTCTCTCACCAATGGGACCAGCTGCAACAGGTTGAGAGACGTGTTGTGTCTCGGGATTGGGTGCATCAGCAAGTGAAGAAGTCATTATCTGCAGAACTGGTTTAAAATTTAAGTTATATGACATAAAAGCAGTAGCGAACAGATAATAACATAATGTAACACAATCTATATTACAATAAAAATCAATAACCTGATTATTGAACTCCCTTTTTTTTAAAAGGCTGAAGGGATTTGACCCCTCTATCAACTATCCATATCCCTTCATTGTGGTCTCATCTGACATACAAAACGTCGTCTACATTGAGACCACTGCGAAATGATTGCGAAATCCCAATGAAAGGATCATCTTCCGTTGAATTTTCATCTGACCCTTCAGCTATTTTGGTCGATAACAGAACAATTGACCAGTTTCGGTTTTCGGGATCGGGAACATAAAATACTTGCACTGCCTGTGATGCCATTATAAATGGTTCGTCTTTCTCCCCTTCCTTACTGAAATCATCTTTCACAAATCCCAAATCATCTATTTTAACAGCACTCCTGTTATCAACCCACTTGCATTGAAATATCGGAACTTGAAATTCCGTATAATCCAACTCCCATATTTTTTTGATGATGCCAAAGTATGACATATTCGCATAAATTGGATTTCTGTCCTTAGCACCGGAAACAAGCATCGCTTCAGCCACAAGTGTAACCCCACTATTCTGCATGGTACTGTCTTCATCATGTTAATTAGTATAAAATGTATAACCATTAACTACATAAGCATTGTAAGATAATGCATACACACTTGGTCCTCCATCTAGCCATCGAAGTCGTTCCGAAATAGACTTCGGATTTTCATCTGACTTCTTAAAAATATGATCTCGAAACCATCCTATAAACTGTCGATTATGTGTATTTGATATCCATTTTTCAGCCCTTGATGGATTCAATTTCCTATGAATTTATTTGTGGATTTCAACATATGGGTCAACGTCCAAACTGTTATGCAAAACATAAAGGTGGGCCTGCTCCCGATCTGTAATATTGATTGTGACAACATTTCTTCCAGAAATTCCTTCACCCTCTAACCGCCTAGTGTGATGAGATTTCGGTAAGCCAATGCTCTCCACACCAGACAAGTATTCGGTACAGAATTCAACGGCTTCCTCAACAATATATCGATTTGCAATACAACCCTATGGCCAAGTTCAATTTTTGACATACCCTTTAAAAATCATCATATACCGTTCAATGGGGTACATCCATCTGTAATGTACAGGACCACATAGTCGAATCTCTCTCACCACGTGGACCATCAAATGAACCATCATATCAAAAAATGAAGGCGGGAAGAACATTTCTAATTCACATAATATGACGGCAATTTCTTTTTCCATAGCTGGCAATTTCGTCGGGTCTATAACTTTGCTGCATATAGCTTTGAAGAAGAAACACAGTTTCGTTAATGTATGGCGGACATTCTTGGGCAAAATTCAACGTAAAGCAATTGGAATGAGATTTTGCATCAAAACATGACAGTCATGTGATTTCATACCTTTTAACTTCAAGCCGCTCATTGACACAAGGTTACTGATATTTGACGAATACCCCTCTGGAACTTTTACGTCATTCAAGAAGTTGCAAAACTGATATCTCTCCTGCCTGGAAAGAGTGTAAGCAGTAGGAGGAAGAAATGTTCATTTTTCACCCTTTACTGGTGCCAACTCTTCTTGTATTCCCATCTCAACCATGTCCAACCTAGCCTTAATTCCATCTTTTGTTTTTCCAGATGTATTTAGCAACGTGCCGATAACACTGTCAAATACATTTTTTTCTACATGCATAACATCAATAAAATGTCTTACATACAGACAATTCCAGTATTGTAATTCAAAAAAAATTGATCTCTTTTTCCAACCGATTTTCGTAAGGTTTTTTGAAGCCGGTTTACCAAAAGTAGTGTCCAAATTTTTAACTTTCTCAAACAATTGATCACCTGTTAGTGGAGACGGTGTTGTACATTCTTCTAAACTTCCATCGAATGATGTCTTCCAAGAACGGTACATATTTCTTCGCGGTAGAAATCTGTGATGTCCTAGAAACACGGTTTTCAATGAATGTTTCAACCTAATTGATTGTGTACCTTCTTCGCAAACGGGACAGCCTTGAGTTCCTTTAATGCTATATCCTGAAAAATTTCCATACGCTGGGAAGTCATTTATCGTCCCATACAACATGACTCTCAAAGTGAAATCTTCCTTTCTGTAAGCATCATACAATGTAACACCTGAATCCCACAATAATTTCAAATCTTCGATCAATGGAGCTAAATAAACATCAATATCATTACCCGGTTGTTTTGGTCCTGATATAAGCATAGATAACATGATGTATTTTTATTTCATGCATAACCATGGTGGTAAGTTATAATTTATCAACATAACCGGCCATGTACTGTGACTGCTGCTTTGAAAACCAAAAGGATTCACTCCATCTGTAGATAACTCAAGACGAAGGTTTCTTGACTCGTTTCCAAATTCAGGATACTCATGATTGATTCTATTCCACTGAGGAGAGTCTGCCAGGTGACGTAGTATCCCATCTTTAATTCTTGTATCTGCATGACATGTTAATTGTTCTGCAGTCTCCTCACTTCCATATAGGCGTCTAAACCTTGGAATGATTGGAAAGTACCATACAAATTTAGTAGGACTGGATTCATCTTTCTTGTATCTATAAGCACCACACTTTGGGCATTCTTTAAGTGATTTGTGGTCCTTGCGAAATAGTATACAGTCATTCGGGCAGGTGTGTATTCTTTCAGAGATCATACCCATAGAGCGTAGCATTCGTTTGGCATCATATGTTTGGCTCGGGAGCTCATTGTCTTCTGGGAGCATGTCATTCAATAGGGCAAGTAGTTTCGTAAAACTGTTGTCACTCCACCCGTTATCTGCTATCAAATTATACAGCTTCAGTACGGCTGACAATGCTGTATATTTAGTGCAACCAGCATACAATGGCGTCTTTGCACAACTTTTTAACTTCTCAAACAATTTTGGGCAATCACGAAGTTCATCTTCGAAGGTCCTTGTCATTTTCTCAATTCGATCTTCATCATCATTCACATCTGTAATCACATCCTCCATACGGTCATCTTCATTGTTCATGTTTGTAATCATATCAGATGATCCATAAAATGCAGTGTCACCCCAGTCACTACCTACATTCGTTGTTTCCCCATGTTTATTCCAACATATATAACTTTGATCTATTCCGTGACAGATCAAGTGTTCTTCCAACTCATCTGGACTAATTTTTTTTGAATAACAACAGCGTAAACACGGACAAAGGATTTGAGAAGAGTCACATGCATGATCTATTGCAAACTTGATAAATTCTTTCACGCCTTCTTCATACTCTTTTGTCAACCGATTGGCATTCATCCATTCTTTATTTATATTCATCCTATTTAAAATCCATAGGATAAGTATATAGGTTAAAGTAGAAGGAATATGAGTATAATTTAGATAAAAAACAAGATACTTCAAGGAAATAAAGGAATAAATAAATACCAAAATAAAAAATATATTGGGAACCACTACAATCCCCAAGCCTCACATCAATATGATACCACCGTGCGCCAATTGAATCACCCATAAAACCTAATCTAGATAAATCAAAAATCAATAGAAACTAAATATAAAGAATAAAATGGTAAGGAAGATGGTGGAATCACTTGAGGCACCTCTCAAACCGCGGTGGAGGAGGAGGCAGCAGAGTAGGAAGAGGAGGAGGAGGAGGAGGCGTCGGTGGAGGCGGAGGATGAGGAAGCGGACTAGGAGGAGGAGGAGGAAGCGCTGGTGGAGGAGGAGGAGGACGAGGCTGTGGTGGAGGAGAAGGAGGAGGAGGAGGAGGAGGAGCAGAGGAGGAGGAGGAGGTGGAGGCAGCGGAGGAGGAGGAGGATGAGGCCGGTGGAGGGGAGGAGGAGCAGGAGCAGAGGAGGAGGCGGCGGCCGCGATGGAGGAGGAGGCAGCAGAGGCAGCGAAGGAGGAGGAGGAGGCCGCAGTGGAGGAGGAGGAGTCCGCGGTGGAGGATGAGGCACCGGCGTGACCGCGGCGTGACCGCGGTGTGACCGTGGGGTGACCGCGGCGTGACCGCGGCATGACCTTGGCGTGACCGCGGCGTGACCGCGGCGTGACCGCGGCGTGACCGCAGCGCGTAGAGGAGGAGGAGTCATGGAGGCACTGGCGGCACCGGCGGAGGAGGAGGAGGCATCGGTGGAGGAGGAGGAGGCCGCGGTGGAGGAGGAGGCACCGGAGGCACCGGCGGCAGTGCGGAGGCAGGGCAGAGGCAGGGCAGAGGCAGGGCGGAGGCAGCGAAGGCAGCGGAGGAGGAGGAGGATGAGGCCAGTGGAGGGGAGGAGGAGAAGGAGCAGAGGAGGAGGCAGCGGCCGCGGCGGAGGAGGAGGAGGCAGCGGAGGCAGTGAAGGAGGAGGAGGAGTCCGCGGTGGAGGAGGAGGAGGCCGCGGTGGAGGAGGAGGCACCGACGGCAACGCAGAGGCAGGGCGGAGGCAGGGCGGAGGCAGCGGAGGCAGCGGAGGCAGTGGAGGCAGCGGAGTCAGCAGAGGAGGAGGAGGATGTGGTCGGTGGAGGAGGAGGAGGGGGAGCAGGAGCAGAGGAGGAGGAGGCAGCCGCGGCGGAGGAGGAGGAGGTGACGACCGCGGAGGCACCGGCGTGACCGCGGCATGACCGCGGCGTGACCGCGGCGTGACCACGGCGTGACCACGGCGTGACCGCGGCGTGACCGCAGCGCGCGGAGGAGGAGGAGAGGTTGAGGCACTGGCGGCACCGGCGGAGGAGGAGGAGGCATCGGTGGAGGAGGAGGAGGCCGCGGTGGAGGAGGAGGCACTGGAGGCACCGGCGGCAGCGCGGAGGCAGGGCGGAAGCAGGGCGGAGGCCGGGCGGAGGCAGCGGAGGAGGAGGAGGATGAGGCCGACGGAGGGGAGGAGGAGCAGGAGCAGAGGAGGAGGCGGCGGCCGCGGAGGAGGAGGAGGAGGCAGCGGAGGCAGCGAAGGAGGAGGAGGAGGCCGCGGTGGAGGAGGAGGAGGCCGCGGTGGAGGAGGAGGCATCGACGGCAACGCAGAGGCAGGGCGGAGGTAGGGCGGAGGCAGCGGAGGCAGCGGAGGCAGCGAAGGAGGAGGAGGATGAGGTCGGTGGAGGAGGAGGAGGAGGAGCAGGAGCAGAGGAGGAGGAGGCAGCCGCGGCGGAGGAGGAGGCGGCGGCCGCGGAGGCACCGGCGTGACCGCGGCGTGACCGCGGCGTGACCTCGTTGTGACCGCAGCTTGACCGCGGCATGACAGCGGAGGAGGAGGAGGCCGCGGAGGCACCGGCGGAGGAGGGGGAGGCCGCGGAGGCACCAACGGCACCAGCGGAGGAGGAGGAGGCATCGGCGGAGGCAGCGGAGGAGGAGGAGGAGGATGAGGCCGGTGGAGGAGCAGGAGCAGAGGAGGAGGCGGCAGAGTTTTACTACTCGCTTATTATATTTTTAAGAACGCATGCATAATGTGTTATTTTATAGGTAATGGTACTGGATATGATAGTGTTGGATGGGAAAAGAGAAAACGGGCGAATGCTATGTTTTATGGACAGTGAAATAAAATGGTATTGAAAAAGATCGCACCTTTTAGGATGAGGAAGATACGGTATTTGGACCCCCCATTATATGCCCCACCTACATGTTCACCCACTAAACATCTCCCCCACCTAAACACCCCCACCTAAACACCCCCCCCCCCCACCTACTACACCCGCAACACCTGCACCCCCCACTTCAAATAAAATTGATTCACACAAATCATGATAGTTGAAATATAGAACAAAAACAAATAACAAAGCAAATTACAGGCATAGCATACCGCACAATGGAGGAGGAGGAGGCCGCGGAGGAGGAGGAGGCCGCGGAGGCACCGACGGAGGAGGAGGAGGAGGAGGAGGAGCAGAGGAGGAGGAGGCGGCTGCGGCGGAGGAGAAGGAGGCGGCGGCAGCGGCGACAGCGGCGGCAGCGGCACAGACGAGGGCTTCCGCGAGAGCTTCGACGACCACAATATCGTGAGGTTATCTCGCAAACACGCTGCAACAAACGTAAGAAAACTGAAATTACACTAAAAAAGCCTTAAAACAACCCAAACGAGCAACAACGTGAAAGAACCACATCGATACATTTTCAAAATATCACTTGCGCCATCGACATTATTTACAAAACCACTTTTAAGACTAAACACGCTTTTCACACTAACAAAAAGTCAACTACACCACGACACTTTCAAAAACACAACTGCACAAACTATCGATGCTGATAAACAGCCCAAAGTGAGTTTTCAAAAAGAAAACGTACACTAACATCACCTAAACATAACACTAACAAATCAAACGCCCAAATAACCAAATCAAAACTAATTTCGCATCTTGAAAAACAATACACATTTGTTCCAAATTAATTTAATAAGAAAGATTGGCACATAAACAAGAATATTGGCGTAGATGCAAGAATACGTAAACTAGGGACTCATAAACAGAATAAAATATTGACCTAAAATTATACAAACAAAAAAACAATGCAAAACTCATCTCGGCACAGAGGTATTCTCAACCAGAAGGGTCTAGGCGGGGTTCACCGGGGCTACGGGACTCGCAACGGCAGGCCAGGACAACGCCGGCAAGGCGTGGGCTGGCCGGAACGACGCCGGAAGGCCGCACGCTGGCCAGAACGGTACCAACAGGGCGCACAAAACCCGAAACGATGCCAACAGGGTGTGGAAAGTCTGGTATGATGCTCGAAAGGGCGGCGCGACACCGGCAGGGGCGGCACCGGCAAGCACGGTGCCGACAAGGGTGGCGGTCGGGCTATGTAGGGAGAAGGAGGTGGTGCAGCAGCCGGAATCCGGTGGGAGGGAAGTGATGGAGGCGGCGTCGCGTGATGGAGGGAACAAGCTGGGAGGGCGTCTGCTGGGCTGGGGAGCGACAGAGGGCACCGTGATCGCCGAGGGAGCCGCGCAGGGACCGACGGCGCGGTGAAGGGGAAGCGGGAGCAGCGGGGTCCGGAGGAGGTCACGCGAGGGAGCGGTGCCGCAGGGGGAGCGGCGCCGAAGGGGGAGCGCGCCAGAGGGGCAGTGCTCTGGAGGGGGAGCGCTTCGGCTGGGCTGCTACGCAGAGGAGGGGTCCGCAGGGAGAGAGAAGGATAGAAGGGGGAGGGGTTTCGGCGGCCGCGGCGGAGGAGAAGAAGGCGGCGGCAGCAGCGGCAGTGGCGGCAGCGGCGGCAGCGGCAGCAGCGGCGGCAGCGGCGCAGACGAGGGCTTCCGCGAGAGATTGATTGTGTGCGGGGAGGAGGAAGAGGACCTGCGGGTTTTTAATAAATCCGCGGGACCCTTTATCAGCGCTAGTAAAAAGTGCTGATAAAGGGTGTATTTATCAGCGCTAAAATGAAAAGCACTGATAAATACATCCTTTATCAGCGCTTTTGTTAGCGCTGATAAAGGGGTACCCTTTATCAGCGCTTTTCTAGCGCTGATACAGTGGAAGGCCTTTATCAGCGCTAAAAAAGCACTGATAAAGGTCCGGCCCTTTATCAGTGCTTTTTCCGTTAGCACTGATAAAGGTCCGGCCCTTTGTTTCGTTACAATATTCCCCCCCTAAGAAATTTCACCCTCAAAATTTTCTTTTCCAATATTAAAACAGATGCAGGTAACTCTGCTTCATTACTTCATCTTATTCCCACATTGATTCTTCAAACTTTTCTTTTCTCCATAACACATTCATGACGGGCATTGTCTTATTTCGTAGAACTTTTTCCCTATGATATAAGATCCTCAACGGATTCTCTTTATAGGAGAGTTCATTCTCAAATGGTACCACCTATGTATTGAGTACATGCGATGGGTCGGGTATGTACTTACTCAAGAGTGATATAGGGAATACATCTTGTACTTGAGATAAGTTCGGTGGGAGTTCTAGTCAGTATACCACTACTCCATTGCGATAAAGTATATCAAAAGGGATGATTTACCTTGTACTAAGATTTACCTTCTTCCCAAATCTCATAACTCACTTCCATGGTGATATGAGGAGAAATACTATGTCTTCGACATCAAAATCTAGGTCTCGTCGACAATTATCATCATAGCTCTTTTGCCGACTCTAAGCATCTTTAATGTTTTGTTGGATGGTCTTAACCTTCTCCACCATTTCTTCAGCCATTTCTGGACCTAGGAGATTTCACTCCCCAACATCATCCCAACATGCCAGTATTTTGCACCTCTTCACATAAAGGGATTGATAAGGATCTATTTGGTTTCTTGAGTGGAAATTGTTGTGGTAAAAGAACTCAACTAGAGGGAGATATTGATCTCATCCTCCTTTGAAGTCCATTGAGCATGATCTCAACATGTCCTCATCTGTATGGATAGTCCTCTCAGATTGGCCATCACTTTGAAGATGATAAGTTGTACTGAAGTTTAACTCGGTATTCAGAGCATGTTGAAGACTCTTCCAAAACATAGAGGTGAATCTTGGATCTCGATCGTATATAATCGATAGTGGTACTCCATGAAGCCGTACCACATCTATGATGTATATCTATGTCTGTTGATCTTATTTGAAATACTCCCAAATTGCAATGAAGTGTGTAGTCAATGTAAGATGATCCACAACAACCTAGATAGCATTTTATCCTTTAGATATCTTCAGAAGTCCGATGAAAAAGTACATGGTGATATTCTCCCATTTCCATGATAGTATGGGTAATGATTTTATCATCCCCTTATACTTCTACATCTCAGCCTTCACTTGCTGACATACCAGGAACTTTGATGTATACTTAGTGATCTCTTTTTCGTGTTATCCCGAAAATAATTCACCTGGAGATCTCGATACATTTTTGTGTTTCCTAGGTGAATGTAGAAATTTTAACTATGTGCATCATCCAAAAGTTATTTCATTAACTCTGGATTTTATAGAACACGTAGTCTTGAACTAAATCTCACAGTTCCTTCTTCATTAACATTGAGCTTTGAAGATTTACCTTTTCTGGTAGTTTCCACTTGCTTCTTAATTCCCACATCATCATCTTGAGAATCCTTTAAAACTTCCAAAATATACGGTTGATAAATCATTTTTGAAAGGATTGATGATGTTCCCTTCTTTATGATTCCCATTTCCATCTTCATCAAATCTATAAATATTGGATCCTTTTCAATTCTCATCCTTGATATAATCTTTGGGTTTTTTCAACATAGAGAATATAACACCTTGTTTGGTTTCCCAGGTTGGTAATGGATTGAGAAGTCATAGTCTTTGATCAGCTCTAACCATCTTCATTGGTGCATATTCAACTCTTTCTATTTTATTATATAATTTAGTCTTTTTTATCCGTGTATATTTCACACTTCTCCCTGAAAAGGTAATGCTTCCAATTTTAACACAAGATGATTACTGCAGCCAACTCTAGATCATTTTTTGGATAGTTTTTCTCACGAAATTTCAATTACCTTGAATCGTAGGAAATGACTTTGTCATTTTTCATTAACACACAACCCAAACCCTTCTTCGAATAATCATTAAATACCACGAAATGTTCTCCACGTGTGGGTAATGTGAGCATCGGCGCAGTGATAGCCCTCCTTTTCAACTCCTTGAAGCTCTCTTCAGATTCATCACTCCAAGAAAACATGAATCCCTTTTGAGTTATCTTGGTAAAAGGGTTTGAAAATCATGATAATTTTCTCACAAATCAGAGATAATATCTAGAAAACCCCAGGAATCTATGGATGTCAGTTACCGATGTTGGCCTCATCTATCCATTAAATGCATCTGTCTGGGAGGGATCCACAAATTTCCAATTTCTTATGATGATATAACCCAAGAATGAGACCATGTTCAACAACAACACACACTTTCTGTACTTTTCATAGAACTTATCCTTTCGTAAGTTCTCTAGTATAGTGCTTCGATGCTTCTCATGCTCCTCCTCAGTTTTGGAGTATATTAGAAAATCATATATAAATACTACCAAAAATTTGTCATTGTAATCTCTAAAGACTCTATTAATCATGTCCATGTGGATTGATAAAGAATTAGTGAGTCTTAAAGGCATTACTGTGAAATCATAGTGCCTTTATCTTGTATGAAAAGTAGTTTTAGAGATATCTTCTTTAACGACCCAAACATGTATCAATGAAAATTACTCCTAATCTAATTAAATGTATTATTATGTAAAATAGTTATATAATATAGGCACTTTTTTGTCTTTATTATTTTTAATTATAAATTACCATTAATAATTTTTATCGTTGCTAATATAGTCGTCGAACAGTGATCAATTGATTAGTATAAATATAAGGCTTTATCAAATCCAATTTACTCAGACAAATAAAGTGATGGCCTAATATAGTAGAATTTCTCCATATGAAGCCCATTTTTTGGAGCTCGGAATAGAGGTGGCATCATTGGGATTCACTTTTGACCAAGCCCAATCTGAGCTTCAACACGTTATGGTCGAGCGGAACCTCCTATGAGAGAAGTGGAAGTCGATAGAGATTACCACCCAAGTGATGTTATTAATGCCACCCCAAGAGTCTACCACCATCTCACACCTTACCCTTAGGTTATATGTGGGTGTTCTAAGGGGTTATGTAACAAGACATTATCACTATGATTATGTGAATTATTTTTGTATATAATAAATAATATACATTCATTTTATTATTTTTACTTTGTAAATTATTTTTAAATTGAAAATAGTAATTTTAGTTAATATTCAATTAAGAAATCTATTTCGATGAATTAATGGATTTTTTAAATAAATAATATTTTTATAAAATGTTATTCCTAAATTAATTTTCATAAATTATAAATGATCATATAATTTTTATGAATACAAATGTGATTTTTATTAAGGTCTGAAAGCCGTTTGTTAACAAAACCAATTATTTTTCCATAAATGTTAGTTTTTATTTTTTTTAAGAATCACAGATTTAAAATTTTATTTAGATAAAATGAATATTATTTTTGGAATCAAAATTTCGAAATTATTCAATAGTTAATTTTTCAAAAATTTCTGAGAAAAGAAATTTTTTGGGAAAAAATTAAATATCGTTTAATTATATAATGTGTTTTATGACATCCTAATGACCTAATAGTGATGTAATCAAATACATTAAATATTTTTTTCGGCCAATATATTTTTACCATTAAAATAATGTAATTTTAGGTTTGTTTTTTTATTTTACAAAGTAATAGTGGACCCTCCAATGCTTATAAAATACTTTGTCCTTTTAAAATGTTTTTCTCGAGAGTGTGACTCACCTCCACATAAGAAAGCCTAATATTTTAAGAAGTTAGGACATTGTTCTTATACGATAATTTTTTCCACACCACTTTGAAAAAACCATGGGCAAAAACCATGGGTTGGTTTTTGGTTTTGATTAGTTTAATTTTTAGTGTCCAAAACCTAAATAATAAAGAATTCCCTTCCTTTTCCTATATAAGCCCACCCAAGATCCCAATTACACTTCACTCAAAGCCATTCGATATGTACCAAAATATTCCCCAATATCTCTATAATCTTCCTAAACCACCCCAAGCTCCCAAGAAGATTACCTCAAGCCTCTCCCAAGCCTTTGGAATCACACTCCCAAGTAAGGGATTCCTTCCTTTCTCTATTTATCTAAGTTTCTTAATATTGATATGACCTTTTATTTTAAATTATGAATGTTGGGGTATAATTTTTCACCTCCCTTATAATTTCCTCTTTATGTTTTAATGATTATATACTCCTTTCTCTCTCATCTATATCTTTCATGTATACATGTTACCAAGACGAGATTCTGTAAGGGATTTCTTCCTTTCTCATTTTTGTCCAAATTTATTTAAGTTGTTATGCCCTTTTTCTTTCAATTAAAAATGTTGGGGTATGATTTCACACCTCCTCCATAATTCTATCCATATGTTTGAATATATGTGATACCTCTTTATCTCTCATTAGTTCCTCCCATGCACACCCATAACCATGTCGAAATTCTGTAAGATATTTATCTCTTCTAATTTACATTCAAGTAATTATTTTGTATTATGAATCTGAATGCCATTTGATATTATGGTACATGTATCTATATGACCCACATAATTCCAATTTCATATACATATGATGATACACCCCTTTATATCTCATCAACCATTTTTATGAATTCTTATTCCATGTCGTTATGCTACTAAAATTGCACCACGGTTTTCCAAGCTGAAGTCAATATGTAGTGAATACCTTGTCCATTTCCCGATAAAGGGTATTCAACTTAATGCACATTTATATATCAATTATACAGTTTCATGTATAAAGTCCTCATTAATTTATCATGGAATAAATTATGATGTTTAATGAATCCATGTAATATGATCCATGTGGCACATTTATGCATGAAATGTAATGATTAAGAAGGGTGTGCCCAGATAGCACTACAATGCATTGGGTAAAGATTAGTATCATGATATATCAAGTTAAATTAGGTATTACTGATGAAAATTCAAGTTCAATGAGAGTTTACTCATGCTCCATGTGAAATGAGCAATTGATCATGTTAATACCATGTTAAGTGTTATTGCCACATTTCTATGTTATTATAATCATGTTATATCATTCCTTTGTGTTCATGATTCTTTTATTCTCCATTGATATACCTATTTCCTAACATGTATTTTATTCTTCATGATATGCCTTTTTTAATCCCTTACTAGGCTTTATAGCTCACCCTTTTCTTATGCTTGTCCTCAGGTTATCCCATTCAATGCTAAGTACGACGGAATGTAGTGGTCATGGAAAAGAAAATTTTCAATAAAGATGTTGTGTTTCATGTTTTAAGTCATTATGTAATGTTCCTAAGACCAAAATACACTAGACATATCGATATTATATGTTGTATCAAGAGAATATTTTATATAATAAGTCATGTTTAAGTGTGTAATAAAAAGAGAGGTTGTTATAGTTGGCATCAGAGGATATGTTTAGTAATTTTTGGGATTAAGATTAGAAAACCCTAGTGAAAGCCTTAGGGATAATAATAAGTATAATAAAAACATCCATAAGTTTTGGTGAATTTTTAGTAAGTGGTTTATCAATAAAATACATCAATGTCTAGATACAAGCAGGTAGAGGCTGCTCTGGAATATATGTACCTAGAGTGAAAACTCTGACAAGGAGTTTCAGGCTTGACCTGGGGTATCCTGCTGTAGGACAACGGCCATTGCTGCACTCTTGGTTATGACACTCCTGGGGGATATTCATTGATAAATTCACAAGCTTCGTATAAACCATTGTTGAGGGAATAAAAAAAATACCTACAAATAAATGTTGGGAACTAGATTATGGAAAACATAGATTGAAACCTATAGATTCATAAGATAAGGAAATAAAAGTTATTTATAAGTCGTATGTTTTTTTCCATAGGTTAACCTTTATTTTTTACCCATGAATTTCCTTTTATTCCAACCAATGGCCAGTAATAGGAGGACACAGGCTAACAATCAATGCGAAGATCAATTTGATGATTGTTCTAATGACATACCTAAGCCAATGGGAGCAAGAATCATGAAATTTTTCATGATACTCTCTTAGTTAACTCTTTATTTGAATACACTAATGGGTTAAGAGTAACGTTCAACCCCCTCCCCCCTATGAAATAATGAGTCATAATCAAGAGCTTCATGGGAAAAAGTCCTCTTACATTTAATGGATCATGTGATCCCTCAATTTCCGAATGATGGATCAACTCCATTGAAAATATCTTATCCATCCTTAAATGTTCTGAACAAGAGAAGGTTCTTCTGGATGCTTTTTTTATGGAGTTTGAAGCTGATCAATGGTATACATTGATCAAAAATACGAAGCCTGAGAATTAGATCTAGTCATTGGAATGTAAGGGTTTCTGAAATATTATTTTTGATAAATATTTTTTGCACACCCTCCGACTTAAGATAGAATATGACTTTCATAACCTCAAGAAAAAAGATGAAAAATCCATTAGAGAGAACAAGGAAAACATCACAAGGCTTTCATGATATGCCTTTATCATTGTCTTTACCCTCGAATTCAAGGTTGACCACATTTTTGGTGGGCTAAAACCTAGCCTATGGAAATCCCTCACGATCCGTGTCTTCAAGATCTGTGAGGAGATTGTCTAATTTGTCCTCAATGTCGAAATGGAGATCAGTGAATCTCAGGGGTATCATGGGAATAATAATCATAAGGTGGACTTAAATTCTGGCAGTCCAATGGATAAATCCAATTATGCTATGACAATATATCACCCTTCTTTCCAAATGTGTGGAAAGATGCACCCTAGAAATTGAATAAAGGGGATGAGGAAATTCTTTATGTGGGGAAGAGAAGGGCACCTACCTATAAAATTTAGGAAGGAAAAAACCAAATCTTCTATAGAGGAAACGAATTATCCATTCAACTCTCAACATGTAGTTCATTGCTTCAGCTACAAAGAACTATGGAACTTTTTAAACTAGTTCCCAAAGACAAGGGTTTTTGGAGGCAACCAACAACCTCCAAGGCATCAAGGGAGATCTTTTTCCACCACCACCGGTTAAGTGAACCCTGAAAATGAAGTAGTGAAAGGTACACTAGTTATTCATTCAAGAATAGAAAATGTACATTTTTATTCTGGTTCTATGCATTCTTTTATATTTTAGAAATTTTGGTAGACCAATCCCAACACCACCACAAATCATGGAAGTAAAGATGTCGGTGAGAATGGTAAATAGTTAAATCATTACATCCCATGAATATAACTCCTCCCTGGTCCCAATCTATGGATTGAACTTTCCGGTGAACCTCATCAGACTCCCTATGGTGGAATTTGATGAAATTCTTGTCATGGATTGGCTTTCCTTATATATAGCCAACATAAATTACTGTGAGAGGGAAATCACACATCCTATGGAGAATCGACCCCCGAGTCTATTCAAGTACAATGAGGAATATGAATCTTCTTTCACACCATCATATCTATCATGGATATCACTGCCCTATGAGAATGCGTATTTGGCTCAAATTACTGAGTTTAAGAAAGAAACCATCCTTGAATACATGCATATTGTGAGGGAATTTGCTGATGTGTTTCCCAATAAATTACTCGGTCTTCCTCCAAGAAGAGATGTTGAATTATCAATTGACCTTATACCTAGGGAATTACTAATATCCAAGACTCCATATAGAATGGTTTTTTTGGATCTTGAGTACCTGAAGAAAAAACTAGAGGAGAATCGAGATAAATGTTTTATACGCCCAAGTGCTTCACCATAGGGTGCGCCAGTCCTCTTTGTCAATAAGAAGGATGGGCCAATGTGCCTTTGTTTTGATTATCATGAGCTAAACAAAATAATGATAAATAACAAGTATCCTCTTCCTAGAATTGATGACTTCTTTGATTAGCTATGTGGAGCACAATACTTCTCAAAGGTAGATTTGTGGTCGGGATAATACCAAGTAAGGGTGAATATAGAGGATATAACAACCTTTATTTTTTTTTAACCACTTAAACATGACTTATTACATAAAATATTCACTTTATTAAACATATATGATCGAGAGTTTTAGTGTATTTGGAGATTATGAACATTACATAATGACTTAAAACATGAAACACAACATCTTTATTGAAAACGTCATTTACATGACCACTACATTCTCTCTTACTTAGCATTTCATGGGATTACCTGAGGACATGCATAAGAAAAGGGTGAGATATAAAACCCAGTAAGGGAATAAACAAGGCATAACATGAAGAATACAGTACTTTCTAGAAAATAGTCATATCAATGGATCCTAAAATAAACATGAACATAGAGACATGATATAGCATGATTATCATAACATGGAAATTTTGCAACAACACTTAACATTGTATTAGAATGAGCCAAGGCTCATTGAACATGGAGTATGAGTAAAACCTAATTTCACTTGAATTGGCATGAGTAATACCTCATTTTAGTTGACGTATCATGATACTAATATTTACCCAATTCATTGGAGCACTATCAGGGCGCACCCATTTTAATCATTACTTTTCATTTATAAATGTTCCACATGGATCATATAACATGGATTCATTAATTATCATCATTTATTACATGATAAAGGAATGTAGAATTCATACATTAATATCTATAATAAATAAGTAAATGTTAATAAAGTTGAATACCCTTGATAGGTAAATGGATGTGGTATTCACTACACAATGACTTTGGCTAAGAAAATCGCGGTGCAATTTCCGCCGCATAACGGCGTGGAATAAGAATTCTTAAAAATGGTTGATGAGATATAAATGGGTGTCTCATCATATTTACATGAAATGGGTTTTATTGGGGTCATATATATAAAAGTTATATTATATGTAATGGAATTTATATTCATAATACAAAATAATTTCTTGAATGTAAATGAAAAGGGAGAAATTCCTTAAGTAATTTTTACATGGTAATGAGTGTGCATGGGAGGCACTAATTAGAGAGAAATATGTCTCTAATAAATTCAAAAATAATAAGGTAATTATGGGGAGGTTTAAAATAATACCCAAATATTTTTAATTCAAAGCAAATGTGTATAAAAAATTAATGAAATTTGGACAAAAATGAGAAAGGAATAAATCCCTTATGGAATTTCAGCATGGTAATAGGTATACATGGAAGCCATTGACAAGAGATAAAGGGGTATATAATAATTCAAACATAAATATGATAGTATTGGAGAGGTTATTAATCATACCCTAACATTTATAACTGAAAATAAAGAGGCATATCAATATTAAGAAACTTGGATAAAATGAGAAAGGAATGAATCCCTTACTTGGAAGTGTGATCCAAATGGCTTTGGAGAGGCTTGAGAGAAGCTTATTGGGAGCTTGGGCACCTTGGAAGAATTATAGGGAGAGTAAGGAAGAGGATTTTCGAGATCAAAAGGCTTTTGAGTGAAGAGGAAGTGGGGCCTATGGTGGGTCATTACAAGATCACTGCATGAAGTGTAGTGGAACCTGGTCATTTGAAATGGCTCCCCTAGATAAGTTTACCAGAAGTAGGAAGTCAATGCCCCATACTCTCCATATAAATTAAAACCTAACAAAAATTTAATCAAACTCACAAGAATATATTAAAATCATGGGAAATGCAAACAATTAAAGTATGAAATAATTTAATATGATTCATACCATGAGTCATTATGAATGGGAGAAAGACTACTACTTACTTAACATTATAATTGAATGTATATGAAATTACATAGTAGATTACAAAGATCAAGTAATCTTACCAAAGTTATTTTATTCTTCTCAATTAATTTGAATTTTAAAATTCAACTTATCTTAAATGCATTGAAGTCTCACTCCTTAATATAGTGATGGCCGTCTAATCAACTCGTTAAACTTTATACTATGAACTCATGGTCAACATAACGTGACTGATTCTTCTTGGAAACCAAACTGATAAACATTTATCTTAACTAAACATTTAAAACTCCATCATTATATTATAACTCCTTTGGAATAAAATATCTTTTAATGCTCTAGCTACCCCTAGAGAGATCTTGTTACCATTATATACACATCATGTAGCTACATCTTCCAATGACTAAAATTTTTGTGACATGAATCTAGTGAACTAAAATTGAATTCACCACCCAAAAAATATCCCATTTGAATACTATTTATAATGAAAATCCAAAAACTCTCTAATAATTTTGAAAAGGTTCCCTACATTCTTCTATTTTAATAAAGGCTTCCCCATTTTCTCCTTTAGTTCAACCAATTCCCATAAAGGTGTGATATTTCCTTATAATTTCTTGAAATATAACCTTGGAAAACATATCCATAAGATTTTTTACTCACATTATCTTCTATATGAACAGAACCTTATCCTACAATAATTCTTAGATGAAATTTTAATTAAGTTCAATATTCTTTTTCCTTGTTATGAAAAACATATTCCATTCAAAGTGGATTTCAGTCTGACTAACATGGAATAATACTCTACCATTATAAATTCTCTTGAGCTCCATTAGAAACTATATCAACCAAACTATTTCCTTACCTACTTTTAGTGAAGTTAAATAATATACTTTTGTTTTACTTAAATTAAAAAATCCTTCAAATCCATTAAATTCAACTTATCATTGTTTCTCTATAGGTAAACATAAAACCATTATGCTCTTTTGGGTGTTTGAATCTTTTGTGAAGTTAGTATCAACATATCTACACAAAGGTTCATATGTCCCAGATTACAAGGTTATATCTTATATTCCTTTGAAGTAATGGATGATCCATTTCACTGTATCCCAATGATCTTTCCCCAGATGCGGCACAAAATGTATTACAACATCAATTGAAAATGTAATATTTAGCTGAGTATAAATTATTTTGTACATAAAACTTTTAATTGTCGATTCATATTTAAATTTCTGAATGTCCCAACTCTCTTCATCCATTTCTAGTTCTTATCCCTTATGCAGCTATAATTTTCTACAAGAGGTTTTGATACTATTTTACAAACAATCATCCCAAATAATTCAATGATATTTCAAGTGAATTATTTCTAAGAGAGAACCAAGGTTTCGACTTTCCTGCCTCTCTCAATCCTCATCCCTATAATTTTCTTATCATGTATGAAATACTTCAATTAAAATATTCAAGATATATTATTATTAAACTTGTGAATCCATGAAAACATTAGACTGACTAGTAAAATTTTATTGACATATAAAATTAGTATAATAAATGTCCCATAATCCCACAACTTTTAGAGATAACAATTATCTATGATGAACCTCTAGAATCCTTTTTGAAATAAATTTATCAAACATGTAATCCCATTTTCATGATACTTGATTCAACTAATAAAGACTATTCTATAATTTAGAAACAAAGTTTCAATTCCCATATCTATGAAAATTATAGGTAATTAATGTAAATTTATTCTTATAACTTTTCATGAAGGAAATGTTTCTATAAATATGTTTATTTTGAGTAATGAACTTTTGATTCTATCATGAACAAAACCATCTATATAGTTTTATGTTTAAATACTATTGATAAAATTTAGTAGAAATCAACTCCTTTTTTTAATAAATTCGCTACTAGCCATGCCCAGAAATGATTTTTTTATTGTGCCTCCCCTTTAAATTGGGAAACCCACTTATTTTATGGTTCCTTTTTACCTGATGGAAACTTCATTAGCTTTTAAGTATTATTGGATTTAAATGAATAAATAATTTCATCTGTCATTGATTTTTATTACTTTTCATAATTAAGTATCATTAACTCATTTGGGATCTCTAGTTCTCCTACATATATTAAGAGATTAAAGATTATATCAACCTCAAAGCATAAAACTAGTCTTCTAACATTTGTTCATCTCCTCAATTGAGATGGTTTCCCTAAACTTGTGGGCTCTACTCTATCTTCAATATCCATTACTTATGGTACTCCCACTCAAGCTTCATCTATCCTTGAACTTTTTAGCATGTTTTCTATCAGCCCCTCACCTAGGGAATTATAGTTCCCCTATATGATTTCCATATATTTTCCTCCCTTTGAGTGTTCTTACTCCGATCAACTTGGGCTTCAATAGTTTATTCTTTACATTCAAATTCTTTATCCACTATATTTTTTTACTTCCATAAGACCATTTTTTTTAAGTGATCATCTCAAATTATAATGACTTTTTACTTTTCATCATCCTGTAGAATAAAGTAAAAGTTATCATCACCATACCCAATGAAAAAATATGCTTTGGATTTTTCCTTGATCTTTTTCCATTACTTAGCATTGACATGAACATATTTTGAACATATTGAGACTTTATGGTGTCAAACTTATGGGTATTTACCATTCCATAACTCCTCTAAAATATCCTTCCCTACCATTATGGTTGGACTTATATTGATAAGGTATGCAGCTATGTCGAGTGCAACTAAACATATTATGAAGAAAATAATACCTATGAGTAATTTGATAAGGTTGGTTCCCAAAATATTCAATTATAACTATTTTAACTTCTCAGTTTTGGGATTCCATATATCTAAGTTGAATAACACCCTCTTATATTTCCTCACTACACAAATTTCACACATGTTGGTATGAATGTGATAAAGCTTCAGTGGGACATTAGTTGTTATAACTTCTTTAGTATTCTCAATGATATAGATAATCCCAGAATTCTAAACCTATGGAGCTTCTAATGATGTAATTTTGGATAATGAAACTATTTTTTAACTTCCAATCAAAACAGTGTCTCATCCTTTACTCATTTCTCAACAACCATGGACCCTAGAGTTAATTTCTAAACTTTATTCACAAAGATAGTCCCATTATAGTTACCCAAAATTAACACACATGGATATTTCATGATTTTAGATAAATATTCATTAAATTATAAAAGTACATGCTTGAGGACCGTAATCGTTTATCATCTTTGGAAACCTAGAAGAATAATCATTTAAGTTTGTGTATGATCTTCAAAATATTCAATAAAGATCTACCTATTTAGTAATCATACTTAAAAACTTTATTCATAATAGTGGGAAAGGAAATATAATAAAGGGTTATCTTAGATGATCAGTAAGATTAAAAAAAGGATATATGTAAGAAATACATGGACATGAGGGTATGAGAATATAAGAGTAATATTTAAAAATCATACCCTACATATTAAAGATCATATACAAGTGTCATCGAATTAGTATTGGTAGTTCAGAATATATGAATCATAATGAAACAAACAACATGATTCATGAGAGTATAAAATTAGTATAAGAGATAGAATTATGGTATGAACATCATCTTATATCATTTTGGACATGTATAAATAGAAACAAGTTCACTGATTAAGTTAAGGAAATTAAATCACGCCCACACATATACTTACGAACATGAAACAAGGTCCATGGAAATCATTACGGATATAAAATAAAGGTCTAAAAATAAAAATTTGAACATTTAATTTGGTTCAGCCCTAACATTATGAACATATAATCAAGTCCATGCATAACATTGTGAACATGTAATCAAGTTCATGCATAACATTATGAACATGTAATAAGGAACAATGATAACATTTTGAACATGTAATTAGGTTCACTTATAACATATATACTCATGATTTATATATTTCTACCCAATGTATTGGAGGGAGATATATGTCACACACATCAATAATGAAATCATACATATGTGTGAAAAAAGATTTTAAATATTAATAATATCATTACCATGAAATGAAATGGGTTTTATAAACACTTCATCCTATCATAAACTGGGGAAAAGAGATAGGTTTTATAATCATTTCATCATATAATAACCAATAAAATGAAGTGGGTTTCATAAGTGTTTTATCAGGGTGTAACCCGAGGAAGATAAATGGGTTTCAAAAGAAAATTTTCATCATAAACATTAACCATTCAAATAATTAATTAGATTCGTTTACATGGATAATATCTCAAATAAAGAATAAAATATATCAATGGATTTCATCTTATATGGATAATAATTTTAAAAGGGTCATTTAAAACATTTCTTGAGGGAAATATCTTTTCTACTTTGAAAAATAATTTTTAAAACACAAAACTTTTGGAAAACTTTTTCCCTTTTTAAATAACCATGGAAATTTATAAAGGAATATTTGGAAATTAATTAAAACACTTTATAAAACATAAAACATTTTTAAAATTATTTTCCATTAAAATTATCTTAAAATATTATTTAAAAAAATGAAAACATTATTTTTTAATAAAATATATTTCTGACTAAAGAGAGAGATAAAGTCATATTTTCCTAAAACACATTTTCTTAGTCATATTAAGTATCATAGAGTGGAAAAATTGTACTAATAGAGGAATATATCATTAATAAAAATAGGATAAAAAATTCATGAGATTTATTGGGATATTTATTATAATATTTCATTAATGTAATCATAATAATAAACTATCCTGATAAATAAAGAGATTGTAGCAATAAACTCTTACCAATTTGGTAACTTTGAATCATAAACCCTATAAGATAATAACATTAAATAAATATTAAATTATCCTGAAAATAATAATATTCATGATAAAACATTTCAAATGGAATTATATACACATCATAAAATAGTTTAGGTGAATAACATAACATGTTCCTCAAAGAATGAAAACTGAGAAAAAATTACCTTACCAATTTGGAAGCATTTGAACAGTAAACCCCATGAAAGATTGATCATAAAATTAATATATAAATACACATAAAAAGGATAAAAATAATATAATACATTAATAGGAATTATATACACCATATAAAACAAATGAGTGGTGAATATGTCATAAGTCTCACAGAAACAAAAGTGAGACTATAAATCCCATTAATACTTGAGTAACTTTTGAATCATGAGATCTGTGAAATAATAACATAAATTGTAACTTTTAATATAATGAAATAAATTATTCTCATCATATAAAATTTCATATGTCATCATATACACCACAAAATAATAATAATTAGTGAATTTATAGTATATCTCAAAGAAATAAAATTGAGATGAGAAAACCCATACCTTAAGTCTTGAATTTCTTCATACACATTCAAAAATCATGTATAATAATTATAAGTTTATTATAAATCTACCAAATAACCATATTATTATATATAATACCATATATTATTTTATTATGACTTTATATTACCACTTTATTAATAATTTCATGTTAAAGTTACCTTTCAGGTAATAACCGATTTTCTTTTCATATATGTTTTGACATGTTATTCTTAATCCCCTTACTTGTATCATGATTTCATTATTTACAAATTTTAAAACATGATATAAATATAATATATATTCATTATATTAATATTTATAATAATCTATAATATATTGAAATATAAAATAAAATACATCATTCATGGAGATGATAGGTCGTATGTATGCATGAATTTGGTTTCAATTTTTTATCATATTTTAAAGAAATAAGATTAAATTATATATAAATATATTATCTTTATAGTATAATTCTTTTTTAATATGTATTAAAAATGTTTATTAAACCCATATGTAACACATTCCATCTAAATTGTGATTTAATCGCAACGCTTTGAAGAGGCAGTAGTCCACACGTCCACAAATGAAGTTAATGCATTTTCTTAGAAAATGAAACGCATGAAGTTATGTGTTATAAAACACTTATATAATAATATATACATCATAATATATCATATATTTAATATAAAAAAATTAATTACATCACCTTTCACAACCTTGAGTGGTTGTAATGGAAGAATAAATGACATTGGTTCGTGAGGTGGTAGACTAATGTACACATGAACGATGATTTTGTATCCCATTTGATGGAATTTGGTGAAGGTGTAGGTAATAATTTTAATTTCCCTACCCTTGAATCCTTGTGTTAGTGAATTATTTTATTATATTAACATATTTACAATGAGAAAAATCTCGAAGGACCAATCAGTTTAGCAGTCTTGGAAAGCTAGATTACATACATGATACCCATAATATATTTGGAAATAGAAAATACAAACATGATACATAAAAACAAAATAAACTACATACATGAATTCTTATTCAAATATTTCTTCTTCATAACCTAGGTAAAGGAAACATAATAATGTTGAGCTCAAATGCTCAGTAAGTGTAAAAAAATATGAATCAATAATGAATAAATGGTAATAAATCAACATAGAAAGGTAAATAACTGATAAAACATTCCATTCAAATAACTAGATAAAGAAAATTAAATATGTAAACGTGAAAAACATAATCACATTCCATTTAATCAATAAACTAATAATTATATGTATACATTAGATATTTCAATGTAAAATATCATGGATGAATAATAATTGAAACTAAAAGAGGGAAATGATTAGTCATTGTATTCCATGTTTCCTAGGTACATGGATCTAGTACCATCAATACCCTTCATAATATGGTTTATCTCTTGGGTAAAAACCCATCTATTTTGGCCAACTATTTTGTCTCATGAGACTACTGATTCCTCGAGAGACTTTGATTAATCGGACCCCAACCCATAGGGCTTACATAAATGGTCCCCAACCCATGTATTCCATGTCCAAATAATTCCTCATATATCAAATAAATAATGTTATTTATCAGAAATCCATATTGAATAAATAAAATGGTTTTATCAATAATACCTCATAGGAGGAAATGTAACAACAAGGGTTATGGACATTAAAATGTTCTTGAAGAAAAAGAATATTTAATCATTCCAATGTCTCCCAAACCACATTGAAACATTTAAATCATAATTCCATGTGAATAAAATGAAACTTATAATCTTGTTATAATAATTAAATTCTCTATATAAAATGTAAAAGGGTATTATATACACCAAATAAAAGTGAACTGGTGAAAAAAAGTCTCAAAGGAAAGTAAAATGAGATGAACTCCCTTACCTCAACCATCTTTTGTTGTGTGGTATTTATACTCATGTATTGTGGTTTAAAATATTTTAATAAATTGTTCCAAAACCAAAATCATGTTTATAATATCATATATTAATTTCTTATAATATTTTATTACCCTTTTTTAACACCCTCTCATTATTTTAACTATTTCCGGAGCTAATTGACATGTTTTCTCATGTATGTTTTGAATTTTAATTTGTTGTTCCTATTAGTTAGATCATGATTTCATCATATCCATAATTTAAATCATGAATTAATTATCATATATGTTCAGTATATATGTATTTATATTATTCCATTATACTTGGAGATTATAAATGAAGTGTACCATTCATGGAGACGGTTGGTCGTACGTATGCATGAACACTAATTTAATTTATTTTTATACTAAATAAATAAAAAATAAATGATAAATATGTATATTATGTTTAAAATATCATATATACATTATATATCTTACATATGTTTATTAAAACTATCCTTTATATGGTTCATGTATGGCATGAATGGTTCATATCACTTTTAGAGGGCGTAGCCCTCACTTCCTCAAGTGAAATTATAGTATTTTCACAAGATGAAAAGCATAAAGGTGTGTTTAAAATAAAAATTAATAAAGAATAAATACATTATAAATACAATATATAAAATATATAAACAAATTTTCTATCATAACGTCCACCATGAGAGGTGGTAAATTAAAAAAAATGAATCATCGTCGTTTCATGAGGTTGTAATTCGTCATACAGAGAAATAGTATGTTCGTTATCCATAGATGGAAGGGTGTGTAAGTGTAGGTAGAAACCATTACATAAAAATATAATATAATATTTAATATACTGTTATTGTTATATAATAATTTAATAAATATATTTAAGGGGTATATAATGGAAATGAAACTAGAGATCTTGAGAGAAGATGTTACCACTTAATTGGGTGACTTCTTTTGGTTTGTAACAAAAGACTTCATTTGATGGATTTATTCACAAGTGGAGGCTTATAGAATCAAGTGTAGAGATTTTTGAAAGATATAAGGTTATATATTGTCCTAACCTAATTGGTTTTAGTGGTTATAGGAATGGGGAGATGTGGTGGACTTTGTATAGTTGAGGGGGACTAGCACACTTGTAAATACCAAAAGGTAGTCATTAATGGGATGCCTACCTTAACTAAAGTGCCTCAAAATGGAAAAATAATTTATTAAATGGGAATAATGCTATATCTGAAACTCCTCTACACAAAAATGTGTTATTTCTATTTATTTTCTTCCTTAACATCTATGATTCCCCAATTTTATCACTTTTATTTTTATTAAAGCATCTAGTTTTTTAATATAATTAATATATCCATTAAGAATAAAATAAAGTGATATCTATTTGAAAATATAGATCCAATTAATTTATAAAACGATTTAAAATATATAAAATAAAAATCACATGTTTTATAGAAATTAATTTTAAAACAAACGCATGTGATACACTAAAATGTTGTTTAATCTCATACCATATTAACAACGTTTTTACAATATATGGGTCAATAAGTTAATTATAAATCATCAATTAGTACATTAATATAAAATATTCAATATTTATTAATATTTAAAAATAACTTGTATTAATATAGTATTTTTATTAATTTTAATTCTTTTAATAAAATTTCATTTAAAGTAAAATAACAATAATGTCAATTTTGACATTATTTATTTAATGTTTATTTTAAAATATAAATATAATATTAGAATTAAAATATATTATGTTTACAGATGTATAAAATTTTATATCCCTCTAAAAATTAAATAAATACAATAATTAAATCAATTTAATTCACTTTTAATATTTATAGTATCATTTATTTTAGTAAATTATTAACAATATAATAACTATATTAGTGTTTCTTAAGAATTTTAAGTAACTAAACAATCTCAAAAAAATCTTGATAAATTATTATGATAAAAATAAACCATTTTTATTTTAAAAGGATATGTATAACCTAAAATATAATTTCTTTTACATATCTCAAATTTTTATAAATATTAAAGGAAAGGAAAGTTCCCTTTTTGTCGTTTTCCATACTTAATCTTTTATATAGGGAAATTCCATTTAATAATATTCAAAAAACCCATAAAATTATATACAAGAGGTGATATGGTCCAATTATTAGAATCTAATTTCTTTTTTATAGGTTTCCAAGTCATTTTGGTCCTTATGAATAAGGTTTAGATGCTTATTAAGAATAATTTTACCTTAATCACTATAATTAATTATAATCACTTTCACTAATCTTTTTGGACAAAAAATAAGTTTATATTTTTAGAACACAAATATTTAACTTATAAAAACCATGTATATACATTTTTTAAAATTCAAATCATTGAATTTGGGAAATTTAAGATTAACGCCAAACCCGTATACGTGTTGAGAAAGCGGGTTTTTAAATTAGAAACATTCAAAATTCTTTAAGTTTTTATATCTAATTTAAATATAAATATGATTATGATGACCTAACTTTTATTAATATATGAATAATTGATATATTTTTACTTTAAAATCCAATTTAGAATATTATTTAACACAAATAATTAATTAATTTAAAAGGATATTTTTAACAAAATTGCAGTAATTTTTTACTGTTGATCAAAAAATGATGTTTCTCAAAAAATTCCCAAAAAATCATGATACGATAATTTTGACATTATGAATTTAAAAGTTATTTTCATTTTTAAAAATAAAATTCATAAAAGATTGAAAATTTATTTTTAAAATAGATTCACTTTTAAAAGGTGGTAATACTATGTCTTGCATGTAACACAAGCTAATTCAGAATTGTTTATAGTGTATGTTCAACTCTCTGTTGTGTATAAAAAAAGATAGAAAAATTAATAATTTTATTATAATATTAAAACATTTTAATGTTTTGGTGTATTATATTCTTCCCAACTTATTTAAATTTTGTTCTCTCAATTTAAACATTTTATTGGGAATCAAGGGAATGATATTTGATTACACTATTATTGAAAGGTCCACATCATAAATAGGCTCAATAACATATACTATTAATAAGAGGGAATATGAAATGTGTAGTATTCCAAAAAAAACTAGGTTATATAATAGGAGAATATTTATAAAAATCTATACATTGAATAAAAATATAAACATTATATTCTTATGGTGAGTGATAGAGAACATGTTCAGGTGAAATTTTTATACCACAAAACCATAAACTATATGTGTGACTAAAGAACACAGATATCATAAAAAATAATGATAATAAGAAAAAAATTGTTCCAAAAACCTTTTTCTAGAATTTTGAAATTCATTCACTCTTTAATAATATAAGTAAATATAAATTTTATAATAATAATCTTTTCCTTTTATTATGCCTTGAACCATTTCTATTTCATCTCTTATCATATGATGCATCGTATGGTCAAGTAATACATTACACTCTAAAATGTCATCCAATGATCAATATAAACAATTTTATAAATGGTTAACTTTTCTAAAATATTAAAATCCAACACTTTGAGAGGAAGGTCACTAAATTTCCAAATTGTACTTATCATTATCCTTCAATCTTCATGTAGATGATCTTTACTCATTCCATGCCAAATATGTGACATACTTTATCATGTGTCCTCTTGAAATATGGAAATAAAATGAATTATCATAAAACCTTATTGGAAAAATGAATTCATCCTTATTCCTTAATTAAGATACATGTTATTGGATATATTACTTAAATCCAAAAGTGTTGTAAACTCCATCAATGATAACATAGACCACTTTGTTAAAAAAATAAATAATAAATTCCCAGTTAGTCAAAACTTATCCAAATTAATAATTTATTTATCATTATCTCAACATTAAAAACATATTAAGGGTTTTTTTCCCTCAATCATGTGTTTTCTAAAAAATTTAACTTTATACTGAATAACATTTATTAATATCATAAAATATATGATCTAAAATACTTAATAAAAAAGTAATGGAGTACAATCCTCATATATTATATAATTCTTATAACCATTATGATTCTGATAAAATATTCAAATTATGTAATTATTGAATGAAAATATATAAATACACCAATTGTTTCACTTCATCTTTATTCCCTCAACAAGGGTACCTAATAATATTACATAATACATATTTCTTTTCCAGATTTCACCAGTTGTCACATAATCATGAGTAATATGACCTTTACTCATACCACTTTACTGATTATCTTTATGATCATTGCACTTGGAACATCAATTTTAAAAATTTAAATTCATTACACACTTAAATAATTTAACCATCGATGATGCCTTAGGGAGGCCGACATTCCCATCCATTGTATCAATAGAACTATTCATTTTTTTCTTCGTATTTACTTAGTTTTATTCCTTCTTTCCAACTGTAAAAACATCTTCTTGAACCTCTAAGACATTAACATGGGTGATTATTTCCAAGTTCTGTACATAGAGGATACTGGATCTTCTTTCCTCCATTGTCTCCATTAACTAAACTCTGAGTGAAATCCTTCTTTATCATCATTGGTGAGTCCAATAGGTGTATAAGGTACACGTTGTTAATAAAGTTCTGTGGAATCTAATTAGGTATTATTACAATATCCTTCACTTTAATGATCATTACATTTAAATTTGTATTAGAAAATTTTTCATAACATTAATTATTAAACTAATTCCATTTGGTTTCTACCATTGACTAAAACAGGAATCCATAGTGTGGGAAACACTTATCAAAAATTAAATCCACATAATCATAAAGAATTACTTATAGGATGCCTAAATCATGGTTGCTAATTTTTAAATCTATGAAACCATATGTTTATCCTAGGTTATTCATAGTCATCTTCTACTTAAATCAGTCTTGATGGTTCTTAAATAAAAATGTGAATTATCTTAAGCATATCCCTTGGGAGTGTCAAACCTGGTGCGTAGTAAGGATTGTTTTCATGTACCAGGTTACCCCGAGTCAGGCTCAGAACACCTTGTTAGATTTATTACTCTGGGCTACATATGTTACATAACCACTTCTACTTGTAGTATCCAAATAGGGATATATTTCTTGGAATACCAACATAATCACTAACTTACCAAAATTCAAATATATTCTTTTATACTTATCCTCAATTTATATCATAGAGGGGTTGTCCCTAATATATTTTTTTTAAATTCTATTTTCCAAGGTTATTGCTAAATATCCTTTGATACCAAATTTAACTCCCCGACCCCAGAAGTCTGGTGTCAATGTGTTATTTTATTACATTGGAATGTTTATAAGGAGAAAATCCCAAAGGACCGATCATTTTAGCAGACTTAGAAAGCTAGATTACATATATGATACCCATAATACATTGGGAAATAAAAAATACAAAACCTGACACATAAAAAGAATATAAATTGTGTCCTTTAATGATTATTCAAATATTTATTCATCATAACCTGGGGAAATGAAACATAATAAGGGTGATCTTAAATGCCCAATAAGGGTAAATAAATCAAAAGCAATAATGAATCAATGAAATTAAATTAACATGGCATGTTAAATAACCAATAACACATGTCATTTAAATAAATATATAAGGAAAATTCAATATGAAAAGGTATGAAAATGAAACACATTCTATTTAATCAATGATGTGATAATTATATGTGTCCATTGATATGTTGATGAAAAATATCTTATATGAATAATAACTAAAACTAAATGGGAGAAATGCTTAATTATTGGACTTCATGTTTCCAAAGTATATGGAACCACAACCATCAATACCTTTCATAAGATGGTTTATCTATCGGGTAAAACCCATCTATTTTGGCCAATTGTTTTGTCTCATGAAACTATCGATGCATTGAAGGGGATTTCATTTACCTGTCCACAACCCATTGGGCTTACCTTAAATAGTCCCCAACCCTTGTATTTCATGTCCAAAGTATTCCTAATATATAAAATAAATGTATTTCCATATCAAATATACATATTGAATAAATAATATATATTTATCAATAATACCTCATATGAGGGTAATTAATAATAAGGGTTGTTGACATTAAAACATTCTTGAAGAAAAATAATATTTAAACATTCAAATGTGTTTCATACCACATAGAAACATTTAAATAATAATTCAACATGAATTAAATGAAACATATAATATCTTGATAATAATTAAATTCTTTATATAATATTTCAAAGGGTAGTATATATACCAAAAAAAGTGAATTGGGGCATAACAAAAATAAGTCTCAATATTGAGTAAATTGAAACGGAATCCCTTACCTTAACCTTCCTTTAATTGTGTTGTATTTATTATCATGTATAGCTATTTAAAATTAGTTAATTACTTATTAAAAACCCAAATCATGTTTATAATATCATATATTAATTTCTTATAGTATTTTATTACCCCTTTTTTTACAATATTTCATTATTTTAACTATTTTTGGTGTTAATTTCCTAGTTTTCTCAAGTATGTTTTCACTTTTCATTTTTTGTTCCTATTAATTAGATCACAATTTCGTAATATTAAAAATTTAAACCATGACTTAATTATAATATAATTTTTTATATGTGTATTTATATTATTCCATTATATTTGGAGATTTGGAATGAATTGCACAGTTCATGGAGACGATAGGTTATACAAACGCATGAACGACGCTTTCATTTTATTATTGTATGAAAAGAATGAAAAATAAATGATACATATTTATATTATAATTCTGGTATCATATATATGTTATATATGTTACATAGTTTTATTAAAACTATCCTTTATACGTTCCACGTATGGCATGAACAATTCATAACTCTTTGAGGGGGAGGTAGTCCACACTTCCTCGAGCGAAATTATTGTATTTAAAAAAGATAGAAAGCATAAAGTTATGTTTCAAATAAAAATTATAGAAGAATAAAGATATTATAAAAATAATATATAAACATATATAAAAATATTTTCCATCATAATTTCCACCATGAGTAGTGGTAAAGTAAAAACGAACAATCATTATTTCTTGAGGCAATAGTTTGTCGTACATAGAAACAGTATGTTCGTTATCTATTAGATGGAGGTGTGTATAAGTGTTGGTTGAAACATTTTCATAAAATAATACTAGTATATTTAGTATAATGTTTTGTTATATAATCATGTAATAAAGATATTTTATGGGGTAGATAATAGAAATGAAACTAGAGATCTTGAGAGAAGATGTTACCTCTTTATCGGGTAACTTATTTTGGTTTTTACCAAAAGGATTTCTTGGATGGATTTATGCCCAATGGGGGATTATAAGATAGAGTTTAGGGATTTTTGAAAGCTATATGAACAGATCCTATCCAAAACTAAGTGGTTTTAGATGTGTTATGAATGGGGACAGGTGGTGGTCTTTTTATAGTTGAGGGGGAGTGGTACTCTTGTAAATACTCAAAGGTATTCATTAATGGGATGCCTACCTTACATAAAGTGACTCAAAAAATGGTCAAATAATGGATTAAAAGGTAATAAATGTATATTAAAACCTCAAAAACATTAAAATACGTTCATTTTAATTATTTGGTTCCTTAACTTCTAATATTCCCCAATTTTATCTTTTTTGTTTTTATTAAAGCATCTGGTTTTCTAATCTAATTAATTTAACCATTAAGAATCTAATAAATTGATATTTATTATAAAATATAGATCCAATTAATTATTAATATGATATTTAATTTATAAAATAAAAACCCCATTTTTTAGAAATAAATTTTTAAACAAGCGCATGTGACGTGCTAAAACACTACTTAAACCCAGACCATGTTAACAACGTTTTTACAATATAGGGGTAAATATGATAATTATAAAAGATAAATTGGAACATTAATAGAACATATTTATTATTTATTAATACTTTAAAATCACAAGTCAGAATAATGGATTTTTATTAATTTTAAATCATTTAATTAAATTTTATTTATTGTAAAGTTGAAAAAATGTCAATTTTGACATTATTTATTAAATGTTAATTTTAAAATATCAATATAATATTGGAATTCAAATATATTTGTTTTAAATATGTGTAAAATGATATATTGAACTAAAAAATTAAGACAATAATTCAATCAATTTACTTCACTTTTAATATTTATAGTATCATTTATTTTAGTTATTTATTAACTAAATAATCACTACATTGGTGTTTCATAAGCATTTTAAGTAACTAAACCATCTCAAGAAATTATTGATAAATTATTATGATTAAAATAACCCATTTATCTTTCAAAAAGATATGTATAAGCTAAAATATCGGTTTTTTACATACCTCAATATTTTATAAATGTTAAAGGTAAGGAGTGTTTTTTTTATTTCTCCTAACTTAACATTTTATATAGGACATATCCAATTAATATTATCCCGATAACCTATAAAATTATTAAAAATAGGTGATATGGTCTAATTATTATCATCCAATGTATTTTTTACAAGTTTCTAAGTCATTTTTGTCCTTAAGATTAGGATTTAGTCCCTTTTTATGCATAAGTTTACCTCAATCATTGTAATTAATTTTAATCACTTTCACTAATATTTTGGGAAAAAAATAATTTGATCTTATTATATGAAAAATATTATACATATTACAACCATGTATATCTATTTTTCAAAATTCAAATCACATAGGTGGAAGAATTAATATTAATGTTAATCCGGCATATGTGTTGTTAAAGCGGGTTTTTAAAGTATAAACTTTAAAAAGATCAATAAGTTTTTATATCTAATTTAAAAATTAAAATGATTCCAATTATCTTAATTGTATTAATATATTCATAATTAGTCTATTTTTTACATTAAACCTAAATTTAAAATTTTATTTAATAGTAATAAATATTTAAATGAAAAGGATTTTTTTTACTAAATTGCATTAATTTTCACTATTCATCAAAAAATGATATTTCTTAGAAAAATCCCAAAAAATCACCCAAAGATCATTTAGAAATTATGAATTCAAAACTTTCATTTATTTTTTAAAATTATATTCATAAAAGTTTTAAAACTTAGCTTTAAAATAGACTCACAATTTGAAGGTGGTAAAAACTATTTCATGCATGTAACGCAAGCTAATTTTGTGTTGTTTGTAGTGTAGGTTTAACTTTGTGTTGTGTATAAAGAAAGAAATAAACAAAATTAATTTTATTCTAAAACTAAAATATTGTAATTTCCTGGGGTGTTACAATAATATTATGATAAAATCATATAATTATATTTATGATACTTAGGTTATTATATAATCATTTAATAAGAATAATTTAAGGCTTAGTGAAAGAAATAAAATAGAAGTTCTCATTAAAGAACATTACATATTCTCCGAGTAACTACATTTGGTTTGCACCAAATGACCACATTGGTTTTCTTTGTTCCAAAGGTAAGGATTATAGGATGATATGGGTGATTTTGGGAGAATATTTGGAATGGTTTTGGATAAATAAAAGGGATTTTTAGTTGTGAATAATTGAGGGGTGAGTTACCTTTTATAGTGGAGGAGAAGTGGAATTCATGTCAATATAAAAAATAAAAACAATATTGACAGGTCTCCCTTACATATTGTGCCTCAAAAAATAGTTCATATTAGATCTAATAGGTTACTTGGTCAAAATATCGGCATATATTTTCTTTTTTAAAATTTTCTAGGTCATTTTGGCCCCTTAAGTTAATGTTTACTTCCTTGGTATACTCATTTTTCTCTTAATCACTGTAATAAATTTTAATTTCTTTCACAAATATATTGGTTCAAAAATTACATTTACCTTATTATAAACTATAAATTAGGATGATTCAAAATATTTAAAAGAAAAATCGAAATTAAAATCACAAAATTTGATTACATTAGTCTAAAAAAATAATCATAAAGATGATACAAAACAACGGGTTATTTTAAGTGAAAATGTTCAAAATATTGAAATTAATTTCTATCTAGTTTCATTCTAAAATTGATTCCAATTACATATATTTTATTAATATATTTATAATTTATATAAGTATAATTTAAAACTGATTGAAAATATAATTTAACTTTGAAAATAAATTACATGAGACTGAATTCTTTAATTAAAATTTAGAGTTTTTCACAATTCATCAAAAAATAAAACTTCTAAAAAAAATACCAAAAATTCACCCAAATTAAATTTTTATATTGTTATTTCAAAAATAAATTTTATATTTTTATCTAAATATTATAAAATTGAAGAAAAACTTCTTTTAAAGCAATTCTTTCTTTAAAAAAAGATAAAACTGCCTTTTAGAATAATACATCTTTTTATGCCAAAAATTGGGTTTATTCTTATTTTATGTCTATAACAATTATTGGATGAATGTAAAAACATTTAGTTGAATTAATAATATATAAATTTCATTAATATATCTCATTAATATTGATTAATTTAATTTATTGATATAAATTCCTTTGTGGTTGTAAAAATAGTTTTTTCATAAAAACACCTACTTTATATTCAATTGGTTTTTTTTCATTTATAATTAATTGATAACCAAATAATTAATTTTATAAACATTTGTAAACCATAGTTTCATAATTTATTTAGTATTATTCAAATATTCCATTCCAATAGCTAGGTGATAAATATAAAAATATTTTAATAATAATATTAATATTATATTATAGTTCGGTAAAACTCAGTCTTGCATGTGATAAAAGCTATTAAAGAAACATGGAATTTTGTGTAACACAAGGAAGTCATAGTATTTCATATATTAAAATCATAACTGGGTGTTACATATAAATTTAACATAACATGGTGTACCTTCCAATAAAATCTATCAATGAATTTTAATTTATTCGAAAAAAAAATATTAAAAACTTGTGGAGTTACATTCTACCCCCTTAAAACGAATTTCTCCCTAAAATTTCATCTAAGTCATCAAAGATTTAATACATTAAAGTTCATTTTATATGATCCCACATCACAAAAATGAATATTAAAACTTCCTTTAAAAAGGTAATGTTATAAACATAAGAGTTTCCCAAAGTATCTCATAACTAGGTTTCTACATAGGAGAACATAGGTGGAAAGTGAAAACATGGACATAAAAGAGAAAAATAACATTAAAATACTAATGGATGGTGATATAGAACATTTATCATAAGAATTGGGTGATGCATAAAAATTTAATGTTCAAAAAACCATAAATCTATGATGATCTAAGGGATCGATAGATTCATCGAAAGTGAAGGTACTATGATTTCCTATTTTTGGTTTCCAAATCCTTTTACAATAGTTTAAGATTTTTTCACAAATAGATATAATTACATTATTTCATTCCATTATCTATGAAATATCTCACACTTTAGTTCTTTCCTTTATCAATTCCCACTTCATCTCTTACTCTAGAGAATGAAGGTGATTTTTAAATTTCTGAAGAACTAACATATCATGAGATCCATGAATTTAATGATAAGTCATTCCATATTTCATTAGTTTACATCACATAAAAATGGTTATCTTAGGTTATCCAATATGCATAAATTATTATATAGCAATAAAATAATTTAATTTCTAAAACCTCTTATAAAGCATAACTTAAACCATTCGATAAATGGTTAACCTTATAGCACTTTCTAAAGATTAAAATCCAAAAATTTAGAAAGAATGTCACTAAATTTCTCAAAATTAGATTTACATTGATCCACCATATATCATAAAATATATTTTGTTTTTCACATATCAATAATTTTAATACCTTCACCATTCACTCTTATGAAACATGGTAATAACCTGAATTACAATAAATAATTATTAAAAACATGCATGATTACTTATTCTAAAGATTATTGGATATATTCATTAAATAAAAAAAAATATGTAAACTTCATTAATGATAGCATAAACCACTTTTTCAACAAATAATTTATTATTTATAAGGTCATAAATACTATTAAATTTACATTATATATATCATCATCTCATTAGTCATACTAAATATAATTTATTCATCCTCAAGAACAAGTTAAGGGTTACCTTCCCTTAATGTAACCATGACATTTAATCACTTTTCTTGGTCATCGGTATCATTTAAAATATTCTTGAAATTTTTTAAATAAAACCTTCTACAAAAAATCCTTTTATACTTCATGTTTCATATAATAAAATCCTTGAATTCAAGTACATTAATAATTTGATCATTCCAACACTTCATTAATCCAATAACTAATATTCATTATCTTATTGCTCAATAATACTTTCCTAAAATATAAAATATGAATCACATCTCTATAATTTAATCATGATTATAAAAAATACAGTTATAAAATAAAATACCTTTCATATGTATCTTATGGTCAATTCATCATTAGTAGAAAGGTCATTACTCTTACAACCATGCATATTTCCATCATGATATTTCCCCTAAGAAAATGATTTTAATAATGCCTATACGTTCTACACATAAATAATTTTATTGTGGATGATACCATAGGGATGCCACTATTATTATCCATTTCTTTAATTAAAAATTTCATTTTCTATTTAAATTTACTTACTTTGTTCCCTTCTATTCAAAACATATTTATGTTCCCCAAAGACATCAACTTTTAGTATCTAGAGAGGGACGTAATTTCTTGGAAATAACAATATCAATCCATTACTAATATTCCAAGACATTTTACAATACATTCACACATCCTTAGACTTATCCTTAGAATCATAACTAGACATATCCATAGAAATATCACTTGGGGTCTCACAAAAGTTTTCTTATCCTAGTTTCCAAAGGTTGACTAAACTTTTTCTTAGATACCAACTATAGTAGCCTAGGATTAACATACATGGATACTGCATCATTTAAGATGAATATACAGCACATTAAAAAAGTACATTCCCAAGGACCATAATATTTGACTATATTTGGAAACTTGAAAGTACAATATTTTAACATGGTGAAAGATATTTAAAATATCCTATAACGATCTCCCCCTTTAGAAATCCTACTTAAAACCTGTCTACATAACATACGGAAAGAAAATATATAAAAGGGTGATCTAAGATGCTCATTAATGGTAAACAAAGGAGATATGTAATAATAAAATGAACATAATGGTATGAGAACATAAGCATAACATTTAATATCATACCATGCATATAAAATATCCAGTACATGAGTCATGGCATAAATATTGGAAGTTCATAAGACATGAATCATATTGAAACAAAATATCATGATTCATGAGAGAATAATGACATAGAATTGTGAAATTATAATAATATTATAACAATGTGAAGATTTATAAATAGAAAAATGTTCAATCATTAAGTTAAGGACATGAAATCAGTCCCTCACATAAACTTATGCACATGAAACTAGATCTACGCATATCATTATTGACAAGAAAGAAAGTTCCATGCATAACATCATGTACATGTAATAATATTTATAAATATAATATTTAAAATATTTCTTATTTGTATTTAAATTATTTAAACCTCAAAAATTTCATAACTTTAGATTATTTGTATAAATCTTGGATTTATTGTGTGTTTTGGGATAAAAAGTGAAAATTGGTTAATTATATAATTTTATCAGATTTTAATTATCAGAATATTGTGGTCGTAAATTTTATAATATTTTTCCAATTTGAGCTATTAATATATTTTTGGATGTATTGATTTATTTTCTTCAACTTTTTCTTCTGGACCAGGATCTGATTCTAACAAAATGAGGCCTGAAAAAATCAATTAGGTTGAATAATTATTAGGAAGGACAGTGTAGACCCAACCTCTATAATTTAATCACAACATGATCCAAACACATCCAATTGAGGTAATTATAAGTTTATTTTAAATATGACACATATAAAAGATTATTAAATTAACTTAACTTATTTTTTCACTAATTAATGTTGTCATTGGATTTTATATATTGGAGGAAGAATTCTTGAATTCTCAGAAAGAAAAACTCAATATCGGTATAAATTTCATAACATCCACTAAATGAATCCAATTAATGTGAAATTTTATAGATTTATTAATAACATATTTTTGAACAAATTAGATGAAGAAACCTGTAAAAAATCTTAAATATAATGGGTAATAAATGCGTAAACATTAGGAGTACATATTTTGAGTGGAATTCTTCACCGATTCTCCTATAAATATATGTCTCTTCTCCCATTTTATCAGAGAGAAATTTTCAAGGAAGTATTCTTGAGAGAGAACAGTCAAGGTATATATTTATATCCTAATGAATATTCCATGAATTTATGCTATAATAAAAAAAATTATTCTTCTCAAGTGATGTGGGGATAAGAACCAATTGGTTGTGGATGACGACAACCAATGAGCACTCTCTTCGGATTTTCATTCTTGTTGTGTAATCTATTTTTGAATTTATTTTGAACATATTTTTTTAATGAATGTGTTATTTTCCCTTATTGAATATATTTTCATCAAATTGTTTTGGATTTTTTTTCAATCTATGAGGTAAATTAATTGATTACACTATTTAAATTTATTTGTTGAGGTCTTTTCATTGAGTATAGTGATTTAAATTAGGTTTGAAAACCTAATGGTTTTCGAGTAGTTGAATCACTTCTATATGAGGGAAAATAATATTGAGGTGTTGATATGAAATCTATATAAATTTTATCATTCACTTGGGGGTCCATGGGGGGAATTTATAAATTCAATTGAAAAATATTTTTAAACAAGGAAGAGGGGAGTGTCTGAGTGGTTGAAGCTTTTCCACAACTAATTTTTTATTTTGATTTCAATCCCCTTTTATTACATATAAATTTTTATGTATTTATATTTTATTTCACTTTATTTTATATCATGTATTCTAATTTTTAATCAAAACACCAAATTTAACTTCTTGCAAAAATAAATAATACAAAAGTGGCAGTCTTATAACTCAAATTGCAAACTCCATGAGAGACAATCTAGGGATTGTTACATTGAATTTATCTAGGGGTTAAAATTATCGATTGAGGTTTTCACAAAGAAAATGATCAAATCAGCTGGCACCATTTTTTGGGAGGACAAGTTTATTTTCACACTATTTTTTTATAAAAACCCAAAAAAATAAAATATTTCAAAAACATAAAAAAATAATCTCGTTTCATATCTTCCATTTCTTCAGAAAATATGAATTTTTATAGGGATTACTATAATTATTGGCCTATTGATAAATTTTATGTTGAGACTATAATGGAAGATATATTGAATATTTTAAATGGAACAAAATACCTTGATCCTTCAAGATAATTTCAAAGTTCTCGAAAAATCATGCAAGATGGTTGCATTGCTGGCTGCTGAAGATAAATTAATTTCTTAGAGTAAATCAGCCATAACTCCAAGATAAAATGGTTAATAAAGCCCCAAATTTGAGGGTTAAATAAGTATAAATTATTTAACAAATTTAATTAAGATATATTTTAAAAATTTGTAAAAATATTTGGTAATCCACGTAGAAAACTTTTGAGGATACTTTTGGAGAGAATTATTTCACTCCCTCTCCTTATAAATATGTATCTCTCCTCCCAATTCAAGATGTATCCATTTTATAGGGGATAATTTGTATTTTACATTTTTAATATTTTTTTATATTTTAAATATATATTTGTGTATATTTTATAATTTTTTAGTTTATTTCTATTCTTCTCCAATTTTTTTATTTTACGTGTTTCTCCCACTGTTGTTCCATTCTAAACTCCACTAAAAATAGAGAACTAACCTCAGTTCTTTAATAGAGGGAAAGAATAATGTTTTTAATAATTTTATTGTGATTTATTTTATTATCTCATTATTTTATTGTATTAATTTTGGTGGCGTTTAAATTGATTATAGTGAGCAGTCTCCCCATTTTCTCTAGCACAGAGTTCTTCTTCTCATTTACCAGTTTCCTTCCCTTCACTATTTTTTCATCCACACGATGGATCTTGGAATTGATTATGATTCTCAATAAAGATATATACTAGTTGTATTAAATAATATAATTTCATTGTATGTATAGGTCTCAATATATGGTAATGAAATTTTAAATGAGAAGGTGTAACATGATAGGTCTTGTTCACTACACTAAATTAAATATTGATAATTCTTTTAAACAATTTTTTCAACCACCATAAACTCCTAAGAATAATTTCTTCTTTCTTTCTTATTAACATCATTTGTTATTATATTTCACATATATATATTATTATTTATATTTCATTCATTTAAATCTCCCCAACTTATATTTGTATTATAGTTTTATATTAGTTAGTTTATAATATTGACAACTAAAAAACTAAGTGTTGTAAGTGGCCTCCTTATGATCGATCCTAGGGTTTTCCACTAAGGTTCAGTGTTATCTAAATAAAAAATTAATTGAATATAAGTTCATGAAAAATAAATACCATCAAATTGTATTTTATGTGTGTGTGTTTGTTTTGAAAACATCAATCAATAATTTTATCCCCTAGAAAAATGCAATATAGAAGTCCCTAGATTGTCTCTAGAAGAGGTTGCAATTTGAGTTACAAGACTGTCACTTTTGTTTTTTTTATTTTCATAAGAAGATAAATTTGGGTATTTGATTAAAATTTTGAATACAACATATTAAAAAAAGATAAAGATAATATAAATAAAGGAAAATTGATTAGAAATAAAATGGGTTAGAAATTAGAATCAAAATAGTAGTTGTGGACAGGCTCTAACCACTTGGTCACTCCCCTTTTCCTTTTTTAAAAATGTTTCTCAATTGAATTTTTGAATCCTCCACCCTTATGAACCCATAGATGAATATTAAAATTATATCAATATCATATTAATAGCAAAATATGATTTTTTTTACCTCTTATAGAAGTGATTCAACAACTTGAAGGCCTTCATGTAATAAAACCTAATTGAAATAACTATACTCAGCGGTAGGACCTCACCGAAGAAATTTAAATAGTGTAATAAAATATCTTAATTAATAGATTGAACAACCGTCCAAAAACAATTTATGAAAAAAAAAATTAAGAATAAAAAACTACATTAATTAAAAAATATACATTAAAAATAAATTCCAAAATATACTACAAAAAAATAATGAAACTCGGAAGGGAGTGTCCATCGGTTGTCGTCATCCAAAACCACTTTGTTCTTAGCCTCACAACACTTGAGAAGCCTCTATCTTCCCTATTCTAGCAAAAAATCATTGAATCTTCATCAAAATATCAATATCCACCTTTTCCATACAATATTAATCCAACTTAATTGAAAATGGATCTCTCTAGAAATGGGAGAAGAGACACATATTTATAGGAGAATGGGTGAAGAGGTCTCACACAAAATATTTAATCTAAAATTTTATGTATTTATGACACATTAAATGTATGAAATTGTTAAATTTGAGTTAATAAGAGTTTTTGGAAAATATTTTTTGAATTTTCCCTAAAAATTTTGCATTTAATGGATGCCTTTAGAGGAAGTTATTGAATTAATACTGATATTTACTTTTTCTAGATGAGAATTCCAAAATTATTCTTTTAATGTATAACCTCCAATGACCTGAATAATTAGTTTAAAACTATATAAAATTCACTTCATAAGAAATTATATGTTTCATATTTTAAATAAATTTGTAATCACCTCTATTGGAGGTGTGTGGCCTGAGTTATGCTATAGTTACGGAGGTTTGGTCCACACTATTTTCTCCAATAATTATTCAACATTCATGATTTTTTCAACCCTTATTTTTTTAGAATCAACACTTGGTATAGAAGAAAAAGCTGAATAAAATAATTTAGGGTATTTGGAAAAAATATTAATTTAAATTTGAATAATATTATAAAGGTTCAAAAAATCCCCTTGTGATTAAAATTAGTTAAAATTCCAGAATTAAGAAATTTTCACTTTATATCCTAAAACACTTTTTAAATCCAAAATTGATAAAAATAATATCAAATTGTGGAATTGGTGGTGTTTAAATCATTTAAATATACATAAAAATTATATAAATATTAGCCGTGTCAATTCCCCCACACTTAGAACTTAGACTCCTAGACAAGTGAGCACCAAAATCAAATCAATGAAAATTAAAAACAAATACTGATGAAGTTCACCAATTAATAATAAAATAAAAATATTTTATGCCTAATCAAAAACAAATATTTTAGTATTCATTTATGTTTATTTTCAATGGGTTAATTGGTTCACTAATTTACATGGTTTTAAAAAATTATAATGATCATCATTTAAGCTCACTAGTTTCAAAGAAAAACTCACAAAATTTTAAAAAAGAATAAAATAAAAAAAACACACCATAAATTGAATGAAAAACCAAAAAATTAAAAAATTGAGAGGAAAGAACAAAAAATCTTGTTATACCTACCATGTTCCCCCCCACACACATTTATTTTGTGCAATATCTTTTTTTTACAACAAATTAATGTGATACTGAAAATCATGAAATTAAATACATCACAAAAAAATATGTGAGAAGAAAAGACACAACCTGGATTCAATTTTATTCAGCTTCATGAAGATAGATCTCCTCCCCTAGAGTATCATGGATATTCTATATAAAAATATTCAACATGTGCCCATTGACTGTGAATGGTGTCCCTTTTTCTGGTTATTTTATCTATATTTCACCAAATAGAAAAACATAATTAGCAATGGAAGGGTCATACCATTTGGAATGAAATTTACCTTGGAATTGCATCAATCTAGAATCAAACAGAAACACTTTGTCACCTTCCATGAAGTTTTTATTAATATTTATCCCATCGTGAAAGGATTTTGATCTTCCCTTATATAATCTGGATCATTTATATGCAATATAGGGGGTAAAAAAAATATTCTTTCTTTTCCAATAGAAGACGGATTCATGTTACATGTTTTGACAGCCCAAAAATATTTTTTTTCTAACTCAACCAGTAGGTGAAAAGCTTTCTCATATGTTAATATAAATGGTGAAATTATAATTGGGTTTTTTATTGTAGTCTTGTAGGCCGAAAGTGTATCATCAATTCTCAAACTCCAATCCTTTCTTTTTGGGTTCACATATTTTCCAAAATTTTGTTTGATTTTTCTATTGGAAAACACATCCATTTTATTTTTTTGAGTATTATATGGTGTAGAGAACCTATTATGAACTCCATATTTATTTAAAAGTGATTCCATTGTCCTATTAAAATAGTTAGTACCTTGATTCAAAACTGGAAACTTTGGAAATCTAAAACGTGGAAACAAAATTCCTTTGAAAATTTTTGACACAATTTGGCATCATCAGTTCTAATGGGAATAGACTCTACCAACATGGAGACATTATAAATAGAAAGTATGATGTAAATATATCCAAAATAATTTGAAAATGACCCATAAAATCCATACCCTATATATCTAATACATAACAAAAAATAGGTTGCTGTGAAATCTCATTTCTTTTGGATATTCTCCATTGAAATTGACAATTTTTATAGGTTCTGTAAAAATCAAAAGCATCTCTATAAATGGAAGGTCAATACAAAATAGAATCAAGAACCATTCTTGTAGTTATTTGAGGCCCAAAGTGTCCCCCAGAGCTCAAGGTGTGAAAAAAAATGTAGTATTGATTATAATACATAATTTGGAATGCATCTCCTAATACTTTGATCACTTACCAACATGACACATGTAAAGACCATCCCAAATTTAATTATTTGAATCACTTGAACTTTTAAAAATTTATTTCTTATAAAACTATTGGGGAACTTCCATAGAATCCAAATAATTCACAATATTAGAAAACCATGGTCTTTTACTTTTACAAGAAAATAACTCCTCATTCTGAAAGGATTATTTAATTGGTGGAAAGATCTGAAGTTTTCCCTTCAAAAAATGGTATCCTTGTCAAATGATCAATAACAAGGTTCTCACATCCTTTATTATCCTTTCTTTCAACATCAAACTCAAGTAGCAGTAAGATCAATCTCAAAATTTTGGGTTTTGCATCATGTTTCTTCATCAAAAAATGATTGTAAAATCGTCTATGAAAATAATCACCTTAGAGCCCATCATATAACATCTAAATTTTTTCAATGAAAAAATAAAAGTGTAGTTACTTATTAGTTATTGTGTAGTTTTATTGGTCCTGATCTAAATTTCTTGAGGCATAGGCAATCGCATGAGATTTCTTTTCCATCCTTTGACATAACACTACCCTGAGGGGAAATTTAGATGAATCAATCATGATTTTAAAGGTAAAGTCCCATTTGGGTGAGTGAACAATGAGAGGGGTTATTTGTTTTTCTTTTAACTCCAAAAAGTCCTTCTTACAATTCTCATCAATGGAAAATTGGGAATATTTTTTAGCAATCTTGATCATGGAAGTTCATCCTTACTAATATCCTTTATGAATATTTTATAAAATCCAACATAACCAATGAAGTATTTTATATCTCTCATTGTTTTTTGGTATGGAAATTAATAAATGACCTCAAATTTAGATTTATCAACATTAATTCCATCAAGGGACACAACATGACCAAGAATAATTACCTTACCCGCCATAAAATTGAATTTTTCATAATTAAGAACAATATTTTTATTAATGAATGTTTCAATAACATCAGCCAAACTTTTTAAACAATTTTAAAATGATGATCCATAAATAGTGAATTCTTACATACAAAATTCCTTGAAGGATTCTAGAAATTGAGATAAAATAATCATCATACACCTTTAAAACGTTCCAGGATCATTACACAAACCAAACGACATCCTCCTATAAGAAAATATTCAAAAGGTGCATGTGAAAGTGGTTTTATCTTGATCCTCTAGTGAAATGTGAATTTGGAAATAACCATAGAATCAATCATGAAAACAATAGTGGGTTTTACCATCTAGTCTTTCCAGGACTTGATCAAGGAATGACAATGGGAAATACACTTTCCTTGTAACAAAATTAATATTCATGTAATCATTGCACATTATCCATTTATTTTGGAGCCTAGCAAGGATAATCCCACAAAATTCATTTCTTAAGATTATAAAGACACATTATTTTGGAAAAACTTGTACCAGAATCACCCATTTACTATTAGTGATGGGAAAAATAATTCTAGTAGCTAACAGGGTGGTGACCTCTTTCTTAATAACCTCTAAAAGTGTTGGGTTCACACTCCTTTGAAATTTCCTCATGAGTTTAGCATTCTCACCCACCAAAATTCTATGCATTTTCACTGAGGGACTGATTCTAGTTAAATCTGACAGATTCCATCATATGTATTTCTTGTGGGTTTTGAAGAATCCTAATAGTTGTTTCTCCTGGTCCATTGACAAATATTTTAAAATGATGATACGGAATTGTTTATTCTCACCTAAGAAAGAATATCTGAGGTTCTCAAAAAGTGTTTTAATCTCTAAATCAGGTGGGGTATTTTTATTGATCAAAAGAGTCTTCTCATTGGTTTGATTATTTAGTGAAGCTCCATATTTTAAATGGAATTCATCAAGATGATCACATTCCATTTTCTCAAGACATATTTCATGTGCAAAATTGGAAACTTCTCCTACGAGACCACTAGCAGGTTAAAGTGATTCCAGAATGTAATATTAATCAATACTGAGATAAAAAACTCTTTTAAAGTAGTATCAACATTTTAAGACTCCTCACAATATTCTTTATTCATCTCTTATTGATCAGATATAGAAATAAACAAATTTTCAACTTTTAAATCTGCATACATTTTTTCATCACAGGAATAATCAGGGAGCATATTATTGGAAAACCAATTGATCATGTTTACATAGTGGGATAAATGATCCTTGATTGGGTGTTTTATGGAACAAAAAATATTCAAATGAAAAAAATATCCTTAAAACTCCAGTTAAATAGTTCCTTTTGAAACATTGATGATTTCTTTTATAGATTTTAGAAATGGTATCCCTAAAATGAGAGGTGTAAGGGTACTAAACTGATCTTATTTAATATCCAAGACATAAAAATCCATAGTAAAAATCATGTATCTCACCTAAATGAGAACATACTCAATAACTCTATTAGTCTTGGTAGTACATCGATTCAAAATTTGAATGATAATTATAGAGGGTTTCAATTATACAACCTAAATAGATGCATAAATAGAATGTGGCATAACATTGATGGAATCCATGGAATCAATCTTGAAATATTAGAATTTACATTTCCAAATGGTTCAGGGAATGGTAAAGTTTCATAGGTCTTTAAATTTTATAGGAAAAAAATTTTAAATCATGGATGAAACATTCCTCCTTAATTTTAATTTTTCATATCCTTTTAATTTTCTCTTGTGGGTACACATTTCCTTCAGAAACTTATCATAACATGTAATTTGATTCACAGTATTGAGAAAAGGTATATTGACTTGAATGTTCTTTAAAGTCTCCAAAAACTACTTATGCAACTCTTTTTTAGCAGTTGACTTCATTGGGGGTTCACTACTTGGAAAAGGACATGACATCCTCTTCTGATCCTTCTTTTTTTCTTTGAAACAAAATTTATTCTATTGGCTTTGTGTTTCCATTCAATGATCATTCATAATTTCCATAACTTCCATCTATGGTGGGATTATCATTAAAATTGTCCACAAGAGGCTTGAATTTATCATTTTAAGGGTTATTCAATCTTTGGTCACTCCTAAGTTCAATTTCACTCACATTTTCCTCTACATTATCTCTCAGATTTACTTGAGGTTGTGAGGTTAATCCACCCCTTATTTTATTTTTCATGCAACTAATATCATAGGAAAGTTGACTTATTTAATTCATTAAGGTATTCATCATATTCTACTATTTTTTTATAACTCTTGTTGTTGTCTCATTTCCTATTATTTTTTCCTCATTGCTTCTTCAATTTTTCTCTCTGCCTTCTGAGTGGGAGGGTCAAGCTGAAATTTTCATCTAGAATGAGAATTGGTTTTCTCATTGAAATATTTTGGTTGATAATTACTTGATTGTCATTCTAATAAGCTTATAGGTTTTTTGGGATAAGGAAATCTTTCATTAGAGTGGTTGTTCCAACCCTAATTGAAATTTTGGTTAGTATTAAATGGCCTTTGTTGGTTTGATAGAAAGGTTTTTCTAGGAAAAATAGCATTTCAGTTATCAAAATTCTATTGATTTTGGGGACATTGATCACTAAAATGTTTATTAGAAATAAAAATTCCATATTGGGCTTTCATTTGAGAATTTTCTTCAAGTATGGGTGGTGTTGGTGGGTTATTGGACAACATCATCAACCACACCATGGTGGTTAGATCAAATATTTGACTCATAATCAGGTTATCTTTAGGATTATAATTGGGGAATTTTTGGGAATATTTCACATGAAAAGGCATCTTGTTACAAATTGTTGATCATTTTGGGACATGTTTGGAATTTATGTCTTAATAGAAATTGGTGTTTTTTCAACTAAATCCCCTCCCATTGCAGCATCAATCATTCTTATATCAGTAATATACAGCCCCTCATAAAAATATTGAATCAAAATTTGGTTACTATTTTGATGGTGGGGGAAACTAAAATAGATTCTTCTGTATCATTCCTTATACTCCTGAAATGTTTCCCCTTGTGTTTGCTTAATTCCAGAAATCACCTTTCAAATGGAAGTAGATCTTGAATAAAGGGAAAAAATTCAAGGGAATATTTTTTCAATTCATTCCAATTTTCATTCAAAGTGTAATTTTAATAGAAAAACCATTCTTTGTAAACTCTTTCTAAAGAAAAAGGAAATTACCTAAATATCATTTTATTTGCATCAACTCTATGGTCTTTCATGTTGACAGAAGGATAACTAAATTCTTGAAGGTGTTTAAGTGGATATTCACCTAGAAATATATTAAATTTTGGAAGTGGGTGGATGAAACCATATTTGATTTCAAACCTAACAGGTGTGTCAGGATATTCTATAGAATTTTCATAATTATTCATAAGATGAATCCAATTATTTCAAGGTTCTATTATTAGCCCATGGAATTTCAGTTTCAACCAGGTTCCTTATAATTGTATTGGTAGAAGATTCCCGACATGGGACAGGGGGATTTCTAGTAGCTCTAACCCTAGAGTAAAATGATCAAAAAAATTCAAAATCCAAATATAAAAAGTTCAAGTAAGAATTTTAGGTTATAGAAAAACAATTTCTACAAAGAAAACTCTAGAAACATCTCTGGGAATAGTGAGAGTTGATCTGATAATTTTTTTCATGAACCACTCTAAAATTAATTTTTTATTTACCTAATAATTCTACATAGTGAAATATACTAGGTTCGATCATAAGGAGACCACTTACTTCACACAGTTTTTCTATTGTCACTATTATAAAACAACTAATATTAAACTATAATACTAATATAAATGGGGGAAAATTTAAATCCATAAAATATAAATAATATATGTGTGTGTGTATGAAATTTAATACATAATGATGTTAGTAAGAAATATATAATCAATTGTTATTAGGATTTTATGATTCTTGAAATCATTATTTAAAAAAAATTCTCAATATTCAATTAAATATAGTGATCAATACCTATCAAACTAAAACATCTCATTTGAAATGTCATTACCCCATACAAAGGGATCTTCATATAGGGTAATTATCTTCCTTAAGAAAATTTCGATACATCTTCATTGACCATCATAATCAATGGAATGCTCCACCCTGTTCATGTCACAAATAGTGAAGGGAAGGATAATGATTAATGATTAAAAGAACTTAGTGGTAGAGAAAATAGACAAACTGATCACCGTAATAGATTTAAACACCACTAGAATTTCCAAAATCCAATAAAGATATAAGAAAATGAAAAAAATTAAACTCATTACAAAACACCATTCCCTCCCTCGAACAAGAAGTGAAGTTAGTTCTCTATTTTTAGTGGAGTTGAGAAGGTAACAATAGTGGGGTAAACACATAAAATAAGAGAAATAAGAGAATAAGAGAAATGCACAAAATAACAATAAAAGAGACACTAATATATATTGAAAATATTAAAAACTATTAAAAAAACAAAACTCAACCTTATCCCTTAAAAATTCATACATCTTGGAATGGGAGAAGAGATACATATTTATAGGGAGAGGGGGTGAAATAATTATCTCCAAAATCGTCTTTAACATGTTTTGGCATTGATTATCCATTAAATGGATGAATTTTTAATTACTTTATTTATGAAATTTTTTCCATAATGTTTCTTTCATTCACCCTCAAAATTTTAGCTTTACTGGCAATCAGTTGTAGGGGTTATAGCTGATTTACTCTAAGATATTTATTCTTTCCATGAGCCTCATAATATTCCACATCTTTACGTTCCCATGCCATTGTAAACATGGAACCATCCTATTCACACATTCCATAGTTAATAAATGTTGTTTCATACTTTATTTCTTATCCCTCCCCAAAATTTCATACTTTTTTGATGTGAGGATTAGATGGTATTAATTAATTACTGAGTTGAACTATTTCTAAATGATGATACCTTTCATATTCCACAAGTTTGAACAATTCAAAGAATGCATTATGAGATTATTTATACATAAAACTCATCAAGGATGCATACCATTTAATCATATTTCATCTCCATCTAGAATCAATACATTTGGACATGTTTATCCTAATTTATGACTCAATTATAGTGGTGGGATCCACTCTACTAGACAGAATAAATTTCCATAAATAATGATTTATTTGGGCATCTCAATGCCCAAATATAGACTTGTACTAGTTTAAAAATATGTATCCAACGAACATGGGTTTCCTAAAAAATAATCACCCTATTTGGATCAATATTGAAAAAGAAATACTCAAAATACATAAATGATTGTAAATAATTAAAATTCCAAAATTGACAATTTTTTGTATTTATGCTCAAAATACTACTAAAATATAAAAATGTGACAATTACCCATAAAATATCACTATATTGGGATTAATAACATTTAATTACACAAGAAAATATATGAAAATATCGGATTTATCAAATATTCACACCTAACATTGTGAACATTTCATCAGGTTCACACATAACATTGTGAGCATGTGATCAGGTTTATGCATAACATTATGAACAAGTAATAAATTTCAATCATAGCATTATGAACATGTAATCAGTTTAACACATAACATATATACTCTTGATTTATCCATCCTTACCCAACTCATATGAGGGACATATATGTCCCACCCATCACATAATTAAATCATACTTATGTGTCTTAAAAGACTATAAACATTCATAATATCATAAAACATGAAATGAAATGGGTATTATAAACACTTAATACTACCATAAAATAGGTAAAATATATGGGCTTCATAATATTTTAATCATATAATATCCCATGAAATGAAGTGGGTTTCATAATTGTTTTATCAGGGTATAACCCATGGAGGAGAAACAGGATTCATAAGTAACTTGTCATCATAAACATAAACCATTTAAAGAAAGAATAAGAATGGTGTCCATGGGTAGTATCTAAAATAAATCATAAAATATTTAAAATTATTTTATCATAGATGGAAAATAATTTTGACCTTATCCCTTAAAACATTTCTTGAGGAAAATATCCTTTCTGCTTGGAAAAACGATTTTTAAAACATAAAACATTTTGAAATCCCTTTTTATTATAAAATAGCCATGAAAATTTATAAAATAAGCTTTGAAAATCATTTAAAAACATTTTAAAAAATAAAAAGAATTCATTTCCATGAAAATTATCTTAAAATATAATTTAAACACATATTTGAAAACATAGTTTTTTAATAACACAGATTTTCGACCATAGAGAGGGATAATGTTGGATTTTCTTAAAAACCATTTTATTTATCATATTAAATAACATTGAGTGGAAAAATGATACAAATACATGAAGATATTATGAATAATAATATTATAAGAAAATTAATGAGAGTTCTCGATATATGGATGATAATACATCATCAATGGAAGCATAATCATAAACATTCCCGATAAACGATAAGACTGTAGCACCAAACTCTTACCACTTTGGTAACTTTGAATAATAATAACCATGAGATAATAACATTAAATTAATCTCAAAATATCATGAAAAGAATTATATTCATGATAAAATATTTCAAAGGTCTGTATATACACCTTGTAAAAGAATTTAGGTTCATAATAAAACATTGGTCTCAAAGAAGGAAAATTGAGACAAAATTACCTTATTGATTTCGTAACTTTTGAAATTTAACCCCTATAAAAGATATATGATAAACTAGATATGTAAATACCCATAAACATAAGGATGATAATAATATAATACATTCTTGGTTAGTATATACCCCACTCCAAAGAAACGAGTGGTGAATATGGAATACGTCTTATAGAAATAAATGTGAGACTATAAATCCCCTTGTTAATTGAGTGACTTTTGAATCATTAGATTCGTTAAAGAATAACATAAATTAAAATTTTTAATATCGTGAAATAATTTAATTCCATGATATAACATTTCATTGTCCAATATATACACCACAAAATAATAATAAGTTTTGAACATAGCATATATCTCACAGAAATAAAAGTGAGATGAGAAAACTCTTACCTTAAGTCTTGAATTTCTTCATACATGTTCAAAAATCATGTTTAATAAATATAAGTTTATTATAAATCTAAAAAAGAACCATATTATTACATATCATACATATATGTTTTTACTATAACATTATATTATCCTTTTATTAACAATTTCATGTTACTGTTACTTTTCAGGTAATAACTGCTTTGTTTTCGTATATGTTTTTACTTGTTATTCATGATACACTTACATAGATCATGATTTAATTATTTATAGAATTTAAATCATCATATATTTATATCATATATATTCATTATATAACTATTTATAATAATATATAAAATATATAAATATGAAATGAAATACATTATTCATGGATATGGTAGGTCGTAAGTATTCATGAATGATGTTTCTATTTTCTAGTCATAATTTAAATAAAGAAAAGTAAATGATATATATATAATATTTCCAAGATAATTATTATGTCATGTGTATCATATATTTTTATTAAATTTATCCTCAATACATTCCATGTACTACGTTAACAAATCACATCACTTTGAGGAGGTGGTGGTCCACACATCTACGAACGAAGTTATCATATTCGCAAAAAATGGAAAGTATGAATTTATGGGTTGTATAATAATTTAATAAGAAAAAAATCATATATATCATAGATATTATATAAAAATATTAATTTCATCATTATTCCTAACCTTGAGTGGTGGTAATGGAAGAACGAATGACATCGGTTCACGAGGCGATAGTATATCCTACACACGAATGATGATTTTGTATCCCATAAAACAGAAGTGTGTAAAGGTTTAGGTCCTAATCATAACATAAAAACATATAATTATATTTATTATATGGATTTTGTTGTATAATAATGTAATAATAAAAAATTAATGGATGGATAAAGAAATAAAACAAAAGTTCTTGTCGAGGAATGTTACGTCTTCTCAGTGTAACTCGATTTTGTTTGCAGCGAAGGACCACCATTTGTTTGTTTTATAAAAACATTGAGACTTATAGGATGATATTAAGGATTTTTGTGACTTATTTGGTATGTTTTTTACAATATAAAGGGCATGAAATGTGGGAATAATTTAGGTGGTGAGTTCCCTTTTATAGTAGAGGAATGTCATTCTTGTAAAAACTAAAAGGTAGACACTATTGGGAGGTATACCGTACATAATGTGGCTCCAAAAATGGTAAACTTTTAATCCAAGAGGTTAAATTGTATATATATGGGAATCAAATAGCTTTTAGAAAAATTTATAGGTCATTTTGGACCCTAAAGTTAAAGATTAGTCTCTTGGTAAACTCATTTTTCTCTTAATCGCTATAATTAATTTTAACTGTTTTCAACATTATTTTTTGTAAAAAAATTAATTTGACCTTATAATACATTATCAATTATTATTATTAAAAATATATAATCCATATTTTTAAATTCCAATCACTAAAGTTACATGAATTAATTTTATAAAAATGATCTTGTGGATGGGATGAAACAACAGGTTTTTAATGTTAAAATGATCAAAAGTTTGAAATGTTTTTATATCCAATTACTTTGTTAAATTGATTCAAATGACCAAAATTTTATTAATATATTTATAATTGATCAAAATATATTTTAAAATCAATTTAAAATATCATTTAACTATATAATTAAATTTGATGATACTATGGGTTTCAATTAAAATTCATTGTTTTTACTATTCATCAAAAAAATGAAACTTTTAAGAAAAATACCAAAAAGTCACCCAAATTAAATTTTCATATTATTACTTCAAAAATTAATTTTATTTTTTAAAAATAAAAAATATTATATTGTCGAAAATTAGTTTTAAAAGACAAGTCTTCAATTAAAAGGTTGTAAAGCTGCATTTTAGAATAGTATAACTTTTTATGCCTAAAATTGGATTTTTTCTTATTTTATAACTACCAAAATTATTTGATGAATTTCAAAAAATGGTTTAATTAGTAATATATATTTAATTAATATCTCTCATTAATATTTATTAAATTAATTTATTAAGATAAAATTTCTTTGTGTTCATAAAAATAGTTTTTTCTATAAAAACATGTCCATTAGATTCAATTGGTTTTTATTTTAATTTCTTATTAATTGATAACCAAAGAATTAATTTCATAAACGTGTTTAAACTATATTTTCATAATTTAGTTAAAATTATTCATATATTTAATTTCAACAGCTATGTGATAACTATAATAATATTTTAATAATAATATAATTTTATATTGCAGTTCAGTAAAACTCAGTCATGCGTGTAACGTAGGCTATAGAAGGAACTAGAAATTGTGTTTAACACAATCCAAACACAATTATTCATATAGTGAAAAAGTAACACAGTGTTAAATATAAAGAAACATTATATTGTATTATAATGTAATATAATCCATCAAATAATTTAATTTTTTTTTTTGAAAAACAAAATCATACCAACTCAGGATGTTACACCCATAACCATCTTCATTAAGTCGTATTATGGAAATTAAGTTTTTCCATAGACTTGGGATATGTATAACATATTTAATCTTTATTACACCATCATTCATCATCTGAATATTCACAACTCATTTCTTTACAGTCCTCAAAGCTTTATTTTCTACCAAATGTACATTTCTAAACTTTTAAAATATATAATTCTCCATGAATATTTATTCTCCCATAGAATGGAATGATTCTCTTGATTCAATCACCCATGAATCCAATGAAACATTCACACTTAAAAAAATGTTTCACTTACTTCTATTGTATTTATGCATCTAAAGGATATCGTTAAATTCTCTAGGCATGATCAAATTATAAATTTATTTTATTCCAAATAGCACTAACTATAATGGCATAGTAAAGTAGAAGTAAAAGTTTAAACCCATAGAGAGTGGGGAATGAAAATATAAAAACTCTTAACTAAAGTTCAGGTCACTCCAATTTTCGTTTTATTTTATTAAACTAATGATAAAAATTAAATAAATGAACTCAAATAGAAAAGAAAAAGATAGGGAAAACAGTTTCCATGGGCGGTGTGGGTAAAAATAAATCCTGATTACACTTGAAAAACAATAATACTCATTGGTTGCATAATAAATCATATATAATTTATAGGAGAGATGGTTAAACCCTATCAATCTAACCTTTAATATTAATTCATGTTGGTCTAATGAATTAGAATAACTAGATTGTATTAATATTATGTTTCAATTGTTAAGGAATAATTGCATTAAATAGTCATGAATTAATTATCTTAATCATGTTTGGTTTTCCCACTATTAAACTCATTCAGTCCATGATTTAATAAGATATATGATACAATTGAATCACAATGCAATACCAATTGAAAAAATCATAAAATAAATGAAGAATGAGATATAACCATTTAGTATAACCCCATTTTGACTAATTCCACTCTCCCCTATGGATTTATCCAATCATCATTGGGATATCACCAATGATTAGTAAACTATATTCCATGAGGAAGATATCATAAGAGAAAAAATAATAAATATATCAAATACAGTCAAATTAAATTAAACTAATGAAAAAACTTGTGTTACATCAAACATGGAGAAAAGAGAAAAACATAAACCTGTCTACAAATAATTCTACGTCATAACCATATGGAAACCTCTCAGTAGTCAAAAATATCCACACCTAGATTTTCATGTCATATATCTTGTCTTCAACCCATATAAATAGTCCTAGAAGTATTTTGTAGGCATACCCTAGTCAAAGATATAAATAAATGGTAATCCACTGATCAAATACAAACATATCGCTATAATATATGGCTATAATATCCATTTTTTTAGTCTTTCAAATGATTTCATGTCTTGTAATATTTACACAGCATGTACTGTTTGGGCATAAAAAGATTCAGGGAATGTTTTAGGATGTGAAAGGATTCATAGAAATTCATAAAAAAATTATGCCATGACATCATGTCACAGCGTGAAACAAGTGGTCTTCACTCTAGGCTGGTTTTTTCTCGTTCATATCCTATAAATGGTTCACTCTTTCTAGTTTAACACCCCGTAATGATTTTACATAACATGTTAAATGTCTTTTAGCACTGAAATCTCTTTTGTTCTTTGGTTATTCAGTTTTGAGCGTCTAAAACCTCCTATTATCATCCAAGATCATGGGAAACCATTATTTAATGGATGACTTGGTCTCTTTGGCTTAAAGAATCAATCTAGGATTCATTATCATTTTCTATTTCCATGTCGCGACCTAGATCAACTTTCATTTTTCCTTGGTATTACTCTAAATGATGATCCTACTTAAGAATACACAAAACCTTAATATCTTCCATGAAAAAAACATTAATCATTAAATATTCAACTCAAAATCACATAACAACACATGATAATATATATATATAATATAGATATCATGTACCAATTAAATTTGAGCTTTTAGAATTGGGTGGTCTTCTAGATATTTCCTTGAGAATTATTTAGTCAATCATAAAGTGTCTGATTTTCCAATACTTAAAACATATATAACCATATCCATCCAACATGCCTCAAAACTTCTCTCATATCTTATCTTCATATGGTTTCTAATAATTAATTTTTCTCCAAGTTGACTATCCTCCTTTATTATCATTCAGATCATTTTTGAATAACGCATATGCTTTGATGCACCTGAGCTTCTCATTTGGAATTTGGTTTTGCATATCATCAAATACTATTTGTTTTTATATGTTTTAATTTCTGATATCATTCACCAATACATCATAACTCTCTAGAAGTTAAAAAAATAGAATTGCACCCCTATATTATCTGTGAATGTAACCTTCACTGATTTGAGCTACCAATGGATCATGTGGAAATAATTCTTATGATCTTCCTCTAACCTTCATTTTGATAAACATAAGATTCGAAACTATCCCATCATGAAAATATATATATAAATATATATATATTTCATTGTCTTCTCATACATATATTCCAATGATTTCATTACTATTGTTTCAATTTTTTTTTCCTAAATGTTAAATTCCACATTTTGTTCTAATGTAATCCTCACCAACACCAATGTCATCTTATCCATCCATTCTTAATCCAACTTCTCTATTTTCTCCAGATGTATGATAGTAAGTGGAATATACTGGTAATTATGAATCAAATTATTCTACATATATGTTTTCTAGAATTCAAAATACATTCCATTAAATTTATCTACTCATAAATTTCCTTCATCTAATTTTATGACTTCAGTTTACAGTTAACTCTCACTAAAAATGGAATTTGTTCAAGGAAATATAGAATAAAGAAAGATTTTTTTGAACCATCGTGATCAGATATAGCTTTTTAGGATCAAAACATTGAATGAGAGCCTCTATTTGATACCACTTATTGTGAATTTTTTTCTCTTCACCATCTGATAAAACTATCGAAGGGTTTCTAATTTAAGAAACAAAAATACCCTACCAGAAGAAGATAACTGGATGATGCATAGGGAAACTTGATCATCCAAAAGGTCTCCCATGAATAACTATATCGGAAATATGAAGTTACTATACCCTAATAACCACAAAAATTTAATCCTCACGGACATTTAAGAAAACTCACAGTCACTCATTCAAGGTAATGGTGATATAAATAATCAAAGAACACAAGAATTTAACATGATTCCGAAAATAAAACTTGTATACAGAAGAGAAACATTTTTTTTATTTACATTGTATTCAAAAATATAATAACTTTTAATGAATGTTACTAAGTATAAGTAATCTTTACAAATCTCTTATATTCTCCATAATTAAAGAACCTTTAAAAACTTGACTCCTCCAAAATGAACTATTGCTCCAATCACTTATATATTGAGTACCATCCAGTCAACCACATGCTCTCCTAAAATTAGAGTCAACATACCATGACTATTTTATCTTGGATTCCAAACTTTTGACCATTCAGCTTCACTAAACTTTCAAACCTCCATCACTCCATAATAACTCCATTAGAAGATGAAAACTTATAATACTCCTAATACCCCTCAAGAGATCCTTCTATATCCATGAACACACCATGAAGATCTATCTTCTAGTGACATAAATTAAGATGTCCTAAATATGTTGAGTTGAAATAGGATTAACCTCATAATAGATCAATTAATACCAATAGTGGGGGTTATTCTGTGTTCTTTCAACTATAAAACAAACTTTCTTTTCTCATAATTTTCCATGAAATGATCTTTACTACTTCACTCATATATGAATATTGCATATAATTTCATGAAACATTTGGAGTTTTTTACATAGTTCATTACTAAAATTGAGTAACTATCCTTGGATGTTTTGATATTTTTATTCCATGTTACATGGTTTCAAATCTTTTTATCAAGTGAAAACCAATTGATCCAGAAGATATCCTTAATCAATTTATAAATTTTCCTCCCAAAAATGTGCATCCCTCAATCAAGTTTTCTTAATACAAGATTAAAAATATAACAACAATTTATAAAGAAGATAATTTAGTAAATATAGGTCTTAAATGAGAATATATGTATCTTACTCAACAAATCATTAATTTAGTTGGTTTGAATCAACCTTCTTTCAATCAGTTTTCTCAATTTTTCTTCCTTAGAGAATCAAAATGACCAACATGCTCAAATATTAATGGCTTCTTAATCAGGGTAACTTCATATTATTTTTTATTAATTGTCTTTATTTGGTATATCATACATAAACAAATAGTATACATCATCTTATTCTTCTTCTTATTCTTTTTTCACTCACCCATGTAGTTTTGTTTAGAGCTATGAAAATTATTTTCCATTAATTATAGTAATGTAACTACTTCATGAATAGATAAAAACTTATCCTTATTTAACTCCCCGTGATCTCAATAGTTATTGGGTCAATTAAATAAATAAATCAATATCTAATAATCATATTAAATCAAGTATCATAAATTGATAACAAATTGGTGAAAATTTAGGTAGCATAAATCCCAATTTTATAAAGTAAATTACTCTTATGAAATCATTAAAAAATATATACTGCTATTAAGAAACTTCAATTTCACCATAATGAAACCATTGAAATTTTTCATTCGATTTTATAGATTAATTTAAAATTTCATTTTACTCTTATATAGTAACTATTTAATAGCTTACTTACACAACACCCCCATTACACAACTCAATTCCACATACTCAACCACTACATGACCATTAGAAATTTTCATTTAATTTTACATAGTTTTTATCTCAACATTATATTAACATTGGAAATTTTTTTACTTCAACTTTTTATTTTACATGAATTAACTTTTACATAGGATTTTCAATTATAAATTCAATTTTACACAAATTTTCTCCAATTTTATATTGTCATTGTATTCTAAAATTAGATATTATGAACCTATTTATGTTTTCTTTTCAAAATCATACAAAAAATTCTTTTTTCTACATATTATATAACTTGTTAACCCTTATTTCATAGATTCTCCTCAGTATAAATACCATCTTGAAATTATCGATTATTTTAATCAATATATTAACTAGTTTTGTCAATAAATGAGATGGATTTCAAGATTAATAAATTTTAAAATAAAATCTAACATATTTGGAGACCAATAAATAATTTAACTTCTCAAAAATAAACCCCAAACTCAGAATAAACTCATTATACTTCTCCTTTCAGCCTCGATAATATCCTCCTTGTGGTTTTTAAAATACTTGACTAATCAAACTCAAAATATTCATATAGATTTTTTTTCTAATTGTTATAAGTTAATACAAATTGAAATGAACCCAACAAGTGGTTTATCAATCATCACAATGTTAAATGCACATCTCTTATCAATGAAATATCAATTTATCAAGTATAAGTCCACAAAAGTGTGATCATTGTATAAAATGAGTGATATATTAATAACATAATGTTTTCTATAATAGTAATTAAATTCCCCATTTCTCATTTTTCTTCAATTAAAAAATTTCATTGAACCTATTTAAAAATAGAAAAAAACTACTATATTCATATCAAAAAACATATTATAATTTCCAAATATTCTCCCTAAATGGATTATTTTGTTTGAGGAATAAACTCAACATTTTATGTCTCATTTAAAATTTTCCAATTAATTCATGTCATTTTTTCAATGTAATTTATCTACCAGTTTTAAAAACAAATACAACATTAGATTAATTCATTTTCCTACCCTTGTGATAATAAAAATCCAAACATAAAATTCACAAGTATTGAACATACCTTATTATTGATACTGTAACATCCCAGGTAAATAAATAATATTTAATTTTCATATTAATTAAAAAATTTTGAATTAAATATTAATTTAAATTTAAATGGGTTTCTATGCTTGATGGCGTACCCGATATTCAACAATGGGATTCTTTGAAATCTTATGTTGCACACAATGTTGAATCATACTGAAAAATAATAATATAATATTATATTTAAATGGTAGTTAACGCCTAGCCATTATATTGGAAGGAATGGACAGAACTAACTACAATATGAATATACATGTTTTTAAAGGTTTTTACATTTACCCAATCAATTCTAGATGCTTAAAATAAGAAATAATCTGATTTTAAGCATAAATACTCTAATATTCATTAAAAGGTCGATTTACCGCTTTTTGATAGAGAACCCTATTTATATCAATTTGTGTCAATTTTATATGTCATTTTTGACAAAATAAAATTCTTCTTTAGAATAGGTACATCAAAATTTACATTAGGTAAATATTTGTTATTTTTCTGATAAAATCATTTTTTTAATAAATAGTGAAAAATGCTGTATTTTAATTCAAAAATACCATTTAATCTAATTTTTTTATATGGTTATATTATCTTTATAATTTTTTTTAAAGTTTAATTAGATTATATTTTTACCATTTAATCCAATTTTGGTCATTGTAAGTAATTTCACTTTGAAATTTGACATAAACAAGTGTCAATCTTTTGATAATTATTATTTTTTAAAAACACGCTTTTTGTTTTGACTATAGGAATTAATTTTAAATTAATTAATGAAACTTCTATGTAATTAATTTGTTAAAATAGACATTTTTTTGAGTTCTTAATATCAAATATATCTTAGGATGAATTTTTGGTATTTTTCTAAAAAACTTCAATTTTTTATGAATAGTGAAAACACAGAGTAGTAGTTAAAAAGATGAATTTTTCATTTAAATGAAATTTTAAAACTTTTGTGAATTTAATTTCGAAAATAAAAAATACATGGTTTTTATTAGTAAGTAAAATTTGGTTTAATAAGATGAAAATAGTTTTGGTGAAAAGTAACTTTTGACTTTTTTTACCGCGGTTAAAGGTAGATAGGGTAATTCAAGGTAAAAAAATATTATAATAATATAAAATTTACTTAACACTTTTTATAACCTTATTGTATGAGTAATGTAAGACAAAGGAAATAATTGGGTGAGAATTTTGACCTTTTAAATCCACTTAGTTAAGATAATGATATTAATAACTTTTTATTTAAAGTAAAGATAAAAATATCATAAACATGTATTTTTTTCGAAAAAAAAAATTAATGTGGGGTTATATAATTGATATATTTTATTGGAAATATTCATTATAAAAATAAAAATATTTCCTACATTATGGTATTTTTTTATAATTTTTAGACATTAAATAAATTAAATTATTTATGACACAATAATGATGTAGTGTTTACCTCATTAATAAATGATTTAAATAAATAAGATTATAAAGATTAAAATAATATTTAAAACCTATCCAATTATTATTGTATGATTTTATTTAGACCACAAGTCATCTTTTATTTTAATTTAATAAGTTTTGGACATTTAGAAAAAGAAAATAATTATATAATAAAATAATATTTTCACACTTTCCTAAAGAGTCCCTCCTCCCCCTTATAAAAAGCCCTCACTTATAACCCATTCCTCACATTTCTCAAGCCCCTTGGTTCGCCTAAAATCTACAAAATTAAGCTCCCTACATCCATATATTCCTCCTAGAAGTGTAACCTTAGACAGAAGGCACTTCAAGAAACCCTTTTGGGTCAAACAAAAGGGAGTTACCCGATTTAAATGTAAAGTATTCTCTTAAGTTCTTTTGTTTTATTTTACTTCTCCAACCCCCTAAAATCATTTTATTCCTTTATTTTATAAAAACACCAGTATCCTAAATATACTAGGTTTTTTTTATTAGAATTATTCTTACTAAACTTACACACACCTCCATCTAATGGGTAAAGAACATATTGTTTCTGTGGACGTAAAAATAAAGCCTCACAAAACGATGATTGTTCAAACTTCTCCTACCACCTCTTATGGTGGCCATTATGATGGCACTATATTTATATATGATATATATTATTTTCATCTTTTATCTATGATTCTGTAATTTTTATTTACAAATATACCTTTATTCCTTCCAATATGTTTAAATACTATAATTTCATTTGAGGAAGTGCGGACTATCGCCCCGTCAAGGTGATTTGATTCGTTCATGACATACATAGAACGTATAAAGGATAGTGTTAATGAAATCATGTAACATATATATCATATGATATTATACTATAATTAAAATATACCTACGTATCATTATGTTTATATTCCATTAAATATGAAATAGAAATGAAAGTTGTGTTCATGCGTACGTACGACTTATCGTCTCCATGAACGGTGCATTTCATTTCTTATCTCCAAATGTTATGTAATATAATAAATACATAAATATAATGGATATCTATTATATTTATGATATCTAAATCATGGATATAATTCTTGAGATAATAGACCTATGACCACGTGAACAACTAGTAATTATAAGAAGTTCATTTTTGACTCAAATATCGACAAAACAACCATTATTAACTTAAATGATTAAATAGTGTTTATAACATGGAAATAAGTGATATAAAAGGAATAATAAACATTAAAAATGTTCTTAAGTGATTAAAAATTATCTTTATTTTATTATTCAGGATATTAAAGAACAAATGGTCAAATTGGATACGAGGTAAGGGGTTTCTTATCTCACTTTTAATTCAGTGAGATTTCTGTTATTCACCACTTATGTATTGCAAGTGGTGTATTGTGTACTACCATTTTATATATATATATATTATCATGATTCTATTTATATTCATGTTATTCTGTTATTCATTTGGTGGTTATTAACTTTTGGTTATATGACTCGATTGATTACAATGTGCTAAGGGGGTTTCATCTCACTTTTTATTCCCATGAGATTCATGCTACATTTGACACTATTTACTTTTTTTTAGTGTATGTACTACCCATGATTGTATTATTTATGTAATATAAATTAATAAATGGGTATTTACATCTTCATTGTATGATTATTTTTTCATTTGGAGTATTTTTCATAAGTTACCAAATCAGTAAGGGAGCTTTTTAACCCAATTTTCATTCCTTGGGTTAGTCTTCTAATTCCTAATTATGTCATGCTATAATTATGTGTTGAATAAATATTTATTTATTTTTGTTTTAATTTACACTCCCCTTTGTGTGGATATACTTTTGATACACATAATCACTCCATTGATAATTTCTCAAGTCATCAATATGAACTTGATAAGAGTACTTTTAACTCAATTTCCATTCATTGAGTTAAATATTCAAGTAATTGGTTTTGTCTTAAAAAGAAAATGTGTGAATGTCCTATGATTGATTTACACTAAATATCCAACAATATTGAGTGTATTTTTCACACATTATTATGTAATTTATTTATCCTTAATCTAAGGATACAGTTTTTATAAGGGATTTCGTCTCAATTTACATTCCATTGAGACATCATTATTTTATGAGCCAATTCACATTTATATGGTTTATATACTATCCTTTGGAATATTATATCATGAATACCTTTATTCTCGTGATATTATAAATTTTTTATTAAATTTTATTCCTAAATTATTTGTTTTCAAGCATCTCTCATTTGGTTAGGAACTCCTTAACTAAAATATCATTTTAATGGTTTAATCTTCTAATCCTTTCACATTAATGTACATTTTTTCAAAATGGTTTTAAGGATTTATTTATTTGGGCATTAAATTTTTAAAATGATAATTCATTTAAAATCATCAAATGGGTATGGGAAACTTTGATTCAAATATCTCTTTATTAAATGGTTTTGAAAATGGTTTGATAAATCATGTATTATGTCAATATATTGAAATGATATATTGGGATTGAAATGTGGAAATGTTATCTTTCCTGTATATTTTTTTTTATTTGTTATGAATATGTTATGGTTTTTGGTCATTGTTACATATATGGGTGGTTATTTGATCAACCTAGGGGTGTGAGCCCGAGATATCTCTCCAATGCATTGGGTAATGTGATGGAGGTAAAAGTTAATGTTTCTCCTAAGATATTTAGGGAATATACTATGATGGGTATTCCAACATAACTCCATAAGTAGATATGATAGCTATAATGTAAGTATGATATGTATGACACAAGTTACCTTAATGATTTATGATTTCTAAGTGTAATTCATAAATCTTATGATTTCCTAAGGTATATGATGATTCAAAAGTATGGTTTCATTGATTTTTATTTATTGAATGGTTAATGTTTCCTTTTCTTATTTTATAACCCATACTAATATTTTTATGCTCATCCCAAGTTTTTGAAATGTTTTTAATAGGACTTAAAGATAAATAGGGTCAAGGATGGAATCAAGGAAAAGTCATGTTGCCTAAAACATGGAACTAGTCATGTTTCTTTATAAGAGTTTTTATTTTATGAAAAAGAAAATGGATATTGAGTAATATTGTCTATATGTAATTTTCAAGTTGATATGTAATAGTTATTTCCTAATTATCTAAAACTCTAAACCTGAAAATATCCTCAATGTGAGTTACTCATTTTATTCAAGATTATGTAATGTTTTAAGGTCGGGTTCTTATAGTTGGTATCAGAGGTTGGTTTAGATAACTTTATATGTTAGGGTGTTATTTTAGTATAAGGGTAATAACCATAATGGTTAGCATATTAGAAAGAGTCATATTTATTTTAGAGATGATAATTGGTTATTACATTTTGGGGTGCAAAATTAAAGGTATTAGATAACCTTAGAGAATAAAATATGTTATGGTTATTTTTGAGGAATTTGTCTCACTTTTTTTTGGAATGTTATGAAATTTTATAGTTATTTAAAAAGGAAAATACACATACCATGTGACAAACCATCACTTCGGACAAAGATGCGGGAATCGAACCCACAACCAAAGTGTGATTGAGATTTATCACCTACCACTACACTACGTGAATTCCCTGGTTAGTATGACTAATTATTTTTAGTTAAATTTTTTTGGATCAAGAATATATTTATTTGGGATGTTATGTTTTATCAAATGGACATATTTAGTATAAAAAAATTATTTGTTGATTAAGTAATAAAGGTTATTTTGGAAGACATTCTATCTTTTGGGAACACTATATGCTTAATGAAAAATAAAATGCTATGGGATTTAATTTGTGGAGTAATGGTTGAAATATTATTTTTGAAGAATCTATGTTTTTATTGTGGACATAAGGTGATTTGGGTAATTTATTGAAATGATTAATCTATCATAGAGAATATGTGTTAGGTTTAATTATACATCAGTATGAGACTTTAAGAGTAGTCGATGTTTTTGGAGATAAATGTTAAGATTTACTGTGGAAGACGATGTGAATAAATCCTTCTGAGTTTTGGGTTTCAATATTATTTTGGATTACTTTGAATAATTTTAAGAAAAATTGAATATTGAATGGTATTTCCTAAACATTGGGTTCTTTTTGTTGAATTTTGGAGATTAAGATTAGTATTTCTTTTTATAGAGGATTATCCTTTTGGGGATTATCTAATCTAGTAATAACAAATTTTGGTTTTGGTTAATGTCTAAAGATAGGGGAAATATATAGTTCATCTTTTGTCGATTATTTGATACTATAGAAGTTTATTCTAGAACTTCAGGTGTGACCAAGTCATCTAGAATACTTACCATTTGGAGAAAAGATGAGTTTGTGGTAGAATTTTTTTAAAGGATGACACTCTACATGAAAACTAATTATATTTCCTTACTATCTTAGTATAGTTATTAATAAGATTATTCAACTCTATAAAAAGGATCTTGAATAAAAAATGATATAAACTCATTTATAATTATACTTTTAGCCAACCATAAATTTATGGTATTGTCGTCGTTAACTTTTCGTGATCAAGTTCTCTATCACTCGCTATTAATATATGAGAGTTAGTTTCGCTTCCATATCCATGTTTCCATGGTATCCTAGTATCTATTGTCTTGGGTGACATTTTTTATTCTCTTCCTTTATTTTAAAGTGATATTTTTATTGACTCTTTTTATGATATGGTACTTTCAATGAAGTTTCCAAGCCCAATTTTAAAATTGCAAGGACGCAATTCCCAAAAGGGGGAAGGATGTAACATCCCAAGTAAATAAAAAATATTACATTTTCATATTTATTAAAATCTGTGAATTAAATATTAATTTTACTTTAAATGGGGTTCTATGTTAGATGGTGTACCCGATACGTAACAACAGGTTTCTTTGAAATCTTATGTTGCACACAATACTGAGTGATACTAAAAAATAATAATATAATAATATTTTAAAAGGTAGTTAACGCCTAGTTGTTTTATTGGAGAGAATGCACAGAACTAACAACAATATGAATATAAATGTTTTTATAGGTTTTTATATTTACCCAATAAATTTTAGTGGCTTAAAATAATAAAAAATCTGATTTTAAGCAGAAATACTATAATATTCATTAAAAGGTCGATTTACATTCTTTTGATGGTGAACCCTCTTTAAATATAGTTTTGGTCACATTTATATGTTCTTTTTGACCAAACAAAATTCTTCTTTTGAATCAGAACATCAAAATTTACTTTGGGAAAATTTTTGGTATTTTTCTGATAAAATTCATTTTTTAATGAATAGTGAAAAATATTGTATTTTAATTCAAAACAGCCTTTTAATATAATTTATTTATATTGATAGATTACCTTTTTAATTGTTTTTAAAGGGTAATTGGATTATATTTTTACCATTTAATCCAATTTTGGTCATTGGAAGTAATTTCACTTTAAAATTGGATATAAACAAGTGTCAATCTTTTGATAGTTATTATTTCTTAAAAACATGCTTTTTGTTTTGACAACGGGAATTAATTTTAAATTAATTAATGCAACTTAAATTTATTGAATTTGGTAAAATAGACATATTTTTTTGAATTTGGAAAATAAAAAAAATCTTAGTCTGATTTTTTGGTATTTTTCTGAAAAAACATCAATTTTTTATGAATAGTGAAAACACTGAGTAGTAGTTAAAAAGATGACTTTTTCATTTAAATGAAATTTTACAACTTCTGTGAATTTAATTTAAAAAATAAAACATACATGGTTGTTATTATTAAGTAAAATTTGGTTCAATAAGATGAAAATATTTTTTTGGTGAATAGTAACTTTTGACTTTTTTACAGCTGTTAACGGTAAATAGGGTAATTCAAGGTAAAAACAATATTTCAGTTATATAAAATTACCTTAACACTTGTCCTAACCTTATTGTATGAGTAATTGAAAACCAAAAAAATGATTTGGTGAGACTTTTGGTCTTTGAAATCCACTTGGGTAAGATATTGATATTAATAACTTTTTATTTAGAGTAAAAATAAAAATATCATAAACATGTATTATTTTGAGAAAACAATCTTAATGTGGGGTTATATAATTGATATATTTGAAAATAAATATATATTAGAAAGCTAAAAATATTTCCTACTTTATGTTATTTTTTTATAATTTTTAGACATTAAATAAATTAAATTATTTGAGACACAATAATGATGTAGTGTTTACCTCATTAATAAATGATTTTAATTAATAAGATTATAAAGATTAAAATAATATCCAAAACCTATCCAATTATTATTGGATGATTTTATTTCGACCATGAGTCATTTTTTATTTGACTTTAATAAGTTTTGGACCATTAAAAACTAAAAAACATTATATAATAAAATAATATTTTCACACTTTCCTAAAGAGCCTCTCCTCCCCCTTATAAAAATCCCTCACTTATAACCCACTGCTCACACTTCTCAAGCTCCTTGTCTTGTCCAACCTCTTCCAAATTAAGCTCCCCACATTTATCTCTTCCTCTTATAAGCCTTACCTCAGGCAGAAGGCACTTCAAGAATCCCTTTTGGATCAAACCAAAGGGAGTTACCTGATTTAAAGTTAACGTCTTCTCTTAAGTTCTTTTGTTTTATTTTACTTCTCCAACCCCTAAACTCTTTTTCTTCATTTCATTTATAACAACACCAGTATCCTCAATATAATAGATTTTTTTTATGAGAAGGATTCCAACTACCATTACACATGCCTCCATCTAATGGGTAAAAAACATATTGTTTCTGTGCACGACAAACTACCCCCTCACGAAATGATGATTGTTCAATATTCCCCTACCACCTATTATAGTGGCCATTATGATGGAATTGTATTTATATATGATATATATTATGTTTATTTTTTCTATATGATTCTTTAATTTTTATTTACAAACATACCATTATGCTTTCCAATATGTGTAAATACTATAATTTCATTTGAGGAAGTGCGGACTACCGCCCCCTCAAAGTGATATGATTCATTCATGACATACATAGAATGTTTAAAGGATAGCGTTAAATATATCATGTTACATATATATCATATTATATTATACTATAATTATAATATAACTATGAAAAATTATGTTTTCATTCCATTAAATATGAAATAGAAATGAAAGTTGTGTTCATGCATACGTATGGCTTACCGTCTCCATGAACGGTGCATTTCATTTATTATCTCCAAATGTTATGTCATATAATAAATAAATACATATAATGGATATATATGATATCTAAATCATGAATATAATTCTGGAGATAATTGATCTTTGACCACATGAACAACTAGTAATTATAAGAAGTTTATTTTTGACTCAAATATCGACAAAACGACCATTATTAACTTAAATGATTAAATAATGTTTATAACATTGTAATAAGTGATATAACAGTAATATTAAACTTGAAAATTATTCTTCATCATGTATAAATTAACTTTAGTTTATTATTTAGGATATTAAATAACAAATGGGTCAAATCGGACACAAGGTAAGGGGTTTCTTATCTCACATTTAATTCCATGAGATTTTCGTTATTCACCACTTATTTATTTCATGTGGTGTATCGTGTACTCCCATTTTATAAATATATTATCATGATTTTATTTATATTCATGGTATTTTGTGATCCATTTTGTGGTTATTAATTTTTGGTCATATGACTCTACTGATTACAACGTGCTAAGGCGGTTTCATCTCACTTTTTATTCCCATGATATTCTTGGTATATTTTCCATTATTTTATTTTGTGTGGTGTATGTACTCCCCATGAATATATTATTTGTGTAATATAAATTAATATATGGATATTTACATTTTCATTTTATTATTCTTCTTTCATTTGGTATGTGTTTTGTAAGTTACCAAATTAGTAAGGGAACTTTTTAACCTAATTTCCATTCCTTGGGTTAGTCTTCTAATTCTTAATCATGTCATGCTATGATTATGTGTGGAATCACTATTTATTTATTTTTGTGGTAATTTTCACTCCCCTTTGTTTGTATATACTTTTGATACACATAATCACTCCATTGATAAATTCTCAATTCATCGATATGAAATTGATAAGAGTAATTTTAACTCAATTTCCATTCATTGAGTTAAATATCCAATTCATTGGTTTTGTCTTAAAAAGAACATGTGTTAATGTCATATGATTTATTTTCACTGAATATCCAATCATATTGAGTGTATTTTTCACACATTAATATGTAATTTATTTATCCTTAATCTAATGATATAGTTTTTTGAAGGGATTTCTTCTCAATTTACATTCAATTGAGACTTCATTATTATTATGCACTAATTCACATTTATATGTTTTATATACTGTCCTTTTGCATATTATATCATGAATACCTTTATTCTCATTATATTATAATGTTTTTATTAAATTTTATTACTCAATTATTTTTTTTCAATCATCTCTCATTTGGTTAAGAACACCTTAACTAAAATATCGTTTTAATGATTTAATATTATAAAAATTTCTAATTAGTGTCCATTTTTCAAAATGGTTTTAAGGATTTATTTATATATACATTAATGTTTCAAAATGATAATTCCTCTAGAATATTCAAAGTGGTATAGGACACTTTGATTCAAAAAACCCTTTATTAAATGGTTTTGAAAATGGTTTCATACATCTTTTATTATGTCAATATATTGAAATGATATAATGTGATTGAAATGTGGAAATGTTATATTTCTCTTATATTTGTTTTATGTGTTATGAATATTTTATGGTTCTTGGGAATTTTTATGTATATTGGTGGTTCCATGATAAACCTTGGGCGGGTGAGCCCGAGATAGCTCTCCATTGCATTGGGTAACATGACGGAGGTAAGCGTTAATGTTTATCATAAGAGATTTAGGGAATATATTGTGATGGGTATTCCAACGTAACTCCCTACGTAGCTATGATAGATACAATGTAAGTGTGATATAGATTCTACAATTTACCTTTATGATTTATGATTTCTTGGTGTTATTCATAAATCTTATGTTTTCATGAGGTATGTGATGATCGAAATATATGGTTTTATTGATTTGTATTTATTAATGGGTTAATGTTTCCTTTACTTATTTTATAACCCTTATTGAGCTTTTTATGCTCATTCCAAGTTTTTTAAAGTCTTCCACAGGACGTAAAGATAAATAGGTTCAAGTATAGGATCAAGTAAAATTCATGTTGTCTAAAACATAAAACTACTCATGTTTCTTTTTAAGATTTTTTATTTTATGAAAAAAATAGATACTAAGTAGTAGTGTCTTCATGTAATTTTCAAGTTCATATGTAATAGTTATGGCCTAATTCTCTAAAAATCTAAACCTGAAAAGATCTTCAATGTATATTATCTATTTAATTCAAGATTATGTAATGTTTTAAGGTTGGGTCCTTATAGATATAATATTTTTTAACACTCATAAAGAACAAGAACTAAAAGATCCATCTTTTGGGAGTGGTTTTGAAAAAATATTTTCTATTTTATCCTTTAAGAGAAAAAAATCAATATTTAAACATAATTTCTCAAAAATATTCTTAAAGAAGTTATATTTTATGTCAATTTTATTTTAAGATGAGTATTTTACTAACTCTTTGATATATTTATGGCACTTTTTTATATTTTATGATCAATAAATATTTCTCATCTACTCTCTTATTTTCAAGATAAACATTTATTCACATTATTTATGTGATATATTAAGATTCCAAAACAAACATTATCATTGTTTTACTATCACAAACCAAACTATTCTACCCCTATGTTGGGTCCTCAAGCTATCTGATAACATGTCTCGAAGGGTATTTCAAATCCCCACAGGATGGAAACTAGTTTCGGGGTATAAAAAATAATCTATTTGGAATTATTTTCCCCAATAAAATAATATAATTAATGATAGACTTACACCTAAAAATCGAATATGATCATCCCATACATTGAATGACCACAACAATAAAAATAAGCAATTTTAAAAAAAATAGAAACCAAAAAAATTCATGTAATGAAAAACCACCACATAAACAAAGCACTAGAACCATAAGATGAATATATCACTTAACAACATCATAAAATGATATAATAGAATACATGAATAAAATAAATAAATAAAATAATAAATAAATATAAAGTGGATGATATATTGAAGGTACCAAAAATAAAACCATAAACTATCACTACTCATCTCTATGTGTAAATGAATTATCTTCACTTTCCACCTCCATCAATCCCAAACAAAATATCCAAATATAATTTTTCACATCAAAGAATTACCAGAACTAAACCTATAATATGAAAGGTGTGGGCATAATATTCCCTGTAGGTATCATCCCTACACCCTTGCATAACCATTAAAAAAAAATAAATTTCACGCTATTTTGAAATACATGTATATAAAGTAAGCTATACATTTTATTTTTAAACTATAATCATGATAATTTCCCTTAGAAAAATATTTTATATATATAAATCAAATATTTCATAAAATAAAATGAATTTTTAACATTTTAGGAAAAATTTTGAATTTAAAGTGAAAGAAATTATTTTTAAACATACTTTAAGAATATATATAAAAATAGGTAAAACTAAACACATTTTTTATAAACATGTTGGGAAAAAAATATAAAAACATAATATCACTGACCAAAAATATAATAATAAAGAAATTATGATCATCATTATGGTAGACTAGGACATCTAAGGATAGTCTACGACCAAGATAACATAGAACCAACATAGATCAGTGTCGAATAACAACCAATCTAGCCTAACACCCAGCATTTCATTATATGGTCATTACTAAGGGTAATGTACCCCCAATAAAATTAATTTCATACTTGGGTACCCTAGCTAGATAATGATACAAAACCAATGAGGAATGTGTTCTAGGACTTCCCACCTAGATACCTTATTTTTCCCATGATATTCAAATGATGGTGAGTCAATCAATTATTACATAATAATACAATATTATTAGTAAATAACACACTCATCTTCACATCCGAACACCCTTTATGAAAACAACACCTTTTCATAAATAATGGATAAATAATATATATACTTACCTCTAAAAATAAATAATCACAAAATAGTATAACATTCCTTCATAAATTTACACAATACTCTAGGGAAAATGTTTCATGGGTATCATATTTTAAAAACCATTTTAGAATGTGATAATCAGGATTTTGAAATATAATTTAATCAAACAAGTTAAATGAATCACTTTTGAAAACAAAATATACAAACATCCTTAAATAACTCAAATAAGTCAAGTGTGAATAATATCCTTTAAAGAGTTTAGAAACCCTTTAATTGGGAAAATATACCATTTCTTTTAGTTGAAAACCAAAATAGTTTCTATAATTTAGATAACCAATCTTAAAGAGCTAATTAGACATTAAAATTCATACTTGGTGTAAATGGTTTTTTTAAAAATTATTTACAGTTTTAAACCCAAAGATAAAAACCAAAAATCACTTCTAATGAAATTTCAATAAAACTAATTTCTTTTAGAAAAAAATTCTAGGGGAACTTGATATAATTTATAAATCACTTAAATCATGAAGTAAAAATCAGTAATCAACTATATTTTTTAATTTAAAGGTTCAATCATGGAGGAAATAACCTCACATCCATCTCTTTAAATTATCATAGTGTAAAACCACCATAAGAAGGTAATAAAATTACTAAGAGATCTAGGAACTACCTCGAATATGAATAAATCCCATCAAGATTCATGAAACTCGGAACCCTAGGTCCTCATGACCATTATATATTAATAGGAAGAGATTAAAATGAAGTAATAAGTTAGAGGATAATATTTTTATAAAGTTACTTCAAGAGATCATCATCAAAAAGGGAGAAATTTGTGGAAGGGGTCTTAGAATGAGGGGAATAAGGAGGGGAGGTTCACCATGGATGGAGGACATTAATGAGGTGAAGTAGGAACCATAAAATATTTAAATTAAATATGGGTTGGAAAAGGTAATTTTATGTTTTTAATGAACTAGATGGGAACATGGTTTTTTCACATGATTTTCCAAACTATTCACCAACTATATGGATATAAATGGATGGCCTGGGAGATAAAATATATTCCATTCACATGGTTTAGAAACAATTCACTAATAGTGTGTATACTGATGAGAATTTTTGTAGTTTTTTCATGATTAGGCCACATGGTTATCTCTAATCATGTGACAACCATGTGTGTAGATCTGCAAAAAAAATTGCAAATCCAAGGGAATTCGACACAAAAATCAAAGAAAAGGATATTAATAAATAAAATAATGAGACATATAAAGGTTAGGGTGTAAAACTTATCACCACCATAACACTCCATACCCTATAAATCCCAAATAAAAATGTTTGATCAAATAAAAGAATGAAATTCATCATTCTAATTAAAGGCACAACTTAAAAAATCAAGAGATTGAAGTGAGTCAATATTGTTTTCTATAACTTGACCACCAAAATTAAATCCAAATACTCCATAAACACCCAATATTAAAACCCATAGGAAAAAATAGAAAATTATATATCATACCTAATAATAGATCTAAAAGTAAATACAATAATCCAAAGGAATAAAATTGAAAAGGTTTAATTCACCCGATATGACCTCAAAAACCAAGGAAAACGCCAATCTGATGATCAAAAAACCAAGAAATATTCAAAAAAATATACCAACCATATTTTCAAGGGAATATTGTGTTGGGGGTAAAAATAAATAACAAATCCAATCTCCAAAAATCATTACTCACCCACATGATAATGAAACACGAGCAACATCTAAGAAAACCAACATTGAATTTTAGATTTTATAAGTATCATTCTCTAATATTATATAGAAATCATTTCAAGAAACACAAATGTTTCACAAAATATTTTCAAACCACCATATTAAAGTCATCCCTAAGATTACATTTTTAAAAACTAAAACAATTCTAACATTAATCAAACCTAATTTCTACATCACTAAGTTGAAATCCATCAATGAAAAAAGAGAAATTATAAACATCATCATCAATTCCAAATTAACCACGATAAAATGGAAATATTTCCAATTTAATTAGAAGTAAAATAAAATACCATATGAAAAGCCTGAAACAATCATTTCATAAATGACTGTTTTAGTAGGTTGAACCAAGGGATCTTTTAAAGGGGTCGATTTATCTATAACTCACTTACAAGAAACTCCCTTACAAAACTTTTTTAGATGACCCAAATGGAAATAAGAATGATAGATCTTAGGATATTCCTAGAAATATGAATTATTATAAACTATCTTCCCACACATATAAGACATCATGGGATTAATCCCAGAAGAAACTAGTATGAAAAATCACAATGGTATTTTAATACCTCTAACCAACCAATCAAACTTTCCCTACTTCTCATTTAATTCCCTAAAAATATCTCCACCACTCCTCGTAAAATTAGAATTGAAAACCACCTACGTAATCCCATCAATACTATAATCCACTATGGTATCCAACTTTATGGACTTCTTATAGGTGTTAAGGCCACGTGAAGACACTAACAACAAGGTGAAAGCCTCTTCTGAAATACTGAACTTTCAAGGAATCATCTAGAGCCTGATCAGGAAGATATAGAACCAGATGAAAAAAATATAGAGAATAATCTAGCACTAATTTTATCACCATTATAAATACAATATAACTCTATTAAATTTGATATTTTCACCATTTTAGAAAATACTACTAGATGATCTATGCCTTTAAAACATACAATGAATGGTTTTTTTGTGGCTTCATCCGGAGAATGGAATTCCACCACTTCCTACATAGACACTCTAATATAAAGATCATGAGAATTATATTAAGAGTGTAAAGAATAAAAAGTTGGATAAAGAACATTTTAATACCCTATAATCATCCTTCTACCTCTTAATAATCATGTTTCCCAAGAAATTGAGGTAAATTAAAGTTCTCAAAATCAAAAACATAATACATATGTTGAGATAAAAAATGATAATAACTAAGATCCATAACCATTGAAAAGTTAATTAGTAGATCAGTGTAGAACCACCTGTAGATCCTTTATAATAATCTTGAAGAACTAGTGGGGTGTACTCAAAGAACAAGAATCATGACATATATTTATAACAAGTCCCGATTCATAGTTTCTGTGCCACCAAATATTAAATAATAATTCAATATCAAATTAAAAAAAATAAAATCAATGTTTAACCTGATATATTTTATAATTTCACCTTTTGAAATAAAATTTCTATAATTTTAAATTGCTCTTTTAAAAAAATATATATATGAGAAACCCAATTTTAACTTTCATAATTTTAAAAAATTTCCTTTTAGAAATAATTACATTTAAATATAATTTATAAGATCCCAAATTTTCAAAAAAATATATCCATTTTAAAAAAATCAATATAATTTAAAACACCCCTTCCAAAAAATTATCATATATGTGAAATCTACATTTTGATAATCAAACATCACAAAATCCCCCTTTTAGAACATCAAAAATTTTAAACCTATTTGTATAAATTCAAGAAACATTTAATACATAAATATAACCTTCCAAAACCAAACTTATTAATATACCCAAAACATTTTTAAAATTTTCCTTAGGTAATTAAATTTCATTTCTTTTAAAGATAAATTCCAATAATTTTTCTACAAATTCAAGATCATTCGGACAACAAATGTTGTCAAAAAAATCATGAAATAAACCTAAATTAATCTTAAATTAATAATGATAAATCAAACCATAAGGAATAAAATCCAAAACATTTTTTGAAATAACAATTATACATCGTTTGGGAGCATGGTCTAGTAAACCCTATTATAACCATGTGGTGCTCACTTGACAGTTCCATATGGATTTCTAAACCAAGTAGAATAATTGTGTGTCCATATATTCCATCCCATAATCTACTTTAAATTCTTAAAATTCTCTAAAATAATCCCTAAATTTCTAACGCAAAATAGAAACTCTAAAATCAGGAGAACAAATCTCAAAAGCCACCAAGAACGAAGTTCAAATTCAAGAAAATCACACCCTGAACAGCCTAGGTAACACAAGTTTTCATCATAAAAGGTTAAGTTTCCATCATGAAAGGTTATTATAAGAAACCAAATCACATCCTACCTTTTGATTCTTGTTGATCCCAACTTCTGTGTATCAGACTTTCTCAAATAAATGCCATCTCTAATGCTATTTTTTCACGAACTGACTGGGACTAACCCAAAGCTGGGTCCCAAAGCTAGTCTGTGACATGGACTGAAGGGAGTTCCCAATCCATAGGAGCTTATACCTATTATCATGGAATAAAATATACTCTATTTCATTATATTTCTCCAAATAAAAAAAATTATTTAATGATGGACTTCCACCTGGAAGTATGGAATGACCATTACATGTATTGGAAGGCCAAAAATAATAAAATTAAGATTTTTCAAATAAAATAGAAACCAAAAATAGGAATGATTAGTAACAACACCACATAAATTACAAAACTATAAGATGAATCCTCCACATGAAAACATAATAAAATGAAACTACAGAATAAAAGACTTATACAAATAAAGAAACTATGGAATACTGATGAATTTATAGATATATCAAAGGTAACAAAAAAATTTTACTACCACTACTCATCTCCATGTGAAAGTGAACAATCTTTACTTAACACTTCTATAAAACCCAAAAAATTGAAATATCATCTGTTGCATCCAAGAAGTAACAATGTTGAACCTGTAATATGATAGGTTTGAGAATAACATGCCTAGTAGGTATCTTCCCCACACATCATTCATAACCTTTAAAAATAAATTCATTTAATTCTAGTTTCAAATACAATTAGAATGTAATATTTACATTTTATTTTAAAATAGGTATCAATTTACATTATGTTGGGACCATCGTATACATGTAAGTGTAAAATATTTTCTAATATAAAATAACCTTTCAACATTTTAAGAAAAGTTTTAATTTAAATTTAATGAAATTTTTTTTAAACATACTTTAATAATATCCAGAAAATATGTAAAACTAAAAACTTTTCTCATAAACAGTTTAGGATAAAGTAAAATCAAAACATAAAATCAATAAACATTAACATAATAATAAAATAATTACAATTATCATCCTAAGAACCAAGGATCCATTGGGATAGTCTAAGAAAAAGCTAATGTAAAACCAATATAGACTGATGTTAGATAACAACCAACTTTCCCAAACACCTAATATTACCCTACCTTCCTCAACTAAAAGGAAAGTACCCTAAAATAGAGAAAATGTGTACTTTGGGCCATTATCTAGTGGATGATACTAAATTAGTCAAGTATGAATTACTAGACTTCCTACATTGAAACCTAAGGTTTCTCATGATATAAAAATGGGTGTTAGTCAATAAATTATTATATAATAATATAATTATATTAATAAATAACACACTCACCCTCACCTCTGAACACCCTTCATAGAAATAGAACCATTTTTATCAAGAATAAACAAATAATATATATATTTCCCTTGATGGGGGTAAGAATCACACCACCATTAGAAATTATTTTTCATAAATTATCATAGTACTCTAAGGGAAATATTGCCCATATATAATCTTTTGAAAACCATTTTAGAAGGTACCAACTGGGCCTTTTAGGTGTCCATTAATAAAATATATTATCTAAAACACCTTAAAAAAGAAGACATATAAAATCATTAAATATATAAAATAATTTAAGTGTGAGTAATAAACATTAAAGGGTCCAAGAAAACACTTAATTTGGGAAATATAATTGTTTAATTCATTTAAAAACCAAAAAACCATCTAGAATATTTATAACCAATATTAAAGGTCCAATTGGGAATTAAAAATTACACTTGGTGTGAATGATTTTTCAAAAATAGATTTTCACTTTTAAACTATAAGTAAAATCCATTTTTCATCCAATTTAATTCAAATATAGTTGCTTTCTTTTAGAAAAAAACAAACTAAGCATACTTTAGTCATCTATAAATCACTAAAATAATGTATTAAAATTCAATAAAAATTCAGGTATTCAAATTTAAAGGTTTAAGCATCGATAAGCCTACCTTGGATCCATATATTTAATTAGTCATGGTTTCAAACCACCACAAAAATGATAAAATATTCTAAGTAAATTAATAAAAACCATAAAAAAATAAAATACCCATGAAACTTTGGGTAACTCAGAACCCTAGGTCATCATGATCATTCTAGGGAAAGAGGAACAAATGAGAAAGGAATAAAATGGGATGGTAATAGGTTTTGATAAACATTCCTCAAGAGATAACCATTAACATGGGAGGAGATCTATGGTATGTTGATTTAAAATGAGGGTAATCAAGAGTGGTGGTGTTTCAAATCTAAAGGAAATGAATGAGGGGGAGGAGGACCCCAAAAGAGATAAATTCAAGTATGGGTGAAAATGTATTTTCATGTTTTTAATAAAAAATATGGGTTTTTTAATCTGGATGCATAGTTTTCTAAACCATGAACAAAAATTTTGAATGACACGAGATATCCAAGGAGAATCCACATGGCTTGGTTGTATGGTTTACCAAACCATGCTCCAACCATGAAATAACCTCTTATATGTGTTGTAGGGTTTCCATGGGAAGGTTGTACGGTTTGCAATAATTATGCACAAAACATAAAACTACTATGGAACACTAAAAAATATTAAAATTCAAAGTAATTAAATCCATATATGTCCCTCCTGTTATTTTATCTTAAATGACATTCAATTTTTCTTGTGCTATGCCCTACAGACCTATAAACTGGTTATTGATTTGGATGGACTCCTATCTCTGACACTAGCCAATGACTCAGTTCCCCACCAACTCTAAATGGGTAACCTCAGTATCCAACATTCTATTAGAATCATCTTGTTTCCATTCCTAAAACTACCTCAGTTGAGAATCAATATATTGTTGTCCTTTCAACTCCATTGGATAACCCTACTTGAAGGAAGCATTACAATGTGTTGGAATTTCCTCCCTTGGTTCCATAGCAACATCTTCCTACCTATTTTCACTGGTACCAATCCAAGGATGCACCACCACTGTATAGTAGGTACCCATGGCTCTGGGGCCTTCTTTATGTTGAGGCTCTAATATAGCATCATGCCCACTATCACCTTAAGGACTATTAGGCATGACATGGTCCATAGCTCCATAATCCTTCTCCTCCTCTGAAATTCTATCATCCAATATAAATTCCATCAGCTATTTAGAATCATTCATATCATTTATCAACCGTTATATACTCACTTTCTCCTAGATATTGGACATAGGATAATTACCTTTGTCCCCATCATTCTCCTGTTGTCTAGACCCACGTCTAAAGGACGCCAGCAAATTCTCCAACCGATCATAATTCCATATTAATTTTTTACTTTAACATATCTAATTACTCAATTTTTTCATAATATTTGATTCCATTGGATTTATTTTGAATAAAACATATAGATTCAATACATAGACAAATCGGGAAATGATATTATCAAGTATAGTTAGAAGTCGATTAGCCTTATGAATTTTATTAATTCATATCTTTTCCTTTATCAGATTTTATTTCTTTAACATTTAAATTAGTTATAATACCTTATTTGAACCATCCATGCTAAACCATTTCAATGAATCTGGCTATATTTTTTCTAAAATATACGCAAATCTCAAAACTTTATTAATTTATAATCCCAAGAAAAAATCCATCCATAAACATTGAAATCTAAATTTTTTCTTTTATTTAGACAAAAAACTCCTTTAAAATGTTTTAATACTATTTTGAAAATATATATTAAATGTTCCCAATCACAATTAGTAATATTGTGTTTATTTATTTGATATATTAGTTGGTTTAAATCTTACCTTTTTTCAATTTCATGCCTCTCATGCAAGAATCCATCTCTGAATACTAATTTCAAGAGGCTTATTTCAAAACATAATTATCACAATTGAATATATAATTTTTTCCCATAATTACCCAGTATAAAACTATTTCGTTACTAAATATATACTTTCTCATCAAGATCATCATTCAAAAAATTTGAATTAACATCCATTTAGAAAACATTTTATCTTCTTTTTGATATAATTAAAAGAAATATTTCTATGCTTTCTATATTTTAAAATAGATAAATTTTTAAATTAAATTATATTCCTCTATATTATTAATAGTATTTATATGGAATGCATGATTTTAAAAAAAACATATAATTTATCATTTGTTTTATTAAAAAAGAACTATTTTCTATCGATGAAATACTTATCCTTTGGTCTTTGAACAAAATACCATATCCCATTATTTTTATTTTTATTTGGTTACTCATTTATTCTATTTAGCCAATTTTTATTATTAAGTAATTATTTAATAGATCCTAGCTTAACTTGTGAAAATAAACTTGTGTGGTTTGTTGTTCTAATTCTTATATAGGTTTGTTTGTCCTTATTCCAATTATAAATAATATTTTTAGAATCAATGTTCTTATTTAACCATGAATTTATTTTTATAAAATTTTATAATTCATTTTAATCATGAGAATAATCATAATATTCATCATCATTATCAATTTCTATATGTTCCTCTATCTATATAAAAATTAAATCAACTATTAAAAAAATTTAAAAAATAATATGAAGTTATTTTTGATGACCTAAATCATTATCAATAACTTTTTTATCATCACACTCAACCATATTTCTCATCTTTTTATGATAACAATGATAAGAAATAGTTTTTCATGTGTAACAAACTAAATTTCATCATTTTATCTCTTATCAAACATTCCAACACTCTTTTCATTAACTTCAATTAGAGGAATTTTAAATGGATGAAAAACGCTTCAAGTTTATCTTCTAATTAAACTAAATCTCCTAAATTTTCATGTATGAATCAGACCTCAAAATAAAATGATTATACGCATGATCCATTGTTGAAATTTCATGTATCCAAAAATAAAATCAGGTATTATACTCAGTTACATTATACTTGTTATCTCCAAAAAACATTAATTATTTCCTTTAGATACTCCATTTTTTATAGAGTTTATAGGGAATAAAACACATAATGTATTCCATGTTTTTTAAAATATTCTCAAACTTTTTTTTAGTTGTACTTTGTACCACTATAGATTTTACACTTGTTGATAGTATAACATACTACCTTTTCATAATATATCTTATAACCCTTAAACATAGAAAGTTCTTGAGACTCGCTTGATAGAAACATTACAAAAATAATTCATGTCAATTCATCATGGAATAATTATATTTATCCATTGAATTATTTCCCATTGAACATAAAATATATGAATTAATTAGTTATAGTGGTCTTCAAGTTTGTATTTTTAACCCCTTTATAGCTATAAATCATCATTTTACCATTTTGACGTGTATCACATATAGTCTTTTTGTCCCTTTTGAGATTATATATATTCTAAATGGTATATTAAGGATTCATTCTTCTCATTATATTTTGACCAAGGTTTCTAGGTCGTATATTCTGTATAGAATTTTCATCCTCCATACCAAAGTAGTATCAATTATCCTCACTAAAAACATGAAATAGATTAAAATTGGTTATTTGATCCTTGGTAAAAATATATTCATCTCTCAACATCTTCTCAATAAATCCATTATTTTGGAACATGACATCATTTCCATTATCACAAAACTAGGAAATACTTAATAGATTATATTTCATCCCATTAACAAATTATACATTTTTGTAACACATATTTTTCTTCTAAATGTTTATTATATCAAGGAATTTGATCGTAAAATAAACTTTATTTAAAAAATATTCTATTATCTCTAACGTACTTATCATACCCTTGATAATGTATTTTCTCTTAAAATGTATGATGATCATTAATTTTCTAGTATCCAAGGTCTCTCATTCTTATAATCTATATAAGATACTTAAATAAAAAATTCATGTTTTAATAATTTATTTCCCTATTAATTTTTTTATAGCTCACCTTTTGACTCAATTAAGTAGGGATAATAGTGGATTACTCTTTTATAGTGTATCATTCTTGATCACATTTTCTATATGTAACTTTAAGATACCCATGTTGCTCCTTTTCATAGAAAGTTTTTCTGAACCTATCATTAGTCTATCTTCGTCAGAATTTTTTTTCACCCACGTGCTTGAAACCTATTCTATATCTCTATATATATACATATTTCACCATCTCACATAATAATTGTTCCCAAAAAAACTACAATAATAGTAGTATCCTATACATTTTCTAACAAATGAGTGTTATATCTATAAATCTATAAAAGGTAATTTATTAATTTTTTATATTTCTATATGTATTCTTTTATTGAACCATAATTATCAGGAATTCTCAGAAATCCCATATTTTATGTGAAAAATATATTTTAGATTTTATCCTTACATATTATAGTATATTTTGTTTTTCCTTATACTTTTCAGACAAAATAGTATTCTTCTTTTCACTATTTTGTGCAAAAAAATTAATTTTATATCATATCGATGGACCTAAAACTATGTAAAATTCGTAAATCATACCTTTTGTACATATGAGACTCAATAGTTTTTTTATTTAGGCATTCATTTAACTTCTATTAGTCTATAATTTTTCTTCAAATGTTTTTGAACTTTCACAAATTTCAACTGCTACTTTCTCAAAATTAAATTTGAATATATTATACTAATTTTCACAACCAATCACATTTAAATGTATATCTCAAATATACTCATATTTAGATATAATTTTAGATTTCATTACATTAACCATATTATTTATTTACTTAATACATATATTTATATTTTCAATCTCTACCAAAAACTCGTCATTTTCCATGAAAAATGTTGTGTCAAACTTTTCTATTACAGGAGTTTTCTTAAAAACCGAATTATCTTGACTCAACATCAATATCACCTCAAGAAACATCATTATCCACATCTTAATAAAATTATAATTTTTTATTTCACATTACTCATTTTAGAATTCATCATTCTCATTAGAGTAATATTAATCTTTATCATCAAAAGAAATATTCTCTTCATTTTTCTACGTAAGAAAATACGTTTAAATTTTATATTCTAAATATAATTCATCAACATTTTCCCCTCATTATCATATATAGATCATTACTTTAATAAGAAGTTTCTTTTATTTAATCCTTAATCCATATTCTTATTTTCTTAATACAAAGACTATACACTTTTACAAAAATCACCAATGTTTTATTCTTCATAGATATCTTTTTTATATTCTCATCATCCCCTATCTCATTAATTTTCATCAATAAATTTATAGGTAAATAGAAAAATACTCAATATTTAAATAATTATAAAGTAATTTTTCTTTTTTCATATTTATCTATATGAATTTTATTTGAGAATTAGGATAGAAATTAATCATACCTTGAAAATTCTTATTTATCATTAGATTAATCTTGAATAAATATTGTTTTTGTCATTTATTTTTAACCCTTTTAAAACCTTAAATTTTATATTTTTTCACACTTAACTTTATTATTTAAATTTTAATATCACTTGATCTCATATTCAATAAATATATTGTTATGTTCATCAACAAAAAAAATTCTATGTCTCTATCTTTCAAGAATGAAAATTATGCATCAAATTTATTTATGATAAAGCTCATAAAATTTTTTTAATAGTTTTGTATTCAATGTTTCTAATATATCCACATATTTTTTTCACTATCATGTTGACTTTGTTACATAAATAATTAGTTAATTCATCTTCCCACATCCATACATATTCAAATTGACTTTGAATGGTTATAAATTTTCTTATTTTACATTTTTGTATCCTTCATAGATGTTATAAAGTTTCTTACATATTTATTTATTCATTTAACATCCTATTAATTTAATAAATTCCATCTATAAAAATGAATATAACAATACACACCTTGATCAGAAATCATACTCAATATTTTTACTACTAACTTAAGATAAGGATATGACCCATTGTAGTAAAGTAAATCTAATGTAAATAATATATAATACATCAATACAATGATATTAATGGTAATGAATCATGAATTTCTTCCATATAAGAGATTTTTTTCTATAAAAATTTACAATTCCTTTATAATGGAAGTAACTATGATGATTCATTATAGAGATTCTTCAGAAATGATCTTAAAGAGTAGATGGAAAAATTGAACCCTGATATTTATACCTTGATAAGGATTTTGGAACATTAAGAGGGAGGTGAGTTGTAAAAATAAATTTCATCTCATTTTCAGTTGGTAATAAATTATATTTGTCCCCTTACTCATGGTGAGAGTTTTCATGGAATTATATATCAACACTTGGATTTTTTTACATGGTTCTCTACATGGTGTGAATATATAGTCCATGGTGTGTTGCTCTTATAAACCCAAATCACATTATTTTTATTATTTCCATTTAGTTAAAGATAATAAGAAATGTGGATGTCCTTATACCATTTTTACATTTTTATCCAGAAAGAGTATAATCCTCCAAATTATTCTCTCGATAGTAGTGTGTAAATATGGTTCTAATTCAAAAAGAATATAATTCAGGTAATTTAGTTATTTATAGACAACATATTCATCTTATATATTACCCTTCACTTTTTTTAAGCTGACACAACCTCCATTTAATTATCTATATTATTTTTTTCTTCTCCGATACGTTACAACTGACATGATCAAATATTAATAGTTTCCCCTTATGTAATTTTTAATACTTTTTCTTATCTATGTATTATCTCTATTTGGAATAGTATACATGAACCTCTACCATATTTCAATTTATTTTTCTCCACTTTCTTTTCCTTCTCACCCATGTATCCTTATTTATAATTATTATAGTTATTTTCCATTAATTTTATTAATGTGACTACTTCTATTATTGATAAAAGAACTTCTCATTTGAATCTTCATAATCTTAGTGGTTATTTGGTCATATAAATGGATAAATAAATCCCGGATAATTGTTTTAAAGTAACTATCCTAGATTTATAACAAATTGGTACAAAATAAAGTAACAAAAAATCCTTATTTTTTAAAGTAAATCACTCTTATATATTTTTTAAAAAACATTTAACTATTATATAGCTTGATCACTACCATTAGATAACCTATAAAAAATATTAAATTTTTTACAGCATGTTTGAATTTCATTTCACTCATATGTAACAAATTTTATGTATCTCATTTAAGAAACTCTAGTATTTCCCAACTCAATTCCATGTACTCAACCATTTCATAGTCTTCTGAAATTTTCATTTACTATCACACATCTTCTATCTCAATATTATATAGATTTTGTATTTTGAACTTCACTCTCATAAAATTCATATCAAATAGTATTCACCCTTTTTAATTCCAAATTCAATGATACAAAAATTAATCTCATTCCGTAAAACATTTATATTTTTAAATTTAATCTCATACATGTCATTGAATTTTGACTTTAACCTCACACAATAATTAATTTTTCATTTCATTATATATTATCACATGTTAACCCACATTTCAATGTTTTTACTTAGTATAAATTCCTTTATGGACTTATTCATCATGTTTATAAATATATTAACTAATTATATTAATGAATTATATGAATATTCTGATTAATTTAGTTAAAAGTAAAATATAACACATGTTGATACCATTGACTCATTTACCATCGTAAAAAACAATCCCAAACTCATGACAAACTCATCATTCCTCACCGCAGGTCCTTAAAAATTTGAAAAAGTTTTATTAATATGACAAATTATCCAAAACATCAATCTAGTGGCTACTTTTTTAATATTATTCATATACTAGGACCATATATAAGTATTTAGTCCCCTATTTTTATAAAATAAATCTAGTTTTTAAGATATATTATCATCATATATGGGAATATTTTCATCTTAACCCATATACCTAAAGAAAGGGTATGGGAAAACCCTAAATATATTCTCCTTGGATCATATTGAGGGATTCACACCTTATATATATATCTAATTACAAAATGAGTAATTTGGAATCTTACACTTTCCCAAAATAAATTGAGTAGAAAATTAAGAAACTTTTACCTTATAATAGGACCCTAGAGAAGTAGTTAATCCCCTATTTTTTTCAAAATTAATCAAAAATCACTACCCACTTATCATCACAACTAGGATAACTTTTATATCATCCTAGATCTTTGTGGTGATGACATGGAAATCTCTCAAGAATTTGAGACTAGTTGAAATAATAAATACATAAATTTTACACTCGAGGTGCTCAAAATGATAAAAATTAATAATATGTATTTTTAATCATGAAATATCATAAAATATTCAAAGTAAGAAAAAAATAACAGTTTATTATAAAAAAATAACTAAAACAACTTTTGGGTCATTTTTACCATTAGGAATGAACATTATATCACTAAAACACCAATGGTTCTCCAAATTATTGAAATTATATTTCAATGATTAATATTATTTTAATTATAAATTGAATATAAAACTATTAAAAATGTGTGAACGTAGTCATTTTGTCTTGGAAAATCATGGCATTGAACCATGGAACATTTTTAACCTATATAAATGAATTGTACATGAATCGTATACTTAAAATTATCATATTAATTGATTATAATCGAACTATTAATATTACTTTATGTATGAAACGATTATAAAAGGATCAAAAATGTGGAATATCACCTTTTATTACATAATCTTTTCATTATATGGAACAAAATACAGGATATTTTAAAGTTTAGTTTCCTATAAATTAGGAACATAATACTTGAAAACATAAAACATTATTCTAATACACATAAAATTGTTCTTACAGGTTTCACACTAAATTACTTTAATAGCATGTCATATCCAGAGGCATACATCAAAGGAAAGGGGTGAGTATGAGCCCAACGAGGTAAATAAGAAATGGATTCATTTAGTTTGTGACCATGAGGCATATCAATGAGAACATGAGGTTTAACAATATAACATGATCAAGATAATATGAGGTGAATCATAATAAAAATAAAATGAATCATAAGATGTAAAGGTGGATATATCATTTAAATGAGATATTCATAATCATATCACAAAGGTTTCATAAATAAAAATTTCCAAGGTTATTCACCAAGATTTCATAAAACGTGTCATCTATAGAGAATAATTATTTACCCAATGAATTTTAGAGTAATCAAGATTCACCCTTAATATTTATTAATTAATGTGAGACCCATATATCATAATAAATCATTACATTAATAACTAGTGGAGAATAAATAACAGGTCTCTTATCAAAATCATGGCATACAAAAGTTCTTAAAGACATGATCAATACATCATTCTTAACCCATAAAAATGTAATTTGGGTTTAATATATCTAAATAAAAATTAAATAAATATTTTTTGCATCTATCTAAATACTAATGTAAAAGTAGTAGGTTTGGGTATTAACAAAAAAAATGATAATTTCTCATGTAAAATAGAGAAATTGAAAAGTTAATTCTACCGCATGACTGGTATAAAACATGGATTTATAAAATGGTAAAATGTGAGATATAAAGGTTATACCATTGATAAAAGATTGTTTTATAATTAAGGGTAATATAAAAATCATAAGAAAATAAATTCACATACCCTTTAGATAATGTACACAAAATGAATTACTTGAATTGAAATAAAAATGATGAGAATTTCTTTACCTTTAAGAGTTACTCCAAAGTTTTGAGGATTGGAACCTTGGGGATTAGGAAAACTTTGGGGGGACTCCATGGGAGGATAAATGACGATAAATTCATGTATAATGGATTATTATTGGATGGAAAGGGTTAAATTGGTGGTTATTTATTGATAAAGTGGGGTAATTGTTTAGTAATTTATAAATATTCGTCTTAGAAATCTAGGTTGTAGAAAATGAAAAACCATTGTCTTATTAATGATTTTTATCATGGTTTTTGAAATTTTAGAAAAATTTATTTTTATTTAAATACATTGGAAATAACATAATTTTTAAAACCTCTTTCGACATTGAAAAGTATATTTTCTACAAAATAATGTTTTTAAAGTCAAACTTTTCATTTTAGACTTTAGAAAGTCACATATAGTTTTGGAAATTGGTTAAATAATATTAAAATTATTAACATTAAAATGATAAAATATTTTATGTCTTTTATTATGTTTATTTAATTATTACATCATTATGACATAAATATTAAGTCCTAAAACATATTGAATTCCCAAAACGGTATTTTTTTACTATTCACTAAAAAATAATGTATTTTAGAAAATTATAAAAAGTTAACCCTAACCTAATTTAAATGTGATGATTTAAAATATAATATTTTTTATGAAAATAATTCTATAAATATGATAATTTTATCTTTTAAATATAAACATTCTTATTTATTGAAAAATAGAAGTGTTTAAGACAGTCAAATGTTTTATACTTATAAAAAATTCCTAGAACTTTATAAAACTATTTTATCATTTATATTTAAATAATAGGGTTTTAAAATAATATTTAATTAAAAAATAATATTCATAATACCGGAGTTTGTTATTAAAGTGTATCTATTTAAAAAAACAATTATGTTTTATTTTCATCTAATAACCAATTCATAAAATTTGTCTTACTCAGACATATATTTTATTAAACAAAATTGTAATATAAATTGGATTTATGGAATAATAATTTATTTAATATAAATTAAATTACACATTATGTAACTAATTTTTAGACATATAACACCGTATTACACTTTTGTACGCCCTAAGGGTAAGGTGTGTGATGGTGTTAGTTTCAAGGGGTGGCTTGGATAACATTGACCAAGTGGTAATCTCTACTAACTTAAAATTCTCTCATATGCAATTGCATTCAAGTATCACTAGTTTTATCTTGGATTGGGCTGGGACATGAATGAACCCTAGTGACACTACCACCTTCCCAAGTTCTGACAAATGGGCTTCAAACAGAATCAATCTATTGGTTAAGGTCATCATTTCTCATTTCTATAACAATTATCCTTTATCATTACTACTTATAATCAATAATTGTAATGGTAGATTATTAAAATTTTGAATAGTTCCCAATGGTCAAATAGACCAATGGTCATATTAATATTAAAATGGTCACATTTCTCTCTATAAATACCATATCATTCTTTAACTCAATATTCACTATGATTCATCTAAAGGATATATTTTAATTTTATAATTTTTTTATTGGATTTATAATATTTTGTGTAATTTATATACTGTTTTCCATGAGGGAGATTATTCTATCATATTGTTGTGATCTATATTTTCCCATTTTTTCTTTTCTATTTTATATTTTTGTTTAGTTATAATGTTTGGAATTTTCATTAGTTTCATATATGTCTAATGTAATGATCTTTATTAATGAGAGAATTTTTTGTTGGTTTCAATATATTTTGTACATGTATAATATTATATAATATAACACACATTTTCTCAGGAAATAAATAACATTTAAAAATCTTGGGTCATTACGTTCTTCCCTCCTTTAGAAATTTCAACTCATATTCTCATTTGAGAATATGTGTGGGTGATTTTTTTCATTTTTTTTCTTTATATCCTATATTTCCTCTTCATACTTCTGTTTCCTCTATAATAATTTGACAATGTGATTTTTTTTGTGTATAACGTTTTCTCTATGTTCTAAGATCTCAATAGTATTCCCTTTATAAGAGAGGATATAATTTATTTGTACCACCTATAGATTCAATACATGTGAGGGATCAGGTATTAAATTCTTCAAGAGAGATATGTAGAATATATCATTAACGTGATCTATATTTGGTGGAAGTTCTAGCCGAAAGGACACTACCATTATACGATCAAGGATTTCAAATGGTCTAATGTAACTAGGGATAATATTCCCTTTATTTCTAAACCACATTTCTTTCTTCCATGGTGATATCCAAAGTAAAAAAAAATATCCAATATAAAATTCTAATTCTCTTTAAAGGTTTTCAATATACCTCTTCTTCCAACTCTAGGAAGCTTATATATGTTTTTGGATGGCATGTACATTTTATGTCATCTCTTTCACAATATCAGGACAAAGTATCTTTCTCTCACCAACTTCATTCCTATAATTATGAGTTCTATATTTCTCACCATATAGAGCTTCATAAGGTGAAATTTTTTTACTTGAGTAGAATATATTGTTGTATGAGATTTCAACTAATGGGAGGTTTTGATACCATCCACCATTAAATTCTATTGAGCATGTTCTTAGCATGTCCTCAAGTTTCTAAATAGTACTTTTAAGATTGTCCATCAGTTTGGAGGTGATAGTCCATACTAAAATTTAATTCAGTATTCATATAATGTTGAATACTTCACTATAATCTTGATATAGACCATGGATTATAATAAAAAAATGATTGAATGTGGTTCCCCATGTACCATCTCCACTTTACAGATATCTAGGAAATTTGGCCAACAAATAAATCTTCTCAAATTGTGATGAAATGGGAAGTCTTGGTGATTTGATCCACTATATACTATATTTCATTATTTACTTTTGATATCATTTGGAGAAAACGAAAAATTCCCCAGTGATATTTCCTAACTTTTATGTTGGAATGGGTAGGATTTGAATACCCCTTTAATAATTTGTTACTCTTCCTTCACTTGTTGACACACCAAGAACAATGTAGTGTATTTAGGAGTAACCCTTTTCATATTATCCCAAAAAATAATGATCATAAAGGTCCCTGTACATTTTAGTTATCCTAGTTGTATAATTAATGTAGATCTGTGATCTTTATCCATTATCTCATCCTTTATCTCCAAGATAGATAGGACACATAACCCTATAGGAAATCTTAGTATATCTTCTTGATCAATATTGAACTTATGAAACTTCAAATTATTTATAGCCATTATTTTATTTTATTTCAAAGGATATTCTCATTGAGATATCTTTATCTTCTATATTAATGTTGGTTTATAAATAATTTTTGATAGGATTGATGATTTATGTTACCTTATGATACCCATGTCCAACCTTACTAGGTCCTTGATCAATGGATCTCTGTAAATTCTCATCATTACTAGCAAAGAAGTGTCTCTCATACTTAATGAATTTGTGACTTTGTTTTATCTTATTGGATGATAATGAATTGAATAATCATTGTCTTTAAGAACCTCTAACCATATTCTTTGTCTCATGTTCAATTAATTTTGTGTGAATATATACTTTAAACTTTGGTGTTCTTTGTATATATCAAACTTCTCCCCATAAATATAGTGCATCCATATCTTCTGAGAAAAAAATGATGGTAGCTAAATCCATGTCATACATAGGATAATTCTACTCCAGGGGATTTTACTATCTAGATTCACAAGTGAACACCCTGTCATTTTTCATGAGGAAACACTTAGGTACTTTTAGTGATGAATCACTATAAATAAAAAATACTTCTATGACAAAGGGTAGATTTAATACAAGTGTAGCAACCAATATCTTCTTCAGTTCATGGAAACTCTCTTCACACTCTTTTTTCCATATGAACTTATCTCTATTTCAAGTTAACTTGGTCATTGGATTATAAAGTAATGGAAATTTTTTCACAAACCACATAAAATTTCCTGATAAACCAAAGTAACTATGAATCTCAGTTACTGTGGTATAATGAGTCCACTTCTCCATAGCCTTTGTCTTGGTAGGGTCAATTGAGATACCTTCATTGATTACAATTTTCCCCAATAAAGTAACTTTTTTTAACTAGAATTCACATTTTCTAAATTTTCAGAATAGATTCTCCTTCTTCATAATTTTCAATATAACCCTTGGATGATCCTTATGATCCTCCCAACATTTGGAATACATCATAATATCATCAATAAAAACTAAAATAAATTTATCAAGGTAGTCCTTAAAGACTCTATTCATAAAATCCATAAATATATTTGGATCATTAGTCAAGACGAACGGCAAAACAACAAACTCATACCGCTCATGTATTTTTTAGAAGGTAGACTTTTTAATATGTTCCTTCTTCACCCTCAATTGATGATACCCATAAAGAATTTCAATCTTGGAGAAAAATTAATCCCCACGAATCTGGTCAAGAAATCATCAATTTTTGGGAGAGGGTACTTTTTCTTCAATGTTATCCTTTTAAGTTTTCTTTAATCAATACATAGCCTCATTGATTTATCCTTATTATTTATAAATAGAATATGTTCTCCCCAAGGTGACACACCTGTTTAGATAAATCCCTTCTCTAAAATATCATTAAGTTGTTTCTTTAATTCCTCTAACTCTATATTTTTCATTCTATAAAAGGCCTCCAATGTCATCGTTGATCCACGTATGAGTTAAATGGAGAACTCTACCTCTCTTTCCGGGGGTGGTCTAGGTAACTCTTCAAGAAATTTGTCAATGTATTCTTGAATTATGGGGATATTTTCAATCCTTATAATTTTATTTCTCCCCTCTTATTCACTGATCATCTCCATAAATAAATCTATAGGAGGTTCTTCTAGATAGAGATCAGCCTGCGATATCTCTCCTTTAATAATAACTATTTATTTTCCATTCAAGACTACTGAAATTAACTTAATTTTTTTTTTGATATTAGCATTGTAATTTAAGATATAGTTCATCCATAGTATAGTGTCAAAATCCACCATGGGAATGACTAATAGATTTATAATGAGATTACACTCACCAAAGTTAATAATATAGTTTCTATACATTGTTGATTCTAGGATAATCCCCGCTAGGATGCTTGAATAATAACTCTACTTCAACCAACATGGGGATTGACTCTATATTCTTTGCAAATTTTGAATAAATAAAGGAATGAATAAAACCATAAACAAACAAAGTACTTTCTATCTTTGATACGAAAACTAGTGTGCCTACCACAACATCATTTGGAGTTTCTAATTCAACTATCCTCATATAAAATTCCAAACATTTCTCCCTTGTCCTATAATGAGTTTTATGGTTTTTTCCATCAATTATCTTCTAATTTATATGTTTATTAGAAAAGTGACCAAGATTTCGATACTTGAAGCATTAAACTTTAAGATAGGTCTGCACCATCTTCCCATTGTGTTCATTGTTTATAAGATGATGCTTCTTCTCACAATGACAATTCTGAACTATATGCCCATCTATTCCACAATTGTATCAATTTCCACTCCCAAGAATTTAGTTCAACAAATTATTTTTCCCAAATTTTCTTCATGTATAATTTTTTACTTTCTTTCCTCTACTTCTGTGATCAAAATTCTTCCTTGATCTTGTCTCCATTTCTCTCTTCTTTTCATTTGACCTAAGTGACCACTACATATCTCAAAAAACCAAATCAACATTCATATAACTTTACATTATCTTGTCATATCTTTTATAGTTTCAATTTTCTAAATTCATCTATATATGGGATCTCATTCCACCAAATAATCTACCAACTATTCCATTATGATCCGTAAAAAAATCTAGAGTTTTATCAATAAATTCTTGTAAAGTTCATTTCATAGCATTCTAATGATTAATTTTCCTTATTATTTAACTCTATAAATTACATCTCTATTTATTTTAAAATAAAATGGGAAAATATTTATTGAAAAATATTCCCAGGAACTCTTCCCACTCCATATCATAAATCACCATTTCCATATTCATATTTTCAATCAGTATGCACCATTGATTAGATTGTACTTATCAGTTGTATACTTCTATGGTAACTTTCTCTAGTTTTGAATATAAGCTTAAAAAAATATTTTCTATATAGATAATCTATTGTTCAGCAATCAATGGGTCAAAATATCTATTAAAGAAAGTGTTTGTTAAAGAAAGAAGGGATCAATGGAATGTTGTTCCCTTAGATTTGAATCTGGTCTTTAAAATTGATTCATGTTATTATTAATAACTTGAGATATTCGATTCATTATCCTCATGATTTTTTCCATTCCATATTCTATTAAAAGGTTTAATGTCCATCATTGGTTTCACTCATCATTTACGTAGTTCCTCCTCTTTGCCTATATTTTTCTAAAATAATAAAACCTTAGTGAGAAATATCTTGATGTTCGTAATATTATAATTATAAATTAATTCTATGTATTAAAACATAATTCTTAAACATTTTATTCATCAATATCCTATAATAAAAATTACATTTCTTATATATCCTTTATAATGGTTCATAAAAATCTTGTGATTAACCAAACATATCCCTAGTGAGTGTTAAAATAGGTGTGAAACAAAGTCCCATTATCATTCACTAGTTCTTAATCGAGTCGATCTCAACATTTTTTTTGGGGGTTGTTACCCCTAGGAACATCTGCTCCAGAACCACATCCACTTGTATTATCCAAAAAAGGATTTCATTACTTTTAAACCACTTTATTAATACTTTAGAAAAATTATATGATTTATTCTTATATTTATACTTATAACTAGGGTTCCTCATATAGTTTTCAAGTATAAATTTCCAAAAAATTACTAAATTTTCCTATGATTCCAATTATGAAATCTCTACTTTTTATTAAATAAACTTGTCAATACAAAGAACAAAACATATGATCTCTTAAATTTTAGTTTCTTGAAAATTAAGAACATAATACATGAAAATATAAAAAATTATTCTAATCCATGTGAAAGGATTCATTATGGGTTCTCCATAATTTTATTTTACTACATCTCATATCTTTAGGAAAAACATCAAAGGAAAGGGGTCAACATGATACTAATAAGGTAAATCATAAAGGGAGACATTTACCATGTGATTATGTGGCACATCAATGAGAACATGAGGTATAATAATATAACATGTTATAGAGAACATATGGTTTATAATAATAAAAATAAAATGAATCATGAAATGGAAATGTGGACCAAAAAATTATATGATACATTTATAAGAATATCACTATTGTTTATCACCAAGGGGCCATAAATCAAAATTACCAAGGTTATTCACCAAGGTATCATAAAACTTGTCATCTCTAGAGATGATTTATTTACCCAATGCATTGTAGCGTTATCAAGGAACACCCTTTGTATTTATTAAATATTTTTATCCACATATATCATAATAAATCATTTCATTAATAAACTTAGAGAATAAAGAATGGGTTTCTTATCAAAATTATCACATACAAAAGTGCTTAAAGTTGTGATCAATACATAATTATTAACCCATGAAAAGGTAATGTGGGATTTATAAATGTATATACAGAAATAAATAAATAATTTTTACATATATTTGAATATCCATGGAAAATTAAGAGGTTTGGGTATTCATAGAAAAATGAGAATTTCACTTGTAAAAGGGATAAGTTGAGAAGTAAACTTGACAGCATGATGAGTATTAAACATGGATTCAAAAAAGAGTAAAATCAGAGAGAAAAAATGTATAACATTTATAAAATAATATTTTAGAAATAAGGGTATGATAAAAATAATAATAAATTAATGTGACATACCCTTTAGAAGAAATATACAAAAATAATTACATTAATGGAAAAGAAGATGATGAGATTTCCCTAACCTTGAAGATTTGCTCCTAAAAATTGAGGATTTGAATCTTGGAGATTAAAGAAACATTAGAGGACTCATTAGGATTAAAAATGGATATAAATTCATGTAGTATGGATTTTGAGTTAAATTGAATGGTAAAATGGGTGGGTATTTTTAGAAAATTAGAGGAATTATTTAATAATTTCCAAATACAGGTCTTGGAAATCTAAGTTGTTGAAAATGAAAATCCATTGTATTACCCATGGTTTCTTCTCACAATTTTTTACATTTGAGTCACATTTTATGATATTCAAATCCATTAGAACCAAAAACAATTTTATAATACTTCCTTGTACATGTAAACATTTATTTTCTACATTTTTTCAAATCAAATTTTCCATTTTAGAATTTAGAAAGTCACTTATAGGTTTTAAAATTTGATAAAAGATATTAAAATACTTAATATTAATAAGATAAAATATTTTATATTGTGTGTTTTATTTAATTAATTATTACATAATTGTGAAATAAATTTGAAGTTATAAAAAATACCGAAAACACATAACTTTATTTTTTTACTATTCATTGAAAAATAAAGTATTTTAGAAAATTCTAAAAAATTCTCCCTAACCTAATTTTAATGTTTTGATTTAAAATATAATATTTATTTTATTAAAATAGTTTTATAAATTTTATAATTTTGACCTTTAAAAATAAATATCCATATTTATTGAAAAATAACAGTTTTTAAGAGACAGTAAAATTTATGACAATTATATAAACTTCTTAGAAAATTATAAAATAATTTTATCATTTATATTTAAATAATATTGTTCTAAAAGACTATTTTATAAAAACAAATATTATTTAAAATACCTACGTTTATTATAAAAGTGTATATATTTAAAAAAAATTGCTCTATTTCCATCCAATAATCATTTAATAAAATTATCCTTACTTAAAAATATGTTTTTTACACAAACCTATTCTCAAAATGGGATTGATGTAATAACCATTTTAATTATACCAAAATAAATTTCACTTTAAGTAACTATTTCTTGGACACGTACCCCCTTATTACACCCATTTACACACTAAGGGTAAGGTGTGTGATTGTGGTAGTTTCATGGGGTGGATCAGCTAACATTGATTGAGTGGTAATATACATTGACTCGAAATTATCTCATAGGAGATTTTGTTCAAGGATAACATGTTGAATCTTAGCTTGGGTTTTCTCAAAGGAGAACCCTAGTGATTCTCCCTACTACCCAAGTTTAGGAAAATGGTCTTCAAATGATATGAATCTAATAGTTGTGGTCATTATTCCTCATTTTTGTAATAATTAAACTTTTTAATAACTACTTATAAACACTAATTATAATGGTAAAATTATTACCAATGGGAATGGATTGCAATGTTCAAATAGACCAATGGTTATATTATTATTACAACAGTCACATTTCTCCCTATAAATACCACTTTATTCTCTCAATCAATGTTCACTCTGATTCCTCCTAAGGTTATATTTTCATTCTATAAGATGTTTATTGGTTTACTAATATTTTGTTTCATTTCTATAGTATTGGTTGTGGGGAGATTATTCTATAATATTGGGATGATCCAAATTTCCCCATTTTATCTTTTCTATTTTATATTTTTTGTCTAATTGTAATGTTTGGCGTTTTCATTGGTTTTGTGGTTAAATAATTTAATGATATTTATTAATTATATAAATATTTTATAGTTCGAATATAATTTTTACATGTATAATATTATATAATATTACCCACATTTTCTCTTGAAACAAATATCATTTTAAAAATCCCAATTAATTATAAAAAAATGAGTAAAAAATAAAATTATAATAAAAATTTATAGCTACGAAACATGTATAATTTATCCTAGGTTGTAATGAACTACATGTACATTTTATATTCTAGTACATTGAAATGATCAAAGGTTCCCTTTAATAATTAATATTTCTTTTTAAAATTGTAGTATTCATGGAAAAATCAAAATTTGATTCATTAGTCTTGTTAATTTAAGACAAAGGCTCATGGATCATTTTTTACATAATTAAATGGATTTCAGATGACTCAAAAAATTATTAATAAAATAATTAATTATAGTAAATTTTAAGGTTTTATATTTATTTTAATGTAACAAATAATCACAAAATAATTAAAAATTATTAAAAAATACCAATTTTTATTAAAAATTCAAGACTACACCCTCTAGACATTTATTACACAGAAGAAAAAACCACACTTTAACATGATGTATAGGGTATGGTAAATTATTGAAAGTATATTATTTAATCAAAATGTTTTATTTTATAAATTAATTCATTTATAGATTTTAAAAACTAATCAAATGGGTTTTGATGTTAATGTTTTAGTTTTTTTATATTTTAGTTTTTATATTTCTAAAAAACATTTATTTAAGTGTAATTATGTTCTGTATTAATAGATAAAAATGGTATATCATTCAAATTTTTTTGAGGATATTTATTTTTATATTTAGAAGAAAATATTTATTTTTTGAAATTTCAAAAAATATATTTTTCATGTATGAAATGTATATTTTTTTTGGGAAATGGTGATTGTATTATATATATGCAATTTAAAAAAATCATGGTCAAATTTAGTGGTCAAAAAGGTGTTTTTTATTTAATAATTTTTTAAAAGTAAAAAATAACTTTTAATAGTTTTTAAAGATACTTTTGTGACCTCCTTTTACAATAACTGTCATACTTTGATAAAACTAGAAGGAAAAAATCATCATTTAGTAATGAACTTTTCATAATTGTTGTCTGGAGGTTTCTAAACATTATATTGATATTATGATTTTAATTTTTTTTAAATAAAATAAGTAAATTAGATAGCTCCCATATATCTATGTTTCTCAATCTAACAGTTATGGTTTTTTATGTTTCAAATTATAAAGTTTGATGATTATTATGTTCATATATGGTCAATTAAATAACCATGAAATTTTACTTTACAAGCTTTGGAATGAGTGAATTTATTGTTTCCTATAATAAAACCCTAGGATCAATTGACCATTAATTTTAAGAAAGGTGTTCTCTGGTAAAAAAATTCAATATTATTATAGATCTAATTGTTTCCCTATAAATTATTCCCAATGGTATGAAAACTTGTAACACCTCATTTTTGAAGTATGAGATTCTATTTTATGAGATATTTATCTATGATTTGGTTGGGTGTAGTATTAGGAATATTATAATAGATTTTGGAAAGTTTTGAAAAGAGTATATATGGCACATGGTGGGTGAATGGCTAGTAGAAATCAGGTGCATTCCCTAGGTAACCATGTGGGATCTTGAGAGAATCTTCTAAGAATTAATGGTCGGTTCATGGTAAAGTGAAACCATAAAGATTCCATTGATAATATTGTGACATGGGATATAGGAATTTTTCACTATTGCACATGGTTTTACAAACCATTCATCCAATTTGTTAAACCTAGGAGATTTGAGATAGTGACTCCCACATAGTTAGTGAAAAAATTGATAAATTGTTTGGTATAGTTGTTTAATGAAATTAATTTTTAATGTCTCAACATGGATTCGACTAGGAATCAAGAGTGCCTCTCCATGCACCAGAGGATATCAACTGGAAGCGAGGTTCTAAGGTGTGCACATGAAGAGACTATGTCCTCGTATGAGAGTAAACAATAGTAGAAATAACTATATATCATTAAAAGTATTAAATAAACATAGTTTGTATATATTAAATAAACTAAAAAAGCATCATGCTGTGATAATAAATGAAATTATCTAAAATCTTGAATATTCATGTCATACATACAACACTGGTAACCCATTAGACTGATCCTACATACAAGAGTACATAAATGAAAAATAAATATATGTATCTCCTACTCACTTCGATCTAGAACACATACCTGGTATCCAAGAAACTTTTGATCTACTCTAGCCCGATCAAAGGAATCCACACAAGAAGTTCCACTCAATCATGCAACCCTAGGCCTCATCCCTATCCATCATGGATCTATTCTCAACCTAAAAAAGAAGGCATAATGTGTGAACACACACCGAGGTGAACGTATAGAGGTGAAAAATAATATTTGTTGTCCAACTCAATGATGAACATATAAATATACTATCAAAAGTGCATGTTCATGCAATATTCTCAGCATATCCAAGACATAATCGAAAATGATAAATATAATAAATAAAGTGAAACCACAGTCTATCCCTGGGTCTGAGATCCTGATCAATTGGTAAACATAACATCATATATATATATATATATATATATATATATTTGTGTGTGTGTGTGTCTTTCCATATATATATATATATATGAGTAAGATGTAAATTAACATAATCAACATCATTTTTGGGTCTATAATATGGATCATCTGGACGTCCTGTGAAAAGGGAATTGAGTTGGATGTCATACCACTCAGTCCATGTATAAATAGTACATCCTTAAATATTTAATCCCAATCGACTGTACTTTCTTTGGGCAGTACTGTAAATGTCTTTGAGTAAGCTATGTCACCAAAGGGGGATACAAGGCATAGCCTTGGAATTACCTGTACTCACCTCCAATCACTATAATGAAGGATTCTTGGTAATATCTAGACATACTATAAATGGTCCCTAATCTAGATTCGATACTAATAAATCCATTTAAATCCAATCCAATTTCTGAGCCTTAAGTCCCAGTTCGTAGTCGGTCATGACATCGTGGCTCGATTAATCCCTAAGGGGATGGCCCTTAAGCAATATATATGAAATTATCTCCAAATCCAAGTACGTTCTTAGTGCCCATTCAAATATATGTCTCAAAATCCCACTCATATTCAAGTATAGTGAGTTCATTGAAATAATGGTGATTCCACCCAACCATAGGGATCATCCTAGGAATCTCTTGGGAGAGTGTAATCATCCTCAAGTTCATCAATGATGTGGAGAACTATGCCCAGCACCATGGTCAAGAAATTGATCTAGGAGAGAATAATCATCCCCAATTATCAAGAGTGTATAACCATCCTCTATTATATCTCATAATATGGGTCCCATGAATTATGTCTGGGTATCCCAATAATATATTACTCAAACATTAAAGATCGACATATGGATCCCAAGAAGTACCTCTTTATATCCCAATATTACAATAAATAATTAAAATAATAATAATTAAAACCACATGTAGTACATTTGGGAATCTAAATAAATAAGTATTCATAATATATATATCCCAAGAAGTTTTTTTGGGAATCCAAAATCAAATATATCATTGTGTAAGGATCTTCTGCCAAGAACTAGGAAGAAAATTTGAAAATCATAGCTACACCATGAGTAAACATGTAAAATTATAATTAAAAGAGTGAGGGTGGATGAATTCATAAACACCCCTCTACTAACTCATCCTCAAAGGCTTTCATTTTTAGTACAGGTTCTAAGGTTATACCCACTACCATCTCTACCAAAATCCCAATGTACTAGCTCAGGGTTGGTCAAACAATGGGGCACCCATGGGGTCCCTCAAGTCAAAACACTAGATATGAATCCTAGTTGGGATCCTTGAAGTCCATAAATAAGTAAGGGTATCCCTCTAGGGAACCTAGAACATAAAAATCTACTATAGGTATCTACATGGAATCCTCAAAAGAAGTAAGTAAATAGATGCATCCAACATGGGGTCTTCTAGGTCGAAAATAAGTTGAGGCATCCTACATGGTATCCACAAAATAGTATACAAAGGTATATTCATCCAATATGGGATCCCAAGAAAAACTATACAAGTTGAGGTATTCTACAAGGGATTCCCTAGGTCAACATGTAAGAAAATGCATCTCATAGGGGACCCTCAATAAGAGTGGAAAGGTAGAGGATTACTACATGAGATCCTCCATGTCAAAAGATAATATAACCACTTGTATTGAATGGAAAATTAATTCAATATCATGCTAAAGAGATGGGTCATAGCCCATATCAGATAAAGGGTCTCATTCTCAGGAGATATTTTGATTTGATTACCAGAGTAAGAACCTTTAAATTTAGTAAAATAGTTATTATGCCTCCTAGGAGTCCTCAAATAACACTAAAGGTTTCACCATAATTTTCTATGTTGAAATATAATCAAAATGTACTACTTATTTTTCCAATTCCAACTATGGGGTATAAAATAGTAAAAAATCTAAAAAAGGTAGCAAGGGAGGAGTACATTGTGTGCGTTCCCTAGTACACAATGTGTACCCATGAAGACTCACCTGGACATGTAATTCTACTAGACATGACATGAAAATCCCATGTACAGGGAATGTACACCATGTATACAGCATGTACCCTAAACGTGGTACATTCTAGTGTACCTCACTTGTCCTTTCCATGTATTTGGCCTGTTTTTGTACTTCTACATGGCTTGTAGCCCACCCGAAGTACAAAAATGTACTTTACATAGCCAAGTACCCCTACATGAGTTATTTGACCAGGTACTCAGCTACATGGTTGAGTAACATTACATAGAATGTATAACCTATACATGATACATACTTCTAAAGGTATCATCTTCCCTAAAAAATAAGAACACCTAGCATGTGTTCCTAAACTACACACCGTGTGATTGGGATTTTTGAATGAGAAACCCATCAAATCAGCCTGAACCCCCATTTTTTCCCACGAAAGATATAGATCAACCCTAAAGGGATTTTAAAAAACATAATAGGACTCTAAAAAATATAATGCTATAAATATATAGGTATTTACATTAAAAATTAAAAATTTCCTACCTTTGGGAAGAATCCACCAAATCTCTGATCATTTTCACAATCCACTACCAATGCACAATGATCTAACTCCTCCCAATCTCTAAGGTATAACATCTCTTCCTATATCCTTCTTTATATATATCTCTATCCCTTTACTATCTCAGTTGTGGAGAAGGAATCCCACAGTGGGTATACATGAGATACCCAGGTAGAAAATGAGAAAAGAAAAGGACAATAATAAAAAAGAATAAAATGAAAGAAAAAGAAAAATAAAAGAGGCTTAGGATTTTCCCCAACACGAGACCTAAGTTTATGTCTTACCTAGGAAAAATTAAAAATTCTAGACTCAATTGAGGATAAATAATATCATTCCAACAATTTATTCAAAAGATATAGTTGAATGAACATGTATGAATAAATTAATATTTAATTAAATAAATATAGAATAGTTATTATTCCATGAAAATTAGAATGGATCATAATTCTACCAAACTATAATAATAGGGTAAACACTATATTTGGAGACCAAATGAGTTATCAAAAATAATATGTGGTTAGCTACTAAGATAAAATGACTATTTTACCCCTTATAAGCATCTGAAATCATAAATTCTAATTTATACTCAAATTCCCAATCTTGAAAAAATAGTTGATTACTACCTCTACACCATAATCATTATGATACCCAATAATCCTTTGTATTCAAATAACACTCATAATTTCATCCTATGAATTTTCACAACTATGCTATATTGATCGTCCAATGAACAGTCTCTCAGTGTTAACTGCTCTTCCATCAAGGAAGATGTTTAACAATGACCAATATGGTACTCCCCGCCATTAGAGTATCCTTATCATCACCTCATAACTGATATCCAATCTCAAATACCCACACTCCAACCATTACCATAAATAATGACAGGAGTGGAAAGATCCACTCATATAAGAGATTCAACATTTAAGTATCAAAACATCGGCCATTCTTGCTTAATGAGTTTGATTTCCATGGAAAATTCCAATTTTAAACTCATTATATGGGTAACCACCCTTAAATATACAATATTTAACTACCCACCATATGTATTACTTTTACCTCTCCTTAAACGTAACCTCAATAGGTTCCTTTATCAAATAATAAAATATATTTAAAATTCTCGGTGTATAACTAACGCTCTCTCAACATATTCAGGAAGATGTCATGGTGTAGAGAATTACCATCTATAAGCTATTAGTATTATACGATTCCATCAACATATATATATTGATACTATTATCCATGCTCACATCTAGATGGATGCACTTTCTTTATCCAACTCCTGACACTATGTCTCCCAATAATGCATGTATAGGTCCAGCCATGGGTCAACTAACTCATGGTGACCAATTCATTCTCGATTTCACCATTTCCATATATATAAAATCCTCATTTTATCACATCTATTGAAAAACCATGCTCATATAAAGTCTTTCAAATAGTTGATCTTGAAAAACCATGCTCAAGAGGGACGCATTAATGTGAAAAATCTGGATTTTATGATGGAATACATGCTTGGGAAACTGGATTGGGAGGCCATCGTGGGGGATACTTTATGGGGACAATTCATTCAAAGCAAGTATGGGAGGAACCTGGACTCAGTTCAATGGACTGCATCTCCTCTATGGCAGTCTATCTAGTCACACATTGCCACTCTATAGGTGAACAGTAGATGGATTATTGGGAGGGGTGACGTCATTTTATGGCACCACAATTGGGCTGGTTTCATTTTAGCATTTCATGGGTGTTCGGTCCCAAATATCTTGTTCAAGAAGGCCAGAATCTACCCTCAATTTATTAACACGATCTTGGATGACACACAGAGAAAAACTTTTGATTCCATTGTTCTGAACAATGACCCGAACTACTGCATTTTTGATGCTTCTCCGATGGGTGTTTTCTCCTGCAAGGGATGCCATTCTTTTCTGGGAAATGACTCAACAATGGATGAATGGGGCGACCTTCTATGGTGTAAGGAAGTCCCAGCCAAGATGAACTTCTTCCTGTGGCGTGCTTTGAATTGGGCCCTTTCTACCAATGATAATGTGAAGCAGTGTGTTATTTCCCTAGTGTCCATATGTTCTTGTTGTTCCGATAGTTAGGAAGAATCTTCTTTCCACCTTTTCTTCAAGGTCACATGGGCTCATGTGATTTGGGAGGCCTTTAGTGATTTTAGTAGATGCTCGGTCACTAGCAGCAATGGCTTCTTGCAGGAATGGTTCTTGGGGGCTGATACTGTCATCGAGAAGAAGGAAAGGGTGAAAGTCCTACTAGCATGGTGCTGGAACATCTGGCATACCCGAAATAGTGCGAGGCATGAGGGTATAATCACCTCACAGGTAGTGATCCTTTGTAGAAAAAAGTCTATGATTGTGGATTTTTCTCGGCTCTTCAAGAACGGAGAAGAAGCGCCCTCTTTTAGGATCTTTTCGGTGGCCAGATTTCCCGCTCCAAGAACCCATGCAAGGACACTGGGTGCGCTAGATACCTCCTAGCACCAGCCACAAGCTCAATTCGGACGGTGCCTGTGGGATGGGGATCATGCAAGGCATAGGTATTTTTAGGGATCAAAATGGGACCCCAATTCTTTCTTTCTCGGCCTTTTATGGGAGTGGAAACCCCCTTCAGGTGGAAGTGAATGCAATGCTCATCGGGCTTATTCTCTACCGTGAGAGGAACATCACCCTCTCGGTCATTGAGACTAATTCCACTGCTATTCACCGCGCTCTCCAATGCGGTGGAATTATGCCATGGTTCATCGCATATATTATCCATAAGTGTCGTTGTTTCTTTTCCTCCCAGATGGAGATTCTTCACACATGGCGGGAGGGCAATAGAGTCGCAGATTGCCTATCCTCTATAGCGAGACCCTGTGATGAGATCACATGTTACTGTAACCCTGGTTCACTTTCGCCTAAGAGCATGGATCTTGTCATTGGGGATGCCATCGGTCTCCATTATTTTAGACCCCCATGACATCTCCCCTGGGTGTGTCCCCTTTATCCTATATGCTTCCTTTCCTTCAATAAAAAAATTGTTGGTGGTTAAATATCTCTACACGCAACTGATGTTCACCTTTTATATCTCACACTACACATTCTGTGTACAAACCCATACCACCTATTCATCACCCAACTCACACTCCCACAAGTCATTTTCCACTAAATCCATTATTTCTATGATATATGTAATGTCAATCTCATTAAATTAGAACCTCCCTTAGAACTCCTCTTCAAAATTGTGCACCCCACCTGTACCATAATTTTTTCAATGACCTCCCATCACACAATGTCATGTTTAAAATTTAATATTTAAAAGTGAAACAAATAGTTTATTAGGATAGGAACAAAAATAGTTATTCCCATAGAATATATTCTTGAATCATGGTCACCCTATTTGCTTTGTCAGAAACCAAAGGAATTATCATGAATATATCACAAAACCTGATCACCTACTATGAACCTATCTCAAATGAGCATCTAACCAAGATCACTATCTAAAAAATCATTTATAAACCTAGGAAAACCCTACTCACAAGTTTCCCTCAATCAAAAAAATGTTTACCTATAAGGGTGTGAATCAAAACTAAGGGTGTATAGGTATCCCGACTATCCCTAATGTCAAACCTCTCAAAAAGGTCACAACTCATGGGGCGTCATCCACACACCCATCATTGTATAAGGAATATGACATGTCTATTTAGTATATATATAAAAAAGGTAACTAAAACATTGAACTATAATGGAAAATGGTCAAGAATCATCCTATCTAGGCCCTGATCATCTTTTTCCATCCTCATATGGTACTACTACCTGGAAGTCATGATATCAACGAAAAGATAAAGAACTAATCCTCTTTGGGAATCTGTGTTTGGTAATACCACCTCAAGGTTTCAATTCACTATAAATGTTTAGTTATCTATCAAAATCATAAAAAGATACCTAACTAGATAACCATAATGAAAGTATCAACTTCCAACATCAACCTATAATGGTCAATAGTACCCTCACGGTTTTTTTAAGAAGAATCTCATTCTTAGATATTCAATAAAAACTATCTAAGTAGTTATTGAAACTTAAAATAACCAAACCTAAGTAACAAAATCCTACGATTGGTTCAACATTTGGGAATCATGTTCCCTATCGACATATAAGGTTTATTGAACCTCTCGCACATGAGGACAGAGTCATCAGCCTCACCATCAAACATCTCACTATGGATCCATAGAGCCTATCATAAAAAGGATATATATATATATATATATATATATATATATATAAGTCATTCAAATTGAATACAATTCCACCAATAACCTATATGGGAAAAAATCATTTAGGTTTTTACTGACACATTAAACAATTATCCACTCTTTTCAGTAAAATCACACACTAACATACCTATAACATATAGACCCTACATGCCAAATATGTTGCATGATATGTCTCTTACCTTATCTAATCAAGAGTCAAAATCAATCACTATCCACATTTAAATGGTTCAAGTTCTATAAATCCATAATAAATCATAACATCTATACATCATTTTCATTACTCAAACAAAAAATATATACAAATATTACATCGTAGATTAGAATAGTAATCTCATATCCCTAGAAACCTAGAATTCTTAGTAGAACAAGTGTTATCGATGCACTAGTCTAATATGCTTCACGGATTCAAACACATTCTTAATACTCCTGTCTACTATATCCCTAATAGTAATATAATATAAAATGGACCATTTTGATACTAATTTGTAATGTCATGACCCGTATTCCACTAGGCCTCAAGCTTGCCTCTCCATATGCAAGAGGTTGCTGACTAGAAGCAAGGGCCTAAGGAGTGTTCATGGAGAGACTATTCCTTCCTATCAATGTAACAAAATTGGAAATACATAGATATAATTCAAAGTATTAAATAAATAGATTGAGGAAGTAGTAAAAAAACTAAAATAGAAACATTTTTTATTAATAAATGATATTATATAAAAAATCAAAAATCACTGTCATACATACAACATTGGTCACCCATTGGGGTGACCATACCTATAGAATTACCAAAAAATAAACTAAAATAAAATTGCATGAATCTCCTACTAACTATGATTCAGACCACATACCTAGTCTCCAAGACACTTCCAAGAAACTCTATCCTAATCAAAGAAATCAATGTGATTGGATCTACTTGATCAAACAACCATGATCCTCAACACTAACCATCATGAATATGTACTCAACTTGAAAAGCATACATAAGGTCTACATGCACATTGATGTGCATATATAGGGGTGATAAATAATCTTAGTAGGAAACCCCAATTATGAACCTAAAAATATGTTATCATAATTTCATGCTCATTCAATATGTTATACCTAGCTGAGACATAGCCAAAAATGATAAATAAAATAAATAGCATGAAATCATTGTCGATCTATGGGTTTGTGATCCTGATCAACTGGGCAATGTTCTATCATATATATATATATATACATATTTATTTATTTATTTATTTATATGTGGGTATATATATTCCCATAAATATATATATATATACATAATTACATATATATATATATATATGAGTAAGGTGAAAAGTAACATACTCAATAGTAGTTAATCCTTATGTCAGTAAACCCTAACATCTATAAATCCTATGAAGAGGTAATTGAGTTAGATGTTAGGACACTAAAGCCATGTATAATTATTCAATCCTTCATTTTGTAATCCCAATCAGAAATACATGCTTTGGAAAGTGCCAGAAATGTCTCTGAGAAAGATATGTCGCCATAAGGGGATAGACATCCTAGACCAGGGTTCACCCATACTTGCCTCCAATAACTATAATGAAGGATTCTAGGTAACATCTTAACATCTTATAAATGGTCACTTATATGGATTCCATACCACTCAATACATTAAATCCATTCTAATGTCTGAGTCGTAGGTCCTGGTCCATAGAGAGTCATCACATCGTGACTCAGATAATCCCTAAGGAGATGACCCTTAGGTAGCCTATAAGGAATGCTCTCTGGATCCAAATACATGCTCGATATACATTCAAATAAATGGTTTAATATCACACTCTCAGTTAAGTCTTTAAAGTTGATTAATGTAACGGTGCATCCACTTGACCCTAGGGAGCATCCAAGGAATTATATGGGAGAGAATAATCATCCTTGAGTGTATCAATTATGTAGAGTTCCATATCCAACATTGTGGTCAAGTAATAAATCATGGGAGAATAATAATCCCCAATACTCGAGAGGGAATAATCATCCTCGAGTATATCTCATAAGATGGATCTCATGAAGTACATTTTTGTATCCTAATAATATATTATTCTAACATGAAATCTCAACAGCCAGATCCAAGGAAGTACATTTGGGTATCCTAATAATATAATAAACAATAATAAAATTTATAATCTAAACCCCGGGTAGTATTTCTAGGAGTCTCAATAAATTAATAGGTATAATAGATGGATCCCAGGAATTACTTATGGTAATCCCAAATCAAATATAACACCATGTCAGGATCTTTATCCATGAACAATCAAAAACCTGTAGAAATCATATCAACACCATGAGTAACCTAGTGAAATTATAAGTAAAAGAGTGAGGGTGGATGAATTCGTAAACCCACCAGTATTACCTTATCCTCACAAGATTACATGTATGGTGCAGGTTCTAAGCTGAAACTTGCTACCATCGCTACCAAAACCCTAAACACACTAGATCAGTGTCAGTCAAATATCAGGGCACCCACGGGGTCCCTCTAGTAAGAACACTATAGTGGAATTTTACTTGGGATCCTTGAAGTCCATACATAAGATATTTCATCCCTCTATGTAAACTATAAAATAGTAATCTACTGAAGGCATCCTATATGGGTTCCTCGAAATAATTAGGTATATAGAGTCCTCCTACATGAGATTCTATAGGTCACACATAATAGGAGGCATCATATGTAGGATACATGGAATGGTATACATAGGTATAGGCCTCCTATATAGGATCCTAGAAAATATTAAAAAGGTATAAGTATCCTACAAGGGTTTCCCTAGGTTAGAATGTAAGCAAAGGGGTCTCACTAAGAACCCTCGGTAATAGTGGAAAGGTTGATGCAACCTACACGGTATCCTCAAGGTCAAAAGATAATATGAACTATTGGCCCAAAAAAACTATTTAAACATCATACTAGAGAGATGGATCATAGCCTATCATAGATTTAGGGTCCCACTCTTAGGAAATAGTTGGATTCTATTACTAGAGGAAGAGCCTATCCATTATTAAAACACCCAAAATTCCTCCTATGTGTCCTAAAATAATCTCAATGGATTCACCATCATGATATACATGAAAGTGTACTCAAAATTTACTACTCATGTGTCCAATTATGAATCTGGGGTGTAAAATAGTAAAACCCTAAAACGGGGTAGTAAGGATGGAGTACATGGCATGTATTCCCTGGTACATAATGTGTAGCCATGAAGCCTCACATAGGCATTCACTTTATCCAGACATGGAATGTAAATCCCAATTACATGGCTTGTATCATTCACTAAGTTCCATTTTCAACACCCCACATAGCATGGCCATGTATTTTTCTTGGTTGTATACTTTTACAAAGTGTGCAACCCACTTAGGGTTAGGTTGTGTACTTTGCATGTCTAAGTACCCCTACATGGGTTGTCTAGATAGGTACTCGACCACATGGTAGAATACCATTACATGTAATGTATACCACATACATGGGGTGTACTTCTAAAAATATCATCTTCCTCAAATAAGAAGATCACACAGTGTTTGTTCCTAAACTACACGTCATGTCATTGGGATTTCTAAATGGGAACCCCCTCAAACCAGCCTAAAACTACATTTTTTTCAAAGAAATATATATATTGACCCTCAAATAGTTATAAAAATCATATAGTTATATAAAAATATAAATAGGTAAATCTATGGGTTTTATGTAAAAATAAAAAAAAATCCTACCTTTGGGTGTCATCCGTCGGATCTTTTCTTGTTTCTATGATCCACTATTGATGCTTGACGATCTGGATCCTCCTAAGCTCTATGGTGGCCCCTCACTTCCTATAACCCTCTTTTTCTCTCTACCTTTCCATATCATCTCTATATCATGGTGAATTAATCTAATAAATGGGTTGTACATAAGAATATAGGTTATGAAATGAGAAGAGAAAGAGAAAAGAAAAAAATGAAGAAAAAGAAAGATAAATAAAAAGGAAACGAGGTATAAGCACAACCCCAGTGCCTGACCTAAGTCTATGATTCAAATAGGAAAACTCTTTATTTTGGACTCAAGGGAGAATATGTAATTTAAATCTAATAATCCTTTCAAAATATATATATGAATGTACGTGTGTGAAAAAATTAATATTTAATAAATTAAATATTATTTATTAATTATTTCACAAAAAAAATGAACACTGTAGAATTCTACAAAACTCTTGTACTGGGGTAAGAACCATACCCTTGGACCAACGAAGTGGTTAAAAAATTTATCTGAGGTCATATTAAATGCTAAATTGACCATTTTACCCCTTATATAAAATTTAAAAGAAAAAATTCAAATTTCTTCTAAAATTCTAAGTTTGGAAAAACATGGGTCATTACATACTTAAATCCTAAAATTTTATATTTAACACAAAAATTCCCTAAAACCCTCATTATTCCTTATTTTTTCTAATATATTTAACTATAGGACTCCTCTAGTTGTTTTTTTATTCACTTTGGACTAGAGCCAATTTATACAGATCTTAGTGTGTTTATTATAGATAATCAAGATACATTGTTTGTTTATCATTATTCCTCTATATATATTCATTTAAACTTATAAATAAACCTATAATGAAATAATTATTCTTATATTATGGGGTCAATAAATGTTTTATGTGGTTTTTTAGTAAATTTCTTAAGGTAAGGAAGGAGAAAGATAATATCTAACTTATTTGTAGTATTTTCTTCGATGGTAGTTTTTGTTTAGAGGTTGGTGGATTATCTCTATCTAATTTATCAAAAACATAAAGTATTAGATTTATTAGAGTAATTTATTGTGGTTTTTATTTGAAAATATTGTTAAGACCCTATTGTAGAAACCCCTTTATTTAATTCCCTTAAAATAATGGTTTTTGGATGGAACTCGCTAAGTGTTTAATAAAATGTTTGAAAGAATAACAGTTTCTAAATTAATGTTTAAAATAGAAATTATCATAAATGGGTTGGTGTGTTTTCATTATTTCATTATGTGGGGCCTTTTTTGATTCAAAATTGGCTACCAATACCAATAGGGGCAGGCGGGTGCATGACCAAGTGACTAATTAATACAAGACATGAGTTACCACTCATGATTATTGGGACTATAATATTGGATTCATACATGTGTGAGAGAGTATATGGAATAGGTATTATAAGTGGAAATAATTTTTATAGTTCTTACAGAAATTATTATTTTATGAATTTATTTGATTGAATTATGATTTTTATATAAATTGTTTGGATATGTCTCTTTCCAAATTTAATATGAAATTCTCTTAATCATTTTTCATACTAATTCTTGTTTATATAAATTATGATAACTTGTTTCGATGTTAGTGGTGTTTATGGGAAGATTCTAAAATATTTCATTCTGAGTTGATTTACTCACCCCCTTTTTAAAAACTTTAGCGAATATATAGACCTTGTTTATCATGATATAGGTAAGGGGAAGGTTTCAAATTTCTCTAGTAGGGCATCATGATGCTATGTTTTACTGATGTTTGGTAGAGGTTGAAGATATTTGGGTTAGATGTTTGGACTGACTATACATTAGTTTCATTATTTCATGATGTCTTTTGGTTTTGAGGGATATTGTATCTTATTTTAATATGTTACTCTTATTTATCTTTTTATCTTGTATTTTTAGTGGTCATGTTTACTCTAATTCATAATTTAGTATCACGGTTTTGTTTATATCATCATATTTTATAGGTTCTTCATTTTAAAGGGTAAATCATCTTCCAATGAACATGTAATCCCTAAGAATTTATTTACATCCGCTAGTGTATTGGGGATGGAACCTAAGGTTACAAACACATTTTCCTCTTACCTAGACAATGTTTGAGGGTGGGATTTCACTAATGGTATCATTTTGGTCTGATTATTCTATCGGGATGGTAGTTCTAGAGATAAGATGCATCAAAAGTGAAATGTAGAGCATTAAAATTCATAACAAACCTCTTTATGTTGACCATAAAGTTACCAAGGTGATTCATGTTTGAAAATTGTTATTAAAAACTTCTAGGAGTGTCATTATCTCATCCTTGGGTGTTTAGATGATGGGAGTTTGGTATCATGCATTAGTAAAGAGAATTCTCACTAGGGTTGTATCATTAAATTTGTATTTGTTTTGTAATGTATTAGTAAATGGTGAACTGGTGACTTTATTGAAATGGTTGGTTTTTCTTGCGGTTGAAATTAAGAGTTTCTAGGAAATGGTTTTATGGACATAGTAAAATATGGTTTGGGTCTATGTTTTTTATTTTTTATTACTAGTATTGATTTATTGAATCTTATTGGTATTGATATCTTTTTATTTATCCCTTTTACTTTTATTTTCTAGATAAATATGAAATCAATATAGAACTAAAATATGAATTATTAATGATGTTGGTTAGAAATAATTGATAAAATTGTAATGATAATCCATGTGATTTTATAAAAATATTTAGAAATCCAGACTGATTACTTTAATGAATGATTCCCTATTCATTTTCATTATTTCTTATTGATTGCTTCCATGACCATATTATTGAAAACTCTTACAAATTATTGAGTAATTTTTTTTCTAGAATCATTATAATATTTTCTTGACATGCTATGTGTTGATTTAAATTTAATGATTTGAAATTTGGTTTATACCACCTATGATTAGTCATAGATAATTTTAGAAATTTAAATTATTTTTAATTTTTAAATATGTTAAAAAATAATAAAAAAGGGGGTAGAATATTTTAATGTTTAATATTTATTTTGATTCATATTTTTTTTTTTTTTTGTCACAAAATCATGTTAAAATTTTTTTTATATCAACTTTTGTGGTTTATTTTTTTCATTAATTAAGAATGCCTATTTAGTAACAATTTTTTTATGAATTGTTTAAACATGGAAAATAATTGAATGAAGTATGGAAGCATAATATGTATCTCATATACTTGTTTTCTTCTTGGTTGTAAATAATTTCACATGGTTAGTATTTTTGGCACATGAAGTAACTTTTATTTGTCTTAAACTAGTTTATTGGGTATGTTTTGATAATAAATTTGGTAAATTGTTCATGTATATGAAATTAATAGTGTATATTTCATAAGTATTTCTTATTTTTTGTTGCATGATTTGGTATCCATAATTTTTCTTATCTGATTTGATGATCCATGTTCTAATAAAAAATATGTTTTCAAATTAAATAATTTTTTTGGAATTCATTTTATTTGGAAAATGATTTCTAGATTTAAAAAAGGTTTTACAAGAGGATTTTATGAAATATTTTATAAACATTTTTAGGTATTTTTAAATTAAAAAACATTAAATAATATTCATAAAAATTGTATTTAAATGTAACTTTATGGAAAATAATTTCTCAAATGAAAACTTTTATTATTATGAAATATATAATTGTTTGATTATTTCTATGTTTTCATTATAATGTCAAATGTTTTCAATCCATTTTTAAAAGTACCATAATAAAATGATTTCAAAATTTTTTATACTGGTTTTGAAACTCTATTAGGAATTTAAATTTTTTATTTAATTTCACTATTGTGAATGAAAAATGTTTCTTTGGGAACCTTTTCATTATTTTGGGAATTTGAATATTTTTCGTGTTCTCTTTGGCATTGTTGTAACATAGTGAATGGATGAATGGAAACCTTATGGTTACATGTTGGGATACTTTTTACAGTGTTACAACTCCTATAAAATATTCTTTTAGAAACATACTTCGTGTATTTTTTGTGTTGATTATATTTTTGATCTAGTTATTATTTTTATCCTTTTTACATTGGTTTTGTTTTCATTTTGTTATACTTTCTGTATTTTTTCCCTGATTATGATTACCTTTTGTTTGTGGTTATTTTTTTTTACACTGGTTTATATTTTTTAGTGATAGAAATAATTTTTGGAAGATAAATAGAAGTTTATGGGAATGATGTCTCATGGTATGGGCATAAATACATCATGTGGGTAGTTGGATATTTCGAAATCTATATTAGTCACTATGCTTAATTACCATTGACTAGATCTAGTTTGGGTGGAATTCATTATAATAGAAATTTCTTTGTTGTAATCTTGGGAATTACATGGCCCTTAACATTCAATATCATATTTATTTCTAAGCTTAGAGAGTCACTCTCATATATTTTAAATTAGTGGATTGTCTTTTCAATGGAGAATTGATATGGTTCAGGTAGAAGTACTTGAGATAATTTAGAACCATATTTTATCTATATCCATCCATTCTAGATTAAATTTCTATATTAGGTGTGGGTAATCTAGAGTTGATTAAGATAGATAAACTCCTTTGATATTTCCTGATGTAGGGGTATGTGTGTGGTCTTGTTCCTATTTTTAACAATGAGTCAATTGTTCTCTTAGATACCTCTATGAATCACACCCTATGTGCTTATTAGGATTATTTTAGTTCCTTTATTATATATTATCTTCTCTTATATCTCCAAGGGATTATCAGTCTAGGTCTCACAGTTCATGATTGATTGGGTAGTGGAAATCTTAACTCATAAGTCTCAGGGTGTTGGGTTAATGAAATAATTTATCAAGAATGACTCATGGGATCAATCACTAACATGAACTTAGGTCATATGAACCAAGTTGATTTCATGGTTTTCTATAAGATTTCACTCATTCCTCACATGTGATACCAAGTATAAGTATTTTTAATGGTTTAATTTTAATTCTCTAACTATTAAGTAAAAAACCTAATGGTTGGGATCAGCCAAGGGTTAGTGAAAGGATAAAAATAGTATCTTTATCAAGATGCAATTCTGGATCTTCCTTATGTCAGGAAAATTTCTACTGGATTGTTCTTTAAAATTTTGGGAAGGTGTTTAAGGTAATGAATAATAAAAACCAACAATTTATCATGAAATAACTATTACCTATACCTTTATAACTGTCATGAACCAACCCAGGTCGACCCTGAACCGGTCACCTGAGCCGGTCCGCGACATGGCCCGAGAGGCGTTCCCAATCCTCCCGGGATGGCGACAAGCGCCAGGGAATCAACAGAGGCTGTGGGAATGATTCCTCCCAATACAAATAAATAAAGCAGAAGGAATAATACAGAGCAGCGTAGAATAAATAAACCAAATAAAGTGACTAAATAAGAAAAGAAGAAAAAAATTAAACTAACCAAACACGACGTCTGAACTAACTCAGTGCGACCTCGCGGGTCGCTCTCCAACTCAATGATCAAGCATCGCCCTAGGTGAGTGCACAAAAGCTATAGCCTGCAAAAACAATAAAAACAGAAAATAAATATAGGCGTGAGTATTAAAACTCAGTAGGCCATCCCAATATCTATTCCCAATCCACTACCTTTAAAATAAAAGAAACATCATTTCAAGTTTGAACTGCAATTTATAAAAGTATGTTTTTCTAATTATTTTACTTAAAAGAAAAGTACGAACCATTACCCTTAACCATTTCCAAATTTGGGTTCATTTCATTAGTGTCAATGGATTTTTAAAAAGGTAAAGTGATGTTTTTATTTTCAAATTTTTACAGAAAATATTAAGCACTTTCATTTGAAAACCATTCCTTAAATACCTAATCAAAAGCAATTTACCACTTTTCAAGGGAAACAATACACCAGAAATGAACAATGTAAAACACACAACAAGGGAAATGTTGGTATACATATGATCATCATAATCACTACTCCAAGAAAAAAAAGCTGAATAGACATGGGTGAACCTAGGAGATTGAGAATAAACCAGAAGACACCAATTCATGAGAAATCATCCTAATCGACATGTCATGATGAAATCAAAACACACAATACGCTCGACCATCCTCTCTCAGGAAGGTTGAGGGAAAATCCCATAGTAATAAACCCAATATATATCCACCTATTATGGGCCACTGGTCAGTACCATAACCCACCAGTGCAGCAATCATTCTTAGAATATTCTATCAATATGCCAGATTCCCATGTATCAGGTGTTTGGAAAGTAGGTGAGCCAACCGATGCCAACCGAGCATCCAATCATATATATATATATATATATATATATATAAACACAACAGGCATCACCCTGAGCCACTCCATGGGACAACCTCTTGCCTTTAACTACTCAAGTACTTGGGAGCCTCTAAGCGTGGCCTCCCAGACAATCAATTGCATCCAAGGCAGGAGGGTTATCCTATGAGGGTTTTCATCAAAATAATCACATCATTTTCCATAATGTTCCAAACAGGCATTAAACACCTTTCACAATCACCACAAAACAAAATTACAACTTCTTCATAAGACCAGAACCAGTTTAAAACCATTTAAGGAACCCTTAAAACACTACTTCATAGGCTTCCAATATTTTTATAAAACCAAACCAGAACATTTTTTTTTTCAAATAAACTTTAAGATCCAACCAAGAAATTTCTCAAAAAAACCAAATTACTTTTTCACACTTCAAAATAAAATCATTTATCATTAAAGAATAACTATATTTGGTATTCCGTGAATTATGTTTTAAATCCAAACAGGCATTCTTTCACTGTGGGGTGTCTGCTTGTCAAGAAAATGTCTCATGAGTCGTGTATAAAATAAACAGAACTTTCTTATACTGAGTAATTAAAAAAACAATTCTCTAATACTATTTCACATTTACTAAAATTAATAAAATATTTAATTTGAATAAATAATGTGCGCAAACTATTGTAAATAATGTAACTTAAATTTTAAAAAGTAGTGCAATGGGAACCTACCTCAGATACATGACGCAATGTAACGACCCATGTTTGAAAAATCATGGTAAAGTCCAGTGCCCTACATAATAAATATCAAGGACTCAAAACACATACAAAAACTCACTAGAGCATGTGAAACCAAGCATCGGGGAGAAATGCTCACCTCGAAACTAAAGCGCGACGACGACACAAACTCGAAATCGCTCCACGCGAGTTCTAAAATAATAATCCTACCAAAAACAAACATAGGTTGATAACCCCCTAACAAAACAAATGCCAAATAAAGAATAATAATAATAAAAATAATAACAATAATAAGATTAATAATAATAATAATAAAAATAACAATATTAATAAGAATATTAATAATAATAATATTAAGAAGAATAATAATAATAATAATAATAATAATAAAAATAAGAATAATAATAATAATAATAACACTAAAAATAATAATAATAATAATAATAATAATAATGATAATAATAATAATAATAATAGTATTAATAATAATAAAAATTATAATGATAATCAAAGTAAAAATAAAAAATAAATAAAAGAAACCTTGGGGGAAAAGCTGTTGCGAAAGGAGGAGGGCGGCCGGTGTTGGGTTGTTGCGACAGGAGGGAGACGGGGAGGCCAATGGCAGGTAAGTCGGGCAGTGGGGGTGTGAGTCTATGTCGGGATGCTGGGTGTGCGGGCTGGAGTAAGGGAGGAGAGGGAGGGGTTAGTGTCGGGTGAACAGGGGGCGACAGGGCTCAGGACGGCGCCTGGGCTACGGCGAGGATAAGTCCGAGATTGCCAGTGGCGCTTCTGTGAACGGAGCATAGAAATGGGTGCATCGTCCAGGTGCTCTACAAAGGGGAGGGCCGCATGTAGTGGGAGAGGAGGGCTGACAGGTGGGGTGAGCAGGAGGGAGGCATGCCGACTGGAGAGGCCAGGGGAGGTGGGGGTGTGTGCTGCGAAAGGGGAGGCAAGGCAGACAGGGGAAAGGATGGTGTTGTAGACAGGGTGCGGGGCTGTTGGGCAGGAGCCGAGGGTCGGCGCACAGAGGGAGGCAAGGTATAGGTCATCGCTATGGCCCACTAGAATCATGAGCCGCTAAACATTGAGAAAGGGTTGGGTGCACCTGGTTGATGCACTGAAGGAGGGGCGTTGGGCTGCTTGCGCCAAAGGAAGGAGGCGCGGGCACTGCAAGGGGAATAGAGGAGCCCCTCGATCAGTACAGGGAGAAGGCTGAGGTTGGGTGTGCACCGCCAGGGTTGAATCGGGGGAGGGGTAAATAGGGAGATAAGAAGGAAATAAAGTGCTGCAAAAACCCTAGGGAAATGAAAATAAAATAAATATAAAAATAAAAATGAACACAAACAAAGAAGAAAAAAACAATTTAAATTTTTATAAATTAATAATGATAGTAATAATAAAAAATAGTAGAAATTCTAATAGCTTAATAATAATTTATTTTAACCTCCAATAATAATAACAAAATTATAAATAATAATAACCTTGATAATAATGGTCTTAAAAAAAATCTCAAAAATGTTGATATTTAGCACTCATAAATATGTACATCATTTATGAAAACATTAGTAATAATAATAACAACACAAGTATCTGCATGGGTACCGAGATGACTGCATGGCTCCCCCTAACCGTGTGGTTCCCGCACACTGAACAGAATAAAAAAAATAAAAAAAAATGAATTCATATCATTTTAATAATAATAAAATTAACGAAAGGGCCACGCAGTTGCATGGGAAAAGCCGCACGGTGTCGCGCTCCACCCGTGCGTCTAACGAAATTGAATCCAAAACGCGCATTTTTTTAATCAAAAACTCAGAAACACCGTTTGGGCCTCACCCTAGACCACAGCAAAATTATTTAAGGATAAAGAAATAGTAAAGTAAAACACAGGCCTAGGTTGGGTTGTGACAATAACAACTGGAGTAAATTATCATATACATAAGCACCAATTGTCTTTAAAGGCATGATTTCATCGAGGTGGTAGTTGAATACATCTTTGAGATAAGGCTTTTCATTTTTATTTATGGGATATTGTCTATTAATTTCAGGTAGTGAGGTATGTTTATAAATTGGTAACCATGCATTATGTGCTAACTATATTTGTCTTTGATTCTGACCTAGTTTTCTATTTTAGTTAGTGGTTAAGGTATTTACTTTGGGATTTGGGTTGGCTATGGGTAAAAGATATGAAATTCTATCAAAAAGGATAGCTGAAATAATCTTTACTCTAGGAGGAAGTGTACGATAAACTCTGGTACTTCAGGGAAGGATCTCTTATCATTCATACAGATTTAATAGGTTTTCAATTGTCCATATATGCATGGTATATCACTAATTAGAGCATCGTATCATCTATGTATGTTTATAGTTTTTCAAGTCGATTTGTTATTGTTTTAAATTATAGTTAGGGAAGTATCTATGTTCTTTGGGTATCCCAAGGGTTACAGAGTTTTCATCCTGGTAAGTAATGGAATTTTTTTCATCAAGGGGGAATTCAAGATTCTAGATTATTTTAGTGGGGTTGCCTATTATGTGATGATGATTTCATGATTCAATGAAATTAATCTTTTCCTTATGCATCCTTGTTTTTGGAGTGTGAGTTTGTCATTATTGTGTCCTTGGTTGGGATCATATTACATGTGAATAATATGTCCTTATAAATTCTAATTAGGCATAGTATATTTGAATGATCATGATAAACTCTTGTTATGTAAATTTATACCATTACAATTCCAATTATATTAGCATTTATGAGTTTATCTAGAAGTTTTTTAGTATGATATATTTATGATAGACTAGTGGTTTATGATTTTTTCTAGACACCATAAATCTATTTCTTTCCAAGGATGGAAAGTACAATGGTCAGGAGAATGTAACACCCCCAGTTTGAGATATATGATGCTCTTTTTTAGCTAGTTTGTGTTGTTCTTAGTCAGAGGAATTTTCTACTTGATTTTGGTGAGTTTTGGAATGATTTTTGAAGTTGAATGATTTTTACATGTCTAGGAAAAACCATAAATAATATCTTGGTAATTGTGTGACATATTGATGGAATCTAGGAAGATATGCATAGTAAGAAAATAATTATGGGAAACTATAAAGATTCCCATGATAATCATGTGACATGGGATAAAATAATTTCTCATGGTTAACATGTAGTTTTCTAAACTATAAAGCCACACCAAATAGACTAGGTGTTTTGGGTTTAGGGTGCCTACATGGTTCGTACATTTTTTGGAAAATCGTGTGTCCTAATCCTGAAACACAATTCAAATAAATTAAAAAATTATATATTTAACTAAAAAACACCCCTAAAAACATCATTATTCCTATTTTTCCTAGGATCTCAAACCATAAGATTCCCCTCGGAATTGGTTTTTATTATCTTAAATTTGGAGATGATTTCAATGGATCTTTTTTTCTCAGATCTTAAGAATCAAGGTATATTGTTTTCTTTTCCTTCATCTTCTAGATAACATCATTACCACTTGGGAAGATCCCTAGATCAAAATTTTTATTCCTAGATATATGGGATTAGAACATTTTTGTGTGGTTTTGTTGATAATTATTGAATATAGGTAAAGAAAAAGATTGTTTCTACCTTGTTTTTTTAGAGGTAGTTGTCATTGTTTGGTTGAGGTATTCTCTCTCTCTCCACCTTTTCTATTTCTTAAAGGATTGGATTTCTTAACTAGATTTATTATGATTTTCAATGAAAAATTTTGTTAAATACCTACTGTATAAACCCATTTTTTTAGTGAAATTAAAATAATGGTTTTTGGTTGATTCTCTCTAAGTGTCCAATAAATGTTTTTAAAGAATAATGGTTTCTAAAGTAATGTTTAAAATAGAATTTTTAATACACGGGTTGACATGTATTCATGATTGCATTTTGAAGGGCCTTATTGGATTCAGACTTTGATAACTGTTCCAATTTGTGAATTCAGGTGCATGATCAAGTGACAACTTGGTATAAAAGATTATTTTCCTTTCATGAGTATTCGGACTATCATCTTAGATGTATTCACGTGTGTGTGAGTATATCAAATGAGTATTACAAGAGAAAAGAACATGTAATCATCTTAAAAAATTCTTGTTTTATGAAATGGTTTGATTATAAAAGTCTTTTTAAATAATTTTTTGATATAAACTATTTTTATATGTATATTTCCTAATTTAATATGAAATTATTTTGATCGGTGTTTTCATACTCATTATTTTTTATATAAACTATTCTAAATTTTTCTTATCTTAGTGGCTTATGTGTGAAGCTTCTGGAAGATTTCCTACTGAGTTGATATACTCAACCCATGTATATGTACTTTGGTGTGTATATAGAACTTCTTTATCATGATACAAGTAAAGGGAAGGTTACACATTTCTCAAGTAGAGTATCATGATGATATGGGCATTTTGATAGTGGGTGGATATTTGAGGTATTCAATTCATATGTTTAGATTGATTCCACATTGGTTTCACTATGTTAGGATGTCTTTTGGTTTTTAGGGATATTGTATATTAATTTACACTACTACTCTTATTTATCTTTTTATTTTGAATTTTGAGTGGTCGTGTTTACTCACATGCATCATTTAGTATCATGGTATTGTTTGTATTATATTATTTTAAAGGTTATTATTGTTAAAGGAAAAAAATAATCCCCCAATATATATTATAATCCCTATGCATTTATTTACTTCCTTTAGTATCCTAGGTAAATCTATTAATGTCAGTAGAACCTCCTCCTCTTCCCAAGATAATGGGTTAGGGGTGGGGTATTACAATATTATTTTTGTTTCACCATCATTCCCTCAACTCATCCAATTATATAATTTTACCTTATGTCACTAAGAATCTATAAATCACTAGGGGTCTCCATTTTTTAGATAACATGATACCCATTGGTGGTTCATTTTCATATGTTTACCTACCACACCTAATTCTATTTTTAATACACTAATATAATACTCAATTTTACTAAATTTTCAGAATTCTTGATTTAACTTTTTATAAAACTATATATGAATCTATAAAGAAAACCTTGATTTACCCCTACCCTCCACTTGGTCATATTCATAAAAATTTTCCCAATAACTTGGATTATTAAAACCCCCTCATGAAATTTTTCAATAACACTTTAGGATTACTTTAGTGGTGCACATGTTGTTTCTATAAAACCATGAAATAATATATAGGTCATAGGAATCAAGATTGTATTTTATAATTAGATGATCACTAAAAAATTCCATTAAGTCCAAGGAATTAAATGATCCCTCAAATCCATAGGAAAGGAAGATGTTTGAAATTGTGAAAGGATAATTTTTTGAGATCCAATATCATTTGGGTTTCAACATTTAAATTCCTCTATAATTTAATTTATTCCATTTATTAACTCTAATTTATTTTTTATTAAATTACATTTTATATTAAAAATAATTTTCACCCCCACCCCTACCCCACTTGTTATCTTACTTGGACTAATATTAATTTTATTTTTATTGGATTTAGATAATTATAAGTGTATAAAATAAAATTAAAATATAGAATAATTGAGATTTAATGTTTTTAGGAAATGATGAAAATACTAAGGGTGCATACAAAAGAATCAAAGATATTTAAATTCATCTTGTCTTGATCAAAATTAAGAGTTTGATCAACTAAGTGTGTTTGATTTTTTCCCCTTTTCCCTTTAATTATTATTAATAAATATAAAACAATATCATATCATATGATATTCCTAAGAATAAGTACATTTCATTTCACGCCATTGACATTTAGTTTCAAATTCATTTACTTTTTTTTATTTTCATTTCTCATCTAAAAAGAAATTTTGGTCAGAGTATTCATTATTTTCAATTAATTAATAATTAATATTTTTACTAGGATGAAATTTGTATTGATATATACATTTTTATAGTCATTATCAAGACCTCTATCTTTAAAAAAAATTATAATCACATCCTCTTCGAAGAATATAGTGGGTCCATTGGGTTAAGTCTTATGATTTCTCATTAACAATCAAATATCTTCTTTGAACTAAAAATAGTAGAAAATTTTTAAAATAATTATTAAAACCATTTCTAATATTGATGTTATAAAGATACATTTCTGGATTGAAATGTATTGAATGTCACCCCTAAAATATTATTTTCAATAATATTTTCTTTAAATAATGAGAATTGTGATGCATAAATTTTATAATAAATTACCAAAAATTGATCTCAAAATTAAAAATGTATTTAATTGTATTGATTTTTTTATATAATAATAATCCTAAGGTAGTCATATTTTTTTTAAACATACATCTAGAGAATCTTTTGTCATAAATAATTTATTACCCACATTTTTATGGATATGATGTTGAAAGAGGTATTTATTTCCTATAATAATCTTATACAAATTCATTATTTTTATTCTTAACAGAATATATAAGAATATTACTTCCATAAGGAAATATAAATATCATCACTATAGTTTTCATGAAAATAATATGTTCTCTTTATAATTATAATTATAATGTAGAATTGCTATAATAAATTACTGGTCATTAATTATAAAATTGTAAATGGATTTTATTATATTTATTATTTTATATAATCATTATCATAAGATGGTCATATATTTTTTTAAATATACATCTCAATATTCTTTCATCATAAAGAATCTGTTTTTAACATTTTTATGGATATGATGATAAAAAATATATATTAATGTCTTATAATAATATTATACAAATTCATTATTTTCATTCCAAATGGTGTATCTAAGAATATTTCATCCAAAATAGAAAAAGTAGTCAAAAAATCTTGTTAAATAATAATTTTTCATAATTTTAATAGAAAAAAAATTATTTTCACCAATATTGGTCAATAAATTAATGGGTATCATTAATCTAGAAAAAACATTACTAGTAATATAAATGTTATAGAATGATCTTATACAGAAGAAATGTTTTCATTCTTAAGGGTATATCTAAGAATCTAAACTCCATAATGAAATATGAAATTAAAAATTCCTATTAAAAGATAATTTTTCATACTTTTAAGAGTGAGAAAATATGTTGACCAATATTATTCATTAAATTAAAAGGTTTCATTAATAAAAAAAATATACTAATAATGTCATTCATGTTTATGATATTTTTTAATTTATTCCACAATAAACATTATTACACTGCATATATTTTAACAATAATAAAGACTAAATCTCATAAAAAACTTAATGCATCTTGCCACAAAAATTCTAAGAGATAAAAATATTAAAGGTATGATAGAAATATCATCTATTATTTCATATATAAAATAATTAGACTCAAGAAATTTGGTAAATAAAAAAATGAATCAAATCAATTGAAAACACCAAATATTTAATACAGATAAAAAATTAATATGTTACATAAAAAACTATATAATTATTGAAAATAAATTTATATTTTTGATATATTTTTCAATTTTAATAATTAATAAAATAGAATAAAATTATATGTGTATAATTATTCTAGTAATCCCTAAACCATAAGTTATAAAAATAGATAACTTTATATTTTTAAGTAATCCATCCAAGAATAGGATGTGTCCAAGTGGCAAGCTAATGGGTTTTGGCTATGAATTGATCTAACCTAGGATCCCAAATAAAAATATTGTCTTTGAAGAGTATATCTTATTATATTATAGTTTATACTTTATTTTTTATATATAATATGAATGTATGGGGACTTATTTGTAAATTCTACAAGATCTAGTGCATTGGAACCTATTATGATGGACGAAAATCCATTTGTATAGAACATTTTATTTTCAAAGTCAAACCCCCTTGTATATATTAGAGAGAAATAGTTCTTTATTTTTTTACAATAATTATACATCATATATTAATGGATTTATCTAAATTATTCATAAATATTAAATAAGTATCTACTTTTTAGGGTTTAAGAGTTGAAGAAATAATGATTTTTGTTATAGTAAAACTTCTTTCAAAATCCATGTAGAGAAAGTTCACCAATAGAACATGGGATAAATAATTTTACTTATCCATATCCATATCATGAATTTTTGGAATCCATATTATGGAAGGATACATTTCATTTTCTATTTTTAATTTAAGGCTGATATAAAAGCTTTCTACTTCAAACATCATATCCATTGTAAGAACATTCACCATAATAAGAAGATACAACACTATCTAGAGATCCATGTCATCATCACTCTCTATATCATCATCAATAATGTAATTTCTCTACACAAACTATTTTATTGGGTTGGGTCAAAGGTTTTACTAACCATATGTGACATTCCTAAACACAAAACATTGTCATTAAGTGTTGAGGGTTTAATATAAGAACGGTATAGGGGTACGTTTTACCCTTAAATAAATGAACACAACCATACATAAGAACCAAGAAAAATAATAACATATAAATAATTCAAGATAAAAATAAATAATGATACATAATATAATATACAAAAAATATAAATAATTGACAAACAATAATAGAGTGACAGTGGAAACAACAAAGCCAGAACAGTTGGGGCTCTAAAGAAACAACTAACTCAGGAACTATTATGGAACCACTCTAAACTCTAATAGATGACCATGAATCAATTATACATCTTCAAACACCCATGATATACACAATCAGTGATCTTGATTAGTAAATTATGAAACAATACCCTTTCTTTCATCACATAAAATAATGTCTACATATTCACTGAGGTGCATATGCAGGCGTGAGTGTAACAACTTTGTAGACAGCCCTAATAGACATTTCCCACATTACAATAAGACTATAATCATGTTAGATATTAGTTTTATAAAATAATTGTAAGATTATCAGTAGAATTTTAATATAGTTTATACAAATATAAACAGAAAATTATATTTTACCAAAGTATTTCTAAATTATAAATTATGTGATAAAAAAGAGTTTTATCCAAAATAAAAATTTCTTTTAAAAATAGTAGAAACAATTTATCCAACTATTTGGGAATACTAATTCTGTGATTCTACTCACACACTCATTCATAACCTATACCTCTCAAAATAGTCCTTAGATCATGGTAACTTTAGTCCATGGTACATTCATAATAGTTTATTTAAAACATATGGGAAGGAAATTTCATGTATCCACACACACACACCTGTGCATAACATGGACCACCGAAAATGGTCTTGTGTTCATAGTTAATTTCATAGATGATATATTTTTACAATTAATAAACACATGAAACCAAAACCGTTCTAAGAAAACCCATCGAAACCTATTAGATTTACCAAAATTTCCAATTATCAAAAACCATAATTTTCAAATCCCATGTGGTTTCACACACCTCATAAAACCAAGAATAAGAAAACTAGTGGAAATTAAAATAACTTTTTCACATAGTTTTTAATAATATTTTTCATTAAAAGTAGAAAAAAATCATTCAGAGGCATGAAATATTTCAAATTACAAGAAAAAAATTGAAATAGGGAAAATCCACCAATGAAAAATCTATTTGGAATAATGATTCTTTAGATGATATAACATATCTTACCCATTACTTTAATTTATCTATAAAATACTAAGAAAATAAATCAAAACTCATCTAATCTTATAGATCTGAGTACAAAAACACTAATCTATGGTTTTTTTCAAGAATAAATGATAAGCTCTAAGATGGGAAGGAATAAAAGAGTCCTGAACATTGATTTCGAAAATCAAACACTCTAAGAATCAATATATTCAAAGTAAAAAAGGTATAATATATTAAAAATCTATCTATATGAACCCTATAAATCAATATTCTATGTCTGGGGAGTAAAATTGAGGGTTTTTTGGAATGTTTTTGTTTTTAAAGTTAATTTTTTTATAATTGTTTTTCATCACTTGGTTAGGAAACATGGTTCAAAAAACTATGCACTAACATTGAAAATAATCTCTATTATGAATAATTATAAGTCATATGATTATCCATGTGATCTGTGAAAATTGTGTGCCAACTATGTTCCAAACAAATGACCCCTAAACACTTCACACGGTTTCTTGGAGACTTGATCACATTTTCTCCTAACAGCTCTCAAACCATGAATCATTAAAAATGATTCCATAACCTCCTGAAAACTTCAAAAAACGTCCCCAATATTAACCCAAATATTCTATAACTTTAAATAATCCATAAAATTATAAATTTTCCTCAAACCAGAGGCATTACATTCTGCCCATCATTAATATTTTTATCATCAGAAAGATGAAATTGGTTTGGCCATTATTCTCACATTAACTTCTTTTATTCCTGAGTATCTTCTTTAATTTTACCATGATACCATAATACTCTTACCAAAGAAATAGATCTCCCTAAAAATTATTATCATGTATATCGAGAATTTGGATTATATCATGGATAAACATGCCTTCTAGCTCAAGCTTGAAATGATCCTAACTGATCACATGAGTAGTATCTTGCTGATACTTCTTCATATAAAATATATAAAACACATTATTGAAATAAATCAATCTTTGAGGTTATGATAACCTATATGAAACATCATCAATATACTCTCAAATATAAAATGGGCCAACATAACATGGATCTAATTCCCCTTTCTTTCTTAAACTATGATGACCAAGTCTTGGTGACACTTTCAAAAATATATAATCACTAACAATGAAAAACAAATTATGATGATGATGATCTACATATGATTTATTTCATCTTTGAACAATATTTTCCCTCTTTCAGATCATTTGGATCTTTTTTATAGTCATATGGATTAGTTTAGGTCCAATTAGTAAAGAATCTATCATTTCCAACAAACAAATTGGAGAATGGAAAGGGTGGCCATGAAATGCCTCGAATGGGGCCATATGTATCATGGACTCATATAGTTTATTATATAATAATATATTAATTAGATATGATATTCATGTGAGTCATAAATGTCCATGACACTTTCCTTGAACATATCTTACAACATTTGAATTGTAAATTCTGGTTTCCCATATGTTTGAGGGTGATATTTCATGCTCTTAGTCAATTGAGTTTTTAGAACCTAATGCGATGAGTGATAAAACTGAGAAATTAATAGTGTATATGTATCAGATATGATTGAAACTATTACTTCATATAACTTGAACACTTCTCAAATATATAAATTTTCTAGATCTTCTATCATATTAAACTACCTGATTGGGAGAATGTGTGTTGACTGGGTAAGTTGATCAAAAAACACCCAAATAGAATCATTTTTATGAAGTATATATGGTATACTGGTGAAAAAGTCCAATGCAATCTTCTCCCATTTACAAACATGTATAGAAATAGATTTCATTATATTATCTAGTCATTGATGCTCCACCATGGCATGTTAACAAGTTAGGTATAACCTAATATATTCTATAATTTCCTTTTTCATACCTAACCACCATAAATGAGCATTCATCGCTTTTTACATTTTTTGAATTCCTAGGTGAATATCCCCTTTTGAATTGTTATTTTCTGAAATAATTTTTTCCTAGAAATATTGAGTCACTATGATGCAATTTCTAAAATTTCATATAGAATTTGAATCCTTAGTATAACCATGCATGGTCTCCATAACCATTTATTCTTGACTTAATGGTGATGGAATCTAGATATGATCATTGGGATTCTTTGACCAAATCAATTAAATTAGAACAAGAGTGATCAAAACGAAAATTGTATTATCATCTTGTTCGATATAGTCCAGATGTATATCATCATAACATTCATCAAATACCAATGGTAATGAGTCTCTATAACCACTTCACTATAAGACTTCATACTCAAATAATTGGACATAATTTTCACTTTCCCAGGTGTATACATCAATTCAAAGTTAAATATCTAGAGATACTTCATCCATCATCGTTGCCTCAAGTTAAATTTTCATTAAGAAAATATATGCTCCAAACATTTTTGATCAGTGAAGGATGTGAACTTTTCTTCAAATAGATAGTGTAATAAGGTTTCTAATGAAAGGACCACTGTTGTTAATTCCAGATCATCCATTAGATAATTCTTTAAATGTGTTCTCAACTACCTTGATCCATAAGCCACAACATGATCTCACTACATGCTAACATAACTCAAAACAGATCCAAACTCATCAAAATAGAAAATATAACAATGAAATGTTTCTATAAATATGAGGATGCAAGTAAAATTGAGATTTTATGTAATTTCATGGATGGATTTTTGACAATTATGATCCCATTTAAATGGAATTACATTCCTTGAAAATGAATTCGTAAGAGAATAAATTCTTGAAAAATCTAGAATAAACTAAAGGTAATAGCTTTTCAATCCCAAAAAAAACTTAAAATATCAAATATATTCTTGGTTGGATACCAAAAAATGGTTTCATTGATATACACAAGATCAACTAATATTTCTTCTTTAGAAATTATGTTCCAGAGGAAATGAACATCTTAAATACCAAATTTTCACTTAAGAAATTTACCATAAAGTCGATGATATCGCAATATATATGACACAATATCTAAGGTCTCCTCATAGTCATTCCTATTCCTAGAATAAACCAAAATATTTTAAACAAATTTTACAACAAAATAATCAATGTACCTATGGAAGATATGGTATATTAGGTCTATTAAAATCATTTGTGCATTCATTGGACCAAATGCATGACCATATTTTCATATTGACTGTATTAACTCTGAAATATTATCTTTAGAATATCCTCTTCCCTAACTCTTAGTTGGTGGTATCTCAATCATAAACCAATCTTATAGAACCACTTATCTCTCTTCAATTGATCAAATTGATCATCATTTCAAGGAATAGTATATCAATTCTTAATTGTAACTTGGTTCATTATATGATAATCGACACATAATCAGTGTGAACTTTATTATTTATTTACAAAGAGAAATAGATTATCCTAAGGTGATTTTCTTGTTATAATGAAGCCCTTGATTTCTAATTCTTTAATTTGGACCATTAATTATCAGGTTTCTATTTGATCCATTCTATAGGTTTAAAGAAAAATAGAACTAGTTCCCATGAGTAAATTGATAGTAAATTTAATTTCTTTCTAATGTGGTAGCCTTTATAAATCATTTTAAAATATATCAGAGTATTCTTACACTATAATAGGAAGATTCATATTCTCATCTTCATTTGGAGTGCCTAAGTTTTGTTTTAATAATTATCTAGAGATGGTTTTATCCTTTTTTATTATAGGTCTTACTTTTCATGTGTTAACATCCCAAACCCCGTTGAATACTTGAATGATACCTTCAAGGAATATAAAAGTCCCTTTCAAGAATAGTAGTCAATTTGAGCTTTAAATTCTACTGGTAAATCCATTACAATTATCATATCAAAAATATTTATCTCTAGTATCATAAACTCCATAAAAACCACACTGCATCAATGGTAATGGAACATATTGGGAACTTGAATCTTCTACATTCCCACTACATGATATTTTTATTAATATTCATGATATGAGGCATCATATCAATGTCAAATCCAAATTTTATAAATACAAGAGAAGAAATAGAGGAATTTGATGCACCAGTATTAAACAAAACATACATAAGAGTCAAGTTCAAAAGGATGGCACCTCACACCATAGAGGGACATTGATTATTAGACATAATAGTCTACCCAACTTCATATATCTATCAATAAGCCCCTATAAAATATTTATTACTTGAATATTAGGGTGTTTATTGGACCACCAATTTTTTTGGGAGTTATCTCAGTTCACCTGATTATTTGGATGAGAATTATTCTTATAGTATTGTTTTATCTGAGCATTGAAGGATATATACTGAGTTGGTCTATATTTTCTCAACAACTTTGAAGGTATTTTGAAATATTGCGTATGATTCCATTTATTTACACATTTTTGTAACTTCTTTGGTTGTTCATTATAATCATTATTCATGTTATTAAGTGATCCACACTAAAAGAATTTGGGTTCATTGATACAACATGGTGGATAAGATATTGATCCAGTAGACTAGTTCTTTATTTCCCATCTACCCTAGAAGTATCCCTCCCTCTTATTTTTATTTCTTATATTAGAGTTCCTGTCCAAACTTGTATGGGTAAATTTATCCCCTCCACTAGGATTTCCTACTAGATCTGTCTTTCTAACCAGTTCCAGGTTCACTATTTTAATATAATTCATAAGATAAAATAGAACTACTTTAGATCATACATCAATACATATTATTTCCTTAAATATATATCCCTTTAGTGTTTCACTAGATGCTACCTCCGGTGTGAATTGAACCAACTTAATGAATTGAGAAGTATATTCAGTCACTGATATATTTCCTTATTTTATATAAAATAAATCTATCATGTTCACCAGATAGAAAATGTATAGATAAAAAAATTTATTGAATAGATCATTTATCCCTTCCCAAGTAAGTTTATGATCCAACTTTTCTTGAAAAATTAATTCCCACAACTTTAGTGATAAGACTTATGGAATGTACATCCCTATCTTAAATTTAATCTCAACTAGGGTTATAGGGAATTAAAATATTTTATTTGTCCTATTCAGATGAACTTTATATTATTAATTCCTCAAATCACCTTGGAATGTTGGTGGATTATGCTTAAGTAACTCTGATGAGTTACTCATGGAATGAGGTTCCTATTCCCTAGTTCCATTTTCAAAAGTGAGGAACACATGTACAATACTCTAAACAAACTGTTGGTTAACCTGTGGTTTTGGTGGAACCATATTCTTTATTTCACCCTCTCTATGTTTTCTAATTCTCCTCACTGGTGAAATTTTCATTCTAAAAACACATCAATAATTTCTAATAAATTTCATTTTTGATATTTTTATCATATGTTTAATCATGTATATTAAGTAAGGACAGTCATACTATCATTGAATTGGAATCAAATAATCATGTTATAATGTAGTCCTAGTGTGACATCCCTTTACTAATAATTGATACCTAACACTAATCGATTAAACCCTTGATGATGAGTTGACAACATGCCTAAAAGTGTTTTAGAATAATTTTTATACCCAGTCTTCCCAAGTGACTTGAATTTCAGCATAAAAATTTTATATAAATCTTTTTATGATATACATTTCAATTAATGACACATCCTATCTTTTTTCTACCATCCCAAATCAAGTACCAACCAAAATAATATCATTTGTAACATCCTTGACTAACCTATTGGCTCAGGCTGGGTCAGATGTGCTATTGACCTTAGGTGACATTCTCTAGACCCCAAAGGTTGGTAATAAATGTTGAGGTCTTAACAAAATAATAGGAGGGGATTTTTTACCCTTAAATAAACACACACTAACATACAAAAGAACCATGATGAAGATGAACATGTAAACAATGAATGAAAAAACTATATATTTATGTATGATATAATATCAAACAGCTCAAAAGAATCAAAAAAAAATATTAAATTAACAATGTAAACAACATAGAAAGAACGAATAAGAATCCAAAGAATGAAAAGACTCAGGAACTAAGGTGGAACCACTCTATACTCTAAGACATGACCATGCATCAAACCACCATCTCAGAACATCCAGAACAATCAATACAATGTTCCTTATTGATGAGGTCAATATATGTCCCTTTCCTGCATCATAGAAGACAACATTTATATATAAACTGAGGTAAAAATACATGGTTATGAGTATAACAACTTGGTAGGAAATTCCAAGATACTTTTTCATATTTCAATAATACCATAATCATGTAATCTCTTAGTTTTATAAAATAGTAGGAGTATCGAAGGAAGTTTAAAATAATTTATAAAAATATAAACAAATTAGTATATTTTTTCAAATATGTTGAAAATAGAAATAAAGTGATCAAAATAGTTTTCCTAAAATAAACTTTTCCTTTAAAATAATAAAAAAAGTTCATCTAAACATCTGGGAATACCAATTCAATGATTCCGCTCACACACCCATGTATAACCTGAATCTCCCAAAATGATCTTGTGATCTTGGTGACTTCCATCCATGATCCATTCATAATAGTTTATTTAAAACATAAGGCATGGAAATTTCATATATCTACACACACACAAACATGTACATAAACTAGACGTCCTAAAATAGTTGTGTGATCAGGGTGACTTCCATCCATGATCCATTTTCCCAATGCATAATAACACATGCAACATAAACCATACCCAGAACACCCATCAAAACCTCTTTCATTTAAAAAAAGTTTCCATTGTCAAAACCCATAATTTTTAAATTCCTTGTGGTATCACACACATCCCAAAACCAACAACAATAATAACCATGGTATATTATAGTAGAGATTTAGCAAAGTTTTAGAAATAGAATTTTCATTCCAAATATAAAGTAATCATTCAGAGGAATGAGATCTTTATTATTCTTACAAAATGTGGAAGGTGGAAAAAACACCCAACCTTGGATTCATTTGGAACAATGGTTGTTCATAAAATATCATAGATATAACCCCTTCCTTTCATTTCCCTATCAAATCCCATGAGATCCCAATGAAAACTCATCTAATCCCATAGATATGCGTATAAGTACATTGATCTAAGGATTAATTCAAGAAGAAATGAGAGGATCCAATATGGGAAGAAATAAAGGAGTCCTGACCTTGATTTCCATGATCAAACACTCCAAGAATCGATAGAAATAGTGTTCAAATGTTTAATATCATATAAATTCACCTATAGGAAACTTGGAATAGAGATAATAGGTTAAGGGAGGAAATAATGAGGCTTTTTAAAAATATTTTGGGTTTAAAGTCAATTCATATATAATTTTTTTTTCCTCGCAAAGTTAAGCTTCACAGTTTAACATACCATCTGATAACCATGTGAATTATCTATAGCTCAAAGAATTACAAGTTGCACATCCAGCAACATGGTTTTTCCAAACTATGCATCTACAATGCACCAACCCAATGATCCCCAAACACCTTGCACATTTTTCTGTAGATTTGACTGTGAGTTATCATTACTATTCTCAAATCTTACCCCTTCAAAAATGATTCCAAATCCTTTTTAACCCTTCCAGAAACTTCCTAATACCTAACCCTATTAGCCTCCTTATTTTATTGATCCCAAAATCATGCTTCTTATTATATTAATGAGTTTTATGTTTTCCGATAGAATTTTATATTGTAAAACAGATTGGTAAAAATTTGGATAACTATGACTCCCTATTGAAGATGAGCCACATCCAAGAATGACTCAACGTTACAAATGAATCATCATAGAGGTTGATTAAATACCATAAAATCACCCATATTTGTCTATGTCATACCACCAGAATGATTTTTTGTATAAATATGGGAAATTATCTCCTCCAAGTATGAATCACCACCAAGATTGAAAATTTTATACATATAGAAGTACCTTCCACTAGAAATGTCTCACCACCCAAAACTTTCTCACCATTGGAGGATGACACCGCTATATCTGAGTAACTATTGAAAATGATCTTATGTCAAAGTAGAATTTTGGAAATGTTTTGGCATGACTCACCATCTTCTTGAGTCATTTCCAGAGCTTGAGTCACCACAAAAGCCTGAATCACTACCAAAAGCATGACTCATCACCAGATCCTGACACACCACCTATCATGAACCAACTAGGGTTGACCCTAGACCAGTCATATTACTCGGTATGTGGCATAGATTGAAGGGTGTTATCAATCCCCATGGGCAGGAAACTAGTACAAGTCATCAAAACTAAGAAAGTGGGGATTATTTTTTTGGTAAATTAAATACATGAAAATAAATAAAGACTGAAAATAAAAATGAAAAATATTATTGGAAGGAAAATAAAATTTTACATACCTTCATGTGGCTCTATGGGTCACCACTAACCTCAAATAAATGTCGCAGTACGGCTACCAAAACTGAGCAAGGAGTAGCACAAGAATTTAAAAAAAGATAAATTATAATCATGAGTATTAAAGCATAGTATTCTTTCCTGATAAACTATTCTCAATGCACTTTTTTTAAATAAAATAATCATTAATTTTAGTTTTGAACTAAAATATATAAAATATGTTTTGCACACATTTTCCCTTTCAAGAAAAACATGGTCTATTACCCTTATTATTTTAAACTAATTTATTTTCCAAGAATGAAGCATTAACCTTTTAAAAAAGGGATAGAGAAGTGTAAAATAATTTAAAAACATTTTTCCACCAAATTTTGAAAATCATTTTATTCCCTTTTTCAAATAGATGCACCATAAGAAAATGAAAAAGAAATGACCACACAAGGGAAATGGAAAATAAAAAACAATAGAGACCAACCAAACAATGCAACTCATCCAACTTCCATAGATAACTAAGTGCCAAAATATATGGGAAAAAGAAGGAGCTTGTGAATAATCTAGATCATATTATACATGGAACTCATCCGGAAGGCATGACCTACCTAATGAAATCATAACACCCTAATGTTCGATCGTTGCCCTACTTGGCCTAACCAAGGGGCCCAATCCCATAGAAATAATAACAAAATAACCCTATGGTATGGGCCACTAGCCAGTGGGTAATCTAAAGTAGTACAAAAATTTTCCTTTGATAATTCACTCACTATGCTAGGAACCCATGTTCAGACTAAAAAGGGGGTGATCCAACAATGTCAAACAAATATTCAGTCCCAAGCACATTCATTGCACACAATCAACACAGACAACCAACACACACAATGAAGTCACCCTCGATTCACCCCAAGGAACACATCCCTCACCTTTCAAGTATTTTTCCTTAAAGGAGTCCTACATATAAGACCTCCCACAACATACAAAAAAATCAAGTCATATGGACCATCCAAGGAGCGTTTTCAAGATAAAAAGATATAAAAAATGGAAATAGGGCCTCACACAACCATTACAAGCTAAACAATTTATTAAATAACCATACACACACCATTTTTAAAAATGGATACACACTTAAAACCCCATTTAAGAAACCCAAACCACCATTTTAAATCTAAAACACATTTACAAAGGCCAAAGGGTAATTTAATCAAGCACTTGATGTGAAAAATAAAATCAAGTCATTTATTGAAATACATTACATGAGAAAAATTAATCTAATTTAAGACATAAAATTTTACTAAACAATCTCTATCAATAATTAATATAAAATCTAGATATGAAATTCAAGAAATAATGATTCTTAAATTTAAAGGTTAATGCATAGAGATCCTACCTCAAAGGATGGCCAATAAAAATCTTTCTAACTCAATAAGTAGCCCGCTCGCATGCACGCACTTCCATACATATATATATATATATACACTTAAACTGATGCACTTGTTCCCTGCACCATGTGGGAACAAGAACATAGAAGATATATATATATATATCCATACCTGGGAATATCTATGAGCACCGTCGAAACTGACCGTAACTCCCTTCGATAAATCCCCAGGACTCAAAAACACTATAAATCCCTAAAATAAAATTAATCCAAACAAAGAAATAGATATTCCATTCAAAAACCAATTTTAATTTCTGAATATTTACACAAAACCCATCTTTGAATTGTAAGTTCCAAACAGGCCTTCAACTTGATGTGTCCAAAAATATTTCCAAAATATCACAAAATCACCACTTTTTATTTTATAAAGCCAAACAAGCCTTTATCTTTTTCAAACTCACACCAAAACATGTTTTAAAGAAAAATGGGAATATACTAAAAGATTTCATTCCAAAACATTTTAAATAACCATACAAAGAGACTAACAATATTTAGAAAACAAGAACCATTTAAGAAATCAAGGTTTTCATTAAAAGAAAAATTTGGAGCAACATCTTCATTTGAGGGCACATCCATGGGTGCACCTAGTGCACCCATGGATGTGCGAATATCCAATGGCGCGTCGAACCAATAAGGAGAAATTCAAAACCATTTCCAAAAAATCACCATTTTCTTTAAAACAAAATTTTATTTTTCTTTCATTTAGAGAACATAAAACAATTCCCTTAAAACCATAAAACCATTTAAAACACATTTTAACACATTTAGAAAGCTATACCAACAAAAAACCATACAAAACCAACCAAATTCCACAAAAATCATTTACCTCCACACCACAAACAAGGTTAATCACTTCATAACCCCCCCCCCCCCCATTCTACTTTACATAACCATAGAATTTAAAATAAACAATTTTGGTACCCTAACCTTGGAAATTCACACAAACCTCTTACAAAAACATATTTATATTAAATTCTAACAATAGAAAAATATTAATCGCATCAATCCATAAATATAATAGACGTGTGAATAACATTTAAGAATTAATTAAAAACACATAGGTTCCTATGATGATTTCTGGAAAGAGAAAAGTTGGAATCACCTACTTTAATATAGTGTGGATGCAATGACACTTCAGCAAAAGGATGAACATACCCCAAAGACCAATATGCCCACCCTAGAAAATGAGAAAAACACATCAACATGAACCCTTCCAATTGGGGATTGGTCAAAATGAAGAAAAACATTGATGAAGAAATGAGATACCACTATACTATAAGAGGAGAGGGTTTTTGGTGAGGGAAAACACAGTTGTGCTGGAGCAGGGTGAAGGCAAAGTGCATGGGGTTTAGGCCACACCGGAAAACCACCAGATAGGGAGGTTAGGTTTGTCATAGGCACACTGGAAAGGGATTAGGGAACAATGGAGGTCATGCAGTAGTCCGCACCAAGGGAAGGGGTAGTTGCACCTCGAATAGGAGGAGGGGGGTCGCCGTGTGAGAGGGAGAGGGATCAAGGGTTCGCCAAAGCTAGCTGGTTGGACACGCACAGGTCGGGTGCGCCGCTAGTGGAAGGGTGCAGCGGTCAGGATCCGTGGAGGAGGAGGGGTAGTGTTCAGGTGCCAGGGATGATGAGGCACTGTGGTCAAGTGTAGGTCGGTAAAGAGAGGGAGCACTAGAGGACATAGAAAGGGGTTGAGGGTGCTGGAAGTGGTGTGAGGGGAAGAAGTATAAGGGGCGTGATCTGTGGGGAGGATAAAGGGGGGATATGTCCCAAGGGTTTTCTTCCCTAAAAAAAATTATTAAAATAAAAATCAAAATAAAATATTAATAAAATATTAATATCAATTTTTATAATAATAATAGCATCAATATTAATAATAATTATTATTATTATTATAATAATTATTATTATTATTATTATAATCACAAAAATAATAATATTATTATTAAAGATCATAATATTGTTACCATTATTAATTTTAACCATTTTCTAAAACTAAATTTTATTTATTCCATTTCCTTTACCATTCAATTAATTTATTTTTTATTCTAGATACCAGGAAACCACATGGCTCAACTACAATCAAACACACAGTTGAGAAAACTGCATCCAAACTATTCCACCCATCACTTCTCGCTTATAGGGTCACACTTCATGCTTGTCACAAGGTTTTATAAAACACACGCAAGTCGCACGGCATAACTCCCACCCACCCTGGCACTTGTGCAGGAACTACACAGTTATTCGTAACCCTGTGGGATGACCGCGCAACAGTGAAAAAGCATCTCAAACTCAAAATAATATTTAAAGAAATTAAAAATAATAAATCAACCAGGTAGAGGTGTGACAATTCTCCCCACCACAAAACTTTCTCCCCCCATAAATTCTCCAAGAAGATAGTTAATCAAAAATTGATTCCATGCCCAAATGGAAATAGAAGATACAAAGAATTTCTGGGGTGACTATTTCTTCCCCAAGTCACACCTGACCGATATAGATGAATCCAAAACCCAAAAAAGGGGGGGAAAGTAGAGGGTTCTCCCCACCACAAGGATTCTACTAGAACAGAATTTAAAACCCAACTGTGCCACCCATAAGAGGGGGACCCACACGGGAACTCCCAACTGATCTAACCCAACTTCCTTAATGTTAACGGAACAACTTCACCACCTTGTTTTAAACAAGAGGTCTATTACAAGGCAACCCAGCATACTGAAACATGAGAAATAGGTAGATCTCCTAGAATAACTGAAATACCTCTACACAAGGGAAAACAACAACACCGTAAAACCCATGAAAAGAATCCAAACAATATAGAGGACCAAAAAAATCATCCACCCATTTCATAATACCCAAAAATCTCTAAAAAAGTACAGTTGAACCAAAAAAAAATGGACCTGTTCACCCATGATCCAAACACCCTTCAATGGAAATTAACGATTTAGAGATGCCGCACTCAGAATAGACACAGCCACTTGGATTGGAATAAAGCGAGTTCATCACACCACTACAAAAAAGGATGATATTATAACAACAACAACAAAAAAGTATAAACAAGGAAATTTTAGATATTTCAACCCCAAATCTAGAAAAATAACATGAGTCAATGTTTCACTTATCCTTAGCAACTTATGATTGTGTGTGAGCGTCACTTAGAGGCCTGAGGTTGGGGATCTGATGGATGAATCATCTTATGCCTCACAATCATACACTAGCATCCCCCGATCATAACTCCTTCCTCAATGAAACTTCTTACAAAACTTTCCCTGATGAACCAAATGGCCAAAATGACAATGAGGCTTCGGAGGGATACAACCAAATGGATTTGAATGCCTGAACCAGCCATACGAATGGCACATCAGAATGTGTTCTGATGAACTAGAAGCTGAAAATGACGAAAGGGATTCTTCAAAAACAGGTTCCTCTCATACACCTCACTCGCTATATGGGGAACCCTCAAGAATGACGACAGGTGTTGGATTTTCCAAGCACTTTCACTCAGAATTCCAACTCCTTGAAGGGACCAACATAAGCCTTCACCAACCACTGGCTTTATTAACTATAGATATTCTCTTACCTCTTTTTTGCTTCACCTCCTCAGGTATGATCCATTAGATGAATATGGACTTCAACACCTCCCATTTCATCCCAACTCCAACTATGATGAGACATCCACCTCCACTGGTCCAAGGTTGGACCCTCTACTAAACTCAAGATGATACAAACTCTAACAAACTAGGGAGTCCCCAACCACCCAAATACAAGCTCTTCTCCCCTCAAACTACTTCACTGCCCCAAACGAACCCCAAATTCCTCAAAAAATCAACACTCGATAGAACTAGAATTGGGCATGACACATTAATAACTCCTAGGGACATTTCTGGGAGGAATATTCATAACAACATGAAAAACACAATCAAAAATGGTATCAAGCCAAAACTTAATCAAAAGAAACACACTGAGCCATAAAGCCAGCCCATAATCCCAAATATGCTTAAATTTGAACAAAATAAAAACCTCAATACAAGGGTAAAAGGATCATAATCCGAACATATACAAACACAAGAAAAAATCACTTTTCCAAAAACTACCATTTTACTAATATAAAACCATTTGAATAAAAACACATCCATTTTTAAATCAATTTTTTGCATCTCAAAATACACTTTCATTTTTAACATAATTACACTAGAAAAACCAAAATGAAATACAACATACACCAAAATAACTCAGATTGAGGAACTAGTGCTTATGCCTAACCCAAAGACAGGGTAGTGGGCCACATCCCAAGTGAGACATAACACTAGGAGGACCTTAAACTGGGAACCTATACTTTACATGGGTCACTACACCATGTGGGGTCACAGCGTGACACTGATTCTTCTATATTATCATACCTCAATCCCAAACAAATACAAAAGACTCAAAACCAAGACTACCCATAGTAACTTAGGTCTCATCATGAGCAACGGTGATCAGGAACTGATCCTTAACCTACCTCCTGAGCCCCGACAATCCTAATATCCATCTACCAGACACCCCAAATATCAAGGGCCTTCTCTGATACCCATTTTCACGAACCAACTTGGGTTGACCCTAGACCGGTCACTTGATCGGATATGTGGCATGGCCCAAAGGGCATTCCCAATCCCCACGGGCTCACAACTAGTGTTGGTCATCAAAACTAAGCCAGTAGGAATAATTTGGACCATAAATAAAAGATAATAAAATAAATAAAAACTGACAATAAAAATAAAAATTGGCAGTGGAAGGAAAATAAAATTGTGCATACCTTCATGTGATTATACAGGTTACCATTGGCTTCTAACCAATGTTGCATTATAGCAACCAAAACTAAGCAAGGATCATCACCTAAAGCTAAAAACAAAGATAAAATATAGGTGTGGGTATTAAAACATAGTAGGTTATCCCAATAAAATATTCTCAATGTACTTTCATTAAATAAAATAATTATAAATTTCATGTTTGAACTACAATATATAAAAAAAATTCACACATTTTCCCTTTAAAGCAAAACACGGTCCATTGCCCTTCTTATTTTAAAATAATTTGTTTTCCGAGAATAAACCATTAACCTTTTAAAAAAAGTAGCATGGATAAGTGTAAAACATTTTAAAAACCTTTTCAACTAATTTTTAAAAATCATTTTATCACATTTAGCAAAGAGATGCACTATACTCAAAGGAAAAAAACAATTATCACTCAAGGGAAATGTAAAATGACAACCAAGATAGACCAACCAAACAATGCACCTCAATCATATGCAAAAAATTACTAAGTGCCGAAATACATGGGAAAACCTAGGATATCATGTATAATCTAGAACATACTATATATGTGACTCATCCTGAAGGCATTCCCTATCCAATGATTTCATAATGCCCAAACTCTCGACCACCGCCCAACCTGACCTGACAGAGGGGCCCAATCCCATATCAATAATAACTAAATAACCCTATGTTATGGGCCACTAGCTAGTGCGTAATCTAAACTAGTGCTGTAATCATTCACCAATAATTATTTTTCTATGATAGGTTCTCATGTTCAGACTAAAAAGGGGGTGATCCAACAATGTCAAAAAAGTATCCAATCACAAGCACATTCATAACATGAAACCGACACACACAACCAACACACACAACGAAGTCTCCCCCGAGTCACCCCAAGGAACAGGTCCCTCACCTTTCAATTTTTTGATCTCAAAGGATTCCTATGCAGTGGACCTATCACAACGTACAATAAAATCAAGGAATATGGACCCTCCAAAGAGAGTTTTCAAGATAACTAGTTTAACAAAAATGCCAGTAGGGCCTCATACAACCATGACATGATAAAACATTTATTAAAGAACCATACTCACGCCATTTTGAAGATTGGAAACACACTTGGAAACCCATTTAAAAAACTCAAACCACCATTTTATATTTAAAACACATTTACAAAGGCCAAAGGGGCATTTCATCAGGCACTTGATGTGAAAAATGCAATCAAATCATTTATTGCAACACATTACAAGAGAAAAAACCAATCCAATTTAAGAAATCAAGTTTTACTAACAATTATATATCAATAATTAATATAAAAACTAGATGTGAAATGAAAGAAATAATGATTCTTAAATTTAAAGGTTAATTCATGGTGATCCTTCTTCAAAGGATCACCAAGACAAAGATTTATAACTCAAGAAGTAGCCTCATCGCACACACGCACTTCCATATATATATATATATATATATATATATATATATATAAAATGATGAAAATGTTCCCCACTCCATAAGGGAACATTCACATAAAAGATATATATATTTATACATATACATACTTGGGAATGTGTGTGCGTGCCTTCGAAACTGACCACAACTCCCTTCAATAAATCCCCAGGACTCAAAAACACTATAAATCCCTAAAATAAAATTAAGCCAAAAAAATAAATCAAGATATTATTTGAAAACCAACCTTCCTTTATAAAGATTTACACAAAACCCATTTTTTAATTTAATGTTTCAAACAGTCCTTCAACTCGACTTGTCTAAAAACATTTCCAAAATATCACACAAACACCACTTTTTCTTTTACAAAGTCAAATAGGCCTTTACCTTTTTCAAACTCACACCAAAACACATTTCAAATCCAAATAGGCATATTCTTATATATTTCATTTCAAACCATTTTAAAGAACCACACAAAGAGACTAACAATATTTGGAAAACAAGAACCATTTAAGAAATCAAGATTTCGAAGAAAAAAATTTGAAGCACCATCTTCATTTGAGGGAACATCCATGCATGCACCTAGTGCACCCATGGATATTCCAAAATCCAAGGGCACATCAAACCACCAAGGAGGGATTCCAAACCATTTCCACAAAATAACCATCTAATTTAAAACCAATTTAGACCATTCCTTTCATTTAGAGAACATAAAACAATTCCCTTAAAACCATAAAACACTTTACAACCCATTTTAACACATTTAGTAAGCTATACCAACACCAAACCATACACACACAACCAAATTCACCAAAAATTATTTACCGTCACACCACAAAAAAGGTTAATAACTTCATAACCCCCCCCCCAAACACACACACACACACACCCAATTCCACTTTGCAGAACAATAGCATTTAATAAAAACACCCTTGGTACCATAACCTTGGAAATTCTCCCAAACCTCTTGAAAAAAAAAATTAGTAAATTATAACAACACAAAAATGCTAATCTCATAAATCCATTAATATAATTGAGATGTAAATAACATTGAATAATTAATTAAAAAAACACAATTGCCTATGGAGAGTTCTGTAAATGAATAAATTTGGAATTTCCTACCATAATCAAGTGTGGATGCAATGATGCTTGAGCGAAATGATGAACATACCTCAAAGACCAATCTTCCCACCCTAGACAATGAAAAAAATGCATCAACACAATCCCCAATAATTGTGGTTTGGTTAAAATGATGAAAAACACCAAAAAATAAATGAGATACCACCAGACCAAAAGAGAAGAGGGATGCCGGTGAGGGGAAACACAGACATGCTGGAGCAGGGCGGAGGTGGTGCACATGGGGTTTGGGCTACATAGGATAGTCGTTGGACAGGGGGTTCGGGTTTGCACTAGGCGTGTCGGGAAGGGAGCAGGGTGTGCTAGAGGTTGTGTGGCCGGCCGTACCAAGGAGAGTTTGGGTGTTGCAAATCGAACAAGAGTAGGAGAGTGGGGGCCGCCCCATGAGAGGGAGAGGGAGTAGGGGGATTTTTTGAAGTCGTTCAGATGCACATAGGTCGGGTGCACCGCCAGTGGAAGGGTGCGGTGGTTGGGAACTAGGGAGGAGGAGGTGTGGTGGTCAAGCACCGAGGAGGATGAGGTGTGTAGGATGGGTTTAGGGAAATAATGAGAGGGAGCATCGAAGGATGGATCAAAGGGGTGAGAGAACTGGAGGTGGTGTGAGGGGAAGAAGACCAGGGGTGCGATCCATGGAGAGGAGGAAGGGGTGATTCCCCTAGGGTTTTCTCCCCTAAAAAATAGTTAAAATAAAATCAAAATAAAAACTTAATAAAAAAATTAATATCAATTTTGATAATAATAATAATAGCATAAATATTAATAAAATAAAAAATCTATAATAATCCTCATCATCATCATAGTCATAATAATAATAATAATAATAATAATAATAAGAATAATAATAATCACAATAAAAATAATATTGTTATTGTTATTATAAATAATAATATTATTACTATTATTATTATTAAGCATTTTCTAAAACTCTATTTTATTTAATATATCTTTCTTTATTCCATTTTCTTTACAATTAAATTAATTTATTTGTTTATTTTGGATACCGGGAAGTCACGCAGTTCTCTTACAATAAAAAACGTGGTTGAGAAAACCACATCCAAAACATGCCAGCTCGCACTTCCCTCTTAAAGGTTCAAGCTGTGCTCTTGTCTTGTGGTTTTATAAACTGGATGCAAGTTGTGTCCACAACTCTGACCCACCAGGGCATCTTCACGGGCACCACACAATTACTCCTAACCGTGCGGGCTAACGGCGCAATAGTGAAAAAGTGTCTGAAAAACAAAATAATAATTAGAGCAATTAAAAATAATAAGTCAACTAGGTCGAGGTGTGACACTGCCATCCCCAAGTCACCTCCATAAGTTCTCAATGTTCAAAAGACTCACCGCCAATTTTTCTATTAATTTTGAATTAAATATAGCTAATTGATATTTTATTGAATTCAATGTGTTTGATTATTTTAATTTTTATTTCTTAACCACTTGTAGAAAACATTAAAGAACATGTCAGATCTCAGTATGAGGAGTAGATCCTAAAGATGATTCTTCAAATAGATATGCCTACTATTAAAAGAAGCAGCAAACTCCCTCATGTGTATATACGTGTGTGAATGAGAACTGAATCAAGACACAAACAGACACTTAGGGAACTAGTGATGAAAATTGAAATATCAAAATAATATTTATGTGACTTATATGAAATGTATTTACCACTGAATAAGTGTATCTTCATGATCATTTAGTTCCTTCCTACAGTCAGTAAAAAAGAGTTTGTGACATGTATTCTACTGTAAATTTTAGAAATATGACTAGATTTGTATATCAAACTACTCTATAGAAGTCACGAACTGGAAATCCTATCAGACAGAGAAACATCATTATTTATAAACCTTTACTTTCTCTATTATTTTACTTTCTTTAAATTATGATTAGTGTGTGTCTTACTCTATTTTTATTCACACGCTATATCTCTTGTACCTAGATTAGAAGATACCGGATTTCTTCTCAAATTATATTTATTATTTTATTCCCACAGTATTGTGGAATATTTCCTTGCATATCCTAGGCTTATTTTATTCCCCCAGGTGTTTCTGAAGAGTTCCATGTGTGGAATGTCCATCTCTGTTGTTGCATACTCGATCCAGGTTTTGGATCATAGATTATATTATATAATATTCTTAGTAGTGTTTGATTTCTAAGTGGAGAGGATTAGGTCTCGTCTTGAGACTGGATATCTTGTATTTTGTTTCATTGTGCATTTTATTTTGTTTTTTCAGTTTTGTTTCTATGATTTAAAACTAAATATTTCTTAAATTATAAACAAAATCAATACTCTGATAGGTAGTCTTAATTAGTGTTTATATAATATTTTTATTTAGTATATTGATTTCAAAAGTTAAAGTGGTTTTCAAAATTGTTTTACCTGAGACTTAATCAATCTTTTGAGAAATCCTTTAAATGATCAAAACTTATATCAATATGATATTTTGGATAAATTGGATATTGTAAATTAATTATCAGAATTTATTTAAACCAATTTTTTATATAAATTTTATTGGTTACTTAATTCACCCACCCCCCCCCCCCCCCAAGATACTCACTTGGACCAACATTTGGTATCAGAGCATTTCAAAATAATTTTCAACTGTGATTTTAGTTTTATTTCAAATATCATAAATCTATTTCATTTATAAATTTATTTCATTAAATTGATAATAGATAGGAAGGTTTTTCTACTAACAAAACTCCTTTATTTAATAGTATCAATGAATCTAAATGTAAGATAAAGATGAAAATGCATATATAAAGCATGGGTTTCAAAATTTAGAATGTTATTTAGAATAATTGTGAGTTTCCTAAGACAGAGTTAATTACTTGGGATGATGTTACTAAGCTTTCTATAGTAATAATTATAAAGATATGAATTACCTTTATTGATCCTTAAGAGATAAGGAATTCAATAGAATATGTTCTAGTAAAAATACCTATGAAATTCGGGATACTTTAGCAATTTCACATGAAGGAACCACTAAAGTTAAAGAAATGAGGTTGTACACCTACAAGATTAAATATGATACTTTTAAGATTAAACATGATGAGATAATTTTTTATATGTATCTCAGGTTCAAATAAATATTTAATACCATGATCTCTTTGGGAAATCCAGTATCTAACAATGATCATATTATTAGACTTCTCAAATTCCCTTCTAAATTATTGAGGGGACATCTGTGTCAATAATAGAATCCTATGATATCAGAAAACTACAAATTAAGGAATTAATTGGTAAATTGATGATGTATAATGAATAACTTTAAGTCAACAGAGAAGAATATTATGAGTTGAAAAGAAAATTTGTTGCTTTCAAGACTAGTTCATCCAAACAGAAATACAAAGAAAATATACAATATGAAATATCTAGTGATAATGAATCACCATCTAATAGTGATGAGGAGATGGCCCATCTGGCCAGAAGATTTAAAAATTTATAGAAGAAGAATAAATTCTTTAGGAATCTTATATTTAAAGGAAAATATGATGGTAAAGGAAACTATAAGAAGGATTGGAAAAAGGATGACAACTCAAATGAAATTACCTGCTATGAATACAAGAGAAAAGGAAATGTTAAGGAAGACTATCCTAAGATAAAATATAATAATAAGTATGAGTATAAGGAAAAAAATATAAGAAATCCATGAAAACCTCATGAAGTTCCTCTTAGGATAGCTCTAGTGACTCTGAATCAACTTTTAAAGAAATGTATGATCGATCCAACATGTTCTTCATGAAAAATGTTTCTAAGGTACCTAATATATCATTTATACTTAACTCCAGTCACTCTGAAAATAAAAATGAGGACAACATATCTAAAGAATAAATTTTTTAGTACTTTGACATGATTTAGGACACTTTTAATGAACACAAAGACAAAGATAAAGTTCTAAAGAAACAATATGTTATATCTTCCAGTATTAAAACTAATCTTACTATAGAGAAAGAAAAAAATACTAGGTTGTTAAAGTAGAATACTTAACTTAAATTTTATAATAAAAAACTAATGTTATTAATTTATGAATAACTTGTTCTCAACTCTATTTAGTTATTTTCAAGTAAAAGTTCATAATTTTTGTGAAATACCCATGTTTTAATTCAAAATATAATTTTCAGTCATTATTTAAATTAATCCAAATTTGAGTTAGTTTACTATTGTAATTATAACTCTCACCATACTTATCAAAATTGTGTGATTCATTTTTTTTGTTTTAAATTTAATTTCCTACAAATAATTCAACTAGATCTTGGGAAAAACTTTTATCTAAAGGTTCATATAGACTACACAAGAAGCACCACAAAATATGTGATGAAAACTGGACCATCCATGAAGATATAATTTATGGGCTCAATCTAGAAGCAAAAATTTTATAAAACTCAATAATATTTTCTTGAATTTCCAAAAACAACTTGGATAAAAATTTCAATTCCAAAATTTACAAACAATTGGGGCTCAGTCCATTCTTTGAAGTCTAGTCCACAATTCTATCTAGGAATTACAAACATCCCATGTTTCTTGATTTTTATCCCAATACAATTGACAAATTGAGTTGGAATTTTGTGGTGTGAAAAAAAGTATTTAGTATATCAACTTTTTATAATAAATGGATCATATTTGAGGGAATATTCTAGCTCAAAACCACATTAAAATTGTAAGCTTTAAAAAATTATCGATTAAAATTGACAACAGAACATTGTTTAACAAAACATTCATAACATTGGATAAAAAATTCAAATGGAGTTATAATTTAGAGGTTTAACCTTCCATATACATATTTAAAACTTTTAATAATAATATTTCTTTATATTAAGCTATATTAATTGTTAAATTGGTGATCCAACGTGAGGTATAATTGGACAAAAAAATAGTCTAGTTCCTTTGGATATAAATAGATACACATTCTCACCTTGAAATGAATTTTCATTTTAGATCATAGGATGATAGGTTGGCATGAACATAGCCTTGGAAAATTACTATGAGGACCTACCAAACTCAATTTTTGACTTGAGATACCATTCCTCCATGCTTTCTTTTCATGTATTTCAAGTGTTTTCAATTGTAATTGTGTGAGTTTGTTTACATTCGTAATTTCTAATTATCATCCACACTATATTATGTGATATTAATGTTCTTAAAATTTATTAAATCAAGTTGAAAATAAATCCCTTATTTTTATTTCTCATTCAATCAAAAGTTCATGTTTAATTTATCTTCACTATTTTTTTTTTGTGTTCAGTACACTACTCTTATCTTGTCCATTCATTTTTATTCACTTGTTAACTCATCACTCTAAACAACATAAACCATATTCATAACCATCTCAATATTTTAGGAAATATACCATATTTATGAGTTGAAATTTGTGTATTTTAAGTGATTGAGATATTTTTCTTGATTGATATTCTTTAAATTTCTATTGTGTATGTTGAACATAAAATTTCATGGATTAATGACATGTTTTGTTTGAAATATTAATTACATTGATTATTAGAACCAAAATTAAAATTGGTTTCATGAAATATTTAACCTTCCATCAACAAGAATTTATTGATATCAGTTCCCTAGTTGAAGCTTGGATTAATGCTAAAACATTTGGGAATTATGATAAAAAACATCTTGTGAAGTCGGTGTTAATTTGATAAAATATATATTAAATATAAAAGATATCAAAAGATTAACACCATAATTAAGGAAACACCCCAATGATTATTAAATTCTTAATCCAAATACACAAATCATTCATTTAATATAATATCTACAAAGAACCCCCCCCCCCTACACAAACACACACACACTAAAAAGACAAATAAATCCCAAATAATAAAATATAAAAGTTGTAGCATCATTGAGGATTAAAATTTAGTTCTTCTATACAAATTATCAGAGAATCAAAAATTTTAACGGTCGATAGGTGAAAATTGGTCATGCTTCAAATGGAGCTATTTCTGGGGATATTGAATCTAATAGTCAATATTTTTTAAACAAATTCAAAAAAAATAAACCAAATAAAAATTTCTGAAAAAGAAAACACAAAAAAACTCCCTCCCATAAAAATCAGAAATTGGAAAAAAAGAAAAACCCACCTTTTTCATCCTTCCAAATTTTCTCTAAATACCTCGTTGCCTCCCAAAAAAATCCATCAAATCTGTTTGGCTCAAAACTCAATCAAACTCTTCATCAAATTTTTTAGGGACATTATGGGTAGTCAAATCACCCAAGACCCATTAATTTCCATTTCAATTGACCTAGATATGGCCAATCCCATAAAATAAACCCTTAAAGAGGTTTTTTCCCTAATATGAATTACCAACCCATTGGTATTCAATATAAAAATATTGAGGCTTATTTCAAACTCAAATTAGGTTTGATTCATCTTATACCTCATTTCCATGGTCCAACTAGTGGGGATCCTCATCTTCACCTAAAATATTTCCAGGTGGTATTCTCTACCATGAATCCTCAACGGGTTTCTAAAGAACAAAAAAAACATCATGCATTCCCTTTTTCCCTAGATGACTCTGTCAATTTGTGGCTATACTACCCCTCTCATGGTTCCATAAACTCTTGGATTGGCATGAAGAGTCCCTTTCTTCACGTGGTGGTGATATTATTGACAAAATCTTGTATTTTCATGAGATCACATGAGAAATATGGCAAAAAACATGCAGAAATTTTGTACTCAAGCACATTATCAAGTCAAATAATTCCAAGAGAATCAATCCATAGAGCCCAAAAAGATGACTAAGAGTATGACTGAACTTAAAAGTCTTGTGAGACAACTATATTTGGCTTCCAAAGACCCAAACTCATCTTCTCCCCAATCTCTATTCACTAGATTTATCAAAAATTATGTAATATTCATCCCACCAACTCAACCAACTAACACATGTCCATAGATTTAAGATGATTCATCTGAGTCTTCTAGTCCAGTGGAGCTCAATGCAACATATGTTCAGTGGAACACCATCCCTCAAAAATCAAGTCATTTAATTATAAACTCTACCCAATCCCACTATATTCCCTTATCTTCAACTTATAAACTAGGCTTGATGTATGGTAATCATGTCTCTCATCCCCCTTAGTTCCCTCCTAAAAATCCAAACCAATTCCTATATGGTCAAGGTGGTGGTAATTTCCAAAAAACTTATCCTTATATTTCTAAACCTAAAAGGATAAATCCTCATCTTGTTCCTATTGTAGTTCACTATCATAATGGCCCTTCCCAATTCCCAATCCAATACATGAACTTTCCCAAGAACCCAAATCAAGGTAATCCCAATATAGGACATGCATCTTCTTCTAAGAATCTATAGGAAAGTTTTGGGGAAGATCTTTCCTCATTCTCTCATTCTAGTATTAAAACCCTTGAAACCCAAATTGGTCAACTTGCATCCCACATTATCAAACATCAACAATCCAATTATTCCAAAACTTCTAGATCAACCATTTCCCAAACTTAAGGGTAATATAAGTCAAATTTCACATAGATCTGGAAATAAACTTTCTATGCCTCATGATAAATCCTATAAATACCCTTTAAATTTTAAGATATAAAAAAAAGGAAAAAAGTCTATAAAGGGAATCTAAAGCCACTCCATCACCTCATTCCATCCCTCTAAAAAATTATTCCTTTTCCTCAAGATGTCACTAATAAAAAGAACCCCTTTGAACCTAATTTTGAGATGATCTACATGTTTATTAATGTTGAAGTCAAAATTCCCCTATTACATACCATCATAAAATCCCTAAGTATGAAAAATTTCTTAAGTAATTGTGCACCCAAAATAGAAAACATAAGGCCATTAAAAATATTTCAAGCCAATAGTCCATACCCATGAAGTAAAAAGATTCATGTACCTTTACAGTTCCATGCCAAATAAAGAGTTCCAACTTCGATGATGCACTCATTGACCTAGGAACCCAAATAAATTTTTTTCCCAAATCCATATTCTCCAACCTTGGTCTAGGTCCCTTTCACCCAATGGGTGTTGTCTTCTAATTATCCAATTTAAGCACTGCCTGTCTTGATGGAATAATCAAGGATGTCTTTGTCCATGTAAATGATCTCATCTTCCCATCTGATTTTTATGTCCTAAAAATGGAAGGTGATAAAAATTATTTCCAATATTCTTTGATTTTAGGAATAATTTTCCTCATGACATCTGGATCTAAAATTTATGTCTATGTCGGCATCTTATCCAAGGAATTTTGTGACTAGCTGGTCAGGGTCAATATTTTTCAATTCATGCGATAGCCATTAGATAATCATTTTTCATTCTCAATTTATGAATTTAAAAGTCTCTATGAGAGTGTTTTGAACCCTGATCCATTATGTTCTTCCTAATATAATGGTATTAGAGTTTTTTAATTTTTCATCATCATTAACCAATTCATAAATGGAGAAGTTTATGTTAGCATTACACATGTAAACTCCATCAATCTAAAGGGCCTTGAAAAATATTTAGAATTACATCTCACCTCTAATATACACTAGGAAAATAATGAGTAAAATAAACAACCATGTTCATTTTTTATTCAAATCATATTATCTAACATCCATCATCCCTATCCATGATTATAAAAATCCTCTTATAAGTCAAGTGAACCTAGAACCAATGAGTTTATCATATCCCAATGGTAGTGAAGTTCATGAGATTTATTCCCTTAATAATAAAGTGATCATTGGTGTGATTTAAATTAACCATTATTTGGAAACAAAACATTTATATTAATGATCTGGAAGAAGAAACTCAATCTCATATCCCCTCTGATACTCATTACTCCACATTGGAAAGTAATGAAATAAATTTTTTAAAAACAATTGGGATCTCATACACTAATTTCTCATTATCTGAACCTTACATAAATTCACCATCAGAACTGAAAAATTTTCATAAATTTATAAGGATATAAAAACTTCACACCTTTTATAACATCATTCCTAAAGTTGGAGACCAAATGGAGTGTACCCACATTCTATTTAAACCCCCATTAAAATGAAATCACAATAACAAGGAAGGGAAGAAATTATCTAATGAACAATCTGGCCTCCCATAGAAGAAGTTTTTCTAGAATCACACTGGAGTTGAGAAAATATGGTGGCCTCCATCAAACTATGGGTAGTACACTATAACATTATAGTTGTAGACAAAATAAATTAAACAATTTTTAGGATGAAACCAATGTTTTTTTTCTTTAATGAAATTTTAATTTCTTTTTTTTTATGAAATGAATAATGATTTTTGTTTTTAATTCTATTTTAGGTATTGGGAAATTTTAAAAGAATCCCCAGAGAGGAAACATTCCCTAGAATGTACATTGACTTCCACCAACCCAAAACTAGATGGAGATGATGATCCACTAAATCTAAACTAAGGGGAACCTCTTTCCCTTTAACTTCATCTCCCTCTATTCATCTCTCTATTTATCTTCTTCTTATTCTTCTTATTCTTCCTATATAATTCCCATTTTTTACCTATTTTTTAATCAAACCCTTTTTCCACTTTCCATTTTTTGTGTATTTTAAAAAAAAAGAGTAATAATTACTCAGGATTAAATTTTGAAATTTTATACAATATTTTTGGGGAGTTAAATGACTTATTTTCATATCAAAAAATTTCTATTTTCATCATAAATTTGGATAAAGAATTTTTTATCAACATTAATAAATTTTGAATGCTCAATTATTTATTTGGAAAATGATTCTTCTCAAATTTTGAGGAATAATGTTATATTTCTGGCTAAGGTCTCCTATGGTTATCTTTTTCTATTGTGTTTTTTCACCCCCTATTTTGATTATTGAGTTTTTGATCCTTAGATTTCTATTTTCTACTTTGGTGTACATTAATATGATAGAGTTTTTTCCTGACCCACATGTAAATCACAATATCCAATAAGCCTCCCCTTACCCTTACATTGATCTTCCCTTTAAAATAAACTTCAATCTTATGAAAACTCTTTTTTATATATCCAAATTACAAGCCCAAAACCTTTTCCCACCCAACATTACATGGATTTACATTGAATAATATATTTAAATTTTAGTGTGTGGGGAATGGATTTCATTTTGGGTATAATTTCTTTGATTTTCAATCTGTAATCAAATTCTTGAGGGAAAGCATCCATTTAAGTGTGGGGGAGAGGTTATCATTCAGTGATTTTTTGGAATGTTTTTATGTTTATGACATGTTATACAAATGATATTGAAAAGTGTTCAAAAAAATATATAAAAAAATGAATAAAATGGGTTGTGTCTTGGACGAGTCAAAAATCACTCTTAATTAACCTTTTATATTATTGTAAGTATTAAAATTAGTGTTGTGAGGAGATCAAACATGATTTTGGAGATGACTGTGCGAATTTTTTCAATCTCAAATTTCAAAAAATATATATAAAAAAGGAAAAAAAGAACATGTGAATCATATTTTCTAATGTCATATGGAGAAGTTTGGTGTTTTGTACATATTTAATCATATCCCCTTAAAAATTTTCCATTTATTTTATAACTTAAACAATTCACGCCATTGTAAATATGTGTTTCCATTTCCTTCCTGGTCTCCTTTCACAAAAATTGCGCATTTATTTTTCTATGTTGAGTTTTTACCCCTATTTTCTTGTGTTTTGGACATTATATTCATATTTTCCCATAGGCACTGAAAAACCCCTAAAATAAATATTTATTCTTTTTCACTTTAGGATATGGAATGGAAGTTGAGATATCTTACAAACTCTATGATTTTAACTTTTTCTTAGTAGATGAGTGATCCTCTAAAAAATTATTATCTTAAGAGGAGTGAGTTGTGAGTGCCAATATTTTCCATTTCAAATTTTGATCATGAAAAATGAATTGTTTTTTAAACATTATTTTTTAAAATATTTGTGCTGGAATTCATTATGGATGGGTGAACTAGTATATACCCTCTAATTCGAGAAAAAAAATTAATATTTTCTAGTGAGTAAAAATGATTTAGTTATGTTTTTATATTTTTTATACATAAGGATATTCACAAGACTAAGTATGGGGTATTTGATGTTATTAACTTATGAATAAATTATTGTCTACTCCCTTTAGTTATTTTCAAGTAAAAGTGCATAGTTTTTGTGAACATGTTTTAATAATAAATCGAATTTTTCAGAATTATTTGAATTAATCCAAATTCAATTTATATTAATGTTTTAATTATAACTATCAATATATTTATCAAAATAATTTATTATTTTATAGTAGGGTTCATAATTCAATTTACTAAAAATCATTTAACTATACATTGGTCCCATTCTTCTATCTGAAGGGTTATATGGACTATAAAAGAAGTACCACCAAATCTATGATAGAAATTGGACCAGCCAGCAAAATATAATTTATGGGCTTAATCCAAAAGACCAAATTTTATGAAACTCTAGAATATTTTCTTAAATAACCACAAAAAAACTTGGTTAAAAATTTTAATGCCCAAATTTACAAAAAAGGGTCCCAAATAAGGCTTTGAAGTCCAACCCACAATTCTATCGGTGAATTAAAAACATTCTAACTTTCTTGAATTTTCTCCCAATAAAATAGACAAATTGTGATGTAATTTTGTTGTTTGAAAGAAAAGATTTTGTATATCAAATTTTTAGAATAAATGGTTCGGATTTGAGGGCATCTTCCTTTTTAAAAACTTATTCACATTGTGACCATTGAAAAGGTATGGATAAAAAAGGATATAAGAACATTGTTTAAAAAATAATAACATTAGATAAAAAAATTCCAATGGAAGAAAAATTTGTAGGGTAAACTATAAAAATACATATATACAACTTTTAAGAATAATATTTCCCTAGATTAAGATTTATGAATTAATAAATTTTCAATCCAACATGAGAAAAAAATTTAGATTGAAAACAATCCACTCCCATTGGCTATAAATAGATACTATTTCTTACTTGGAAAGGACTTGAAATTTCATATCTTTTAAGGATAGTTTGGAATGACCATAGCCTTTCCAAAGGCCTGGGAGTACCTTCCAAACTCCTGTTTCTAATTGAGATACCATTCCTCCATGATTTATTTTCATGTATTTCAGGTTTTTTCAATTGTAATCTTGTAAGTTTGTTATCATTTAGATTTAATATTAAAGAATATTTATTTATCTTAATTTATAATTCTCATAGACCCTCTATAGTGTAATGTAAAATTTCTTAAAATTCTTTACATCAAGTTGAAAATTATTCCCTTGTTTCACTTTCTCATTCAATCGAAATTCCATGTTTAATTCTCTTCATCATTTGTGTGTGTGTTTGGCACACTCCTCTTATCATGTACCATTATATTTTTCTATTTTTAACTTATCAACCTAAAAACATAAACCTGATTAATATTTATCTCAATATATTAGTAAATCTACCATTATGGTGAGTCATAATTGGTGGATGTTAGGTGATTTAGATGTTTTTCTTGATCACTGTTCTTTAAATTGATATTGTGTCTGTTTAACTTAAAATTTCATGGATTAATGGAATATTTGGTTTAATATGTGTATTACATGGACTATTGGGACCATAAATTAAATTGGTTTCATGATATATTAAACCTTATATCAATAATAATCAATTGAGATCATTACCCTATTTAAGGCTTGGATTAAATCCAAAACATTTTGGAATTCTGATAAAAAATAATCTTGTGAAATGGGTGTTAATTTAATGAAATATATATAAAACCTTAAGGATGTCACAATCTTAATTCCCTAATGATTAAGTCACCAAAATAATTATTAAATTGTCATACCAAATACATAAATCATTCATTTTTACATAATCTCTACAAACACCCCCCCTCCCTACCCCCAAATCAAAAGACAAATAAATAAAAAATATTCAACACTAAAATTTGTACCATCATTTCGGATTCGACCCGAGTGCCACTATACACATTACCATAGCATCGGAACTTTTAATGGTCTATAGGAGACAGTCAAAGACACTTCAACAACTGAATAAGGATTTCGAAAATTTTAGCAATGTACGAGAAAAACATAAAAAGATTCTAGGTAAACAGATTACTCGAGTGTATGTTATAGGTCTATGATACCAACCTATATAGAAAATAATAGTTAAGAGAACATTTATACCTAAATATAAATCTAAAATCTCTACTACCATTTATTATTCTAGAGTACCAAACAAAGTTTTTATTTCAAAAATATTAAAAGATACTTGCAGGAAACTCATTAAGAAAATGTGGGTTCCTAAAGCTTTAATTTCTATCACATCTGGACCTAATAAAATCTGGTTACCAAAGTAATTATAAGTATAAACATGTTTTTTAGGAAAAATGCTTGAAGATATTTTGTAGTATTCTATGGTAATTTCATAGTGTATTTTCCAAGAATATGATAGTAGACTACTCTAGCATCAAGAACCTCATAATAGTTGGTGGTAGTTATGCCACCTTTGGTGATAATGCTAAAGGGAAGATCATTTTCCTTATCCAAATCGGTAACACCAATTATATTTTAATTTCAAAATTAATTTTTTTTTATGGTTTTAAGTATAAAATTCTTAGAATCTTAGAATTATGTGATTATTATTTTCATGTTAAGCTTGAAAACAATTCTTGTAATTTTTTTTAATTCTAAAAATGATTTAATATATACTACTTTAAGGAATGAGAATGTTTATGTTGATAATATTTATTATTTTATTTCTCCATATTTTTATTGATTAAGTGACTTTAATAAATAATCTTGGATTTGGTATAGGAGACTAGGCCACTATAATATTTACTCACTTAGGAAGCTTAATAAGAAAGGGTTAGTCAGGGATCTACCCAAACTTAAGTTCCCAAATGACAAAGTCTATAACCCCTAACAAAAAGGGAAACAGACCAAGATTTATTTTAAATCAAAGAAAGATATTTAAACTTATCTACCTATTAAGTTTGTTCATATAGTTTTATTTGGACCATCTATTGTTTTTAGTCTAAATAGGAAGCACTATGTTTATGTTCTAGTAGATGAATTTTCTAGGTATACTTGGGTATTATTTTTAGCTCACAAGAGTGAAGCCAATTTTTATTTTTCCATGTATGAAAGATCTGTAGAAAACATAAGTTGAATTAGAATTAAGAACATAATAAGTGATCATATTCGTGAGTTTAAAGATTAATACATTGAATCTCTTTTATAAAAAAATGTCTATAGTCATAACTTATCGGATACTAGGACCTCCTAGAAGAATGGAGTTGTAGAAAGAAGGAATTGAACCCTTCATGGTTATCCTGGACTATTCTTAATTAACATGATTTACCTATCTAATTATGGGTAGAGGCTATGAATACAACCTGCTATATAATCAAAAGAGTTTTAATTACAAATTTCTTGAAAAAGACCCCTTATGAGATTTGGTATAGTAGGAATAGTAACTTTAATTAATTTAAAGTTTTTGGATACAAAGTATTTACTATTAAAGCTAAGGATAATCTTTAAAATTTTGCATCCAAAAGTGGTGAAGGAATTTTCCTTGGTTATTCTACCTCTATTAAATTGTATAGAGTTTATAAAAAATTATTGAGGTTATGGAAAAGTCTATTTATATAAAATTTAATGATACATATCTACATGAGCCTAGTAACTCTTTAGAAAACCTTGAGGTTGATTTATCCACTTTGAAATTATATTCCAAACCTTTTGATTCTGCTGAAAAGAAAGCAGAAAAATCATCCAGTTCTGAGGAAATTCTAGATCTTGAATCTGAACATATAGAGAATCCTAAGGTGGCCATCCATTCTTTTTTTGGAGTTTTTAGGACCATTAAGTACCATCCATTATATATTTTAGTTAGAGACATAGATAGAGGTACAAAAACTAGATCTTCTCTAATAAATCTATTTGAACAACTAGCATTCTTGTCCAATCTTGAACCAAAGAACATCAATGATGAAATTAATGATGAATTCTAGGTAATAACTATGTAGTAATAACTACATCAATTTGAAAGAAATAAATAATGATAATTTTTTGATAAACCCAAATACACCTTAACTATAGACACTAAATGGGTGTTTAGAAGCATGTTTTATACATATTTTACTATAGTAAGAAATAAGGCTGGACTGGTTGCCCAAGGATATAGTCAAGAAGAGGGTAAAGGCTATGAAGAAAACTTTTCACCTGTAACCAAAATTGGATCCATTAGAATACTTCTAGCCTATGAATATAATATATATTTTAAAATTTATCAAATTTATGTCAAGATTTCATTATTAAATGTCTATATAGTTGAGTGTTTTTGTTGAAAAACCCCTAGACTTAAAAATCCCCATTTTCCAAATCATGTTTTTAAATTAATAAAGGCTTTATATGGTTTGAAACAAGCTCCTAGATCTAGGTATGATAAACATGGCTCTTTTCTTATTTCAAAAGGATTTTCAAAAGTTATAGCTGATCCTACCCTTTTTAAAAAATGAATTTCAAAAGATATTTTAGGTATAAAAATTTTTGTAGTTGGTGTAATTTTTGGATCCTCCGGAAATTATTTATGTAGTGATTTCTAAAAAATGTTTCAAAATGAATTTGAAATGAGTTTAATGAGGGAACTGAAATTATTTCTAGGTTTTGAGATCATTCAAAATAAATAAGGGATTATTTTAAATCAAGGTAAATATAATAAGTATATTTTAAAACGTTTTGGTCTAGATAGTACTAAGAGTTTTAATAATCCTATGATTACCACCTGTAACTTTGATCTATATGAAGCTGGGAAACCAGTGGATCAAACCAATTACAGATCTATGATTGGAATTCTTCTCTACATAACTACTATCCAACCTGATATTACGTTTATTGTGCTCAGGTGTTCTCATTTTCAATCAAGAATAAAAGAGTCACACTTGGTTACTATAAAAAAAACTCAAATACCTCAAGTATACTACCAATTTTGGACTATTTTACCTAAAACTACTACAAAACAAGGTTTATCCAGCACTGGGGATTTAATAGCGCTAGCTAAAAGTGTTCTTAAAAACCCCCTTTACCAGCATTAGAAAAATCTCTATTAAAGGTTGTCTTTAACAGTGCTAAAAAAATCACTGTTAAAGGGGATAATTTATCGAAACTTGTAAAAAAGTTCTCATAAAGGCTCCCCTTTATCAATGTTAGTAAAGAAGTGCTAATAAAGGGGGCCTTTATCAACACTAAAAAACACTGATAAAGGGGGGCCTTTATGATCACTTTTAAAAAAGCATTGATAAAGGTGGTTCTTTATAAGCACTTGTAAAAAATTGTTGATAAAGGGGGGGTTATTAGTTCTTTTTTAGAAGTGATGATAAAGACCCCCATTTATCAGTGCTTTTTTACTAGAACTTATAAAGGGTGTGTTTCAAAAAAAATATTTCATTAAAAATAATTTTTTAATATATAAATATATTTATATTGATACAAATATAATATATATTTTTTAAATATGTTTTAGATAATGAAAAATAGGAATTTACACAAAATATATAAGATATTTAGTAAAAATGGAATATAAAATAATTAAAAAATAATAATTAATAATTTGATAATTATTATTGATTAATATTCATTTACTAATAATTTGAGGATAAAAAATCAAAAAAAAATCTAAAATAAGTTGAAACCGTAACTCGAACATCAAATGGCCATAAAATTTGATCCAGGTGTCCATTAGTGTCACGACCCGTCCTCGGGGCCCGTGCCGTGACTACCCCAAGCCCACCTTCCATAGGCCAGGGGCTGGCGACTAGCACCAAATGCGTAAAACCCGATAACTAGGAAGGCATTGCCTTGATAAAAGTAAACAAAACACCACAGAGTACAAGAGGAAGTAAAACACTAAGTACAAAAGAAAGTGCTGAAAAGTAAATGGGCCAGAATACAAACCCAACTGAAAGTGCGGCTACAACAGAATGAAATTACAACAGAAAAAGACTAACAGCTGGAAGAAAGGAAGAAGCTCCTGGGTCGTCCTCCTCAGATCCTACCTGAAGGGTAGGTACAGATGGCGCATCTCCTGGATCGTCCACCACGGATCCTACCTGAAGGGTAGGTACAGATAGCCTCCACAATGCTCTCGCCCGTCAACCTCCTCCGTGTGTCATCTCATCGTGAAATCCACCTCCGGATACTGACTCATCGTGTGGTCCACCTCTGGGTACCGTCTAGTCCTCGAACACTCGGCCTCTGTCAGCTCTGCCCGTCGTCTGCAACCAACACAACGAGGTGCGGGCATAGCCCATGCAGGGGTGAGTATAACGATACTCAGTAGGGACCCCGAGACCCTCAAGGTCTCACTAAAACCAACAAGGATAACCACAAAGAAGATCTCAACAGATAACCTCTACTTAGGTATATGCTCATGCATATACCTAAGTTATCAAGTAACCCATCTCAATCATGAGTAAAACACCAAGACCATGAAATCAATGGATAACCCCTACCCAGGTATATGCTCATACATATACCTAAGTTATCAAGTGACCTATCTCAATCATGAGGTAAACACAAAGGTCAAAAGTCTCAGCTCAAACCAGGATTTTCATTATCGAAACCGTAACTGCTAAAGAGCCCCGTCTCTGGAGTGTACAGTGGTCCTATCACAACTCCGAGGTACTGCTCACTAACCTAAGACTGCTGAGGTACTCCTCATGTCGAGTACCGCGGGCCTTCCACCTCACATAGTAGTGCCTCCCGCCATGGGTCTGCCACCTCACACAGTAGTGCTCCCCCTCATAGCCTACAGAGGTACTCCTCCTGTCGAGTATCGCGGGTCTGCCACCTCACACAGTAGTGCTCCTCCACCGTGGCTCTGGCACCTCACAAAGTAGTTCTCCCCACTGGGCTATGCAAGTCACTCCGAAACGAATCGGACAAGCAGTCGTCAGGTCTCAGCCGGCTACACGGTCTCCGTACTCCGCACGCTCGCCTCCGGGAGGGTTCGTTCCATGAGCTACTGGTCGATGATCCATGGAACAGAAATTCCCACAAAGAAGTATCTCAACAGACCGCCTCGTCATAGGGGTCTCAACGCAACAAACGGCGCGTCAATCGGGCGCCCGGTCTATGAGTTATTAACATTTTCGTCACAGGGGCCCGGTTGGTTTCGTGTGCGAACCAACCCGGCCGTATCTCAACTGTACCCCAAACTCTCATAGGTTATACTCATAGGGACCGTTTCTCAAAGGGATCAACAACGCCGCTAACAGTTCGTCAAACGGACGTCTGGTCTGAAAGATATCAGCTTTTCCGCTCGAGGGGCCTGGTTGGATTTCAGGTACAATCCAACCCGGCCATACTCCAACTGCGTCCAAACCTCGGGCGGGGCATGAAAAAAGTTCCTTCTCATCAAGAGGATTCCAATAAATTCTATGGCACGTCAATCGGATGTCCGGTGCTCAAGATATACTCGTTTCCGCTCCGAGGGCCCGGTTGGTTTTGTGTACGAACCAACCCGGCCGAACCCAAAGTTCTCCTAAACCTTGATTGTAATATGTCGAAAAGACTGTCTCGATCCGAGGATCGCATCGCCACTGATGGTGCGTCAATCGGAGGTCCATAGCCCAAGATATGGGCAAAAGACTGAACACGGTCCGAAAACGGGGGGTCTGGGCCCGGCCCGACCCCCCCTGGGTCGGCCCGAACCGGGTCGACCTGACCTAGGTCCGAGACCGACTCAGTTGGGCGCGAACCGGCCCGGCCGGGGCGGCCCGGCCCGGTGGGTCGTCTTGGCTCGGTCGACCGGCCGAGCGAGGGAACTGCGGCCCCCGCGCGGGGGCCTCTCCGCGGTACCCGGACGCGGCATGCCGGCCGCATCCCTCCCCTTGGTTCTGTGCGGTCGCACAACCGACATCGCCGCCGCGGCTTCAACCGCGGCGGGTTTTGCCGGCGGTGCGCCAGGCTTCGCCACCGCCTGGCGGTCGGCCGCTGCCGGCTGCCGGCATGGCGCGCCGGCGGGAGCTTCTGCGGACCACCGGACGCGCTCCGGTGGTCCGTTTTGCGTGCGGTCTTCGCCAGTGGTCCTCCCGGGACCCGATCTTTACTGCAGGGCCCTCAAACGCCATAGTATCCTGCTTCATCATCGTCTGTCGATCCACACATCGATAAACAAGCTGCGGAGGGTTGTCGGGCCGTGTTTGTTCGGCATGCGCCCTCCATGTTAGGTGTTATCAATTGGAAAATAAAAAAACACATGATTTTAATCATTGACGAGGGTATAATTTATCCAAAATAAATTATAAGAACACCTTTCAATCAGATACCCACGCACGAGAGTTTAAAATTTGAATGCACGGCGTGACGACGTCGCGCATTCTTGCCGCTCGATCCCGCGCGGCGTGACGATGTCACGCATGCTTGCCGCTCGATCCCGCGCGGTGTGACATTGTCGCGCATCCATTCATTCGATCCGCAACAAAAAGAAAAACAAAAAGGGAGGGGGATGGTCGTGTTTGTGCGGTCCGGTTTCCTCCCGTTAACTGATATCATGCGGTCCAAATATCGCGGATAAAAGACGGAAGAGAATCACGTAAGGAAAAATCATGTAAACCCCCTACCTCAATTTGTCGATCGAAGATTATCGCGGGGATGGATCGTTGTGGAAGAAGCATCGCAGGAAGGGGATCGTCGACGTCACGTCGTCGATCTCCGAGGATCCTTCGTTTTTGTCGACCTTCGTCGGAGGGTGGCGTTCTTCGTTGGCGGCGATGCGTTCTTCGCATTCTTCGTCGAAGAATGAAGAACTTCAAGCCTTGTATCCTTCTCCCAAAATCCTCTCGACAAGATAACCCCCCAAACAAAATAAGTGTATCTCTTATTTTATTAACTGAGTCATAAGTTTGCATTTAATAAGATTAAAACAGTTAATTCAATTGAATTAAATGCAACGCTTTAATCCTCCAAATTTAATAGGGGTGTTTAATAACTTATTAAACGCAAGAGTTGACTTGACATTAAGAGGGGGTGCGGGTGCGTTACTTAGAGGAAAAGAAACGGTGGGGCTTGTGTGGGCCCCACCTCACAAATATCCTACCAAGAGGGTAGGATATTTTGGATTTCACCCTATCCGCTTCAACCTAGCTTAAGTAGCTTTAAGTGGATTTAAGTGGCTTTAAGTGAAATAAAATAAAGTTGTAGCACCACTTTATTTTATTTTCTTCACTTAACCCCCAAAAAATTAAAAACCACACCCGAGAAAAACGCAACTCCGGAAAAGGCGTTTCTAAGAAAATATCGGCGCTGCGATTCCATCAGTGCCCTCAGAATTAGATTCCGAGCACCGATTTAGAAGTTAGAAAAACCCGCTCATTCGTTCACTGAACGTACCCGAGCTAAACTTTGGAAAATGATTCCGGGCACACCGGGCCTCGGAATCAGGTGCCGTCAGAAACCGAGTTCTTGTAAAATTCCAAAGAAAATTAAAAAAAATTCCCTTGAAATTTACGAGTCTTTATATTACTCCCACCTCTGGGCTTTACGTCCTCATAAAGCTTTAACACCAACTAGGGTCACAAAATCAGTATTGAGCACGCATCTGAGCCTTCCGCTCCTATGTGCTCACTTAGAGGTTCCCATACTTCCAAAGAAGTGCACCCGAGGAATCGATCTTCCTCGTAGGATCCACTCCGGTCGATCCTCGATCCCCACTAGAACCTCTGTGAAAGACACCTCATTGCCATCATCCAGCTCCCCATGGTCGATGATATGCGAAGGGTCGAGCACGTATCTCCTCAGTAGAGATACGTGGAAGTCGTCGTGCACCTGGTGCAACTGAGGTGGATGTGTCAAGCGGTAAACCACCCTGCCTACCCCGCTGAGAACCTAAGAAGGTCCGCTGAACCTCGGAGATAACTTGCCGCCTTGGTCACATCTCCGTAAACCTCGTAGAGGTGAGACCCATATAAGGACATGATCATCATCCTCGAACTCCAGAGGTCTCCAATTCCTATTTTGAACTGGAACTCAAAACGATTGCTGCCACAAGGGTAAGGTTGACTGACTCAAGAGTGATCGGTCGCACCCCCATGTGCATGAGTTACCCTGTGCTGCCTGGGGTTTCCTTTTTTTTTCACCGACCAAGGAAAACCCATTCCGACGTCATAGTTAAACCACAACCTTTTTGCCTAATACCGTCAATTTTTGTATGAACTGTGATTTCCCAGTCCATACTCAAACCAACGTCGTAAGGCCTCGACGCTGCCACCAAGAGATTTCAACTGAAACTCTCTCCTCGAGGGTCTGACCACACTGTCAGCGTAAGTGTGATTATCGAGTCTTCTCCCAAGGTATCTCCAGACGTGAGGGTCAAGTCCATGACTTACCGGAAACTCTAGGTCTAGGAAAAGATTTGTGAAAGTAAGGAATGATTCATATCGACGTCTGTTACTACAGAAGCTAGTAGTGGACATAGACGGTCTCTTGAATCATTTTTAGAGCCATTGGGTCACACTCCTTGACCGCATGCAGCCGCACTCTTCCTCCGCCCTCCAGCTCCCTGAGCCTGGCGGGGATAACTAAGGCGGGTGGTTGTAGCATGTTAAGATGTACACCACCTCATGCTGCTCTCCTAGCTCTGCCTCCACGTCTGCTGCTTCACAGACTCATCACTCCTTAAAGCTTCCACTTCTTGAAACATTTAACACGCCTGAGTCTCTAAGACTGGTGCCAGTTTCCTGTTTCTACTGCACTGTGCAGTCTTCATCCGCCCCTGGATGATTTGCACCTTCTTTGGCTATGATTTGAAAGAGCTGCTAAAATTTCTCCTTTGCCAAAAAGAGAAACTTGGTCTCATCCCCTGGATGAACCATGCCAATGGCCTAATACAGTCAATCCTGACATGAATGATGAATTCATGCCATGGATGACATTGTAAGGCCTCGACGTAACTACCAAGAGATCCAACTATCACTCTCGCCTCTAAGGGTCGAGTCACACTATCGGCATCGGTGTGAGGTCACTGGGTCTCCTCTAGTAGAAATATCGAAAGTGAGGGTCAAGTCAACAGTCTTAACCAAGACCACTCAGTATCAACCAAACAAAAAGGACAGGAAAGAAAACATCAAAATGATAAGTGTCCTTTTATTATTGCAGCTCATAGTACAAAGACATGAAAACAACAGCAACATGGGACTAGAAGTACAAGGGACTTATCCACTAGTTCCTCTCCTATCCACCTGCTCCCGGAGCTCTACTGCCTTGTCCACTACTCCGATGTTGCTCAAGCATCTTCCACTGCTTCCTCTTCGGTGGCACCTCTAAATCCTGTGGATCGACTGTGCGAGGGGTCGGATAGTCACATGCCAGGTGACCCTTCCTTCCGCATTCATAACATTTCCTGCTCCTCGTACAGCTGGCTCTGGTCCTCTTGGACCTCTGCATCATATGTCTACTGCCCACAGATGACTCGACTACTGATCGAAAACCCTTCGGTAAAGGCAGAAGCTCCTGTACATGCTCGGGGTGTAGAGCTACTGGCACAAACTCCACCCTGAAGAAGGTCTCGAAGTCTTCCCATGTGAAGGCCATCCCGTCGCAAAACTGGAACAAGTGGATCCACCACCTGCCTGCTGCTGCCTGAAGAAGGATGGTAGCAAAGATCACCATGAAGTCTGCAGGCGTCCCCACTAGCCTGAAGACTCTCACCACTACCTCCAGCCAATCCTCAGCCGCCTGTGGGTCTGTCCCTCCCTGGAACCTGGGTGGCCTCTAGCGCTGGAACTCGTGCAGCGTGCTCAAGTGGCATGCATCACCAACTGCTGGGGCTAGTGGCATCGGTGGCCCAACGTATGGTAGTACCGCTGGTGCCTCCACTGGTGCCTCAACTACAAGAGGGCCCTGTACCGAAGCCTCGTCGCTTGACAGGCTTTCAGTATGCACATCCCTCTGGGATCTAGCTGGTCGTCCGAGAAAAGGCATCCTGAAAGAAACAACGTGACACTATCAAACGATTATACTTGGTGAGGTGACCTGGTTGGAGCTGACATTTAAAAACTTCTGGAAACACACACGCAATCAGTGCTTTCATGCACAAAGTCAGAAATCAGTTGTCAGGGTCCTGGTGTATGGATACGTCGGCCGCCCGCACCAACACTGGACTCCCTGAACTGAAAACCCCACTCGGTACTCTTAACACTATTGCTTCATAGAAAGAAAATATCAGAGTTATAAGTTCTACGGTAGAACCGACTCCTCTGATACCAATTTGTCACGACCCGTCCTCAGAGCCCGTTCCATGACTACCCCAAGTCCACCTTCCATAGGCCAGGGGCTGGAGACTAGCACCAAAGGCGTAAAACCCGATAACTGTGAAGGCATTGCCTTGATAAATGTAAACCAAACACCATAGAGTACAAGAGAAAGTAAAACACTAAGTACAAAAGAAAGTTCTAAAAAGTAAATGAGCCAGAATACAAACCCAACTGAAAGTGCAGCTACAACTAAATGAGAGTACAACAGAAAAATACTAACTACTGGAAGAGAGGAAGAAGCTCCTGGGTCGTCCTCCTCGGATCCTACCTGAAGGGTAGGTACAGATGGTGCAGCTCCTGGATCGTCCACCACGGATCCTACCTGAAGGGTAGGTACAGATAGCCTCCACAACGCTCTCGCCCGTTAACCTCCTCCGTGTGTCGTCTCATCGTGAAGTCCACCTCCGGATACTTACTCGTCGTGTGGTCCACCTCTGGGTACCGTCTAGTCCTCGAACACTCGGCCTCTGTCAGCTCTGCCCGTCGTCTGCAACCAACACAACGATGTGTGGGCATAGCCCGTGCAGGGGTGAGTATAACGATACTCAGTAGGGACCCTGAGACCCACAAGGTATCACTAAAACCAACAACGATAACCACAAATAATATCTCAGCAGATAACCTCTACTTAGGTATATGCTCATGCATATACCTAAGTTATCAAGTAACCCATCTCAATCATGAGGAAAACACCAAGACCATGAAATCAACGGATAACCCCTACCCAGGTATATACCCATACATATACCTAAGTTATCAAGTGACCCATCTCAATCATGAGGTAAACACAAAGGTCAAAAGTCTCAGCTCAAACCAGTATTTTCATTATTGAAACTGTAACTGCTGAAGAGCCCCATCTCTGGAGTGTACGGTGGTCCTGTCACGACTCCGAGGTACTTCTCACTAACTTAAGACTGTTGAGGTACTCCTCCTGTCGAGTACTGCGGGCCATCCACCTCACATAGTAGTGCTTCCCGCCATGGGTCTGCCACATCACACAGTAGTGCTCCCCCTCATAGCCTACAGAGGTACTCCTCCTGTCGAGTACCGCGGGTCTGCCACCTCACACAGTAGTGCTCCTCCGCCGTGGGTCTGCCACCTCACAAAGTAGTTCTCCCCACTGGGCTATGCAAGTCACTCTGAAACGAATCGGACAAGCAGTCCTCAGGTCTCAGCCGGCTACACGGTCTCCGTCCTCCGCATGCTCGCCTCTGGGAGGGTCTACTCCACGAGCTACTGGTCGATTCTCCAAGTAACACAAATTACCATGAAGAAGTATCTCAACAGACCACCGCTTCATAGGGGTCTCAACGCAACAAATGGCGCGTCAATCGGGCACCCGGTCTATGAGTTATTAACATTTTCGTCCCAGGGGCCCGGTTGGTTTCGTGTGCGAAGCAACCCGGCCGTATCTCAACTGTACCCTGAACTCTCATAGGGTATACTCATACAGACCGTTTCTCAAATGGATCAACAACACCGCTGACGGTTCGTCAAACGGACGTCTGGTCTGAAAGATATCAGCTTTTCCGCTCTAGGGGCCCGGTTGGATTTTAGGTACAATCCAACCCGTCCATACTCCAACTGCGTCCAAACCTTAGGCGGGGCATTCCAAAAGTTCCTTCTCATCAAGAGGATTCCAATAAAGTCGACGGCACATCAATTGGACGTCCGGTGCTCAAGATATACTCGTTCCTGCTCCGAGGGCCCGGTTGGTTTCGTGTACGAACCAACCCGGCCAAACCCAAATTTCTTGGAAACCTTGAGTGTAATATGTCTAAACGACCGTCTCGATCTGAGGATCGCATCTCCGCTGACGGTGCGTCAATCGGAGGTCCGTAGCCCAAGATATGGGCAAAATACTGAAAACGGTCCCAAAACGGGGGGTCTGGGCCCGGACCGACCCAGCCCGACCCCCCCTGGGTCGGCCCGAACCGGGTGACCCGACCCGGGTCCAGGTCCGACCCGGTTGGGCGCGACCCGGCCTGGATGCGACCCGGCCCGGCGGGTCGGCTCGGCTCGGTCGACCGGTCGAGCGAGGGAACTGCGACCCCCGCGCGGGGGCCGCTCCGCGGTACCCGGACGCGGCATGCCGGCCGCGTCTGGCCCCTTGGTTCTGCGCGGCCACGGAACCGACCTCACCGTCGCGGCTTCAGCCATGGAGGGTTTTTCCGGCGGCGCGCCGGGCGCCGCCGCCGCCTGGCGTTCGGCCGCTGCCGGCCGCCGTGGTGCGCCGGCGGGAGAGTCCGCGGACCACCGGACGCGCTCCGGTGGTCCGTTTTGCGTGCGGTCTTCGCCAGTGGTCCTCCCGGGACCCGATCTTTACTGCAGGGCCCTCAAACGCCATAGCGGCCTGCTTTGTCGTTGTCCGTCGATCCGCACATCAATAAACAAGCTGCGGAGGGTTGTCAGGTCGTGTTTGTTCGGCCCGCGCCCTCCGCGTTAGGTGTTATCAATTGGAAAATAAAAAAACACATGATTTTAATCATTGACGAGGGTATAATTTATCCAAAATAAATTATACGAACACCTTGCAATTAAATACCCACGCACGAGAGTTTAAAATTTGAATGTGCGGCGTGACGACGTCGCGCATTCTTGCCGCTCGATCCCGCGCGGCGTGACGATGTCGCGCATGCTTGCCGCTCGATCCCGCGTGGTGTGACGTTGTCGCGCATCCATTCATTCGATCCGAAACAACAAGAAAAACAAAAAGGGAGGGGGACGACCGTGTTTGTGTGGTCCGTCCTCCTCCCGTTAACTGATATCATGCGGTCCAAATATCGCGGATAAAAGACGGAAGAGAATCACGTAAGGAAAAATCACGTAAACCCCCTACCTCAAGTTGTCGATCGAAGATTGTCGCGGGGATGGATCGTCGTGGAAGAAGCGTCGCAGGAAGGGGATCGTCGACGTCACGCCGTCGATCTCCGAGGATCCAGCGTTTTTGTCGACCTTCGTCGGAGGGCGGCATTCTTCGTTGGTGGCGATGCGTTCTTCGCATTCTTCATCGAAGAATGAAGAACTTCAAGCCTTGGATCCTTATCCCAAAATCCTCTCGACAAGCTAACCCCCCAAACAAAATAAGTTTATCTCTTATTTTATTAACCAAGTCATAAGTTTGCATTTAATAAGATTAAAACAGTTAATTCAATTGAATTAAGTGCAACGCTTTAATCCCCCAAATTTAATAGGGGTGTTTAATAACTTATTAAACGCAAGAGTTGACTTGACATTAAGAGGGGGTGCGGGTGCGTTACTTAGAGGAAAAGAAACGGTGGGGCTCGTGCGGACCCCACCTCACAAATATCCTACCAAGAGGGTAGGATATTTTGGATTGCACCATATCTGCTTCAACCCAGCTTAAGTGGCTTTAAGTGGCTTTAAGTGGCTTTAAGTGAAATAACATAAATTTACCGCACCACTTTATTTTATTTTCTTCACTTAACCCCCAAAAAATTAAAAACCACACCCGAGAAAACGCAACTCCGAAAAAGGAATTTCTAAGAAAATATCGGTGCTGTGATTCCATCGGTGCCCTCGAAATTCGATTCCGAGCACCGGTTTAGAAGTTAAAAAAACCTGCTCGTTCGTTCACTGAACGTACCTGAGCTAAACTTCAGAAAATGATTCCAGGCACACCGGGCCTCGGAATCAGGTGCCATCAGAAACTGCGTTCTTGTAAAATTCCAAAGAAAATTAAGAAAAAAAAATTCCCTTGAAATTTCCGGGTCTTTACAATTAGGGCTCTACCCCATATCAAATCGAAACTTGTGATGAAATCTACACACTTTTGACTAGGGGGCACCTTGATCACACTTTTTGGGGCCAAAAAAGTCTTAAAAGGTCTCCAAAACTCAGTTTTTAGTTGGGTTACCACAATATTTTAATATTTGATTGATTTTCAGCCTCATTTAAGGGGTTATTTTTTCTCTTTTTTGGTAGGGACTAAATTTATTCCCAGGGATTACATTCATATTGATTTTATGGATTTAAAATTTTTTTGTTTTTAAAAATGTACTATTATTTATAATCAAATATACAAAAATATATACATATTTTTTATATATTCACACATAAATGTTTTATTTTATAAATAAATATTTAAACCTATTTTCATATAAAATATATTTCTCAACATATAATCCTTATCTAAATACATACTAATATCCATTTTATTTAAAATAAAAATGCATGATTATTTATATACTTATACAATTAATGAATTATATATATATATATTTATTTGTGTGTGTGTGATGACAAACAGATATATATTTATTTATATAGTTTAATATATGTATAAAAATATTAATATATAATATATGTAAATAAATATAAATATGTATAATTATATTTATAGATTCTCACACACACATATATATATATATGTATATGTATGTATGTATTTATAAACACACACATACACACACAAAAAACAAATTTTATATATGTATTTATATATATAACATATATATGAACATATGGATAAAAATGTAACGAAATATATATAAACATATAGATATATCATAAAATGGAAATAAAACCCATATAGGTTAGAAGAAAAGGTACTGGCATATGGGATGAAGGTCTCGGGTTCGAAACTCGTTGGAGGTAGGGAATGTGCAAGATCTTGGAATTATCTAAACCACTGATAAATGGGGGGAAACACTGATAAGGTGGGAAGAGCTGATAAAGGGAGACAAAGGTGATAAAAATGTGGTGGGGAAAATTTATACCCTTTATCAGTGGGGCCTTTAATAATGTTATTTGAGCAATGTTAAAGGGGGGACTTTATTAGTTCTTTTTACGAGCATTGTTAAATCCAACCCTTTAATGTCGCTCACATTATTAGTGCTTTTATATCACTAAAAAATCCCTTTTACTATCACTATTAAAAGTCCAATTTGTAGTATTTCAATAGGATAATATTTTTATTTAGTAAGTTATTTAGATGATGATTTTAGTGGTTGTATGTTAGATAGAAAAAGAACATTTATAAAATGTCACATTTTAGGAAAGTCTCTATTTTCATGGTGTAGTAAGAAACAAAATTATGTTTCACTTTATACTGGAAAAGCTGAATGCATAGATGTTGTGCACAAATTTCGTGGATGAAACACACATTACTAGACTATTGATATTAATTCATAAAATTCCCTATAAATTGTGACAACACTGGTGCTATAAACATTTATAAAAACCTTGTATCACACTCTGAAAAAAAACACATTGATTTAAGACATCATTTTTTGAGAGATCATTCCCAAAAGGGTAATATAATTGTTGAATAATTTGGTACTGAATCTCTTCTTGCTAATATTTTCAATAAACCATTGAATTCTAATAGAATGGACTACATAAAACAAGAATTATGTATGATTAACTTTGGTTAAGTTTGATTTTCTGTGAATCACCATTGAGTTTTACCAATCATTGATTTTTACTCACTGTTGAGTTTTACCCACCATTAAGTCTTCACTCGCCATTGGAATTTCTCATAGTTGAAATTACTCACCATTGGTGATTTTCTCGGTATTTTGTTTTCTCACAATTTACATTTACTCACGATTGGAAAACTTTTTTCCATTTTTATTTTCTCAGGGATTATTTTTAATTCATGGATTATAATTTATTCACAAATAATTTATTTAACTATTATCTGATTTTAATTTTATTATATTTTTCGATTTTGATTTTATTTAATCCATATTTTACCAATTGATATAAATTAGATTTCCATCTAATTTAAAGTCACTTCTCTCTCACTCCTTCTCTCTGTGAAATTTTCTCTCCCTACCATCAACCTCCCTTTCACCTTCACTCAAACTGACCAAGGTGATATCCCTGGTTAGGATGAAACGAGCTTTAGAATATTCTCTAGAAGAGTCGCGACCTTCTAAGAAGAAGAAGTATGAATCGATCCACTCAGTTTCATTTGAACTAGTGAACCTTGATATGGATAATTATTTGGTTGTTCTAGAAAAATAAGTTTAGTTTGAATGGTTTATTCTATAAGATGCTTAGTTCTTAGAGTTTTTCATGACCAAGGATGGGTGGAATAGTTCTCTTCCAATCATAGACCTTTCTATACTAGGTGGGTGCATGAGTTTTACCATTTATTAGATTATATTTTCATATAATAATAATAATGGGTGAGAAGTAGAATAAATATTTGTAAAGTTGTGTTCTCCTAAAAGCAGTGGGAAAGTTGTTTAAAAGTTCTTCATGTGGGTATCTCAAACTATTATCAGGTATCCATTACAGATGAAAGTGATACTTTTTTCTATAAAGATGCCTTGTCTGAGTTAACTGGTGATGGAATTGTTAAGAGACTGGTTTCCTCTGAGTTAGATGGTGAATTTAGAATGTTGTTAAAATTTATCCAGCATATTCCTTGTCTGGGTAAGGGTGAATTTACTACTTTGAGATATCAGGATGTTTACCTCTTATGTCTGATGAAAATATGAGAGAAAAGAAAACAATGTACATACCTAATGGTTTAGATGATGCAGATGTTCAAGGAATCTTCAAGATCCAAATCACTGATCTACCTAAAGTTTATCTCACCTATGGAAGAAGAAAAATAGTTTAGTCATTTAAGGTGAAGAATATGTTGTAAACTGTTCTGGTTTTTTCATCATAAGAATAATTTTCATAAGGATGAAAATAAGTTGTAATACAAGGAGAAAAACATGGGTGGATGATGGTGAAAATATTTATGATGAATTAAATCCAATTAACTATCCTTCTAGACTAAAAAATCTTATTATCCCTAGTTTAGATACAGATGAGGTTGTTGAGTATTCTAATGGAGAGGAAGATGAGGTTGTTGCCTCTAGTGATAATGAAAAGTAATTTTCTATTTATGAGGGTAGTGATATAGACTATGCTCCGAGATCTCTAAACATTACATATGGTTCTCATAGTCCTATTAGGACACTCTTTATTAGAGAGAAACTTTTAAAGGAAGGTAGTGAAGAGGAAGAGATAGATACCTCTGGTGAAGAAAGGTTTAAAAGTAATTCCAAATATTCTGATGAAAATGGTAATGGTGGGAATAATGTTGATGATGAAGAAGATAAATATGAGTAAGATGGTGTAAATGATAATGTAAATTGATATGGAGATGGTGATGGAGATGGAAGTGACAGTGATGGAAATTCAGACCCTGATGGTACCAGTGGAAGAATTAAAGTGGAGGATGTGAAAATGACTTAGGAACTTATCCCTTATCTATGAGTATCAGTTTCTAGATTAGAATATAGGCCTGTTATTATTGAAGATGTGTACATAGATGCTAGAGAAGATAAAAAATAATTTCATAAGGGGGATAAGTCCCAAAGTCTATACATTCATCCTAATGTTGGTGATCCTATAATGCCTACAGTATATGTACATATGGTTTATGAGCAGACTTTTGTGGAACATTTAGTGGTTGATCATATTACGGTTATTTCTATTGTTGATCAGTCAATTGCTAAGAAAATGGAAGTTGAGCCTGCTATTATCGAGCAACATGGTGATGTACAGAGATCATTTGAGGCCTCTTTTGTTGTACCTACTATAGGTGTGTCTAAAGTTGTTAGTTCACCAAGATTTAAGTCTCTTGTTATTTATTTTGTATGTTGGGTTGACCCTATGTTTGAGGAAGGGGATAAATTTCATAGTATTCCCCTAAAAAATAGTGGACCAGATCTTTGACAATAAAGGGATCTTGAGGGATCTTTAGTTGAACATATTGATATTATTAGTTAGGTACATATGTTTTATTTTGAGAGAGTTGTTGCACCTACTATTCCTTTAGTTCCATTGGATCTTGTCAAAATAGGTGACCTAGATTTTTTTAAAGAAATTATCCTTTCTGATTTTTGTGTGATATTGGAGAATCAACCTAATTTGGTTACCAATATCATTTAAAAGGATATCATAAATTTTCTTTCTCTTTTGATTCATCATATCCAACATAATATGATGCTTAATATTAGATAATTGGATGTAGAAAATAGAAGGTTAGCTAGTAAGATAAAATCTTTGAAATCTGTGTTAAAAGGAATAAAGACTATATTTGTATCTAGTATGGATTATTTACTTGAAAGGGTAGAGAATATTACATCCATGTCTTCTAGTTCTAATGCTCCTCATCCTGATGTTGATGTTGATTTAATCAGTTCTATTGTGGGAGAATATTTTTAAACTGGTTCTAGTGATTCTATTGACCTTCCTCAAGAGATTTTGAGAAAAATACAACATAATAATGATCTTGTGCATATAATGGTTGGGGAATATATAAAAGACATTAAGTATGACTAAGAGACCATCACAAAATATATCAAGTATTTGTTGTCCTATATTTTCACTAAGCATGAGTAGAATGATTATTTTACATTTTTAGCTGAAAATATTAGAATACCTCAGGTATCTTAAGAATTTAAAGATAAAGTGAATTAGTTAAAGTTTATGACTCTAGTGATTCAGTGTTTCATGGAATAGAAGAAGGATTTATACAGTGTGATGGAAAGAGGAGGAAACATCATCATGGACTTCATAAATCTAATGAATTTATTTTTGTATTTTTCTAGGATAGTTATTATGGCTCAACATGCTATACCTGTTACTACCCATCTAATACCTCCAGTTTCTAAACCAGATTTATTCTAGCCTGGTGTAACTAAAGATCCTCATGTACCTTCTTCGTCTCATTTCCATCCCTTTAATCTCACTTCCAATGAATATATTTAGCACTTTATACCTATCATCATTTGAGATCCTTGAGCCCCTTTATCTATCACTAATGTTCCCATAGTTTTTCATACTATTTTCTTAGTTTCTTCTACTGGTCCTTCTACCTCAGAAAAGGAAAAAGGGAAAGGAAAATCTCTTTTGATTCCTTCTACCCAGCCAGAGAATAATTTTCAATACTTATACTTTTTTGTCTTTGATGTGAATAATTTTTTTGGTATCATTTTGGTCGTTTCTTTTTGTTGAAAATTTTAGATGTACTGTTAGTTTCTTTTCAATGAAAATTATCTAGTTTTTTATATTTGGGTTTTTCCATTATCTATTTTTTCCTTTACATTTTGATAATCCCAAAAGTGGGAGAAGGTTTATGGGCATTTATTTTCTTCTTTAGTAATGATTCCTAAATTCCCTTATCTATTTCTTATATCATTTCTATTAATATAATTTTCTACCCTTTACTTTTGTTGTCGATGCTATGGTTTATAATATTCCATGATTTGTGATCATCAAAATGGGGGAGATTTTTTTACTCTTGTTTTAATGATCAAAAAATCATGTTTATTATGATATTAATAGTTTTCTTATTTTATGATAGTATTTTATACTTTAAGATAGATTGGTGAAAACTTGTCTAATTCACCATTGAAGATGAGTCACAACCAATGCTAACTCACTGTTACAAATGAATCACCATTGAGGTTGAGTCACCACAAATGAATCACCCATATTCCGCTATATATCACCATCAAAACAGAATTTTAGATAAGTAAGGGAAAGTCTCACAAAAAAGTAAGAATCACTTCCAAGATAGAAAATTGAATAAGTATGTAAGTACCTACCACCAGTAGTGACTCATTGCCAGAAAATGTCCCACCACCAGATGATGACACTGCTAGATCTGAGTCACTATTATAGATGATATTCTATCATAGTACAATATTGGAAAACTGTTTATATGACTCACCATCATCTGGAGTCACCTCTAGATCTTGAGTCACTTCTAGAGCTTGAGTCATCACCATAGCACGATTCACCACTAGAGGCATGACTAACTATTAGCCCAAGTGACCATCACAAGTTTTAACCAATCAAAATAGTCACTGCCAGTGTTTCTATTCAATTTGAATTAAATATCACTAACATTTATTTTATCAAATTTAATTCATTTGATTATTTTAATTTTTCTTTTTAGCCGCCTTAATAGAATATTAAATAACATGTTAGATCTTAGTATGAGGAGTAGATCCTACTGATTATTCTTCAAATGGATATTCATGTTGTTAAAATAAGTAGTAGAATCCCTCATGCATATATATGTGTGTGAATAAGAAATGAACCAAGACATAAATAGGTAATCAGTGAGATAAATCTAAACTTTTTAATATCAAAAGAATATTGATATTCTTTACATGAAGAATATTTACCAATAAAGAAGTAGAGCTTTATGATCATTTACTTTCTTCCTATAGTCATAACAAAATATTTTAAGATAACTTGTTCTAATATAAATTTGGGAAACAAAAATAGAGATATATTTCAAACTACTCTCAAGAATACATGATTTGTAGAGCCTATCATAAAAAGAAACATCATTATTTTTATACCTCTACTTGCTCTATTTTTTTCACTTTCTTTACATTATGAGCAGTGTGTGTCTTACTCTATTTTTATTCACACACACTATCTATTGTAACTAAAATGAAAGATACTAGATATCTTCTCAAACTCTATTTATTCTCATATTCCCATAATGTTATGGAAGAGTTCCCTATGTCACCTATTTATATGTTATTCCCATGGGTTCTATAGAAGAGGTCCTTGTGAGGCTTGGATAGCTTTGCTATTATATAATTGATCTAGGTTGTGGGTCATACATTATATTATATAATCTTCTTAGTAGTGAGTGATTTCCAAGTGGAGATGATTAATTCTTGGATTGAGACTAAACCTCTTGTATTTTATTCCAATTTAATTTTTTTTCTATTTTTTTCTAATTTTTAAAACTCATTATTTTCTTAAACTATAAATAAAATCAATACTCTGATAGTTTGTCTTAATTATTGTTTATATTATATTTTTATTTAGTAAATTGAATTCAAAATTTAAAGTGGTTTTTAAAATAATTTTAACTGATACTTAACAAATATTTTTAGAAATATTTTAAAAAATAAAAACTTATATCGATATGCTATTCTGGATAATTGGGTTATTTTAAATTAATTGTGGGATTTTATTTAAACATGTTTTCAATAGAAATTTTATTGGGTACTCAATTTACCCCTCCCCCTATTGAGATACTCACTTGGAGAAAAAAACCAAAACATTACATAGCTTTAAATAATCCATGAAATAGGTATATGCCTCAAACCAAGAGTTTTGCAACTCTTTATATCATCATCACTCTCATCCATAAAAAACAATTTGTATCCAGGCAGTTTTTTAGAAATATCATAAGAAAAAGAAAATATGAGTTTGTAGAAAGGTATTTGACCCAATAAGATCATACAATTACTATATAACCTATCACTAATATACCCCTATAGGGGGATGATAGGAATACTAACACTAGTAGAAAAATTAATTATAACATTGATGTTTTAATGTTAGTTATTAAATAACTAATGTAAAGAATATTTTTTACATCAATTATATAATACCTGACAAAAAATCTACTACATGAGTATTTATAACATCATTTATGTTAATAATATACATTAAAAATGTTTTATATAATATTTTTAATTTCATTTATTATAAAAATTAATATTAATAATATTTTGGAAAATATTTTTAACCTTAATTTTTTAAATAAATGACATTAAAAACATAAAAAATGTTATTTAATGATGTCTATTGAAATAACCCATGTTAAAAATATTATTCAAAATATTTTTTAATGTTAATAATTTCAATAACCAGTATTAAAAATAAAAACCTAACACATAAATTTTTTTTTTCATGTCACTCTCATGCAATTAACTTTACATCTGACAAATTCATCCCTCCAAACATGTAAATTTCATTTTTTCTGCACCATAATCACATGTTTTTTATTCATAACTACAAATATATCACATTATATTCTCTTTATTCCATTTTCATCTAAAACTTATGTTTATAACTATATTTTAAATCTACCATGATCATGTGGTTTTCTCCCAAATTTTTATTTCTCCTGCCATTTTATTATCCTGTGATGAGAAGTCAATAACTCAAGAGGGTTGAATTCAGTTCTTTAAAAAATTTAACCAATTTAAACATCTCTATTCAAATCATATTGAATATTTCATTTTTTGATTAATGCATTGTAAATTAAATAAAAGAAAATAGTAGGAAACAATAAGTATTTATAGTGGTTTAGGGATATAAGAAACTCCTTTAGTCCACTCTATGACATGAAAAGATCAATAAAATGACTTCTGAATTTATTTTCTAAAACTCATATTCACATATGTGATCATAGAACTCTCTTAATTATATATTAAATGATTCATGACCATTTCTCCTAGGTTAGTTAGAGTTAAAAAAGAATTCTAAAATAATTCATCATGTTCGATGAAAGTTATCTTAAGATTTAAGATTCTATATATTTCATGAACATGTGGAGTTCCTCTAACTATAAAATATTTTCACAAATTCTTTGTAACAGGTGTGAGGAAAGAATATGTTTTCAAAATCATCCTGCATGAATATTACAAACTGTATGATGTGAATTATATTTATACAATTTATAGTTAATATAACTATCAATCTGAAGGATTTATTCATACACTACATATATCAGATTTAGTTTTTTCATAATCTTGAGAAAGGTAGTCAAACTCATGAGTTTACTATTTTAGTTTCATATAAAACTCTATTGACTCATAGTAAACTAGTGGGTAAACTCGCAGACCCATTTCAAACTCAATGACCTCATCGAGTAATACATGTTGTATAGTATAGAAGTTGTGCGTCCTTTTTTATAATTCATAAAAATTTTGGAATTATTAGTATTATCCGAACTCTAGTAATACAGGTGTGGAAATATTCAATTTCATCATAATTTATGTTGTATATGAGTTACTGCATGTTTCAATATTGCATAAGAGTCACATGAATCCTGATATCGCAAACTTATATATCCATTATCCATAGTTTGAGTTGAATAAAAGAGCTTTGAGTAATTTTTATTCTTCATCTACAAAGAGTATGAATTTTATTATCATATTATAACATGAACCAGAACTTTAATTTGCATAACTGCAAGTTCTTTATGAAAAAATAAGTGTGATCCTTCTCATCATACATGCCATTAAATACTTAGAAAAACATATCTTCATCATTTTTATTATTCCTTCAAAGCCTATGTGTAATTAACCACAATATAGGTGTGTTTATTTAACTTTAACATGTGATACGTTTAACACTTTTCCAAAAACTCAATGCCTTGATATTGAATTTTTTATGATTTTGATGTCACCAAATTCAGTCAATTTTTTTGAGCCACTGAACAATAAATTCATCTTTATATCAAATTGACATATATTTTTATGATTTATTAAGATATTCAGTAGATTAAATAACTCCTTAATCTGACATCATCACCTTGATATATCATTAAAACATAATATCCATCATAATCTAAAATCTTCATAGTTATATTCACAAAAAAATAAGCATCTAAATGACCATTTTAGTCTTCCTTCTACTTTAATTAAATGTATATAAACCTCTTAGATATTAATTGAAAAAATAATCATACAATTATATTATTTTTAACCCACGTTACCATTGTAAATAGTAGAGAATATATTTTAAATCTAAAAAGTTTTAAAAAAAATTCAATAAATTTAGTTAAAATTAAGAACATCAAAACAGATTACTTGGACTTTAATATAGTTGAAGAAAATATAGATAACCCTCTTATATTTATAACAAAACAAGACTCATGAAATTCCATGATTTATAGATCAACATGTGATTAAAATACTGTGACCTGATAAAATTGTATAATATAATAATTCTCATATCAAAAAAATATATACAAAGGATATCCAATGAAAAAAGATTTAAACTAAAGAGAGTAAAAAAATTAATATTGAAAAATTAATATAATAATCACTAAATCATATAAACTAAATAAATACTTTATGGTTGATGTAACACCCCAAATATAGCAGCTCAGATATGGTGGTTATTTTACTACATTGGTACTAGATACAAGAAATCACATCTCAAAGGACCACACAGTTTAATAGTCTCAAGAGACTAGATACATTCATAAATTTCATATTAAATTTGAAAAACTAAAATAAAAAATATTATTTACTTTGAGAAATTCATTATTCTCTATAGAATTTCCTTTAATATAATTCCTAGTAAAAATTATGGGATCCTAGAGAAAATCAAACATAATAATGGTGTGAGCTTAGATACTCAGTAAGGAAATACATAAAACATATGCTATTATAGAATACATAAAACATGAATAATATGGTTGAGACAAACAATAATAAAATATTTCATATAACTAATACCATAATATGGGACTTAATACATTGATAAAATAAAAACATAAATAATCACATAGATAAAAATAACTAGTTTCATAATGATATAATGAATAATGTCTGACATCATAATCTCATCATCAAGGCCTTATTATAAGACAACATACATATACAAGTAAGGTGTGCACCATATACCCAAACTAGTTTGTCTCATGAGATATACTAATGAATTTAGTAACTATAACATGATCCACCCATCACTTAATATGTCTTATTAATTCATTATATTAAAGGGGTTAGTAACAATTCAATACATAATCAACATACACATTCTTAGTGAAAAAATAGCATATGAAATGTTAATATTTTCCATAATCAATAAATATAATATAATAATAAGAATTAAAAAGTAATATGGTGGATATTATCAAAATATTATATCCCCATTAAATCATAATATTCTCTAAATAATATTGATATAAATAAAAATACTTTAAAACGGTCAATGGAAGATTTTTTGAGGAGAATAGCCTTTTCATTTCTAAATCACTCATTTAAAATCTATAAAATTTACAAAATATTAAATAAAACATATTATTTGAAAATAATTTTGAATATTTCTAAATTAAACTTCAAATAATTGAGTGTTTATGATGGCATGAAATTTCATTCTTGTTGTCTACGTAAAAACTAATATTTTATTCAAATTTTTGGAAAAAAATAAAAATATAGCTCATTCAAAAAATGGAAAGAGGGTTCCTTTGAAACATAGAAAGTAAAAAATGGGTAAAATTTACTTTAAAAATAATATTAGGGTAGTAAAAACACTCTTTAAAACATTTTAATGAAAATATAGACATTAAAGAAAAACACTCTCAACTGAATTGAAAATAATGTCGGTTTTCCATAAAAGCGTTATTTCGGTCTCTTCGGTACTTACAAGGGAAAAATGAAATTAAAACTTATAATTTTATGTAATATCCATAGTATAAGGAAATATATTGGTTTTAATATATAAATATCACATAATTCCCCCAACATAGACTTAAACATTTACAATCTTGAATAAAGATGGGATTTTGAAATAAACCCTAACATCGGATTTGAATTGATGTGTAAGTACTTTTAGCATCATATATATTAAATTATATTATATTATAATTATATTAAATAACTATATACATACTTATAATTTCATATATTATCCAGTGATAAAATTACAATGCCTATTTATTAATAATTATTTATTAAAATCAATGTTTCTGAGTGTTAACTATTTCATTTTTTCATATATGTTTTGGTTTCATGGTTCTGGTCCTTGCATATTTGTCAAGGTTCCATCATCTATAAGATGTTAAAAATTATATAAATATCATAAATATTCATTATATACATATTTTTAATCATCCTTGAATGTTATAGATAGAAAACTGAATTACACTATTCATGGAGATGGTAGGTCATACGTATGCATGAACCTTATTTTCACCTTTCGATGGATAGAATAAAAGAAATTTAAATAATAATTAACCTTTATAGAATATTTTTTATATCAAATATATCTTATATATTCATTAAATCTATCCATATTTCAATCTATGTAATATACAAATGAAAAATGAATCGCATCGCTATGGGGAGTGGTATTCCATACATACGCACAAGATATGTTATCATTTTCCAATGGATTGGAAGGAAAGATGTTTTATATGATATTATAATTATGTCATAAATATAATATATAAACTTTAAACTCATAATAATAGACATCCATTAAATACGGTATGGTAAAATTAGTTGTATCGCTACGTGGAGGCAGTAGTCCACATGTACACACGAGAGATACATTCACTTCCCATTTAATAGAGACAGGGATAGAAAACTATTATATCATTAACATTATAACATCTTCATATATGTGATATACTTTTGTTATTACATTGTAACTTTTAGTATATAATTGATGTTGGTACAAGAATAAGTAAAAAAAGAGCTTTGTTATGTTGATTACCTTGTTTTAGAGAAACCTTTTCTCGTTATCTTCTTAAGGACCCTAGGGTTGGTCTTTTAGTAATATCATCACCAATATAATGTGTATAATGATTTTAGGGATATATTTTTTTAGGTGTTGGTATAAGGAATTTCCCTTATTCAACCCATAATTTTCATTTTTAGATAAGAATTCACTTTCTTGCATCCAAATGATATTTTCAAGTTTATCATTTTAGATAATTAAGTCATAAATCATACAATACAAAAACATGTTTTAAAAAGTGGAAACTTCTTATTAGTATCCATTTTTACCAAATTATAAAAAATTTAAAAAGAAACCTATTTTCTTTTCATGACAAATCTTCATGTATTTCAACTTGAATTCTTCTTTGTTCCTACTCGTCCTTAAACCCTATAAAAAACATTTTAAAACATGGTATGAGCACAAAAATCTCATTTTTGGGAATAAAAATAAATTAAAAAGAAAATAATTAGCTTATGAATACTTCTAATTATTTTTCATTTTTAAAAATAATTTTTGGGCTCAAAATAAACATTTTGATACTCCAGAAATAAACTTTCCTTCCCAGATATTTTCATAAAAAAATTCATAGGAAATATTTAAAGAAAAATACAACTCATAATTTTTTCTTTTAATTCATGAAAAACACATGCTCAATTTTCTACAAATTTATACTTTCCACCCTTAAGAAGTAGTATATACATTCCTTTAAACATATGATCTTTGCCTTACAATGAAAAATCATAAGATTTCGATAAAACCCAATTGTAAAAATAGATAAATTATAAAGGTAAATTGTAAAATAATTTTCCCTATCAATATTACAAATGTAATAACCAATATGGTTGACTTTTATACTCAATGCATTGGAGGGATACCATGGGCTCTCCTGTCCTTCGTTTATAAAGAAATCACCCATCCTTGGTTTATAATGGAACCACCCATCCTTGATTATAATGGAATTTCCCATACTTGTTTTGGAAAAAAACCACCCATCATCATAACGATACTTAATAATAATAACATAATCATAATTCATAAAATATTTCAATTTCTAACATTACACTCATAAAAATGTTCTTTTCACCCATAAGAAAACATTTTTGGATATTGAAATATCCATCCATTTTAAAACCATTTTAGAAAATAACCAAATCATAAGGAAGGATATTTTTTCTTTTAATAAAACATGAAATATTATAAAGGAAGTAAAATATAAAATAATTGTTATAGTGGTAGGAAAATTCATTGTCACCGAATATATTAAAATAGAACATCCTTTTTTCTTTCGTAAATAAAGTCAAAACATTCTGTATAAATTATATAAAAATATTCCTTTTGAAAAAAATTTAAAGATAGTGAAAGAGAGATATAAAATTTCCTCTATAATTCATTTATTTATTTATAATTATGTCCATAAAATAATTTTAAAAATATTTATATGGTAGAAATAGAGTTATAAGGGAAACCTTAAAAGATAATTTTTTTTTAAAAAGAAAATGAAATTATCTTACCTTTAGTCTAACTCGTCAAGTACCTTATTTATCTTCCTAAATAATTAAATTATGTTAATTATTTACTTTATTAAGAACCTTTTCATTTTAATTATTCCTTTTACCATGTTATAATCAATTAATTAATTAAGTTCTTGTTGTATGTTTTGACAATATCAGATCATATGTCCATAATGATTTCAGTGGGTTGACTATGGTCAATGAGGTCATTATTCTATCATCTCTAGAATAATAATCCTAATATAATTATAATTTTTATAATTCAATTATACTTTTAAAACCATCCATGATAGATAGGTATAAAAAATTAACTATGTTATAATCATGGAGACGGCTAGTCATACATACGCATGAGTCATGTTTCCATTTTTATACAATCATTATGAAAAAGAATGTGAGTATTTATTTATATTTATTGAATGATAATTATATTGTAAATACCATATTATTTATCTAAATATAATTATATATATCATCCATGTGACATGGTGATAAAAATGAATTACATCGCTTCGTCGAGGTGGTAGTCTATACATATGCACTATACACCCAGGCCTGACTAACCACTAAATCGGTAGCTGGACTGATAGGCCACATGGACTCAAGGGAGCCTCCCCATATTATTGAGGCTATAGACTAATATTGATGTTCTAAGGAGGCAATAATGGGGAGATTTTACCCTCATGATCATAGTAGAACAATGGTATACCAGATAATTAATAGAAGGAAACAATAGAAGAAGTAGTAAATGAAAGACAGAGTATAGGAAGAATAATTTAAGCTAAGTATTAAAGAGATAGACAATGATAATGGATACAACAATTCATTCATGTCAAGATGATGATACATAACTAATAGTAAACATATAGTAGGAAAAAAGATAAATTATAGTATATAGATAAAGAAAATAAAATAAATCCCTAAGGGTGAACTCCACGATCATCTTGAGCTCTAGCTCAGTCATATGCTCCTAACTCCCAAGTACAAGCAAGGTAGTATAAGATATCATCCATGGTCCTACGAACATGATATCTACTTAGGTGCCAAAGTGAAAATTCCAACTCGAGAAGGGTTTGAGATATAAATACTAGTAGGTTACCACCCACATTGTCTACAGCTATAACTGGTCTATGAATATAAAGTAAGAGAGTGTCCAAGTAATATGAATAAATAAATAGTTATGAAATAATAAATAAATATTAATCGACTCAGGTTCCAATAGGACACCAGGTTGACACTACCTACTTCATCTCATGGATGTAATGAGTTTCTGATTGGTACCTATATATATAGTAGTAATATATATATATATATATATATATTTCATCCACCTATATGAACCAATTACGTGTGGACATAAGTGGCCATATACCTGGAATACTAGGTGCTGGATGGACTAGGGCATAACTCAGTCATCCATAACTAGTCTAAATGAGGCTATAAGCTCAAGCAATAGGTTATATTCCCTACATCTCATAATGAGTGGGATATTTCATTCTCATTACTTGATATAGTGAGTGTGTCATTATGTCAACACTCTAATAGTAGTGGATACATTGTCATTCCAACACTCACAAGGGATGAGGTGCGCCATGCCCAACAACCCAAATAGTATCATTGGTGTGAGATGTTATGCTTAACACCTGATATAAGGCATCATGATACATCCATGCTCAACGGAACACTTAACATCATCCCACATCCCATATCAAGGCATAATCGTATTTATAATCAATATCCATGAGGAATTACCTCTCATGATTTACATTTATTAATACCAATCATATTTAAGTACATCACATTATAATTATAGAATGTACTAAGCATTAAATGATCAGCATAGAATTACCACCATTTACTTTTCCTTTCATTTATATCATTTTATTCAATTCACATAAGACATTATATAATTACAATAAGTGGTGTGGTTGTACCACACAATTCAATTTCCTTTCAATTAAACTATTTAGTTCATTCATAGAAGGAAAACCATCATGAAAAAGTCATTCAGTTTATCCCATTCCATTTAATCTATCGAAACATGGAAAATCATTTTACAAGTCTCAATAATGCACTTAACAGGTACCATGGTCAATTGTGAAGTTACCTATATGGTAAATCCCATTAATAAAGATACTCGATTACTTATAATGTGCTTGGTTAATTTTTCATTTAGATTAGAGTGGGAAAAGACATTCAATTAAGAGGATCAATGGTTAAATGAATGTTTATAAAGGAGGGAAATACCATTTCATAGAATCAATACAGTCCATGTACTAATCATTCTATAACTCTAACAATAACAAAAATTCATAGGTAAACTCACATGCCGTAAATAAAAGAAAGATGTGAAACACTACTTACCACTTTTTAATTTGGAAGAAAATTCACCTCATATGATGTGTTTTATTATAAAAACATGACATTTTTTATCAAAAAATTCATTTAGCATAATTTAAGCATCAATTTCAAGTGTCATTACTCAATTCATAATAAAAAAATTATAAAAAACTACCAAACATGAAAAAAAAATAAAAGTAATTCAACATGTTACTTAGGAGGTTCCCTCATCAATTGAACAAAATCCTATAAGGGAAAATTCCATTATTAATCCAAGACTAACACTTAGAAGTTGTTCAAGGCATTTATTAAAATTTTTATAAAGGGTATATTAAAGTAGTCACACCCAAGGGGTGTCCATGGCAGAGGTTGAAATCATCAATTTACTAAATAGGGATAAATGGGAGTAATATGAGGTGTGTATACCAATTTAATAAGAAGAACTCAATTTTAAGGCAATGCATAGAAAATTTTGGCACGCAGCGCAACAACACTATTTATAAAATGATGGAAACTTGAGGAAAAAGTTCTAGACCACAAACATCATGCCTAATATTCTTCACTCATCCAATATCAAGGTTTGATTTTGTCTGGTTTGGGAAAAATTGAATAAATCGGCATCGCCTAAAAAATAGGGAAAATGAGCTCACACCATGATAGCTTGATCAAGATAAGATTAAATGATGAAATATTAAAAAATATTAAATAGATTAATGATACTGATTTATAGATACCAATGGCACTTGATTCTAATAATGTATGGAGGATATCCATCAAATCCTAGTATAGGCTTAAAGAGGGACCCACGATGTCAAGAGGAGAGGTGACACCCACTAGAGGAAGAAGAAAAAAAAAGAATATTTGAAACTCATTAAGGTAAAAAGATTCATTTCACCATTAAAAACTAGATCGTGCCATTTGGTCTCACGGTTTTTCTACCCATGCACCAACTGTGTGGATTCTACTGCTTAGGAAACCCACCTTGCTCGATTATGCTGCATGGTCTGGCCTAAACATGTGTCAACCATGAAATTAATAGTTTGTGAATACTACCTAAGTGGTACTAACCATGTGAATCCTGTGAAACACATGTTTCACCTCAAGTTTAGGCTGCACAGTTTACTGTTGGGGGCCATACGGTTTCAGAAAAACTGTGCTCCTTTCTCAGACAACCCAAACTTGTGATTTTTGGGGGTCAATGCTCCCAAAACTCAATGAGACACCCTAGGGAACCATATAGACTTTACCCAAGTCTAAAAACAACACCTTGAAGTGTTCCAGATATTTGAATTACATTTTGAGGCTCGATTAAAATAACGGACCATCCACTAAATACCAAAAATTCAAATTCCCTTGGAATTTCTACCTTTTCACAAAAAACAAGGGTCTTTACAACCATCCCACCATATAAATTCTTATCCCCAAGAATCCTTGGGGGAAAAATAAAACATCTCCTTACCTATAAGGTTTGTGATGTCTTGTTAAAATGGTATTATTATGTTTCCAAACACCTAATGTGCCTCCAAACATTTACTTAGGCATACCGCACATAATCCATGAAAACCCAAACCAATGCTTGCCTTCTGATTGAAACACTTAAACGGTGCTTACCCAATCCTATTTAGATAGATATGTGATCACATCATTGTATCTTTAAACATATCATTGATGGTGCTTCCCACCGTATTTCTTAACATTACAAGGGGAAAATTCCTTTTCACATCACCTCTACCATCATAATTTCTTTACAAGGAATGCCTCTAAGAAATATAGTAATTATCCTAGTGTGATTTCATTAATTAGGAGAACGAATTTCATCAGAGTTAATATTACAGACCTCATCGGAATTAAATGGTCGAATCCCAATCAACCTAACTATAAATGGTTGTGTAGGATTTCGTTATAAGACAATGCCAACCTTTTTCACCACACCCCCTTAACCTAACGACATGCTTAAAATCGTTCATTTCAATTGTAACCATTAAACAAGAAGGATAAAAAGTAAATCCACCCCTGACTAACCATTCCTAAAAATTAAATATTAGAATTCTGGCATATTTCAATAAAACTATAATTCCATCATCAATGTCATCTTGAATTTAGTACAAGTGCATTCACCGAAGTCCATACCTAACTTATGGTGACGTTCCTTGGTCAAATCTTCACCTAACTGTTTAATTTTTCATACCCCAACATGAACAAGGGTGTAACCCAGATCTAACACACAAGAATCATCACCCTTTAAACATCACCTACGAGCCCGAATAAAATTCTGGGATAACCTCAGATTTAATAAATTGGATTCTAAGGAAGTAACCCAAGGTATTTCATACTCTATGATTACAAGTGATACATTGGTACAAGGACAAGACATCCACATCAAATTATTGAATGAGCCTAGAGAGGCATCTTCCTAGTAGTCAAGTCAAAGGAAAATAGTTGGTATCCATGAGTTCATCCAAGGAGTTCCTACCTTGGAACACTAGTATCACTCAAGATTAACCATGACTCGATAAAAAACACACGTTCAGTGAAAAACTCTGATAGGGGTAACTTGAAACTTTTAGATCGATGTATAACTGACGCTCTCTTAGTGCATCAAGGAAAACGTCAAGATGGGGGACATAATCATCTCTAATAAAGAGTACACTAAGAGGATAAAAGGAGTTACTGAAAGATTTTAAACACTTATATCACATCTGATATAAAGTGATCGACCAACCATACCCCACTACTAGAAATAATAATAGTCGAACCGCTACAAGTCGAACCACTACAAGTCAAATTCTTAGTAGAATATTGGATTCAACTTCTAATGTGTCATCATAAACTAGTCACAAGGTTTATCACTAAATTATATCCCTAACCAATGGTGTTTCTAGAGGTTGTGTATGTATCCAGCCATTTCACTATTTTACTACCTTGAAAGCACTGACATTATTCAAAACTCTCCATCCCCAAGGGAATTCAATCAAGACCAACCATTTCCAAATGGTCCTACTTGGTTGTATTACTTCTACTTGGAAGGTCATTTATTCACTCGAACTAATGTGATGCTTCCCAACTTAGGAGTTTCCTAGTTTCCAAGAGAAGAGATATACTAGCCGCTCATAAGCATACTAGATCAAAACCACCATAAAAATACATGTGTCACTCTTCTGATTCATACTCACAACATCAATGCATTTGGCATGAAAACCAAAACCAACCTTGTCGGTGTGTCAAAACACCTGATCCTCTAGAATTCATCATGAACATTGGGATGAAATTGATTAATTTAGCACCCAAATCACTCTATTATAGAGATTACTAGAGAATATTCTCAAAAACACATGGATCAAGGATTTCACCAAACTCAACAATTTTGTTATACCATTTAGCAACTCTACAGACTCAACATATAAGAATGCATACTACCCTAATATTACATGAACAAATGGCACATCCTAGACACTTCCCATAATAAAGGACAAGGATACCATTACCACCCATCCAAACGAGGGTTTTATTTATAAAAAAAGAGTCATACTAGGGAAAATGACACATGAATGGAACCATACGGTAGAAATATCATAGAACCAATAAGGAATTTAAGCTCTAAGGGTTCTACCTACCTTGGGATATCCTCTTACAAAAGCATAGGCATCGACCCTATTACTAGGGCACTCCAATCAGAAAGTCAATAGGCTTAAGATCCTATCATTTAATCCATTTCTAAAAAGAGAAGGGAATACAGAAAATGCTTATGTTTCCATTCCATGGAAACTAAAGGAGAAGGTTTAAACTTCCATTAAATGAGATTTTAAACTAAGGATACTACCTAAGGTTCCATTTTCAAGTCATTACATTGATTCACATTCAATCTTTAAGCATTTAGAAGATTAAAAAATAGAGCATCAAGTACAAATTATAAAGTAAAAGCACTTGATAATTGATAAGGTAGTCTATGAGGTTCCTATTAAGCATTCCTGGGTTTATTATAATGAAACCCAGTAGAATTTTCTTTATTATTAATGTTTTAAAACACTTGTAGTGGATTAAATTATAAAAACATTCCCTAGTTAACCTACTTGGTTCTTGTTGTGCATTTAAGAAACTAATCACATGATCTCCATGCCCATTTGATAGAGTCACAATAATTTATAAAGGAAACCACAAAAAATATAAATTTTAAAATTACCCTTAATGGTTTTTATGAGATAATCATAAACATCATAACTGACCAACTAGGGTCGAGTCACGTAATGGGGGTCTATAAGAAACCTTTTTTATATCATATTAAAATTAATCTTCCTTTACACTTATAACCATTTCAAATTATATTATGTTCATATATATAATGGTTTTATTATATGGGTTTCCATCCCCTAACTTATAAAGCACCCATACACTTTAAATATTGGAATTTGAATCCCATTAATCAAAACCAATTCACTTTAACATTTAAACTTTAGCATCTTTTACATTTAAATTTTTTTTAAGATTTATATACAATTTCAAGGATGGTTCGAGCACATGGGTTACCTTTTCCTAATTATAAGGCACCCATACACCTTATAACTAAAAATAGGTTCCCATTTAATCACAACTAATAAGTTCAGTCCATAAAACCAATAATATTTTAATAACAAAACTAGGCATGTTATCATAATTAGTAAACACATAAATCATGATAATAAGCACTAAAGCACCGTACATAGGAAAATATGGCTAAATAAGTGGGCATAATTGAATATATTTACCTAATTATGGAATATAACAATCACAAAATCACAATTAGTAGTCATAATACAAATGAAACTACATGCCACGACATGTGAATATCTGTGTGCCAATAATGATTCATGTAATGTTACTTCCTTACCACACTAGGAAAAGGGAAAAATACCATAAATCTCATAAATCGATAATTAGTGGAATGTACACCAGTCACTCATAATGAAACTATAATCAACTATAATATCAAACAACATGAACAATAGTCCCATCCCTGGATACTCGGACTTTTCTCTATGGGTGGGGTGATCACTCCCAAACACAACTATTTACCATGTGCAAACACATTCCTAGTATCTTATCTACCTTCCTAAAATAGTAGGAAAAAATAAAAACTACCTCTGATACCACTTTGTAATATCCCGACCTGACTGAACACTAAACTGGTAGTTGGACCGGTGGGTCACATGGCCTCAAGCCCGCCTCCCCATACACCAGAGGCTATCGTATAGCAGTGGGTGTCTAAGGAGGTGAAAGTGGGGAGACTATACCCTCATGATTAGAGTATTGAAATGGTATACCAGATAATAAATAACAGGAAATAGCATAAGTAGTAGTAAATTAAAGATAGAGAAGTGGAAGGATAAATTAAACTGAGTATAAAAGAGATGGCCAATTCCAATGGATACACCAATACTTGAATGTCTATATGATGATACATAAATAGTAGTAACCTTACATTAGGAAACAAGTTATAGTATAGTACATAGATAATGAAAATAAAAGAAATCCTAGAGTTAAAACTCCATCAGCATCCTGAGCTATAGCTCAGTCATATTGTCCTAACTCCCATGTATAAGAAAGATAGCATGAGCAACCATCTATGGTCCTGTGAACATGAGATCTACTCAGGTACACCAGTGCAATGGTGTCTTAATAAGGTTGTGGGATATAAATCCCCGTAGGTTACCACCCACAATTTCTACAGCTATAACCAATCCATGAATATAAAGTAAGGATGTGTGTAGGTAATATGAACAAATAAACAATGCTGAAATGATAAATAAATATTGGTCAGATCATGTTTTAATAGGACACATGGCTGACTCTACCTACTTTGGATCAGGGCCAGAATGAGTTTCTAATTGGTAACTATATATATAGTAATAATATATATATATATATAGTTTGATATTGAATACACCTATATGAACCAAGTATGTGTGAAAGTAAGTATTTATATTCCTGGAATACTAGGCACTGGGTGGACCAAGGTGTAACTCAGTCATCCATAACCAGTCTGAATGATCCAATAAGATTGAGAAATAGGGTACATGCCCTATATATCATAATGAGTGGTAGATTTCAGGATCATCACTCGATATGGAGAGTATTTAGTCATGTCTATACTCGAATAGTAGTGAGTGTGCCATCATGTTAACACACACAAGGGATGAGGTGCTCCATGTCCACCATCACAAATAGTATCACTATTGTGAGAAGTCATGATAAACACCCAATGTAAGAGATTGTGATATATCCATGCTCAACAGAACCCTTACCATCATCCCACATCCCATATCAATACGTAATCATATTTATAATCAATGTCCATGAGGCAATACCTTTCATGATTTAGATTTAATAATTCTAATCATAACTAAGGGAATCACATTATAATTATAGATTTTACTAAGTATGCAATGATTGGAATGGACTTATTACCCTTTACTTTTCCTTTCATTTAAATCATTTTATTAAATTCACATAAGTAATTATTATTTAATTGAAACAAGTGGCATGGTCATACCACCCAATTCAATTCCATTTCAATTAAACCATTTAGTTCATTCATGGAAGGAAAATCATCATGAAATATTCATTCCTTTTAACCCTTTTCATTTAATATATAAAAACATGTAAAATCATTTTACAAGGCTCAATAAGGTTCTTAGAAGGTACGATGTTCAATTGGGAAATTACCTATATGGGAAATCCAATTTTTAAAGAAAGTTAACCACATAGAAGGTGTTTTGTCCATTTTTTACTTAGATTGGAGTGGGACAAGAAATGCACATAGTACGTACAATAGTAAAATTAAAAACAATAAAAGGAATTAAACATGTCACTTATAAGGTTCCCTCATCAGTTGAACAAAATCCTATAAGTGTAAATTCCATTATTAATCTAATATGAACATTTAAAAGGCATTTAGGGTATTTATTTAATTAGTTATAATGGTGAAATTAAATATGGAACACCCAAGGGGTGTCCTTGATTGAGTTTTTCATCCTAAATTTACTAAACAAGGCTCAAAAAGAGTAATATAAGGTTTGTATGCCAATTTAATAAGAATAACTGAATTTTATGGAAATGCATAGAAAAGGTCGGCATCTGGCCCAATAGTTCTATTTATAAAACAACTGAAACTTGAGGAAAAATCAATATACCACATAACTCATGCCTAGGATGCTTCACTCATCCAATATAAAGGTTTTACTTGGTTTATTTTGGACATAATTAAAGAAATGGATATTTGTCTTAAAAATAGGGCAAATGAGCTCACACCATGATAACTCATTCGAGAGAATATTAAAGGAATAAATATAAAAAAGGAATGAAAATCTTATCGATATGGATTCATAGACACCAATGACGCTTGATTCCAATGATGGATGGAGGAGATTCATCAAATCCTATTTTAGTATTGATTAGGAACTCACGACACCAAGACAAGAGGAGACACTTGTTGGAGGAAGAAAAAAGAGAAAGAAAAGAATATTTAGAACTCATTAAAGAAAAGAGTAATTTCTCCCTTAAAAGATAGACCATAGGGTTTGGACACATGGTTTTCCAAACCATTTTCCAACTGTGATTCTCCCAATGATTAGGAAACCCAACTCACATTGTTATGTCACATGGTTTGACATAACTATGTGCCAACCAGCTGATGAATAGTGAAATCATATTGTCTAAGTGGCAATAATCGTGTGGGGTAGGTGCTTGATTTGGGTAAACTATAAAAATCATGTACAACACCAATTTAACCTATGGTTTAGGCTGCATGTTTTTCTACTGGGGGATACATGATTTTAGATAAATCGTGTTCCCTGTTCAGACCACCCAAACTTGTAATTTTAGGGGCCAGCCCGCTCGAAACTCAATGAGACACCCAAGGGACACCTCAGGCCTTTAAAAAAGTATAAAAAACACTTGAAGTGTTAAATCTCTTGGAATTAAATTTTAAATCTTGGTTCAAATAACATCCCATATACTATAAAGAAAAATTTAAATTCCATTGTAATTTCTACTTTATCTAAAAAAACACGGGTCTTTACACGCACGACCAATGTTATCATTTTTCAGTGAATAATAATTTAAGAAAATATTTTATATATTAATTCTCAAAAATAATATATATTCCATTAATATCATATATATACATTAAATTCAGAATTATAACCATTCATGAGAGGCAATGATGGAAAATTAATTTCATTGATTAGTGAGGTAGTAGTCCTCCGTACACATGAATGATGGTTTCACTTCCCATTTGATGGAAGAGGAGTTGGATATAGGTCATTACATAAAAATAAAAACATATCTATATATGGAAGATAATGGTTTTATTATTTCCACATGTTTTAATAATGTTTGAAGGAGGTAAAGGAGGAAATAAAACTAAAATTCTTGATTAAGAACTATTCCTCCTCTTCAGACAACCCCTTGAGGTTTACACCAAAATCTTTCCTAGTTTGATTTTATGATCAAAAAATGAATCTAGTATTTGGGGATGTATATAAGGATTTATTTGGGTATGAATTGGATGTACCAAAAAAATTAATTGTGAATAAATGAGGAGAGTAGGTTCCCTTTTATTTGCATATTTGAAGGCCTTCGGGCCGTTGGATGGAGGAGAGTTGGTTCCCTTTTATATGATAGGGGAGGGTAACTCTTGGAATTTCTTAAAGTATTAAATTAATATAAATTAATTTTCAAATTAAATGGAACCCAAATTGATAACACTAAAATATAAGATGATTTTTAGTCTAAATTACATCATCTAAAAAATTACAAATTTAGGTGATTTTTCCCCTTATATTTTTGTTTTAACCCATTTTAACCCTTTTGACAATTTCTGTGATATTAAAATTTTTACTCTTTAGGGGTTAATAAATTTACTATAAAGTGAAAAAATTCCAAAAATAGAAAATGGTTGATATTATAAGCCATATCTAATTTAATTGTCTGAATAAAATATTTTCATGTTTTTTAAATCATTTAATAATACATTATTTGTTATAAAATATCATTAATGTCAACTTCGACACTATTCATTTAATTTGACTTTAAAAAATTGAGACAAAGATGGAATAAAACTATATAAATTTCACACAAAAAAGGTATTTTTTAATTGTCTAAATTTTTTTGGAACACATCAAGTCACTCAAATTATATTACTTTTAATATTTTAAAAAAACTTATTTTATTTTCTTCTAATTAAATAAATATTGTGTCGACGTTGCGTAATAATTTAAGGTAATTATATAATTAATAAAAAATATATACAAATTTCCATCATGAAAATAATTTCATTATTCTAAAAATAACCATTAAAATTTTTTAATGGCTTTATTTTGTCCCTTTGTGAACACATAAGAGATATTTAGAAGCAAGAGGGGACATTTTGTCATTTTATTTTACTCAAATATTATAAGGGTTAACATCATGGACAAATGGAAAAAAGGTTATATATTCTAAGTTTGGGTGATTATGTATGAAATATAACCATTTAATAAAATTAAGTCAAAATTTAGGGTTACTTTTTAATCCTTATCACATTATATTTACCCTTAATTAACTCATTTTACCTTTACCATGATAACAAAATTTATTATGGTTACTATTCATAATGACAAAAAAATAAAAGGGAAATATTTACTAAATTTTTATCTATTGATTAAAAATGTTCGATACACTTTTTAATATATAATTAACATAAGTATTATAATTGAATTTAAAATTAAACCCATAAAATGTGATGAAAATCTGTTTTTTAGAAAAATGACTTCAAGTATAAAAATGTTTTCATACCAAATTTGAAGATAAAATTAATTAAATAAGATATAATCGGATATTTTTTTATAAATATGATATAATTAAATTATAAACTAATCCAAAATATAATTTTTCTTTTTAGATGCTTTATAATAAAATACTGTTTTGAGTAAAAATCATTATTTTCCATTATTCTTTGAAAAATAAAATATTTTAAAAAAATATAAAACTTTCACCATAAGATAAATTTGATATTATTATTTAGAAAATGAAATCATTTTATGAAATTAAATTTATAAAAGTTCTAGAAATTAATTATAATATTTTCTCACAAAAAGCAATAAAATCGTTTTTGAAGAAAATGTATTCTTTGATGAATAAAATGACTTTACTAAATATTTAGTGATTATTTACTAATAATTTATCGATGAATTTATATTGTGTAGGAAATTTATATATATTTTATAAATTATTTAATCCTATTAATACCATCTAATTTAATGGTAAGTTTGTAATAGTCGTATTTATATAACAATATTTCATGATTCGTTTACGCTTGATGTTGCGTATTATAAATGGTATCAAACATAGTTTTATTTTTTTAATAATTAGGTTTGTAATTTTTTCAATACAGAAGGATAAAAATGTATTAATAAGTGAGGATAAGATATTAGATTTTATAATTGTGGTGAGTGGCACACTTGTAATTTTTCAAGCTTTTAAAAATATTATTAAGTCACTTTCTTGGAAAAATTTTCTGGAATGCCTCATATTAGAAGGTGATGAGGTTAATTTCTAAATAAAACCAAAAAATTAGGTTTAATAAAGTTAATAGCATATTTTATCCCTTGTCATTTTGTTTAACCCCTTCATTAACAATTTTTAACCTTAACTGTGGTAACAACTTTTTCAGTCTTGAAGGGTTATAATTTTACTTATAAGGGGACAATTGGATCATAAATGGATAGGGGGTAAAATTTTAGACCATTTATAAAAATAATTCTCCTATTTTACTATTTTTATGTTTTTAAAATAATTTTCTAAAAAAATCATAATATATTATTAATGAAATTTTTTAAACAATTCTTTCACTTTTACTTAAAAGACATTAAGATAAAAGTTGAATTTGAATATAAAACTTTCACGCATCCCTAATATGTTATAGTCATCTATAAAATTCGTGGGGTTTTATAAATCACCTAAATGAAATTACTTTTAGTGTTTTTAAAATTATTTACAATGTTTTTCTGCTACTTACATAAGCATTGTGTCAGCGTTGTGTAAGAATTCGAGGTAATTATTTCATCACTAAAAATAAAAAATAAATTACTATGATAAAAATTTTATTTAATATTTAAAATATACATTTATAACCGAAGTTATCAACTCTTTATACATATGTATAAAATTGTGAGATATTAAATTCAATAGAGTGACATTTTGGAATTTTCATTACATTAAATAATATTAACGTCATTATCAATGGAAAATTAAAAAAAATACATATATTCAAATTTTGGATGGATATGGTCAAATATATCCTATAAAAAGAAATTAGTTAAACTTTCTGGTTGATTTTGAGACTTTATTTCATAGTTTTAACACTATTTTATCCATTTTACCTGTACTGAGGTGACAAATATTTTTCATGGTTACTATTCATGATAACCAAAAATAAAGGGGGAAAATTTACAAAATTTAAACCTCCTGATTCTAAATATGTTATTAATTTTTAAATATTATATTTCTAGAATTTTTTTAAAATAATTTTAATATAAATATATAAAATATAATGAAAATTATTTTTTAGAAAAATGAGTTTTCGAGCATAAAAAATAATTTTTCTCAGAATGATGAAAAATATAGGAATTAATTGTATTATTCTAAATAAAATTTATTATATGTAAATTTAATTCTAAATAAAAAATATAATAGTACTTTTAAATTAATTTTTTTGAAAATAAATGATAATATTTGAAAAATCAGTATTTTCATTGCCCACTAAAAAAATAATTATTTCAATAAAATTCCAAAATTTCACCATTAGTTGATTTTAATATGATAATTTTAAAAATTAAATTAATTTTAAAAAGAAATCAATTTATAAAATTTTATGATTTAATTTTTAATAAAACTATGTATATTTTGTTACAATTTCTCTAAAAAATATTACTCTAATTAAAACTTGGGTGTCATATTCTTACCTCCTTTAAAAAATCATTTTAAAATTACTAGAATGTCACATCATGAATAGATTTAGGTACTTATTAATCATAACATCTTCAGTTTCCCATTTCACCTCTTATATCTTATGATTTCTCTAAAGTACCTTTACTAATCAAGTCGTTCAATTTCTTAACACTTGTTCTCGAGTGTCTAAAATCCATATAGGCTCTTCAAAGTAAGATAAATCTAGTTATAATTATATTTCCTCATATATTATCACATATATTGGGTCTAGAATATACTTCCTTAATTAAGAGATATAGAGCACATTAAGTACTTTAGATTGGCTAGCTGGAATTTCCAAATGATAATCCACATCACCCATTATTTATAAAATTTTAAAAGGTTTGGTATACTTAGGAATAATTTTTTATTTCTTACTGAATCTTATAACACTATATCCTAGAGAAACTTTCTTGAAAACATGATCTCCCAATTTAAATTCGAGATTTTTTCACATGTTATCATCATAGATATTTTTCTTTCATTTAGATGATTTAATATGGATTTGAATAGTCGTTACATTCATCATTGTCTCCTCCATAATTTATTGGACTATAGGATTCCTTTTATTAACTTCATTACCACAAGTTAGATTATGAAATTTATTTTCCATATAATACTTTATATGGAATAATTTGAAAATTTTAATGAAATATATTGTTATATGGAAACTCTACCAAAGGTAAATAATGATCCAACATACCTTGAAATTCAAATATGCATGAACTTAACCTATCTTCTAATGTTTGAATAGTCCTCTCAGACTGCCAATTATTCTGAGGATGATAGTTGATTCTCAAATGAAGCTCAGTATCAAGAGACTTCTCAAGTATTTTTAAAAATTTCAATGAGAATCAAGGATCATGATCAGACACGATTGAAAGAGGTACACCATGAAGTCATATAACTTTATTAATATGGAATATTGTAATATTATCAAGAGGAAAATATTATCTTATAATGAGGAAATTTATATATTTGGTAAGATGATCAACACTAACTTATATGGTATCATTTCTTCTAGGATTATTTGTTAATCGAATAAAAATTCAATAGTAATGTCAAACCATTTCTATATAGGAATAGATATGGGTTACATGACCCCTCTAGGATGTTGTCTCTCATCATTCACCTATTGACAAACTAAGGATCTTTATACATAATTAGAAACTTCCTGCATTATATTATCCCAAAAAAATTGTTCCTCCAAATCCCTATACATCTTGGTACTTCCATGGTTTATAGATAAATTTGAGCAATGAGAATAATTTAATAATTCCCTTTCCAACTCAAGTATATTTGAAACACAATATATTTCCAAATTTTAGAAAATTGTTTTTATAAAATAACTTTTCTAACATCCCATTATTCATGGATTAAATTTTATTTTTAAAATTATTCTAATCCATATAAAAACCTTTTATATTTTCTAATAAATATGGTTTGAAATCATTTGAAAAAGGAGTGATTTTTTCCCTTCCCTAATAATTCTCATATCTAAATTTACTAGTTCCTTAAATAAAGAATCATGTTCAATCCTTATCTTAGTCATATCTCCATATTATTTCCTACTCAACACATTATCCACCTTATTAGCATTATAAAGGTTGTATTGTTTCAAGAAATCACAATCCTTGAGTTTCTATAATCATATCCTTTTCTTTATGTTGATCTATTTATATGAAAATAGTTATTTCAAACTCTTATGATATGTGTATATCTCATATCATTGACCATAGATATATTGTCTCCATATCATCAAAGAAATGATTATGGATACAAACTCAATATAATGGGTTGGATAGTTTTGTTCTTGTATATTTATATTTTTTATACATAGGCAATATATTTATCATTATGCATAAATATATATCCATATTATTTCTTTAATGAATCACTATATATGACAAATGAATCCCCTCTCATTAGTAGTTTCAACACTGATGCATTGATCAACCACCTCTTTAATTATTTAAAACTTAATTTGCATTCCTCTATCCATAGGAACTTAACCCCTTTACATGTAAACTTGGTTAATGGGTTTGTTAATCAAGCATAGTTTTGAGAAAATGTTGATAGTAACTTTCTAATCCAAGTAAACTAGTTTCCTAGGATGTATTTATAGGTATAGGCCATTATTTGAGTGCGTTTATATTTTATGGATCAACTGATATTCCATTCTTAAAGAAAATATGTCCAAGAAAAGGAACTTATTGAATCTAGAATTCACACTTTAAAAATTTATCATATAAATACTTTTCTGTAAGAGTCTCGTTAATGATTCATAAATGACTCGTATTTTCTTTATAAATATTTGATTATGTTAAGATATCATCAACAAATTTCACAATTAAATTATTAATATATTCCTTGAACAATTTTTCATCATATCCATACAAATAGAGGTTAAATTAGTCAATCCAAATGGAAATACTATAAAATCATAATGATCATACCTTGTATGAAATAATATCTTTAGAATATATTCTTTCCTTACTTGCAATTGATGATACCCAGAATGAATATTGATATTTGAAAAATATTTTTCTCCTTGCAATTGATCAAATATTTCATCAATATGAAGAAGAGGATATTTTTATTCATAGTGATCGCATTGAATTCCATATAATCAATACACAACCTCATAGTCCCCTCCTTTTTCATAAATTGAACAGGAGCTCCCTAAGGTGAAGCACTTGGGTGAATGAATCCATCATCACACAAATCATGTGGTTGTTTATTTAAATCTACTAGCTTCACAGTATCCATCATTTAGGGAGTCTTATATATAGGTTTTTCATTAGGGATGAGTTCAATAAAAAACATAATTTCACACTCAGGTAGATATTCAGGTTGTTCTTTAGGAAACACATCAATATATTCTTGAATAATGAGAACAGAATATCTCATATGGTTTCCTTTCCCTTTCATCAGTTGTGTATTATCTTCTTCTCCCAAAATTTAATTAAGGAGACATAATTAAGGTAAATCTTGATATGATTTAAATTATTTATTCTCCCCTATTAAGATGAGTGATTTCATACCTTCATCAAAAAAATTAGTCTCTTTCTCTAGGAAATAATTTTTTTCCATTATAATATGAAATCCAATCCATAATAAGTATTATGTCAAATTCAACCATAGGTATAATGATCAATTCTTAAAATAGGGTAATTCTATGAGTCATAATGGAAACTGATTGGCATATCCTTATTGCGATAATATTTCCACTAGGAGTATTAATTGATAATTACATTTTTAAGGTTCTAGGGAAATATTTAGATTTCCTAGAAAACATTGAAGATATTAAATATTGATAAGATCCATAATAAAATAAATTATTTTCTAAATTGGTGGTTGTTATCAACATACTTGTGAATATATATTTAAGAACTTCAACCTCAACAATAGTGATCACATTATCTAGGGCTTGATCCCTTTTTCTTTTTTGTGGTAAATTCCCTTAACACATGGGAAATTCAGTCATATATTCAACTATATTATAAAATTTAAATAATTGAACATTGGTAGCTTATTTATTTCCCTTTTAATCATGAGTCAGATAGAATTTTTCTCTACAATTGAACAAATATCTCATTCTCAGCTAGCATGTTCCACATTGTTCCTTTCCACATTTATTATAAGTTGTAAATTTTATCCTTCCCTTATCAATTTTTTCTTTATTTCTTTTTCTATATTTCTTAGTATCCCTCTTCTTATACTTATTTCCTTTGAATTAATAAGAATTGGAGGATTATTTCTCTATCTTGAAAGCACATTGTATTATTCCCTAATATAATGAGAATGTTTGGGAGACTAATTCCCTTTGAAGGATTGGATTTATTATCTCAATGAAATTTTCAATATTAATATTTAGATTATATATATAGTCTATAGCATGAATTTATAACCTTGTAAAGTTGGATTCGTACTTAAAAACATCTTGATATTCTTTTTGTATTAGACTCAGTAATTGTCTCTCTATATCTGCAAGTTGTTCATGATGAAAATATTTTTCCATGAAAATTAATTTAAAAACCTTCCACTCCATGTTTTTTATTTACTCATCTTCTTTAGTGTTTTGAATCAATAACCACCATTTATCTGCATCCCCTATGAGATGATAAACTACCATTATAAAAATTTTCCCTTTCATTACTTACCAAATAAATAAATATCTTCTCTAAGGAAGTTTTTATTTTCTGAGATACAAATGGATTAGTAGTCCCATTGAATGATGGATGTTGTTGATACATTATTTGGTTTAACATTGATACACTATGTTATGGATCTTTGGATTCTCAATACGAGTAAAATCATTAGTCATAAATTGAGTAAAATACCCCAATATAGTTATAATTTATTTTATCTCCATATCCAACTCCAATTAAATCTCTAGTTTCTTTATTTATATTATAAGGTAAATCCCTACATAGATTACATGCATTGAAACTATTTCCATTCCTTCGGCTAGTCGACATTTCTAAACAATTTCATACATTAGATTAGAACAAAAAAATTTGAATCATAAATTATAATTCCAAAACTATAGAAACACTTGACATAACTTGAAAATTTCTTCATAACTAATATTAAAATCATAGCTTAATATCATTGGGAATATTCTCAAATCATAAGAATATTTTCAAATATTTCATAATAGTTTGTAAATAAAATGTTAATTAACCCATGCATATCCCTCGAGAGTGCTAAAATAGGTGTGCAGCAAGGGAATACTCATTTTACGTCTAAATTATGGCAAAAATATCCTTAGTCAACTATTTTTTAGGTTATTACTCCTATATTCATCTATTCCAAAAACAATCCACTTGTATTATCCATACAGGGATGTATCTCTAGGACGACTATATAATCTTTACCTTTCTAAAAACATTATGATATTATTCTATAAATAGACAAATACTCAAGGTATTTCATTTGGTTATATCCCCTAATCTATGTTTTTCTAAATATTGTTCCCAAAGATTCTACTAAACTTTTTATGATGTCAACTACAACACTTCAACACCAGTATCCCTGAGATTGTGGTTATTTTACTATATTGGTAATAGAAACAAGTGATGGTATCCCAAATGTCCTAATAGTTTAGTATTATTTTGGGACTAGATACATACATCAATATCATATTATATTTGAAAACATAAGATAAAAAATACTATTTTCTTTGGGAACTACATTATTATCTCTATCATGTCCTTATATATCATTCATAGTAAACATCCTAGGATCATGGGGAAAAGGAAAAATATAAAATGGGTGAGATGATATGTTCAGTAAGGGAGTGGATACAACATAATCTATCAGAGAATAAATAAAATAAGAATAATATGGATAAGATAAAAAATAATCAAATATTTTATATAATTAACAACATAAAAGGGGGAAATCCTTAGATAACATTGTAATATAAATAATCACATGGATAATAATAACTAGTTTCATTATGATATAATGCATAATTTAGAACATCATAATCCCACCGTCAAGGAATTTTTCTAAGAAAAAATATGTAATTAGGTAAGTCATGCATAAAATACATAAACTGCTTTGTTTAATGAGACCTACCTAAGAATTAAAGGGATATAACAGAACCTTCCTATCACCTACAAAGTCAAATATTGTCATTATATTAAAGGGGTGAATAAAAATTCAATACATAATCAACAAAAACATCTGTATTTAAAATTTAGGACAATAAAAGTTAATATTTTCCCTAATCAATAAATATAACATGATCATAATCCATCCAGAGTAATATGATAGATGGTATAAAAATATTATATTCATAGTAAATCATAATATTTACTAAATAATATATTAAAATATTTTAAAGATATCACCTATAGATTTATTGAGGAAAATACCCTTTTCATTTCGAAGACATATTAGAATTTATAAATTTCTAAAATATTATGGAAAAAAATTAATTAAAATAATGTTAAATAATTGTAAATAAATTGTTAATTAATTTAGTCTTCATGATGATGGGAAAATTTTCACATTCCATGTATGTAAAAACAAATATTCCTTTCACATTTTAGTTAAAAAGTCAAAAATTACCTCATTCATAAAATGAAAAGAAGATTCCTTTGAAACGTAGAAATTAAAACATGGGTAAAAATGAATGTAAAAAATAATATTAGAATATTAAAAACATTATTTAATACATTTTAATAAAAATATTTACAAGAAATAAAAATATTACTAACCAAATAGAAAAAAAAATTAATTTTCTATAGAAACATTATTTAAGTCTCTTGATCGATAAAAAATGAAAATGTAAAGAAAACTTATAATTTTTAGAAATAACTAAAAGATAATAAAATATATTGGGTTTAATATAGAAAGATCATATAATTCCCCCAACTAGTACTTAACCATAAATAATTTCAAATAAAGATGATATTGTGAAATAAACCCTTACCTCATGTCGGACTTGCTTTGTAAATGCATTTAGAATCCGATATAATAAATTTAAATTGATTATAATTATATAAAATAATCATATATGTACTTATAATTTCATATATGATCCACTTATAACATTTAAATACCTATTTCTTAATAATTCCTTATTAAAATCATAGTTTTTGAGTGTTAATGTTTCATTTTTTCATGTAAGTTTCAGTTTGGTAGTTTCAGTCCCTATATTTTGATCATGGTTACATAATATCTAGGATTTTAATCATGATATAAATATCATATATATTCATTATATATATATTTCAAATAATTCTTGAACGTTATATATATATAAATGAATTACATTGTTTATGGAGAGGGTAAGTTGTATATATGCAAAAATGTTGTTTTCACTTTTCAACGGATTGGATGAAAGAAAGATTAATAATAATAAACCCTTAAATAATATTTATTATATCACATATATATTATATATTTATTAAATATATCCTTATTTACATCCATTTAAATTGTAAATTAAAAATGAATCACATCGCTTCGTGGAGGTGGCATCCCACACATACACACGAGCGACGTTGTTGTTTTCCAACGGATTAGAAGTTAATAAGGTGGATATGATATTATAATTATAAAGGAATAATTATTTCATAAATATAATATATTAACTATAATCCCATCATAATATCCATCCATTAAATATGATGATGGAAAATTAATTGTATCATTGCGTGGAAGTGGTAGTCGATATGTATGCATGAGAAATAATTTCACATAATATTTGATAAAGAAGGTAATGGATAAATATTATATCATCCAAAAAATAACATATCTTTTTATTGGATATATTGGTGTTATTATATTGTAATTTTTAGGATATATTTTAAGGTGGTACAAGAAGAGGTAAAAAAAGAAAGATATTGGTTAAGATGATTACCTTCTTTTTGAGAAACCTCTATTGGATCTCTTGTTAAGGACCGTTGGGTTGGTATTTGGGGAAGAACATAACCTATAGAATGTGTATGAGGATTTTGGAGAGATATTTTGGAATGTTTTTGTTGATATATATGGATTAATAGGTGTGATAAGTGAGGTGATTAGATTCCCTTTTATAATTGAGCTGAGTATCACACTTATAGTTTTTCAAAGTTCTAAAAATAGTATTAAGTCACTTTATTGGAAAAAATGGCTATGAAATGACTCATATTAAAAGTTGATAAGGTTATGATATAAATTCAACCAAAAATGTTGTATAATAATGTTTTTAGGAAATTTTTATCCTTACATTTTTGTTTAACTTCTTTATTGACCATTTTTAACCTTAATCGTGGTAACAACTTATTCAATCTTTAAGGGTTATAATATTACTTATAAGGTTTAAATTAGACCATAAATATCCATGGGATGAAATTTTTGGCCATTTTTAATCATAATTATCCTTTATCAAAAAAATTATTATTTTTAAATAATTTAATAAAATATTATTTTTCCTAAAATACCATTAATGTCTTTTTTTAAACTATAAAATTAATTTGAATTTAAAGACATGAATATAGAATTGGTATTTGAATATAAAATATTAAAAAATAAATAATATGATATATTCATCTATAAAATTCCTGGTGATCTATAAATAAAACAAAAAAAATATTACATTTAGAGTTTCTAAAATTATTTGCATGATTTATCTACTACTTGCACAAGCATTGTGTCGGCATTGTGTAAGAATTTAAGTAATTATTTCATCACTAAAAATTAAAAATAAATTACTAGGATAAAAAAATATTTCATCTTTAAAATACACATTTAGAACCAAAAATATCCTATTTTTATGCATATGTAAAAAAATAGAGATTTTAAAGTCAAGAGGGTGACATTTTGAAATTTTCTTTAATTTAAATAATATTAATGTCATTTTCAAGGTAAAATGGAACAAAAATTCTATATTTTCAAATTTAGGATATATATAATATAATATATCCTATAAAATTAAATTAATTCAAGATTTCTGTTTATTTTGAGCCATTATTTCATGGTTTTAACCCAGTTTTACCTATTTTACCCATACTGAAGTGACAAATATTTATCAGGGTTATTATTCATAATGAAAAATAAATAAAAAGGGACCTATTTACAAAATTTTAACCTCATGATTCCAAATATGTTATTTATTTTTTAATATTTAATTTATTTAATTTTATGAAATTAATTCCAATATAAATATGAAAAACATAATGAAAAATAATATTTATGAATTTTTTTAAGGATAAAAATTAATTTATCTCAAAATCATGAAAATTACAAGAATTTATTATATTATTATAAATAAAATGGATCATAAGTAATTTTATGATCAAATAAAAAATATAATGTGATTTTTAATTTAATTTATTTAATGATATTAAATAATTGTATTTAGAAATTTTGTATTTTTCTCTATTTAATAAAAAATCAATTATTTCAGAAAAAAATCATCCTACGTTAAGTTTTATATGGTTATTTAAAAAATTAAATTAATTTTATAAAATTAAATTTATAAAATTTTAAAATTTAAGTTTTAATAAAACTATGTGTATTGTGTAATTGTTTCTCTAGAAAGAAAAGATTACTATAATTGAATATCATATGTTTGATTTGAAGTTATTATCAAAACAATTATGAAGTGGAAAGGATCCCCTTAACATATTCATTATTCATAGATTCCAAATTATAACTAAATATCTATTTACAATGTGTAGGGGAGGTATCGGTGAGAGAAATGGTGGCAATAATTTTTATAATGATGGATACATTTATTTGAACATTATAGTTTATAAAGTATCCATGCATAGAGGCAAAATATTTTTAATGGTTTATTTTATTATCATTTAAATTTTTCTAACATTATTTTTATTATTTATTTATTATTATCATTATATCTTTGAACAATTATTTTTGTTTCGGTTTTATAATTTTAAATGAATGTTTTTATCATGGGAAACTATGATTGTTTTTTATGATTATCTAAAAAATCTAGTTGGGTGTTCTACATTCTATCATATTTTTTTATAAATAAAACACAATGATTTTTTTAAAACTAAAATGAAAAATTATTTTCCACATCGGATTTTAAATAACCAACATAGAAATTATAAAAAAACTGAATTTTAATAATAAATGGTTTTATAAATATTTTTAACATCCCTTTTAATAATGGAATTTATAAATATATTTACTATATCACTTGGAATGATGTAACCTTTAAAATCGACTTTGGAAACCTAAAAAACAAATGTAAAACTACTTTTTGTACTAGTGTAAGCGGATCAAAAAGGGTTTTCCCTAATATGGGAAATGAAAACCATTATCTCCACATGAGGCTTGTGAGTAAGTTATTATCTGATAATGAGTAATGAATGTATGATTTATGCTAAATATGTTATATAGAACTCATAATTCATGAGATAGTTATTTTGAATTTCAACTAAGTATCATAAGTAAATTTCTCTTAGTTTTTAAATGATTTAATAATCAGATTCGTTATTTAATAAATGATAATAATGAGTCAGACTCCATATAATTTGATCAATCCTTTTTTATATCATTAACGTGGAGAATTTAACTAATAATTCACTTTCTTCATCATCCATTGAATCATTTTTCAGGATATAGGGTTCTATTTTATCATTCATCCAATCATTATTCATGTTTTTTTATTATCAATGAATATATATTTAGTTATATGACTTAAATATCTTTTATTTCTCAAAAAATTAATAAAGTGGATGAGATTTTGTAAAATTATACTTATGATGAGATTGATGGTATTAATTAGATAGATATTACAATATTTCATAGATAATTTGACCATATAATCGAGACCACCCAAAAACATGTTATTGATAAAAGAAACACATATTATTTCTTTTAAAGAACCACCTAATTATTCCAAAATAACTAGCATTGTTTTTTTACCTAAAATAATTAATTTAAAATATAGGATACCTATCCATAAGTTTTCACAACTCCATCATCAATGATGGAATCATCAAATATTTGGCCTTTTAAAACATTTCTTATAACTTGGGCTTGGGAAACAAAGAGAATATGTGTATGATTGAGATACCATAAAAAATAAAGATAAGTATATGATATATTTACTCCTGAACATTTTAAAATATCATATGTTTTGATATTTATGACTCATTCTTTCGATGAATTTTTTCTTTGTATAGAAGATTATGTAATGGTTAACTCCAAATCTCAATTATCAGATTCTATTTTGGAAGACATAATTTTTTTTAAATAATCATTTTCCATGATATATTTGATCCATGAATCATATCATGAAAAATGGATAAAAATTATTGATTGTTACTTTATTTCATGAATGGTTCTAAAAATGGTTCTAAAAATATCACATATAGATATATGTACCTTTTTTAACTAAATAACTGTGTCATATAAACTTATAATGTTTTCCATTTTTAGAGAGTTGAAAACATACCTTCTCATGGAAATTTTTTATCTTTATGACCTTTTATTAATGCATTAATTTAGTCAAATGCTATTTTTCCACTTTTCACATGGTACATATTTCTTAGAACATATACTAGAAAGTAAACTCATTTTTGAATTGAAACAGAGATATGGATGAAAGTGAATCCCTTATGAGGAATCATCATATCAATTCATATCTAAAAAAGGTTGGAAATAATTACTTTTAAAATAGATGAATCTTAGTTCATCTTTTAAATCGGTTCCATAAATTTCTAAAATCAAGTCAACAGATCTACAAGTGAATGGAGTTTGTGAGGAAAATGGAAATGTTTATACAATATATTTAATTTGTCACTGCTTTTTGGAGAAAAAAACTTAGGTATGAATATATAAGATACATGGGACTCATGTAATACCCCAATCTAAATCACCCAATTTGGGTCGAGATGGCACATGACCTCATGCATGCCTCCCCATATACAAGAGTTTTCTAACTAGTGGTGAGGACCCAGAAAATAAATGAGGAGACTATTCTATAAATATGTATAAATATCATAGTAAGCCTATATAAAAACAAATAACCAAAGTAAGAATATTATAAGGATTCAATAAAAATAATTAATGACATAAAAAATTTATATTACAAGATGTCATACAATATCTATAGTCATAAAAAGTAGTAAATAGGGATCCCCAGAAGTATAAGATCAATGTAAAAATTGAAATAAGTGAAATAGTGTAATAGGTGAAGCTAATCCTGGTGTATTTCTTAGCATCACCTCGATCCCCAGCCACCAAAACCTACTCAACAATCTGTCGTGGGGACCATACCCTTTCCCAAATCCTAAGATATAAAGTCTGTATGTGCATCGATATTCACATGTAGTTCATGATAGTAATCTTATTAGGACACTGCCAATGGGACCTTACCATAAATTCAGTAATTGTATAATGGCGGGTTCATCGATAGAAAATAAATACAATAACATGCAATAATCCTTCTAGGTTATCATGCATTGACCAAGCCACTACAAACCATGGTCATTCTTACTTCAGCTTCTTACCAGAAGAAAGGTCTATCTAGACTCTCATAGTCAATCATAACCCATGGAATGTGCTTTTCCCATAGGTCACATCCACAATCATACCATGACCCATACTAAAGGTTCTTAAGAAGTCAACCATGTAACTTTTACCCATCTTTAAGGTTATTGGGAATCCAACTATATCACCCTATCCCATCCTGAAGGTTTTTGGGAGGACCAACATGCCACCCAAGCCCATCTCGAAGGTTTACGGGAGGCCAACACATCACCTAGACTATCTTGAAGGATCTTGGGAGTCCATCACAAAAATTAAACATAAAAAGGTTAGTATGTGATAAAAAATATAAAAATAAATGGAAAAATCACATCATCTTATTCATCATCTATCTAGGCCTAACCAGCCCCAACCAACCCTGAACAGTTCCCTCGACGTCTAAGTTACCAAGTGGATAACACCTATATCAAATATAATTCCATGTGTAATTTCCACTCCAACAATACAATTACCCAATAATCCCCATCAAAAGGGTCCACTATGCCTATACAAGCCTTGCTGAAAGTAAAATAACCATAGGTGGAAGTCTCACAGGCTACCCACACACAATAGATTCCATGAATCTTTATATAAAACATTATAAAATGGTAATTGATTTCTTACCATAGGATACTTCAGAATAAAACACCAAGGGTCATTGTCCGTGAAAATACTAGTAGACCAAATCTATAAAAATAGACCCAAATTCATATATTTTGGGTTATAGGAAACGAAATTGTGTAAAAACATGATTGGAATCTTAAACAGTATTAGACTTACTCATAGAGACCTAACATAATGAAAAATGATCAAAATGGTAAAGAGGTGAGGTGTAGGTAGACAAGTACTTCTCTAAGAATTCTATCCCTCTAAAAATTTGACCAAGGGCTGGGAGAGAGGTGGGGGAGGTGAAATAGGGTTTTTTGTGAAAATAAAAAATATCTACTCATTAAAAATCTACTCAACGGCCCTCCACCTTGTCACTAGACACAACCAACTAACTAGTGGTTCTAGAAACATTTTCATATCCATTATACAGTCCACTTTCTAACCAATGGGCCTATAATAGTTTTATTTGCTCTTGGCCTCGTCTCAACAAGCCATAGAACCTCCTCCTAGTCCCCCTATAGACCATAAGCCACCAAAAAACACTAAAATAAATTCAATTTAAAATGTAATGAACCTTAATGTTTCTAGGGGAATTAAAAACTCCACCTCTAAGGCCTTCTCATACCTAAGAAGTAATCCTAGGGGTCCTTTCCAAAAAAACTATGGCCACTACACCCACATATCTGATTTGTGCTCCCATATTTCCTCTTATATCCTCCCATGCCACCATAACAACCAAACAAGAGTCATGTTCTTCCCATGAAGCACCTTCTTGCATCGGTTGACAATATTCATTGGTAATCCCTTGAATGAGTCATCTACCTCAAAATTGAGATACTCACTAACAATCATGTGCACTAGGTATAGCTCATAATTCCAAAGTTGCGACAAGTAAAAGACGTCATACATACCTTGATATTGTGGAGGTAGATCCAACCGATAATCCATGGTCCCAATTCATTCCATAATCTATAATAGAACAATGAAGATGATAGATTTACCTTTTCCCTTATACATCAATACCATAATCTAGGTTACACCCATATGAATACTTGGTCTCCCAATATGAAATCTAAGGGTCGTTGCCTTTGGTCAACATTTGAACACTACCTACTCCGAGTAGTAATTGACCACTTTGGGATCAATTGTACCCTCTCTAAAATATACTACACTAAAGTCATTCTGATCACTATCACCTCTCTTGTCTCATGCTAATAAAATATTGATCGATATGGTCAACCATAAAGATCATTAAAGTGTTCCATATAAATTGAATCCTAAAATCTATTTTTGTAGGAAAACTCTTCCATGGATAGGTGTTCATCCTATTCCCAACTAAAATAAATAACATGCACCCTAAGTATATCCTCTAGAATTTGGATTATCCTCTCAGGTTTTTCATCTATTTATAGGTGATATGTAGTAATCAGCTTCGCTTGTGTCCCCATTTCCTTCTATAAACCCTACTAAAATCATGACATAAAATGAGAATATAGATCGAACACAATGCACCTAGGCATGTTGTGCAACCACATTGTCTCTCACAAATAAATTATACCCAAATCATAAATTGATTGGGTAAATTTAATGGGAAATAAGTGTGAAACCTTCATCATATGATCAATATATTACAACAAAACATCTCAACTCCTCAGATTCTTGGGAAACCCCATAATAAAGTCCATGGTTACCTGATCCCATGTTTACATAAGCACTGTAAAAGGTTGAATTAACCCACCTGATATTTGGTGCTTCAATTTTACCCTATAATAGTTAAGGAAATGAGTGACGAACCATTCCATGTCTTTCTTCATGACTTAACACAAAATGTGGTGTTTCAAATTTTTGAACATCTTAGTCTAGCCCATATGCACTACCCACTACAAGGAATGAGAATCCATAATTAATTCCTCTCTCATGGATGTGAGTAAAACAACCCCCTCATGCACATGAAATACATCATTCTCATCCATGGACTATCCTGGGATAGTTCCATCACCCATCAAGCACCCTTGCATCACCTATAACTCTGGATCGGATTCTCAGTCGGCCTTGACCCAGTCCACCAAGGAGGATGTGATAACCAACAAAGCATAAGCCATATCTTTTTGGTCCTCTAAAACATCCATATTTCAACTCACCAGTAGACTTATCAGCTTCTACTCTTCCTTTGATGTCCACATTCCTATTTCTTGTGATTTCCTACGATGGGTATCTATGAAAATGTTCCCCTTTCCTATGGAATATTCCAACTCAAATTGAAAAGTCTATATGTTCTTGACACATTTTCCCTAGTGTAGGTTCAAGTCTCATTGATAAAATACGTATCATAATCTTTTTTGGATATTATAGATGATTAACTTCTCACTAAATAGATAACTAAACCAACACTTAGATCATTAACCATGGAAGTTAACTCCAGGTCATGAGTATGGTAGTTCATCTCATAGGGTCATAACTAACATGACATGGACATAGTTACCAACTCACCTTACATCAAAAAAACCCAAGACTAACTCTTTAAGCATCACAGTAAACCATGAATCAACCCCTATGTTTGGAAGAATCATAATTAGAGTGAACATAAACTCCCCCTTTAACTCTTCTAAGTCCTCCTCACACCTTCTAGTCCACTAAAATTTGACCCACATCTTGGTCATTTCTGTTATAGTTGATTCCCCCTGGAAAAATTCCTAAATTATCCAACTATAATACCTATCCAATTTGAGGAAACTATAGATTTTAAACACATTCTAAGGTTGATCTCAATTCATAACAGCCTCCACTTTCTCTATATGAATAGAAATACCTACCTTAGAAACCACATGGCCAAGGAATCATACATATTTAATCCATAAATGGAACTTAGAAAATATGGTTTAAATTTGATGTGATTTTATTTTTCTCAAAATAACCTCAAGTTTCCTAGTGTGCATCTCTGATGTTGGTAAATACTCAAGGTCGTAATTAATGAAGACCATGAAAAAGGAGTCTAGGTAAGGGTGAAATATATAGTTCATTAGATCCATGAACACCGCTAATTCATTAATTAAATCCAATGGCCTCACCAGATACTCATATAACTCATAACTACCCCTAAATTACATCTTTATCACATCTAAATCCTTAAACCACAATAGATGGTACCCTGATCATTGGTTGATCTTATAGAACTATCGGTATCCCCTCAATTGATAAAACCTATCATCGATCCTAGGCTAAGGATATCATTTTTTTTCACTGTAACCTAATTCAATTTCCAATAACACATTCATTGTTTAAGACTCCCATCTACCATCTTAGTGATTAAAATCAGAGCACCCCAAGGAAAATTTATCAGGTGAATGAATCCCTCCACCTATGGTTCATCAATATGTACCTTAATCTCTCTCATATTAGATGGTTCCATCTAATATGGGGGAGTAAATATAGGTTTCGCACCCAGAATGATCTCAATATTGAACTCAATCCATTTATTAGGAGGAATTCTTGAGAAATAATACATAAAAACAACCTAGTAATGATACACCACTAGAGGAAAGGTGGTTGGATCCATCACCTGGTCTACTAAACACACCAAACCCACCACCTATGTTGTAATAGATCTAATTTGGATATGACCTATCACAGGTCTTCCTGCCTCCATGTTCCACTCCCTGTCAAGGATATACTCCTCTCCCTTAGGGGAGATAAAATCCACAGATCTTCTATAATAATCAATTCAATATCAAAATCACATCAACCAATCCATACAAATAATGACATAAAATATCACCATATCAAGAACTAAGAAATCTAAAAAATATATATAGTATTTGAACACTAGTACACATGTGATAAAATTATAAACAATATTTAGACATCTAAATATATGTGTCGAGTGACAAAAAACCAGGGGGGGATCTACTAGAAACCTCAACCTAGAAACAACTCAAGTATAAATGAAGGAATTAGAATCCCATATATCAAACAAAGAAACTAAAAGTGTCATGGATACTAGAATTATACCTCTCACTATTGATGAATCCTCCCCATCATTAGTTGGAACCTAATATAGTTCATACACCCCACCATCCTCAGATTCATATACCTTCACCTATGATCTCAGGCTCATCTAAGGTACTAAACCCGATAGAACTTGTAACTATTGATGCTGAGATCCCTGGCCTAGTCCCTAACCAAATCTCCCCAAAGAATCCTGACTATCCACCTATGGTTATCGTGATAAATCTCTCAATACCTGAGTCTTATCTAACCCTCTTCCTACATAAGAATGTAGGATCCTTGAATAGAAACACCATAGGTTCACTATCCTACTATAGGAATGAAACTCATTTATTTAACTAGCACATGAACTATGATAATGACCTGACTTCCCATACTGTAAATACATAGGAGGATTTCCTATTGAAGATGGAAGAGATGAAACCCTATATTATCCAATAAATATCGCATTTCTTGAGATCATCTCATTAGATATCCTCTTCTTACCACAAGAATGAGATCTCATACCACTCAGGAAACCACTACTAAAAGATGGAGGAAACTCCACCATACCTTCCTAATCCAACCCCTTTTCAATGGTGAGATCCTTACAAACCATTTTTTATTACACATCCAAGTCAAAGGACTAAACCTAATGCCTCACCTCTTAAAAAATCTCAATCTCTAACTTCCAATCCTTCTAATCCTCGTTACTAGAAAACAATAGAGAAAAATAAATCAACTCCCCAAATCATCTCGCATACTCTAACACCGATATTTTCCCCTATTAAAGTTCCATAAATTCGTTATATTTTTATAGAATCATGTGAAGGTTCCGGGAATAGTGGAAGCATCGTTGGTACGGCACCCAACATTGATTTTTACCATGATCAATGATTATTCTCGGATTAATACAACGATGAATGCCAGTCTCCATGGAATAGAATCAAAGATTTAGATAAATAAGGAAGAGGCTTGAAACCTTTAGAGAGGATCTTACACATCATGTTTATAATTAAATTAATTAATTTCATAAATAAAATAATACCTGGATCTTTAGTATTTTCTTCATTGATGATATCGATCGTTCGGAATGAACCTTTCGAATTATCTTGTTGTTCTTGCAAGGATCAAAACTAGAATCCCTCTAGTGATGATCCAAATGTGCTCTGATGGCCTCTAATAAACATCTCTTGTTCTATGGGTACTAGTTTGGTGAAGCGAGTGTCTTGTGTCGGTCATTCTTGATCACTTGTTTTTAGGCCTTGAAGAACGTCTCTCATTCTTGATAGGGAAGGGAAGAGGATTCAAGATAGAAATTTTCTATCTAAAAAATTCTCAATTCACCGGGTGTGCGGTTCAGTACATGGAACAATAGACGTATGTGTCTATTTATTGACATGGGGATTCAGTTACAATATTTAATTGTGTAACATCAATTAAATGCATTCATAACCTTAGAGAAAACTCATGCTATTAATAATAATATCACGTCATTATTTATGGTTCACCAACTTGCACAAAATAGAATTATAAATAAAATTCTGCGTCACAAAAATAATAGCAGCGTTATTTTAATTTGTGAAAACTCATTAAATAATTATTTATCATCTTTCAAATGATTATTTTACTACTGGACCATCCTTAGTACTCTCAAACTCTACTTCCATTTATGGAAAACTTGACTAAATAAATAAATAATTTATTCTCTTAAATAAATATTTTATTTACAAAATAGTAAATAAATAATTATTAAATGTTCAATAAAATAAATAAATACATTTTACCCACAATACGGTGAATAAATATTTCTTTATTTTATGAAATCATTTTAACTTGAATAAAATTATTCCATTTTCCGTTAATGATATTTTTTAATTAAATTCAAATAGAATTTAACCAAGACCACTAGAAACACATAGTGTATGACCCCCTAGGATTCTATATCATTGGCATTAGGTGGGCTTGCATAAAGTCCAAGAGTATTATCTACCAATGGGTTAAGGCACCCAAGATAAAGAACATAAAGTCACAAAAATGACATCCACATATGAATGCTCACTGTGTAATATAATCCCTTTGTCGCAATATCTCATCAAGCAAGTTTCATGATAGTTTCATCAACTTTTATGCTTGATACGTCATTCTTTGACTACCTGAAATAGACTCATTGTTACACCATAGCCATAAAATTTTGCATGATAGTTCTATTTCAATAAAATGGTTGACATATCAAATTCTATAAATGGAAGGGGACAAATCCTTCCTCAACTTATCCATTAATAACATGCCACTCATGGCGCACCTAACATACCCTACTTCCCACCAACTGTATTCATGACGGTTTTCATCAGTAAATCAAAGAACGCAATTCATGACACATATTAATGATAATCTTAAAGTATAAGGATCATTATACATGATTGCAGATAAAAATATCTGATGACACAAAAACACGCAGAATTCCTACTGGCGGGTCTATTCTCATAATCTCCTATCTTGGAGGTTACTAAGTGAGAACTTTGTGAGAGGAAGTCTCATATGCTTATGAGTAATCAAACCTGATATTCTTCATGCTATGTGTCCCATAATTGTATGTCATCCAATTATAGAACTATATATAAGAATATTGTTATAGCATTTCAAGTCTCTCATCATAGTAGAGAACTGTCATGGCCTTATCAATGCAACAAATACTCTAGGACATTATTAAATCATAGTCATGCAGAACAATGAAAAATATAGAATAATATGTTTAATATTTAAATAAATTAAATATCCATGTAATAAAAGTACAACCAATTTCCTCTAGGACACCCACTCTTACAAACTCTCACTTGGACTAGAGTAAACTGCATGCGACTTTCAGTCCGCTAGACCTAACATGGTGATCATGATTCTGCTAAGTCAAGGCTTTAGTCAAGGGGTCCGCCATGTTGTCTTATGTGGAAATACTTCTCACTAAGACTTCACCTCTCTGATAAAAATCCCTCAAGAGATGATACTTCCTAAGTATGTGCTTCATCTGATGATGTGACCTTGTCTCTTTTGTGAGAGCCACTATTGTAGTATTATCACAGTACAGTGTGATGGGATCTTTACTGCTAGGTATCACATCCAGATCCTAGACTAAGCTTCGCATCCAAAATTCTTCTTTATATACCTCATAAGTTGTGATATACTCATACATTGCTGTAGAATCTGCGACCACACTCTTCTTTGAGCTCTTCCAACTCACTGAACCTCCATTCAAAGTGAAGATGTATCCCCTTTGTGACTTCATGTCATCTTGATTAGTCTGGAAACTTGCATCTGAATATCCACTAATGAATAGTTCCTCATCTCCTCCATAAACCAGGAACATATCCTTAGTACGCCTCAGATACTTTAGGATAGTCTTGACTTCCATCCAATGGTGGTCATCTGGGTCATCTTGATATCTTCCTACCGCACTCAATGCATAGGTGACATCTAGCCTAGTACATATCATGGAATACATGAATGACCCAATTTCTAATGTGTATGGATTCTTTTCCATTATCTTTCTTTCCTCATGTGTGTAAGGACACATTTTCTTAGAAATATGAATGACATGTGATGCTAAGAACAATTCCCTCTTGGATTGTTCCATATTAAATATCTTCAGTATCTTATCAATGGATGTACTTTAACTTAGGCCCAACAATCTCTTGGATCTATCATGATGGATCTTGATCCCAAGAATATATGATACCTCACCCAAGTCCTTTATAGAGAATCATTGATTCAATCATGCCTTAACAGACTGTAAGACCGGTATATCATTTTCAATAAGTAATATTTTATCAACATATACTATTAGGAAAACGACTGTACTCCCACTAAACCGTTTGTAGACACAAGGCTCACATTCATTCTTGATAAAACCAAATTTCACTATGGCTTCAAAAAAATGAATTTTGCATGACATGGATGCTTTCTGTAATCCATAAATGGATTTATGAAACTTTCATACCTTATTGGAATCCTTTGGAGTCATAAACCCTTCAGTTTGTATCATGTAGACATCTTTCTGAAGGTTCCTATTAAGGAAGACTATTTTGAAATCCATTTTTCAAATCTCATAGTCATGGTAAGTGGAAATGGACAATATAATTTTGATGGATTTCAGTATTGCAATGGGTGAAAAATTTTCATCATAGTCAATGCCTTGACGTTGTTTGAACCCTTTTGCAACCAGTCATGCTTTATAGGTACTGACTTGTCCTTCCATGTACAGTTTCTTATTGAATACCCATTTTCAACCAACAAGCTTTAAATCAACTAGAGGATCTACCAAAATATAGAATCTATTTTGGTACATGGGATCCATTTTATAATTCATGAATTCTATCCACTTGAAAATATTTGTGTCACTTACTGCTTCCTTGTAGGTTAGAGGATCATTATTATTAACTAATAATGAGTTACCATCCTCGGTAACTAGAAAACCATACCATTCCAGTTCTCTAACCTCTCTTTTACTCCTACGCAGATCTTGTGTCTCTAAAATAGATCTTTCTTCCATGGGTCCATGTGGAATATGTTCCTATACCAACTCTTGTGTACCTTGAGCCTCAACTTCATCGAAGTCTATCTAGCTCCCACTATCTCTTTTTAATATGTGCTTCCTCTCAAGGAATATGGCATGACTTTCCACTATAACATTTTTTTTGAGGGTTTGTATAGGTAATATCCCCTTGTTTCATTGGGGTATCTTATAAAGGTACACTTTGTGCCTCGGGGTGCACATTTTTTACCTAAAGAGGCCTAAACAAACGCATCACTTCCCCCACACATGTAAATTTGATAATATGGATTTCTTTCCACTCTAAAATCGTATAGAATACCATTTATCAATTTATTTGGTACTTGGTTTTTTATGTATGCTATTGTTTGTAATGAATAGCCCCAAAAGGATAATGGAATACTCGCATGACTCATCATTGATCTTACCATGTCCAACAGGGTGTCGTTCCACCTTTCACTCACACTATTCCACTGGGTAATGTATGGAGGAGTGAGTTGGGATAGGATCCCAAACTCCTGTAAGTAATCAATGAAGTCTTAATTAAGATATTCTCCACCTCATTATGAGAGGAGTTTCTTAATCTTCTTACCAAGCTGGTTCTCAACTTCATTCTTGTATTCATTGAACTTATCAAAAGAATCTGACTTATACCTCATTAAGTAGATATATCCATATCTACTAAAATAATTAGTAAGAGTTATGAAGTATGAGTATCCTCCCCTTTCATCAACTGGAAATGGTCCACACACATTGGTATGAACTAATTCAAGATGTTCTTTAACCCTTTCAACTTTCCCACTAAATGGGATTTTGTCATTTTTCCTTGTAAACATGCATGACATACACCAAGTGGTTTTAGTTCAAAAGAATCTAAATATCCATCTTGATGTAACTTTTTCAAGAATTTTTCATTTACATGACCTAGCTGGTGATTCTAAATTTGGGTGTGGTATGAGTCATGTAAATTATCTTTGTTATCGATTTCCATTACTTGGTTCATGTAATCCAACATGTAAAGACCGTTGTATAAATGTGCCCTACCAAAAAAATCAATCTTTGTAAAAGAAGAAACATTAATTTAAAAACCTAAAAACAAATCCATCTATATCTAATATGGATAAACAAAAAATGTTTTTAGTAACATATGATACATAATAACAACCCTTTAACACCAAGATCATCCTAGTTGGAAATGTGAGGTGGTAGTCCCCTACAGCTACAGTAGCAAGTCTAGATCTGTTGGCTGCTCGTAGATCTACCTCCCCTCAGTCAATCTTCCTGAATCTACTTGGTTCCTATATTTGAATACATATATGAGCACCACAAGTTGTATCTAATACCCAATTTGTATAAATAGATAGATTTCATTCGATAAAAAATTAACCTGAATCTTCCTCTTTATTCTTAGGCTGGGAGCAGTTCTTCTTCCTATGGCCCTTCTTGCCACATGTGAAACCAACAGCCTCATATTCCCTTGCCTCCCCTTTGATCTTCATTTTCTTGGAAGGTCATGAAGAAGATTTTGGTTTAAATATCTTCATCTTCCCTTTCCTATTATTCACCATAAGGACAGAAGTCTTTTCACACTTCATATCTTTTTCCACTTGACGAATGAGGACAATAATATTAGATAGAGACTTCTCAACGTTGCTCATATTGAAATTGGAAACAAAGTTAGAAAAGCTCTGAGGGAGTAATGTGAGAATGAGATCAGTGCCCAGTTCTTCAGGGATTTTAAACCCTAGAATCTCTAGGCGCTTAATGTAGCCAATGAGCTTGACTACATGAGGCCCTGCTGGGGCACCTTCACCAAGCTTACTCTGAAAGAGTGCCTTAGAGATCTCAAACCTTTCCTATCTTTCTCTCTCCTGGTGAAGACTACAGAGGTGCTCAAGCATTATATAAGAATTCATGTTTTCATGAGACTTCATGAGATCACTAGACATTGATGATAGCATCAAACATTGAATGTCGACTACATAGTTCATATGTTTCTCATAGACTAGGAAATCCTCATCACTCACCGATTTGTTAGGCAGATCAGGTAATGCGGAATCCATCACATAAGACTTCCATTAATGGAGCAAGATAACCTAAATGTTTCTAAACCATTCATAGAAGTTACTTCCAGTGAGGATATTGTCTTTATCTAGAATTGATCGGCAGGATGGTGTGATTGACGAGCTTGTCATTTTTATTCTATAATTAAAATAGAAAATCATTAGTGCTTTCTTAACTACATTTTATGAGAAATAATAAATTTTATTATGTCTCCCACTATTTTATCATGTCCCAATGGTCCTCACCATTAAACTCATAATGTCTAGTTTCCATGAAATTATAGTGTCAAGGATCCATATTTTCTTTTGTATAACCACAAAAAAGGGTTGGTCAAGCTATTAGAAGGTATTTAGGTAGGTAATTTTTTTGCCAAATGTAGGCTTTCAACTCATTGATCCATTGAGTGGACTCCCCAATCCTGAAATCATGTCTTTGGATATCCTCAACTCTTGCCTCCAATAATATACTAAGTCTATAAAGGGATACTCCTCTTGATGTAATATGGTTTAAGTCAACCCAAAACCTTTAAAAAGGGATTTCTGTATAAAAGTAAGTGTACCAACAAGGTTTGGTCAAACACATTGGTTTAATGAGTTTTTCCCTTAATCAGGTAACGAAAGGCTTTGTCTGAATTAATATTTTATTTGAGGGATTTTTATCTCTTATGTGTGAATTAGTTATTATCATTACCACATGCTTATTAATATTAAGTGGAACTTAATTAAGTGATTAACCATGTCTTGATAATATTTACACATAAGTCTGGTTTATTTTCGTTCAATCTTACATTCTTTTTTAATTCATTAATTATGTTATCATGACAACACATCAATAATGATAAACCATGAAACTGACAGAAATAAAATAAAGGGCATGATCATGAGCTTTTCTAATGGTTAGTTTATCTAGTTTTTGATAAACTAACTCTGACCTAGGGGAGAAACATCTTGAACCTTTTGGGTTTGTCTTTAGATCTTTCCACCTATCCACAAATGTATCTCTTGGGATTAGTTTTGCCTCAGTTCTAGCTTGAACCACCTCCACTAGCTTCGGAGTTCCATCCATTAGATATTCCTTTTTTTAAATCATATGTAGGTGACGATTAAAAAAAAGTTTTACATAAAAGAAACCTTGGGAATGCAGGCCCTACATATTAATGAGGAGAAGGCTCAGAGGCCAAAAAAAATTAATTTAAATAAATAAATTTAAAGAAACCATCCACATACAATTTTCTTGGTCTAGCTCATGATCATCCATACATGCAACGATATTTACACATAAATAAAACTTTAATTCAATTATTTAATCATTAAATTTTAATATAAATCATGTTCGAATCAATTAATTATCATATTTAATTAATCAATCATTTTATCTTAAAACCCTTTTCTGAATTTCCTTGAGATTATCATCCATCATAATTTTAAACAAATAAATTCATTTAAAATTTTATTTGTACGTAATGTGTACCTTAGAGAAAACCCGGTTAATTCTTATTCATAACTACCCAACGAGTAGAAATTAACATTATGCATATGTTAAGTTAAACACATATATATAAAACACCTATCATGTGTTGTGCCTCAGCTTTACACCTACATGATTGTACAGGTCTCAAGGGTTTGTATAATATAATAATAAATTTTAATAAATATGTGTAATTTGGATGAGTACACGGTGTGTAGTTCTAACTATAGGGTGTGTACTATTTTTCACCATCCACCCAAAGTACATGCCCGGGGGAATGGTGTGTGAGGGTACTTCAAAAATCTTCAAAGTACAAGACGTGTCCAGTGGTCCACATGCTGTGTAGTTCCTCGTTACATGGTCTCTATCCGGGAAAGCCGTGTATGGGGTACACAGTCAAACCCTAACCTGAATGGAATACATGTCATGTCTAGTTTTCCACATGGTGTGTAATCCAGAAAACACGTTCCACCTGTTACGGGTTAACACACGGAGTCATTCAGACTTAGACAAACTCTAATAATATGGCTTGGTTTGGCGGACCAGACCTGGTGCATTGAACCTTGGCTACACGGTGTGTACTTCTGAATACACATTTTGTGTTCTAGTGTTGTACGTATAGGAACCCTTGGCACCTCTAGATGAGATCCTCTGTTTTATTTTAATAAAAATTAAAATAAAAGATCGTTTTTTAAAGGTGAACGAGAAACGAAATAAGAGGAACAAATTTTGAGATTCAGATTTGCAAAATGATTAACTTGAGTTGAAACAACTAAATTAATAAATGCGTAAATCATCAATGAAATATTTAAATAATTATAAACTATGATGTAACCAACCTCTGATACCACTTCAAGGTTCTGGGTGTAGCGGAAGCGTCGTAGGGACGGCACCCATATTTGATTTTCACCATGATCAATGATTATTTTGGGATCAATACGACGATGAACGCCAGTCTCCATGGAATAGAATCAAAGATTTAGATAAATAAGAAAGATGCCCAAAACCTTTATAGAGGATCTTGCGCATCATGTTTATAATTAATTTAATTAATTTTATAAAGAAAATAATACTTGGATCTTTAGTATTTTCTTTGTTGATGATATTGATCATCTGAAATGACCCCTATGGATTATCTTTTTGTGCTTGCAAGGATCCAAACAAGAATCTATCTAGTAGTGATCCACATGTACTCTGATGGCCTCTGATCGACACTGCTCTTTCTCAAGGTACTAGCGCGGTAAAATGAGTGTATTTTGTCGGTTTTTCTTGATCGCTTGTTCTTCTGCCTCGAATAATGTCTCTCATTCTTGAGAGGGGCGGGAAGTGGATTCAAGAGAGAAATTTTTTAACTCAACAATTCTCAATTCACTAGGTGTGTGGTTCGGTACATGGAACAATAGACGTATGTGTCTATTTATTGACATAGTGCATCCGTTACAATATTTTATTGCGTAACAGCAATTAAATACATTCATAACCATAGAAAAAACTCATGCTATTAACAATAATATCACATCATTATTTATATTTCACCAACTTGCGCAAAATGGAATTATAAATAAAATTCCACATCACAAAATAATAGCAGTGTTATTTTAATTTGTTCCAACTAATTAAAAAATTATTTATCATCTTGCAAATTATTTTTTTACTACTGAATTATCCTTGGTCCTCTCGAACTCCACTTCCATTTATTGAACACCCGAATAAATAAATAAATAAATTATTCTCTTAAATAAAAATTTTATTTACAAACTAGTAAATAAATATTTATTAAATGTACAATAAAATAAATAAATAAATTTTACCCACAATCCGGTGAATAAATATTTATTTATTTTATGCAACCATTATAACTTGAATAAAATTGTTCCATTGTCTAGAGAATAATATTTATTAGTTAAATTAAAATAGAATTTAACTGAGACCTCCAGAAAAACTTAGTGTGTGACCCTATAGGATTCTTTCTCATTTGGATTATGTGGGCTTGCCTAAAGTATAAGAGTGATATCTATGAACAGGTCAAAGAACCCAATAGAAAGAACTTAAAGTCACAAAAACAAAAACATTCACATATAAACACTCACTTTTTAATATAATCTCTTTGTCTCGATATCTCATCAAGTAGTTTTCATGATAGTGTCATCAACTTTTATGCTTGATATGTTGTTATTTGACTACCTGAAATAAACTTGTCGCTACACCATAGCCATGGAATTTCACACGATGGTTTTATTTTAATTAAAGTGTTTAGATATCAACTTCAATAAATGTATGGGACAAATCCTTCCTTGACTTATCCATTAATAACATTCTACTCATGACGCACCCAATATACCCTACTTCCCGCAAACTGTCTGCGTGACGGTTTTCGTCAGTATATAAAAGTGTGAAAGTCGTGACACATATTAATGATAATCTTAAAGTCTAAGGATAATTACACATGCTTGCATATATAAATATCTGATGACACCAAATCACGCTAAATTTCTTCTGGCAGGTTTGTTCTCATAATATCTTGTCTTGGAGATTACCAAGTGCAAACTTCATGAGAGGAAGTCTGATATGATTACGAGTACTCACACCTGATGGTCTATATGTTATGTTTCTCATCTAAGTATTTTATCCAACCATAGAACTATATTTAAGAATATTGTTATATCATTTCAAGGTTCTCATCATAGTAGGGAACTACCATGACCTTATCAATGCAACAAATACTCTAGGACATTATTTCATCATAGTCATGCAGAACAATGAACATTATATAATAATATGTTTAATATTTAATTACATTAAATATCCATGTAATCAAAGTACAACTAGTTTCTTCTAGGACATCAACTCTTACATCGTGGCCTTAGGAAATAATTTCTCAAAGAAGAATTACCTGAATGCTACCCATGTTATGTACTCATATCTCCTAGGATGGATCATCAGACTCCACAACCTCCAAGAAGTTATTTACAATATAAAAATCACTAAATTCACTTGGTGATTAGTTGGAGTCTCCTCCAGGTCATATATCCTCTGAATGATCTCATATCAATCTTTTATATATTAGGGAACACCCATAACTTATAACACGGGAGAGTATTGTTGATAAAAGTATCAAGGGAAGTATTGTCATGACTTAACCCACCAAGGTTCGACTCATGACTACCCCAAGCCCGAATCCAATAGGCCTGGGGCTGGTGACCAATGTCGAGTAGGAATATCCCACAAATGGGAGGTATTGTCCTAAAGTACCTATACACACACATCTCCAAGCCCTCAAAATGATGAAATGTAAAAAAACTAAAAACAATGCATGCATAGGTCTAAGATCCCACAAAAACGTATGATAGTAAAGTACTAAAAGAGGAAAAAGGGAAAAATAAAATCCCAACAAAAAACTATAAAGATTAAAACCTACTCCATGGGAGAGGAAAAAAGTTAAATGAAATCTCCCAGTAACCACTTTTTTCTAACAAGATCAAGATATACTCCACCTGCTCCCTATCCTCCCAGGACACCATAAAAATGGTCTTCATCTCCATAATACACAACACATATGGGAAAAGCCCATGTAGGTGTGAGTATAATAATACACAGTAGGAAACCATGAAAACACAAAACACAAAGTATATTCATTTCAATACAATATATAATAATCAATGTATAATAAAAACACCTAAATACACTCAGAAAAGACATCACGCCACCAGGTGATCATAACCAACTGTCATACAAAGGATTCTTCTCAAGAAAACTCTTTATATGGGGGAACTCACTCCACAAAACCATGATATAATTGGATAAACTAAATAAATAGGTCTAGATCATTGGTCCCTACTAAATAAAACTCACTAGTCAAAGAAAACCTTGATACACTAATAGGGGGTCGCGACTAAATTGTTGGGGGGACACCAAGAACCCAATATGGATCAACCTTCTATATAGGAGATTATATGACAACAATACCATAAACCCTATCGATAAGGCCTTCTATATGGGTGATAAACACCCTAATCAGGGAGTTCACGCCAATTCCACCAACCCTACCTAGGGAACGAATATGATAGAGGATCACACTCCAGTATCACGGAGGGACACCACAACTTTATCTAAGACTCGAACTATATAGTGGGTCATAATCCTATGATGTGGATGTAATACTACACTATACCCTTGAGGTAATAGTCCAAAGGAACACACTCATACTATAACGGTCCAAATTAAAGAAATGATGAGCTACAAACACTCTTGAAGGGGGTACATGGTGTGTACTAGGGGTATATGGCATGTACTTGGGATAAAAGGGGTGTCTAGCTATCCCCAAGTATGATTGTGTGGTAGATACTCACATAGAATATAATTATAAACATACATTGTGTGTAGAAGAAGTACGTAGCCTGTAGAGTCACACGAAACGCAGAGCTTGTCCCCTGGCCATGTCTATGTCCTTGGCCTACCTGTATACCAACCCATGTACAGGTGGCTGTGTCTCTGTCTGAGTACATGGTGTTAAAATTTACATGTACTTCTACCCATGTTCATGTATGTAACACCCCAAGCTTCCATGATACGTTTCTCTTTGAATAACGCAATAGCTTTCGTTGTACGCAATCTGGAGTTTTAACGCACCACGACCAATCAAATTAGCCATTATGAATAGTAATACCCACTTTTTGAAAAATTTTAAATTTTATTTTTCAAAATGGACTTAATTTTTGGATTCAGAATATCAAAATTAGCTTAGAGTGGATTTTTAGTATTTTTTCGAAAACATTCAATTTTTGATGAATAGTGAAAAACATTGTGTTATTGTTTAAAACCTTTTATTTAAATTTATTTTATATCAAAATAGATACATAATGCCTATATAAGTTTAATGTAATTCATTGGAGTTATTTTATAATAATATTAGATGTATAAAATGTTATTGAACTTTTTACCATCTTTTACCCAGCTTCTAGGCACATTTGAAAATTTGCATAAAAAAAATTTTTACCACTTCGTTGAATTGAATTTAAAAAATCTTAGAGACATGGTTGACATCAATAAGTAAAACTTGGTTTAATAGGATGAAAATAATTTTTGGTGAATAGTAACTTTTTAATTTTATTTACCACGATTAAAAGTAAATAGGGTAATTAAAGGAAAAAATGATATTATAATTACCATAACACATGTCATAATTCTATTGGATAAGTGTATTTCGACCAAAATAAACCTTAGTAATAAAATATGATTCTTTTGGTCCACTTGGATTAGATTAGTACATTTATTATTATTTTATTTAAAGAAGAGTTAAAAGTGTTAAATTCAAAGTTTAATAACTAAACTATTTTTAATATAGGGTTATACATAAGATAAATTATACTATAAATATTCATTATAAAGATAAATATATTTCCTACATATTGGTATTTTATTTATAATTTTTAGACATTATATAATTAAATTTATTTATGACATAATGATGATGCAGTAATTACCTTATTATTGAAAGATTAAAAAATTGATATTATAAATATCCAAATAAATGTAAATTGATACTTTTGATGAATTACAGTAATTTTTTAGGTTAATTTGAAATGTTAAGGTTTATTAAATGATTTTTTTTTAAGTGATAAAGTTTTTATGACTTTCACAAAAACAAAATACCAAATAGTGTTAAAATTGACATAATTGAGTTTTTAAAACAAATACAATATTATTAATTGATATAATATTACAAAAAATATAAGGTTTGTCCAATGGACTTATATAAGGTTAGATATATCAATAATGAACCACTTGGGGTTCTCTTTGATTTTTATAGTAATTTTATTAACCATTTATTATAATAATACAAGAATACATGGTAAAAGTTAAACTATTTAACTAAGAGTTAAATCTAAAGGATAAGGTTATTATGGTGACCTAAACCTATCTAAAACGTATTGGTTGAGAGGTTTTTGACCAAAACCCACCTTATACTCAAAATAAATCCTTTTTTATCCATTATAAACCGAATATTATTGTATAATAAAATAATATTTCAAGATTTTCCTAAAGTGACCCTCACCTCCCTTATAAAAGGCTACTTCCCCTTCTCTCAAAATCACACCTCCAAGGTCATTTGATTGACAAAAACCTGATTAAATATCTTCAAGACTACCCTACCTTCAACCTATAGTCATTACTTTTATCATAATCTAACCTAAGTTTCCATTTTTATCAAATCAAAAGGAAACACCCGACGAAGAGGTAATAATTTCATCACCTCTTTCAAAGTTCTTTTATTCTTCCACTTCCTATTTCTTTGTTGTTTCCATATCAATATAAAAAATCCAATACCTTACACATAATTTGATGCTATTATAAATATGTTACAACCATATTCAATATTTTATTCATCCTATGAATGAAAAATTCACCATACGTGTGTGTGTACGGCTTACTGTCTCCACATCGTGGTGAAGTTTGTTATTCAACACATAATTATTTGGATGGGTATAATAATGAGTATAATTGATGTAAATAATAAATATAACATATTATTGATTCTTTATATATTATATACCATCCAATTACATATGATTTCACCATCAATAGAATGGTATTATTGCTCGTGAGTGCGTACAGATTACCATCTCCACAAGCGTGATGAGATTCATTCCCCATCATAACCATTCAAGAATAATTTTTATTTTATGATTAAAATAAATAATTAATAACATAATATCATTCTTTATATGAATAAAATACATCCTATTCATAACAAAAAAATACTTACGTAACAAAACATATAATGTAAAATGAATCATTTAACACCCGAAACAATAATACTAGTAAAATAATATTAACAAAGAAATATTATAAGATTATATATGATATAAATTTTTATTTATGTGGTTATTGTATAATTTAAAAATAATTCTTTAATTATTATACATAAGGTTTACATACCCTCAACCAAGGAAAAGTACAAGGTAAGGGTTAATTTTACAATCTCTTTATTATCTGAGGTTATTTATAAGTGAGTATCTACTGGGACCTCTTTATCATCCATATCCATGTTTCTTAAAAATGTATTTCAAAAAAAATTTAATATTTCATAGATTATGAGTTAAATTCATTTATACCCTTGTTTTAATTTTTATAAAATGTTTTTAAAGGAATCTTTCTATCAGTTTCCAAACAAGGTACTTTATGACCTTTTTTACTAATTGAGGTAAGAATGTTTTTTTAAATTATACAGAGGATGCAGCTATTTTCCACTATTATAACACCTTTTAATATTCCCTTACAATATTTTAAGAGTATTTTCAAAATAAATGTTTTCTTTTATAATTATGTGACTTTTAAATGATTTCAAAATAGAAAAAGATGTTTCTCTCAAATAGTTTTGATTTCATCTATGTCAATATCCTTTGATGGATTTTACACTTGTTTGAAGTTGATTTATTATGATACAATCTTCCATATTTTATTGAAGTTTTGTGATATGTTTGACTGTGGATGTGTTATTTTTATACCATTCATGGTTTATGGTTAAATTATTAATATTTCATATGATAGTTTTAATACGGATGTTTATGTTATGTTTCTACCTTTTCATATAAGGAATACATTAGACTTAGTAAGTGATGGGTGGAGCCCTTTATAGCTTCTCGATGCATCGGTAAGTCTCATGAGACAAACTAGTTTCTTGTCACAAGGCATCGACAAAATCTTATTTTTATTCTTGGCACGAGGCATTGACTATGTGGTTATGATGTCTAGCATTATGAATTCCATCATTATGAAATTTTCTATTGATATTACATGTGATTATTCGACTAGTAGAATATCCATGTGAATAAGTAAATGGAATTATTTGATTTATATTTTCCATATTATGCTAAAGTTTAATTTTAAAAGGATTTTGTTTTAGTCTTATACATTTTCCTTAAATGTTTATGCTTATTTATGAAATTTTCCTCTATATTGTTATCCTTACTGAGCATCTGAGCTCACCCCTTTCTACATTTTATTTTTCCCAGGATTCGAAGAATTATATTATGACTAACTTATAGGGACAGTCTAAGGGAGATGAATCTGTTAAAAGGAGGAACAATGTTGTTTTTTAATTCATAATGTAATGTAAAACTTATGTTTTTATCTAGTACTTCCAAGGCTACTAAATTGATCGTTCTTCATGGATTTGATCCCTTATGATCATGTAAATGTTATGTAATAATGCACCAACTCTAGGTAACTAGGTTCAGGGTGTTACAGTTGGTATCATAGGAAGTTTAGTACAAACCTTGGAAGCTATATTTAGAAAAACTCTAATTAGATAACATTACCCTAAGATAGACTTTGAGAATTAGTATAGAAAAACTTCCTAGAATTTTGGTGATGTAGAGATTTTGTGTATTTTCTAAGAAATACTTCCCTATCTAGATACGAGCAGGTAGAGGCAACTCTCGCATAGATATACCTAGGGGTGAAAAATATAACAAGGTGTTTCGAGCTTGACCTAGACTATCCTGGTACATGAAAATGGGCCTTCTTGTACTCTTAGTTACGACACTCCCGGGGGATATGCTTAGGATAATTCACATTTTCTTTGCAAAACATTATGAAGGATTTATGAGTAAATACTTCCTTAAATAAACAAAATTATGATTATGGATTATATGGATAAACTGTTCAATTTATGTTAGGTATTTTACTAGTTTGGAATAATGTATTGAAAATCATAAACTAATCTAGTGTATGCCATTGTTTAGAAATGGCACCTAGTGGAAGGAATGGAAACGGTATCAACACACGTAATCTATGTAGAGATTTCCCTCCTACTCAAGATAATTATAGTGGAGCTGGTGATGCAACCAGTGTTGAACAACTTATAATCAAAACGGGACAACTCACTCGGCTTATGAATAATAACCTTACCCATGTGAATAACTCTAATCGATAATGTGGAGGATCAATGTTAGACCCATTTATGAGGAAAAACCCACCAACATTCAATGGGACTACAAATCCATTTTTAGATGAGGAGTGGATAAGTTCCTTAGAAAAAATATTTCATGCTTTGGGGAGTATCGAAAGGGAAAAAGTTGTCATGGAATTTTATCACCTCATGGGAGATTCAGATAAATGGTGGTCATTAATTCGAAACACAAATAAGGATAAAGAAGTATCAAATAGGGAATGGAGAGAGTTTAAAAAGATTTTCTTAGAAAAATATTTTCCTCGTGATGATCGAGCGGATGTGGAAAGACAATTTCTGAGTCTAAGGAAAAAGGAGGATGAGAATGTCACAAAGTATAAGGCTAACTTTACAAGGTTAGCAAGGAATGCAGCAGATTATATACATAACCCCAAGAGTAAGATTGATCGATTATTTGATAGGTTAAAACCATTTCTCCATCGATCAGTAGTCTCACAATACTTCTCATCATACAAAGATATTGTCTCATGTTATTTCAAGACAAAAAAGGTATTCTCTATGTCTTGTGACTTTAAAGAAAAGAAATAGAATAAGATATCTGTTGAACACTCTGGAAATGGAAATAAGGGGAAGAAGGTAAAAGTTGAATTTACATCCTACAATAAATGTGGGAAGAAACACCCTGGTACTTTCTTGAAGGGAATGGGAGTCTGTTACAAGTGTGGTGGAAAAGGCCACCAAGCTCATGATTGTAAGGGAAAGAAAGAGGCTGTCAATATTGAATGCTACAATTGTAGAAAAATGGGGCATTATGTAAATGAATTTTCTAAGAGCCAAGAAAACTTACCTCAGAAAAGGTAAAGGGATCATGGTCAAGCTTATGCGATCGCTACTGCTAAGGTTGAAACTCTAAATGACGTGGTGGTAGGTAGTTTAATGGTTTCCTCAAATTTATCCAATGCATTATTTGATTCTGAATCATCGTATTGTTTTATATCTTCCCAGTTTTCTAAGAAAATTAAATATTTCCAATATGATTTAACAAGGATGTTTTCAGTCAAAACTCTTATGGTAAGTTTCATTGTAACAAAGTTTTTTGAATCAATCCCCATTAGGGCATATAAATGTTCTTTATCTATTGATATCGTCATCATACCAATGATTGAATTTGATATAATCCTCAGTATGGATTGGATTTCAGACCATGATGTGAAAATCTATTGTAAGAAGAGGGAGGTTACAATTTTCGATGATAATAATGAGTACCTTATCTTTAGATCATAAATGTCATCACCTGATTCTTATCTAGAACCACCCCCATTATCTCTACTAAATTCAATTATTAGGGAGGAAGAGAATGAAATAACTATGGGTGAGTAAAGGAATGTTCAAATAATGTATGTATTTATTGTGTAAGAATATATTGATGTGTTTCCAAAGAATTTACATGTACATCCTTCAGAATGAGAAATTGAGTTTTCCGTTGATTTAATTCCTGATTCAAGGCCCATATCAAAGACCACTTATATAATGAAAATTGTGGAATTAGTGGAACTAAAGAAACAACTAGAGGAATTGAGTAATAAAGTATTTATTCACCTTAGTTTTTTTTATGGGGAGCCCTGGTTCTTTTTGTTAAAAAAAATGATGGATCTATGAGGTTGTTCATTGACTACAGGGAGATCAATGCTATAACAATAAATAACAAGTATCTCCTACCTCGCATTGATGATTTATTTGATCAACTTCATGGAGCTCAATATTTTTCAAAGATTGGCCTTTTATCTGGATATCATCAGTTTTTTATGAAGAAGGAAGACATTCCAAAGACAGCATTTTGTACTAGGTATGGGCATTAAAAATTTAGAGTAATGCCTTTTGGACTGACTAATGCACTCTCTGTCTTAATTGATCTAATGAATAGATTTTTCAATGAATATATGGATGACTTTGTTGGGGTATTTATTGATGATATCTTGGTATACTCCAAAAGCTATGAAGATCATGAAAATCACTTGCACATTATTCTAAAGACTCTTTAAAGAAATGAATTATATGGTAAGTTTAGAATGTGTGAATTTTGGCTTCAGAAGATTTATTTTCTTGGTCATTTTGTCTCTAAGGATGGAATCCCTATCGATCCTTAAAACACCAAGGCAATCCAAGAATTTCTAGCACCGATGAGTATAACTGAGGTATGCAGTTTTATTTGTTTAGCAGGTTATTATCGACGTTTTGTCCAGAATTTTGCCCGATTGGGTAACCCATTAACCAAGCTCACACGTAAAGGGGTTAAATTTGTTTAGACAAAAGAGTGTGAAGAATTTTTTGAAGAACTGAAGATAATATTAGTTAATTCTCCTATCTTGACTCTACCATCAGTGAATGATGGGTTTGTTATTTATAGTGATGCTTCAAATAAATGACTTGGTTGTGTCCTTATGCAGAATGATAGAGTTTTTGCTTATGCATCACGAAAACTAAAAATTCATGAACAAAACAATCTCACTAATGATCTTGAGTTAGCAGCTATAATATTTTCTTTGAAGATATTGATACACTATCTCTATGGTGAAAAATCTGATATATATACTAATCAAAAGAGTTTAAAGTATATTTTCTCACAAAAATAACGCAACATGAGGCAAAGGAGATGGCTCAAACTACTCAAGGATTATTATTGCACTATACACTACCACTCAAGGAAGGAAAATAAGGTGGCAGATTCTTTGAGTAGAAAGGATCATGGAGTTTTGAACAAGATGAGAGTTGAAAGGGATACTATGTTCATGGATCTAATAAAAATGGATATGGGAATAATCATGGAAGGTGAAACATTAATACTTTTTCAAATGGTTTCCAAACCATCTTTATTGGAAAGGATAAAATGTTCTAAGAATGATGATGAGGAGTTTCGAAAGAAAACTAACGTTTTGAATGATGGGAGATTGATTGACTTTGTATGTGAAGATGGAATTTTGAAATTTGGGAAAAGACTTTGTGTTCCAGATATACCTAATCTAAAAAAGGAATTATTGGATGATGCTCATAGCTCCAATTTCTTTATAGAACCTGGTAGCACTAATATGTATAGAGATTTGAAGTAACATTTTTTTTGGGACAACATGAAGAGAGAGATTGTTTATTATGTATCAATATGTATGGTTTGTCAACAAGTGAAAGCTAGAAGAAAAAATCCTAGAGGAGTCATGCAACCTCTTCCCATACCTGAGTGGAATTGGATGATATTATGATAGACTTTTTCATGGGACTACCAATGACTCCTAGAAGGAATGATGAAATATGGGTCATTATTGATCATCTTACCAAGTCATCAAATTTTCTTGCTATAAGAGAATATGTACCACTTGAACATTTATAAAGAATATATATTAATGAAGTTTAAAGACTTCATGAAGTACCACTATTGATTGTTTCTGATCGTGATCCCCGTTTTACATCAAGATTTTGGAAAATCTTCAAAAGGTCCTAGATACTGAACTTCGTTTGAGCACTATATACCACCATCAAATTGATGGACAATTAGAATGGACTATTAAAACCTTAGAAGAAATTTTTAGATCTTTCTCACATGACTTTCAAGGTATGTGGGATCAATATTTACCTCTGGTAAAATTTTCCTATAACAATAGCTTCTATTCAAGTATTCAAATGTCACCATATGAAGCATTATATGGAAATAGATGTCGTACACAAAATTTTTAGGATGATGTTGGTGAAAGAAAACTCATAGGCCCAGAACTTGTTGAGGAAACAATGGAAAATGTTAAGATTATCCAAACCCACATCAAAGCAACTCAAAGTTGAAAAAAGAGATATGTTGATAACTGGAGGAAGGATTTGGAATTTCAAGTAGGAGATCATGTTTTCTTAAAGCTATCTCCATGGAAGGGTGTTTTATTATTCGGTAATAATGGTAAATTAAGTCCCAAGTACATTGAGCCTTTTGAAATTCTATAACGAATTGGAGTTGTAGCTTACTATTTGGAAATTCCTCCAAGTCTCTCCAAAGTTCGTGATGTGTTCTATGTATCACTGTTGAGAAAATAAATGTCTGGCCCAATGCATATACTCACCTACGAAAAAAAAATAACTGGAACCAAATTTTTCTTATTGTAAAGATCTTATCAAGATTCTTGATACCATGGAACAAGTTTTGACGACTCGTCTGGTAAAAGTTCTATGGAGAAACCATAAGATATAAGAGGTATTGTGGGAACCTGAGGAACTTATGATGAATAACCACCCGAATCTTTTTATGCAGCAGTATTCTAGAAATTTTGAGGGAAAAATTATTTGGAGGGAAGAATGTAACACCCCAAGCTTCCATAGTACGTTTCTCTTTGAATAACTTAATAGCTTGCGATGTACAAAACATGGAGTTTTAGCACACCATGACCAATCAAACTAGATGTTATGAATAATAATACCCACTTTTTGAAATTTTTTAAATTTTATTTTTCGAAATGGACTTCATTTTTAGATTCGGAATATCAAAATTGGCTTAGGGTGAATTTTTTGAATTTTTCTGAAAACTTTCAATTTTTGATGAATAGTGAAAAACACTACATTATTGTTTAAAAAATTTTATTTAAAATTATTTTATGTCAAAATAGATACATAATACTTATATAATTTCAATTTAATTCATTTGAGTTATTTTATAATAAGATTAGATGTATAAAATTTTATTGAACTTTTTACTGTCTTTTACCCACCTTCTAGGCACATTTGAAAATTTGCATAAAACATAATTTTACAGCTTCTATGAATTGAATTTCAAAAATTGGAGAGACACAGATGACATAAATATGTAAAATGTGGTTTAATTGGATGAAAATAATTTTTGTTGAATCGTAACTTTTGAATTTTATTTACCATAGTTAAAAGTAAAGAGGGTAATTAAAGGTAAAAATTGTATTATACTTACCCTAAAACATGTCCTAATTCTATTAGATAAGTGTATTTCAACCAAAATCAACCTTATTAATAAAATATGATCCTTTTGGTCCTCTGTTATTAGATTAGGACATTTATTATTATTTTATTTAAAGAAGAGTTAAAAGTGTTAAATTCAAAGTTTAATAACTAACCCATTTTAAATAAAGGGTTATACATAAGATAAATTCAACTATAACTTTTCATTATAAATATAAAAATATTTCCTACATAATGGTATTTTATTTATAATTTTTAGACATTAAATAATTAAATTTATTTATGACACAATATTGATGCAGTAATTACCTTATTATTGAAAGATTAAAAAATTGATATTATAAATATCCAAATAAATGTAAATCAATACTTTTGATGAATTCAACTAATTTTATTAGTTAATATAACATTTTATAGTTGATTAAATAATTTTTTTTTGAAGTGATAAGTTTTTTATTACTTCCACAAAAATAAAATACCAAATAGTGTCAAAATTGACATAATTGAGTTTTTAAAAAAAAATACTATATTATTAATTGATATAATATTCCTAAAAAACAAGGTTTGTCCAAAGGACGTAGATAAGGTTATAAATATAAATAATTAACCACTTGGGGATAAATTATCTTTTTATAGTAAGTTTATTAACAATTTATTATAATAATACAAGAATACATGGTAAAACTTAAACTATTTAACTAAGAGTTAAATCTAAAAGATAAGGTTATTATGATGACCTAAATCTTTCTAAAACCTATTTATTGAGAGGTTTTTGGCCTATTTTTACCTTATACTCTAAATAAATCCTTTTTAAGCCATTATAACCTGAATATGATTGTATAATAAAATAATATTTCAAGCTTTTCCTAAAGTGACCCTCACCTCTCTTATAAAAGAGTATTTCCCCTTCTCTCAAAATCACACATAAAAATCCATTTGGCTCGTCCAAACCCTGCTCAAATATCCTCCCAAATACCCTCCCTTCAAACTATAGGTATTACTTTGATCATAATCTAACCTAAGGATCCTTTTGGATCAAATCAAAAGGAAACACTCGAAGAAGAGGTAATAATTTCATCACCTCTTTCAAAGTTCTTTTCTTCTTCCACTTCCTATTTCTTTATTGTTTCCATAACAAAATAATAACTCTAGTACCTTCTACATATTCTTATGTTATTATAAATATGGTACAACCATATTCATTATTCTATCCATCCTATGAATGAAAAAAGTCACTATATGTGCGTACGTACACCTTACCGTCTCCACATCATGGTGTTGTTTGTTATTCAACTCATCATTATTTTAATGGGTATAATAATTAGTATAATTGATTTAAATAATAAATATAACATGTTAATTATTATTTATATATGATATACCATAAAATTTCATACTATTTCAACATCAATATAATGGTATTGTCGCTCATACGTATGTACGAATTACCGTCTCCACGAACGCGATGAGATTCATTTCCCATCGTAACAATTCAAGAATAATTTTTATTTTATTATTAAAAATAATATTTAATAACTTAATATAATTTTTTATATGAATAAAATAAATCCTATCCATAAAAAACATGACTTACGTAATAAAACATATAAAGTAAAGTGAATCAGTTAACACCTGAAACAATGATACTAATAGAATATTATTAACAAAGCAATATTAGAAGATCATATATGATATAATATTTATTTATGTGGTTCTTGAATAATTTGATAACAATTATTTAACTGTTATACAGGATTTTAATGTACCCTCGACTAAGTAAAAGTACTTGGTAAGGGTTAATTTTACAATATTTTTATTATCTGAGGTTGTTTTATATGTGAGTATCTAGTGGGACCTCTTTATCATCCAGATCCATGTTTCTTAAAAATTTATTTCAAAACATTTAAACTATTTCCTAGATTATGGGTTAAAGTCATTTATACCCTTTTTTTACTTTTTATAAAAAGTTTTGAAAGGAAGATTTCTGTCACTTTCCAAACAAGGTACTTTATGATCTTTTTGACTAATTGAGGTAAGAATGTTTTTTTAACTTATACGGAGGGTACGGATATTTTCTGCCATTATAAAAAATTCTAAGCTTACCTTACAAGCTTATATGAGTATTTGAAAAATAAATGTTTTCTTTTATAATTATGTGACTTTTAAATGATTTCAAAATAGAAAGATATATTTCTCTCAAATAGTTTTGATTTCATCTATGTAAATATCCTTTGATGGATTTTAAACTTGTTTGAAGTTGATTTATTATGATACAATTTTTTATATTATATTGAAGTTTTGTGATATGTTTTACTCTGGATGTGTTATTTTTATATCATTCGTGGTTTATGGTTAAATTATTAACATTTTGTATGCTAGTTTTAATATGAATGTTTATGTTATGTTTCAACCTTTTCATATGCGGAATGCATTTGACTTAGTAAGTGACAAGTGGAGCCCGCTATATCTCCTCGATGTATTGGTAGGTCTTATGAGACAAACTAGTGTCTTGGCACAAGGCTTTGAAAAAATATTATTTTCAGTCTTGGCACGAGGCCTTGACTATGTGGTTATGATGTCTGGCATTATGAATTCCATCATTATGAAATTGGTTATTGATAATACATGTGATTATTCGACTAGTAGAATATCCATGTGAATAAGTAAATGGAATTATTTGATTTATCTTTTCCATATTATGCTGAAGTCTAAATTTAAAAGGCTTGTGTTTTAGTCTTATACATTTTCCTAAAATATTTACGTTTATTAATGAAAGTTTCTGCTATATTGTTATCCTTACTGAGCACCTAAACTCACCCCTTTCTATGTTTTATTTTTTTCAGGATACTAAGTATATTATGACTAACCTGCTGGGATAGTCTAAGGGATATGAATGTGTTAAAATGAGACACATTTTTTTTGTTTTTCAATTCATAATGTAATGTAAAACTTATTTTTGTATCTAGTACTTCCATGGCTACTAAACTGGTCGGTCGTTTGGGATTTGATACCTTGTGATCATGACAATGTTATGTAATAATGTACCGACTCTGGGTAACTAGGGTTAGGGTGTTACAATGTACCATCTAAAATACACAACAAGCCTCATGGAATAGTCACACACCATGTAATAGAGGTCACACACTGTGTGATCCTTAACTTCATCCCTTAACCATAGTCGTTGTCTAGAGGGCCCCGCATGGCGTGTGATCTTGAAAAACACATCGTATTTATTGATATTTTCTAGCTACATTGGTAACTCTTTCACATTTTCATGAAAATATATAGAGCCTTCATCCTCTATGAAACTTGTATATCAGGGTTCATCCAGTCCTTGGAAACATCAATTGATAGAAATCTGGACTCGAATCTACTCAAAAATTTCCTCATCAATCCACTATTGTTCTGCATCAAAAATCGAGAAGAATTAAACCCACAAATCCATATTGATCAACCTATAATAATCCAACACCATAATCCTGCCTCAATCACACCATCGATCATGAAATGCACCTGTGATATTGATCCTTTTTGCTAAATAACAGTCACCAAATGACAAAATACCGAGTATTCATCAAACCACAATCCAAAAGGAAAAACTTGTGACGAATGGGAGAATAATGGGGGAAGAAAACCATAAAAAACAAGATTTGAGGAAAGAACCTATACATTTGTTTGTATGGCCTTGATTCATTTTCGTCAAATAATACAAACAAAGAGGGATAAATCAAAATGCAAAAACATATTCCATCAATTTAATTCTACCAATGATACGCATTAAATTTTTTGTGTGGAATTGATCCACATTCATTCGAGATTGATAAATGGGATGTAAATCACAAAAAAAATCCTACATGGAGTTTGGATCGATCATTGATGAAGAATGGTTCTATTTCCATCATTGAAAAGATCCATGAACTCTGTTGTCACAGCGATCCCTAACCTGATCTTGATTTGTCATCATTTTCCATGAATTGTCTCCTGCAACGGCTTATAGGTCTCAAGGTTTTAGCATCCCACTCTGAGAAAAAATACATAGCATCATATTTAAAGAGGGATCTGGTCATTGTGATGAATAAAAATAAAATAAATTCTTAAATTAATTTATTTTATCAATTTCACACCCGTAATGAATTTTTCACAAATATCCCATGCCAAAAATGTTTATTTCACACCTAGGGTAAAATCCATATTCTAAACTCAACAACTACCTGATATTTTTTATTTGGGCCCCCATTCGTGAGTTATTCCACTTGTTTAGGAAAACTATGAATGTGTTATATTTAATATATTTAACATATTTCAAACATTTATTCCTAGAACACCATGCCTCAGAATCGCACATCGTCTCAATGAATAGTCTTGAAAATAATCCATATAATATCCAAATATAAAACACATAACATATGAGTCATTACATTCTCCCCGCCTTAGGGATTTTCATCCCAAAAAGAGAAAAAACTACTCAAAAAGATGAGGGTATTGGGCTCTTATCTAAGTTTCTCACTCCCAGGTGCTCTCTTGAAGAATCTTATGACTCCACCAAACATGAAATAGGGGAATAAAACACCTATAAAGGATTATCTCCTTCCAATACTTGATCCCCATAGGGTAATCTATAAAGGTATATCCATCCTCGATGTCCAGTTCACCCTAGTCGATAACATGTGACAGGTCATGCATGTACCTCCTTAGTTGTGACATGTGGAATACATCGTGTACTTGGTCTAACTGTGGAGATAGGTCTAAGTGTTATTCCACCTCACCAACTATACACTGTATATGTAAGGGACCATTAAATCTTAGATATAACTTGTCACTATGGCCAAATCTCTTTAATCCGTGTTGAGGTGAGACCCTTAGGAACACATGGTCTCCCTCCTCAAACTCTAGAGGTCTCTATCATTGGTCCAAATAAGACTTATGATGGATATTTTCAATCCTCATCTACTCCTGGATGATCTACACCTTATCTATAGTAGATCTCTCTATATTTGGTCCCATGAGTGTTGACTTTCCTAGATTAGTCCAAAAAAAGTGGTAAATTGTAGGGTCACCCATAAAAATCCATGAATGGTACTATATCAATGTTGGAATGGTAGCTATTTTTGTACAAAAACTCCACAAATGGTAAGTGATCCTCCAAACTATGTCCAAATTCTAACATAAAATCCCATAGCATGTCCTCCAAGACCTAGATGGTTCGCTATGTCTAGCCATCATTCTAGGGGTGAAATGTTTTGATCAAGCATAACTGATTCCCAAAGGAGTCCTGCAAACCTCTCTATAACCAGGATCTGAAACAAGAATCATGGTTATAGATGATTGTTGAAGTAACTCCATGGATTTGAAATATCACTTGCACATAGAGGCATCACATGCTCTCTACTGAACTCTTCTCTCAGATAGCAAATAAGTGGGCCTACTTGGTGAGTCCTTCTACAATCACCCATATGGAATCATGTTCCCTAGATATATGTGGTAAACCCATTAGTATGTCCATGGATATCTCCTCCCACTTCCACTCTATAACCTCTTGGGGTTGAGCTAAACCTGCTGGAACCTAGTTCTCATCCTTTACTTTTAGAAAATTGTGGCATTGAGAGACAAACACTACAACTCCTTTCATCATGAATGTCCATAAAAACTGACATCGTTGGTCCTGGTACATCTTTTACACACCTAGATGTACCGCCAAAGGGTATGTATGAAACTCCCACATCACCTCCTCCCATAATTTCAAATGTAACATCATCATTCCTATGAAAATTATTGTGTGATCCCCACCTAGAGAATATCTCTCAGGAGCATGTCTAGTAGATATCTGATCACGTAAGGTCTCACAATTGGTATCTCCCCACTGAGCATCCATGACACACATTAAAATCAGTGGGGTAAAAACCATTGACTAAATATATGAAGTAATATCCTTGTCCATTAAGGACAACTACGATGAGGCTAACTACTATGACGCCTCATCCAACAACTAAGAACAAGATCTCCTGCTGAGAGTGTCTACCAACATGTTCCCCTTCCCATCATTATATATAAAATTGATGTCATATTCTTGGAATAACCCTATATATCACCTATGTATCAAGTTATGATACTTTTGTGAGAAGATATACTTCAGACTCTTATGGTCAAAGTAAATGATAAACCACTCACCCATTAGGTAGTTTTACCACATCTTCAGTGTGAATACTACCATTGATAGCTTAATATTGTGGGTTATGTAGTTATAATTAATTGGTTTCAACTATTATGAACCATATGAAATTATTTTCTACCTTTACATCAAGACACAACTAAGTTTGGTCCCTGATGCATCAAAGAACACTAAGTACTTGACACCCTTATATGAAAATATAAAGATGGGAGTGCTCGTCAACCTCTACCTTAGCTCGTAAAAGCACTCCTAAAACCTTTATTTCAACATGAAAGGATTCCCCTTTTTGGTCAAGGATATCAAGGGTGGTTCCACTCTAGAGAAATCAGGAACATTCCTCTAATAGTACCCTACCAACCCAAGTAAACTCCACACCTCAGTAACACTATTGGGTGGATCCCAAAAAAGAACTACCTTAACCTTCACTATATCCACTACTAATCCTACCTCTAAGATTACATGTCCTAAAAATTGGACCTCTAAAATCAAAAACACACACTTCGAGAGTTTCCCATAAAGCTAGTGCTCTCAAAGTGGGTCCATGAACATCCATAAGTGTCTCGCATGATCCTCTTAGGATACTGACTACACTAGGATTTCATTGTTGAAGACCACCATGAACCGGTCTAATAATAGATGAAATATCTATTTCATGAGTCTTATGAACACTTATGGGGTGTTCATCATAAATAACATCATCATTAAGTACTCATAGTGATCATAGAGACATTTGAATGTCATCTTTGGTAAATCCTTGTCTTGTACTCACAGTTGGTGATAGCCTGATCTGTGGTCAATATTTAAGAACCATTGCACCCCTCTCAACTGATCAAAGATTTCATCAATCCATGGTAGTAGACACTTATTCTTCACAATCACCTAATTCAATCACTGTTAATCCATGCAAAAAATCAATCTCCCATCTGCCTTCTTGGTGAACAACACTAGGGTTGCCTGGGGGGAAATTCTAGTTCTCACAAATCCCTTCTACAACAAGTCCTCCAAATACACCCTTAGTTCTCAAATCCATATGGTATCCATATGATATGTTTTATTAGATATCGTTTTCATCCCTGTATACAATTCAATGAAAAATTATAGATCTCAGTAGGGAGTTAAACCTGGTATTTCTTCATGAAATATGTCCTTATACTCTACAACTATCTTAAGAAACTGATATCCCAAATATCCCACTACTCCAAGAGTCATACTTGACAACTAGTGAGTAGTCTTCTTCACTCTTCTATACTTGAGATCATCCTCCTCTTCCAAGGTTTCCTTTTCACCCATAAAGGAAAACCTCATTCTGTCACTGTGGACACGCCACATCCTCCACCAAAAATAATCAATCTGATCATAAACATTAGATAGACATTCTATACCTAAAATAAAATTTTAAGGCCTAATTTCTACTAAAAATAGATCCCATATCAAACTCTCACCTATAATAATCAGATCAAACTATTGGAACAATTGTACAATCACTAAGTCACCACCTATTAGAGTCTCAAACTGTAAGGGTAGAGTAAATTCCTCTACTAAAATCTCTAAGTATCAAACCTAAGAAGTGGAAAGGAAGAAAAAACTTTCTATTATGTTTATCAAAATTATAGCTAAAGTAAAAAAAATATACATATCATACCTCATATCATCCCTAGGGAATCGAGATCATAGGCCTCTATAGCCTGAAGTCGGCCTCCTCCCTATCGACCAGCTCCCTGAGCCTGGTGCAAACCACCTAGGGGTGGTGGTGGTAATCATTTGAACCTATGACCTCCTTTTGTTTCCCTTTTAGACCCTTTTCCACATCCACCACCCTACAGACAACCCTTCTTCTATTTTCTATGTCTCAACGGTTCCTCAAATGTGTTAAGATCATTTCTATGATGGGTCAAAAAATATCAAGCCAGGTTTCCCCAACCATTGTAGGAGACACAAAACATCGACCTCAGCTAATTCAATCCACCCTAAGATCCCTACACTTCTATCCATGTGTCCTGGGATCGCCTCCCAAAGAGTCTGACATGCTTGGATCCCTATGAATTCCATAGGTTTCCTACTATCGAGGTCTCAGCTACTGGGTTATCAATACTAGCACCCATTGATGGTGTAAACTCTATTAGAAATATCTCCACTACCAAGCCTCTCTCAACCACCCCAACATGTGTTGGAATGAAGAAAGGATACCAATGAAGCCCTGATGTACCAATATAATCCCTGCTCAAAGGTATGATCCCTAAAGAACTGATCTTGCATAGTATCCAAGGAGTAAAGTGAGAGATTTGTGCACCTCGATGAGTACTCCTCCAGGGTCAAATTTCCCTGTTGTAGATATAGAAGATCCTATATATGTACATATCTCAATGTGGTGGAATATAAATCCACCGTGAAGAGACACTCAAAGTCTAACCAGGAGAGAGTTTTCTAGTCATGTGACTAAGTCTCCAAGTTCCACCATCACCCATTAGATCCCTAAAGAATACTCATCACAAGGACCTCCATATAATCTACAGGTGTCTTTATATGGTGGAAAACGTGAATGTATACCTCTACCCAGTCCTCAGCCACCAAGGGGTTTGTACCACCCTTAAACCTTGTAGTTCGCAGTCTATGAAACTCATTTAATTCACTCATCATACGTTTATCCTCAGCCGGTACTTCCAGTGATAAATGCAACTCAACGGGTTGTGGTATAGCTGGTAAACCACCCAAAGGGTCTATCTTTAGTACAATACCCTATATTGATGCCTCATAAATAGGTGGATCATCCTCATGATCATGTAGTGAAATCTTATCTTGATGACTTCATGGAGGAATCCTAAAATAAAACAATATATACCATGGTCAAAAGAGTATATATGGGGATATAAACCAATTACATAGATAAAAAAACCCATACTATATGATTCATGTACCAAAAAATTCACATGTAACCAATTTTTATATATACCGAGTCGAAAGGTAGGTGATCATAGTCCTCGTGTATGGATACATTGGTCACTGCACCAACATTGGAGTCCCTAGCATAAAATCATAACTCAAAACACTAAAAAAATATTTCCCTAAACCAATCTCATCAACTCTGGTCCTAAGGTAGAACATATTGTTCTGATACCACTCTTACATGACCCATCCTACTGAGCTCTGACCCGTGACTACCCTAATCCCACCTCCAATAGGTAAAGGTTTGGCGATCAGTGCTAAGAAGTCATGTCCCATAAATGGTAGGTATTAGCCTAAAGTACCTATACAAATTCATACATTTCCAAGCCCATAAAGTTCTAAAATGTAAAACAACTAAAAACAATGCATGCATACATCTAAGATCCCACAACATAGTATGAAAGTAATGTACTGAAAGAAAAAAAGGGGCCAAATAAAATCTCAACCAAAAACTATAAAGAGTCCAACCATCTCCAAGGGAGAGTAATAAAGTCAAATGTAATCTCCCCATAACCACCTTGGTCTAAAAAGCTCAAGATATAACCCACTCACTCCCTATCCTCCCAGGACACGGTCAAAAGGGTCATCGCCTACATAAGACACGACACGTGCTAGTAAATCCCATGTTGGGGTGAGTATTATAATACCCAGTATGACACCCCAAAAACACTAAACACAAAGAACCAAGTATATTCATCTCAATAAAATATATAACAATAAATTTATAATAGAAACACCTATATATACTCAGGAAATACATCACACCACCAGGAGGTCATAACCAAATGTCAACCATGGGAATCTACTCGAAGAAACTCTCATTCCAAGAGAAATCACTCCACAAACCATGATATCATCAGAGAAACTTGATGAATAGGTTTATATCATTGGTCCCCTCCTAATAAAGCTCACTATTTAAAGAATACCCTGATACATAGATAAGGGGTCATTCCCAAAACCCCTAGGGGACACCACAAACCCAATTTGGATAAACCCTTTGTGTAGGGGATCACATACCAATGATACCACAAACCCTAATAATATGGACAACTAGATGGAGTATCAATGCCTTTCTTAGATATGTTACATCAATTCCACCAACCCCACCTAAGAAATAAATATGATAAAGTATCACACTCCAGTCTCACAGAGGGACACCATAACTCTATCTGAGACTCAACCTCTAGAAGAGATCAAAATCCTATGATGTGGATGTTATATTTCAATATAACCTTGAGGTAATGGACCAAGGGAATACAATAAACTTATACTAGTCCAAACCAATAAAAATAAGAGCTAAAAACACTATTAAATTGGGTATATAGTGTATACTAGGGGTACATGGCGTGTCTAGCTATCCCCAACTCTACTTGTTTGGTAAATCCTCACACGACATGTAAGTCTCAACATAAATAGAATGTAGAATAAGTAAATGGAATGTAGATACACACGACACAAAATCCATTTCTCATGTTTTTGTATGTGTTCTTGACCTACCCATGTACAGGTGGTCATGTCTGTGTTTGAGTACACAATGTGACACTGGTCGTGTTCTCCTACCCATGTATGAGTACCCTCTGAGGTACACGTCAATCCTCATGTAGAGGTCACACACTATGTGATAGGGGTCATATTTTGTGTGATCCTTAAATTTATCTTGAAACCCTAGTCAGCATTGAAGGGTACCCATATGGTGTGTAATCACAAAATACACTACGTGTTGCTCAAGATTTTCTAGATCTGTCGATATCTATTCTGCATCATCATGTGTATCATTGGAGCTGATGCCATCACTAAAATTTTTATATCCCAATTCGGTCTGTCCTTGACAACATCTATCAATGGAAATTTGGACTCATATCTACCCAAAAGTTTCCTCATCGAGCCACTGATGTCATGTGTCAAAAATCGGGAAGAACGGAACCTGCAAATCTGTTCTAATCCACCTCCAATCTTCCACCACCATCGTTGTACCTCTATCACAAACTACACCCATGATATTGATCTTTTTTTCTAAAGAATAGTCACACAACGACCAAATACTAGGTATTCATTGAACCACAATAGAAAATAAAATTCATGTGATGAACATGCGCAGAATAGGGGAAGAAAACCATAAAGAAAAAGATTTGAGAAAAAAACCTCAGCCTTTGTTCATTTAGACTCAAGTCATTATCATAGAAGAAGATGAATGAAGAGGAATAAATCAAAACAAACCAAAATCAACTCCATTAATTTAATTCTAATGATGATGTACGTATCAATTATTTTCTTGGAATTGATCGGAGTTCAAGTGGGATTAAGAAATAGGATAAAAATTACAAAATAAAACATCCAACCTAGAATTTGGATCAATCGTTGATGAAGAACGGTTTTGTTTTCATCAATGATGAGATCCAAAAACTTAATTGGTGTAGTGATTCATGAACTATTCTTGATCTATTGTTGTTTTCCAATAACACTCTCCTTTAATGGATTTTAGGTCTCCTGGGTTTAGCATCCAACCCTGAGACAAAATTCATAGCTTCATATTTAAGGAGAGATATGTTCACTGTGTAAAATAAAAATAAAATAAATTCTTAAATTAATTTGTTTTATTAATTTCATGTGTGCAATAACTTTTTCACAAATGTCCCACATTGATAAGTTTTATGTCACAACTATGGTAAAACTTTGGTTTGGAACTCAACAATGCCTTTAGATTTCTAAAATAAGACCCCATTCAAGAGTTTTTCCCTTTTTTTAGGAAAATTTCATGCACGTACAATTTAATATATTTAATATATTTAAATTATTTATTTTGGGAAGATCAGGCCTCAGAATCACATGTCTCCTTAGTGTCTAGCCTCAAAAATAATCTATATAATATCCAAAAATAAAACACGAAAAATTTTAGTCATTACAAGTAAATCATAGATAAAACTCCCCAATGGGAAACTCCACCCCCCCCCCCCCCCGGTATGATTCGGAATACACTTGGCTGAAGGGGCTCTTCTACCTAAACCATAGGTGTGGAATCTGAGGCATGGTCATCCTACCCCTCTGAAACATATGGTGGCACAATAGGAATATTCCTGTCTTTGGGAGTGTCCTCACATTGATTATAAGGTGGAACCATGTGACTTAAATATGGTGGTATTATCTAAAATTCTAATTGAATCTCATTTCATCTTCAATATATCAACATTAAAAAAATTAAACAATTTTTCTGTGCACATCAATACACAACAGTTCTATAAAACACACCCTCGAATTACCTATAGCCTCTAGGCATAACCCACTTAGGTCTTGTAAAAGTAATAAGCTCACATTATGGTACCTTCATGTTAGTTATAGTCATAAGATAAAAAATAATAATAATCATGATCATGTTAAATTAATTATATTCCATCATAAATGTATTTGGGAAAACACTGAATATATTTTGTATCGGCATTTAACTAATTTAGACATATATCAATCACAATAAGTAAATAATTTAACCTTTGGACTTCTGTGTCTACTCATGATGTATGAACTCACTCACTATTTTCCACAGTTTGAAAGTAAAAATCCCATAAACTATATAATCAGAATAATACCCAAGAAAAGTATGAAATTGTGACATCACAACCAATAAAATTAAACCAATTTCCTTGAAAACTCATAAGTCCACTACACAAGTGTTGTCTAGGAATAAGGTATCTCACCTACCTAAGTCTCGTATACCCTATCTCCATTCTACCAATTCCTAAATAGTAATTCAAAGAAAAATAATCTCTAATACCATTTTATAACACCCTGACTTGAGTCACCTGGTTCTTGCCAAGGTGGCACATAACCTCATGCATTCCTAGATAGACACTAGAGTTTTCTGACTATTAGATAGGTCTCGGTAAACAAATGGGGAGACTATTCCTCACTATCTTTGAATATTATAGTAATCATACAACAAAAGTAATAACCAAAGGAAATATATAACAAGTAATCAATAAATATAATTAATGACATCAATAAAACATTTGATAATAATATTTCGTACAATATATAGGGTCATATAAAGTTTTAAAAAATGATCCCTATATTTGGTGGATAGATATATGAAAGAAAATAAGAAAAACAATATAAGAGGTGTCTATACTCCTAGAGTATCTCCTGGTATCGCCTCGAACCCCAACCACTTTCACCTACTCAATAATATATCACAGGGCCCTTGAATGTGGCTAGATCTATGACCATAAATTCTACACATACATCAATATTCACATGAAGGTGTTTCATTGGTTTTTTGAGGCATGAAATGGGTTTCGCTCGTCGGGCTACCATTTTCACTTTTCCCAAAAAAAACCCAATGGTTCCCCCGTTTATAGTTGGGTATAGAACTACTTTCCATAGGTTGGTGGTCATCTGGGTTTGTAGGCCCAGCGACTCTTGGGGACTTGCGTTGCTTGAGAGGATGGGAGTTCAAGCTCATCTCACCCTTTTGGGGGTAATTTTTTCCTACTTTGGGACTTTCTTATAGATTTAAGATATGTTCTTGAATCTCTTCATAATCCTAATATGGGACCGGTTACCATAAAAATGATTGATTGGTTAATTTTCTCATTAAATAAAGAATGGGAGTCTCATTGATGAACCAAGTAAAGTTTGGTCTCATTAGTGAATACATATATATGTATTCAATGATTTTAATCCATTTTCTTAATAGTGAATATCTTCTTTATGTTTTGAAGTTGTATGACCAAATGCTTTAGAATGTGTTTCCACATGAGGAGGCAATTAATATTTCGAGGTGGGGATTGATCCATTATGAGGTGTCCTACATATCCTCGTTATTATGGGAATCAAAATCCACGTATTTCGTTCATGCCCTTAGGATTGCCCTCAAAGGTGTATGCCCTTATATAAGGGGTTTTCATTCCATACCACTCATCTAGGATTACATACTATTATATCCCTAGTAAGTGTAAATTAATGATGCCTAATGAGGTGTTCATTGCATCTCTTTAATCCCATGTGAGTTGTGCTCGGTGTGAGAAACAAGGGGTAATGGATGATCAATATCATGGTGTGTAGATATAGGACTTATGTACTTGGAAAATTCTTGGAGTGTTTGGTATAGATATCAGGCCTTGATAAGGATTCCTATGTATCCTAAGTATAGAAATAATCAGATTCATCATAGTTTGGTTATCCTTTAACCTACTGATAAGATAAGGTGGATGATCACACTCGAGGACATTATGACTATCCTTAAGGTTTTAGTAATTCTATGGGCTTATACTGAGATGGATTATCTATTGATCGAGGACATACTATATGATATCGGTAGTTTGGTATTATGAACTGAGGCTACCCTATTGGTTGGGGCTTACATTCCAAGGTCTCCCTTATAACCTTTGGGTGTATAGTTTGGATGACATGATCAGTGAATCTCCTTAAGTATGTGTGATTCATGTTCATTGTGAGAAAAAAGGGTTATAAAGTGATCAATTCCATTACTTTGGGTAAGGGTATTAGATATTTAAATCACCCTAGATGATCAATATGGAACTTGAACCTAGAAGAGGTGGCCTACATATCCTGAATATGGCAGGAATCTGAATCGTCTTAGTTACCTTGATCAGGACTTTCACTATAAATTTTCCCTTTTATTTTGGGCTTACACACTAAGGATGGATTAGGCTATCAAATCCCAATATTCCCTGGTGACCTGGCCCCACTTTTCTGGAGGGTATCACATGACCCATTTTTCCTATCTGGGGGTCATCTCAAGATCTAGATGGTTTCCTCCATAAGTTATCGCATGTCCTTACTGACATGTACATAAGGTGTCACATGTCTTGGCTAACATCCCTGAAGGGAATCATGAGACCTAGATAATATTCCTAGAGGACATCGTTAGATCCCATTGTTATGCCCAGGTGCTTTAACAATACTTGGATGACATGATCAGGCGCCATTATATGAGTTAGGTGATGCATTCAAAGGATGTCACGAGGATCCAGTGACAAGTCCATGGGTACTTCCATGAGACTACGATGATACATCCAAGGGGGTCATGTGAATTTTTCTTGACATTTCTGGAGGGATTTATATGACCTAGGTAGAATTATAAAGGAGTGTCGTAAGATCCGGGCAACACGTCTCAGATCTTTCCTTTGTATTTGGGTAGCTCACGCGAATCACACATGGGTCAGCAAACATGTTTTGATTTCATTCTTCTACCTCTGATATTTTTTCAGTCTTTTCCTTGTAGATTCCTTGGTTTTATTTAGTGTCAATTTATCTTGAGTCTCATGTGATCTAGTGGTTTTATGGGATGTACTTCACATAGCCCACTAGAGATCCTTTCCATGATATCTGAATGATCACGTGAAGTTGCTTATTTTTATCTCATGAATACTTCAGATACTCATCGGTATGTTACCCGATAAGAGGATGGCCAGTCGCATGATCAGTTTCTCTGAGAATTCTGATGTCATGCTTAATATTTTCCTTCGTGTAGTTTTCATATCGTAGTGGTAGAGGTCTAGTTTTTCATACTAGGGTGGGGGATTTATAGGCATCTCCACCTCATTTGATCTCTAATTTGTGTGGTGTATCTGGCACAGATCTAGGTTGGATTCGACAAAGGGGTTTGGTGCCATGTGTCTTTGTGAGTCTTTTTCATGGGTCATTCTGAGTGTGTCTCCTAATTTTCAGTTATCACTAGTCTCTTCTGTTAATTCCTCTTTTCTTGTATTATTGTCGATTGATGAAGACATTCTTGATCATGTGGGTATGTCAAAGGACTTTTCATCTTTTCCTATGGACATGTCCAAGAGACTTCTCGATATCTCGATGCCTTACCTGGAATACTTCATGGGCTGATGTTTTCTTGTCTAGGTGTCTTGATGAGATCTGGTTTACTTAATAGTTGGTCTCGGGGGGCCACGTTGTGGACATCCTGGTGCATCACATGTCTTTCAGCGACTGTGAGAGCTCTCGCATCCTCCATTTTCATCCCCTTTTTTATTTTACAAATGTTAGGGATTATGTGAGCTTTCATGGGTAATGTCAAGGATATTTACTTGATCTTTTGATTATGCCTTACATGGCCAATATGAGTCAAACGGGAGTATGTGAGCATTTCATGGAAAAATATTTCCATTTTTCCTTAGAGTGTCGAAGGGGAAGCACGGAGTCACATAGACATACCCAAGGACTTCCGTGCAGTGAGGCTGACAAGACAAAGGAATTTCTCTATATGAGGATGACATGTTGTAGAGGTCTTGTAGTGTCTTTCGGGCCTCTAGGTTCACATCGCATGTCTTTCAATGATTGTGAGTACCTTTCACCTCCTCTCTCTTTTTTCTCCTTTGTTTTATTCTACAAAGGTTCGGGGGTCTCGCAAGATTTCTTGAATATCATTAAGGAAATTTATTCTTACCAACGATGATATAGTGCATGAGATTTATGACCACTAGGGGTATTTCCCTTTGGATATTTTTCTTCTTATTTTATAAATATTTTTGAGATCTCACATAGTCATGTGGGTGTTGTTGAAGACAATCACTCCCTTTATCTATAGTGCACCGCACGATCGGTAATTAATATCAAGGCAGCACATGAGTGTGGCTATTGACAACCCTTATGATTTTCTATGGTGTTTCGCATGATCCGTGATGGATATTGAGATGGTGCATGCTTCTGGTCTTGGATAGTTGTCTTGTTTGATTATTGAATGTTTCATGATCAGTACTAGATCTCGCGATGACATGCATAAGTTTTCAAGGATATCTCCTCTTCTAGACTTTGATTCACCGCATGTACATTTATGGGTCTCACGATGGCATGTGAACTTCATCAAGGGAATTCCCTTTTATCTCTTTTGATACATCAAATTTATATGTTTTATGATTCCATAGTGTAAGGTATCATGTCATAGGTTGAATAGATAGTGTGGAAAGATGTCGTAGAAATGTCAAATAACCCAAGACACTTGAATATGTTATACAGCCGAAGGTTTTCATAAGGGAATCATATGACATCCCAATCCTCATGTGATCCCATAAAGGGGATCGATGCATGCACATGAAATATTTATTTTCTTCACATGGAGATATTAAGCATGGCATGGAGATTCTCATGCACACCTGAATATCGCATGTGTCTGTTATAGACCTCTATTGGATCAACATGGTGAATCGAGTCTTGAATGTTGTTTCATGCTCTTCATTTATGACACATCAAATAAATTCTTTAGGAATTTATCATAGCCAAATGTTGGGTTTCAATCCAAAATTCCTCACATAACCGAATATGTTCTTATTTAATCTTCTTCTGGGTAGAGGCGGGATCATGATATGAAATCTTTTGCACATTCACTTGACGGTATAGGTGAGCTCTTAGACTTATATATTTTTTGTAGTATTAAGTCTACACAGAATTAAAAATATTTGAAATATGGTATATGTTGTGGTATTTTATTTCATAAGAGAGGTTATGTAGTGCTCCATCCCTTCGAATGAACAAAAATACATTCTCACATGAGTGGTCACACAGTGCCATAGCCTTTGCAAGGATGGTTATGTGAGCCTTATATTTTACATGTGAATTATCATGTCATTTCCTTCCACATATTCCTCTTTGCGTTAATGAAATAATGGGTCTAAAGTGACCTTCTTCTCATAACCCATATGGGGTTTGTGACACTCTATTTTCCAATGAAATTAGAGCTATCTTTTTGGAGTGGTAGTGGCATCCACCTCAAACTGGTGATCTAACATATGTATTTATAAGAAAATCACTGCACTCCCTTTACACATTCTAGAATGGTGGTGTGTCTTATAAACAAGTTTTATTATACATTACACTGAAATTCTCATACAAATATCTAAAAATGATGTCACGTCAAAATATTACTCAAAAAAACTGAAACTTCTTGTTTTCTTCATGTGATGCACATTTTCATTTGTGAGATCTCATATCCTCATGTATGATTCACTTATTCACATAACCTTTTCTAGGTAGTTCCATGTATGTTCTAGGGAGTTTCATCATGCATAGGCTATCCTTAAAACTTCCTATTTGCATAGTGTATTTATTTCATGCACTGTATTTGTGCATGACAGAAACCTCATGTAATGTTATCATCGCATGCCCTGTTTTTTGGTGATGACTGAATTTTTTCCTCCACTGGAGAATAGAATGGATTTTTAAATATAAAAATGGTGATCGACTTCTCAGACTGGTCTCCATAAGCAGGGGTGTCACACCTTGAATTCCATATGAAATCCATCCTTAATATTAATAGAGGCTTTATGGAGTTACATCATGGGTAGCCCCATGCACTTGAGGTCTTTCTAGTATGAGATATCCATTGTAGGTGCAAGTTCCAAGCCAAAAATACAATTCCATGAGGTTGATGAAAATCATGTGATATGCACCTACTAGAATAAAATGAAATGTTCCCTTTGTTATTTCATTTTATTATTTACCATTATTATTATTTGAAAGAAAAAAATAATAATAACACTTTTCCAACATGAGAAAACAATGAAACCATCCCAAACATCATTAGTATCTATCATTATGCATCATGATCATCCAATCACTCATGACATGTGTCCTTCCACAGAAAAGTGTGCAATGTAAAATTATGAGCATGAAAAAATCCCCCCCCCATAATTAGATTCATTCAACATGAGAAGAATATGGTTCTAAGATAAATAAAGATCACTTTTCCACATATCTGAATAATGATGGATTCCTCCTTCAGTACGCTATCAGTGAATGGATCTACTAAACTTCATCCAGTTTTATTTCAATTTTGATGTGCATGCCATATCATTGCTCTGATATTATGTGAATTTTCAATGACACCCATCCTTTTCATGAAATAAAGAAAACCAAAATGTATGGATTGGGAATTTTTTTTTCAGGAAGCACTCAGGAATTCCCACTAACATTGCGTCCCTTACTAATGAATCCATTATAGTTATCTTGAGATCACCTGATTTGCAAAAGTATAAATGGGTAGAATATATGTCTCATAGGGAGAGTACTCTATTGTTTTTCAATTCCAATAGGCTCTAGTATATTATAGACTAATTTCACTTATTTCATATAGTGATCCTTACAATCTCTTGCATAATGAATTGTTGTCGTACTTTTGTTTAGGTTCTTTTAACTTGGACCTAATATTTCTTTAGTTTAGGGTCTTTTAGCTCAAACCTAATGTTGATTTTAGTTTAAGTTATTTTATCTCAGACCTAATGTTACTTTAGTTTAAGTTCCTTTATCCTAGACCTAATGTTTCTTTTGTTTAAGGTCTTTTAGCTTAGACCTATTAGTGCATTAGTTTAAGGTATTTTAGCTCAAACCTGATGCTGATTTAGTTTAAGGTCTTTTAGATCGGACCTAATTTTGTTTTAGTTTAAGGTATTTTACCTCATACCTAATTTTACTTTATTTTAATGTATTTTATCTCAAACATGATTTTTCTTTAGTTTAAGGTCTTTTAGCTTAGACCTGATGTTGCTTTAGTTTAAGTTCTTTTAGATTGGAACTAATGTTGCTTTAGTTTAGGGTATTTTAGCTTGGACCTAATGTATGATCATAGGATAGGGTGAAGATATTCCAGGAATGACCTAAAACACTCTAAGATTTTGTGTTTGTTCTATGGTGTTGCTAAGAAACACAAGGATCAGAAATCCCTTTTTTCAGAGTGACATGTTTGGTTGATGAAAATAGGTTCATATGTAGGAGCTGCATGCATGCATGCATAGTCAAGAAAAGGGTCTTTGAAGGTAGGTATCTTTTCTAGGGGATATGGAATATTTAGGAAGGTGACATTGATTGAGTGTGAGATATTATGGAAGCTAGGTCCTCCTGGATAGTTGGAATGTGGGTGATGTAAATCATAACCTGAAAGTTTGACTCCATGAATATGATATGGTGCAGACATGCCAGATATGTCCCATGACATTCTGAAATTCCAGGTTCCACCGTGGTGTTTCTAAGTCTCACAGGGAATGAATCTTCTTTCTGGAAAGGATAATATGCCTTTATTTGGTGGGTTAAGGCCTTTATGTGTCGATATCATGCCAAGATAAATATGATATCCACTCCTCTACAGGGTCAATGAAAGGTTTTTGAACAATCAAACACCCATATGATATAGTTGGGTATAGTGGGAAGGATATCCAGGAAGGGTTCTAGAACCCTATATAAATTAGCTCTTAAATCATAAATCTCAATCCCTACACCCTATGGTTTTGAATCACGAGGTGTGGACTATCAAAGTCTACAGAATGAAGTGATACAGCCCGTCTTTGAGAAAGGGTATGAAACACAGTGACGTAACATCAAGGATATTGAATCCACTTGGATATTTTGGTGCGAGGATTATAAATCATGACCCAGAGCGCTTGATTCAAGAGAATGATATGGGATAGTCATACAAAGAGTAGTTCAGACATTTTGATGTATTGAGTACTTCTGTGATGATTTTAGGGCTCATGATGATTAGAATTTCTTTTTTCAGGGTGATTCATTTGGTTGAAATCCATAGGTTCATATGATGAAGCCATGGGCATGTGTTTATATCCAAGAAAAGGTCCCTTAAATCCAAATATCATTTCTAAGGTCCATGTAAGATTATGTTGATTTGTGACACCCCAACTCATGAAGTGTGATCAGTGTAAAGTGTAAAATTCTAGGAGGGTTCGAGTACCCTAAATTTTTTTCCACCACCTAAAAAACATATTATCATGGTGAAAAAATGTGAAAAATCATTAATCTAACATTTTCCTGGACTGAGGGGTCTTGCGAGCATAGCTTGGCTTTTACTAGGGCTATAGAGTATACCCTATGATATTTATGCCTTATTTACTTATGCCCTAATTTTTTCCTAAAATCTGGGGGTGAAGAGTTTATCATGATAAGACTTGATAGCATGTGAAGACTTGACTTTTTCTCAAGATTCCCTTCATGGGTTTTCAACCTGACAAGTTTTGTGTCTCTTTTTCTAACAGTTTAAGGTCTTCTGATTTGGACCATTATAGTCTAGAGTTTAAGGCCATACATCTTTAACCAAATTGTAGGCAGTTTATGGTCATGATTCACATGGACCAAATATGGGAAATGTTACACAAGATCCTAATTAGAATTCCTATGGTCAAAATTACTCCAACATCCTTATAATCAAGAGGTGAGAGGTTTGTAAATCATGGATCATTGTTCTCATCTCATGAGTGATTGTATGGGATAATCATTTTGGGGATAACCTATAACAAAATGGGGTGTTAGGTTCCACCGTGGTGATGTCAGGCTCACAAGACTGAGAAATCCCTTTATACTAGGCCAATATGTATCTAGTTGGTGGTTCTAAGCCCTTCTTCATCAATAGAATGGTCAAACAGAGAGATATATTTTCTCTCTCAAGGGAAATGAAAGGTTGGTGAAGAACCAAGATGCTTGAGACATGAAGTGTGTCATATGGATTGAGGTGCTTAAAAAGATGATGGAAGCACCCCATTCTCTAGTTGTCTGGGGTAAGGCTCATATACTCCCTTAATAAGGTAGGATGATGAGGGATGGCTTTCCCAGTTTAACATCAGGTAGTGGGGATGTGCTTTACTCTATATATTTTAATGTCATGTGGTAAAGACATACTTCCATGTAGTTTAAATTCATGTAGTAAGGATGTACTTCCATGAATTTTAACGTCAGGCAGAAAGGATGTACTTCCATGAAATCTAACATCATGTGGTAAGTACGTAATTCCATTCAGTTTAACATCATGTGGTAAGCATGTACTTCCATGTAGTATAATGTCATGTAGTAATGATGTGGGAACAGACATGAAAGTGTGTAAATATTGAAGCTAGGCCCAAATATGGATACTTGGGATTCACTATGTATCTTATAAGAATGATAATCAACCCACATGTAGTTCTAATTTAAGTCTCCTATGCAATTATGTCCCATACACAAGGAGGGGTATTTTTATATTTGTTTGTTGTGACTAGGACGGTGTTGGAAATTCGTGTGTCACTACTTATCCTATGAGAGTATGAATCAAGTCACATGTTGTTCTTAAATAAGAAATACTCTACGTAGTTACAACCCATACATAGAGGTGAGAATTATTTCCATTGACTATTGCATTTGGACCCAAGATTGGAGATCTGGGCATCACTATGTATCTTGTGATGATAGGAATCACGCTACACATATTTTGTGATGTTTCATGTAGTTTAATGTCATGTGGTGAGGACAAGGGTGAAATGATTTGAATAAATGGAAATTTTTCAATTGGGCCTAAATATGGAAGTCTGGGTATCACTACGTATCTCATGAGGATGGGAATCAAACCACGCGTAGTTCTTGAAGAACTGTGTAGTTTAATATCATGCGACAAGGACATTGAATGTGCAGTTTATCTTCACGCAGTGAGGAATCATGGTATGCCTTTTGTGGTCTTTAATTCAGGACCATAATGGGAATATTGTGTAATTTTATTCCTTGATTGTGAGGGAAATAATATTCTACAACTCCTAATCTCATGTGTGTTAAGCTCAGTGCGAGAAACAAGTAACAACATGGGTTTCCCTACAATTCAAAGACAGTTGAGGGTATAACAAGGTAAGTTTGTATCATGTGGTGGTTGGACCAATATATAGGATCTAGGAAACCATATATATCTCATTGAAAATGAGAATAAAATTTTACATAGTTGTATAAGAATAGTATAGTTTGACTTTATGTGACAAGGACGTAGGTGAATCAGTGTGAATAGAGATGGATATCATGGAACATTGCAGTTTTATGTCATGCAGTAAGAACATTTTCCATACAATTTAATGTATTTTGGTAAGGATTAATGGTGTCATGATGTTTAACATCTTGTGTCTAGGATGAAAGGTTCCATGCAGTTTAATGTCTTGCTTCCAGGATTAGTTTTTATAGTTTAACATCATGTAACTAGGACGAGTGATGGTACTTACACTGATGTGGACACCCTTTTGCTGAAAGCTACACAAAGTATTTCTTGATAAATATTTCATTGGTGGGTGTTTTGACATGATCCACATCCATTGTGGCCAATGATTATGCCCCATTATAGTATACCTTGTGTATGATGTAAGGTCCCTCCCATTTGGGTTCCAACTTTGGGAGATTTATGTCAAGTATCATTGGGGTTCTGAGGACCAACACCTATTTCCCCCAGAGGAATGAGCAGAGGTGTACCCTTTTATTGAAGGCTCATAAAATCTGATTTTGGTTATCATCAATCCATTCCAATTCATATAGTCACTTTTTTGATTTCTCATCATATGAGATTTTCTCATTGATGGATACTTGGAGCGAGGGTAGCTGGACCTCTATGGGTAACACTGCCTTAGTCCTATACACTAGTGAGTATGGCGTCAGTTGTATAGAAATACGCATGGTAGTAAGGTAGGCCCATAAAGCATGGGGGAGTTTTTCTAGACAAGACTTATTATCCTTTTTCACCATCTTCTTTATTATATTTGATAGAGTATTTTTTAAGTCCTTTATCTATCCATTTTCTGCTTCATGAAAGCGATATTAATGATTGGACTCAATATTGTACTCCTGGTACAGCTTCCTCAATTCCAAAAAAATAGAAATTAGTGTTATTGTCTGTTAATATTATGTGAGGGACCCCCAACCTGGTGATAATATGGGACTTTATGAAGTCGATGATATTCTTTTTACCAAATTCCTTTAGGGGTATCACCTCAGCCCATTTGGAAACAAATTCAGTGGCAGTAAGGATGTACATGAATTGATTAGCTATGGTTGGGAGATATGGCCCCACAACATCCATCCCCCAAATGTAAAATGGCCAGGAATATTTAGTTGTATGTAGTAATTCTGGAAGATTATGGATAAAGTTTTCATGGATTTGGAATGCATGACATTTATTGGTGAATTCCACACAGTCTTATATCATGGTTTTCCAGTAATATCCTAACATCTTGATCTGGTGGGAGAGCCTAGTCCCTAATTGATGGGTTCTATAAGATCTGGCATGGACTTTTTCCATGATGGAATACATATCTTCTTCTATTATACATCAGGGGAGGATCCCATCGAATCCACTCTTATAGAGGGTTTTCTTCTCATTCGAGTTATACCACAGGGTAAAGTTTGTTGCGTAGTGTCGAATATGTTCCCTTATAGATCTATCCATTAGGAGAGTCCCATTTTGTAGATACATGATTATGGGCTCCATCCATCAAGGGGTGATTATTGGTGCATCATGCTCTGGGGAGGTGTTGACCTGGTTGATCTCTTAAATATCATAAATTATGATTTACAAGACCATTCTCTGATGTGTAATAAGAAATATTGCTTCTTCCATATCAAGGTCGGCCAAGATGGTTTCCACATTGGAAAATGCGTTGGTGCGAGCATTTTATGATCAAATAATATGATACAATGTGGGATCAAAGGGAATTCTTCCATTAGTCCCCTAATGTAGCCTATGAGAGGGTCTAATTCCTCTTTTTTTATGGCATATTTACCATTGAACTACTTTATCAAGAACTCTGAATCCCCTTTTATGTTCAAGTAGAATATTTTCAGCTATAGGTATAATTCCAATCCAGTGATGAGGGCTTGGTATTTTACCTTGTTATTTGTGTAGCCTTCAGATAGTGAGAAAGAGTAGGGTAAGACATATTTTTCCGAAGAGACAAATATGACCCCTAATACAACCCAATTGAACTTTGGGTTTTCCATCCTTGTTCTAGTAGGACTTCATGAGGCACCATAAAAATACATATCCCATGTCTGAGGAGTGTCATGGTCATTTAATACCTCTTTATCTAGGAGCTCAGTGTCTTCCGGTATATTTTCTGGGGTAGGATGTGTTGCGAAGAAATTAGCTTGGGCTTTCCCTTTCACTGACTTATGTGATATGAACTGAATTTCATATTTCTATATAATTACCAACCATCGAGCCAAGAACACGGTCAACATAGGGAGACCAAGGATGTACTTGAGAAAATAAATATGAGGCTGATTGGACATTGTGGTGGTGAAAGTAATGCCTTAGCTTTTATACTATGAAGATGAGTGTGAGGTAGTTCTTCTCGACATCAAAGTATCGGGTCTTAGTACCTATCATAGTCTGGATGACGTAATAGAGACTATTATTGCTTCCTACATCATTCATTTGTGTGAGGAGGGTTACTAATGAGTGTTCCATGGTGTCCACATGTAATATGAGTGGCCTCCCTTCCACTAGAGACATCAGGACCAGTGGGTACAATAGGTAATGCTTAAGACTTTTGAATGATTTTTAGTAATCATCATCCCATTGGTAGGTGATTCCCTTCTCCATTATCCTAGTGAATGGGTGAGCTTTGTTGACTAGGTTTTAAAATAACCAATGAATATAAGATAGGTTCCCTTGGATCCCCCTCAATTCATTGATATTTATGGGATTACTTTTCTAAGATAGAACTATACTTCTCCAGGTCGACATCAATTTTCTACCAGCATACCAAAAATTAAAGGAATTTCTTTAATGTTACACTAAAATAAAATTTCAACATATTCGTCTTCAGACTGTGTTGTCACATCTTGTTGAAAATTATTTGAAGATCTATGAAGTGATCACATCACCATCAAGATTTAACCACCAGGTCATCAACATAACATTTGGTTGTCTTTCCTAAGAATGGATTAAAGGTATAGTGCATGGCACATTGATATGTGGTGGAAAAATTCTTCAAAATAAACAGAATGACCTGATAGAAAAAGATCCCCTAAGGTGCTCTTAAGTCAATGGCTTCTTTATCTTCAGGGGCCATCTTTATCTAATTGTACCCTGAGTACTCATCCATGAAATAAAGGGCTGGGAAACTAGAATTTGCATCGATCAGGAGTTCTATGATCAGAAATATTAAATCATCCTTTGGGAAATACTGATTAAGGTCACTAAAATCAATATAGACCCTAATCTTTCCATTATTCTTCTTAACAGGGATGATGTTTTTCAAGTCATCTCAGGTATTGAACATATCAAATTAATTTTAATTCAATCAAATTATTTAATTATGCATCTATATTGGTTTAATGAGAGGGGTGCATCCTCCTAACTGTCTGATTGAAGCCTCAATGCTCATATGGTAACCCGAGGTGGTGCGTAACCGCATTTGGGTTCAGTCCGGATATTTCTGTGTAGTTCCATGAAAACACATATCAATGTTGCTTCAGAAATGAAATGTAAATATATTTCTCTTTGAGGGACATGGTCTCACTAATCAGTATAGGTTTCAGGTCTTCATCTATTCCCAAATTTATCTGTCTAAGTTCATCGATGGTGGTGGAGACACCTTCTCGAATGTTGGAGGGACATTCCTGAGGTCAGCCTCATCTATTTCTATCTCAGAATCTACGGTGAAATTTTCAAATGAATATAGAAATATGGGGGCATAATTGTCATTATTATGGTGAGAGAGTCCATCAGAAGAGACATTGACATCCCCTATTGACTGATTCATTACATAGATATGTCGGGGCTAATAGTCTTCAATGTTGTCACTGGGGATAGGAAGGGGTTGGACCTCTAAGATTATATATGTAACCTCAAATAGGTTTATGGGGAGTAAAAATTCACCATTGGTCATACTCTAGGTATTTACAGGGGTGTTTCCCAAGCCATTGGTAGCAGAAACCTATACATCATCATCTTCCATTGGTCATTTTCATCCCCTTTTATATAAATTTTCTTCAGTGTATGTGGCCCTACAATTATTGAAGGGATAAATTTCACCATGTATTATGCCATATTTTCCATTAATTAGATAATTCAAACACTGATGGAGTGTTGAAGGTATCTCTAGGTGGCTATGGAACCAGGGCCTTTTGAGCAAGATGTTATATTTGATGTCTTTATAGATTACCATAAACTCAACATCTGATGTAAGATCCCAAAATTGGGCTTCAAGATTTATCTTCTTGAGATTTCTTTTCTCACACTTATCATGCCCTTATATGGTTATATTATTGGGAGAAAAATCCCCTTTTCCACATCCTAAATGTCATAGGTTTCTGATTGGGATAATATTGATCCCATAATATTTATAAATTAGAGCCCTTTGGACGTTAACATTATTGAGTATGCCCAAGACATATAGGGCTCTGATGTGTCCTTGAAGGGACTCTTCTTGATCTTGATCAGTGGATGAGATAGTGACATGACATTATGATTCCATGGTCTCCACTTGATAGACCTTGGCTACAACAACTTCTATATTCAACTCTTGTGGGCTATGGAGGGCTTAAATAGGTTCCTCCCTAAGTTCTTTTGAAATATGGATTGAATCAAGGACTGAGAGCTTGGTTGGGACTACTGCCATCTATTTCAGAACATTATAAATTGTGATAGAGGTCATCACTTCTTGACAAGGGGTTTCTCAAGAATGTGAAAATGAGGAGCCGAGGCATTTGGGGTGGAAGAACCTTGTGCTTGTGTAGGGGTTATGGGAGCATCTACTGCTAGTGGAATGGATCATCCTATCCTTCCCATTTTTTTGGGATGGTTGGGATGAGCCCATTTTAGACAGTCATGCAATAAAAATGGGTGAAGATGGTTTCTGGAGGTTTCTGAGATGCCTCCCTTCCCTTGATGGTCTCACTAGAGCACTTTCCTATGAGTCTTAGATGCATATGTATTTTCCATAGGGACATGACCAGAATATTGTGCTTGACCATGCCTGTGTTGTCCTCTATATCTTTGGTTCCTACGAATGAAACCTCTTTTACCCTAGTTATGTGCAATAAACTCATGTTATGGAGAAATATCCTCATCGGATAAGGGTTCTGACAAGTGTATCGTGTTGACAGAACCAAATATGAGTTCTTCTTCTGATGAGGGTTTCATTTTGTGGGATGGTGCCTATGTTTCAGATGTTTTATAGAATAAATTAGAGAGAGTAAGGTTCTATTTTTAAGAGAATATGACTCTTCCTCCTCTATCTCTTCTTTCTTCTAATGGCCATGTCCACCTTCAGGAGGCATATTTGATGTCTCCTTCTTGGATGGTGGAGCTATTTCAAGTTTCCACAACTGTTCTCTCAGAGTGGTATGGGCTTGATCAACTATATTTTGGGTCATCTATTTTTCTAATTTTCATGCTTGTTTGGTTGATATTTTTTACCAATCATCCTCTTCTTCTGGTTGGATCATGTTTATGCAAGCCACCTTCTCTAGGGAGTTATCTAACACCACTTGTCCGGAATCGATCATGCATTGAAGGAATTATTTGAAGATGAATCAGTTATGGATATTATGAATTAGCCTTATATGGAAAGGGAAGTAATATGGAAAATTGGTGAGGTTTAACTTATCAAGATTCATGGGTTTCTAGAGCATGAATATGTTATTTTCCATGGATTCCAAGAAATAACTGGGGACTTGTTCATTCCAGAAGGAGTACACCTTATTCGTCCATTCTCCAAATCCCAGACAACTCTGATTTCTCTATGCCTCTAGACAAGGGATATTCTATGGTTTTCACCACTTGATAGGTGGTTTTGGGAAGTTCAGGGCATGTCTAGGTATTTGGACGAGCATCATTGCTGTCTTGAGAGTGATAGCTACAGCTTCTACTCTAGTTGGCCATTTTCCCTATGTTGCGGGAAAGAGTCGAGTTTTGGATTGGTTTTGTTGGATGGATTATTCTAGACAGTGGTACATTTCAACAAAATTGCGTAATTCACCTAGATATTTCATTGGAATCATATGTGTATGCAACTCTTCCCTAATATTTTTAGTGTAGAGTTCCAGCAACTACTCTTGAGATAGAGGGATGATGAGTGAGTAGGTTAAACCCTTCCACCTTGCTATGAAGTCCACACCCTCTCATTTTCACATTATTTTTAGTTTGTTAGGTTTATGATTGTTTTCTTACTCATTGTAGAACTAAATTAATAAAGGAATTGACAATGAATGTCTTCCCATCCTAACACAGATCCTACTAGCAGACTGTTATACCAAACAGAGGTTGGCTCTGTCACAGTCTATACAAAACACCTTAGCTTTGTTGTCTCATGTTGATCTCGAGGGACCATCATCATCCAAAATCGGGATATGAAGTGTGTGAGATGTTGTTTGGGGTCTCCCACACTATCAAAGTTATATAATGTAGGATTTAAAAAATTGGGAGGGGGAAAAGTGTTGTCCACCCAATCGGGAAATCAATTCTTCTTAGGATGCACAGGGGTGCATCACCCTTCCATGGCTTCTATTTGAGTAGCCAGGGACTCGATGACATTAAGAAGCTCTGGGGGTACTATTTCCTAAGTTGTATCCCATACATAGGGAGCCAGTGGGGGTTGATGATGTGGCCACACTTTTATCTTCTTCTAGTTTTCAATTCATCCTTGGACTGAGCAGTTGTCCTTGAGAGGGAGAGGTTGTTGCTGCAATGGAGGAAAGTCAAAATCATTAGTGTCTTCCTCATTTATATAGACTAGATATCTAGATATGAATCTAACTTGATACTCAGATATCACTATTTCTAGAAGATCATCTATGGGAGGAAGAGTATTCTTCTCTGCCTGAATATGATACCTAGAGGGAATATTGACTCTGAGTAGCTCCTCATTGAGTTGTCGGAGAGTTTTTATTTCACTCTCATATTGTGAAAATCATTCCTCTGGTGAAAGAACCTTGTTTCTTATGGGATATGATCGATATTTGGTTGTACCCTTCCCCTTGGTAATATTCTATTGTGGGGGTGGAACTCAGTATTTGGAGGTGCCATGTTTTGAATCAGTCTTTGGTTCCTAGTGCGTGAAGCCTCATTTGGTGCATCTAAGTCACCATCATCTCTAATTATGTTTTCCGTGTCATGGACCTCTACATCTGAATCATGATCAATATCTTCCATGTTGACAGTAAATACATTCATAGAGGAATATCAGGAAATGGTGGTTGTGCCATTACTTTTTATGCAATAGGATGATTCTACACTATCTTCTTTAGGGTCATTATTCGACCCTTGGCCAGGTCAGACCATTTTGGTTTGTGTCCCCAAAGGGTTTTGATTGTCTTCGACACACATTATTCTTATTTTGGTCTATGAACAATGAATCTGGAGTAGTTTATGGACATGTTTTTTGAATTTTTCCCAACCAGTAGGGGTTTGTCTTATGGCCAGAGGGGCTGGTGGAATGTCGAATGTGGATTGATTCCTCCCAACCTAGAGAAGACCAATTCCCTTTTTTATGGTGAAAATAATGAAAATTCCACTAGCCCTATAGGGTTGGGGTCATTCGGGGTCGTAGTTGGCATTGATTAGTCCAATTTTTGTGGATCCAATGGCTCTAGTCAGGGACTTGAAAACTCTCAGGATGGATATATAAGTATAAATTCCCTTATCCCAGTAGGGTGGGGTTGTTTTAGAATCACATATGATGTTTTTAATGTCCTTTTATGGGATGATGAACTTGGTTATAGTGATTAAGATACAAATTCTTCTTCCCTAAAGGGTTGGGGTTCACTTGAAGTTTCTACTAGTGTATCCCAAATCCTCTTGGGAATTGATGATCTGAGGGGTGGTGTCAGTGGTAGATTTTCCCCCAATCCAGTGGGCTGGGTTTTCTCCCATATGGATGATACAGAAAATCCAATCATGACCCATTTGATGTGGTGAAGTTGCACCTGCGTATGAGTTTGGTACAATGATGACCCCTGATGAGAACCATTTATTATGGGAAGTAGTCTGGGTGATCGCAAATTTGGTCTCCATGTTTGAAATTCATTCATATTTCTTAGAGGGGCCCAGTTTAAAGTCATGTTGGCTATTGTCTCTCTTTGTCTGTGATGTTTGGGAACTATTGAAGTGTAGGAATTTCATTGTAGTGACCAACTGGCCTGAGCGTTACTCGGTCCCCTGATCTCACCAGAGGCTGTAAAATTACAAGATGCCGCATCTGAGGGTTTTTGTTGTTCCAATGGATCGGCAAAGTATAATGCTCGATATTTTACCCATCCTCAAATAAAGATCCATGATGTGGCTTTAGAGATCAGTTTTCAAAGTGTTGTGATGTAATAATGGAAAGAGTCTTGCAGATTTGTGTTGTGATTTTCTATTTTTGGATCCAGGACCATGGAGATAGTATTCAAGTATAAATGAAAACATAGTATATTGATTTCATGAATGTGACACTCATATCCTGGATAAGGGAGATTCCAACCCTTCAATCACTAATGATTAGCCCACATATTCTGCCATAGATAGGGCATGAACTCCTTTTCTATCTCATTTAAGATCTCATATTTAGTAGTAGCGATGGGACATAACATGATGGTGAGTTTATTTCTATCTAACTCTCTCCATATATTAATTTTGACCTCCTCATTAGACTTATTTACCTTCATATGTTCATACCATAGAAGACGGCTCTGATGGTTTCCTGATGATGGGAGTAGGGTGCTACTGGAAGTTAATGGGGAACCATATATAGTTGAACCTGATTATTCAAGAACCTATCTATATTAAAGTGTTGGAGTTTTGAACACCTCTTCATATGAAGATGTCTGGGAAAGGGGAGGGTTTCCTTATCCATGGGAGATATCACTATGGGGAGGGTGATCATGGTGGATGTTAGCAGCAAAGTCCTTGTGATCCATATCTACACTACCATAAGGAGGACTATCATGGTAATGAACATATTATACTTCCACTTCTATATAAGAGTTTATGGACCCTTTTGGTGTATAGAATGTGTCTTGAAGAACCTCACGGACACTAGCATTGAGAAGATTAGGAACACATACCATGTTCTTCATTATGGTTGGAATATGTTGACCTTCCTTTTAGAGTTGTGTAAGGGTATGAGCCTAATGTATGATGGTTTCCAGAACTTGTATATAATATTATGGTGTTGCGAGAGTATGATCTTGATACTAAGAAGATTTCAGAATATTCATATGATTTATCTCATTATTGATAGGAATGTGAGCTTTTCCTAAGGCATGTGATATTCTCACTTAGTGAGACTCAGTTAGGATGTGAATATGATCTTGATACTGAGCCTTTGGAATATGTCATTGGTCTTTCTTGGTAGGAATATGATCCTACCTTGGGGAGTGTGCTACTATCACTTTGTGGTCCCTGGTTAGATCAAGAATATGATCCTAGTATTAATATGCATTCCCCATCAGGATATGCTAATAGACCTTAAAATGGGAGAAAGAATATGAGCATCCCCCTATATTTCCTTGGAATGATGATGGCGCAATCATTCATCGGTAGAATTAGGAATATGCCCTTGTATTTTTTGATCTTCTGGAATATGCCAAGAAGATTCACTGATAGGAATGTGAGCCTATCTCGAGGCTTTCATCATTCTCACTTGGTTATCCCTATCCAAAATAGGGATATAAGCCTGATCTTGGGCCTTTGGAATATGTCACTGAACTTCTTCGACAAGTATATGCCCATGTCTTGAGGCATGTTCCTCTCTCACCTGGTGACATCTAGTTGGAAGGGGAATATGAGCCTGATCTGACAACTTTACCTTCATTGGAATATGTCGATAATCTTCCCGGGATGGAGAAAGAGTGTGTTCTTGCTCTGATACAGCCACTTGTTCATGATGATCAGAGTGTTGAGCTATCCTAGTTGTAGGGATAACAGTATGTGTCTATCCCTCCATCTACAATAGTGCTGGAATATGCTGGCGAAGTTCTTCCGTTATTGCTAAAATATATTTCCATTTTAACAATGTGTGTGAAGGTATATGAGTCTTTACATTTTATGTGTCCATGATAAACTTGAAGATGTATTCAATTAAAGTGGGGATATGTGCCCACTTTCTTCCCCCTTGTTCCATCAAAATATGTCGATTGGATTAGTGCATGGGGTTAGGAGTATGAGACTCCCCCATGCCTACTATTAGAATATTCTCATAGACTTATTCCAAATGATCAAGGATATAAGCCTGCTTACTGGTTCCTACCTGAATATGATGTAATTCATCATCAATTGTAGCAGTAATATGATCCCTCTCCTTGATATCTATTTCCTTCCTCCTCTGATAAGTCTTCCTTGTAGCCCGTGCATGGGAATCAGAGGTGGTTGTGTGTTATATGGTACCCTCAGTAGGTGACTGATGGGTACCAGTGGGATGGTGTTGGTGACAATGGTTGATAGGTACCCTCCTCAGTGGCACCTAAACCAAAAGGGAGTTGTATTTTTCCTCCTAGTCCACCTTCATCAGATATGGAAGGTAGCAGTTTTCATGCTCCGGGAATAAGATCCTAAAGCTATTGGTCATAAAAACAAGGTCTACTAGATTAGCAACAACCTTTCTTGGGTGATGCGAACTTTCTAGTCATAATTATTTGAGAAATTCATGAGTATCTTCCATGGTTGGGATTTAACTATGTTGGTGGTACTCCCAAACCATCATACTCTCCACCTATCATAGGATTTTTCAAGTAGGTGAAGTCATTTTTGACTTGTGGGGCATGCAGTCATGAATGATTTACTAGATAGAATATCGGATGATGAGGAAATTATCTTGAATCAGCCTTCTAGAACCAGTATCTTCAATTAAATATATGACAAAGAACAAGTTTAACGATTATTGTAGTATCAAAGTCATAATATTCTCAATAAGATATGCATGGTTAACTCATTTTTTCTTTTATTCTTGATTTAGCAATCTCACTAATTTTCAATTTTCAAATTGAAGATGGACTTATGAGAACCCTTGTTACAGAGGATCATTTTTAAGATTGTTCTTGTCTTATTGATTTTTTTCATAGGGTTTTCAAGAACAAAGTGGCTTGTCACATTATAACCCAATGATTTCGTTGTTATAGAGATACACATTGTTTTTATCATTTTTTTTATATAGGGGCAAGAAAAATGGCCTGAAGGATAATAACCAATCATATTTTCATTGAAGAGTTTCACATCAGGGTCACTATGTTTTGTTTCATTAGGTTTTTGAGGCATGAAATGGGTTTTTCTCATTGAGCTACCATTTTCAATTGTCCTAGAAACTCCCAATGGTTCCCCCATCTGTAGCTAGGAACATACCTACTTTCCAAAGGCCATCGATCATCTAGGTTTTCAAAACCAGTGACTATGGGGTACTCACATTGGTCGAGAGGATGGGAGTTTGGCCTCATCTCACCCTTTGGGGGGGTTCCTACTTTGGGACCCTCTTATAGATTTAATATATGTTCTTGAATCTCTTTCTAATCCTGATACGGGACCAGTTACCTTGAAAAAATGATTCACTGGTTAATTTTCTTTTTAAACAAAGAAGGGGAGTCTCGTTGATGAACCGTGGAAAGTGTGGTCTCATTAGTGAATCCATATATATGTATTCGATTTTCTTCATCCATTTTTCTAAATGTTAATAGATGTTTTATGTTTTGAATTTGTATGACCAAATGCTTTGGAATGTGATGCCATGCGAGGAGGTGGTTAATATTATGAGGATGGGATTAAGCCATTATAAGGAATCCTACGTATCCTGGTTATTGTAGGAATCAAAAACCACTTAGTTAGTTCATGTCCTGGGGACTGGCCCCAAGGTGTATGCCCTTATATGAGGGATTTTCATGTCATACCACTCGTCTAGGCTTACATACTAGGATTTCCCTGGTTATTGGAAATTCATGATGCCTAATGAGGTGTTCATTGCATCTCCCTAAGCCTAAGTGAGTTGTACTTGGTGTGAGAAACAAGGGGAAATAGATGATCAATCTCATGGCATGTAGATATGTGACTTATATAGTGGGACAGTCCTTGGGGTGTTTCGTATAGAGATCAGGCCTTGAGAAGGCATCTGACATATCCTGAATATGGTAGGAATCAGAGTCATTGTAGTTTAGTTATCCCTTAATCTGCTGATAGGATAAGGTGGATGATCACACTTGGGAACATTATGACCATCCTCGAGGTTTCAGTAATGTTAGGGTATTATATCAAGATGGATTCCCAATTGATCGGGGAAATAATATATGATGTTGGTAATTGGGTCTTACACACTGAGGCTTCCCTATTGGTCAGGTCTTACATTCAAAGTCCAGCCTTATAACCCTATAGTGTATAGTGCATATTGCATGATCAGTAAAACTCCTTAATCCCACATGATCCACACTCATTGTGAGAAACAAGGGTTATCAAGTTATCAATTCCATTACTTTGGGTAAGGGGATTAGATATTGGGATCTATGTGGATGATCAATATGGAACTCGAACCTCTAATAGGTGGCCTATGTATCCTAAATATGGAAATAATAAAAGTAATCATAGATCCCTTGATTAGGGATTACACTCTGAGGTTTCCCTTTTATTCAGGGCTTACACACCAGGGTTTGATGAGGCTATAAATCCTGATATGCCCTGGTGACCTAGCCCCATTTGTCTGGAGGGTGTCACATAACCTAGTTGACCTATCTGGGGGACATCGCAAGATCTAAATGGTTTCCTCTAGAATCTGTAGCATATCCTTGCTGACATGTCCAAAAAGTATCTCATGTCTTGGCTGACATCCCTGAAGGGAATCATGAGTCCTAAATAATATTCCAGGAGGATGTCACAAGAGCCCATTGTTATGCCCAAGTGATTTCTCTAGACTTGGTTGACATTATAAGACACCATTATATGAGTCAAGTGATGCATCCAAAGGACATCACGGGGCTTGGGCGACAAATCCACGGGGATTTATGTGAGACAATATTGATACATCCAAGGGGGTTGTGAAACATTTCCTTGAGATGTCCAGAGGGCTTTTTATGACCCAGGTAGCATTCTAAAGAAGCATCACAAGATCTGGGAAAAGTTTCTTGGTGCTATTGTGTGCCTTTGGGAGGCTCACGCAAAGCACACATGGGTTGGAAAACATGTTTTGATTCAAGTCTTCCACCTTTAGTATTTGTTACAGTCTTCTCCTTGCAGATGCCTTGGTTTTATTCAGTGTCATTTTATCTTGAGTCTCATGTGATCTAGTGTGTAAAGACCCGTAAAATTCAAGGAAAATTTTTTCTTAATTTTCTCTGGGATTTTACAAGAACGCAGTTTCTGACGGCACTTGATTCTGAGGCCCGGTGTGCCTGGAATTTCTATCCGTAGTTTAGCTCGGGTACGTTCAGTGAACGAACGAGTGGGAATTTCTAACTTTTTAACCAGTGCTCAGAATCGAATTCCAAGGGCACCGATGGATTCGCAGCGCCGGTAATTGCCTAGGAACACCTTTTTCGGAGTTGTGTTTTCACGTGAGAGGTTGATAAAAATTGTGGAAGATAGAATAATATTTTAACTACAATTTTTTTTATTTTACTCTAAGTGGTTTAAAGCTTGGGGTGGAAGTTGGGAAAAACCACCCAACTTCCATTTGGAGGTTATGAGGATAGTGGGGCCCACACGAACCCTACCCCTTCACCTTCTCTAACCTTCCATAACCTTTCATTAAATTTGACAACTTGTGATAATTAATTATGTGGTTTAATTCAAACTTTTGAATTTCAAACCTTAAGTTGTGTTAATAAAATAAGTAAGGGACTTATTTTATTCTGGGTTGGAGGCTTGTTGCTTGAGAGCTTTTGGGAGAAAAGCTAAGGGAGACTTGAGTTTCTTCATCCTCTTCGTCGAAGAACACGAAGAACGCGAAGAACGCGAAGAACGCGAAGAACGCGAAGAACGCGAAGAACGCCGGATTCCTTGGATGTCGACGTCTCCTTCCGCGACGTCTCCTTCTGCGACACCTCTTCCCGCAACGGTTATCTCCGCGACGAATCCTCACCCAACTAGTTCGATGAGGTAGGGGGTTTATTTAATTTGTTTGTGATTACTACCTTGACGTTCTTCGTGAAATATGACCAATTGCTATCGATTAACGAGAGGGGTCCGGATCGCACAAACACGGACGACCCTCCTTCTTTATCCATGTTGGTTTCTATTGTGGTTGGAAACGGGAATGGCGCGGTGCCGTTGCACCACGCGGAATCGTGCGGCAAGGAATGCGTGGAGTCGTTGCGCCACGCCGTGAAAACAAACAAGGACGTGACGTCGTCGCACCGCGTCGGAGAAACCCGAAGACACCGCAGCCAAAGCGGGGCCGCAGCGGAGGGGCGCGGCACCGTCGCACCGCGCCGGACGAATTAAGGCCACGGCCGGTTCCGGGCCGCGGCGGAGCAGGGTGACCGGCGGCCAGTTCTGGGCCGCCGGCGTCGGAGCAGGGGGGACCGGCCGTCACCGGTCCCATGGCGGCGGAAGTCGTCCGGTCAAGGATAAGCCAGGGGTTATGAACTTCCGACGGCCAGCTCAACGGCCCCCCTTAATGGGGGCCGTGGTTACAAACCAGGGGGGCAGGCGCCCCCCCCCCCCCCCCCCCTTCCAACGGCTCGGCCGTTTGGCCGAGCGCCTGGCCAGCGCGCCTAGGCCGGGCTGGGTCGGGCCGCGCCCAGGCCGGGCTAGGCCGCGCCCAAGCGGGCCGGACCCAGACTCGGTTCGGTTCGACCCGGTTCGGGCCGACCCTGGGGGTATCGGGCCGGGTCAGACCGGGCCCGAACCCCTTAATACCGAACCTCTTCCGGTCGGACGCCCATAACTTGAGCTACGGGCCTCCGATCGACGCACCGTCAGCGCCGATGCGATCCTTGGATCGAGAAGATCATTTCGACTTATCGCACTTAAGGTTTCGGAATACTTTGGGTTCGGCCGAGTTGGTTCGTACATGAAACCAACCGGGCCCTCGGAGCGGAAACGCTCATAACTTAAGCTTTGGACGTCCGATTGACGTGTCATCGACTTTGTTGGATTCCACTTAGTGAGACGGATCTTTTGGATTACTCCGCCCGAGGTTTGGATGTAGCTGGAGTACGGTCGGGTTGGTTTTGACTTAAAAACCAACCGGGCCCCTGGGAAGAAAAAGCCAATAACTTCTAAACCGGACGTCCGATTGACGCGCCGTCTGTGACACTGAGTTCCTGTTGATGATACGGAACTTTTGGATACATCAACTCTGGACTTTATGTCATTTGATGTATCAGCCTCTCTGCTCATGGAGCGGACCCTCCCGAACGAGCTTGCTGTGTGCGAGAACCCTAGAGCTGGCTGCGTTTGCGACTGTGACCACGACGACGACTATACAGAGATCCTCAGTGGATTCGACGGTGATGACTACAGCACTCAGCGATCCTACATGGATCAATGCGCCGATCCTGTGTGGGTCTGATCCTGTGTGGGTCAGCGCTCAGCGGTTCTGTGTGAGCCAGCGCCTACAGATCCTGTGTGGTTCTGATCCTGTGTGGGTCTTTGCGGGGGTTAGTTACCTATAGATCCTTTGTGGGTCAGATCCTTTGGGGGTCATTGTGGGGGTTAGTACCTATCGATCCTTTGTGGGTCCGACGGCTTAGATGAATCAGAGGCTACATCTGATCATCTCTATCGTCATACGAAGAAGTATACCTGTGTGAGCTGAATCCTGTTTTTCTTTCCTATGTGGATTGTGTTGTGCTATCCTGTATGGATTTATGATTTTGCTTTCCTGTGTGGACTGGGTTGTACTTGGGCTCGGATGTTGGAGTCGAACGAGAATTGGTGACTTAGGTATATGTATGGGCATATACCTAAGCATTATCGGATGTTACTTCGTGATTGTATCTTTCCTTTGTGGATTCTGGGAGACCTTCAGGGGTCTCGGGGTCCCTACTGAGTAGCTTATACTCACACCTGCATGGGCTATGCCCGCACTACGTTGTGTTGGTTGCAGAAGACGGACAGCGCTGATCGTGGTGGAGGCTTGCAGAGCAGGATGATACCTGGAGGTGGACCACTGGGCGATACGTACTCGGAGCGGACGGCTGGACCCGAGGAGCTGTGGAGGCTATTTATACTCACCCTTCAGGTGGGACTTCCAGTGGACGTCTTGACGTTGCGGCTTTACTTTTCAGTTGTTGTTTTCCCTTTCGAATTGTACTTTAATTTCAGTTTGGGTTTGTATACTGGCCCACTTACTTTTCCGCACTTACTGTTGTACTCAGTTTTTACTTAGTGTTTACTTCTTCTGCTTACTTGCTTTGTGGTTTTTGTTTACTTTACAAAGGCAATGCCTTACCTTTTTACCGGGATTTATGCCTTGGTGCTAGTCGCTAGCCCCTGGCCTATGGAAGTCGGGCTTGGGGCAGTCACGGCACGAGCCCCGTGGACAGGTCGTGACAAATTGGTATCAGAGGAGTTCGATTCTACCACAGAACTTTGGACTCTGATCTTTTTCTATGTGAAGAAATAGTGTTAAGCATATTGGGTGTGGTTATCAGTCTAGGGAGTCCAGTGTTGGTGCGGTGGCCAACGTATCCATTCACCAGGACCCTGACTTCTGATTTCCGACTTAATGCATGAAAACATTGATTGCATGTGTGTTTCAAGTTTTCTTTGTGATTAATTTATGTCAGCTCACCAGGTATACTGTTTTAACCGTGGCGCACCTATTTCTTTTCAGGATGGCCCCACGACGGCAGCCAGCTAGGGTTCCGAGAGTTGTGCGTGACGACAGCCCACGGAGTGATGAGGCCTCGGTACAGGGCCCTTTGATAGCTGAGGCACCGGCGGTACCCCTACCCGCCGAGTCACCGACGCTACTAGCCCCAACCGCTGACGATGCACGTTGCCTTAGCACACTTCACGAGTTTTAGCGCCAGAGACCGCTGAGGTTCTGCAGGGAAACGGACCCCCAGGCAACCAAGAATTGGCTGGAGGCAGTGGTTTGAGTTTTCCGGTTAGTGAGGACACCTGTAGACCTCATGGTGATCCTCGCAGCGAGCCTACTGCACGCGGAAATGGGCCGATGGTGGAGCTTGATGCTCCAGTTTCACGATGAGGCATCTCCCCTCTGGACGGACTTTGAGAGCCTCTTTCGCTCGGAGTTCATCCCAAACACCCTCTGTGCGGTGCGCATCCAAGAGCTTCTTCAGCTACGGCAGGGCAGCTTGACGGTCGCCCAGTACTCGGTGAGATTTACCGATCTCTCGCACTACTCTACATACATGGTACGGGACTCATTCTTCCGGGCCCGGACCTTTGAGCAGGGATTGAGGCATGAGATCAGGGCATCACTGATCTCCATCAGCATTCCAACCCAGGCAGGAGTACTGGAGAGAGCCCTTCTGATCGAGAGCTTACTTGCTGAGCCTACATCAGCAGTGAGACCTACCGCAGGGCGGCACGTAGCAGAGTCTTCTGTAGCAGGCAGTCGACGGATGACTCATGGGTCCAGGAAAACCAGACCCTCAGGCAGACGACCTCAGGACACTGGCTCAGTTGTGCGGGGCACATAGTACGGGGCCAGTCTTTCAAGAGGCAGGCAGTTCTACGCATGCGGCGGGCAGGGCCACATGGCTCGTGACTACCCGACCCGCCATGCCGAGGAGTAGCAGACAGTTGATAGACCACCCAAGCAGAGGCAGAGGGTCGACCGTGGTGGTCCGCAGGGAGTAGGCGGACGAGGCAGAGGAGTTGGCCGAGCAGCAGGTGGTGGGCGAAGCTTTGAGGCTCTACCACCACCACCACCAGGACGTCCACCCCGACCACTGGGAGCTGGCGGGCAGAGACAGGCACAGCTCTAGGAAGCGGAGGCCTACGACAACGGCGCACCCGATATGATTCAAGGTACTATCTGTTTCTATTCCACCCTTGCTGCAGTTCTTATAGACACAGGAGCGAGTCATTCTTTCATAGCCACTGCCCTTGTTCGGAGCTCGGATATTCCGACAGAGCCGTTGGCTCGATCCTTATGGATAGAGACTCCTACGGGAGCAGACTCAACGATTACACACTAGTGACGGCAGTGCAATATTACTCTAGGAGGCGAGAGCTTCGGCTGGGATCTTCTTGTAGCGGCGTCGAGGCCTTACGATTTCATCTTGAGCATGGACTGGTTATCTACAGTCCATGCTCATATCGACTATATTGGGCGCAAGGTGCGATGTGTACGCACCGACGGAAGTAGGTTCACCTTCACCGGCGAGAAGGGAGCCTTTGCAGCACAGGATGGACTCTCGTAGAGGAGAGGACAGCCCATCACTCATCAGTTGGCTAGCCTCATCCTAGGAGCAGTTGACGTGCAGAGTCCTAGTTTTCCTGCAGTGGTGGATCAGTATGCGGACGTTTTCCCCAACAACGTCCCAGGGCTACCTCCTCGCAGAGAGGTAGACTTTTATATTGACTTGTACCCCGGGACAACCCCAATATTGACTCCAGCATATCGGATGGCCCCCGCTGAGCTTCAAGAGATACGGGTATAGTTGGAGGACTTGCAGGGAAAGGGATTCATCCGACCCAGTGTTTCACCCTGGGCTTCCCCTATTTTGTTCGCCAAGAAGGCGGACGGGAGATTGCGACTTTCTGTTGACTATCGTCGCCTGAACCAGGTGATAGTGAGGAATAAGTATCCGCTACTAAGGATTTATGACCTCTTCGATCAGCTCAAGAGAACACGATGGTTCTCGAAGATAGACCTCAGGTCAGGCTATCATCAGCTCAGAGTTCGGGATGAGGACGTACAGAAGACGGCCTTCAGGTGTCGGTATGGACACTATGAGTTCTTGGTTATGCCATTTGACGTAAACAATGCTCCAGTAGTGTTCATGGACCTCATGAACAGGATCTTTTAGCCATACCTCGATCGATTTGTCGTGGTCTTTATCGACGACATTTTGATTTACTCGACCATTGAGGAGGAGCACGCCTACCACTTGCAGGTTGTACTAGACACACTCCGAGAGCACCAGCTTTATGGTAAGCTCTCGAGGTGTCAGTTCTAGATACGCGAGGTCCACTTCTTGGGACACGTCATCTCTAAGGCGGGAGTTTCGGTGGATCTTGCGAAGATCGAGGCAGTACTAGCTTGGGAGCCACCGAGGAGCATGATGGAGGTGCAGAGTTTCTTGGGACTAGCTGGATACTACCGGAGATTTGTGCCAGACTTCTCCAGGGTTACAGCACCACTCTCATCTTTGACGAATAAGGTAAAACCCTCTGTGTGGTCAGACAGATGTCAGCAGAGCTTCCAGGAGCTGAGATAGAGATTGACCAGCGCACCTATCTTGAGGTTTCTGGAGGAGGGAGTAGGGTACGTAGTCTACTATGATGCATCAGGGACCAGACTCGGATGTTTCCTGATGTAGGAGTGGGCAATGATCGCCTATGGATCACGTCAGTTGAGGCCTCATGAGAAGAACTACGCTACCCATGACCTGGAGTTAGCAGTAGTGGTCTTCGCTCTGAAGACATAGCAACACTATCTGATGGGAAAGCGCTTTACAGTCTATTCTGACCATCAGAGTCTCAGGTACATATTCTCTCAAAAGGACCTGAACCTGAGACAACGGTGATGGCTCGAGTTCCTCCAGGACTATGACTTTGAGATAGTCTATACTCCTGGTAAGGGGAACGTAGTAGCCGATGCTCTCAGTAGGAGGACAGGCATTCAGCTACTTGAGGAGGTGACAGAGCAGCTAGCCACCTTGCAGATATCCTTTGTGGATAGTGATGGAGCAGTCATCCTTCATTCACTCACAGTCACTCCTCCACTACTGCAGTGGGTCAGAGAGGCTCATCGTGGGGACGCCGACTGTGAGACGCGACGTGCGCAGATATCCTCAGGACAGGCACCTGATGGTTTCTCCTTTGGAGCAGAGCAAGACATCCTTTTCAGAGGATGTACCTTGGTACCATTTTCATTACGGGAGGATGTGCTGAGAGATTTTCACACTTCTCCCTTGGTGGTACATCCTGGAGTGGCGAAGATGTACCAGGATCTCAGACGAGAGCACTGGTGGCCAGGTATGAAGAAGGTTGTGGCAGAGTTCATTTCTTGATGCCTCACCTGCCAGTAGGTGAAGGCAGAGCACCAGGTACCAGCAAGCTTGGTACAACCCTTGGAGGTCCCAGAGTGGAAGTGGGACGGGATATCTATGGACTTCGTGACTGGACTTCCACGCACTTCCAGAGGTCACAACTCCATTTGGGTGATTGTCGACCGACTCACCAAGTCGGCTCACTTCTTACCCATCAGAGAGCAGGGCTCAGTGGAGAGCTTGGGACGTCTCTACGTTCAGGAGATTGTATGGCTTCACGGTGTGCCATCATCTATCATCTCCGATCGAGATGCTCACTTTACTTCCCGGCTTTGGAAGAGGTTGCAGGAGGCGTTCGGGACGCAGCTATGTCTGAGCACTGCCTTTCACCCTCATACGGATGGTCAGACCGATAGGACCATTCAGACTCTCGAGGACATGCTCCGCGCATGTAACCTCGACTTTGGTCACAGCTAGGAGGACCACCTGCCCTTAGTGGATTTCACGTACAACAACAGCTACCAATCCACCATCAGGATGGTACCATACGAGGTGTTGTACGGACGACCTTGCAGATCTCCTTTGTGCTGGACAGACCCTGGGGAGTCAGCACTCGTGGGACCAGAGATGGTCCAGGCCACGACAGAGAAGGTCCATGTCATCCAGGAGCTGATGAGGACAGCTCAGAGCCGGCAGAAGTCTTATGCTGACAGGAGGTGAAGGCCACTAGAGTTCGAGGATGGCGACCACGTCTTCTTGCGGGTCTCACCTCGACGTGGATTACAGAGGTTTGTCTGAGGCGGCAAGTTATCTCTGCGCTTCATCGGACCCTTCCAGGTCCTCAGCAGGATTGGTGAGGTGGATTATTGCCTGGTTCTACCACCTCAGTTGCACCGAGTGCACGACTTCTTCCACGTATCTCAGCTGAGGAGATACGTGCATGACCTGACGCATATCATTGATCATGGGGAGCTGGACATTGATGATGGGGAGACTTTTACGGAGGTCCCGGTAGAGATAGAGGATCGACAGGAGTGGGTCCTATGTGGACGGTCGATTCCTCTAGTGCGAATCAGATGGCAGCATGGGAACCTCCAGGAGAGCACTTGGGAGCGGGAGGCTCAGATGTGTGCTCAGCACCCACATTTGTTTCCCTAGTTATGATGTATCTTTACGGGGACGTAAAGCCCTGAGGTGGGAGTAATTTAAAGACTTGTAAAATTCAAGGAAAATTTTTTCTTAATTTTCTATGGGATTTTACAAGAACGTAGTTTCTGACAGGACTTGATTCTGAGGCCCGTTGTGCCCGGAATTTCTATCTGTAGTTTAGCTCGGGTACGTTCAATGAACGAACGAGTGGGAATTTCTAACTTTTGAACCAGTGCTCCGAATCGAATTCCGAGGGCAATGATGGATTCGCAGCGCTGGTAATTTCCTAGGAACACCTTTTCTGGAGTTGCGTTTTCACGTGAGAGGTTGATAAAAATTGTGGAAGATAGAATAATATTTTAACTACAATTTTTTTTATTTTACTCTAAGTGGTTTAAAGCTTGGGGTGGAAGTTGGGAAAAACCACCCAACTTTCATTTGGAGGTTATGAGGGTAGTGGAGGCCACACGAACCCTACCCCTTCACCTTCTCTAACCTTCCATAACCTTTCATTAAATTTGACAACTTGTGATAATTAATTATGTGGTTTAATTCAAACTTTTGAATTTCAAACCTTAAGTTGTGTTAATAAAATAAGTAAGGGACTTATTTTATTTTGGTTTGGAGGCTTGTTGCTTGAGAGATTTTGGGAGAAAAGCTAAGGGAGACTTGAGTTTCTTCATCCTCTTTGTCGAAGAACACGAAGAACGCGAAGAACGCGAAGAACGCCGGATTCCTCGGAGGTCGACGTCTCCTTCCGCGACGCCTCTTCCCGCGACGGTTATCTCCGCGACGAATCATCACCCAACTAGTTCGACGAGGTAGGGGGTTTATTTAATTTTTTCGTGATTACTACCTTGACGTTCTTCGTGAAATATGACCAATTGCTATCGATTAACGAGAGGGGGCCGGACTGCACAAACATGGCCGACCCTCCTCCTTTATCCATGTTGGTTTCTATTGTGGTTTGAAACGGGAATGGAGTGGTGCCGTCGCACCGCGCAGAATCGTGCAGTAAGGAATGCGTGGCACTGTCACGTCGTGTCGTGAAAACAAACAAGGATGCAACGCCATCGCGCCGCGTTGGAGAAACCCGAAGACACCGCGGCCGGAGCGGGGCCGCAGCGAAGGGGCGCGGCGCCATCACGCCGCACCGGACGAACCAAGGTCGCGGCCGGTTCCGGGCCGCGGCAGAGCAGGGTGACCGGAGGTCGATTCCAGGCTGCCGACGTCGGAGTAGGGGGGACCAGCCATCACCGGTCTCGTGGCGGCGGAAGCCAGCCGACCAAGCGGGCCAGCCGGTCAAGGAGAATCCGAGGGTTACGAACCCCCGGTGGCCAGCTCAATGGCCCCCCTTAATGGGGGCTGCGGTTACAAACCAGGGGGGAAGCCCCCCCCCCCCCCCCCCCTTCCAACGGCTCGGCCGTTTGGCCGAGCGCCTAGCCAGCGCGCCCAGCGCGCCACGCCCAGGCCGAGCCGGCTGCCTGGCCAGTCCGCCAGGCCGGGCTGGGCCGTGCCGCGCCCAGGATGGGCCGGGCCGGGCCGCGCCCAAGCGGGCTGGACCCAGACCCGGTTTGGGTCGACCCGATTTGGGCCGACCCTGGGGGTATCGGGCCGGGTCGACTCGATTCGGGCCGACCCTGGGGGTATCGGGCCGGGTCGGACCGGGCCCGAACCCCTTAATACCGAACCTCTTCCGGTCGGACGCCCATAACTTGAGCTACGAGCCTTCGATCAACACACCGTCAGCAGCGATGCGATCCTTGGATCGAGACGGTCGTTTCAACTTATTGCACTCAAGGTTTCGAAATACTTTGGGTTCGGCCGAGTTGGTTCGTACACGAAACCAACTGGGCCCTTGGAGCGGAAATGCTCATAACTTAAGCTCTGGACGTCCGATTGACGTGCCGTCGACTTTGTTGGATTCCTCTTAGTGAGACGGATCTTTTGGATTACTCTGCCCGAGGTTTGGATGCAGATGGAGTACGGTCGGGTTGGTTTTGACTTAAAAACCAACCAGGCCCCTGGGACGAAAAGGCCAATAACTTCTAAACCAGGCGTCCGATTGACGCGCCGTCTGTGCCGCTGAGTTCCTGTTGATGATATGGAACTTTTGGATACATCAACTCTGGAATTTGTGTCAGTTGATGTATCAGCCTCTCGGCTCGTGGAGCGGACCCTCCCGAACGAGCTTGCTGTGTGCGGGAACCCTAGAGCTGGCTGCGTTTGCGACTGTGACGACGACGACGACTATACAGAGATCCTCAGTGGATTCGACAGTGAAGACTACAGCACTCAGCGATCCTACGTGGATCAGTGTTACCGATCCTGTGTGGGTCAGCGCTCAGCGGTTCTGTGTGAGCCAGCGCCTACAGATCCTATGTGGGTCTGATCCTGTGTGGGTCTTTGCGGGAGTTAGTTACCTATAGATCCTTTGTGGGTCAGATCCTTTGTGGGTCATTGTGGGGGTTAGTACCTATCGATCCTTTATGGGTCTGATGGCTTAGATGAATCAGAGACTACATCTGATCATCTCTATCGTCATACGAAGAAGTATACCTGTGTGAGCTGAATCCTGTTTTGCTTTCCTATGTGGATTGTGCTGTGCTATCCTGTGTGGATTTACGATTTTTCTTTCCTGTGTGGACTGGGTTGTACTTGGGCTCGGATGTTGGAGCCGAATGAGAATTGGTGACTTAGGTATATGTATGGGCATATACCTAAGCAGTGTCGGATGTTACTTCGTGATTGTATCTTTCCTTTGTGGATTATCCTTTGTGGGTTCTGGGAGACCTTCGAGGGTCTCAGGGTCCCTACTGAGTAGCTTATACTCACCCCTCCACGGGCTATGCCCGCACTACATTGTGTTGGTTGCAGACGACGGACAGCGCTGATCGTGGTGGAGGCTTGCGGAGCAGGACGGTACCTGGAGGTGGACCACTGGGCGAGGCGTACTCGGAGCGGATGGCTGGACCCAAGGAGCTGTGGAGGCTATCTATGCTCACCTTTCAGGTGGGACTTTCAGTGGACGGCTCGACACTGCGGATTTACTTTTCAGTTGTTGTTTTCCCTTTCAAATTGTACTTTACTTTCAGTTTGGGTTTGTATACTGGTCCACTTACTTTTCCACACTTACTGTTGTACTCAGTTTTTACTTAGTGTTTACTTCTTCTTTTTACTTGCTCTGTGGTGTTTGTTTACTTTACAAAGGTAATGCCTTCCCTTTTTACTGGGATTTACGCCTTGGTGCTAGTCACCAGCCTCTGGCCTATGGAAGGCGGGCTTGGGGTAGTCACGGCACGAGCCCTGAGGACGGGTCGTGACATAGTGGGCATGTGGTATGTTCTTCGCATATCCCTCCAGATATACTTCGCATGATCTATGAATGATCACATGATTTGGATTATACCTATCGCATGACTACTCCAGCTCCTCATTAGTATGTTACCTGATGGGAGGTTGGTCGGTCACATGATCGGTTGCTCTAAGAAGTCTGTTATTGTGCTTGAGAGTTTCCATAGCATAGTTGTTATATCATAGTGGTAAAAGTCCGATTTCTATTACTGGGTTTGGGGAATTATAGGCCTCATTGCCCCGGTTGTTCACCAATTTGTACGAAATATCTAGTGCAGATCCAAGATGGAGTTAGTGAAGGGGGCTAATGCCATGCGATTTCAAAAGTATTTTCTGTGGGTCATTCTGAGGGTGTCACCTGATTTTTAGTGTTCACAGATCTCTTCCGTCAATGCTTATTTTATCGGATTATTGCTGATTGATGAAGAATTTATTGATCATGCGGGTATGTAAATGTACTTTTCCTCTTATCCTAAGGACATGTCTGAGGGCCTTCACGAGAGCTCGATGTCTTTCCTGGAATACTTCATGGGGAATGGATGGCTTGTCCAGTCATCTTCGCAAGATCTGGTTGACTTTTCAGGAGGTCTCACAGGGTCATGCTATAGATGTCCTGGCACATCTCATGTATGGTTTACTTGTCAAGAGTTCTTGTAGAGACATGTTGTGGATTCCCTGGCATGTCACATGTCTTTCAGCAACCAAGAAAGCTCTCACCTCCTCCCTTTTTATCCCCTTTGTTTTATTTTACAAAGGTTAGGGATTATGAGAGTTTGTATGAGTAATTTCAAGGATATTTACTTGATATTTTTATGATGCCTCACATAACCATTATGGGTCATATGGGGGTGCATCATCATGTCATGTAAAAATCTATCTATTTATCCTTAGAACGTGGAAGAGGAAGCACAGAGTCTCCTAGACATACCTGAGGACTTTCGTGCGATTAGGCTGATAAGCCAAATGGATTTCACGAGATGAGGCAGACATATTGTTGAGGTCTTGTGGTGTCCTTTAGGTCTACAGGGGTGCATCATGTGTATTTTAGTGACCGTGAGTACCTATCGCATCCTCTCTTTTACATCCTTTATTTTATTCTACAAAGGTTTAGGGGTCTCGCGAGTTTTCTTGGATATCATTAGGGAAATTTATTCTACTCAATGATGATATGAAGCATGAGCTTTACGACCACTGGGGGTCTCTCCCTTTGGATATTTTTATTCTTATTTTATAAGGATTTTTTAGATCTCATGCAGCCATGAAGGTGTTGTCGAATGCAATCACTCTCGTTGTCTGCAGTGTGTCGTGTGATCAATAATGAATCTTGAGGTAGCGGGTGAGTGTTTCCATAGAAAACCCTTCTGATTGTATGTGATGTGTCTCATGATCCATGATGGATCTTGATATGACACACATGTATGTTCTTGTAAAATTGTATTGTTTTCCTATGGTGTGTCGCTTGATCAGTATTGGATCTCACAACAGCATACAGAAGTTGTCAGTGATAGTTCCTATGCTTGGATTTGATTCACCACATGTACATTGATGGATCTCACAACAACATGTGGAATTTTTCAAGGATAGTCTCTTAGTTTACATTTGATACATATCATGTCTATGGATGTATGATTCCATTGTGTAAGGCAGCATGCTAAAGGGTGTATGGAAAGTGTTGTAAGTCATTATAGGAATCTCTCATAACCCAAGACACTTGAATATGTTGTGTGGCCAAAGGTTTGCATGAGGGAATCATATGATGTCCAAATCCTCATGTGATCCCATAAAGGGGATCAGGCAATAGAGTATTACACATGCACATGGAATATTTATTTTCATTATATAGAGATATTAATAATGGCATTGATCTTTTCATACACACATGAATATTGCATGTGTGCATTATGGACATCCATTAGATCAACATGGTGCATCAAGTCTTGAATGTTGTTTCATGCTCATCATTTTTGGTGCATTAAATAAATTATTTTAAACTTGATCATAGCCAAATGTTGGGTTGTTGTCCATAATTCCTCACGTAACTGTGTATGCAGTTATTTAATCTTCTTCTGGGAAGAGGTGGGATCATGAAATGTGATCGCTTCCGTGTTCTCCTAATGATGTAGGTGAAATCTTAGCTTTATATTTTCGATAGTATTAAGTCCACATGGAATTAAAACCCTTCAAGATATGGTATATGTGGTGCTATTTCCTTTCGTAAGAGATGTTATGTGGTGCTTCATCCCATCAAATGAACAAAAATACATTCTCATGTGAGGGGTCATACAGCTCCATAGCCTTTGTGAGGATGGTTATGCGAGACTTATCTTTTTTGCGTGAATGATCATGTTATTTCCTTTAACATACACCTCTTTGCATGAATGAAATAATGAGTCTCATGTCACCTGATTTTCATAACCCATATGGGGTTTGTGATTCTCTATTTTTCAATGAAATGAGATCTCTGCATTTGAAATGGTAGCAGTAGTCATCTCAGATTGGGGATCTAACATATGTATTTATAGGCAAATCAATGCACTCCCTTTGTGTGTTCGATAGTGGTGGTGTGTACTATAAATATGGTCATTCATCCATTACACTGACATACTCATCCAGAGATCCAAAAATGATATCTTGTCTAGATATTTCTTTAAAGAACCAAAACTTCCGGTATTCTTCATGCGACAAAATTTTTATTTTCTTGATCACATATCCTCATGGAGGATTCACTTAGTCACTTAAACTACTCTAGGGAGTTCCATGTATGTGATGGGGAGTTTCTTCATGCACAAGCTATCCTTAAAACTCCCTATTTTCACAGTGGATTTTGTTCATGTGTTGTATTTGTGCATGAAGGAAACCTCATCTCACATTATCATCTCATGCTCTGTTTTTAGTGATGAATTCATTTTTTACTCTTATGGAGAATAGAAAGGATGTTTAACTATGAAACTAGTGATATGGTCATGGAAGTTATCATCGTCTCCCGCTATAGGCACACACATGAACAAGCCTTTCTATGTTGGATGTTGCAGACCACATGCATCACATACTAACCCCATCCATGGATTACCTTCATGGCCTCATGTGTCTTCATGATATGCGTGGGGGATTCACACAATCCCACAAGATTCATATTATCAATTTTGTGTGATCAGAATCACATGAAGTACATTGGCAGTCCTCCATATGAATCCTATATTTGTAGGGAGATAAGGCTTGTGTGGCTTGCACAACTAGTCTGTGATGTTAGTTATAGATACAACCCACTGAAACCCCCTTCAAGATCAATCATGCCAATGTATATGCACTACAACAAAAATAGAATTTTGTGGCAGTTTTTTAGTGGTGGTTTATTAAAAACCTCTTCTAAACTGTTTTTTTACAGTCCCGACACTTCTCCCCCCTGACCCCCGCAAGACCCCCCCCCCTATTCTCCCCCTCGACCCCCGTGAGACCCCCCCCCCCCATGACCCTAAATCCCTAGATTGCCTCCCCTCAGCGTGCCTCTCTGCCTTGTTGCCCATCACCGCTGACCCCACGAAGCCCTAGCTTGCCTCCCCACTGTAGGTCTTGACCCATGTCGGCGCTCGATGCTTCTCTCCACCCCTCAGCGCGCCTCATAGGGTATAGGCACTATTTTTGTTATAAGTTTTCAGGGGTTTTTGGGCATTTCTTTCAAAAAAATTATTATTTATTTCAACTCAATACTATAATCTTCCATCTATGTATTTTTGAGTGGCTGAATCATATTTTTTACACTAGTGGATGCATGGTCATATGTTTTATTTTGTAGTAGAGAGGTTTGTTGGTTAGATTAGTTGTAAGGATATTTATGGTGTTTTTAGAAGGGTGGTGAGTGTTGGAACTACTGGTTTTGTTATTATAATTGGGGTTGGTTTGAGTAATGATTTTGATAGGGTGGGTTTATCCTAGATATGATGATTTCAAAATCCATAATAGATATGGTTAGGTTCTATCGATTCCTAGTTTTTTTAGAATTTTGTAATGACCCGAATCTGGAGCCACTCAACTGGTGCCCCATACCTGGTTCACCACATGACCTCAAGCACATTTCCACAAACTCCAAAGGATACCAACTAGCAGTGAGGGCCTTGGAGAGTCATTGGGGAAACTATGCCCTAATTTGGCAATGTATACAAGGGAAAGGAAATAACAGTGAATAACAGAAGTAGTAAATAGCATACAATAACAGAAACTAAATAGAAAAAACAATGAATATATATTAATTATGACAATGATGTAGCAGTTACAAGTATCTAAGGAAAGAAGCAAACACAACAACGTGTTGAAATACAACTGAGAAACAAAGTACTAAAACTAAATAGCAACTCCTACAGCATCGCAATCCTAAGCTCGGTCCTATGCTCTCCAGCTCCAACCAGCAATCATGTACCTGAAGTAGAAGGGATAAAATACCTATCCACACCTGCAACCATATAACTTATTTGGGCCGAAAAGCAGGACCCAAACAGGGTGTGAGACTAATCCCAGTAGGCAACCACCACAACATCTATTCCCTACTGTCAGTGAGTAAAATAGCAGAAGTAATGAAATTAAATGTAGTAATGAACTAGGAGTACACAAGTAAACAATCCTACCAATTACCATTCACATTCATTTAACAATTAATTCATTCATTTAATTAAACAACCAAGGAATCTAGCAAAGCTCTCTATTCCAAGGTAAACATGTAACACAACAGGCATCAAAAGACTACCTAAACAAACAAGCAAGACAAAAAGATCCAAGCTTGTGCTTTGGCTAGGTAGACTCATCTAAACCAACCAAACAATCCACATTCACACTGAATCTCTAGGTGGATCAAACTAGTAGACCCTTATAGCCAAGTAAACATATAAAGGCACAGACACTCTGGAAAGCTCTCACGTCGATTCCCATGTGGTCTTACAACGATAGCTACAGACTCTCTGAGGAATCTCTTACATCTAATTCCTCATGTGGTCTCAATACGTGCATAAAATAAAGACACTCTTAGGAATCACAAAGTCCAATTACCATAGGTCCTTCATACAAAACTAATTCCAACAAACCCCCTAAGGAAGCACTAATCGTCTATTCCCTCTTTGGTCTCCCGCACCAGGTTCTCACAGCCCTGAGCAGTCCATTATTGCGTAATCGACTATCAGAAACCCTAAGTAAGATTATAAACTACTTGGATAAAAGATAAAACACATAAAAAGCATTAAAACAACAAGCAAAACATGCAATCAGTTATAACATGCAAACTAGCAATTGCAATAGGGTTTTCCTTACAGGCAAACTGTGCCAAACGGCGATAAACATCCAAACAAGGATAACATTCACGAGGTGATACTAAAACATGCAAAAAATCATATATTATTATCAATTAACCTTAATCTAACAAGAAATCTAAAGAAATTAAACAATAGGACCAAAATTCCTAACCCAGGATACCCGAAACATGGGAATCCGTCACTTTTTCACAAAAACTCAAAGACATTAAACGTAAGGCAACAAACAACCTACCATGATACTAGGAGATCAATATAATTGAACCATGAGGCCTAAATATTCTTATAATTTCATAGATCATTGTGGTTCCAACGCAATAGATGGTGGTAGATTCGGAGAACAGATAGAGGCTCGGGGGCTCGAAGAAGATTCGCGGACATACCCTCGCTCTTGGTCAAAGAAGCTGGAGAAGAAGATATTTTTGGGGTTAAGACGTGACCCTGATCGATTTAATGAAAAAAAATAAAGTACACAGCATGTACTTTTGGAGTACACGGCGTGTACTAGGCTTTTTCGTACTCTGTATTAAGCGGCATCCACATCACCCCTACATGGCCATGTGTGTGTCCATGACACGGTCAACACACGGCCTCAAGAGGTATCAAAGTACACGTTGTGTACTTATAAAGTACATGGCGTGTACTTCAAAAATTTCCAGAAACTCCTCTTTTCTCAAAAACTCCAGAAAAAGGAAAAATATACCTGAAAAGAAGGTCTAGGTTCTTACAAACTTCCCCCCTTAAAGAAATTTGTCCCCGAATTTCCCTAGAGAGGCGTAGAAGAAGAAACTCCGAATAGCTCCGGCCATTGTGATCGTACATCGGTATCCCTCTCCCAAGTCTCGTCCTGTACTTTCCCGTGCTGCCATAGCACCAGTACCAGAGGAACAGACCAGCCATGGAGAACCTTCGTACTGCGATCGACAATCCGGATAGGATTCTCCTCAAATGATGCATCCGCTTCGAGCTCAACCTTTTCAAGTTGAAAGACATGAGACGGGTCTGAAAAGTAACGTCGGATCTGAGAAACATGGAAGACATCATGCATAGCTCAGTACCTCTGAGGTAACTACAACCAATAGGAAATCAGCCCAACTCTCTCCAAAACCCCAAACGGCCCGATGTTCCATGGTGAAAGCTTACCCTGTCTCTGAATCCTCTTGTGTCCCAACCTCGGTATGACATGCAGGAAAAACCTGATCCTCGACCTCGAACTCCAGAGGTCATCTCTGCTGATCAGCATAAGACTTATACTAAGACTGTGCAGTAGCCATCCTCTTTCGAATCAACTCCACATGTTTTGTAGTCTCCTGAACAAGATGAGGTCCCAGCATAGCTGCCTCTCCTACCTCCAGCCAACACAAGGGTGATCAGCACGGCCTACCATACAAAGCCTCGTAAGGTGTCATCTAAATAGTTTCTTGAAAACTATTATTGTAGGCAAACTCCACTAGAGGTATATGTATCTCCCAAGAACCTCCAAAATCAAGGACGCATGCTCGTAGAATGTCCTCTAGAACCAGAATCGTGCGCTCTGACTGACCATCTATCTGGGGATGGTAAGCTATACTCCGAAGTACCTGTGTACCCAAATCCCTCTATAGCCCTTGCCAGAAATGTGACGTGAAGCAGGCGTCCCTATCTGAAATGATATAAATCGAAACCCCATGCAAGCATACAATCTCACAGATGTACAACCATCTAAGATCATCAACACTGAAGGTCTCCTTAATCATCAAGAAGTGATCAACCTTCGTGAGCCTGTCAATGACAACCCATACCGCATAATTCCATTGAGGAAATCTAGGTAACCCTATCATAAAGTCAATCGCGACATCATTCCACTTCCACTCGGGAATGGGTAGCTGTTGTAAAATCCCTGTTGGTCGCTGGTACTCCACCTTCACCTACTGACAGGTGGGACACCTCATGACAAAATTAGCAACATATCTCTTCATACCTAGCCATCAATACTGGCGGTGTATATCACGATACATCTTGGTGACGCCAGGATGAACTGCCCAAACCGAGGAATGAAAGTCTTGCATCAGATCCTCGCGTATATCTGTTGGCACCCATACGCGTCCCTAGAAATGCAAGATCTCACCCTCACCTACGGTCCATCTGGGAAGAGGGTCCTCTCCTGACATGCTTTCCTGTAGGACTAGGCCTTCAGAATATGATAGCTTCCTCATTTGAACTTGGTCAAAAAGGGTAGAGGTAACAGCTAAAGAAGAAAGAAAATTATTCCCCTATATGTCGTGCACCTCCAAATGCATCTCATAGAACAGAGTCATAAGCTTCCACTCACTATTGGCCTCCTGAAATGCCCGTATCTGAGTCCTCCTGCTCAACGCATTAGCCACTACGTTGCCTTTCCCAAGTGAATAGGCAATCTCAATGTCAAAGGACTGAATATACTCAACCCACCTGTGTTGTCTCTAATTCAAATCACGCTAAGTGAAGATGTACTTGAGACTTTTGTGGTCAGTGAAAACCACAAAATGCTCTCCCAGAAGATAATTTCTCCAACAACGTAAGGCATGAACAACTGTCGCCAGCTTGAGATCATGCGTCGGGTAGTTCCTCTCATGTGGCCTCAACTACCGAGACCCATACACAACGACTCCATCTCCCTGCATAAGCATAGCTCCCGGCCTGATACCTGAAGCATCATAGTAGACAGTGTATCTCTTGTCCGGCTCTGGAAAGACTAGTATCAGTGCTGATGTAAACCTCCCTTTCAGCTCCTGAAAGGCTATCTGACAATAAGTACTTTTCCCCTTTCTTGGTCAGACCTGTCAGTGGTGCTGCTAGGTGTGAAAAGTCCTGTATGAAATGCATGTAGTATTCAGCCAGCCCTAGAAAACTCCGTACCTCAAATACATTCTTCGGCTACTCCCAGGAAACTACTTACCTCACTTTCTCTGGATCTACTGATACTCCTGTCTCTGAGATAACATGGCCCAAGAAGTGATTCTGATCCATCCAAAAGTGGAATTTCGAGAACTTATCATATAACTGATGCTCCCTCAGTGTACTCAAAATGATCTCAAGATGGGTACCATGGTCGTGTCGAGTGTGAGAGTACACCAAGATGTCATCCATGAAAACCACTACGAAGGAATCCAAGTATGGATGGAACACTCGGTTCATCAGTTCTACGAAAATTACAGGCGCGTTCGTGAGACCGAACGATATAACCATATACTCATATAAACCATACCTTCTCTTGAAAGCTGTAAGAGGTATATCAGATGGTCTAATGTTCAATTTATGATAACTAGATCTCAAGTCAATCTTCGAGAACACTCGAGCTCCTCAAAGATGATCAAAGAGATCATCAATCCTTGGTAAGGGATATCGGTTCTTGACCATCAACTAGTTTAGCTTTTGATAATCCACACAAAGCCTGAGGGTGTCATCTGCCTTCTTCGCAAACAGGACAGGCGAACCCCAAGGAGAAGTACTGGGTCAGATTAAACCCTTTGCCTGCAAATCCTCCAACTGCTTCTTGATCTCCTGCAACTCAGGTGCAGCCATCCTATAAAGAGGAATGGACACTGGTGCTGCTCCTGGCACGAGCTCAATCGACAATTCTACCTCACGTTCTGGAGGCAAATGTGAAAATTCTTTTGGAAAGACATATCTGAAAAGATCCACCACTGGGGGAAAGTCTAACTGTGAAGTCCCATGGTCATCTAGGTATAGACTGGTAATCTGGGCTGTAACTCCTTCTAGACCATGATGCTCTGGTCCTGCTCTACTTTCTTGGACATCCCACTCACCCTTATGAAGAAAAGATTCACCCTCCAGTGATATAAAACTCACCCTATGGTGATAACAGTCAACGACTACCTAGAAGGTAACTAGCAAGTCCATTCCAAGAATGAAATCATAGATCATCGTCTCTAGGACATAGAGGTCCCATAAGAAGTGACACCCTACAACCTCAAGAGGGAACTCTCTGCACTGACCTATGTTAATTGCTCTAGTCCCCAACGGTGTGTCTAGCATCAAAGTATCGACAGAGGAAAAGATTCAGAGCCCAAGGCTCTCCATAATAGCAATAGAGATAAATATATGCGTAGCACCAGTATCGAAAAGAGATGAAGATAAAACTGAGGCTACTAAGATCGTACCTAAAACTGTAGAAGGTTTGGGATCCTGCTCTTAATGGGTCTGCTCCACAGTGAATGTCTGGCATGTACCGTAGCCCTGATACCCTACCTGACCACTCTGAGCTGATCCACTCTGTTGTTGCTGGTAGCCTGGGGACTGACCACCACGGCCGCGACCTCCACCTCAGCCCGATCATCCAGAAAAACTCTAGTTCTCAGACTAGTGAGAAACTGGCGATGCATCTCCTATACGCAGGGTCATAGAAGAACCCCTACCACCAGTTGTAGGTGAGAAGATCTGACAGAAATGATGAAGATGGCCCATCTTACCACAATATCGGCACTCTATCGGGTCTCTCTGGCACTGAGGCCGAGTATGACCGCTTCTCCCACACTAGTAGCACACCACTTCGCTATCGGAAGATGTGTCTCGCCTCCTCATAAGGTCTGCATGAATTTTATAAAACTCTTTCGGAATTGTGCATCAACACCTGTGTTTAAAATGACGGATGATGCCAAGACTGGCACAACAGGAGGATGTCTTGGTGGAATGACTCTCCCATGTCAAAAGCACAACTTAGATCAATATTATCAAAGACAGAACACAAGATTACAGGAGGGAAACATGAGGAAGAAACATTCAAGTTTTATGAAACATGACTACACGGTGTGTATAAAAACTACACGGAATGTTCTCTAAATCCACTCTCATGGGTGTGTACTCCTGCCACAACTGGTCGTGTAACTCCCAAACCACACGGCATGTTGTCCTCACACACGGCGTGTACTTGAGCTATTTTCCCCTACCCGAGTCTCCTTACATGGCTAACCCACATGGTCCTCTTAATCCTAGACTACACGGCATGTATGACCACCACACGGTGTGTAATAGACAAGGTTTCAATGACCCGTGTTGTTAGTTACATGGACGGATACACTATTCACTCTACACGGTGTGTTCCATGGTAACACGGCGTGTACTTGAAGGTTTTCCCCAGCCCATGTTGTTCGTGACACGGTCGGGTACATAGGATATAAGGCACGGCGTGTGAAAACAAGACACGACATGTAAAGTCAAAGTTTATCCGACCGTGTCGTTAGTCACACGGGTAGACACATGTTCACCACAACATGGTGTGTACTTACCGTACACGACGTGTTCCTGAAGATTTCCCACAACCCCATGTTTCTTCCCACACAGTTAGTGACATGGTTTAAAAACTACACGGCATGTATTAATAAATTACACACCCTGTATTCTAGGTTTTTTCGGGCAGTAGCTTAGAAACTACTCCAAATCCCAAAAAACACATAAAACATGAGTTAAGGTGCCAAATTCTGATCCATGAGGGCCCATACTCCCTGCGAATCAAAGCTTGGAATCTTATAAAAGTTGTAACGGCGAAACCAGACAATGATCCACCAAATTCCGGTCAATGAGGGCTCATAACACCTCAAGAACCAAAGTTTGGCATCCATCTGAGCAAAGTACTATACAAACAAATTCTCTATCAAACAGAAGAGATTCTATCAAAGAATCTATCACAACAGCATGCATAATCTACACAACATCTATCACCACAACATGAAATCACTAATGCATCCTAGATGACATGGAAAGAATGCATGGCATGTGATTACTAACAAGTGCCTATAGGATGCATGAGATAGCATACCCTCATCTCCTCGGGTTGTGACAAAAATAGAACCACAATAACAACAATAGTAACATCACAAATCATGTGATTCACTCAAGGTGAAATCATATCAACTGTAAAATTGCAAACCAGTAAAACTGCAATAAAAGAGGTAGTATGGCTTTTCCCTGTACACGGGTTAGCTACTCTTGGGCACAGCTTATTACCAAGTACCTATTTCACCCTATCCCTAGCTATATGCTCCAAATAGTAAGTCAAGAGAAAAGAACTCCTCTGATACCACTTTGTAATGACCCAAATCCAGAGCCACTCAACTGGTGCCCCATACCCGGTTCGCCACATGACCTCAAGTGAATTTCCCCAAATGCCAAATGCTTCTGACTAGCAACGAGGGCCTTGAAGAGTCATTGGGGAAACTATGCCCTCATTTGTTAAAGTATACAGGGGAAAGGAAATAGAAGTCAATAGCGGAAGCAGTAAACAACATAAAATAAATGAAACTAAACAGCAGAAAAAATGAATATATAGTAATGATGCAGCAGGTACAAGTATCTAAGGAAAGCAGAAAACACAACAACATGCTGAAATACAACTGAGAAACAAAGTACTAAAACTAAACAGCAACTCTTGCAGCATCACAAGCCTAAGACCGGTCATGTGCTCTCCAGCTCCAACCAGAAATCATGTACCAGAAGTAAAAGGTCCACAATCTCTATCCACAGCTGTAACCAAAGAACCTGTTTGGGCCGAAAAGCAGGACCCAAACAGGGTGTGAGACTAATCCCTATAGGAAACCACCACAAGATATGTGCCCAACTATCAGTTAGTAAAATAGCAGAAGTAATGAAATTAAATGTAGTAATGAACTAGGAGTACACATGTAAACAATCCTACCAATTACCATTCACATTCATTTAAAAATTAATTCATTCATTTAATTAAACAACCAAGGAATCTAACAAAGCTCTCTATTCCAAGGTAAACAGGTAAAACAACAAGCATCAAAAGACTACCTAAATAAACAAGCAGGCCAAAAAGATCCAAGATTGTGCTTTTTTCTTAGTAGACTCATCTAAACCAACCAAACAATCCACATTCACACTGACTCTCTGGGTGGCTCAAACTAGTAGACCCCTATAGTCAAGTAAACATACAAAGGCACAGACACTCTGGGTAGCTCTCACGTCGATTCCCCTGTGGTCTTGCAACGATAGCTACAGACTCTCTGAGGAAGCTCTTACATCTAATTTATCCTATGGTCTCAATACATGTGTAAACTAAGGACACTATTAAGAATCACAAAGTCCAATTATCGTAGGTCCTACGTACGAAACTAATTTCAGCAGACCCCCTAAGGAAGCACTAATCGTTTGTTCCCTCTTTGGTCTCCTACACCAGGTTCTCACAACCCTGAGCAGTCCAGTCATGTGTAATCGACTATCATTAGCCCTAAGTAAGTTTAGAAACTACTTGGATAAAATCTACAATGCATCAAAATAATTAAAATAATAGGAAACACGTGAAATCAGTTATAACAAGCAAACTAGCAATTGCAATAGGGTTTGCCTTGCAGGCAAACTGTGCCAAACGGCGATAAACATCCAAACAAGGATAACAACCATGAGGTGATCCTAAAACATGCAAAAAAGCATATATTATTATCAATTAACCTTATGATAACAAGAAATCTAAGGAAATTAAAAAATAGGACCAAAATCCATAACCCGGGATACCCGAAACATGGGAATCCGTCACTTTTTCACAAAAACTCAAAGACATTCAACGTAAGGAAACAAAACACCTACCTTGATACTAAGAGATATATATACTTGAACCACAAGTCCTGAATCTTATTAGAACTGTGTAGATCTCTTCGGTTCCAATGCAATCGACGGTGGTCGATTCGGAGAACGTACGGAGGCTCAGGGGCTTGGAGAAGATCTGTGGCCATACCCTTGATCTTGGTCGAAGAAGCTGGAGAAGAAGATGTTTATGTGGTTAAGACACGACCCTGGTCCTTTTAATGAAAAAAAATAAAGTACACGGCATGTACTTTTGGAGTACACGATGTGTACTAGGATTTTCCGTACTCTGCATTAAGCGGCCTCCACATCACCCCTACATGGTTGTGTGTGTGGCCATGACACGGCCAGCACATGGCCTCGAGCGGTATCAAACGTGTACTTCAAAAATTTCCATAAACTTCTCTTTTCTCAAAAACTCCAGAAAAAGGAAAAATATACCTGAAAAGAAGGTCTGGGTTCTTACAGATTTACTTGGCTAAAAGGTTACTGTACAATTTTACATTCCCTAGACATAAAGACATTGGTTAGTGAAATGGCTAGAATATGATCATAAAATGTATACCTCGTGTGTTTTTTGTTCAAGAAATTGATTCAGATCCATCTATATCACCAAAATGTTTAACTCCTCAAGTTTATTTTAAAGTAAAGATGATTAATCAAAAGTTATTACCTCGTGAATTCATCTTATGAGAGTACCTATGGTGCCAAATTATTATTAGTTTTGATTAATCTTTTCAATAAACCCTTTGGAATCTATGTGTGATATTCCTATCAAGGGTCCTACATGTGAGGCATCTAGAAATTTTCTATCATTTTCTAGTAGGTATTTTTATAATAACACAATGAAATGGTTCTCTTCAACAATTTTACGAGGATAACCAGTACACATATTTTTTGAACATCTCTCAATACTTATAAAGAGTATCTCTATATGCCTTTCAAATAGGATATATGAAATTTTTTGTTTTTTTAATCATGGTGATGGGAAAAAATGATTACATGAATCATCTATGAATATCATCCCAAACATGTAATTGTCCCAATTTTAGGTTATACTTACCTATCTACTTAGATACTAAAAGGAAAAATCACAGGGACAACTATAATTTCTTTCTGACAGAGGCCCACATTATGTTTCAACCCCCATTGATGTTCCATGATCCACCCCTGATCTGAATATTTTAATCACACACAGGGTCATAACATGTTGCTACCCATAACAATTCACCATGATACCCCACAAGTTCTAAAATTCTCAGCCCCGCACCATACCCAACTCTTTGAAACCTATTTCTAGGCCACCAATAACATATAAAGTAGCCAAAAATTATTAATATACACAATATTTAATACTACCCCTATTATCTATTTTTTGGGGATTGAATACTTTATATGAATTCCATAAGACTATGGATTTAATAGGTTCTCCCACTTTCTATAATTAGAACAAAATTAAATGGAAATTAAAAGGGTATATTTAATAGGTTCTCCCACTTTCTATAAGACTTGGATTCATCTACCCTAGCCATGAATCCTTTCACCTGATGATTCTTGGAATGTTTTACATCTTGGTTCCCCATGTATATTAGTGAGTCATGTTTAAGGTAAGAGTTTGTTTCCATTTCATATTCCTAACTTCTATTCAATTATTATATGATTTATCATGACCTTACTTTAATCATATCAAAGTTATGACATCATCTGTTTGTCCATTTTTTTGGTGTATCACGATATACAAAAAACTATAGGGATGGGATCCTTGTTCTCTTATTCTTTTATGTATCTTTTTAATTTTCATGATTTGGTTGTCTAGTGGGTGGGTTCATTATTTACCATATGTATTTATATAGGAAAACCTTATTTAACATATTTATATATTTTTTTAAAATAATATATATGAATCTATTTCCCTGTTTAGTAATAGTTATGTGTTTTACTTTTTTTTAATATTGTGTGGGAACATTTTGATATACATGGATAAAAGATGGATCACATTACTGAGGAACACACCATAGTATGTTAAGGGTTTGGGGGAGTTTTTAGATTTTTCAATTTCAAATCGATCCATTGTAGGGAGAATAAGATGTACAGGTCCTAAATGTAAATTTAGAAGATGGTTGAAGAGAGATGAAGTTTATGAACATTTAATATTGAAGCAATTCCCTAGTAAATATTTTTGTTGGATTTGGAACAGAGAATTTAACGTTACAGAAAGGTAGGGCATTGATGTCAATCTACAGAATGAGATCCCATCTTCTTCGAAAATGGAAAATGAAATTCAAAACCTTATAAATGATGCATTTGGCATTGCAAGACACCACCATCAACATCAAAACATATCAGAACAACCAGATTAGGGTGCTAAAAATAGCAACATGACAAGTGATGTTTTCGGACTGTAGGACAACCAGATTTATATTGTAACATATCAATGGATATTCCTCTTGATTATGGGGAGACTAATGTAAGAGAAAACTTCACTGATAAAAATACGTTTAATTATTTAGTTAACGATGGAAAGTAGGAGTTGTATAGTGGATGTTTTAAATATTCAAAACTTTATTTTCTGCTTAAGTTTTACCATATCAAATGTCTATGTGGAATTAAAAATAAGGCAATGTCCACGATATTGGAATTATTGCGTGATACATTTCCTGAAACAAACATCCCCGAGTCTTTTTATGATATTAAAAAAGTTGTTAATAGGCTTGGTTTAAATTATACAAAAATACATGTGTTTCCCAATGATTGTATGCTTTATTTGTAACACCCTAAACTTCCACAGTACGCTTCTCTTTGAATAATACAGTAGCATGTGTCGTACACAACTTCGAGAATCTAAAACACACCACAACCAATCAAAGTAGCTGTTATGAATAGTAATACCCACTTTTTGAAATTTTATAAATTTTATTATTCAAATTGAACTTCATTTTTGGATTCGTAATATCAAAATTAGCTTAGGGTGAGTTTTTGGTATTTTCTGAGAACTTCAAATTTTTGATGAACAGTGAAAAATACTAAACTTTAATTAAAAAAAACTTTTTTTAATCCAAATATTTTATAGTGATAAATTATAATATTGAGTGATTTTAAAGTATAGTTAGAATATATTTTTACCATTTACTCCAATTTTGGTCATTGGACATAATTTCAAATTTAAACTAGACATAAACAAGTTTCAATCTTTTGATAGTTATTATATCTTAAAAAACATGTTTTTTGTTTTGACAACGGGAATTAATTTTAAATTAATTTCTACCACTTCTGTGTTTAGAATTTGGAATAATGGATTCCATATTTCATATCAGGAGGTCCAAATTGTTTAAATAGGTAACTTTTATTTTTAGACATTATGAATAATTATTTCGGTAAATATTTTATTTTCCATGGTTAAAGGGTAAATTCGGTAAATATGGGTAAATAAATAATATTAAATTATCCTAACACGTGTCCTAACCCTATTTTATGATACATTTCCGACCATGGGCATCTTTGGGTCGATTTTGGGACCACTTTGAGCCACTTGAGAGTGATAATGACACTTTATATTAATTAATTTAAAGTAAAGGCAAAAATGACATAATCAAATATCTTTTAGTAAAACAATTTTTAAAAAATGTTATATAAGTTATATTTTTTACTATAAATATTCATTAGAAAGATAAAAAGATTTAATACATAATTGTATTTTATTTATAATTTTTAGACATTGAATAATCAAATTTATTTATGACACAATGATGATGCATTGTTTTCCTTATTAATGAAAGAATCAAATAAAAGGTATTATAAATGTTAAAATAAAAATAATTTGAATATTTTGATGCCATAAACAAATTTTTTAGGTTACTATGGAATTTTATTATTGATTAAATAAATTTATTTTTAATTAATAAGGTTTTTATAAATTTAACAAAAATCAATTATTAAATAGTGTCAAAATTGACACAAAAGAGTTTTTAGAACAAATATTATATTATTAATTGATATAATATTCCTAAAAATCTAAGGTTCGGCCAAAGGACTTATATAATTATAGGTATTTCATTAATAAACCATTTGGGGTTCTCTTGCTAGTTTATAGTAAGTTTATTAACCAAATAATATAACAATACAAAGAGACATGGTAAATGTCAATTTAATTAACTAAGAGTTAAATCTAAAAGATATGGTTAATATAGTGACCCAGACATATCTAAAACCTATTGGTTGAGTGTATTTAGACCCATCACCACCTTATCCTAGAAATAAATTTGTTTGGAGCCATTATAAACCAAATATAAATTTATTATAAAATAATATTTTAAGTTTTTTCTAAGGTGCCCCTCACCCCTCTTATAAAAGGGAACTTAACCTTCTCTCTAATTCAGACCTTCAAAGCCTTTTGGCTCGGCGAAACCCTACCAAAATACCCTCTAAACTATCCTCCCTTAATTATAGAGTCCCTCATTTAGTCAGAAAGCCAACCTAAGGAGTCCTTTTGATCAAATCAAAAGGAATAACCCGAAGAAGAGGTAAATATTTCATCACCTCTTTCAAGTTTCTTTCTTCTTCAACTTCCTTTTTATTTGTTGTTTCCATTCTAAAATAATAACTCCAGTATATTCTATATACTATGATATTATTATAAATATGTTATAACCAAATTCATTATTCTATCTATCCTTTTAATGACATGTCACCATACGTGTGTACGTACGGCTTACCGTCTCCACGCCATGGTGTAATTGTTATTCAATACATCATTATTTGGATGGGTATAATAATGATGGTTAATTGATGTAAATAATAAATATAACATCATAATGATTATTTATATATGATATACCATCCAATTATATATTATTTTAATATCAAAATAATGATATTGTCGCTCGTGCGTACGTACGGATTACCGTCTCCATGAACGCGATGAGATTCATTCCCCATCGTATCCATTCAAGACTAATTTTCATTTTATGATTAAATGTAATATTTATATACTTGATATAATTCTGGATATTAATAATATACATCCCATTCATAACAAATATGACTTACAAAACAAATAATATAAAGGAAAATGAATCCGTTAACACCCGAAACAACGATAACACTAAGATATTATTAACGAAGCAATGTTAAAAGATCATATATGATATCATATTAATGTATATGTTTCTTGTATAATTTAATAACAATTATTTAACCATTATACAGGAGGTTAACCTACTCTATACCAAGGAAAAGTACAAGTTAAGGGTTAATTTCACAATCTCTTCATTATCCGAGTTTGTTTATATGTAATTATCTACTAGGACCTCTTTATCATCCAAATCCTTGTTTCTTAAAAATGTATTTCAAAAAATTATTATTATTTTATAGACTATGGGTTGAAGTCATTTATACCCTTGTTTTACTTTTTAAAAGATGTTTATAAAGGAATCTTTCTTTCGTTTTCCAAACAAGGTCTTTTTTAACCTTTTCGACAAAATTAAGGTAAGAATGTATTTTTTTTAACTTATACAGCGGGTGCGGCTATTTTCCACCATTATAAAATCGTCGAAGCTTCCCTTACAAGATTATAAGAATATTTTTAAAGTAAATGTTTTCTTTTATAATTATGTTACTTTTAAATGATTTAAAAAAAGAGATATTTCTCTCGAATAGTTTTGATTTCATCTATGTCAACATCCTTTGATGGATTATAAAACTATTTGAAGTTGATTTATTATGATACAAAACTTCCATATTGTATTGACAGTTTTGTGATATGTTTGATTGTGGATGTGTTATTTTTATACCATTCATGGTTTATGGAGAAAGTATTGACATTTCGTATGCTAGTTTTAATATGAATGTTTATGTTATGTTTAAACCTATTCATATGAGGAATGCATTGGACTTAGTAAGTGATGAGTGGAGCCTGATATATCTCCTCAATGAATTGGTAGGTCTCATGAGACAAACTAGTTCCTTGGTATAAGGCCTTGACAAAATCTTATTTGTAGTCTTGGCACAAGGCCTTGACTATGTGGTTATGATAGTCTGACATTATGCATTCCTTCATTATGAAAGTGGTTATTGATATTGCATGTTATTATTCTACTAGTAGAATATCCATGTGAATAAGTAAATGGAATTATTTAATTTTATTTTTTCCATATTATACTAAAGTTAAAGTTTAAAAGGATTTTGTTTTAGTTATACATTGCCTTAAATGTTGATGCTTATTTATGAAAGTTTTCGCTATATTGTTATCCTTACTGAGCATCTAAGCTCACCCCTTTCTATGTTTTATTTTTCCCAGGATGTGAAGAAGTATTTTATGATTGATTTTCAGGGATAGTTTGAGGGGATATGAGTGTGGAATATTGAGACTATGTTTTTTTAGTTTTTCACTTTATCATGTAATGTAATACTTATGAATGTATCTAGTGTTGCCAAGGCTTCTAAACTAATCGGTCTTTTGAGACATGATCTTTTGTGATCATTCCAATGTTATGTAATGCACTGACTCTGGGTAATTGGGGTCGGGGCGTTAAAGTTGGTATCAGAGGAAGTTTAGTACAAACCTTGGAAGATAGATTTAGATAAACTCTGATTAGAGAACATAGACCTAATATGGACTTTGAGGATTATTATAGAAAAAATATTAGAATTTTGGTATTGTAGAGATTTTGTGAATTTTCCCAGAAATGAATCCATGTCTAGATATGAGCAGGTAGAGGCGGCTCTGGCACAGATGTACCTAGGGGTAAAACTCAAAAACACCGCTTTGAGCTAGACTCGAATGGGAACTGGTGCATGACAACGGGCCTTGTTTCACTCTTGGTTACGACACTCCCAGGGGATATGCTTAGGAAAATTATCATTTTCTTTACAAACCATTATGAAGGGTTTATGAGTATATACTTCCTCAAAGAAAACATTTTTATTATTATGGATTATATCCATAAACTGTTCAATTTATGTGTTTTACGAGTTTGGAATTATGTATTTCGATTAATAAACTAATCTAGTTTATGTCATTGTTTAGAAATGGAACCTAGTGGAAGGAATGGAAACTGTATCAATGCACGCACTCCATGTAGGGATTTCCCTCCTTCTCAAGATAATTATAGTGGAGGTGGTGATACAACTGGTGATGATCATCTTATCACCATACTGGGACAACTCACTCAGGTTATGAATAATAACCTTACCTGTATGGAGCACCCTGATCCATAGCGTGGAGGATCAATGTTAGATCACTTCATGAGGTAATAAAAAATGACATTAAATGGGAGTACAAATCCACTAGTAGCTGAGCAATGGATAAATTCCTCAGAGAAAATATTACACACCTTGGGGAGTAGCGAAAGGGGAAAAATTTCATGGCAGTTTACCACCTCATTGGAGATGATGATCAATGGTATTCATTGATTCAAAACGCGAAGGAAGATGATGAACTATAAAATATGGAATGGAGGGAGTTTAAATGGATTTTCCTAGAAAAATACTTTCCTTATGACCATCGAGCGGATATGGAAATACAATTTCTGAGTCTGAGGAAAAAGGAGGAAGAGAATGTTGCAAAGTATGAGTCTAACTTTACAATGTTATCAAGGCATGTTGCAGATTATATACGTAACCCAAGAAGTAAGATTGATCATTTCTTTGATGGGTTAAAACTATTTCTCTGTCGAGCATTAGTCTCACAATCCTTCTCGTTGTATGAAGATATTGTCTCGTGTGCTATCAAGACAGAAAAGGAATTCTCTAAGTCTTGCGACTTTAAAGCAAAGCAAGAAAAGAAGAGATCTATTGATCAATCTGGGAATGGAAGTAAGTGGAAGAAGGGAAAAGTCGAATATCCATCCTGTAGTAAATGTGGGAAGAAACACCCCGGTGCTTTCCTGAATGGAATGGGAGTCTGTTACAAGTGTGGTGGAAATGGCCACCAAGCTCGTGATTACAAGGGGAAGAAAGAAGCTACCGATGTTCAATGCTACAATTGCAGGGAAATGGGAAATTATGAAAATTAATTTCTTAAGCATTAGGGTAACTTACCTCAGAAAATGCCAAGGGGTCAATTCTAAGCTTATGCTATCACTACTGCTGAAGTAGAAGCTCCGAAAGACATGGTGGCGGGTAATTTAATGGTTTCCTCAAGTTTAGCAAATGCTTTATTTGATTCTGGATCATCGCATTGTTTCATATCTTTTAAGTTTTCTAAGAAAATTAGATATATCCAATTTGATTTAACAAGGTAGTTTTCATTTAAAACTCTTAAGGGAAGTATCATCGCATCAAAGTTTTGTGAATATGTTCCCATTAGAGAATATAAATGTTCTTTATCTAATGATCTCATCGTCATACCCATGATTGAATTTGATATAATCTTCGGTATGGATTGGCTTTCAGACCGTGATGAAAAAGAATTATTTTAAGAGGAAGGAGGTTACTATTTTTTATGACGATGATAAAGAACACCTCATCTTTAGAGCAGAATCGTCACCACCTAATTCTTATCTAGATCCACCCCCAATAGCTTAACTAAATTCAATTATTGGGGAGGAAGAGAATGAAATGACTGTGGGTGAGGAAAGGAATGTTCAAATAGAGTATGTACCTATTTTTAAAGAATATATTGATGTGTTTCTAGAAGATTTACCTGGACATCCTCCGGAATGAGAAATTGAGTTTTCCATTGATTTAATTCTTGGATCAAGGCCCATATCGAAGACCCCTTATAGAATGGCCATTGTGGAATTAGTAGAACTAAAGAAACAACTAGAGGAATTGAGTAATAATGGATTTATTCACCCTAGTGTTTCTCTATGGGGATCCCCTGTTCTTTTTGTTAAGAAGAAAGATGGATCTATGAGGTTGTGCATTGACTACAGGGAGATAAATGCTATAAAAATAAAGAACAAGTATCCCATACCTCTCATTGATGATTTATTCGACCAACTTCATGGAGATCAATATTTTTCAAATATTTATCTTCGATCTGGATATCATCAGTTGTGTGTGAATAAGGAATACATTCCGAAAATAGCATTTTGAACCAGGTACGAGCATTACGAGTTTACAGTAATGCCTTTTGTGATGACTAATGCACCCTCTATTTTCATGGATATAATGAATAGAGTTTTCAAGGAATATCTTGATGATTTTGTAGTCTTATTTATTAATGATATCTTATTATACTCAAAAATCTATGAAGATCATGAAAATCACTTGCTCATTATCTTGAAGACTCTTAGAAGACATGAATTATATGGGAAGTTTAGCAAGTGTGAATTCTGGCTTGAGGAGATTTCTTTTCTTGGCCATATTGTCTCTAAGGATAGGATATTTGTTGATCCTTCAAAGACCAAGGCAATACAAGAATGGCTAGCATGGATGAGTATAACTGAGGTACGCAGTTTTATTGGTTTAGTAGGTTATTATTGACATTTCATCCATAATTTTGCCCGATTGGATAACCCATTAACAAAGCTCACATGTAAAGGGGTAAAATTTATTTGGAAAAAAGTGTGTGAATAATGTTTCAAAGAATTGAAGAGAAGATTAGTCAATGCTCCTATCTTGACTCTACCATCGGGGAATGATGGATTTTTTATTTATAGTGATGCCTCAAAGAAAGAACTTGGTTGTGTCCTTATGTAGAATGATAGGGTTATTGCCTATGCATCGTGACAACTAAAAATTCATGAGAAAAACTATCCTACTCATGATATTGAGTTATCATATTTAATCATTACTTTGAATATTTAGAGACACTATCTTTATGGTGAAAATGTGAGATATATATCGATCACAAGAGTTTTAAGTATATTTTCTCATAGAAAGAACTCAACATGAGGCAAATGAGATGGCTTGAACTACTCAAGGATTATTATTTCATAATACACTACCACCCAGGGAAGGAAAATAAGGTGCCAAATGATTTGAGTATAAAGAATCATGGAGTTTTGAACAAGATGAGAATTGAAAGGGATCCTATTTTCATGGATCTAGTAAAGATGAATATGGGAATAACCCGGGAAGGTGAAACATCAATGCTTTTTCAAATGGTTTCCAAAACATCTTTACTAGAAAGGATAAAGAGTTCTCAAACCGGTGAGGAAGAGTTTAAAAATAAGATTAAAGCTATGAATGATGGGAGATTGAGTGAATTTGTGTATGAAGATGGAATTTTGAAGTTTGGGAAAAGACTTTGTGTTCCTGATATACCTGATCTAAAAAGTTAATTTTTGGATGATACTCATAGTTCCAATTTCTCTATACACCCTGGGAGCACCAAAATGTATAGAGATTTGAAGGAACATTTTTGGTGGGACAACATGAATAGGTAGATTGCTGATTTTGTGTCAAGATATATAGTTTTTCAACAAGTGAAAACTAGAAGGCAATGGCTTGGAGGAGTCATGAAACCTCTTCCCATACCTGAGTGGAAATGGGATAATATCACCATGGACTTTGTCATGGGACTACCAAAGACTCCTAGAAGGAACGATGCAATATGGGTCATTGTTGATTGTCTTACCAAGTCAAAACATTTTCTTGATATAAGAAAAGATTTACCACTTGAACGTCTATAAAGACTGTATATTAATGAAGTTGTAAGACTTCATGGAGTACCTCTATCGATTGTTTCTGATTGTGATCCACGTTTTACATCAAGATTATAGAAAATTATTCAAAAAGACCTGGATACTGAGCTTCGTTTGAGCACTGCTTAACACCCCCAAACTGATGGACAATCAGAACGGACTATTCAAACCTTAGAAGACATTTTGAGATCATGATCACTTGACTTTCAAGGTATGTGGGATCAATATTTACCTCTGGTAGAATTTTTCTATAACAATAGCTTCCATTCAAGTATTTAGATGGAACCATATGAAGTGTTATATGGAAAGAGATGTCGCACACTAACATGTTGGGATGATGTTGGTAAAATAAAACTCGTAGGCCCAGAACTGGTGGAGGAAACTATGGAAAAGGTGAAGGTAATCTCAAACCACATCAAAGCAGCTCAAAGTAGGCAGAAGATCTATGCTGACAACAAAAGGAAGGATTTGGAATTTTAGGTAGGAGATCATGTTTTCTTGAAGGTATCTCCATTGAATGGTGTTATACGTTTCAGTAAGAAGGTGAAATTGAGTCCTAGGTACATTGGACCTTTCGAAATTCTAGAACGAATTGGGGTTATAGCTTACCGGTTGGTAATGTCGCCAAGTCTGTCCAAAGTTCAAGATGTGTTCCATGTATCACTATTGAGAAAATACATGCATGACCCAACGCATGTAATCACTTATGAGGAAGTAGAACTGGAACATGATCTATCTTATTGTGAAGATCCCGTCAGGATTCTGGATACTAGAGAACAAGTTATGAGAAACCAGATGACTCATCTGGTAAAAGTTCTATGGAGAAACCATAAGATGGAAGAGGCAATGTAGGAACCCGAGGAACTTATGATGAAGAAACACCTAAGTCTTTTTATGAAATAATATTCTAGAAATATTGAGGATGAAATTATTTGAAGGAGGGGATAATGTAACACCCCAATCTTCCACGGTATGCTTCTCTTTGAATAATACAGTAGCGTGTGTCATACGCAACTTCAAGGATCTAACAAACACCACAACCAATCAAAGCAGCCATTATGAATAGTAATACCCACTTTTTAAAATTTTATAAATTTTATTATTCAAATTGGACTTCATTTTTGGATTCAGAATACCAAAATTATCTTAGGGTGAGTTTTTGGTATTTTTCTGAGAACTTCCAATTTTTGATGAATAGTGAAAAATACTAAACTTTAATTAAAAACTTTTTTAATCCAAATAATTTATAGTGATAAATTATACTATTGAGTGATTTTAAATTATATTTAGAATATATTTTTACCATTAAATCCAATTTTGGTCATTGGACATAATTTCACATTTAAACTAGACATAAACAAGTGTCAATCTTTTTATAGTTATTATTTCTTAAAAAACAAGCTTTTTTGTTTTGACAACGGGAATTAATTTTAAATTAATTTATGCCACTTATGTGTTTGGAATTGGGAAAAATGGATTCCATATTTGGGATCAGGAGGTCCAAATTGTTTAAATATGTAACTTTTATTTTTAGACATTATGAATAATTACATCGGTAAATATTTTATTTACCGTGGTTAAAGGGTAAATCCAGTAAATATGGGTAAAGAAATAATATTAAAATAATATTAAATTACCTTAACACGTGTCATAACCCTATTGTATGATACATATCCGACCATGGGTATCTTTGGGTCAATTTTGGGACCACTTGGAGCCACTTGAGAGTGATAATGACACTTTATATTAATTAATTTAAAGTAAAGGCAAAAATGACATAATCCTATATCTTTTAGTAAAACAATTTTTACAAGGTGTTATATAAGTTATCTTTTTGACTAAAAATATTAATTAGAAATATAAAAAGATTTACTACATAATGGTATTTTATTTACAATTTTTAGACATTGTATAATTAAATTTATTTATGACACAACGATGATGCAGTGTTTTCTTTATTAATGAAGGAATCAAATAAATGGTATTATAAATGTTAAAATAAATATAATTTGAATATTTTTATGCCATACAAGAATTTTCTAGGTTACTATGGAATGTTAATATTGATTAAATAAATTTATTTTTAATTAATAAAGTTGTTATGATGTTAAAAAAATAACTTATTAAATAGTGTCAAAATTGACATAAAAGTGTTTTTAAAACAAATATTATATTATTAATTGATATAGTATTCCTAAAAATATAAGGTTAATCCAAAGGACTTATATGATGATATTTATGTCATTACTTAACCATTTGGGGTTATCTTGGCAGTTTATAGTAAGTTTATTAACCAAATAATATAAAAATACAAAGAGACATGGTAAATGTCAAACTAATTAACTAAGAGTTAAATCTAAAAGATAAGGTTAATATAGTGACCCAAACCTGTATAAAACCTATTTTTTGAGTGGATTTAGACCCATTAAAACCTTATACTCGAAATAAATCCGTTTGGAACCATTATAAACCGAATATAAATTTATTATAAAATAATATTTTAAGTTTTTCCTAAGGTGCCCCTCACACCTCTTATAAAAGGGCACTCTCCCTTCTCTCTAATTCAGACCTTCAAAGCCTTTTGGCTCAGCCAAAACCTTCCCAAATACCATATAAACTATCCTCTATTCATCCTAGAGTCCCTCCTTTAGTCATAAATCCAATAAAAAGAGCCCTTTTGATCAAATCAAAAGGAAGAACCCAAAGAAGAGGTAAATATTTCATCACCTCTTTCAAATTTATTTATTCTTCCAATTCCTTTTTCTTTTTTGTTTCCATTATAAAATAATAATTCCAGTATATTCTATATACTATGATATTATTATAAATATTTTACAACCAAATTCATTATTCTATCCATCCTTTTAATGACATGTCATCATACGTGTGTACGTACGGCTTACCGTCTCCACGTCGTGGTGTAATTGTTATTCAATATATCATTATTTGGATGGGTATAATAATGATGTGTAATTGATTTAAATAATAAATATAACATGATAATTATTCTTTATATATGATATATCATCCAATTATATATTATTTTAATATCAAAATAATGATATTGTCACTCGTGTGTATGTACGGATTACCATCTCCACGAACACGATGAGATTCATTCCTCATCGTATACATTCAAGACTAATTTTCATTTTATGATTAAATGTAATATTTAAATAGTTGGTATAATTCTGGATATGAATAATATACATCCCATCCATAACAAATATGACTCACAAAACAAATAATATAACGGAAAATGAATCCATTAACACCCGAAACAATGATAATACTAAGATATTATTAACGAAGCAATGTTAAAAGATCATATGTGATATCATATTAATGTATATGATTCTAGTATAATTTAATAACAATTATTTTACCATTATACATGAGGTTAAACTAATCTCTACCAAGGAAAATTACAAGTTAAGGGTTAATTTCGCAATCTCTTCATTATCCAAGTTTGTTTATATGTAATTATCTACTAGGACCTCTTTATCATACACATCCATGTTTCTTAAAAAATGTATTTTAAAACATTATTAATATTTTATAGACTATGGTTTAAATTAATTTATACCCTTGTTTTACTATTTAAAATATGTTTATAAAGGAATGTTTTCATCATTTTCCAAACAAGTTCCTTTTTAACCTTTTCGACAAAATTAAGGTAAGAATGTCTTTTTTTTAACTTATACGGTGGGTGCGGCTATTTTCCACCATTATAAAATCGTCGAAGCTTCCCTTACAAGTTTATAAGAATATTTTTAAAGTAAATGTTTTCTTTTATAATTTTGTGACTTTTAAATGATTTAAAAAAAAGATATATTTCTCTCAAATAGTTTTTGATTTCATCTATGTCAACATCCTTTGATGGATTATAAGCTTATTTAAAGTTGATTTATTATGATACAAAACTTCCATATTGTATTTTAGGTTTTTTGATATGTTTGACTATGGATGTGTTATTTTTATACCATTCATGGTTTATGGAGAAAGTATTGACATTTCATATACTAGTTTTAATATGAATGTTTATGTTATGTTTAAACCTGTTCATATGAGGAATGCATTAGACTTAGTAAGTGATGGGTGGAGCCCGCTATAGCTCCTCGATGCATCGGTAGGTCTCATGAGACAAACTAGTGTCTTGTCACAAGGCCTTGAAAAAATATTATTTGTAGTCTTGGCATAAGGCCTTGACTATGTGGTTATGATAGTCTGGCATTATGCATTCCTTCATTATGAAAGTGGTTATTGATATTGCATGTGATTATTCGACTAGTAGAATATCCATGTGAATAAGTAAATGGCATTATTTCATTTTATTTTTTCCATATTATGTTGAAGTTCAAGTTTAAAAGGCTTTTGTTTTAGTTATACATTGCCTTAAATGTTTATGGTTATTTATGAAAGTTTCCGCTATATTGTTATCCTTACTGAGCATATGATCTCACTCCTTTATATGTTTTATTTTTCCTAGGATGTGAAGATATATTTTATGACTGACCTATAGGGATAGTCTGAGGGGATATGTGTGTGGACTATGGAGACTATGATGTTGTAGTTTTTCACTTTATCATGTAATGTAAGACTTATGAATGTATCTAGTGTTTTCAAGGCTTCTAAACTAATCGGTCTTTCGAGACATGATATTTTGTGATCATGCCAATGTTATGTAATAATTCACAAACTCTGGGTAACTTGGGTGGGGGAATTACATTATTGGAAAGAGGATTCAAGTAGAGAAGATTTCATAAAAAATGTTCTTCTTATAGATGGCAGTCAATGGCTGATGTTGGAAGTCTGAATCAACATACTACTATGAAGATAAAGAAAAGGAACACACCTGCAAAGGTTTTCCCTTGCATTCCTTTAAAGCCTTGATTTCAAAGATTAGTCATGTCATTGAAAACCGCCGAACACATGAAGTGGCATTCTATAGATAATAACAATGATGGGTTAATATTAAATCCATTAGATTCACAATCGTAGAAGACATTTGATTCATTACATCCATATTTTTCAGCTAATCTTGGGAATGTTCGATTGGGATTGGTTGATGATTGATTCAACCTCTTTGGGACTTTGAGTACCAGTTATACCATTTGGCCATTTTTTTTGATCCCTTACAATTTTCCTCTGTGGATGTGTATGAAACAAATGTATTTTATCATTTAGATTATTATTATTAGAAAAAAATTCCTAAAAATGATATTGATGTATACTTGCATCCTTTAATTGAATAATTACATGATTTATGGAGCAACGGTGTTGATACATTTGATTTTTCTTCTAAAACAATGTTCAAAATGCATGTTGCTTTAATGTGAACCATTATTGACTTCCTTGGGCTTGTGAATTTATCTGGTTAGAAAACTTACACGAGTTTGGCTTGTCCAATTTGTAACTTTTATTTTGATCCCAAATAGCTACATCGTAGTAGAAAATGGTGCTTCTTGTGCCATCTAAGATTTCTCAATGCATCTCATAGATTTTGGTTGAACAGATCAAAATTTAACGGTTTCATTAATCATAGACCACCTCCAAAGTTGTTAACTGGTTCTGAAATATTGACACAACTTGGAAATGTTGAAATAGAATTTGGGAAGGTTCTCCTTTTGAATGATATTAGGAAATGGGTTCAAAGTGCATCATCAAGTGAAATCAAAACTCAACAATAGAAGAAAAAAAGTATATTCTTAAAACTTCCATATTCGGAATTTAATTTTTTGTGGAATAATCTTGATGTAATGAATATTGGGAAGAATGTCTGTGAAAATTTGATCTTCACATTTCTTAATGAGCATGTAAAGTTGAAGGATCATCTCAATTCTTGGAAGGACTTATAAGTAATGAACATAGAATGTGATCTCTGTCCAGATGAGAATGAAAAGTATGATCTGGTAATTTTTGCAATGAAAAATAGGGATAAAGATATATTACTTCGAATTTTAAAGTATGTGAAAGTATCTGACGGGTATTAAAGTAACATCTCAATGTGTGTTTACTTAAAAAATCCTAAGTTACATGGATTGAAAAGTCATGATTCATGTATTTTGTTACATTAGTTACTACCATTGGCATTATGTACATTATTACCTGAAAAATGTATTGTTGTTGTACTCCAATTCTGCACATTTTTTAGACAACTACGTGAGAAATATCTACATCCATTTGAGATTAACAACCTTTAGGAGAGGTTTGTATTGACACTTTTTGAAATGGAGATTAACTTTCATCTGTCATTGTCTACTTTCATGATGTGTTTAATTGTGCATTTGGTTGAGAAAGCTAAATTAGTAGGCCTAATTCATTATCGATGGATGTATCTAATTGAGAGGTACTTTATTTATATGTTTTTCATTTAATTAAAAAAATTCTCACTTAATTAAATTCATAATTATGTTTGTTTATTTTATTTCACAAATATTTTGGTCATTTGAAATCACATGTGGGAAATAAATCTCAACCAAAAGGATATATTGTTGAAGGCTATTTGGAAGAGGAGTGTCTTATCTTTTGTTCTAGATACTTAGATGATATTGAGATAATATTTAATCGAGTTGGATGTGTTGAATAAACATCCACTCAATCTCAAATATATGGGAAATCAAAAATATTTTTTGTTATTAGCCGATATGTTGGGAGGAACTCAAACATTACACTGATAGAAATGGAATTATTATAGGCACATAGATATGTGCTATTAAATAGTGAAATTGAAGATCCATTTATTGAAGAGTTGAGAATACAAAAAAATCCACGAATGAGAGGCTGAACACAAAATGAGAAAGATATAATGAAATCTGTTAATAAAGAGCTTGTATAATGGTTTTCACGATGTGTAAGTTCATAAATATTGCAATAAATATGAATATTAGGTTGACTCATATATTTTTTAATTCTAATAAATTATATTTATTTTTTTAGATCATGAATACTGATACTCGAGAAGATTTGTTAGAATATTTGAAGTTCCTTGCCCGAGGTCCTCTAAAACAAGTTATAAAGTTCGACGCTTACAATGTGAATGGCTTTAGATTTCATACAGTCGATCGAGGAGAGGGTTTGAAAATACCAAATAGTGGTATATTTACATTTTCTGAAGTAGGATACTATGTAAATATGACCGATGTTATTGAATTAAACTAACATGGAAATTTTTTAGTTATTTTATTCAAATGAAATTTGGTCGATATTATCATAGGTGTTAAAAGAGATTCCTTACAATTTACTTCTGTAAACTTCTCTCGCTTGACAGATATTGGTGATCATGAACTGAATGATCCATATATCTTATCATCGTAAGAAAAAATTTTATATTATTTGAATGATGTTTTAGATGAAGGGTGGAGTGTATTTTCCCACATAAAACAAAGATATTTGTATGATATGAGTGATGAAGTGGAAGATTTGACCTCTAACATTGAATCTCATCAACAATAAGAAGTGGAATTATTCATCCATCATGATATTGAAAATATTATTCTAGCTAGGATAAATTAATTGGATGAATTAATGGAGTAAGAAACTGACATTATTGAAGGAGAAAATGATTGTATGTACAGTTATGCATTCATTTAGCAACCACTTATTTCATTTTTTCAATCATTCATTATCATTGTTATGTATATTTTTTTTGTTAATGTAGTGCATGTATTATCATTTTTATTTTATTTTTCTGCATAAATTTTTTGAAATTTATGTTCTAAACTTAATTTTATTTTATTAAATGATAGGAATTCCAAGGAGGAAGCAATATACTATTTTATCGACCACTACAATAGATAACAATCCATTTGTCTCCATCACTATGGAATCTGATCCACCATCTGCTTTCCCCCTTACACCATCTCCCCCTACACCATCTCTCACACCCTTTGTGAGCATCCCTTCAATAGCTCAATCATCACCTCCCCCTTTAGGAGCCTCAGTAGTGGGGGAGCAGTGCGCCACTTCTATTTCTTCGTGGGGATACTGAAGGGTGACTGTTATAGGTAAAAATTTTAATATGAATAAATTTATTGAAATTTGTTTATACTAATTTTTTTCATTAAATATGGAAACAATGCAAGTGTGGAGAAAATTATAAAAAGTTCAGATGTATGGAATTTGACCAGAGAGAAGATAGTTGTCCCATTTGATTCCTATGGGGTCCCTACGGATGATGCTACAGGATTACATGGCCAAATTATAGGCCATCTGGCCACGGAGCCTGTTTCCCCTCCTATTTTGTATGATGATTGGAGTAATATGCCTGAAATTTGGAAAAATTAAGTTTTTTATTCCCAAATAAAGGTAATTTTAATATATTATGGTGTAATTTAATGTCATGTTATTAATATTTTCAAAATTATTTTTTGTGTACAGATGTTTTTCAGCTTTACGGTTGCTGATGTGATAACACGAAAGTGGACATTGAAAAATCTTAGAAGAAAATGGAAAGACTTTAAATAGAGATTGTGGGGTGATTTTAATGATACTTTTTTGACCGCCCAACATATGTATGACAAGCTACCTGATGGGGAACCGAAAGAGTAATGGAAAGTTTTTGTTGACAGACATCATAATGAGAAGCAGATAGTATTTAAGTATATATTACTATATTAATATCATTTTATATTTATACATGTATATGAAGAGGAGATGACATTGAATACATTACTATTAAATTTTATTTTATTTTTTCAGGATCTTTCAAGAAAGAATGCATCAAGCCGGGTTAAGTAAGTCATCCCTCACACTGTGGGGTCAAAGAGTTTTTCTAGAAGTCGATCTTCTCTGGGAATATTTTCATTAGTTTAAATATTTATAAGAAAATATTATTTGTTTAATATATTAAATTTTTTATTTATGTTAGTTTAATGCAGTCACAGATTTTAGGGCATGAAGCATCCCGAACAAAATTGTGGTTGAATGTTCACCAAAAATCTGATGGAAGTTTTGTTAATGAGACTACCAAAGAAGTTGGGGTATGAACTCATTTTTCATTATAATAACTTATTATCAGTTATTACTATGTTAATATATATTGCTTATAATATGAATCATATATGATTTATAGGTAAAAATTAAAGAACTGTGGGATGAAAATCATGTGCAGTCCTACTTAGTCTTCCAGGATGACCAGGTTGATAAAGTCCTTAGGAAGGAGCATCCTGGTAGAGTGTGTAGGATGGGTTTGGGACCCATACCATCTGAGGTATTTTTTAGGCCATCAGGGATTGAAACTGTATCTAATCCTAGTTTTTTTTAGTTCATACCTTGAGATATTCAGAGAGAGATTGTTTCTCTATGAAACACATTTCAAGACTAGGGGCTCAGATATCCTCTTTGTAGAAAGTGTTGATTGATTTATATCAAAAGATGACCAAATCTTCCCCTCGTGGTATTGAATCGACTAGTGGTGAGCAGGTAAATCAAAAAAAATTAAAATCATTAAGTTTTCAAACTTTTGTTGGTTATAATTTTAAATATAAATATACTATGGTATTTAATTTTCAATATAATGTTCTTACATGTGGTAACAGGAATAGAGATGGAGGTAGAGAGGGTGACAAGATGTGTTCATCATCAGACCATGATTAGTTGTATTATTGATATGTTGGAAAAATATGGTAATAGTCAGTTTATATATGTATCATGTGTGGCACATTGTTCCCACCAAAAAATTTCATGACCTAACATTTTCCTGATTTCTCATGTTTCCTTTTATGTATTTTATTGATTTCTGATGTTTCCTTTTATGTCTTGATTTCTCGAGTGTGGTATACACCATATATGTCTATTCATTATTGTCATGAATCATTTTTTATGATTCATTTTTCCTAAATTTATTTGTATTGTTACCCAAGTATGAACGATCAACCTTCTTGTTGATTTTCTTGGGAATATCCAGTTTTATAACTCCCTTCAACTTGTTTTTAGTGGATAGCCCTTCTTTCTTCAAATTTTATAGTATTTTCTTCTCATGTTTTATATTTGGCATGTGATAACTCCCACTTATGCTTTCCTCTTATTCAAAATAGTTTTGATAAGAATTTACAAATATCTATTGAACACTTCAGTGTCTTAATCCTGTTAAGGTAGAGGCACTATCCACTTAATTAATAGTAGAATTTACAAATATATGTTGAACACTTGAGTGTCTTACACTACCAGAATTTATATCTTCCAAAAAGATGCATCTGGTGGCTAAAATCTATAATACAATCCTAAATAATGTCCTATATGGTTTGGATCATCCTTCTAGACTACTCATCGATATGAGGATAAAAGGTTATACACAACTTAAACTATCAACTCATAGACTTCTATTATAATTGCCAAAACTATGAGGTAAAACAGGTCAGCCCTGGGTGAACATCCCACTTCAACTATAAACTCTGACATTCGGTGATAATTTTTGGACAAGTCAATCAATGGGAAACAAAGCCTTCAATGTAGCTTACTATGGAGGGTCACCATAACATCCACTTTTCATTATTATAAATCATGGTCAGCCCTGGGTGAAAATCCCACTTCAAATAATTATAGGATCCCATAAACTCATCTCTCGTGTAATATGTGACCATTACCATGATACAAACCATAAACACTCCATGTATATCAAAATTCAATACTAAAATAGTTTCACATTCTTCCAACCTATCACACTTCATGATATACTCCAGAACAATATACTAACTTGTCTTTACTTGTTTAACTAATGAATAAATTATCTCTAAGGATACCCAAATTGCTTCCCCTAAACCCTCAACTACACCCACAAACTAGTCTTATAATGAAGATTATATCTTCTATTCATCTAATGAAATCGGTTCTCCCATCTCATACATTTTATAGCCTAATACATTTACCACTAAATTTCTATTTCTAGTTGAATACTATTTATCAATTTCAAACATATACAAGTAATCTATGAAATTCATCTGATAAATATTATGTCCATGTAGTGAGAAAATATTATATTCACTCAAGGTTCCAAAGTACCCAACAAATCTCTCTCCCAAGAGGTTATGTCATGATCATTTCAATGAATGGACCACAACTGTAACGTCCCGGTTCCAGAAGCCACCCAGAGGCGCACCGTACCTGGTTGGTCACATGGCCTCAAGCACATTTCCCCAAACGCCAGAGTCTGCCGACTGGCAGCGAGGGCCTTGGGTGTGATAGTGGGGAAACTATGCCCTCGTTGGTAGAGTACACAGTGGAAGTAAATAAACATGCAAGAGCATAAGAAGTAAATAACCAACGATAACAAATAGCGGAATTACTAAATCAGAAAACAACTGGAGCTCATATGTATATATATGAAATGATGCATGATACATATCAAGGAAAGCATCCAACAAGTCACAATGTTGAAAAATACAATAGTACAAAAACAATTACAAAAGAAAGTAAACAGCTCCTCAGTATCGCAAGCCAAAGCTTGTTCTCATGCTCTCCTACTCCAAAGCAATCAAGTACCATAAGTCTAAGGGAGCTTTCCCTTGTCTATACCTGCAACAACATAGTCTGTTTGGGCCCAAAAACATGACCCAAATAGGGTGTGGGACTAAATCCCTGTTGGCAACCACCCAAAGATCTGTGGCTAACATTCAGTGAGTATATGGTAGGTAATAGTACAAAAAGTAGTAAATAGTAGAAACAATAACAGGTAGTAATCAGTATGCAGTAAACAGGATGATATACAACAGTGATCAATCCACAGAACAACAAGTAGCGGTGAAGAAATAGCTAACACAAACAGGAAAACCTCTGGGAAGTACTCGCAACCATCCCCTCTGGTCCTATCCAAGAAGTACCACAACCCTCTGGGCAGTGCACTCATCCTAACCCCTCTGGTTTGGTCATACGAAATTATAAGACTCTCTGGGGAATCTCACTCGGTCAATTACCCTTATAGTTTAGGGTAGTCAGGGACTCTCTAAGGGAGATCACACGATCTAACCCTCTTAGCCCTAAGGTCTAGAGACTCTCTAAGGAAGATCACTCGGTTAATCCTCCTATAGCCTCAGGTATACCACAGACTCTCTGAGGAAGCTCACTTGGTCAATTCCTTCTCTAGCCTGGGAAGGTTTTAAATACATTAAAACAAGGTAAATAATCTATGAGGAAGCTCACTCGGTCAACCCTCATGTAGTCTATAATAACTAAGACTCTCTAGGAATCTCACTCAGTCTATCCCCTTTAGTCTATAATGTCCAATAATCTCTGAGGAAGCTCACTCATTCTATCCCCGTATAGTCTATAATATCTAAGACTCTCTGGGAAGCTCACTCGGTCTATCCCTTATAGTCTATAGCACTGGGATCTCACGGTCATGTTCCAGTCAGTGCATATTAATGCTATAAATCCATAGTACACCTATAGAGCTACTTGGATAACCAAAGTACACCTATAGATCTACTTGGATAAATAGTCTATAGGGAAACAAGCATGTTAACAACATCATTCTGTCCTACGATCACAAGGCATGGAAACTGGTACAACGACCAAATGATAAAGAGACCCAAAGTTTGCAACAAGAGAAAAGCATGGGAAAAACATCCAAGCATGAAAATTATCCACAAACATGATCAATTTACCTCTACACAAGCATGCAAGAAAGGCAGGAATAGCCACAAGGGAAAAAAGGTAAACACGCAATACCCCATTCACGAGTATTGGTGGAATTTTCACATAAAACTCAAATACATCGAAAGGTAAGGCAAAAACCACCTACCTCGATCCTAGGAGATCAATATAATTGAACCATGAGGCATGATTCTCCTCAGAATGGCATAGATCTATGAAAATGCACAAAACTTTCAACCCATGATAACTTAAGAAAGAGGAGGAATTGGAAATCAAGGCCCTAGGAGAATAAAGAACTCACCGCTGCGGTTCCAACGTAATTGATGGTGGTTGATTCAGAGAACGGATGGAGGCTTAGGGGATCAAAGAATATATGTGGTCGTACAGGCCGCTCTTAGTTGAAGGCATTGGAGAAGAAGATAGTTATGTCACTTAAGCGCGACCCCGGTCCGTTTAATGGGAAAAAAAATACACGGCATGTACTTATTGAGTACAAGGCGTGTATTCTAATTTTTCGTACTCCTCATTAAGCAGCCTTCACTTCACCCCTACACACCATGTGTGTGGCCTGGACATGGCCAGCACACGGCCTGGCACAGCAAGGGAGTACACGGCGTGTACTCATAAAGTACACGGTGTGTACATCAAAAATTTCCAGAAACTATTCTTTTCTCAAAAACTCCAGGAAAAAGAAATACATACCTAAAAACAAAGATCTGGGTTCTTACAAACTTCCCCCCATAAATAAATTCATCCCCGGATTTCCCTAGCGAAGCGTAGAAGAAGAAACTCTGAATATCTCTGGCCACTGCGATTGTACATCGGTCTCCCTCTCCCAAGTCTCATCATGCACTCGCCTGTGCTGCCACAACACCCGTACTAGAGGAACAGACCGGCCACGGAGAACCTTCGTACTGCGATCGACAATCCGGATGGGATGCTCCTAAAACGACGCATCCACTTCAAGCTCAACCTCCTGGGTTGAAAGACATGAGATGGGTCTGAAAAGTAACGTCGGAGCTGAGAAACGTGGAAGACGTCGTGCATAACCCGGTACCTCTATGGTAACTGCAATCGATAGGCAACCGGACCAACTCTCTCCAACACCTCAAAATGCCTGAAGTACCGCAATGAAATCTTACCCTATCTTTGAATCCTCTTGTGTCCTAACCTCAGTGCGATACGCAAGAAAACCTGATCCCTGACCTCAAACTCCAGAGGTCGTCTCCGCTGGTCAGCATAAGACTTCTTTCGAGACTGTACTGTAGCCATCCTCTTCCAAATCAACTCTATCTTCTCTAAGGTATCCTAGACAAGATGAGGTCCCAGAAAAGCTTCCTCTCCTACCTCCAGCTAGCATAAGGGTGATCGGCATGGCCTACCATACAAAGCCTCGTAAGGCGCCATATGAATAGTCGCCTGGAAACTGTTGTTATAGGAAAACTCCACTAGAGGAATATGCTTCTTCTAAGAACCGCCAAAGTCTAGAATGACGGAGCATATACTCAAGCACATGGATCATATGCTCAGACTGGCCATCAGTCTGAGGATGGTATGTTGTACTCAAAAGTACCTGTGTACCCAAAGCCTTCTGAAGTCCCTGCCAGAACTGAGAAGTAAAGCGTGCATCCCTGTCTGAAACAATGGAGTGTGTAACTCCATGTAGAATTATAATATTCCATATGTACAACCATCCCATCTTCTCAACACTAAAGGTCTCCTTGATCGGCAAGAAGTGAGCAACCTTCGTAAGCCTTTCGACGAAAACCCAAACAGCATCACTCCCTCGAGGTGACCTCAGTAACCCGGTCACGAAGTCCATTGTGACATTATTCCACTTCCACTCTAGAATGGGTAACTTCTGTAAAAGACCTGATGGTCGCTGATGCTATGCTTTCACCTGCTAGAAAATAGAACATCTCATGAAAAAACCAGAAACATCTCTCTTCATACCAGGCCACCAGTACTGGCAGTGTAGATCATGATACATCTTAGTGATGCCAGGATGAAATGCCGAAATTGAGGAATGAAAATTTTGTATCAACTCCTCATGTATGTCTGCTGGCACCCATACGCGTCCCTGGAAATGAAATATCTCATCCTCGTCCACTGTCCATCCAGGAAGAGGGTCCTCTCCTAACACACTCTCCCGCAGGACTAATCCTTCTGAGTCTGATAGCAGCGTCATCCATACCCGATAAAGAAGAGAAGGGGTAACAGATATAGAATATAGGTAATTCTGTCCCTGTCTATCATGCACCTCTAGATGCATCTCAGATAATAGAGCCATAAGCTGCCACTCACTGCTAGCCTCCTAAACTGCCTGAATCTGAGTTCTTCTGCTCAATTCATCTGCCACTACGTTTCTCTTTCCCAGCGTATAGACTGAAGATACTTGACCCACCTACGTTGTCTCAGATTTATATCATTCTGAGTGAAGATATACTTGATACTCTTGTGGTCGGTGAAAACCACAAAGTGCTCTCCTAGAAGATAATGTCTCCAACAGCGTAAGGCATGAACAACAGCTGCCAACTCCAGATCGTGCGTCGGTTAGTTTCTTTCATGTGGCCTCAACTGCCGAGACCTGTAAGAAATAACCCCATCTCCCTGCATAAGCACATCTCCCAACCCAATACCTGAAACATCACAGTAAACAGTATAGACCTTTCCCGGCTCTGGAAAGACCAGTATCAGTGCTGATGTCAACCTCCCCTTCAGCTCCTGAAAGACTGACTCACAAGAATTTTACCATAAAAACTTTTCCCCCTTCTTGGTCATACCTGTCAGTGGTGCTGTTAGGTGTGAAAAGTCCTGTATGAAACACCTGTAGTATCCTTCCATCCCTAGAAAACTCTGCACCTCAAAGACATTCTTCGGCTGGTCCTAGGAAACTACAGCTCTCACTTTCTCTAGGCCCACTGATACTCCTGTCTCTAAGATAACATGACCCAGAAAGTGAATCTGATCCATCCAAAAGTGGAATTTCGAGAGCTTATCATATAACTGATTCTATCTTAGTGTACTCAAAATGATATCAAGATGTGTGGCATGGTCTTGTTGAGTGTGAGAGTACACCAAGATGTCATCCACGAAAACCACCATAAAGGAATCTATGTACGGATGGAACAATCAGTTCATCAGTTCCATAAAAACTACTGTCATTTTCTTGAGACCAAATGGCATGACTGTATACTCGTATAGACCATACCTACTTCTGAAGGCTGTAAGAGGTGTATCTGATGTTCTAACATGCAACTGATGATAATCGGACCTCAAATTGATTTTCAAGAACACTCGGGATCCTTGAAACTGATCAAAGAGGTCATCGATCCTCAGCAAGGGATATCAGTTCTTGATCGTCAACTGGTTCAACTTCCGATAATCCACACAAAGCCGAAGGGTGCCATCTACTTTCTTTGCAAACAAGATAGGAGAAGTACTGGGTCGGATGAAACCCTTTACCTGTAACTCCTCCAACTTCTTCTTGAGCTCCTACAACTCAGGTGTAGCCATCCTATAAGGAGGAATGGAAACTGGTGCCACTCCTATCACGAGCTCAATAGAGAATTCTACCTCACGCTCTGGAGGTAAACCTGAAAAGTCCTCTGGAAATACATCCCTAAAACGATCCACCACAGGAGGAAAGTCTAATTGTGAAGTCCCCTGGTCATCTAGATAAAGACTAGCAATCTGGGCTATAACTCCTCTTATCCCATGATTCTCTGGTCTAGGTCTACCCGCTTAGACATCCCACTCGCCTCTATAAAGGAAAGATCCACCCTCTGGTGATATGAAACTCACCCTCTGACGATATCAATCAACGACTGTCTAGAAGGGAACCAACCTGTCCATCCTGAGAATGATGTCATAGCTCATCATCTCTAGGACATAGAGGTCCCATAATAAAAGACACCCTGCAACCTCAAGAGGGAACTCTCTGCATTGACGTACGCTAGATTTCCTCGTTCCCAATGGTGTGTCAAGAGTCAACAAGTCGGCAGACGAAAAGATACAGAGCACAAGGCTCTCCACAACAGCAACAGAGATAAAACTATGCGAAGCACCAGTATCGAAAAGGGATGAAGATAAAACTAAGGCTACTAAGATCATACCTCAAACTATAGAAGGGACAGGATCCTACTCCTAATAGGTATGCTCCATTGTGAAGTTATGTCCTGTATCGAGGCCCTGCACCCCTGGCTGACCACTCTGACCTGACCCACACTATTTTCACTAGTAATCTGGTGACAGACCACTGCATCCGCGACCTCCACCTCGGCCCGAACGGCTGGAAGAACTCCAGTTCCCAGACTAGTGAGAAAATAGCAAAGCATCTCCTGAACACAGGGTCACAGAAGAACCCCTATCACCAGCTGAAGGTGATAGGATCCGACAGAAGCACTGAAGATGTCCCATCTTTATGCAAGATTGGAACTCCATCGGGTCTCTCTAGCACTGAGGCCTAGTATGACCACTCCTATCGCACTGGTAGCACACAACCTGGATGCTAGAAGACACATCCCGTCTGCCCTAATCTTCTCTAGAAGACTCTCTGTGGTGCTTCCTACTATCCGTAGGAGGAACACCGGATCTAGATGTCGAACTGCCCTGGCTCACAGCTCCAGAATCCCTCAGGTTGAACTTAGTGATCAGCGCCTGGTTGACGATATAGGATATCAAAGTCAACTTGAATATATTCACCTGGGAACGGATCTCCTGCCTGAGACCATCCTCAAACTTCCTAGCAAGGAACAACTCATCACCTGCTGGGATCGGCGTAAAGCGTTTCAGCTCGGTAAATCGGGATGAGTACTCCATAAAGGAAAGAGTACCCTACTGCAGACTCATAAACTCTTGGGTTTGGTCGTCCCTCAAGGTATCTGGGTAAAATTAGTCATAGAAGGTGTGGAAAAACTCATCCCAATACATACTCTGCCGGTTCCCTGACTACGAGATCACCTCCCACCCCCTCTTGGCGGTGTCACGGAGCATATAAGTGGGCAGCTTTACCCTTTTCCCTGGGGGTATCTCAAGATTCTCAAAGATCATCAGTGTGGACTCTAACCACGACTCTGCAACCTGGGGTCCTCCATCCCCTGAGAAAGTAGGAGGATGCTACTGCTGAAAGACCCATGTCAATTCGGCCATCAATGGGGTAGGAGGAGGAACTCCCTAAAAAGTCTACATTATCCTCAGGAAGTCCTCCCTGAACTGCGTATCAGTGCCTGCGATGGGTACGACTGCTGGTGCCAAGGCTGGCACAGTAAGAGGATCTACAGGAGGTCCCTGATCGGCTATATCTGGTGTCTGATCACCGTCTGGCAACCGATGTACAACCGAAGGATGTCTCGGAGGCATATCTCTGAAAATATCAAAAGAAAACCTCAAATTAGGATTATCAAAGACATAGAACACAAGACTACCAAACGGGAACAGGAGAAGGAAACATTCGAGTTTACCAAAACACGACTACACGGTGTGTATAAAAACTACATGACGTGTTCACTTAAACCCAAAACATGGGCATGTACTCCTGCCACCTCTGGTCGTGTAACACCCCAACTATACGGCATGTTGTCCCCACACACGGTGTGTACTTGAACTCTAATCCCCTGCCCGATTCTCTTTACATGGCTAACCCACACGGTCCTCTTAACCCTAGACTACACGGCATGTTCACTAAGGACACGACGTGTACTAGACAAGGTTTCGGTAACCCGTGTTATTAGTTACACGGCTGGATACACGACTGACCCTTACACGGCATGTTTCGAACAAACACGGCGTGTATAGGAGAATATAACACCGACCCGTGTTGTTCATGACACGGCCGGGTACCTGGAACAAGACTACACAGCGTGTTCTTTACCAATACAGCGTGTTCTACTCGAGCTTTCCCGGCCTGTGTTGTTAGTGACATGACCGGGTACACGGCTCTATATTACACGGCATTCACCTACTGTACATGGTGTGTTCCTAAAGACATTTCCTCAACACCGTGTTCCTGCGCACACAGTCAGTGACACGGTCTGAAACTACACGGTGTGTAGTCATAAAGTACATACCGTGTATTCTGGGTTTTTCTGGGCAGTAACTCAGAAACTGCACCGAAGCCCAGAAACACAGAAAACAAGGCATGAAGGTTCCAAATTCCAATCCGTGAGGGCCCATACTCCCCACAAACCAAATCTTGGCATCCAAAACAGTCATATTTAAGGAAAAATAGGTCAATGATTCACCAACTTCCAATTCAAGAGGGCCCATAACACCTTCAGAACCAAAATTTGGCATTCATTTAAGCAAGGTACAATACAAATAGTCCTCTATCAAACAGCATAGATTCTATCAAACATCTATCATAACATCATGCATAATCTACACAAAGTCTATCACAACAACATGCAATCTCTAATGCATACTAGATGGCATGGCAAGAATGGATGGAATGTGATTTATAACAAGTGTTTATATGATGCATGAGATGGAATACCCTCATCTCACCGGGTTGTGATAGGAAAAGAACCATAATAACAACAATAATAACAATACAAGTCATGTGAATCACTCTAGGTGAAATCATATCAACTGTAAAATCTCAAAACCAGAAAACTGCAATAAACGAGGTAGTATGGCTTTTCTCTATACACGGGTTAGCTAATCCTGGGCATAACTTATTACCAAGTACCGAATCTATTATATCCCTGGATAAAGGCTCCAAATAGTAAATCAAGAGAAAAGAATCTCTCTGATATCACTTTGTAACGTTCCGGTTCCAGAATCCACCCAGAGGCACCCCGTACCCGGTTGTTCACATGGCCTCAAGCGCATTTCCCCAAATGCTAGAGGCTACCGACTAGCAGCAAGGGCTTTGGGTGTGATAGTGGGGAAACTATGCCCTCATTGGCAGAGTACACAGTGGAAGTAAATAAACATGCAAGAGTGGAAGCAGTAAATAACCAACGATAATAAACAACGGAATGACTAAATCAGCAAAAAATTGGAGCTCATATGTATATATATGAAATGATGCATGATACTTATCTAGGAAAGAATCCAACAAGTCACAATGCTGAAAAATACAATAGTACCAAAACAAGTACAAAATAAAGTAAACAGCATTGCAAGCCAAAGCTTGGTCCCATGCTCTCCTGCTCCAAAGCAATCAAGTACCAGAAGTCGAAGGGAACTTTTGATTGTCTATACCTGCAACAACATAGTCTGTTTGGGCCCAAAAACATGACCCAAATAGGGTGTGAGACTAAATCCCAATAGGCAACCACCCGAAGATCTGTGTCGAACAGTTAGTGAGTATATGGCAGGTAATAGTACAAAAAGCAGTAAATAGTAGAAACAATAGCAGGCAGTAATCAGTAAGTAGTAAATAGGATGATATAAAATAGTGATAAGTCCACAGAACAACAAGTAACGGTGAAGAAATAGCTAACAAAAACAGGAAACCCTCTGGGAAGTACTCGCAGCCATCCCCTCTAGTCTTATCCAAGAAGTACCACAACCCTCAGGGAAGTGCACTCAGCCTAACCCCTCTGGTTTGGTCATACAAAATTATAATACTCTCTGGAGAAGCTCACTCGGTCAATTCCCCTTATAGTCTAGGGTAGTCAGGGACTCTCTGAGGGAGATCATGTAGTCTAACCCTCTTGTCCCCAAGGTCTAGAGACTCTCTGAGGAAGCTCACTTGGTCAATCCTCCTATAGCCTTAGGTATAACACAGACTCTCTGAGGAAGATCACTCAGTCAATTCCTCCTCTAGATTGGGAAGGTTTTAAAGACATTCAAACAAGGTAGAGACTCTCTGAGGAAACTCACTCGGTCTACCCTCTGGTAGTCTATAATAACTAGGAGTCTCTGGGAATATCACTCGGTCTATCCCCTGTAGTCAATAATTTCTATGACTCTCTGAGGAAGCTCACTCGGTCTATCCCCGTATAGTCTATAATATCTAAGACTCTTTGGAAAGCTCACTCGGTCTATCCTCTATAGTCTATAGCACTAGTTTCTCATGGTCTCGTGCCAGTTAGTGCATATTAATGCTATAAAGCCATAGTACACCTATAGAGATACTTGGATAACCAAAGTACACCTATAGAGCTACTTGGCTAAACAGTCTATAGGGCAATAAGCATGTTAACAACATCATTCCATCCTAAGATCACAAGGCATGGAAACTGGTACAATGTCCAAAGGCTAAAGAGACCCAAAGGTTGCAACAAGAGAAAATCATGGGAAAACATCCAAGCACGACAATTATCCACAAACATGATAAATTTACCTTTACACAAGCATGAAAGCAAGGCAGGAATAACCACAAGGGCAAAAAGGTAAACACGCAATACCCCGTTCATGGGTATTGGTGGAATTTGCACATAAAACTCAAAGACATCGAAAGATAAGGCACAAACCACCAACCTCAATCCTAGGAGATCGATATACTTGAACCACAAGGCTTGATTCTCCTCAGGAAGGTGCAGATCTACGAAAACACACAAAACGTTCAACCCATGATAACTTAAGAAAAAGGTGGAATTGGAAATAAAGGCTCTAGGAGAAGGAAGAACTCACCGTTGTGGTTCCAACGCAATCGACGGTGGTTGATTCAGAAAACAGATGGAGGCTCGGGGGCTTGGAGAAGATCTGCGGCCATACGGGTTGCTCTCGGTTGAAGGCGTTGGAGAAGAAGACAGTTTTTTCACTTATTCATGACCCCAGTCCATTTAATGAAAAAAAAATACACGGCATGTGCTTCTTGAGTACATGGTGTGTATTCTACTTTTCTGTACTCCGCTTTAAGCAGCCTCCACTTCACCCCTACACACCGTGTGTGTGGCCTAGACATGGCCATCACACGGCCTGGCGCGGCAAGGGAGTACACAGAGTGTACTCATAATTACACGGTTTGTACTTCAAAAATTTCCAGAAACTATTATTTTCTCAAAAACTCCAAGAAAAAGAAATACATACCTGAAAATGAAGATTCGGGTTCTTACAACAACTACAAACTAAAATACAGGATTAGAGTATTTCATCTTATGGGTTAAAATATGATGAAACCAAAAGTGAATAATCTATCACTCTACATCATAACATATCCTAATCCAAAACCAGATGAATCACATTTCACTACATGTCCAAATTTAGCCTCAGTAATGCTTAGGATCAGAGCTGACAACAACCACTTCTTCAACACTATGGAAACTTCCTCACACTAGTATGTATAGTCAAACGTGAATCCATTCTTGGTAACTATGGTCATTGGAAATTCTAAGTGAGTGATCTCCAAAATGATTCTCCTTTAATTCCCATAAAATCAAATAAAACATCAACTATTGATTACATTACTCAGTTATGACTGATACACAAATACATCAACATACTCGAGATCAACTGATATTCTTGATTGTGAAACCACTATATCCAAAAGTGACACTTCATGTACTTAAAATAAATTTTATGTACCCAAATCATACTAAACCTATTATTCAAGTATCTATCATGTGATTCTTATAAAAATTTTGTTCTCGTGGTATTCTTTTGAATGTGGGATGTATGTGCATGTGAAATTGGAATTGTTTTTTTTTTCAGGGCACTGGTACTGGGGCTACAGAATCTGCTGCTTTTTTTGTAAATCTGGCTTTAGCATCGGTTTTAACCGCCACAAAATAAATGTATTATATTTAGTAGCAGTTTTAACCACCACTAAAATTTTGGTATTTTGATATCTACGGTGGTTAAAACCGCCGCTACATCCAATAATTTAGCGGTGGTTAAAATCATTAATACACAGTTTGCATATTCCTTTATTATTTTGTGGCGGTTATCTTGGTTTTAATAGTGGTTTTCCCAGTAAAAATGATTTTTTTTAATGGAGATTTGAACCACCCCTAAAAAATCATTTTTTTCCCAAAAAACCGCCGCGAAAACCATTAAAATCCACCACTAAATGTCTCCACTATGACAGTTACCATAAACCACTGCTAAATCGAGGAAATCACTGCGTATTGTATGCTGACACACAATTTAGTGGTAGTTTTTTGAAACTGATGTGAAATAGTCATTTTCTTGTAGTGATGGTGTGATGTGCGGCTTGATCTTCATATTATATCAAATTTCATGTAACAGTATGAGCGTGGGGAGTTCTACTATGAGAAACATCATACACAGGGACTAACTTCTTGGACTGGTCATCGTAATTAGGATTTTCGCACCTTGAATTCCATTTTCAAGCCATCATTGATCTACATGGAGGCTTTAGGGAGTTACAGTGTTGGTAGTCCCATGTAATTGAGGTCCTTCTAGTATGAGATATACACTATAGGCATAAGATGTAAGCTGAAAATCCAATTCCATGAGGTTGATGAAAATCCCATGATATGCACCTACTTAAATAAAATGAAATATTCCATTTATTATTTAATTTTTTTATTTTCCATTATTATTATTTGATAACACAAAATAATAATAACGCTTTTACAACTGTTTCAAACAATGAAACCATATAAAATATCATTAGAATATTACATTATGCATCATGATCATCCAATCACTCATGAAACATGTCCTTACATGACAAAGTGTGCGATGCACAATTATGAGTGTCAAAAATAAGGTGTGATAATAATCTCAGTAGTACAGGACTAATGGGACCTTAATATAATTTCAGTAATTATATAAAGTTGGATGCATCAATATAAAAAAGAATATGAAGTATCACCCATAAAGATTTCTTTTTTGGAGATCCTTACCCATTTTTTCTAATCCTTTTATCAAAAGATTAATTATATTTATAAAAAATAATATGAAGTGTCACTCATAAAGATTTATTTTTTAATTTATCCTCATAGAATACCCCATTCAAGAATATTTTATCCAATATCCATAGGAATCAATTGAAAAGGAAAATATATTAAGATACAATAGGTCTAGATTATATATTGATAGAGTAAATAGATTTTCTATTTGAAATATCTCTTCTAATTCAAAATCTTAGTTTGTATCCCCCTGATTCTGCCATGAAATAGATTAAATAGATCCAAAAATGGATTTTTGTTCAAGAATAAAATATGATCTAATAGATTCCATTATTAATATAGTTTTCACTTATTATATATTTGGCATTGATATTTATAAGTAATTTGGTTTAATAAAATTGATATTGTCATCATTTTTTTTATCTTGTTAAACTAATTGAAATTATTAAAGTTTTTCTATTTGGAATCATGTTAGGTATAATTATTATAAATTTGGATGGATTATTCATAACTATATATTTATATTACCTATGTGGTGATTAGTTGTACCTTTGATAAATATAAATATTTTTTACTTTTTTTTAATTCATAGGAGTTCTAATTAAGATTTTTATTTAATGTATAGAATTGTGTCATTGTAATAAGAAAATTTTAACCAAACTTTATAGGACTTGAACCAATGAAATTGATTTTTGGAGGTCCATGTTATACATAATTTAACTAAGATAATTTTGAATTTATACTCTACTATAATATATAATAAATATAATTAAAAAAAAATCTTTTTGAATGAATCCTCACATATACATTACATGCAATAATTAATGCATTAAATGAAAAAATTATGTCCAATTTTAATTTAAATGCACACTATATTATATGGATTACAGAAAAATAAATTTGAAAAAATAGGTTATAGGGATAATATTATTTGAAACTGTGACATTTTTTCTTGAAACAAATGCACTACCAAGCTATGTTGCATCCCTTTTAGGGTCTATATCATTGATTTTATGATTTTAATTCTTTTTTATATAAAATTTTCTTAAATTGAATCATATCTCTTATTATTCACATTTTTTTTTTCATTACATATATGCATAAAATAAAATAAAACAAAAATTATGAAAACTATATGAAACATTTCAAAAAAAATGAATCCTTGGTAGGTAATGTATAATGAAAATAGACTACTTTTTTAATATAAAAAATGGATCTACTAGATCCTTCATTATACATTTAAAATTTAATTATATTTATCATTTCTTTATATTTTAACATCTTATTACTTTGTATTATGATCAAAAGAGTAATACTAAAAGGTATTATTTTTAATGAGGGATCTAAAAACTTATCTTTCCACTACATTAGTACTAAGTAAGTTATGGTTTGTATCTTTTTTGGTTCTGTTAATAGATATCAATCATTTTTTGTTGGATACATTGATGATATTACGTTTTTTAATTTTAGTTGTTGACATAGAATCATTGAGTCAATAAATCGTTCATAAATGGTGGGTTCATGACTAAGTTAAATGTGTTAAAGGTTCCTGAGTCATGGTTATTTTTTTAATATATTAATGTTATTACCAATGTTTGAAAATGTGTTTTTATTCATAAGGAATCTATATTTTTTTCCTATGACTAAAAAGATATATGTCATCATGTCTCTTAGAATTGATAAAAAACTATAACTATACAGTGTTTTTTCATACTATTGATTCAAAGGTACATTAATAATAAATAGAAATAGATAAAATATATGAAAAATGGTTTGTGTAACCCTATGTTTTCAAAATAAAAAAAATGACATCGATATAACATAAAACCATGTGATCTATACAAACAAAAATATATATAATCTACTGATCTCTTTCATACTGAATAAATATATTATATCATTATTATAACATTATATATTATATTATTTTAATTCATATAACCAAATCAAATAGGATTTTTAGGATGGAATAAACAAAGTATGGATAAATCTAAATTGGCCTTTCATAAATCCATGGGATCTTTTCATAGGTGGATGTTGATTCTAATCCAATCAAGAGATTTAATTTATTATAGAAACATGAGTTTAATTTGTTGATTTATTAGTGAATATGGAAACATATTATCTATATTATTTAATAGATTAACCTTAAAACAACAAAGAATCATTTTTATTGCTATAAAATAAGCATGTATTTTATCTTTGTTTCCTTTTCCTTATAATGAGAAATAATATAAAATATATAATACTATAAATTAATTAAAAAAACAGGTTCTTGTAGAATCATAAAAAGGGATTCATTTTCATTTTGGGTGGTACTACATAGTCTAATTGTATAAAGTCAAACATGGAATAATATTATTCAATAATATAATATTGGAGTGTTGTACTTAGAAAAAAATAGGAATTATTTTGAATGTTTTCATTCATTTTGAAAACCCTATTGTAATAATTTTTATATATTTTATCATACAAAAAAACTAATATTTTATTGTATTTTTTTCTCTAAAAAATGAAAAAATTAAATTAATTCATATATTATTTTAGTGTATTTTTTACACTCTTTATTTTTTATGTAATTATAAATTTTCTTATATGGCTTTGTATCTTATTTTAACATATCTTAACTAAATAAAATGAAATTTATTAGTTTTTATTCTATATTTTTATTAGGTTGACCAAAATAGATTCATAAAATATATATCAGTTTAAAACATTCATTTTTATTTGATGGATAGTTTTATCTTTTCTCCCACTATTAGAATTAGAATAATGAAAGTAGAGACGTTTTTTACTCTTCAAATTTTTTGAAAGGTAATTATCCCAGTTTCATATCATATTGTATATGTAAATTTCCATATTATACTATATAATATATAAATATATATATAATCCTTGAAAAATATTTTCATTAATTAATAAGAAATACTTACTCTCTTGGGGATCTAATCATATACCACTACTTCATACCTTTATAGATCATCTTTATTAAATAAGTAAATTCCAAAATATCATTTCATATTTTTTTTATTAATCAATTAGTAATTATGTTCATTATATAGAATGGACCAAAAATAAAAAAAATGATCTTTATGGTGTTTACTTCAATTATGATCAATTATTGATCCCTTTATTCATATAACAAAGTATTATACTATCTATTAATATTTATCAACTCCTATGCAATTTTTTCTACTTAACTACCTACAGAAAATAAAAAACATTGTTTTATATGATCCCATATGTAGTGTAGAGATATTTTCTTTCTAGTGTTTTCTTAAGGATAGGGTTTTATCTTTTATTTTCATTTTTATTTTTATTCTATAGTTAAGATAACCACATGTCAAGATAGATCATGACCATATTATTTAATTATGTGGGTAAAAATGGATTTCATTCAAATGATTGAAAATAATACTCCAAATATTTTGTATATTCCTTGTTACTTATATGGATAAGTGATATATTATTGATTATATAACTTCAATCATAGGGATTAATTTCTTGTCTCATATCTTCATGATAATTTCTTATAGATTCCAAAAAAATTTCTTTGTATTTATCTAACATCCAATACAGTTTTCATTAGATGAAAAATATTTATTCCAAAATCATACATGATATTTTCAACTCATATGGAACCTCTATTCATGTTCATAATGGATAATTATAGAGAATATAGAAAAAATTATCATTTTAAAATTATTAGGGCTACTTTTTTATAAAATATATCTTTCCATCCTTCCTGTAAGGAATTATCTTATGATTCTTAAGAGAAATTTATTTTTTACTGTATAGATACAAATATAAAGAATGGGAAGTCTAATAATTTATTTATTCTCAATGCCCATTTATTTCCAGAAATGGATCACTTAAATATTATTTTATGGATATTTTTTATCCCAACCATTCTTATAAACCCCCATATCATATCTAATCATGATGAGGATTCTTTATAACAAAGTTTTCATGTTATTGATTCTGACATGTTTAGTGATTCTTTTGACATATGCTACCATTTTTATTGGTTATTGGAATAGGATATTAACCTATTATATATATAATCCTCTTATTATTAGTAAATACAATTTGTAACCTTTTATTAATATTAGAATCGAAAATTAAAGCATATGAGGCTGCATTAAATCTGGTTATACATGAAATAATAAATTGTTTGATTTCTAAATTTCACCTTCTAAAAGTATATATTTATTTATTCAATCATTTTTCCTATCTTGGGTGTTCCTTATTATAAGACTAATGAGTTAGAATAGATAAATAAAATAACTAATAAAATCACACCATCTAAGTAATAAGAAAATTTGTCATTTTCTCTTGAAGTTGTTGGAGTCATTTGTAATAAGATATTAGATATAATTGAAAAACATTTATCAATAAAATTTTTCATTTATTTGTGATAGAGGAATAATATGAGGATTCATCCAATTTATATTATAATTACTTTATTTTAAGAAAATAATCGAAAAAAATAATTTTTACATAATGAAATAGCATAAAAACATACATTTTAAAAACTAATATGAACTTACTCTTATTAAATTGATTCATTTTTTAAGAAATAAGAATTAATTTTTTGAATCGATTTCTTTTTTAAAATATAATAAAATAGAAATTTTTTATTTTTATATGAGGGGATGGGATCTATCTTAATTCTTAATTTCTCAAAGTTGAAGACTCAACCCATCCATTCTATAAAAAAATATCTAGATGAAATGATAACTCAAATATTGGTAAGGAAAATAAATATCTTATAGTTTCCCCTAATAAAATTCATATGTGGATATCTCCCTTCAAAGGAAAAAATATTTATTTGATAATATAAATCACTCTCATATAGGTTATGGGTACTAATATTTTATTTTTTGAGATGTGGATGAGTAGATAAAGTTTTATCATTTGAAATTTTATGAATCATTTTGTTTATCTATGGTTTCAATCTATTTATTTCCAGACTCTCTCATCACCTAATTCAATTTGACTAATAAAAAAATATATAAAAAACAACATCTGGTTATAATTATTTATATATGGTATATATTTTCTAATATATATGATAAATATTTTTTCCTAATTATGAATTCATATGGTACATAAATAGAAATAATGGATAAGGAATCAAGAAAAACTCAATTAATTTAAGAAATATGAATAAAAAATTTTGGGATAACTATTTACATACCTTTTATTATTCTAGTGAAAGTTAAAAAAGAAAAATATCCTTAACCCTTTTGTATATCTTTCTTATTAATTATTTTTAATTTCAGTGAGAATAATATTCTATGGATTACCATTTAATATCTATTATTTTATTGATTAATCATTTATATTATAATGGGTAAAGATTCAAATGATTTGGAAATTTCTCATGGGAGGATGATTCCACCTTCTTTTGAATTAGAACATTTGATTTTTTAATCCTTGCCGTAATCATTTCTTAATATTTTAAATGATAATTTGGTATATCTAAAATACATTTATTAACTAAAATGTATCTATTGTTATTCAATTTATTAGTTTTAGATATAGTCAAAGTTACACCGAATAAAAAAATATGTTATCCAAATTCAGTTTAAGTGGTTTTAGTGAAATATAACCTATTTCCCCTTTGGATTTTTTGGAAATATGACTAATTTTTAATAATTTTAATTCTGTTATAAAATAATTAAACACCAATTTTTTTCTTCTAAATGAATATGATACTGAAATTTTTTTCCATGAGCATTATTGGTTTCTAGCATCACTTCTGGATAAATATATTTTATTAGTTAGTCCTTTTATATCCCCAAAATAGTTTTTTTTAAATTACCTCTATAATGTGACATAAAGACTCCTTATTATTAATTATTATTTATTTATTTATGTATTTATTTATGGATATTTAATTTTTCATATTATTATCGAATAAACCTAATAGAAATTAAAAATGAAATAAGTAAGATAAATTCATAAATATATATATATATATATATAATTTTTATACAAAAATATATATATTATAAAAATCCATGTATCAAAATAAAATTGATGACCATCACATTACAAATGTGATTATATAACCTCTCATTTGAGTGGGTTTATAAATTTTCAATTATAATAGAATACAACATAATTCTAAATATATAATTTTAATTTTGAAATTTATTTTTTTTCATCTCATGATGTCACTTTTAAGTAAATATATCCATTTTTTACCATATTTTTTTTAAATATTATTGGGTTGTTATAGATGATTTTTGGGATTTTTTTAAGGTTTCTGGGCATGTACAAGGATGGGGCACAATTATGTCAAATTATGCAGAATTCTCAGTAAAATATGAGACTTGTAGTTGTTTGGGAGAGTGGTGTTACACATGGTTGGTGAATGGTTAGAAAATTTTTGTGACCAACCCATGTAGATATCTCTAATGGACATAAATGGGTGCATGGTTTGTAAACTGTGTGGGAAAACTATGCGATGTAAATTAATTAACCTAAGAATTATTTTTTAAACCCAAAATATCTCCCATTAGTCTCATTATTCCTCTTATATCTGGGTATTTTGAATATAGGGGTTCTTATTGGATATTTTCGAGAACCCAACTCTTCTTAGGATATATTTTTTGGATCTTGGGGAGTTGATTCTAGGAAAGTCGAGGTAATAGCATGTTCTTTGTTATTCTCTATCATTATTCTAGATATTCTATATTTTTCTTGAAAGGAGTAGTATATTGGGGATGTTGTTGTTGGATCTATGAGTCTTGACTTGATCTAATGGGTTTTATTATAGATATATTATGATATATGAAGGAATAGATAGGATAAACCTAGATCTTTGTGCTCTTCTTCAACAATTTTCTTGGTAAGTGGTTTATCTTATCTCTGTTAATTTATGTTTTGTTTAATCTAGGTTTCTTGATATGGTTTTCATAGTTTAGGGATCTACTTTGCTTCTAGGGATCCTTCATTCCTATTTTAATGTGTATTCTAATCATTCTATTTAAATATCAAGTGTTTTAGGTGGGTGCTTTCATGAAAAGACTTTGTTTATACACCTTTCTTTCTTTCTCACTTAAATTGGTATTTCAAAATTATTTAAAGTTATGATTCATAGTTCAAAGAATGATTTATTCTGAATTGGGTAGTTTTATTATTGATGTATGATATACCCTTGAAATTATTTGAATTGTGAAAATAGAAGCCTCCGAGTGTGGGCTATTTTTTAAATTAAAATCCTTAAAATGTGATATATGGAACATGGGAACCAGGGTTACTTGTGAGGGGATATATTGGAACAAGAACACAAGGATTTTTTTGCATATACCTAGCGTAAACTTAATATAAAACTCCACCTAAAATTTTTTATGGCATTGGGTTCAATTGTTAGAATGTCCTCCTATCCCTAGGTCCATGTTCTAGGGATTTTTGTGCACTTATTAATTTGATCAATGTTGTATGCAGATCTTAGAAAACCCTAACCTAACCTACCCTAGGACTAGTTTTCATGTTTCTCCTTTTGGATTGGTTATTTATAAATTATTTGAATATGGTTTTTTTATACATGATTTATAAACTCTTCTATAAATAGTAGATTTCCATGATTTATTCAAAAATGTGTAAAGTTGTATTCCATGCCTTGTCTTTATTTAAATAAGAATAATTGGTTTGTTTTATAAATACCACTTATGTATCACTTGGTGGGATCCTACTAGTCCTATTTTTATCACACCTTGAATATACCTTTGGGTGTGTGTGGCCCTTGCTTTATCCAATGTAGGTAAAGGAAAAACGCTTCATGGTGCTGGAAAGTATCTATGTTAGCAAGGTGTGAGAGTTTTCCAGTGACATGGTGGGTTATTTTCTATTATATCACATGGATATTGGTTTTTATTGGTCATGGATAATTTGGTTTAGCTATTTTGGTTTTGTACTTGTATTTATCTTGTACACTTTTATTTATGTTGTCTGAATTTGTATTGGTATGTTGTATTTCTTTAATATATGATAACTATTTCCTGTTTGGTTTATTATGGTCTAAATCCTTACCAAAGATAATTCTAGATTCCTAGTAACTTTTTTCTAGCCTTTTGGGATTGATAACATCCTTTAGACCTTTCCATGGGTTGTCTTGGGTGTCTAGTTTAGGGATAAACCAGGTTTATTTGTGAAAAATTAGTATTAAAGGATGGTTTATTTGCCCATGGTCTTCATTAATTGGTCTGTTTTAGTATATATGAGATAGGATTTTAAGTACTTAAGGGGTAGGTTGTGAGTGATTTCTTGGACAGTTATCATCATAATGACCCTTAAGTTACTAAGAGATGTTAGGAAGTGTGTCTCTTATGTTGATTTTTGATCAAATGTCATTTTTTCTTATTTTCTCTTGGTTTAAACTAATATTTATCACTTTTATAATAGTCTCTATTCTTTCTTTGATATTATTACACGCACCCATAAGGCTTCGTATAATTCGTCAGAAGTGTTATGTGGATGATGTTAAATGAGGAAACCCTCTAGTCAACCAAAATCTTGTTGAAACGGTAGTACAAGCAGTCCATGCTATGGACCAAGGTGTTGTTCGCACCCTAGATCAAGTTAGGAAAGTGAAGATAGGGACTAGAGGAGATAAATATTGATCCTAATAGTTTCTTCACCAAAAACCACCATCCTTACAAATAACTAATGAAACTCAGGAAGTAGAGGATTGGTTTAATAAGATTGAGAAGATTTTTTACTTCTTTGAAATTTTAGATTCTATCAATGTGAAATGTTCCACCTTTAAGCTCAAAGGCCCTAGCGGAAGATAGTGGGACATAGTGGTTTGGGTAAAATGAAATGAAGATTTTAAGTGGAAATACTTCATGCCCCTATTTCTCTAAATTCTTTTCCATGAATCATTGATGATGGATAAATACATGGAGTTAATCACCATTAAACAAGGTAATATTACTATAATGACTTATAATAACCACTTCTCCAAACTGGTTTGTTTCTCTCCCATGATTTTATTGGGTGATTAGTTGAAGGGTCATAGGTTTTAGATGATCTTGTGACCTGATATTCAATCTCAGTTGTATATGTTGAATCATAGAACCTTTACTAAAGTGGTTGATAGAGCTATAATGGAATAGATTTGTCTGGAAGGATAGTCAGGGTTATTCAGGATTCCTCTTTCACCTAGTGGTAGTTTCAGTGGATCCTATATAAAAAATAGGAAGTGTAATTAGATTCATAAAGTTAGGAGTAGTGGCTGCCATAAATAGACATATACCACACCTTCATAAAAAAAATCGACATTTGACTTGCTACCAGTGTGGAAAGATAGGGAACATGAAACATACTTTCTATGAACCTCCTAAAATCTATAACTCATGTGGATTTTGTGTTAACTTACAGAATTTATATCAGGATTTTTCTACTCTATGTTATGGTACAATATTTTCAACACCTAAAGGGACTACAATATAGTTGAATGCTTTAAAGACTATAGGGTTTCATCCATAGGCTTCTAGAACAAAGTATTTGCACATAGTGGAAGAGTCTTGGGTGGAATTTTATGTTCTCCTTGTAAATATGATAGGTTCTATCTTTATTTCCTCATATTTATCAACTACTTCATTTGATATTGGTGCCTCTCATTCCTTTATTTAGACCTGATTTGTGAATCTTTTAAAACTTCCAAAAGAACTCATGTTGTTTTTTATGGATTTGATGAAAAATCTTAGAAATAAGGAGAAATGTTTTTAATGTCCCTCATGTTATTTTTTGATATCAGGAGTCGATTTATTTTTGTAATTTTATGGTTCTCAACTTGGATCTTATAGATCATATCCTAGGGATGGACAAGTTAGTTTTCCATAAATTAGAGATTGATTACTATCATTAGTGGGTGTTCTTCACTGACTCTTATGAGAACTCTTGGATGTTTTAGGGATAATGTAATTTGAGATCTAGTCGAGAATACCTCATTTTATAGAACTTGTGAAGTTGATTTCCTCTTCCACAGTTGAACTTGGTGATGAACCTATGATTTTTTATCTTCCTTTAGTGGTTAAATAATTTTATAATGTATTATATATGATTTATCTAGTATGTATATAGAGAGGTAAGTGGGTTTCTCAATCAATTTGGTGTTAGGAGCTCATCCTATATCCATTAATTTATAAAGTGTGAATTTGGTGAAATTAAAGGAAATGAAACTTCAATTGGATGATTTAAAAGTTAAAGGCTTCATTCATCCAAGTGTATCACTATAGGTAGCCCATGTTCATTTCTCCAAAAAAAATGATGAGACTTTATATTTTTGTGCTGATTATCAGAAACTTAATAAGGAAATGATAAATAATAAGTTTCATTTTCCTTATATTTATGACTTGTTTGATCAATTAAAGGGGAAAATTGGTTATTAAAAATTTAACTTCAGTATGGATACCATCAACTTAGAGTTAAGTAGTCTGATATTTCAAAGACTTCCTTTAGGAGATGGTGTGTACATTTTGAATATCTTCTGATGACGTTTGGTTTAACTATGCTCCACCTATTTTCATATCCCTAATGAATCATATTTTTCACTAGTACATTGATTCCTTTGTCATGGTATTAATGGAATATATTATAGTTTAGTAGAAAACTAAAGAATAGTATGAGCATCTCCTAGACATCATTATATGAATCTTGATTGATTACCACATATATTATATGTTATCAAAATATCATTTATGGATTCAATAAGTTAAGATTTTAGGTCATGTGGTCTTGTAACATAGAATCTTAGTTGATATTGATAAGGTGAAAGTTTTCATGTCATGGAAAGAGCCTTAGAATGTCTTTTAGATTCTAAATTTCTTGGGTTTAGTGGGATAATTTCAATGGTTTATAAAGGAATTCTCAAATATTGAATATCTATTAAAAAATATTACCAGGATAGGGGTAAAATTAATATGGAATTATAAGTGTTAGAATTCCTTTTATAAATTGAAGTAATGCCTAACATTAGCAAGAATTTTTATTTTACTAGAAAAAGTAAAGGGTTATTTGGATGATTTAGGTTATGGTATGGGTTGTTTTCTTATGCAAGAAGATTATAAAGTGGAATATAGATCTCTTTGGCTTCGACCGCATGAAAAGAATTATCCCACCCATAATTTAGAACTTTTATTAGTTATGAATGCTCTCAATAGTTGGTGGAATTTTTTCTTTGGGTAAAGTTTCACTTTATATTCCAACTGTAAGAATTTAAGTTACATCCTTTATCATAAATACCTAAACCTTAAGAAAATTTAATGGGTGGAGTATCTTTAGTCTATAAACATTGTCATTTCCTATACCCCAGGGAAGGTTAATGTTATTACAGAAACTCTAAGTAGAAATTTTTCCTCTCAAGCAGATATGGAATCGAAATATTAATGTAATCTTATGGAACTCTTTGCTTGGATACACCAGGATGTGATGCAGGAAGAGATTGGTATTATTTTGGATAGTTCTTCATTGACATAATCTCTTCTAATGTTTATTTTTCAATATAAACAGTGGGTTAAAGATTTCCAAAGCATCAAGAAATATTTATATGTTAGGGACACCATTATCAAATTTTCTTACTCCTAGAAAGGTATTATTTATTTCAGAAATTGTTTTTTCATTTATTTATCTAGGGGAATGGCTGTGAAGGAAAGTTTTTATTATTCTTAGTGGGTTGTTCATTACTGGGATACCATGTAAACCCCAAGGTAATAATTTCTTATGGGTGGTGATTTATTGACAAACCAAGTTCTCTCATTTCATTTTGATTCAAGATACTACTAAAGTTGAGGATTTCATACAGCTATACATTTAGGAGATCATGAGGCTGGATGGGGTTTCATCTATTATTATTTTGGATAGGTATCCTCAGTTTACCTAACAGTTTTAGAAAGTCCTATAAGAGTAAATGGGTTCTCAAGTTAAGTTGATCATGGATTATCATCCTCATACTGACAGACAGATGGATAAAGCTATTCAAAATTTAGAGGATATGATTCGATCTTGTGTTATATAACTTATAGGCTCTTGGGATAGATATTTGGAACTAGTTTAGTTCACTTATTACAATAGTTACTATTCCTCCATCATAATGGATCCCTTTGAGGATTTATATAGTTGGTTGTGTAAGTATCCCCTTTATTAGTTTGAGGTGTGTGAGGTTTCTCTTGTGGGGCCAAGAATAGTTTTGCATACTTCGGTGAAAATTCAAGTTATTTTTCAATGGTTGAAAACAACTCAAATTTTTCATAAATATTATGCGAATCATTGACTCTATTGACCATGTCATAGGGTGGTGAAAAATCTACCATTAATTTTTATAGAGGAAAAAAATGGCTAACTAGGTTCATCTCACTTGGGGAGCCTTTCAGTCGATCAACCATAATTCTTAATTCACTTTTCATGTTTTTTTTATTTTTTATGAAAATAAAAATAAATGGGTGTTTGAAAAATGTATATTGAAAATATAAACTAAATAAATATACAAAATAAAAATATAATTAAGTTATAAAGAAATGTCTTGGTCCTTAGGGTTTGGTTACACGAGTTCCTTTAGTATTCATTTATAATTGTTTAAATTTAATTTGATAATTCATTTATGAAATATCATCCATGAATTACTATTGATTAATTTATTGAGTGTGAAATTTAGTATGTATATGATATATCTTTAGAACTAAAAATATCACCTCCTCTAATTTCTATGTAAGATAAACACCTCGATCGAGAGTATAATATCTTAATAGACTCGACTCCATCATATGTCATTTCATCCCTTCAGGAACCCTCAACTTTATCATATAAAGATTTTACCCAAGATAAGGGAGGAAAATATTATAAATTTAACAATAGAAATGAGTTTAAAATTCATGTTATGGTGGATTATTTTCACACCCATACACTTCTCCCTCATTCACCGCAAATTAAATTAAAACATTTAAGAATTTAAAGTATAAGAATTTGAGAACACCATAAAATCTCCCCCAAAGAAAAGACTTAGGTCAGTCACTTTTCATCATGAGTGTTAGAGATAATAGTGAAAATAGTGAATATAGAAAGAGAGAGAGAGATATTGGAAGAAGGATACACTTTAATATAAATATGTTCTACATGGGAAGGAAACAAAAACAAAATTAAAATATAAAACCTAAAAATTAGTGGCCCTTTTTTTTAGTGTAGTGGACAATTCCCTGAATTCATTAATATTCTTCTCACCCCCTGGACATATATTTATAGGCCTCAATATCACCTCAAGAGACATTAAATGTATCAATAATGGGTCTTAATATCCCTGGGTCATAATGGGGCGATAAAAGGTGTTTTATGCATTAAATTTATCAAAGTTGGTAATTTTACATCCCATCAAAGTGTTCCACATTGTGAGTAGTGATTTCACAACAAGAATATTCATGGCCGAACATTTCATGGCATGTTTCACACTTTGAAATGTTTTTTCCTTTTTTTGGTATGTTATAAAATGATAATATGTGTCACTCCATGACACATTTATCTTTTTTCAAAAAAACATTTTTATCCCATCTTTCTTCTACCACATTTTTCTGAAGAATTTCACATTGTGAATAGGTATTCATGATGTGAATTTTTGTTTTCTAGCAAGTTTCGATCCATTTTGGCTTGATTATTCAAATCTGAGCTCTGAGATTAGTCCATGACTCATCCTTTATCATCGGTCATCATTTTCATCATGAATTCATATAACTTTTATCTATTTTTAAATAAGTCATTATATCATATAATGAATAAATAAAAATTAAATACTTCTAAAATTAATCATTAAAATTGTAAAAAATATATTAAAATAAGCATGAAAAATGTTGTTCTTTCAATTCCCCCACACTTAGAAATTTATTATCCTCAAGCATGTAATATCAAAAATGTTATAAATTTATTTCAATATAGCAATATTTAAATATAAAAATAAATAAAACCAAATGTTTTTCAATGGAAAATAAACTTTCAAATATTATACTAAATAATTCCTCCAACTCCTCACTTTTCAAAGAAATAAATTCAATCTTGTATTTTAATTTTTCCTCTTTTTAAAAAACAATTTTATTCCATCCTTTAAATTTTATTTATTAATTCATCTTTAATATTCATGCCACTTTCAATTTACCTCACATTTAATTATTTTTAGTCATCACTAAAGGTAATAAGTGTAATAGAGTTGTGCTCATACCTCAATTACATGTCACATACCTTAATCATGAGTACTTTTCATCAAGGTTCAAACGTCTCTGAGGCTTAAGTTAGGTGGGTGATAAATAAAAATAAGGATAAAAAATAAGGTTGGTATCTAAATAATATTTCATGATATAAAAATATAGCTCAAATAAAATACTCATGTATTGATGAATATGTCATCTCCCCATTCCCCAAAGCTCAAAGTAGGCACATGATATGAGTAAGCATAATGAATGGATTTCCCTAACTTACTTTTTTACTCCATTTTTTTCATTTTTTTTCAAAAGTTATACATAATAAAAATATCTCATAAACACATATTATAAAAAGATCATTGGTATAGAAATGGTTATTTTTTATCCTCCCAAGGCACAACCCATTTTTTTATTTTTTTTATTTTTTTATTTTTTTGGGAAAGATAGGTTAATAATAAATTACAATGTATGATAACATATCCTCTCAAAATCATAATAAAAACCCTCAATAAAATATCCTCAGAAAAGTACACCCCCTTATACCATGGATAACTTGTTCCCCCACACTTAGTATATTGAATATCATGCAACATACTATGAGTAGGGTAGGAAATGATATAATAGTCTTGAAACAAATCAATTTTACTATCAAGTTAATTAATGGATTATAGGGGAAAATTAAGATTGATTCTAAGGTGGTTCTAAGGATAAAGGGATAAAAAATAAAATACCTCAATCATATTAAAAGTGACTATGTTCAATCATAGCTTCAATTAGATTCCAATAAAGTTATAGAAGAAACATATGCCTGAGTCTCTCAAGAAAAATACTATAGAAAGAATGGAAAGATTGGTTTAGAAATTATCTCATTAATGAGAACATATGGTTTTGGAAAAATTACTCATGGAATGACACAAAAATAATAAACCAATCCATAAAAATTTCAAAAATTCAAAACATGTAAAATCTGAAAATAATTTTATCTACACAAATTAGCTCATTTCCAAAAAAATGATTTGTAAAATTTATACCCTAATACTTAACTTTAATCATTAAATTCCCATTTTAAACATCTAATCATGTCAACAATGAAATATAAAATAATTCATAATAATTATTCTAATAAAATCATGTCTCCTAGATCGATAATAGAGTTCAAGAGTTAAAAGTGGGGCCTATAATATTGTTTTAAAAAATTAAACAAATTTAAAATTATAGGTGTAAAATAAGATAAGGAATTGAAACTAATACTCCCCTTGAAATGATGCTTCAAGTTGGGTTTCCATGGTTTGCTGTATAATCTTTATTCTACATCATTTAACGATTTGAATTCTACTTTCCTGATGTGAATTACATTTTCATAGTATGAAATATATTTTTATAGTGTGAATTCTATACATCTTATTGATGTTTCCTTGTTCCATGTTGATGGACCTTTAACATAAAATTATTTATTAAATCATAAGTACCATCTCAAAGTAAGCTCAAAATGATAGAGGAAAATAGGGTTTCATCCTTATATAATCCTTAAATAAATTGAAAACTAAATTCATATAAAGAAAATAAAAAATGATAAATCTTGATTTGATATCCCAAGTCGCCTCTAGATTATTAATTCCTTAAAAAGGATAGTATCAGTTATTATATAAAATCTAATAGTGGGAGGAATTTTGTTGATTTAAGACATTTCATCTTTTTCCTTCTTACCTACATTCCTTTTTCTTTATTTTAGAGGACTCCATTGATATAGTAAACCAAACTCATCCACTTTATAATGATATATAGATTGCAATAGGGGTTAAATTAAGTATGAGTACTTCTCTTTATTGTTTTCTACTTATAAAACCGATTATTAAATATCAAGTGGTTTCTCCAAATATTTTTCATCAATAGAGTATTAAAAGGGAAAGTTATAATGTAATTTTATTTAAAAAAATAAATAAATAATATTTTATAGTAAAATATTCTCTTTTAATTTTGGAAGCTTTTTCAGTGTTTCTTTAGGATGAGATTTTGGATCTCTTCATATACTCCCTCCATTAAGTGTTCAATGGTTTTGGGGAGCTCCATTTTTTCCTTAATAGGTGTATCTTATTTTTAATCATCTTACTCCAAGGAAAAATAAGAGTTTTCCGATTCTAAACAATTAAAAAATTGTAGAGTGATACTCAATTAATTTTTAACAAAATCAAATGAAATTGAGTTCAATATAGGATTATATTTTCATAACAAAACCCAATGGGACTTGAGTTTTGACTACCTCATTCCCACCTCCAATATTATAGGGTCTAGAGTCTAGTTCCAAGTAGGCATAACACACAAATTTTAGGTATTTTCCTATGGTACTTCTATGCATGCACCCAAAAATATCTCCATGAAATAGTATAGAGATTGCAAAAACTTAAAAAAAAATGCATGCATACTTCTATCCCACTACTAGAATACAAAAGAAGTACATAAAATGTAAAAAATATAGGCCCACCAAAATAAAACTACAAAATCATCTAACCAGCTATAATGGAGGGGCACTTTAAAATGAAACCATCGATAAGCTTCTAATCCCAACTCTATAAAACACCTCATTCAATATAGCTCACTGGACACCGCCTACTATAGGTCCTCCTAAGAATATATTGAAAGGACTTTGGTATACACAAGACATAGAATGTGTGTGAAAATCCCATGTAGGGGTGATTATAAAAATACTCATTATTCAACCCAAAAACCCAAAAGAAAAGGGAGAAACTGAATGGCAACATTCTGCATGACTCAACTGTAATGACCGAAACCTTCATTAATGAAAATTCCTATTGATCTAATTAAATTTAGTATTATGGTTATATAAAATGAGAACTTCATTGGTTTTATGTTTCAGGATTTTAAAATACCGTTATGAATTATGACTGTTGCTGATATAGTCGTTGAACAGTGACCACATGATTAGTATAAATATAGGGCTTTAACAAATCCAATTTACTCAGACAAAGGAAGTGATGGCCTCATCCAGTAGACTAGCCCTGTAAGAATCCCATTTTTCAGATCTCAAAAAGTATATGGCGTCACTGGGATTCGCTCTTGACCAAGCCCAAGCTAAGCTTGAACACCTTAATCTTGAGTGGAACCGACTACGGGAGAAGTGGAAGTTAATAGAGATTATCACATGAGCGATGTTATTCAAGCCACCCCAAGAGTCTGTCACTATCACACACCTTACCCTTCGATCTTATGTGGGTGTTATAAGGGTTTATGTAACCAGACCCTAGCACTATGACAATTTAAATTATTTTTGTATAAATAATGTGCATTCATTTTATTATTGTTACTTTGTAAATAGCTTTTTTAAAGCACAAATAGTATTTTTAGTTAATATTCAACTAAGAAATATATTTTGATGAATTAATGGATTTTTGAATTAAATAATATTTTAATAAAATATTATTATTAAATTAGTTTTTATTAAATATAAATGATCATATAATTTTATGAATGCAATTGTAATTTTTATTAAGGTTTGAAAACTGTTTTTGTCAAAACCCATGAATTTTTTTGTAAATGTTTGTTTTTATTTTAAAAGTAAAAATTTACATATTTATAATATTATTTAGATAAAATGAATATTATTTTTGGAATCAGGATGTCGAAATTATCCAGCGGTGAATTTTCCATAATTTTCTGAGACAGTCAAAATTGTGGGTAAAAATTAAATACCGTTTAAATATATGTGTTTTATGACATCATAATGACCCAATAGTGAGGTAATAAAATACTATAAACATTATTTTCGGAAAATATATGTTTTATAATTAAAATTATGTGATTTTATATTTGTTTTATTTATTTTACAAATCTTTTGTGGACCCTCCAAGACTTATAAAACATTTTTTCTTTTTAAATTGTTTTCCTTGAGAGTGTGACTCACCTCCACATAATCAACCCTATTATTTTAATAAGTTTGTACATTGTACTTATAAAATATTTTTTTACACTCCCCTTTTGAAAAAACCATGGGAAAAACCACGGTCTGGTTTGTGGTATTGATTAGTTTAATGTGAGGTGTCCCAAACCTAAATAATAAAGAATTCCCTCTCTTTTCCTATATAAACCCACCCAAGCTCCCACTTCCTCTTCACTCAAAGCCTTTGGAGTTCTACCAAACCCTGACCTACTCTCTCTATAATCCTCCCAAGGTTACCCAAGATCCCAATAAGCCCCTATCAAGCCTCTCTCAAGCCTTTGGGATCTCACTTCCAAGTAAAGGATTTATTCCTTTTTCATTTTTGTCTAATTTTCTTTAAGTTGTTATGCCATTTTTTCAACTAAAAATGTTGGGGTATGATTTCTCAACACCCCCATAATGTTCTATTTATTTATTTATGATGTTATACTCATTTCTCTCTCATTAAAGCCTCCCATGTACACCTGTTACCATGCCAAAATTCTGTGAGGGATTTCTCTCTCCTCTTTTACATCCAAGTAATTATTTTGTATTATGAATTTAAATTCCATTATGTTTGTTGGTACATGTATCCATATGACCCCCTTACTATAAATTGCATGTACATATGATGATACAGCATTTTCTATCTCATCACCTATTTTCATGAATCCTTATGTCATGCTGTTATGATGCCGGAATTGCACCACGTTTTTTCAAGCCAAGATCATTGTGTAGTGAATACCATATCCATGTCTCTATCAAGGGTATTCACCTTTAGGCACATATACCTATTAAATGGTACTTTAATTTATTTATTCCACGTTACTTAATCATGTAATAACTTATGATTTTGATTTATTCCATGTTATATGATCCATGTGGCACACTTATGCATGAAATGAAATGTTTAAGAAGGGTGTTCCCTGATAGCGCTCCAATGCATTGGGTAAAGTATAGTATCATGATACGTCATTTGAAATGGGTGTTGAATAATTCTAATTCAAGTGAAATTAGTCTTTAATCATGATTCATGTTCAATGATGGTTTACTCATGCTCGATGTTGGCTCATGCTAATTCCATGTTAAGTGTTGTTGTCACACCTCCATGTTATGATTATCATGATTTATCGTGCCTTTCTGTTCATGTTTCTCTTGTTCTATATTGATATTCCTATTGTCTAACATGTATTATATTCCTCATGTTATTCCATGTTTATTCCCTTACTAGTATTTATATCTCACCCTTTTCTTATGCATGTCCTCAGGTTATCTCATGCAATACTAAGTATGAGGGAATGTAGTGGTCATGTAAAGAAAGTTTTCAATAAAGATGTTGTGTGTTTTATGTTCTAAGCTATTATGTAATCTTCCTAAGCCATAAATACACTAGACCTATCAATATTATATAATGTATCAAGTGAATATTTTATGTAATAAATCAGGTTTAAGTGTGTAATAAAAAGCAGGGTTGTTATAGTTGGTATTAGAGGATAGGTTTAGTTATTTTTGGGATTAGGATTAGAAAACCCCAGTGAAGACTTAGAGAAAATAATAAGTATAATAAAAAAATCCCTAAGTATTGGTGAGTATTTATTAAGTTTTTTATCAAGAAAATACATCCATGTATGGATACGAGCAGGTAGAGGTGGCTCTGGCACAGATGAATCCTAGGGGTAAATCCTGAAAACACCGCTTTAAGATAGACTCAAATGGGAACTGGTGCACGACAAAGGGATTTGTTGCAATCTTGGTTATGACACTCCTATGGGATATTCTTTGTTAAATTCATAATCTTATTATGAACTCTTATTAAAGGAATTAAAAAAAATTCTCCTACAAATATGTGTTAGAAAGTAGATCATGGATAACATAGATTGAAGCCTATGGATTCATAAGTTAAGGAAATAAAAGTTATTTATAAGTCATCATTTTTGTCCTTGTATTACCCTTTATGTGTTACCCTTAACTTTCCTTTTATTCCAACCAATGGCCGGTAATAGGGGGACTCAGGCTAACAACTGATGTGAAGATCAATGTGATGACTGTGCAAATGAGATGCCCAATCCGATGGGAGCGGGAATCATAAACTTTTTCACACTTCTCTCTCAGTTAACTCAAGATTTGAATATAAACATGGGTCAACAGGAACATTCAACCCCCCCCCAATAAAGAATAATTTGTTATCGATAGATTCATGAGACAAAGGCCTCCTACTTTTAATGGATCGTATGATCCCTCAATCGTCGAACAATGGATCAACTCCATTGAAAAGATCTTCTCCATCCTTCAATGTTCCAAACATGAGAAGGTTCTTCTAGCTTCTTATCATATGGAAGGTGAAGCCGAACAATGGTGGACGTTGATCAAAAATACGAAGCCTAAGGAAGAGATCAAGGCGTTGGAATGGAAGGATTTCCTGAAGATGTTTTTCGATATATATTTTCCACCCACCCTCCGACTTAAGATGGAAAGGTATTTCCTTTCCCTCAAGAAAAAAGACTACTAATCTATCAGAGCATGTGAGGAAAACTTCACAAGGCTTGCATGATACGCCTCTGACTTTTTCGTTACCCCCTAATGAAAGGTTGACCGCTTCTTTGGTAGGCTGAAACCTAGCCTATGGAAAGTGCTGGCAATCAATAACTTCGACAGCTATGAGTAAATTTTCTGATGTGCCCTCAAGGTCAAAATGGAGAACGGAGAATCTCTGGGTTATAATAGGGATAAGAAGCACAAGGTGGACTTCAATGCTGGCAGTTCGATGGATAAATCCAACGGTGCTAAGAAGATCCATCACCCCACTAGCCAAAGGTTCGGAAAGAATCACCTCATAAATTATTTTAAGAGGACGATGAAATGATTTAGGTGTGGAAGAGAAGGGCACCTAGTTGTTAACTTCCAACAAGAAAAACCTGCGGTTGCAACAGAGGAGAGGAACGCTCCGTTCGAACCTCAACGTATTGTTCATTACTACAACTGCAAATAACTAGGGCATCTTGCAAATCAGTTCCCTAAGACAAGGAATTTAGGAGGCAACCAACAACCTCTAAGGAACCAAGGGAGAGATTTTTCCATCACTACTGCCTAAGTGAACCCCAACAACGAAGTGGTGATAGGTACACCAGTTATTCATTAAAGAATAGGGAATATACTTTTTGATTCTAGTTCTACGCATTCTTTTATATCCCAAAAGTTTAGTAGAACAATCCTAGCACTACCAAAAATCATGGAAATAAATATATCAGTGAGTGCGGAAAATGGGGAAATCATCTCATCCCATGAATATAACTCCTCCCCTGTCATAATCTGTGGATTTAATTTCCCAACGAACCTCGTCATACTCCCTCTAGTGGAATTTGATGCAATTCTTGGCATGGATTGACTTTCCTTATATAGATCCAACATAAATTGTTGTGAGAGGGAAATCACTCTCTATGTGGAGAATCGACCCCCGATTCTATACAAGTGAAAGGAGGAAGATGAATCTTATTTATCTCCATCATCTCAAGCATGGATATTATTGCCCAATGAGCATGCATATTTGGCTCAAATGATTGATTCTAAGGAGGCAACCATCCTTGAAGACATGCCTATTGTGAGGGAATTTGATGAAGTGTTTCCTGAGGAATTTCCTGGTCTTCCTCCTATAAGGGATATTGAATTATCAATTGATCTTATACATGGGGAATTTCCAATATCCAAGACTCTGTATAGAATGGCTGTTGTGGAGCTTGAGGAGATAAAGAAAAAACTACAGGAGAATATGGATAAAGGGTTTATATGCCCAAGTGCTTCACCATGGGGTGCACCAGTCCTCTTCATCAAGAATAAGGATGGATCAATGCGCCTTTGCATCAATTATCATGATCTTAACAAAATCATGATAAAGAAAATGTATCCTCTCCCATGAATTGATAACTTGTTTGATCAATTGCATGGAGCACAATACTTCTCTAAGGTGGATTTGTGGTCAGGATATTATCAAGTAAGGGTGAAGAAGGAGGATATCCCCAAGACTGCTTTTCGTACAAGATACAGGCACTATGAATTCATAGTAATGCCTTTCATACTCACTAAAGCTCTAGAAATATTCATGGACTTGATGAATAGAGTATTTAGGGATTACCTAGACAAATTTTTGGTAGTCTTTATAAATAATATTCTGATATGCTCCAAAACCAAGGAGGATCATGAGGAGCATCTAAGAATTGTACTAGAGACCTAGAAGAAGGAAAATCTCTATGAAAATTATAGTAAGTATGAGTTCTAGTTGAAGGAGGTCCTATTATTGGGACATATCATCACAAGAAATGGGATATCTTTGGATCCCTCCAAAATAGATGAAATTGAGGGATGGCTGAGTCCAATATTGTTAATGGATATCCGTAGATTCTTGTGGTTATCTGGATATTTATCGACGATTTGTGAGAAATTTCTCACGATTGTCCAACCCTCTTACCAAGCTAACTCAGAAGGGAGTAAAGTTTTCTTGGAGTGATGAATGTGAAGAAAGCTTCAAGGAGTTAAAAAGGAGGCTTATCACTGCACCCGTGCTCACTTTATATATAAGTGGATAACATTTTGTGGTATTTAGTGATGCTTTGAAGAAGGTCCAGGGCTGTGTGCTGATGAAAAATGACAAAGTAATTGCCTATGATTCAAGGAAATTGAAATTTCATGAGTATAATTATCCACCACATGATTTGGAGTTGGTTTTGGTGATATTCTCTTTAAAAAATTGGTGGAATTATCTCATTGGGGAGAAGTGTGAAATATATACGGACCACAAAAGCCTCAAGTATATATTCACACAGAATGAGTTGAACATGCACCAATAAAGATGGTTAGAGATGATCAAAGACTATGAGTGTTCAATCCATTACCACCCTGGGAAATCAAACAAGGTGGAAGATGCTCTAAGTAGAAAGGACCCAACAATTCTATCATTGATGAGAATTGAGAAGGACCCAATATTCTAATATTTGATGAATATGGACATGGGAATCCTAAAGAAGGGAACATCATCAATCCTTTCAGAAATGATTTATCAACCGTATATTTTGAAAATGTTAAAGGATACTCAAAAGGATGATGTGGGAATTCAGAAGAGAGTGGAAGCTATCAGAAAAGGTAAATCCTCGGAGTTCAATGTTAATGAAGAAGGATTTGTGAGATTTAGGAAAAGACTATGTGTTTTATCAAGTCTGGAGCTGGAGAAGTAACTTTTGGATGATGCGCATAGTTCAAATTTCTCTATTCACCCAGGAAACACAAAGATTTATCAAGATCTTTGAGAGAATTATTAGTGGAATAATATGAATAAGGAGATCGCTGAGTATACATAAAAGTTCCTGGTGTGTCATCAAGTGAAGGCAGAGATGAAGAAGTCTAAGGGGATGATGCAACCATTACCCATAACAGCATGGAAATGAGAGGACATCACCATGGACTTTGTCACTGGACTTCTGAAGACATCCAAAGGCAACAATGAAATCTAGGTTGTTGTAGATTGTTTTACAAATACTTAAAACTTTATTTCAATTGATGTTAATTTCTCATTGGATCAGCTATCATGGATATATATCAGGGAAGTGGTAAGGATGCATGAAGTACCACTATCTATTGTATCTGATCGAGATCCAAGATTCACCTCTATGTTTTGGAAGAGTATTCAACTTACTCTAGATACTGAGCTGATCTTTAGTATGGCTTATCATCCTCAAACAGATGGCCAATACGAACGGACTATCCAAACACTTGATGACATGTTGAGAGCATATTCTATGGAATTAAAAGGAGGGTGGGACCAACATCTTCCACTGGTTGAATTCTCCTACAATAATAGTTTCCACTTGAGCATCCAAATGGCACCTTATGAAGCCCTATATGGGAAGAGTTGTAGAACATCGGTATGTTGGGATGAAGTTGGTGAGCGTAAGCTGCTAGGACCAGAAATGGTCGAAGAAATGGTGGAGAAGGTGAAAACCATTCAGCATCATATCAAGGTAGCCTAGAGTCGACAGAAGAGTTATGCAGATAACCATCGACGAGACCTTGAGTTTAAAGTTGGATACATGGTATTTCTATGAATATCTTCATGGAATAAGGTCATGAGGTTTGGGAAGAAAGGAGAGTTAAGTCCTAGGTGGGTTAGGCCCTTCTAGATTTTTGATCGTGTGGGGGTTGCGGCCTATCAACTAGCACTTCCACCTACCATGGCCAAAGTACATGATGTCTTTCATGTATCCATCTTAATTAATTACATACCAGAACCTTCATATGTACTCTCTTCAGAGGTAGTGCAGCTAGAGGATTATCTTTATTACGAGGAGAAACCGGTGAAGATCTTAGATCATAGAGAAAAAGTTCTATGAAATAATAAAATTCCCCTCATCAAGTTGTTGTGGAAAAACCACAAGTTTGAAGAAGTAACATGGAAATCGGAGGAATTGATGAAGCAAAGTCACCCACATTTGTTTTAGAGTGGGAAAAGGAAATTTTGAGGGCAAAATTTCTTAAGGGGGGAATATTGTAACGAACCAAACTTTCATTAATGAAAATTCCTCTTGATCTAATTAAATGTCTTATTATGGTTATATAAAATGAGAACATCATTGGTTTTATGTTTCTATATTTTAAAATACCATTATGAATTGTGATCATTTCTAATATAGTTGTTGAACAGTGATCACATGATTAGTATAAATATAGGCCTTTAACAAATCCAATTTACTCAGAAAAAGGAAGCGATGGCCTCATCCAGTAGAATTTCCCCGTATGAAGCCCATTTTTTAGAGCTCAATAAGGAGTTGGTTTCATTGGGCTTCACTCTTTACCAAGCCCAAACTGATCTTGAACACCTTAAGCTTAAGTGGAACCGACTACGGGAGAAGTGAAAGTTAATAGATATTACCACCCGAGTGAAGTTATCTGAGCCACCCCAAGAGTCTATCACCATCGCACACCTTACCCTTCGGTCTTATGTGGGTGTTATAAGGGGTTATTTAATAAGACCCTATCACTATGACAATGTACATTATTTTTGTATAAAGAATGTGCATTCATTTAATTATTGTTTGTAAATAGTTTTTTTAAAGCACGAATAGTATTTTTAGTTAATATTCAACTAAGAAATATATTTTGATGAATTAATAGATTTTTAAATTAAATAATATTTTAATAAAATATTATTATTAAATTAATTTTTATTAAATATGATTTATCATAAAATTTTATGAATGCAATTGTAATTTTTATTATGGTTTGAAAACTGTTTTTGTCAAAACCCATGAATTTTTTATAAATGTTGGTTTTTGTTTGAAAAGTAAAAAATTCAAACATTTATAAAATTATTTAGATAAAATGAATATTATTTTTGGAATCAGTATTTCAAAATTATCCAACGGTGTATTTTTCATAATTTTTTGAGATAGTCGAATTTTTGGGTCAAAATTAAATATTGTTTAAATATATAATGAGTTTTATGAAATCATAATGACCCAATAGTAAGGTAATAAAATACTATAAACATTATGTTCGGCCAATATATGTTTTAGTATTAAAATAATGTGATTTTAGATTTTTATTTATTTATTTTACAAAGCTTTTATGGACCCTCCAAGACTTATAAAACATTTTTTCTTTTTAAATTGTTTTCCTTGACAGTGTGACTCACCTCCACATAAGAAACCCTATTATTTTAAGAAGTTTGGACATTTTACTTATAAAATATTGTTTTCCACTCCCCTTTGTAAAACAATATGGTCAAAACCATGGGCTGGTTTGTGGTATTTATTAGTTTAATGTGAGGTGTCCCAAATCAAAATAATTATGAATTCCATCTCCTTTCCTATATAAACCCACCCAAGCACCCACTTCCTCTTCACTCAAAGCCTTTGGAGTTTGACCAACCCCTGACCTCCTCTCTCTAAAATCATCCCAAGGTTTCCCAAGATCCAAATAAGCCTCTCTCAAGCCTCTCCCAAGCCTTTGGGATCACACTTCCAAGTAAGGGATTTCTTCATTTCTCATTTTTGTCTAATTTTATTTAAGTTGTTATGACCTTTTGTTTTCAATTAAAAATATTGGGGTATAATTTCTCCCATCCCCCATACTTTACTATTTATGTTTGGATGATGGGATACTCCTTTATCTCTCATTAAATCCTCCCATGTACACTCGTTACCATGCCAAAATTTTGTGATGGGTTTCTCTCTCCTCGTTTACATCTAAGTAATTCTTTTGTATTATGAATTTAAATTCCATTACGTTTTTTGGGAAAGTATACATATGACCCCATTACTGTCCATTTCATGTAAATATTATGAGACACCCTTTTCTATTTTATCAAATATTTTCATGAATCTTTATGTCACGCTGTTATGCTGCCTAAATTGCACCGTGTTTTTTCAAGCCAAGATCATTGTGTAGTGAATACCATACCCATGTCTCTATCAAGGGTATTCACCTTTATGCACATATACCTATTGAATGGTACTTTCATTTATTTATTCCACATTAATTAATAATGTAATAACTTATGATGTTGATTGATTCCATGTTATATGATTCATGTGTCACACTTATGCATGAAATGAAAAGTTTAAGAAGGGTGTGCCCTGATAGTGCTCCAATGCTTTGGGTAAAGTATAGTATCATGATACGCCATGTGAAATGAGTGTTGACTCATTATAATTCAAGTTCAATGAGGTTTTACTCGTGCTTCATGTACAATGAGGGTTTACTCATGCTTCATATGCAATGAGCCTTGGCTCATGCTAATTCCATGTTAAGTGTTGTTGCCACATTTCCATGTTATGATTATCATGCTTTATCATGCCTTTATGTTCATGTTTATCTTGTGCTCCATTTATATGCCTATTGTCTAACATGTATTATATTCCTCATGTTATTCCATGTTTATTCCCTTACTGGGCTTTATAGATCACCCTTTTCTTATGCATTTCCTCAGGTTAATCCCATGCAATGATAAGTACGAGGGAATATAGTGGTCATGTAAATGAAGTTTTCAATAAAGATATTGTATGTTTTATGTTCTAAGTTGTTATGTAATGTTCCTAATCCCCAAAGACACTAGAACTCTCGATATTCTATATTATATCTAGTGAATATTTTATGTAATAAATCAGTTTTAAGTGTGTAATAAAAATCAGGGTTGTTATATCAACCATAGGGAACCCAAATGAGAGAGAAACTCTATCTCGAACATCCTCACCTATACACGACTTGTTATCTCAGTACAAAAAGGGTATCAAATATGTAACACCCTGAGATTTTATGAGAAATATTTTTTTATGTCTTATGTTATACGCAACACCAAAGGAATCTTTCACAACACACAATACTGACTTGGCTTGCATTACACGCAATCGCGACCTTCCTCGATAGCGTGTGTAGTACGCAATACCGAGTTTCACTAATCAATGATATATTATTATGCAATAACCGTTATGAATAGTATTAACTACATTTTAAATTTTATAACATTATTATTCATCTTACACATTTTCTAGAACATGGTAAGAGAACAAAATAAATTTTTCAGGTAAAATAAGTATTTTTCAAAAAATGCAGTTTTGCCACCTTTTGATGGAGCACCCACATTAAATCTAGTTTTTGAAATTTTTATAAGTTCAATTTGAAAAAATAAAATTCTTCTTTTGAATCAGGATATAAAAATTTACTTTGGATAAATTTTTGATATTTTTCTGATAACTTTCATGTTTTGATGAATAGTAAAAATATGCTAATTTTTAATTAAAAACAACTTTTTTCATTGAGATAATTTATATGGTTAAATTAAAATATTGAATGGTTTTAAAGTATAAATAGAATATATTCTTACCATTTAATATAATTTATATCATTAGCATTAATTTCACATTGAATTCATAGGTAAAAACATTTCAATCTTTGGCAATGTTTTAACTTCTAAAACCCGTTTTCTTAACAACAAGATTAATTTTAAAATAATTAATGCAACTTATGTGTTTTGAATTTTGAAAAATAGATTCCATATTTTGAATCAGTGGGTCCAAATTATGTTAATAGACTACTTTTTATTTTTGGGCATTATGAATAGAAACTACGGTAAATTTTATTTACCATAGTTAAAGGTAAATCGGGTAATTAAGGGTAAATATAAGATTATAAAATTACCCTAACACCTGAAAAAATCCTATTTGATGACTAAAAGTAGACCCATGTCACCTAAGGGTCGGATTAGATTCATTTAATGGACTTTTTTCTATGAAAATAATTTAATGATTATTAAAACCAAAGAAAGTGACAACATGTCACTTTCTTAAATCTTATAAGTATAATAATTTCAAATTAGTGATAAACTTAATGAAAATTCAAAAATTAATAATCTCCAGAAATATAATACAATTATATACATCATATTAATTTATTTAGAATTTTTAGGGATTAAAAAATTATCATTAATTACGACACAATACTGATGTTGAAATTATTTTATTAATTAAAATATCAAATAAATGGTTTTAAAAATATTAAAATAAATATTATATGAACTATTTAATGTTCTCAACTAATTTTCTAGATACATATGACATTTTATGAATCTATTAAACCTTTTATTTAGAACATATCTTCTTTATATATTTTATTTAAATTCAAATAAATGAATAGTGTCAAAATTGACACTATTGTTATTTTATAAAAATAACATATTATAAAATTGTTTAAAAATCACAAAAATATTTAAAAATTATAAATTAAAATTTATATGGTCTAAAATTTCATAAAGTATCAAATTATAGAAAATTCACAACACATATGTAATTATTTATAATAATTTAAAATTTAGAATATTATTACCACAAATAAAATTAAATTGATAAATAAGGATAAATCAAGTTGATAATGTTTAAAATAAATTCCTAACATGTCTAAATTTTATTGGTTGATGAGATTAAAACTCTATATCATCTAATATTTAGATATGAGTCATTTTTTAAGTTTTTAAGTGGGTTTGGGATTTAATATAAACTAATATTTCATATATTCCCAAAGGTGCCCCTCTCCTCCCTTATAAAAGGGCACCTCCTCCTTCTCCTCCTCACACCAATTTGAGCCTTAAATCTCGGCCATCCCCTACCCATTTCACTTCCCCACTTACCTAGAAACATCCTAGCAGTTCTGGTCTTCTTCAAAGACCAATTTTAGTGCCCTAAGAGGAGGTCTCAAAGAGGCGCTTCAAAGAAGAGGTAATGTCCGTTACCGATTCTTTCAACTTTATTTCTTCTTCTACTTCTTCTTATTTAGTTGTTTCATTATTAAGTAATAAAATCAGTATCACTCATATACTGATATGTTATTATAAGTATGAAACAACCCTATTTCACCATCTATCCATCCTACGGAAAACAAAATCACCGCGCGTGCGTACGTACGGAATACCGTCTCCACGTCGTGGTGTAATCTATTTTCCACCACCACCTTACGTGGATGGGTATAATGGTGTAAATAATGACTATATATGATTATTGTAAAGTGATATTGATTCTTAAATAGTATACATACACTCCAATACAATTCCACAATCATGGGAACGATATCATCGCTCGTGCGTAAGTACAGAATACCGTCTCCACGATGTGATGCGAATCGTTCTACATGATCTTCATTGCATAATGATTATATAAATGAATTGAATGAATAAATATGATATATATTACACTAATACCATTCTGGAAATGAGGTGTCTATAACCTAAAAAGAGGAATAATAATTTATTCGACAAAACACACATACGAATATAAAGCAATAAACACCTGAATAACAAGTAGCAATGAAATATTACTAATAAGAAGCTAAGAATATGACCATATATGATATCATAAAAATAATTATGATTCTGGAATAATTCAATGACATTATTTGAATCATTATACAGGAGGTTCAGACATTTACAAATCAAATAGGACCTAAGGTAAGGGAAAATCTCACAATCTCATTTTTATCCGAGATTGTTTATACTTCAGAATTTACTGGGGAATATTTATCATCCACATCCATGTTTCCTCAATATGTAATATTATTTCCATCCACCTACAATTTTTTAAATCCAATTTTACCCTTCGGTAAGTTTTTATTAAAAGATATTAAATGAATCTTTTGTCGTTTTTTGTATGAGGTACTTTTTGACTTTTCCGACCAAAGTACGGGAAGGATGTTTTTTTTAACTTATACGGCATGAATGGATTTTTAGAACATTATTTCCATGAATATTACTTTACAAGTTTTCAAGTTTATTTTTAATCAACTTCTTTTGGTTCAAAATTATATGAAATGTTAAGAAAGAAAAATGTTTTTGAAGTAGAAAGGATATTTTCCTCAAGAACGGAGTTCAAGTATTTTATCAAAATTATTTTCTATCTAAGATAATATAGGATTATGTTTATATCACTATTCTTACATTGATTTAATTATGTTATTATGGAATTATTTTTTATGATATTCTTTTATGGATTATGTTATGATGACGTGATGTTTAAGAATCCCATTTTTATTACATGGGTTATGCTATGATGTATGGTTTATGATTTTGTGGCACACATAAGAATGGTATCATTATGAGATGGGTGGGACCTATATCTCCCTAAAATTTATTGGTTAAATATTTATATCTCATGAGATAGATATGGCTGGAACAGCAGGTTAAAGCGGTTCAGTGAAACAGGACTGAAACGAGGAGTGAACTTGGTTCAGAAAAGGACTTTGTCCGCTAAGATAGTCTTGGAAATGAGTCTTGACTACTAAGAAAGAAATGATTTTCTATGATTATGTGTGTATGTCAAAAATCTTCATGTTTCAATTTATGATTATTGTAATTACATTTCACTTCTATGATTTATCCCATGTTATGATCTCTTTTGCAGGATAAGATTTTCAAAATGTTATGCTCTTATGAATATGATATGTTTGATATTTCTTTTGTTTACCCTTACTGAGCATTTGATCTCACCCTTTTGTATGTTTTATTTTCCCCAGGTCAGGAAAAAGGATATTAAGTAGGATATTACAAAAAGGGACTCTAGATATGATGAAATAAATGGGAGACAACGTAGATGATTTATAAACCAGTTGTTTATGTTTCCCAGTTTCTAAAGACACTATACCTATATGGTCCTTTCATGGTTTTGTTATATGTTGTAATAATTATGCTTCAATTTTGAATTAATAACCATGTATGTAAAGTATGGGTCATTATAGTTGGTATGAGAGGAAAGGTATAGTCAACCTTTGGAAACTAGGATGTGAAATCCTTAGTAAGAAACCTAAGGATATGTCTAAGCATAGAACACAATATTAGCATTTTAGAAATGGCCATAAATAACCTATGATATGACCTTAAGTGTGAAATTTTATTCTTGATTATGTGGTTTTCCTATTATAATTAGTGTTGCTCACACTATTCTTCTTGGTTTTAGTCAATGGCTGGAACCCAAAGGAACCGTGTTAATGCGGAATGCGACGGGTAATGCAATGATTGTCCCCATGAGCAACCAAACATTATGGGAGCTGGAATGAAAAATCTTGTAGCCATGCTCACACAACTTTATCAAGCTATGAATCATGCAGGACTTCCAAACGAGCAAAGGAAGGAGCAAAATTCTGTTGAATCCTTCATGAGGCAGCGTCCACCATCATTCAGTGGGTCTTCTGATCTATTAGTGGCTGAACAATGGATCAGTACCACTGAAAATATATTTTCAGTTCTTCAATGTTCTGAACATGATAAATTCATCTTAGTAGTGTATCGTTTGGAAGGTGATGCTGATCAATGGTGGAATCCTATTAAAAATATGAGGCAAAGGGATGAAATTGAGTCCATGGAATGGGACGAGTTCAAGAACTTATTTTTCAATAAGTATTTACCTTGTATTCTTTGAACAAAGATAGAGAAGGAGTTTCTTGAACTGAAGCAAAAGGATGATGAATCTGTTGGTACCTATGAAGCAAATTTTACAAGACTTGTAAGGTACGCTTCCAGAATTATTATCCAACCTGAGAGTATAATCGATCGATTCTTTAGTGGCTTAAAACCAAGTCTTCAAAGGGCGTTAGCCATAAGGGAATTCAATAGCTATGAGGAAACTGTTCGATGTGATCTCAAGGTTGATATGGAGATTGGTGTAACCCATCAGTCACATGGGTTTGATAAGAAGAGGAAAATGGAATTCAAAGGAAAATATAAATACCACACTGAAAAGAAGATGAGTTTTCCATTATGCTCAATGTGTGGAAAGAAACATGGAGGAAATTGTCTTAAGGGGATAAGAAAATGTTATAAGTGTGGAAAAGAAGGTCACCAGGCAATTCAATGTCGAAATAAATGGAAGAAGATGTCTAATGATGCAAACAAAGGAAGGGATACACAGAATGAACCTACTACACTTCAATGTTTCAAGTGCAAGGAGATGGGGCATTATGCCAATCAATGCCCAAATCCAAGGGTTGATGATGATGATCGACGTCAACAAACTCTTAAGGCCAAAGACAAAGGAAAGTCACATGCAATTACTATCGGCGATGTGGAGTACAACAATGAAGTGGTGAGAGGTACACTTACCATCCAATCTAAAGTAGAAAATGTTTTATTTGATTCTGGATCCACCCACTCTTTTATTTCTGAAGAATTTTCTAAGGGTATCTTCGTATTACCTCAACAATTAGATGTTGAGTTAGCTGTGACAACCCCTAATGGCACAACAGTCGCATCAAAAGTTTATAATTCTTCTCTGATTGAAGTTTGTGGGAAATTGCTTCCTGAAAATCATGTGATCCTTCCTATAGTGGAATTTTATGTGATTATTGGCATGGATTGGATTTCTCTATATAGATCTCATATCAATTTCCAAATAAGGGAAGTCACATTTCATATTCCAGATCAATCTATGATCGTCTATCGATGTAAGGATGAACATAACCTTCCAATGGAAATTTCTTCCATATTATGGGTCTTGATTCCACTAAATGAGGGTTATTTATCTCAAATGGTTGGATAGAAACTCACGATTAATAATATGCCCATTGTACGGGAGTTTGACGATGTCTTTTCGGGGGAATTGTCAGGTCTTCCACCAAATCGTGAAGTAGAGTTTTCAATAGAACTCGTACCGGGTGCTTTGCCTATTTCAAAGACACCTTATAGAATGGCCCCAATTGAGTTTCAGGAATTGAAGAAGCAACTCCAAGAGAATCTTGATAAAGGATTCATACGCCCTAGTGTGTCACCTTGGGGAGAACCTATTCTGTTTGTTAAGAAGAAAGATGGATCAATGAGACTCTGCATTGATTATCGAGAACTTAACAATATCACTATCAAGAACAAATATCCTCTCCCATGCATTGATGACTTATTTGACCAAATAAGCAGAGCTCAATACTTTTCCAAGATTGATCTTCATTAAGGGTATCATCAATTAAGGGTCAAAAGGGAGGATATACCAAAGACGGATTTCCGTACAAGGTATGGACACTATGAATTTATAGTGATGCCATTTGGTCTTACTAATACCCCTGCTATCTTCATGGATCTGATGAATAGAGTCTTTAGAGACTATCTTGATCAATTTGTGGTAGTATTTATAGATGATATTCTTGTCTATTCAAAGAGAAAGGAAGAACATGAAGATCACTTGAGAATTGTATTAAAGACCCTAAGAAAGGAGAAGCTTTATGACAAATTTACCAAGTGTGAATTTTGTCTTCAAAAAGTTGCATTTTTGGGTCACATAATCTCAAAAGAGGAGATATCTGTGGATCCAGCAAAAACAGAGGTTATCGAAAGATGGTTGAGACCAACAACAGTAACTGAGATCTGAATTTTTCTTGGTTTGGATGGATATTACCGACGTTTTGTCAAAGATTTTTCAAGGTTATCTAACCCACTCACCAAGTTGACTCGGAAGGGAGTTAAGTTTGTTTGGATGGAGGAATGTGAAGAGAATTTCAAAGAGCTAAAAAGAAGGTTAGCCAGTGCACCTGTGCTCACACTACCTTGTAGTGGAGAAAGGTTTGTGATCTATAGTGATGCATCCAAGAAGGGACTGGGGTGTGTTCTCATACAGAATGATATGGTGATAGCTTATGCCTCATGAAAGTTGAAAATCCATGAGCAAAATTACCCAACTCGTGATTTGGAGTTAGCTGAGGTAATATTTTCATTAAATATTTGGAGGCATTACCTTTATGGTGAAAGGTGTGATATTTATACTGATCATAAAATTTTAAAGTATATTTTCACACAAAATGAGCTGAATATGCATCAAATAAGATGGTTGGAGCTGATTAAGGATTACGACTTCTCAATTCATTACCACCCTGGGAAAGAAAACAAGGTAGCAGACGCATTAAGTCGACAAGACCATGCTTTCTTATCCATGATGAGGATCACAAAAGATCCAATATTTATGGATTTACAAAGGATGGATCTTGGAATTATAATGGAAAGGGAAAAATCTTATCTTTCTTAAATGAATTTTCAACCATCTATACACGTGAAGATTAAAGAGGCACAAAAAGAAGATGTAGAGTTACAAAATAAGGTGAGAAATGTTCCTGAATTCAACCTTGATTGTGATGGGATAATAAGGTTCAGGAATCGGGTTTGTGTTCCTCCCATACCAGAATTAAAGAAGGAGCTACTGTACGAGGCTTATAGTTCTTCATTTTCTATTCATCCTGGAAGTATAAAGATGTACAGGGACCTGAAAGAGTACTTCTGGTCGGATGGCATGAAAAGAGATGTTGTTGAATATGTCTCTCGATGCTTGGTTTGTCAGCAAGTTAAAGCTGAGAGACAAAAGCATAAGGGGATGTTACAACCATTACCCATACCATAATGGAAATGGGAAAACATCACTATGGAATTTTTCACTAGACTTCCTAAAACATCCAAAGGCAATAATGCTATCTGGGTTATAGTTGATCGTCTTACGAATTCGTCACACTTCATTGCTATTAGAGAAGATTTTTCTCTTGATCATCTTGTCAGGATATATGTAAAGAAAGTGGTAAGATTGCATGGAGTACTGCTTTCCATTATATCTGATCGGGATCTGAGGTTTACCTCAAAATTTTGGCGAAGTCTTCAGCATGCTCTAGATACAGAGTTGAGTTTCAGCACTGCTTACCATCCTCAGATAGACGGTCAGTCTGAGAGGACAATTCAAACTCTAGAATACATGTTGAGAGCTTGCTCTATGGATTTCAAAGGTGGTTGGTATCAACACCTATCTTTGGTGGAATTTTCTTATAATAATAGCTTTCACTCCAGTATTCAAATGGCTCCTTATGAATCCCTCTATGGAAAGAAATGAAGAACTCCAACTTGTTGGGATGAAGTTGGGGAAAGAAAGCTATTAAGACCTGATCTTGTTGATGAGATGGTAGAAAAGGTCAGATATATTCAACAACACATAAGATCAGCTCAAATTCAATAGAAAAGTTATGCCGACAACCGAAGAAAAGACCTATAGTTTGAAGTTGGTGATAAAGTGTTCTTATGAATATCTCCCTAAAAGAGGGTCATGAGATTTGGAAAGAAGGGAAAGTTGAGCCCTAGATATATTGGTTCTTTTGAAATTCTGGATCATGTTGGGAAGGTATCTTACCGATTGGCGCTTCCACTGAATCTATCTCAAGTTCACGATGTGTTCCATGTATCTCTCTTGAGAAAGTACATACCTAATCCCTCACATGTACTTAGCTCAGAAGTTGTACCGCTGGAGCAAGATATTTCTTATGAAGAACAACCGATAGAGATTTTGGATCATAGCAAAAAAGTCTTACGGAACAAGACCACTCGCTTGGTGAAAGTTTTATGGAGGAACCACCAATTAGAAGAAGCTACATGGGAACTTGAGGATATGATGAGGGAGAGGTATCCTCATCTATTTGTAATGAAGTGACGAATTTCGAGGGCGAAATTCATTTTAAGGGGGGTAGAATGTAACACCCTGATATTTTATGAGAAATATTTTTTTTATGTCTTATGTTATACGCAACACCAAAGGAATCTTTCACAACACACAATACTGACTTGGCTTGCATTACACGCAATCGCGACCTTCCTCGATAGCGTGTGTAGTATGCAATACCGGGTTTCACTAAACAATGATATATTATTATGGACTAACCGTTATGAATAGTATTAACTACATTTTTAATTTTATAACATTATTATTCATCTTACACATTTTCTAGAACATGGTAAGGGAACAAAATAAATTTTTCTGGTAAAATAAGTATTTTTCAAAAAATGCAGTTTTGCCACCTTTTGATGGCGCACCCACATTGAATCTAGTTTTTGACATGTTTATAAGTTCAATTTGAAAAAATAAAATTCTTATTTTGAATCAGGATATAAAAATTTACTTTGGATAAATTTTTGATATTTTTCTGATAACTTTCATATTTTGATGAATAGTAAAAATACGCTAATTTTTAATTAAAAACAACTTTTTTCATTGAGATAATTTATATGGTTAAATTATAATATTGAATGGTTTTAAAGTATAAATAGAATATATTTTTACCATTTAATATAATGTATTTAATTATCATTAATTTCACATTGAATTCATAGGTAAAAACATTTCAATCTTTGGAAATGTTTTAACTTCTAAAACCCATTTTCTTAACAACAGGATTAATTTTAAATTAATTACTGCAACTTATGTGTTTTGAATTTTGAAAAATAGATTCCATATTTGTAATCAGTGGGTCCAAATTATGTTAATAGGCTACTTTTTATTTTTGGGCATTATGAATAGTAACTACGGTAAATTTTATTTACCATAGTTAAAGGTAAATCGGGTAATTACGGGTAAATATAAGATTATAAAATTACCCTAAAACCTTCAAAAATCCAATTGGATGACAAAAAGTCGACCCATATCACCTAAGGGTCGGATTAGATTCATTTAATGGACTTTTGTCTATGAAAATAATTTAATTATTATTAAAACCAAAGAAAGTGACAACATGTCACTTTCTTAAATCTTATAAGTATAATAATTTCAAATTAGTGATAAACTTAATGAAACTTCAAACATGAATAGTATCCAGAAATCTAATACAATTATCTACATCATATTAATTTATTTAGAATTTTTAGGGATTAAAAAATTATCATTAATTACGACACAATAGTGATGTTGAAATTATTTTATTAATTAAAATATCAAATAAATGGTTTTAAAAATATTAAAATAAATATTATATGAACTATTTAATGTTCTCAATTAATTTCCTAGATACATATGACATTTTATGAATCTATTAAACCTTTTATTTTGAACATATCTTCTGTATATATTTTATTTAAATTCAAATAAATGAATAGTGTCAAAATTGACACTATTGTTATTTTATAAAAATAACATATTATAAAATTGTTTAAAAATCACAAAAATATTTAAAAATTATAAATTAAAATTTATATGTTCTAAAATTTCATAAAGTGTCAAATTATAGAAAATTCACAACACATATGTAATTATTTATAATAATTTAAAATTTAGAATATTATTACCACAAATAAAATTAAATTGATAAATAAGGATAAATCAAGTTGATAATGTTTAAAATAAATTCCTAACATGTCTAAATTTTATTTATTGATAATATTACAACCATATATCATCTAATCTTTGGATATGAGTAATTTCTGAAGTTTTTAAGTGGGGTTGGGATTTAAAATAAACTAATATTTTTTATATTTTCAATGGTGCCCCTCTCCTCCCTTATAAAAGGGCACCTCCTCCCTCTCCTCCTCACACCAATTTGAGCCTTAAAGCTCAGACAACCCCTACCCATTTCACTTCCCCACTTCCCTAGAAACATCCTAGAGGTCCTGGTCTTCTTCAAATACCAATTTTAGTGCCCTAAGAGGAGGTCTCAAAGAGGCGCTTCAAAGAAGAGGTAATGTCCGTTACCGATTCTTTCAACTTTATTTCTTATTCTACTTCTTCTTCTTTTGTTTTTTCATTATGAAGTAATAAAATCAGTATCACTCATATACTAATATGTTATTATAAGTATGAAACAACCCTATTTCACCATCTATCCATCCTATGGAAAACGAAATCATCGCGCGTGTGTACGTACGGAATACCATCTCCACGCCGTGGTGTAATCTATTTTCCACCACCACCTTACTTGGATGGTTATAATGGTGTAAATAATGACTATATATGATTATTGTAAAGTTATATTGATTCTTAAATAGTATACATACACTCCAATACAATTACACAATCATGGGAACGATATCATCACTCGTGCGTACGTACGGAATACCGTCTCCGCGATGTGATGCGACTCGTTCTACATGATCTTCATTGCATAATGATTATATAAATGAATTTAATGAATAAATATGATATATATTACACTAATACCATTCTGTAAATGAGGTGTCTATAACCTAGAAAGAGGAATAAGAATTTATTCGACAAAACACACATACGAACATAAAGCAATAAACACCTGAATAACAAGTAGCAATGAAATATTACTAATAAGAAGCTAAGAATATGACCATATATGATATCATAAAAATAATTATGATTTTTGAATAAGTCAATGACATTATTTAAATCATTATACAGGAGGTTCGGACACTTACAAAGCAAATCAGGCCTAAGGTAAGGGAAAATCTCACAATCTCATTTTTATCCGAGATTATTTATACTTAAGAATTTATTGGGGAATATTTATCATCCACATCCATGTTACCTCAATATGTAATATTATTTCCATCCACCTACAATTTTTTAAATCCAATTTTACCCTTCGGTGAGTTTTTAGTAAAGGATATGAAAGGAATCTTTTGTCGTTTTTCGTACGAGGTACTTTTTGACTTTTCCGGCCAAAGTATGGGAAGAATGTTTTTTTAACTTATACAGCATGAATGGATTTTTAGAACATTATTTCCATGAATATTACTTTACAAGTTTTCAAGTTTATTTTTAATCAACTTCTTTTAGTTCAAAATTATATGACATGTTATGAAAGGAAAATGTTTTTGAAGTAGAAAGGATATTTTTCTCAAGAACGGAGTTCAAGTGTTTTATCAAAATTATTTTCCATATAAGATAATATAGGATTATGTTTATATCCCTATTTTTTCATTGATTTAATTATGTTATGATGGAATTATTTTTTAAGATATCCTTTTATGGATTATGTCATGATGACGTGATGTTTAAGAATCCCATTTTTATTACATGGGTTATGCTATGATGTATGGTTTATGATTTTATGGCACACATAAGAATGGTATAATTATGAGATGGGTGGGAACTATATCTCCCTATAGTGTATTGGGTAAAGATTTATATCTCTTGAGATAAACATGGCTGGAACGGCATGTTAAACCAGTTCAGTGAAATAGGATTGAAACGAGGAGTGAACTCGGTTCAGAAAAGGACTTTGTTCGCTAAAATAGTCTTGGCAATAAGTCTTGACTACTAAGAAATTATTTTCTATGATTATTTGTGTATGCCACAAAGATTCATGTTTCAAGTTATGATTATTTGAGTTACATTTCACTTCTATGATTTATCCCATGTTATGATCTCTTTTGCAGGATAATATTTTCAAAATGTTATGTTCTTATGAATATGATATGTTTGATATTTATTTTGTTTACCCTTACTGAGCATTTGTGCTCACCCTTTTGTATGTTTTATTTTCCCCAGGTCAGGAAGAAGGATATTAAGTAGGATATTCCAAAAAGGGACTCTAGATATAATGAAATAAATGGGAGACAACGTAGATGATTTATGAACCAGTTGTTTATGTTTCCCAGTTTCTAAAGACACTATACCTATATGGTCCTTTCATGGTTTTGTTATATGTTGTAATAATTATGCTTCAATTTTGAAGTAATAAATATGAATGTAAAGTATGGGTCATTATAAAATAAGACTTTTTAAAACACCATAAGTACTTCAAGAATCAAAAACCCATATATACTTATCTTAGACAACATGTCTCATGAGGTTCTGACCTCATAGCTAGAAGCATATTCTACTTGAGACTCAAAAGGTTACCCTTATCCTAGAGAACACACTCTATGAGCTCCATCATCTCATATGACACTCAACTGAGAGATAACTCTCTATTATTTATTATTATGCCATCCCAAATGGAACATATAAGAGATACCACTCCATCAAGTATCACAAGCCTATGTAACACCTCCACCATCCTAGTCGGCATACATCTGATAAAACATGCTCATCGGGTATTTCCATGTATAAAGTCACACTGGAACCTAGAATATATTGATACTTAGATAGGGGGTATCACCCATCTCAGATAGAGGGTACTACCAACCCTAGTGGAACCATGAAAATACTCATCACTCAGAAAGGTTATCACTCCCAAAATCCTCTAGGTGACACAATGAACCAAATCTGAAGCACTAGAGAACACACATCCTCGGATAGGGGATCACTCCCAGGATCTTCTAGGGGACACCAAAACCCAATCTGGTAACTCAAAGATATCTAAGAATGGGGTTCAAACCATGATCCATTAGGGGACACCACAAACCCAATCTAGCATCCCATAGATCACATCACTTAGATAGGGGATCACCTCCCGTGTAGTGTTTGTATTCATGATTCCACAAACCCCACCTGGTACAACTCATGAAGTAGGGGATAGTATACCTAATGATTCCAAAAACCCTAATGATACCTCCCACTATGTAGGGGATCATATATTTAGTGATTACACAAACCCTATTGTGATATCCTTCTAGATAGAGGATCATCGTCTGTGTAGTGTTGGTCATGAGGATTCCAAGAACCCAGTCCAGGGAAAAGATATGCTAGAGGATCTTGCCCCGGACTCTCAAGAGGAATAAAACAAATATAAAATATGATAAAGGATCCCACTCCTTCCTATCTTGATTGATTCTACAAATCTATCCAAGATCATCCTATTTAGGGGATCAAAATCCTATACCAAGGATGTAATGCCACACTAACCCTTATAGGGATAGACCAAGGGAATCACTCAACCATTGCTGGTCCAATGTCACCAACCATAGTTACCCACAACATAACCTCTCAAAGAATCACTAAGGCCCAAATTATGGCCACAATCACATTCTACACAAAAAAACTACTCAGTATAGGCTACTCACAATCCTGAAACCAAATCTTAAAGAAAGATATACACAAAGCAGAAGTTATTCCAAAAAGGACTAAACAGCATGTAAGGGGGATCCACATGGTGTGTAACCCCACCTAAACCCCTATCTGTGTTCTATAGATGCATGGATTGGCTGGGAATGTGGGTGTATATGATGTGAATAGGCTCTACATGGTGTGTCTTGCCTCACCCAAACCCCTGACTGTGTTCTTCCTCCACATGGATTGGCAAACTATGTCTCACACACAGCATGCCAAGGTAAATCTTCCACTTTTCCATTTCATCAACCCATTCTTGTGTCAAACACCCTATGTCTGTGTACCTTGTTCGTGTTTTTCTATATATCCATGTCCCATCACATGGATTCCCTGGCCATGTATCATGGCCACACGACCTGGGGTTACTACACGATGTGTAACCCCAGTACATAGCGTGTAGTCCCAAAAGTCATCTTCTCCAAATAAAAAGAACGCAGTTCATGCGACCCTACACTACACATCATGTGATCATGAATTCCGAATGGGAATCCTCTTCGAGTAGCCTGATTTTCCCTGATTTCGCCTGAAACCTCCAGAATGACCCTCGCAGGGTCCCTAGAAAGCATATAAGGGATATAAATCATTAAAATGATTCATATAAAAGGGTTTATGAATTAAAAAATGACTCCATTATGGTGAATCGTTAAATATTTGGGGTTAAATCTATACTCCCAATCCACTAAACCATGATTTGAAAGTGATCATCGTCAATATCAGAGCTCGGCGGTGCCTCTTCTCCTCAATTTGGTCCTTGGGTCATTAATTTCTCCAAAGGGGGAGGGGAATTTCACCCCCTATGCTGTGCATACCGAGGGAGAGGGGGAGAGGGGTTATTGAATTAATTTTATTAAATAAATAAATCCCATTACACTCCCCCCCAACTCACCTTCGACCCAGCACCAGGTACTGAACAAGTTTATGTCATGACTAGGGTAAACATGATATTATGAACTCAACCATGGTCTAAAAATTATGATCTAATAACCCTCATAATAGTTATTTCATGTTTCCAAAGAAACTATGAATGCATGATAAAATATTTTTAATATTTTTAATATCACCGCACTGAGCCTCTCCGAGCCCTAGATTCCCATGCTGACTCAGTGCCTATCTTTGGAAATATTATTAGAAATATTATAAAGTATCACAATTACAAACTTAAGTTACTATATCCTCCCCACCTTAAATATTGTATTCCCTGAAAATAGACAACCTAGGTGGAAGGAGAAAGAAAAACTGAGTTCTCTACTAAGACTCCCATGCCATCAATCTCACCAAGGGTTCTTGTGCTTTCCACAAGCATGAACTTAGGGTAAACACAAAGGAAAATACACACAAGTCCATCTCAAACTAGGTCAACATCATGCACCATTGGGCATATGTATCCTTATCTATGATGGGTGGAAAACACAAGCACCCTATCCATCTTCAGTCATAGAATTTATAGGTACACCACTTTTCCAAATAGATTCATATACCAACATAACCCTACCCTAAACACACAATTAAAATGATCTCATACACTAAACCTCAATACTATCCACTTTGGACAGCACTGACTCATTTGTATGGTTTTTCATCACATCTCAGGAACACATCTTAGTGGGGGAAGTCCCTAATTTTTATGAGTTCGAAGTCACATAAAATCACATCATGTCCTCCTCAAGAGTCTCTCATAAAATGTTGAAGTTTATCACATGAGATTAATAACAAAAAACAAAGGTCTAACCAAGAACTCATACTGGGTCATACCAGGTCCTCTTTCTACAAATCCCCAACATGTCACTTGGCCCCAAACACACAAGTTAGAGAGACACATCCTCTAAAAATAGAAACATTACACTTTGGGAAGTACTGACTCACCCACATGGTTTTAATCACATCACAAAAATGTTTCTTGGTGGGGGAAGCATCCCTACTCTTTTTTCATTCAAAGATACATCAAATAATTACAGCATGGGGTTATATCAATGCCCCATGTCACCTTGAAAAAACCTTGAGAAAGAAGCGGAAAAAAAAGAGTAACACATATTAGTGTCTATAAATACTACTACATAAAGTATAAAGGACATAGATAGTACCTCTAATCACACTCAGAGCCTCCTGGTAAAAGGCCTCTATAGCTTTCAACTATCCTCCCCCCATCCTCCATCTCCCTGAACTTGGTGTGGACCACTTGTGAGTGGTGGTGGAAACTCATATCATATGCCACCTCTAGCTTCTATCCCAACTCCTCTTCCACGTATTTCATCATGAAAAACTCCATGATCCAAACTCTACCTCTTTTGGGAGGTCCATAAACTGGATCCCTTTAAATTGCATGATGAGTTAGACAATCCTAAGAAATATTTCCTTGATTATCACAAACATAACACTGCCTCTCCTGTGGATGACCAAAACCATCCTAAAAATCATAATCCTCATACCATACATCCTGGGATTATATCTTGAAGAATATAACATGCCTAGACCCCTCAACCTACCATTATCTACCATCTCCTAATTTATCATCTCCTATGTTCCCAACACTAATAGTCAGAGTCTACTCACCTAAAAATCTATCCACTAACAAGGCATGTTCAATCACTCTAGTGTAGGTGGAAATGCATAGTAGTACCACTGACGCACTGATATCCTAGATCAATCCCTACTCAAAGTTTCATGCTCTAAAAAATAGATCTCTAACCATATCCATAGATTATCATAAAAGTTATATAAACCTCACTAAGTACTCTTCCATAGTGATTTTATCCTACTAAAGTTACAAAATCTCCTGGATATGTACCGTCCTCAATGTGGCTGGATATAACTCTTACCAGAAGAGATGATCAAAATCTTACCAATATAGAATCACCTCATCATGCTTCTATGTCACCAAACCCCACCATCACCTAGTTGAACTATGTAGAAAACTCACCACTAGGACCACCATCTGCTCGAGAGGTTTTCTCACAAGGTGGAACACACGTGTGACTACCTCAAGCCAGTCATCAGGTTCTTAGAGATCTAGATAACACCCAATACCTTATATGTAACTACCTATAGAACTTGTGTGGTTCACTCATCCTATGAACATCCTTATCTTGAACTGTTATCATAACTTGGTGCTCAATGGGTAGTGTCTCAACTGGCAGACCACCTGGAGGTCCAGTCCCAGAACCAGTGCCCAACACTGAAACCTCATATTTGGGTGGATAGTCATCACAATATTTTCATGGAACCTTGTATGGTTTTCATCATGGTGGAATTATGAAATTGATTCATTACATGCCATGGTCAAATAGTATATCTTGGGAACTAACTCAATAAGGATAGAAAAAATCAAAACCCAATCCTATATGATGCATGTACCAATATTTCCCAATGTTTAATGTCTAAATGTACTGAGTCAAAAAATAGGTTATTAGAGTCCTGGGGAATAAATATGTCATCCAAAACAGTAAAACTAGAACCTATGGCCTGATATCAAAACTTGAAACACCCTAAAATCGTCATTATGAAACCCAAACCAAGCTTACAAAACTGTGATCCCAAAGTGGAACCCACTATGATACCACTATTCCATGACCTGACTCAATGGGGCTCGAGTCGTGATTACCACAAGATTTACTTCAATAGGATAGGGGATTTTGTTTAGTATTGAGTAGGCATAACACAAAAATGGGAGGCCTTTTCCTATGGTACCTATATACGCACACCTACAAACATCTCCATGAAACGGTGTGGAGATAATAAAAACTGAAAATAAATCCATGCATACATCTATCACACTACTAGAATACAAAAGAAGTATAAACAAGAGAAAAAATACAACCCCACAAAAATAAAATCATAAAAGTGTCCAATCTACTTGAATGGATGGGATTATTTTCAAATGAATCTGCTTGTAAGTTCCTCAGCCCATCTTTGTCAAACACCTCAGTTGGTCTAACTCACTAGTATCTTCCTGCTCTGGGTCCTCCTGGGACTCTGTTGAAAGGTATGTGGTATGAAAAAGACACAAAATGTGTGGGAAAATTCTATGTAGGGGTGAGTATAACAATACTCAGTAGTTTCCCCAAAAACCTAAAAGAAAATAGATCAATTGAAAGGAAACAGTATGCTCAACCTAGCTAGAGGGAACCCAAACAATAGAGAAACTCCATCTTGAACATCCTCAACTATAAATGATTAGTAAACTTAGTCCACAAGGGGTGTCAACCAAGCCATGTGACAACACTGCAAGGAAAACAAGAAACAAAAACCCATATATACTCATCGTAGACTCCATGTCTCATGAGGTTCTGACCTCATATCTTGTAGTAGATTCTACTTGAGGCTCAGAAGGTAACACTTTTCCCAGAGAACAAACTCCACAAGCTCTGTCATCTTAGATGATACTCATTCAATAGATATCACTCCATCATGTAAAACCATTCCATCCCAAATGACACATATGAGAGATACCACTTCATAAAGTATCACAAATTGATGGCACACCTCTACCACCTCAAGCAGCATACATTTGAGAGAACATGTTCATTGGATCTCACCACATAGAAATTCACGCAAGAACCCAGCAGATCTCAATACTCAGATAGGGGATATCACCCATCCCATATAGGGGATTCTACCAACCCTACTAGAACCATGAAAATACTCATCACTCAGAAAGGGGATCAATTTCAGAATCCTTTAGGGGACACAAAAAAACCCAATCTAGAACACTGAAGGCCACACATCCTCGGATAGGGGATCACTCCCAGGATCTGTTGGGGGACATATTAAACCTAATATGGTAACTCAAAGATCACTCAGAATGGAGGTCACACCTAGGATCTACTGGGGGACACCAAAAACCCAATATGACATCTTAGAGATCACATTTCTAATATAGGTGACCATCGCTCGTGTAGTGTTAGTCATAACGATTCCACAAACCCCACCTGGTACAACTCGTGATGTAGAGGATCTTATATCTGATGATGCCACACTTTTACATAAACTTACTCCTGAGTAGGGGATTTTATACTCGATAATTCCATAAACCCTACTGATATTGGCCACTACATAGTGGATTATATATTGAAAAAATTCCACAATACCTATTGGGATATCCTGTTAGATATGGGATTGTCTCCCATGTAATGTTGGTCACAATGATTCCTAGAACCCGATCTAGGGAAACAATATGCTAGAGGATCCCACCCCAACCTCTCTATAGGTATACAACCACTCTAACACTATGATAGAGGATATGACCCCATCCACTCTAGAGGGATGCTATAACTCTATCCAAGATCATCCAATCATGGGGATCACAATCCTATATTGAGGATGTAATGCCACAATGACCCTCATAGGGACAGACCAAGGGACTCACCAACAACTATTGGTCCAAACATCACCAATCAGAGTGACCCACAACATCACCTCTTAGAGAATAACTAGGGCCCAAAACATGGCCACAATCAGGTTCTATGTGGAAAACTACTCAGGATAGGATACCCACAGGCCTGAATTTGAGTCTTGGAGAAAGAGATACACAAGGAGGAAGTTATTCCCAAAAAGGACTACATGGCATGTAAGGGGGTCCACATTGTGTGTGACCTAGCCTAAACACCCAGTAATGTCCTCTAAATGCATGACCTGGTTTTTCATGTGGGTATACATAGTGTGTCCAGAATATACATGGAATTTCTTGACTCACCCAAGCCCTTGGTCATGTTCATCCTCCACATGGCTCGGCTAACTGTGTCTCACACATGGCATATGCCCCTAGTATATGGTGTGTCTTGGAAAAATAGCCACTTGGACATGTATTCAACCTATTCCCATGTCTATAAACCCATGTTTTTATATCTTGTTCATGTAATTCTATACATCTATGTCCCATCACAAGGCTTCCCTGGCCATGTCCTTTGGCCACATGACCTGGGGTCACTACATGGTGTGTAACCCCAGTACACAGTTTGTATTCCCTAAAATTCATATTACCCAAATGGTAAGAAAACATAGAATGTGACCCTACACTACACATCATTTGATCAGGAATTCTAAACTAGAATCCTCTCTGAGCAGCTTGATTCACTCCAGTTTCCCCCAAAACCTCCAGATCAACCCTCATGGGGTCCCTAGCAAGTGTCTAAGGGATATACAAACATAAAATGATAAAAATAAATTATATTAGTACTCAAAACTAAAATTCCTACCTCATGGAAAAACGCCAAAGCTTAAGGGTTAGATCCACATATCGAAGTTATTGCACCACAATCTGGGAGCGATTGTCGTCATGATCGGAGGTCGGTGGTACCTCTTTTCCTCGATTAGGTCATCAAGTCATCCATTACCCCAAGGGGGGTGGTCTGTGACTTATCTTCCATGCACACTAAGGTGGGTGGGGAGAAGAGTTATTGATTTAATTTTATTAAATTAATAAATCTTATTTAACTCTCCTCTAACACACACCCCGCCAACTCGCTTCTGACCAGACACCTGGCACCAAAAAAGTTTATGTAGCACCTAGGGTAGACATGAAATTCTTAAATCAACCGTGATATCAAAATTTTTATCTAATACTCCACATGTGAGTTATTCTATGTAACCAAAGAAACTATTCACATGTGATAAAATTTATTTAATATTTTTAATATCATGGCATCGAGGCTCTTAGGGCCCTAGATTCCCATGCTCTCTCAGCGCTTGGCTTCAGAAATATTTTTAGAAATATTCCAAAGTCTCACAGGTCTAAACTTGAGTCACTACATATCTTCCTTATTTGATTCATCTTGAATGATTTCTTCAATGGAAAGCACCTCTTTGAGTTGATTTTTTACTAGATATATATAGGCAGTCAGGATCCTGCATCTTTTTCTTTGAATTCCACCACTAGTGTGATTTTTATTCTTCCATGACTAGAGTGAGGTACAAAGGTGTTGGTGCTTCTTCTTTGAGGATTTTGATATCATGTTTCACTTCATAATCTACCCATTTAATCTAAAATTGTTCTGAATCTTGTTTATTTTACATATACGCATGAGCACATGAGTCTTCATTTCACTCTATAGATCTTAATGGTATGTTTTGATCTAGGAATTTATATAGTTGGGATATAGATATTCTTAAAGTAAAGATTATAACTCTTTGATTTTATTGGGAAACTTTATAGGGTCTAGTAGTGCTTCCTCCTTGTCCCTTAGTCGTTAAATGTTAGTTTGGATTTGATTAGCCATGTCTTTTAGTTCTTGAAATGTGTAACCTTTTTCATGGACATTAAAATATTGTTTGACCAAAATAATGACTTCATAAACCCTTAATAAGAGGTCATTCTTAGTAATTTCAACCTATTTTTTCACCTAAGTTATAAGTCCATATAGAATAATGATAGTTTGGATACATCATGGAAAATATATTTTTTTTGAAAAAAATATTTTATTATTATTATTTTATTTCTTAAAAACTAAACTAATGAAAAATATCTGAAAATAATAAATGAAAAGTTGAGATAAAGACTACACATCTCCTTAGAAATGGAATCGGGTTTTGACACACCTATCATAGGGTGGTGCAAAAGCAATAATTTATTTTCCTGGTAGAACACAATGAATAACCATGGTTGTCTCGATTAAAGAGCCTTATAGTCGACCAAACATCAATCCTAATTCACTTTTTATATTTTTGGTTTTTATTATGTATGAAAATAAAGACAAAATGGATTTTAAAAAATGAGAAGTAAAAATCTAAAGTAAATGAAGACGCAGATGAAAAATAGAATAAATTTATAAATAAAGGTCTTGGTTCTTAGGGTTTGGTTACCCAAGTTCCTTCATTATTCATCTATTATTGTTTAAATTCAATTTGATAATTCATTTATGAATTCTCATCCATGAATTAATATTATTTAATTTATTGAGTGTAAAATTTATTATACCTAGGTTATCTCTTTGTCATAACAAATCTCACCTCCTCCAATATCTAAGTAAGATAAACACCTTAATCAAGAGTTTAATAAATTACCAGACATGGCTTCATCATATGTCATTTCAGCCCTTTAGCACCCTAAAATCCATCATATGAAGAGTTTACCTAAGAGAAGGGATGGAAAAATTATAAATTTAATAATAAAAAGAATTTTTATTGTCATGTCGTGGTGGATGATCATTGAACTTTCACACTTATCTCTCTTTCACTAAAAATTAAATTAAAACATTTAATAATTTAACATGTAAGAAATTGGGAATGTCGTTAAACTTCTCCTAAGGACAAGCCTCATGTTAGTCTCATAACATTATAATAATAATAGATCATGGTATAAATAGGTAAGTGATAGAGGTAGACTGAGATAGAGTGGAAGAAGAATTAATTTAATTAAAATAAGGAATTTGAAATTACATGGGAAATAAACTAAAAAAAATTAAGACAAAAACCTAAAAAATAATAGTCCTTATTCCTTAGCACATCCATTTGTTCCCTAGACTCATTGATATTATTCTCACCCCCTCCACCTAGATATATATTTATAGGCTTTAATCACACCTTTAGCGCTATTAAATATGTCAATAAATAAGTCTTAATATCCTCAAGTCATAATGGGGTGGTAAAATGTGGTCTAAGAATTAAATTTTTCAAAGTAGGACATTTTTCATCCTATCAGAGTGTTTCACATAAGGAATAGTGATTTAACAATATGAATATTCAAGGAATAACATTTCTCATCCTATTTCATCCTTTGAAATATTTATTTTTCTCTTTTTTTATGTCACAGTGTAACAATATGTGTCACACCGTGAAACATATAACTTTTCTCTAAAACTCTTTTTTCATATCTTCTTTCTTATGCCTTACTGTTCTGAATAAGTTCACATCGTGAATAGGTATTCATGATTTTAATTGTTTTTTTTCAGCAAGTTTCACTCAATTTTGTCTTGATTCTTCAAATTTGAGCTTTGAAGTTTGGTCTTGACTTATCCTTTTTCACCAGTCATCATTTGTGTCATGAATTCATCATCATTTTAGCTCATTTTTACTAAATAATTTTATCCTTCCATGAATTATAAAAAAAATATTAAATACTAGTGATATTAATTAATTAAATTATAAAAAATGTATTTTATATTAAAATAAGCATGAAAAATAAGGTTTTTTCATCCATCCTTTGGAGTTTCTAGTAGGTGACTAAGTTTTCTAGAGATTTTTGAATTGGTTGAGTCAACTTTAACTTGGGAAGTAAGGTAAATTATCTATGAGATATTTGGGACATTTTTATATCACTAAGAATACTAGAAAGGTGGCTTACTTGTTAGATTTTCTATCACATTTTACTTTTATCCATGGTTTTTTTCATGTGTCTCAACTTAAGAATTATCATCCTGATACCCCTCATGTTTTGAACTGGGAAGAGATTGATTTGAAACCAGATATGTTAATAGTTGAACGACTAGTTCAAGTTTTTGATTCTTATAAAATATTCTTCTATTTCATTGGTTTGAGTTTTGTGGAATCAAAAAATAGATTCTCACAATACATGAGAACATGACTCATTGATGAGGGACTAGTGGTCGCATTTTTCTGTCATCATCCTTCTACAAATTTAATTTCTAGGGATATAAAGTGATATTGTGGGGATAATTTTCACATAACAATTTCTATTTTAGGTATAAATATTCATTTTTTTGAAATTTTTTGTTTTGAACCATTCTTGGGTTGTTCTTGTGATTTTTGGAAGTTTTTAAAGGTTTCTGGGTATGTGCACGTGTGATGCATGGTTAGGCCAAACCATGCGGTATTCTATATATTCTTTAAAACTTGTGGTGGTTTAGGATAGTGTAATTTTTCATGGTTACTACATAGTTATACAAACCTTGTAAAAAAACATGCCTCTATCTCCAATGGATAGAAATAGGCACATTGTTTGTTAAGTCATGTTGATAAACCAAGTGATGTGAATTAATTAATTTGAAAATTCTTTTTTGAGCATGAAACACCTCTCATTGGTCTTAATATTCCTCTAATAACCTAGGATCTCAACTCTAGGGGTTCTACTTAGAGATTTTAGAGATCCCAACACCTCCAAAGAGTGATTCTAACAGATCTTGGGGTGTTGAATCTATGAAACTCGAGGTAAGAGCCAACTTTTTAATGTTCTACATTGTTCTTCTATATATACTCTATTTTTATTTAAATGAGCCATAGATCATGGATTTTATAGATATATACATGGTTTTTTTCATGATCTAATTGGTTTTCTAATAAATTTTTTGTGAGATATGGAGATATGGACCCGATCTACCTAGATCTTTGGGTGATTCCTCAGGAATTGTCTTGGTAATTAGTTCCAATTATTTTTATAGATATAGGGTTTATTGAATTAGGGTTTATTGATGTGGGTTTCATGGTTCATATGTGTCAATTTATTCTTAGTATCCTTTATTCCTCTTATCATGTGGATCCCATTCATTTGTAGAAATACCAAGTGTTTTAAGTGGGTGGCTTTATGAAAATCCTTTATTTATAGACCATGATTTCTTTCTCACTTAAATTTATTTTTATAAATCATTTTAAGTCATAATTTATGGTTCTAAAAATGTGATATTTTGGGATTAATTCATAAAATGGATTCCCCTTTTTATTTTAAATGGAAATGGATGTTTTATTGTGAATTGGGATTTTTGATTGTTGATGTATGATATTCTCTTGAAATGATTTGAACTGTCAAAATGGAAGTCTCCAAGTGTGATCAATTTGTGAAAATGAAATCCTTAAAGTGTGGGATATGGTACATTGAAACCCGGGTTAATTATAAGGGGGATAGATTCATAAAAACATGGTTGTATGGTTTGAGGCTACCTAGGATGGACTTATGATAAAACTCTAGATAAACTTTTTAATGACATGGGGTTCACTTGTTGGAGTATTATACTATCACTCAGATTGTGTTCTAGGAATTTGTGAACATCTGTTCATTTGATCACTAAGGTGTGAGGATCCTTGATAACCTAAACCTAACCTACCCTAGGACTAGTTTCCATGGTTCTCCTTTTAGATTGGTCATTTATAAATTCTTTGTAAATGGTTTTTATGCATTATTTATAAACTATTCTAAATAGGATGGATTTCCATGATTTACTGAAAACTGTGTAAAGTTTTATTTTATGATTTATCTTTATTTAAACAATCATAATTGGTTTGTTTTATAAATACGGATCACTTGATGGGATTTTACTAGGCTTGTTTTTTCTCATGCCCTAGACATATGTTTGGGTGTGTGTCGATCTTGTTCTTCCGAACATAGGTAAAGGAAAGGCACCTCATGGTGTGGGAAAGTATCTATGTTAGTAGGGAGTGGGAGTTTGGTAGTGAAATGGTGGTATTTTTTCCCTCGTATCACTTGTATATGGGTTTTTTTATCTTGGGTACTTTCTTTTACCTGTTTTGGTTTGGAACTTTTATTTTCCTTATACTCTTTCACTTTCATTTTTTGAATTTGTATTAGAATTTGGTCTTTATTTTATATATTCCAACTATCAATTTTTCATCTTTTTATGGGGTAAATCATTCCCAAATGTAGTTTCTAGTGCCCAAGCACTTTACACTAGCCTTTGGGGTTCTAAAACGTCCTTTGAGGCTTTCCACAGGCTAGATAGAGTTTCCAATTTAGGGATGACCCAGGTTGGTTCATGATAATTTGGATTCATACATTTCTCTACTTGAAAAAAAAAAGAATTTAATATACTTTATTATATTATATTTATTACTAAAAAAAATTTATCAACATTATAAATGATAAATATACTAGCCTAAAATAATAGTAAAAATGAAAGATATAATCAATAAAAATGAAAAACTTGTGATTTTATTTAGAAATTTAAGTGAACAAGACAAAAAAATTGACTATTAGAGTTCCAAAATGAAACAAAAATAAGAGGAACAAAAATTATTGGTAATTGTTATAAAATAAGAAAAAAAATAAAGAATTTAAGCACTCTAGAAAAAAAAGGAAATAGGAGAACATGACACCTTTTTTATGGAGATTCAAAACTCAAAAAAATGAATATAAAGAAGTTCTTAGATGTTATAGACATAAATTGGATTGATCCTTGGTATGGAAACCTATGAAGTAATAATTTTCAAATTTAGAGAAGCCCTATAATTAATAAAAATATTTAATTCTAAAACAAATTTTATTTTATAACTTTTGAAAAAGAATGGGAGTTTATCCATAAGATCAAGAAAATGACAATAAAAATGATAGGTATAGAGACTCAATGGAAGATGTTATAAAAAATCAATTTGAAGGTATTTATGTGGTAGAATCAATAAAATTTATTTAATCATAAAAATTATAGAAATAAATCAATATGTATTCATGTATAAAAAATGAGTAATGATGACTTGAATATTTATTTTGATGAGAAAAAGAGATAAGGTAATAGAGAATAAATTATGCCAATATGTAGCTATGTGGAAGAATTTCATTGTTAATGATTCCACTAAGTCAATAATATAGATTCTAAAATTGGTTGATTATATAAAAATGAATAAAGATAGGGTCCCATTATATATAATTCTATATCGAATATATAATATCAATAAAAATTAAATTTATCACAAGAATAAAATTTTTAAATTTTAGAAATTATGGGAGTTCAAGTCCCTATATACCCACAAAAATCCCATTTAATTTGATTCGTTAAATTGTGATTTATTATTTTTATTATTATTTCAATATATATTTATCCAAAATTTATTTTTTTTATCATTCATTATCTAATTATATTTCTAAAATAGATTTAATTTTTTATAAAAAATTATAATGGATTTTTACTTAAGACAACTCAGTTTTTTTAATCTAAAAAATAGGGTTGAAATAATACTTTGTAACAAATAATCAATATTCTTCAATATTTTCATTAAAATATAAAAAAACTATCTATTAAAATATTAATATGAAAAATTATGCATTATAAAAAGTTAGGATAGTTAAACTGGTAGAGAAAAGTATTGGAAATCCTCATGTCACTAGTTCAAATCTGGTTCTTGGAACATGATGAATTTTTATTAGTGTCATAAACTAATCATATAGAAAATTAATTATTTAGTTTTATCTTTAAGGATCTAATATAATAGTTATGAATTTTAATCATTTATAATAAACAATATTCATTTCTTTTCTAATTTTTTATGGGTATGTGTTGATGATACATTACCAGCTTAACTCAGTGGTAAAATTATTTCATTCATACAGGAGGAGTCATTGGTTCAAATCTAATTGTAGTTATTACTTATTATTTCTCTATAAAAATAGAAAATACTTTTATTCTAGTATAGAAATAATAATTCATACCTATAATTCTTTTTTTCTTTATATTTTTTAATTGAATGGCTTTTTTGTTATATCATTTAGAATAAAATTTCCCTAACATTTTTTTTATTATTTTTAATATTTTTTATTAAATCAAAAAAAATATGTGGGGTATATAAATAAACCTTCTTGAATATTCAGAAAAATACACCAATTTTTATATGAAAAATTAAATTATAACCTCAACTCATATACTTAATCTTCTTAGAGATATATTTTCCTTAATAATTTGTCTCTTCCCATTAGATTTTTTCAATTTTTATTCCACTATTTCTAGATTTTTTTGAGCTTATTGTGAATCAATATTACTACTCTTCTATGAATTATTTATTAAAATATTTTTTATCATTAGTTTATATTATATAAAAACCACCCATAAGGTCTATCTTTAACCATTGTTCATTAAGTCATGTTCTAAAATGACTATATTATAGTTGTGGAAATAGGGTGTGTTGTTCTAGAGAGTTTCACAAAGACTCAAGATGGGGTAAATTGAGTTCTTAAAATTTTATACAACTTAAAACCACCTTATTAAAATTATTTCAATATTTTCTCACTCTTCTCAATATGATATGTAGTGTAAAACAAAATAAAATATTGGAAGCATGGCATAAGATATATATAGTTTTCTAGGGAATAAATATCCCCTAGTCCACTCAACTAACACTCTCTGCGTGATTAGTGATTTTCACTAAGAAGGTCCTTTTCTTAGGGACCTCAACAATTTAGTGATAGAAACTAAAACTTATTAAAAATATAACAAGTGATTTAACCAATCCCTCCCTTTACAAGTTCTATCCATAGCCTTCACATGGCACTTAGTATTAGAATTTCCCACTTATAGTAATAAAAAAATGATATAGAAAAGATAATAGATTTGACACATGATTAAAAGTAGAAACTAAATATAGATCAAAATTCCTAAAATAAAGGATAAACTTTGGAGTATCTCTAAAGAAATTCCTTTTTCTAAAGATAAATATTAAAATAACACAAAAATAGTAGATTTCTTTTTTCAATCATGTAGTAAGAGATCTTGAAAACTAAGTATATACACATTCTATTTCTTTAATTCTATTATTCAAAATATATGGATATTCAATTTTTGTATTAAAACATCTATATTTAGTTAAAATGGTCAAGAGTAAATAAAATATTACTCATAAATTAATTCACAGTCCTTTCAATGTATCTTTTTTCTATGAAAATAAAAAAAACAGAGGTATCCATTTGGAGAAGCTGTAATCTTACATTGAACTACATGATATCTTAGAAATATAAACTTTAAATAACTTGTTCTTTTTTATTTATAAATCAATTTTTTTTATAAAACTAAATTTGGAGTAGTCTTCATTTAAAATATTTTAATGGAAATAAGCTTCTTCTAACTGTAATAAAATATTGAGAAATACCAAGCTTTGAAAGTCTTAAGATTTTCTAAGACTTTTATCTCTATGTAAGTCTTTAGAAAATGACTTTAGTATGATTGTATTACTTGGTTAATATCATAATACTTGGTATCTAATCTTATGATTTTCCTATGATCATGTGAATTTCTATGATCATAAGAATTTTCTTTAGATCATATTACCTCATCTTGAATGTAAGCCTTTATCTTGATCATATGATGTCATTCTGACCAAAAATATTTAGACTAGTCATAAGTATTCATCTTAATACTTCCTATCAATCACATGAATTTATTATAAGAGATAATTTTTTTTGTAAGTTTTTATTCAAATTATAAAACTTCACTGTAATTATTTCCTTATAAATGTAAGACTTCATCGTAATACTTTTAGTTCAGTGTATAGAATTATAGTACGAGTTTAAGAATTCATAAGTCCTCTAGATTTAGTGAAATTTCCCAAAACTATAACATTTTAAGAATTTATGCCGAGTGAATGAATTGAACATATGACTTTAAATCTTAAAAAAATTTATTCAACCAAAATAAAAATAACTTATAGAAATATTTTGATATTTTATAATATTAGTCTGCATAATTCAATAAAAATCATTTTTAATAAAAATGAGGGTTTTTTCAGCATCAAATATTAAGATAAAATGGGAAATTTGGGATCAACATTAGTATGACCATAAATATCTCCCTACTTGATGATCACAAATCCCAATAAAACTTTAGACATATAATTTTAAAAAAATTTCATAATAATATATTTCAGAATGGTATAAAATAGAATAGTTTAGAATATTAATATTAAATAAAATTTTCTTTTTATTCCATTTTCTTATCCCCTTATTGTGATATCAAAAATAATTTTAAAATAAAGGAGATAACACATTTAATATTTCACACTAAAATATTGACTTTAGAAACATATGACTAAAATGAATTGTAATTTTAGAATGGGCTTGTATGAATTGATTAAAAGATGAAATAGAATAAGAAATCAAAAATAAATATTAAGAATCTAGATAAAGAATTGAAATATGAATATGATGCTAATTTTTATTGAAAAAATAATAGAATTATGAAGAGATAAATTTAAAATAGATAAATAATAGAGATATTATTCCTTTGGCTCATGATTAGGATTGGAGGTTGAGAATATATAAATTTTGGTCTTATAAGTGGTTTTTCAAAATAAAAAGGTATGGAAGGATCTGGTTCATGAGCAGTTGTAATAGAAGATTCTACATGGCTAAGCTCACCAAAAGGTGCATCTAAACTTGAATCTCCTCTAACACTAATTCTTTCATTCTTTGTAACCTTATTTGTACCAGCCATAAATTTGTCTCAGGATTTTTTTTCCTTTTCCTTATCATTATTATCTAAAGTATAAAAATAAATATGGGCATAAGTGTTAAGTGTAGAGGATAGTAAATATTTCTCAATATCCTTATGGTTTTATTTTTTATAGAAGGTGGAGCGATCAAAAGCAACATGTAACTTTTTTTTTACTACTGGATATCTATCATGAAAGTTAGGACCTAGCTATTTTCTACATATTAAATAAAATATATCATCGTCACACATATTTATTCTCTTGATGATTTCATATATATAAAAATCTATAATAACTAAATATCATTGTAAAATATTCTATCCAAAAACCATAACATCTTCCTATATATATAATTTATAAGAACATTCAGGTATAAAATTCCTCACTAGTTCTACTTGTATACTTGAAAACTTTAAATTGGATACTGAGGGGATAGTTACTAGTTTTGTTTATCTAGGTTAGTCCACTTATTTACCTTTTGAAATAAAATTCTAGGTCCTATTAGATTCATAAAATGATTCATCTGATGAGGAGACAAACTCTGAAGATTTATAATTTTAGATAAATCCATTATCAACTTCTCTATAAATGGATTTGATCATATCAAACATAATCACAAAGTTTTCATTCAAGACTATATCCCATTATTTTATCTTGTTGTTAATTTCTCTAAGGATACATTGTTATCCAATGAGGTTTTCTTCAAAGATCTATTAAATTAGTCAATAAAAAATTAATCTCAAAGATGGTTTTTTTAATCATGTGAATCCTCTATCTTCAATCAATACTAATATATTTTATCTCAAAAATTAAATCCTTTATAACCTCAATAAAACTGTCTAAAGAAATTTTCTAACACTTCATTGATGCAACCCTTTATCTTAAAGAATTCAAATCTAATGAAATAGCCACCAACTTTTTTATAAATGTTCTAAAATAGAGATTGGTCCAACTACACCTGTTGGAACAGTTTTCACAACTCTAATCGATGCATATTAGGCTTTCACCAATTCCTTAAACTCATAAAAGTCTATCTTAGATGTGGTATTAGGTTGACTAGGTTTAATTATTTTAATAAATTGAAACTAATATCTTGTCAAATTTTATAGAAAGTAAATAAATTGAAATAAGAAACATAATCCTATCTCAATTAATTCATCTAATATTTTAAAGATTAAACTTACTCCAATACCAATGAATAACTTTATGTTTGAATAAGTTATGGGATTCTAAGTATCTCATTATGTGAATCCATCATCTTTATAATTTTATTGAAGTTATCTCTATCATTTTATTCAATTTTGTCTCTGAAATTATCAAATTCAATAAAAAAATTGGAAGAAAATGTCTAGACGTGCTCTCTAAAATCATATTGAGATTCATCATAGTTGACTGAGGGAACAGCATATTTTTTTTCAGAATCAAGTGAGGGAATATTTTTATTATTACCAGCTGAATTAAACCTTTCACTTTTTTATTTACTAATAGGTGTGGGAATTTTCTCATATAGGACTTGATTAAATCTACTTATAGTAGAAACTTCAATATTCCTAGCTACTGAGTCCTCAAGATCCTCAAGATTTTAAACAAGGTCAATCATGCTATCCTAATGATACTTTTTGAATATTACCTCTTCATACACTAACATCAACTCACCAAAATCCTCTTATCTAGGTTAAATTTCATTTTCTCTAGGATACATAAGAGTTTCAATTGCAACTTTAACAACCTCATTTACCAAACTACCTCCAGAACTAGTCTAAGCCTCATCATCCACAACCTAAGCACTAAATTAAGTATTAGGCCCCTAAAATTTTACAAAAACTTCTATTTTATATTGGACTCTAGAAACTACATAAGTATCCTCCTTATAAGGAGGGTTTATAGGCCTATCTTCTATAGCCTTCATCCTCATAATGTTAACAGCTCCATATACCACTATAGATCCTTTGATAGTAATAGGATCTCTAGTATTCTCTTAATTATAATCCCCCTAAATAGTATCGGTGGACTTAGGATTTGATTAATGGGACCACTCTCCCTTCTTAGTAGTAAGGTTCTTATCTTCTTCCCCATATCCTTATGCTTCCTTCTATCCATTTTTTCTTTACTATCATCTTATTTTGAGAGGTATCCTGAAATAGTTCCATGTTCCTTAAAATTCCATCATAAAAGGTGTGATGCCTTTGGAACTTGGTATCCTTATCCTCACACAGGTCCACTTCTTTCTTTTTAAAAATTAGGGTTAACAACCTGTCATTGGTATAGAATATTATCCTTTGATTTTAATGGTAGTAGTGATGCATATAGTTCATCATATACTTAGGAAAATTTACCTCCATTTTATTCAAAAATAGATACATGAAATTTATATCTTGAAAAATAAATTTCACAAACTCACCAACCCTTTGATATATTTTCATTTGAATAAATTTTTATATAATTATTTGATTAGGTTATAGGTCTTTTTGAGAATTATTTTCCATGTAATAGGTAACAAAAAAATAATACATTATGAGAAAAGGTTTGGTATCATTATCATAGATCAAGGAATGAATATATAGGTACCAACATTTTTAGGGACATTTTAAATCATTGGTTTCTATAAAAAATAAAAAGAAAAACTTTCATATTTACTTTTGACTAAACAACATCTCCAACTTGAGAAAAAAATTGTACATTTCCATATAACTCTTAGAATTCCTTTTCAAATACAGTTCTGGTATTCTTCCCAAAAAAATGAAATATCATTTCAAAAAAAACATGAAATTATTCAAAATAATGTTCACACTATTGATCCAGAAAAATTCAATCGCTTTCCCTGATAGAACTCATCTTTCATTACTTCTTGGTTTATCTCTCTTTGAACTTTATGAATTTCCATCCTTAGATATCTTATAGTTTCCCATGACTTTAGAAGTTTGTAGGTTTATGAATTAAAGTATTAGGGTTTCAAGGGTTTAGAAGAGGAGAAATTAAGGGATGTAGAGGTCAAAAGTTTTGAAATAAAGAGTGTTTGATCTAAGAGACCAATTGAATTATAAAGTCTTATAGAAAAAATATATCTTTGTGTCACTTCAGTGATGTACCATGTGATGGTTTGAAATTAAATTTAAATAAACTAAAGAAAAAATGAATAAATAAATCATAATTTTCAAATAGTGAAATAGATAATCTCATATAAATGAATATATAAGATAAAAATGAAATAACTTTGAACACTCAACTAATGATGAATATATTTTAAATCAGAATAAAATTATTTAATTAAAACATACCTAATTAAATTTTAATAAAATAAAATCAATTATTTGGTAAAGTATTTTTAAATATTTATATGAATTTATTTTCAATGCTAATTATTCATGAGAGATATCACATTTTTGTGTGTGATCTCACAAGAATGATTTCTTAAATCAATGTTTTTTATTTTGGAATGTCTTATTGGATTTTTTTTTAAATGTTGATAGATGAAATTTTATCACATTTAATTGGTACATAGTTAGAGTTGAATCCAAAATCCATAAATGGGTGTTTTATCCACAAAATTTTTCACAAAAACTACTATCTATAATGTACTCAGTATTAGTAGTTGATAATGAAACTGAGTATTGTTTCTTACTAGAAAAAGACACCAAATTTTTTTCTAGAAAGTGTTGGGTTTCTAATTTATATTTATTATCTAACATATAACCACTAAATTTAGAATAAAAATATGAAATTAAATCAAATTAAGTGGTTTTTTGGAAAAATTAACGATAAATAAATAGATCCTTTTAAATATCTTAAATTTTTTTTGGAAACTGAAAAATGTGACTCTTTAGGATTTTCTTTCAATCTAATACATAAAAATAAGAGAACATAATATTTTGTCTACTAACTGTTAGATATAGAAAAATTATAATAATACCTCTATATAACTTTTTTCAATTGGTTTATCTGCTTTATACAAATTAATTTTAATATTAGAACTCAAATGAGCAGCATGTATCTTATTATTTTCAAGTACAAATATCTTTAGTAAATCATGTATGTTTTTTTCATTGATATAAAACATTCCCAAAGTCTTTTTTATAAATATAAAAACCAAGGAAAAATTAACTCACCCGTCATTCTCATTTAAAATTTATTTTTCATGAGTTTTAAAAATTATTTACACAGTTTTTTATTTGTGGAGCCATAAATTACATCATATGTATAAATTTGAACTAAAATAATCTCTTTTGAAGAATATTTTTTAAAATATATGGGATTGATCCTATAGTAAAACCATTTTACAAAATAAATGAACTCATCCTTTTATACCAAGATTTAAGTACTTGTTTAAGACCATACAAATCTTTGGTATATTTGAAAATAAAATTGAAAAAATGAGTGTTTTCAAAACCTTGAGGTTGTTTAACATAAAATTCCTCCATTATAAATCCATTTAAAAAATTATATTTTACATTCATCTAAAATAATTTAAAATTTGTATAAGATTCATATTTTAAAAGGATCCTTGTGGCTTATAATATAGCTACATGGGAAAAGGAATCCTTATAATATATTCCTTCCTCTTGGTTATAACCTTGGGAAACTAGCCTATAATTTTTTATAGTTATCACACCATGACCATCCTAATTATTTCAAAATACTAATTGATTACCAATAATAGGATAATTAGATGGCCTATAAACTAATTATCATACCTTATTCCTTATGAAATATTTTTACTCTTCTTGCATTTATAAAATCTAACTCTAATCATTTAAATATTATTATTTTGTTTTAGACCTTATCTATGATAGGAAAGTGTAAAATTAAACAAGGTTATTTACACCTCTTTGAGTCCTAACTCCCTCATCCATGATTCCCATAATAATATCTAAGGGGCAGTTTTTAAGGGTCATATTCTATCTAGGCATCACACTTTTACATTCACTGGTTTCCAACCTTTTAGGATTAAATTCTTCATTATAAAGTTCCACACTATCATCCTTTTTATCATCAAAGAGAGGTTCAAGTATCAAGTTATCAAAAGAATCACTGACATCATCAACATGAATTTTCTTATGATCAAAGGGATCAATTTAATTGAATTTTATGCGAGTATATTCTTAAAATATCCTTGACTTTTTATTAAAAAATAAATAACACTTATAAGTGATAGAGTAACCCAAGAAGATTACTTAATAAACCTTTCTATCAAACATACCAATATTTTCCTTAGTGTTCAAGACATAAACTATATATACAAAAACATTGAAGTATCCAACCTTTAGATTTCCATTATTCTATAACTCATAGGGTGTTTTATTTATAATAGTTCTTATTATAACTCTATTGATGACATAGCATGTTATGTTAACAGCGTCAGCCCAAAAATAGGTAGGCATTATATATTAACACAACATAGTTCTATCAATTTATTATAGGTTTCTATTCCTCCTTTCAACAACACTATTATGTTAAGGTGTACTAGGGGTGGAGAATGTTTGTCTAATTCTATGTTTTGATCAAAATAAATTGAATTCATGATTCTCAAAGTATCTCTAATTTTCACTTATAAAAGGCACAATTTTAATATCTTCTTAATTATATACTAGAATGCATGAATTTATAAAAAAAGGACATGCTTGACTATTAATTTTAAATAAATAAATCCAAGTAAATATTGAAAAATCATCAACTAAAGCATAAAAATTACTTACAACGTAGTCTTGTAGTTCTAGAGGGAATAAAAATATTCCTATTTATAAGTTCTAATGTTCCAAAAGTTGTAACCTATTTAATTGGTTGGAGATATGATTAGTGTTTCTTTATCATTTTACATGAATTTCATAGTTTATTTTTATCCAATTTAAGTTGAGGAAAATAAAAAATCAAATTTTTATTAGATAATTTTTTAAAGGAATAAAAATTATAATGTCCACGTATTATATTCCAAATCCAAGATTAATTAATTTAATCATTCAAATTGTTTAAATTTTGTTTACATGGAGTTTAGATCTTGAGTGTAAACACATTCAGTTCCAAGTTCTATAAATTTATTCAATTTATCTTTGAATACAAAAAAATAATTATTAGAAAAATCAACTAAAAATCCATCATCACATTATTGATAAATACTTATCAGGTTATTCTTTAAGACATCAATATAAAGAATTTTTTTATAAGGACTAAATATGGATATTAAATAGATCCAAATCAATATTATTGAAATTGTCACTGGATGTGGAATAGCCTCCATAAAATTTAAATCATGAATGTAATTTATAAAAATCCCCACTTATATGTCCTAAAAACCACTATCCATAAACCATTTTTCAATTCCATTATTTTGGATTTTTTCTTACAAAAAAATTAAACAATCAAATTTTTTGGTGCCCAAATACACTTAGGTATGATAGTGTTAGCTATTAAATATTTTGGAACCTTAATTTTTCTACACTTATCAGAATTTCCATCATTAAAAATAGATAAGTTTATAGAAATAAAGTCCTTCTCCGTACCAAAAAAATGGGGATATATTAAAAAAACATTAGAATAATGACCATTTATACCTAAATAAAAAATATTAAACATGATTCTATTTTAAGAACTAGGTAAAAAATAATTATTTTATAGCTTAGGTCTCTCTCCATTACTTCCAATTCCTTGTTTAACTTTATTTTCTTTGTTCTTTTTAAGGATTTTATTGTGGTAATCCTCCCCCTTAGTAAATAAACTTACAGTATCTTTTATAGATTTTACTTCATCCATTAATTCCTTTATTTCACTGTCATGAATAGAACAACTAGAATCATATTCATGTATTTTTTATTTTAGTTCTAAAATCTATTTAAACAGATCACCTTTTTCATTTAACACAATATATTATTATTTTTTAAGAGACTCGTTATTCTTCTTAAGAGATTCATATTTTTCTTATAACATAGAATAATGTTAATTTAAGTCATCAAAAGAATAATTTTTTGAATCTGATTTAGATCCATGCCCAAAATAATAAAAGGATTATACCTCTTCTATTCGGTCCCCAATTCACATACTAGACTTATTATATTATTACTAAATTGAAATTATAATTACTACTAGAGTATTCAAAATCACTTCAAGTTACTTTCATATCTTTCTTCTCTTATTTATTATAATTTTCTTTTCTTTTGAATTTATTTTAAGACTTATTATCTTTCGACTAAGGAAAATCAGGCTTTATATGCCAAAGGTTCTTGCATTCATATAATATTACTTTTTTTATTTTCCATAAAACTATTTATATTTGTGAAAGGATTTCTTTAATCCTATTATCTTACAGTAAATATTTTTGAACTTTCTTGAAAATTGATCAAGTTCACCATCAAAATCTGAGCATCTTGAATCTTATTCATTGGATGAGACTAAAAATAATTTTTCTTTTTCTTTTTATCATCCTTAGAAGTAGATGCTTTCAGGGTAGTATTTTTATTATTGGTAAACTTGTGATCACCAACCTTTTCTTGCACCTATAACATCACATGATCTGACACTCTCTCACATGGCCAAATCTGGATGGTTATTGGACCTCAAGTGAACCTCCCCATATGTTAGTGGCTATTAACTAGAAACTGGGGTGTGGATAACATAGTGTAGAGACTACACCCCCTGGTATAGAGTTTCAATAAAATAGAAATAAACAAATATTAGGGTAATATAAATAGTAAAAATTGTACATCATGCAACTATAAGATAAAGGATGAACCGAGTAAACTAAATAATAATGAACCATGTAATGTCAGGATGAAATATAACTAAATGACATGATGGAAGTCATACAAATAAAATACTAAGCTGACACAAATAATCTCAAAATATCCTGGTCCCAAACCCCATGTCAGCCTTGTATCCAAGATCTAACCCATACAATAACCATCAATCACTAACAAGGTTTGTTTCCCTTATCTAAACATACATCTATGTAATCTGTTTGGGTACCAAACAATATACTGAATAGGGTGTGAGTAAAACTCAGTAGGTCTAAACCACCATATCTAAAAAAACCAGTATGATAGTAAGTGCATATAATAAATTGATAAAATAAGAGTATTAATTAATCAATTAGTACATTATAATAATCAACCTACTTAGGCACCATGCCAAAATATCTATGACCATGTCGCATTACCCTTCCAATCAGAACAACAATTCCATGGAATAATCACATAACCTAGAAAATACCTCTGTATAAGCATTTCAACATAACCGAGTTGAGCCCTATAAGCATAACAATACAATCAGACCAAGCCCTATATATAGTAATTTCAACATAACTGGGACAAGACCTATAATAATTTCAAAACATCCTGTCCAACCCCTCTATATAAGCATTTCAAAATAACTGGACCAAGACCTATAAGCATTACATAATAATTGGTCCAAGCCCTATAAGCATTACAGTATAATCAGGTCAAACCCTATAATCATTACAGAATAACCAGGCCAATACCTATAATCAATATAGTAAAAATCACAACAAAAGTCATGATGGTAAGAATAACACAAAATAACATCATAATCCACAATGGTCAATTCATCCAAAATCCATTTTTATTTCAATTACACCTTCATTCATAAAAATATATCTTAATCCATTATCATTACAGTGTACACACCCAAATCAGATTAACTTATCACCAGACATTTCAATAAACAAGTAATCCATTTTCTAAGTTGAGTCTATCATAAGAAATTACTTGAGATCACATGTCATTCTAAAATTCATTTTAATCCAAAATCCAGTTCATTATTGTTCAAGGGTAGGCTCTCCCTATGAGTATCCCAATACAGGTGTCAACATTAATAAATCCAAAGGGATCCAAGAAGTAGACTAAACACATTATTATCATCACCCATTATTTTTTTAGTTAACACACATGTTGAGTCAGTGCAATTTCATACTATTACACACACTTAAACAAATAAAAAATGACTATAGGGATTTGTTCTAGACCACATATATTTATCTAGAGATCAAAGAAACACTCTCAATAATAAATTCCAATGAAGAATGAAATAAAATTAGAACAAAAGGAACCCCCTATATTACACAAGCATCAAGATCAAAACCATATTTGAAAATATTCAAGATATTACACCACTATAACGGAGAAAAACAGAAGAAAAAAGGGAAGCCAAAGTTAAGGAATTCACTAGAGATTAAACTAAAGAAAAAGATGTTTGGAAGGGAAGAAATCACTCTAGAATCACCTGAAGTCTCCCTAGGGTTTGAGAGATAAATATTAACCATTAATGAAACTAATTCTTAAGCACGATGTGGTTTAAAACAACTGGTCCCAAGATATTCATGACATGAACACCTTTCATGATGTGAATTTATCAATTTACAAGATACCCTAAAAAACACATCACCTCAAGTTAAAATAGCCCCAATTGAACTTTTAATGAAATGAATTAGTTTCATAGTGTATAAATGTTTCACACTCTAAACTAGTTCATGAAATTTTCTCATAAATAGGTTCATTCCATGTAAACTATTCATGACGTGAAATTTTCCTGCAGACGGCTCTCAACCCATTTTTTACATAAAGAACCCAAGAAACCTTTGAAGCTTTCTAAACCCATGGAGAACCCTCATAATCCTTTTAACACATTTATACCTTGACTCCATTAATTCAAAAAAAAATACATCCCCAAAAATTAGGTCATTTTACCTTTAAAAATATCTCTATTCCCAAATGAAACTCTATCACCAAGGTTTAAATAAGAAAAGAAAGCCCAAAAATTAATTCAAACGCATATTTCATTATTCTTGAGAGGTGTCTTAGGTAATCCTATCACAAAATCTATAGTGACATCATCCCATTTTCATTTTAGAATGGACAGAGGCTGTAACATCCCAGCTATCCTCTAGTGCTCAGCTTTAACCTGTTAATTAGTGAAGAATCTCACTACAAATATTGTTACCTCTTTATTCATTCTTGATCACTAGTACTATCTAAAGAGACCATAATGCATCGTTGTTAGACTTGGGTGTACCTCCCATCTAGAAGCAAGAAACTCACTCATTATATCCTCCCAAAAACTTGTAGATTACTATAATTTCCCATAGAAAAGAAGAGTATTTACACTGCTAAGAGTCCATCCTAATGGTGGATCCCCGCCATATATGTCATCCCTCATAACTAATTCCTCCAGATTAAATAACTACTTTGTCTTTATCTGGTCCAAAATCATGGGTATAACAGATTTTGAAGTCAGAGATACTCATCCCTATGACTCCAAAACATCTAGATGAGTGTCTGAAAATTATTTCATCATCTTCCACTCTTCGCAAGACTCCCACACTACCTCTATATACATATTCTAGCTCAAGGTATCAGAAATGATGTTTCCCTTACCCAGTGTATAAGCCAGATCAAATTTGAAATTCTGTAGATACTTTACCCACCTCCTCTGCTAAAGGTTTGGGTCCCACTGAGAAAAGATGTATATGAGTCTCTTATGGTCCGTTTACAGCACATACCTCTCTCCCAAAATATAGTTTCTCAAGTATCTCAGGGTGTGTTCCACTATAGCTATCTTCAGGTCATGATTAGGATAATTCCTCTTATATGATCCCAGCTATCTGGATCCATAATAAACCTCTCAGATCATCCTACATTATAACTACTCTAATTATAACTCTAGATATATAATAATACATGTTATATTCCTTACCTATCATAGGTTATGTGAGGATCAATGTTGGGGTCATACTTCCCTTCAGCTCCTGAAAATCTCTCTCACAAAAATCTTACCAAACAAAATTCACCCCTTTCTTGGTCAACTCTTACATAAATACGGCTATATGGGAGAATTCTTTGATGAAGTGTCAGTAATAACCTGTTAACCAAGAAAAAATTTAATCTTGAAGTCATTTTTTGGACACTCCCAAGATATTATAGCTACAACCTTCTTTGTGTCCACTAACACTCCATCCTCTAAGATGACATGACTTAATAAGTTAACTTTTTCAATCCATAAACTACATTTAGTTATCTTGGAATAAAGTTGATGTTATATCAATGTACTCAAGATGATGTCAATATATTGGGCATGATTGTATGATAAATGGGAGTACACTAATATGTCATCAACAAAAACCACCACAAATTGATCCAGGAAAGGATGGAAAATCCGGTTCATCAAGGCCATGAATACTTTCAATGCATTCCTTAAACCAAACGACATCACCACAAACTCATATAATCCATACCTTTTCTTAAAAGAACCCTAAGGTATTTATGATGGTCTCACTCTCAATTGATGATACCCTAATCTCAATTCAATCTTATAGAAAATCTGATCACCTCATAGCTAATCAAAGAGATCATCAATGTGAGGATGGGGATACTAGTTCTTAACCATCATCGGGTTCAATCTCTAATAGTCTACACACAAGAACAAAATCCTATCATCCTTCTTGGAAAAAAGTATGGCAGAACCACATGGTGATGTACTAGGTCGTATGAAACCCTTAGCATCTAGATCTTACAACTGAACCTTCAACTCCCAAATCTCTATCAATTCTATCCTATAAGATGGAATATAAACTAGATCTAATCTCGACACTAACTCGATCATGAACTTGATCTCCTGCTTGGGCAGTGATCTATATAACTATTCAAAAAAACATCTGTAAAATAGTCTACCACTAGAGGAAAAGTATCATGTGGCATTCCACCATCATCTAGAGAAATGACTTCTATCTAAGCCATGGGAAAATCTAATCTTCTCAAAAAAATTCTTGTATGACCAGCCTAATTATCCAACTCACTCTGGTGAAAATAGCTACCTTATTATAGATATGGAAAGGTAACTATCCTACAGTAATAGTATATATGAACCTAATAAATAACTAACAAATCCATACCTAGAATAAAATTAAAACCTCTAGATCAAACCATTTTTCAAAAATAGTAAATATAAAGGAATGTGATTCTCCTATATCAAAAAAACATAATAAAGGGTAGATGATTCAAGAATTGTACCTCTGATGGTAGAATTTATATCATCCAAACTAGTCAAATTAGACTACATAGCATGTAGCTGACTTTCCCCTATGTTATGGGCTTTAGTTTGACTCCCATGTGTTGTTCCCTCTATTTGGTACTACTGCTCCTACACTAGGGTACCACACCCCCTACCTCGACCTGAGCGTTCAATGGAACTCTAGCTACTAGTTTTCTGAGGGGTAGTTGAGTCCTTCCCAAACTTTAATACCTGTTTTGATCCCCTACCACTACTCTACTACCATATTCACCTACAAAACCTCTTCTGGTTTCCCAGCCTTCCATAAGCATGACACTCCAATGTAGGGTATGGACACTAAGGTCTCTTGTGTTCAAACTTTTCACACTAATAACACTACAATAGAACAAAGTCCACAGATAGATGTTCACTTCCCTGGATTCTCTTCCCACTATTTTCTTGGTGATAATTGTCATAGTGTTGCTTCTTCCTACTAGAAAAAGATCTCTTAGTTCCCCCTGATGAAATAGCCTAGTCGTTTCTCGGTGTCTCTCTTGGATTCCATTCCATGATGATAACCATATTCATCATGTCTGATATGTTACTCAATAGAAATATGTTCACCTATGACCTGATATCATAGCGAAACTCATCCTGGAAACACCTCACCCTAGATATCTCATCAGTTACTAAAGATGGATCAAAGAACAATAATTCAGAAAAACATCCAATATAGTCCATCACTGAAATTCCCTCCTATACCATGTGTATGAAATTATGATACTTCTCATTCCTTAATGTTTCAGGGTAGAAGTGGATTAGAAACATTACCTTTAAGTCCTCCCAGGATAACTCCTCTTATTACCCACCTTTCTCTGGAGTGTCCCACCAATGCTTGGTTGGTCTATGAAGCATGTATGTAGCAAGATTCACCCTCCAATATATAGGTGTCTCAAGGTACTTGAAGATCATATGGACTAAATCAATATAGAACTCAAATGACTAAGGGCCTCCCTGCCCATTGAACATGGGTGGGTCTTGTAGATGGAACTCTCTCGTCAACTCATACATCAAAGGTACAATGAAAATAGTATTCCTTTCTATGGATCGCATGAACCTCAGGAAGATTTCATGAAGCTGAACATAAATATGATCCTTAGGATCTATAGGAAGATCTGGTTCAGCTACATTAAGAAAATTCTAATTTCTTCTCTCATGATGATTAACTTGAAGATAATGAGGAGTATTTTCTCTACAAGACAAAAATACTCCTTAGAATACTGGTTAATAACAAGATTAGCCTCAATAGGTGATAACAACATAGAACCACTAGATCATGGTCTCTCTAAACATGGCTTAACAAGTGAAGTGGTAGGACATAATAGTTCATTTATTCCCTTTTTCATCTGATATAATAGGGTCTCATTTCCCAATTCATATAGTAAAATATATCACATGCAATAAATATGTCCCTATAATGTAAAATAAATGTCAATACATATCCCTATGTACCTATCATGATTCATGAATAATCATTTCACACTATATCGGTACACGAGTATAAATCTACAGAAATAATAACATCACAAAACATGTGAATCACTCAAGGTGAAATAATATCAACCGTAACAAGTAAACATAATGAACAACAATCCAATCCTTGGGCACTTGGATTTCCCCCCATACATGGGTTAGTTACTCCCATACACAATTTAATTATCAACTCCCAACACATCTCTAGTATCCTTTCTACATTTCCAAAATATTAAAGAAAAATAAATGAAAACCTAAACCTCTAAAATTACTTTGTAACGTCCCTACTCTAGTACTCTCTCATGTGGACAAATCAGGTTAGTTATTGGACCTACAATGCACCTCCCCATATGCCATAGGTTTCCCAAAGTAGTGGGGTGTATATAACATAGTGGTGAGACGATACCCCTTAGTACAAAGTTAAAAAATAGTGGAAATAAACAAATATTATAGTAACAAAAATAATAGAAACAGTACATCAAACAAATGGAATATAAAGGATGGTCCAAGTTAAACAAATAATAATAAACCATATATTGTTAGGATAAAATGTAACTAAATTACATGATGAAAATCATACAGATAAAATACTATGATAATACAAATAATCTCAAAAGACCCCAGTTTCAAACCCCACATCAGTCTCGTATCCAAGATCCAACCCATCCAGTAAGAAATAATCAACAACAAGGTCCCTTACCCTTGTACAAATCTAAATCCATATAATCTTCTCAGGTAGCAAATGGAATCATGAATAGGGTGTGAGTGAAACTCAGTAGGTTGGCACCACTATATATAAACAAAACCAGTCTGATAGTAAGTGCATGAAATAAAGTGATAAAATATGAGTATTATTTAATAAATTAATACAGTATAACAATCAAACTACTCTATCACCATGCTAGAATAACTCTGAGGATGTAGAATTACCCCGCCAACTGTTACCACGGTTCCATGGCATAATCACATAACTCAAAAAATCCATCTTTATAATAATTTCAACATAACTAGGATGATCCCTATAATCATTCCAGCATAATCAAGAAAATCCCTCTATATAATCATTTCATCATAATTGGGCCAATCCCTATAATAATTATAGCATATCTAGGTCAATTCCTCTATATAAGAATTTCATCATTACTGGTCTGAGCCATATAAAAATTATATCATAATCATTCCAAGACCTATAAGCATTACAACATAATTATGCCAAGCCCTATAAACATTACAGCATTATCAAGCTAATCACTATAATCATTATAGAATAAATCACAAAATAATTCACAACAAAAATAATAACACAACATAACATCATAATCCATAATGTTTAATTCAGTCAAAAAAAATTTTATTTCAATTACCCTTTCATTCATCAAATTAAATATTAACTTGTTGTCATTTTAGTGTACACACCCATCTCATATCAAATTATCACCAGTCATTTCAATAATCAAATAAACCATATTCAAAGTTGAATCTATCATAAGAAATAACCTGAGGTATCATGTCATGAAAAAATGTATTTTAAGCCAAAATCTAGTTTATTATTGTTCAAGGGTAGTCTTACCCTATGGGTATCCAAAATCTAGCTCTAAAAACTAAAGGAGCCAAAGGAATCCAAGGAGTAGACCAAACATATGATTATCGTCACCCATTATTTTTTTAGTTTATATGTATTTTGAGTTGGGGTAATCAAAAAATATTTCAAAAACTTAAAAAAATAGAAACAGACCATTAGGATTTGTTCTAGACCATCTAACTTTATTTGTTGATCAAATAAATTCTCTTAACATGGAATGCCAACAAATAAATAAGGTGAAGGAGATCACAAGGAAAGACCTATATCACACAAGTATCAAGATCAAAACCAAATTCAATGATGATCAAGATATCACACTTCTGTTAGGTCGGAATGACAATAGTAATGACACAAGAGGTGGTGAATTGTGTCCTTTTTAAAATTTTACAATTATTTTGATTCACACAAATAGAAGATAATAAGTGGAATCATTTATGTGATAGACTATATGCAGCAAGATATGAAAAAAAAACAAAGCATAACAATTTATAGTGGTTTGGGGCACAAAAATCCCCTAGTCCACTCCACTAATTACCCTCTCTACGGGCTTGGTTAATTTCCCTAGTAATGTCCTCGTATCACAAGATCAATCCATAACTGAATGCAGACAGTTTTTACCCTTAAAAACAAAAGCTTACAAAATAGGGCATTTTGGTTCTTTTACAGGGGACCAATAAAACCCCAGCTTAGTGCGAGAAGCTGACACTCCACCATGACTGAATACGAGTAGCCAAAACTCAAGATAGATAATATGTAGTTTGATGAGAAATAAATATAGCTCACAGTTTCAGAAGCACGCAACTGATAAAAGAAGGATCTTCTACTTTAGAAGAAAATAAACTTTGAATAATGTTTGAAGTGATCTGGTTTCTCAAAATATCTTTGTCTTTAAGAGTAGCAATTAAACCAGAGCATCGCATTCATGGGATTGAAAATTAGATATTCAAAATGAAGTTTTCATTTTTGTGATGCTTAACCGTTGTAGCACTGTAAAAAAAATTCATAGGAAAAAATTCAATGAATAATATTTTCAAAGATATCTAAGAGGTATTCATAGATTCAGGTTTTTTTACAGATGATACTCAGAGAGATATATAAGGATAAATCTCCATCATGGTTTCAGATCTACAAAAGATTCCTGATAAATTATCAAGATTCAAAATAAAATAAATAGATTAGAGAAGGTGTAACTTTCCTTAAGAATAAGATTAAAAATCTATCTTGTAAATAGATCTTTAAATCTTATATAAAGATATTTGAATCAGTAAACAATGAGCTTTAAATTGTCCTAATATTCCTCAAATACTATTTCAGAAATCTCTGGCAAAGATGTAAATTCAAATTTCCAGCGTTGAAAATTCAAACGTAAGGTTCCTTCACAAAATGAAAAAATAAAAAATGTAGGGTTCAACTTAATAATGTAGGTTTGATAATCTATATGTTTATCCATGTCAGCATAGATCTCTGAACATAACATTTATTATCCATATGTTCACTTTTCCCAAATGTAAGTTTGACAGTGTAAGGTTGATGATCCATACGTTTTTATAGTTCTATACTTACATAGGGTTTTTTAACCATACTTTTTATTTCTAAAAAACATGTGGTTCTTATCCAAACGTAATGTTCCTTAACCATATATTTCTTCAAACTTAAGTTTTATTAACCATACATGTTGATCCTTCAACATAAACATAAGGTTAGTTCCAGACGTTACTTTCTTCAACGTATTGAATGAATAGTATTTTTAGTAAATGACAAACGGTGAACAATGTTTTCATAATATGCTTAAGAGTATTCCAAACACTTTAATGAATATTTCTCACAAATAAATAGTTGAATATTATTTCAAGATAAGAATTATAATGAATATAAATTTCCTGAAATACACTCAAAATAAAATCATTAGTAAAACAAACAAGGGTATTTGTGAGCATCAAAATCAATAATATTTATAGAGTGTTGTTGAGACAATACGTGCCCAAAAATCTCCCACTTTTTGATGATTAAAAACCCATTAATTAAAAATATAATCTTAGAAATAAAATTTAGAATTATGTAAACGTTAAATATAAAATAGTGTCGATTTGACATAATTATTTCAATAAAGAAGAAATATCTAAATTTCTCCCCCAAAGGTAAATTTCAAAGAAATATTCATGCTTATATAAATTTCTCAAATAAAAGAAATGTTGTGTTATCTAAATTTCTCCACCTTTTTTGATATCAAAAAGAAAGTATAGAAACAGATTAAAACACATTTAATATTGAATCGAATGATAAGTGAATGTTATAAGTAACTATAATGAATAAAGAGAATTGGATTTTGGATATCAGACAAAAATACAAAAGAAGATAAAATAATGAAATGTAACATATAGACAAAAAACAAGTTCATTGATCAATAAAGAAATCAATAAAATAAATTTTGTGACTAAGAAACAAAAATAGCCATTTTCGTGGTTTAGGGTTGGAAAAAGGATAAGGATTGGCTAGGTTTGAATTTTGAATGGCTTCAAACATCTCCTTCAGCTCATACATTTGCAATATTATCTTATTCATCAAACTATCCCTTTTTTAAACAACCAACAGCCTGGAGTCATTATAGACATGCAGATTCTTCACTATACTGACCTTTAGAAACTCATGAAGACTCTCCTATTGCTTCATGAACAACTCCAACTTCTCTAAAAACTGATTCAACATCAATCTAATTCTAGGCTATCCTTGAGTTAACTGGTCAACAAAAAAATTCTGATTCTCCAAAATAACTGATAGAGGTGATCTATTACACTACAGATCTTCAAGAAGAATGTTCATGTTTTCCATAACTAAAGTAATGGCTTGAAATATTCTAATTAAATCTGGACTTGTAGCAGGTATAGAAACAGATGTACTAGATTGACCCACATTTCTCTTTACTGATTCAAACTGACTGCCTAGATAGCATTTAAAATTTGTAAAATATATCTTTGAAACTGATTCAAACTTGAGTTTCCCAAACTCATCCAGTATTTCCCTTTTAAATGCATCAAAATACTTTTTAGAAATAGTACTCTCATTGAGTTCTTAAATCTTCTTCTTAGATCTGTCAAGATCTTACCTCAGAATTTCATTCTCTTCCTGATATTTATTATACTTAACAAAAATCTCCTCTAAATGATGAGATGATAAATTAGATGTCCCCCCATCTATATTCATAGCCTTATTTACACCATCAGTAGGCAAAGGATATGACACTATTTTCATTACTGATTCTTCACAAGAAAAATATTAATTATCTAAAACTTCAGTCTCAGCACCAGAAATATGATCTGACTATCCCACAGTTTAATCTACAATCAAGGGTTGAAATTTTGTAATTGATTCCTATAAAATCTACTATTCTTGAACAGCTCCTTGTTCAGTAACTTCTTTTCTGACAATATCTTATTGAACATTTTCAGTTCGAGTATTATTTTCTTGAACTGTTTCTACCATAATTCTCTCTTGTACCTGTTTATTCACCAGGGGTACAATAGAAATCTATTTAGCTTGACTCTCCATTGGAATTTCCTCTTCAATAATAGTTTATTTTAAATTAACTGAGCATATTGCTTCTCTAGAAGCCAACATTTTCTCTTCAACTTTAGGAGAATTTCTGTTCCTTGGTTTCATAATAAGTCTTTATTGACTTTTTTCTTTCTCTACTTCCTCTTCTTTAGTGTTAAATCTAAGTCCTATCATAGATGGTTTTAAAAATCCATCTATTTATGATTCAGCTACACCCTCCTTTTGAACACCTACTTTCTCCCCTAAGAAAAATCTCCCAAGATTTGTTCTTCCTTAGCTCCAACAGGAAAAATCTTTCCTTTTATAGTGCTCGAGAAAAATAAAAGATTTCTTAACATTATAGCATTCAAAAAATTACTATGATGACATTTGACTCTTGCATCAACCAGTCGGATCATGTCCTTCTTAAATAAAATCCTTGAAATTATTTTTCCATATGGATAGAAATTCATTCTTTCATCCAGTGAAAACAGTAATGAAGGTACCAAAATAAATACCACAGAAAAATCAATTTAATATCACTTAGAAAAAGAAACATGATATACATGTCTGGGTAAAGGATTTTCTCCATCTCAACTATCCTTAGTGTTATTCTTGTCTGAATAAACTTCAACAGAATCTTATGGTCAGCTTCTAAATCCTTAAAAAACATCTTTATAATGTGCGTCTAATTGAACATAAAAGACATGATTTCTTTATAATAATGTTCCTTATCACTAATCGATCTAAGATCGAAATGGAAAACCCATTCATGTGGGTTGTTCAAAAAATTTGCAACCTTGGTAGAAGAAATAGATAAATCCCTATATTTTATACTAGAAAAATTCATAACCTCTAAATCTCTAAAAATAAGCTTTACAACACTTATAAAAATAATTTAGTTCTACCTCATATAGAAATTCTAAGTTGATGTCATTGAAATTTGTCTCGAGTTCTTGAAAATCTAATCCTTGTTTTAGGAGTAAGTTCATCTAATATAACTAATCAAGATTAACCATGTTTGCCTGAATAATTTTTTTGCCTGTAACTCTATCATTTTTGGTCACTTGCTTCTCCTTTTTCGACTCTCTTGGTTTTCTTCATTTCTAAAGATCTGAAAATTTGAGGTTTTCAGCTTCTAGGTTTTGGAAGGACGAACAAAGATTATGTGTTAGGTGAAATAGTTTTTAGGTAAATGATGGGTAAGGTAAATGAAGGGTTTCTAAAAGATGACACATGTCCTCATTTCTCATGTCGTAGAGTAATTATGACAAAAATTTAATAACTATGTGGCGTAAATAGATTTAAGATAAAATATATTAACTTAAAGACTATAAGATAAAAATAAGAAAAGTAAATTATATTTATAGAAATAAATTAGTCTTAAAATAAATTAAAATAAAATAAAAGTAAATAAAATAAAATAAAAAATTAAATTATTTAATTAAAAATTAAATAAACCTAACTCCCCCTTAATAAAATCAAAAAAACAGTGGGAAGTGTTTTAGTAAAAATATCAGCTAATTGATATTTAGTGTTAACAAATTCTAAAGATATATCCTTTTTAAGAACATGATCTCTTAGAAAATGATGTCTAATATCAATATGCTTAGTTCTAGAATGACTTATTGGATTTTTTTTTTTTTGAAATGTTTATAACACTTGTATTATCACTTAATATAGGTGTATTATAAAAATTAAGTCCAAAGTCTTTTAGAGTGTTTTTCATCCATAGCACTTGTGAAAATCAACTACCTGTAGATACATACTCTGCTTCGGCTGTTGACAGTGCAACTGAGTGTTGCTTCTTACTTGACAATGACACTAATTATTTTCCTAAAAAGTGGCAGGATACTAAAGTTCTTTTTCCATCTAATATGAATCCTCCAAAATCTGCATCTGAATATGATATTAAATTAAAATCATAATTTTTTGGATAAAGAATATATTGAACAATTTTTCCTTTTAAATATCTAAAAATCCTTTTTATATCAGCAAGATGGGATTCTTTTGGATTTGATTGAAATCTATCACAAAGACATACTGAAAACATAATATCAGGTCTGATAGTAGTAAGATATAGTAAACTTCCAATCATACCTATATATAACTAGTTGTCCACTAGTTTTCCAGCTTCATCCAAGTCAAGTTTTATATTAGTACACATGGGAGTTGAATATGTCTTGTTGTTCTCAAGACCAAACTTTTTCAATAAATCAGTAATGTACATACTTTGATTTAATACATTTCCATAATCTTTTTGATAAATTTGAAGTCCTAAAAAGAAATTCAATTCTCCCATCATAATCATTTCAAATTATTATTTTCATAAGTTCTAAAAAAACATTACAAAGTTTTTTATTTTTTAATCCAAAAATAACATCATCAACATAGATTTGAACTAATAATAAATTAGAAAAAAAAAATTATTTTCTTAAAAAGGGATGGGTCTTTCAAACCAATAGTAAAACCATTTTTCAAAATAAATGAACTAAATCTTTCATACCAAACTCTAGGTGCTTGTTTAAGGCCATAGAGAGCTTTAGTAAGTTTAAAAACAAAATCTGGTTTTTGATAATTTTCAAAACTAGGAGGTTTCCCAACATAAAATTCCTCCATTAAATATCCATTTAAAAAGGTAGATTTTACATCCATCTGATATAATTTAAAGTTCATATGAGATGCATGGGCCAAAATAATTCTTATTACTTCTAGTCTATCTACGGGAGAAAAGGTTTCATCATAATCTATACCTTCTTCTTGATTATACCCTTTGGCTACTAGTCTAGCTTTGTTTCTAGTTATAATACCTTGATCATATATTTTATTCCTAAAGACCCATTTAGTTCCTATAACTGGATAATTCGATGGTCTTTCCACTAATTTCCATAAGTTGTTTATTTTAAACTGATTTAGCTCTTCTTGCATTTCTAACATCCAACTTTCATCTTCTAAGGCTTCTTTAAAAGACTTAGGCTCTAGCTAAGATAGAAAATCAAAAAATTCCACTAGGTTTACTATAGTTCTTCTAGTTTTTATTCCTATGTCTAGATCTCCTATAACAGTCTCTAAAGGGTGATTCTTCAAGATTCTAGACTGTCTAGGTAGAGAACTTTTAGGTTCATCAGTATCATGTTCTTCTAAAATGGACTGAATTTTATTTATATTTTTAAAATCATTTTTCAAGTTATCAAGTCTCATGTTGTTAGAAGAATTATCAACTTAATCTATTTAATCTTTCTATTTATTAAAAGGATCATTTTCATCAAACTTCACATGAACTAATTCTTCAACAATCCTTGACTTTTTATTAAATACTCTATAAGCTTTGGAAGTTTTATAATATCCTAAGAATATTGCTTCATCATCTTTTGGATTGAACTTTCCAAGATTATCCTTGGTGTTCAAGATATATACCTGGAATAAAAAAACCTTAAATTACTTTACCTTATACTTTCTGTTATTCAAAATTTCATAAGGAGTCTTTTTGAAAAAAGGTCGAATTAAAACTCTACTTATAATATAGCATGTTGTGATTACAGCTTCTTCCCAAAAGTAGTTTGGAAGAGACTTTATTCATTTAGAATATTCCTAGACATTTCTTGAATAGTTCTGTTTCTTCTTTCAGCAATTCCATTTTGTTGAGGTGTTCTTGGTGCAGATAAGGTGTGTTTAATACCCATATTTGAGCAAAAAGAATTAAATTCTTGATTCTCAAACTCTCCACCATGATCACTTCTTAATGAAATTATCTTAAAACCTTTTTCATTTTCAACACTTTTTCAAAAACTTTCAAAAATAGAAAAAGATTCATTTTTGAGTTTTTGAAAATATACCCAAGTAAATCTAGAATAATCATCAACTAAAACATATACATATAATTTACCAACCAAACTTTCTATTCTATATGGTCCCAAAAAATCCATATGAATAAGTTCTAGGAGCATTGAAGTAGAAATTTTTTTAACAGATTTGAAGGAAGATTTGTGTTGCTTTCCAATCTGACATGCATTATAGAATCTATCACTATCAAATTTGAGACTAGGTAAATCTGAAACTAATTTCCTCTTAGATAACTTATATAAAGAAAAAATATTACAATGGAAAAGTCTTATGTTCCAAATTCATGACTCATTTACATTAGTAGTTAAACATTTCACTTTCTATTTACACAAGGAATTTAAATCCAAAGTGTAGACATTATCTGTTTTGGGTGATCTAAATTTAAGAAAATTATCTTTAAAAATAGAACATGAATTATTAGAAAAATCAACACAGTATCCATCATCACAGATTTGATAGATAATTATCATATTGTGCTTCAACCCTTGTATATAGAGTAATTTATTAATTGAGACAATATCTATATCTCTAACTATTCCAAGTCCAATAATTTTTCCTTTGGCATTTTCACCAAAGGTGACTAGGCCTCCATCTATTTTAGTCAGAGTACATAAATTTTATGAATTTCCACTCATATATCTTGAACATCCAATTTCCATGTACCATATATATATTCCTCTTATGTGGCTTATTACCTTCTCTTATTCATCCATAAAGCACATATTAGCTTTTAGATTCGATTCTTCCTTCTCTGAATTGGAGATTGATGAGATACTAGAGTCTTTAGAAACACTCCAAGTTGTCTTCATAGCTATTTTGTATTTTTTCTCATAATCATCATTCTTATGATATTTCTTTTCTATCTTTCTCTTCTCTCCATTAAATTGAGGACAATCAGGTCTTATATGACCCAATTTTTTGCATTCATAACATCTAACTCCCCTTGAGTCTTTCTCATCCTTTTTAAAGGTTCTTCTGAATCCTTTCTTCTTCCTATAAAATTTACTGAATTTTCTAGCTAATTGAGCCATCTCAATTTCTAAATCAGATGAGTCTGAATTTCTTTCTTCTTGTTTCATTTTTCTGTTCTTCTTTTGGGATGTAACTTTTAAATTAGTGTTATACTTTTTAACTAGAACTTTGTGATCTTAAACTTCATATTTCATTTCATCCTCATGCATAATTAAATTTCCAATCAATCCTATCATTTTCATATTCTTGGCAGGTGCTGATTAGAGAATTGAATTAGAAATTACATTCCACTTCGTAGGTAGAACTCTTAGAACTATAAAATCTTGATCAAGTTGGTAGATAGGATCACCTAAATATGTTATATTATTAATAATTTCTATCAGCCTTTCATTCATCTGTGTGATTCTATCTCCATAAAACATTCTGAAAGTATGAAACTTTAATTTCACTATAGAATATCTCATTTGTATAACATTTTCATTACCTTCATAGGCTACTGCAATTGTCTGCCACATTTCATAGGTTGTTGGGAATTGTGATACACGGTTGAATTCATCTAGTCCAATACCACAAATAATAGCATCCATTTCTTTTGAAATCATATCATACTCAACCTATGTAGTAGTAGACCAAGTTTTAAGTTTTTTAGAAATTGTGTAAGGAGTAAAAATCTTTGAGTATACTCTAAATCTAATATTTTTTTAGTAGATTATCATTCGTGACTTCCATCATCCATAATTCTCACCATTTAAATATGGAGCATGAACCATTGACATTACTTCATTTATATTCTACATAGCTATCACTAATATAGATATTATGAATTTATCTTGTTATAGATCTGTTGAAAATCCCAACCTATGATACAGAATGTTAGTTTGGAATTGCTATAGTGATGACACAAGAGAGGGGTGAATTGTGTCCTTTTCAAAATTTTACAATTCTGTTGATTCACACAAATAGAATATAATAACTGGAAATGTTTATGTAACAAATTATATACAGTGGATATGAACAAAAAACAAAGCATAATAATTTATAGTGGTAAAGGGCACAAAGATCCCCTAGTCCACTCCACCAATTACCCTCTCTCCGGTCTTGGTGAATTTTACTAGTAAGGTCCTCATATCATAAGATTTATCCACAAATGAATGCATGCAGTTGTCACTCTTATAAAAAAAGGATTACAAAACAGAGACTTCTGATTATTTTACATGGAATTGATAAAACCACATCTTTGTGTGAGAAGCTGACACTCCACCATGACTAAATACAATCATCCAAAACTCAAGATAGATAAGATATAGTTTGATGAGAAATATATATATCTCACAATTTTAGCAGCATGCAACTGATAAAAGAAGAATCTTTGAATTTAGAAGAAAATAAAATTTAAATAATGTCTGAAGTGATCTGTTTTCTCAAAAGATATTTGTCTTTAAGAATAGTAACTAAAGTAGTGTGTTGTATTCACAGGATTGAAGCGTAGATTTTCAAAATGAAATTCGCATTTTTGTGATTCTTGATCATTGTAACACTGTAAACAATTTTCATAGGAAAAAAATCAATGAATAATATTTACATAGATATCTTATAGTTATTCACAGATCTGGGGTTTTTTATAGATGATACTCATAGAGATATATAATGATAAATCTCCAGCATGGTTTCAGATCTGCAAAAGATTTCTGATAAATCATCAATATTCAAACCAAATAAAAAGATCAGAGAAGGCATAACTTCCCTTAAGAATAGGAGTAAAAATATATGTTGTAAATGGATCTTTAAATCATATATAATGAGATTTGAATTAGTCAACAAAAAGCTTTAAATCATCCTGATATTCCACAAATATTGTTGTAAAAAACTTTGATAAAGACTTAAATTCAAATTTTCGGCGTTGAAAATTCAAATGTAAGGTTCCTTCACAAAATGACAAAATAACCAACATAGGGCTCAACTTCATTATGTAGGGTTGATGATCTATACATTTATCCACATCAGCATAGATCTCTAAACAAAACATTGATTATCCATACATTCACTTTTCTCAAACGTAAGGTTGACAATGTAAGTTTGATTACAAAAGTATGGTTGATGATCCATACGTTTGTGAAGTTCCATACTTACGTAGGGTTCTTTAACCATATTTTTTCTTTCTAACAAACCTAAGGTTTTTATCCAAATGTAATGTTACTTAACCATAAGTTTCTTCAAATGTAGGTTTGATTAACCATACATGTTGATCCTTCAATATAAATGTAAGGTTTGTTCCATATGTTACTTTTTTCGACGTATTGAATGAATAGTATTTCAGTAAATGAAAAATAGTGAGCAGTGTTTTCAGAATATGCTTAAGAGCATTCCGAACACTTTAAAAAATATTTCTCACAAATAAATAGTTGAATATTATTTCTAGAGAAGAATTATAAAGAATATAAATTTACTGAAATACACTCAAAATAAAATCATTAGTAAAACAAACAAGGGTATTTGTGAGCATCAAAATCAATAATATTTATAGATTATTGTTGAGACAATGCATGCCCCATAAGTTCTATAATGGAGAATAGAGGAATAATAATGAGAAAAACAAAGTGAAAGAACTTAATGGATATTAAACGCTAGATCAAGATGTCTAGAAGGGAAGGAATCTATCCAAAATCTTCTGGAGTCTTCCAAGGGTTCGATAGAGGAAGTTTCACCATTAATGAAACTAATTCATACTTACAGCATGGTTTAAAATCATTGGTCCCAAGATATTCATGACATGAACACCTTTAAAGACATGAATTTATCAATTTATAAGATACGCCGAAAAATGAATCACCTCAATTTAAAATAACATTGATCATCCATTTCATAATTTGAACCAGTTTCACAACATGTAAACATTTCATGATCTGAACTAGTTCATGGAATCTTCCTAGAAATAGGTTCTTGTTGTGTAAATTGTTCATGATGTGAAAGTCTCCAACAGATATCTCTCAAGCCATATTTTCAAAAAAGAACACAAACCACCACTAAATATTTCCAAAAACACATAAAACCCTTGTAATTCTTTTGACACATTTATACCCAGACTCCATTAATTCAAAAAAAACACACATCACTAAAATTTAGGTTATTTTCCTTGAAAAAATATCTTCATAACTAAAAGAAACTCTACCACCAAGGTTTAAAGAAGAAAATAAAACCCAACCAAAAGAGGTTAAACCAAATCTTAAGAGAGATGTACCTATAAAAATACAAGATCTTATAGTACCTCTGCCTCATACATTATAATATTTATAATCTGGTATTTTATTTTTAGATTATTTATATGTATATATTATCTAATTCTGGTAGATATTTCACTCAATTTTAAAGGTAAAAATATAATAACTTTCAAATATTGATATGATTTAGGAATATGATTTATAAATATAGAAACATCATTGATAATTTCAGTGATTCTGCCATTAATTTAAGTAATTTTTTCACCATCTTTCATTCTGAATGTGTAAAATGTAAGCTTAGTAGTATTGTACCATAGTCATATAAAATTTTTAGTTCCTTAATAATTTATATCTATGGTTTACCAAATATCATTTTTAGTATGGAATTATGAGACTCAATTTAACTCATCTAGAAAAAACTATATATAATGTAATTTATATCTCTTGAATTTAAATCATATTATGCTTCTTGATCAGAAGACCATAATTATGTTTCAACTATAAGATATTAGTATTGTTTCATATATTTTAGAAAAACTTTCAATTTAATTTTATTTAAGTAGATGATAATCATGTACTTCTAATAATTATATTTTTATCCATTGAAATAAGGATCTCTTCCAATAGACATTACTTCTTTTATATCAGCTATTGTAGCAACTTTTGTAATTATCTTTATACTTCAACTGGTAAAATTTTAGAACTAAAAATTCACTTTATTTGATACCTATTATACCCCTAGAAAATTTCATAAATACTTAAGAGTTGAGTGAATTGAGTTCTTAAAATTTTCACAAACTTAAAACAATCCTCTCAAAGTTGGTTTGAACCTATTTCACTCTTCTCAATTAGATATGTAGTGGGAAATAAAATAAAATTCAATGAGGACATGTGAAATTTATAGTGGTTTGAGGCACAAAGATCCCCTAATCCACACCACTAACATTATCTCTATGAACTTTATGATTTTCAATAATCAGATTCATTTCCCAGGGACCTCAATAGTTGAGTACAAGAAACTGAAACTTTTTACCAATGTTATAAGAGCTTTCACTGGGCTTTCAATTTTCAATAACTATCCATGGAATTCACATAATTATTAGTACAAGAAGTTATCACTTATAAAAATAAAAAAATAAGTCCTAATGAGAATGGTCAAATGGTCAAGAGGGGGTGAATTGACCTTTTAAAATAATTTTAACCACTTATCAAATTTAAGTTGAGACAATGGAAAAATAAATAGAAATTAACATGGGGATTTTTATAGTAGTTTATATCTAAATTATCCCACTCTACTCTTCACCCCTATCATAAACTAAAAGAGATAGAACCCACTATAACTGACTCTCTAAATTTTGAAGAGAGATCATAACCCTTTTTCAAATACCTTTTTAACCCCTAGAGGTATAACCCAATACGATATCCTTTTTTACACCTAGAGGCTTAACCCAAACACTCTACATTTTACACACCTATAGGTGAAACCCCAAAGATATATTTTTTAGTATTGGTAAAAACCAAACCTACCTTTTAACTGGTCACTTCATTTTTTCATATAGTCACTTTATTTTTGTTCATGTGGAAACTTATTTTTTGTTCATGTGGTCACTTCATTTTTTTCAAGTGGTCACTTCAATTTTTTTCATGTGTTCACTTCATTTTTTTCATTCTATAACTTTATTTTCTTTTCAACTAGTCACTTAATTTTTTTTTCTTGCATTCGGTTCCATAATTTTTCAAATTTTCTCTCAAGGTCGCTTCACTTAATGTCACTTCCAGAATTAGTAAAATTTTCACTCAAGGTAACTATATTCAAGGTCACTTACAAAATTTTTCAAATTTTCACTCAAGGTCACTTCTTAATGTCACTTCACAAGGTTACTTTAGCATAGATACAGTCACTTGATTTCAATGTGTTGTCACTTGAATTCAACATAGAGTCACTTTAGGACTTTTCCAAATTGTGATTCATAGTCACATCATCACTTATACAGTTACTTGAGGATTTATCCAACATATAAAAAACTAAAAAAAGAAAAACCTTATAGTATATTACAAATTAAAATTATTGTATTTATTGAAAATACTAATAAAAAATGGATCAATGGGGTAATTCAACATTCTCCCCTTTTAATAATTTTAAAATAAATGTCAATTCAAAAATCAATCCCCCTTGTTGAAATTAATCAAAAATATTTATTAGATGTTTCTTAAATGTACCAACATTTTAAGAATAAATATGATATCCCTAATTAAAATTGAATATGGAAAGCTCCCCATAATTATTATTGGGAAAGAAACTAACCCTTATAATGTTAAAATCGAACAAAGGTCCCCCTTAATAAATAATGGGAAAGAAACTAACATTAAAATTTACATCGATCTCATAATTAGGCTTCCCCTATACTTATATATTTTTAAATAGTGTGTACAAACATAAAAAAATACCTATGTATAATAGTATATATTACTTTGGAAATACATGTTATAAGACTTAAGGAGTCATTAAAACATTAAAATATCTTCAAAGAATAATTTAATGGTTTTCAATTAATTAAATAGTATCCAATTAAAAAGCACATGTCAGTGAGACAAAAATAAAACATATGAAAAAAACACTAGCCAAATAGAATAGATTTAAATTTTTAACTCAAATATCAAGTCAAATTCCCCAAAATATATATTTTATGATTAAATTTTAATTATTCCAAGTTCAAATTTGATTTTTTTTCAAAATTATCTAAATCCAAGGGTTTAGTAAAAATATCAACTATATATTTTTCTAAAGAAACATATTTTTGAAGAACATTCCCATTTTAGACATGGTCTCTAATAAAGTGATATCTAACATCTATGTGTTTAATCCTAGAGTGTTGGAAAGGATTTTTAGAGATATGTATTATATAAGGATTGTCACACTAAATTGGAATATTTTCATAATTAAAACCAAAATGAGAAATTATTTGTTTAATCCATAAATATTGTGAACAATGGGAATTTAAAGTAATATAATGACTTTTAGAAGTTGATAAATCCACTTAATTTTGTTTCATAAAACTCTAAGACTCTAAAAAATTACCAAGAAAGTGACACATACCTGTTGTGCTTTTCCTATAAATTTTACAACCACTAGAATCAGAATTTGAAAAACTAGTTAGCTCAAATGAAGTATGTTCTAGATAAAATAATCCAATATTGGATGATCCTTTAACATATTAAATGTATTTAAATTAATTTATTTAGGATTAGGTTTAAATATAGCACATATACATACTAAAAACAATAAATATGGTCTAGATTTTATCAAATAAAGAAAACTACCAATCATGTCTCTAAACGTATTATTATCAATAGATTTTATAACTTCATAATAATCTTGTTTATAAGAAATACTCATTGGAATATTTTTGATTTTATAATTATTAACACCAAACCACTTAATTAATTATTTATCATATTTTGATTGATTAAGAAAGATACCATCTTTTCTTTGAACTATTTAAAAACCCAAAAATAACTTAATTTCACCCATAAGGCTCATAAAAAATAATGAATAAATTAACTTTGAAATTTAATTATAAATTATTTTACTTAAAGAATCAAAGATAATATAATCAAAATATATTTAGACTATCAGAATATATTTTGAATTTATTTTAATGAATAAGGTTGGATTAATTTTTCCCATTACAAAACATTTATTTAAAATAAAAAAATAAAAATTATCATACCAGTCCTGAGAATATTATTTTAAACCATAAATATCTTTTGAGTGTTTCAAAACATTTTTATATTTAGATTAATTCTAAGAACTAGGAGGTTGGTTTACATAAACATTTTATAAATATATCCATTCTAAAATTCATGTTTAACATTTATTTGAAAAAGTTTGATTCCACAATGAGATTCATATTCTAAAAGAATTATTATATATTCTAATCAATAAGGTGGAGTAAAATTTTAATTAAAATAAGTTACTTCTTCCTAATTATAACATTGATCCATTAACCTTACCATGTTTTTAAATATTTGACAATACCCATATAATTTGTTTCTAAAACACCACTTGGTTACAATAATATTTTGACCCTTAAGTGGTTTAACTATTGTTCAAAATTTATTCCTATCAAATTTATTTTATTCTTAATGCATTTATTTAATTTAATTTGATTCATAAATATCTTCATAAATATTTCAAGGCACAAAATTAGAAATAAAATCTTGATAGGAACAAATATTTCTTAAGGAATTTCTAGTTTTAACACTATAAATTATATCACTAATTAATTTTTCAACTTGAAGATCATTATGTAATTTTAAAGTTTTTTCATGAGAAGTAATCTCCCTATCAATAGATTCATCCAACTCTGAATTTTTAGGTTCACCCAAGTAAAAATTTATAAACTCTTTCTCAACCAATTATAAATCAGATTTTCTTTCCGTTAAATTATTTTCATCAAATTTAACATGTAAATATTCTTCCACTATTGTTGTTAATTTTTTTTAAAACTATATATGCATTTATTGAATTAGAATATCCTAGAAATTCTCCTTTATTTTATTTTGAATAAAATTATTATATTGAATTTTTTTTATTAATAATTTAAACTTTTTATCAAAATACTCTGAAATATACAATCTATGATTCTTTAATTTTCAAATTTTTTAAGGTGTCTTCTTTAAAAATATCCTAGGCAGAATTTGATAAGAATCATGACAATCTTATTTAACTAATTCAGCCCAAAAATATTTTAGTAAAGAATACTCATTTAACATTATCCTAAAAATATATTGTGAAGTTATTCTTTCTCTTTCACTATATAATTTTTTATGGTGTCCTAGGGGATGAAAAATTGTGATTATACCAATTATATTCACATAATTCATAAAATTAAAAAATTTAAAACTCACTTCCTCTATCACTTCTAATTGATAAAATTGGATGAATTTTTTCATTTTTGAACCAATTTACAATATTAAATAAATTTATACATGGTATCATATTTATGTAAAAGAAAATAAGTTTGTGTAAATATATTATAATCATAAAAATAATAAACACATACCTTTTACCTCCAAAACTAGTAGTATTCATTGGGAGAAATAAATTATAATGAAAAGGTTAAAGTAGTCTGGAATTTTGTACCTCTTCGGAAGACTTAAATGACTTTTTATGTTTCTTAACTTTTATGCATGAATCTAATACATAAATTTTGTCTAGATTCAAATTGAGTAGATATAACACCATTTTACTTTTTAAAATATTGTGTAATAACCTGAATTTTACTATCCCAATCTTTCATGCCATAAAACATTTTTAGGTTGCACAATATTTAATCATTTTTCATTTTTTTCAATCAAATCAATAAAATTAATTGAATAAATGTTGTTTTTATTTTTTCATAAGACAATATAGATTATTATTTGAAAATAATACATTTTTCATTTCCAAATTTCATATTTATATTATCATCACAAAGTAGTGAGATAATTATTAAACTATGTTTTAATCCTTCAACAAACAAAACCTTAGAAATAAAAATTTAATTTGAAATTAAAATCTCTCCAAAACCTTTTACTTTTCCAATTTAATTATATCCAAAAGTAACACTTCCACCATCACATTTATTAAAGGATATAAATTTATAAATACACTATTTATATGGCATAAACATCTATTATCCATGTCTCACATATCTTTTATTATGCTTCTAAGAAGAGTTTACTCTAAAAAAATATTTTATAATTATTTGGTAACTATACAAATTTGGGTCCAATTGGGTTATAAAAATAATTCTTGGGAACCCAAAATTATTTCATAAAAGTGTTTACAGATAATCTAGAAGACAGTGATTTTGAGATAAAATCCTTGGTTTGACTAAGAGAATATGGAAATATTAAAGAAAACTAATTTTCATAATGACCCTTTATGTGACATCTAAAACATGTAACACTTAAATTTTTTTAACTTAAAACTTTAACAAATATAGTCTTATACATTTTTCTTAATTAATTATCATAACCAAGACTAGTCTTTAATTTATTTTATTTTCTCATTCTTACCATCTTATCAAAACTTTCTCTTCCTTGAATAAATCTAGACATATATGTTTCTAACCTTTCAACGTCATTTATAAGCCTATCATTTTCTTCTAAAATAGAATCAAGCTAAATTATTTGAGATTCTTCACATGTAGACTGAAAATATTTAAGTTTGATATTTTAAAATTTAACACTTTTTAAATATACATATAATTTATCATTTTATCTCAAAGATATATTTTAAATTTTTTATTTTCAGTAATAATTTCCTTATATTATATCTTAATATTCTTGAGTAATATAGTAATTTTTTAACTTAATGATTGAGTTTATAAATCTCTTCATACAAATCATCTTTAGAAAAATCATATTCAAAAGAGGAAGATCAATCATATTCACTTACCTACCTTTTATAATCCAAAAAATAAAGGTTTTTTGTCCCATTTTCAGTTCTAAATTATAAACTTGAATATGAGTCAGATGTGTAACTTCAACCATATTTCATTTATTTTATTTTATTTTTGTATATTTCTCTCTTTATTTTTTCATTATTGATTATTAGGTAGTTAGGATTGACATTACCTCTTTCACTACACTCATAATGAATAACTTCATCCTCATCATTACCTTTTTTTCTCCTTTTATTTTGAGGGTAATTATTTTTGTTTCTTATTGAGTATGAATTCTTTCTTCTTCCTTTTTAAACTTGTATAAATTCATTTCTTTCACTATTTTTCAATTCATAATTGAAAGAGGAAGTGGTAACATATGCTTTTTATTTAAAATCAGTACCCTTATTTTTCAAATTTTCCTCTTCATAAATACTTTTCAATTCAACTCATATTGCAGTAAAGATCCAAAAAACTCATCTAAATTATATTCTTTGAAAATAATAATTTCAACAATTACTACCTTTTTAGCATTCCATTTATTTGGTAAATCTCTTAAAACCCTTCCAACTAGGATATAATTTTCTAAGCTTTCTCCCAAAGTACTCATTTCATTTACAATACTTATAAATCTATGAAACATTTTATTGATTGTCTCATAGTCTACCATTTTTAATTCCTGATACTTATCTATTAAAATTCCTAGTTTAGTTTTTATAAGCTTATTATAACCTAGATGAGTAACTTATAGTATTTTCAATATTTAATGTGTATTTTTTCATGTATAATTATGACTATATACATTCTAATTAATTTCAAAATACAGAATATTCATCACCTTGTAATTTATAAAATACTTTACTACATAATTACCAACTAATGTTTTAGGATCAACTTCTAGAAACTTGTATTGTTTCACCATGATTTTCCAATAGTTAAGTCTCATGTGTTTAAAAAAAGACTTCATATGAGACTTTTAGTATCCATAGTTAGTTTCATCAAAGAGTGGAGATCTTTGAGGTGTCTATCCACAATTCTCATTCATTCTTATTATCTCATAATTGATCTTTTACCTTTAACTATTTAAATTAGTATTTGATTATCAAAAATAATTGACAAATATGTCAAAAATAGGGAATCCCCTTTAATACCAATTATTAGGTCTTAATGATAATGAAAAAATAATCAAGAGGGGTTGAATTGACCTTTTATAATAATTTTAAACACTTGACAAAGTTAAGTTAATATATTATAAAAACAAAAAAGAAATGAACACAATTATTTTTATAAAAGTTTATATCTAAATTTTCTTACTCTACACTTTACCTATCTCACAAATTGAGAGAGATGGAACCCATTAAAATGGAATCTCCAAATTTTGAAGGGAGATAACAACCCTTTTACAACTAGATTTTTAATCTATGTAGGCACATCCCAATACAAAATCCTTTTACACACTTGGTGGCTTAACCCAATCATCCTTAATTTTTCACACCTGAAGGCATAACTTAGAAGCTACCTTTTGAAGTGGTGGTAGAAACCAAACCTACCTTTTAACTGGTCACTTTATTATTTTCATCCAGTCACTTCATTTTTTTTTATATAGTCACTTCATTTTTGTTCATGTGGTTAATTCATTTTTGTTCATGTGATCACTTCATTTTTTTCATATAATCTCTTCATTTTTGTTCACGAAAACATTTCATTTTTATTCATTCATTCACTTCATTTTTTCATGTGGGAACTTTATTTTTTTTCATGTGATTAGTTCCAGGCTTTGTCAAATTTTCACTCATGGACACTTCTAGTCTTTATAAAATTTTCACTCAAGGTCACTTAACTCAAGGTAACTTATAGAATTTGTAAAATTTGTACTCAAGATCGCTTCTCAAGGTCACTTCTCAAAATTACTTTTCAAGGTCACTTCTCAAGGCCATTTTACATGGTCCCTTAAAAACACATACAATCACTTGATTTCAATATGCGGTCACTTGAATTCAATATATGGTTATTTTAGTAATTTTCAAAATTCTTACTCATGGTTAGTTAATCACTCATACAGTCACTTGGTAATTTAACTAGAATATGAAAAAATTAAAAATAGATAAATATTTCAGTGTATTAAAAACTATAATTATTAAAATTATTGAAAATATTAATAAACAATTTAGACCAAGGATCCAATTCAATAGAAATGATATAGAAAAGATAGAAACTTCGTAACACATTTTCAAGTAGAAACTGATAGTAGATCAAGATTTCTCATAGAAAGAATAAATTTTGGAGTAGATTTAAAAAAAATTATTTTTATATAGATAAATCTTTAAATACCATAGTTATAGCATATTTCTTGTTTTTAATCATGCATTAAGAGAGTTCAAAAAATAGGGCATATATGCACACTATTTCTTTTCAGTGGTTCTTGAATATAAAAATATCTTATCTTCTTGTATTCGAAATTCAATATTTAATTAAAATATTCAAGATTAAATAAAATAATACTCTGAAATTAATGCTTAGTCCTTTGCATGTGACTTTATTATCTGAAAATAGAAAAATAGAGGTTGTCGTTTAGAGTAGTTGTGGTCTTCCTTGAAACTACATGATTTATTGGAAGTATAAAATTAATATATCTCATTATTTATTCATTAATACATCACTAATTTTAATAAAAATAAATTTATGATTAGACTTTTCTCAAAACAATGCAATAGTAAAAAGTTCCTCGGAACTGTAATAAAATATTGAGAAATACTAGGCTTTGTAAGTCTTTAGATTTCGTAATGTTTCTATATTTGTATAAGTATTTAGCGTATGACTTCAGTCTGATCATAGAAATTGGTTTGAATCATAAGAATTGGTCTCTGATTGAATGACCTTCCACTAATCATTTGACTTTCTCTGATCGTAAGACTTCACTTTTAATCATATGACATTATTCAGATCCTAAAACTTTAACTTGTACATTAGTATTTATCCTAGTCATATAACTTTAGTATGATCATATATATTTATAATGGTCATAATTATTCATTGTAAAACTTCTTATAAATTATATGAATTTTTCATAAGACTTGTTTATGATCATAGGTATTTATTTTGATTGTAATATGTCATCATAATTATTTACCTCTAGATGTAATCCTCCATTTCAAGACTTCGATTCTAGTATAAAAATTTGGAATATGAATTAAATACTTTATATGTATTCTAGACATAAAAAAAATCCCAAAACTATAACATCATAATACTTCATAAAAATTAGATGACTTAAACGTGTGACTTCAACACTTAGATAAAAAAATCATCCATAATAAAAATAGATTATAGAAATATTTAGAAATTTTGTAAGTTAAGTGTGTATACTTCAAGAAAAATCATTAGTAATTAAAATGAGGGATTTTATGAGCATCACAATTTATGATAAAATGGGATATGTTGGGTCAACATTATTATGCCTAATAGGGGTATGGTTTGATAATACGCCAATATTTCTATTATAGGTAGATAAAATTATTTCTTTCACTTATGAAGCCCAAACTTTTCAATTAAGAGTCAATACATAGAGACATAGAGTAATCATTGTTTCAAGAGTAAAAAAATCATGTTGACCCGTAATAGAACTAAAATTAAAAGGTGTTTTTAATCAAGAAAAAATACTTTCTAGTAATAAAATCATTCAAGTTAATAAGTTTTTATGATATGGTCTATAATATATGCAGTTTCACTACAAATTCCTTATCTAGTTTTTTATCTAAGAATATTAGCACCATAATGAAATATGATATCAAAAATTAAAGTTAAATAATTATTGTTCATAATTGTAAGTGAAAAAAATTTATGTTTACCAAAATTAGTCATGAATTTAAAAGGTATAATTAATCAAGACAAAAATCTTTCTAGTAATAAAGTCATTTATGATAATAATATGTTACGATATGGTCCATAATATATATTTACACATTTCATGATCCACATCTAGTTCTCCCATTGCACCACAAAATGTAAAATTTGACATCTACATCAGCATACATGTGATGAGTTTCCCCACCAATAAGCAAAGATACCTTCCCCCCCCATCCACCCTAATGAAATATGAAATCAAAAATTCATATTGAATAATTATTATTCATAATTAAAAAAGAAAAAAATATATATTGATCAATATTATTCATGAAATTAAAATGTATCATTAATAAAGAAAAAATATATAGTAATAAAGTTATTCATGTTGATAATGTGGTGTGATATGGTCCATAATATAATCCACTGCATTCCATGCATCCTGTCTGGTTCTCCCATCACACCAATGAATGTCAAAGCCTCATAAACATTGATTAATTGAAAATTTATAACCCTTTTATTTTTTTATTTTTTTTAAATATGTTATCCACACAAAAAATAATGTGAAAATATGTTATAAAATATGATTCAAATTAAATCAAATTTTTATTATTTTATATTTTATTTTATATTCCCATGTAATTTTTCCATGACAATTTATTTTCCATTTATCTTGTTAAAAATTTAAAAAAAAAATGGGGCTAGTTTTCTCTTTTAGTAAATTCTCCCCTAGGCCTTAGGCTTATTCTAGTCTTGGGGTTTACTTTATCATGTCTTAATTTTAGTGGTTCATTTATATAACACTGGATTAAACCTTTATCATTTATTAATAATATTTAATGGATAATAGGTGATATTTTTGTGTTTTTATATGCATTTATTTACTAAATTGGTTTTCTAGATTTTTCATATTTCTTACATTGTCCAATTAGTCATTCCATCATGTATTAATTGTACCCCAGGTGTACTGGATTTGGGATCATTCCATTTTTTATCCATAATTGGATGATAGTTGAGGTTTATTCCCTACTTGACTATTGAAACCATTCCCTAGAACCTGACTCTTCAACCATTACATGCACCCCATCCTTTATGAATCCTAGGATTCAATCATTTGGTGACTCTCTTTCTTCTTCATATAAGAAAAAAACAGATATAAAGAAGCAATCGGGGTATAGTGATAGAGATTTTTTATTTTATCCAAGACTGAATTCTAATTATGGTTTTTATAGATGATGATTTTCTATTTTTTGGGCATGTCTAATATTATCGATTCACATATTGTGAGCTAATATTTTGACTCTGATGGTAATCATATTTTAACTTTCTTTATCTTATAAATTTTTATATCAATTCATATTCTAAAGTTATAAGTGATTTTTTAGAATATAACAAATTGGATTTACAATAATGTTTCAATTTATGGATACTTACCTTTTTTAGTGATGTAGAATTCCATGTTCATGCATAGAGTTTTTCTTGATTGGGATAATATGATGATTCCTTAGGATAGGCTTCAATTTTAGTCCCTGGTTTATCAAAATATTCATCTCAAATAGTTTATATTTTTTTCTTTCTTGAGTATCCCCTCTGATGTATTTTATTTTGGTTCTATCGTAGTTTATTTTTTCCATGATTCTCATGTTGTGCATGTGGGTACAATTTAGATAAAATCATATTAACTAACTATTTTCATATTTAATACTTATTATTTTTCATTTGATCAACCTTGAATCAAATGGATTCTCTTAATACCATATATGTTATCATTTATTTTAATTTGGATATTTAATCTATGTTATTATGCCCATGTGAATTTTTTATTCACTATATATACTTTCATGAATATGCAATTTTGGTTTTTTATATCATATTGTTTATGTTTTGATTTTAGATTTTGAATTAATCTTTTATGTTATCATTTTAGATTGATTTTATTATCTGTAAATCCATTTATTATTTCAAATAATCAATAATATATATTGAATTTTTATTTTATATTTTTTGTATTCAATAAAAAATAATTATATAAAATTAAAATATTACATCTTTCATGTTTTTTGAAATATTATAATAAAAATTTTACCTGTGGTTAACGGCCCCATGGTAGCAATGATGTATGCCTCAAGCTTTAGGTGGACTTGGAATAAAAAATCTGCCTCTCTTTAACAAGTCTTTTCAGGATCATTTTTTATGGTGACTTATCAATAAGATATCAGTCTCCCTCGACTTCCTTAGATCAAAATTTCTTCTAAATCTACTCACAGAAAAAACAAGGTATATTGATTCATCAATCTGAACTGGTCCTTGGATGTTGCAGTTAGCCAAAATATATCGATCAAAGATCAGTTGGACAATCTTGGCATGCTTCTTGATGACATTTTTTCTATTATTTCTAACCATTATTTTATCAAACAGGAGGATATATTTATATGGGACAGGTCCACAAATGTGCAGCTTGATTCCAAATCCTTTTACAGGAACCTGATTCATGGTAAATCCAAATGGATTGAAGGCTTTAATAAAAAGTGGTTAGCTCCCCCACATTTCACACTCCTATGGAGAATATCACTCAAAAAAAAATTAGTTGATGAAAACCTACAACGAACTAGGATCTCAATGTGCACAAAATTCATCCTCTACAATCGTTATCATGAGGACATGAATCACCACTTCTTAAGTTGAAAAACGGCTACATCATTATGGAGAGAAGTGCTAGATCTGTTTGAAGTGTGCCACCCATAAGCATATTCACTAAAACTTTTTATCCAATCAATTCTGAATTTTTGGTTCTCTAAAAAATTATCAACATGTTCAAAGTGGCATGTGTTGAACTGCTACATGAAATATGGATAGGCCAAAACAAATCCATCCACTCCAAATCCATATTCAACTCAAAGCATGTGATGGCCATGGTTATTACTACAATCCAGAATGTAAATGCATTACATGCTGATTGTTACTACAACTCAATCGGTGACTTCACTATCTTAAGATGCCTAAAAATCTCAGGTAATTTCCCCAAGCCCTTTAGAACCCTTGAGATTTATTGGTTTCCTCCCTTTAATGGATGTCTAAAATACAACATCAATGGTGCCTTGAGGGGAAACCTAAGGCCATCAGAGTATGGGGCTATCTTCAGGGACTTTAAAAGTGATATTGTGGAATGCCTCTATGGACCCTATGATCATGCCACTTCCCATGAAGCAAAAATGATGGGATTTATCAAAGTAATTTATTTATCATGTCAAATAAGTTGGAATAACATTTGGTATAAATGTAAATCCACCATTATTGTGCAATCCATCAGGATGGGATCAATCCATATCTTCTAGAAGCTAACGAAAAAATGGGTGAACTGTCTGGACAAGATTTCCTCTAAAAACACATCATCACTCATATTTATCATGAATCCAACTACCTTTCGGATGGGCTTTAAAATAAATGAATTTCCTAAAGGGGACATATATTCTCTAGAAATCTTCCTTCTAACATTTCTAAAATTTTTCTTCATGACAAATGTAAAATTCATTCCTTTAGACTGATGTAACTTTTCTTTGAACCAAATAAAGATTCACATAGCTCACATTTCTCAAAAAAAAATATAGTTCATTTCATGTGATAGATCTTCTTTTACCAATGAAACCTACCACAATAATTGGTATTAGAGCTCATATTTTCATCATAATAGATTCTATTAAATTAAAAATTGAAAAAAAACATTGGAGAAAATTTTTTAATTTATATCATATTAAAATGTGTGTATTTTTTGTTCAACAAGGTTTAGTAGATGACCTTTGTGATCTCAAAAAGAATCTAACCACTCTATCCATCAATGGAAAATCATTTCTTACTTATGTATTTATCTCCTATGATTCCTTAGATAAAGGATAATAATTAATCTTTTATTTTTAGGTAATAATATCTTACATGATATTGAATACAAACTCACTACTATTATTATATGGATCAAATTAGAGAACTTATATATGAAAAAAAATCATTTGTTATAAGGTTTTATAAGAAGAAACACTTTATAATTTTAAAATGATATTGGTACCATGGTCTAAACTCATATATATGGATTTAATAAACTCATTCTATACTTATCCAACATTCATATTAAAATAAAGGATGAGGACCAATCCATTATTCTATTAGAATCTTTAAACAATACATACCATATTATTCATAATGCAGTGATGTTTGGAAAGGATTCCTTAACCCTGGAAGCGATCAAGCATGCCCTAATGTATAGGGACTTACAGTCTAGGAATGGTGTTAAGTCTAAGAGAGTGTAACTTAATATAATGGGAAATATAGAATAGGGGGTGAAATAAAAATTAGTGTCCATCATAGAAGGATTAATCTTAGATATAGTACTATTAAGTGTTATCATTATGGTAAACCAAGAAATATTAAGAGGTATGGACCTAATATGATATCATTTAAGGATAAATTATCAATATAATATGGTGAATACTAGTTTTTATAACACAATTGTTTTGTAAGTGGTGTATTGTATGTATATAGCATTGAAGTTAGTGTTTGAATCCATGTGTTTATTTCATTATTGTCTAAGGAGATTTTATTTTATAGGAAATAATTGGAAGGGAAATGACTAATGTGTGTTAGATGATAATAAAAATTTTAAGGTTGTGGTTAGAGGTTATGTGATGATGGAACTCCATGATGGTACTATATATGAAACATTGTAATGATGTTGGGTAAAGGCTTTAATGTTATTGGGTGAGCTAGATAATGGTTGGTTTTCCTTGGGACTAGGATATATATGATTTATTATAATATCCATGTTAGAAATTTGGAACATCCTATAGTATAGAAATATATATTCTTGTCACTTTTATAGGAGAGATTGTATTTGAGTCCTACAAATTGGGTTCATGTAGAGTGTTTAGTTATAATTTCATTCAAGTTATACTAAATTGGTTGTTTGTACATTTTGTATATATATTTTTTATTTATACTCATAGAATATTTAGAATAGATCATGATTGACTAATATTCATTGAATGAATATAATTGAGATATTGTTTATGCCATGGTTTTATAGAGGTTGGATACTTCTTTTTTTAGTGTTCTGTTTAGTGGGTTTATGAGAAACTCTAGGGTGTCGTGATAGCATGATCTCAGCTATAAATTCAATAATATGATGGTAAGTTTAGTTTTATGCTTATGTTTTAAAATATTTGTAATTTTAAGAATGTGTTATGTCTATATTAGAAATATGATTGAGTCTAGGTAAGTGTGTATCACTAGCATATACTAAGGATTTATCATTTTCGTATGCAAGAATTATTTAGGAATTTTGAATTGTTTCCTAGATCAATGATTATCAGGAACAAGAAAATCAAGTGACACTACTGGAAATCTGACCTTTCTCAATGCTTCTATACCAACGGTTCATAAAAACCGTTGGTATAGGTTCCCTTTCCCAACGGTTTGGCCAAACCGTTGGGAAATCCCACTTTGAGGCCACCTTTCCCAACGGTTTGGGCAAACCGTTGGGAAAGCCCACATCGTGGGGACCTTTCCCAACGGTTTTGGTCAAACCGTTGGGAAAGGTCCACTTTGTGGACATCTTTCCCAACGGTTTGGCCAAAACCGTTGGGAAAGGTTCCCCATGAATCAACCAGGATCAAATCCAGGCTCAAAATCTTTCCCAACGGTTTGCCAAAACCGTTGGTATAGACCTATACCAACGGTTTTGGCAAACCGTTGGTATAGATCCTTTGATTTTTTATCATTTCTTCTTATCCAGAACATTATATAAATCAAAATTTAATATAATTATGAGAATACATATATATATTTATATAATTATATACACAAAAGTCATGTTAGGTTAGTGGTTAAGTTGTTCAATAATAAACTAGGGGTGCTGGGATCAAATCCCAATGAATGTTTTTTTTTTGAAATACATATACCAACGGTTCCACAACCGTTGGTAAAGATTTTCATATTAATTATACCAACGGTTTTGGTCTATACCAACGGTTTTGGGAAAACCGTTGGTATAGACCTATCCCAACGGTTTACTTGGCCACGGTTCTCCAAACCGTTGGTATAGCCTATACCAACGGTTTGGAGTCATATACCAACAGTTCCAAACCGTTGGTATATGTTAGTTTTCCAGTAGTGTGACTGCATAGGTCATGCATTTATTTTACAAGGTGGATATTTTTTAAAATGTGTTTTCAAATATATTTTCAAATTAAATTAAATTTTTATTATTTTATATTTGATTTTATATTACCATGAAATTTATCAATGAAAATAATTCTATTTATTTTTATAATGGAATTAAAAATGTTTGGGGATGGTTTTTCTTACTTGGTTAATTACCCCTAGGACTTTAGTTCATGATATTTGATGTTATATTCCCATGAAATTTATCAATGAAAATAATTCCATTTATTTTACCATGGAATTAAAAAAATTGGCGATGGTTTTTCTCGCTTGGTTAATTACCCCCGAGGACTTTAGTTTATGTTGGGCATGGGATTTAATTTAGTTTTTCCTTATTTTTGTGGTTCATTTATATAATGTTGGATTAAATCATGGTTATTAAATAATAATATGGGGTCTCACTCTCTTGGTCGCCCGCTCTGGGAGATTTAGGGTTTTCTCGCCACTCCCCTCCTGGAAACGAGCTTCATCCACCTCGGGTTTCAACTCGTTTTTGACGCTCAGCCACTACAGTCTTTCTTTTCTCATCCTTCACGGTGGTTTCTCTCTAATATTCCTGAAGACTTCATCTGCTCAGTTATCCAATCGATTCATTCCTTGCTATCGTCATTGGTCTCGTGCGACCTTCCAGCTATTTGCATCCCTGGATCTGTTCTAGATCCATGCTCTCTCAGCCTGATTCGATGACTCTGTGTGTTCACTGGCGGCGGCAGTTCATCCGGTGGTGAGCGGCGGTTTGCGGTGATACGGTTGCAGTGTTTTTGGATACCAGCTGAGGCCATGTGGTGGTCTTCAGTGTTGCAGTTTGCTTAACGGAATTGGTAAGATGATTTGTGTGGATCTCTATTTGCGGGTCAGAGGCGCTGATGGTTTGTTCAGCGGCTTGGTTTCATTCTTCCAGTGGTGCGGCGTGTGTTCAGACTGGTCTTACTTTTGGATGGCTCTTGATTGGATACTGTATGTTTGCCGGTTTATAGGTATATTTTGGCTTTTTATCTTATCTTTTGTTGTTTGTTTCTACTTGTTCCTGGTAGTTTTATTGAGTTTCAGTTGTCTGTATGATTTTGGGTTCTTTCATTTCATCACATTAGGTTGCGGTACTGCTTCTTGCAGTTACTGTTGGGTGGGCGGCATTGAAAGAGGGATGGGTGTGCTGACACCCATCATTCGGCCACCTGTCCTCTTGGATGTGTGGGTTCCTTGTTTTGATGTTGCATAGTGTTATTGGTCTTGAGTTTTGTTTCATTAGGTTGACTTGTTGTGATTTTATCACATTATTTGTTGGGCAGGCGGCTCGAAAGAGAGATAGATGTCATTGCATCTATCATTCGGTCCTTCTCCACACTTTTTTGTGTGGAAGGAGTGATCTGCCTCGTTTTTCTGCCAGCATGGTACAACTTCTTGGCAGGGGGGAAACACTTTCTCCTTGACCAATTTCACTATTGCATCATCATTCAGGGGGGGGCGATGAATCTTTTTCCCTTATCTTGGAATTTTCTTTCTTTTGATCACTTGGGACCATTTCTTTCTATGGGTTTGTGTTTATTGTCATTTTCCATGGTCATTGTAATGGTTTAACTCTTTACCATTTATCAAAAGAGGATTTAATGTTTCATTTTCAATAAGGGGGCTAGACCCTCAACCTTTTTAAAGAAAATAAAAAAATGGTTATTAAATAATAAGATCCAATGGCTCTAGGGTGCTCTAATTGTATTTTCTTCCATGTTTCTACATTGATCAGTTTTTTGGGATTCATGTATTACTTCCCTTTTCCAATGAGTTTCATCTAAAAATATTTACTCACTCCCCCTCCCCCCGCATGTTAGATTCATGATCCTTCCATTTTTGATCCAGGATTGTATCAAACATGAGATTTGTGCTCTGTTTAGTCCATGTAACTTCCAAGCATTGGAATTTATCCTCTTGAACTTACTAGGTGTAAAAAAACAAAAATGAACTTGTTATAATGATGTAATGAAACTTAGAAGACACATCACACCTAAGTAATTTCACTATAACACACACTTCAAAATAAAACTAGACGTGAACTTCCCAAAGAAAAAAAAATAAATAAATAAAGTTAAATAACAAAAAAAAAGTATTTTACATGGTTTATACTTATTCATACTCCATAGGTTGAATTCTATAATCATTTTTATTAAAAAATTGGAAGATAGTTACAATTGAACAATCAAGTCATTATAGAATAAATGAATCCAATATACAAAATATAATAGAGCCTAGTTAGTGAAACTAATTCCACCATATTCCAATATTCATGGAGAGTGTATCCACTTAGATCCAGTATTCATGAGTATCCCTCTGCTTGGTCAAAGAAATACACCATCTTAACTCCTCCTTATGGTGTATAGTGAACACTTCAAGAAACTCTAAGTGTTTACCCTAACATAACATTCTGAAAACCTTTACGCGTTCCCTTTGCTACAAAACTGCTAGGAAAAATACTTACGTATCCTTCAGAAATATTCTTATGAATCCATAGTAAAAAACTTATACAATTCCTTTGCATCTATTTAATTCTAACTTCATACCTGTCGAGGTGATTTATGATTTCCTACTCATGACTCCAAGTTCTGGTCTACCAAGTTCCAAACATCTATACTTTTTTTTGGCCACCCCACCATCACTAACGAGATTTAGAAATTAAATTTCTAAAATTACACCTTCCATTAGTTTTAAATACTTATCTAGAAAATGGCTTTCACATGGTATAAAATTAATAATATATCACTTGAGAATCATTTCTAGAATTCACAAATAAGTCATCCTTCAACATTGTCAAACCTATTACATTCCCAAAACTTTCTTGGTAGCCACATGGTTCTCCCACAATGCTTTTGGTTATCCTAGACCAACTGAGGCACAACACAACTTCAATTGAATGAAGTGATAATTCAATTGAATGTGCTCCATCCAAGAGGGAAACATTAGATTATTATCCATGTGAATTTAACTTTGTGATCCATAAAAAAACACCCCATTATCCCACCTTCTTCAAATATCCCCAATAGACCCTTCATCCATATTAACTCCTCCAAGATTTTTTTTAATGAAAGATACTTTACTTTAGTTATTAAAAGTGAAATTATTATTTGAAGATTTAATATCCAACTCGTGGTTGTGCCCCTAAAATTGAACACATAGCCCATAGTTCTCTTAAATTAATCTTAATCTACCCTAAAGTATGAGTCTATAAACCCCTGTATTGATTCATTCATTCCTAAATAGAGATTCAGACTTTCATAACCCTTAAGATAACAAAGGATCCACGCTACTACTTCCTAATGTTCTCTTCTAGGATTATCCATGAACCTATTAACTACTCCCAATACATGTGCAATGTACGATCATGTGAAAATAATTTCATACATAAAGATTATAACTACTAAGTAATAAGGAACATTTTCCATGTACTCTACCTCTACATCTATTTATGGTGACTTTGACGTTCTCAACTTGAAATGTCCAGCCAGGGGATCAATAACCAGTTTCACCTCACTCATTTTAAACATTCCACCACCATCCAAATATAGTCAGACTGAGTCAATAAAAATGTCCTAGAATTTATTAACCTTACTATCAATATCCTTAAGATCTATTTTTTCATATTAGGATCCTTTATCTCAAAATTTCCTGACAATTTATCTTTCATCGCATCAACCCTTTCCTTTACTGGAATATCAATAAGAATATCATCAGTATAGAGAAGTAAGATGATAAAAATCCCATAATCAAACAACTTTAAATAAAATCAATGTTCACAATTTCTCTAAATGAACTTCCATTCCACCATAAATGCATTGAAATTCGATTTACACTGCCTTTGTGGTTTCTTTGATCCCTAAAGGCTCAGTTTCAGCTCACACATAAGATTTTGGTTCCATTTATCCATGAAACCTTCAAACTACTACATGTATATTTCTTCATCTAAGTCTCCATGAATAAATGTTATCTTTACATCTAACTAATCTATATTTAAACCTTCCATGGAAACCATGATGATTACCATCTGAATAATTATTTTCTTAACCAGAGAAAATTTCTCAAAAAAATATATACCTTTCATTTGTTGAAACCCCTTTATGATAATCCTTTCCTTGTACCTTCCTTTACCATCTACTTCATCTTTCATACAATAAATCCATTTATTTTGAAGTACCCTTTTCCAAGAAAGTTTTTCCATTAGCACTCATTTTCCAAACACATGTAAGGAATCCATTTCATCTATCATCGCCAGCTCTCATTATTTTCAATCTTTCAAATTTATAGCCTCTTCTAGTATCTCAGGCTCTCCAATTTACATGAGAAGAAAATAGTTAAAATTGTTTTCATAAATTTACACTTGAAACTAAATTCAAGTTGACCTCTATAACTATTCCTATAGCTTTTCTCCTTACAGAACCACTTCTTCCAAAACATCACCTTCTGGATCTCTTTCCCAATATTTTGTAGTCCTTGATATTTCTAATACTTTTATCCTTGGTTACACCATAAGAACTTGACCTCCTTCTAAAAATTCATTTAGATAATCTGGTTCTTCTGGAACTTACATGCTCCTTGAAATTTCTAAAACTTTCATAACTCTTGAACTAATATTTAGCTGAACCACAACTTATGATGATACTTTGATCTCATCAAAAAATTCTTCCTAACTTCAATATTTCCATGAGGTATTTCATTGAAGATCATATTCTATTTTTTGAAAAGAATTTGAGAGTCATTATCCCAAATCCAAAAAACAATGCCTTCATCATCATACCCTATAAAATAACACACTTGAGATTTAGCCTCCATATTTTCTATTTCTTTAGAATCAATATCGACATAGGTGAGTGAACCAAAGAATTTAAGATGGGAAATTTCAACCTTTATTCCAGACCAATAGGATTCTAGAAGTTCATTCCCAAGCGGATAAAAAGGACTTCTATTAACCAAGTAGGTCACACAATAAATGGATTCTACCAAAAATTACTTAAAAAACTGGTGTGAATTATCATACTCCAGGTCTTCTCAACTAACATTTGATTCATCCTATCTATGAATCTATTTTTTCCTAGAGTACTTGGTATATTACTCTCAAACCATGTGAATTTTCTCCAATATAACCTCCAAAACTCTCTATTTCTGTATTCCCCGCTATTTTTAAAACTCAAAAACTTCAGTTTTATTCTGCTCTCCTTCTCCAATATGTATCTAAATCGAATTAATGTTTAGAATACCATGTATTTTTGTTTTAGAAATAACACACATACCTTTAGTGTCACATTATCGATAAAGGTAACATAGTGATGTGACCCTCTATGAAAATGGATCATAGATGACCTCTATATTTCTTTATGAACCATCACTAACTTTTGATCTTTGGGTGTCTTGCCTTATGTTTGGAAAGACACCTTATGTTGATTCCTAAGAATAAATTATTCACATGTTCCCTACTCTATGATTCTAATATTTAAAATTCCTTTAAATTATAGGATCTTTATCCCTTTATCACTTAATTATCCTAGATGATAATTCCATAAGTTTGTGGAAGTTACCTATCTGGAATGCATTGCACCTTATGAAACTCCCATTAGGTACAAAGTTCCATCCTTTACTCCTTTGTCCACTACCATGAAACTGTATGTAATTCTTCACACTTCATACATAAAGGTTGTATAGAAACCCATATCTTCTCATTTTCCCACAAAAATTAAGTTCCTCTTTAACCTTGGTATGTTTCTTACTCTTTGAAACTCTAGAATGCTTCCATTATTTGTCAATATGGAAACATCACCCTTTCCCATAATATTGAAATCTTAACCACCCACAAGATGTAACTTTTTGTATCTTCTGAAAGTATAATTTCCCATGATACCTCTCATATATATAATGAAAAAGAAACTCTAGAGTCTATAATCCAAGACATAAGTGAACTATTGAAACTCAGTAGAACACTACTCATATATTATGATATGGGATTTTCATATGCACTTCTGGAAGAATATATTCTATAATTGACTCTTTTTTCACAGTAATTTTTCTTCAGAAGGACTTTCATCCCAATATTTAAATACATGGGACCACCTTCCATCAATCTACAGTGGATCTTAATTCTTTTTCCTTTTCTATTCTTGTGACTTTTTCATACTACAAAACATCACTTGCCTTCCGAACTATATGTGTTTCTAGTAGATATTTGAATCTTATTATGATGAATCTCCTTATTCAAAATCAGATCTCTAATATCTAAAAACACCAAGCCTTTCTTGGTTATTGAGTTACTCACCATGATACCATCACATCTCATGATTATTAGAGTGATGAAAGTAACAAAAATTCCCACTCTGGATCCTTAAAACTCACCTTCACCGGTTCCAACTAATTCCAAATAATGTTGAATTTGTTGATGTCATTAGCCACTGCATTTCCTTATAAAATCATCATATAGAATAACCTCTACAATAAGAACATCTTGTTCATTTTTTATGACTTCTCATATATATTGTCAAGTTATTTCATAAGTTCTAAAGTTTTTTTCACCTCTCATATTTTATAAGAAATGTTTTGAGCTAATGATATATGGATCATTGTTAGCTCTTTCTTATTCAGCCATTCCCATTATTCCTTATTCATAAATTTTCAATTAGTGCCAGTGAAAAGAAGATCAAGATCCTTATACATTATACAATCCTCTAATTTCATATTTCAGAATCAAAAATTATTTCTGTAAAAATTCTCTACCCAAACCTTACCCTCCCTCAACATCATTACTTCTGAAACTAGTAAACTCCAACTAAATTATGATACATATAAGAGGAATCAGTAACTAATTATCAAAATTATCCTACAAGGATAAAACAAAATTGATTCTACTAAACTAATATATAAAATACCTTGGTCAGGGTTTGGTTGTCTAAAACTTTTAACCAAAGCTTTGATACCACTTATTAGGTTTGTGGAACTTCCAAACACCAGAAGTTATCCACTAAAACTTTCTAGGAGGAAAAAAATTTCCATAATAAACCCATGTTAATGATGTATCGAATATTTAAATGAAAATTTTACTTAATTCACCACATCATAACACAAACTTCAAAACAAAACCAGACAATAACTTCCCACAGATAATAAAAGAAATAAATAAAGGAAAAGAAAAACACAAGTATTTTACATATTTTAGACTTAGTCCTAATCCATGGGGGAAATGAAATAAATGTTATTAATATAAAAATTGATTATTATAATAAAATAATCAAGTCATTATAGAATAAATTACTCCACCTTACAAAATATAGTAGAGCCCAGCTAATGTAATTGATGTCATTGCCTTCTTATCTACATTGAGAGTGTGTCCAATTGGATCCGATATTCGTGGGAATCCCTCCACTCTATCAAATAAATCCACTACCTTAAATCCTCATTATGATGTATATTTCACACTTACATAAACTCCATGAGTTTACCCTTACATAATATTCTAAATACCCTTACATATTCCATTTTCTGAAAAAACCACAAAGAAAAATCATTACCTGTGTTTTAGAAAGATTATTATATATAAACAGTAAAAACCTTACACAATTATCTTAAATATCCATACTTCCACTTTAAGACTTATCAAGGTAATTTTTTATTTCCTACTTTCAATGATAACTTCTGGTCTACCTGCTTTCTGATTTCTGTACTTTTTCACTACCACCCCGCCATCGCCATTTTTATTCAAAAATTAAACTTTTGGAATCACTTCTTCCATTAATTTTAAAGACTTATCTAGAATATGGTTTTCACATAGAGGAAACCTAAAAATCTCCCACTTAAGAATCTTTTTCAAGATTCACTGTTAAGTCCTACATCAACATCCACAATTTTTTTTGTTCCCAAAACTTCTTTCATAGTTTCATGGACCCACCACTATGCTTATAGTCATCCCAATCCAACAGAAGTGTTGTACCACCTTAGAAAATAATAGAATATATCCTTCATTAACATATCTTCTAAATTCCAAAATCCATCCAAATTTCATTGATCTAGTACTTTTTCCTCCAATAACTTCTAGATGAAGTGATACTTCAACTGAATGTTCTTCATCCGATAGTGAAACATCATATTTTTTCTAGGGGAATTACAAAATATCACCCCATTATCCTATCTTATTTTGAGATCCTCCAATAACCCCTTAAAATAGATCAACTTATTCCCATATTCCATTAATGTGGTATACTCTACTTCCATTGTTAAAATTGAAGCTACTTGTTGAATCTTTAACATCCAACTCACGGTTGTGCCTCTAAAAGTGAACACATGAAGATGTGAATTTGATTTGATACATTTTTCTCACAAATAATTTGAGAAATAAATGTGTTTTTATACTAAAATATGATTTATTTGGATAATTATTTAATGTTGGTTGTTTTATAATTAAATCTTAATTATTTAAATATTTGAATGAAAATGTGTTCTTTGGGGTGTTTAATGGATAAATTGTTCTTGGATTTGATTTCCAAACATTTTTAGAACAAATATTTTGAATGATTTTATTGTGAAAATTTTATTGAAATAATATTTTGAGGTGTTTTTGGAATGATTTTTGGTTTTGGGATTTATAATTTTCAAATTTATTTATTTTTAGTTTTAATATTCATTGATGACATATAATTTAAATCTTTTGTTAAAATTTTTAATTTCATGATTCAACCAGGTTCAAAGTTTTATGAAATTTTAAATTCAATATTTCATTATAAATTTTCATAAGTGAGTGATTTTGTTTTATAGAATCTAGACCATGTAAAGGTAGTGGTTAATCTCACATAAAGTTAGTGGTTGAGGCTACATAACAGTATACCATGGTTAAAGGTCACATAAGGATAAAAAATCACTTACATAAGGGTACCTTCATGGATGGGTATTCATGTAAGGTTATGACCCCCATTTAAGAACCTACATAAGGGTACCATAAGCCTCAACACATTATGTAATGGTGATTCTACATTACATAATCTTTGTAAGGGTGACTTAGAAGTTTTGTAAAGGTGCCTGTGTGAGGTCCCTCCACCAATACTCATTACTACATCATGGTCAGCACCAGCCTATGTAAGGTTAACCTTAGTGTAATGTGATATGTCAAGGTACAAAGAGAGTAATTAAATCACGAATCCCTAAATATTATTTGAATCAAAGGGAAGATCAATTTGATAAAGAATATTTCATTAGAATAAGATGAATATTTATAGAGAAGCTTACTAAGGAATCCAAAAGAGGAAGTAAGAAGCACATATGGTTCTGTCACATTTGTTAGAGGGGTTCAGCTCAATTTACCATGAAAAAGATGATCTATAGTGACTTGTAGCCACATACTGACTAGTGAATCAAGAATGGGGAAACTATCAGTGATCTGGATATTAGAAGTTAGTGCGTCACTTCATTTTAAAAAGACCAAGCCACCACTAATCAATCTACTACCTACAACTAATCGACACCATTCACTAAATAGGGGGGATCATGACTAATAGAATCTAGAGATAGGCTAAGAAGAAATTATAGGGGTACGATCTGTGATTCATGAAGGTAAAAATCTATAGAGATTTATGGAGTGGTGTTAAACTTAGTAGAGAAGAAACTCTTTTCTCCCTTATATTTTCTATTGTTTTCGGATTTTAAAAAACTTATGATTTATTTTATTTAAAACATGCATTATAATTAAAATTAATAAGGGGAATTAAATTTCTTTGGTTTGATAATTCCTTATTATTCTTGATATTTTTCTTCATGGATGATTCCATTATTACTATATTTATTTTCATTCAATTATGGTCTTTTTTTGATGTATTGATAGAAAAACCCAATTTCAAGACTGTTTAGAATTCTTTTTACCCATTATAATAGATTGCTAGATTGATAAATGTGAATTGTTGAATGGACATTAATAGATGATTGAAAAATAATTTTATAGATGTATTCTAATAGAAACTCTAGATTAATCCTTTATCTTAAGAATTTTTCTTTTAACAGGATGCTTCATTTTCATTCCTTCATAGAGTCTTTTTACACATCTCTTTACCATGCCCTAAAGTATAGTTTTTATATTACTATCACTTTTCACACACCACACTCAAATTTATTTATTATTATTCATTATCCACATATTCTTCACACATATTTCATCATTTAAGTCCCTATTTTTCATATATTATGTTTCAATAAATCCATTGAGTACTTACCATCCTTCCCTTGGGTTCGACCCTTCTTTCCACTACACTAGTGTGAGTATGAGTTTTTAAATTTTTATTTTGATATCTAAAATAATAGGAATCAATATTTAGAATCATTTTTATAGAAATTATGTGTTGGGTGTATTAGGGTTAAAAAATCAATTAAAATAAATTAAATAAACAAAAAAAAACTGATAATGTCTTCACTGCTAGTTTGTAATGAATTTTAAAAAACTGCTTCCTTTTGGTGTGTTTTAATGTTTAAAATCATTTTTATTTATTTATTTTGGGGTTACTCTTATTACTAGAACTAAAATTTCTATTTTTTTATGTTTTAAAAAATGGATCAAATTATGGGTTTGTTTCAAAAAATAGAAATTTACTGTGTTTTGTGGCTATTATGGGCAGATTTCTTGGTAGTGTGTATATAATAAACTATAAAAACTTTATCAATTTGAGAAAAACCAAGAATTTTTTAAACTCAAAACTAAAGATCAGTTAACTATAATACAAATGATAATGTAAATTAAATATCAAATTCACCAATACCAAGAAACTCAAGAAACTAGAATCTAAAATTTACAAAATAAAATATGGGATCTTGGTGGATAAATAAAAGAATTAGATCAAGAAGAAACTGAAATTAGTAATGATGAAAATGAATTACTGGGATTTTTAGAATGAGTATGTTGTGGAAAATGAAAAATAAGATTAAATAAGTGAGAAAATCCTTAAAAAGGGTAAATTTTTAAAATATTTTTTCAAATAATTCAATTGGTTTCAAAGGGGGAATAAAAGAATAATATCCCATTGTTATTTTTTCACCTAAATAAGAAAAATTCAGAAATTTTATAGAAATGGTATCTTGTGTTGAGAAGAAACTTGAGAATGATAATTTAAATGATAAAAACTCTTCAACTAGTTTTACTAAAATTTTAAAAAATTATGTTTATCTTGATGTTGGGGGTTTTTTATAAGTGAAAAAAGTGGTGTTAAATGATTTTTTAAACTTTAAAACTAATTTTCAATATGATCTTGCCTATTTTTAAACTATAAATCCAACAATTTTTTATTTGGTTTTTGAAATTTAGGGTGAGGAAGTGCAATTTGAAGAGAGGTTAATTGATGAATTGTCACTCCTTTATCCTATTACTAATGATTCCTCTAGAGTATTGTTCAAAAAAATGGAATTCAATTTGGGGAAAATTATCTAAATCTATAATCTCTTAAATATGATGTTTTTAGAAATGATTTGAAATGAACTCCCCCAATAATTTAATTGGAATTATATAATGATTTTGATTCAGAGGATGAAGTATTGGAAATAAAAATTGAAATAAAATTTGAGCACACACATGTTGGTTTAAGAAGAGATATTTTTTTGAAATCAGTAATTGATTTTTAGTTTCTAGATGATGAAATTTTTGAAGATCATAATTTGATGAAACCTGAATTTATTGAAGAAAAAAAATTAATTATCCCTAATTTTTTGATGCATTATTATACTTAATTAAGTGTTTAAATTTATTTAGAATCATATGTTGATTTGGAAGAGGAATTCCTTTTGATTTATAATTATTCAAAATCTGCTCAAAGCACTATTAAAAATCTCTCCATCATTCAGTTTTTCAAAACTCAGCCACTTTCACCTTTATTTTGGATATTTTATAGGTGGATAATGAGGAATAAAGTTGTTTAAATAATGTGTTATCCCTTGGAATCCCTTTTGTACTACTATCCCTTTAAGAAAACTCTAAAATTGTTGAATCTAAACTAATTTTGGAATTGGACATAACTTTTGTTTCTCCTTACAAGAGCTTTTTGATTATTTGTTTTTGGTTGATGATATTAATGAATTCTTGGTATATCACAAGGGAGTCACTTATTTTTCAACTAATCCTCTATTTTAAGCCATGAAGTTAACATAATTTATTGATGTTCCTTATGCTCTATTAAGAATTTCTTTGAGAATCCCATCAGTGTTAAAGGGTTTTTCCAAGGAGGATTTTTATCTATAAGGAGAGTGGGTTGTTATCCTAGAAGTATTGGATCCCATGAAATATGTGTCCCACCCAAAAAAATATTGGATCTCAACATGTGGTGGTTATTAATTAGGAAACCATATCCTCTGAGTAAATATGGTTATATATTTAGTAAAGTATGGTTGGGGACTTAAAATCTAATGTTACATGGGAGGAAACCCATGGTTTTTAAAAAAAAAACTTTGTTTGTTTTTGAAATAAAATCCATTACCCAATTTTATCTTATTTAGCCAATCCTAAACCCATGTTATTCATTTCCCACTACTCAAGTTAAACTATCATTGACTTGTGGTTTTATTGCCACACCCTCTCCCATTTACTTGGTTTTGATTTTGATTTTCATAGAACAAATCTCATGGATTACTAATTCTTCTATTTTATGTACTTGAATAAGTAAACCCAAGAGGATATTAAAGTATTAAAGGAGGGTACTTTTTTCATAAGCATTAAGAGAAAACAAACTGATAGGGGGTAAAATTATGAATTCTCTAATACTGTTTTAAAATTTTATGCTTTGTAAGCTATCATATTATCCCCAAAAATTTAATTTAAAATCTGAAAATTTATTTTTAAAATCTACACTATGTTAGAACCTAAGTGTGCATAGAAAGTGATTAACTTTGAAGTTGATTATTTTTTGAATTTTTTTTCATTGTTGAGTTTTATATTTACTTTAATATATATGTTGAAAATAATTTTTAATCAATTTTAAAATATTTTCCTAGCACCCTTAAACTTATTTTATTTTTTGGAACAATTTGAAAGTGCCACTACTTCTGCTGGATATTCATTATTTAAACATGATATAATTTTGAGTCTCTTTGAAAATTTGTTTGTTTCCCCATTGATAAAAATCATGCATATTTTAAATTCTCTTCTATCAAATAGTGTTAAATTGTGGAAAACGTGTTGTTTTGAGCTTTATTATAACCCTTGTACATGTTTTAAAACTGGTTAACGGATAATCTATTTCAAATTTATCTATTTTAAATGTTCTACCACCTTAAGATTCAACACTGGGGAAAATATTGAGTTTTAAGTGTGGGGGATGGATCGTTAAATGTGTTAAGATGTATTTTATTGAGAACATATCATTTTTCCATTAAAAATGTTCAAAATTGATTGTTTTTTAAGAATAAATTTTCATGTTTAGTGGTTGTAAAATTTTCTTTAATTTGTGGATTATTTTTCTACTTTTAGTGATTAATCATTTCTATTACCCCGTGGATTCAATCTTGTAACATAATTTACATTACTCTCTTATAAATTTTTTCTTTTTTCCAAACTTTGGGAGTAATTTTTACAAACTTAATTTGTTTTGAATTTTTTTATTAGATTTTGAACTTATAATATTTGCATTTAAATGGGCTATGAAATGAACTCCTGATCCTTATGAACTTTTTATTATTATTATTTAATATAAAAATGGTGTATGGGTTAATTATGATTCATTTTAATTATTAAACTCACTCATCCACTGAGTTTTTCTAATTATTTTGTATGTTAATTATTTAAGTTTGTTCACCTCATATAAAAAGATAAGTCTGGAATAACATTTAAACACAAGGTGAATTTTGTTTAAATATTTCCAAAAATGTCATAATCAATCGCTTTTGTAAAACCAAAAACCAAATTTTTTCCAAAACACATTATTTTTAATAAATAAATCATATTAAATTTTATGAAAGAACCCATGGGAGAAACATTTTTTACAATCACCTCTTAGTTAGCATTGAAATAATTTTATTTCTGAGATGATTTTTCTTCCACTGAGTTTGTTAAATTGATTTCTTGAGGAAAATAAATACTTTAAGTATTGGTGAATTTTATGTGACTTTTATTTGATACATTTTTACCACACCTAATTTTATAATTAATTATATTTTTTATGCTAAAATTTTATTTTATTAAAGAAGTATTGAATGTTGGTTATTTTGTAATAAAATTATAATTATTTCAATATTTTAATGAAAATGTATGTTTTCTGGTGCTTAATAAATTAATTTTTCTTAGTCTTCATTTCCATAAATTTTTAAAACAAATATGTTGAATGATTTTGTTGTGATACTTTCAAAGAAATAATACTTTGATGTATTTTTGGAAGGATTTTAGGTTTTGGAATTTATCATTTTTAAAGGTTCTTGTTTTTAGTTTTAATATTCATTGATGGAAAATATTTTAAATCTTTTTTTTTAATTTAGAGTTTCATGATTCAATATAGTTCAAAGTTTTATGGAATTTTGAATTATTTATTTTGTGATAAATTTTCATAAGTGATTTATTTTGTTTTGTTGAAGGTGACTCACATAAAGGTAGTGGTTGAGCTAACATAAAGGTTTTGACTGAGGTTTTGTAAGGGTATACCATAGATAAAGCCTATTTAAGGGTCATCGATCACTTATGTAAGGTTACTTTCACGGTTTTGTACTCGTTTCAGGGTATGGCCCCTATTCAAGGACCAACATAAGGGTAACCCAAGTCTCAGTATGTTGCATAAAGGTGGTTATGCGTTACAGAACCTATGGAATGGAAATTCATAATCTACATAAAGGTGCCTATGCAAGGTTCCTTAATAAAGAATCAATGATATGTCATGGTTATCACCAGCCTATGTAAGAGTAGCTTCCATGTAATGCACTACATCATGGTAAAAGAGGGGAATTAAATCATAGAGCCCTAATTATCATTTTAATCAAAGGGGTTCTCAATCCAACAAAGGAGAGTTCATTAGAAGAATATAAATATTGTGGGAGAATATTTTTGAGAAATCCAATAGATAAAGAAAGAATCACACATGTCTTTTTCACATCCATTATAGTGGTTTTAGCTTGATTCACCATTAAGAAGATGATCTACAGTAACATGTGTCCATGTGGAAACCATTCATTCAAGATTGGGGAAACTACTGATGAGTTTGATACTAGGTGTTGGTGTACAAATTAATTTTTAAAATACTAATCCAACATTGTTCAATCAACTATCTATGACTTATCAGTTCCATTCACTAAATAGAGGGGACCATAACTGAAAAAATCTGGAGCTGGGGGTAAAATAAATTCTAGGGTCATGAGTTGTGCTCTATAAAGGGATAAAGCTAAAGAGAGTTAGGGAGTGGTGATTAGAACTCAATAGAGAAGAAACTCTTTTATCCATTATCTTTTCTGTTGTTTTAATATTTAAAAATGACTATGCTTTCCATTATTTAAATCATGCACTATAACTAAAATTCATAAGGGGAATTCAATTTTTTTAGTTTTTTAATTCCTTTCCATTCTTGATATTTTTCTTCAAGGATGTTTTAATTCATCCTAGGTTTATTTTCATTCAGTTATGTTATTACCCTTGGTTGATGTATGATATAAGAAATTCAATTCTTGGACTATTTTGAATCCTTTTTATCAATTGTGATAGATTAATAGATTGAGAAATGGTAATTATTGAATGGAAATTCACAGTTTACTAAAAAATAATTTTTTGGATGACTTCCAATAGAAAGTCTTATTGAATCCTTTTCTCTTGATCATTTTCCTTCAACATGATACTTCATTTTCATTCCCTCTCAGAAATTTTTTTCATATCTCTTACCCATAACCCATAACATAGGTTCTAGTTTTGCTAACACTTTTTACACGTCACACTCACCTTTCTTTATTCTTCTTAATTATCCACAAATTATTCACACATATTTCATTATTCTAGTGCCTATTTTTTATATATTTAGTTTCAATAAATCCCTCAAAAACTTACCCCCCCTCCCTTGGTTTTGACCCTACTTTCCTCTTCACTAGTGTGAGTGTGAGTTTATAAATTGATATTTTTATATTTATAACAGTGAGTATCACATAGCTCATGGTTCTATTCTATGTATCTGAATCTCCCCTAAAGTCTGAGCTTGAAAACCCATATATTGATTCATCTATTTAAAAATATAGAGAAAAACTTTCAGAACCCTTAAGATATTGAAGGATCCACTTTAACTCTTCTCGGTATTATCTTCTAGTATTCTTCATGAACCTTCTAAATACTCCCATTTAATGTGATATGTTCATCTATGTACAAACCATGACATACATCAAGCTTCTGATTTTCGATGAACAAGTAACCTTTTCCATGTGCTTAGCCTCTACTTACATTATTGGTTATTTATAATTTCTTAAATTGAAATGTTTTTCTAGTGGAGTGGTTAACTATTTTTCCTCACTAATTCTAAAACATTCTAACATCTTTTAGATGTATTTAGAATGAGTCAAGAACAAATTTATCATATTTACCTAGGTTTAATCGTTACATATTCTAGTGTATTTGAACTAGAATTCACTTTCTTATAAACCTGATGATCTTTTTATTTTATAGTTTTAGTGAATTATGACAAGTTATTATATAGTAAAGTCATACATTACAAGTGGAAACTTGTACTCATTGTCCATTTCTCAACCAAATAAAACATTGTTTATTTTCATGATAACTCTTCATAATTTTCATATTGACCTCATCCTTGTACATACTCTTCCTTAAAACCTGTGAAAAAAATTAAAAATGCAAGATGAGAAGAAAAAGCTACGTAAGGGACATAAAAAAGAAGAAATCTATTAGTCCAGTGTAAAACATGAAAAATCATGTAATTATTACCTTTATCTTAAAAGTTATTTGTGAGTATGAAATAAAATATTCCCACATTAAAAAACACGCACACTTTTTTCTCTAATAAAACCTTTAAAATCCATAGTAAGCAAATAAAAACCCTTTTGGAAACTTAGAGCATCACATTCATACACCCATTTCAAGACCCTTATAATAGAAATAACCATAAGAACGACTTCCAATAAAATTTTATAAAGAAAATAATCATTACACAATGAATTAGAGAGATATAATATTTCTCGCCCTTTATATAATATATATTGGGCTCATCTAATTTTCATGAGCTATAATGGATTTCAACCCTCCGTATAATCTATATCAGGCTCGCCAGTGAGCTATAATGGGGCTCAACCTGTCATATAAGATGTTTATGGATCACTTTTTTTCATATAATTTTTAAGTAACATATCATGAATAAAAAAATTATACTTTAAACATTTCATCATAAAATAATTTTTAAAAACTATTCTAAATAAAATTGCATTTGGATATCAAAATACCCCTTTCTTTTAAAATGACTTTTTAAAATTGAAAAACTGCTCACATCATAAAGAAACCATTTTAATTAAAAATAAATTTATAAACTTATAAAATAAACTTCAAATCATTAAAGTTCCATGATGGCAGGAAAAACTGCTAATGTCGTATAAGTTAAGAAAACATTCCTTCCATATTTTTGTTGAAAAAGTCACAAAGTACCTCATTTGGAAAAAAAAGATTCCTTTAAAATAGTTTTTCAAAAACTAAAACATAGTAAAAATGAATTTAAATAATCATAGGATAATAGTAAATACATTTTTGAAAAAAAAATTAGAAAATATGGACACGGAAGAAAAAGAGAATTTTAAGGGAAACTTTAAAAAGATAATTTTTAAAAGAAAGTCCCTTACCTTAAGTCTAATTCTTCTTGTACATTCGTTATCTTCCCAAATAATAAACATAGGTTAATTTTATAATTTCTTATGAAACTTTTTCAAGTTTATTATTCCTTTTATATCACTTATTACCATGTTATAATAATTACTTAATTATTTATGTTCACATCGGACGTTTTGATGATATTTAGTTCATAATTCCAAAATGACTTCGGTAGGTTGATTGTGGTCAAAGAATCCATAATTACATAATATCCAAAATAATATTAATATAATAATTATAATTTTTAAACATTAACTATACTTTTAAATCCACCCATTAAATATGGTTATAAAAAACGAACTACATTAAAATCATGAATACGGTAGGTCTTACTATGCATGAGTAATGTTTCCATTTTTCAATGATCATTATGGAAAGAAGATAAGTATCATTTTAAATTTATAGAATTATAAAAATATATTAAATATCATATTAATTATTTAAATATATTTATATATATCATCTATGTGATGTGGTGATGAAAAATGAATCACATTGCTTCATGGTGGTAGTGGTCCACACATACGCATGAACTATGTTATCATTTTTCAGTGAATGGAAAGGTTAGAAGATAAATGATATATTGCCATTTTATAATAAAAAATATTTAATTAATATCATATATAAACATTAATTACATAATTATAATTCATCCATGAGAGATGGTGATGGAAAATGAATTATATCACTTCGCGAGGCTATAGTACTCCATACACATGAATGATGAATTATTTTCCCATTTGATGGTTTTTTAGATGGATATAGGTAATTACACTAACATAATAACAAATAAGTATATTTATAATATTTTATTTATTATTTTATCATGGTTTATTATGTTTTTAAGGATGTGGAAGAATAAACAAAAATAAAACATGCAGATAAAAACTATACCGCTTGTTTGGAAAACCTCCTTTTCTTAACACCTTAATACCTATAGTATTGGTATTATAACTAAAAAATAACTATATAATGTGGGTAGGGATTATAGTAATGTATTTGGGTAGTTATATTTTGAACTAAATAGGTTTTTAAGTTTGAATAAATTAGAAGAATAAGAGTCCTTTTATAAGAGAGGGGAGGGGCACTCTTGGAATTTCTCAAAATATTAAATTAATATAAATTAATTTTCAATTAAAAATGGATCCAAATTGAGTTATTTCAAATATAAGATGATTATGGGTATAAATAAACTCATATAATAAAAATTATACAATTTTTTACTATATTTATATTCTTATCTTTTGGTTTTAACCCCAATTTAACCCTTTTAACTTGTACCGTGAAAACATGAATTTTACTCTTTGAGGGTCAATATAGTTACTATAAAATAAAAAACGACCCATAAATAAACTATAGTTGATATATTTAACCTTATCCTAATCAATTGGACAAATATTATATTTTTAGAAATTTTATATCATTTAATAAAATATTATTTACTATAAAATATCCATAATATCAATTTGTGGAATTATTCATTACTTTGACTTTAATAATATCAAAAAAACATCTAAAATTAGAATAAAATATTTTATTATATCCCCATAATGTCATGGTAATATATAAAATTCATTTATCACATTATTTATCTAAAATTATATTTATTTTTATATTTTTTATTATCATTTATTTGATTTTTTTCATGAATTTAATAATCACCATATCAGTGTCGTGAAAGCATTTAAGGTAGTTATTTATTTTCTAAAAAATAAAAATAAATTGAAATTATGAATATAAATCTTTTATATTTCAAAATAAAATTTATATTCAAACATATCCTCTCGATAACACCATATTGAAAATATTACACTTATTAAAAATAAGAGTTTGACGTGTTTGAAATTTCTTTAAATAAAATAATATAAAGGTCATAATCTCATACAAGTGGTCCCAAAAGGTCATAAATTCAACCCTTTTATGATTATGGTTAATTTATACTCATCCAATAAGATTTAGGTAAGTGTTCGGGTCATTTAATAATTCTTATCATTTTATTTTTAACCTAAAATTACTCGATTTACCCTTTACTGTGGTAATAAATATTACTAAGGTTACTATTCATATTTTTTCAAAAATAAAGGGGAACTATTCAAAAAAAATTACCCATTTATTCCAATTATAGAATCTATTTTTTTAATCCAAAATATAATAGTTTCAAAATTTAATTTAAAATTAAATTAGAAAAACGCAAATAAAAACAGTTTTTCGGAAAAATGTCCTTTTTAAATATATTTTTTTATTAAATTCAAGTATAAAATCCATTTAAAAAACCATAATTCGATTATTTTGAAAATAAAATATTGTTTTCAATAAAAATCACTATTTTTCACAATCCCTTGAAAAATCAATATTTTCAAAAAAATCTCAAAAAATCCTCCTAAGATAATTTTGACATGCTGAATTTAAAAAAAAATCATATTGTCAAATTAAAATTCTATTATTTAAAAATTAAACTTTTCAATAAAATATTATATAAAATGAGTTTAATAAAACCATTTCTTTTTTTATTTTAACAATTACTTAATATATTTATAATGAATATAACTACATAATTCAGGGATACAAATAAATATTAATATGATTTATTATATCATTACCTGGGTTCTTACAGTAATGGACTTTAAGTCTCTTACTATATGCATCCCCAAGATCTGTTGTAATTCCCCGACCCCAGAATCCCAAAGTCGGTGCATTATTTTAATACATTGACATGATTATAAGGAATCATTTCCTGAAAGACTGATTAGTTTAGTAGTCTGGGAAAATAGATTGCGTACATGAACGTTACATTACACATTAGAAAATAAAACACCACATAATGATCCTTTGATAATTTCATTAATCCCCTAGCTTAACCCTGCTTATCAATCACAATACACTTCTTGGAATCCTGGGAAAATAAAACATAAGAAAGGGGTGAGCTCAGATGCTCAGTAAGGATAACAATATAGCGGAAACTTTCATAAATAAGCATAATCATTTAAGGCAATATATAAGACTAAAACAAAAGCCTTTTAAACTTAAACTTAATCTTAATATGGAAAAGATAAATCAAATAATTCCATTTACTTATTCACATGGATATTCTATTAGTCGAATAATCACATTTAATATCAATAGGAGAAACTTATTTAATGTTTATGATGTTGGGTAGGAGCTCTTCCGTGTAGGTTTGAATTAGTTGTTTGATCTTAAGTTTTCTGTATCATGGTGCTTTGAATGTTTTTAAGTCTTTGAATTCATGTATGGTTTTTCACTTTTTTCCTTAAAGTGATTTAAAATAAAAAAGTAATTTTCAGTCACATGTAATATCAATAGCCAATTTCATAATGATGGAATGCATAATTCCAGACTTCTTAACCACATAGTCAAGGTCTTGTTCCAAGACTAAAAATAAGATTTTTTCAAGACCTTTTTCCAAGATACTAGTTTGTCTCATGAGACCTAATGATGCATCGAGGAGCTATAGAGGGCTCCACCCATCACTTACTAAATCCAATGCATTCTTCATATGAAAATGTTTAAACATAGCATAAACATTCATATTAAAACTAACATATGAAATGTTAATAATTTATCCATAAACCATTAATGGTATAAAAATAACACATCCACAGTCAAACATATCACAAAACCTTCAATACAATAAAGAAGATTTGTATCATAATAAATCAACTTCAAACAAGTTTAAAATCCATCAAAGGATGTTGATATAGATGAAAATGATTTGTAAAACTCTTTGAGAGAAATATCCCTTTTTCATAAAAACATTTAAAAGTCACTTTAACACCCCAAGCTTCCATGGTACGCTTCTCTTTGAATAATACAGTAGCGTGTGTTGTACGCAACTTCGAGTTCTAACACACACCACAACCGATCAAACTAGCCGTTATGAATAGTAATATCCACTTTTTGAAATTTTATAAATTTTATCATTCAAAATGGACTTCATTTTTGGATTCGGAATATCAAAATTAGCTTAGAGTGAATTTTTGGTATTTTTCTAAAAACATTCAATTTTTGATGAATAGTGAAAAAACACTGAGTTATAGTTTAAAACAGAATTTTTTTTAAATAATTAATTATTTTATTTAAATTTAATTAAGGTCAAAATAGATACATAATACCTATATGAGTTCAATTTAATTCATTGGATTTAGTTTAGAATAATTTTAGATATATAAAAATTTTATTGAACTTTTTACCGTCTTTTACCCACCTCCTAGGAGAATTTGGAAATTCACATAAAACTTAATTTTACCGCTTCTGTGAGCGGAATTTCGAAAATCCGAGAGACACGGTTAATATCAAGAAGTAAAATGTTGTTCAATGAGATGAAAATAATTTTTGGTGAATAGTAACTTTTTACTTTTATTTACCACGGTTAAAAGTAAATAGGGTAATTAAGGGTAAAAATGATATTAATATTATCCTAACACATCTCCTAATTCTATTGGACAAGTGTATCTCGACCAAAAACAACCTTAGGAATAAAATATTATTATTTACGTCCACTTGGATTAGATTAGGACATTTATTATTATTTAATTCAAAGAAGAGTTAAAAGAGATAAAATCAAAGTTTAATAACTAAAACATTTTTAATATATGGTTATAAATAAGATAAATTTGATTATAAAAATTCATTAGAAATCAAAAATATTTTCTACATAATGGTATTTTATTTATAATTTTTAGACATTAGATAATTTAATTTATTTATGACACAATAGTGATGCAGTAATTACCTAATTAATGAAATATTAAAATAATTGATATTATAAATATCAAAATAAATTTAATTTGAGACTTTTTATCAATTACACTAATTTTATAGGTTAATATAACATATTATGATTGGTTATATAAATTTTTTTCAAAGTAATAATGCTGTTAGGAAATTATCAAAAACAAAATACCCAATAGTGTCAAAATTGACATAAAAGATTATTTAAAACAAATATTATATTATTAATTGATATTCTATTCCTAAAAATCTAAGGTTCGACCAAAGGACGTATATAATGATATGTGTATTTTTAATGGACCATTTGGGGGTATCTTAGAGGTATATAGTAAGTTTATTAACTATATAATATAAAAATACAAAGAGACATGGTAAATGTCAAACTATTTAACTAAGAGTTAAATATAAATGATAAGGTTAATATAGTAACCCAAACCTGTCTAAAATATATTGGTTGAAAGGATTTAGACCCATCCCCACCTTAAACTTTAAATAATCTACTTTGGATCCATTAGAAACCGAATATGAATTTATTATAAAATAATATTTCTAGCTTTTCTAAAGGTGCCCCTCACCCCTCTTATAAAATGGTACTCCCCCTTATCTCTAATTTACACCTTCAAATCCTTTTGTCTCGGATAAACCCTGACCAAATATTCTCTCAACTTCCCTAAATTCAACCTAGAGGCCTTAGTTTGATCATAAATCCAACCTAATGATCCATTTTGATCAAATCAAAAGGAAGAACCCGAAGAAGAGGTAATATTTTCACAACCCTCTTTCAAGTTCCTTTCTTCTTCAACTTCTTCTTGATTTGTTATTTCCATTCTAAAATAATAACTCCAGTATCTTTTATATAATGTGGTATTATTATAAATATGGTACAACCATATTCAGTGTTCTATCCATCCTTTGAATGACATGTCACCATATGTGTGTACGTACGACCTACCGTCTCCACGTCGTGGTGTAATTGTTATTCAATACATTATTATTTTGGATGGGTATAATAATGATGTGGAATTCATTTAAATAATAAGTATAACATGATAATGATTTTTTATATATGATATACCATCCAATTATATATGATTTTAATATCAAAAGAATGATATTATCGCTCGTGCGTACGTACGGACTACTGTCTCCATGAACGCGATGAGATTCATTCCACATCATATCCAAACAAGCCTAATTCTCATTTTATGATTAAAAATAATGTTTAAGGACTTGATATAATTATGTATATGAATAAGATACAACCTATCCATAACAAACATGACTTATTTAACAAAACATATAAAAGAAAATGAGTAAGTTAACACCCGAAACGACGATAATACTAAGATATTGTTAACAAAGCAATGTTAAAAGATCATATATGATATAATATTAATGCATATGATTCTTGTATAATTCAATAACAATTATTTCACCATTATACAAGAGGATAACCAACCCTTCACCAATGAAAAAGTACAAAGTAAGGGGTTTCTTATCTCACTTTTAATTCCGTGAGATTTCTATTGTTCACCACTTATTTATTTCATGTGGTGTGTGTACTTCCCATGTTTGTATTAATTGTGTAATATAATTTAATTCATGTATATTTACATCATCATTTTATGATCCTTATTTCATGGGTGTATGTTTCTTAAGTTACCAAATCAATAAGGGAATTTGAAATTTCAATTTCCACTTATTCGGCTTTACGCATACTTCATTGATTATTTTACTCCAAGATTAAGTGTGGAGTCACTATTCATTTTATTATGTCATAATTTCTACTCCCCTTTCTGTGGATATACTTTTGATACACATAATCACTTCATTGATAAATTCTCAAGTCATCGGTATGAACTTGATAAGAGAAATTTTTACTCAATCTCGATTTGTTGAGTTAAACATCCAATTCATTGGTGTTGTTTTTACAAAAATATGTGTGAATGTCCTTTGATTGTTTTACACTTAATATACAATCATATTGAGTGTATTTATATTTTTAACACATAATTATGTCGTTGATTTATCCTTAACCTAAGGATATGGACTTTATGAGAGATTTCATCTCAATTTACATTCCATTGAGACTCCTTTGTTATTATACACCAAATCACTTTTATATGGTGTATATAATGTACTTTGACATAGTATATCATGAATCCCTTTATTCTCATGATATTACAAAGTTTTTATTTCCTCAATTATTTTTATTCAAGTGTCTCTCTTTTGGTTAGGAACTCTAACTAAAATATCGTTTTAAAATGTTTTAAAGATTTATTATTCTAAATCTTTCTCATTAATGTCCATGTTTTAAAAATGGTTTTAAGGATTTATTTATATGGATATTAAATTTTTCAAATAAAAATTCCTTTTAAAAGTTTCAAAGTGGTATGTGACACTTTGATTCAAAAAAATCTATTTTTAAACGGCTTCTTGACAAATAGTGTGACTTTTAAATGTTTTCAAGAAAAAAGGGGGATATTTCTCTCAAATAGTTTTGATGAACATTTTCATCTATGTAAATATCCTTAATTATTCTCGATTGAGGTTAATATGTTACAATAAAATCTTCCATATTGTTTTGAATGAGTTATGTTTGACTGTGGATGTGCTATTTTTATACCATTCATGGTTTGTGGATAAAGTATTGGCATTTCATATGCTAGTTTTAATACGAATGTTTATGTTATGTTTCAAAATTTTCATATGAGGAATGCATTGGACTTATTAAGTGATGGGTGGAGCCTTCTATAGCTCCTAGATGCATCGGTAGGTCTCATGAGACAAACTAGTGTCTTGGCACAAGGCCTTGACAAAATCTTATTTGTGGTCTTGGCACGAGGCCTTGACCATGTGGTTATGATAATCTGTCATTATTCATTCTATCATTATAAAAGTGGTTATTGATATTTCATATGGTTATTTGACTAGTATAATTTCCATGTGAATAAGTAAATGGAATTATTTCATTTAATCTTTCCATATTATGCTGAGGTTCAAGTTTAAAAGGATTTTGTTTTAGTTATACATTGCCTTAAATTTTTATGCTTATTTATGAAAGTTTCCGCTATATTGTTATCCTTACTGAGCATCTGAGCTCAACCCTTTCAATGTTTTATTTTTTCCAGGATGTGAAGAAGTAATTTATGAATGACTTGCAGGGATAGTATGAGGGGATATGAAGACAAGATGTTGTTGTAGTTTTTTTTACTTTATTATGTAATGTAAGAATTATGAATATATCTAGTATTTCCAAGACTAATAAACTAATTTGTCTTTCAAGACTTGATCTTTTGTGATCGCGCCAATTTTATGTAATAATGCACTGACTCTGGGTAACTGGGGTTGGGGCGTTACAGTCACACAATTTAGAAAGGAAGAAATTGAAAGACATTTTTGAATCAAAGTGTCCCATACCACTTTGAAACTTTTAAAAGGAATTAACATTTTAAAAACATTCATGTCCATATAAATAAATCCTTAAACCCCATTTTGAAAACATGGACATTAATGAGAATGATTTAGAAGAATAAATATTTAAAACATTTAAAATGATTTTTTAGTAAAAAATTCCCTTAAAAATAATACCTTTGAAAACTATTTTATGAAACATGGAAATGGATAATAATTATCTCCCAGTAGATAATTACGTAAAAACAACCTTGGATAATAAAGAGATTGTAAAATTAACCCTTACCTTGTACTTTACTTTAGTCAAGGGTATGTTTAACCTCTGGTATAAAGACCATAGTATTTTATTAAATTATACCAGAACCATATTAAAATTTATGATATCATACATGATTCATTTATGACTTTATACTACCTATTTAATAATAATTTCCATGTTAAATTAACATTTTGGGTAATAATCGCTTTCTTTATCGTACGTGTTTTAACTTGTTACTCTTGATTGTATCACTTAGATCATGATTTAAATACTTCCAGAATATAAAACATGATTTATATATCATATATATTTAGAATATAAATATGTATAATAGACATATATATGAAATGTAATACACCATTTATGGAGACGGTAGGTCGTACGTACACATAAACGTTGTTTCCGTTTTCATATCGTATTGAACGGAACTAAGTGAATAAGATATATGTAAGTACACACACATATATATATCTCCATTATCATTATTATTTCATATATTACATAATTATTAATGATATATATTTTTATAATTATCGTTGAATGGTGAACGGGGAAATGAATCGCATCGTGTTGTGGAGACGGTAATCCGTACGTATGCACGAGCGACAATATCATTATATTGATGGTGAAATCATATGTAATTGTATGGTATATCATATATAAAGAATAATTAACATGTTATATTTATTATTTACATCAGTTATACTCATTATTATACCCATCCAAATAATGAAGTGTTTGAATAAAAAATGACACCACAACGTGGATACGGTAAGTCGTACGTACGCACGTATGGTGACGTTGTCGTTTATAGGATGGATAGAATAAAAAATATGGTTTTGAAATATTTATAATAACATCACAGTATATATAATATACTGAATATATTATTTTAGAATGGAAACAACAAAGAAAGATGAAATGGAAGAAGAAAAGAACTTGAAAGAGGTGATTAATATTTACCTCTTCTTTGGGTTTTTCATATTGATTTGATCAAAAGGGCTTCTTAGGTTGGCTTTCTGACCAAATAAATACCTCTAGGATGAATGGAGGAAAGTTGGGAGGATATTTGGTCAGGGTTTGGCCGATCCAAAAGGCTTTGGAGGTGTGAAATTAAGAGAATGGGAAGTTCCCTTTTATAAGAGAGGTGATGGTCACTTTAAGAAGAGCTTGAAATATTATTTTATAATAAAATAATTTTCGGTTTATAATGGATCAAAAATAAATTATTTAAAGTATAAGGTGGTTATGGGTCTAAAACATCTCAAACAATAGATTTTAGATAGGTTTAGGTCATCATATTAACCTTATCTTTTAGATTTAACTCTTAGTTAAATAGTTTGACATTTACCATGTCTCTTTGTATTTTTATATTATATGGTTAATAAACTTACTATAAAAATCCAAGAGAACCCCATATAGTTCATTATTAATATATATAACCTTATCCAAGTCCTTTAGTTGAACCTTATATTTTTAGGATTATTATATCAATTAATAATATAATATTTGTTTTAAAAACTCAATTTTGACACTATTTAGTATTTGATTTTTTTGAAAGCCATAAAAACATTATCACTTTGAATAAAATTTATTTAACCAACCCTAACATGTCATATTTACCTATAAAATTAGTGTAATTCATCAGAAGTCTCAATTTACATTTATTTGGATATTTATCATATCAATTATTTTAATATTTCATTAATAAGGTAATTACTGCATCATCATTGTGTCATAAATAAATTAAATTATTTAATATCTAAAAATTATAAATAAAATACCATTATATAGGAAATATTTTTATCTTTATAATTAATATTTATAGTCGAATTTATATTGTGTATAACCCTATATTAAAAATGGTTTAGTTATTAAACTTTGAATTTAACTCTTTTAACTCTTCTTTAAATAAAATAATAATAAATGTCCTGATCTTATCCAAGTAGACCAAAGGGGGTCATATTTTATTCCTAAGGTTTTTTTGGTCGAATTATACTTATCCAATAGAATTAGGGCACGTGTTAGGGTAATTATAATATCATTTTTACCCTTAATTACCCTATTTACTTTTAACCGTGGTAAATAAAAGTCAAAAGTTATTATTCACAAAAAAATATTGTCATCTTATTGAACCACATTTTACTTACTGATATCAACCATGTCTCTAGTATTTTTGAAATTCAACTCACAGAAGTAGTAAAATTAAGTTTTATGCAAATTTGTAAATGCTCCTAGAAGGTGGGTAAAAGACGGTAAAATATTCGATAAAATTTTATATATCTAAACTTATTATAAAATGACTCCAATGAGTTATTTTGAAAATATATAGGTATTATGTATCTATTTTGACCTAAAATAAATTAAAATAAAATAACTAATTATTTAAATAAAAAGTCGGTTTTAAATAATAACGTAGTGTTTTTCACTATTCATCAAAAATTAAAAGTTTTCATAAAAATACCAAAAATTTACCCTAAGATAATGTTGATATTCCAAATTCAAAAATTAAGTCTATTTTACCAAATTCAAAACATAGAAGTTTCATTTATTAATTTAAAATTAATTCCTGTTGTTAAAACCAAAAAGCGGGTTTTTAAAAAGTAAAAACTATCAAAAGATTAACATGTGTTTATGTCAAAATTTAAAATTTCAAATTACTTATAATGACCTAAATTGTATTGAATTATAAAAATATAATCTAATTATACTTACAAACCATTCAAATGCAGAATTTATCACTATAAATTATTTTGATTAAAAAAGTCATTTTCAATTAAAACATAGTATTTTTCACTATTCATTAAAATATGAAAGTTATTAGAAAAGTACCAAAGATTTATCCAAACTAAATTTTTATGTCTCAATTCTAAATAAGAATTTAATTTCATTAAATTTAATATATAAAAGTGTCAAATATTGGTTTTAAAAAGGGTTCTCCATTAAAAGGCGGTAAAATTGCATTTTTTGAAAAATACTTATTTTATCTGAAAAAAATAAATTTGTTCTCATATTATGTATAAGAAACACATAATATGGATGTTAAGATTATATAGAGTATATAAGATTCCAAATGTAGTTAATACTATTCATAACCGCTTTTTGAACGGTTAGTTTAGTGATTTGTGGTGCGCTCGAACTCGGTGTTGCGTGTAGCGCAAGCTATTGATTTACTTTAATGAGATAACATAATATGAAATATTGGGGTGTTACATTCTCCACTCCTTAAAATAAATTGCTTCCTCACAATTTGAAATTGTTCATTCAAAATAAAATGTTAAAAATAGAAAAATACCTTTGAGGAAAACCCACATCGGAAATTGGGTTAATAAAATTTAGTCTTAATAAGAGGGAAAGAGAATGAAAAAGTCACCACCAAATTAGGATCTCAATTAGGAGAACATTGGTGGAAATTAGAGACACTTAATTTGAGGGAAAATGTAAATATTTATAGGGAGTGATTGAGGTCATCAATCAAAAACAAGTGTAAAATTGAGGGCCTCAAAGCGATCAATCTATGATGATTTAAAATATCATCGGTTCAACAAAACATAAGGTATTAGGATAACAAATTTTTGGTTTCAAGATCCCTTCCCTAAATTTTATTAATTAATTTATTCATAGAATAAGAGGAAAAAAATATACTTGACAAGTAGAGTTTCATCCTTTAACTAATTCCTACCACAAACTTATCTTTCACTCCAAAATATAATAGAATTCTAAAATATTCTATTTATTCTAATCGTATAAGGTTCCAAAAATAATGAATTTATAATTCATCTACCATAACTTTAAAAAAAATACATTATACAAACTAGGACATCACGTAAGCCAGTGGTAGGTGATTACCCTTGTCGCCCTTCGGTTGTGGGTTCAAGTCTCGTGGCCTTGTCGGATGCGACGGGTTGTCACCCAACCTCCGGGTTGTCCTTTTTATAATAATCCAAAAATAATCTCAAGAAATGATTTAACCTTAACAATAGTATCCATTTTCAAAATTAATCGATTCCAACCTTTAGACTTATCCAAAATACTTCTGTCCAAATTCACAGTCCAAAATTTATATGGAAGGTAAACACAATGAAGATTCTTTTTTCCATGTAATAACATGTGAATACCTTCAACATGTATTCTTTTAAAACATGGTAACACCCTGAATTACCATAAAACCATATTGATTACATTCATTCTCCCTTATTCCTTATAGAATACTGGATATACTCCTTATATCCAAAAATGTTGTAAACTCCAACAATGATGGAATATACAAATCATTAATCAGTTTCAAGGTAGTCAAGAATATCCAATATAATTTATCCAAATCAATCATATCTTATTCCAAAATCACTACCTTAGTATCAGAATCATATTAAGGTTTATCTTTCTCTCAACCACATATTTTCCAAAAAAATTAACCTGCCATTGAGTCACTTTTTTTGGTTCCACACAATCTCAAGTCCTTAATGAAATAGTACTACAATACAATTTTATTTATTTCCAAAATTCATATAACTAGTACATCATTGATACAACAATCAAATGAAATAATTCTTTAATAACAACATAAGAATACTAGTCATTCCTCTTCATCTTCAGTAGTATCATAACTTGATTATTATCCAGTAGCAGCATTTGGGGTATACTCTGATGATTTGGACATTGATTTGCATAGTGTCCCAACTCCTTGTAGATGAAGCAGTGTACATTTGAAACCTTTTTCTTACCCTTGCAATCACATACTTGGTGTACTTTTTCTCCACACTTATAACAAACTCTCATTCCCTTCAAGTATTTTCCAAGGTGATTCTTTCCACAGTTATCACATATGGGAAAATCCTTCTTTCCCTTGTTCCCTTTATCCGTCTTTCTTTCTACCATCCTTTTCTTCTCTGACTTCCCTTCAAAACCATAGGACTCATATAATTCTTTACTTATCTTATTAACACAAGATACTATTTATTCATATGATGATGATACGTGGGTGACTATTTCATTTCAAAATGTTGGCGTAATATCATGAAAGATATGATCCTTCTTACTCTTTGGATCATGCGTATTGTTGGAGTTCTTATTCCATCTATTGGGAGCCATTTCTAAACAATATCATACACTAGGTTAGTTTATGAATTGTAATGCATAATTAAAAACTTGTAAAAATACCTAACATAAATTGAAAAGATAATCCATATAATTTATAATCATAAAATGTTTTCTTTGAGGAAGTATTCACTCTTAAATCCTTCATAATGGCTTGTAATGAAAATGTGAATTATCCTAAGCATATCCCCTGGGAGTGTCGTAACCAAGAGTGTAGCAAGTCCCATTGTCGTGTACCAGGATACCCTCGGTCAAGCTCGAAACTCATTGTCGGAGTTTTCACTTCTAAATACATTTGTGCTAGAGACGCCTCTACCTGCTCATATCCAGACAGCAATGTATTTCTTGGAAAATTCACAAAATTCCTACATTACCATAATTCTAGTAAGTTCTTCTATACTAATCCTTAAAGTTTATCTTAGGGTAATGTTCTCTAATCAGAGTTTATCTAAATCTATTTCCAAGGTTGTTGCTTAACTTCCTCTAATACCAACTGTAACGCCCCGATCCCAGAAGCCCAGAGTCTGTGCATTATTTTAATACATTGTCATGATTACAAGGAATCAAGTCCCTAAAGACCAATCAGTTTAGCAGTCTTGGAAAATAGATTGCACACCTGAACGTTACATTACACATTAGAAAATAAAACACAACATAATAATACTTTGAGAACATCATTAATCCCCTAGCTTAACCTGGATTATCAATCATAATACACTTCTTGGAATCCTGGGAAAATAAAACATAAGAAAGGGGTGATCTCAGATTCTCAGTAAGGATAAAAATATAGCAGAAACTTTCATAAATAAGCATAAAAATTTAAGGCAATGTATAAGACTAAAACAAAATCCTTTTAAACATAAACTTCAGCATAATATGGCAAAGATAAATCAAATAATTTCATTTACTTATACACATGGATATTCTATTAGTTGAATAATCACATGTAATATCAACAACCAATTTCATAATGATGGAACACATAATGCCAGACTTCATAACCAAATAGTCAAGGCCTTTTTCCAAGACTACAAATAAGATTTTGTCAAGGCATTGTTCTGAGACACTATTTTGTCTCATGAGACCTACTGATTCATCGATGAGCCATAGCAGGCTCCACCTATCACTTACTAAGTCCAATGCATTCCTCATATGAAAAGGTTTAAACATAATATAAACATTCGTATTAAAACTAGCATACAAAATGTCAATAATTTATCCATAAACCATGAATGGTATAAAAATAACACATCCACAGTCAAACATATCACAAAACCTTCAATATAATATGGAAGATTTGTATCATAATAAATCAACTTCAAAAAATTTTAAAATACATCAAAGGATGTTGATATAGATGAAAATGATTTATAAAACTTTTTGAGAGAAATATCTCCTTTTCATAAAAACATCTAAAAGTCACACAATTTAGAAATTAAGAAATTTAAAGACATTTTTGAATCAAATTTTTTCATACCACTTTGAAACTTTTGAAAGGAATTAATATTTTAAAAACATTCATGTCTATATAAATAAATCCTTAAAAACCATTTTAAAAATATAGAAATTAACACTACTACAACTTGGCCCTTTATCAGCGCTAAAAACCGGCATTAACAGCGCTAGAAAAGCGTTGTTAATGCCGACGTAGATAAGGGGGGTCCCCTTTATCACTGCTCCGAGAAGCGCTCATATAGGCGACCTTTATCAGCGCTAAAAAAAGCGCTGATAAAGGTCTCCTATATCAGCACTTATCAGAGCACTGATAAAGGGTTCCTTTATCAGCGCTCTTCTAGTGCTGTTAAAGGCGTCCTTTATCAGCTCTCAAAAAAGTGCTAATAAAGGCACCATCGCATGCACCTGCAAAACAGAACCTGCACACCTGCACACCAGAATACCTGCACAAAGTAGCACATGCACACCTGCACAAAATAGCACCCGCACACAATATTTTGACCGACAATGGTATATACATTTACTTAACATCATGAATACAAAGAAAAAAACATTTCTATATACATTTTAAACATTGTTTTACATGGTTTCAATTAAAATTATTCAACAACAGTTATAAACATTCATGTTTCATCTTTTGATATCCGTGATCCGCTCTAAAAAATTGTCGTTCATGGTATTTGTTGCCGAACAAAGCATCCGAACTCAAGGAAAAAATTCACCTATATAAGAAAATAAATATTATGTCAGTAATGCAATAATAAAAGAAATTAAAATAGTAATATGAAAGAATACATTAATATGGAAATTTGAAACTAAAATATGAAATTTTAAACTCAAATGTTTTCATTCTCATAACAATGAAAGGGAATAATGTAAAATCAATATATTTTTGATTGATTTATCTCATTTAATAAATACTAATTATTTATCTAATGAAAAGCTTTACCGGTCACACTGTGCATCAGATTGAGGTGCGGTTGATCCGTACACGTCACAAATGACTCATGGATCATTGTCCTAAAGTTTCAAAACAATCCGAACACGTTTGCTTAGTATTCCGTATGTCAGTAGTGTTGTTTTCCAAAGTTTATCTCAATTTGAAACTGATATCAGACACTTTTAGCCATACCGGTCACACCGTGCATCAGATTGAGGTGAGGTCGATTCGTACACGTCACAAATGACTCAGGGATCGTTTTCCTAAAGTATCAAAACAATATGAACGTGTTTTCTTGGTTTTCCGTATGTCACTTGTGTTGTTTTCTAAAGTTTATCTCAATTTGAAATTGATATCAGACACTTTTATCCATACCGGTCACACCGTGCGTCAAATTGAGGTGCGGTCAATTTGTACACGTCACAAATGACTAATGGATCATTTTTCTAAAGTATCAAAACAATCCGAATGAATTTTCTCGGTATTCCGTATGTCAGTAGTGCTGTTTTCTAAAGTTTATGTCAATTTGAAACTGATATCAGACACTATTAGCCATACCGGTCACATCGTGCGTCAGATTGAGGTGCGTTCGATTTTTACATGTCACAAATGACTCATGGATCGTTTTCCTAAAGTATCAAAACAATCCGAACGCGTTTTCTCGGTATTTCGCATGTCATTAGTGTTGTTTTCTAAAGTTTATCTCAATTTGAAACTGATATCAGACACTTTTAGCCATACCGGTCATATCGTGCGTTGGATTGAGGTGCGGTCGATTCATACACATCAAAAATTACTCAGAGATCATTGTCCTAAAGTATCAAAACAATCCGAACGCATTTTCTCGGTATTCCGTATGTCAGTAGTGTTGTTTTCCAAAGTTTATCTCAATTTGAAACTGATATCAGACACTTTTAGCCATACCGGTCACACTGTGCGTTGGATTGAGGTGCGATCAATTCTTACATGTTAAAAATGAATAAGGGATCGTTTTCCTAAAGTATCAAAACAATCTGAATGCCTTTACTTGGTTTTACGTATGTCACTTGTGTTGTTTTCTAAAGTTTATCTAAATTTGAAACTAATATCAGACACTTTTAGCCATACCGGTCACACCGTGCGTCGGATTGAGGTGTGGTCAATTTGTACACGTCAAAAATTACTCATGGATCGTTGTCCTAAAGTTTCAAAACAATCTGAACGTGTTTTCTCAGTATTTTGTATGTCAGTAGTGTTGTTTTCTAAATTTTATGTCATTTTCAAACAGATATCAGACACTTTTAGTCATACCGATCACACTGTGCATCGGATTGAGGTGCGATCGATTCGTACACGTCACAAATGACTCATGGATCGTTTTCCTAAAGTATCAAAACAATCCGAACGCGTTTTCTCAGTATTCCGTATGTCAGTAGTGTTGTTTTCTAAAGTTTATCTCAATTTGAAACTAATATCAGACACGTTTAGCCATACCGGTCACACCGTGCATCGGATTGAGATGTGGTTGATTTTTACACGTCAAAAATGACTCATGGATCATTTTCCTAAAGTATCAAAACAATACGAACACGTTTTCTCAGTATTCCGTATGTCAGTAGTGTTGTTTTCTAAATTTTATCTCAATTTGAAACTGATATCAGACATGTTTAGCCATATCGGTCACACCGTGCGTCGGATTGAGGTGTGGTCAATTCGTACACATCACAAATGACTCATGGATCGTTTTCCTAAAGTATCAAAAAAATCTGAATGTGTTTGCTCGGTTTTCCGTATGTCACTTGTGTTGTTTTCTAAAGTTTATGTCAATTTGAAACTGATATCAGACACTTTTAGCCATACCGGTCACACCGTGCGTCAGATTGAGGTGCGGTCAATTTGTACACATCAAAAATGACTCATGGATCGTTTTCCTAAAGTATCAAAACAATCTGAATGCGTTTGATCGGTATTTCGTATGTTAGTAGTGTTGTTTTCTAAAGTTTATCTCAATTTGAAACTGATATCAGACACTTTTATCCATACCGGTCACACCGTGCATCGGATTGAGGTATGGTCACTTCTTACACATCACAAATGACTCAGGGATCATTTTACTAAATTATAAAAACAATACGAACGCGTTTTCTCGGTTTTCCATATGTCACTTGTGTTGTTTTCTAAAGTTTATCTCAATTTGAAACTGATATCAGACACTTTTAGCCATACCGGTCACATCGTGAGTCGGATTGAGGTGCGGTCGATTTGTACACATCACAAATGACTAATAGACCATTTTCCTAAAGTATCAAAACAGTCAGAACGTGTTTTCTCGGTATTCCGTATGTCAGTAGTGTTGTTTTCTAAAGTTTATGTCAATTTGAAACTGATATCAGAAACTATTAGCCATACCAGTCACACCGTGCGTCGGATTGAGGTGAGGTTAATTCATACACGTCAAAAATGACTCATGGATCGTTTTCCTAAAGTATAAAAACAATCCGAACGTGTTTTCTCGGTATTTCGTATGTCAGTAGTGTTGTTTTCTAAAGTTTCTCTCAATTTGAAACTGATATCAGACACTTTTAGCCATACCAGTCACACCGTGCGTCGGATTTAGGTGAGGTCAATTTTTACACGTCACAAATGACTCATGGATCCTTGTACTAAAGTATCAAAACAATCCGAACGCATTTGCTCGGTATTCCGTATGTCAGTTGTGTTGTTTTCTAAAGTTATGTCAATTTCAAACTGATATCAGACACTATTAGCCATGCCGGTCACACCGTGCATCAGATTGAGGTGCGGTCGATTCGTACATGTCAAAAATGACTCATGGATCGTTTTCCTAAAGTATAAAAACAATCTGAACGCGTTTTCTCGGTATTCAGTATGTCAGTAGTGTTGTTTTCCAAAGTTTATCTCAATTTGAAACTGATATCAGACACATTTAGCCATACCAGTCACACCGTGCGTTGAATTGAGGTGCGGTCAATTCGTACACGTCAAAAATGACTCATGGATCATTTTCCTAAAGTATCAAAACAATCCGAATGTGTTTTCTCAGTTTTCCGTATGTCACTTGTGTTGTTTTCTAATGTTTATGTCAATTTGAAACTGATATTAGACACTTTTAGACATACCGGTCACAACGTGCATCGGATTGAGGTGCGTTCAATTCGTACACGTCACAAATGACTCAGGGATCGTTGTCCTAAAGTATCAAAACAATCCGAACGCATTTGCTCGGTTTTCCGTATGTCACTTGTGTTGTTTTCTAAAGTTATGTCAATTTCAAAGTGAGTAGTAAGAATTCACTAATCTAAGGATATGAAACATAAGAAAGGAAGATCATAGATGCTCAATAAGTGTAAAGGGAGATATCAATGACTATATAAAGATAACATAAATATTAGTAATTCACCTTCATTATCCTATTTGTTTACATTCTTCCATCTGGTACGCTGCCCATTCATTTCTAAACACATTTATATCATCTTCTGAATAGGAGTTTTTGCGACAATCATAGCAGTACTGAAAAAATATAAATACTCAAAGGATTAATAATTATTTTAAATGAAGTAGTAATTATTTTCAAAAATACCTCTTCAGGGATGCTAGTTTGTTCATGAAATATGATCTCTTTCATAAATTTACAAACATAATAACCGCAGTCCTTGTTGTTTGTTTGTTTCGGACACTACAGAAACATCGAAAAAAATAAGTAATTTGTTTTGATATGTATTTGGATAGTGAAATATAATTATATATACCCAAATACTTCTCCATTTGTAGATCTTGTGGGCATTGTCGTCCTTATGTCCTGGATTCATTCCAGCCTTTAGACGATATTCATACATCGCCCTATCATAAAAAAATCCTCATTAAAAGATGATATAAATTATATAACTAGATATTTAGTTCTAAAATGTTGGATCTAGTGTATTACAAATTGAAAATCGTCATCATGTGTGGTCAGTTTGTTAGATATTCATGCAGTGAATCCAGAAAATAAATCTTTGGAGTATCCAAATTGACTGCAATGAGCATCCAATGATCCCGAAAAACACAAAAAGAAATAAGTACTGATAGAAATGAAAATATAATTGATATGATTAAAATGTAGAGTTTTACCCCTGTAAAGTTGGTATTAAAAAGAGTCTGTCAATCGTAATTATGCTTTGAAACGTTCTGAGAAGATTTTACATTAATTCAGCCTGAAAATCAGAATCTATTTCTTCTCATTGTGTAAAAATAGTGTGAGGACTAATGATTCTAAATTTGTATTAATGGGAAAATCTCTTCAATTGTTTTTCATATATATTCCTATGAGAAATATGAGATGTATTTAGCCATAATTATCAAAGTATATCAGCTTCTATAAAATCAAATCATGAAAACATACCTCATGTATACATTTATAACTAAGGCGCCTAGCCAGTCGTATGTGATGATCTCAGCAACAGCTTCTGCACTAACAAAATCTAATGTTTCCTCTCCGTATATATCTTTTTCACAAACAATTTTATGACTCTTTCCGCCTATCATTTTCGTATCCACATGAGCTTGCAATGATATTAAATGTGGATATAGAATGGGTGGGGTGAACGCACTCTCAGTAGATCGTTTTGATCGGTTGGTTGATCCTTTGGAGCTGCTCTTTCATTTTACCTCCTCCATTTTGTCCTTATATAATAACATTCATCGGTTCATCCATTTTCTAATTTAATGTTAAAGGTTCTGCTTGAAAAATGAATTGGAAATGAATACCTCCTGGTCGACATGTTTTTTATAAGATTCGACGTCCATGCAACGAATGTTCCAACAGATTTTTCCACCGTATGAATGTAGTCATCGTCATTTGGCACGGGTAGCTCGGTGCTCGGCTCATGAGCTACGTTAATCGACACTTTTACATGACCAGTTGGAAGTGGTCTGGAGTGTAGCGTTTCATTCTACATATTGAACACCGTAGCCCTCGCTACAAGGCGATGAGTGGGAGTTGAAAGATATAAATCACCGTCATTTCACCCTATAGAATATCATTACATGAAAGGTATCAGTGTCTATGTGATTCAAATTTCACAGAAACGAATATTAGAACATTGATTACCTCGGTTAAGTCAGGTATTTGAGGGGAATGGCTCGCCTCAAAGCTGGTGGGGGGTGGGGCGGGATCTTCTCGCGCGGGTTGTTCTTGAGTTATTTTTTCTCTTCTCCTCTCCTCCATCAAACTCTTTAGCATCTCTCCTTGAGTTTGGAATTGTTCTTCAAGGGTAGATACTCTATCTCTCATTACATGAAATTCTTTAGTTTGTTCATCCTCTTGTTTTTTTTTTCTGAAAATATGTCCGGGGTGACACCCCAAAATCCACACCTCTAACGCGGCCATACTGTTCTGGTTGTTTCAAGGCCGCTGAAAGTATGTCTGCATCCGGTGCGGGTGTTGTTGATTCCTATGACTATGTCAAATAGAAAATATGGAAAAATAAGTAATCATCATTATGTAATAGCGATTTAAAGCAAAACAAGTTTATATTATGTCATACTTACACATGTTTCCCACACTTTTTGTGTGTTTTCATATACCAGTTTCCCCTCTTTATTAACATGAGCCTCCTTCCATAGCACATGGCGTGGAATGGAAGTGGCTTGGGATTTTGCTTCATCAATCTGCATATAAACAGAGAAACATGGTTACAGTGTTGTTTTATGTCGCATAAAATTATTACAGTACTTTTAAAATACGTACCAATTGTTTTTCAATTGAAGCATACCCCAGCCTTGATTTACGGTAGGGGTATGCTGGTTTTTCTGCCCGTTCTTTATTTTTAGCACTCAGTTGCTGTTTCATAAATAAAAACCTGTCAATCAACGTGATGAATACACGAAACGTTACACAACGTGTAACTAAACAGAATGTACCTGAAAATTATGTTCCGCATGACGGTTGCAAAACGCATCCCACGTTCCTTGGGATATCAAGTGTTCATAAAGAGGAGGTGGGTGCGGCTTGATTTTCCCTTTAGCATCTTTCAGATGATGTTTTGTTAAAATGGTGTGAAAGCCTCTATGAATCCTTCCTGGCAGTCTTAAAACATATTCTTTGTGTGAAACATCTACTATAAATGCACTCTGCAAGAGATGACGAAGAGTTAGTCAATATTTCAGTATTTTATTTTATTTTATTTTAATAAATGAAATAGATGATATCGTAATGTTACCGTAATCTCTTCCCACATTAATATTTTCAACCCGCTGACAATATGGTTCCACGACTCTACATCAATCGACACACGTTGTCGAGTGATGATTCCAATGTAGCTACTAAACATGGCTTTGTTGGGGTTTACATGATGGCCTCGTTTATTCTATCCCACCTCATATTTGATGCCTTTTGCTTTTGCCTTAAGGATTTTGGCTAAAACTATCAAACTATGGCGCACCTGTTTTTTTTCTGTCATTGGGGTTTCATCGCCTACCATTTCCTCGGTTTCTACATCATCATTATGTTTCTCTGAAGTGATAGCATCGGCACTGGGACCAGTTGCAACAGGTTGAGAGACCTGTTGTACCTCAGCAGTGGGACCAGCTGCAACAGGTTGAGAGACCTCTTGTCTCTCAGCAGTGAGACCAGCTGCAACAGGTTGAGAGACCTATTGTGTCTCGGGATTGGGTGCATCAGTAGGTGAAGAAGTCATTATCTTCAGAACTGGTTTAACATTTAATTTAGATCACATAAAAGCAGCAGTGAACAGATAATAACATAATGTAACACAATCTATATTACAATAAAAAAAATAACCCGATTATTGAACTCTCTTTTTTTTAAAGGCTGAAGGGATTTTATCCCTCTATCAACTATCCATATCCCTTCATTGTGGTCTTCTCTGACATACAAAACATCGTCTACATTGGGACCACTGCGAAATGATTGTGAAGTCCCAATGAAAGGTTCATCTTCCATTGAATTTTCATCTGACCCTTCAGATGTTTTGGTCGATAACAGAACGATTGACCAGTTTCGGTTTGCGGGATCTGAAACATAAAATACTTGCACTGTCTGTGATTCCATTATAAACGATTCTTCTTTCTCCCCTTCCTTACTGAAATCAACTTTCACGAATCCCAAATCATCTATTTTAACAACACTCTTGTTATCAACCCACTTGCATTGAAATATCAGAACTTGAAATTCCGTATAATCCAACTCCCATATTTGTTTGATGATGCCAAAGTATGACATATTCGCATAAATTGGATTTCTGTCCTTAGCACCAGAAACATGCATCGCTTCAGCCACAAGTGTAACCCCACTATTCTGCATGGTACTGTCTTCATCATGTTCATTAGTATAAAATGTATAACCATTAACTACATAAGCATTGTAAGATAATGCATACACACTTGGTCCTCCGGCTAGCCATCGAAGTCGTTCCGAAATTGACTCTGGATTTTCATCTGACTTCTTAAAAATATGATCTCAAAACCATCCTATAAACTGTCGATTATGTGTATCTGATATCCATTTTTCAACCGTAGATGGATTCAAATGCCTAAGAATTTCTTTGTGGATTTCAACATATGGGTCAACGTTGAAACTGTTATGAAAAACATAAAGGTGGACCTGCTCCCAATCTGTAATATTGATTGTGACAACCTATCTTCCAGAAATTCCTTTACCCTCAAGCCGCCCAGTGTGACGAGATTTCGGTAAGCCAATGCTTTCCACACCAGACAAGTATTCGGTACAGAATTCAATGGCTTCCTCAACAATATATCGCTCTGCAATACAACCCTCTGGCCGACTTCAATTTTTGACATACCCTTTCAAAATCTTCATATACCATTCAATGGGGTACATCCATCTGTAATGTACAGGACCACATAGTCAAATCTCTCTCACCAATTGGACCATCAAATGAACCATCATATCAAAAAATGAAGGTGGGAAGAACATTTCTAATTCACATAATATGACGAAAATTTCTTTTTCCATAGCTGGAAATTTCGCCGGGTCTATAACTTTGCTACATATAGCTTTGAAGAAGAAACACAGTTTCGTTAATGTATGGCGGACATTCTTGGGCAAAATGCAACGTAAAGCAATTGGAATGAGATCTTGCATCAAAACATGACAGTCATGTGATTTCAGGCCTTTTAAATTCAAGTCGCTCATTGACACGAGGTTACTGATATTTGACGAATACCCCTCTGGAACCTTTACGTCATTCAAGAAGTTGCAAAACCGATATCTCTCCTTCCTGGAAAGAGTGTAAGCAGCAGGAGGAAGAAATGTTCGTTTTTCACCCTTCACTGGTGCCAACTCTTCTCGTATTCCCATCTCAACCATGTCCAACCTAGCCTTAATTCCATATTTTGCTTTGCCAGATGTATTTAGCAACGTGCCAATAACACTACCAAATACATTTTTTTCTACATGCATAACATCAAGAAAATGTCTTACATACAGACAATTCCAGTATTTTAATTCAAAAAAAACTGATCTCTTTTTCCAACCGATTTTCGTAAGGTTTTTCGAAGCCGGTTTACCAAAAGTAGTGCCCACATTTTTAACTTTCTCAACCAATTGATCGCCTGTTAGTGGAGACGGTGATGTGCGTTCTTCTGAACTTCCATCGAATGATGTCATCCAAGAACGGTACTTATGTCGTTGCGGTAGAAATTTGCGATGTCCTAGAAACACGGTTTTCGATGAATGCTTCAACCTAATTGATTGTGTACCTTCTTCGCAAACGGGATAGCCTTGAGTTTTTTTAATGCTATATCCTGACAAATTTCCATAAGCAGGGAAGTCATTTATCGTCCCGTACAACATGACTCTCAAAGTGAAATCTTCATTTCTGTAAGCATGATACAATGTAACACCTGAATCCCACAATAATTTCAAATCTTCGATCAATGGAGCTAAATAAACATCAATATCATTACCCGGTTGTTTTGGTCCTGATATAAGCATAGATAACATGATGTATTTTCATTTAATGCATAATCGTAGTGGTAAGTTATAATTTATCAACATAACTGGCCATGTACTGTGACTGTTGCTTTGAAAACCAAAAGGATTCACTCCATCTGTAGATAACGCAGGACGAAGGTTTCTTGACTCGTTTCCAAATTCAGGATACTCATGATCGATTCTATTCCACTGAGGAGAGTCTGTCGGGTGACGTAGTATCCCATCTTTAATTCTTGTATTTGCATGCCATGTTAATTGTTCTGCAGTCTCCTCACTTCCATATAGGCGTCTAAACCTTGGAATGATTGGAAAGTACCATACAACTTTAGTAGGACTGGATTCATCTTTCTTGTATCGAGAAGCACCACACTTTGGGCATTCTTTAAGTGATTTGTGGTCCTTGTGAAACAGTATACAGTCATTCGGGCAGGCGTGTATTCTTTCAGAGATCATACCCATCGAGCGTAGCATTCGTTTGACATCGTATGTTCGGCTTGGGAGCTCATTGTCTTCTGGGAGCATGTCATTCATGAGAACAAGTAGTTTCGTAAAACTGTCGCCACTCCACCCGTTGTCTGCTTTCAAATTATACAGCTTCAGTATGGCTGACAATGCTGTATATTTAGTGCAACCAGCATACAATGGTGTCTTTGCACAACTTTTTAACTTCTCAAACAATTTTGGGCAATCACGAAGTTCATCTTCGACAGTCCTTGTCATTTCATCAATACGATCTTCATCATCATTCACATCTGTAATCACATCCTCCATACAGTCATCTTCATTGTTCATGTTTGTAATCATATCAGATGATCCATAAAACGCAGTGTCATCCCAGCCACTACCTACATTCATTGTTTCCCCGTGTTTATTCCAACATGTATAACTCTGATCTATTCCGTGACAGATCAAGTGTTCTTCCAACTCCTCTGGACTAATTTGTTTTGAATAACAATAGCGTAAACACGGAAAAAGGATTTGAGAAGAGTCACATGCATGATCTTTTGCAAACTTGATAAACTCTTTCACGCCTTCTTCATACTCTTTTGTCAACCGATTGGAATTCATCCATTCTTTATTTATATTCATCCTATTTGAAATCCATAGGATGAGTATATAGGTTAGGGGAGAAGGAATGTGAGTATAATTTAGATAAAAAACTAGATACTTCAAAAATGGTAGGGGGCGTGCTCATTAATAGCAAATCTTGGGTGGTTCTTGGGATTCATCCAATCTCTTCCTCTCTTCGATCACGCCTGATAAGGGGTGGTTCTTGGGAGTTTTTTATAGTGTGTTAGTGATTTTTCCCATCATACTTCCTTCATTACTAATATCCTTTATTTTCCTATGATTTGGGATGATTTTAACTAGGATTTGTGTGATGATTTCACTATATCATCTTCAAATCAATTCAGATGATGTAGATTTTGATTATATTGGCTAGAGGTTATCCTTATATGATGAACGCACCATGTTTTGTGAGGTAGGTGGACCCTATAATACAAAACCATGTTCCAATTTATGCATGATTGTGCATTCATGCATGAGTATATGTGTTCCAGTGAAAGGGATAGAAATCAAGAGCAACCAAGGTAAATAAATAGGGTGTTTTTGAGAGTTGGAGTGAGGGTTCTATTGAATGTTTGTGATTTTGTGATCATCCAGAGATTATGTCTCCATGGAGTAGTTGTGTTTATGAAAGGATCAGGTTTGGTATGAGTTTTGTATAGCCTAGTTAGGTTTTCTAAGGATATTTGATTAGAGTCTTAGGCTAAAGAAGATGGATCATATAATTTTATATATCACGTATGATGAGGAACACCCTCTTAAGGATATATAAGAGTCATGGTGTGATAATATGATGTGAGATATAGAAATGGGGATATATATAAACCAAATAGAGCACACAACAAAACCATGAGGATCCATAAGCATAGAACATAAAGAATACATAAACATGATCCATATATAGCATCAACTGAACAAAAAAACTAAAAACAAAGATAGAATAAATCAGAACCTGACCAGATATCCTCATGACCTTTGGGTTACCACTAACTATAAGACCAACCTGCTTTAAAGGAAACCTAAACAAGAAACCCAAACCTAAAAATAATTTGGGTCTACTGATGTCGAGTGTCACAAGTAGGGTGTGAGCATAAAACAACTTAGTAGGTAAGCACCACAGAATCCATACATTACCTTTCCTGAAATAATACAAAAACACTAGTTTGAAATACATTTATAAAATAGGTTTTTATCATTTAAAGAACCAACACATATTTTTTAGAAAATCCATTTTCAAAACAAATCACGACTTCCATTTTTAAAATAGATATCTAGTTTAAAAAATGAATTCAAAATTCAATATAAGAATACAAACAAGGTGATCACAGAGCCATGATGAAATTAATTGAAACAATAAAAGTAGAAAAATACTGGAAAACTATATAACCAAAGTGCAGAAAAATAAAGAAGAACATATAGATAGGTAATCATTAGAATTACCTAAACATACCTAGAATAAATCCCTAGACTTACTAGGTTCAGACTCACCTGCTGACATATGGTGTACCTCCATAGTGAACAACCAACATTGATGCTCCATTATAGTAGTATACCAGAGAATGAAGAGGCCATCACATGCACGATATAAACCAATAACACACAAGTGCCAACCGGGCCTATACATCACATGAGTTTCAAAACCAATTTCCAAAACACCACAAAATACCAATAGATCTTTAAAATGTACAAATCAAATTCCATTTTCAAAACCAAGGGGAAAACACCATGTAAGCTCTGAAGATTCCAAACGGGCCTTTATGCCATTTAGAAACCAAACCACACCTCAAGAAGCCAAACATAATTAATCTCAATTTTGACAATAAATGAAAACATAATTAATTCATGCAAATTCAATTTTACTCACCTTAAGGAGGAGGACCCGGTGGTGGAGGAGAAGGAGGCGTCGACAGCGGAGGCACAGGAGGCAGCGGAGGCAGTGCGGAGGCAGTGCAGAGGCAGGGCGGAGGCAGCGGATGCAGCTCGGAGGCAGCGGAGGAGGAGGAGGAGGAGGAGGCGCCGGTGGAGGAGGAGGAGGACGAGGCCACAGTGGAGGAGGAGGAGGAGGAGGATCAGGCGCAGAGGAGGAGGAGGAGGCGGTGGATGGAGGAGGAGGCGGCGACAGCCGGAGGAGGAGGAGAAGGAGGAGGCGGCGGCCGCGGCCGCGGCGGAGGAGGAGGAGAAGGAGGCGGCGGCAGCGGCGGAAGCGGAGGGCTTCCGCAAGAGCTTGACAGGGTGCGGGGAGGAGGAAGAGGACCCGGTGGATTTTATCAATCCCGCGTGGACCTTTATCAGCGCTAGTAAAAAGCACTGATAAAGGGTGTATTTATCAGCGCTAAAATGAAAAGCGCTGATAAATACCACCTTTATCAGGGCTTTTTTAGCGCTGATAAAGGCTGGACTTTATCAGCACTTTTCATTTTAGCGCTGATAAAGACACTCTTTATCAGCGCTTGTTTAGCGCTGATAAATACCTAGTTTATCAGTGCTGATAAATGTATCAATTTAAGATTTTCTTTATATTATTATATATTTATTTAACTCTAAATACATATATCTCTATTTATACTTATAAAATTATTTGAAAGGTATATTTATATATATATCATTGAAAATATAATAAAATATATATTTATTTTTTAAATATAATTTAATTTTAATTATAAGTGTACATTTTTTATAACATATATATTATATGGGTAACATAATGAATTATAATATCTATAAATGAACATTATTCAATATGCACATGTATGATATATTCATTGGAAAACACATATATATACACGCATGTATGATATTCATTGACCACAATTCATTGGAAAACACATATATATATTCAATAATTTCAATTATAGTACATATATATTAGAACGCATTATATATTTATAAATAAAACAAATACATTAAATATAAATAAATATAATAAATATATATTAAATATAATGAATTGATAAATCTAATAAATATAATGAATTAATAAATCTAATAAATTAATATATAATGACTTAATAAATCTAATAAATATATAATGAATTAATAAATCTAATAAATATATTTATTATTAATCTTATAATTATTTAATTATATATATATATAATTATTTAATTATATATATAAATACGTAGTTTATCAGTGCTAATAAAAGCGCTAAAAAATGTATAAATTTAAGAATTTCTTTATATTATTATATATTTATTTAACTCTAAATATTTATATCTCTATTTATACTTATAAAATTATTTGAAAGGTATATTTATATATATATATCATTGAAAATATAATAAAATATATATTTTTTTAATATAATTTAATTTTAAGTGTACATTTAATTAATATATATATATATATATTATATATGGGTAACATAATGAATTATAATCTATAAATGAACATTATTCAATATGCACATATATATATGCATGTATGATATATTCATTCACCCCAATTCATTGGAAAACACATATATATAGACGCACGCATGTATGATATTGATCGATCCCAATTCATTGGAAAACACACATATATTCAATAATTTCAATTATACATATATATTAGAACACATTATATATTTATAAATAAAACAAATACATTAAATATAAAGAAATATATTAAATATATATTAAATATAATGAATTAATAAATCTAATAAATATATAATGAATTAATAAATCTAATAAATATATATTGAATTAATAAATCTAATAAATATATTTAGTATTAATCTTATAATTATTTAATATATATATATATTTAGTTATAACATGTGTTTTTTATTTAATGTATAAAATAAATATTATCAGCGCTGATAAAGGGATATTTAAAGCGTTGATAAAGGCATGCCCCTTTATCAGTGCTTTTCCGTTAGCGCTGATAAAGGCAGGCGCATGCCTTGCCCAGTTTTGTGGTAGTGTAATGAGAATGGTTTATAAGAATAAATATTTAAAACATTTAAAATTATGTTTTAGTAAAAAAGTCCCTAAAAAAGAATCCTTTTGAAAACTCTTTTATAAAACATGTACATGGATAATAAATATTTCTCAGTAGATACTTACGTAAAAACAACCTCGAATAATAAAGAGATTGTGAAATTAACCCTTACCTTGTACTTTCCTTTAGTTGGGGGTATGTTTAAACTCATGTGTAAAGACCATAGTATGTTATTAAAATATACCAGAACCATATTAATATTTATGATATCATACATGATTCATTTATGACTTTATACTACCCATTTAATAATAATTTCCATGTTAAATTAACATTTCATGTAATAATCGCTTTCTTTATCGTACGTGTTTTAACTTGTTACTCTTGATTGTATCACTTAGATCATGATTTAAATACTTCTAGAATAGAAAACATGATTTATATATCATATATATTTAGAATATAAATATGTATAATAGACATATATATGAAATGGAAAACACCGTTTATGGAGACGGTAGGTCGTACGTACGCATAAACGTTATTTCCGTTTTCATATTGTATTGAACGGAACTAAGTGAACAAGATATATGTAAGTACATATATATATATATATATATATCCAGTAACATTATTATGTCATATATTACATACTTATTAATGATATATATTTTTATAATCATCGTTGAATGGTAAACGTGGAAATGAATCTCATCGTGTCGTGGAGACGGTAATCCGTACGTACGCACGAGAGACAATATCATTATATTGATGGTGAAATAGTATGTAATTGGATGGTATATCATATATACAAAATCATTAACATGTTATATTTATTATTTACATCAGTTATACTCATTATTATACTCATCCAAATAATAAATTGTTTGAATAACAAACGACACCACGACGTGGAGACGGTAAGCAGTACGTACGCACTTATGGTGACTTTGTCATTTATAGGATTGATAGAATAAAAAATATGGTTGTAACATATTTATAATAACATCAAAATATATAGAATATACTGGATATATTATTTTAGAATGGAAATAACAAAGAAAGAGGAAGTGGAAGAAGAAAAGAACTTAAAAGAGGTGATGAATATTTACCTCTTCTTCGGGTTCTTCCTTTTGATTTGATCAAAAGGGATCCTTAGGTTGTCTTTCTAACCAAAGGAAGGCCTCTGGGATTAAGGGAAGAAAGTTGGGAGGATATTTGGGTAGGGGTTGCTGAGTCAAAAGGCTTTTGTAGTGTGAAATTAAGAGAAGGGGAAGTTCTCTTTTATAAGAGAGGTGAGGGTCACTTTAGGAAAAGGTTGAAATATTATTTTATAATAAAATCATTTTTGATTTATAATGGCTCCAAAATGAATTATTTAAAGGATAAGGTGGGTATGGGTCGAAAACCTCTCAACCAATAGGTTTTAGACAGGTTTAGGTCATCATATTAATCTTATCTTTTAGATTTAACTCTTAGTTAAATATTTTGACATTTACTATGTCTCTTTGTATTTTTATATTATATGGTTAATAAACTTACTATAACATGCCAAGAATAACTCATGTGGTTAATTATTAATATATATAACCTTATATAAGCCCTTTTTCAGAACCTTAGATTTTTAGAAGTATTATATCAATTAATAATATAATATTTGTTTTAAAATCTCAATTATGTCAATTTTGACACTATTTAGTATTTGATTTTTTTGAAAGGCATAAAAACTTTATCACTTCGAATAAAATTTATTTAACCAACTCTAACATGTCATATTAACCTAGAAAATTAGTTTAATTCATCATAAGTCTCAATTTACATTTATTTGGATATTTATAATATCAATTATTTTAATATTTCATTAATAAGGTAATTACTACATTATCATTGTGTCATAAATAAATTAAATTACTTATGTATAAAAATTATAAATAAAATACCATTATGTAGTAAATAATTTTATCTTTCTAATGAATATTTATAGTTGAATTTATATTGTGTGTAACCCTATATTAAAAATGGTTTAGTTATTAAACTTTGAATTTAACTCTTTTAACTCTTCTTTAAATAAAATAATAATAAATGTCCTAATCTTATCCAAGTGGACCAAAGGGGTAATATTTTATTTCTAAGGTTGTTTTTGGTCGAATTATACTTATCCAATAGAATTAGGACATGTGTTAGGGTAATTATAATATCATTTTTACCCGTAATTACCCTATTTACTTTTAATCGTGGTAAATAAAAGTCAAAAGTTACTATTCAACAAAAATTATTTTCATCTTATTGAACCACATTTTACTTAATGATTTCAACCGTGTCTCTCGGATTTTTGAAATTCAACTCATAGAAGTGGTAAAATTAAGTTTTATGCAAATTTGTAAATGCTCCAAGAAGGTGGTTAAAAGACGGTAAAATGTTCGATAAAATTTTATATATCTAAACTTATTATAAAATGACTACAATGAATTATGTTGAAAATATATAGGTATTATGTATCTATTTTTACCTAAAATAAATTAAAATAAAATAACTAATTATTTAAATAAAAAGTCAGTTTTAAATAATAACGCAGTGTTTTTCACTATTCATCAAAAATTGAAAGTTTTCAGAAAAATACCAAAAATTTACCCTAAGATAATTTTGATATTCCGAATTCAAAAATGAAGTCTATTTTACCAAATTCAAAACATAGAAGTTACGTTTATTAATTTAAAATTAATTTCCATTGTCAAAACCCAAAAGTGGGTTTTTAAAAAGTAAAAACTATCAAAAGATTGACATGTGTTTCTGTCAAATTTAAATGTGAAATTACTTATAATGACCTACATTGTATTAAATTATAAAAATATAATCTAATTATACTTCCAAACCATTAAAATTCATAATTTATCACTATAAATTGTTTCGATTAAAAAAGTTTTTTTCAATTAAAACATAGTATTTTCACTATTAATCAAAATATGAAAGTTATCGGAAAAGTACCAAAAATTTATCCAAACTAAATTTTTATGTCCTGCTTCTAAAAAAGAATTTAATTTCATTAAATTGAATATATAAAATTGTCAAATATTTGTTTTAAAAAGGGTTCGCCATTAAAAGGCGGTAAAACTGAATTTTTTGAAAATACTTATTTTATCTGAAAAAAATGAATTTTTTCTTATATTATGTCTAAGAAACACATAATATGGATGTTAAAATTATATAGAGTATATAAGATTCAAAATGCAGTTAATACTATTCATAACCACTTTTTGAACAGTTAGTTTAGTGATTTGTGGTGTGCTCGAACTCGATGTTGTGTGTAATGCAAGCAATTGAATTACTTTAATGAGATAACGTACTATGAAATCATGGGGTGTTACATCTGTTTTTTCAGACCTATATCATTTATCTCAAAACTTCCATACAATTCCTCTTTCAACTCATCGATCCTTTCCTTTACCAAACCAAAAATAAGCATGTCATAAACTTAGAGAAGTAAAATGATAAACTCACATTATCTATAAGGACCCAACCTTACACATTACATAGCAGAGGACCTTTCATCAATCTAGATTCTGGAGAGTTAGATACAAACATTACAATTTTACAGAGTTTCGATAAAATTAAACAAAAAAATCCAAATTTCGCTTTCGCACGCGTAAATACCGGCCTTGGACTTCCAAAAGACCTGTGAAATTAATTTTAAAACAAGGGATGCGCGTTAAATTTCCTGGTAAGGGTTTTTTTTATAATAACCTTAGATAAATCGTTTTAAAAGATTTCATTAAAATAAAGATACACACACAAAGATAGATTTCCACAACACTTGGATATATTTAGAAAGATAGTATTTGACAAAATAATTATAGTTTAAAATTGTTGGGAATTATCCTTTGAAAATAATAATTTTCTGGTGAATCATTCATGATACATGACATTCCATATTAAAATCCATAATGTAGGTCACTAATCATCGCTAAGGCTTATGGGTTCACTCCCCATAACGCCACATATTTCACCAGTGCCAATTTTCAAAAAATATTTTTCATGGATCTGTATTTCTCAATCAAAACCCAAAACATTTAAAAAATGAATATTGTTATTTTCTTTAAAATAAAATAATCATTCTTATCACATGTCGTCAAAATCCCTCAGGAGTTTCTGAAACCAATTTTTAGAGAATCACGTGCTTAAATTTATCATCTTTATTTTTGAATCATAAATAAAAAGACAAATGAAATAATGCACATTCGATTTTTTAAACACATATATGATTTTTCCTTCTTCAAATAAACACAAATAATAAATAATTACATGACTTATATTAAATTATTAAAGAAACATTCCAAGTAAAACATGTAACAATTGTTTTTTATGTTGATATATATATATATATATATATATATATATATATATAATTTTATACCATAACTCATTATTTTATCCCATATTCATATATGTCTTGCGCAATTAAAACATGTAATATATATATACATAAATAACATAAAGTCGGAAAAATTAGTATATACACATGGATCTTGCAATACCCATTTTAGCATAAATTTCTTCTTGCACTAAACTTCAATAAATGAGAAATTCACTCCTCACATACATGTTCATGTATATATATAAATAAAAAAATTACAAAATGACAAAAAATTAACGATTTATAGCCATAAAACATAATCATCAAACACAAACTCAAACATCACTCAAGTATTTATAAACCATAAGTTAAACAACCTAAATTTTTCTATAAAAATGTATATATATATATATAAATGATAAGGAATTATCATTACACAAAGTCGCAGAACAAATTCATGTCTTTGAAAAATAAAAATATAAGTTTCCAACAAAAATTAAAACATTGTTTTGATTAACACAAAAATACAATAATTAATCTTATCACAAAGTTATGTATTAAAACTTGATTTGATAAAAATAAATCATTTCATATCAAATTTGAACATATAATTAAAAAATAAATTATGTACATAAATAAATTAACTGATTGAATATTTATGAATTTGAACATTGCTATATATATATATATATAAATCCCTTACAAACAATTGTGAAAAGCTTTGATAGAAAATGAACAAACTATCTTTGAAAAAAAATTGGTTGTAATAAAATCAACCAATCAAATAACCACTAAGATTTAATTTCCCTCATGTAGAACCAGAATTCATTAGCTATTGTAATATTTTATCAGAAGAAAATATAAATCAGAGTTAATGATTAAATAAATTCTCCCTTACAAAATATAAGTTTAAAGACCGAATTTGAAAATAAAACCCTTACAGAAAATTAAATAGACTCAAGAACTTAAAATTATATAAATATAATTGATCCCTTACCTTAATATGATAATTTTCTTCTTCCCAGACTTGGGTACACCAATCAGGATGTGCAGTGCTCATGTTGGGTATACAATACTCCTGATGGTGTGTGTAGGACTTCAGTAAAGTGAAGAACGGGGAGGCAGAGCAGTATAAAACACTCTACTTAAAGACTCCAATTCATTGTTTATACAGTATTTATATATATATATATATATATATATATTGTCAGTAGAAGTGTATTGAGGAAGCTTAACAATGTAAGAAAATATTTTTCAGAGGATTTGGTTAAGATTCAATTCATATCTGAGACAACTGTCAAGAAATCAAGCGTATCAATTATATTCTGGCTGAAAGAAAATCAACGGACCAAATTGTTGGAAAAAACAATTTAAAATAATGATAATAGGGACAATTGAACAGATCCGGTTATAAAATAGCAAAACAGGAACAGAGAAGCTGATAAAGAAGAAAATAAAAATTCATAACGCTGTTAAACAGAGGAAATCATAACACCTAAAAAGTGAAATCAAAATGCCTATCTTGATAGGTTGAATAAGAAAATTAAACTAAACCCGCTCGGATCGAACCCTAATAGTAAAATACCTTAGATCTGAAAACCTGAAACGAAAACCTATTTGTAATAAATCAATCGACGTCGCCCAAACCTAGTCTTCCTCATCCGAAGTCAGATGCCTTGCACCGGACTCCTCGACTCCTGCCATGGCGCGACCTCCGTAGACCCCTGCTCAACTCAACCTCGTCTCGGACCGCAACTAAAACGACACTCGAACCATGGTCGAAACCCCCATCGCAGATGGAATCTCTCTTCTTGAGGTCGTCGCACAACTCTGATCCCCCTACGGTGCTCGACTTTCGCACCTTTGGCCTCACATCGCAACACCCCCATACGGACCTTCCTAAACCCCCTTTACAATTTCATTTACCAATTTTTTTATTCATTTATTATTATTATTATTATATAAATAAATTTTTTAACATATTTTATATATAGTTTAACATTATATAAGTTTAATTTCAAAACCAAAATAATTTTATAATCTGATCATATTTTATAAAAATAATGTTCATTTGCACTTATTAAAAACACCATATTTGTGTAATGACACATCTTATTATGAATAATAATTTTATTAAAAAAGTTAATAATTTCATAAAATGTTATTATAATCAAAGTTTATAATTTTAAGACTAAATTATGATTTCATATTTATATATTTATATATGCTATTTCGAAAACTGATTTTAATTAAAATAATTTAACCATTATCCTATTCATGAGAGTTGAAATTTCATAATAAAAATTTATTTATCTACATATATATATTCTTAATAATAGATAACAATATTTCTTTTATTTATTATATTCCCTTAAAACATTTTCCATCTAATAATATTAACATCGCATGTCATTAGTTTCATTATTTACAAACATTATTTTAAAGAAAATCATATTTAATTCATTAAATTATAAATAAATCCATCTAATGAAATATTTTCATAATAAAACTAGGTTTATAATTTCTAGTCTATTACATTATTCCCCCCTTAAAAATAATTACATCCTCGCAATTTTTTTCGTCAGAAAAAATAGAATTCAGAATTCTCATCTTTAGAATTAAGAAAACTAAGAATGCTAAACTCTAAAATCTACCACTTAGACAACAAAATACAATCTCCAGGGTTATCTAAATCATGGCTATGATACCAATTATAAGGACTCGGTCTTACACGTTACATAGTATAAAACCTTTCACCGGTCTAGGTTCTATATAGTTAGATACAAGCTTTACAATTTTATCAGAGTTGCGATAAAGTTAAACAACAAAATCCAAACTTCACTTACACATGCGCAAAGATGATGGCGTCCGACCTTGGACTTCCAAAAGACCTGTGAAAATAATTTTAAAACAAGGGATGTGTTAAATTTCACAGTAAGGATTTTTTTTAAAAACCTTCGATAAATCATTTTAAGAGATTTCATTAAAATAAAGATACACACGCACATATAGATTTCCACAACACCTAGATATATTTAGAAATATAGTATTTGACAAATAATTATAGTTGAAAATCATTGGGAATTATCCTTAGAAAATAATAATTTTCTGGTGGGTCGTTCATGATACAAGACAATTCATATTAAAATCCATAGCGTAGGTCACTGGTCATCGCTAAGACTTATGGGTTCACTCCCCATAACGCCACATATTTCACCAGTGCCAATTTTTGAAAAACATTTTCCATGGATATTCCTTTCTCAATCAAAACCCAAAACATTTAAAACATACATATTATTATTTTCTTTAAAAGAAAATAATCATTCTTATCAAATGTCGTCAAAATCCCTCAGGAGTTTCTAAAACCAGTTTTTTGAAGAATCCTATGTTTAAAATTATCATCTTTATTTTTTAATCATAAATAAAAAAGACAAAATGTAATAATGCACATTCAATTTTGTAAACACATATATGATTTTTCCTTTTTCAAATAAACGCAAAGAATAAATAAGTATGTGACTCATATTAAATTATTAAATAAACATTCCAAGTAAAACATGGAACAATTGTTTTGTATGTCGATATATATATATATATAATTTTATATCATAACTCATAATTTTATCCCATATTCATATATGTCTTGTGCAATTAAAACATGTAATATATATATATATACATAAATAACATAAAGTTGGAAAAATTGTTTATACACATGGATCTTATAATACCCATTTTAGCATAAAATTATTCTTACACTAAACTTTGATAAATGAGAAATTCACTCCTCCTAGACATGTTCATGTACATATATAAATAAACAAAGTATGAAATGACATAGACAATTAACAATTTATGTCCATAAAACATAATCATCAAACACAAACTCAAACATCACTCAAGTACTTATAAACCCTAAGTTAAACAACCTAAAGTTTTCCATAATAATGTATATATATATATATATATATATGAATATATATATGTATGTATATAAACGATAAGGAATTCTCATTACACAAAGTCGTGGAAAAAATTCATGTCTTTGACAAATAAAAATATAAGTTTCAAATAAAAATTAAAACTTTGTTTTTATTAACATAAAAATACAATAATTAATCCTATCACACTTTTATGTATTAAAACTTGATTTGATAAACATAATTAATTTCATATCAAATTTGAACATGTAATTAAAACCTAAATTATGTACATAAATAAATTAACTAATGGAATATTTATGAATTTTAACATAGATATATATACAAATCCCTTGAAAGCAATTATGAAAATATTTGATAGAAAATGAACAAACTATATTTGAAAAACATTTTTGGTGGTAATAAAAACAACCAATCAAATAACCACTAAAATTTAATTTCCATTATACAGAACCAGAATTCATTATCTATTGTAATATTTTATCAAAAGAAAATATAAATCAGAGTTAATGATTAAATAAATTCTCTTTTACAAAATATAAGTTCAAAGACACAATTTGAAAACAAAACCCTTATGGAAAATCAAACAGATTCAATAACTTAAAATGCCATAAATATAATTGATCCCTTACCTTAATATGATAAATTCCTTCTTCCCAGACTTGGGTACACTAATTAGGATGTGCAGTGCTCATATTGGGTATACATTACTCCCGATAGTGTGTGTAGGAATTCAGTAAAGTAAAGAACGAGGAGACAGAGTGGTATAAAACACTCTATTTAAAGACTCCACTTCATTGTTTATATAGTATTTATTTATATAGTTTTTTGGAAGAAGTGTATTGAGGAATCTTAACAATGTAAGGAAATTTTTTTCAACATATTTGGTTAAGATTCGATTCACATCTGAGAAAACTGTCAAAAAATCAAGAGTATAAATTATACTTTGGATGAAAGAAAATCAACACAGCAAATTTTTGGGAAAAAAAAAATTTTAAACGATGATAATAGGGACATTTGAACAGTTTCGGTTAGAAAAATTGCTAAATAGTAATAGAAAAGTTTATGAAGAATAAAACGACAATTCATAGCATTGATAAATAGAGGAAATCGGAAAACCTAAAAAGTGAAATCAAAACACCTATCTCGAATAGAAAACTAAACCCGCTCAGATCGAACCCTAACTGCAACATACCTTAGATTTAGAAACCTGAAACGAAACCCTATTTTCGATAAATCAATCGACGTCGACCAAACCTGATCTTCCTCATCTGCGGTCGGATGCCTCACACTGGACTCCTTGACTCCAGCCATGGCATGACCTCCGCAGACCCCTGCTTAACTCGACCTCATCTCGGACCGCAACTAAAAAAGCACTCAGACTACGGCCGAAACCCCCATCGTAGCTGGAATCCCTCTGTTCAAGGTCGCCATGCAACTCTGATCCCCCTACGACACTCGACTTCTGCGCCTCTGGCCTCACATTGTGAAACCCACCTACGGAGCTTCCTAAACCCCCTTTGCAATTTCTTTTCCCACTTTTTTTATTCATTTATTATTATTATTATTATTATTATTATTATTATTATTATTATTATTATTATTATTATTATTATTATTATTATTAGTATATAAATAAATCATTTAACAAATTTTATATGTAGGTTAACATTATATAAGTTTAATTTCAAAACCAAAATAATTCTACAATCTAATCATATTTTATAAAAATAATGTTCATTTGCACTTATTAAAAACACCATATTTGTGTAATGACACATCTTATTATGAATAATAATTTTATTAAACAAAATTAATAATTCTATAAAATGTTATTCTAATAAAAGTTTATAATTTTAAAACTATAAATTATGATTTCATATTTATATATTTATATATTTATATATTTATATATTTATATACACTATTTTGAAAACTGATTTTAATTAAAATAATTTAACCATTATCCTATTCATGAGTGTTGAAATTTCATAATACAAATTTATTTATCTACATATATATATTCCTAATAATAAATAAAAATATTTCTTTTATTTATTATATTCCATTAGAACATTTTCCATTTAATAATTTTAACATCGTATGTCATTAGTTTCATTATTTGCAAACATTATTTTAAAGAAAGTCATCTTTAATTATTTAAATTATAAATAAATACATCTAATAAAATATTTTCATAATAAAACTAGGTTTAGAATTTCTGGGTTGTTACATTATCAAACACCTTCCAGTAATAATAATTATCAACATTTTTCTAAATGAAATTTTTTTCTTCCATGAAGGCATTTAAACTTCAATTTCACTACCTTGATGCTATCTTCAATCCATAAACGATCCATTTTGGATTACACATAATATTTTGGTTCTATTTCTCCATGAACCCTTCTAGTTTCTCCATGTAGATTTCTTCATCTAAGCCTCCATAAAGAAATGTGGTCTTCACATATAACTACTTGAGAAATAATCCTTCCATGGAAACCATGTTGATCACTATCTGAATAGTTATGTGTCTAATAATTAGAGAAAATATCTTGAAAAAATCTATACCTTCCATTTTTTAAAACACCTTCATGACTAACCTCACCTTGTACCTCCATTTATCGTATTCTTCTTCCTTTAGCTGATAAACCCATTTATTCTAAAATACTCTTTTCCCAATAGGTCTTTCCATTAGAACCCATGATCCAGAAACATGTGAGGAATACATTTCACCCCTCATTTATAAATCCTACTATTTTGAGTCTTTTATACTTGCATCCACTTCTAGGTTCTCTGAATCTCCATCATCCATGAGAATCAAACAGTGTAAATTATTTCCATATCTTTACAATTGGCATTGAATTCTAGTATACCTTCATAATTTTCCCTATGGATTTGCTTCTTCTAGAACCAAAATTTTCAAAACTTAACCTTTTGGATCTCTTCCCCAAGCTTTTACAGTCCCTAAGATTTCTTCTACTTCTATCCATAGAAATACCTTAGAAACTTAACCTCCTTCTGGAACTTATTCTAGATATTCTAGTGTTTTTGGAACTGATATACTCCATGAACAATCAAAAAATTCCATAACATATGAACTTTCATTCAGTCAAACCTCATCTTAAAATGATACTTTGATATCATAAGCAACTAATTATTGGTTTTGAAATTTCTATAAGATCTCTTCATTGAAGATCACATTCCAAATTCTAAAAAACTTTCTAAAGTTATTATCCCAAAGACAAAAACCAAATTCTTTATCACCATACCCTGTAAAGTAATATGCTTGGGACTTAGCCTCTAGATTTTCTCTTTTCTTGGAATCAATATGGACCTAGTATAGTGAACCAAATATGTTGAGATGAGAAATTTCAACCTTTATTCTAGAAAAATAGGCTTATGGAAGTTGCTTAACTAATAGAGAGGGAGGGATTTTGTTAACTAAGTAGGTCACACGATTCATGGATTTTGCTCAAAATTGCATGGGAAAACAGCATGACTTGTTATGCTCCTAGCCTTCTTGACTAATGTCTAATACATCTTCTCCATGATTTTTTTCTTAAGTATTTGGTATGGTATTCTCAAAAAATATGTATTTACACTAATAGAACCTTTGAAACTCTTTTCTTCTGTATTCCCCACCATTTTCTAATCTCAAACACTTAAGTTTTCTTCTAGTCTCCTTCTATACCATGCCTTGGGTTCCTTTCCATCTATTTGGAATGACACCTTGTATTGCTTCCTAAGAATGAATTCTTCATATATTATGTACTATATGCTTCCAATATTCAGCATTCCTTTACCATCTAGTATTTTCATCTCATTCTCACTTAAGTGAACCGAATGATCATGTCATAACTTTCCATAAGTTACTTTTTTAGATTTTATTGTACCTTCTGAAACTCCTGTTAGGTAAAAGTTTCTATCCTTCGCTTCTTTGGCCACCACCATAGAACCACATGTAATTATTCTTGCTCCATCTATAAAGGTTATACAAAAACCCATATTGTCTAACTATCCCATCAAAATTTTTTTCTTCCTTAATCCCAATATGTATCACACTCCTTAAAACTCTAGAAATATTTCATCCTTTGTCTGGGTAGAAACCTCACCCTTAACCATAATTTTTAGAGATCCATCATCCAAAAGATGTACCTTGTTGTATCTTTTTGAAGTATAATTTCTCATAATCCATCTTTTAGATGCAGAGTGAAAAGAAACTCAAGAGGCTATAATCTAAGACTCAGGTGAAATGGAAAAAATAGTGGAAGACCATTTGTATCTTCTGATATATGACTTTCATATACACTTTTGGAAGCATATCTTTTAGAATTGACTCTTTTTTCACTGTAATATTTCTTCAAGTAGTATTTATTACCACAATTCATACACATGGGACCACCTTCTGATGAGCTACTATGGCTTTAAATTCTTCTTCCTTTCCCCTTCTTATAACTTTTCTATGATTTGAAATGTCCCCTTAAATCCATGCTATATATGTTTTTTAAAGATGGTTGAATCTTCTTATGGTGAATCTTCTCATTCGGAATGATATCCCTAACATCTGAAAACACCAAGTCTATCTTACCATTTGAGTTACTCACTATAGTAACCATCACATCCCATTATTCTAGGAGTGATGAAAGTAACAATATTACCCACTCTAGATCCCTGAAGATCACCTTCACCATTTTTAACTAACTCTGAATAATGTCAATGCCATTGATGTGATCAACTACTGGATTTACTTCTAAAATTATCATGTTGAATAACCTCCATAATAAGAATTCCTTGTTGATTATTATTCTATTCTAATATATATTGGATAGTATTTTCATAATTTTTTAAGTTTTTTCACCTCTCATATGTTATAATCCACATAGTGACTTTTGGATCACTATAAGTGCTTTATTATCCAACCTTTCCCATTATTCCTTCTCCATCACTTCAAGATTGATAGCAGTTAACAGAAGAATAAGATTATTTTGTAGTGTACATCCTCTATATGTATCTTCTAAAATCTAAAATACTTTCCATAAAACTTCTCCGCTTGGACCTTATCCTACTCTAATGAAATTTCTTCCAGAACTAGTGAACTCTCACAAAATTATGAAATAAGTTAGAGGGATCAAGACTTAGAAGACACGCCGCACCTAAGTGACTACTCCACAACACACACATAAAAAAACTAGACAATAACTTCAAAATGAAAAAAATAAGAAAGAAACAAATTCAAATAATAACACAAGTATTTTATATGGTTTGAACTTATTCTTACTCCATAAGGGGAATACTGTAATCAATTTTATTAAGGAAACATAATATTATTACAATCTAACAATCAATTCATTAAAAAATAAATTAATTCACCACACAAAATATATTAGATCCCAAATGGTGTGACTGGCTACACTACCTTCAGATCTTAGAATAGAGTGTGTCGACATGGATCCAATATTTACAGGAATCCCCTAACTTGGTCAAAGAAATCCACCACCTTAACTCATCCATCTAGTATACAGTGAACACTTCTAGAAACTCCACAAGTTTACCCTTACATGACATTATGAAGACCATTGAATATTACTTTTCCAAAAAATCACCAGAAAAAATCCTTGACTATATTTCATAAATATTCTTACATATCCACAGTAAAAACATTATGAAAGTCCTTTGAATCTCTACACTTCCACCTTTAGTCTTGTCAAGTTAATTTCTAATTACCTACTTTCGACAGTGACTTCTGATCTCCCTACTTCCAAATTTCTAGAATTTGTTTTTTTCACCCTACCATCTCCCTTTGGATTTGGAAATTGAAATTCTAGAATCACTTATTTTGTTAATTTAGATACTTATCCAGAAAATGGTTTTCACACGACTGAAACCTAACATAGACTACCTCATTGTTACAAAATTCACCCAATACCTAACTCTTCGGTCATTATGCCCACTCCACCCATTAGTACTCCTAATGTTTTATAATTTGGAGACTATCTTCCTTTTACAAAGAGAAAAAAATAGATTGAGAGAAGAGAGATACCTCAAGTGAAATAGAGTTGTTTTTTTATCCAAGCTTTGATTTTGATTTTAGATTATGCAAAGGATGATCACATAATGTTGATACATAGTATATAACTTTGATTTACATCTTGTGTGATAGTCTTATAACTATGATGGTACTCATCTTTAGAAATTAAATATCTTAAATGTTTCATTTCAATTCATGTTCTTAAGTGGTAGTTGATTCATTGGTAAATTATATTTCATCTTTGTAATCATATTTTATTAGAAATGAAAAAGCCGGCCTAAGCTTGTGGGATTCATGAACACAAGTTGTCTTGTGAGCCTAAATTATTTATTTGAATTGTTCCTATTTTTTTACTCTATGACATTTTCATATAAATATATCACCAATCCCCATGTTTTCCATTCATGTAATATTCCAACCCAATAAAAATCATGGATAGGTCACCTACCTCTGTTTCCAACTGATGAAAAAATATTTCAAAAGAATTTAAAAAATATAACCCATTAGGTTTAGAAATTGAGAACACATCCTTGAATGATGATCTAGAACACCATTTAATCTACATGGTTTTTCTAATTATTATATCATATTAAATATTTATATGTATATCGTATATTTTTTATAAGGTAAAAAAATAAAACTCATCACCTGACCTAACTCTATCTTATGTCTACATGCAACCAACAGAATAAAAAGACCACCTAACCAACCTTTTTCTATTATATAATTGATATATTTATTTATCTATGTGTATATTATATTAATGAGTATATATAAAAAATGGTCTTATGTGTGATATTTCCCTGCCCCTATTTAAAATGGCTCGAGCTCCCAAATTTTAGCTTATATTAAAAATGAGTCAAAATTGGAAAGGAAAAAATGAGTCTAGGCCCATATGGTCCTGGCCCATTTAAGCCTAGTATGCCTATTTTTCAAGATTATATTCTATCATTTTATGATTCATTTTTTTGTAACTAACATCTTGTAATGATGTACCAGTTCTTGTCCATGCATGGATTCTATCTAGGTTGGGAGAATATAACCATTCATCAGGCTATATTTCATTTCTAATCCCCGATTTGTCAATATCTTCATCTCAAATAATTTATTGTTTGTTTTACTACTATATATCTCTCTCTGTTCTATTCAGGTTTGATTCTTGCATATTTTATTTATTTTTTGATGCTCCTACCATGCACATAGTTCCAATTTTCATCAAAGTACATTAAACCTCTATATTCTCTTTTATTACTATTTTTTTATTTTAATTGACGTTGAATCAAATTTGAATTTTCCTTCTATTAATAATATTCATGTTTTCATTTTTTTTATTATGGTTATTGAATCGATATAATTACACTCATGTAAATTTTTTATTCATTGTTTATACTTTCTTTAATATGTGATTTTGGTTATTTATATTGAACTATTTCTATTATGATCTCATATTTTGAATTGATCTTTTATATTATCATTATAGATTGATTTTATTTATCAGAAATCTATTTATTATTTTTTATAACTGAGATTGTATATTGGATTAATTTTTTTTAATAAATTTTGAAATGTCATTTGAATATTTACATTCATGCAAATACTCAGTTATATGATCAAATTTAAAAAACACATTTATTAACCTATCTCAAACTCAAACTTTAAAAATATATATTTTAATTTTTTTCATCGATGAAAAATATAAATTAATAAATTTATAATAATTAAGTTAAGAGAATTTAGATTTAGGATACTTCAAAAGGTATACCCAAACTTAATCCAAATTTTATATGATTAATTAATTTAGTATATTAAAATAATTAAAATATGATTAACCATTGTCACAACAAGAATTCATTGGTAAAAAAATCAAAGTAAAAATTGTTAAGAATCTATTAACATCTCAACCTAAGGTTACTCAATAAATTTTAAATATTAAAACTATAAATTATCAGTGTAAGTGATATAGTTGATCCCTTCAATATTAGGTAAGGAGGGTGGACATGAAAGAGGTCCAAGATTTGATTCTTGGTGCTGTACATTTTTTAGTGTTATCATGGTATTACTATTATTATCATAGCTAAAACTATAACTAGTAATGTATTAGTACTATAGTGGGAACTGTAGCGGGTAATGATCAAAGAATTTTGGAAAAATTTAATGTATAATTTTAGCATTGGACTTCCCCTCAGGATCACTTTCAAGTGGGATTCCCAAAACTAATATTTTGGTTACTCTAAAATTAACCTTAAAGATGTGAAGGTTTGTTGGGTTATCCTCAAGTGGATTTAGTCTTAAGTACTATTGAGGCCTATAAGACAACCCTCAAATGTAATAACTCCAGATTATCCTAAAATGGGGCTTATTCAAAGAGACATTATTAGGGTTTTTGAGTCAACTCCCAAATGTTTGGGTCTCCAGCCTCTAATATAAGGACTCAAATTAAACCTCCCATATAATATTATCATGTAACTCTTAATATGAGATCCTTAGGTTAGGATCTATTGTAAATTTTTTAAGTGTTTTCAAATGGAACATTTATGAATAAATCTAAGGTAATGACTTATTAAATATCAATTTCATCTCTTTTCCATATTAGAATGTATTCACATTTTAATTTTTTAATGTGAATAACATTGTTCATAATTTAAAACATGTATATTTATATTTAATTAGGTATTCAAAACTTTTTTAAATATGATGAATCATTGATTTTAATTAAAAAAATTCTTGGATTTTGTCATCAATTAAAATAAATACAATATAAATTTAGAAAATTAAAATATCTTGACATGTCAAAATGGGCTTGGACTTGTGATATTCACTTAAAAGTCCATGGATCCAATGTTGGTATAGCCTATAAATTTTTATCCAATCTGAAAATAATCCAAAATGAGCTAAATAGAATGAATTTTTATCTATGAAAATTTTCCCACAATGTCACACCCCAAACTCACTTTTCCTTATTATTTTATTCATTTATTGATTTCAATATCTATTTCTTGATTTGATCCCTATTGATATGTTTTTTGTGTTTTTTTTGTTCTCTAATTTTTAGCTAATAGAAAGAAACACCCTAGTCAACAGGAATCATGGTATGGAGGGATGGAAGTAAATTGTCAATTTGAGGCTGATTTAGGAACACATTGTGGCATAAGGGAATCATAGTGTGATGGGTTTTAGATAAGGTTGAAAAATGGTTGAGTACCATATATAAGGTTCACTTAATTTAAGGTTTACTATTATATATGGGAACCCTCATATATAATAGTTTCAAAGTTTATAAAAAATTGAGGAATGGGAAGGTCACACTGTGATGAGGAGAGGTCACTTTGAGACCATATATAAGAGTCCCTCATACGTAAGAGTCCCTAAAGTTGTGAAAATGAGTGAGGAAAATTACATCATGGAGAGGGGTGTCACACCATGATGGTGACCCTTACATATTTATTTGTGCAGTCAGAATCCTACTATATGAAGTTCATGTCATGAAAGAGGGTTTCATGTTTTGGTGGATGACGTTTACATTATATTTCAAATTTCTTATGTATTTCAAAATGATTACATTTCCTTTGATAAATTTCATGAGGTAGATTGTTCATGTTATGACCAGTGGGTTGCGTCATGATGGGGGTTTCACAAGTGAGGCCACTCCATGAGGCTGGTCCAAGAAGTAACTTCACACCATGAAAAAAGGATGATCGTGTTGTGATGGCCTAGGATGTAGGATCCTTGGTTCTCCCTAGGAGAGGTGCACCATGTCTTGACATGCACAGTCATTCCATGACTCAATACCTAGACGGTTTTTATAAAAAATTAATTTAATAAATGATTTTAATATTAAAAAATAATATGTGAGGGTTCCTTATTTATTCTAGTGACACACCTCTTCCCCTTCTCCCCTAATGAACTTTTCTCTTATGAGATGGGAACTCCCTTATTTCTTATCTGATTTGAGTTTTGTATGACCCGAGTGATAGATTATGGTGAGACTATCATTCCACTTTGATTAATTCTCAATTTCTCTAATTGTTACATGATCTTACATAAATTATAGATTTTTATTCCCTATTTTAGGGTTTTCCTTATATTTATCAATTTATTTTGTCTGATCTCAGATTAGATGAGGATATTCAATGAGAGGTTCACTATGAGTACAAGGTAGGTTATTCCATGCATATATATTTAAAATTTAAACCTTGAATTATTGTTTATTTTCATTCCATGTTTTATAGTTTTTAAAATACTACACCAAGTGCATTTATATATTTTTTCCCAATAAATGTGGTTTCTCTTTCTTCTTCTCTTTGATAAAAAGGGATTTTTATATTTCAAATACTCAAAATCTATTTTTATTAAACTATACACATTAAGTGTTATTGTAAATTTATTAGAGGCTCTTTTCCAAGGATTTTTTTTAAAACTAAGGGGTGTTTGGATTTTAAAATGTTTCTTTAATAATCTTTGATGATTTGATAGATTTGGATAGTATTTCCATGGTTTGGTTTTTGAAAGATGATTTATAACCTGATTTCTCTGAAATATGTTTCTAAGGGACAATTGGAACTTTAAGAAAGATGGATTTATTGATGTAATCATTTCCTTGAAGTGATTCCCTTCGTATAATTTATATAAATGAAAAGGTGATATTTATATTGTATAAAGAGGATTAAAATTGTCCCAGTTGTGGGACATATTTATTATATTGTTATTCTTGAGGGAAAATGGGTTGCTTATATGAAGGGTTTTCATAGGTGAGGATGTGTTATAATTATATTTATTATATGTTGTTATGTATCACTTATTGATTTCTCACCTCTATTTATGTCATGGGAAACCACGGGTAGGTAATTGGGAAATATGGGTATGAGTGTTGCACTAGGTTATGATTCCTCTTTGACTAGTGGCCTGAGTTTAGGGCTATATTCTACTTAAGGGATTTTCTTCTCCATCAAGATAAGTATTATAAAACTATTAATTAGGGTATTGAATCGTATCTAGGTCCAATTAGATTTATTTTGTATTTGTGTTGACCAAGATTGTCTCAAGGGCTCCTAGGTTTTACTATGATAGTTAAGTTTTCACTGCTTTGATGATAGTTAACCTATATTTGCTGTATGTTATTCTCTTATTGTATTTGGTGTTATTATTATGTTATCTTTAATTCCATTAGGGTTTTCTTTTTTAAAAGTATGAAATGGTTTTCATATTTAATATGATTACTTTTCAAGTAGATTTATAACTTCTTTCATTAATTCAAATGTCCTCTTTTATTGAAGTGTTTTTTTTAAAGATTCACTACAACAAAACATGGATTTAACAGCACTGACATTTAGCAGTGCTAGCAAAATACGTTGAAAAAGTGAACCTTTATCAATGATTTTTATCGGTACTGATAAAGGGAACCCTTTATGAGTGCTTTTTTTAGCACTGATAAAAGGAAAACTTTATCATTGCTTTATTTTAATGCTGATAAAGGTTGCCTTTTATCAGTGCTTTTTTAGCACTAATAAAAGGGAAACTTTATCATCGCTTTATTTTATTATTGATAAAAATTACCTTTTATCAGTTCCTTAATTTTAGCATTGATAAATGTCCACAATAAAATGAAATAATTAAAAAAATAAAAATAAAAAAAATTGATAATTTCATTAATTAAAAAATTATTGTTAAAAATGAATAAATTGAATATACATATATATAAATTTTAAAAATTAATAAATAATATATATTAAATATATATATATATGTAAAATGAATAAATGAAATAATTAAACAAATAAAAATTAAAAATGAGTAAATTAAGAAAAATATTAAACATTTTATTAATTAAATAAATATTGATAAAAATGAATAAATTTAATATACATATATATAGATTATAAATATTAATAAATAGTATATATTAAATATAGATATATAAAATGAATATATTGTGATAATTAAACAAAAAAAATTATAAATGAATAAATTAAAAAATTATTTAAAAATTTATTAATGAAACAATTATTAATAAAAATGAATAAGTATAAGATGATACGTATAATATATTATAGGTTTTTAATCATAAAATTTTATTTATTTATTTTTAATACTATTACAGTTAGGGTATTCATTTTTAATATTTTTTTATTTTTTATTTTATTTTTGAATTTGATCATTTTCTATTATTTATTTATATATATTTTATTTACTATGTTTTAGTATTTTCAATATGTATTCATTTTTACTTCAATATATATATATATATCCATATTTTTTTAATAATTTATATTTAATTAACAAAACTTATCCATTTTTTCAATATTTTTAAAGTGTACTCATTTTGAATTATTCAATTTCACTCATTTTTAAAATGCATTTATTTAAGATTATATATCCACTAATAATGTTAAAAATATATTAGTAAATAAATATTTATAAATAAATATATTTATAAATGTATATTTATTATATTTATAAATTTATATATTTATAATTATTATAAATAAATAATTATTATGTTTTAAATAAATTTTTATATAATTATAAATAAATATTTATATATATTTAAATAATTATAAATTTATAATAAATTTATTTAAATAATTATAATTATAAATCCTTTATCATCACTTTTATGAAAGCATTGTTAAAAGTCTCCCTATTCTATTTAAAATAACCCTAACTGCCACTCAGTCACTCATGATTCTCAAGCTCTCACAGAACTCCTCTACTTATGGTGAGACTCCTCTATGATCCCTCAAGCTAATAAAGGCTAGAATCCAATATATTTAATTTTTTACTTTTCCTCTATCATTGTTTGATTTTTTGGGTTTCGCATTTTGCGTTTTTGTATTGTTCTTAACCATGATGAACCCTACATCTCATATCTACATCATTGAAATACAATGAGTGGTTCTATTTCATATTTTTCCTCCATAGACAATGGTTTTGAAGAAATATAATGATGTTTTCATATAGTTTGGTCAGTCGACATATGTGAATGGGCCTGTATGGATAAATAAAATAGATTTTTCATCGCATGCTACTGTAAATTTAATGTTATCTATATCCCTTAGCATTGACACATGACTTTAGTGATTGAGAAGTGTGTCTGAGGTGATGTGATTACCTGAATTGGGAACTAATTGGGTATACTAGTTCAAAAATGTTACAAAATGGAATCAGAGTGAAACTAGGAATATTGGTATTGATTATATCCAAAATAAAAAACTTTCCAGACATAAGAAGTTATCCATAAATATGTCTAGATAGTATAATTATGTTGGATACTTGAGTTACCATATAAATTCTAGGTTGTTTTTTGTTTATTTTTTCCTTAAACCATCTTCTCAAGTCTCATGCCTCTTATTTAGAAGTTGATAGGTATGAATCGATAAGAATATATGAAATTTCATGTTCTTATGTGCCTTTTTTTTATTTTTTTTCTAGAATCAATTATAAATTTATATTAACAGAAACATGAATAATAAATTAATAGCATATTCTTATTTACTTATTAGTGATGATTAGGTTTATATAACTTATTAATTTATTTATTTTATTTAGTAACCGCCTTTATCGATACTATTAGTTAGTTGTTTCATACTTATATTTAAAATAATTCTTCTAACATATTTTAAATTATATTTAAAGTATAAAAAGACTTATTAAAAAGGAAATGAATGAGAGAGAGGGGAAGGGGGTTCAGATTTAATATAGATTATTTTTTGCCTATTTATGAAATATTATTGTTTTTTTGAAAGGAAAAAATATGTGAATCTCTATATTAATATAGAATATGTCACCACTCTAACCCCTAGATATGCATAGGAAGGAGCCAATGAACATCCTCTGTATGCTAGAACTTATATTGATCTTCATTTCCTAGAGGTAATTGTAGATCTACTTCTATCAATTTGGTATAATTTTCAATGATGGTAATATATAGTATCTATGGTACCTCTAAGATTTTATGTTAATATGTCATAATAATAAATTTAGGATTTCATTGAATATATTCATTTCATTTATAATAGTAAAAAAATTATAGATCAATACTGAGCATAAGTTAAAAAATTCACCCTCTAAAGGGATGAAAGTTATTGGAGGGATCTTATGGTGGATTAAAAAAAATATCCAAAATTGAAAGGTGAGGAATCCTTGAGTAGGCAGAAGTGATGTCGAATGTAGGTGGGGTGAGATTCATTTCTTCAAGACTATTAGAGTGAAGGTATCCCAATTCATCTTCAATTGAGGAGACTTTTTGAGTGATTCCATCGGTGTAGGTTCCTTGGACACTTTAATCCTTATTGCCTCTTTAATGTGAATACATTTCTATCAATGTGGTTAGTTGGGGAACCTCCAATGGTCCTTTTGAGCTATTCCTTCTAGGAAGGGTCATTAGATATGATTGGTATATTATTTATGGATGAGTAGTCTATGGATGATACTAGACAAGGTTCTTCTATAGTGATAGGTATAATCCTAGTATATTATACTTTTGTTGATGGTCTTAGGACACAAAATCTTACTATTCTAAATTTATGAGTATCTTATATTTCATCTAGGATTGATATTATAACTTATTCATAATGTTATTAAAATCAATATTATCTATAAGTAAACATATGGAAAAAAGAGTAATCAGTGTCAATTTTATTTATGAGTAAATAAGGATTATTTTTGGTGAGATAGATATACAATACAATACAATTCATGCATAAAATTCCACAATTGCATGCATCTTGAATGAAAATTATTACTGTCTTAAAAAGAGATATAATACTTCAATACTACAGTACAACTAATCTTTACTACCTTTATTTAACCCGTCCTAAGATTCATGATTGCCTTTCATATCTTAATGATGTATTGGACTCCCTGTTTTAAACTAGCCTTCCTCCCATCATTTTCATTCCAAAGTTCTGTGATGAATACCTCTCACTCGGATTGTATTCATTAACATCTGTCAAATTCACCACCATGGATTTGAATACTGCATCTCCCAACTCATTCTTTAACTCTTTCATCCTTTCATCCTCCTCATTTACTACTTTCTAGGAACACAAAAAATGACACCAGAAAATTAATCAAAACATAATGAATGAATTTGTTTGGTTTCTTGATATGATTTTTCGTATACGACTCACTTGGTTAATTTTGAAAACACTTCATAAAAATTTACTTTTATTTTGAGTGCAATCACATTGGATCCTATTAGAATTAACATACTTGGATGAGAATACTACTATGATGAGTCATCTAATCTGAATATAGAAGGTATTCCTCCCATAATGATCAAAGATATTTGGCCCTATTTTTGGCTTCATCTTTAGGATACAATCTAATCACATAAAATATATTTTTAATTTTTTTCATTACTTAATTGTTTTTGTTTTCTTAGGATGCACTGGATGCTGATAGAAGTCAATCTAGACACCCTGGATATTTATTTTTTGGATCCAATGCATGGATATGAAACCAACCGACCACACATGATGTGTATTGTGAATATATAATACACTACAATCAAAATTTTATAGATAAAATTAGAATTATATGTTCAGTCGGTGTTTTAACAAGAATTTTGTTATGATAGGATGGTCACTCAATACAGACTAGATCATGGCATGAAGTCAGTGTTTGAAGGGATAAATCATGTGAATTACTACAAATGGAAACAAATTAGGGTATATATAGAAATATTTAACTATCAAAACATTTCAAAACAATTTAATTATTTTGTTCAATATTTCTATAGTGTCTGAAACAAGATAATGGCACCGATTGTGGATATTATGTTTCAAAATTTATGAGAGAAATCATACATCATGAAAAGTACAACATCCACCAATAAGTAATTTCTGAATATAATTATAATTTTATTAAATATATTTCATAATCATTTGTTTGTTTAAATTTTCTAAGTACTATCAAGATTTTCGACAACCTAGTTACTCAAAATAAGAAATCAATTTGTTTAGAGATGAGTGGACAACGTACTTTTTTGTCAGAATGTATGCTGATAACAAATTTAGGTGATTACCTGCTATGTTTTTTATCTAGTGTGATTTATGACCTTAGAAAGATATTTGGGGTGTGAAAAATTAGTGTTAGATTTCTTATGTATAATTTTTATCTCTTTCTCAAGTAGAAAAATAATAGAGGAAATAATTTTTTTTAGAAGCACTGACCTGAAAACAATAAAATTGTTGGGAAATTTCGGAGGTGGAGGCAAAGGTGGATGTGGAGGCGGAGGTAGAGGTGGAGGCAGAGTTGGAGTCAGAGATTGACATGGAGGAGGAGGCAGAGCCGAAGACTAAGGTGGAGACTGAGGCAGAGGAGGATAAGAAGCAATGGCATGTAAAAAATAAAAAAAATTGGTAAATTAAGTAGAATGAGGATCATAACATGATTGTGTATGAGAAAAAAAAATTAAAAGTTCACAAAACCCTTGTAACTTGAGATAAGAGCCATTGTTCAAGCATTTCGGGTGACTTATTGAAATAATTTTTTTCACCACTTATCTTGATAATTTGGTAAAATTATTCATAATTCATTTTTTATGTGTATGAATCAGTCTCATGTCAAACCCACACACAATTCCACTTGTGTGGCTCAAAGTGCATGTTTCCAAATTAAAATGACATTTTAGTAAAAAAACATAAGTGGTGTACTCAAAACTAATAAAATGAATTCATATTGTTTTGGTACTTTATAAAAAAGATCCATGATTCATTTTTGATGTTTAGGAATAAAATTAACCTCAATATGACGCATGGTGTGGTCGGTATGACTCCAAGTGTGTCTTTTTATTCAAAAGTGACATTAATTTTAGTGGAAAAAACAATTGGCATACTCAAAACTGAGAAAATGCATTAATATTGTTTTGGTACTTTAGGAAAATGATCTGTAAGTAATTTGTGACATATATAAATCATCCTCACCTCAATTTTATGCATGGTGTGATCGGTATGACTCCAAGTGCATCTTTTTATTCAAAAGTGAAATTAATTTTAGTGGAAAAACAACTTACATACTCAAAACCGAGAAAACACATTTGGATTATTTTTTTACTTTAGTAAAATGATCCATAAGTCATTTTTAAAGTTTATGAGTTATCCTCACCTCAATCTGATGCACAGTGTGATCAGTATGACTCCAAGTGTCTGTTATCAGTTTAAAATTGATATTTTAATACAAAAATATTCATTCACTGAAAACTAATAAAACACTCTTGGATTATCATGATAATTTGGTACAATTATTCATAATTCATTTTTGTCATGTATGAATTAGTATCATGTCAAAACCACACACGATGCCACCTGTATGGCTCAAAGTGTGTGTTTCCAGTTTAAAATGACATTTTAGTAAAAAACTTAACTGGCATACACAAAACTGAGGAAACTCATTAGTATTGTTTTTTAAATTTATGAAAGTGGTATATGAGTCATTTTTGATTTTTAGGAATCATCTACACCTCAATATGATTCACGATGTGACTGGTATGACTCCAAGTGCATCTTTTTATTCAAAAGTGACATTAATTTTAGTGGAAAAACAACTGACATACTCAAAACTAATAAAAAACATTAATATTGTTTTGTTACATTAGGAAAGTTATACATAAGTAATTTTTGACAAGTAGGAATCATTCTCACCTTAATCTGATGCATGGTTTGACCGGTATGACTCCAAGTGCCTCTTTTTATTCAAAACTGACATTAATTTTAGTGAAAAAAATATTTGACATACTCAAAACTGAGAAAATGCATTAGTAATATTTTATTACTTCAGGAAAATGATCCATAAGTCATTTTTGATGTGTATGTATCATCCACACCTCAATATGACACATAGTGTGACCGGTATGACTCCAAGTATCTCTTATTAGTTTAAAATTGACATTTTAATACAAAAAAGTTTCATTCATTGAAAACTAAGAAAACACTCTCTGATTGTATTTGATAATTTGGGACAATAATTAATAATTTATTTTTGAAATATATGAATCAATCTCATGTAAAAACCACACACTATTTCACTTGTATGGCTCAAAGAGCTTATTTCCAGTTTAAAATGACATTTTAGTAAAAAACATAAGTGGCGCACTCAAAATTGAGGAAACACATTCAGATTGTTTTGGTACTTTATTAAAACAATACATGAGTCATTTTTGATGTGTATGAATCATATTCACCTCAATTACATGCACGGTGTGACCAGTAAGACTCCAAGTGCGTCTTTTTATTCAAAAGTGACATTAATTTTATTATAAAAAACAACTGACATACTCAAAACTAAGAAAATGAATTCATATTGTTTTGTTACTTTAGTAAAATGATACACAAGTCATTTTTGATGTGTATAAATTATTTTCACCTCAATCAGATGCACGGTGTGACCGGTATGACTCCAAGTGCGTCTTTTTATTCAAAATGGCATTAATTTTGGTGAAAAAAACAACTGACATACTCAAAACCGAGCAAACACATTAGGGTTGTTTTGGTACTTTAGGAAAATGATTCATAATTCATTTTTTATGTGTATTAATCATCCAAAACTCAATATGATGCACGGTATGACTGGTATGACTCCAACTGTTCGTTATCAGTTTAAAATTGATATTTTAATACAAAAAAGTGTCATTCACTAAAAACCGAGAAAACATGCTCAAGTTGTCTTCATAATTTAGGAAAAAGATTCACAATTTATTTGTGATGTTTATGAATCATTCTCATGTAAAATACACACATGATTCCACCTGTATGGTTTAAAGTGCATGTTTCCAGTTTAAAATGACATTTTAGTAAAAAAACATAAGTGGACACTCAAAACCAAGGAAACACATTTGAATTGTTTTGGTACTTTAGGAAAACTATCCATGGGTAATTTTTTATGTTTAGTAATCAGCCACACCTCAATCCGATGTACGGTGTCACCGGTATGACTCTAAGTGCACCTTTTTATTCAAAAGTGACATTAGTTTTAGTGGGAAAAACCGACATACTCCAAACCGATAAAATGCATTTGAATTTTTTTGGTACTTTAGGAAAATGATAGATAAGTAATTTTTTGACATGTAGGAATCAACCACACCTCAATCTGACACACGGTGTGATCTATGTGACTTCAAGTGTGTCTTTTTATTCAAAATTGACATTAATTTTAGGTAAAAAACAATGACATGATCTATAATAGTGTTTTTTCTTGTATTTGTGTTGGAAATTTTTTTCATTTAAATTCGGTATTTGTATAATATTTTGGTAATTTTTGTTCTATTTCTAATGATGCAGTGTGTTGTTACAACACAATGCACCTGTTTCTGGTACTATAATGTGTTGTAGCATAACACTGTAGTTTGCACCTTTATCAGCACTACTAAATTCACTCATAAAGATAGACTTTATCAAAAAATTTACAAGCATCGATAAAGGAGCCATTTATTGGTTCTTCTTAAAGCACTGATAAAGGTATATTTATCTGCACTTATAAAAGTGCTAAGAAAGATATCCTTTATCCATGCTTGGAGAAGCGCCGATAAGGGAATCTTTATCAATGATTTTAAAAGTGTCGATAAAGGAATATTTATCAACGTTTTTAAAAGCACTAATAAAGGGTCTCTTTATCAGAACTAAATAAAAGTGCTGATAAATGGAGGATTTTATCAACTCTTTTAAAAGTGCTGATAAAAGTATGATTTATCAGCACTTTTATTTTTGATGATAAAGATACCCTTTATCAGTTCTTTTCTAGTGCTGATAAAGGACTTGGCCTTTTAACCATACTGAGGTAGTCAGTGCTTTTCTAGCATTGATAAAGGCCTATTCTAGTGTTGTTAAAGTCATTTTTTGTAGTAGTGATTGGCTATATTAAATGTGAAAATTATATAGCTTGGTTAAAAAGTAATTTAAGTGATGATATCACATGGCTTGTTTTAAGTTAAATTTAAAAGATTACATTCATATTAATATTTCCAAACTAGCATGAAATGAATTTATTTTTAAAGGTTATGAATAGGGTGTGGGGAGGATACCTACTAGACATTATTTTCTCACACCTATCACATTACAGGTTCAGTAAAGGTTCTTATTAGATGTATTGAATGCTTATTATACTTTCTAGCTTGTGGAATTGGAGATTCCATGTGAAGGTGTTCACATGAAATGTGGTGGTGGATATATGGGGATGGTTTTGGTCTTTATTTTCATTTTGTAATTTTATCCATCTTATGTATCATGCCACTTCAACATTCTTATTCTCGTACCTTTTGGTGGTGTTTGTTTTAGAATTAAAATTTTTCTTGGGTAATGTTTATTGGATTTAATTTCAGTTGGTGAGGTATAATTATTTTCTTATTCCATGTTTGTAACATCCTGATATTTCAGTATATATATATTTTTCTTTAAATAATACTGAGTTTGATATCTTTATTCACACGTACTAAAACAAAGTTCATGATACATTATCAAATTAAATTGATTATATTAAAATATAATTATGAAAACATATAATATATCTATATATGATATAAAATATTAAAATTCATTAAATTAGAAAAATTTTATGAAATAATATTTGAAACAGTTGATGTTAAAGAATGTTATTTTTAAATACAATTAGTTGAAATTTATATTTTCTATTTTCTATTAATATTTTTTTATATATATATATATAATTTTTATAAATATAATTATATAAAATTAAATTTATTTTTGAATTATTAATATCAAAATTTATATAGTATAATTTTTTTATCATTTTCTGAATATATTGATTTTTATTTGAAAATGAGGTTTTTACAAAAATTATAATTTTTATGAATTTATCAATATATAAGAATTAACTATAGGGTCCTAAAAGAATTTAATTTATCAAAAATTAAATTAATAAATAAAATTATATATTTTAAAATATTATTTTAACTTAGATAATCCATAGCCATCATTTTTAGAACTAAAGTAAAAGGTTGGTCTAATAAAGAAAACTGTTTTATGTATTTTTTTCAATTAATTAATATTTTGGTTAAATTTATATATGGATTGATTTTAATGTCACATAACCTTAATTTTATTTATAATAAATCAATTACTATAATGAAAATCAGTAACCATTAAAAAAATTATCATATACATAAGTTTAAAGTTTAAAAACACTCTTTTTTAAAAAACATTTTTTATGTATTGTGCGTGTTTAATTTAAAATAATATTTTCTAATATTTATGAAATTAATTAGGTTAAATAGAGACCAAATTAATAATCATAATTTCAAAATTTGTTAATAAAGTTATACTTAATTTTTTTAGTAAAAAACTAATTGACATGTTTAATATTTAATTAAGAGTAATAAATGTTTAAATGACTAATCTAAAATGGATCGAATTTTCCTAAGTTTACTTGACCTTTATACCTTATAGAGGCCAGTTTTTAGGTTTTAAATTCATACCCACATGTATCACCAACCATACCTCACCTAACATATCCAACTTTTATACACTTCGATTTTTACCCCTTAAGATTATTTTCCATAGAAAGTTCCCTTTTAATCAATTATAAAAGGAGGCCACTTCCACCCATTCCATGATTCACCTACCATTATAATTTCTCTTGAAACTATAACTTAATTACCTCTCCTGTAATTCCATAACATGACCTCAAGCCTCTTCTTACTGTGAGATAGTCTAACTCCTCCATTTTCAGCAAGACTTTCAAGGAAAAGTTTGAAGTCTCGACGAAGGTATCATGTCTTTCTTAACCTTTATTTATTATTATTTATTTCTTTTACCGCCTATAATATATTATATCCATTAAAGTATGGTAACATAAATACTAATTATATTCTTTTATTTTATTATACTAATGGAATTTCCCTTTTTATTTCTTCCTCTATAACCAATCAAAAAATAAAAATGTCATCATGTGTATGTGTGGATTATCGCCTCCATGCTCAATGTGTCTTATTTTTCATCACCTCCTTGAATGGATGGTTCAAAATAGATTTTTTATAAATAAATATTATTTTTATAACATTATTATTATTATAAAATTATAAACCATTTTACTTTCTACATCCCACCCATTTTATGGAAAATGAAATTTTCGACCGTGTGTGCGTACGGATTACTGCCTCCATGTAGCGAGATGTTTTGTTTTCTATTACTACCAATCACAGATGACTTTAAAAATTATTTTAATTTATAAAAAAATAAATTTACAAAAAAAATTATATTATGGAGTTTTTGAATCTATTTTATGAATAAACTTAACCATGGTCAACATGCTAAAAGATTCATGTAAAAATCAACTAAACCATCTCGAGTAATCGACATGAGTGGAAATAATTTAATAAATGAGAAACTTATGTTGATAAGTATACCATATAAAATTAATTATATATGAATAAGTTTCTTATTAATTTTTTTAAAAAATTTATATTGATTATTCGGGAATTTAAGTGAAAGTGCAGAGCACTTTCAGACACAGGTAAGGTTTTCATCTCAAAACTTCCTTTATTGAGACACATGTGCTTTTATGCACCTAATTTATTTTAAGTGGTGTATATAATACCAATTGGATATTAAATATAATTAATTATACTTATTTATTGTATTTTAACTTCAAATTTTATCTCTCATTCTTTTAAGGGGTTTTTATTATAATTTTCTTAAGCCATAATGGATTTTCATCTCAAACTCCCTTCATTGAGACACATTTAACTTTATGCACCAATTTACTTTTATATGGTGCATGTTCTTATCAATTTATATTTTATCATAAAATATAATTTATTCATGTTATATTAGGTTCATCTTCATTCTCTTTCACCATCAAGGGGTTTGATTAAAATGTTACTCAATTCATAATTGTTTTCTTGACTCAAGTCCTTTTTCCTGTGAGTCGTGAAATTTCTTCCTAATTTTGATCTTCCAGGTCTCTTTTCACTACCATTATCTTTTCAAATGGTGTATTTAAATTTTATCTAGAGATATTAATTATCTTCATTAATATGTTCCCCTTTTATTAAATGATTTCTTAAATAAAAGCACAATGTTGATAATAATAACTCCTCTATTTTCCGATGGATATTTTTCTTCTATGTCCATATTTTACCTATTGAAAGTTTGATCTATAACCCAAATATTTTTCTCCTCAATCTACCTTCAATTTTCTCTTAACCACTTTTCAAATGAAATCTTTATTATCTATTTTATGATGTGGGTTTCATAAAAGTTTATTAAAGGAATTTTAATGTTTTCAACATGGATAGTTTTCAAAAAGGTTTTCCTTTCAAGTAATGTTATAAATATTTTAAAAATTCTTCATTGATATTTTTTTAAAGTTATTTTCAACTAAATTACTATTATTTTAGATTGTTTTAAAATAAGATATTTTTAATGTTTTCTTCATGGGTCATTTTTTATGGAAGGGATCTCTTTTACATGTTTCAGTGGGAACGTATCTTTCCACTGCCATTGTTTTTTTCTGAAAGACTTCCTCTATACACTTTAAAGTTTTAAAAAATGAAATTATTATTCTCACGGTTTAATGAAATCTTCAGTTTTAAATTTTTTCAAAGGAAAATTGAATTTATTATTTCAAAGAAATTTTCCTAATATATCTAAGAGTTTTTTTTATCTATGTTGTATTCTTGATCAAGGGTAATCTTAAAATGATATCATATACCTTATTTTTCTAAATGGATTATGAAATTATCTTTTAAATCTATGGTATGGTATGTCACTATTTTTTTCTTTCTTAATCATCCACTTTTATGGTCATGATTTATGTGCAATTATTTTCCTTTATGAATTCCTTATGTTCCATTACTTTATTAAAGGGTGTTCACCTAAATTCCCAATAAATCAATTTATTTGAGAAAATATTATCTAAACCATATATCTATTTCATATACAGTGTAAATATCATATGCATAATCATCTTTATTGAGTGGTATTTACCTAGAATAATGTTTAAATTCAGTGGATACCCATTTATTTTCCATGGGTTTATCATGTATTTTTTATTATAGAAATCATGAATGATTCCTTAGGGAACCACTTGAAAAGGATATAAAACTTGTTTTATCTCCTTGGGTTTTTATGATATGTTGATTGAAATCATGTGGAACACATATGGATGATTTTTCATTATGATGGGTGTGCCCAAATAGTGCTCCAATGCATTGGGTGATGTTAATGTCTCATGAGCAACTATGTATGGTCTTAGGGAGTAAACTTAATCCTTTTTTATGGCCTAGGGAGTAATCTTGGGAACATTATAATAGCCTTGGGAGTAATCCTTGAAATATGATGATTGTGTCCTAGGGAGTAATCCTTGTCATATTCTGATGATATCATGTTTATGTTTTTTCCACATTCCTATGATTTCATTCTCTTATGTTATGATCATTATTTAATCCTTGTATTTATGATATAATACCGTTATTCCATGATCTCAAAATTATGGTCATTCTCATTATGATATCATGTTATGCATCACATCTCTCATGTAATGCTATATTACTATGTTTACCCTTATTGAGTGTTTAAGCTCACCACTTCTTATATTTTCCTTTCCCCAGGTTATAAAATAAAGTGTTAAGTATGCTAAACCTAGAAGAGTGTTCTGTGTAGATAATTTATGATCGATGTTTAAGACCCATTGTGGATTTATTAGCTTCTTATATAATGAAAAAAATGTCCATTTATTGAGAATATTTTAAATTTAGTAGTTTATGTTTTTTCCTAACTCCCTAAAACTCTAAACATAAAGTTCCTTGGATTATAAATGTGAGAAATATATTATAATCATGGATTTATATCAAATCCAATGTTGTAAGTTATATGTTTTCAACACCGAATTTGGGATTATGGGTCTGTGGTGCTATAATTAGTATGAGAGGAGTGTTTAGATAACTTTAGAGGCTGGGATGTTATTAGTTGAGTATGATTTAAGATTTAGGAATGAAATCAATGGTTGATGAGTTAAGGACAATCTTGGTTTTAATGGTATGGACAAAACTTTAGGTTAAAAGTATTGAATATTTTATGATTGTTTGGGGATTAAGATAATAGAGCTTTAGTGAAAACTCTAAGTATAAGACTAAGTATAGGATAAACTTCTAAAATTTTGGTAAAGTAAAGATTCTATGGTTTTCCTAGTAATACATCTATGTCTAGATATTACAAGTGGATGTGGTTTTGGTACAGACGAATATAGGGGTAATAACCCTAAAAAAACTAGTCAAGTTAATCTCGACCATCATTTTGGTGCACAGTGAATGGGCCTTTACCACTCACCTAGTTTGACACTTCTAGGGGATATTCTGAGGTTAATTCACATTCTCTTTACAAATCATTATAAAGGATTTCAACATACTCTTTTATGGAAGTTAACAATAATAGAGAACCTAATAGTAAAATTACCATGGTTAACCTAGATAGAAGATAGAGACGCATAGGTTAGGGTATGCACATCATTATGAATTATTTATTATAATCTCATAGTTTTACCTTTTTACATTTAGTAATTTAAGTATTCTCATCCCTAAACTTTCTTTTAAAGTAATGGTTGGAGATAGGAGGAATCAAGATAATAATGGATGCAATGGACAATGCAGTGATTATCCCAATCTCCAATATATTGGGATAAGAACTAGGATTAGAAATATTATTATTATTCTAAATATAATATCATGAATTATTATTAACAAAGTGAACATATTTTAATTCCCTATCATTCCAAATAAGAGAAGGATGGACTCTCGAGAAAATTCAGTTGATGAAGATAATGAAGGAAAAAATATACAATTTTATTCATGTCAAAAATGTGGGAAGAAACTCACTGGGAAGTGCCTCAAAGGAACTAGAAAATATTTATACATGTAAAAGGAGGACATAAATCATCTAAGTGTCGAGGGGAAATGAAGTATTCAGTTAACTCAATAATGGAGGAAGATTTGTCTTCAAGTTTTACTTAAGATATTAATATAGACATTTCATTTAAATTTTATCTTAAGTCATGTATATATTTTTTACATCCTTAATTAATTTATTTGTAAAAAATTGTGAGGACACAATTTATTTAAGGGGTGAATGTAGCATCCTGATATTTCAGTCTCTCTCTCTATATATATATATATTCTTTTAAATAATACTGAGTTAAAATGAAGGTTGTGACACATTATCAAATTAAATTGATCGACTTTAAAATATAATTATGATAACATGTGATATATCTATATATGATATAAAATATTAAAATTCTTTAAATTAGAAAATTTTTATGAAATAATATTAGAAACACTTAATGTTTAAGAAGGTCATTTTTAAATAAAATCAGTTGATATTTATATTTTATATTTTATATTAAAATTTCTATATATAATTTTTAGAAATATAATTAGATAAAATTAAATTTATTTTTGAACTTAGAATATCAAAATTTACTTAATATGAATTTTTGATCATTTTTTGAAAAGGTTGATTTTTAGTTGAAAATATAGTTTCTACGAAAATTATAATTTTAAGAAATTTTTCAATATATAAGAATTAAATATAAGGTCATAAAACCATTTAATTAATAAAATATGAAATTAATAAATAAAATTACATATTTTAAATTGTTATTTGAACTTAGAGAACCCATGGCCAACATTTTTAGAACTAAAGTAAAAGGTTACTTTGATAAAGAAAACTATTTTATGTATTTTCTTTCAAATAATTAATATTTTGTTTAAATTTGGTTATTTATTGATTTTAATCTTACATAAACTTAATTTTATTTATAATAAATCAATTACCATAATGGAAGTCAGTAACTATCAAATATTTATCTTATACATAAGTTTAAAGTTTAAAACAATCTTTAAAAAAAATGTGTGTTGTGTGTGTTTAATTTAAAATAATATTTTCTCACATTTATGAAATTAATTAAGTTAAATGGATCCTAAATTCATAATCATAATTTTTAAATTTTATAATAAGGTTATATTTATATTTTTAGTAATAAATTAATTGACATCATTAATATTTAATTGAGAGTAATAAGTGTGTAAATGACTAATATAAAGTAGCTCGAATATTCCTAAGTTTACTTGACCTTTATAACTTTTAGAAACCCTTTGTTAGGTTTTAAATTCATACACACATGTCTCACCAACCATACCATACTTAACTCACTTTATTTTATTGCATTTTCATTCTTACCGCATAACATTTTTTCCATGGAAAGTGCCCTTTTCTCCACTTATAAAAGGCGACCATTTCCAACCCTTCCATGCTTCACCTCCAATTTTAAATTCATATTGTAAATATAACCTAATTAAATATCCTATAAGTTCCTTAAATTAACTAAAGCCTCTATTTTTTACAAGATATCTTAACTCCTCCATTTTTTATAATACTTTCAAGAGAAAGTTCAAAGTCTCGATGAAGGTATCACGTCTTTCTTAACCTTTCTTTCTTACTATTTGTTTACTATAAAACCTATAATATATTATATACATGAGAGTATGATAAAATAATTATTAATTATATACTAGTATATTATTATACTAATTTAATATCCCTTTTATGCATTCCTCTAAAACCATTCGAAAAATAAAAACGTCGTTGTGCATATGTGCGGACTACCACCCCCATACATGACGTATCCTATTTTTCATCACCGCCTTTCATGGATGTATAAAAATCATATTTTTAATGAATCAATATTATATTTATAACATTATTATGATTCTTAAATGATAGATCATTTTACATTCTACCTCCCTCCCATTTTATAGAAAATAAAATTGTTGATCATGTGTATGTGTGGATTATCGCCTCTATGTAGCGACACGTTTTGTTTTCCATTACCACCAATAATAGATGAATTTAAAAATTAATTTTATGTATAAACATTATATTTAAAACACTATTGATATTATATAGTTTTTTAATCAATTTAAAAAAAACTAACCATGGTCAGCATGCTAAGAGATTCACGTAAAAATCAACCGAACCACCTTGAGTAACCGACATGAGTGGAAGAAATTTAATAAATGAGAAACTTGTGATGATAAGTAGACCTTGTTAAATTAATTATGGATGAATAAGGTTCTTATTAAGGTTTTTAATAAACTTAATTTTATTATTCAGGAAGTTAAGTGCAAGTGTAGAATGCTTTTGGATACATGTAAGTGTTTCACCTCAAAACTTACTTCTTTGAGACACATGTTCTTTTATGCACCTAAATTCTTATAAATGGTGTATATACTGACAATTGGATATTTAATATCATTTATTATCAATATTTATGTTATTATAACTTCAACTTCAATCTCTTCCTCTTTCAAGGGGTTTTTATTAGAATGTTCTTAAGCTGTAAGGGTTTTTTATCTCAAACTCCCTTTATTGAGACACATTTTACTTTATTCACCAATTTACATTTATATGGTGTATATTATGAAAAAAATTTATGTTATCATAAAATATCTTTTAATTATTTTATTTGAGATTCAATTTCAATCTCTTTCTCCTTCAATGGTTTTTATTAAAATGTTACTCAAGTCGTGATTGTTTTCTCAACTCAAGTCTTTTTTCCCATGAGTTGAGAAATCGCTTCTTGATTTTGATCTTCCCAGTCTCTTTTTACTACCATTATATTTTCAAGTTAAAGATTTAATTTTTCTCTAGTGATATTACTTCTCTTCATTAATATCCTCCCCTTTGATGAATTTATTCCTCAAATAAAAGCAAGACATTGATAATAATAACTCCTCTACTTTCTAATGAATATTTTTCTTTTATGTCCATGTTTTACCTATCGAAATTGTGATCTATAACCCAAATATGCTTTACCTCAAGTGACCTCCAAGTTTCCCTTCATATCTTTTCAAATGAAATTTTTATTATCCTTTTTACGATGTAGGTTTCATAAAAGTTTATTAAAATATTTTAATGGTTTTCACATGGATAGTTTTCAAAAAGGTTTTCCTTTCAAGTAATCTTATAAATGTTTTAAAAATTCTTCCATGGAGATTATTTTAAATTTATTTTCAACTACATTGACTTTATTTTAAAAAAAATTAAAATAAAATCTTTTTAACATTTTCCACATGTGTCATTTTCGATGGAAGGGATCTCTTTTACACGTTTCTATGTTAACATATCTTTCCACTGCCATTGTTGTTTTTTAAGATAATTCCTCTCTAAACTTTCAAGTGTTCAAAAAGTAAATTATTATTCTCTTGGTTTTAAAAAATACTCCTTTTTAAATGTTTTCAATGGATAATAGAAATTCTTATTTTGAAATTAATCTTCCTAATGCTTCTAAGAGTGTTCTTTATCTATGTTGTATTCTTGATCAAGGGTATTCTTAAATGATATCATCCACCTTCTTTTTTTGGATGGATTATGAAATTATCTTTTAAATTTATGTTTTTTCATTATGATGGATGCATAAGTAAATACATAAGAGTCTCCATTAATCATTGTAAGACTATCATTTGGACTAATACATAGAAGGAACACTCATGGAAAGGTTTTAATGTTTTTTTATACAATAGTACTTCTCTAAAATCATGAAAGTATCGAAGGCGATGATATTGTATTGTCTCGAGTAGAATATCCAATCAGTTTTAGAGTACGCTTTCCATTTCATTAAGTTAGTACCTTATCTGCCTGAGCTAGCCTTAGATGATTCTTTAAAAGCTTAGTTTTTTGGAAGAGGACTTTGTTCTGATCTTTAGTTGAAAATGTCCTTGCATATCTTAACCTCCTATGAAGAGGTGGTGGAGTAGGACATCAGAGTTTAGGTTAGCATGGATGGAGTACCTTAATTGTTTGATGTTTCCTTGATTCTCAAGGGTGGTGGGGGAAATTCTAGGATAGGGAATGGGAGAAAAACCAAGTCTAATCAGATGGGGGGTGGTATCAAGAGGCCATTCTTCACATCAGCTTCTTTTGAGAATAAGTCTCTAGTGTGCCATCGACATTGTAAGTTAGGTCATAAGAAGCATTTATGTCAGGAAGATCCCAAGAATTGTAACATTTGTGGTCATTTTGGTCATCTTTAAAGGTTATATAGAGGAGTTGTGTGTAAAAAAGGTGGATACAGATTTACTCTTTCGAAAGATCCCCAGGTTCAACTAGATGAACCCGATGTTGATATAGCGATTTCTAGAGGTAATTCATATTATATTTTATCTTCTCATATCTGATTTATCCTAGTTGTCTCTTATTTGAGGTAATAGAATTCTTAGGTATTTAATTTTGATGATATTTTTTGGTTCAATGGTCAATTATACCTTGTTGTAGTTTTTATGAATCACTAGTGATGGTGTCTGGGAATTATCAACATTGCAAGTCGATTTTCACTTGGATGATGTGGGAACCTGGTTCATATGACTTTTTCTAATCCTCTTTCATGTGTTGGGTTTTTTGTTTTCTATCAGGTCCTTAAGAGTAATTAATATGAGGAATAATGTGTGGGAGGAGTCCTAGATATGGAGGTGAGACCACCATGGGGGAACTTCTTTACGATGAAAGGATGCTTTTTCCTAGGGGGGTTGTATGTATAGTTGTGTAAGTCTTATATGAAGTTTTATTTTTATTTTCTTATCCTTTGTGTTTCTTTTATTTCTTGATTAGGTAGCGGTGTCAAACAGTAAGATCGTATATTTTATTTCCTAGCCCTGCCCTATCCAATAAAAGGTCACTAGTTATTTGGCTTTGATTCATTTGGTGATCTAGTTTTCAGTTAATAACTCATGTGTTTTCAAGGATTTCAAACAAGCCTATGTTATTTTTATTTCCTTGTTGGATATAATAGTGTTTTTAGTTTTAATGAGGAACATAAACCTCACCCGCCATTATATCGACTTCTTCAATTAAAACTTTTAAAGGGTGCAAAGTGGTATGGTGGAGAGATTTTTCACACCACAAACTCAATTTTTCTTATTATTTTATTAATTTATTAATTTATATCCCTATTTATTGATTTGAACCCAGTTGAGGTGCTTTTAGTGTTTTGATGTTATGTAATTTTTGACTGGTTGAAGGTCACGTTGTGGCTGGGAGGCATCATGGCATAGAGGACTGGAAGTGAATTATTGAATTGAGGCTGGTTTAGGATCTTTTTGTGACCCAAGGGTATCACAGTGTATGAAGAGCACTGTCGTGGGTGCCCTCAAATGATTAGTGATTTTTTTGGGTACTTAGGTGCAGTAGAGTGGCTGACCAATGTCGTATCTCAAAGGAAGAAGTAAATTTGACAACTTATTAAAGGTATTTTAAAAATAACTTAAAAGGGAATAATAACACTACTTGAAAGGATGTGGGGGGATTTTACCATTCATAAAACTTGAAGAAGTTTTCTGGAAGAATATTGTATAATATTTTTGTTTTTATTTTTGAAATGAAGTTCGATTAAAAAGACACAAAAAGAAGATGTTTTTTAGACAATATTTAAAAGACGTAATTGACCTAACTCTACCTCTTCATTTACTTATTAATCATTATCATTTAAATTAATATCCACTTAATTATGATCCCCTAATTTTTTAAACCCTGAAACCTATGAGAATTAACTTTACCACAAATATGAAGAGAATTAAACCCTAGGTTATCTTCAGAACATGCAATCGCAGCACCCTGCTTTGATTTATTTTCTAGGGATAGCTTATGGTCAGTTGTAAATTAAGTCAAATTTCCATTCTAGAAAATTAGGATGAATTGAGATCAGGGATTATATTTTAACTCTATAAATTTATCCCATGTGGTCTTGTTTTACTGATTAAGTTTTCACTCTCACAATTTATAAAATACTCGACCTCGCGTATTTTTGTGTTAATTATTCAATTGCTTGCTTAGTTTCTTATAATTTTAAAACTCAATTAATGGATAATATTAAGTTAATTAAATTATCTCAATTATTCAAAATAATTAAATAAATAGGGTAGAAGATAGATCGATCACTAAGAGAACTACTCTTCTATGGGCGGTGTGGTTATCGTGGAGACGTTATGCATGCACAAAGGATTGAAAGGGTAGAACCCAATATCATCTCTACTCTTGATTCCAACCCAAATAGGATGAGTAAAGAAGAATATAATTGAAAAAAATATAATAAATTAGAATAAATAAAATAATAATAAATAAGTTTATTACACAAATGAAAACATTACAACTTGAAGAAGAGAAGAAGGCATCGATGAGGGGATCGTTGCTTCAAGAGATACCCCTCTTACAATGGTTGGATAATTTGGGTGAAATCAATTATCTTATTCCTTAAATCTTCTAATTCACGTCCAAACTCTTAAAAATGAGAAAAATACATATTTATAGAGTGGAAGGGAGGCTAGGTTAAAAGTGATTTCAAGTGTGAATGAGAAGATTCTGCCAAATATTTTAATCTCATTTTCACCGCCTTCTTGACCACCAAAAAGCGTAAATTAGATGTTCTTCCAGAAGGATAATATCTGGGAAATTGGGTTTTCGATCCCCTCTCAAAATTTGGGCTCAATCCATACATGGATGTAGAATATATTCCCCAAACACTAAAGTGATGTCCAATCCCTCGTGTCCATCCCACCATTGACTTAATGGCTCATTTACTCCATCAAAATGCACTCTTTATCTCTAGTTTCCTGAATAAAAGTTGTATAAAATTAAGTTAGAAACATGTTTACAAAATTTAAAGTTCAAATAATTCATATTAAAATATTTATATGCGAAATACTATAGTGCATTTTAAAAGGGTAAAACTGGGATTTTCATCAAATTTTCAAATGAATGATCTAATCCCAAATATTTCATAAATGAACATATTTAGCACAATTTGAGGAAATTATGTCATTTATTATCAATAAAATATTCAAAAAAATAGTGTTTTATCAACTCCCCCACACTTACCCTTTTGCACTCCTGGGCAAAACCTCATATCAAGTAAACATCAATATCAAATCAAAACAAATTTTAAAACACATATCCTTGAGATCCAAAAATTCCACACCAAGAAACAAAAGATACCATGCCTCATAAAAAAACATTATTTCAAGTTCTTCATTTATATCATCCAATATATTTCCACTTCATTTATCCTCCCATGCACAAAATACTTACCTCACTTGAATTTTCTATTATCACACAAATGTCAATTTTTTTAGCAATGTCTTTCTCATCCAAACTCATACAAGGTCCACCATGGGCTTAATAAATTCCTATATCACCCCCCTGATGTGATTCAAGGAAATATGTTTATCATGAGGACTTTCTAGGGTTATTCTGTGGCTTTCAGTTGGTAGGATTTAGATGAGAAAAATTATGAGGCTAAATGAGGGGGGCTTGACACTTTTTGAAGAAAAATTGCATTAATCTAATTTTCACTTAAATATGGTCTCCTCCTCAATCCCCATAGCATTAATTAATCTTCATCATCATGAAAAATAAACGAATGTTCACACTATTCAACATTTCAGCAGCAAAAATGTCAATCTTCTCAAACATTATTTTCTTAAAAGTTCCAAATAGGCACAACTTTCTTCCTTTATTAGAAGCTCCATAAAGGCACATATTCACATATCATGAAAGCTCCAGAAAAGTCACAACTTCCAACATAATGATTTTTTTTTTCAGCAGCAAAAACGTCTCTTCAGAATTTAATTTTCCACCTGAAGTATCACAGAATGTGGTAGCACAACACAAGATAGCTCCCCCCACACTTAAGTTCAACTAGATTAAGCAATTTCACTTCAAGAGTTGGTTGGATTGAGAAAATTGGCTTGTAATGTGGCTAACCTAACTGGCTGTTCATGGATTCTAAGGTCTACAAGGATTAAATGTTCAAGGTAGGCCATTATAAAAAGTATTCTTTGAAACAGGGGCTTTAATACCAAACAAATGCCTCAATCATTTAAACTTAAGTACCTCAAACCCTCAAGTTTTGATAGGAATAAATCAAATTCTGGTTAGATCAAGCATGGTTTGGTTCTCTCAAGAAGTTAGGTAAATGTAAAGAATATGAAAATAATGGTTCAGAAGCCTCGTAGGAAAGTGATTTCAAATATAAAGACAGTGAGATGTGGTATGGGATTCAAAATTCAGAGTACTTTTTATCAAATTACTAAAGATTTGAACTAGAAACAAAGTTATTTTCAGCATTCATTTATGCTTAGTTTCATGGGATAAATTGTTTCACTTATTGATATAGATTTCAAAAATGGCGATGATAATCATTTCAGCTCAAAAGTTTCAAAAACACACAAAAAAAGAAAAATAAATACACAAAATTTGAAAAACACACAATTTTTTTTAAAAAATCATTGAAAATAGGAAAACAATTGAAATTACTAAACTAAAAGGTTCCCTCCCTCACACTTAAAATATTGCATTGTCCTCAATGTGAACCCATGAGATAATATATGCACATGAAATGTATAATTTTAAATAGTACAAAGAATAAAAAAGTGAAAGGGTTAGGAACAGCCTGATATGCTCAAGTGATGATGGGGACATGCAGTGTGATGAAATCCACTACATCAGTAGGAAGTCCCTCGATGTATTTCTTCAAACGTTTCCCATTGACTATAATGATCCTTCTTGTATCCTCTTGTGTGATCTCCATTGCACCATAAGGAAAAACATTAGTCACAACATAATGACATAACCATCTGGAACGCAACTTACCAGGCATCGGCTTCAGTCGTGAACTGTAGAGAAGGACTTTCTCTACAACATGAAACTCACTTTGTTGGATCATTCTATCATGAGTTTCTTTTGATCTTTCCTTATAGAGCCTTGAGTTCTCATATGAAGACAATCGAATCTCCTCAAGCTCTTGAATTTTCAACTTCCTTTGGATTCCATCTTGTACCAAATCCATTTTTCATTTCTTTATAGCCCAATAAGCCCGATGCTCAACTTCCATGGGGAGATGACACGCTTTCCCAAAAACAATCCAAAATGGGGACATACTGATGGGTGTATTGTATGTTATCCTATAATCCCACAATGCATCATCCAATTGCTTGCTCCAATCCTTCCTATTTGGCTGCATGGTTTTCTCCAAAATTTGTTTCAACTCACGATTTGAAACCTCAGCCTGGCCATTTGTTTGGGGGTGGTATGGTGTTGATGTTTTGTGTTTCACCCCATACTTCCGAAGAAGGGAAGCAAGATTCTAATTATAAAAGTGTGTCCCTTGGTCACTGATGATGGCCTTCGATACTCCAAACCTTCAAAAAATATGTGCTTTGACAAAGTCAACAAAAACATGAGAATCATCAGTCCCGGTGGCCTTAGACTCCACCCATTTACTCACATAATCAACGACAACCAAAATATACAGAAAAACAAATGAACTAGGAAAGAGACCCATAAAATCAATGCCCCATACATCAAAAATATCACAAAATAATATGGGTTGTTGGGGCATCTCGTGTCTTCTATAAATATTACCAGTGTGTTGGCAACGTGAGCATGACTTACAAAACACATGAGCATCATGGAATAAACTAGGCCAATAAAATCTAGAGGACAAAACTTTCTTAGCTGTCTGTTGGGGTCCAAAGTGTCCACCACAAGAAAGTGTATGATAGAATTGCATAATAGACTCAAACTCATGATCAGGAACACACATCCTAATAACTTGGTCACTATACATGTGCCATAAGTAGGGATCATTCCACACATAAAACCTAGACTCACTCTTTAATTTTTGTACTTGATGTTTCTTTAAATTTTTAGGAATTTCAGAGCCCACAAGGTAGTTAACTAAATCAGCATACCAAGGATGCGTACTGAGATGGAATAAAGATGCGCATCGGGGAAAGTATCCTGAAGTGGTACCTAGTCCATGGTGTCATCCTCTAGTGCGTGAGTAAGCCTACTCATGTGGTCCGCCACTAGGTTTTCTGACCCCTTGTATTTTATCTCAATATCAAATTCTTGAAGAAGGAGCATCCATCGGATAAGTCTGGGCTTTGCATCTGGATTCTTCAAAAGGTACCTCAAAGCTGCATGGTTAGAAAAAACAACTACTTTAGAGCCTAATAAATATGAGCAAAATCTATCTAAAGAAAATATGATGACAAGAAACTCATTTTCTATGGTTGTGTAGTTTTATTAGGTTGAATCCAATGTCCTTGAAATATAGTCAATCACATGTGAACGTTCCTCCACCCTCTATGATAAGACATCTCCAACTGCAAAGTTGGATGCATCACACACAATCTCAAAAGGAATGTCCCATTGTGGGGGCTGTATGATCGGTGGATTGGTCAGACACTTCTTCAGCTCATCAAATGATACCCTGTATGAATCATCAAACACAAAATTAGAATCCTTTTGAAGTAATCGCGACAAAGGAAGATCAATCTTACTAAAATCTTTGATGAACCACTAACAAATTCATGCATTCCTTAGGAAAGATCTAACATCACGCACACACGAAGGATATGGTAGGGATGAAATAATATATACCTTAGATCTATCAACCTCTATCCCATGTTTTGACACTACATGTCCTAAGAAAATTCCATGCTCTACCATGAAATGACACTTTTCAAAGTTCAAGACCAGATTCATCTCAATACAACAATTCAAAATCTTTCACAAACTAGAGATACAATAATCAAATGAATACCCATACACTGTAAAATCATCCATGAATACCTCCATGCACGTCTCAATAAAATCAGAAAAAATACTCACCATGCATCTCTGGAAGGTATCTGGGGCATTGCAAAGTCCAAATGGCATCCTCCGATAGGAAAATGTGCTGAAGGGACAGGTTAATGTTATCTTCTCCTGATCCTCTAGAGAAATAAGAACCTTAAAATACCCAAAAAATCCATCCAAGAAACAATAGTGTGTTTTCCCAACTAGTCTCTCAAACATCTGATCAATAAATGGGAGGGGGGAATGGTCCTTGCAAGTGGAATAATTTAGTTTCCTATAATCAATACACACACGCCAACTGTTTTGTACCCTCATCAAAACTAACTCCTCTTTATCATTTTTAACAACAGTAACACCACTTTTCTTAGGCATAACCTGAATAGGACTTACCCACTGGGAATCTGAAATGGGATAGATTATACCCACCTCGAGCAATTTTTAAACCTCTTTTTTAACAACCTCCAAAAGTGTTGGATTGAGTCTCCTTTGTGGTTGCCTAACTGGTTTAGCCCCATCCTCTAAAAGAATCATATGCATGCAAATGGAGGGGCTAATACCTGATATGTCATCCAAGGTCCACCCAATTGCCCTGATGTTCTCCCTCAAAAGGTTCAAAAAAATTTCTTCATGTTCAAAAGAGATATTGTTAGCAATTATAACAGGTAATTTCTCACCACTTAACAAGTATGAGTATTTTAGATTTGGTGGTAATGGCTTTAGTTCCAATGTAGGGGGTGATGTATGGATGGAGAAATTAAAGGAACTGAAATATGTGCATAATGAACATCAGTATCAGAATATACATCATCAAAATCAGAGAATAAAGCATCAAATCCATAAGCATACTCCACAACCATGTCATAATCAGATTGAACATGATCAAAATCAAAATATGAATCCATTTCAAAATCAAATCTCAGAGAGTCTTGTGAATTCGAAATAGGTGTGGAAGTACTCTTAGACATCAAACTATAACTAATACTCATAATCTCCCTAAGCATTGGACAATCAAATTCCATGGGGTTTTTATTTAGTGGTTCAAAATGGGAGATAACAAATGCAAAATGGTCCTATGAGGGGTACTTCATTGATTCCATAACATTAAATATCACAACTTCATCTCCAAATTCCATGGAAAGTGTACCCTTATTGACATTTATGATAGTTTTTGTAGTTTTGAGAAAGGACCTACCTAAGATAATGGGAGCATGAGAACTTACCTGATCATCCTCCATTTTAATCACGTAGAAATCTGCTGGAAAGATCATGTCTCTTACCCGGACAAGTACATCCTCAAGAACTCTCGTTGGATATGTTGTAGCTCTATTTTCCAACTATACCACTACTATCGTCAGTTTCAACTCACCAAATTGTAAAGAATAGAATACAAAGTGAGGCATCACATTTATGGATTCTCCTAAATCACATAAAGCATCAAGAAAGTGTAACTCCCCTATGGTGCATGGGATGGTGAATGTCCCAGGATCCTTGCACTTTATTGGCATCTCTAGAGTTGGTGTAATGAGTGCTGACACATTCCTTCCAAGATTGATCATCTCATTTCAATTAATCCCTCTTCTATTAATACAAAGTTATTTTAGGAATTTTTCATACCTTGGGATTTACTTAATGGACTCAATAAGGGGGATGTTTATCCCCACATGCTTGAATGTATCCAAGAATTCTTTTTTCATCACCTCTCCAGCCATATTTTTGGTTTGTACAACTCTATTTGGAAATGGAATGGGGTTTAGGAGGAACATAATCAATCCTTTTTTTACCTTTATCTTTCTCTTTGGGTTTCTCATCAACTAGTTTTGAATGGGTCTTCTCCAGAGTTGAGGTGAATCCCGGTAGAACGATCAGTGCAGATGTATCAGTTGTTTTCTTCCCACTTCTCAATGTGATGGCACTAACATTTCCCTTGGGATTTGGAGTAGGTTAAGAAGGAATATTTCTGGATTTCTTACTTACCAGTTCATGGAGGGCAGGGGCAATCTGGCTCATTTGTGTCTTCAACTCCCTCAGCTCCAAACCTTGACTCTTCAGCTCATTTTGTTGATTAAGAACAATTTGTTTCAAAAGTTCATCAGTATTAGAATCTAACTTTGATTGATAAACCCCTTTTTGTTGGCTTGATGATTCTTGAGCTTCAAATCGTCTTTGGGGTTGTTGGAAACCCTATTGGTAAGGCGGAGGTTGCTAGAAGTTTTGTTAAAAAGGGGGCCTTTGTTGTTGTCCAGAGTCATACCTCATATCCAATTGATCCTTCCACCCTTGGTTGTATGTTGGTGCAAAGGAATCATACATCTTTTTGGGATATTTTTGTTGTTGTTGCTGATATGGTCTCCCTAGGAATATTGATGCGCAATCCTCCATCTCTTGTAGTTGCAGGCAACAGTCAGTTGGGTGACTTGTCTTTGTGAAAATGTCATAAGGCCTTGAAGGAGTGGGTTGGGATGTCTTTTGAGCCAAAGAAATCTGCCTCACTATAGTTTTCAATTATTCCAACTTGGTATCAATCAAATGACTTTTAAGAGAAGAAGGACTTACCTGATGTACTCCTCGAACATGTGGTGTACCTCGATTGCCAAATTGTTGAGAGTTTTGTGCCATCTTATCGATCAACACATGTATAGCTACTGGTATCTTTTCTAGCAATTCTCCTCCATCCGCGACATCCACCATGCTTCTCTCCATAGGTGTGAGTCCTTTGTAGAAGTACTAGATGAGGAGTTGCTTACTGATTTGATGATGTGGGCAGCTTGCGCACAACTTCTTGAATCGCTCCTAGTACTCATACATTGACTCCCCTTGTGCTTGCTTGATCCCCGAGATATCCTTACGAATGGAAGTAGTCCTTGATGCTATAAAAAATCTCTGCAAGAAAATATGTTTCAAATCGTTCCAACAAGTTATATCTTCAGGTTTTAAATAATACATCCAATCTTTCACAGCTCCATCAAGTGAGAATGGGAATGCTCTTAGTTTGATTTGGTCTTCAGATACATTTCTTGGTTTTATGGTTGATCAAACCACATTAAATTCTTTAATGTGTTTATTGGGATCATCACCAGAGAGGCCATAAAATTTTGGAAGCGAGTGAATTAACCCAGATTTCAGTTCAAAGTCTGATTCGAGATTTGGGTATGCCATGCAATTTGGTTGATAATTAATATCAGGTGCAACTAATTATTGAATGGTTCTATTAAGTTCATTGTTATTGTCTTCATCCATTGGTTCTTGTTTTAATTTGGGCTTATAAGTGTTTCCAATTTCAATGTTCTTAGAGTGGAGGAATTCTCCAACTGGTTGAATGTTGAAACTTCCCGTAGAATGAGAATGTATGATTCGAGATCGAAGGCTACATTCAATCTCAGGGTCAAGACCTAAAAGATCCTTGGGATTAGTTCATGTCATAAATAAAATAAAAATTAAAAGAAGAAAAGTGGACCATAGTAAAATAAAAATTAGAAGTTTGAGTTGATTGTCTAAAAAGAAGTAGAAGAAAATAAAAGAAGAAGAAAAAATTCAGATTGGGTAAAGAAGGAAGAAAAAAAAGAGGAAGAGAATAAAATGTAAAATAAAATAAATACCTCTAATTAGTTAAAATAATTACTTGCCTCTATGGCAATGGTTCCAATTTGAAGAGCGTTTTCGTGGGCACCCTCAAATGATTGGTGATTTTTTTGGGTACTTAGGTGCAGTAGAGTGGCTGACCAAGGTCGTCTCTCAAAGGAAGAAGTAAATTTGACAACTTATTAAAGGTATTTTAAAAATAACATAAAAGGGGATAATAAAACTACTTGAAAGGATGTGTGGGGGTTTTACCATTCATAAAACTAGAAGAATTTTTCTAGAAGAATATTGTATAATATTTTATTATTATTTTTTCAAATGAAGTTCGATTAAAAAGACACAACAAGAAGATGTTTTTTTAGACAATATTTAAAAGACATAATCGATATAACTATACCTCTTCATTTACTTATTAATAATTATCATTTAAATTAATATCCACTTAATTATTATCCCCTAATATTTTAACCCCCGAACCCTACAAGAATTAACTTTACCACAAATATGCAGAGAATTAAACCCTAGGCTATCTTCGGAACATGCAATCATAGCACCCTGCTTTGATTAATGTTCTAAGGATAGCTTATAGTCAGTGGTAAATTAAGGCACATGTCCATTCTGGAAAATGAGGATGAATTGATATTAGAGATTATATTTAAACTCTACAAATTTATCCTGTGTGGTCTTGTTTTACTGGTTAATTTTGTGCTCTCACAATTTACACAATACTCGACCTCGCGTGTTTTTGTGTTAATTATTCAATTGCTTGATTAGTTTCTTATAATTTAAAAACTCAATTCATGGATCATATTAAGTTAATTACAGTATCTCAATGATTCAAAATAATTAAATAAAAAGGGTATAAGATAGATCGATCACTAAGAGAACTACTCTTCCATGGGCGGTGTGGTCATCGTGGAGACGTTTTGCATGAGCAAAGGATTGAAAGGGTAGAACTCAATATCGTCTCCACTCTTGATTCCAACCCAAATAGGATGATTAAAGAATAAGATAATTGAACAAAACATAAGAAAATAGAAGACATAAAAGAAGAACAAAGAAGTTTATTACACAAATGAAAACATTACAACATGAAGAAGAGAAGAAGGCTTCGATGAAAGGATCATTGCTTCAAGAGCTACCCCTCTTACAATGGTTGGAGAATTTGTGTGAAACCAATTCTATTCTACCTTAAATCTCCTAATGCACGTACCAACCCTTAAAAATGAGAAAAATACATATTTATAGAGTGGAGCGGAGGCTAGGTTAAAAGTAGTTTCAAGTGTGAATGAGAAGATTCTTCCAAATATTTTAATCCCACTTGCACTGCCTTTTTGACCACCAAAACGCGTGAATTAGTTGTCCTTACAGAAGGATAATATCTGATAAATTGGGTTTTCGATACCCTCTCAAAATTTGGGCTCAATCCATGCACAGATGTAGAATATATGGCCCAAACACTAAAATGATGTCCAATCTATCTTGTTTAGCCCACCATTGACTTAATGAACCATTTAATCCATCCAAATGCACTCTTTAGCTCTAGTGTCCTGAATAAAAATTGTAGAAAATTAAGTGAGAAACACTTTTACAAAATTTTAAGTTCAAATAAGTCATATTAAAATATTTATGTGTGAAATACTACAGTGAATTTTAAAAGGGTAAAACTTGAATTTTCATCAAATTTTCAAATGAATGATCTAATCCCAAATATTTCATAAATGAACATATTTAGCATAATGTGAGAAAATTATGCCACTTATTATCAATAAAATATTCAACAAAATAGCGTTTTATCAGCGTGACATGTGTCTGGTAAGGTTGGAAAATGGATGCGTTTCATGTGTAAGGGTCACTCTGTGTAAGGGTTGCTCTTACGTATGGGAACCCTCATTTGTAGCAGTCTCAGTGTTTGTGAAAATTTGAGGAAGGGAGAGGTTATTTCGTGATGATGATAGGTCACGTTGTGGCCATATGTAAGAGTTCCTCATACATAAGAGTCCCGGACTTTGTGAAAATGCATCACAATGTAATGGAGACTCTTATGTGTTGACTTTTACAATATGAAAATCCTTTCGTATGAAGGTCACACCGTGACAGAGGGCATCATGTTGTGGGGGATTACTTTTATGTTTTAATTGAAATTTATTACTTATTGGAAAACCCTTACATGTCCCACTTGAAAAATACTTACGTATTGCCTTTGAGAAATTTCACGAGGTAGGTTTGTCATGTCATGACCATGGGCATTCACCGTGATTGTGGTGTCACAGGTAATGCCGTGTCATGAGGCTAGGATGGGAAGGTGATTCGCACCTTGATGAAGGAAGGCCACGTTGTGGTGGCTAGGGGTACAAGATCCTTGGTTCTACTTGGGAGAGGTGTGTCATGTCATGACCTGCTTGGTCACACCATGACTCAGGACCAAGACAATTTTTATAAAAAAAATTAATAAATGGTTTTAATATTAAAGGATAATAAGTTAGGGTTCCTTGTTTATTCCAATGGCGCACCTCTTCCCCTCCGCCCCTCTCGATCTTCTCTTCTGAGGAGGGTTCTCCCCTGTTTCTTATTTCATTCTAGTATCGTCTAACCCGAGTGGTAGCTTAAGGTGATTTCATCATTCCTCTTCAATTCTTTCTCAATTTCTCTTGTTGTTACATGGTCTCTACACTGATTATGGATGTTTATGTCCTATTTTTGGGTTTTCCTAAGATTCATCGATTTCTTTTCTCTCAACTTGGATTAGATGATGATATTGAACGGGAGGTTTTCTGCAAGTATAAGGTAGGTTCTCCATGCATATATTTTAAAACTTAAAGCCATGGATGCTTTCATTTCCATGCCATGTCTTCCAATGTTTTAAAGACTATACCAAGTACATCTATATTTTTTCTACCAAAAGAATGTGGTTTCTCTCCCAACTTGTCTTTGATAAAAAGGGCTTTCCATATTTCAAATATGCAAAATTTGTTTTCATAAAACTATACACATTAGGTGTTTGTGGAAATGCCTCAGAGACTCTTTTCAAAGGATTAGTTTTAAACTTAGGGGTGTTTGGCCTTCAAAATGTGGTGTTTAAGAATCTTTGATGATTTGAGATATTTGGATAATCGGTTTGGTTTTGGAAAGATTATTCAAAACCCATATTCTCTGAAGGATGTTCATAACGCCCGATTAACACTTTAGGAAAAAGGGATTTCTTGTTGAAAGCATTCCCTCAAAGTGAGTCCCTCCATGTTATTTATATAAAGGACAAAGTGATGTTGATATTGTGTAAAGTGGATGGAAATTGACCCGGTTGGGGGACATGTTTATTATATTATTATTCTCGAGGGAAAAGGGGTTGCTTCTATGAAGGGTGCTCAAAGGTGAGGATGTGCTATAATTTTTCTCATTCTATGTTTCTATATATCACTTATTGATTGCTCACCTCCATTTTGTGTCATGGGAAACCACAACTGGATAAGTGGGAAATCTAAGTATGAGCACTAGGGTATGATTCTACTCTTGCTAGTGGCCCCAGGTTGAGACTATGTTCCACTTAGGGGATTTGCCTCTCGATCAAGCCGGATAAGGTAAAACTGAGCATTGGCGGTTGAATCACATCAGGCGCCAATTAGATAGATTCTGTTTTTGTGTTGTCCTAGATTGTCTCTAGGGCTCCTAGGTGTTCCCATGATGGTTGAGTTTCTACTACTTTGATGATAGTTGACCTATATTTATTACATGTTATTCTCTTATTGGTATCTTTGTGATTGTTGTGTTACCGTTATTTCTGTTGGGGTTTTCCTTTTTTAAAGTATGAAATGGTTTCCCAACTTAATACAAGTACTTTTCAAGTGAGATTTGAAAATGTTTACTTCAAATGGTCTCTTTTCATGAAACTTTTTCTTTAGATTAGCTATGTTAAATGTGTAGATTGTATAGCTTGGGTAAAAGGGGATTTAAGTGACGATCTCATGCAACTTCTTTTAAATTAAATTTAAAGTGTTTACTTTCATAGTTGTACTTTCAAATGAACATGAAATGAATTTATTTTTAAAGGTTATGCATGGGGTGTGGGGAGGAAGCCTACTAGGCATTATTTGCTCGCCCATCACATTACAGGTTCAGTACAGGTTCCACATTGGATACAATGGATGGTTCTTAGCATTTTTAGCTCGGGGTATTGACATTGGATACAATGGATGGTTCTTAGCATTTTTAGCTCGGGGTATTGAAAGTGTCCACTGAAGATGTTCGCCTGGAACATGGTGATGGATTTTGTGGGGATGGTTACGATGTTTATCTTCTTTTTGGTATTTTATCTATCTCAAATGTCATGCCACTTATCCTGATCCCTTTTGATGATGTTGGTTTTTGAATTAAAATTTGTTTTTGGTTATGTTCAATGGATTTATTACTAGTTAGTGAGTTGTAATTATTTTATTATGCCACGCTTCATTACAATGTGTTTATTATTAGCATGTCACTCCAACTTACGAAGTGGTCATATCAAACTTTCAAGAGGAAGTCGCCTTTTCTAATTATTTTTATCAAGTGAAATTGTTCTCAAACGTCATTTCGATTCCCAGACAAAAGTTATCAACCCGTGATAATCAAAAATGCGCTTAGAGTCATGCTTCAATTATCTTAAGGAGGCTATAATGTCATTTCCCCACAATTGAGATTACTAATCCACTTTCAAAGCATCAAATGTTACATTATATACAAAAACATGACCAATAATAGTTACCAACTGGTTCACGCATCTCCTTGAGCTTAGAAAATTTATATATTTTTCTCCCCAAACTTGAATTTGTAGATTTGACCCTTTCTTTTATGATGATTCTTATCCTTGAAATTGAGTGCTTGCATTCAATGATTGCAAAACAACTAGACTTCCCTGATGCAACATATATAATTGAAACATCACAGTATAAATGACTTTATAACCAAACCAACAGTTTTGTTGCCAGACTATCAATAATCAACACACTGAAAACATATGAGAAAAAAGAAAGCCTGCAAATTTTGATCCAAACTCTTCCATGCAAACAATCATTCAAGTTTCACATGATAATAACAAAAAAAAAAAAAAGGATTGGCGTCAAATGTGTACCATTTTTTGTTCCCATAAATGGGCCGGTCGGTCATGGAGGAACGTGGGCATGGGGCTGATTTTGGGCCAAGACTTCCTGGGCCTGGGCCCGAGCACTCCGGTGTTGGAGGCGCCGGTGCAGCGTCTCTGACATTTGGCTGAAGAACTCCGGGTCCCACCGGTTGATCCACAATGGATCCTCCGCGTAGCACACATATAGTGACGTCACCGCGCTCTCGACCACCACCATCGCCAGCCCCACCTGAACCAAATAAACTCAAAAACAAAAACATGAAACCCGTGAACAATCTACCAATCATCCGATCTACAAAGCATTTATGACCTGCAAGGGTCTGTTTGACACCACTCACTGAAAACTGCTTATAGCATCATTTCATCATTGTAAAAAAAATGAAATATTAAATATTAAAATTGAAAATAGATAAAACTTACCAAAACCATACCAATCAACATGGCAGTGGAGCCGACCATGATGACCCGGTCACTGGTCTTCCTCCATGCCCAAGCCCCCGAGCAGGTCCCGGCAATCAGCCCACCTAAAACAGTTCCCATCAGCAAAACAGCACCTGAACAATCATGTGCAATAAGAGCTTCCACACCAGTTGACTGAAATAATTCCCATGCATCTCTCGCAGACCGATTGAACCCCTTCCCGTTTACTGCTATCTGATAGACACCATAATCATGCACTGTTGTCTCAAAAATGGAGGCCCTGCCTGAATTTAAGATTTCTTGGATTGAAACATACAAGCAAATAACCAATCAATCAATCAAAGGTTGCAGCACTGCCACTTAAATGTCACTGCCACATTAAGGTTGACTTTGATTTTGGAATACACTTGGTTTTCATTTTCAAAAAAAAATGTATTAGAAAACTTATTGGATTATGTAAATGGACACCAAATTTCAGAAAGAGAACAAAAATGAGAGATTTTTCGAATAACAAAAGAAAAAATGTTTTCATGTTCCCAAAAAATTAAAATGACTGGATAAGTAAAATCACTTAGGTTGCGTTTGGATTTTGAAAACATTTAATGTTTTCATTTTCCAAAAATGTATTGGATTGCGTAAATGGAAAACATTATCTGGTTTTAATTTTCAAATGGATATTTGAGTATGTGTTGGAAAACGTTTTGAAAAGTGAAACTGGAACATTAAAGCATCTAAGTGTTTTCATTTCTTGAAAATATGAAAACATGAAAACAAGTTTTTTTCGCTAATAACCAACTATTTTCATTTTCATTTTTCAATATATATTTTTCATTCACAGAATCCGATATATTTTCTAATACATTTTTAGAAAATTAAAACTAAAAACGTTCTCCAAAACCAAACATAACCTTTTTTTCAAGTTTGAAAATGAAAATGTAAGAAGTAAATCACATAATTTCTTTTTTCCTCCTACCATTCAAAATACTAACACATTTTCTAATGTGTTTTGGAAAAATGAAAGCAGGACACTTTCTTCAAAACCAAACACAAACCTCTTAAAAACATTTTCCAACATATTTTCTAATACATTTAAAAAAAAACGAAAACAGAAAATGTTTTCTAAAACCAAACACAACCTTAAATTCAAAATCAACCATTGTCCAACCTAAAGATTGTGTTGGCCAGTGACATTCGGAAAGCTCTGCAAGTTCTTAAAGCAAACATCATGTCAGCCATACATTAACACCCCAGAAAGTAGTGTGCAACAGGAAAACAAATGTGCAATAGTAGACCACAAAACAAAGCAACTAGAACCGAGGTAGAATTAGTACCATTCAAATATGACAATGGTAGGGAAAACAGTGTGAGATTTCCTACTAACCAGCATTCAGCCAAATAAACCCAAATAACAAAGAACCAAAAATGTTCCAAACAAAAATGTCATGATGGCCGAATCCCACGATCATCAACTTGTTGATAAGAGTTTAATTATTTGCTCACCAAATATGTGGTTAATGATTATGTGATAAAAATGTATAAGTGGATATTTATATCTATGCTTTTCCCTTGTTGGGTACGTTGAAAGAAGTGAAAGTGGAAATGGAAAATGAATTGGCGTTGGACCAAGTTAGGTTGGGTCTGAGCCCAGTGTCATGTAATTGAAGTCCCAAATCGGATTTCACCTACGATGTATTTTTTGATCTATCTATAAATAAAGTGCCCTGCCTCTTATCAAGGTACAGGATTTCATCCTACATCATAGTCCAGTAAATTTTAAGCCCATCCTTACTCAAGTCACCTCATCCCGCTGCAACCCATCCAGACATAGCATTCCCTCCCTCTGCCACTAACCACCCAGGCATGGCTTTTTCCGCAGCCCACACAGCCGGCACCTCAGGCCACCGCGGACCACCTAGGTGCGTCGTCCGCCGCAGACCACCCAGCTGCTGCTGCACCTCCGACGGCCGCAATCCACTTAGGTGCAGCCAATCCCAACAATGTGTCCTTCCATCACGCGTGCCTCCTAGCAGTCAAGTGCAGCTCCTCCAACAAGGTCATCCCTCCCAACACACGCGCCTCCACGCCTATTTCTAGACAGATCTGATCTTCCACGCGTGCCTCCTGCCTGTCTCCAGCTTCTAGATGTGGTTTCCTCTGTCCATCGATCTGCAGGGCTTCTTCCATGCATGACAGTACCAGGCAGTGCGACCAAAATCCTGTGCACTCCCTACACTCCTGTGCCCAGCTTGTGCCCGGCTCCAGTCCAGACAAGATTTTTTGCTGCTCACACAGAACATCCAGCCCGATGTCATCTAATCCAGATCAGGATGTCCATATCTAACTCTTGCGCATGCATCCAGTCCAATCAGTTTTCTGTCTCATGCACAGTCACCGCCTTGTCAAATCTAGCGATTCAATGCTAATAATTTCGGCGTAATGTCATGTGCTCTTCCTGCACACCTCGCTGCTGCCCGACTATTCCTGCTGAGGCCCGACTTTTGATCCCGATCCAGCTATTGCTGCCAGTGTCCACTCTCTTTCCAGTTCTTCCTGCAGGTTTAACAGTGATACTTTATGTGTTCCTGGCATCCCTTCTCCTCACAACGGATCCATCAACAACTGCTCTCTCCGTTCTTCCACAGTTGATCAACACCTCCAAAACATCTCATGGACAAGCGTCTTGATGCCGCCGATTTTTCTGTTTGGCGAAAGACGGTGCTTATGTAGCTCACCTGGAATGGATCTTGATTTTCATCTTGCCAACCCTCCGCCACTCGCATCTGACCCAAAATACAAGGTACGAAATCTTGTCGATAGCAAAATTTTGTTGTTTATTCTATAGAATGGTCAATCGAGGATGTCACTCGGACTATGAAGAGCATCAAGGAACTCTGGGCTCCTTGATTTTCATACTCAGGGACCAACAATCTAGCTCATGTGTTTGATGTTCTTCAGCAACTTTATCATTTGTCATCAACATCGTCATTTTCCAACATATCTTACTAAATAGAAGGCGCTACATGATGAGCTTCTTGAGTTATGGCCGTAGACATGAGAGGCCGCTTTGACTCAGCGGGATCAGTTGTGTCTCTTTAGCCTTCTATATGGACATGATCCAAAGTATGCCGCCACAGTGACTGAGATGTTGGTCAATCCATCCACCCTTGAGATTCCACTAGTCTTATCATTGACTCGATAAGGCTCATCAACACATCGTCTGCTGATACTACAGATCATACTACACTTGTGGGGCATGATGGAGATCGTTCCTCTATAACTCATGGTCGTGGATGTGGTGGTGATTCCAAACGCCCCTTTTGTAAGCATAGCAACAAGTCGGGACATCTAGTTTATCACTCTTGAGCACTCCACGGATGTCTATCTTAGCCGCCTCGGCAAGTTCAGACTGTTTTGATTTGACATATCAACTCCACCATCAGACCTCCGTCAAACGAGAGCTTTCAGCAGATGAATTGGACCTTATATACTCTCATTTGATCGCCTTGCTTCTCACTATCTGGCCAGCTAAATGTTGGATTCAAGTGCTTCAAATCATCTCATTGGTGACCCAAGTGTGCTTACTGCCTATCGTCATTGCACCGGGATTGCTTCAATCACAATTGTTGATGGACCATTCCTATTGTAGAGGTTTGGCACTATGCTCGTTGAACCCTCGAACGTCGTTATCGGTGGCTCATGTTCCTCGTAGTCCTTTCAATCTCTTGTCTAGTAAAATTACACCGGAATTTAATTGTATTGCGGTTTTCTTATCCACTAATATTGTCGTTCAGGAGTGCATGACAAATTGAGAACTTCATACCAGGTTCTCCAATGCTATTAAAATGTCTACGGTCAGATAATGTTTGTGTATATTTGTCTTCTTCCTTCCGGTCATTCCTTACGGCCCATGGTGTCATTCATCAAATGCTTCATATGATCTCACCAGTAATGCAAGTGTGCTTACTACCTATCGTCATTACACCGGATTGGCACTTTGTTCGTTGAACCCTCAAACGCTGTCATCAGCGGCTCATGTTCCTCGTAGTCCCTCCAATCTCTTGTCTATTAGTAAACTTACACAGGAATTTAATTGTATTGCGGTTTTCTTATCCACAAATGTTATTTCTCCAACACTATTAAAATGTATGTGATCAGATAATGGGCGTGTATATTTATCTTCATTCCGGTCATTCCTTACAACCCATGGTGTCATCCATCAAACACCATCCCTAATATACCTCAACAGAACGGTGTGGTTAAGCGAAAACATCATCGTATCTTGGAAACTGCTCGAGCACTACGATTTCACATGTACATGGTGTCGTTCATTAAACGTCCTACCCTAACAACCTCAAAAAAACAATGTGGTTGAGCAAAAATATCATCATGTCCTAGAAATTGCTCGAGCCCTATGATTTCACATGTTGGTACTAAATCATTATTGGAGCGATGCTATTCTTTACTGCGACCTATCTGATTAATCATCTTCGATCATCTATCTTTCAGGGGGGGAGTCCCTTTTCGCATCCTCTGCCTCTTCATGTCTTTGGATGTTTTTATTATGTTCATGACACTCAACCTAATCTCTCAAGATTTGCCCCCCAAGCCCTACATTGCATATTTTCAAGGTACTCTCACACCCAACGAGGATACCACTATTTCTCTCCTGACTTGCGGCATTATGTCGTCACTACTAACGTCTTCGCTGAGACTTCTCGAGCCCTATGATTTCACGTGTAGTTACTAAATCATTATTGGAGTGATGTTATTCTTTACTGCAATCTATCTGATCAATCATCTTCGATCCTCTATCCTTCAGGAGGGAGTCCTTTTAAAGTATTGTTTCTATCCTATCCTTCGCATCCTCTGCCTCTTCATGTCTTTGGATGTTTTTATTATGTCCGTGACACTCGACCTAATCTCTCAAAATTTGTCCCCCAAGCCCTACGTTGCATATTTTCAGGGTACTCTCACCCCCAATGATGATACCATTGTTTCTCTCCTGACTTGCGGCATTATGTCGTCTATACTAACGTCTCTGCTGAGACTTCTCCATCCTCCACCCCACTGACCTCTTCCATCTTGAATAGGGACCATGATTGTTATGTGAATTTTGATAGTGAGAGTGAGAAACAGTTGATTCCACTATATTATTTAGCACGGGAAAGAAATACAGTAGGGTGAAGAGAGGGAGTAGAGGAAGGAGAAGGAAAGGGAGTGAGGAACCAAGAGGACCGCTTCTTCGGGTTCCCAGCAAGACGCCCCGATGTACCAGCCCCTACAGCAGCCTGCTGTAAAAAAATCCCAAAATGTATCGTGGTCCCCTCCCAACACCCAAGAGCCCTCTTTAATATACCCCCTGCCCAACAATAGCCCCTACCAGCTACAACTGGCAAACACAACTAACAAATAAAAGGGAAAATACAAATATACCCATAGAAGTAATACTCTCATGCCCACTCTCGGACACCCCCACACCTGGACACCCACACCTGGACAGCCACAATCCTAATAATGATGACTGTCTTCCTCTTAACATCCACCCACCCTTGCCATCTATTTTCAGATGAGATGGTCGCCGCTTTAGTTATGTTTATTCTTGTCGTTCATCGAATATGTCCTCCACGTCAACCAAGGATGTCATTTCCCCGACTAAGTCCGTCGCTCCTGCGACATCCATGGATGGCTTAACTATTACTTCGAAGGAAGGTATGTGTTCCTGAAAGTCTCATCCTATGTATATGCATGCTAAAAAAGGCATATCTGCATTAAAAAAACACCTTGATCTCGACTTCAGAGAAGATTTTAGTTCCTCGCATAGTTGACGAGGCTAAATCTCATACCGATTGGGTCCTAGCAATGTAGGATGAATTGCAAACTTTAGACCATAATCACACATGGAATCTTATACCTCTTTTGACATGCAAACGAGTCGTTGGATGCAAATGGATTTATATAGTGCATCTGAATGCTGGTGGTGTTTTTCATCGCCTTAAAGCTCGCCTTGTTGACAAAAATTATGTTCAGACATATGGAGTTGATTCTTTCAACACTTTCTCACATGTTGCATAGATGGCCTCCCTTCACTTATCTATCTCACTTACGGTTTGTAAGATCCCGATCCTTGACAAGGTACGTTCTTGTTTTAATTTTGGTTAAACTCCCTTTTTAATGGAATGGAATGCTTTCCAGAAGTAGGGAAGGTATCGGGAATGTCTCGAGGTTCGGGACATGAAATGGGGGAAAGAGTGATCATACAATGCATGGCGCACGATTGACACACAGTTAATACTAATCGTGCCCCCAGGAAACCGTGCAACCCATTTTTGCCCTCCCGACCCTTAAACGATTTCACCCAATTTCTCCCTCATTTTCTTCCCCAGCAGCAAGGGTTACAAACCAAAATCTCTCCCCTCTTACAAGGATTAAACTCCTTTGATTCTTCGGCGTTCAGAGTGTCGTTTAGTGCGGATCGAAACTCCCGGTAAGTCCGACTTTGTTTCCTTCTATTTTCTGAAAGAATCGTTGTGGGTTATTTTCTCTTCTTCTAAAGCTTAAGAAACCTATTTCCAAAAGATTCTTTGTTTGTGATTTCGGTCGTTCTAGCTTGAATCAAGGGCCGAGATTAAGCGTGTGTTCCTCAACGACCCTAAGGTAGGTGGTCTACAAGTTATTTCTCATAGTCTTGATGTTGCCCTTGAGTATGTTGTTGCGCCATTGCGTTGTTGTGCTGCGCAATCATGTTTTTGATGCAGCAAAGTAGATTGAACCTTAATTTGATATGTGAGACCCTTCACAAACCCTGTCGGGTATGTTGATGATCATGAGACCAAGCCTATGGTCACCCATGGGCTGTGCCGCTCCTTAGATTCGGTGAAACAAGTTGTTATATGATGAATGAAAGGGTTTATGAGATTAAACCAATTGTAAATGTGTTTAGCATGTTAACATGGTATAAAGGGTTGTTTGGCTTGAATTGGAAAGTTAAATGGGCTATGGGATGATTGAGGGTAAATGTGATAAATGGTTAAAGGGCATGTCCATGTTGTTAAATGGTTGAAAGAATGTTCAATGGTTCTGTTTATCAATAAATGGTGAAATGGGCTAGCTATGAAATTGTGCTGAATGTATTGAAAGTTGTAGAAGAGGTAATCTCCTTACCTCAAGGTGAGGCGGAGGCCTTCTTTTATAGATTGAGAATACGGAATACATAAAGGGGTATTCCGATGTGGGACTCGGAAATACCCAGAATAATAAAAAACAGGTTCCAACACTCCCCTCAAGCTGGACAGGCCCAGCTTGGAATACGAGTCCCACAAAAGAAAGATAACATCAAGAAAAGACCAGACACACTCCCCCTCAAGCTGGGTCGCAGATGCTGTGGATGCCCAGCTTGGAACTGAGCGAGGAGAGGCGAGCTCCTGGGAGGCCTTTGGTGAAGATGTCAGCAAGCTGGTCTGCCGTCAGGATGTGGCTAAGACGGACATGATCGTGCTCCAGGTGGTGGCGAAGAAAGTGGCAGTCCACCTCAATATGCTTCATACGTTCATAGAAAACGGGATTCGAAGCAATCTTGGTGGCTGCCTGATTGTCACACCAGATGTGAGCAGATGTGTGTGGAGGAAAGCCAAACTCCTGGAGGAGATGTCGAAGCCAAATGATCTCTGTAGTGACTGTGGCCATGGCTCGATACTCGGACTCCGCACTGAAGCGGGAGACGACCGTCTGTTTCTTGCTGCGCCAGGAGATGAGGTTGCCTGCCAAGAATACGGCAAACCCCGAAGTTGATCTCCGAGTAGCAAGGCAACCAGCATTATCTGCATCACAGAAGGCCTCAATATTAAGATGAGCATGATGAGAGTAGCGAAGACCACGGGCAGGATCTCGCTTGATGTATTTGGCGATGCGGAGGACAACATCCCACTGAGAGGTGGTTGGATGCTCCATAAATTGGCTCACTTTGTCGACAACACATGCAATGTCGGGACGAGTCATGGTAAGATAATTGAGTTTGTCCACTAGTCTTCGATAGCGCTCTGGATGTGAATACGGTTCGCGCCGGCAGGAGATGCAAGGGCGGGGGGAGTCCGCCGGAGCAGCGCGAACTGAGGGCCGCCGGGCCGGGGAAGGGAGGCGTCGAGGAAGGGAGCCGCTGGGGAAGAGGGTGGCCACCTAGGGCAGACCCGAGAGAAGGAGAAAAAAAAAGAGGGAGGGCTCGGGATTATTTTCCCTCTGATACCATGTAGAAGAGGTAATCTCCTTACCTCAAGATGAGGCGGAGGCCTTCTTTTATAGATTGAGAATACGGAATACATAAAGGGGTATTCCGATGTGGGACTCGGAAATACCCAGAATAATAAAAAACAGGTTCCAACAAAAGTAATGAGCCATGGAAATGTTGATAAATGAAAAGGTGCACCTTTGTTATCATTGTTTGATAAAAAGGTCACTGATGATGAACCTTGAAAATCATGATGGGTGGTATGGTAGGGATTGGACCGATGCTCCCCATACTTGGGTCAGGCCAAACGGATGCTCTAGGCCCCACCGATGTACCATATGGTTTGGATGTTGGACCGATGCTCCAAGCTCCACTCGTTTGGGATGCTGGACTGATGCTCCAACCACCACTGGTTTGGATGTGATGGGTACGTAGACTGATGCTCCAAGGTACAATGATTTAATTAAAGTGATAAATGAACTCCCTTGTGATGTAAAATGTTAAACCCCTTATAGTATGGTTCAAACTTCAGCGTGAGTCAAAGCAGGTTTGGCGTGATGATGCCATTATGGGAATCGAGAGCCCATAGGGCTAACAATGGTACGCACGACAGGAAATCAAGGAAAAAGGGGGAGTAATGTTAGGAGTGGGGGGTGTTGGGCTATCTACTAAAACAGCATCCATTTTTTTCATAATACAAAAGTTTTTAATATAACATAAATTCTTCTCATGAAAAATCTTTACAACATTCAGCCTGTCTTTTTTTCTTTTATCTATCCTGAGAACCCTGTGAAAAACATTTTAAAACTTGAGATAAGCATAAAAAACTCATTAAATAACATAAAAAGAAAGAGAAACCATTAGTCCATGAATTCTTATAAACATATGAAATCATTTTCACAAAGGCATACTACTCACCCATAAAGTATCATATAGTTACTTTGTGAAAACATGAGATTCCCATAAAACATAGAAAACATAAATAAAACCATATAGGCAACTTGGGGCATTACTTACTTAAGATTGTAACCCTGACAACTACCATATGATTTGTAACTCTCGCGACTACCTTACAATTTAACTCTCACGACTACCATATGGTGTAACCATCGCAATTACACTTGGAGTAACCATACAGTCGACCTCCAACATAAACATACTCAATGCATTGGAGGGAGATATTCTCACCCTTCATCATAAACAATGTCCAAGAACTATAACATAATCATAAAACAAGAATAATTGTATCATAAAAACATTCTTTTTGAATTTAGTAAAAATATAAATTTTAAAGAGGATTTTTAAAGAAAAGTCTTTTACCTCGGGTTCGTCTTACTTCAAACGTGTCCAAACCTCCTGTATAATGATTTAAAAAGTGTTATTAATATATTACAGAATCATATTCATATTTATAATTACTTATGCGGTCTTCTTATAACATCTTTTCGCCAATTTACTAATAATATTTTGTTATTTTCATTGTTTCGAGTGCATTTATTTCATGTTTTTTAATATGAGGATGAATCATTAGATAAAACATTAATGAAAATGATTTAATTTTTTTTGCGGTTTTTACGACCATCACGAACATATATCATTTTATTCAATATCATGTTTATATATTGGTTCAAGAACATTAAATAACTTATAATATGTATAATACAATCTGATTTAACCATAATAAAGCTTTTATGACCAGCCTTTGTTGGATTGGTGTAGCCCGATCCGGTTGGGCCGAATGCTTTTGGCCCGCACTGTAGCAATGCTGATTGACCGACATCGACAGACACTGTAGCAGTGCGGACTTCGGGGTCAACTGGACTGTAGCACTTTTGACTTCTCCAGCCGGCAGCCACTGTAGCGCTTTTGACAAAGCTGGTCGTCGTTCACTGTAGCGACGCAGACTTTCTTTTTCGAACAATGATCATCTTCTCCATTTTATAACCCTTTTTTTGGGCTAGGGTTACCACTGAAAATCCTCTGTAATTTTGTGCTCCCGAATAGTGAAATTATGCCTCTCCCGTGGACGTAGGGATTATTCCCGAACCACGTAAATCGCTGTGTCTTTATTGCTTTCTTTCTTTCGTTTTTTTCTCGTTTATGTCGTTGTGACTCCCGACGATTCCGCAACAACTGGTATCAGAGGGTGAGTTCGGAATTTTGTGCTCCCAAATAGTGAAATTCTGCCTCTCCCGTGGACGTAGGGATTATTCCCGAACCACTTAAATCGTTGTGTCCTTATTGCTTTCTTTCTTTTGTTTTTTTCTCGTTTATGTCGTTCTGACTCCCGACGATTCCGCAACAACTGGTATCAGAGGGTGAGTTCGGAATTCTCCAACGATGGCTCTGGATGAAGGCAAAGTGAAGATCGATCGCTTCGATGGAACTGATTTCAGTTTTTGGAGGAAGCAGATCGAGGATTATCTTTATCAGAAAAAGATGCACTTGCCACTTCTGGGTGTGAAGCCAGCGGACATGGAGAAGTCGGAGTGGGAGCTACTGAATCGACAGGTTCTGAGTGTTGTGCGCCTGACGTTGGCCAAAAACGTGGCGTTCAACATCAGAGAGGAGAAAACGACGGTGGACCTGATGAAAGCCCTCGCAAACATGTACGAGAAGCCTTCTGCGGCAAACAAGGTGCATTTGATACGACGATTGTTCAACCTGAAAATGGTTGAAGGGAGAACTGTTGCAGATCATATCAACGAATTCAATACCATCATAAGTCAGTTGTCATTGGTGGACATTGATCTTGGTGATGAGGTATGTGCGCTGGTTTTACCATCTTCGTTACCAGAGAGTTGGGAAGCAACTGTAACAGCTGTGAGCAGCACTTCAGGGAATACTAAGATGACTCTGAAAGATATACGGGACATAATCCTTAGTGAGGATATTCGAAGAAGAGAATCAGGCAGATTCTCTGGTTCTGCTTTGAACGTTGAAGGAAGAGGAAGGTACCCACAGCGGGACAATTGCAGAGGACGATTGAAGTCAAGAGGAAAGAGCAGAGACAAGGCAAAGGGGTCTGGTCCTACCTGCTGGACATGCGGGAAGAAAGGACATGTCAAGGAGTGCAGAGATAACCGGAAGGGACCTGAAACCAGTGGAGCAAACACAGAAGCTGAAAGAACTGATGATGTGCTGCTGTTGAGCGTGGACAGCCCAATGGAGTCTTGGATTTTAGACTCTGGGGCGTCTTTCCATTCTACATCGGAGAAGGGATTTCTGGAAAATTACGTTTCTGGAAATTTCGGCAAGGTACATCTTGCTGATGATGAGCCCTTGCAGATTGTGCGGAAAGATGATGCACGGATCAAGACCAATAGTGACAGTTTGCTGGTTCTGGAAAACGTGAGGCATATCCCTGGCTTGAGAAGAAACCTTATTTCTGTTGGACAACTTGATGATGCAGGATTGAGTACCACATTCACTGGTGGTGCATGAAAGATCACCCGAGAAGCTATGGTCATAGCTCGGGGAGCAAAGAATGGAACCCTATACAACATGACAGAAACTTGCATAGATATGGCTGCATCACTCAAAGCTGTAGGAGATTCACAACTGTGGCACAACAGGCTAGGCCACATGAGTGAGAAGGGGATGAAGGTGCTAGCAACAAAAGGGTTGCTACCGGAGCTGAAGTCAGTGGAAGTTGGTCTATGTGAAGATTGTATCTTCGAAAAGCAGAAGGTGTCTTTTGCAAAAGGAGGCAGAACACCAAAGGCTGGGAAGCTGGACCTGGTGCACACGGATGTTTGGGGACCTGCACCGGTACATTCCCTTGGAGGGTCACAATACTATGTGACATTCATTGAGGACTCAACAAGCAAGGTATGAGTTTACTTTCTGAAAAGTAAATTTGATGTGTTTAAAATGTTTCAGTAGTGGAAGGTCATGGTGGAGAATGAGTCAGGAGCTAAGCTAAAATGCTTGAGGTCTAACAACGGTGGAGAGTATGGCAGTCAAGAATTCATAGAATTCTGTTCTGATAATGGAATTCGGTGGGAAAAGACTATCCCAGGAACACCACAGCAGAATGGTGTGACAGAGAGGATGAATATGACGTTGAATGAATGTGCCAGAAGTATGAGGTTACACTCAGGGTTGCCCAAAACCTTCTGGGCTGATGCAGTGAACATGGCAGCGTATCTGATCAATAAGAGTTCATCTGTGCCAATGGGAGAACGTCTACCCGAGGAGCTTGGGTCTGGTAAGGAGGTAAAACTCTCACATTTAAGAGTCTTTGGAAGTTTGTCTTATGTACACATTGATGCTAACTCAAGGGACAAGCTTGATGCTAAGTCCAAGCCATGTTTCTTTATTGGCTATGGTGCTGATGAGTTTGGTTACCGCTTTTGGGATGATCACAAGAAGATGGTCATCAGGAGCCAGAACGTGGTATTCAATGAAGGTGTCATGTACACAGGTCGTCACGTAACTGAAGATGAAAATGGGAACATTGAATCAGAGTGCAAAGAACAAGTGGAGCTTGAAGGTGTGTCTGAGCATGAGAGATCCGAACCGGTGGAACCTACTACTCCAGTGGAGTTGAGGAGATCAACAAGGGTGAGAAGGCCTGTGCAGAGGTATTCACCATCCCTGCATTATCTATTATTGACTGACGGTGGAGAACCAGAATGCTTTGAAGAGGCAATGCAGCTGAAGGAGTCAGGCAAGTGGGAGCTGGCAATGAAGGAGGAGATTTCCTCATTGCATGACAACAACACTTGGGAGTTGACATCCCTGCCAGCAGGAAAGAAAGCAATGCAGAACAAGTGGGTCTATCGGGTGAAGGAAGAACATGATGACAAGAGGAGGTTCAAGGCAAGGCTTGTGGTGAAAGGCTTCCAACAGGAGGGAGTGGATTTCACGAAAATATTCTCACCAGTAGTGAAGCTTACCACCATCCGGGTGGTTCTCAACATTGTGGCGTCAGAGGATTTGCACCTTGAGCAGCTTGATGTCAAGACTGCTTTCCTTCATGGAGATTTGGAGGAAGATATCTACATGCAGCAGCCAGAGGGATATGTAGAGTCTGGAAAGAAAGACCTGGTGTGCAAACTCCAGAAGAGCTTATATGGACTGAAGCAGGCACCGAGGCAGTGGAACAAGAAGTTTGATTCATTTATGTCTAAAAATGAATATAAACTATGTGGCGTGGATCAGTGTTGCTACATCAAGTCCTTTGGTGATGAATACATTATATTGCTTCTGTATGTGGATGACATGCTCATTGCAGGATCTTGTATGCAGAGAATTAATGAGATGAAAGGGCAGTTGACTGAGGAGTTTGAAATGAAAGATCTTGGAGAAGCTGGCAAAATTCTGGGGATGAAGATCAAGAGAAACCGCAGAGCAGGAACGTTGATGTTGTCACAGGCTGATTACATTGGAAAGATTCCGAAAAGATTCAGTATGATGGAAGCAAATGCAGTCTCTATTCCCCTGGCGAGCCATTTCAAACTATCAAAGGAGTCAATCACCGAAGACGGCAGAAGAGGTGGAGTACATGGCAAAAGTTCCATACGCATCAGCCGTTGGAAGCCTGATGTATGCCATGGTCTGTACTCGACCTGACATCGCTCATGTAGTGGGAGTTGTGAGCAGGTATATGGCTAACCCTGGAAAACAACATTGGGAAGTTGTGAAGTGGATACTGAGGTACTTGAAAGGCAGCAAGGAGGTATCTCTGTGCTTTGGGAAAGGAAATTCATTGCAGGGGTATGTGGATGCTGACCTTGGAGGCGATATCGACAGCAGGAGTACCACGGGTTATGTTTTTATCTGTGGAGGAACTGCGATAAGTTGGATATCACAATTGCAGAAGGTGGTGGTTTTATCCACCACAGAGGCAGAATACATTGTTGTAACGGAAGCTGGGAAAGAGATGGTTTGGATGAAGAACTTCTTGGATGAATTGGGAAAAAAGCGAGAGAAGAATGTATTGCATTGTGACAGTCAAAGTGCTATACATCTTGCAAAGAACCCAGTGTTTCATGCCCAGACGAAGCACATTCAGTTGAAGTACCATTTCATCAGAGGTTTGATACAGGATGGGTTGCTGACTTTGCAGAAGATCCGTGGAACCAACAATCCGGCAGACATGTTGACAAAGCCTATGGTGATACAGAAGTTTAGGCACTGTTGTGCCTCTGTTGGTCTCCACTGATGAACGGAGGATGAGAGGCAGAATGATGGAGGACCCGATGGAAGTACAAGAGAAAAACAGTTTGTATTTCATGAATCTGTGAATGGAAAGCACACCACTGGTGAGTGAACAAGAGAAAGAACTCAGATTAAGTAAGTTGTGTTCATCAGTTGCATTGAAGCGTAGCAGTGCAGCGGATCAGGCTTCAAGTGGGAGATTGTTAGATTGGTGTAACCCGATCCGGTTGGGCCGAATGCTTGTTGTGGCCCGCAACTGTCGCGGGTCGAGCTGACTGTAGCACTGTAGCAATGTTGACCACTGTATCAATGTTGACCGACCGACACCGACAGACACTGTAGCAGTGCGGACTTCGGGGTCAACTGGACTGTAGCACTTTTGACTTCTCCAGCCGGCAGCCACTGTAGCGCTTTTGACAAAGCTGGTCGTCGTTCACTGTAGCGACGCAGACTTACTTTTTCGAACAGTGATCGTCTTCTCCATTTTATAGCCCTTTTTTTCGGGCTAGGGTTACCACTGAAAATCCTCTGTAATTTTGTGCTCCCGAATAGTGAAATTCTGCCTATCCCGTGGACGTAGGGATTATTCCCGAACCACGTAAATCGCTGTGTCCTTGTTGCTTTCTTTCTTTCGATTTTTTCTCGTTTCTGTCGTTGTGACTCCCGACGATTCCGCAACACATGTCGCGTTGCAGGGAGGTCACGGCCAAGGAGGCACGCTGCAAGGAGGTCTCGGCCAAGGAGGGGTGTGCGCTGCATGAGGGGGTTTGAACATGGAGATCTGTCACATGAGGAAGAGGAGACCCAGGGAGGGGGTCACGCGTGCAGTTGGGAGCCTTCAAGGGGGTGCGTCGCGCCTGGAGGGGGAGACCCCTTTAGGTATTCTCAAAAAAAAGAAACCTAATTAAAATAAAAACTAGTAGTAGTAATAATAATAATCATCATAATAATAATTTATAGTAATCATAATAATAATTATATTATTATTATTATTAAAACATTTATTTATTATTATTTTCCCAATTAATTGAAATTTAATTTATTTTCCATTTTAACTTTAATTTAATTAATTTAATCTCTTAAAAGATACACATCACAGTTTTCCGTCTCTCAGAGAAAAAAATATGTTCTGAATCCCGATTTTAATGACGACCCACCCAATAAATGAGAAAAATTAATTCCCTTCGCTTTTTCATTTAGTTCAAAATGCGGGATGTTACAACTTGCACGATATGCCTCCATCTTTGTCGTTACCCCTGAATGAAAGGTTGATCGTCTCTTTTTTGGGCTAAAACCTAGTCTATGAAAATCCCTGGTGATCTGTGACTTTGATAGCTATAAAGAAATTGTTCGATGTGACCTTAAAGTCGAAATGGAGATCGTAAAATCTCAAGGGTATCATGGGAATAAAAAGTAGAAAGTGGAGTTTAGTTTTGGTGTTCCGATGGAGAAATCTAACAGTTCTAAGAAATTTATACATCCTATTGTCAAAGGTGTGGAAATAAGCACCCCGGAAATTGCCTAATGGGGGAGAGGAAATACTTTAGGTGTGGGAAGGAAGAGCACCTAGCTAATGATTTCTGATAGGAAAAAACCCACCAATGTGATGGAGGAAAAGAATGATTTGGTCAACCCTCGGTGCATTATTCATTGCTTTAACTACAAGTAACTAGGGTACTTTTGAAAACCAATGCACTAATACAAGGGTTTTCAGAGACAACCAACAACCTCCAAGTAAGGGTGATCTTTTTACATCACAACCCTCGGTGCATTATTCATTGCTTTAACTACAAGTAACTAGGGTACTTTTGAAAACCAATGCACTAATACAAGGGTTTTCAGAGACAACCAACAACCTCCAAGTAAGGGTGATCTTTTTACATCACAACCGCCGAGGTGGATCCTAAAAATGAAGTGGTGATAGGTATGCTAGTTATTCATTCAAGGATAGTGAATATACTTTTTTATTCTAGTTCTATGCATTCCTTTATATCATGAAAGTTTAGTATAACTAGTCAGACATCACCACAAAACATGGAAGTGGAGTTATCAGTGAAAATGGAAAATTGGGAAATTATTGCATCCTAGGTATATACTCCTCCCCTATCACAATTTGTGGGTTGAACTGTCCAGAAAACCTTGTCATACTCCCTTTGGTATAATTTGATGCAATTATGGGTATGGATTGACTTTCCTTATATAGAAACAACAAAAATTTCCATGAGAAGTGTAGAATGGGGAAACCCACTTACTTACCTTCAAGGTGAGGTGGGGCTCTTCTTTTATAGAATGAAAAAGTGGAATGTACAAGGGAGTATTCCGATGTGGGACTCGGAAATACCCATAATAAAACAAAAGAGGGTTTAACACTCCCCCTCAAGCTGGACAGACCCAGCTTGGACAACGAGTCCCACAAAAAAGAATAAGATGAGACCACACAAGACCCATAACTACTCCCCCTCAAGTTGGGTGTCAGATGTGGTGGATCCCCAGCTTGGAACTGAGCGAGGCAAAGCGAGCACCAGGGAGGCCTTTGGTGAAGATGTCAGCAAGCTGGTCTGCTGTCGGAATGTGGCTAAAGCTGACATGGTTGTGCTCCAGGTGGTGGCGAAGAAAGTGACAGTCCACCTCAATATGCTTCGTGCGTTCATGGAAGACGGGATTCGAAGCAATTTTAGTGGCTGCCTGATTGTCACACCATATGTGAGCAGACGTCTGCTGAGGAAAGCCAAGCTCCTGGAGGAGTTGCCGAAGCCAAAGGATCTCGGTAGTGACGGTGGCCATGGCACGGTACTCAGACTCGGCACTGGAGCGAGAGACGACCGTCTGTTTCTTGCTGCGCCAAGAAATGAGGTTGCCTGCCAAGAAAATGGCGAACCCAGAGGTAGATTTCCGAGTGGCAAGGCAGCCAGCGTAATCAGCATCGCAAAAGGCCTCAATATGCTGATAAGGATGCTAGTAGTGAAGACCACGGGCAGGATCCCGTTTGATGTACCTGGCGATGCAGATGACAGCATCCCACTGAGAGGTGGTTGGATGCTCCATAAATTGACTCACTTTGGCTACCGCACAGGAAATGTCGGGTCGAGTCATGGTGAGATAATTGAGTTTGCCCACCAAGCGACGGTACCGCTCGGGATGTGGGTATAGAGCCGAGGAGGCATAAAGAGACCGTTCGCCAGGCTCCAGAGGAGTATCGACCGCAGTGGCCTGAGTCAGCCCAGCATCCTGCAATATATCCAATGCATACTTCCGTTGGCAGAGGGAGATGGTGGCAGAGGAGTAGGAAACCTCAATGCCGAGGAAGTATGTGAGAGGACCAAGATCCTTAGTGTGGAAGTGCTGGTGAAGATGGGTCTTTAGATGGGTGATACCCACAGAGTCGCTGCCGGTGATGACGATATCATCCACATAGACGACCAATAAGATGCAGCCATGTGGAGTCGTCCTGTAGAAGACAGTGTGGTCTTTCATACTGTAGGAAAGCCCAAAGTCGCTGACGACCGTGCTAAAGCGGCCAAACCAAGCACGGGGAGACTGCTTGAGGCCGTAAAGAGAGCGGCGGAGACGGCAGACACGAGATTCAGCGCCGGCGGCACAAAATCCGGGGGGCTGCTGTAGATAGATTTCTTTCTCAAGGAAGCCATGGAGGAATGCATTCTTGACATCCAATTGATGAAGAGGCCACCGATGATGGGCGGCGAGAGAGATGAATAGCCGGACAGAGGTCATCTTGGCAACCGGGGAGAAGGTATCAAAGTAGTCAACTCCGTATGTCTGAGCAAAGCCTTTGGCCACAAGGCGGGCTTTGAGGCGATGGAGAGTACCATCGGGATTCAGCCTGACCGTGTAAATCCATTTGCTGCCCACTGCCTGTTTGCCAGCTGGAAGGGGGACAAGATCCCAAGTATGGTTTTCCTCCAGAGCCTGCAATTCATCCTGCATGGCTGCGAGCCACCCGGGGTGAGATTTGGCCTCACCAACTGTGCGAGGTATAGAAACCGTCTCCAGAGCGGACAAACCCCTGTAAGAAGATGCAAATAGAGGAGTACTCTGGCAGGAGCGAGTACCTTTCCGTAGGGCAATGGGCAAGTCCGCGGGTGGCGGAGCAGGAGCAGCGAACGAAGCGGGAGCATCAGTGTCACTGGCCGGAACGGGGAATACAGTCGAAGGACGGCGGGAGTAGACCTGACCAAAATGGGTGTCAACAGGGGTTGACGTCGGTGGAGGATGGATGAGGAGAGGAGGACAACACCCATTGCTTGCACGTCTACCTCTTTTCGGGCACTTGATCTTCATTCCCGATTAGGGCACCCGCCTGCATCCACCATTCATCAGATGTTTCCGGACTTCAGTAGGACTCCTACTTTTCATTGTGAGTCATGCTCTTTTGCAAAACATCATCGCTCTTCCTACATTCCTCGCACGGATACACGGGCCTCCCACCCCTTTACTCTGGTTCATTCCGATGTTTGGGGCCCGTGTACCGTTCCGAGTCAATTGGGCTATAAATACTATATATCCTTCATTGATGACTATTCGCGAATGACGTGGCTTTACCTTCTTCGGGAACGCTCCGAAGTGTTTTCCACCTTCCAAACCTTTTTTAATGAAATTAAGAATCGTTTTTCTATCTCGGTCAAATGTCTCCGCTCGGATAATGGGCGCGAGTATCTCTCCACTTCTTTTCGGCTGTTTCTCCGGACGAATGGCATCCTTCATCAGACCTCCTGTCCTGATACACCCCAGCAGAACGGCGTGGCCGAGCGGAAACACAGACATATTCTAGAGACTGCACGTGCCCTCATCTTCCACCGACAGGTGCCTCTGCTCTTTTGGGGTGATGCTATTCTCACTGCTACCTACCTCCTCAATCACCTTCCTTCCTCTATCCGTAAGGGGGAGACTCCCTTTCGGGCTCTTTTCCCCACTCTCCCTCTTCATTCCCTCCCTCTTCGAGTGTTTGGTTGCTTGTGTTATGTTCGTGACACTCGCCCTGGCCGCACCAAACTCTCTCCCAAATCTCTTCGCTGCATATTCCTCGGTTATTCCCGCACTCAGCGCGGATACCGCTGCTTCTCCCCGGACCTTCGCCGGTATGTCATCTCTGCAGATGTCTCCTTTGTGGAAAGTTCTCCATTCCCTCTGATGAATGGTGGATGCAGGCGGGTGCCCTAATCGGGAATGAAGATCAAGTGCCCGAGAAGAGGTAGACGTGCAAGCAATGGGTGTTGGCCCCTCGAACATGTAGACCCCGTCTCGAAGCCGGCCTCGACCAAGTTCCCGGTTCGTAGTCTGCTCCTGAAACACAACACCAGAAGAGGTAAATATGGCCGCACAGTTATAATCCTTAGTCAGTTTACTGATGGAAAGCAGATTAAAGGGACTGCGGGGCACATGTGCCACAGAGGGTAGGTGTATCGAAGGAGTCAGGGAGCATGCGCCGAAGCCCGCTATGGGGATAGTGGACCCATCAGCAACAGTGATGGCTGAAGAACCGGCATATGGGCAGTAAGACGTCAACATACCAGCATCACCGGTGAGGTGGTCGGAGGCACCTGAGTCCAGCAGCCATGCAGGGGAGTAATGGCTGACCAAGGCAGTGGGGCAAACAGTACGGGCCAGAGAAGCCGAGGAGGGAGCGGGGCGGACAGAGGCCGATGGATCATGAGGCCGCCTGAGGTCGGCCATAGACAGGGCCAGAGACGGGAAAAGAGAGGCGACAGTGGAGGACACGTCCCGGAACGCGGGCTGTCCCTGCCGCAGGTGCGGAGATGGTCGGCCATACAGGACCCAACATCGGGCGATCAGGTGGCCAAACTTGCCACAATGGTGACAGAAGGGACGTGGACGACGTGAAGCACGGCCACGTCCCGAGGAGTCCGCCATGGAAGCGTCGGGAGCGAAGGCAGCGGGCCGACGGGATGATCGGGCGCAAGACGTGCGCGTGCTGGAAGGGCCGCCGGAACGAGGGCGCTCTGCCGGGATGAGGGCGTGCCGCCGGGAGAAGGGCGCTCTGCCGGGAGGGTCCGCCGGGACAGAGGCCGAGGGCGCGTGCTAGGGTGAAGGCGGCGGAAGGGAGGGGGGGGGGGGGCAGGGCGAGAGGAGCGGGGGCGCTCGGGAGGCGCGGGGCAGCGAGAGGCGCTGGAGGCGCTGGAGCTGCGGGAGGCACCTGGGCAGCGGGAGGCGCTGGAGGCGCTGGAGAGTGAGGCGCCTGGGCGGGATGCACCGCAGCGAGGCACCGGGGCGAGGCGCCGGGAGCCGGGGAGCCGGGAGCCGGGACGCCGGGGAGCCTGGGAGCCGGGACGTCGGGGCGAGCCGGAGACGCCGGGGAGCCGGGAGCGCGCGGGGGCAGCGGGAGGCGCCGGGAGCAGCGGGAGGCGCGGGAGGCGCGGGAGGCGCGGGAGGCCGTCGGGGCTTGGACGCCGACGGGAAAAACCGCGCCGGGAGGATGGAGGGCCGCCGGGAGGGAACCGCTGCTGGGAAGGGAGTCGCTGCTGGGGAGGGAGCCGCGTCGGAGGGTTGGTCGCAGGAGGAGCCGCGGGCAGAAGAGTCCCGAGCGGGAGGAGCCGCGCCGTCGGGGCGGAAGTACGCAGGGAGGAGGCGCGGCGTGAGCCGTCGTGGAGGGGAGGCCCGTCGGCGGTCGTCGCGCAGGAGCAGGGAGGGCCGCGACGGAGGAGGCGCGGGCCGCGTCGGGGAGAGAGAGGGTCGCCGGGGAGAGCCGCCGGGAGAGAGGGTCGCCGGGACGGGGGCCGCGCGGGTGAGGGCGTCGGGAGCCGCGGGGAGCCGCTGGGAGGGAGCGCCCTGGGAGGGAGAGCCGCCGGGAATGGGCAGGCCGGAGAGGAGCTGGGCGAGAGGGCTGCGCCGGGATAGGAGGGGAGGCCGGCCGGGAAGGACTAGGGCAGTAGGGAGAGAGGCGGGGCCGGGAGGACGCTGGGAATCCGCAAGGGAGGGAGGGTTCGGGATAAAAATCCCTCTGATACCATGTAGAATGGGGAAACCCACTTACCTTCAAGGTGAGGTGGGGCTCTTCTTTTATAGAATGAAAAAGCGGAATGTACAAGGGAGTATTCCGATGTGGGACTCGGAAATACCCATAATAAAACAAAAGAGGGTTTAACAAGAAGTAAATCACTCTTTGTATCGTGAATCGACCCTCGATTTTGTATAAGTGAAAGGAGGAGGATGAATCTTCATTAGCACCAAAATCATAAGCATGGATATTACTACCCTACAAGAAACTATATCTAGATCAAATGATTGAGTCCAAGGAAATAAACATCCTCAAAGACATGCCTGCTATGAGATAATATGTTGATGTGTTTCCTGAGAAATTGTCTGGTCTTCCTCCTAGCCGAGAGGTTGAATTTTCAATCGAGCTTATACCTGGGGTGTTACCATTATCCAAGACTCCATATAGAATGGCTATTGTGTAAATTAATGAGATAAAGAAATGGCTATAGGAGGATCTTGATAAAGGTTTTATACACCCAATCGATTCACCATGGGGTACACTAGTCCTCTTCATCAAGAATAAGGATATGTCAATATGCCTTTGCATTGATTATCGTGAGCTCAACAAGATCACGATAAAGAAAAAGTATCCTATGTCACGGATTGATGACTTTTTCAATCAGCTACATGGAGGACAATACTTATCTAGGGTGGATCTGTGGTCACTAATGTTTCAAAAATATTTATGGACTTTATGAATAGGGTCTTCAAAGATTACCGTGACAAATTTTTGGTAGTATTTATAGATTATATTATAATATACTCCAAAACCAAAGAGAATCATTAGGAGCACCTAAACACAGTGCTAAAGACCTTACGAAAGAAGAATATTTATGCCAAGTACAACAAATGTGATTTCTAGTTGAAGGAAATATCATTATTGGGGAATTTCATCACAAGAAATGAGATGTATATGGACCCTTAAAAGATAGAAACAATTTAAGGATGGATGAGGCCATCATTTGTGACAGATATCCATAGTTTCCTTGGATTAGCTGGGTATTATCGTCGATTTGGGAGAAATTTCTGGTGATTGTCAAACCCACTAACCAAGCTTACTTAGAAGGGAGTTAAGTTTTCTTGGAATGGTGAATTTGAAGAGATATTAAAGGAGTTTAAAGTGAGGATTATCACTGCACATGTGCTCACACTACCCACAATTGGAGATCTTTTTGTGGTAGTTAGTGATGCTTCAAAGAAGGGATTGAGTTGTGTGCTAATGAAAAATGATAAAGTTGTAGTCTATGCTTCAAGGAAGTTGAAAGTTCACAAACAGAACTACCCAACACATGATCTAGATTTGGCTATAGTGATCTTCACTTTGATAATATGGCAGCATTATCTCTTTGGGGAGAAGTGTGAAATATATATGGATCACAAAACCATCAAGTATATATTCACATAGAAGGAGATGAATATAGGCCAATGAAGATGGTTAGAGCTAATCAAGGACTATGAATGCTCAATTCACTACCATTCTGGGAAAGAGAATAAAGTGACAGATGATCTAAGTATAATGGATCCATTAACTCTATCGTTGATGGGAATTAAGAGGGACCCAATCTTCTTAAACTTGAAGAGGATGGACATGGGAATCATAAAGGAAGAAACATCATCAATCATTTCACAAATGATTTATCAATCATCTCTTCAAGAGAAAATAAAGGATTCTCAAATAAATGATGTGGTAATTCATAAAAAAGTGGAAATAATAAGAAAAGTGAAATCCTCAGAGTTCAATGTTAATGAAGAAGGATTTGTAAGATTCGGGTCACAACTATGTGTACCATAAAATCTTGAGTTTAAGGAGTTGTTAGATGATTCACATAGTTCAACCTTTTATATCTATCCCGAAAGCACAAAGATGTATCGAGATCTTAAATAAAACTATTGGTGGGATAATATGAAGAAGGATGTCGTAGAATATACACCAAGATGTCTTGTGTGTCATCAAGTGAAATCAGAAAGACAAAAATCCAAGGGTATAATGCAATCATTACCCATACCGATATGAAAATGGGAAAACATTGCCACGGAATTTTTCACTAGTCTTCAAAAGACATCAAGAGGGAATAATGCTATATGGGTTGTGGTGGATCATCTTACAAAGATTTCACACTTCATTGTGATTCAAGAGGATTTCTCACTAGATTAACTTGCATGGATATACATCAAAGAAGTGGTAAGGATACATGGAGTGCCACTATCGATTGTATCCGATCAAGATCTAAGATTCACCTCTAAGTTCTAAAATAGTCTTCAACATGATCTGAATATTGAGTTGAACTTCATCATGAATTATCACCCTCAAAATAATGTCCAATCTAAGTGGACTATCCAGAAATTTAAGGACATGTTGAGAGCATGCTTAATTGACTTCAAAGGAGGATGGGACCAGCATCTTCCTCTAGTCGAGTTCCCATAAAAAATATTTTCCACTCAATCATACAAATGGCCCCCTATAAATCCCTTTATAGGAAGATAATTAGAAAACATAAATGTTGGGACGAAGTTGGGGAATGATCTTTTCTATGAAGAGCAGCTGGTGAAGATCTTATATCGTAGAGATCGAGTTCTATGAAATAAGAAAATAAACCTAGTTAAAGTGTTTTGAAAAAACCAAAAGTTTGAAGAAGTGATGTGGGAACCAAAGGAGGTGATGAAATAGAGTTACCCTCATCTATTTTCGTGTGGAAAATGAAAATTTTGAGGGCGAAATTTCTTAAGGGGGAATATTGTAATAACCCGAACTATTATAAATAAAATTCCTCTTATAATTCAATTAAATGTATTATTATATAATATGGTTATAGAAAATACATGCACTTATTTGGTTTTATTATATCCTATTGGGTTTAAATGACCATTAAGAATATTTACCATTTATAAAATATTCATTGAATAGTGATCACATGATTAGTATAAATATAGAGTTTTAATAAATCCAATTGACATAGATAAAGGAAGTGATAGACTCAACCAGTAGGATCATACCCTATTAAGCCCATTTATTGGAGCTTTCTAGGGATATAGAATCACTGGGATTTACGCTTGAGCAATACCAATATGAGAAACAATAACTTAATCATGAGTGAAACTGTTTCTGGGAGAATTTCAAGCTCATTGAGATCATGGAGCAAACCATGTACGTCGAACCACCCCATGAAAGTCTCACCATTATGTGCCTTACTCTTAGGGAATTTTCTGGTGTATTAATGGGATATGTATAAAGACCCTATAAATATGTGTGTATTATTTTTTATATAATAATGAATATATTTTCATCCATTTATTTTTACTTTATAATTTTTTTATTTCGATACAATAAAACACAAATAGTATTTTTGGATAATATTCAAATTCAATTAAGAAATTTGTTTTTATAAATTAATGGATTTTTGAAATAAATAATATTTTAATAAAATATTATTATTAAAAAATTATTATTAAATATAAATGATCTTATAATTTTTAAGAAGTCAAATGTAATTTTTATAAGGTTTTGAAAACTGTTATTGTCAAAAAAACTAGTATTTATCAATAAATTTCAATTATTACTTTAAAAGTAAAAATGCACATATTTATAAAATTATTTAGATAAAATTAATATTATTTTTGAAATTATAATTTTTGTTGAACCCTCTGTGAGATGGTTATTTTAATAATCACAAATCATTGTTATCTTTGTTTTTAAGGTCAATTTAGTTAATTATTTATTCTGTTCTAAATGTGGTTATATATGTCTACAGATGTTTATCTATGATTATTTATGGTTTACTATTGACCTGGAATTGTTCTGGATTAAGCAGACACTTTGTGAGGATTTCATGTTTTTGACTCATCGTTTGTTATTCTCGTGAGTCACCGTTAGTTAAAGTGACGGGAACAGTCGCACCGATGAGAACGGTCGCACCGATGACAACGGTCGCACCGATGACAACGGTCGCACCGATGACAACGGTCGCACCGATGACAACGGTCGCACCGATGACAACGGTCGCACCGATGAGAACAGTCGCACTGATGAGAACGGTCATATCGATGCTAATCAAATGACCTACCGATACCGATGCTGATCAAATGACCTACTGATACTGATGTTGATCAAATGATCTACCGATACCGATGCAGATTTAAGTGACTCACCGATCTCATTACTCACCGATAGTCATGAAAAATGTTTGAATTTCTTTTAACTCTTATTTAAATCAAACGATCATATTTGCTTAATTTAATGCACCAGCTATTAATTAATGATAGTGGTTGGTATTTCAGGAACCGTACCTCGTACTTGTAAAAAGGTAATCATTCCCATTGCCGAAACTAAAAGCTATAAAAGGAAAGACAAAAGTCGGGCACATAAAAGGGAGTGCTGAAACAGAAGGGAAAAGAAAAGGTTGCTTGGTGTGGTGATACACAGAGATACTCATCTAATACAAAGAGAACACATGCACCAGAGCTTAAAGGAGAACTTTTGCTGAAAGCTGAGGGACATTGCTATTGGTTTGGTGTAGCCCGATCCGGTTCGGGCTAGGGTTACTACACGGAGATACTCATCTAATACAAAGAGAACACATGCACCATAGCTTAAAGGAGAAGAACTTTTGCTGAAAGGTGAGGGGCATTGCTGTTGGTTTGGTGTAGCCCGATCCGGTTCGGGCTAGGGTTACTACTGAAAAAAAACCTCTGTAATTTGTGCTCCCGATATAGTGAAATTCTGCCTCTCCCTTGGACGTAGGGATTATTCCCAAACCACATAAATCGCTGTGTCCTTGTTGCTTTCTTTCTTTTCGTTTTCTCGTTTCTATCGTTGTGTCTCCCGACGATTCCGCAACAATTGTTGTGCTACAAAGCCTTTTGAAACCTCGAGCAAGACTTGAATACACTGGAAGTCAAGTACAAAAACGACACTGTTTTCAAGACAAAAACCGGAAAAGGACTCAGAAGCATTTCTGTTTAATCAAAGGAGTCCAGAGCTGCACTTCAAATCACTAAACATTCTAAACTCATATTTACTCTCTCAATGATTCTTTTACTTACTTTTTGAGCAGTGTGTGCATTCTGTATATCCCATACACACACTGACTCCTGCGCTGAACTGGAGGATTTAATCCTCACTCACTCTTTACCTATACTCTTATTTCCCACTGTGGATAGTGGTAGAGGTCAAGTGTGACCTGGATAGCCTGTGTGCTATTGTTTGTTTTGTTTTTCCCACGAAGAGCCGTAGTTGAGGTCTTAGTACCTGGACAGTCTGTGTACTGTTGAAAACCCTCAATCCAGGGTGTGGATCATAGTTTATATAAACTGTTTGAGAGGACTAAGTCTCGGCTTGAGACTGAACCTCTTGGTTATATCTGTTGTGTACCTTATATTAAGTTTAAAGTATATTTTATATTCCGCTGCTAATTACTTTGAAATTCAAATTATTTTAGAGTTGCTCTGATAGTTAAACTAGCAAGTGTTTGTATTTACTGTAAAGCATTAAGTTAGCTTCAAAAGTTAATTAATCTTCAGATTAGATTGACTGAGAACTAATCAATCTCTTGAGAACTTAACTGACCCTTTACTGTATTACAAATTCACTACAGTTCAGCTAGTTATTTAATTTGGGGAATTTTTAATAAGAATCATTTTAACAGAAATTTTTAATTGGAACTCAATTCACCCCCCTCTTGAGTATCCACTCCGACCAACAATTTTGAAATTATACAATGATGAATTTTTCAAAATTTTCTGAGATAGTCGAATTTTCAGGTAAAAAATTAAATACAGTATAAATATACTTTGTGTATTATGATATCATAATGACCAAAAAGTGATGTAATAAATACTATAATGGGTATACAAGACCAAATATATGTTTTAAATTTAAAATAATGTGATTTTATGTTTATTTGGTTAATTTTATAAATCCATTATGAATCCTCCAAAACCATTAATATATTTTAAGCTTTTAAAATCATTTCTTTAAGAGTGACTCACCTCCACATAAGAAAGGGCCTTATTTTATTAAGTTCATCCCATGGCCTTATAAAATAATTAAAACCAATACCATTTGGTAGTGAAGTGAAATGGGAGTCACGCACTCAAGGGATCTTTTCCTTTCTCCTCTTTATTCAAGCACCTTTTTTACCTTATGTCTTTTATCTTAATTTGCTTATGATGGTATATGTTATTACATACCCCCCTTACTATTCAATTGATTTAAAAATGATGATATACCCCTTTCTCTTCCATCAACCCATTTTATGAAGTTTTATGCGACATCGTTATGATGTCGAAATTTCACTACGATCTTCTATGCCAAAAGAATTGTATAGTGAATATCATACCCATTTACTATCAAGGGTTTTCAAATTTATACACTTATACCTATTTTACTTGGAACTTACATGTATTTATTTCACACTCCTTTATCTTGGAATAAAATATTATTATGAACGAATCCATGTTGTATGATCTATGAGGCACAGTTAAGCATGAGAATGAAATATAAGTGATGGGTACCCCCATAATTATATAGTTATCTGATGCATTGGGTATTGTTTAGTTTCATGAGACATAATTTTGGGATTTTTAGTGAACCTAATTACTTTTTGGGACTTTTTCCATCATGATGTTTTGGCAGTAAGCTTTGACCTATGTTTATGATGCAGTGTTTTAAGTTGTTGTCACATTTCTCATGTTATGATTATCATGCTATATCATGTCTCATTGTTCATGTTTATGATTCAAACTCTTTTTATGCCCCATTGATATGTATATTGTCTAACATGTATCACCTTATTCCATTTTTATTCTCTTACTAGGCTTTATATCTCATCCCTTTCTTATGTATGTCCCCAAGTTATCCCGTATAGTTTTAAAAGCCATGGAATTTTAGAAGCATGTTAAGGAAGTTTTAAATAATGTTGTTGTATACCATGTTCAAGATGTTATGCAATGTACCTAATTCCTAAATACACTTGACTTCTCGATCTTTCAGGTTGTGTATTATGTGTACTTTTATGTAATAAATAATGAATTAATTTGTAATAAAAACCAGGTTCTTATGGGTCTAATGTTATCGAATGGAGGTTTGGAAGTTGTCTGTGTTGCTAAGTTTGTAAATATTTGTACAAAGTGAAACAAGATAATTTAAAGTTCAAGCAGTAGTACAAAGTTAAATCCAATTTTTTTTGGATAGATAGGGTGAATAAAGTTGAATTTTCAAGTGTTATGAAGTTGAAGTTGCACATTATACAAATTTTAATGTCATGAAATCATGGAGGACGTGAAATGGACTAAATTTTATTTGATATAGGCTTTACTACTCCATGTTAAGAAGATTCTGTACAGATATTTACGAATACCATCGGATAGATAGTCCCTCAGTTTCATCGTACAAACATAAATGAAGTGAAATGGATAGAATTTTATCGGTCATAAGTAGACGAAGTGCACAAAAATAAGTTTTTTTACAAGATGTACTTGGTTCAATATTATAAATTCATAAATGGCATAGTAGTGTGAACAAAAATGACTATTTTTAAGGTTATAAAGACCCTTTTTTCCTTGTAATACTTTGAAATATATCTAGAAATATTTTTGAAGTCATATGTTGAGACAGCGTACAGTTCTAAGGCTCGATGTACCTGAAATTAATTTTATAAAAATATTAAATATATTTTATACTACGCATGCTCAGTTTTTCAGAAATAATGATATAAATCTTAAACTGAGTCTCATATTGAAAATTTGAGACCATGGTTGAATCTATAATTCAAGGTTTACCCTAGGCATGACCTAAAGTTGGTTGGCATGGGGCATTCAAATAGAACAGGCATTATTTTATTAATTTTGTCCCCTGGACTTATAAAATAATGAAAACCACTACCATTTGGCAGAAACTATGGTCAAAAACCATGGGAAGATTTTTTTTAGTTATTTTATTATATAGAGTCCAAAACCTAAGTTTGAGAAATAATAAAGAAATCCCCACTCATTTCCTATATAAACTCACCCAAGATCCCATTTCTCTTCACTAAAAATCCTTATAGGACTTCCTTACTCTTCCTTAGAATCTATAGAGTCCTCCCCCAAACTCTCTAGAGTCTTCCCATCTCTAGGTTTACCCAAGCTCTCAAGAAGGTCCTCCCAAGAATTTGGAGTCACACACTCAAGTAAAGGATCTTTTCCTTTCTCCTCCATATTTAAGCACCTTCTTTACCTTATGTGTTTTATATTCATTTCCTTATGATGGGATATGTTATTCCATATCCCCCTTAATATTAAATTGATTTACAAATGATGATATACCCCTTTATCTTCCATCAACCCATTTTATGAAGTTTTATGTGACGTCGTTATGCTGTTGAAATTTCACTGCGATTTTCTATGCCAAAACAATTGTGTAGTGAATATCATACCCATTTACTATCAAGGGTTTTCACCTTTATACACTTATACCTATTTTACTTGGGACTTACATGTATTTATTTCACACTCGTTTATCTTGGAATAAAATATGATTATGAATGAATTCATGTTGTATGATCTATGTGGCACACTTAAGCATGAGAATGCAATGGGAGTGATGGGTGCACCCAGAATTATATAGCGCTTCAATGCATTGGGTATTGTTTAGTATCATGAGACGTAATGTTGGGATATGTAGTGAACCTAATTCCTTTATGGGAATTTTTCCATCATGATGTCTTGGCAGTTATCCTTAACCTATGTTTATGATGCACTGTTTTAAGTTTCCATATTTCCCATGTTATGATTATCATGATATATCATGTCTCATTGTTCATGTTTATGATTCATACTCTTTTTATGCCCCATTGATATGTATGTTGTATTCCATGTTTATTACCTTACTAGTATTTATATCTTATTCCTTTCTTATGTATGTCCCCAGGTTATCCCGTATAGTTTTAAAAGTCATGGAATTTTAGAAGCATGTTAAGGAAGTTTTAAATAATGTTGTTATATCCCATGTTCAAGATGTTATGTCATGTACCTAATTCCCAAAGACACAATACTTATAGATCTTCCGGGTTGTATTATGTGTACATTTATGTTATAAATCATGAATTAATTTTTAATAAAAATTTGGGTTGTTATAGGTCTAATTCTATCGAATGGAGGTTTGAAAGTTGTCTGTGTTGCTAAGTTTATAAATATTTATACGTAGTGAAAGAAGATAATTTGAAGTTTGAGCAGCAGTACAAAGTTCAATCCAAATTTTTGGATAGATAGGGTGAATAAAGTTTAATTTTCAAGTGTTATGAAGTTGAATTTACACGTTATACAAATTCTAATGTCATGAAAGCATGGAGGACATTGTTGAATAAAGGATATCGGATCAAGTCCATCGGATAAAGATCCATCGAACTAAATTTTGTTTAATAGAGGCTTTACTACTCCATATAAAGAAGTTTCTGTACAGATATTTATGCATACCATCGGATAGATAGTCCCTCTATTTCATTAGACAGACATAAATGAAGTGAAACAGATAGAGTTTTATCAGACAGAAGTAGATGAATTGCACAAAATTCAGTTTTTTTACAAGATGTACTTAGTTCAATATTATAAAGTCATAAAGGTCATAGTGGTTTGAATTTTTTCAAATTGAATCCATTGATCGAAGTTCCATTAGTCAAATAGGTTTATTGGTCAGACGTTATAGAAATGTTCATTGGATTGATGAACATCAAATAGATCAAGACGATTTCATCGGAAGGATGATTCCATGAAGTTGTACCTTTATATGATTTATGTATCATGTATGTAGTTTGAGATGAATTAGAGTGATCAAATGGAGACATTCCAAGTCATCCATTGTCCAAAAAAATCATATGAGGAGCATCGATCGAAGAAGTTTTGAATCCATTAGACCGAGTCAATCAGTAAATGTAGACCGGACAGAAGGGAATCGAATAGAGAAATTCATCGGTTAAACAAATAGAAAATTTACACCAAACAGAGAAATAGTCCATTGGATGAAATGTTCTTATGAATTCATCAGACACACATTTACCGATCCAAGTTTTGAGAAGCTTTACATGTCTTTACAAATCCCTTTATAATGATGATGTTGAAGCTAGTCATTCAATGTTTATTTATCTTGACTTGGTTAAGTTTTAAAAAGTTACTTAACATTATGTTTAAGGTGGTTTGAAGAGATAAATCTGGTGATGATTTTGTAATAATATTCAAGAATGTTCTAGAATATTTTAGTGTAATTCGGTGACGTTGAAAATGTGTGGGGGTTCAATTTTTGAGTTTTGGTTTAGCAGGAAAACACATTTTTGTTCCCACTTTTTCTCTCGAGTGAATTCCTATATAAAGGGGTGTGTGTGAAACTCGTACTAACATTATACATACATGAAAAAAGGATAATTTTTGAAGAATTGTGAGTGTGATAAGTTTATAACCAAGGAAACACCACCTTAAAGTATAAGTACTCTGGATGGAGGTGTAGTGAGAAGTGGTATAGGATAGAGGTGTCGATCAGAGACATCGATCAATGGCATCAGTCAGAGATACTAGACATAGGTTATACCGGATGGAGATTAAAAATAGTTGGTGTGGCGAAGTTTATTTTTTCATTAGACAGAGCATGGATTAAAGGCACAATATCACAAGGTATAAGGCGCATCAGATGAATTTTATTGGATGAAGGTAGAATGCTTACTGGAATAAGACATTGGAAGGAGAATTTATGAATGAATTTTAGTGATCTAATAATAAAAGTTTCCTATCTTGTTTTGAATCAGTTTTACAAGAAAATTTTATAAATGATGGGAGTCAGTATAATTACCTATCAGGATATAGAAGAAGTCTAATGAGAGTTACATCAACTTTTATTCACTTTATATTATAGTGAATTTCCATGGACCAATGGAAGTCTCCATGGAAAGGATATAGTCACCCGCACTAGGGGTGAACCTTGTAAATCTTGCGTGCTTTACTTTACTTTCTTAACATAGTATACAAAGAGTGGTTGAGTTTTAAAAAGTTTAAAATGATAAAAAAAAACTCTAACAAGTTGTGGGTTTAATTTCAAGAGGGGATAAATTGTAAAATATTACTACGAATTCAACCCCCCCCTAATGTTTCTTGTGATCCTAAGGAACTTCAATTGCAATATCACTCGTAACACACCCAACGTATCATACTTCATCGTCATCATATGTCGGCATGGTTTTCATCAATACGTTAAAATATGCAATTTATAAAATTCATTAATGGTAATCTTAAATTATAAGGATCAATACACACACATTCACATATAGGAATGTCCAATGAAATATATAAACATGGATTTCCTACTGATGGGTCTCATTCACATAATATCATACTCAGGAAATGACCAACGATGCACATTATGAGAGGGTGCACTAAATTTCTATGAGTCTCCACCCCCGATAGCCTATATCATTTATGTCTTGTCAAATGATATCATCTAGTTATAGAGCATATATTCAAGAATACTATCATGGAACCTCTAGGTTCTCATCATAGAATTGAAATACTATGACCTTTCGGCATGACAGATATTCTTGGGACATTATCACATAATATTTAATATAGCGGAACAATCATAATGGGATAAGAAACTTCGTTAATATTAAAGACAATAAATATATATAATCTACAGTATTTTGTGCCCTAAAAACAACTTATAAGTACTTAATGATTACATGTGTTCATTATCTTGAATATTAATAAAGTTTCTTATCAAATCGTGATTATTCATTTTCATAACATAGTATGTGATAATGTCTTAACAATATATGTCACACTAAAAGTTCATAATAGTTCCATGCTATGATAAGAACCTGAAGGTTCTAAAAAAGTATTCTTTAATAAATGTTCTATAGTCAGATGGTATTGTCTTATGGGACACAGATAATATAGTCTACCAGGGTTAGGATACTCATAGGACATTTTGAAACATTCTCATGGTGTTTTCTCTTGGTAATCTTCAAGAAGGAAGATTGTGAGAACAAGACTTGATAGTAGGAAATCCACATTTTATATGTCAATGGATGTTCCAATATTTTAATATGTGTATTGATTCTTATACCTTGAGATTATAATTAATTAATATCGTAAGTTTCATACTTTGATGTATTGAAAAAAATGGTGATGACATATGCTTATAGAAAAGTAGGATGTGTTAGGTGTGTCATGAGTGATATTGCATTAATGGATAATGTGAGAGAGGATTTATCCCTTCTATCTATTAATAGAAGTTGATATCCCCAGCCCTTTGAAAGGAATAAAACTACCTAGATACTTCATGGTCATGGTGTTATATGGGCATGTTAATTTATGGGAATTCAAAGAAAGATGCATTGAGCACATAGATTGATGACATCGGTATGAAACTTGTAACATCCCTAACCTGGTTCGCTTACAAGTAACCAAACCCGGTTTACCACATGGCCTCAGGAATGCCTCCCCATACACCATAGGTTGCTGAATAGTAGTGAGGGTCTATTATGGTATAGTGTGGAGACTATACCCTCTTTATCAGAGTGGAGAATAGTGGTAAAATATAAATATACATCAATGGGAGCAGTAATAATGGAAACAAAGGAAGTAAATATCCAAAAAAAAGTAAGCTGATATAAGTAATACCCAGTATCATATACAAAATAATGTCTTGTCATGATGCTATACAAAATATGGGATATAAGGGGAAACATAACAGCAAGAAGATACACAGTATGTTATAAAAATAATAGACAAAAGTTATCTCTAATAGCATCACGATCACTAGTTTGGTCCTTTTTTCTTATAATCCATCCCAGTATAGAAAATTAGGTTTCCATATTAGGGTGCTTTGCTATGTCCCTACTTACATCTATGAAGTCTATCCGGGTACCAATTGATGACCCAAACTAGGTGTAGCAGTGCGGACTTCGGGGTCAACTGGATTGTAGCACTTTTGACTTCTCCAGCCGGTAGCCACTGTAGCGCTTTTGACAAAGCTGGCTGCCGTTCACTGTAGCGATGCGGACTTACTTTTTCGAACAATGATCGTCTTCTCCATTTTATAGCCCTTTTTCGGGCTAGGGTTACCATTGAAAATCCTCTGTAATTTTGTGCTCCCGAATAGTGAAATTCTGTCTCTCCCGTGGACGTAGGGATTATTCCCGAACCACGTAAATCACAGTGTCCTTGTTGCTTTCTTTCTTTCGTTTTTTTCTCGTTTTTGTCGTTGTGACTCCCGACGATTCCGCAACAGCCTTGAAGGCGGTAATGAAAAATGAAAGTGTGTTGTCCACGATGGCGGTAAATCGACACATCACGAACGATGTTCTCGTTTTTAGAATAAAAGAGAGAGGAGTTTGATGATGAATTTTCCCATCAACATGATAACATGCCAGTTTATATAAGATACTGGAGTTTTCATGCCGCTTGGATGGGAGGTGAAAAGAGAATAAGAAAAGAAAAGAAATTAAAAAGAAAATAAAAAGAAAAAGAAAGAGAATTTGATAGAAATTAAGCAAGCTGCAAGACTTTGAGGTGTGAGGAGAAGGGGTGGTGAGGGGTGATATTTATAGTGAAGAAGATTGTTGTTTTTTCATTATTATATTCATTAGTTTATTATTTTGGGTCAAGACTATTAATATTTTGAACATTATTACTGAATATATTTGTAGAATGATAAAAAGGTTAGTCTCTAAAGGAGGCCTTGAGGTTATTTTATAATGAATAATAAAGACCACATCAGACCACAAGTCCGATGTGGGACGCATACTCCAACAATATTAAAATAGAGTTCGAGATTATGGGCTTACAACAGCTATACATCATCTATGACTCAATAAATCATGTATTTGTTAAATACTGTAAATGACCGTATATTACTATTCATCAAAAATTCAACTATCTCAGAAAAATCTCAAAAATTCAACATATTTTACTATTCACCAAAAATCCAACTATTTCAAAAAAATCCCAAAGATTCACCCTAACTGTTTTTTGACGTGAAGAATTCAAAAATGAACTTCATTTTATGAAAGTATTTTTCTAAATATGATAAATTTAATTTTTAATTAAAATTATCATTTATTCAAAAAAACAAATTTTAAAACTATAGCTGATTTTATAACACTTTGAAAAATTAATTAAGGTCTCATAAAATTATCTTATAATCATAAGACAATAAAATATTAATTTATGAATCTATTTTATGAAAATAAATTTTCTTTTAAATCATTAAATTAATTATAAAATTATAAATAAAAATTTATGTTTCACAAAAAAACCAACACTTAATTTATCATTTTCAAAATATTTATTTACTTATTCCATGATATAAATATATCATATTTCACTTATAAGATGCATAAATTTTATTTATACTTTCATAAGTGAGGTTACTATTCTATTGGTCGGTTTACTATTCATAAGAGTCACATTACTATTCCAGATGTCAAGTTATTATTCCATCGGTATAGATTCCTTAATTTCTAAAAAAGCCTCTTATTTCATTAATTCTTCATTTATAAAGTTTGTATTGTGTTCTCTATGTGATTTTATGTGATTTATACTATATGAAATAATTATAAGTCGGGAAAATTCATTGATAGAATTTCGGGTCGTTACACTAGGACTGACCGATAGGAACACAGACTCTCACCGGCTCTTTGCTGGAACAAGACTCTCGCCGGCTCTTTGCTTTGTCATATCCTTCAACACATAGAGCATTAGGATATGTAATTGGACGAGGATTGATAAACAAATTTAAATTCCTGGCTGAGACAAGTCTGTTTCTATAGGTCTCAACATCTAGATTGTTTCCCTTCAGGCTGGTACGGGGAAGAGACGCTGATATTCTGGCTGCATCGGCACCCTTGCTATAGCCTTTCTCCACTGTCACAACAGCCATCGGCTACTCAATATAGAAACCAAGTTTCTCCTCAAGCTCTTCGCTAATAAACATGTCTTGCTCCACTACCTCCTCAACAGGTTCAACAAATTCTGAACCGCACTCAAATCTTCCCCCATGAATTTGATGTTCAGTTGGACTGATCACCACCTTAATGTCTTCCAAAGGTTGTGTGGACTATTGCACCTCACAATACTGTAGAAAAAACTCATGCTTGTCGCCAGCACCATAATTCTCCATCAGCGCTGGCTTTAGTTGCTCTCATTTCGAACCAGGATTTTCGGTCAGCCAGGACAAAAGCCAAAGTAATGTTGAGTACTCCATGCTAAATTACACCCAATGTATTTTCATGTCTTCCGCTATTTGATGAAACCCGAAGTAAACTTCAGTTTTAGCAATCCAACCTAGAGCATCATCTCCTGAAAAATTCAGCAACTCCACTCTCGATGCAATATTCCTTGTTCCATCGATAGGCGTCAAATTAAAAAGAGCAGGACTCGCCTTTTGTTTCCTTCCGAACTCCACAACTCCAACGTTGCTTCGAAGGGAGCATGCTACAGCTGTCTGGTTTCGGTTTTTGGACATGAAACTTCGTTCCACCTGCGACTGCAAATCCTTTGTCCGCTCCTCTGTCAGTGTCTCCTCATTCGTTCGCAAATGTACTTGTTCCTGCTCCCATGGCCTACGTCCTGCTTGAACAGCAGGAACCTTCTTTTGTTCCTCCAGGCTGAAATTTAGCTTACTAAATAGCTTTTCAATCATCAATTGTCACTTAGTAAATTCTTCCACAAATGATTGTCTGTCCTTGCGCCTCAACTGATCATCCTTGTGTCGTCCAATCCGCACATGAAACCTTCATAGCTTTGTCAAACTCCATTCTGAACACCTTCCTCAAACGAACACGCCTCATGGCGATTGCTATCTTGCGATCAGCAACTTGCAACGCACGCAGTCCCCCAACGATCATGACTCATTGTGGTGCACAAATGTAGGAGAGAAAATAGATAATTCACTGCAAAAAAACGTTCTCCCTGCCGCGATCGTCAACCCCGTTTGTCCTCAGAATTTCTTGAGCCACGGTATTCGCGTTTCACTACAGTACTAACTCTTCAGCTCGATCAATCACTCTCAATGAGAGCACCAAATTGTTAGGAATCTTGCCTAACAATGGTACGCACATCAGGAAATCAAGGAAAACGAACTCAATACTGTATAAGAAACCAACAGAATTACAGAACTGAACACAAAAATACAGGACGGAGAAGTAGAAGGAAGAAGATAGAAGAAAGAAGAAGAAGGTGATACCGGAGAAGAACACTCCCCGTAGCCCAAGCCCGACCTCCCAAGATCGGCTCCCTTTCACATCAACCAGCTGGAACCCAAAATAAAATCCTGACCTGCCCCTTCCACCAACTCCCACATTTATTTCCCCCCTTACAAGCTTCCACCAGCCCCTAACTAATTAATAAAGGTAAAGGACCACACTACCCTTCCCCAACAGCATGCCCACACACAAGGCAGTTCCACCAGCCCCACACACCTAACAAAAAGCCAAAAGATGATGGTGCTTCTACTTATTTAAAACTCTTGTCTAAACATAGATAGCCCAACACCACCCACTCCTAACAACATGACATGTTTCTTGTATTGGTTGGTTGGTACTTCCGCAATTTGGGAATGTTGTATGTGATGCTTTGGTATTTATTATTATTTCATGTCGATGTTTATTTTGATTTTCGTTGTTGGTTGGGGGGAAACCCCAAGTTCCAAGGTGGGATTGTTGTTCTTGATGTTCATTGTTACAATTGGATGTTACATCACCTTAGGTGATTCACTTGTTGTGTGATGTTATTGTTCACTGGATTTTACTCGTGGGGCACTCAGGGATTAATGTGACATGCAACATGTTAGGTGCACACAAAAAAGTATGGGGGTGTGGAAAATAAAGTGCATTTCTGTTTCTTTTGTGGTTTTAAATCAGTGGTGCCTAATAAGAAAGTTATAACAGTTTAAAGATTTAAAGATGTTAAATGGTGTTCAAATGAAAAGCTTGCAATTTGAAAGTTTTGGTTTACCCTGAGCTGGCCATGGCCCAAGATATGGATGGTTGAGGATGGTGATGGTGTCGAGGTTATGGTTGTACGGATAGTGTATACGGAGTGACCTATTTATGGCTAGTTGTGAGCCCTCTTTTATGTAATTGTGGAAACTATATGTTTTGCGCCCTGAAACGTGTGTTTTACATTGTAGAGAGATGTCACCATGACGCCATTTACCAATGGGGCGACAGGAGGACATTGCTGAGAATGCGCCCCCTGTAGTGGGACCAGAACCCCATTAGTTTCGGGTGAGAGGGCAGAAGAGCGGTTCCATGAGAACTAAGCTCGTTTTATGCAGTTTATGGAGAGAGGCCCAAGGCGGGCAGCGTCAAGTATGTTTGATTTTACTAAGAAATTTCAGCTGCAGTATTACCCAACGTTTGTCAGAGGGTGGACCTGAGGCAGTTGAATTCTGGATTGAGTCTATCCAGACAATTTTGGACCACATAGAGAGACTCCTCCAGAGAAGAGGGTCAAGTTGGATGTTTACATGTTACTAGGATCAGTGAAGCGTTGATGAGATATTCAGGCTCGGGATGTGCAGTCAGTGTTACGAGGACCAGTGAAGCGCTAGTGGGAATATTTAGGCTCGGGATGCGCAGTCAGGGGGTATGGTATGGAAGGACTTCCAAGAGAAGTTCTTGTATCACTTTTACCCAGAGACCCTGAGACAAAGCGAGTTGCGGAGTTTATGCGGTTAACCCAGGGGACTCTGTCAGTGATGGATTATGTTGGTCGCTTCACCGACTTGCACCACATTGTTCCGACGAGAGAGTTTCACCTCTCTTGAGGGTGATGTTTATATACACCACGGAGAATGGAATATCCAGGCGGGCTGGGCAGGGCCAGTCCGTCAGAAGTTGTGTGAACTCACAGCCCAGGTGGCGAGTCTTATGCTTTTGATGATGAGGGAGTGGAACATGGCGTCTTCCCTCCTATAGTAGATCAGTTCCAGGACATGTTTCATGAGGAGTTTTCAAGGCTGCAACCCGAGAGAGGTTGAGTTCACGATTGAGCTGATACCAGGAGTTGAGCCAGTTTTTATTCTGGCTTATATAAAATGGCACCAGCAGAGCTTCAAGAGTTCAAGACTCAGTTGGAGAGGATAAATGGTTTATCCGCCCGAGTACATCACCTTGGAGATCACTGGTTTTATTTTCCAAGAAGTTTAATGGAATGTTGTTTTTGTGTCGGTTACCAGAAGTTAAACGGGGTGACGATTAAGAATCGGTATCCTCTTCCGCGCATCGATGATCTTTTTGACCAATTGAAGGGTGTCTACGTATTTTCTAAGATTGATTTGAGGTCAGGGTATCAACAGTTGAGGGTAAGGTAAGACCCTCTGATATACCATGGACTGCCTTCGGAAGCAGGTATGGCCTGTATGAATTCGTTGGAATGTCGTTCGAGTTGACGAACGCTCCTGCAGTTGATGAACTGAATCTTTCACCAGTACTTCGAACAATTTGCGGTTGTTTTCATGGATTACATCTTAGTGTAATCCCAGACTCATGACGATCATGTCAAACATCTTGACATCGTCCTGAATACACTGAGAGACCATCGGCTATATGCCAAGTTATCTAAGTGTGATTTCTAGATTGACAATAAACATTTCTTGGGTCACATCATCTGGGGGGAAGGTGTATCAGTGGACCCCGAGAAGGTTCAACCAGTTGTTTCTTGGAAGCGGTCCAAGAACGTTTTTGATATTCGAAGCTTTTTGGGTCTGGCGGATTATTACCAAAGATTCATCAAAGATTTTTCCACTTGGCAGTGCCACTCTTGGGCCTGCCCAAGAAGGGCATCAAGTTTGAATGGTCTGAAGCATGTGAGAATGTTTTCCGGGAATTGAAAAGGTGTTTAACAACAGCACCGATTCTAATCTTACTCGAACCGGGTAAGAAGTACACTCTATTTTGTGATGCATCTGGGATCATACTTGGGGCAGTGTTGATGCAAGGAGACCGATTTGTGGCGTATGGATCACGGCAGTTGAGGCCTTAAAATGTTGACGTTATCTTCTGGGTGAAAAGTTCACTATTTTTACTAATCATAAGAGCATCAAATACATCTTTCCCAGCAGGATTTAAACCTTCAGCAACGAAGATCGGTTGAGTATATGCATTCCTTCGATTTTGAACTAGCTTATACGCCGGGAAAAGGAAACAGCGTTGATGATGCTTTGAGCTGGAAGACACGGACTTAGATGGTTCAGGGTTCTAGTTCCGAGTGGAGAATGATGGCTTTGTTCGCTGAGATGTATATAGGTGTTCAAGAGGAAAGGGAACATATGACCCTTGTGTCCTTATCCATCGAGCATTCTCTTCTGAGTCGTATCAAGATGAGACGGTATGACCCTTGTTCGTAGATAGTATTGGTGGCCGGGAATGAAGAAGAAGATTACAGGTTTCATGACGTGATGCTACACCTGTAAGCAAGTGAAGGCTGAACATCAGCAGCCTTCTAGTCTGTTACAGTCGTTACCCGTTCCGGAATGGAAGTGTGATAGCGTTACGAAGGATTTTGTTGTGCGCTTGCCGAGGAATCCTCAGAAGAGTGGCGCGATATGGGTGATTGTGGATCGTTTGACAAAAGTAGCTCATTTATTGCCAATACATGAGACTTTTACTGTTGATCAGTTGGGCGACTTTTACGTTCGGGGGATGGTGTGTTTGCATGAGGTGTCCCAAAGCATTGTTTTAGATAGGGACCCTCGTTTGACATCGTGCTTCTGGTAAGGGTTGCAGAAGACATTTGGTACTCAAGTGTTTTTGAGAACAGCTTTTCACCCGAAGACAGACGAGCAATAGGAACGTACTATACAGGTGTTAGAGGACATACCGAGAACATGCGTCCAAGATTTCAATGGAACTTGGGATAAACACTTAACGCTTGTTGAATTCGCCTATAACAGTTATCAGACGACTATTCAGATGGAACCATATGAGGTGCTCCATGGTAGGTCATACAAATCACCGTTGTGTTGGATGGAAACAAGAGAATCATAGTTGTTGGGGCCGAGTCTCGTGCAGGAAACGTATGAGCATCTTCAATTGATCCGAAAGCGTATGGGTACGGCACGGAGTAGATAGAAGTCATATGTCGATCAACGTCGCCGGCCACTTGAGTTTATAGTGGGTGACCATGTGTTCCTTCGGGTGTCGATGAGATTGGGTCACCGTCGGATTCGGAAGCAGGGCAAGTTGGCACCTGGATATGTTCGACCGTTTGAGATTGTGGAGATGATCGGACTGATGGCGTACCGATTGACACATTTTTCATGTGTCACAACTTCAGCGGTATCACCTCAACCCTTCACATGTGATTAATGTTGATGATTTTGAGCTTGAGGTTGATGTGTCCTTTGAGGAGCATCCAATTCGTGTTATGGATCACAGTGAGAAAGTTTTGCGGGGTAAGACCATATCATTGGTCCGAGTGTTGTGGCAGCATGGTTGTGTTCAGGAGGAGACTTGGGAAAGAGAAGCCGGTATACGGGCTCAGGGGCCAAATCTTTTTACCTTGGAGGCTTAGAGACGCTAGAGGGTGCAGCTCAAGGACAAGCTGTTATAAGGTGGGGAGGTTGTAAAATCCCGAACCTTGATGAGGTACGTTCTTGTTTTGATTTTGGTTAAACTCCCCTTTTTAATGGTCAATGGAATGCTACCCGGGAGTAGGGAAGGTATTCGGGGTGTCCCGGGGTTTTGGGACTTGAAATGGGGGGAAAAGTGGTCATACAGTGCATGGTGATTTCAGTAAGTCTCCGACTCCATTTCCTTCTATTTTCTGAAAGAATTGTTGTGGGTTATTTTTTCTTCTTACGAAACTTATGAACCCTATTTCCAAGAAATTCTTCGTCTTGGTGATTTCAGTCGTTCTAGCTTGAATCAAGGGTTGAGGTCGGGCGTGTGTTCGTCAACAACCCTAAGGTAAGGGGGTCTACAAGGTATTTCTCGTAGTCTTGATGTTGCCCTTGTGTATGTGGTTGTGTCGTTGCGTTGTCGTGCTGCGCAATCATGTTTTTTATAAAGAAAAGCAAATTGAACCTTAATTTTATATGTGAGACCCTTCACGGACCACATCGGGTTCGTTGATGATTATGAGACCGAACCTATGGTCACCCATGAGGTGTGCCACTCCTTGGAAACAGTGCATCAAGTTGTTAAATGACGAATGAAAGGATTTATAAGATTAAACCAATTGTAAATGTGTTTAGCATGTTAACATGGTATAAAGAGATGTTTGGCTTGAATTGAAAAGTTAAATGGGTTATGGGATGATTAAGGGTAAATGTGATTAATGGTTAAAGGGGGCATGTCCATGTTGTTAAATGGTTGAAAGAATGTTTAATGGTTGTATTTATGAATAAATGGTGAAATGGGCTAGCTATGAATTTGTGTTAAATGTATTGAAAATGATGAGTCATGGAAATGTTGATAAATGAAAAGGTACACCCTTGTTGTCATTGTTTGATAAAAAGGTCACCAATGACAAACCTTGGAAATCATGATGGATGGTATGGTAGGGATTGGACTGATGCTCCTCATCCTTGGGTTGGGTCACCTATGGTTTGGATGCTGGACTAATGCTCCAAGCTCCGGGAGTATGGGGTGTTGGACTAGTCCTCCAAGCTCCAATGGTTTGGATATGTGATGGGTACCAACATATGCTCCAAAGTACAATGATTTAATTGAAGATAAATGAACGACTTTGTGATGTAAAGTGTTAAACCCCTTATGGTATATGGTTCAGACTTCCGGCATGGGCCAAAGCAGGTTTTGCGTGTTGGTGCCATTATGGGAATTGAGAGCCCATGGGGCTAAATGATAATTATTTAATTAAAAACCAGTTTACTTTCACTAAATTGTTTATTGCTTATCTGTACTTCTGCATACATTGTTATTAGATGGGATATTGTTGTAGACACCATTGGTGGTGGCCTACTAAGTTGTACTCAAACCCAATGATAGAGAACGTGGGGTATCTGTGGGACAACCTGGAAGGGAAGTTCAAGGAGGAAAGGTTCGGAGGAATATGTTGTGGGGGCTACGGGAATATCTTGGGGAAAAGGGTGAGAGTGGGGACATCAAGGGGGATATAGTTCAGGGCTACCTAGCAGATCATCCATTTGCTTAGGCGGGGAATTCCTGGGGAGTTTCTTGAGTTTCTTCATCCTTCCACTGTAATTTTGTTTCCATTTCTCCATTTGTCTCTTTATACAATCCACTGCGTTCTTCCTCTGCTGCGTCACAACTTGCGAGGCTACATCCACCACCGCTGTCGCCTCGTTGCTTAAAGGAGGCGCGCTCCCAATCGGGGCATCCTTCGAAGGAGGCACGCGCGGGTGAAGTTCAACTCGCTCAGATGAGCCATGCCCCTTTGAGTCGCGCTCGCAGGAGTGCGGGACTCTGTCGGTTTCTTTGCTCTCACTGCGAAGGGACACTTTACCAGTTTCCACTCACATGGGAGGAGGCGACCTATCTTTCTTCCTCATCCGCCATGCCTTCACTTGGCGGTGACACCCATGGTCGGATCGCATGCAGCAGCACCGCATTCGCTCGGAGGCGCGCAACACTGACTCGCATCCACAGGAGAGGCGTACTACCGGCTAGCATTCAGCAAAAGCGCGCAGGAGGAGGCGTGCAAACAGTTGCGTTCGCAGGAGGAGGCGTGCAACCAGTTGCGTTCGCAGCGGTGAAGCAGACCGCTGAGTGCGCGTGAAAGAAAACAAAAAGAGGCTTCCTGATTCTTTCTGATTGAAAAAAACTCACTATAGACCAGCTGTACATGCAGGAGCTCTGAGCGTCACTGGTCAGGTTGGACAGATGCCTACACAAGCGCTCTGACCAACTCATGATACCGGAATTTTCTGAAAGAGATCCTGAAACATGGTGTAACATCCCGCCCCATCTCATTGGCTTGAGAGGGCGGAGGAATGCTACTTGGCCTTAAGCGACGTTCCCAAGACGTCAAAGACTGGCAATAAATGTCGAGGGCTTCGAGAATAAATTAGGGAACGATTTGCACTTGAGATTCAACCAATGAACTAAACAATCCACTATCAACAAACTACATGATGCATGTCAACAAAACAACCAAACTCATACATTACCAAAAGACAACCAACTAATTCATAACAATCTCACATGCCAAATACAACCAATCCAAAATCAGAGCACCAAGTGGAAGACTACAACAAGACTCCAACAGAACTAGGACACCATCCATAGCTCCACACCAAGCTCCATGCTCCAAGCACCACAACATCACCAAAGCATCATACCGAACCACTAGCAAAATGAGATGTTTTACCCTTACCTGTGTCGCGGAACACAACATCTGCAAAAGCACCCAAGTGCCAAAGCAGGGGTGAGTAATAATACTCAGTAGGATTTCTCCAAATGACTTCCCTACACACGTCACTAGGATAAAACCATTAGCACATTTATATAAAACAGTTTATATAAAACAGTAAACAGTTCAACAATTACCAATAAGCCAAACACACCTTACCAAGCCACCTTTACTCAAACCATGCAACCCAAGGAAAAGTCAGACAACCATGCCATAAGCCATTTCATAATTTCACATTAGCACAACAAATTCCATTTTGCAAAGCAACACACAACAAGGCAACCGAAACGGTGGAGCTTCCGTTCAACCCGTTCACTACATTTCAAACTAGTGGTGCTTCCATACCACTATTCATAATGGTGGTTCTTCCAACCACTATCCATCACCTTTTAGAGTGAGACTTCCCGCCCACTTCCACACAACCAACACAAGTCATAACACTTAATCAACCAACAAGCACACAGCACCAAGGCCACACAAAAGCACACATCATTCCCATCACATGTCAATTCACTTCAATAAATCACCCATTTATTGAAAACACCCTTTAACCAATTTTTTATGCCCAACCACATTTCAATAAACATCATCTTTATTGAAAACCATCTTTCACAAAACATTTTTCATAATTAACCACTAACGATTTTAAAATCTAACATTTTAAAACCACACAACAAAGCCCCTTTTTGCAACAATAACTCATTTTCCTCAAAATCTCCAAATCACCACCAAATGGGTTTCCAACAAGATTCACACATCATTATCACAATTAATTTCAAGGAAAACAAATTAATTGCAACCAAGGCCACTAATTCTAACCAAGTGGAGTCGAGAAAGAAGTCACCTACCTTTAGGGTTCCGGCGAATTCGACCCACACGCAACCGCACCCCAATCCGAAAAACGCACCACCGAAACCGCTCTAGATCTCATTCCCTATCATCCACAAGCCTTAATATCAACATCCAAGGCAAACAACAACCCTAGATCTACATCCCCGAATGTAGATCTAAAAAACCGAGAGGGAAGAGTAGATCTAGAGAAAACCAAAGAAAAACCAAGAGGAGAGACTTACCCGGGAGGAACCACCTTGAAACCACCTTGAAACCCCTTCGAATCGCTTCCAAAATGAGTGGGAGAGCCCCTCAAACCCTTGAGAACCGAAAATCCCGAGTGAGGCTTGAGTAGGAAGAAGTTTTGAGTGAAATAGGTCAAGACCGAGTGAACCCAGATTTAAAAATCCCTTCTTTAAATGGTCGCACGGTTGTCTCGCATGGTTTGGAAAACGGTGCACAGACCGTGCGAATCCCACTATCTCCCCCTGCACGATTGCCTGGAGAACCCGCACGGTTTTCCCTAACCGTGCAACTTTAGAAAAGTCTCCAAACTTATTCAAAACCATTCCAAACTCTCTCACCTCTTCCCAACTCATCCCAAGCACTTTAGACACATAAAAAGGCATAAACAAAGGCTACATACCTCAAACCGGGGGTGCTACACATGGATACGAAAACCTGAGGCTTATTTCTTGATCCATCAAACTCCGAACGCGATGAAAATACCAATGGCGCGGTTCTGCATGTCGGGTATTGTATGAACTTTGGTTTTTACTAGCCAAGGGACCTTCGACTACGTTCACCTGGGTGCATCTCAAAGCAGTGCTTGTAACACCCCGAAATTCTAAAACAATAACATTTTATTCAATAGCGTATGCGGCACACAATATTGAGTTTATCTTGCATTACACGCAACACTAAGTTAAGTTTGCGTTACACGCAACAACGAGTTTTACCGAACAACAATGTGTTAGGAATATGGGATGGCAGGGGTTGTTGTGGACTCGCTAAGGGTTGTTCATACTTGGGTTGTCAAATGTATGGGATATAGGCTGGCAAGTAGGGAGAGCAGTTTGGACTTTTAATTGTTGGTTGTGTTATATGAGCCAGTTGGCCTGTTAGAGGGGGTTGTTAGTTGTTTGAATGGTTTGCGGGTTGAATGGGCCTTTAAATAAAGGGGGTTAGTGTGTGTAAGGGCATAAGATACATTTTTGGGGATTATTCCACAACAGGCTGTTGTAGGAGGCTGGTTTGTTGGGACGTCCGGCAGGGGGCTCGGAGGAGGAGTGGTATTCCACGGGTTCCTCACTCTCACTCTCCTTTCTTCTCCTACTCCTATACTTTTCTCCCGCCCTACTATACTTCCTTTAATTCTGCTGGATATATATACAGTGAATATATACTGTTTTACTTCACTTTTTGCCCTCTCACAATATTTTTACATAACACAATGTATTATTAATATTATTATTTAATATGACAATTATCGTCTAGTCATTGTGTAGATTGAGAAAACCCCCTCGCCTCCTCACCTCAAAGTGAGGAGGAGGCGTTCTTTTATAATGATTGATAAACTCCACATCGGACCACAAGTCCGATGTGGGATACAGACTCTAACACTCCCCCTCAAGCTAGGTGTACCTAGCTTGGACACATAATGAAAAGAAAGCAACAAAACAGACGCTAACACTCCCCCTCAAGCTAGACAGACCCAGCTTGATGACAAAACAAAACAAAACATAATAAAAGATAAAAGATGCATGGATGATGCTCCCCCTCACGATCGCAGCTCCCCCGCAGGATGATGGATGGATGATGGTGCGGGCGCAGCAGATGAAACCACTCAGATCGGCTGGTTGACGGAGCGCCAGGAATGCCGCACTAGTGGGGCCAGTCGATGAAACGCCGGGAAATCCAAACTAGCACCGGGAAAACCGCATATGCGGGGCCGGCGACAGGAGGCGGGGATTCCGCAGAATTGTTGCGGGGCTGGCGGCGCCAACGGGCCCAAATCCTAGGTGGTCGAGGTGATGCGCTAGCGAATGGGTGCCGGCGGACAGAGATGCAGGTGCCGGGAGTCGTCGGGAGATGTCGGCGAGGCGGGGATGCCGCAGGAGGTGCCGGAGAGCCGAAACTGAAGTTGGGCAGCCGCAGGGAGAAACTGGAGCCGGGTGGCTGCCGGAAGAGAAGCGCAGGAGGAGGCCGGCGAGGGAGCAGAAGGCCGGGAGGTGGCGCTGGAAGCCGGAGGAGGCCGCCGGCGTGGAGGGGCCGGCAAGGGTGGAGGCCGGTTGCTGGAGGCCGGCTGCTGGAGGTGTTGGCAGGAATGGAGGCCGGTGAAGGAGGCTGCCTTGGAGGAGCGCTGCTGGAGGGCCGCAGCCTGGGAGAAAGCCGCAGGAATGGAGGCTGGTGAAGGAGGAAGGCAGCCGGCGCTGGGAGTCATCCGGCAGGGAGAGATCTGTCGGAAGAGAGTCGTGCCGGGAGAGGAGGGGCCGCCGGTGTGGAGGGGTCGGCAGAACTGGAGGCGCCGACAGAACTGGAGGCGGCCAGTGGGATGGTCGGCAGGGGGGGGAACCGCCGGGCAGGAGAAGCTGCCAGAAAGAAGAAAAAAAAGAAGGGGTCGTCGGATCTGGACGCCGGAGAGCAGCAGGCGAGGGTCGCTGGGAGTTGCGCCTGGAACCGCCTTCGGGAGTCGCGGGTTGTAGGAGCGCCGCCGGGAGGCACGGCCGGAAAAACGCAGGAGGCGGGCGCCGCTGGAGAAGCAGAAGCGCCGGGAGGAGGAGCAACCGCCGGGAATCGCGCCGGTGCGGAACGTCGGGAGTGTCGCGCTCGGGAGGAGCAGCGCCAGGAAGATCGGGCGAGAGCCGCCGGGATGGGTCGGCCGCGCGGGAGGAGGAAGCCGCCTGGCGCCGGGCCGTGCTGCGCGCACAGGAGGAAGGGCCGCGGGAGGGATGGGAGCCGCGGGGCGGAGCGAAGCCGTCGAGGAGGAGAGTCGGGCCGAGGCGGAGGGAGAAAGCCGCCGGAAATGCAGCAGGCCGAGCGGCGCTCGAGAGGGAGGGGAGACCCGCCGGGGAGCCGCCGCCCCCCAAGGGGGAATTCCAAAGAACCCTAGATCGGGAATAAAAAAAATATGTGAGGGAGGGATCAAACCTCCTCTGATACCATGTAGATTGAGAAAACCCCCTCGCCTCCTCACCTCAAAGTGAGGAGGAGGCGTTCTTTTATAATGATTGATAAACTCCACATCGGACCACAAGTCCGATGTGGGATACAGACTCTAACACATTGGAATGTCGGGTAAGAATAGGATTAACTAACTTATGAAAATATATAATCCACACATGTTTATTATATATTGATTAGTAATAACATAAGAATCATTTTAATGAAAAATAAATGTTTTCAGAAAAACAGTATTTTTTCTAAAATACGATTTAACTTTGTTTGGGGGACATAATTTAAAATTAATTTTTACCTTTTTAGAAAATTTATATGACAAAATAAACTTCATTTTTGAAAGCGGAATACCAAAATTAACTTATAGTGAATTTTGGGTATTTTTCCGAAAAGTTTCATTTTTTTGATAAATAGTGAAAAATACTGAATTTTAATTGAAAACTGTTTTTTTGTTTAAATAATTTATAAGGTTAAATTATATTTTGAATTGGTTTTAAAGTAAGATTAGATCGATTGTATATCAATTAATCAAAATTAAGTCACTGGAATCATTTTCATATTGAATTTTGATATAAAAACATTAAAAACTTTTGAACATTTTAACTTTAAAAACTCAATTTCTCATCACGTCCGCGGGATTAATTTTAAATTAAATTCTTCCCTGTGAGTTGAATATGGCCAAATGGATTCCATATTTGAAATTAGCATAATTTATATTAACTAATAAGATCAACTTAAGATAAAAACGAGTTTACTTAATGGTTAAACTTAGAATATAAAATGTAAAGAAAAAGACAAAAAAGAAATCTTTTTTTCTTTTATATCCATAAAGCCTTGGGATAGGGACAAAACAACATATGTTCGGTTATATATATCCTTTTGAAGGATAAATTAGTTGTTTTTATCATGATAATTTATCTTTAATTTTTAGAGATTAATTAGTTACTTAAAATGCTTAAAAGACGTCAACGCAGTAATTAATTTGTTAATAATTAACTAAAATAAATGATACTAAAAATATTAAAGGTGAAGTAAATTGAATGAATTAGTGTCTTACATTAATTTTGTAAATGAATATATCATGTTACACGGGTGTGAACTTAATAGATTCAAATTTTATTATTGTCTTGATGTTTTTAATTTTTAATTTATTCGATAATGTCAAAATTGACATTAATGTTATTTTATAATAAACAATATTTTATTAAATGATTTATAATTACTAAGTTATTTGTAAATGATAATAAATATCAAATTTGGTTCATTCATGGACCAATTGATCTTTTATAATGAACACGTTGACTCCTAGATAGTAAAAACTTTGTTAGAGCAGTTAGGGTTAAAGCAGTGTTTTTCCAAGTTACATGTGCTTCTGTTAAAATTAATTTCCAACACACATGGTATTTTTATTTTATAAATTAAATATAATATTTAGAATCAGTGGGTTTAAATTATCTAATAAGACTCGTTTTAATTTAGTCTTAATGGATAAATTACCTAGGTTAGAGAAATAGTTGTCTTGGTGAAAAATCAAAATGATAAAAAAATATGAAAACTTAAAAGTTGAGGAAATAAATGTTTAAAACCCGTGTTTCTGTAGAATGATAAAGTGGTGGACCGAATACCCAAGGTGCCTCTCTAAGGGAGGTCTTGAACTTATTTTATAATGAATAATGAATAATAAAGACCACATCAGACCACAAGTCCGATGTGGGACGCAGACTCCAACACTCCCCCTCGAGCTAGGTGTACCTAACTTGGACACATAATTAAAGAAACAAAGAAAAGAAAACAAAGAACACTACAAACACTCCCTCTCAAACTGAATATACCAGCTTGATTACAAAACAAGACGAAACAAACAAGAAGATAAATCATCCGCAATCGCACCTCCCCCTCGAGATGAAAATTATGGAAGACGGAAGATGTCGCTGAAAAGGCCGGATTACATCAGTGGTGTAGCAAGTCGTCGAGGCGCAACAGAGAAACCGCGCAGGCGGGGCCGGTCGATGGATCGTCGGGAAAGCCGCACAGGCAAGGCCGAACGATGGAGCGCCGGGAAAGCCGAACAGGCGGGGTCGATTGACGGAGCGTCGGGAAATCAGCACTAGCGGGGCCGGTCGTCGGGATATCGGGAAAGCCGCAAAGGAGTCGCGCTGTAGATCGACAACGTGATGGATGTGCGGAAGCGAGCCGTCGCAGGAGGCCGCTCAGAAGGGGATGGCTAGGGCGCGCGGGAAGTCGGCACAGCGGGGTGAGGCGGTGGCGTCAGGAGGTCCTGCGACGACAGATGTCAACTTCCTGGGAGGTGGGGACGAGCATGGTCGCGGGTGAGCAGCGACCACGGAGGAGCCCGTGGCAGACAGGATCCGGCCGGATCTGAGAGAGGGGTGTCCTCGGGAGGAGGTCTGGCGAGAGAAGATTGGATCGTCGACCTAGGAGGAGCGCCGCTAGGGGTTTCTACCCAAAAGCGCCACGACATGGAGGCGGGGCTTCCACACGTAGACGCGTCGGCGAAGGATGCGTAGGGGGCACCCCAAAGTTGGCAGGGGGCGGCATTGATGGTGGCCAAAGGGTCAGGGGCCACCCCTCCCCCCCAACGGGGGGCAGACTAGGAAAACCTAGGGCAGGAAAAAAAGAGGGAGGGCTTGGGTTTAGAAAACCTCAGACTACAAGTCTGATGTGGGAAGTAGGCTCCAATAGTTTCATTGTGTGGCGGAGGTGTGGTTCAACCATATCATCCCTCCCCACCTTTAATTATCAATCTTAGAGCTACTTGAGATAAGATGATCTCCCAATAGTGAATATTTTTAAGTATTTACAAGAATGTCACTCTTCAACTATAAAAGGGCACTCACTCCCCTCACTTCTCCACACCTCTAAAGCCATTTGGCTCGGCCGATCCTTGCCGAAATGACTCTCCAACTTCTCTCTACTCATCCTAGAAGCCTTAGTTTGGGCAAAAAGCCAACTTAGGAAGGGTTAGTGCAAACCAAAAGAAAATACCCGAAAGAGATGCAATGCTCTTCAACAACTGTCTTTATTTTATTTCCTTCTCCACCTCCTTCAATATCTATTATACCATGCTTATATAATAACCTCAGTTTCTTCCATATACTGAGATGTTGTTATGTTAAGGTACGACCTACAACCGCACACACTTCCATCAAAGGGGTAACGAAATCATCATTCGTGTGTACGGCGGACTACCGCCTAGCGAACCGATGTCGTTCGTTTTTCCGTTTCCACCTCTTTACAACATTATTATACCTCTGGAGTCATTATATCATATATGTCTTATTATCTTTCATTCCGTAGGATACACGATAAGGTCGCTCGTGCATACGGCGGACTACCGCCTCGCGAAGCGATATGATTCGTCTTTCACTAACACTTTACATGGAAGATGATAAGGAATAATATTAATGATTATATGTGACATACATGACATAATTATGATATTCATGACATATTTATCATTCTAGAAAGATAATATATATCATTTTCTTTTTTCCTTTTTCACTCACGTAAAGATGATAACAACGTTCGTGTGCAAGTGGCACCACCACCTTCGCGAAGAGATGTGACTCTCTTGGCATCACCACACCACATTGATGATATATATAACTATATAATATGATATTAATGGTATAATGGTATTATGATAATTCTGAAAATGTAAAATATTAATCATCTCCTTTCCATAATGTAGGTGAAAAATGGAAACGTTACTCATGTGTACGTACGGCCTACCATCTCCATGATCGTAACGTACTTTATTTTTCATAACCACCATTCATGATTGGTTTTAAAAAAAACTATTGATGTACAAATATGATAATTATGTCATGATTATTATTCTAGAGAAGATAGAACTGTATTATATGCGCAAGAGTCGGATCATTGATGACAAAACATGCATAAGAAGACAAAACATGCATAAGAAGACAAAACAATGAACACCCAAAACAATTAAAATAATGAAAGAATATTAACAAACGAGTGATAAGATGTTATAAAAGGATCATATATGATAACATAAATATTAATATGGTTCTGAAATAAGTTAATAACATGCTTAAAACCATTATACTGGAGGTTAAAGCATGTTCAATCAAAAGGGGGCATAAAGTAAGAGATTTCATCTCAATTTACATTTCATTGAGATTTATTGATAAGGCGCATTATTTTAAGAATTAAATCGATTATTCGATATATGAGGAATGTTTTGGACTGGTATGACATGGGTTGGGGACCGTTTAAAGTAAGCCCCAAAATACATCGGTAATCTCATGAGACGAATCAGTTGGCCAAATCATATGGGTTTTTACCCAGTATGTTTTTAAACCGTTTTGAGAAAGGTCTTGACGGTAAAGATTTCGTGTACCTGAGAAACATGACGTCCGATGATGAAGCATTTCCTTCATGGAGAATTCAGTTATTATTATCCATGAGATTTTCGCTATGACATTATCTATGGATGCATTTCACTCTTAATTTATTGATTAAATGACATGTGTTTCAGTTATTTACCCTGCCATATTGATTATGCCTTATCCAGATATTTATGTTGCATGTGTGTTCAGTTATCTAGCTTGTCATATTGATTATGATTATTAATTCATGATAGCTTCCGTTGTACTTAAGCCTTATTAAGCATTTGAGTTCACCCTTATTTTGTTTCCTTTCCCCTTGTTATGAAAATGAATTCTTAGAATGAGTTTCAAGAATGATGAGCTTTTACTTTTGTTATCATGTATGTATCTGGTTTTCCAAAACTGTTAAACTGATTGGTCTTTTGGGATTTGAATCTTGTATCTATGTCAATGTAATAAAGTAAGACATCAGGCTCCAAACTACTGGGGTCGGGTAAGTTACAGTACTCCTTGAGGATTTTGGAAGCTCCGCCAAGGACGCCCCTGCAACTACGTCAGAGTTCCCATCGACGGTAATGTCGCTATCCGCGTTGCACTCAGGGTCACCTACCAAACATGAGACACAAAGCTAGAGCAAGGGGCTGGCCGAAATTCATGACAACACTACCTCCAACCGATATATGTTAAAGCTGTCGCACAAGGAGACAGACACTTCCAGGTTTGTAATGTTGGAACAAGAGTCGCGGTTGAATGAACCGGCTCAAACATGGGCTCTTGTTGTTTTACCTCCAACTGCACAGGTCACGCTTGCGGTGTCGGGATAAGGTTTTCGAGTTTATAGAGGAGGCCCATACAGATTTTACAAGCAAGAAGCAGTGTAGTGCTAGCCGCATTTGCAGCCCAGTTCACTACAACACCTAAGGGGCCTTTCCGATGGAAGGAAAGCGTTATGGAAGGAGTCACTCTCAACTTCATCTCTTTAAGACTGATCCAATGAAGGAGGACGAAGCATTTGGAAGATTGTGTGGTGTGCATATGCGGCAAGGGCATATTATACGGGACCACAACAGCTCGGTCCTTCAACATCGGTGCTGCTTGGTTTTGCACAAAGCACAAAAGCATGGAGGAGCATATGGAAGATTGTTTGCCATGATTGTCCTCCAATCTATGGAGCAAGGCTGATATGTGAGATCGCTTGGCATGCCGGTGAGATCCACCACCTTGAGGACAATGTGGTTTTTCATAACGGTGGCAATGATGGAGAACGTGGGGTACCGACGGGACAGCCTGGAAGAGCAGTTCAAGGAGAGAAGGTCCTGGGAAAAATATGTTGTGGGGCCCAAGGGAATATCCTGAGGAATATTATTAGTTTGTAATCGGCCATTGGCTTGGGCAGGGGATTCCTAAGGAGTTTCTCGAGTTCCTTCATCCTTCCACTATAATTCCGTTTCCATTTCTCCATTCGTCTCTTTATACAAAGTTGGTTATCACGAGCCTATCACCATGCTCGAGCCATCGTTGATATACGAGCAAACTTCATGTTTGCAAGACCGAATAAGGGCAAGGGCCCAGTGATAGATGGTTAACTTGGGATAGAGCATGGATGAGGGGATCTGACATGCTTTCGGGACCCGTTGTGGGGATCGTCTTTAGTGTCTTGTTTTGGTTTCTCTTTTGGCACTTTAGACTATCATGACAAGATATGTTTACTGTATTGGTTGGTACTTCCTCAATTTGGAAATTTAGTATGTGATGCCTTAATATTTATTATTATTGCATGTTGATGTTTATTTTGATTTCCGTTGTTGGTAGTGAAGAGGGTATAGTCTTCCTGCATGTTTCATTAGACACTCACTGCTAGTCGACAACCCCAGACGTACGGGGAGGTGCGCTTGAGGTCATGTGACGAACCAACTTGGGACACCGGTTTAGTAGCACCTGAGGGACGTCACACAGTTGCCTCCCATTGAAGTCTTCTCACCTGTTGCATAGATGGCCTCCTGATAGAACCCCTTGATATAAAATGATGACACTGGAATTGTACTATAGCAATTAGAGCAGCATACCTGGAATTACAGCCTTAGAGTGGGAGGAGAAAGAGAGAAAAAAGAACACCAAACTGAGTATCCTCGGGAGGCCTCCTGGCTCACCCGCCCAAGCCCCAGGCCGAGAGACTCTCCCCAAAATTCCCAGCTCAAAAAAGTCCCCTATACCTCCCTCTCCTGCCCCTTTTATTACCCCAGCAGTTACAACCGACTGGGCCCCAGCTACCCCCCACGATTCCCACTTCCCCTTTCAGTTACATTCTGTTTCAGCTCCAGGTGGAGTCTGTTTCAGCCCAGGGGATCCTCCAACAGAATCTGTTACTGCCACGTGGTCCCCAGTGGGCCCCTTCTCTGCCGCAGCCTTCTTCCTCCTTGAATAAACCCGCCACGCCCCCTCCTTCCTCCCAGTTCTAACACTCGCCGCCCCTTCTGGATCAGTCTTGTCCTCAAGACTGAACGAAGGGAATTGATTTCGAAGGGTAAACTCGTCCTCCCATGTTGTCTCCTCTGCCGGACGACCAGCCCACTGGATAAGGAACTATTGTTGGGCCATGTGTTTTTGGAGGTGAAAACGGCGGGAAAGGACAGCCTGGGGTTCCGGAGTATTGGAACTGTCCACCTCGAGGCCCGGTGGTAAAGTAGGGAGGACCTCTGAATTTCCCACCGCCGGCTTTAATTGTGATACATGAAAAACGGGATGAACTTTAGCCGAGGGAGGCAGATCCAATTGGTAAGCAACCGGCCCTACTCGGCCAAGAATGGTAAAAGGGCCATAAAATCGGGCTGCCAACTTCTGGTGGATCCGATGGGCGACGGTCTGCTGACGATGGGGCCGGAGCTTTAAATACACCCGATCACCCACCTGAAAAGAAATGTGGCGACAGTGCCAGTCCGCCTGGCACTTCATGTAGTCCTGAGATCGGGCCAAATGCTGTCGAAGCTGACGTAAAGCTTCATTGCGATCCTCCACAGCCGTAGCTACTGCAGCTACCCGGACATCCTCAGGTAGGAAACTCAAAATAGAAGGAGGCGAGCGACCATACACGGCCTCAAATGGAGTAGAATCTATGGAGGCATGCCAAGTAGTGTTATAACTCCACTCTGCCCACGGAACCCAGAAAGACCACATCCGAGGTTGGTCCCCTGCAAAGCAGCGTAAGTAGGTCTCGAGACAGCGGTTTACCACTTCTGTTTGACCATCTGTCTGCGGGTGGTAGGCCGAGCTGAACTTCAGGGAAGTTCCATGGAGGCGGAACAATTCTGTCCAGAAATTGCTCAGAAAAATGGGGTCCCGATCACTCACGATGGAAGCTGGCACACCATGCAGCCGAACAATTTCCCGGAGAAAAGGTTCAGCAACCGTCCGAGCAGTGTAAGGATGCTTGAGGAGCAAGAAGTGAGCATATTTGGTAAGTCGGTCAACCACCACCAATATGACCTCATACCCCCTGGATTTGGGCAGCCCCGTAATAAAATCCATGGAAATGTCGGTCCACACAGTGGTGGGGATGTCCAGAGGTTGTAGGAGTCCCGCGGGTGCTAGGGTAGAATACTTATAGCGCTGGCAGATCGTACACTTCTGGACAAATTCTTTTACAACCTTTCTCATTCCAACCCAATAGAGGTTGGCTGCAAGCTTCCTGTAAGTACTGTAGAAACCTGAGTGGCCTCCTTGAGGGAAAGCATGAAACTCTGTTAGGAGCTTGGGTACCCACGGGGACGAGGCAGGGATAGCCAGTCGATTCCGGTAGTACAGCACGCCCCGGGTCAGTGTGAAGCCTGGGTAGGTAGAATGACCCTCCTGTAATGCGTGGAGCACCCTGCCCAGATAGGGATCTGAAGACACGCCATCAGTCAAAGTCCGTCCTTCTGTCCAGATGGGCCTAGACTGCAGCAGCTGAAGCTGGGGAAGAGGCTCCTCCCGCCGTGATAAAGCGTCTGCAGCAGAATTTTCCCGGCCTGGTTTATATTTAATCTCAAACTGATAACCCAACAACTTGGCGATCCAGTTTTGCTGATCAATGGTGGTGATGCGCTGCTGGAGTAGAAATTTAAGACTCCGGTGATCGGAAAAAACTATGAAAGGTCGTCCCAACAAATATGGACGCCAATGCTGGATGGCCAGAACGAGGGCTATGATCTCCTTTTCATATACCGATTTGGCGAGGTTCTGATCGGAAAGAGCCCTGCTAAAGTATGCTATTGGTCGCCTGGCCTGCATGAGGACAGCTCCCACCCCGCGGCCAGAAGCATCACATTCGAGCTCAAAATCTTGAGAGAAATCTGGTAGAGCCAGGACCGGTGCCTCTGTCATCAGTTTCTTCAAATGCTGGAAAGCTTCTTGAGTTTCGGCAGTCCACCGGAACCCATCCTTCTGAGTTAATGCTGTGAGAGGCCGGGCCACCTTGCCATACCCGCAAATGAATTTTCGATAATACCCGGTAAGACCGAGGAAGCCGCGGACACCCTTTACGCTGGTTGGAGGAGGCCAGTCCAGCATGACTTGTATTTTACTAGGATCCATTGCCACGCCTGAGGCAGAAATTAGGTGTCCCAAATACTCCACCTCCTGCTGGCCAAAAAGGCATTTGCTCCTGTTAGCAAAGAATTGATGGTCATGTAAACGGAGAAGCACGACTTCCACGTGATGCAAATGAGTCGACCAATCCCTGCTGTACACAAGAATATCATCAAAAAATATTAGAACAAACTGACGGAGCGACGAGCGAAATAAATCATTCATAGTGGCTTGGAATGTGGATGGAGCGTTAGTGAGGCCAAAGGGCATCACTAAGTATTCATAGTGGCCACTATGTGTCCGGAATGCTGTCTTCTCCACATCAGACTCCCGCATTCGAATTTGGTGATAACCCGCCTTGAGGTCTAACTTGGGGAAATAGGTAGCTCCCTGGAGTTCATCGAGCAATTCCTCTACCACTGGTATGGGGAATTTGTCCGGAACCGTTACTTTATTTAAAGCCCTATAGTCCACACACATTCTCTATGAGCCATCTTTTTTTTTTACAAGCAACACTGGGCTGGAGTACGCGCTGGAGCTTGGCCTAATGATACCTTGATTTAGCAACTCCTGCACCTGTTTCTCTATTTCATTTTTGTGAAGGTACGGGTACCGGTAAGGCCTGACTGATACTGGTTCCTGACCGGGCAGCGGGTTAATGGCATGTGCCCGAAGCCGATGCACTGGCAGCTCCCTGGGTTCCGAAAAAACAGACGGGAAGTGAATGAAAAATCTTTTGTAATTCCTGGTTTTGAGCCTCAGTCAAGGGTGTCACGAGGTTGCTTTTGTTACCCCCAACAATCCGCCGCAGTTCGTTGTTCTGTCCTGATTTCTGAGCCCACCGATCTAAGGAGACTGTTGTCCGGTCACTTTGACGGATACCTGAGAGGGTAAATGGCCGACCCCTTACTGAAAACTTCATTACTATCGACTGCCAATTTATGCTTACATCTCCCAAAGTCCTCAACCAAGAGATTCCCAGGATTAGATCCAATCCTCCAATCTTCAAAACATGAGCTTCAAGGGAACACTCATAAGCCCCTAGGACGAGCAAGATCTTCTGGCAGACCCCTAAGGTTCCTGTCCTATGACAATCGCCCAACCTTACGCCCATCTTCTTGGCGGCCTCGACAGTAAGCCCCAGTATATTGACTAACCCCGGGCTAATGAAGTTGTGAGTAGCCCCACTGTCCAATAAAATCAGGATGGGAATTCCCCTTATGAAGCCCTCTATTTTCATGGACGAGATGGGCTCTTCTTGGCGGTCCCGGTCACTGCACAAGATTCTCCAGTTCTGAAATTCCAGCACCTTGCATTCAGCCTCTGGAGCTTCTGGTGCTTCCGCCACAGCTTCCAGCTGATCCTCCTCCTCCTCTAATGGAGGTGTAAGCTCAAGATTCTCTTCCTCTTCGCCCAATAACAGCACCCTCATCTTGGCATCAGCACATTTGTGCATAGGATTATACGGTTTTCCGCACCAGAAACACAACCCCTTCTTTCTGCAGTCCTCCCATTCCTGGTTGGACAACTGCCAAACTCCCCTTCCTCCTGCCATGGTGGTTTCGCTGTATTTCTTTGGCGGCTCCTCCCGTCAACTCCCCGCCCCTGCGTACTTGTGTGGGCGAAAATCCGATTTGCTGGGTGAGTCCCGTTCTATAGGAAGGCTACCAGCCCCCGCTCCCCTTTGGGCGCGTTCCTTCAGCTCGGCCTGGAAGCCCAGTTCCGCGGCAGAGTGCTAGCTCCACATGCCGTACCAGGCGCATTACCTGCAAACGAGTTTCCGGGCTGTGTATGCGGACCCAACTGCGAACATCATCCCATAGTCCATGAAGGAAGTATCCGATATACTGAGGTTCCGGCTGACGGGGAACCAAAGCTGCAAGGAACTCAAAACGTTCAATGTATTCCTGCACTGACCCGTTTTGTCGGATTGCTGCTAATTCTTCGTAAGGATTCTGTATTTCTAACCCACTAAAGCGCTCCATCAGCTCCTCCTTAAACTGCTTCCAAGTGAGGTTCTGATATACCTCCTCCAATATGGTAAACCAGTGGATTGTCACCCCCTCCATACTTACTTGGGCCAGGGGAATTTTGGTGTCCTCCGTTGTCTGGTTAATTCGGAAGTACAATTCTGCTCGATTGATCCATCCCCGTGGGTCTTGTCCATCGAACACTGGCAGCTCTACCCGTCGGGCTGTCAATATCGGAGTCGTCCCTTCGGTGGTTACTTCCAACGCTCCTCGTGCTTCCTCCTTCAACGTTGTTTGATCGGGAGATTCCGACAGGGCAGCTCCTGTTGCGTCGTGTAACTCCGAAGCCGATGTGCCGTCTTGCCTTGGCAGCTTCTCCAACCGGCGCAGTATATCCGTCATCGATCTGTGAACCGCTGTCAGCCCAGTAATTTTTTGTTTAAGAGATCCCACGGATTCAGTCAATCCCAACACTGATGACTCTAAGCGGCCCATACGCTGGTTTGTTCCAGTTTCTACGTTCTCCATCCTCTGCTCCAGTCCTTCCAAGCGAGCTTGAAGTCGAGTTTCCATCACTTGGACCCTTACCCCCCCCCCCACCCCCACAAAGGAGTGGAGCTTGGATGAAGGTATGATAATCCGGCAGGTCAGACCAAATTGATAGAACCCCTTGATATAAAATGATGAAACTGGAATTGTACTATAGCAATTAGAGCACCATACCTGGAATTACAGCCTTAGAGTGGGAGGAGAAAAAGAGAAAAAAGAACAGCAAACAGAGTATCCTCGGGAGGCCTCCTGGCTCACCCGAGTCCTCCCCAAAATTCCCAGCTCAAAAAAGTCCCCTATACCTCCCTCTCCTGCCCCTTTTATTACCCCAGCAGTTACAACCGACTGGGCCCCAGCTACCCCCCACGATTCCCATTTCCCCTTTCAGTTACATTCTGTTTCAGCTCCAGGTGGAGTCTATTTCAGCCCAGGGGATCCTCCAACAGAATCTGTTACTGCCACGTGGTCCCCAGTGGGCCCCTTCTCTGCCACAGCCTTCTTCCTCCTTGAATAAACCTGCCACGCCCCCTCCTTCCTCCCAGTTCTAACACCTCCATTCACTTCTTCATCTCACTTCCAGTTGCCTCCATTGAACTCTTCTCACCTATTGCATAGATGGCCTCTACTCACTTATCCATCTCACTTCCAGTTGCCTCCCATTGAACTCTTCTCACTTGTTGCATAGATGGCCTCCACTCACTTATCCATCTCACTTACAGTTGCCTCCCATTGAACTCTTCTCACTTGTTGCATAGATGATATCCATCTCACTTATAGTTGCCTCCCATTGAACTCTTCTCACCTGTTGCATAGATGGCCTCCATTCACTTATCAATCTCAATTACAGTTACCTATCATTGGACTCATCATCAACTCGGTGTCAAGAATGTTTTCCTACATGGTTTTTTTGGGAGAGGAGATTTATATGCAGTAGCTTTCTGGCTTTGTTACTTCAGGGGGTTGAATCCCAAGTTTGTTAGCTTCTCTGCTCTCTTTATGGACTTAAGCAATCCTCTCATGCTTAGTTCGGTAGATTTTGCATTGGGATCACTACATTTGGTTTATCTCTCTATGGACTTGAGCAGTCCCCTCATGCTTAGTCCTGTACATTTTGCACTGCGTTCACTGCATTTGGTTTTTCTCAAGTATGAAATACCACTCTGTCTTTGAGCTTAAAATATCTCACCTCTGGCTGCATTCCAACTACAAATAAGATTGTTGACATCATATCATCACCAAAGGATAACATGAACCTCGAGCGAAATTTCTTTGCACCAAGCTGGGAATGCGCAACATTTATAAGGGGGGTTTCATATGGTCTATTCTCTCTTCATTTTTTATAGGACTCTTCTATTCCAAGCTGGATATATCTCACTTGAGGGAAAGTATTGGACCCAGTTAAGTTGGGTCTCACCCAAGTGTCATGTAATCCCAAATCGGATTTCTCCTATAATTTATCTTCTTGATCTAGTTATAAATAAAGTTCTCCATCTCTTATCAAAGTACAGGATTTCATTCTACCACCCATTTCGATGGAATTGAATTTCATGTGAATGTTGCTTTTATGCTACCAAACAGTCAACTTTCAGACTTCCATTTCCATTTTCACTTCCATTTTCCTGGTTTCATCAATGGTCAATAAAGACAACTGCACTCGATCATAAAACAATGTTGTCTTCGCCATAGTTGAGATAAGAACCACAACTAAAAATACAGAAATAAAAAAGAAAAAAAAAGACACATACCTGGACATAGGCATACTTGTTAAAAAACCGAACAAGGGTTTCCACCATGTTAAAAAGAAAATCCACACAGCAAAGCAAGCACTCATTGCTTCCAATCTTTGACCGGAATCCCCTTATCTGAAAATCAAGGATACAACTACACGAGTAAAAATGAATTCTATGCAAACAAAATAATAGATATTAACATGTTTGAATTAAAAAGGCTCGATGGGACAAATGGAGGAAATGAACTAAAACCTCTCAAACAAAGGTCAGTCAAAAAAACACTAGTTTTAAGTGCACCATAAAATCACAGTTGCCCAAATAATTAAATTAGATGATATCTAAAATTTAAAAAAATAAAATAAAGTTAAATAAACTCTATAACAAAGACAGAAATTTACAAAGGACCAGTCTGAATTGACTTACCGGAAGCCCCAAAAAAAGATTCTGTGGACAGGAAAACAGCATTTTGAAAGCTACTTTCAGCTTCCATATAAAGACAAATTGTTTTTCAAAAAGCTCAAGAGTTTCTGAAAATTAGTATGAGTGCTTAATGAGCCATGAACAAACAGGCCGGACAAGCCAGCCCACATTTTGGGACGGGCTGAACTGGTAAAAAATATTATCCTTTTTAAACAGGTTTAAATGGACCAAGAAAAAAAATCTGCAGGCTTGCAAGCCAACTCCCATGGATGTGGGCCAAAGAAATTTTTTGTTTTTCATTTTTATATGGTATTTATTTTGCAACAGAAAAAAAATATTAAATTATGTGAGAGATGCATGCGTGAATTGAGATTTATAAGATAATCACTGTATGTTCACTATTTGTTATTAATATAGTTTTTATTTAAAAGTTCTGATTTTAAAATAATAATTTAAAATGTGATTTGACCTGCAGGTCGGTCCTATTCAAATGCAAACCGGACCGAGCTAATTCTTTTGAGCCTGCTTTAAATGCAGGATTGAAAGGGCCAACCCTTTTAGGCCTCATCGATTTGGGCTTTAGCCTGGTCTGATCCGTTAAGCTCCCCGAAAAAATAGTTGAACATCCAATTTCTTCAATATGAGTTTTTTTAATAAAACAAAAGGGACCAAGGCTGATTGCCTGCAAAACATGCCATGGATACAAAAGAAAAGTACTTTCATCCCATTTCCATCAACCACTTCTTATTTCTTTCTAATGTACTATGGTAATTTGATCAATTGATGTGTCGCTAAAAATAATCTGGGAAACAGCTCACGAGTCTGTAATAATCCTATTGATCAACTAGAGATGTGAGAGAATTCAGAAATTTAAAAAATTGGAAGGTGATTGTGTAAGGTGTTTCTTTCAATGGACTTGCAATGCAATAGGGATCAAAAAACAACTTATCCAAATCAAATGTGGCCAACAAAAACAGGTTTATGCAATCCAAACTGCAAAATACCTCCCACCGCAGTGTCCTGATTGCTGCTGTAAAGAGTGAACCATAGCAAATACTGCCAAAGGATGTTGTCACAGCATAACGTAGAGATTTAATCAGTGAGTTCGCAGGCATTGATGCTGCTTCTCTGCCTCCATGCATGAGAACAAGAAACACCATTCCAGACACAATAACATGAACTGTATTGCAGAGGACCGCACCTGTCCAAAATAAGCTGACAGAGAGCACCTGCATGAGACAGCGTAACTAAAAAAGTGTCCGTATAGATTTAGCATGTTTAGTAATGAGTTTTGATCATAGTTATTTACGGCGCATGGCGCACAACGGCGACAAGAGCCCCCGGTGCAAAAGCGCACAGCGCGTGGCAATATTAACTTGCGGCGCACAAAAGAGGTGTATACATATATCAACTTTAACAAATAATAAATTATACAATTTATATATAAAAAACAAATATTTATGTCAATAATTCATATTCCATACATCAAAAAACAAATGGAGTCAACAATGACACCTACAATTAAATATTAAAAACTACATATCTCAAAAAATCATATATATCAATTCCTGAAATATATTAAAAACCATATATCTCAAAAAACCAAGACGGGAGTAAAAAACCATATATCTCAAAAAAACAACAGGAGTAATTCGAAAAAAAATAAGGGGCGAGCAACATAAATAAAATTGAATTAAAAACAAAAAAAAGTTAATGATTCGCACATAAGGTGCGCTTGCTCTGGACAACATTGCGTATCTAAGTCGTGGTGGTTGAGGGAGCTCGGCTAAGTCGTGGTCGACTGGGTCACGGCGGTCGAGGGAGCTCGGTTTGGTCGTGGCACTCAATGTGGTCCAACACCGGCTGGGTCGCTACGCTCACGGGAAGAGTGTTGCGTAGAGTCGAAAGGGGAGGTCGTTGTTTGACCTCAAAAGAGGTATTTTTAATCGGGGCGTAAGAGTTGGCAGGTTAAAAATATACAAAAAAAAAATCAAAAAGGCTCAATAGCGCGCACCATTGGCGCAACATGGCGCGCGCCATTGCGCAATATGGCGCACGCCACAGTGAGCCATCTTAAATGAGTCATGGCGAAGCCATGGCGCGGCGCACCACTCCCTGGCGCTAGCCATGGCACAATGGCGCGCCATGGCGCGCGCCATTAATAACTATGGTTTTGATATGAAGCATATCCACTGGTTCCTTTCACCATAATCAAAGGTGCTCACCTCAACACCTAAGACCATGAGGGGAGGCACGCCACTGAGGCCCAAGACATCTCTCACTATGAGAGGTATTGGGTAAGGTGAGGCTGCCTTTTAGGGTCCGTTTGACAACACTTCCTGAAAGTTGCTTATAGCACTTATCGCTTATGGTGAGTATTTCTGTGTATGTGTTTTCAGATTACATGTTGAAAAAATGCTTTTCTGACAAGTGGGTTTCTTTTGGAATTCAAGTGTGAGTGTTTTTTCAGAAACAAAACTGACACCACTTGTTTTTCCAAGTTGTTCATCATAAGTGATAAGCTCTAAAGGCTCTGTTTGACAACACATTTTAAAAACTGCTTAGAGTTCGTTTTTATAGGAGGAGACCTGGAATCCTTACCTCTAAGTGAAGTCGGAGGCTTTATTTTATAGGAAAACCAATACAAAAGATAAAAGGGAGATTTGAAATTTAAAATACTAGGATAAGGCTGACCCAGCCAAACCTAATCCAAATATCTAAATATTCTAACACCCCCCTCAAACTAGGTTTACCTAGCTTGGACACATAATAAAAGAAAAATATATACTCCTAAGATTCCCCCTCAAGCTGGACAGGCCCAGCTTGATAAAAAGACTAAATTAAAGAACATCCTCGTATGCACCACCTGGTTGTTTAGCTCTGGCCTCCTCTGCATGAAATCCTCGTGATGGGAACTCGTGATGGGAATGATTGAGAAATAATTTTTGTTGTCGAAGAAGATATGACCATCGTAGAACTCACATGCCGATGACGATCATTGCTTGAAGATGCTGGATGAAACAACTACCGACGAACGGCCGGGTGAAACAACGCTCATCTTACAGACCCAAGGAGGCCGGTGTTGGGTCGGAGAAAAAGGGAGTGATGGCAAGAGGGGGGGTGAATTGCCTTTTAAAAAAATGATTAACAAATTAAAATCAAAGTTGAAATGCAGCGGAAATAAAAGAGGCAAGACACAAAAATTGATAACGGAGTTCGGCCAAAAACCCGGCCTACGTCTCCGCTCCCAACTAAACCGTTGAGAGATTCTACCGCTTGCTTTTCAATGGTTTTAGCAAGAAACCCACTAGGCTTTGAGATAGCACTAGAACCTATTACAGCTTGCTTTTGGTGGTTAAGCAAGAACCCACTTGCTTTTAATGGTTGAGCAAGAACCCACTAGCCTTCTTACAGGTGAAGGCTAGCTCACCTATGACACAAGCCTTTTAAAAGGAAAGGCTTGAAGAAACCTCTTCACACCTTAGTGGTGATGTGAAACCCAAAAGAAAGAGGGATGAAGAAAGAGTTTGGGGTTTGTAGGCACAAACCCAATTTTAAGCTCAAAATAAATAAAACACTAAAAACCGTAATTGGGAGAAGCCTTGGGCGCCTTTGATTGATTGATGATGTTGAAGGACGCTACCAAGCTTCTTTGAAGGAGCTCCTTGGATGTGGAAGTTTGTTGGAGCAAGATGGGTTCCTTGAAGGAAGTCCGCCGGAGGTACGCCAAATGATGGAAAATGTGTCCGTTGGCTTGGTATGTGATCCGGTATGTGTCCGGGGCTTCCTTGGCCTTTATTTATAGGCATGGAACCCTTGGGGAGTCTTCGGAGCCGTTGTAAAGGGCCTCGGAGCCGTTGGAGGCCAAAAGGGAGTTGACTGGTCAAAGCCAACGGCTAGTTTGACTGGGCTACCGGCTGGCCGGTGCAGGGCCACCGGCTGGCCGGTGCCTTGGATGTTGAGAAGGCCTTCTGCCCAGGCAGCACCGGCTGACCGGTGACAGAGCCACCGGCTGGCCGGTGGTGAGGCAGTAGCCATCACTGTTGCATCAGGTTGCCACCGGCTGACCGGTGGAACCTGGCAGTGGGCAATGCCTCTGCCAGGTCCACCGGCTGGCCGGTGCTATCACACCGGTTGGCCGGTGGACTGAAATTCAGTCCACTTCTTGATTCTTTCTTGGGCCATTTTCTTGGCAACCTTGTGCCTATCATTCAAAAACACTTCAAACAATATTAGACAAATAATAAGGTGATTGTGATCATGAAAATCAAACAACGAGGGGAACGAGAGGTACAACAATCTCCCCCTATTTTGATGATCACAATCACCAAAACAATAAATGTAAAAACTTAAATTAAAGGCATGCTTTAATGAATAAAATGAAATGTAAAGCAAAGCATGATCAAAAAGGTTTCTCCCCCAATCAATCAAGAAATTTCTCCCCCTTTGTGATTATCAAAATAGAATGGGGCATAAAACTTGATTGAGGGAAAGGGTTTGAAAAACTAGATATGAGAATTGAAAAATCAATTGAGATTTTTGAAATTGAAATGAAAATTTGAATAACAGTTTGAATTGAAAGTTTTGAATCAAAAACCAATTGAAATTTGAAATTTGAAACCAAATGAAATTTTTAAAATTGAGAGTTTTGAATCAAAAAATCAAAAATTTAAATTGAAAAATGAATCGAAAGAGATTTTTGAATTTAAGAAAATTTCTCCCCCTAAATAAAACAAAAGATCATCGGGGAAACGAAACTATTTTTGGCCCGGAGAGACTCGCCAAAAGGGATTTTTCAATCCAAATTTGTTTCATGGCGGGTCTTCTCCTATAAAACTCGTCCGAATAAAAAATAGATTTGGGTTGACCGTACCGGGCATTTTTGCAATCACACTCATAAATGAGGTGCCCGGGTTTCTTACAATAATTACAAAATTTAAAACTAGAGCTCCCCCTTACAAAAACAGTTGGAGCATGGGAGGAGGAAGCTTGGTTGGTGAAGCCAAGTCCATGTGTGGTTCTAGAAACACGTTGAGAACCAAGGAGTTTTGAAAGGTTTTGTTCTCCGTTGGTGAATTTAGCAAGAGATTCCCTTAGATCTTTGATTGTTGATTCCAAGGAATCAACATTGGGAATGTTTTGTAATTTGAGGGACAACTCCTCCTTCTCTTTGAGAAGTTGTTCCTTTTCGGAAGAGAGTTTTTTGAAATTCTTTTTCAAAGCAACGAATTTTGAAGAAAGCTCATGAAAGCCATTTTCTAATTGGTCTCGCACATGTTGAAGTTCTTCATATGATAAATGATTAAAAGAATTTGAAGATGAGGACGAGGAAGAGGAATCGGAAGAAGTTACCTCGTGAAATGCCATTAGGCATTTTGTACCTTGGTCGCTCGAGGAAGAGGAGGAGGAGGATGAGGAGGTGCCACTCCATGTCGCCTTGAGGACCTTTTTCTTTCCTTTTTCCTTAGCCCGTTTCTTGTTGAGTGGGCAATCGGGCTTGTAATGGCCCTTTTCGCCGCACCCGTAGCATTTTACCTTGGGCTCGGATCTTGCGGTGGGTTCTTGCTTTCGCGCTTTGCGAGATTTCTTCTTCTTCTTGTGCTTCTTCATAAATTTGTGCATTTGGCGGGCGAGATTCTCCATTTCCAAGTCGCCGCTTGATGATGAAGAAGATGAAGATGATGATGAGGAGGAGGAGCTTACTTCTTTTTGTACCTTGAGGGCGATGTTCTTTGGTGTCTTGATTGGTGTGCCCTCTTTTTGAGCTTGCCTCCTCAACGTGATCTCGTAGGTCATTAGGGATCCAATGAGCTCCTCGACCGGCATGTTTTTGACATCCTTAGCTTCTTGGATTGCCGTCACTTTAGGTGCCCATGAGCTCGGAAGGACCCATAGAATCTTCTTGACCATTGCTTCAGCTGAAACATCATCACCAAGAGATTTTCTACCATTGCAAACGTCAGTGAAGCGTGTAAACATTTCAGAAATAGACTCATTTGGATGCATTGAAAAAGATTCAAAGTCTTGTCTATACATATCTAATCTAGTATCTTTGACTTTATTAGTGCATTCATGGGTCACTTCTAAAAGCTTCCAAATTTCATGTGAAGATGAGCAAGTAGAAACACGATTAAATTCATTTCTATCTAACCCGCAATGAAGAGCATTCATGGCTTTGCCATCAAGCTCAAAATTCTTAATATCGGCGGGGGACCATTTGGATTCGTCGGGGGAAGACAAAGAATAACCTTGCATGACAATTTTGTAAATAGGATATCCTATGCTTCTTAAAAAAGTGGTCATGCGGGTTTTCCAATAATTATAGTCGGTTCCATCAAAAAATGGAGCACGACCCAAAGAAAAGCCTTCGGGGGCGAAAGAAGTTGAAGCCATCACAATGGATCTTTGAATTTGAAACCGTTTAAGGTATTACTCAAATTACCCCTCTGATACCAATTGTTGGGTCGGAGAAAAAGGGAGTAATGGCAAGAGGGGGGTGAATTGCCTTTTAAAAAAATGATTAACAAATTAAAATCAAAGTTGAAATGCAGCGGAAATAAAAGAGGCAAGACACAAAAATTGATAACGGAGTTCGGCCAAAAACCCGGCCTACGTCTCCGCTCCCAACTAAACCGTTGAGAGATTCTACCGCTTGCTTTTCAATGGTTTTAGCAAGAAACCCACTAGGCTTTGAGGTAGCACTAGAACCTATTACAGCTTGCTTTTGATGGTTAAGCAAGAACCCACTTGCTTTTAATGGTTGAGCAAGAACCCACTAGCCTTCTTACAGGTGAAGGCTAGCTCACCTATGACACAAGCCTTTTAAAAGGAAAGGCTTGAAGAAACCTCTTCACACCTTAGTGGTGATGTGAAACCCAAAAGAAAGAGGGATGAAGAAAGAGTTTGGGGTTTGTAGGCACAAACCCAATTTTAAGCTCAAAATAAATAAAACACTAAAAACCGTAATTGGGAGAAGCCTTGGGCGCCTTTGATTGATTGATGATGTTGAAGGACGCTACCAAGCTTCTTTGAAGGAGCTCCTTGGATGTGGAAGTTTGTTGGAGCAAGATGGGTTCCTTGAAGGAAGTCCGCCGGAGGTACGTCAAATGATGGAAAATGTGTCCGTTGGCTTGGTATGTGATCCGGTATGTGTCCGGGGCTTCCTTGGCCTTTATTTATAGGCATGGAACCCTTGGGGAGTCTTCGGAGCCGTTGTAAAGGGCCTCGGAGCCGTTGGAGGCCAAAAGGGAGTTGACTGGTCAAAGCCAACGGCTAGTTTGACTGGGCTACCGGCTGGCCGGTGCAGGGCCACCGGCTGGCCGGTGCCTTGGATGTTGAGAAGGCCTTCTGCCCAGGCAGCACCGGCTGACCGGTGACAGAGCCACCGGCTGGCCGGTGGTGAGGCAGTAGCCATCACTGTTGCATCAGGTTGCCACCGGCTGGCCGGTGACAGAGCCACCGGCTGACCGGTGGAACCTGGCAGTGGGCAATGCTTCTGCCAGGTCCACCGGCTGGCCGGTGCTATCACACCGGTTGGCCGGTGGACTGAAATTCAGTCCACTTCTTGATTCTTTCTTGGGCCATTTTCTTGGCAACCTTGTGCCTATCATTCAAAAACACTTCAAACAATATTAGACAAATAATAAGGTGATTGTGATCATGAAAATCAAACAACGAGGGGAACGAGAGGTACAACAGCCGGGTGAAATGATGCCCGGCGTGTGGACCCAAGAAGTCGGGTGAAACGGCGTCCATTGTGCAGATCCAAGAAAGCCGAGTGGAATGACGCCCATCATGCGGGCCCAAGAAGACCGGGTGGAATAGTGACCAAATAACACACCCAAAAGATTGGGTGAAACGGTGCCCGAATAACAGACCCAAAAGGCCAAGTGAAACAATGCCTGAATAATTGGCCCAAGAAAGCCAGGTGGAACGGCGCTTAAATAACAGACCCAAAAGCAATCATTTTTTATCGTCGTCAGTGGTGGTGCAACAACAATGAGACCTGACGTAAATTCGGGCAGCAGTGGAGAGGCCCAACGGAGATCCGGGCAGCAGCGGCGGCAGCAACGAGGCCCGACGGAAGTCTGGGCAACAGTGGAGAGTCCTTAATAAGCAGATCTGGAAGTGGCGCGGGCACAAGGAGTCACGGCCTGATTGGAGGGCACCTAGAAGAGGAATGCACGCCTGGAGAAAGAACGCAGGAGGCGTGCTGAAGGGTTGATGTGTGGGGACTGCACGGCAGGGAGCAGCGCTGCAGTGGGTCTAGGAAGAGCAGGAGCACCAAATCTGGAGCAAATCTTGCGTGCGTTGGTCTGATGCATGCTTGAGATCGTCAGGGAAGAGAGCAGCAGGGAGGGTTGCTGCCCATGGGGTTGATGAGGCTGGGTGCGCAACAATGAGGGGTCGTCGCGTCTATGGCGGCTGGCTTGGAGGCACGCAGAGAGGCCAGCAGGAGGCCGCCACCAGACTTGTTCGGCAAGAGGCATGTGGGATCTAGCACAGCAGGGGGGGGGGGGCGTAGCAGCAGGGGGTCACACTGACCTCATCAGGGCAAAGTAGCACGGGTCAGCTGGCGACGCGGCAGGGGGTGCGTGCGGCAGGGTTGGGGACACGCGGATGGTGGGGTGGCCTTTGGCCAAAGGCGTCGGTAGGGGGTGATAGAGAGAAGATTCAGAGGAAGATATTTTCTAATAAAGAGTTTACAATTTGCGTTACCACCTCTGTACAAGAGAATCAGAATTACCTCCAGGTCCTAGTCCGGTACTACCTCCAACACGCGTGCTTCTCTGCTGGCGAAGGCTAACGCCCTAACAACCCAAGTATCTTCGTACCCCCTCTCCCGTAGTACTGTTTACTTATTTATATTCCCATCCTGACAAACTAATTGGGTCTAATTACAACACTGCCCCTGACTCCAACAGCCAAACAGACTCCCTCCCCACTTCTTTAACACGCACGTGCCCCCCTCCGCCTGTAAGTAAAGAGAATGGGAGGGCGACCCGAGGTGCACCGCTCAACTGCTTGCACATCAGGGGGCGGCCGACTAGATGAGTGCCAATGGCCTTGGGGCCGCCGCCCCCAACACGCGCTCCTCTGCTGGCGGAGGCTAACGCCCTAACAACCCAAGTATCTTCATACCCCCTCTCCCGTAGTACTGTTTACTTATTCATATTCCCATTGTTAAACCCTCCTTTTTATTCTTTTTATTATTATGGGTATTTTTTGAGTCCCACATCGGAATACTCCTTTGTGTATTCCTCTTTCTCAATCTATAAAAGAAGGCCTTCGCCTCACCTTGAAGGTAAGGGGGTTTTCCCAATCTACATGGTATCAGAGGGAACCCGATTCCCGAGCCCTCCCTCTTTTTTTTCCCCGGCTCTGCCCTAAGTGGCATCCTTCCCTCCTAGGTCTGCCCTACGCGGCACCCCCCCCCTCATCGGTCTGCCCTCCGCGGCCCCTCCAACGGCTCTCTTGCCCTGCACTTTTTCAAGGCAATCAATGTAACACTCCAAGTATTTATAAATAAATTTAATATTAAATGCATGAAACACCGAGTCTCCACAAAACACCACTTTGTTATAACCTAGCCAGTAAACATAATTTTTCCACCACTGTATTTGAATTTCGAAAAACTGACATACATGGTTGCGTTCAGTAAGATATTTAGAGTATGATAAGAGAAACTTATTTTTTGATGAATAGTAACATACCCTTATGAATATTAATATGACTCTTATGAATAGTAAATCATGTTATTATTTTATTGTCTTAAGATTATAAGATAATGAGATCTTGATTAATTTTTCAAGGTGATATAAAACGAATTATAGTTTTAAATTGTTATTTTTCGAATAAATTATGATTTTTGATTTTATTTAAAAATTAAATTAATCATATTTAGAAAATTATTTCCAAAAAATGGAGTGCGTTTTTTAATTCAGAACGTCGATATTAGGTTACGTTGAATTTATGAGAATTTTCTTAAATACTTTAGTTTTTCGTGAATAGTAAAAATACAGTTGTTTTCGGTATGATTAATGATATCATAATGATGTAATAATTAATATAAAATGTTGTTCGACTTGTCTACATTAAAATATGATATGAGGTGTCTCAAGTAGCCAATACCATGGACAAAAACCATGGACAAGCTCATGGTTCTGAAAATGCCACTAATGAGGTGTCCTTTGAAATTAATAAAAAACTTCATCTCTTTTACTATAAATACCCACTCATTCCTTCATTTTCTTTCAATCCAAATTCTTTATCCTCGAAGCTCTGGTAGTTTTACCTCCCTATGAGTCCTCCAAGGTGTCCTCAAGCCCCCGAGGTCCTAACAAGTTTTGAGAGTTACTCTATAAGGTAAGGGAATCTACCACCTTTCTCTTTTTCAAGCACTCTTTTTATGTTTTTCTCTTTTAATTTCAATTGGTTTATGTTGGGATATGTTATTCCATATCCCTCTTACTGTCCATATTATGTAAGAATGATGAGAGACCCCTTTTTCTCGCATCAAAATGTTTTATGAATTTTTAAGTGACGTCTTTAGGCTGCCGAATTTTCGTAAGAGATCTTTTCAACTTTTTCGAGTTCTTTTGTTTTTTTTCTCTTTCCCCGCTTCCTTTCATCCAAATGTTATGATAATTCTAGTAACTTACATGTACTGGAATGTTGTTATGATAATGGAATAATTCATCGTCATCTCTATTTTCCCCTTCTTTTATACTAGAAATAAAAACATCATCTGAGACGTGTTAATTTATCACATTCAAGGACGACGGGTTTTCAATTTCTAATACCGTCTTCAATTCTGGTTATGAAACCATTTTGATGGTTGAACCAGACTATAATATATGTATTATAACTTATGTAAGGTTCTGGAATCTTTTTATACACGTGATATTAATTTATAAATCAAAATGAGTTTGTTGTGATCAAAAACCGCCAATTAACTCAAATAATTATCATTAAAGTTTTTATATAATGATTCATCTTCACTCCAAATAACCAAATGAATTTTATAACCATGTAATCTTCTGCATGTTAAAAAATAAAATACAACTTCTATTATGAACAATCATTCTCATCTTACATATTTATCCTTACATATATATAAGTAAACCAGTCATGAATACCAAGAAAACGCTCTCAAACAATAAAATTGAACCTCTTAAACCCATCAAGAAGGCTATGAATGAACTTAATAAGGTTATACTAAATCAATTACATAAAGAAGAGGTTCTGGACATATTAATTAATGAATTTAATTTGGTTATTCAGGACACTAAGATCAAGTGAAGAACACCATCGGACTTAAGGTAAGGGTTTTCTACCCGAACCTCCATTTTCATTCGGGTTACTCTTATTCTCCACTCACCTCAATTAAATTCTTATGTACTCATAAATTTTGTGTGAATGTTCTATATATGTGTGCCAACCAGAATCCTACTTTCATTTATGGGGAGTTGCATGTTTTAGAAGGATCTTTCAAAAAATCTTCCTGAAATACAAACTCGATTCAAGGGAATTTCTCAAATTATTACATATTTTCAATGGCACTCTATAATCTGTTTTTAGCAACATTTATTTTTATAAAATCGCTCATTTTATTATGAAAAACTACCTTAATTCACTTCTGGTTTTATACAAAAAAAATTCCAAAAAAACACTTCTTTTCAAAGTAAAAGAGTATTTATCTAAAGAATTACTTGATGATTTTTTAAGAGTATCTTCATCTGTTTCAACACTCTTGTTGATTCTTATGTATTATTGGGATTAATCTTTTATGATATCATTTGTCATATTTAATTGAATGGTTTATGATTAGTTTGACTGTGGATGTGCTATCTTAGAACTATTCATCAATTTACTCTGAATGGTTAGTGTTTATGCTTAATGTTTGGGGAAAGTTATTTATATTTCATATGTTAGTTTTAATATGAATGTATATGTTGTTTATGTTTATCCTCGTTCATATAAGGAATGCATTGCACTTAGTAAGCGACGGACGGGGCCCGCTATAGCCCCTCAATGCATCGGTAGGTCTCATAAGACAAACTACGGTCTTGGCACGAGACCTTGACAAAATGGTTATTTATGATTTTAGCACGAGGCATTGACGGTATGGTTATGACGTCCGGCATTATGCATTCCTTCGTTATGAAACTAGTAATTGAAAGTCCATGTGGTTATTCGACTAATAGAATATCCATGATTATGCTTTATTATGCCATTATTTATTGAGCTCTTATTCCTGTCATAATGTGTTCGGGTTTATTTTTAAAGGCATGTGTTTTTTAGTTATTCACTATGCCTAATGTTTATATTTATGATATCTTCCGCTATATTGTTTATATTTATGGCATTATTTATTGAGCTCTTATTCATGTCATAATGTGTTCGGGTTTATTTTTAAAGGCATGTGTTTTTTAGTTATTCACTATGCCTAATGTTTATATTTATGATATCTTCCGCTATATTGTTTACCCCTTACTAAGCATTTGAACTCACCCCTTTCTTATGTTTTATTTTACCAGGACATGAAGAGGTATATTATGAATGACATGCAGGGATAACCTAGAAGTTATGAATGTTGTCAAAGGAATTTATATATTGTATTTCCTTTCAAATTGTAATGTTAAACTTATGTATGTATCTGGTTTTCCAAAATTACTAAACTATTCGTTACTTCGGGATACGACTTTCTTATAATCATGTCAATATAATAAATTAAGGCACCGGCTCTGAACAACCGGGGTCAGGTCTTTACAATCAAGGTGGATTCGGGCTTAAATTGATTATGAACATGTGTTGTTTAGGGTTTCAGACAGATTTTGTAATCGCACATTGTATAGACCCAAAAACTTGTACCTCTAAGTGAGGTTGATGGCTTTATTTATAGAGAAATCAATACAAAAGATAAGAGAAAGATTTGAAATTTAAACTATTAGGATAAGGTCAACCCAGTTAAACCTAACCTAAATATCTAAATATTTAAATACTCTAACATTCAACCCCAAGCTAGGTTTACGTAGCTTGGACGCATAATAAAAGAAAACAAATAAAAACTCTTAATACTCCCCCTCAAGCTAGACAGACCCGACTTGGTACATAAAAAAAAGAGCACCCCCATATGTGTTGCCCGCTTGTTTTGGCATGTCCTTCATGTGAACTTCATTTGCACGAATTTGGAGTACTCTCCCTCTCGCTCTAAAGTTTTAGATTGAGAAACTAAAAGAAGAACAAGGTAGGATTGATTCTCGCTTCTCGGGTTGAATTTTGAAATTTTGGTGAGTCATGGTGTCGTAGAAATATCATGGCTTTAGCTTGTGTTTATATACGAATTGTGGACTACTTTGTGATTTAAAATGCGTCTATGGGATATTTCAACTTCGTACGAAGGTTGAGCCCTGGGGGTTCTGCCCGGGCCGCTAAGTAACTAGAACCACCTACAAGGTGGTGCCGCCCCTTGGCCACTCAAACTCCCGAGGCCCCCTAAAACTTCTCAAACAACCAATCACCAAGGGTGATATCCTTATATCGCCTTCTATGACAGGCATCTATTATCAGGAAAGTGAGGAAAGTCAACAAGCCCATACATCACTATCTATGTCAAATCTTCGCCAACAATGAGTTGGATTGAGTTCCCTTAGTAGCAACCAATGGTATCCACCAACCACTAGAATCACTCCTCGGGACTAAAATGACTGAGAAATAACTAATATCGTTGAAGAGATGACCACCGTAGAATGCTCATGCAGATGACGATCATTGCTTGAAGATGTCGGATGAAACGGTGACCGACAAGCAGCTGCAAAACGGCCAGGTGAAGCGGTACTCGAATAACGGACCCAAAAAGTCCGGGTGAAATGACGCTCAAAGAGCGGACCCAATAGACCAGGTGAAATGGCGCCCAAAGAGCAGACCCAAAAGGCCGGATGGAATGGCGCCCAAATAACGGACCCAGAAGGGGGGAGATTTAGCGTCGACTGGTGCACCTGGACTGGCCCCGCTTGTCCCATGCCCCCTGGCTGGGTGCGCGCACGCGGGCCTGGGTGTGAACATGGACTACGTGTGTGCTTTCTGGTCACATGCAAGAGCAGGGGCTGCTTGGAGCCAGGCACAAAGCCTGGATGGGAGAGCAGGGAGGCGCGTTCAGGGGCTGGTGCAAGTCCTGGCTGGAGGGAGGTGTGCAGAGGAGACGCTACCTGGGGCTCAGGGCGCGGAGGAAGAGACGACAGCAGGGAGAGGGCAGCCTCACTGATGCTGTGTGCACGTCCCCTGGGATAAAGCCGACCCAGTCAAACCTAACCTAAATACTCACACACATATTTTCCATTATTGTGTGTGCAATCGGTGCTGTGATGTTACTACTGATTAAATGCAGGACACAAAAAATGAAACATTTGACATAAATAAATTGTGCATTTCTACAATTTATATAATGTGTTTATATTTATTTCTGTTTACAAATTTCTATGATATATTTTAATTTTTTTTCCTTTCTTGAACCGTCTTAATTCACTTGGGTGTGCATTTTTATAGTATCTCTCATCACCCAAGGTGTTTTCGGGTTCAGGACCTTAAGGGCACCTTTCGCCTTTAACAACCTTGGTTTGTCGCAATTTCAAGCAATAATCAGAAGAACAAAACTTGCCACAGCTCACCCCAAGAAGCCACCAGCGCCCTCCATCACCCATGCTTGAAGCCACAACACCTGCTACTCCAAACGACCATATTCCCATCCATAAAAGCATTACTAGTATGAATGCATATGAAATTCTCATCACTTCAGGAAGATTCCAAACCATCTTCACGGCGTTTTGCAACACAAGCATTGTAAAAGGGAGTCTGCAAAAAACATTTTTAAGTGACAGAAAAAAAAAAACTGCATAAACAGAGAAAAAGAAGGTTTCATTCACTGCAATGAAGGTTTGTAGCTGTTTTAGGATCAGACTTAGATTGATAATAAAACACGAAAAACATATTCAAATGCAACTGCATTAAAAAATTAAAAGCATGCACAAATTACTTTCGGGAACAACTACTGGAATCGAGTATAATTGAAAAAATGTAAAGAACAAATTAAACCTAAACTCTACACACTAAATTGGATAAAAATTTACAGCACATAGAAATGAGAAATAAAATGAACAAATGACTAATTTGGCAGAAAAAAACATTCCTCTAAAGAAGAAAAACAATGTCCTATTATGTAACACTAGTTTTTTGGAATTTCCAGTGAAATTTTTGGGATCCATAGACTTCATTTAGGAACTTTCTTAAACAAAAAAAGTACTGCACAGGGGACATGAGGGGAAAAAACTCAATTTAAGGTACAGAATTCTAATTCAAACTTCTCCTTTAAAACAATATGTCTCAAAAAATAAACACAGAAATACTCCGAATTCTAGACTAGAGGGAATAATTTCTTACAAAACCAAATATAAAGATTACCATAAAATTCCTGAAATTTGCTTTCATGCTTGAGAGTAGTCCCACATCACATTACCAAACATATTATATTAGTCATTCCTTTTAGGGCCTTGAGGAAAGCAGCAGGCTACAAGACCAAGCTCCAAATGAAAGAAACAAATAACTACACTATCTACTGGAGGAGTAATGCCCTAAAGTCATAATAGTTAAAACAGTTTTAGCCATAATCCTCTACTTGTCTTTAATTCGTTTCAGACATCGTGTGTTGATGTGGATGGAAGTTACAATCATGTTTGATATGAAAATAGTTCCAACATACATGGAGCTCGAAAGTAGGGGGCAGCATGCATTACAACAGTATAAACATTCCGCTTCCTAAACCATTAGGCATGCAAAGCGTTATTAACTGTTGGATTCTCTCCCATTAAATGAGTTAGGGCTATATAAAGAGATCAAACATCACAACATGACACTGATAGGATTGGAAACTTCCTAGCTGAAACTTGTTTCAAAGATCCTTCTGATAAGATTCGAGACTTTGTTGCTAGTGACCGAGTCATTTGATTGGTGTCAGGTGGTGTTCATAAAGCACAGGAGAAGAATTTTCTTGTTTAATTCCACTTCAGTTGACATATATAAGATGTCTACAAAAGTCATCAGCTGTACGACATAATGTAAAACAAAATTCGTAAGAACAGTGTCGTGATGTGTTTACGAATTCACATCTCATATACTGCGAATCAATTGAACATCTTAATTTTCTTTGTCTTGTGTAATATGGCAGTTGGAACCTGGGCAATTCAAGAAGAGAACGGTGGATCAAACGAGTGATGGAGATATTCCCTAAAGACTTTATACATATGATGTCATTTTGACATATCGTATGGTACAATACAAGTATGTCGTATAGTAAGACATGCATGAAAGCTTGGGCATATTGTATGCCTTGGATTAGGGATATCATAAGGCTTGATATATGTTCGGCTGTCAATATCAATCGTAGGGTGTTATATGAATAGTGCAATACGATTATGAGCCCTACGACTTATATATATAGATATATATATATATATATATATATATATATATATATGTTTATATGTATGTATGTATATATATGTATATATATATATATGTATATGTATTATGTACGAAGAAATCAGGCTAAGTCATATATCTTACGTATTGAAATATATTACGTACGAGAAGGGAAATGTTACGTATGGTTTTTCCGACCAAGGGAAAAACCTTACGTATGGGATATATATATATAGATATATGTATTGTTACGGCTCCAGTGTGTGAGTGTACGAAGATAGGAAATAACAGGAGCATAAGGGAGAATTTAGATTGATGTTACCGGTTCACAGCTGTTACAGCAATGGAAGGAAAAGAAAAATACAGCAGGTTGAAGATGAAGAGCCCTCCTCCCGAATCCGCCTGATGCTACTGGGAGTTTTCTACGGGAGTCAGGCCACTAACTCCCCCCTCTTTCTGTTCCAACAGAATGCTCAAAAAGTAATATTCCAACCATTCAGTGGCCCAGCTCTTCTACTTATAAACCGGCTGGGCTAGCTGTTGGTCCCCACCCCACTAACAGAATCCACATTGCAACTCGTCCAGCAATTCATCGATAACGGGGATGGGGAATTTATCCGGTATTGTTAGCTTGTTGAGGGCCCGGTAGTGAACACACATTCTCCAGCTCCCATCTTTTTTTTTATCGAGGATTATGGGGCTGGCAAAGGGGCTGCAGCTATGTCGAACTATCCCCTGGGCTAACATATCATTTATTTGGTGTTCGACTTCATCCTTAAGGTAGTGAGCCAACTTATAGGGTCGGATGCTTACAGGTGCTGCCCCGGCCGCCATATTTATAGCATGATCAGTTTCCCTCTGAGGAGGGAGACCTCGTGGCTGATCAAACATGGTCTGAAATTTTTTCAGTACTTCTTCCAATTGGAGCTGGTCAACCTGTTTCTCGCCAATTCCTGCTGCTGGAAACTGGAGTTGTGTCATCCAAGCCCACCCATCAACTAACAGGGTTTTGGTGGGAGCATGGTTAGGCAGCCCCCATGAGCTCATATCTTCGGCCGTCTTTCCCTGCAGTCTGATTTCTTGCCCCAACCACAAAAATTCCATTGTTTTATGTCCCCAATCAGACAACACACTTCCCAAACTCTTCAACCATTGCATTCCCAAAATCACGTCCGGGCCTCCTGTCTCGAAAACATAAGCGTCCACTATGACATCAAAATTGTCTAAGTTGATCAGAACCTGCTGGCATAGGCCCTGTGATAGGGCTCGAGACCCATTTCTGAGAGTAATGCCGAAAGGTCTGGTTGGGCTTACCGTCACATTTGCAATTTTTGCAAGCCATCTTGAGAGGAAATTGTGGCTGGCCCCGCTGTCCACTAGAACAAGCACCGGTACTCCTGATAATTTTCCAGCTAACATCATCGAGTCAGCCCCCACGCCTCCTAGATTTCGTAACTCTACTTGCTCCCCTCTTTGGCTGGCTGGCCCCTCGTCCAGAATTTCTTTCTCGGCCACTTTCTCCCCGTCAGCTGCCTTTGTCTCATCCCAGAACTCCAGCTGTTCCTCGGGTTCCTCATACTCCCAAACCAATAACCGCAGGTTTTTATCAGGGCATTTATGCATGGGCCCGAATGGTTGGCCACAGCGGAAACACAAGCCCTTTTGATTCCGTTCCTCCCGCTCATGCCGACTAAGTGCCCTTACTCCTCCCCAACGGTCATCCCCAACGGCCTTCCGTAATTCTTCGTCACGACGGCTGCGGTCAATAATTGGTCGGGGAACTGGAAAATTTGTTGTTGCTCCAGAATTCCGAGGGATGGGGGGGGGGGAATTGGGCGGGAACGTGCACTTCGAAGCACTCCCTCACTAACCAATTCCCTTTCAACTTTCCTTGCCAGAATTATCATCCGAAATTTGTTGGTCGGTTCATGTGTTGAGATTCGATTCTCTATTTCAGGACGTAATCCCCCCATGAACAGGCTCATGTACCATGGTTCGGGAAAGTTGGGCAGCCTCAAGGCAATCTGCTCGAATTCCTCGATATAATCGTCCACTGAGCTGGTTTGTTTCAGATTTTTCAGAAACCTAATTGGGTCTCCATCAGTGTTCCTCCCGTACCGGTCTAGAAAAGCAGGCTTGAAAGAGCTCCAAGTAGCTCCCGGGGTAACACTGTTCCAAGACAGGAACCAATACAGCGCAGTGCCTTCCATGCATATTTGTGTGTGATGTAATTTCATACCTTCGGGAGTTCGGTTTATCAGGAAATAAGTTTCAGCTTTGGTGATCCATCCTAGAGGATCATCACCAACAAAACTGGGTAATTCAACCTTCCGTGTGAAGTTGTGTAGATCGTCTGTGAATTCAGCAACCTCTGTAGCTGGTGTTTTCTCCAAGCGCTCATCAAACTCCCTGCAAGATGTTTTAATTGCGCTAGCACTCTGTTTTCCAGCATCTGAACTGCGCTCGATATGCAACTCCATTCCCTTTAGTTTTTCCATAGTTCGCTCCTCCATATTTCGAACCCGCAGCATCAACCGTTCCTCCGACTGCTGCGCCTCGTCCCGAGCTATACGTAGAGTCTCACCCTGCCCGCTCATCTTCTCCATATTTTCTTGTATAGACATCATGGCAGCTCTTATACTTTCCATGGATGACTCGATCGAGGCTACTCTGTGCTCCATCCGAGTTTGCATAAAACCGAAGCCAAATATCCAGAGCAGAAGAGAAATTACAACGCCTGCTCCCAGCGTGCGTCGACCTCTGTCCCGCGCGTCTGCCCGATTCTCCCCAGCGGAGTCGCCAAAGTTGTTACGGCTCCAGTGTGTGAGTGTACGAAGGTAGGAAATAACATGAGCATAAGGGAGAATTTAGATTGATGTTACCGGTTTACAGCTGTTACAGCAATGGAAGGAAAAGAAAAATACAGCAGATTGAAGATGAAGAGCCCTCCTCCAGAATCCGCCTGCTGCTACTGGGAGTTTTCTACGGGAGTCAGGCCACTAACTCCCCCCTCTTTCTGTTCCAACAGAATGCTCAAAAAGTAATATTCCAACCGTTCAGTGGCCCAACTCTTCTACTTATAAACCGGCTGGGCTAGCTGCTGGTCCCCACCCCACTAACAGAATCCACATTTCCAGTTTTACCCCTCCGCTGGTAAGTGTGTAGTAGGGGAGGGCGTGGGCACGGTGGGAAGGCTCCCCCCGTACTGCTAACATGTATGTATGTATGTATCACGTACAAGAATATATATTACATATGGGTTTTTCTGGCTAAGGGAAAACCTCGTGTATGAAAAAATATATTACGTATGGACTAAATATTACATAAGGTTTTTTTGTCTAAGTCAAAAACCTTATGTATTAAGGAAAATTATTACGTATGGAAAAATATGTTACGTATAGGTTTTCTAGCAAAGGCAAAAACCTTACGTACGAAAAAATATATATTACCCATGGAAGATATATATATTACGTATTACGTAAGGCAATACATAAGGTTTTTCTGTGAACCTTACGTATGGGTTGGGTGATACATAAGGTTTTGTATGGTGTTTGCCAAAATCTTGAAATGACGAATTTTTCCAGAATTTTTCTCTTCGTCTCCAAGTAAGTTCACCGATTCTTGTCGGTTCACCGATTCTTGTTGGTTCTTCGTGCCGTTTGTTGCAGGGAGTAGTCGTGAGTAAGGCTAGCTGCCTAGTGCGTTTATTAATGGTTTCTCCCACTGTTTTCCAGTTTTTTGTCGGTTATGCCCTAAAATCGGGTTTTTTGTCGGATTTTCGGATTCTTTCCAATTGAAGCCGGATCAGCCGGAGTTTCTTAGCAAGTGTGGTCGGGCATATTCCAGGAAGGTAGTGCTTAGCTATTTCTTGTATTATACGTGTCTATGCGATGTGTAATAAATGGGTGTGGATAGGGTCGTGTGAGCAACCGAGAACGGAACCACTTGGGGTTTCAGATGTTCGTAAGAGATAACCAGGTGTAGCCTCGTGTGGAAAGTGAGAGGTTCGGCCCGATATTGCTTGACTTGTTTGTAGTGTGGTTTGGGGATTTGGGGGGGCGTGATGCCACACGTTGTAAGAGGAGATTTATGAGATATGATGGTTGGTATGGTTTGTTGGGAACGTGATGGGTGTGACTCGTGTGGTTGTGGGCGATGTTGATCACCAGGAAAAGGGGGCGATGGAGGTTCGTCGGTGTGATGCGGATGGTGTTGACAATTGTCGCGGGTAGCGATGGAGGTTCACCAAGATGTGCCCAAGGATATTTGTAATCATCGCTCATCGTTGGGGGCTGAGGCCATTGGGGTCATGTGCACACAGGACAAGGCCTATGAGATGGTTTGGTCCACTTGTTGTGGGTGTAACCTCCATAGATCGAGCGGTATAGGGGTGATCGTGTTGACCATCGGTATAGAGGAGGGGATACACAGTAGATAGCCATTATTGGTGGTGTGTGAGACCACCAGTTGGGAGCATGTTGCCCACCGCATATGTGAGATATGTTGGGGCTGATGAGCCGAACATGGGCATAGACGGGTGTGGTCGTGCCTTGGGTTCGTCAAGCTGTTGAGTCGGCGGTTGCTAAAGGGTTCAGAAGACCTTGGGTCTTGTGATATAATTGTGGATGTGTTGTTAGGGTGTCGCAGATGATTTGAAATGGTGATGCCATGCAACGAGTATTAGTTAGAAGGTCGAAGGCCTTCTTCCAGTGTGACGGACTGTGGATGTATCGTTCCACTCTGGCACTAACCGAAGCAAGTAAAAGCTCATCGTGGCTTGATGAGCACAGGTGGAGAGATTTGTGTAAAAGGTTGTTGGTTGTTTATTGCATTTCACGGTCACTGGTATATGCATGGATATTAGCTAGAGACACCGTTAGTGATGACCAGTTGAGTTCATACCCACACTTTGCACGGACCCTCCGGGACACATGCAAACTTATGTCTTATGGCACGAGTAAAGGTAAAAGGCTCAACTTCATGAGCCTAGTGGAGATGGATGTGTTGATGGTGCACTGGATGATATGGATTTGCTGACAGGTCGGGTGGTTCCTCGGTGACAGTTTAACAGATTATTTTGGTTACTTCTTTGTATATACATATGTGATCGACCTGAGGGCGATCGTGTTTATTTTTTACGGGTTAGTCTGGCCTAAAGACACTGTTGCATCACGTAGAAAGTTACGAAATTTGTTCAGTTATGCTTTCGTTGGTATTTATAGTTGATTTGTTGTTGTTCTTGTTTTTGTTGTTATTGTTATTATTCTCTTCAGAATCTCCCCACAATCACCTCTATGACCCTCGCTGATAGTTGATAGCTTTTGTGATGAGGAACTCATCCAAGCGTTGGGTGATTCAGTCGATCCATGAATACACCCCGGAGGGTAGAGTCCTTTGATTGTTCCTCGGTGATCTTTATCAACCACTGTGATTGATGGAGGAAGCTCAGTCATCGCTCAGTCATCTACGGTGAAAGGTACATGCTCTTCATTTTATACATACACAGTTTCAATTTTCATAGCATGGTGATCTTGGGAATTTGAGGTTTCTAAAATCTTTCGTTGCTTAGAACGAGTGTTGTTCGATGCTTAGAAACTCATCAGTGGTATCACAGTTTCACCATGCTTTTTGATTCATGAAATCATGTTTGAAAAATAAAGAATATGTATGTTGTATGGTTGTCGTAATGCTTATCATTAAATACGATATGCATTTTGTTCTGTGTCGTGCATTACAATATCCAATATCATAAGTAGCAATGTGATCGCCCCATACGATATAAGACATCGTAGCCGACGGTGTAGTGTATTTTCTTCGCTTTCTTCATATCGCAATGTAGGATATAGTTCAAACGTAGGCGACGATAGCGACAATGTACACTGTACGCATGCCGCAAAACAAAGCATCGCATCATCTTAATGATACAATGCATATCGTAAATTAGGACAACCCTAACGCCTAAGGGATATCGTATCTGCGGATTATCTATCATAAAATACGACAGATAGCAATCGTAAGCCACAATTCAGTTTTGAACTAAATCATGGATTACGATTCACCTAATATCATCAAATACGATCGGTATAGAAAACTTTAATTTGTCTAAATTTTAATTATGAATTGAATTATATAATTTATAAGATGTTAATAAATTATAGAAAAAGGAATTTTGGGACATTTATACAATTTATAAAATGTTTATAAATTAATTAATTACAAAGTGTTTATAATTAATTATTAAATGTTTATGAAACATTTAATAAATAATTATCCATAACAATAATTGTTAATATTAAATACTTCTGAAATTACATGACATGACTTATAATTAATGCTTATAAGAAAATTATAAATGTAATTTATAAAGTGTACAAATTATAAAATAAGACCACGTGTAAAGAAGTTTCTTTATTTTATGAATTGTTCATAATATTTAATTTGAAATGTTCAAATTAAAGGTCTTATTTGAGAAATTATTTAAACCATATCAAAATGAGTTTTGATCATTAATATGATCAAGGTTTAAATAATATTAAATGTGCGATATTCTGAATGTTTACATGATATATGAATAGTTCAAATATATAATGTTTATATTTCATATATAATATATTTAAAATAAATGTCATATAAAAGTATAATATGAAGGAGTTTATATTAGATATAATTATAAAGAATAAGTTTATTATGGAATGTCCATAATGCATACTTAAATTATAGTGTTTATAATTTCTTTATTTATGAATTGTTCATAAATATATATCGCATGTTTATGTCATTAGGGTACAGCTCAGTGGCAGCAGCCCCTGCGGGGTCTCAGAGAGGTCTCGAATTCGAGTATCGTTGCGTTCTTCACTGTTGGTCGTGTAGGATTTTCATTTTATTTCTCCACCTCCCCCATTGTAAATGTATCTCATGTTTAAATTTATTAATTGTTCATTTATTTAATTTATTTTCTGCTTTATTCATAGATATAATTGTTTATATTATGAATGGTTGTATGCTTTGGTTTAAAGAGTTCAACTACTTCTATAAATTGACGTACATGCATATAACGAGTTACATATTAGGTGTTAAAATTGTGATGGAATTGAGGTCTATCTTGAGTAAATTAACATTGGGTAGAGAGACTTTGGGTCGGACTACTCACTGGTCTAGAGGCTTATGCTTGTCTAGAAAAGTGGAGCTTGACTATCGGTTGCTCCAAGCTTACTCTCTTATGAGGATTGTTGATTTCATATGATTCTAAATCTTTACATGAAATGGTTTCATATACCTTATGCATAGAATGCATTTGGATATGTATGAATATAGTTGTCTTTTAATTTGGGTTAGTAACACAAGTTATGAGTTGTGTAAGGCAAGTAATGGGTGGTCATAATAAGATTATGTGTTCGTTTTTTGCATTTGTTTTGGGTTACACTTAGTTGGAAAACCCTATAAGATGGGATACCAGAGGAATGGTGTTGAGTTCATCCATATGATAGATTGGGCAAAGAGTTGTCCGCTCGAGCATTCAAGAGTCACATATTGGCAATAGAGCGGACCAAAATAGTGATGAGATAAACACTAAAGTGAACTCATTACTTAATAAAATATGGATATGACGAAATTTTAAAAGAGGTCATCATTTTAGTGAGAGCACAATTAATAAAGGTCCTTAATAAATGAATGTAAAACATGATACTCGTATGATAAATCCTTTTGTTTTAGATTATTGGCACCATCATCATCGAACATTACTTTGAGATTAATCTTAGGGAAAAGGTAAAAATGTTTAATTTGTTCAACAAGTGGATCTAAATGTTTATGAGAAGCATAGATGAATTTATTTAAGGTTTCAAAGGCATTAGACGCAAGATGACCGGAGGAACTTTAGTCTCTACTCACATGCTCAATGTGAGTATGTCAATGACTTGGAGAGACTTGAGATCCTTCAAGGCTTGATTTGGCTATAGAATTCATCCTGGAACCATCGTTAGAAATGTTCCGACAATGTGAAAATTGGAACAGATCTGGTCTGCTCTGGTTGAGAGGATCACACCACAATGTATGTCATGCTGCAACAAGTTCGTTTCAAGGAGTTTCAAAGTTAGTTTTTGGACCTAGATTTGCAGATCTGCGGTTGTCTGAGAATCATGCCACAACAAAAGCAACAGTGTCGTAAAATGGTGAGTAGAAGATCATCACGCCGCAATGATGGCTGTCACGTCGTGAACTTGTGAATTACAGATCATTTGAAGATTCAGTTTGAATTCAAATTAGGAAGATGAGGCTTGAGATTTGGAAGGTTGACTCGGCCATTATGGATGAAAATGACCCCACTATTTCATGAGGGGCACATGGCATGATCCCGGATCAAGGAGAGAGCAGGATCGTTGATTGAAGAGCTTAGAGATTGGATGTATTTATGAAAACCGTTGTGGAAGTTCTGGAAAAAGTATAACAAGATTGACAGATCCGGTTTTCTGAGAGGAAGGAGAGAGTTTATTGGCAGGGGATGCATCGATAAATCTGGTATGTTGAAGAACTGTTGTTGACGAAGTACCATTGTTTATACCTAGCTTTGGAAGAGAAAACGAAATGCAACAAGATAATTCCAGTGGGGAATTATTCTTCATCTGGAAGAGTTATTTGTCGTTGCTGTGAAGATCATTCGGAAGACATCGAAATTGACTTTGACATCAAGAAGTTGATTATATTTGACTTCTAGAGAAGAGCGCAGTGAGGTGGTTTTCATTGAAGCATTCTGAAGTTGTGGTGCACGGCGATTCAATTTTCTATACTGGTCTTGAAGAGACCTATAAGCAATGCGCGGAGGAGAAAACAAAAGGGAGTGACCCTTGAAAGGTAGTGCGTTGTCCCTAAACCGATTGTAAAGGTGGTGCGTCTTGGTGAGGAGTGAAGTGACCACAACCAAAATCTTGTATCCACCAAACAATGTGTGATAGTGGATTTTGATACACCGACACATCATCGCGTGTGTGCTCCTTGGATATGACCGATGCAGGTGAACCAAGTAAAATTCGTGTGTGCTTGTGATTTACATTTCTAGATTATGTGATCAGTACTAAGAGCGCAATTGAGGGAGAACGATAGGTTGAACGAGTTCTTAACAACAAGGAACAAGACCAGACAGCAAGTAGGGGTTAGAGTGAAGAAAATGTTTAATTTAGATTGCACCATGATCCCCCCCCCCCGTGTGCCTCGAGACTTGCATCATAACCCACCGGTGGGTCCCAACAAACACATCTTAACAAAAGACGGCGGCACGCCTTTGTCAAGTATGTCAACAACACTAAAGAGAAAGTCCATGGTCTTAATTTGCAATAGAAAGCATTTACTACATGTGACTTCGGGGGAGCTTGTCGCTAAATTGAGCATCTCTACCCCTAGCTCTCTTAATCAATCAGAACTTTAATACCCATTTGAGTGCATTTCATTGAATGATTTGTGAGGTGTTAATCAACCAAATTCAAAAAAGATAATAGAGAGACTTTATGCTTGTGATATCAGGAGAGGGGTTCTACCTAAATTTTCCATGATGAGATCCTTTCATTCTTATGCATAGTTTTTACCCGGATTTATTTAAGGGTTTTCTACAAAAAAAAATGTTGATGTCTCATAAAAATGATGAGTTGGGTTGGGTGTGTGTGACGTTCCGAGATTTTAAAATATATATTTTCTTTTAAAACTAAATTTGTTCAATAGCTTGTTTCACTGGCTAACACTAAACCAAAACAAATCACTAAATGTTATGTAGATGTTAAAATACTGTCGTTGAATTGTCGGGTAAATATAAAGGTAACCGAATTATGAAACATATGTAGAACTAAAAATAAATGTATTTTTAAATATTAATGCATTGATAAAATTCAATTTGTATAGCTAAATAACAAATAAAATCATTTTATCGGTAAAAATATATTTTTTAAAAAATTGCATTTTCATACGCTATGAAGTTTATTATATTATAGTTAAAATAATGGTTTAAATGGAAAATATTGATAATATATACAATAAAATAAGTTAACATTCATCCAATAGCTAAGTAATAAATTTATTTTATGCGTTATGCGCACTTAAATTAAAATTGATTTTAATCACTTTTAGAAATTTAATCGTATAAAATGATTTGAATATTTTTAATCAGCATGATCAAATTAGGCAATTGGGTCAATTTCATTTTTAAGCATAAAATTAAGTTACCTAGGTAAATATTAGTCACCACGGTAAAACAGTAATTTTTCAAAGAATGATATTTTTCCAAATATTGCGCTTTTAAATTAAATTGATCTATTTTAAAATAAAGACTCTAATATGATGTTTAAACATATATACAAATAAATTAAAGCTCATTTAATTGGTAATTAATGTTAATGTTAAACGGTTTTTCGAATTCAGCACGTCGAAATTTGGTAAGGATCATCTTATATTTTTAGTAATAAAATAATTGTCATGGTTAAATTTTAATCAAAATTAATTCAAAATTCTCATGGAACTCTGCCCAATTTGCTACTTCTAAAGCCTCTATACACGTATGTCAGCCTCTAGCCTCAACAAAGTGCCTCAAGTCCTTCATTTCCAAAAGATACTTCAAAGGAAGATCCAAATTCCCAACGTAAGTAGTGTTTACCCTTTAACTTCCTTTTATCCATCTCATTCACCCAACTCATTCTAATCATATGTATATTGACATCTGTATAAATAATATACTGAAATGTTATTATATTGATGGTATAACAATAATCTAATTTTGTAACATCCCGAGTTTTTAAAAGAAAATTATATTCTATAGCGTAGAGGGAACACAACACTGAGTTTGTCTTATGATACACGCAACAACGAGTTTCTTCAATAGCTTGTGATACATGCAATACCCAGTTTAGCTTGGGTCACACGCCACCCTGAGATTTTTAATTAGAAATGAAAATAAAACCCTTTTGAAAATAAAAGTACATATTTTTCTGAAAAACTATCTTAATGGACGCAAGTGTTTTACACCAATAAATTAAACAAATCACTCTTGTTGGGTTATATTAATGAAATTTATATATAATATATTCAATCTAATGTTTAACATTCATCCTATGTGTTTTCTAGACATGATATAAAAATAAATCCATTTTTACGCTTAAAATTGCATGTTTTTCAAAAAACAGTTTTGTCGTCTTTTTATAACACTTATTTTAAAACTAATTTTTAACACTTATAAAATTTATTTGACAAAATAAACTTCATTTTTGAATGCAGAATATCAAAATTTACTTTGGGTGAAATTTTGAAATATTTTAGAAAATATTGATTTTTCGGTGAAGAGTGAAAAATACAGAGTTTTGTTAAAAAATATTTCATTTTCAATAAATTAAGTAATTTAAAAGCCCCAATATGTTTTGAATGTTTTCAAGTAATCTAAGTTATATTTAATCCACTTAATTACTTTTAATCAACTTTATATTGGTTTTTAGTATAAGTTTGTTTTTGGGTTTAAAAACGGGTTTTTCTAAAAACTGTTTTAAAATGTATAATGTTTCTCCTTTTAAATTAATTAAAATAATCCCTAATGGGGAACGTTTTAAATGAAATGTATAGATTATATATCAGTAAATATTAATTGAGTTTCATAAGATGATTATTATTAGTCATAGAGTTAATATAGAATCATTTTTTTCTAAAAAAATACTCTTCTTAAAAACTCGTTGTCTCGCCGGATCTGCGGGATTAATATTAAATTAAATTTTGCCACTACTATGATTTGAATTTGGCAAAATGGATTTCATATTTGAAAGTATCATAATTTATAATGTTTTAATAAGGTAAACTTAATTTTTGACCGAAGTATTAGTGAAAACAATTAAAATTAATTACAATGATTAGGATAAAAACGAGTTTACTTAGTAGTTAAATTTTAAACTCAAGGGACCAAATGACCTAGAAACCTGTCAAGCACCCATTGGTTGGCCATATTTCGACCATATCCCTTCTAGGCTCAAGTTTGATGCATTATTGGAGCCACATGACATGGAAAAAACGTGGGTGGAATTCACTCTTCCAAAAATTTACAAGTTTGTCACTTACCCCACTGATAAAAGTACCCCTCTCCTCTCTTCACACCTCTCAAGCCCTTTTGATCGGTCAAGTCCTACCCAAATCACTTCTCAACTTCCCTTCTCTCATCCTAGAAGTCTTACTTTGGGCGGAAAGTCATCCAGGGAAGGTCTTTGGTGCAAACCAAAAGGAGTTACCTAGAATAGGTAACGTTCATCGACATGCGTTTTTGCTTTATTTCTTTCTTCATCCCCTTCAATTCTTTTTATACCATGATTATTCCACCCTCTTCAATTCTTCTTATACCATAATTATATAATAACCTCAGCATCCTCAATATGAGATGTTATGTTAATAGTACGACCTACACACACTTCCATCAAATAGGTTACGAAATCATCATCAGTGTGTATGGCGAACTACCGCCTCACGAAACGATGTCGTTTGTTTTTCCATTACTACATCTCATGGTTGGGCATAATGATGGACATACTATTTATATATGATATTTATGATATTTATAACATTATTATACCTCTGGATTCATTATATCATATACATCCTTTTTACATTTCATACCGTAGGGGATACGATAACGTCGCTCGTGTGTACGACGGACTACCGCCTCCTCGAAGCAATGTGATTCTTTTTTTTCATCACCATATCACAAGAATGAAAAATAGAAATGTTACTCATACGTAAGTACGGCCTACTGTCTTCATAATTGTAACGTTAGTTCATTTTTCATAACCATCTTCCATGATTGGTTTTAAAAAATAATTGATGTATAAATATGATAATTTTGTCATATTATTATTCTGGATATGTTTAAATAATGACTCCTTTGATCATAGTCGACCTACCAAAGTCGTTTTTGACACAAACCGAATATAGTCGAAACATCTGACTTAAACTTAATTAACTAAGTAAAGGTATATGACAAGGTAATAAGTGAAATAAAAGTAATAATAAACTTGAAAATGGTTCTCAAACAAGTGAATAATTAACATAAGTTTATTATTCAGGAAGATAAAGGCACGTGTGACAAATCGGACTCAAGGTAAGAGTTTTTCTCATCTCACTTTTATTTTTGTGAGATACATGTCATATTCACCACTTATTTTTATTGTGTGGTGTATATGTTGTCCATGAATGTATCTTATAATTTTATCCTTAAATTTATGGGGATTTACATATCCATTTGAAGATCCATCTTTCATGGGGTTTTCGGTTTCAAAGTTACCAAAACGGTAATGGATTTGTGTCACAATTTGCCTTTTTTGAGACTTATGTCGTGTTCTGCACCTATCTTCTTTTATGTCGTGTTCTTCACCTATCTTCTTTTATGAGGTGTATATACCATCCTCGTTGACATGTAATATCATTAATTTTTTTATTCTCATGGTATTTTAAGTTTCATTTAACATAATCCTTTCATGGAACTTACGATTCAAAGATACCAAATGGTAAGAGTTTATGTTACAATCTCATCGTTTATCGGGATTGTTTATAATTATGCTTCCAATGATGAAATATTATGATCTATCCCACAAGAAACTCATGACTTTTCTTTTCCCCTGGTTATTTATCATGTTTGTATGTAATAGTACTATTTTTCCACTCTTTAGTACAAAAATGTTTTCAAAAATGTTTTTAACCTCTTCAAAATGATTTATTAAAGGCATTTTTACAAAATGTTTTCAAAGGAATCTTTATGTCGTTTTCAAAACAATGCCCATATGGCTATTTTTTCAAAAATATGAAAGAAACATTTTTATTGTCTTCCAAACAAGGCTCTTTCTAACTTTTTTACAGTGCAAAAGGAATGTTTTTTTTAACTTTTACGGCATGTACAGAATTACCCACCATTATTTCTTTGAAGCTTTGAAAGTTTACGAGGATCTTTTTAAAGAAAATGTTTTCAAAACTGATTTTCAAAGGAATTTCAAAATGTTTTATGTTTTAAAAAGTGTATTTCAAAAGATATTTTGGTCAAGAATGCTTTTAATGATCTTTTAATGGTATTTCCTTTCATCAACGTCTACAACATTTCTTGTTACTAATCCTCCGCTAGGGATTTTTTGTATTTATACCATCATTCTTTCTCTGAATGGATAAGCCCGTTACAGCTTAACATGGGATGGCCCAGATAACGCCGGGTAATCCCGTAATAGCTTAAACGATGTATGCGCTCAAGTAGCGCTCCAATGCATTGGGTAATGATTATATTGGAAGTCGGTCGTATGGTTATTCCAATTAAGAGGGTTTCGAAAGGATTTTATGAAAATGATGCTCCAAGTTATACAAAAGGGTTTTAATTGTCTGTTATGGGTTTATAATGTTTCTTATGATCAAGATTGATATCACATGGCTCGTGATTATTGATTTTGATGACCCTTGCATTTGTCATGTTTTCATATTTGATGGGTATGGGTTTTTTTATGATTCGCACATGCACTCTGATTATGTTGTCATACCCTTATGCACTTCTTATGCTCATTAATGACATTCAATTGCTAATTCTTATGTTTAACATTACCAAGCATTTGAGTTCACCCTTCTTAAGTTTCTTTTTCCCCAGGTTATAAAGAATGAAGTTGGATGAATTATGTCTAAGAAGGGGTTCATGTGAATGATGTTGATAACCTTATGTGAAATAAGAAAAGTTGAGTATAACGGGAGATGATGTTCATCTTTATGAACCAGATGTTTATGAATCCAAGCTGATATGAGTTGGTTTTAATTCTCTAAAACTCTAAACCTAAAAGGTTCATGGGTATGTAAGTGATCCAATATTTCTTTTTGATGTTGTAGGTTTTAATTAGCGAAAATTGGTTCACCTTCTTCGGTATCAAAGCTGAAAATGTAGAGTTTATGAATTTAGCTTCGGATCCGGGAGTACGGGTTCTGGGCTGTTATAATTTCTCTCTCATTTAATCGAAAAAATGAAAACGTTGCTCATGTGCGTGTGCGGACAACCGCATCCATGAACAACATGTTTCGTTTTTCGTCACCACCTTTCAAGGCTGGTTCTAGAAATGGGTTTAGTGAATATATATGTTATTTATGTCATGATTTATGTTCTAGAAATATAAATCAGACATTCTATAAATAATATTAGCAATAAGCGATCATTGTAAAACTAACCGCCTAAAACAAACATATCGAGAGGAAAAGTGATTTATTTTTAAGTGACAACTTTTCATTTAATCGAAAAAATGAAAACGTTGCTCATGTGCGTGTGCGGACTACCGCATCCATGAACAACACGTTTCATTTTTCACCACCACCTTTCAAGGCTGGTTCTAGAAATGGGTTTAGTGAATATATATGTTATTTATGTCATGATTTATATTCTAGAAATATAAATCAGGCATTCTGTAAATAATATTAGCAATAAGCGATCATTGTAAAACTAACCGCCTAAAAACAAACATATCAAGAGGAAAAGTGATTTATTTTTAAGTGACAACTTTTTCATTTACCTTCTTCTTTTAACTCTTCTCAATTCTGATTCATCACTTTAATAACATCTAAATAATGTCATACTTTTGTGATAATGATATTATACCAAAAGAATCTCCTCTATAGTCATACCCACGCATAATGCTATACATTTCTATAAAGGATGGCTTTGGAAACTTAATATTGGATATTAATAAATAAATAATGATTTGTTTTTTGTTCTGGATTGGTAATATAAACTGTTAGACCTGGTTAGTTGTATTTACTAGGTTAAGTGTCATTTGAGTCCCACATCGGATTCCTCCGCCTTGTAATTAGTCTCATCTATCTATAAAAGAATCTCTCCACCTCTCGTTGAGGTAAGGAGACTTCATCAGTCTACATGGTATCAGAGGCAGGTAACTCCCCATAACCCTCCCCATCCTCCCCGGCTATCCCGGCCTCGCTTCCCTGCAACTCTCTCGGCGTCGCACCTCCTCCCCTACCCGTCGCCCCCTGGCGCGTGGCTCATCCCTGTGCTTCGACGATGGTCCAACCCCCCGTGCGACGCCACCCTCCTGCGGAGATCCCGGCCCCGCCTCCCTCCTGTGCGGTTTTCCAGCCCCGCCTCCCTCCCTCCCTCCCTGCGCGCGACTCCCACCCGGCGAAACCATCCCTGCGTGCGGCTCCCACCCGATGGAACCCTACATGTGCACTACATGCGTGCGGCTCCCACTCGGCAAAACCCTCTCGGCGATTTTTCCCCGCGCAGCTTCCTCCTGGACTACGTCGGCCCCTCTCCTCCTGCGCAGAATCCCCGACAGACCTGTGTCCTGCGGACGGTCTGCCACCAATCGACGACAGCCCTCCAACAGCCCCGACTTCCGACACACGACGACCCTCCTTGCGCGCGACGCGGTCTGCACTGGACGCTCGCCGACCTAGCAGCGGAATTCCCGCACCGGCCCTATGTCCCGTCGCCGACCCTCCCGCACATTCGCCATGCGCCTCCTCGTGCGCAACGACCCATTCTGCCTCCAATCAGCCAAGTCTGGCCGTCGGCCGAACCGCAGGCTGCTTCCTCCTTGTCGGGGACAACTCAGGCGCCACCCTGTCTCCTGCCGCCCTCTGCCTCATCGGGTGCTCCCTGTGCGGATCCTCCACGGCAGTCCCGTCGTCGGCCCGCTTGTGCGGTTATCCCGACAACCGGCTCGCCTGTGCGATTATCCCGACGTCCGGACAACCGGACCGCCTGTGCGATTATCCCGGCGCCCCGACGACCGACCCTCTCTCATGGCTCCCTCGTGCCCCTATTACCGGCACGTCCGCGTGGCTCCCCCTGCGGCTCCAGTCGCCGACTCTCCTACGAGAAAGCCCCTGCCTCAGTTGCCAACCTTCTCGCACAACAGCCCCGCAGTCCATCGCCGCGTCTGTGCGCCCACCTGCGCGGCTGTCCCGTGCCCCGTCACCGACCCTCCCGCGAGGCAGCCCCCCCTCCCTGACGCACTCTACATGCCCAGACATGCCTTCATCCTCACTATCATCCACTATCCGTCACAAACCGGCACTCTCGAATGAGAAGATTGAATTTATACAATCTTATCGAGCTGCTTTGCCACCTTCCTCTTCTCCGACCTCCGTTGCTCAATATAGTGGCCCTACTGCCTGTATATCTCATCAACCAACAACTTGGATGCTTGACTCTGGTGCGTCTGAACATCTTACAGGCGATTCAGGTATGATTACTACCCATCATTCATATACTGGTGCCAACCTTCTCGCACAGCAGCCCCGCAGTCCATCGTCGCGTCTGTGCGCCCACCTGCGCGGCTGTCCCGTGCCCCGTCACCGACCCTCCCGCGAGGCATCCCCCCCCCCTCCCTGGCGCACTCTACATACCCAGACATGCCTTAATCCTCACTATCATCCACTATCCGTCACAAACCGGCACTCTCGAAGGAGAAGATTGCATTTATACAATCTTATCGAGTTGTTTTGCCACCTTCCTCTTCTCCGGCCTTCGTTGCTCAATGTAGTGGCCCTACTGCCTGTATATCTCATCGACCAACAACTTGGATGCTTGACTCTGGTGCGTCTGAACATCTTACAGGCGATTCAGGTATGATTACTACCCATCATTCATATACTGGTGCCTCTACAATCATTGTTGTTGATAGATCTACAATCCCTATTGCGGGATTTGGCACATGCTCATTGACTTCGTCTATTCGTCTGGCTTCAGTAGCTCATGTTCCTCCCCGTCCTTTTAATCTTATCTCTATCAGTAAACTCGCAAAAGACTTAAATTATGTTGCTACTTTTACGTCTTCTGGTTTTGTTTTTCAGGAGTAGTCGACGAATCAAGAACTTGGTAGAGGTCGTCTTATTGATGAGGTGTACATGCTCGATACCCCACTATCCCTTGCTTGCTCATCCACCTCCGCCCATGCCCTCGACCTACATTTTCGCTTTGGTAATCCACCGGCTTCCGTCTTACATAAGCTTTGCTCCCAATTCAGTCCGAACATTTCCTTCCATTGTGAATCCTGCAAGTTTGCTAAACATCATCGGGTGACGTATGTTCCTCGATTGGAACCGCGTGCAACGAATCCTTTCGACCTAGTTCATTCCGATGTATGGGGTCCTTGCAGGGTTCCTAGCCAGTAAGGGTACAGTTATTATGTATCATTTATTGATGACTACTCTCGGATGACATGGCTATATCTCTTTCGTGATCGTTCCAAGGTGTGATATTTTCAAAACATTTTACCATGAAATTCACACTCAATTCTCCAAAACTATTAAACGTCTCCGCTCGGATAATGGCTGAGAATATTTATCCACTTCCCTTCAGCAGTTTCTCAAGGATAACACCATCATTCATCAGACAGTATGCCCCGATACACCCTAGCAGAATGGAGTGGTCGAGCGTAAACATCGTCATATTCTGGAGACTGCTCGTGCCCTCTTATTCCACATATAGGTTGCCTCTTCATTTTTTGGGGGATGTTATCCTTACTGTTACCTACCTTATAAACCGTCTTCCTTCTATCTTTCAGAGGGAGACTCCTTTTCGAACTCTGTTCTCCTCTCTCTCCTCACCCGCTTCCACTTTGTGTGTTTGGCTGTCTTTGTTATGTACGGGACACTCGTCCCAACCTCTCAAAATTTTCTCCAAAATCTCTCTGTTGCATCTTCCTCGGATATTCCCACACTCAACGCAGATACCGATGTTTCTCTCCAGACTTGCGGCGTTATATCATCTCTGTTGATGTCTCTTTTGCTGAGAGTTCTTCATTCTCTCCTCCCTCCACCCACTCAGACACCACTATCGATGATCGTCTTCCTCTCATCATCCACCCACCTCTACCTCAGGGGACCCACTCTGTTAATCACCATTTTGGCACCATCTACTCTCATCGCCCATCGAATGTGCCCCCGTCCAAGCCGAGGACACCATCTCCCCAGAATCGTCCGACACTCCTGCTCCGGCAACAGACGACTTGCTTATTGCATTGTGAAAAGGTACTCATTCTTGCCAGAATACTCCTCTATACACATCTTCATAAAGAGGTCTTTCTGCTCTGAAGACGATATTTACTCCTCACGCGGTTGGCGAAGCCAAATCTCACCCTCGGTGACATCAAGCAATGCGGAATGAATTGCAAGCTCTGGACGACAATCATATCTGGGATCCGATCCCCCCTTCTGGCAGGTAAACAGGTGGTCAGCAACAAATGGATTTATACGGTCCGCTTAAATGTCGATAACACTCTTAATCGGCTTAAAGTAAGACTTGTGGCAAAAGGCTTTGCTCGTATGGTGTCGATTATTTTGATACATTCTCTCCGGTTGCGAAGATGACATCTGTCCAATTATCCATCTCTCTTGTCGCTGGTCATCATTGGTTTCTTCATCAACTTGATGTCAAGAATGTCTTCTTACATAGATTTTTTGAAGAGGTATATCTGCAACAACCTCCTGGTTTCTGTGCCTTAGGAGCTGATTCTCATATATGTCGACTACGTCGCTCTCTGTATGGACTCAAGCAATCCCCTCGTGCATGGTTTGGAAGATTCTGTACAGTCGTCCCTTCATTCGGCCTCTCCCAGAGCATGAAGGACCGCACTGTTTTCCACCGCACAACGTCCTCCGGTTGCATCCTGCTGGTTGTCTGTTGATGATATCATTGTCACTGGGAGCGACTCAAATGACATCACTCATCTAAAGATGTATCTTCAACAACAATTTCAAACCAAAGACTTCACACCTCCGACATATTTCCTTGGGATTGAAGTCTCCCGTTCTCCGAACACCATCTTTCTTTCCCAACAAAAATATGCTTTGGATATCTTACAGGATGCTGGTTTGTCTCAGGCAACTGCCTTTGACACTCCTCTTGAACCTGGAAAAAGGTCTCTATATGATAGCACGGGCCCATATTCTCACTCGGAGAGGTATCGTCGTCTAGTCGGCAAGTTCAATTATCTTACTATGACACATCCGGATATTGCATGCGTTGTCAGCAAAGTTAGTCAATTCATGGAACATCCGTCGAAGTCTCAATAAGATGTTGTCCTTCAAATTCTCAAGTACATCAAAAAAATCATGTCTGTGGTCTTCGGTATTCACATCACGATCATCTAAAATTGAGATCTTCTGTGATGCTGACCATGCGGGCTGCTTGGCTACCTGAAAGTCTACTTCTGGCGAAACAAGAAACAGACTGTCGTCTCCAGATCCAGTGTTGAATCTGAATACCGAGCGATGGCCACCATCACTACTGAGATTATTTGGCTTCGTCATCTTCTCCAGGAGATTGGTTTCCCACCAAAAACGTCTACTCGTGTTTGGTGTGATAATCAGATAGCCACAATGATTGCTTCCAATTCCATCTTCCATGAACGCACGAAGCATATCAAAGTGGACTGCCACTTTCTTCATCATCACCTGGAGCAACAAAAAGCCTACCAGGAGCTCAACTGGGTTCTCTCTGCACCAAGCTGGGCATCCACAGCATCACATTAGCAACCCAGCTTGAGGGGGAGTGCACAGAGTCTTGTTTTTTCTTTCGTGTGTACTTCTTTTGTGGGACTCTTCTTCCAAGCTATACATGTCCTAACTTGAAGGGGAGTGTTAGACCTGGTTAGTTGTATTTACTAGGTTAAGTGTCTTTTGAGTCCCACGTCGAATTCTTCCAACTTGTAATTAGCCTCATATATCTATAAAAGAATATCTCCACCTCTCATTGAGGTAAGGAGACTTCACCGGTCTGCATAAACATTAATTAAGACAACACCGTTCGTTCATTATAAATTACCAAAACAAACTCGTCGCTAACTTCGTCGGATAATAACTAAAATACTTATGAAATGAAATTATAACATTATAAATAATTATAAAACAACAATTTTAGTACCCTGTATGATCTAGGAATGATAAACTTTGGAAGAAGAATGAAGAACACCGCTATTACAAAACTAGTTCAAAATGATCAAGATTACTCACACCCGATATTGAAAATAGACTAATATATATGCATAGAATAATTATAAATGGAGTTTATAAAAGGTTATAGATATGAATAAGGTTCTGAAATAGGAGATTAAGATAGTTATTTTTGTAATACAGTGGATTCAAGTGCTTTAGTGGAAGTCGAGAATTAAGGTAAGGGCTTTTTTGTATCAAATTTAATTTCTTGAGACATTTTTCATATTGTGCACCATGTTATCTCTGATATGGTGTGATTACTGCCTATGGAATGTCTTTTACTATATTAATGTAATTCATGGAGTTTGAAGAGTCATATCGTGTTCTCTCTTCAAATGGATTTCGATTCAAAAGTCGAAAGGGTTTTTGTTAACTCAACTCTCGTTGTTGGGTTATAATGCTTCTTCTTGAACTTCTGTCTTTGAAGATTGGTTTCTTCCACTCTAAGATTTTATTTCATGGTATTTTCTCTTCCTCTCTAGAGATAATGCCTTTTTTAATTCAAAGATTTTATTTACCTTGATAAAATTCTTTCTCAAAAAGTATATCATTGTTGAAAATAATTTATGTTAAACCCTCTTTTTATTATTATTATGGGTATTTCCGAGTCCCACATCGGAATACTCCTTTGTACATTCCGCATTCTCATTCTGTAAAAGAAGGGTCCCCACCTCACCTTGAAGGTAAGGGGGTTTTCCCATTCTACATGGTATCAGAGGGAGTCTAATCCCGAACTCTCCTCCTTCCAATTTTTCCCCCCGCTCTTCTTTGCGGTTTTCCCGGCTACGTCCGACCCGCCTCCCCGGTGCAATATTTTGCACCCTCTTTCCCCGGCGGCTCCTGCCCGATCCGGCTCCCCGGTGTGCCCTCCCTCACGGCGGGCGCTTCTCCTGCGTCGCAATCCCTCCCCGCCGCAGCACCTCCCGACGGCGAACCTCCCGTCGCCTCGTCGCGCTTCCACCAAGGCTCCCGACGGCGAACCTCCCGTCGCGCTTCTCCTGCGGCGCACCCTCCCGGCCCTTCCCGGCGCCTGCGGCCCCGCCTACCCCACAACTCCCGTCGCCCGCCTCCTCAACGGCTTCCGACTTCCCCGGCGGACGGTTCGGCTCCCGCAACTGCTCGCACCGGCTCCCGCATCTCCCGGCGACCGAACCGGTCCGCTGCGCACCTCCCGCTACGCACGACGCTTCTCTCCGGCGGTCCTCCTGCGCACGCCGTCTCCAACCGCGGCTCCCTGCTCCCGGCTTCAGCAGCGCCTCCCGCGACCCACCCTCGGCAATCCTCCTGTGTGCGTGCGGCGCCTCCCGCGGCTTCCCCGGTGTGCATCACATTTTTTTTTTCTTCCCTCCTGCCGCGGATCCCTCCAAGTGACCCGGTCCAAGCAGCACCGGACCCGGCGGCTCCCTACCCTCCGGCTCCCCTCCACACCGGCGTCGCAATCCAGCATAAGTTTTTTTTTTCTCTCTCTCTTTTCCAGTCGCGGCTCCCTCCAAAGCGACCGGTCCCGGCGGCTCACTCCAGGCGACCCGGAATCCTCAACAAAACCCGGCTTCCCGACACGCCAACCCGCCCGCTAATTCTGGCGCTGCCCCCAACTGCATCTTTGACCACTACCCGACGCTTTCATGGCAAACCCCTCCCCTCTGGCTCAGATGATTACCGCTTCCACCCGCCTCGTCGATGACCGGTTAGACTCCACCAATTTTTCCATCTGGCGAAAGACGGTGGTGATGTCCCTGACCGGGATGGAACTTGATCATCACATCACCTTGAGGATCCTCCCCTGCATGGATGCTGGACTCAGGTGCCTCCGACCACCTCACCGGTGATGCTGGTATGTTGACCTCTTACTGCCCTTATGTCGGTTCCTCCGCCATCACTGTCACTGATGGCTCCACTGTCACCGATGGCTCCACTGTCCCAATTGCGGGTTTCGGCGCATGCTCCCTGACTCCGTCGATTCACCTACCCTCTGTGGCACATGTGCCCCGCAGTCCATTTAATCTTATTTCCATCAGTAAGCTGACAAAAGATTATAACTGTGCTGCCATATTTACCTCCTCAGGTGTTGTTTTTCAGGAGCAGACAACGAATCAGGAACTTGGTAGAGGCCGACTTCGGGACGGGGTCTACATGTTCGATGAACCGGCACCCATCGCTTGCTCGTCTACCTCTTCTCGAGCATTGGATCTTCATTCCTGGTTGGGACACCCGCCTGCAGCATCCACCATTCATCAGCTTTTTCCAGAATTTAGTCGGAGTTTTTCTTTTCATTGTGAGTCATGTACTTTTGCAAAACATCATCGCACTACATACATTCCTCGGGTGGATACACGGGCCTCAAACCCTTTTGATCTAGTTCATTCAGATGTTTGGGGTCCTTGTACCATTTCGAGTCATTTGGGATATAAATACTATATATCTTTCATCGATGATTATTCGCGAATGACTTGGCTTTACCTACTTCGAGAACGCTCCGAAGTGTTTTCCACCTTACAAACCTTTTACAATGAAATTCAGACCCAATTTTACATCTGTCAAATGTCTCCGCTCGGACAATGGGCGTGAGTATCTCTCCACTTCCTTTCGGCAGTTTCTCCAGACGAAAGGCATCCTTCATCAGACCTCCTGTCCTGATACACCCCAGCAGAATGGCGTGGCCGAGCGGAAACACAGACATATTCTAGAGATTGCTCGTGCCCTCCTCTTTCACCGACAGGTGCCTCTGCATTTTTTGGGGCGATGCCATTCTCACCGCCACCTACCTGATAAACCGTCTTCCTTCCTCTATCCTTCAGGGGGAGACTACTTTTCGGACTCTGTTCTACACCCTCCCTCTTCACTCCCTTCCCATTCGCGTGTTTGGCTGCCTCTGTTACGTTCGCGACACACGTCCAGGTCTCTCCAAACTCGCACCCAAATCTCTCTGTTGCATCTTTCTAGGCTACTCCCGCACTCAGCGCGGATATCGTTGTTTCTCCCCCGACCTACAGCGGTATGTCATCTCGGCCGACGTTGCTTTTGTTGAGAGTTCTTCGTTCTCCATTCCTTCTCCTCATCCTGACCCTGTCATCGATGATTGTTTTCCTCTCCTCATCCACCCTCCACCGGTGTCAACTACTGTTGACACCCATTTTGGTCAGGTCTATTCCCGACGTCCATCGACTGTATCCCCCAATCCGGCCAATGACACCGATGCTCCTGCTTCGTCTGATGCTCCAGCTTCGTCTGATGCTCCTGCTCCGCCACCCGAGGACTTGCCCATTGCCCTACGGAAAGGTACTCGCTCCTGCCAGAATACTCCTCTATTTGTATCTTCATACAGGGGTCTGTCCGCTCTGGACACAGTTTCTATACCTCGCACAGTTGGTGATGCCAAATCTCACCCCGGGTGGCTAGCTGCAATGTGGGATGAATTGCAGGCTCTGGAGGAAAACCATACTTGGGATCTTGTACCCCTTCCAGTAGGCAAACAGGCAGTGGGCAGCAAATGGATTTACACCGTCAGGCTGAATCCCGATGGCACTCTCCATCGCCTCAAAGCTCGCCTTGTGGCCAAAGGCTTCGCACAGACTTACGATATTGACTACTTTGATACCTTCTCACTGGTTGCCAAGATGGCCTCTGTCTGATTATTCATCTCTCTCGCCGCCCATCATCATTGGCCTCTTCATCAATTGGATGTTAAGAATGTCTTCCTCCATGGCTTCCTTGAGGAAGAAGTTTATCTGCAGCAGCCCCCCGGATTTTGTGCCTCCGGCAATGAATCTCAAGTCTGTCGTCTACGCCGCTCTCTCTACGGCCTCAAGCAGTCTCCCCGTGCTTGGTTTGGCCGCTTTAGCACGGTCGTCACCGACTTTGGGCTTTCTCGCAGTATGAAGGACCACACTGTCTTCTACAGGACGACCACCCATGGCTGCATCTTATTGGTCGTATATGTGGATGATATCATCATCACCGGCAGCGACTATGTGGGTATCACCCATCTCAAGGCCCATCTTCACCAGCACTTCCACACTAAGGATCTCGGTCCTCTCACATACTTCCTAGGCATCGAGGTTTCCTATTCTTCGGACACCATCTCACTCTGCCAACGGAAGTATGCATTAGATATATTGCAGGATGCTGGGCTGACTCAGGCCACTGCGGTCGACACTCCTCTCGAGCCTGGGGAACGGTCTCTTCATGCCTCCTCGGCACTGTATCCCCATCCCGAGCGGTACCGTCGACTGGTGGACAAACTCAATTATCTCACCATGACTCGACCCGACATTTCCTGTGTGGTTGCCAAGGTGAGTCAATTTATGGAGCATCCGACCACCTCTCATTGGGATGCTGTCATCCGCATCGCCAAGTACATCAAGCGAGATCCTGCCCGTGGTCTTCGCTACTCCCAGCATCCTCATCAGCATATTGAGCCCTTTTGCGATGCTGATTATGCTGGTTGTCTTGCCACTCGGAAATCTACCTCTGGGTTTGCCATATTCTTGGCAGACAACCTCATTTCTTGGCGCAACAAGAAACAGACGGTCGTCTCTCGCTCCAGTGCCGAGTCTGAGTATCGTGCCATGGCCACCGTCACTACAGAGATCTTTTGGGTTCGGCAACTCCTCCAGGAGCTTGGCTTTCCTCAGCAGACTTCTGCTCAAATATGGTGTGATAATCAGGCAGCCACTAAAATTGCTTCGAATCCCGTCTTCCATGAACGCACGAAGCATATTGAGGTGGACTGTCACTTTCTTCGCCACCACCTGGAGCATAATCATGTCAGCTTTAGCCATATTCCGACGGCAGACCAGCTTGTTGACATCTTCACCAAAGGCCTCCCCGGTGCTCGCCTCACCTCGCTCAGTTCCAAGCTGGGGATCCACAGCATCTGACGCCCAGCTTGAGGGGGAGTGTGTCTTGGTCTTGTATGATGTCATCTTTATTTTTTGTGGACTCGTTGTCCAAGCTGGGCATGTCCAGCTTGAGGGGGAGTGTCAAACCCTCTTTTTATTATTATTATGGGTATTTCCGAGTCCCACATCGAAATACTCATTTGTACATTCCGTCTTCTCATTCTATAAAAGAAGGGCCCCACCTCACCTTGAAGGTAAGGGGGTTTTCCCATTCTACAATTTACATCAACTAACGACAGTTTTCCCTCTTTATCCATATTTTCCTTTATAGTCAATGTTCTTCTTTATAATTAAAAACCTAATTATGTGTTATCTCATATGACCTCCATATTTATCTTCTCCTCTTTTAAAAAGGAAGTCTCGTTTCACTCCATATTTTCTTAAGATGCTCTTTAGGTCTTTTCAAGGCTCCATTGTTGAAGGTTCTTTTTTGTAAGTAGTGGTTTTTAAAAGTTTTCACTTCACCTTTTTGAAAATAACTTTTAAAAGTAACCGGTGACTTCGTCTTTTTAGGATAATGTTAAAAATGCTTTCTAAAATTTCTTTTTAAGTTTTTCTTTCGTGTGAACAAATCCTTTCGCTGTTACAAACATTCCTTTCAACGAAGCTTCCTTTCCATGTTTTAAAATGGTTTTCCAAATGATCCTAATTCGTAATGATTTTAAAATGAAAAAAGGTATTTCCGCTTATCTTTCAAAGTGATTTACCCAATGATCTTGAAAATGTATTTTCCATCTATGCCAACATCCTCTACTCATTCCTATAATATTCTCTTAAAATACCATTCATCTTCTTTTTATGGATTACTTATATTCATGTTGTGTATTATCATGTAACTCATTTCCTTAGGTTAATTATGTTTTGATGGAATTATGTATGATTTTATTATGTGGCACACATAATGTTAAACATATGAAGGGTGTGCCCTGATAGCGCTCAAATGCATTGAGTAAAAAATTAATCTCTAGAGAGACATGTTTATGATACCTTAGCAACAATCTTGGTAATGTTTTATGATACCTTGGGAAAGAACCATGGTGATATGAAGGATGCGCCCCGATAGCGCTTCAATTATTGGGTAAAGAATTAATCTCTAGAGATGACATGTTTATGATACCTTGGCAGCATGCCTTAATGTTTTATGATGCTGGGGTGAACACATCCTTTCGCTGTTACGACCATTCCTTTCAACAAAGCTTCATTTCCATGTTTTAAAATGTTTTATGAAGGGTGTGCCCTGATAGCGCTCAAATGCATTGAGTAAAAAATTAATCTCTAGAAATGACATGTTTATGATACCTTAGCAACAATCTTGGTAATGTTTTATGATACCTTGGGGAAGAACCATGGTGATATGAAGGATGTGCCCCGATAGCGCTTCAATTATTAGGTAAAGAATTAATCTCTAAAGATGACATGTTTATGATACCTTGGCAGCATGCCTTAGTGTTTTATGATGCTGGGAGAACACATCCTTTCGTTGTTACGACCATTCCTTTCAACAAAGCTTCATTTCCATGTTTTAAAATGGTTTTCAAAATGATCCTAATTCGTAATGATTTTAAAATGAAAAAGGGTATTTCCACTTATCTTTCAAAGTGATTTATAGAATGATCTTGAAAATGTATTTTCCATCTATGCCAACATCCTCTACCCATTCCTATGATATTCTCTTATAATACCATCCATCTTCTTTTTCTGGACGACTTATGTTCATGTTGTGTATTATCATGTAACTCATTTCCTTAAGCTAATTATGCTTTGATGGAATTATGTATGATGTTATTATGTGGCACACATAATGTTAAACATATGAAGGGTGCGCCGTGATAGCGCGTCAATGCATTGAATAAAAAATTAATCTCTAGAGATGACATGTTTATGATACCTTAACAACATGTCTTGGTAATGTTTTATGATACCTTGGTGAAGAACCATGGTGAGATGAATGAGGCGCCCCGATTGCGCTTCAATGCATTGGATAAAGAATTAATCTCTAGAAATGACATGTTTTATGATACCTTGGTGAAGAACCATGGTGAGATGAAGAATGCACTCCGATTGCGCTTCAATGCATTGGGTAAAGAATTAATCTCTAGAGATGACATGTTAATGATACCTTAGCAGCATGCCTTGGTGATGTTTTATGATACCGGGGTGAATAACCTTAGTGATATGCTCTTACGACACCTTAGTGATTAACATTGGTGATATGCTTATGAATGTTTTATGTTTATGTCGTAGCCACATTTCCAAGTTATGTTGCATGTACTTATGATCATGTTATGCCTCATGTACTTACCTTCATATTCTTATGTTCATATTCTTATGTTCATATCCTTATGTTATGCCCCAAGTCTTACCCATGTTATGTTCCAATTTCATTGTTATTTCTTACTAAGCATCTAAGTTCACCTCTTTCTTTAGTTTTCATTTCTCCAAGTTATAAAAAAAAATAATGCGTATGATGTGTCTAGAAGAGTATCGTGTGTGGAGAATTTGAGGGAGATGTTGAAGACTTGTTATGGATTAGGCAGTAGCTTATATAGTGGGAAAAATATTCGTTAGTTGAAAAAGACATCGGTTTTGTTAGTTAATGTTTTGTCTCAACTCTCCAAAACTCTAAACCTAAAAAGTATTGGGAATGCATGTGATGCAATATTTGTTTTAAGTCATATAATTGATATGGTCTCGTCCGTGGGGCGTCATAGTGTGGGTCAGTCCAAGTGGAGTGGTTGGGAGTGGTTGGGAGTGTTTAATAAACTATCAGAGGCAGTGTTGTCATTTGGGTGGATATTAGGTTAGGACTGGTGTTAGTATAAGTAATAAATAGGGGAAGGGACTGATGGGAAGGGTTGCGAATGGTTTTTAGGGAGCTCATCCTTCCTGATCGGTGGTCGCGGCTTCGGGGAGTCACGGCTTCGGGGAGCAGCACCTTCCAGGAGATCAACTTCGTCTTCTTCTATCTTTCTACTACGTTCTTTTTTTTCTTCTTCTTTTTTACTGTGATTTTTGACTGTTGATTCTGGAAATCAATAAAATTTTGTTTTCCTCTCTCTCATATTTGGAACCTTGTCGTTTGGTGTTTGAGAGCACACTTCGCTTCAAGAAGTTGAAGATAGACAAAAATGTTCACATGTCATTCCATGCCCATGGAGAATCGAGTAGCGGGCCTAGAATCGGCTATCACCGAGCTGCAATCTGTATTGAAGCGTGTAATGTCTCAGATTTTTCCGTGTATTATTTTTAAATATTATATGGGATTATTTCGAGAACGGGCGCGAAAACGGCACATCATTCTGAGGCCCAGTGAGCCCGGAATTGTGGTTTGAACTTTTTTTTAAGTTAAGTGAGTCGGCACTTGTGCGCAGCTGTGGCAGTTTCCAAACGAATATCCGGATTAAAAATCTGAGGGCACCGTTGCGTCCGGAACGACAACTTTACCTAAGAACGAGCCTAACCTCGACCGGCACGGGTCGAGAGAGAGTTGATTTTCGGACGTTTTAAGTAAAATAAAATAAAATAAATTCACAAAGTTTATTTTATTTCTTTTGGAAATATGCACTGCAGCGCGGCGACGGGCATTTGTTTCCTCTTTCCCCGTTCTTGAATTTAAAGGTAGGGGTTGTTATTTCATTCCTCTTTCCCCGTTCTTGAATTTAAACGACGAACGCGGATCAACCACGAACATGTTGATCCGCGGATTCGTACGTTCTTGCAGAAGGGACTTCTTTGGGATGATTATGGGAAATTAATCCACGTTGATTATTGTTGTTGATTTTTGCTCTGTTTAAGCCTATTAACGGGAGCGGATCAACGCCATGACGAACGACGGCGGAGGTTCGTTCCTCAAATTTGTTCGATTGGTTTTCCTTTCCCTTTTTCTTCTCGCGCATTTTTCGCGTTCTTCGCGAGGCGACGAACAACAGATTGTTGCGCACCCGCCTTGCAACGCAACGATCCCAAACCGGAGATCCGACATCGCAACGACCCTACGGAGGTGCGACGGCCATGACGGACGACGAATCGGCTCGGATCGGAAGAGGTCGTTCTTCGAGCATTCTTCACACGGGAAGATCAAAACATGTTTTCGGGACCGATTGGAGGTCCGAAAACATCGGAAGCAGCTTCGTGGTGTCGGGGCGACCAAAACCCGAGTGTTCCATGGCGATCGGACGACCGAATCGATGAATGGGGCATCACCGGAGGCGCGACGACGGAGGTCCGCGTTTCTGGAAATTTCCAGAATATACGGCGTGTACTTCCGAAAAACACGCCGTGTAGTACTGGCGACAGCTAGGGTTTCGGGGGTCAGAGAGGAATCACACGGCGTGACTCTGGTCACACGACGTGTTGGACTTCCCCCGAAACTCGGCGTATATTTTGGAAAGTACACGGACACGGGATGATCTACACGGCTTCAGAACACGGCCTGTACAACATGGCAGAGGCGACTATGCAGGACTCGGCGTGTATCCAGGGGGTACACGGACACGGGATGGAGTACACGACCGTGTACTCCATCACATGGTCAGGCGAAGGGTCACCCCGTGTACCGATCAAACGGGTTGGAGTACACGGGTCGAAGACCGTGTACGGGCACATGGTCAGCGTACACGGAGCCGATCCCAGGCACTCGAACACGGCGTGTACACAATACTACACGCCGTGTACTAACTTTTCTACACGACCAGCCTTACGACACGGGCCGTTGTACACGAGCAATACTCGGGGTCAGACAACACGGCGTATAACTTTTCTACACATCATGTACTTTTTAAAAAATGGCATGGTCCTCTTGTCCACCGTCTCTTGGACATGTTTCGTTTGCGTTAGTGCCCCTTCTTCTCGTTCCCCTGAAGGTCAGATATCGTTTCCTTCTACAGGAGTATGATCCCTTCAGCAGGACTTTCTGTGATAGAGTCAGGCATCCATCCGAGAGGCCCGGATCGAGATCCTCTATCCATTCTTGACCCTAGGTAGAGTCAGAGTCAGGCATCGACCTGACCAACTCCACCAGGCGTCGATCCTCTACCTAGCAGGTGAATTCCGGATGAATCGCGGTATCCGCCATGACTCTAGCAGTGATCATCATCTGTGTATCGTGATCTTTCCCACTCAGGAGTATGTCTCCCGTAATAAGTGCATCTATCTATCGAAATCTTCCCACTCAGGAGTGTGTCTCCCGTAATGAGTGTAACTACCTCTTGTGACGGTTCCCGACGAACGGTACTTCTCAGATAGACGTCATCAGAGCTTTAAGACTCGTGGAGTGTGTTCTCCCGACACGAGTGCTTCTTGGAATCTTCGAACTGAATCCCTAACGGGGGTATGCGGTTGTGCGACTTGTCTCAAGACCGCGGGTCTGGGTTTTAAGTATATCTGGTTTGTGTTTCTCTTGCTATATGTTCTGTAGACATATACTGTGCATAGCTGACTGTACCTTTACTTTGTGTACTGCTTTGTGGTTTTTGGGGTCCTCTACTGAGTATTGTTATACTCACCCCTGCACGGGTTTTGCCTGCACGTGTTGTATCTTGTGCAGACGAACAGCCTTTTGACAGAGTCCAGGACGGACCAGGACAGGACCGAGCTTTCTGAGTTCCCTACAAGCCGAGGCGTTCCTTCGGCTACGAGCAGCAGTCCCAGTACCTCTTTGTGTTTACAGGTTGGACTTTGCAGTTTTCAGACTCTTTGTTTGGTGGGCTTGTATTCTAGCCCAGTTTACTTTCAGTACTTTACTTCCCGTCGTACTCTATTGGGTTTAGTTTGTATGCATGCATTTTGTTCCATCGTGTTTTTACATTTCAGCATTTGTGAGCTTTGAGATGTATGTGTGTGTACAGGTGTTTAGGCAATGTCTCCCATGTTAGTAATATGCCTACTCGGTGCTAGTCACCAGCCCCTAGCCTATTAGAGGCGGGCTTGGGGAGTCACGGCGAGGGCCCCACTGGGACGGGTCGTGATAGAGTGGTATCAGAGGTGGTCGGTTCTACCTTAGGACCAAGAGTCTGTGAGATGGGTTTGGGGCAACAGTGTTAAGTGTTTCGAGCTCGGCTTTCAGGCCAGACTCCAGTGTTGGTGCGGCGGCCGACGTATCCATACACCAGGACTCTGATAACCTGTTTTTCGACTCGGTGCACGAAAACACTGGTTGCGGGGAAATAAAAGAAAGGTATATGCATCATGTAGGAATGCGTTGTGTTTTCCATATCCTTTGTGTTAGCTATCAGATATACTCATTGACCATGGTACATCTTGTTTCATTACAGGATGCCTCCGCGACGCATACCCGCTAAGATTCAGCATCACGATCACGAGGATGACCCCCTCAGTGATGAGGTTTCGATACAGGGATCAGTTCCCCAGGCGTTGCCACCAGATGGTGCACCTGCTATGCCACCACCAGTGGAGCAGCTCGTGGTACCTACAGTACCGACCGACGAGGGGCGCAGGCTTAGCGCGCTCCATGAGTTCCAGAGACAGAGACCCGTCAGATTCCGAGGCGAGCCCAACCCTCAGGCGGCTGAGGACTAGCTTGAGGCGGTGACCAGAGTTTTTCGTCTAGTGAGGACACCAGCAGACCAAATGGTGATCCTAGGAGCGAGCCTTCTTCAGGAAGCTGGGGGACAGGGACAGAGACAGCTGCATGCGGTCGAGGCGTACGCCCCAGGGACTCCAGGGATGATTCGAGGTACAATCTGTGTCTTTTCTACCTTAGTTGTCGTACTTATAGACACAGGTGTCAGTCATTCCTTCATAGCCACATGTCTTGTACGAAACCTCGAGATTCCGGTAGAACCGTTGACTCGATCCTTACGCTTGGAGACACCTACGGGAGGAGACTCGACGATCACGCACCTTTGCAGACAGTGTGATCTTATCCTTGGAGACGAGAGTTTCAATTGGAACCTCTTGGTGGTAGCGTCGAGGCCTTACGACGTCATTCTCGGTATGGATTGGTTATCTTCGGTCCATGCCCAGATTGACTGTTTTAGGCGAAGAGTGCGGTGTGTCCGCCGTGATGGAACGAGGTTTTCCTTTGTCGAAGAAAAGGAAACCCAGGCAGCGCAGAATGGGCTTATGCATAGGAGGGTACAGCCAATCGCTCATGAGTTGGCTAGCCTTGCCCTCAGAGCAGTGGATGTTGTGAGCTCCCAGTTCCCAGTAGTAGTGACGAGTATGAGGACGTCTTTCCCGAAGATGTTCCAGGGTTACCTCCCCACCGAGAAATCGACTTTTGCATCGACTTACACCCCGGGACGGCACCGATCTCCTCATCAGCATATCGGATGGCTCCCGCAGAGCTTCGCGAGCTGAGGGTGCAGTTGGAGGAATTGCAGAGTAAGGGTTTCGTGAGACCCAGCGTTTCACCATGGGCGGCCCCAGTCTTGTTTGCCAAGAAGGCAGATGGGAGTCTAAGGTTGTGCGTGGATTACCGACGCCTGAACCAGGTGACGGTGAAGAATAAGTATCCACTGCCGAGAATCGAGGACCTCTTCAACCAGCTGAGAGGGGGGCACAGTGGTTCTAGAACGTTGACCTTCGATTAGGCTATCACCAGTTATGAGTACGGGATGAGGACATACCGAAGACGCCTTTCAGATGCCGCTACGGTCACTATGGTTACTTGGTGATGCCTTTCGGCATGACGAACGCCCCCGCAGTGTTCATGGGACTGATGAACCGGATCTTCCGGTCGTACTTGGACCGATTCGTAGTGGTCTTCATCGACGACATCTTTGTGTACTCGGCGTCAGAGGAGGAGCATGAGAGACATCTGCGGATGGTTTTAGACGTACTTCGAGAGCACTAGCTTTATGGGAAGCTCTCAAAGTGTCAGTTCTGGATTTAAGAGGTCCACTTTCTGGGACATGTCATCTCGGCAGATGGAGTAGTTGTAGACCCAGCCAAGGTAGAGGTTGTGTTAGCATGGGAGCCACCTCGGAGCGTGACGGAGGTGCGGAGCTTTCTTGGATTGGCAAGATATTACCGGAGATTCATTCATGACTTCTCCCGGATATCAGCACCGATGACAGCCTTGACCAGGAAGGGGCAACCCTTCGTATGGACGGAGAAGTGTCAGCGGGATTTCGAACAGTTGAGACAGAGTTTGACGAGCGCCCCAGTCTTGAGATTGCCGGAGGAGGGTGTCGAGTACATAGTTTTTTGCGACGCATCAGGGACCGGGTTTGACTGTGTCATGATGCAGAGGCAGGCAGTGATCGCTTATGGATCGCGCCAACTTAGGCCACATGAGCATAACTATGCGACCCATGATCTCGAGTTGGCAGCGGTAGTCTTCGCATTGAAGATGTGGCGACACTACCTTATAGGCGAGCGGTTTATCGTCTACTCTGACCACAAGAGCCTCAAGTACATCTTTTCGCAGAAGGATCTGAATCTGAGGCAGAGGCGTTGGCTAGAGTTCCTCCAGGACTATGATTTCGAGATCATCTATACTCCTAGGAAGGGGAACAAGGTGGCGGATGCTCTGAGCAGAAGGTCGAGCTCACAGCTATTGAGTGAGACAACATGGCAGTTAGCCACGTTGCAGTTGTCCTTCGTGGACAGAGAAGATGCAGCCTACCTGCAGTCGATGGTTGTCACCCCTCCACTCTTACAACGAGTTAGGGAAGCACAGCTTGGGAATGTCGATTGTGAGGCTTTACGTGCTCAGTTATCGACAGGACATACTCCTGATGGATATTCGCAAGGTGGGGAGCGCGTACTTCTTTTCAGAGGACGCACTGTTGTACCAGTGGCATTGCGGGAAGAGGTCCTGATGGAGTTTCATACATCCCCTTTGGCGGTAAATCCTGGAGTGGCAAAGATGTACCAGGATCTCCGACGACAGTTCTGGTGGTCAGGCATGAAGAAGGCAGTAGCAGAATTCGTTTCTCGATGCCTCACATGCCAACAGGTGAAAGCTGAGTACTAGGTTCCAGTGAGATTAGCTCACCCCCTAAAGTTCCAGAATGGAAGTGGGATGGAATATCGATGGACTTCGTGACAGGCTTACCACGGACGTCCAAGGGGCATGATTCCATCTGGGTGATCGTTGACCGACTCACCAAGTCGGCCCACTTCCTAGCTATCAGGGAGCAGAGTTCAGTAGAGAGCTTGGGACGACTCTACGTGCAGGAGATAGTTCGGCTTCATAGCGTCCCCTCGACAATAGTCTCGGACCGAGACGCCCATTTCACGCCCCGGTTGTGGAAGAGATTGCAGGAGGCTTTTGGGACTCAGCTACGCTTGAGCACAGCGTTTCATCCCCAGACAGATGGTCAGACGGAGAGGACCATTCAGGTTCTGGAGGATATGTTACGAGCCTCTGTCTTGGACTTTGGTTGCAATTGGGAGGACCACCTACCACTGGCGGAGTTTGCGTACAACAACAGTTACCATTCCACCATTGGTATGACACCGTTCGAGGCCTTGTATGGGAGACTCTGTCGGTCACCGCTTTGCTGGACCGACCTCGTAGAGTCAGCACTCATGGGTCCAGAGTTGGTGCAAGCTACCACCGAGAAGGTGCAGATCATCCGGGAGCGGATGAAGACTGCACAGAGCCGGAAGAAGTTTTATGCTGATAAACGACGGAGACCACTGGAGTTCGAAGAGGGAGACCACGTCTTTCTTCAGGTCTCACCTCAACGAGGGTTATGGAGATTTGGCCGAGGCGGCAAGTTATCTCTGAGGTTCATCGGACCTTTCCAGATACTGTGCAGAGTTGGCAAGGTGGCGTACCGCCTAGCTCTACCGCCACAGCATCGGGTACATGATGTCTTCCACGTGTCGCAGCTGAGAAGGTACGTGCATGACTCATCGCACGTCATCGACTGGGGGGAGCTGGACATCGAGGATGGAGTCACCTTTGCTGAGTACCCGGTGGAGATCGAGGATCGACAGGAGAGGATCATTCGTGGGCGATCGATTCCCTTGGTGCGCGTTCGGTGGCAACACGGGAATCTTCAGGAGGGCACGTGGGAGCGAGAGTCTCAAATCCGTGCCCAGTACCCACATCTTTTTGAGTACCCTTTGTTTTGGCTTTTCGGGGACGTAAAGCCCCAAGGTGGGGAGAATGTAATGTCTCGGATTTTTCCGCGTATTATTTTTAAATATTATATGGGATTATTTCGAGACCGGGCGCGAAAACAGCACATCATTCCAAGGCCCAGTGAGCCCGGAATGGTGGTTTGAACATTTTTTTGAGTTAAGTGAGTCGGCACTTGTGCACGACTGTGGCAGTTTCCAAACGAATGTCCAGATTAAAAATCTGAGGGCACCATTGCGTCCGGAACGACGACTTTACCTAAGAACGAGCCTAACCTCGACTGGCGCGAGTCGAGGGAGAAAGTTAATTTTCAGACGTTTTTAAGTAAAATAAAATAAAATAAATTCGCAAAGTTTATTTTATTTCTTTAGAAATATCCGCTGCAGCGCGACGACGGGGCGGTTGTTTCTTTAATTAAAATCATGTCATAATGACTCAGAAACAGCAACGCTGACACATTAATGTCGCAGCGTAATGGGATGTCAAAAACGTTTCCCTTTTTATTTGGATAATCGAATTTTGCTCATTGGCGACGATTGAGAAAAATCTCTGGAGAATCCGCAGAGCGTTGGAGCAAACCTTCAGCGACGAACAACGACGGGTCAAAGTGGGGAATCGTTGCGCCAACGAAGTTAAAGGATCTCGACAACGACGACAGCGCGACCCTTTCGTCAACGATCGATCATTTCTTAAAGGTAGGGGTTGTTATTTCATTCCTCTTTCCCTGTTCTTGAATTTAAACGACGAACGTGGATCAACCACGAACATGTTGATCCGCGGATTCGTACGTTCTTGCGAGAGGGATTTCCTTGGGATGATTATGGGGAATTAATCCACGTTGATTATTGTTGTTGATTTCTGCTCCGTTTAAGCCTATTAACGGGAGCGGATCAACGCAGTGACGAACGGCGGCGGAGGTTTGTTCCTCAAATTTGTTTGATTGGTTTTCCTTTCCCCTTTTCTTCTCGCGCATTCTTCGCGTTCTTCGCGGGGCAACGAACAACGGATCATTGCGCACCCGTCTTGCAACGCAACGATCCCAAACCGGAGATCCGACATCGCAACGACCCTACGGAGGTGCGACGGCCATGATGGACAACAAATCGGCTCGGATCGAAAGAGGTCGTTCTTCGAGCGTTCTTCGCGCGGGAAGATCAAAACATGTTTTCGAGGGCCGATCAGATGTCCGAAAACATCGAAAGCAGCTTCGTGGTGTCGGGGCGACCAAAACCCGAGTGTTCCATGGCGATCGGACGACCAGATCGACGAACGGGGCATCACCGGAGGCGCGACGACGGAGGTCCGCGTTTCTAGAAATTTCCAGAATACACGGCGTGTACTTCCGAAGAACACACCGTGTAGTACTGGCGGCGGCTAAGGTTTCAAGGGTCAGAGAGGAATCACACGGCGTGTGACTCTGGTCACACGGCGTGTTGGACTTCCCCCGAAGCTCGGCGTGTATTTTGGGAAGTACACGAACACGGGATGATCTACACGGCTTCAGAACACGGACACGGGATGGAGTACACGACCGTGTACTCCATCACACGGCCAGGCGAGGCCAGTAACGCGGGTCACCCCGTGTACCGATCACACGGGTTGGAGTACACAGGTTGAAGACCGTGTACGGGCACATGGCCAGCGTACACGGAGCCAATCCCAGGCACTCGGACACGACGTGTACACAGTACTACACGCCATGTACTAACTTTTCTACACGACCAGCCTTACGACACGGGTCGTTGTACACAGGCAGTACCCGGGGTCAGACGACACGGCGTGTAACTTTTCTACACGCCGTGTACTTTTTAAAAAATGGCATGGTCCTCTTGTCCACCGTATCTTGGACATGTTTCGTTTGGGTTAGTGCCCCTTCTTTTCGTTCCCCTGAAGGTCAGGTATCGTTTCCTTCTACAGGAGTATGATCCCTTCAGCAGGACTTTCTGTGATAGAGTCAAGCATCCATCCGAGAGGCCCGGATCGAGATCATCTATCCATTCTTGACCCTAGGTAGAGTCAGGCATCGACGTGACCAACTCCACCGGGCGTCAATCCTCTACCTAGCAGGTGAATTCCGGATGAGTCGCGGTATCCGCCATGGCCCTGGCAGTGATCCTCATCTGTGTATTGTGATCTTTCCCACTCGGGAGTATGTCTCCCGTAATGGGTGCATCTATCTATCGAAATCTTCAAACTCAGGAGTGTGTCTCCCGTAATAAGTGTAACTACCTCTCGTGACGGTTCTCGACGAACGGTACATCTCGGATGGACGTCATCAGAGCTTTAAGACTCGTGGAGTGTGTTCTCCCGGAACGAGTGCTTCGTGGAATCTTCGAACTGAATCCCTAACGGGGGTATGCGGTTGTGCGACTTGTCTCTAGACCGCGGGCCTGGGTTTTGAGTATATCTGGTTTGTGTTTCTCTTGTTATATGTTCTGTAGACATATACTGTGCATAGCTGACTGTACCTTTACATGGGTTTTGCCCGCACGTGTTGTGTCTTGTGTAGACGAGCAGCCTTTTGACAGAGTCCAGGGCGGACCAGGACAGGACCGAGCTTTCTGAGTTCCCTACAGGCCGAGGCGTTCCTTCGGGTACGAGCAGCGGTCCCAGTACCTCTTTGTGTTTACAGGTTGGACTTTGCAGTTTTCAGACTCTTTGTTTGGTGGGCTTGTATTCTGGCCCAGTTTACTTTCAGTACTTTACTTCCCGTTGTACTATGTTGGTTGGGTTTAGTTGTATGCATGCATTTTGTTCCATAGTGTTTTTACATTTCAGCATTTGTGGGTTTGGAGATGTGTGCGTGTGTACAGGTGCTTAGGCAATGCCTCCCATGTTAGTAATATGCCTACTCGGCCCCTAGCCTATTGGAGGCAAGCTTGGGGAGTCACGGCGCGGGCCCCACTGGGACGGGTCGTAACAAAGCGTCCCAAGGCAGGAAAACTACGCATGAAGAATTATCTTCAACGTTCAAAAAACCAGGTATATGAACTGACAACTACTTTGTCTCGATTGGTACCGAATCAAATGAACCGAACGAAACATGGAGTAGACAAAGGGAAAGGCGTAGTGGTGTTAGAACAAATGCAGAGGACGATGAACAACGGTTGTTCGTTGCGTAAGCTGGCAAAAGGAGTAACGGAGCACAACCGATCTGCAAAATGACCAAACCAGTACAAATGTCAACATTCTCTGGTGAGGATCCTACATCGTAATCGTTAGGGGCAGAGATGCATTTCGCAATATATCACATCGGTGGGGAGATGAAGATTCTGCTTGCACAATTGTGTATGGAACGCATGGTCCAGAATTGGATCATCTCCTTGAAGTTTGTTGAGTCAAAACTTACATGGACACGGTTTAGGTCTTAATTGATATGGAAATGTGGTAGAGGAGGTAGGACGCGGAGTACGCAATGAAGAGGATATATTTTCAATTCAAATTCGGTCAAGTGAGAGCGAGCTGCAACCACATGCGACATCGTTGTTTATGCAGGCACAGCCACCTGCTCCAGCTATGTGTCATGTTTGTTCGCACCAAGGGGCACTGGTGACATGACCGGAGATGAAAAGGTGTGGCAGCCGCTTGAGGAGCTTCAGTCCGAGTTAGCACAAGCACAGAGGTGCGAGATGTCTAATGAGCAGCGAGAACGAACAGCAGAATATGCTACTTCAATGGTCTCTCTAGCCAGTCCGAAACAGCAGCAGCAATCGGCACTCAAGCAGCGGGCATAAGCATCGAAGTTGTATCGATCAGTGATCGCAGTTGTGCAGACCTTGGCTCGGGTTGCGATTTCCATTCAATACATGGACGTTGTGCATGCCTGCGTGGAGCAGTTGCAGCAAACCCCTACCATGAACACTCTACAACTGCGAGAAATATTGAGGATACATCACGAACGACCCTTGGCGATGCAGAAACATACACCAAACATTGTTAAGCTTACGGTGCAGATGGTTGCACACGGGTTCGATCAACAACACTTTATTGTTCGACGAGTGTTCAATGCTGGAATTGCGAAGGAAATTATTCCAAATACGGGTGGTGTGGCTGAGCTGCGACTGCAGATTGTTGATGTTGGGGTCTACAGGGTCGACGTAGGTGTACACGAGCCACCACATTGGAAGGAGGTTGACCACGGGAGGACTATCGGTTCATGGGCAGCACCGGATGGAGATTCTTGTGACATAACCACGCTGCATGGTTGGCAGCACCACCCGAAGATTGCAATTGCTATTGCATGCGTTGGCTAGCTGCCAAGGCCACCGTCATGGGCAAAACCTACGCGGAACCTTCAATTTATGCTTCAATCAGATAGCCTATCCACTAATCACCTTGAGGGCAGTGAGGTTTTTCAAGAGGTGGGGAATGATAGGAACCATGGGTAGGGCTGGGTGTGTGGGTCTGTCTAAATAGAGTGGTTGGGAGTGTTTAATAAACTGTCAAGGACAGTGTTGCCATTTGGGAGGATATTAGGTTAGGGCTGCTGGGTTGGTAGAAGTAATAAATAGGGGAGGGGGCTGCTGGGAAGGGTTGCGAATGGTTTTGGGGGAGTTCAACCTTGCTGATCGGTGGGTTAGGTCAGGGCTTCGGGGAGCAACGCCTTCCACGATATCTAATTCTTCTTCTATCTTTTTTCTACGTTCAACTGATCGGTGGGTTAGGGCACGGCTTCTGTTTTTATCTCTCGTATTTGGAACACTATCAATGCCCGTTTTATTTTCTTTATTCTTTTCTTGATTTTGCATCGAGACCTAATAGATTCATGTTATAAGCATCAAAATCATTAAGAAAAAACATAAATAGATCATTAGACCTTCTAGGAACCTTTATATACCAAGCAACATCAATGACCATAAACAAAGCACAGCAGCGTCTAAAGAGCAATTCATACAAACATAATAACCCAAAACCAATACCTGTCTATGACTGAAAGAACATACAAGAGCTGCAATGAAGCACCAACTGCAAACGCAACTCCCCAGAAGAATTGCCCCCCCCAGAAACACAACACGCTGATCACTGCAAGGTAAGTAGTCAAAATATGCACAGCGACTTTCATCATCTGATAGGCACGCGACCCGAGCAGCAGCAGCCACGCACCGCTAAGAAGAGTGCCGACCCCACCCGCGACTGCATACAGCGGCCAATATTCCTCCGTTCGGCCGGCGTGATTTTCCATGAATCTATTCGTGTATCTATCGATGTTTAGCCTGTCTGTTTTCTTAAATCTATTGAGTCCAAGCACTGACAAAATCAGTCCCAGACCGATCAAATGCACAACAAAAATCCCCAACCAGAAAACATCTCGCCAGTGCCGAGAGCCCTCGAGAGAGAGCACGTTTGCATCATCGCCACTGACATAGCTCCTCGTGACAGTCTACCGTCCAAAACAACGGAGATCGGAGTTAAACTCCGGTCAACAGAAGACGAATAGAGTCAAGAGGATTGATAGCCTTAAGTTACCTGATCTACGGAGGCGAAGGACGCCGAATCAGACGAGGAGACGCTGGGGGAGTCAGTCATGGTGAGATCGCCGCGGACCTCCGCCAGGCATGGCCGGAAATTCCGGGGGAAGAGGAATTTGAGGGAGATGGCGTGTGGGAGACGCGGCGTGCCAGCCCCATCGGTCAGCGGCAGGAAATGCTCGCATGTCGGGTGCGACCGCCACTGCACTCATTTTCCTCCTGCGGCCAACCACTAGGGCGTGCGCGTGCAGGTCTCAACGGTAACCCAAAATCAAACCCGACGGACTTTATTGTTTACATCGGTGTTTTAAATATTCAAAAAATATATATATTAGACCTACGCCAGCTCATTACTTCATTTTTGAAGTAGGGTTACTCCAAAATGAACCATGAACATTGGAATGAACTCCACCTATTTGGTTCATTTTCTACTCTAAAAGAAATATTTCTTGAATATCCCGATTTTTTATTAATCAAAATAAATGCAAACAATTTATTATATAAATAAAATGAATAAAATTTTTAAAAAAAACATAAACACAGATACCGCACCTATGGTGGTGCACCAAATATGGCGCTCTATCGTAGCTTTCCCCCCAATTTGCCACTGGACATAGCAATGGGTTGGAGGGAAATTTTGACATCAAAATGGGGTTTTACTCTATTATAACGATGCATCGGAGATGGTCTTAGTGGTGAACGTCACATGGATCTTATTTATTTGTTCTCATTACATATAGTGGTCTTAGTAGTTGGATCTTGATTGGAAGCTATAGAATAATTTCAATGTGTAATTATGTATTTTGTAATCTTTAAATATGAGATCATGTGATAGCGGACAATTCATGGTGATGTTGTCGTTGGTTTTGATTGGATGACATTGGTAAATCTCATGTTCATTGGTTTGTTTGGCTTCTTGTGGCAATTCTTCCTCAATGGCCTCTGTAGTGCTTCAAAGCGTCAAGTTTTTGTGGGTTTGGGGTATCTTCTTGACGTGATTCACTCAACAATGGATACAACTATGGGTAAAAGGTTTTCATCCCACTGGTATAGTCGTTCTAGCGTTGATGACAATGTTGTTGACAAGCGGCGGCGAATGTGGTGACTCAGGGAGGCGCATCCTTGATTCACATTAGTTGCTTGGCTCGAGGCGTGACAATATGTCGACCTCGAGCTTCCCATTTTTGACATTTGAATTTTGAATTCGTTCATTTCGTAATTATAAAAACGTTTTTTTTATTTTGGATGTACTGCTTGTCTTTGGAGCTTGTTCCAGGATGCCCACATCCCATCTTGTGGTTTGTATAAAAAGAAAAAGAAAAAGAATAAAGGAGATCACGTGACAATGAGATAATATTTTTGACTTCGTATTTTTTATCCTTCATATCACTTGTATATTTTTAACAAAATTTTCATTCGATCCATTACACCTCATGCTCTTCCTGGTGTAGTCTGTCCCCTGGAAGTGTATCAGACCTCAGGCCTTGAATGCATCCTAAGGCAACGACTGGGTAAAATTGTGTCTCCCCACACTGCCCTGCACTATCTAGGCGAATAAATCATGCAACGATGAAATTATGGCATAAACCAACAACCAGTAGAAATCGAACCCCTAACTCGGAGAAATCAAGTAAACAGTCCTAACCACTGGGTCACTCCGACGGGACACATATCACTCGTATCTATTCATGTTGTATAAAAAAAGCAATATTTACATGACTTTTATAAATCAACTTCATAAATAGGGCCTTGTAAAACTTATCTTATAGAGTGGCCAATAAAGTTTAAAATCTCACATCTAGAATGATGTATTTCATTTCAAATTCACAACACTTTGGTAAAAAATGTCTTCATTCCATGCATACAATGGAAGACGCTTTCCTTTACATGTGTCCATCACCTATTTTTTTGTTTTGTTTTGTTTTTGTGTCTCACCCTCCTAGCCACTCCATCATTTTTATTTTTATTCTTTAATTAAATTCTATAATGAATAATGATTATAAATTTTGATTAAATCATATAATCACTCTAAATATAATATTCAGACATGAATATAAAAAAAATATTATTTATAATATAAAAACATAATTAATTAATTTACATTGTAATGACTTTAATCAAATTGTGTTAAAATTACATGCGACTTTAATAAATTAGTTTATAATTGGATGCATTTTTATTTTCATATCTACAAACATGCATAACAAAGTTTAAAATATAAAAATAAGAAAGTTTAAATTATTATAATAAAATCAATATGGCTTTACTAAATTTAAAAATCTTAATCATCGTTTAATTATAATAAGAAATCATTATAATTAAGTTATGACAAAATTACTATAAAACTATAAAAGCTAATTTATATTTTAATCGCATTCTAGAAAATAATGAAGTAAATTTAGTATATTATGAGATTAATCCAATCAATTTGTTATATTAGAAGATCAACTTATTAAAGGCAATATTATAACTAATTTAAAATCTAATTATTTATGAAACTGTAATAATATGTTAATTTTAATTAAATTTAGCTTTATTAGACATTATTTTAAATCTCTAGATTTTAAAAATGATTTATCACCAATTAATTACAATAAAACTATATTTTATTATAATTAACTCATTGTTCCAATTTTGAATTTAATTACATTTTAATTTGGTTTCAATATTTGTTAGATAGATTGCTTAGTCAATCGACTGCTTTTGTATCATTTATTTTGAAAATCACAATACACTTTACTTTGTTTTTTTAGCAAACATGAAGATTTGGTTTAAGTTTTGTTTGCACATACTTAATTTTCGATTGTATGTTTCAATAAATTGAGAATAGTGTACCTTCTGATGTTGCTGCAACTGAACCTGAAGAACTCAGAATATAACCTTTGGAGTTTGTTACATCATTGTCTATTAATTGGATCGAGGCTTTGTGGAATGAAAAATAAGAGAAAGATACTGGAAATCTTGCAATCGCGTTGAAGTCTGCATCATCTTATTGCCGAGAGCGCTTTTGATTGTATTTTGTTTTCAGTGTATACTAAGAGCTACCATTTAGTGAGGTTTCACTGTAAAGCTCTTTGTTTTCCTCTATAATTATTCATCGGTCGATCTTCATGATCGACGAGACTTCAGGGCTAATAGTATGTATCTTTTGAACCATGGAGTTCGATGAAGTCCATGGTACTTAGAATTGTTTTTGATCAATGAGATTGAAAGGTGCTTGGGGCTAGAGCCACTTGTTGCTAAAGTTTTTGTTGAAGTAGTTCATGGTGTAGAACTTGTTGTTGCCGACTATGTAATAGACTAACTTAGGTCAACCCATAATGTCACTTATCTTGGTCTGCTATAAGGCGTTGGAGTTGTTTCCCTAGAACCAACTTCTAAGTACCTGATGATCACGTAGGTTCCGGGCGTAGCGAAAATGCTTGTTTGGCATGAACAACTCTGCTTTTTAGTCTTAATTCGCGAATAATCCGAGCTATATACAATGAATGACTTCATGACCAATGAAATTAATATATTACTTGACTCGATTAAACGCCATAACCAGAAGTGGAATATCTTCACATGTAATTTACAATTAATTTACAAGCAGGTCTAGAATTAACTGAACTTGTAATTCTTTCTTTATTGATGACCTGGTTGAATTGATCTTGTCGTATCATCATTGTGTTGCATGATCCAAGTGCAGATCCTTCTAGCGATGATCTACACATGCACCACAGTATCTGAACGTCGCCATAGAATCATCAGGTGCTAGCACAGTCGATCCAGATCGCTTGCATCGTTCATAGTTGATCGCAGTATAACTCTCCTTGAGGATGAATAATTTCTGGTGTTCTCTCGATGGCATGAGAGAGGAGGAGGAGAAAGCATACTCTAGATATATAGAACTCTCTTTAGGGTTTGAGAGAGATTCTCTCTATCTGCTCTGCACAACAAATGTGTCTATGTAAGGTTATACAACTAGCTATTTATTATGGAAGGTTTATGTTTAACAATTTGCACATAGGACCCTTACCAATTCTATGATTCTTAGTTGATCCCATGTTTAATAATAATTATAATAATAATATTATTAATCACTTGACTTGTGTATCACTTTAAGAATATAAATAAATATCATTTAAATCATTTCCAATCATACCATTAAGCTCGGTCCGTTTATCCTCCACGACATTTACCAAACCCTGAATAATGACTATTTATTTAACAAATAAGTATCACTGTATTGTTTTTCAATAAATATAATAAATATTATAATCACTAATACTCTGTAAATAAATATTTATTATTATTATTTAACTCACTTATTCTTTCAAATAACTTTGATTAAATCTTGGCGACCAACCAAACCCGTATAATTATTAAACCACAAAGTAAGAATATATTTATTCTAACTTGTTAAATTTAACATTGAATTTAACCAAGATTCCAGATACACTTAATGTGTGAACCTATGGGCCTATTCCTCGGTAGAAATAGACGGAGACACCTAAAGTCAAAGGTTAGTGTTTAGCAACACACCAAGACACCCATAAATAAATAAGTTAATGTTGCAACAACATATAACCTCCTACGAATGCTTATTGTGTAATATAATTTCTTTATCGTGATATCTCTAATCAACCAGGTTGAATGCTGATGTCATCAACCTATGTGCTCGATGTCCCTTTCTTTGACTTTCAAAAAATGAACATGCCCGCAAAACACTATGATAATGGATTTATCCAGAAAGTTTCATTCCCATTAAAGGGCCTAAAATATCAACTTTCATTAATAAATTGAAGAAATAAATCCTTTATCGCATTATCTATTAATGCAATATCACTTTTGAAACACCCAATGTATCCTACTTCACCGCAAGCACATGTCATCACAGTTTTTATCAATACATTAAAGTATGCAACTTATGATATTCATTAATGATAATATTAAAGTCTAAAGATCAATACACATGTTTGAAGATAAGAACATTAATGAAACATAAAATGTGGAATTCCTACTGGAAGGTCACGCTCTCATAATCTCCCTTCATGGAGATTAACAAGGGTGATTGACGTGAATGTCGTTGAGACCCACACAAATTTAATATTTCTATTACCCTACTTACTATTTATAATAAACAAATAATGAGTATGGGTGTCGATTCCACATGGAAGGTTGGTTGTGTGTGAGTGACCAAAACAAAACTAAAAGAAGACAAAAACAACAAACAAAAATAATAGAAATGATAGAATGTTAAAATGGAATGTGTGAAAATGAAGTTGTGGAATGGAGGTGGTGTAGGGAGAATTAAAAAAACACAGTGAGGAGAGACAAACAGTGGATGAAATTAGGGCCCTTAAACTGTTTTGAACTGATAAAATGATATTCTCCAATTATATTCTAGTTAATATAATTATTTAGCGCTTGAGAAAAAGTAAAGGTTCACTAAGTTGTTGCTTCAGTGAACTTCCATTGCTCAATGAACCTTCTTTAATATTGTTCTCTTAATCAAGATGTAAGAATTAATATGTTTAATGTGGAGAAAATATACATTTACCTTTTCTAGTTTTTGGTACTTCGGTAAATGATCAAGAGTGAAAAGATTCACCATTATCACTGGTCGCTTCTTGAGTAGTGTGAATTGATGCTCGTAATTGAACGAAAAGAACACCAAACTTAAAATGCTATAAAAAATTATATTAATAAAAACAGTATGGATAAATGAAATTTAGTTCATCCCATCCCGATTCCCCTAAGAAATTTAGATACTCATGAAATCAAAAACAGAGATCCAAAATGCAGGAAGGAAGAGAAGCAGAAACATCTCTAGTAAGATTTCCTCCTTCCTCAAACTCTAGCTCCAGATCCAGTTATGCTCCTAGCTCAATCATCTCCCTCTATTTTATGTGCTATGATGTGTATAGATGATCAATACCAAGGGGGTAAGTTCTTCTCTCTTAACATGCACACTAAAGTGATGTATCACAGAAATCAGTTTCCATATGCTCAAAGAGCCTCCATGTGGTGAGGTTGTCATTGTATATCTTCCTCTTCCAGTGACTCGAGTGCAACTCTCTTAGCAAATTCTGCTCCTCACATGTGGTCATGTCACCAAAACTTCAATAGTTTCCAAATTATTCATATATAAACAAACTTAAACTCCTTATGACCAACACAAATGATTTCTAGCTTGATACGATCTCTTAGAGTGTTTTCAATGATTTCCAGATTCTTCCAGTGACATTCTCTATTCATGTTGCTTCGTTAGGTTATTGTACTCATACCTTGGATTTGGACAATGCCACCATAGTGAAAAACACAACAATCAATTATAGAAATTAGGCTTTAGTTTTCAGTTTATTATAATTTTTTATTTGTAATTATATAATTATATATATATAAATATACTACTATCATCATTATGTATATATATTTTTCATTTTTGACTATCAGTACTGACCTCTCTCCATGGTGGGTGATTCACGCTCAAATTTACCCAAGTTTTTAGGGTTAAGCGGTCGCTTGTAGTGTAACTTGGGTTGTCGAATCCTCAGAGACCTAAGAAGAAACCTATAGACACACACATTCTAAGGACTATTTTTGGATATGAAGTGGCCAACTTGGGTTGATTTTAGATGGGTTTAAAGGATCACTAACAAATTTAAGTTAATTCAATTTAAGATAATGAGTTGATCCTAGGTTATTGCTTGGGGTGGATTGGATGAATTCCTTTTTTAATGATTTCAATTTCTTATATTTGAGATGAGTTCATTTAATAAGATTAAACAACATCATCACTTACTGGTTTAATACCTACATACTTTAATACTAATCACCTACACACTTGAAGGATCAAATTTTTGAGCACTTCAAGGTTAAGGTTCATATTAGCACCTGAAGTGTGTGGCCTTAAATTCAACAAGGACGAAGGAGTTTAAATATCTTCAAACAAAATTCTCAATTAAAAGAAGTGATTAGACATTAATGGAGTGAGAAATAACATCCAATCTAGACCCTTGATACTCCCTTGGATTAACCCATAAGTAGGTTAGCTCTCCATTGATGACATGTTCTCAACGGAAGCGGAAAATAGACTTACGAGGGTGGAATTGAAGAAGTAAAAACAACAAAATAACGATCACTCCACCGTTGTGTGATAAATTTCACAAGGTATGGTGTAAATAAATTAACACCTTTAGGAAACAGTATCAACGTGATATGAATAAGAACAGAATAAGAGTAAAGGAAGAACTTTTATTAAGAAACTAAGGTGAATTGAACAACTTAGATGAGAAGGAAATGCAATTACAAACACAAAGCGACAACATAACACTACAATGAAACCAAGCACCAAAGATGCCCAACTCCTACACCACTACTACCTTAAATAGGAATTTTTTAAGCCTTGGTTAGAGCCTCCAATAGTTCAAGTATCCTCAATTAATTTTGGTAGGCCATAAGTGGGTGGAAAGTTGAGGGAGAATTGATTTTTCCATCCTTGACAAAAAATCCAAGCCAACTTGCATGACTCGACAGATGTGTTCAAAAGAGAATCTAGATGGCTTAATTTTGGTGGGACATAGAAGAGAAAAATGAATATACGGATGTCCCCTGATATCCTGTAAAATTTCATCACACAATAGTTTATGGTTTGCGAGATATGATTAAATGTGTGGGCTGTTTTTTCTAGGACGTAGAATCTGGCCCATAATTTTATCTTCAAATTGGGCCGCATGAAACTCTATTTAAAACTCCAAATTATCTCTTGTAATTGTTGTATGAAATGTTCCTCTTGATGTCTTCTAGAATACCACAAAATTTGGGATTTAGGGGGCCTGTATTATGGGCCCCACATTCTCATCAGTGGGTTGGTGTCCAATCTGTCTTCTCTAGAATTGTTTACTTTCATCACCAAATATCCTCATCATACTTTATGAATCCTCCATTGCTCCCTGAATGAAAAATGTTCATATTAAAATTTAGATCTATTTCTCAAAATATCAAATTAAAATATGGATAATTATATTCCTTAAAATTAGATGAATCATTGGGCCTAAATTGGTGTACATTAGGCATGAAGTGCACAAATGATGAGAATGGATGTTCAAAATTAAAATCCACTAACTCAAGACCATAAGATCAAAAATAAACATTTAATAACATTAAAATTTAATTAACATATGTGTTTTTATTAGATAATCAGTGGGTCTTCTCCTCAGGGGTTTGAGCTTCGAGAATTTTTTCTTCCTTATGAAACCAGATCAAATTAGTTCCTTACAACAACGTCTTCATCCTCGATTGGTGGCTTCGATGGGAAGATAAGCGACGATCTTCTTCTCAAAATGGATGCGACTCAATGTGTAACCAGAAGGAGCGGTGATAAAAGATCGGGGAATCTCTGACAGCTCGAGTTCTTTGTTGTTGTGTCTTCAAGCAGTGACATGTCGTCAACTGGATCATCATCCCTAGGTGCATCCTTCTTCAAACGATGTGAATTTCTTCATCAATGGGTGGAAGAGCTTGGTTATCTCCATCAACGCAGTGGCTCGGGTTTTCTTCGCACTTACTTGGGCGAGCGGTGGTACAACATCAGATTTTGGTGTGGCGTTAGTGGTCATGAAGACCACTGACCCATGGTTTGGTCGACCTTCAACGACGACAACCATTATAATGGTGTTCATCCTCGATGCGTAGACTGGCTTCCCCATTGGATGTAGTTTTGTGAGCATTCTTCAATGATGGTGAATCTGGCTAGGTCAGGTCATCTATCTTCATCCCAAGCAGTAGATTTGGGGTTTCCAGTGGGTTCAAAAATCTTTATTCCATGGTGTCTTGGTTCTGAAGAGATCATGCTTCGGTTCTTCGATCAGTAGTGGTATCTGGTGGCCATGGGTTCACCTCATCTGTGATGGTACCTAGATTGGGGAGCGGTGGTCTGTGTTGGAGTCAAGTAGTAGATTTGGGACAATAAGAGAGGAGGTGATGGTAGGATGAGGTAGTGTATAGGGTGGCGGGATGGTAGTTCCTGGTGGTTGAACAGTGGAACGGTCACATAGGGGAATGGTAGGTGCGGCTAGGGGCAGTAGTTGCAGGATGGTGGTTCCCAATGGTAGATAGTGTGGCGGTAGATCCGTAGAAGAGCAGTAGCAGTGTGATGGTAGATGGGAAAAGTAGTACCAGTCTGGCGGTAGATGAGTAGAGCGATAATACCGCAAATCACATGAAATAAATAAAATAAATAAATAAAATTCAAATAAATAAAAAAAATAAAAAATTTAAATTAAAATGAAATAAGTTAAATTATTTATTTTCCAAATAAAAGAAAAAATGAATTAATTGAATACATGAATTAAGTTAAAATATTAAAAACACAAGATAATTAATCAACTGAAAAATAGTTGAAATAAATAAAAAACTATTAAATAAAAATATTAATTAAAAGGTGAAAATTTATTAATTTGAAATGAAATTGAATAAATAATTAAACAAATAAAATAATGACATACACTAATTAAAATTTTTATATCGAAAAATAGAAAATGAATAAAAATAAAAATTAAAAGAATGAAAATTAGTAATTTTAACATACAAAAAATTTATAGAAAATGTTGGATTTAAATAATATTACTAGATAATCTATAAATTAACAAATTAACTAAAATAAATAATAAAATAAATACCTTAACACTATAATTCACAGTTTTAATAATTAATACCAAAAATAACAACAACTGTCAATTAAATAATAAAATATATTATTTTAACATAAAAACACAATTAATTATAATAAATTATATGAAAAAAAGTAATTAAATAAATGCCACATCAAATTCCCCCACACTTAATCAATTTCACTCACAGTCAATTCAATACATGTTATTTATTTAAAAAGACTCTTAAAAAGAAATGATCATCCTACTTAAGTTCTAAAGAAACCTAAAATAAAAGGTAATAAAAAATCCCTCCAAATATTGAAATAATCATGCCTCCTAATGAATGTCACAAGTTTCCTTACTTTAATTTTAATTCAAGTTCCAATTCTAAGAGTGACGATAGGTGATATTTGAGTGGAAATAAAATTTTAACACGAGGAATCTTCAATCATCATTTTCTCTTAGGTTCCAAAAATCAAAGATTCATTTTTTCACTTAATTTATATAAATCAAATGATTTTCATATAATTCAGTTGTCCCCTTCTTTATTTAGGTTCAAAATTTCCCTTACCTTAATGGGATAATTTTTGAAAAGACCCTTCTATTTGAATTTTTCCTAGCCAAAGGTTTGTACATAAAATTATGCATGAAACTTATTGAGTTTGGATTTAATTTATTTACACAACATACCTAATGAACTTATCTTAGAGACTCATCGTGTGATCCCAATTTCCAATTTTAATCCAGATTCAATGGACTTATATTACTTTCTTTTGAGCGGGCTCACTGAGGTGTTTTCTCAAAAAGGATAAGTAACCTAGGTTTGAGTTTAAATTTCTAGTTTCCATAAGTTAAAATTATAATTACACAAAGATCTATATTATCTCACTCCCTTTATCAGTTCCTAAATAGATCCATAAGAGTAGTGTACAAAAACACTCAACAATCACACTATTCTATAACTTTCAAAATTAGTGAAACCTCTAAACTAAAAATGAAATTATCACCTAGATAGGATGAAATGATGTTTTTTTTTGTTTTTATAAATGATTATATTTACAAACAACCTAAATTGATGCATGAAAGAGAGGCAATTTGAAAAAATTTAAGGGTTTTTTATTGGTTCACAGTGAAATGCAGTTTAACACATTAAAGACCCCCACACTTAAAACTCAATAATGTCCACTTTATTGAATCTCAAAGTAGGAGAAACAAATAAACAATTAGTTTCTAACAAATTTAGAAATGTAGTACAGAAAAGGTTTTTCTTTATGGGGTGATAAGAAAGTTCCAAAAAAATCATTTTCCATACACTAATCAAGGAACACAAAATAAGAACAAATGATCCCTACTGGCCACTACTAGGAAACCAAACATAAAAAATGATTTTTTCAAAAAATATCATGCTAATTGTGAGTTCATGAATGATTTTTAACATAGTAGAAAATAAAGCATGCAGTTACAATTGAATATCTTAAAAAGGTAAATTGAAAAAGTAGTAGTGAACCGTATAACTATAGTAATGAATTTAAGATAGTGAATTTTATGCAGCTAGTAGCAGCACTAAACAAATTAGGAAGAATTAAAATAGTTAATCACTATACAAAAAGAAGCTTATCTCTTTGTTTTATAACACATGTATCCTCCCTAAAATAAATTGAAAAAGTTTTCTGGTTGCAAGATCAAGTACCCATAGAATGATCATATCATAATGATATTTTAAAATGTAAATCTCAGAAAGAAGACAACCAGAGATAAAGAAAAGGGGGGATGTTATCTAGTTTGCAACTCCAATTATAGCTACTTCTTTCTTGAAATTAAAAATGAATCTACCTCTAATAAGAAAATCAAACAACCAATAACATCCTCTTAATATGGTCACTTGACCCACCACACCACCAGTTGTCACAGAAACCCCACTTACCACACACCTTCTGTACATCATGGTCATTTAAAACCAAAACTTTCAAACAAATAAAAATCAAACAAGTTAAAGTGAATCTAGCAGAAACTTCAACAATTTTGGGTTAAAAACTCAAGGATACAGATAACCAAGAAAAAACATTTATTTAAAAAAAAAGTAAAAATGAAAAAACTAGAAAAACATGGGTTGCCTCCCATGAAGTGATAGTTTTATAGTCCCCATCTGGACTCAATCCCCTAAAGAGTTTTAACCATGGTCAATTAGTGGGTAAGATTCATCATTAATTGGGTCTTTAGTATTATCTTTGGAAAATTTATTAAGTTCACAAAAGACCACATACAACTTAGCAGTATAAAGAATTCCACATAAAAACTCCACAACTCTAGGGATAAGCCTCCTTCCATCAATAGCTTCAAAATTCAGATTTTCAGTCAAGGAATCAAGAAAAGTAGAAGGAATACCAACACCAACATCAGAATGATCAACCTTCAATTTCTCACCCTAACTTTTCCCCACACTTGTTACATTTACAAGTCCAGACAAAGAAGTAGTAGTGAAAAATGGAAGCTCACTATCAAAAATATAATGAATCTTAGAAACAACTTCCTTAGGTGAGGAAGAGGAAGGGTCCTAAAGCTCTTCTATGAACTTCTCAAATCCATGAATAAAAATCCCATCATTCAAGTGAAAAAAAGAAGTAATGAAATACCTGCTATCCACATCTAGTAAAATGCCAAGAAACTCCTATAACTGACTTTTAACAAGTGTAGAAAACTTGGATTCAACCCCAAGCTAAATAGAATTTATTTTAAATTTATCCACAACCTTATAATTCTCATTATCAGTAGAAGAAACACCATTAGCAGACTCTCTCTCCAAAATTTGGTAGGAACAAGAAGTAAAAACAGGGTTGAGTACATGGGAGGGTTATATACTCTAAACATATTAAAAAAAATATCAGTAAGAAAACTTAGCTTGGGATGAGACACTTCATTATATTGATCAATGTATTTCCTAATTTGGTTCTCAAATCTCCCTAGACTTTCATGCTCAAGTGTTAACTTAGATTAAAAAAAAATTGCTTCAAAATGTTCATTGAAATATTAAATGATTAAATCATCAAAGGGATGATGATTTTCCTTTATAACCTCAGATTTAAACACCTCATCCACAACATCAACCAACTTACAACTCACCTCAAGTAGAGAATATTTAAAAACATGGAATTACACTTGGTCCTCAACAATTTGTAGGGTAAGATTAACCTTTGAGACATCGATAACAACACCATATATGGATAGGAATAACCTACCTAAAATGATTGGAACCATGTTATCACACTAGAATTGCAGAATAAAGAAGTCTGTGGGAAAAGATAATTTCCCTACATCAACTAATAGGTCATATACCCTCTCATAAGGGTAGGAGAGTGACCTGTCATCTAGATATAGTGACATAAAAGTATATTTCAACTCCATAAGACCCAAATTTTGAACAAGGAGTATGGCATAAGGTTAATGGTATCTCCTAAATCACACAATCACCTAATCTTATCACTCCCACCAATTTTACAAGAAATGAAAAAAATGCCAGGGTCTTTTATTTTGGGAGTAATATTATTTTGAACTATGGAACTACACTCCTCATTCAAAATTAATTATTGATCTCTCACACCAATCCCTCTTGTTAATTAAAAATCATTTAATAAATTTTAGATAAGATAGTATTTTGTTTAAATCTTCCACAAATGGAATGTTAACATTTAAACTCCTAAACATTTGAAGGAATTTGAGGTAATCCAGTTCATTGTTCTTTTTTATCCTTTGTAGAAAAGGGATGGGAGGGGGAAAATTATTCAAAATTGGAAGATTATTCTTCTCTCCCTCAAACATTACTTTATTCTCTCCCTCTTTAACTAAATACCACTTCATTTTACTTTGTTGAATTTCTTTTTTATGTGAATTTCAATCATTTTTATTTAATTCTTAAGATCTATCCAAATTAATAGATTTGGGATTTTCTAGATTTTTATTTAAAGTTTCATCTTGAACATCAATTTATTCATCCCTAGATTATTCCCTAGATAGTTCTTGAATTTTAAGATTTGACCTAGTTGTTACTGTCATAACATTCTCTATTGGGTTTGATTCTACTATGTTGGGAATCTTTCGCTTGTCTCTTTCTCCTAAATCTCTAGCCATATAACCCATTTGAAGTTCTAGACTATGTATCATAGTGTCTATGTCTCTTTTCAAAGAACCTATCTCACCCAAAACCTTCTGAAACATTCCCTTAACCCCCCTTGAGAATTTAAATATTCATCCCCATATTGATCTGAATAATTACCTTTGGGATGAGTTTGGAAATTTGGGGCACTTGACTATTTAATTACACCTTGTTCTTTCCAAGATAGGTTGGGGTGATTTTTGTATCCAGAATTATAATTATTTAAAAAGGATATTGGACTCCCTGATTTCTAGCTCTATAATCCAAAAACTAGGCACTCTCCTCATATTGGATAGGGAGGTCAAAGTTGGGATAACATTTCTAAGTATTACTATACATCCCACAATTAATGAACTTATCCCTAAGTATTTTTTCATTAACAACATCAGCTTTAGTATTAGTTTCAACCCTATGTATGGTTATTTTCCTAGTGCACTTGTGTTGAGAATTTTGGGCCAATTTATTGAAAAATTGTTTAAGCTTATCAACATTTGAATTAAAGAAGTCACCACCACATGATTGGTCAACTAAGTTTTGGTTGTAAGGTGCGAGGGCATTACAGAATATATTCATAAATAGGTGGGGAGCTAACTGATGATTATGACTTTGTCTAAGAGTAATTTTAAACTTATCCCATTCCTTGCGAAACAACTCTCTCTCATCCTATACAAATCCAATGATATTATGATTCACTTCTATGGTGGTGTTCCCGTGGTAGAATTTGGAGTCGAAAGCATTGAAAATATCATACCAAATTTCAAATATTTCTTCATCTAGGTTATGAAACCATGTCCTAGACCTACCTTTAAGACAGAATGGAAATACTCTCAATCTCATCTCCTCTTCACTCAACCCTCACAGAGTTAATTGTTGGAAAAAATTGTAAAAGTCTCTAATAAATTATAATGAATCCTCTGTTGAAAGACCATTGAATGATAGAATATGAGAGTGTTTGATCTCATAATTCCTAGAACTAAGAGACAACCCGATGAAAGAGGTATTTCTTAACACTATTGGTATTTGAAACTCCCCAAGTATAGGTCTCTTAAGGGTAGGAATAATGGGATGTGGGGCATTCATGTTTTGATTATCAACTCTTACTAAATTTATGTTTTCCAAATTTTCCATTTCTGACTTCCTTTGTTTTCTAAGTGAAGAAAAATGTTTATTAATTTATTTAATTAAAGTCACAAGTTCTGGATTAGATTCTTGTGTGTACATAAAGACAATGAACATTTTTCATAATTTTTTTCAATATTTTTTATGTTTTTATTTTTTTAGATTTTAAGTTTTTTCTATTTTTTTAAGTATTTGTTATATAATTTTTTTTATAATTTTTTTAACTTGGTCACACGTGCTCTCCCCGATAATGATGCCAAAATTTGACATGATATATGGGATGATATGAGAGGGTCGGTGGTAGGATGAGGTGGTATATGTAGGGTGGTAGGACGGTGGATGCGGGATAATAGTTCTTAGTAGTTGAATAGGGGAGCAGTCACACATGGGAACGATAGGTGCAAGAGAGGATAATAGCTACGAGATGGTAGTTCCAAGTGGTAGATAGTGTAATGGTTAATCCATTGAGGAGTGGTAGCAGTTTGGTGGCATATGACCAGAGTGGTGGCACCACAAATTCACTTGAAATAAATAAAATCAATAAATTAAATTCATATAAATAAGAACAAAACAAAAATTAAAATTAAAATGAAATAGGTTAAATTATTTATTTTGAAAATAAAAGAAAGTATGAATTAATTGAATACAAGAATTAAGTTTAAATATTAAAAACATAAGAAAATTAATTTATTACAAAACATTTAAAATAAAGAAAAACATTTTAAATAAAAAAGATTAATTAAAAGATGAAAATTTATTAATTTGAAATAAAATTGAATAAATAATTAAACAAATAAAAGAATTACATACACTAATTAAAATTATTATATTGAAATGCAAAAAATGAATAAAAAATAAAAAATAAAAGAACGACAATTAGTGATTTTAACATAAAACCAATTTATAAAAAATGATGGGTTTAAATAATATTACTGGGTGATATGTAAATTAACAAATTGACTAAAACAAATAATAAAATAAATACTTTAAAATTATAATTTATAGTTTTAATAATTAATACCAAAATAATAAAAATTGTCAATTAAACAATAAAATACATTATTTTAACATAAAAACACACTTAATTATAATAAACTATGTGAAAAAATGTAATTAAATAAATTCCACATTAGTGAACTCCATGATAAGATGTCTCAATTTATTATGAGCCTCCTACCCATGATAGCATGTATCGTCTATGTTCTATCAGGTAATATCATATGGTTATAAATCATTCATTCAAGAATACTATCATGACACCTCCAAGTTCCCATCATAGTGGGGAACTGTTATAACCTTTAATTACGACATATATTCTTAGGACTTTATCACATACTATGGGGCAGAGAGGAACAATTATAACATGATCATAAACTTTATTAATATTCAAGATAATGAATACATGTAATCATTAAGTACATAGAAGTTGGTTCTAGGACACCAACTCTAATGGACTCCCACTTTCACTAGATCCAATTTTTAAAAACCTTCAGTCCACTAGCTCTCACACGATACTCATGCCTATATTGAGATAAAGCCTTCATCAAGGGGTTTTCCACATTTTCCTCTGTGATACTCTGTTCATTGAAAATTATCCTCATTGATAAAAATCCCTCAAGAGATGAAACTTCTGAAGTATATGCTTTGCCCTTTGATGCAAACTTGGATCTTAAGAGAGATACACCATTGTAGTGTTATCACAATAAAATATTATAGGGTCTTGACTTTTAGGAACCACATCAAGCTCTTAGAAAAATTGCGAATCCAATGTGATTCCTTAGCTGCATCGGAAACTGTAATATACCCAATCTCCACTATAGAATCAGTAACAACTGGCTATTTTAAACCCTTCAAGCTCACAGCTCCTCTTTTGAGACAAAAGACATATATTTACTATAAATTTATATCATTCTGATCTATCTAAAAGATAGAATCCACATAACCCCTGATGACTATCTCTTCATCTCCTCCATACACTAGAAAAATATCCTTAGTTCACCTCAGATACTTAAGGACAACCTTTTTCATGAACCAACTCAATGCTTCTCGAGTCACAAATACCTCAAGATCACCTCCATAGGTTAGGGGTGGTGACTAGTGTCAAAAGGCATGACTAATATGGGAGGAATTTTTTTAATGTACCTATACACACACATCCAACCATCTCCATGAAAAAGTTCAGAGAAATAATAATAAAACATGCAACATCTAGAGAATAAACCATACATGTGAAACCTCTAGGGAGTAAAAAAGTACGACAATGTAAACTAAAAAGTAAAAGGGAAAAAATACATGCCTAATCAGAAAGATGTCCCAACCTAAAAAAACTAGAAAAATTAAAGTGACGAGAGAGACCAAATCTAGATCTCCAAGCCTCGACCACCATACATGATCTAATTCACTAGGTATCCCTATGCTCATATGTAATCGTTGCTGACATGGCCGTCATACGCATAAAACACAACACATACAAGAAAAGCCCATGCAGGAGTGAGTATATACATACCCAATGGGATGCCTTAAAAATTAAAGGGGGAGTAGTAAGAGACACAATAGGAATAGACAACTCTACCCAAAACAAGATAGTAACAAAATCTAACATCATGGATATAGACACACACACACACACACATTCTCAACAAAAGAAGCCCAAATGAGAGAGAAAGAAGATCTCTATCTCACATCTCATCCCAGGAAAAGAGTCTACCATCAGTTCCAAGGATCCATCGATGATTCCCAACATATCGCATGTCTTTCCATATGAGTAATTGTGTGGATGACCCAGACCTTACCACTATGCCACATAGTCTAGGGGGAAAAATCTCTGAGCAGAGGACCCATGACCTAGTGCGTTAGGGGGTGCCACTCAGTATAAGGAGGACTTTCACCCTATCCGATAGGGGGTACAACTCAGTGGATAGAGGATCCACTCTCTATCTTTTAGGGGTTCCACTTAATAGATAGAGGACACGCACCCTAATGTCATAGGGGGTACCACTCAGTAGATTGAGGATCTGCGCCCTAATGACATGAGGGGGGGGGGATGAAGGTGGTACCACTCAGTAGATAGAGTACTCACACCCTAATTCCATAGGTACGATTCAGTAGATAGAGGACTTTCCCCCTAATTCCATACGGGGTACCACTTAGTAGATAGAAGACCTACACCCAAATTCTATAAGGGGTACCACTTAGTAGATAGAGGAACCACACCCTAATTCTATGGGGTGTGTGTGTGTGGGGGGGGGGGGTACCACTCAATAGACAAAGTACGTGCACCCTAACACCATAAGGGGTACCACTCTAATGATTTTTCCCGATCACTACTATCATCGAGCACCACCTAATGAAGCCTCACACTCGTAACACCTCACATAATATCTCAAAATATACTACTAAGGATACCATCACATTTTATATGAAAAAACACTCAGGATAGTCTAATAAAGGATAGGCTACTCAAGGGACAAAATCTAAGTCCAAACAAAGTATATATGAGAGGTAAAAGTTTCCTCAAAGGGAAGTAGGGGTATACAACATGTAAGGGGATCCACACAACGTGTGGTCCCGCTATGTTGCATGGCCGTATCCCTATCGGTACATGGATCACAGCCCATGTATCCCTACATGGAGTGTAGGGGGACTACATGGAATGCCTCAGCCACTTAGGGTCCTTACCATGCTCCTGGATGTGTCCATGTAACCTTTCATATGTCCGTGTACTCTGGTACATGATGTGTCCTTCTGCATGGGGTTCTGGCCATGTCCTTTGAGCCATGTTTGTGTACCATGGTCATGTGCTAGTATAAAACATGTACTTGGTCGTGACTATGTCCTTATACTCCTGGAAAACACACTGGGTCACCAACACCAGGTCACATGACATGTTGGGGTCCCACATGGTATGTGATACTTATAATCTCACAAAATCCCAGCACCACATATTTATGAGGCACACACCGTATATTCTTCCAAACTACATGGTGAATAGTAAAGTTTTACCTATAAACCTAGATCCATGCCTGCATGTTCTAGATCCACCTCTTCCACTTTGAATCTCACCTCTAGGACGCACAAAATCGAAGGGGAATCCTTCATTTGTCATTTCATGTCATTCATTGGCTGGAAAACGGATTTTTGATTCACCCATTCAATTCCCATATGCCTCGTACTACTCCCAAGCCATGAAAAATCCACTTTGGATCCCACATCCATGAAGCTATCATCCAAAACCCACAGATACTTTGAATCCATCCCTGATTCATTAATCTGTTCATTGTATGAAATTCTACTACAAATCTGGGGGTCTGATCATGCTCGATCCCGCCCGAAAATCTCGAGCCATGAACTCGTAGCCAAATGGAGAAGAACACAAAGAAAGGGTGGGAGAAAATGCACCAAAACAAGGATATAACATTATTTGGACAAGCATTCTTGTCTAAAAAATACAATTTGGGATGTTCGAGGTGAGAAAAACTGAATAAACAATTTAAAATGATTCACGAGCTCATGCAAAGGCTCAATTTGAATGAAAATCAAAGAATTAGTATGATCATACTCAATATTTTAATCAATTGGGGCAGAATCCACAAATTTATACTCCTACCTCAATTTGGATCATTCCTTGACAAAGAATGTGCTTCCCAATGAAGGAGGAATATCTGTTTCATTCGCTATGCCTTGATTCGCCTTGATCTGATTATTGATCATTGCCTGATCTCGATCTGCCAATGAAGAATGGTGGATTCCTCTCCCAACGGTACTAGAGTTATGTGGCTAACCCCAGAGATTCTTCATAATAATCTATTTAGAGAGGAAAATTAGGTTTGGTTCATTTAATGAATGAATGAATGAATTAATTAATTAATCCACTAAATGAATGTGCCAACGATTGTTTTATCCGAACACCCCATGCCGAACAACTTTAGGTCACAACTAGGGTAAAAATTACATTCCAAATTCAATCATGGTCTTATATTTTTTATCAAAGACTCCATTTAAGTGTTATCCCATTATTTCTGAAAAAACATGTGTTTGTAATATAAAATATATTTAATATTTTTATAAAATTAATTTAGGGTACACCAAGCTTCAGAATCGCACGTTGTCTCAATGCCTAGATCTGAAAATATTTTTAGATATCTTTCAAAGTCCTACAAAGCAAAAAACACAGTCTCTACATTATTCACTCCTTCAATATTTTTATCCTCAAAAATAAAAACTAAAAAAAGGTCAGGTTATAGTGCTCACATCTGGTTATCCTGTTCCCAGGATCTCTCCTGCATGCTCTTGTACCACCATAGCACACGAACCAAGGGGATGGTTTGTCCATGCAAGGTTTTCTCCTACCAATCCTCAATCGCCACCTAGTGCTCCAAAAAAGTGTCTCCATCCTCAATTTCTAGCTCATCTAAGTTAATAATGTGTATAGGTTCATGCACATATCTCCTCAGTCGTGACAATGAAAGACTTCATGAACTCTCTCCAACCGTGGGCGTAGGGAGGGCGATAAGCAACCTCGCCAACCCTATGAAAGATATCGAATGGCCTGATGAACCCCATGGATAACTTTCTTCCTCAGTCAAATCTTTTCAATACTCATCGTGGGGAAAATATAAAAAAACATGGTCTCCCCGACCGGACTCCAAGGGCCTATGACATTGATCTGTATAAGATTTTTACTTGATCCAAGATGTCCTAATCCACTTGTAGATGACCTGAACCTTCTTCGTCATCGCCTGCACCATCCCTATCCCAAAAAGAGATGCCTTTCCAATCTCATTACATTATATGGGTGACCTGTAGGGTTTCCCATATAAGGCCTCAAAAGATGTCATGTCAATAGTAGAGTGGTAGCTATTATTGTATGTAAACTATACCAATTAAAAGAGATCCTCCCAGCTTTGGCTGAAGTCTAACATGCAAGCCCTTAACATATCCACTAGCACCTAGATAATGCGCTTAGTATGATAATTTTTCTGGGGGTGTAAGGCTGCACTAATCCTCATTTGGGTCATGAATTCCTCTTATAGGACTCTCCAAAACCATGACATGAGCCACACATCACAGTCAAGGATAATAGTTGTGGGAACCCCATAAAGGAGAACGATCTTCCGTACATACATCTTCCCCAATCTCTCCACCAAACTCTACTCCCTGATAGCAAGAAAGTGCACCGACTTCATGAGTTGGCCAAATATCACCCAAATGGTGTCATGGTCTCTCGCTATTTATGAAATAACTATTAGAAAGTCCATGGATATGGCATCCCATTTCCACTCCAAGATCTCAAGGTGCTACAAAAAACCTATAGGAATCTGGTGCTCAGCCATCACCTACTGAGAGGTGAGGCACCGAGAGACGATATCAGCCATTCTCCATCTCATTCCAGCCCACCAAAACTACCACTGATGGTCTCTATAAATATTTCTCACACTGGAATGTACAAAAAAAGGAGATGTGCGAAACTATCTCATCACCTCCCCCCACATCATGACTGAGACCACTGTCCATCCCTAGAAAAGGAAGACGTGACCCCTCCTATAGAAAATCCATCTAGTGAGTCTCATGAGGATATTTGGTCATGTAAGACCTCACAATCGATGTCTCCCAACTAGGATTCCCTCACATGTTGGAGAATCAGACAAGTCAACACTACTGACTGAAGAAAAGATGCACCCTCCTACTCAACCAGGGTTAACTGTAAGGAAGATAATAGCTCTGAAACCTCCTATACCAAATGATCATGGGAATTTCTACTAAGGGAATATGCCATAAAGTTTCCATTCCTCAAAGTATAGACTATCTCAACTTCATAGTCCTGCAGGAACTCCAACCAGCAACTATATCTCAGGTTCAAGTCTCTCTATGTGAAGACATAACTGAGAATTTGATGGTATAAGTAAACAATAAAGTTATCTCCCAAAAGGAAAATTCCCCCAAATACTCAAACCAAATACTACTACTGATAGCTATAATTAATGAGTCATGTATTTTTTCTCGTGGGATCTCAACTGCCTCAAACCATATGTGATAACTGCCTATCTCTACATCAAAACGCAGCCGAGCCAAGCTCCCAAGGCATCACAATACACTACATACTCCACACCCTCCTCTAGTAATCTCAAAACAAGAGCACTCATCAAACTCATCCTAAACTCCTTGAAGAATCCATGACACTGCTTAGTCCAAGAAAAAGGCTTCCCTTTCCGCATCGGGGTGGTCAAAGGGGCTGTAATCCTGGATAAGTCTTATACAAACCTCCTAAATCTAGAACTGACTCCATGAGAGTTACCCATGATACTAGTACTCTCAGAACATGTTTAGGATCGTCCCTAAAGTGTATTTTATGCTCACAATTAGATGTTAATGACACAAGGGTGTCATCTATTCTCAGGGGTGGATACTCCTACCCAACAGTCACTTGATTTAGGAGACGTCAATCCACACCTCATCTTGAGCTCTCATACTCTTCTCAGGTGAACAACACAAGGCTTCCCAAGTGAATACAATGGATATTGTGAAGCCCTACCTCTATATACCCTCCAACCACACCACTAGCTCTCACAGCCCCACAGGGTTATCCGATGTACTAGGGAAAACATCGAGCCATCCCTGATGTAAGTCTATACAAAGGTCCATCTCATGACGAGGAGGTAAACCTGACATGTCATCATACCCCACCATCATTGGAGGGACTAAGAGTTCATAACATCCACTACTTTAAGGGTAATACTATACAACTGATAAATTAGATGTAAAATCCTATGAATGATATCATCTCGCTCTATTTAAGGATCATTCCTCATCAAGGAGTAAAACTCTTTCCCAAAACCTGAAATCACTACCACACTCATAGAGTAAGGTCACCCCATATTTACAAATATGTGATCACCGATCCTCTCTACAGGAGCCTCTAACACAAGGGTATAGAAAAAAGGTCCTCAATTTGTAATGACCCGAAATTTTGAATAAATCTTGTTTCCTAAATTTGTGTGTTATTTTATTTTTTATACTCAACAAAACTGTTTCATTTGATAACATGAGTATAATTAAAATGAGACTGTTGGGTTTTGACTGTTATATGACCATTGGTCAATATGACCGCTGGAAACTAAACATTTCGATATTTGTCTCTAAATACAAGTGATCTTGGTTAATTAATATAGAAAGAAGATTTGATGGCCTCACCCAGTAGTCTTGGACCGATCGAAGCCCATCTAACAGAACTTGGGAAGGAGGTAGCACCACTGGGCTTTGTTCTGGACCAAACCCAAGCCAAAATTTATCATGTGAAGCTAGAACGGAATCATCTCCGCGAGAAGTTCAAATTGATAGAAATTACTACTCGTGCGATGTTGGCCAAGCCTCCCTCAGATACTCTCACCTTAGCACACCTTACACTTAGGTCCTATGCTGGTGTGATAAGGGGCTATGTAAGGAGACCGTAACTGCCTTGTGTAATCCTTTGTTTTAGATAATTTTTTTGATTTCTTCTTATGATGAAGTTTATGAATTTTCAAATGTCCAGATAAATATAGTATGCATATTTTTGGTGAATCTTAGAGAAAGGATATTTTAAAAAAATGTTTATGTAAACCTTAAATAATTAAAAATGTGTAATGATTTTCAAAAAATGGTCTTCTATAATTATGTTCAGTATGAAATTTAGAGTCTAATAAGATCAACTTATTTTTTGATGAATAGTAAATTATGAATAGTGATTTTATGCTTAGGATTAGTAATGTGACCAAATGGATTAGTAATCTCACTTAAATAAAGTATTAATATAATCTATGCACCTTGATTAAGTAATGTGATTCAATAAAATGGTTAAATAACGGTTTCATAAATTATCAGTCAAGTATTAGTTTTTTAGGGTGAATAGTGTTTTTTAATTAAAAATTAAATTAAAAATATTTAGAAAATTATTTTTATAATATGGATTTCATTTTTGAACTCAGAGAATTGATATTATGTTAAGGTAATTTTTGGGGATTTTTCTGAAAAAAATGAATTTTCGGTGAATAGTGTATTTATTTAAAAATTAAATTAAAAATATTTAGAAAATTATTTTTATAAAATAGAGTCCATTTTTGAAATCAGAGCATCGATATTTGGTTAAGGTGAAATTTTGGGATTTTTCTGAGAGTTGAATTTTCGATGAATAGTGAAAATACAGTTTTTAAGTTACGGGTGTTTAATGACATCATTAAATGATGTATTAAGTATGTAATCAATATGGTCAACTTATGAATAGTAATATAAGGTATGAGGTGTCCCAAGTGTCCAATACCATGGGGAAATACCATGGGAAAGCCCTTGGTTTTGCCAAAACCACCAATGAGGTGTCCCTTGGCCATTAATGCCTTGTCCCCTCACTTTCCCTATAAATACCAAGCCATCCTCTCATCCATTCGACTCCCAAATCTCCACCAACGAAGCTCTGGTCTCATTACCTCCCAAGGAGTCCTCCCAAGGTGCCTTCAATCCCTCAAGGTCCCAACCTTTGAGTTTTAAGAGTTATGTTTTAAGGTAAGGGATCCAAACTCTCTCTTTCTTTTCAAATAATCTCTTTTAAGTCATTTCCTTTATGCTCCATGATCTTATGTTGGAGGATGTTCTTTTATATTCCTCTTAATTTCATTTTCATGTTCATATGATTAAATATCCCCTCTTACTCTCATCATTTCGTTTTATGAATGTTTAAGTGGCGCCGTTAGGCTGCTGAAATTTTTGTAACAAATTCTTTCACCCTTCTCATTTTCAAGTTCTATTTTCTTGTCAAGTCTTTCAAGTTCCTTTTTATGTTGGGGGTATGATATCTATATATATCATACTGATCTTTTATGTTCATATGATTAGAGACCATATTTGATCTCTTCAATTGATTTTTTTTAAGTTTAAGTGACGCCGTTAGGCTGCCGAATTTTTAAGTGGTTCTTTCACCCTTCTCGTTTTCAAGATCTATTTTCATATCAAGTCTTTCAAGTTTTTTTTATTATGTTGGGGTGTGATATCTATATCTATCATACTGATATTTTATGGTCATATGATTAGAGACCCTATTTGATCTCGTCAATTCATTTTTTTTGAAGTTTAAGTGACGATGTTAGGCTGCCGAATTTTTAAGGGATTCGTTCACCTTTCTCATTTTTCAAAGTTCTACTTTCATGTCAAGTCTTTCAAGTTACTTTTTATTATGTTGGGGTATGATATCTATATCTATCATACTGATATTTTATGTTCATATGATTAGAGACCCTATTTGATCTCATCAATTCATTTTTTTGAAGTTTAAGTGACGCCTTTAGGTTGCCGAATTTTCATAAGAGAAATATTATTTTTGTCTTCCTTTCATGTTCTTCATTACATATGATATATCTTTCAAATTTCATTACCATGTTCTTAAATCCTTTATATTCTGTCCCCCTACTATTTTATGGATAATTTATGAGTGGGTTACCCATGTCCCCTCTCTTTTCAATGTTTTCTAAAACCTCGTAACATAGCCGTTATGCTGCAAAATTTCCGTCTCAAAATGTCTCTCTCTTATTCTCTTATTCTTTTATTTTATTAAGTAAATACTCAAAGATATTTATTCTAAAGGGGTATTCACATATATACCAAAATGGTCTATTTTAAATTCTGGGATTTACATACATGATACCCACTTTCCTTTTCCGTGGGTTTAAAGTGACATAAAGATCATGTCTTTGAAGCCGTCTTTAAAACGTTATGATTATAAAATGAAACCCATTTCTTTTATGCTATATGGGTTATTTATGAAATGTTTGATGATTATATATGTGGATAACATGATAAAAAAGGCAAATTTAAGGGTGCGTCCTGATAGCACTCCAATGCATTGGGTAAAGACTTAATCTCTAGAGATGACCATTTTGACTGATACCTTGGCGAATAACCTTGGTAATTTTTAATGACACCTTAGGGATGGACCTTGGTGAAATGGAAATGATTGTCTATGTTAAATGTTGTATCCACATATTCAAGTTATAAAATATTTTATTTTTATTATGATATGCCTCATGATTTCTTTCTCATGACTTAAAGTTCTTTTTCATCACTTTATTGATGTATCTCAAGTTCACATGTTAAATGTTTCCCTTGTTTACCTTAATGGGCCTTCTGCTCACCCTTTATTTTGATGTATGTCCCCAGGTTATGAGATGTAGTAATTAACCTAGGATGAACATAAGTAGAAGCCTTTCAAGTGTTTAAGAAGAATTTTTTATGTTTTCATGTTTTGAGTTCCTGGTTTCCAAGACACTAAACCTTAAAGATCTCCGGTTTTGTAAAATGTAATGAAAAGTTATGTTATAAAAAGGAGGGATGCTATACCATTGGTACCGCTAGGTCTCTAATAGGAGATATATATAGGTAAATGCATCTTTATACTCTGTTATAAAACTATAGCTAAAGTAATGGGGACATAGGTTATACCCCAAACCATAATCGATCCTGCCAACCAGAAGCCCCTTACTTCGAAAGCCCATCCTTTCCCTTGCCCACCTACTCTCCTTAAGTATGGGATGCTCTAACACCTCATCACACTAACCTTACCCAAGCATTCATGTTAAAGGGAATCATCTACTAAACCTTGACACTATCTACTTTAGGAATCATTGACTCACCCTCGCAGTTTTAAATCGAGTACCAAGAACATGAATTAGTGGGGGGAAGCATCCCATTTCCTTTCATGTTTAAATCCATGATAAATATATCCATCACATGACCCTATCGATGCCCAGGGTCATCCTAGAGAGGCCTCACCACATGGAACACCATTTAAAGGGGTCTCATCTAAGTGGGATATCCAAACCATAGGATCAGGATTGAACTCAACCACCTAAGAAGGGAGTTTGGCTCAACAAAAAACATGGGTGATCTTTGTCTCCAAAACCTGCAATGAACACTGATCACGAGTGAGTCATATGATTCCACAATCAGAACCAAAAACTGCTCTACAAAGAGCACTGGTTGTGATTGAAACTATCCAATCGATCGAGATCCACAAAAGTTTGAAACTTAGATCACTGACTCAAGTCAATACACCACTTCCTGGGGATATGGTTCACCACAGAACCTCAACAGCCTCTAGTGTTGGAATTCATGGGGTGAGTTAATATTGCATGCATCCTTATCCTTATTTTTTGGTATGATCTTCTTCTCAACATGTGGAGATGCTACTACCTGTCCACCTAGAGGAAGGATCTTGTAGGATGACCACTGAACTAAGGCCTCATCACTTATCGGATCATCATCATGATCCGGAATTGGTAACCTGGATAACTTTCTTCATGATGATTTCTCGAATGCTTAACCAAGATGAACCATAGTTAGATGAGAATATATATGTGGATATGACTCAAGAAAGACAGTCAAAAGACTCAATCATATATGATGTATATACTATTTATCCCTATAACCAATGTCTTGGTATGTAGAGTCGATAAGAAGGTAACCAGAGTCCTAATGAATGGATACATTGGTTGTCACACCAACACTAAATACTTGGCTTGAAATCTACACTCAAAACATGCATTGCTATACTAAATCCCAACCAAATCCTTGTAAGGGGACAACTCCAACTCTATCCCAAGGAATGAACTGCCCTGATACCAATCTATCATGACCCGACCCAATGGGGCTCAAGCCACAACTATCCCAAGACCACCCCATAGGACAGGGGTGGAAACAATCATCGAAATACATAACTAATATGGGAGGACATTTTCTAATGTACCTGTATACACACACTCGACCTTATCCATGCATAAGTACAGAGGAATAATAATAAAATATTAAACATATAGAGAATAAACCATGCATGTGAAACCTATAGGGAGTACAAGAGTATGATAGTGTAAACTGAAAAATAAAAGGAAAAAAATACACACCCAAACAAAATGATGTCCCAACATGACAAAACTGAAAAAGTAAAGCATTGAGAGAGCCAAAATCTAGATCTCCAAGCACTAGCCACCGTATGTGGTCTAATTCATCGGGTATCCCTATACTTATCTATAATTTCCACTGACCTATTCGCTATATGCATAATACATGACACGTGTAGGAAAATTCCATGACAGAGTGAATATATACATACCTAGTAGAATGCATTGAGAGCTAAAGGGGGAGCAGTAATAGACACAATGGAAATAGATAGCTCTACCCAAATCAAGATAGAAACAACATCCAACATCATGGATATATATGTATATATATGTTCTCAAAAAATAATCCCAAATAATAGAGAAAGGGGATATCCATATCACAAACTATCTTAGAAAAAGAGTTTTCCATCAGTTCCAAGGGTCCATCAATAATGCCTAGTATCTCGTGTGTCTTTCCATAGGATTAACTGTGTAGAGGACCCACACTTTACTATTATGACACATAATTTAGGGGGAACAATGTCCAAGTAGAGGACCCATGACCTAGTGCATCAGGGGGGTTCCACTCAATGTAAGGAGGACCCACACCCTATCCGATAGGGGGGAAAACTCAGTGGATATAGGACATGCACCCTATTCATCAAAAGGGTGCCACTTAAATGATCCCGCTCGATCACTTCCATCATCAAGAGCCACCTAATGAAGTGTCACACTCTAAACACTTTTCATCAGATCTCAAAATCCACTAAAAAGACTACCATCACATTCTATGTAGAAAAACACTTAGGATAGACTACTCATGGGCCAAAATCTAAGTCCAAATAAAGGATACATGAGAGGTAGAAGTTTCTTCAAAAGGAAGTAGGGGAACATGACATGCAAGGGGACCCACACGACATGTGGTCCTGCTCTGATATCTAGCCATGTCCCTGTCAGTACACAATTCACTACCCATGTATCCTTACACGGTGTGTAGGGGGACTAGATGACCTGCCTCAGCCACCCTGGGGCTTGCCTGCGCTCCTAAACATGTCTGCATAACCTTGCTCGTGTCTGTGTACTATGGTACATGGTGTGTAATACCACACAGGGTTCCACCTATTCCCTTCAGTTTGTGTTTGTATACCCTGGCCATATTTTGGTACATGACATATTTCAAGACATGCCCATGTCTGTGTACTCCCAGTGTACACGTTGGGTTACCAACATCGGGTCCCACAATGTGTTAGGGTCCCACACAACACGTGATACTTATAATCATGTGAAACCCTAGCACCATGGATTCTTGAGAAACACATAATGTGTTATTTTGAAATAGATGAAGCATAGTCAAGTTTTTACCAAAAAATTAGATCCATTCCTGTGTGTTTTAAATCTACCTCTTCCACTTTGGATCTCATCACTAGGTTGCCCGAAATTGAGGGGGAAGCCTTCTTTTGTCATTTCCAGCTGTTTGTTGGCCAGAAAATGGATTTTAAATTCACTCGCTCAATGCCCATACACTTCATACACCTCCTGAGCCATGCCAAATCCACTTCAGATCTCAGATCCATGAAACAATCATCTGAAACATGCAAGTCCTGGAAATTCATCTCTGATCCGTCAATATGTTCATCACACATGAATTCACCATGAATCTAGGGGTTCGATCAGGTTCTATCCCACCCGAAAATATCGATCCATGCCCCCATAGCCCAATGGTGAAGAACATGTGGGATAAAAATAAGCAAAAAAAAGGTGCAACATTCATTGGACAAGAATTTTAGGCCAATAGATACAAATTGGGATGACAAAGGTGAGAAAAACTAAATAAAAAATTTAAACTAATTCACGGGCTCATATAAAGGCTTAATTTGAACACAGATCAAAGAATTAGTATGCTCATGATCAATATTTTAATCAATTGGGGAAGAAAAAAATTAATAAGTACTAAATCAATTTGGATTATTTGTTGATGAATAACTCACTCGCCAATGAAGAAGTAAGATCTGTTGCATTTGCTGCACCTCAATTCACCTTGATCTGATTGTTGATCGTCGCTCGATCTCGATCTGCCAACTAAGAATGAAAGATTCTTCTCTTAATAGTCCTAGGGTTATGCAGCTAACCTTGGAGATTCACTATAATAGTCTATTTAGATAGGAAAATTAGGTTTGGGTCATTTAAGTAATTAATTAAATAAATAAATAATTAATCCACTGAATGCACTCACCAAAGAACGTTTTATCTGAATGCCCCATGCAAACCAACTTTAGGTCATGCCTAGGGTAAACCTTGGATTATGGATTCAACCATGGTCTCAAATTTTCAATATGAAACTCTTTTTAAGATTTATATCATTATTTCTAAAAAAATGTGTATGCATAGTATAAAATATATTTAATATTTTTATAAAATTAAATCCAGACACAATGAGCCTTAGAACTGCACGCTATCTCAACATATGACTTTGAAAATATTTCTAGATATATTTCAAAGTATTATAAGAAAAAAAGGGTCTTTATAACCTTAAAAACAATCCATTATTGTTCACTTGGCTCAAATTGATATCTTCTTACCATGATCAAGGCATTGGAAATGTCAAGATTCATACATAACATGACATACATGATTGATCTTATCACATTAGTGTATAAGATCTTACTCATTCCCTCTCTTTCCTATTATATATGAGGAAACATTTTCTTAGAAAGATGTATACCACGTGAGTTGGAACCAATCCCATATTGGATTGTTCCATACTAAAATTCTTCTGTATCCAGTAAATATTTTCACTTTGAATTAGTTCAGACAACCTACTAGATCTATCATGCATGATCTTGATCTCTATAATATAGACCGCTTCACCTAATTCCTTAACAAAGAAGAAATTTATCAATCATTACTTAACCTCTTATAAGGATGATATCTCATTTACAACTAGTAATATTTCATCAACATATACTACTATAAAAACAACTGTACTTCTAATAAACTAATTGTAAACACATGCCTCACATTCATTCTTAATGAAGCCAAATTATTTTATAGCTTAATCAAAGCAAATGTTCCATGACCTAGATTCTTTCTTTAATACATAAATGTATCTTTACAAATTTTTTACCATTTTAGCATTCCATAGAGTTACAAACCCTTCTGGTTATGTTATATACACATCATCCCGAAGGTTCCTATTAAGGAATTCAGTTTTAACATCCATCTCCCAAATCTTATAGTCATGGAAAGCCACTAAAAAAAGTATAATTATAATGGATTTAAACATGGAAATTTGAGAAAAGGTTTCTCCATAGTCAATGAATTGATGATATTTAAACCCTTCAGCTACTAACCATGATTTATAGGTATTAACCTAACTTTCCATGTCTATATTTCCCTTGAATACTCATTTTCACCAAATGGGTTTTACATCTGTTGAAGGATCGACCAAAACCCACACACTATTTTGGTACATGGAATCCATCTAAGAGTTCATAGATTCTTTCCATTTTATAGTTTTGAGGTATCTATTGCCTCCTTATAGGATAAAGGGTCATTATTTTTGACCAATAACGAGTCACCATCTTATGTGTTTAGAAAACCATATCTTTCTAGTTCTTTAACCTCTCTGGTGCTCATATGCAGTACTTTTATTTTAAGAAAAAATTCTTCCATGGGCCCTTGTGGAATGTGTTCTTATACCAAATATTGTGTATCTTGAGAAAAAACTTCATCGAAGTCAATCTTTCTCCCACTATCCTCCTCGAGTATGTGTTTACTCTCAAGGAATACAGCTTGCCCAACAACTATTACCTTTTTATCCGAGGGATTATATAGGCAATATCTGTTGGAGTTGGTTCCCTATAACCAACTAATTTTTTACTTAAGATTATATGTATATTCAAATATGTTAATATTAATTTAAATATATTATCACATATTTACTATTCTTATATATAACATTAATGCGATAATGTCCTATAGTATCTGTTGCATTGAAAAAGGCATAATAGTTCCCCACTATGATGAGAACCTTGAAATTCTATGACGGTATTCTTAAAACTAATTCTATGGTCGGATAACATACTATAAAAGGGAAAATAGTACATATAATATCTTGTGTGAGTACTCATAATCAGACGAGGCTTCTTTTTATGAAGTTCACATTTGGTAATATCTAAGATATGAGATCATGAGAACGGATCCGCTGGTAGGAATTCTACATGTTTTGGTGTCATCTGATATTCTTATTTGTGGCTGTGTGTAACAATACTTAAAATTTAAGATTATTATTAATGAATGTCATAAATCACATACTTGTATGTATTTCATAAACCACGATTATAACAACTCATGGTGAAGTTGGATACATTGGGTGCGTCATGAATGACATGTTGTTAATTAATAAGTCTAGGAAGTATTTTTTTCCTTCCATCATTATGGATGTTGAAATCTCAACCCTTTTATTGAAATATAATTTTCTCATTAAATTTCATGCCCATGATGTAACAACATTTATTTTAGATAGTCAAAGAAATACATATCGAACAAATAGGTTGATGACACATATGTAAAACCTACTTAATGAGATATTGAGACAAAAGAATTATATTACACAGTGAGAATTCTAATAGAGAAAATATTTTAAATTATTTTATAATAAATTTAAATGTTTTTAATCCTACCAAAGTGTTATTTTATGGTAAATTGTCACATTTTGTAGTTTTTGAAGTATTTTGAGCTTAATTGCTAAAATGACCTATTTTGGATTTTAACTGTTTAAATTTATTTCTGTATTTCGACCACAAAATTTTATATACCAATTCAAATTGAAAAATTATTCTTTTTTAAGGTTTCTATGTTCGATGAGATTCATTTTATCTTTTAGGACCAAAAGCTCAATCCACCATTTGAAGTCCCAAATTCAGCTCACAAGTCTTGCCTAAAAAATTGTGCATGGATCTAAAATATTTTATTATTGGGACCATAACTCATAAACTGCCAAACTGGTGGAGCTTAAATTTAACATGGATCAATATAACATCTGTAGGAACAGTATTTATTAAGTTTTCCATGAGATATTCATTCATTTTAAAGGTAATAAATGTATTTTAATTTGGATAAATTGGAATTCAAACAGTTAGCTTGGACAGAATAAATATCTATAGTAATATGGCCATATATCTCTCCACACATGGAAAATGAAGATAAAATTTTTTGGGTTGATATAGGATATATATCAGAACAAATTTTAAGTATAACACATTTTAAAAATCATCTATTAAAGGGGTCTTCCATGTAGAAAATTTTGGAAGACGATTTTGGAGTAAAAAATTTCACCTTCTTTGCCTATAAAAGAGCGTTTCTTCTTCATTTCAAGTTATTGGAAACTTGTGGGTAGCCTTTGTTGGAAATTTTATTTAGTTTTGTAGTTTATTTTATTTTTTAACATCATTATGATTTTTTATTATATGATTGTATTCTTCTTCCTCTCATTTCTTCATATTTTTATCTTTTGTGTTTCCACCTCTCTTTCTTCACCATTATGATATGTTATACTCATGATCATGAGTAACTAACTTGAGTAATTTCCCAGGTGATAAATAAAATGTTGAAACCAATTAATCACACATTCATTCATATTGTTTCTTATTTTTTTAGATTTAGTCCGAGGGGGATCTTAGTGGACAAGGTGCCTTTGTGTCTCCACTTGCCACCTGAGGCCTAACTTCTTCTTTATACAATATTATCCCTCGATCAAGAAGGTAGATGTGTGATATCTTGGAGATCTTTAAGTGTACTATATATTCATAAAATGGTAAGTAGAGGATGTAAATGCATACAATTAATAATTTTCATTAATTTTATTTGAAACTTAAAAAAGAGATGGTAAAGGTTCACTCTGGACAATCTCCTTGGAGGATATCCTTTCTGTCTAACATCATTTTGTCTACATTAATTCTATATGAATTATGCATTGCATGTTTACTTTTATTTATCATAAATTATCATTTATCAAACCTCAATTTCTTTTAGTTTTATTTCATAAATAAAAAATATAAAAAGTGAATTATAAGTAGTGATTGATTGACCGCGATAGCTCCTCAAGAGAACGACCTAGGTCATCCCATGTGTTGCACTTAGTTATAAATATTCTTGAGAGCACGAATGACAATTATTAATCAAATTTGATCTATTTATAATGATAAAAGTGTTCTTAAATCACTATTTTTATTCACATTTCTTAAATAATCTTCGTTTTCATAAAAAACACAAAAAAATCATATTTTTTTAAAAAAAATATATTTGTTCACGATGTATTTAAATTCAAATTTTTATGCATGGAATGACCAATATCAGGTGCCATAATAAGTTTACAATGATCTTGATATTTTTTTCCAAGGATAAGTGATAAAATTCAAAATCTAGAGAGGAAAATAGAGGGGATAACTGAATACATACATGCATGTCAAGAGAAAAAAAAACTGAACCTGAATCAAAACAAGTGGTTAAAGATATTTCATAAATCATTTTATATGTTAAATAACCTGAGACAAATTAGAAGAAGATACTAAAGGAATTAATTACATCATCTCGTACTCAAACATTTCTTAAGGAGGTCCCTAAAGAAAAAATTCAAGCTGATGCACTTATGAGAGATCAACATTTTTTGGAAGAATCCTAGAATTTATTTGTCAAATATAACCCACAACATGATCTCCCTATCCTTGATAATGAAAAATCATCACCTCTCTTGGTAACTATTACTTTGGAAGATAAAAATAAAGATACAAATTTTGAGATCAATTTACTAACAGTCCTTCCAGAAGAGATAAATTTCCAAGATGACTTACTAGAAAGAGAATATTTCTTTGTTGATTTTTCATGTTTTGATCTTATTCAAGATAAATTGTTTTCTGAATTCTCTTTTTCTGAAATATCTAATATAAAAAAATGGATAAAACCATGGATATTGTGGAAGAAGTCATACAAGTAGTGGATAAAGAATAATAGTTGGAGAAGATGGTGGTGGTGTGAATACCTTCTCTACAACAACATGCATACTATATGGAGGAGGACACCACATAAGTTCACAGGGAGCACCCATATTTTCTTTTCCCTCCAACTATGGATCTTAAATTCTTTCTTTATTATTTATTGGGGGTTGAGAACTTTATTATATTATTTTTAGTTATATATTCTTGGTGTTTACTCATAGACACCAGAAAAGGTCCCATGTGGTGGTTCATATCAAAGAAACCAAACCCACCTTCTAATTGGGGATACAGTTCTACAACTACTTGACTAGGGGCAGTAAAAACCTAGCACCTGCTTGGGGGTCTAAACCAAGTATGATCAATTTTATATCTTGTTTTCCATTATTTTTCTTTATTTTTCTAATGTTTTTTATTTATTTCTTATAGTTTTAATGTGGTTTCAACTAGGATATTAACTCAAGGCTGCCACTGAAAAATAAATTAGGTTGTGTCTCTCTTTTTCTTTATTTTGTTTGCTGCCCAATTTAAATTCTGCATGAAAATATCTCTTGATCTGATTTGAGCTAAAAAAGAGGGTAGTAAATGGAATAAGCTTTGGGGAGGTATGTCAATATGTTTTTAGGAATTTTGTGCATGCTTTCATTTTATTTTTCATATATTTTTTTCTGAATTTTTCATGTTTTATTTTTGGTGTGTTTTTTAAGATTCTTTAGCTAAATCGAATAAATTGTGAAATTAAAACCATCTTGGTGTTTTTATAATATTAATTTATTTAAATTTAGAGGATTTAAATTATTTATGAATGTATTTTTTTCTTGATTTCTGATATTTTCATTTGATGAAGTTTGATTGATTATGAAACTCATGTGCACCAGTACTATCTGAATTAAAAATCTTACCCTACCCGAGAGGTTTCTAAAACTTTTTGACATATTATTTACATTTATATTTTTCTTTAGAGTATTAAGACATGTTTTTTGATCCAAAAATTAATGTTTTCCTCTTTTTAAAATCTATTAGAGTTCATGAAATGTGTCAAGTATGATTGAGGCACCACATTGAAATCCCTTTTTGTATTCAAATCTAATTTTGGCCTAACTTTTCATATAAACTTTCTTAAGACCATAATAACCATGAAATACCTTATTAGTAATACACATCACAAGACATTTATCCCTTTAAAAACTGATATAGAAGTTAAATTCATGATTATTATTGAACTCAAGTGTGGGGGGAGGGAGAAGATAAGATATATTATGATTTCTTGAAGAATATGGTTGATCTGAATTTAAAGTGTTGTCATATTTATTGCTAATTTGGTGGAATAAATTTCATGATGGAAATATGGATTTGTGGAAAAAAATATCATTACACATTTTTTCTGGGTGTTCACAAATTTTTGAAGATGAAAAGATGCCTCTCTTTTCCTAAAAAACATGACTATGAAGAGAAATCCAGATCTCAATTCAAGCTAAAAAATGATAAAAATTGGGGAAAAGAGGGATGAAATTTTTCATTGATAGTGTGAACATACCAAATAAATAAATAGGAGTTTGGTGATGAATTATTTTCAAGTTTACTGAGGATCACACCATTCTTGAACAAACTGTTTTCATGTATTTACTTCACTTTAGAGATTAACTCTCCTCATTCTACCTCAGAAGTTTTTATATTTAAAACTTTCCAAACCTTAGCTTCAGAAAAACACATGAAAAATAAATCATGATTGAAACATTTGTGAATCTATGAAGTGGAGATAATAGAAGGATATAATGCTTATGAAAACACACATGCTCTTGAGAATGAGAAAAACTCCACAAAACTATCCTTGAGTGAGAGAGAAACATTTTTCCAAGGAGGTAGGTATGGCATGCATGTTAGGATTAACATGAAATTGAATATATTTTTATGATTTTTGTGGAGTTAGGAAATTTTTATCCATTTAGGAGGCATGATATTTTCCTTGATATTATAATTGAGCTGTGATGTCATTTATACTTTGGGAAGTTTGTTTTGACCTTGGTATAAGATGATTGTCCAAAAGTGAAACGTTTAAGTGTAGAGGATTTTATAGAGAAAATATTTTCAATTATTTTTCTTTAAATTTTAATATTTTTAATCCCAAAAAAGTGTTATTTTATGGGAAATTGTCACATTTTGTGGTTTTGAATTATTTTGAGCTTAATTTCTAAAATAACATATTTTGGATTTTAACTATTTTAATTTATTTCTGTATTTCATCCATAACATTTTCTACAATAATCCAAATTGAAAAATTATTCTCTTGTAGGTTTCTATGTTTTATGGGATTAATTTTATCCTTTATGATCAAAAGTTCAATCCACCATTTGAAGGCCCAAATCTAGCTCACAAGTCTAGCCTTGAAAACTGTGCAAAAATTTGGAAAATTTTATTATTGGGACCATAACTCATAAACTACCAAACAAATGGAGATGAAATTTAACATGTATTAAGATAAAATGTAACTAACCACCCTCATGGCCCGTGCCGTGACTACCCCAAGCCCGCCTTCCATAGGCCAGAGGCTAGCGACTAGCACCAAAGATGAATCCCTGATAAAAAGGGAAGACATTGCCTTTTCACCTGTAACACACACACACACACACAGTCTGAACACAAGTAGTAGAGGCAACAATTACTAAAATAGAAAATTAAGGTGTGCTAAAAGTAAGTGGGCCAGTATAAAAACCCAACTGAACAACGAGTACAAGTACAAGTAAAAAGCGAAAACATCTCCTCGATCGTTCACCCGGGAATCCCACCTGAAGGGTATGTACAGAACTCAAACAACTCGTCCCTGCGGTACGTCCCATCTAGTCCAGCTCTGAGCAGCCTCTATCTGTCACCCTAAGCCTCGATCACTACTGTCCTTTGTCTGCACAGAACACAACAAGGTGCGGGCGAAGCCCGTGCAGGGGTGAGTATAACAATACTCAGTAGGGGACCCCGAGACCCCCGAAGGCCTCCCAGAATCCACAAAGGATAAAACACAGTAGAAATATAAAATCACAAAGTATCAACCAACCCTACTTAGGTATATGTCCATACATATACCTAAGTTACTAGTCATAGTCCGACTCCAACTCTCGAGTACATACACAACCCAATCCATAAAGGAAGTAAAGTCAATCACCACAATGATAATGGTTGAAAGACATGACTCAGCTCACACAGGTATACATATTTTGTAGAGTGATAGAGAAGATCAGATGTAGTTACTGATTCATCTAAGCTGTCGGACCCACATAGGATACAGGACCAGCTAAGCTGTCGGACCCACACAGGATACAGGACCAGCTACTCTGTCGGACCCACACAAGATACAGGAACAGAAGTCAGAACTGTCGGACCCACGGAGGATCCCGGTATAGTAGTCACCGCTGTCGAACCCACGGAGGATTCTGGTTTAGTAGTCATCACTGTCGAACCCACAGAGGATTCCCGTTCAGTAGTCATCACTGTCGAACCCACGGAGGATTCCAGTGCAGTAGTCGTCACAGCCAACTCTAGGGTTTCCGCACACAGCACGCTCGATTTTGGGAGGGTCTGCTCCTTGAGTCAAGTGTTGATACATCAACTATCACGAAGTTTTGAGTTGATGTATCGTGCAGCTCCGTCTCATCATAAGGAACCCAACGCGACAGACGGCGCGTCAATCAGACGCCCAGTCTGAGAGTTATTGACATTTCCGTTCCAGGGGCCCAGTTGGATTTATGCTCGATCCAAACCCTTCTGTTTTCCAAATTTGACCAAAACTCACTTATAGTATCAAAAAACGACTGCTTCTTCACGGGGGTCCCAGTGCCGCAGACGGTGCGTCGATCGGACGCACAGTCTTGAAGTTATTTGCATTTAAGCGAAGATGGGCCCGACCCATCAAACCCAGTGGGCTGGCCGGTCGACCCGACTCGGCTCGGCGTGTCCGACCCGGCTGGGGGGTCGGCCCGAACCAGTGGGGCGCTACCCACCTGTGGACCTGGCCCGCGTTGCGGGCTGGTCCAGTTCGCCTGGCGGCGCCAAACGGCCCGCAGTTGCGGGCCGTGGTCTGCCTCCACGCGGCACCTGCAGGCGTCGCGGTCTTCCCACGGGCCGGCCGGTCAGCCATCCAGTCGTCCCGTGGTCCAGATCCACGGCATCCAGATCAGCCGGTTTCCTCCGCACCTCCACCACGGCGCGACAACATCGCGGACCTGCTGCCCTCTGCCTGGCTCGACGGCGCTGCGCCACCTCCGCCGTGGCCCGACGTGGCCGCGACCTTTGGCTCCACCGCGCGGCGCAACGATGACGCGTTTCTTCATCCGTCGTGGCCCTCCTTTCCGCGGTTCCTCTTTCGTTGCCGTGGTTCTTCTCCAGCGCGATGCAACGGCACTGTTCCCTTTCAGCTCCGCCTCTGACGTCAATCAACAATAACCAACAGAGGGGTGTCAGGCCGTGTTAGTTCAGTCTGCACCCTCCACATTAGGTGATATAAATTGGACAATGACGAACCAAAGAATTCATCAAAGAATGAGGGTATAATTTTATTCATTTAAAAATAAACAAATCCCCCTACCTCGTATTTCGTCATTGAACGCTGACGAGTCGTGGAAGGCGGACGTCGCGGAAGACGGACGTCATTCCGTCAATGTTGGAGGGAATGTCATTGTCATTGGTGACGTTCTTCGCGAGCGATGTCTTCCGTTTCTTGCCCTGGTTGGAAAGGAAGGAGACGTGTCGTCGTTCTTTGATGGAAATGGCATTCTTCATCGAGAGAAAAAGTGTTCTTCTAAGAGCTCTCCCCAAGCTCTCCCATGATTATGCCAACCCCAAAATAAAATAATATCATCCCTTATTTTAATGTTGGCATAATGAATTCAAAAGAATTCAAACAATAAAATCAATTAATTAAGTTGGTTCAATTAATTAAATGCATGGATTTGGAAATAATTCCAAGGGAATCAAATAATTAAATACAAGGGTGTGTTGGCACATTAATGGGAAGTCCAAGAGTTTAAAGTGGGTTCAAGGGGAGTTGAGGGGTTTGAGCTCGTGTGGGCCCCACCACATAATATCCTCACATGGGAGGTTATGTGGGGGTGGGAACCACCTACAACTTCCCCTTGGAGGATAAAACCACCACTTAAATAAAATTATGTCACACATAATTTTTATTTAATTTATTAAGAATCCCCAAAAATTAACTTCCACTCCCAATAAAATGCAACCACTGTAAAGGTCTCCTTAAGTGAATACCAGTGCTGCGAGTTCATTGTTGTCTTCAGATTTCAATTCTGAGCACCGGTTCAAAAGATAGAAAAACCCGCACGTACGTTTACTGAACTTACCCGAACAAAACTTCAGGAATTGATTCCAGGCACACTGGGCCTCAGAATCAAGTGCCGTTAGAAACCGCGGACTCATAAAATTCCCATGTATTTAAGAAAAAATTTTCCACAGGATTTCCAGGTATTTACATAAAATATGGAGGAACAAAATTTTTTAATTTGACCATCTGATATTCATTCATTTTAAGGCCATAAATTCTTGGTAATTCGGATGAATTGGAATTTGAATAGTCAGCTTGGGTAGATTAAATATCCAGAGTAATATGGATATACCTCTCTCCACATGTGGACAATTAAGATAAAATTTTATGGGTAGAAATATGAGAGATATAAGGACAACTTTTAAGAAGATTTTTTTTTCAAAATAGTCCATTAAATGGGTATACTATACAGAAACTTTTGGAGGGCAATTTTGGAGCAAAAAAAATCACCTCCTTTGCCTATAAAAGAGTGTTTCTTCTTCATTTTAAGTTGTTGTAAACTTTGGGATGGCCTTTATTGGACATTTTCTATATATTTTTAGTTTATTTTATGTTGTAATAGTATTATTAATTTTTATTATATGATTTTATTCTTCTTCCTCTCATTTCTTCATATTTTTATCTTTTGTGTTTCCACCTCTCTTTCTTATCCATTGTGATCTGTTATACTCATGATCATAAGTAACTAACCCAAGGAAATTCTTAGGGTATCAATATAGTGTTTAAACCAAGTCATTTCACATTAATTCATATTGTTTTTTATTTTATTATAGTTAGTACATGGGGTATTTTAGTGGGAAAGGCACATTTGTTTCTCCACTTGCCACCTGAGGCCTAACTTCTTCTTTCTGCAATATTCACCCTCAATCGAGGAGGTAGATGTGTGGTCTCTCGGTGATCATTGAGTGTAACATATATTCAAAACTTGGGTATTAGATGATATTCATGTTTACAATAGAGAATTTAGGTCCACTTGCCTAATGCTAATGAGAAATAATCTTAGAAGGTCACACACTAAGTGTTTCCATTGATCTCAATTAAATTATATTTGAATTTAATTATTGGAATAAATATTATTCTTATGGATGAGGAATAATTTTATTTAAGTTTTATTGATCTCTAATATTCACAAGGTAATAAATAATTATTTATTCATTCAATAAATAATTTATTTAATTACATGAATATTTAATAAATATTTATTCGTTGGATTGCAGATAAAATATTACTTTTATTTATTTAATATTTAATAAATATTTATTCACTGGTTTATGGATAAAATATTTATTTAAGTGAATAAAATATTTATTTGGGTATTCAATAAATGTTGAGGAGTTCAAGTGGACCAATATCACGTCTGGTGATAAATATTAATTTATAAGCTGGTAAAATAATATTTATCATTAAAAAATTTAGAACACATCGTAAAATAATAATAATATTATTATTTTTATATGACATGAAATTTATTAAAGATTATAATATTATTTAAGGGTCTGTATGCAATTAAATAATATTTTAACCTAAACCATAGCTCTATAAATAGATGATTATATATATTGTATAGGGTTAATAAAAAATTGAGGATAGATAATCATTAAGCACAATAAACCCCCCTCTCTCTCTAAAATTCCTTATCTCTTCCTCTTAAGAATGATAAGAACTCCTTCAAGGCCAAAGGATCTTAGAGCAATCAATATGAACAATGCAAGATATTTGATTTACCACACTAGCACCCAGAAATCAATTGGCATTGCTCAGAGATCAAAGGATCACATGTGGATCACTTCTAGAGGGATTCTATACTTGAATCCTTACATTACAATGAAGCTAATATGAAAGGGTTTTTATAATATCAATAACATCATAAAATAAAGAATCCCTAGAAGATGTATCAATTTCTAATTGATCTAAATAAATTATTTATAAATTTAACGTGAAAGATCCTCTCTTGGGGTTTTGATAAACTCTAAATTAAAAGAAATTTTAATTTAACACCCACCAAAGGTGATTCTGCTATGCCTAGAACCTTCAAAATCCCCTTATTTTCTTAGGGGTAACCTATAAATACACACTTCATGCCCTGAGATGATAGTCTTTTTCTTGATCTAGCCTTAACAAACACCTCACACCTCCATGCATGAGTATGCGAAAAAGTAGATTTTTTTCAAATCCATAACTCAAAGGGAATACTATTTGTAACTTTATTTAGTACTAAATTTAGTATGTACGATTCCATGTGTAATTAATATCCCTAAAAGGATAGTGGAAGTCTTATGTGACTCATCATTAACCTTACCATATCCATCAATTTACAGTTCCTCCTTTAACTAAAACCATTCCATTATGGTGTTTAAGGGGGAGTGAGTTGAGATAAAATCCCATACTCCCATATAAATTCAATAAACTCTTGGTTAAGATATTCACCACCTTGATATTATAGAAGTTTCTTTATCTTATTACCAAGTTGATTTTCAACTTCATTCTCGAACTCTTTAAACTTCTCAAAGGATTTAGACTTATACCTTATCAAGTAGATGTAACCATACTAAATCAAGTGATCGGTAAAATTCATAAAGTAGAATAATAAACCTCTAGATTCTACTTGAAAAAGTCTACACACATCAGTGTGTACCAATTATAGAAGCTCTGTGGCCATTTAACCTTGACCAAAAAATGGTGGTTTGGTTATCTTACCTTGTAAACAAGCATGAAAGGGTCTAAGTAACCATCTTGATAGAGATTATTTTAATGATTCTCATTTACATGACCAAGGTGGTGATTCAACAATGTGGTGTGAAATGAGTCATGTGAATTTGATTCATTATTAATTTACAATATTTAGTTTTTAATTTAATACATAAATATTGTTATTTAGAAATGTCATACCATAACATATGTTATCTTTATAAAAGTAGAAACTCTTATTTCCGAAGCTAAAAATAAATCCATCCATGTCTAAAAAAACAAAAATGATGTTCGTGGTAACACTAGGAACATTATAATAGTTATTTAAAACCAAAACCATTCCCCCTGGAAATGTGAGGTGGTAGTTTCCAATGGAAAGAGAATCCAACCTCACTCCATTGACATCCTGTAGATCCACCTTACCTCTAGAAACCTCCTGAAATCTACTTGGATCTTGTGTTTGGATACAAATGTGGCCACCACATGTAGTATCTCATACCCAAATTATAGATATATAATGATTATACTTGATAAAGAATGTATCTAAAGATTCCCCTTGCTTCTTTGGATAAGTACAGTTCTTCTTCTAATGACCTTGTTTTCTACGTGAAATACATACCGTATTTTTTTTATTTTTCTTATCATTGGATCTTCTTTTTCTTGGAAGGACGGTGCTTTGGCACCTTAGAATTGGAAAGAGTCTTTAGACCATTTTCCTTGTACTTAATTTCCTTTTTCACCATATGGACCACATGTTTGTCATGCCCTATTTCTTTATCAACCTGGTGAATGAGAGTAAGAAGTTCTAAAAAATTCTTCTTGTTATTTCTCATATTATAATTCACAATGAAATTAGAGAAGGTTTTAGGTAGCGAGGAAATAATGAGATCTATGCAAAACTCATTAGGGATCTTAAACCACAAGATGTTTGAACATTATATATATCCAATAATCTTGACTACATGAGGCCCAACTAACACCAAATCTCCAATATTTCACATGAAAAGTGCATTGGAGGTCTCATATCTCTGATGTCTCTCCTTCTCCTGATAGAGATCACAAAGGTGATAAATGATACTATATGCATCCATATCCTTGTAGCACTTTAGAATATTATTGGATATGGAGGATAACATGAAACACTGGACATATATTTTATCATCTACATGTTTTAGGTAGATAAATACTTATTTCTCACTATCCACCTTCATAAGCGACTCGAGAAGTGGGGTTTCCAACACATATAATTTCCATTCATGGAGTAATATAATGCAAAAGCACCTATACCATTCCTAGAAATTCATGATAGTGATAAGGTTATCCTTATCTAGTATGGATCACAATGATATTGTTAAATTCATGTAGTTTTTCATTTCTATAATATTTAAGAGCATAAAATTAGTACTTCCTTGATTACCAAATCAGATTAACAAATTTAAATTTTACCAATCTCATATTATTTTGCTGAAACATAATAACCCCCACTATTAGTTCCAGAATATCCTATTGCATAGATATTCTAGTGTCAAGGACCCATATTACCTTTCTCATAACCCATACTTAGAACTGTTAAGTTAATTAAATAGTTTTAGGAAGACATAACGATCCAACTACATTAACTCAAAGTTCCTTGAATAGTTGAGCAGAATCCCAAATCTTGAAATCTTGGATATAGATTTCCTTAAACCTTGAATCTTAGTTACACCAATTCATTCTTGGACATTAAACCCTTGATGTGAACCAAGTTAAGGCAAAAGAAAACTTCAAGCTAAAAGTTCCCTAATAATTGAAAGTACCCCGACTTGATCTGGTTAATCACTTTGAGTAATGGGTTCAAATCTAATTTAAGTAATGGAAGTTTATATTGACTTAATATTTTAGTTGAGTGTTTTTATACTTATATCTAAAAACCCAATTTTATCTTATCACATGCCTTATTAATATTAAGTGGATATTACTTAAGTGATTATCCATGTTTGATAAAATTTATGCATAATCTGTTTTTATTTTATTTCATATTTTATTATTTTTAATTCATTTATTAATTGATTGTATAACATGCACAAACATAAATAATAAAACATGAAATTGACATAAATAAAATAAGTGGCATGATCATAATATTCTCTAATGGTTAGTTTATCCATAGGATGATAAACTAACCCTTAACTCTAGGGGAAAACACATTGAAATATAGCTTGGTTCATGTTTTAACATCCCACCTCAACTACTATGTATTGCCTCAACTTAGAGACTTATATTATCTCCTCTCATCTGGTAGCTCCATCCAAACATAAGATTTTACTCACACGTAGGTGAGGGGACCCAATGGATTGAATAAGGGGAGATTTATATAAAATAAACCACATACACACAAACCATTACATGATAATAAGAAGGGAATGGAATATAGATCATCATTTTAATTTAAATAAAATAGTAAATTAAAAGGAAACCAATCACATACACAGGTCCGGTATAATATCATGATCATACATACAACACACAACAAACATAAATTTTCAATCTAGTTATCAATTATTTTATTCATTAGTTAATTAAGATAAAAAAGAAATGTATTAATCCAATTAATTCAATTTACTTTAATTCCATCCAATAATCCTTAAATTACCATCATCCATAATTTTAAAAAAATTGAATTAAGTAAATTTATTTAAAATTAGTAATGTATACAAGTGAACTTGGAGGAAATAAAATGTACTCATCCAAACTACTCGACATGATCCTTGTGATTATACATTTATTTAGCATCCAACATACATGTGTGGTAGATAATTACATGGTGTGTATTATTTAAAAAATGACACACAGAACACATGTAAATTACACTTCATGTGAAACTATTGATGCGTGTATAATACACTATAAGCAAGGACTATACAAAACTTGTAGATTTAGAATTTAATACAAAAATTAATTTAATATATAATTAATAATCCCATGAAATTGTGTATACTTTAAAATAAATGACACATGAAACACATGTTAATAAGTTTAATTATATAATTAATTATTCTATCCGTGTCAAATTAAGCACACTATTTGTAGTAGACTACACAATACGTATTGGGTTACAAGGCGTGTAATCTATTTTGACTATGTCTATGACACATGCCTAGGGACTGGGCATATTTCCTACCACAAACATGTATGAGGCTCAATATATGTATCCAACTTACACAATGCATAGCCTCAAAGTTGCATGGTTTTTCAGTCCCCATGTCATGTAGTAGATACATGACATGATTAGACCCCCTGTGTTCTCCATCATGAAGAAACGATGGCTAAAAACCATGTACGCATGTTACATGGTGTGCGATTCTTAAAACCATGTGCCAGCCTATCCAGATCTACACGCTGATCCACTTTTATCAGATCATTGATCTAATTTTATTTGACTGATCTGAGATCGATGCAAGATACAAAAAAGATACATGGGTACATGATGTATATATTGGGGTATAATCGATATAATTCTGTGTTATCTAGACATAACTAATGGCATCTCCAGATGGTGTTTTTTGATGTCTCTTTGTTTTAACTTAACCTATTTTTTGGTTATATGAGGGAGAATGAAAAAAGGGAAGATAAAATGATGTTTGGATTTTAAGAACAAATAGATCTGAAGTAAAATAAGTTGTAAACATATAATATTCAATCAATGATTAATAAATAATAAAAAATTAACCATGTGACAACTCTGATACCACTTATAGGTTCTGGACATAGTGGAAGAGATTGTTCACTACAAAAAAACTATCCAATTAGAAGGGGTTATAACCCCTTCTAAACACATTAGCATCAGTTATGAGGAACTTCCGCTAATGTGCCTGCCTACTTCTATTAGAGGTGGTTTTGGGGAACTGCTGGTAAAGTAGTGTAAAATTTAGCGGTGGTTCATTTAGAGGGGGTTTAAACCCCCTCTAATTTCACTACTAAATATCAATTTAGAGGGGGTTTTAACCCCTTCTAAATTATTGGCCAAACTAGTGGTAGTTGGAAACCACCACCAGTTGAATTGCATGTGCCATAATAGAGGTTGTTCTTAGAACCGCCTCTATTTAATACTTATTTAGAGGGGGTTAAAACCCCTCTAAATGAACCATATTTAGGGGTGGTTCTAAAAACCGCCTCTAAATAATTAATATATATTTTTTAATTTCATTCCCCACCTTCACCTCCCCTCCAGTTTACACAGGCATCCCCCACTCCAGTTCAAGACCCCAACCTGGTCCCTGTAGTTCGATGACACACCCCATCGTGCGACTCTCCCTCCTATTCCACACCGTGTAACACATCCCTACCCTCTCCCTTTCGCCTGCGAACCCACGACCCTCCCTACAATCATTTGAGTTGTAAAATTTTCCCTTGGCGGGAATCGAAGACCAGACCGCCTCCAAAGACTCCAAGCAGTTATACCACTATGACAATTGATTTTTGTTAATATATAGTCAACTATCTTTGTATTTATATATATTACGAAGCTAATTAATATAAATATTATTTTAGTAAATATTTAAATACATATATAAACTATATATAAATGTTTAAATTAATATATACATTTTTATATTATAAATTTATGTGAATATATTATAATACATTTATATTATGTTAAATTTATACATTTATATAAACTACATATTGTGTATGTGTATTTACATACATTTGAGTATATATTTTAAAATTCTATTCATGTTATGTATATAAACATATATTTATATATTTATAAATATATTTATGTAAATTATTTATATATTTAAATACATATTTATATATCATGTACATGTTTATTTATATAATATATATATATAAGTATTTATTTAATATATTTATATAATGTCTTTATAAATATATTTATATAACGTATTTCAATACATATATTTATTATTATGTAAATTAATATACATTTCTTTGTGTAAATTGTATTATGTTATATATAATTAATATTACATGAAATACAATTTAGAAAAATATTATATATGATATAAAATTTATACAAATATTTATATAATGTTATATGAAATAAAATTTATTCAAATATATAATTAATATTATATTAAATATAATTAATATATATTTATTTTTATATCATATAATATTAATTATATATAATATAAAATCATAAACATATTATTTAAAAATATATTTATTATTATTGTAATATAAATTATAAAAACTACAATCTTGGGGTTTTATATGATTTTTTAAAATAAATTATAATTATGTATATATTTGTATAATATGTTTATGCTTTTATGTTATATATAATTAATATTATATGAAATACAATTTATACAAATAAATATATATAAATGTACATAAAATTATATAATTATAGTTATGTATACATATAAATACAATTAAATATAATCATATAATTAGAAATATATAATATAATTAAATTATATATATATATTTACTCAATATATTTATAATTAATATGGTTTACTAAAATATGTATAAAATAATTATATAATATATATAAATTTTTATATAATAAAATATTTATAATATATATATATATATTTTATTTTATTTATATTATATGTATTTGTATACATAATATAATAGAAATGTATTTATATATAAATATATAATAAAAAAGTATTTAATATAATATATTTATAATATAAATGTATGGTATTTATAAAATCATATAAAAATTTTATGTATTTGAATAAATATATTTATAATTAAATTTATATTATTTATGCCAATATTTATATATGTATAAATTTTTGTTTATATGTATAAGTATTTATGTAAAGTATTTATATAACATCTTTATATATATGTTTATAATGCATTTAAATACTTTATATAATGTTTTTATGTAATATGTGTGTGTGTGTGTACACACACATACGCACCCAAATATATATATTATAAAATTTGAATTTATATGAGATTTATTTTAAAAAATAAATAAATATTAAGAGGGGGTTAAAAAACCCATCTAATCAAAGGGATTAACGGTGGCTCATTAACCCCCTCTAATTTCTTGAATTAGTAGGGGTTGAAAACTACCTCTAATGTCATAAATTAGCGGGGGTTCACAACCCCCTCTAATTTCTTAAATTAGAAGGAGTTAAAAACCCCCTATAATCGAAGGGATTAATGGAAGTTCATGAACCCCCTCTAATTTAAGAGATTAGAGGTGTTGTAAACCCACACTATTTCCTTTAAAAAACATTTTACATGTTATATATATATATCCTATAATATATATCCAAATGAATAATATATATATATATATATATATATAGTGCCTTTAAAATCCGACCGAACATATAGAGCCACTAATTATTAAATTTGTGGTGGTTTTGACACAACTACCTCTAAAATCCAACCAAATATTATAAAGAAAAGATGCTAAAAAATTTAGAGGGGGTTGTGAACCCCCTCTAAATTCGATGATTAGAAGGGGTTGTGCAGAACCCCCTCTAAAAAATAATTTAGAGGGGGTTGTACATAACCCATTCTAAAAAACCGCCTCTAATCTATTATTTTTTTTGTAGTGGTTTGACATGAATAACTTGACTTTTTAGTCTTAATTTATGAATAATTCTAGTTGTACATAATGAATGACGTCATGTACAACAAATTTCATTGATTATTTAACTTGATTAATTGTTAGAACCAGAAGAAAAGGATCATCACATGTGATTTATAATTAATTTAACTTGTAATCCTTTTTTGTTGATAATATAGTTAAATTATTCTAATTATATCATCATTACATTGTAGGATCCAAGTGTATAATCACTATATTATTGATACACACATGCACCAAAATCTGTAAATATAGTCGGGTGCTAGCATGATCGAACTTAATCACTTTCATTTTTAATGTTTGATCGCAAAAAAAATTTTCTTATGGTTTAAGAATTATTAGTTTTCTCTTAATGGATTGAGAAATGAGGATAATAGATCACACTCTAGATCTCTAGAACTCACTCTAGTGCTTAATAGAGTTTCTCTCTATCTTTTGTGCACATAAATTGCATCAATGAAAAGTAATATAATTATATATTTATTATGGCAGGTTTAGGGTTAACAATTTGTACATAGAAACCTTTCCAATTTTATAATTCTTAGTCAACCCCATGTTTAATATTAATAATAATAATACAAATATTATTATTAATCACTTGACATGTTCATCAATTTAAGAATATAAATAAATACCATTTACATCATTTCCAACCGAACCATTAAGCTTGACCCGCTTATCCTCCATGACATTTACTGAAACTTGAATAATGATTATTTATTTAATAAATAAATATCACTTCATTTTTTGTCAATAAATACAATATATATTATATTCACCAATACCTTGTAAATAAATATTTATTATTATTATTTAACACACTTAGTCTTTTGAATAACTTGTGATTAAATATTGGCGATCAACCAAACCTGAATAATTATTAAACCATAAATAAAGAATAATATTTATTATAAATTGTTAAATTAAACGTTGAATTTAGCTAAGATTCTAGATATACTTAGTGTTTGAACCTTTAGGCCTCTTTCTTAGTGCAAAAAACCTGATATTCCTAAATTCCAAGGTTAGAACCTAGTAACATGCTAATGCACCCATAGAGATAATTTAATGTCACAATGATATAAAATCTTCTACGAACACTTATCATGTAATATAACCCCTTTACCATGATATCTCTATTCAAGAAAATTTTGTAACGTCCAAAATTTTTATAGAGGTATAGATCCTTTAAATTTAAATTTAAACATCTTATTTTATTCTTGTAATATCACTTAAGGAACCAAGGAAGGGTTCAAAAACATTCTAGGCTTGTTCAGAGACCAAAGCTTGTATTTTTAAAAAAATAGTATGAGGCGCACAGTTGGAAAACAGTTAGTAGTAACCATGTGGATCGACTGTGTGACCCAAAATAGGAGGTTAATGATTTGATTAACTATGAAAAGTAGGTTGCACAACCATGTAAAAAACTATAGACATGTTGCAGAGGTGAAACATAGTGTTGGTAAATAGTTTGTCTAATCGTGCACCTATTCATGCAAGGCTAAGTGTATTTTAGATAGAGAGTGTGCATGGGCCACATACAGTAAGTCTAACCATGTGTTAGACTGTGTGAGGGTTGTATCCTCTTGGATAGTACCAGTGCATGGTTAGTACAAGGTTAGTCTAACTGTGTGTCCAAACCATGCACCCCCTTTTTAAAGTGTGAAATTACACTTTCCCTCCATCCCTTTAAACCTTTAACCCTCCATATTTTCCAAAAAATGCACAAAAACTCCTCCATTGAGATCTCCCTCTTCCAATCAACATAGGATTTGATCCTCCTCCCTTATATGACATCCGATTCGCTCGCCGTTCATCATATTGGATTACCATTAGTAAAATATTCAATCCCCTTGCTTCCTTTCTTCATTTCTTTCATCATATGGAATGCTAAATCTATTTGAGATAATATGACCCATTTTTAGGGTGTTTGTCTATTTCTATGATTTCTCCCATTATATCCTATATTAGAGGCCAATAAAAGATGAGGATTTGAATTTTGATATAAGGTTGGTGGTCTCATAATTTTCTCTAAAAGTTTGGGTGTTTATATTATGTCATCATTGTTCTACATGCCAAACAATCTGGGTGTTTCTCCTAAAATTTAAAACTCTTCATTTAATTGTTTAAAAATTAACATGTACATTCCATGAAACCCATATAATTGGTTAGAGGTTGGAGATACCAACCTGAACCACCCCTTGGGTGGGTTAGATTATATTCCTTTATGCCTTATGTTTCCCTTGTGACCAAAACCCCACTAAGGTGTGTTTGGATTGGCATTGTCCAGTGAAAATTCATATATTATACACATTTTCCCCTTCACATTAGTTATTAGTTATAAGGATTAAATGATGAAATAAATTTCATAATGACAAGAGTGATATTCTTTATCCTTGAACATAATTTGACATGTATGTGATTACATCATGCTTAACCTCTGTAGCAGACATGGAATTTCTCATCATCATTTAAAATTCATGGAAATGAAATTCATTATTGTTCACTTGAAATTTATGGACATGATGAACTTTATTGTTAATTGAAATAAATGGGCATGATGTTCCCTATCATGTATTTGGAATTATTAGACATGATGTTCCTTATTGTTTATTTATAAAAAATGGAAATGACATTCCATACCGTCTTATTGTAACTAGTGGAAATAATGTTCCACACTACCTAGGTGTAATCAAGGGACATAATGTTCCATATTGAATATTACTAACTCATGCACATGATACTCATTATTATTTATAAAATAATAAATGTTTAGAGACATTCCAGATTAGTCTGAAGCAGGTGATATCAGATGAGTGACCTATGGGGAACCCAGACCGACATGGGTTTTATATTTAATTTACTACTTTTTTTATATTACCTATACACTAATTCATGATATATTCAAAAATTGAATAGTATTATACACTGTTGGTGGTGGACTATCAAGTTTTACTCACACCCAATTTGGGTCATCAATTGGTATCCAGATAGACTTCATAGATTTAAGTAGGGACAAAGAAAAGCACCCTAATATGGAAACCTAATTTTCTATACTATGATGGATTATAAGAGAAAAGGACCAAGCTAGTGATCATGACTTTATTAGAGATAACTTTTGTCCTTTTTATTCTTTTTATAACATACTATGTATCTTCTTGCTGTTATGTTTCCCCTTATATCCCCTATTTTTTATAGCATCATGATAAGACATTATTTTGTATATGAAACTGGGTATTACTTATATCAGCTTACTTTTTTTTTGGATATTTACTTCCTTTATTTCCATTATTACTGCTCCCACTTATGTATATTTATATTTTACCACTATTCTCCACTCTGATAAAGAGGGTATAGTCTCCACACCATACCATAATAGACCCTCACTACTATTCAACAACCTATGGTGTATGGGGAGACATTCTTGAGGCCATGTGGTAAACCAGGTTTGGTTACTTATAAGCAAACCAGGTTAGGGATGTTACAAGTTTCATATCGATGTCATTAATCTATGTGCTCAATGCATCTTTCTTTGAATTCCCATAAATTAACATGCCCATATAACACCATGACCATGAAGTATCTAGGTAGTTCTATTCTATTCAAAGGGCCGTGGATATCAACTTCTATTAATATATAGAAGGGATAAATCCTCTCTCACATTATCCATTAATGCAATATCACTCATGACACACCTAACACATCATACTTTTCTATAAGCATATGTCATCACCGTTTTTTCAATACATTAAAGTATGAAACTTATGATATTAATTAATTATAATCTTAAGGTATAAGGATCGATTCTTGTTCTCATAATCTTCCTTCTTGAAGATTACTAAGAGAGAACACCATGAGAATGTTTCAAAATGTCCTATGAGTATCCTTACCTTTGTAGATTATATTATCTGTGTCCCATAAGACAACACCATCTAGATATGGAACATTCATTAAAGAATACTTTTTTGGCACCTTCAGGTTCTTATCATAGCATGAAACTATTATTAACTTTTAGTGTGACATATATTGTTATTATCACATACCATGTTATGAAAATGAATAATCATGATTTGATAAGAAAATTTAATAATATTAAAGATAATGAACACATGTAATCATTAAGTAATTATAAGTTAGTTTTAGGGCACCAAATACTGTAGATTATATGTATTCATCGTCTTTAATATTAACGAAGTTTCTTATCCCATTATGATTGTTCTTCTATATTAAATATTATGTGATAATGTCCCAATAATATCTGTCATTCCGAAAGGTCATAGTATTTCCATGCTATGTTGATAACCTATAGGTTCCATGATATTATTCTTGAATATATGCTCTATAACTAGATGATATCATTTGATGAGACATAAATGATATAGGCTATCAGGGGTGGAGACTTATAGGAATTTAATGTACCCTATCATGGTGTGCACCGTTGGTCATTTCCAGAGTAGGATACTATGTGAATGAGACCCACCAGTAGGAAATCCATGTTTATATATTTCATTGGATATTCCTATATGTGAATGTGTATATTGATCCTTATAATTTAAGATTACCATTAATGAATTCTATAAGTTGCGTATTTTAACATATTGATGAAAACCATGCCAACATATGATCACGATAAAGTATGATAAGTTGGGTGTGTTACGAGTGATATTGAAATTGAAGTTCCTTAGGATCACAAGAAACATTAGGGGGGGGGGTGAATCAGTGAAAATATTTTACAATTTATCCCCTCTTGAAATTAAACCCACAACTTGTTAGAGTTTTTTATCATTTTCAACTTTATAAAACTCAACCACTATTCATATACTATGTTAAGAAAGTAAAGTAAAGCACACAATATTTACAAGGTTCACCCCCAGTGCGGGTGACTATATCCTTTCCATGGAGACTTCTATTGGTCCATGAAAATTCACTATAATATAAAGTGAATAAAAGTTTATCTAACTCTCATTAGACTTCTTCTATATCCTGATAGGTAATTATAATGACTCCCATCATTTATAAATTTTTCTTGTAAAACTGATCCAAAACAAGATAGGAAACTTTTATTATTAGATCACTAAAATTCATTCATAAATCCTCCATCCAATTTCTTAGTCCAGTAAGTATTCCACCTTCATCCAATAAGATACATCTGATGCGCCTTATACCTTTTTTCAGTATACTCCATCCATTGTACCTTGTGATATTGTGCCTTTAATTCATGCTCTGTCTAATGAAAAAATCAAATTTGCCACACCAACTATTTGTAATCTCCATCTGGTATAACTTTTTTCTAGTATCTCTGACTGATGCCATTGATCGGTGTCTCTGATCGACACCTCTATCCTATACCACTTCTCACTACACCTCCATCTAGAGTAATTATACTTTAAGGAGGTGTTTCCTTGGTTATAAAATTATCATGATCATAATTATTCAAGAATTATCCTTTTTTTTATGTATGTATAATGTTAGTAAGAGTTTCACACACACCCCTTTATATAGGAATTCACTCGAGAGAAAAGGTGGGAACAAAAATGTGTTTTCCCGCTAAACAAAAACTCAAAATTGAACCCCCACACATTTTTCAACTTCACCAGATTACACTAAAATATTCTAGAACATTCTTGAATATTATTAAAAAATCATAACCAAATTTATCTCTTCAAACCACTTTAAACTTAATGTTAAGTAACTTTTTAAAACTTACTTAACCAAGTCAAGATAAATAAACATTGAATGACTAACTTCAACATCATCATTATAAAGGGATTTGTAAAGACATATAAAGCTTCTCAAAAATTGGATCGGTAAATGTGCATCTGATGAATTCATAAGAACATTTCTTCCAGTGGAATATTTCTCTGTTTGGTGTAAATTTTCTATTTGTTTAACTAGTGAATCTCTGTTCAATTCCCTTCTGTCTGGTCTACATTTACTGATTGACTCGGTTTAATGGCTTCAAAACTTCTTCGATCGATGCTCCTCATATGATTTCTATGGACAATGGATGACTTAGAATGTCTCCATTTGATCACTCTAATTCATCTCAAACTACATACATGATACATAAATCATAGAAAGGTACAACTTCATGGACTCATCCTTCTGATGAAATCATATTGATCTGTCTGATGTTCATCCATCCAATGAACATTTCTACAGTGTCTTACCAATAAACCTATTTGACTAATGGAACTTCGATCAATGGATTCAATTTGAAAAAATTCACACCACTATAACCTTTATGACTTTATAATATTGAACTAAGTGCATCTTGTAAAAAAACTTATTTTTGTGCACTTCATCTACTTCTGTCCGATAAAACTCTATATGTTTCACTTCATTTATGTCTTTCTAATGAAATAGAGGGACTATCTATCCGATGGTCTTCATAAATATCTATACAAACACTTCTTCATATGGAGTAGTAAAGCCTTTATCAAACAAAATTTGGTCTAATGGATCTTTATCCAATGGACTCAATCTGATATCCTTCATTAAACAATGTCCTCCATGATTTCATGACATTAGAATTTGTATAATGTGTAAATTCAACTTCATAACACTTGAAAATTAAACTTTATTCAACCTATCTATCCAAAAATTTGGATTGAACTTTGTACTACAGCTCAAAATTCAAATTATCTTATTTCACTATGTATAAATATTTATAAACTTAGCAACACAAACAACTTGAAAACCTCTATTCGGTAGAATTAGACCTATAACAACCCAAATTTTTATTAAAAATTAATTCATGATTTATAACATAAATGTACACATAATACAACCCAGAAGATCTATAAGTATAGTGTCTTTGGAAATTAGGTACATGGCATAACATCTTGAACATGGGATATAACAACATTATTTAAAACTTCCTTAACATGCTTCTAAAATTCCATGGCTTTTAAAACTATATGGGATAACCTGGGGATATACATAAGAAAGGGATAAGATATAAATACTAGTAAGGGAATAAACATGGAATAAGGTGATACATGTAATACAACATATATATAAATGGGGCATTAAAAGTGTATGAATCATAAACATGAACAATGAGACATGATATAACATGATAATCATAACATGGGAAATATGGAAACAACTTAAAACAGTGCATCATAAATATAGGTCAAGGATAACTACCAAGACATCATGATGGAAAAATTCCTATAAAGGAATTAGGTTCACTAAATATCCCAACATTATGTCTCATGATACTAAACAATACCCAATGCATTGAAGCGCTATATAATTCTGGGAGCACCCATCACTCCCATTTCATTCTCATGCTTAAGTGTGCCACATAGATCATACAACATGGATTCATTCATAATCATATTTTATTCCAATATAAATGAGTGTGAAATAAATACATGTAAGTCCCAAGTAAAATAGGTATAAGTGTATAAAGTTGAAAACCCTTGATAGTAAATGGGTATGATATTCACTACACAATTGTTTTGGCTTGGAAAATCGCCGTGAAATTTTGACAACATAACGACGTCACAAAAAAATTCATAAAATGGGTTGATGGAAGATAAAGGGGGTATATAATCATTTGTAAATCAATTTAATATTAAGGGGGATATGGAATAACATATCCCATCATAAGGAAATGAATATAAAATAAATAAGGTAAATAAGGTGCTTAAATAAAGAGGAGAAAGGAAAATATCCCTTACTTGAGTGTGTGACTCCAAATTCTTGGGAGGAGCTTTTTGAGAGATTGGGTAAACCTAGAGATGGGAGGACTCTAGAGAGTTTGGGGGAGGACTCTATAGATTCTAGGGAAGAGTAATGAAGTCCTATAAGGAATTTTAGTGAAGAGAAATGGGATCTTGGGTGAGTTTATATAGGAAATGAGTGGGGATTTCTTCATTATTTCTAAAACTTAGGTTTTGGACTCTATATAATAAAATAACCAAAAAAAAACCTTCCCATGGTTTTTGACCATAGTTTCTACCAAATGGTAGTGGTTCTCATTATTTTATAAGTCCAGGGTATGAACTTAATAAAATAATTCCCATTTTATCTGAATACCCCATGCCAACCAACTTTAGGTCATGCCTGGGGTAAAACTTGAATTATTGATTCAACCATGGTCTCAAATTTTCAATATGAGACTCAGTTTAAGATTTATATCATTATTTTTGAAAAACCGTTCATGCGTAGTATAAAATATATTTAATATTTTTATAAAATTAATTTTGGGTACATCGAGCCTTAGAACTATACGCTGTCTCAACATTTGACTTCGAAAATATTTATAGATATATATCAAAGTATTACAAGTAAAAAGGGTCTTTATAACCTAAAAATCAATCCATTTTTGTTCACACCACTATGAAATTTATGAATTTATAATATTTAACCAAGTAAATCTTGTAAAAAAACTTAATTTTGTGCACTTTGTCTACTTATGGTTGATAAAACTCTCTCAATTTCACTTCATTTATGTTTGTACGATGAAACAGAGGAACTATCTATCCAATGGTATTCATAAATATCTATAAAAACTCTTCTTAACATGGATTAGTAAAGCCTATATCAAATAAAATTCAGTCTTATGGATCTTTATCCGATAGAATCAATCCGATAGCCTTTATTCAACAACGTCCTCCATGATTTCATGACATTAAAATTTGTATAATGTGCAACTTCAAATTCATAACACTTTAAAATTAAACTTTATTCACCCTATCTATACAAAAAAATTGGATTTAACTTTGTACTACCTCTTGAACTTCAAATTATCTTCTTTCACTTTGTACAAATATTTACAAACTTAGCCACATAGACAACTTCCAAACCTCCATTCGATAACATTAGACCTATAACAACCCGGTTTTTTATTACAAATTAATTCATTATATATTACATAAAAGTACACATAATACAACCCAAAAGATCAAGAAGTATAGTGTATTTAGGAATTAGGTACATGGCATAACATCATGAATATGGGAAACAACAACATTATTTAAAACTTCCTTAACATGCTTCTAAAATTCCATGGAATTTAAAATTATATGGGATAACCTAAGGACATACATAAGAAATGGATGAGATATAAAGCCTAGTAAGGGAATACAAATGGAATAAGGTGATACATGTAAGACAATATACATATAAATGGGGCATAAAAAGAGTATGAATCATAAACATGAACAATGAGACATTATTTAGCATGATAATTATAACATAGGAAATGTGGTAACAACTTAAAACACTGTATCATAAACATAGGTCAAGGATAACTGCCAAGACATCATGATGGAAAAATTCCCATAAAGGAATTAGGTTCACTAACTATCCAAAAATTATGTCTCAGGAAACTAAACAATACCCAATGCATCAGATCACAATATAATTCTGGGGGTACCCATCACTTCTATTTAATTCTCATGTTTAAGTGTGTCTCATAGATCATACAACATGGATTCATTCATAATAATATTTTATTCCAAGATAAAGGGGTTTGAAATAAATACATGTAAGTCCCAAGTAAAATAAGTATAAGTGTATAAATGTGAAAACCCTTGATATTAAATGGATATGATAGTCACTATATAATTATTTTGGCATGGAAAATCGTAGTGAAATTTCGACAACATAACGACGTCGCATAAAACTTCATAAAATGGGTTGATAGAAGAGAAAGGGGTATATCATCATTTTTAAATCAATTGAATAGTAATTGGGATATGTAATAACATATACCATCATAAGGAAATTAAGATAAAAGACATAAGGTAAAAAAGGTGCTTGAATAAAGAGGAGAAAGGAAAAGATCCCTTACTTGAGTGCGTGACTCCAAATTCTTGGGAGGAGCTTCTTGAGAGATTGGGGGAACCTAGAGATGGGAGGAATCTAGAAAGATTGGGGGAGGACTCTAGAGATGGTATGGAATAGTAATTAAGTCCTACAAGGATTTTTAGTGAAGTAAAATTGGAGCTTGTGTGGGTTTATATAGGAAATGAGTGGGGATTTCTTTATTATTTCTCAAACATAGGTTTTGGACTCTATATAATAAAATAACAAAAACCAAAAACCTTACCATGGTTTTTGACCATAGTTTCTACCAAATGGTACTGTTTTTAATTATTTTATAAGTCCATGGGACGAACTTAATAAAATATGGCCCTTTCTTATGTGGTGGTGAGTCGTACTCTTAAAGAAATTATTTTAAAAACTTAAAATATATTAATGGTTTTGGAGGATTTATAATGGATTTATAAAATTAACCAAATAAACATAAAATCTAATTATTTTAAATTTAAAACATATATTTTTTCTTATATACCCATTATAGTATTTATTACATCACTTTTGGGTCATTATGATATCATAATACACAAATTATATTTATACTGTATTTAATTTTTTACCTGAAAATTCAACTATCTTAGAAAATTATGAAAAATTCACCATTGTATAATTTCAAAATTACGATTTCAAAAATAATATTAATTTTATCTAAATAATTTTATAAATATGTTCATTTTCACTTTTAAAATAATAATTGAAATTTATTGAGAAATACTAGTTTTTTTGACAATAACAGTTTTCAAAACCTTATAAAAATTACATTTGACTTCATAAAAAGTATAAGATTATTTATATTTAATAATAATTTTTTAATAATAATATTTTATTAAAATATTATTTACTTCAAAAATCCATTAATTCATAAAAACAAATTTCTTAATTGTATTTGAATATTATCCAAAAATACTATTTGTGTTTTATTGTATCAAAATAAAAAAATTATAAAGTAAAAATAATGGGATGAAAATATATTCATTATTATATACAAAATAATATGCACAATCATATTTATAGGGTCTTTATACATATCCCATTAATATACCAGAAAATTCCCTAAGAGTAAGGCACACAATGGTGAGACTTTCATGGGATGGTTCAGCGTACATGGTTTGGTCCATGATCTCGATGAGCTTGAAATTCTCCCATAAATAGTTTCACTCATGATTAATTTATTGTATCTCATATTGGGATTTCTCAAGGGTAAATCCCAGTGATTCCATATCCCTAGAAAGCTTCAATAAATGGGATTAATAGGGTATGATCCTACTGGTTGAGGCCATCACTTCCTTTATCTATGTTAATTAGATTTATTAAAACCATATATTTATACTAATCATGTGATCACTATTCAATGGATATTTTATAAATGGTAAAGATTCTTAATTGTCATTTAAACCCAATAGGATATAATAAAATCAAATAAGTGCATGTATTTTCTATAACCATATTACATAATAAGACATTTAGTTGAATTATAAGAGGAATTTTATTTATAATAGTTCAGGTCATTACAATATTCCCCTTTAAAAAATTTCACCCTTGAAATTTTCATTTTCCACACTAAAATAGATGAGGGTAACTCTATTTCATCACTTCCTCTGGTTCCCACATCACTTCTTCAAACTTTTGGTTTCTTCACAACACTTTAACTAGGTTCATTTTCTTATTTCATAGAACTCTATCTCTACGATATAAGATCTTCACCAGCTGCTCTTCGTAGAAAAGATCATTCTCCAATGGTACCACCTCTAGATTTAGTACATTTTAGGGATCTACTATGTACTTTATCAATATGGATATATGGAATACATCATGTACTTGAGATAGGTAAGGTGGGAGTTCTAGTCGATAGGCCACCACTCTGATATGACCAAGGATCTCAAAGGGGCTAATGTATCTTGGACTAAGATTTCACTTCTTCCCAAATCACATGAATTTATTCCATGAAGACATGTAGAGGAATACCATGTCTCCAAAATCAAACTCTAGGTCTCATTGATGACTATTAGCATAGCTCTTTTATCGACTCTGAGTAGTCTAGATGTACTGTTGAATGGTCTTAACATTTTCCACTATTTCCTCAACCATTTCAGAAACTATTAGTTTTTGTTCCCCAAATTTGACCACACATGTATGTTTTCTAATTATCTTCCTATAAAGGGATTTATAGAGGGACATTTTTTTGATTTAGTGTAATTTTTTTATGGGAACTCGACTAGAGGAAGATGTTGGTCCCATCCTCCTTTGAAGTCAATTGAGTATTCTCTCAACATGTCTTTAAGTTTCTGGATAGTCCACTTAGATTGAACATTAGTTTGAGGGTGATAATTCATGATGAAGTTCAAATCAATATTCAGATCATGTTGAAGACTCTTTTTGAACTTAGAGGTGAATCTTAGATCTTGATCGGATACAATCGATAGTGGAACTCCATGTATCCTTACCACTTCTTTGATGTATATCCATGCAAGTTGATCTAGTGAGAAATCCTCTTGAATCACAATGAAGTGTAAAATCTTTGTAAGATGATCCACCACAACCCATATAGAATTATTCCCTCTTGATGTATTTTTAAGACTAGTGAAAAATTCTGTGGCAATGTTTTCCCATTTCCATATCGGCATGGGTAATGATTGCATTATACCCTTGGATTTTTGTCTTTCTTCTTTCACTTGATGACACACAAGACATCTTGATGTATATTATACAATATCATTCTTCATATTATCCCACAAATAGTGTTATTTAAGATCTCGATACATGTTTGTGCTTTCGAGATGGATAGAGAAGGTTGAACTATGTGAATCATCTAACAACTCCTTCTTTAACTCATGATTTTATGGTACACATAGTCGTGACCCGAATCTTACAAATCCTTATTCATTAAAATTTAACTATGAGGATTTCACTTTTATTATTATTTCCACTTTTTTATGAATTCACACATCATTTATTTGATAATCCTTTATTTTCTATTGAAGAGATTATTGAGAAATCATTTTTGAAAGGATTAATGACGTTTCTTCCTTTATGATTCCCATGTCCATCCTCTTCAAGTTTAAGAAGATTTGGTCCCTCTAAATTCCCATAAACGATAGAGTCAATGGATCCATTATACTTAGAGCATATATTACTTTATTCTCTTTCCCAGGATGGTAGTGAATTGAGCATTCATAGTCCTTGATTATCTCTAACCATCTCCATTGGCCCATATTCATCTCTTTCTGTGTGAATATATACTTGATGATTTTGTGATCCATATATATTTTACACTTCTCCCCAAAGAGATAATGCTACCATATTTTCAAAGTGAAGATCACTATATAAAATCTAGATCATGTGTTGGGTAGTTCTATTTGTGAACTTTCAACTTCCTTGAAGCATAAACTACAACTTTATCATTTTTCATTAACACACAACTCAATCCCTTCCTTGAAGCATCGCTAAATACCATAAAAAGATCTCCACTTGTGGGTAGTGTGAGCACATGTGCATTGATAATCCTCACTTTCAACTCCTTTAATATCTCTTTGAATTCATCATTCTAAGAAAACTTAACTCCTTTATGAGTCAACTTGGTTAGAGGGTTTGACAATCGCCAGAAATTTCTCCCAAATCAATGATAATACCCAGCTAATTCAAGGAAAATATGGATATCTGTCACAAATGATGGACTCATCCATCCTTAAATTTCTTATATCTTTTAAGGGTCCATAGATATCTCATTTCTTGTGATTAAATTACCCAATAATGATACTTCCTTCAACTAGAAATCACATTTTTTGTACTTGGCATAAATATTCTCCTTTCGTAAGGTCTTTAGCACTGTGATTAGGTTCTCCTAATGATCCTCCTTGGTTTTGAAGTATATTAAAATATAATCTATAAATACTACCAAAAATTTGTCAAGGTAATATTTAAAGACTCTATTCATAAAGTCCATAAATATTTTTGAAACATTAGTGAGCCCAAAAGGCATTACTATGAACTCATAGTGCCCATACCTTATACAAAAAGTAGTCTTGGGGGTATCATCCTCCTTCACCCTAACATGGTAATATCTTGACCACAGATCCACCCTAGATAAGTATTGTTCTCCATGTAGCTGATTGAAAAATTCATCAATCCATGACATAGGATAATTTTTCTTTATCGTGATCTTGTTGATCTCATGATAATCAATGCAAAGGAATATTAACCTATCCTTCTTCTTGATGAAGAGGACTAGTGTACCCCATGGTGAATCAATTGGGTGTATAAACCCTTTATCTATATCCTCCTATAACCATTTCTTTATCTCATTAATTTACACAATAGCCATTCTATATGGAGTCTTAGATAATGGTAACACCCTAGGTATAAGCTCGATTGAAAATTCAACCTCTCAGCTAGGAGGAAGACCAGCCAATTCCTCAGGAAACATATCAACATATTATCTCATAATAGGCATGTATTTGAGGATGATTATTTCCTTGGACTCAATCATTTGATCTAGATATACTTTCTTGTAGGGTAGTAATATCCATGCTTATGATTTTGGTGTTAATGAAGATTTATCCTCCTCCTTTCACTTATACAAAATCAAGGGTCGATTCATGATACAAAGAGTGATTTACTTATCATGGAAATTTATGTTGTCTCTATATAAGGAAAGCCAATCCATACCCATAATTGCATCAAATTATACCAAAGGGAGTATGAAAAGTTTTTCTAGACAGTTCAACCCACAAATTGTGATAAGGGAGGAGTTATATACCTAGGATGAAATAATTTCCCAATTTTCCATTTTCACTGATAACTCCACTTCTATGTTTTGTGGTGGTGTCTGACTAGTTATACTAAACTTTCATGATATGAAGGAATTCATAGAACTAGAATAAAAAAGGAAATTCACTATCTTTGAATGAATAACTACCATACCTATCACCACTTCATTTTTAGGATCCACCTCGGTGGTTGTGATGTAAAAAGATCACCCTTAATTCCTTGGAGCTTGTTGGTTGTCTCTGAAAACCCTTATATTAGTGCATTGGTTTTCAAAATCACCCTAGTTACTTGTAGTTAAAGCAATGAATAATGCAATGAGGGTTGACCAAATCATTATTTTCCTCCATCACATTGGTGGGTCTTTCCTATCAGAAATCATTAGCTAGGTGCCCTTCCTTCCCACACCTAAAGTATTTCCTCACCCCCATTAGGCAATTTCTGGGGTGCTTATTTCCACACCTTTGACAATAGGATGTATAAATTTCTTGGAACTATTATATTTCTCCATCGGACTGCCAAAATTAAACTCCACTTTCTACTTTTTATTCCCATGATACCCTTGAGATTTTACGATCTACATTTTGACTTTGAGGTCACATCGAACAATTTTCTTATAGCTATCAATGTCACAGATCACCAGGGATTTTCATAGACCAGGTTTTAGCCCACCAAAGAAGCGGTCAACCTTTAATTCAGGGGTAATGACAAAGATGGAGGTGTATCGTGCAAGTTGTAACATCCCGCATTTTGAAATAAATGAAAAAGCAAAGGAAAATATTTTGTTTTTCATTTATTGGGTGGGTCGTCATTAAAATCGGGATTTAGAACATATTTTTTTCTCTGAGAGACAGAAAAATGTGATGTGTATCTTTTAAGAGATTAAATTAATTAAATTAAAGTTAAAATGGAAAATAAATTAAATTTCAATTAATGGGAAAATAATAATAAAGAAATGTTTTAATAATAATAATAATTTAATTATTATTATGATTACTATTATTATTATGATGATTATTATTATCACTACTAGTACTATTTTTCAGTTTAATTAGTTTTTTTTGAGAATACCCAAAGGGGTCTCCACCTCCAAGCGCAACACATCCCCTTGAAGGATCCTAGTTGCATGCATGACCCCCTCCCTGGGTCTCCTCTTCCTCATGCTACGGATCTCCATGTTCGAACCCCCTTATGCAGCGCACACCCCTCCTTGGCCGAGACCTCCCTACAGCGTGCCTCCTTGGCTGTGACCTCCCTATAGTGCGACATGCCTCCTCATCAAAACCCATGGCACAACACCCCCTTTCACAGCACCCCTCCATTCATCGATTCCACCATTTTTCATTATGATTCTCCTTCGAATTATCATGGTAAGGGTTTCTAATCCCCCTCTTATCCTTTTTTGGTGATTTTGAGGTCTCTTGTTGCCTGGATTTCCACTCGACTGAAACCCTAGGCTGAGGGTTAAAACTGATTTCAATTTTCTTCTAGTTTTAGGGTATGAAAAGGGACTCCAGGGTGATTTTGGTCCATGTTACAACAACCACCATCGAAGGTGATGCAGTTTGGGTCTATTCGCTCCACTGTCGTCAATTTGGGGTAAGTTTCTAAACCTGTGATTTGTTTCAAACCACGTATTTTAGGGTTTTTATTTTTTTAAGGTTTTTGGTAATTTATTTGAGGTGCGTTGGTCCTTTACACATTAATTTTGGGTCCTTTGATGATTTAGGATGCCTATAAATTGTTTTAGGAAGTTTTGATCAGCTTTGGAGTCTACAAACACATGTATCTAGGTATGTATATTTATAATATATATATATATATATAACCTCCATGCAGGTATTCCCTCATGGAACGAGGAATACATGCATTAGGTTAAGGGATATATATGAAGGTATGTGCATGTGTGTGGAGTAGTTTTGAGTGGTCATTGATAAATATGTTAAGTGACGAATGGTAAATTGGCTCTACTTTTGAGGTAGGATCCCTTTCCATAACCCCTTAAGTTTAAAAGTGAATTAATTAAATAATTGCATTCCTTTCACACTTAAATTTCATTTAATTAATGTGGTTGATATTTTATTTAGAATAAATGTTTAATCTTGTTAAATGATTTTTTGATAAAAAAATTCATGGTTTTATAATAAAACCCCTCTATTGAGGTGCGCTGCCTTCAATATAAAAAGAAGTGAATACATATTTATATCATGTCTGTTGTGCTTATTTCATTGGTGTTTCTTCTTGAATTTATTTACACATGGCATGTTAGTATTTGAACTCTTTGATATGAATTATAATTCTAGAATAAATGTTTAATTCTAGAATAAATGTTTAAATATGCACAAATGAAGTCTTGATAAATGATGTCATGTTTTATAATAAAACTCCTCCAATGGAGGTGAGATGCCTTCAAGCTAAAAAGTAATGATAGAGTTTCATACTTTTTTGTATTATTATATTGGTACTCTTCTACACTTTATGTCAATGTTAGTTATGTAATGTTTTTCATTTTAGCCTCTTTGTTTATTCCAAAATGATGTTTTACCTTTTTATATAAGTGTTAAATGAATCAAAAATCCTTTTAGGAATTAAGTCATCTTATAGTTAGAATTTCCCAAGTAGTCAATTACCTTGTTTCCCACGTGAGTTAAATTATAGGCAAGCCTTATGAGTTGGACAATGCCTTGAGTTACCATCTGAGGGGAGATGTTTAAGAATGGTTCTTGGTGTTGACCTTGACTTGTTAAATCAATTTGATTAAATGTTTTGAATAGGGTGGTATGACCATGCCTCTTAATATAATAGAACGAGAATGATTAAGATAAATTATAACAAATGGAATGGCATGGTCATGATGATATTATTTTCCTTAAATGAATTGAATGCTTTGGTTGCAATAGAATTGATCATGGATTTTGAATTTCATAAGAGGTACTACCTTATACATTATATATTAAATGTAATGACTCATTTACAATGGTTTATAAGGGTGGTAAGGCTATTCCTTTTTCTTATATTTTGCAATGGATTATGTGAATTGATATGCACCTTGATTCTATGGTTCACTTGATACGGGTCGGGTGAGATCATGGGTTCCATATTAAGGACTCATGGATGGAATTCTGTGCTCAGGTGGTTATACCACGACGTGATGGGGAAGCAATGTTTTAGTATCTCCATAAAAGGTCTTCCCTGGTATTTCTATTATACTATTGGGTGATACCAGTTACCTAAGAAGAAACGAAGGGCAGTTCTGTTGGTAAGATGGCTACGCCAAGCCTTAAAAGATACTCGATCCCTTATGTGAGATACTAAGGATGGAATCTTTGTTACCATACCACGAGTGATACTTGGACCTTAAAAAGGATTGCCTTGGATAGCCTCAGTGGCATTGGATATTTTTAATGGATGTATCATAGTGATACCTCAGGGACGAGCTCAGACTCCACCTCTAAAATTGATAGTTTTTAAGGAAAATTATTGAGATGAATCCTTTTTTATTATTATGTATTGTGATTTCCCTTGATATGTTTCCCTTACTATACTAGCTTACTTACTTAATGACATGAGATTTAGATTCCAAGTTAAAGAATAATCTTGGGAATATTCCTTACATGGTTTTCCATGTTACTATTGTCCCTTGTTAATATATTCTTCCTTGCTCAGCTATAATTTTCAGACTTCTGGCTTAGGCCGAAGAAGGTGGTATATCACGACTGTCTGTTTAGAAACCAATCCAAAGTTTTTATTATTAACTTTTATAACTCTGTATTTATTTTATATGGCACACTTCTTAATTTATATTTTATTGTCTGGATTAGGCTAGAAACCATGGGTTCCAACCTAATGAGATTTATATCTCACACCCTGACCGAGTAATCTTGGAACCCAAATAGACCTTATATTTATAAGATCTAGGTTCATTTATGTATTGCTTTTTTCTAGGATTTAAGAGCAAAGGACTGAGCTGGAGCTCAGGATTCTCATGGAGATCACCCATGGGTATTTTCTATCCTTTCATTATTATTGTACCATGTTTTCAAGCATGCTGTATTGTTTACTGATTTCAGTTATGTATCATCACCATTAAATTAATTCATCTATTTTATAGTCTATAATTGGCCACTTTTATTAAATTGTTAAACATTATCTTACATTTCTTTGTTAATTATTTATTACTGTTTCTGCTCTGTCTTTCATTCAGTTACTACTTCCATTGTTTTTTTCTACTTATACTCTGTTATACCACTGTTCAACTATAATAAGAGGTTATAGTATCCCTACTATCACCTCTCGAGACCCTCACTACTAGTCAATAGCATTTGGTGTATGAGGATACACACTTGAGGTCATGTGACCCACTGGTCCAACCACAGTCTTAGAGGTGAGCCGGGCCGGGATGTTACGAAGTGGCATCAGAGGCTTCTTTTCCTTTATCTTACTATCTTGGGTTGGTAGAAAATATGCTAGGAATATGTTAGAACTTGGTTAATATCCATTACTGGGACTGATCATCCCACATATGAGAAATGACCAAGTGGTTAGGGCTGGGAATTGATGTTCATGATTTTCGATATTATAGTTAATATAATTTCACCTTAAGTTACTGGTGTAATTTATGATGCTTATGTATTTATGGAGTTTATGTAATTTTACCCTTAGACTATTAAGGTAAGGATGAAGCATTACATGAATCATAATAGGCACATATAAATTCACATGCCATGCATAGTGCCATGCCATGTATTTGCATTAGCGATTTTCTTGCTGAATAGAATAGTGTGACTTAAATGTATGCCATGTATTGTATTTATTTATCATGCCTCTTTAGATGGAATGTTTCAGTGATATATTTAACATTCTCGGGTGATAATATTCCATGCCATGTAGTTTCATTATAAGGTGTTTTTTTATTTGGATTGTGTGCCTTGCGTGTTACGCCATGATCTTATTTTAATTAGTATATATGCTTGTTATATGTCGTGATTTTGTATCTCTAGAATGTATTCTCCTTATTAGTTTCTTTTAATGACATGATTTACTTTTTTTTAAATATGTAATAGATGGAATGGCATAAATGTTTTGAGTCTGATAAATGGGAGTCAATTTTAAGTTTATAAAGTGTATGGGTGCTTCATGAATTGGGAAATGGCAAACCTAAGTAACTAAAGCATTATATATGATCATGTTAGAATTTTAAATGAATTGGATAAATTTTTAAATACTAAACTTGATCCAAGTAGGTCAGTTGGAGGCATGTTTCTTATGAGATAACCCTTAAAGGGTGTTTTCAACTTTAATGGTTAAACAATTGCTATTGGATGACATGATAATGAACCCTGGTTGGCTTATGTGGACCCTCCCAGACCACCTTATATGTTAAGAGGAATTTATTTTGATAAATTTCCTAATTATGACGCAATATCAATAAAAGTAAAAAGTCTTAAAAAGGAAGTTTAATGACACTATGTTTTGCTTTTAATTGATTATGAAAAATCAATTGCTTAGTATTTTTGGTTTTAAAATGGGTACTTTATGTTTTGAAATAAATTTTTGAAATATTTAAATGTTGAAGAAGAATAAATGTGATTTAATTTGATCATATTTTGATCCTAGTGACTTCTTTTAGCATGACCCAATGTTAGGGTTGATGATTGTTCTTTGAAAGGGGCTAGCCCGTGGTAGGTAGCACCCCTAGAACTTAAAAGCCTTGCTAATGCCATGATTTTTTTACTTTTTAGTGTTGTTCACATGCTGTTGTCTCTAGTCAGACCCCTTGCTTAAAATGACACCCTTGTTCGGATGGGTGGTAATGTTTTTCTTGGCCTTTGATCTGGGGGTGAGCACCGAGTGATGCTTGGTTTCAGCTAGTTAGACATGCCTTAGGCATGGTTCACCGCTTTGTAGGTCTCTTGACCCTTTCTTTTCCTTAGTGATGGACGACTTGATATGACATAGTCCAAGTTAATGGTCATATGGGGCAATATGAAGATGGGTTAAATCCCTTATATGAACCATCTGATACTTGAATGCATAGGGCGGACAACCTATGGATATTAATTAGGATGTGCCCATTGATTGTGAAATCTCAGGGTAGTATGTATCAGTATACGTGGTAACCGTCAAGTGTTTAGTGTTGTGACAAACCAGTTGAGTTTGGTGGAATAGTTTAGCCTTGTATTATTGAGTGAGGTCTCGGGTCATCTCTGGAGTAGAGTGACCTAGGCATAAAGAAATCTAGTTTTTCCCAAATCTTGGAATGATTTCTAGAGACCCAGGTGTTTTGATACGCTAGTTGGTTTGGTTTTGGTTTTCATGCCATTTGTTTAAAAGTTTTCGTTTATGGAGGTTCTAACCAAGCACGCTTTTGAGCGTCTAGTCTATCTATTCTTTTTTATAATTATGAAACTCCTAAAGTAGGGAGTTTCATGTCATTTCAGTTAAATACGTGCCCTTCTGGGTAGAAGTAACACAACCAAAGAGGACCATTAGAGAATGGTCGGGTTGACTTAAATGACCGTGAGGTTTGTGAACTTTAAATCATGTCAATGCTTACTTGGCAGCATGATGTTGGTGTGGTTGGTGATGTATGAAACCCTTGAGAAACACCGTTGGTCATGGGTGGACTTTGGTGGTTAATCTTGAACGATCATAGGATACCTCTGGTGGTAAAGGCTCGATGATCGGTTAATGACAGTGTGTCAGCAAGTGAAGCTGAGTTTCTTTTTTGAAGTAAACTAGTTGTGGATTGACTATTCTTCTTTCCAGCACTTGGGTATATTCAAATGGAGTTTGTTTAAATCCTCTTAGTGTATCCTGCTTAGAGACAAGAATTTCCCCTATCTTGACATAATCTAGGTACACTAAGAGAGCATCAGTCTTACGCTATGCTAATGTTTTAAATCCATTGGTCTTATTCAATTGGTTCTTTAGGTGTTTCATGATAAATGCGTGGTTCTTATTGAGGCTTGGATAGTCTTGAGTGACCCTTGGATTCTTGTGTATGAATGCCTTGGATGAACTCTTGAACACCAACTGTTTCATCTAACTTGACTGCCGGGCCGATGCCGTGCTGGGATCAATCAATGTTTTGATCTGGGCGTCTTATCCTTGTACCAACGTCTCACTTGTAAACACAGAGTATGGACTACCTTGTGTTAGTTCCTTTAACTACAGTCATTCCAATATGAGGTTATCCCAGACTTTTTGTCAGGCTCGATGATGCTTAAATCAATAAACGTCACTGAAAGTCAGGTATATGGACTTCATTGTACATGTACAGGGTGAATACAAGATACCATAAAGGATATATCTCCATTTAGTTTAAAAAAATGTAGACTGTCTAAGCCAAATGTCTTCTTAAATAGTCAGCTAGAGTGGATTGAATAGTTGTCTCTCTTGTTCAATGGAGCGATCAGTGAAGGACCGTTTCTGGCACATCATTAAATGTGACAAGTGTGGCTTATTTCAGCCAAGGATTTTCATAAAAATATAGCTCGACATGAGATTTGAGTTCAATGGGGAATCAACCATTTTATTCATTTCAGAAATCATGCAAGAAGCATCACTAGAATGCTTAAGGGTATGCCTTGTGGGAAATTCCAATGGTGGAAAGTGTCGTGGATTGGAATTTTTCCTGTTTCTAACATTAAATCCTAAGGCGGGAAGTAAATTTGGCCAGATGTTTAATGAAATGATTACATGGTTATGTCTCTAGCTAAATGGTCTTGGATAAGTACCATCTTGGTGTTTCAGTTGTAAAATGAGCATTTCCTTAGGCTTTGTCAACTTAAGTGTCGCATGTTTAAGAAGTGTTGAAAAGTGTGTTGGGTTTTGGGAAACTCAATGCGACTGTTGGAATGAGACTACATAACCCTTGTAGATCGGGTGAGGGTTACGTTGTTCTCAAAGTATTCTCAGGGATGAGAAGTTCTAAGGTGGGAAGGTTGTAACGTCCTGCATTTTGAACTAGAAAAAAATTTTAAAGATTAAAATAATTAAATTAAAGTTAAAATTGAAAATAAATTAAATGTCAATTAAGTGGGAAAATAATAATAAAGGTTTTAATAATAATAATAATTTAATTATTATTATGATGATTATTATTATGATGATTATTATTCTTATTACTACTAGTGTTTATATTAATTAGGTTTCTTTTTTTATAAGACCCAAAGGAGTCTCCCCCTCCAGGTGCAACACACCCCCTTGGGGGCTCCCAGCTATGCACACAACCCCCTACCTAGGACTCCTCTTCCTCGTATGACATATCTCCATGGATGAACCCTCCATGGACGAACCCCCTCACGCAACACACACCCCTCCTTGGCTGCGACCTCCCTGTAACACACCTCCTTGGTCGTGGCCTCCCTATAGCATGGTAGGCCCCCTCTTCGAACCCCATGGCATGAAAACCCCTTCCGTGGCACCCCTATGTTCATCTATTCCACAATTTTTCATTGTAATTATCCTTTTAATTGTCATGTTAAGGGTTTCTCCTCCCACTCTTCTCCTTTTTCGGCGATTTTGAGGTCTCCTGTCACTCGAATTTCTACTCGACTGAAACCCTAAGTCAAGGGTTAAACCTGATTTTGGTTTTCTTCCAGTTTTAGGGTATGAAAAGTGCCTCCAGTGTGATTTTAGTCCATGTTCTGACAACTGCTACTGAATACAAGGCGATTTGGGTCAATTTAGTCCACTGTCATCAATTTGGGGTAAGTTTCTAAATCTGTAGTTTATTTCGCACCACCTATTTTAGAGTCTTTAATTGCTTTAAGGTTCCTGGTAATTTATTTTAGGTGTGTTGGTCCTTATCGCATTAATTTTGGGTCCTTTTATGATTTAGGATGCCTAGAAATTATTTTAGTAAGTTTGGTCAACTTTGGAGGTTTGCGCATGCATGTATCTAGGTATGTATAATATATATATATATATATATATATATCCTCCATGCACGTATTCCATCATGGTGTGGGGAATATGTGCATTAGTTTAAGGGATATATATATATATATATATTTATATGAAGGTATGTGCATGTGTGTGGAGCAGTTCTGAGTGGTCGCTAATAAATCTGTCAAGTGTCGAATGTTAAATTGGCTATGCTTTTGAGGTAGTATCCTTTTCTATAACCCCTTAAGTTTAAAAGTGAATTAATTAATTAATTTCCTTACTTTTGAAATTTCATTGAATTTAATTAATTCGGTTCATATTTTATTTATAATAAATGTTTAATCTTGTTAAATGATTTTTTGATAAACAAATTCATGGTTTTATAATAAAACCCCTCTGTTGAGGTGCGCTGCCTTTAATATAAAAATTATTGAATACATATTTATATCATTTTTGTTGTGCTTATTGCATTAATGTTTCTTATTGCATTGATTTAAACATGTAAGGTTAGTATTTGAACTCTTTTCCATGAATTATAATTCTAAATATGCATAAATGAAGTGTTGATAAATGATGTCAGGTTTTCTAATAAAACTCCTCTAATGGAGGTGAGCTTCCTTTAAGCTAAAAAGTAATGATAAACTTTCATACTTTCTTGTCTTATTGTATTAGTATTCTTATTCACTTGATGTCAATGTTAGTTATGGAATGTTTTTCATTTTAGCCTCTTTGATTATTCCAAAATGATGTTTCCCCTTTTTATATAAGTGTTAAATGAATCAAAACTCATTTTAGGTGTTAAGTCCCCTTATAGTTGGAATTTCCCAAGTAGGCGATTACCTTTTTTCCCATGTGAGTTAAATTAAAGGAAATCCCTTTGAGTTATCCAATGCCTTGAGTTACCATTTGAGGGGAGATGTTTAGGAATGGTTCTTGGTGTTGACGTTGACTTGTTAAATAAGTTTGATTAAATGGTTTGAATAGGGTGGTATGACAATGCCTCATAATATAATAGAATGGGAATAGTTAAAATAAATTGTAACAAATGGAATGGAATGGTCATGACGATATGATTTTCCTTAAATAAATTTAATTCTTTGGTTGTAATAGAATTGATCATGTATTTTTAATTGCATAAGAGGTACTGCCTTATGAGTTATATATTAAATGTAATGACTCATTTACAATGGTTTATAAGGGTGGTAAGGCCATGACTTTTTCTTATGTTTTGAAACTACTTATGTGAATTAATATGTGCCTTGCTTCTATGGTTCACTTGATATGGGATGAGTGAGAACATGGGTTCTATATTAAGGACTCATGGATGGACTTCCGTGATCTGGTGGTTATACCACAACATGCCAGGGAATTAATATTTTAGGCTCACTAGGAAAGGGATTCCCTGATCTTTCTATTACACCATTGGGTGATACTGGTTCCCTAAGGGGAAACCGAGGACCATTCCATTGGAAATATGGCTATGCCAAGCCTTAGGAGATACTTGGTCCCTTACGTGAGATACCCAGGATGGAATCATGGTTAACATACCAAGAGCGATACTTGGACCTTCCAAAGAATCACCTTGGATGGACTCGGTGGAATTGAATATTTTGAATGGATGTACCATAACAATACCTCAGGTATAGGCTTAAACTCCACCTCTAAAATATATAATTTTTAATGGAAATGCTTGAGATGCATCCTTATTTATTATTATGTATTGTGATTTACCATGAGATGTTTCCATTACTTTACTATCTTACTTACATGATGACATGAGACTTAGACCCCAAGTTAAAGAACAAGCTTAGGGACATGCCTTCCTTGGTTTTCCATGTTACTATTGGACCTTGTTAATATATTATTCCTTGCTCAATTATACTTTTCAGACTTTTGGTGTTGGAAAAAAATCCCTCAAGGTGTCCTCTCAGTATATTTTGGGTGTGTTTGTGTTTGTTGAAAAATCCAGATGACTGCAAATGAGTATGGTTGGTGTTTTCTAAAGATAAGGTTTTAATGTGGCATAGTTTCCCAGTGTTTTCCAAATTTTAGGGCCTCAAAATCAGAAGTTTGGTTTTTGGAAATGTATGATTTTTGTATAGAAGTGAACGAGATACAAAATGGTGAAGGAAATAAACAAAGTAAGGGAACCACGTAGCACGGGACACAAACTGTGTACTAGGTATTGGGAATGGTTCATGGAACATGAATCCTAATTCCCAGATTGCAAAGGAGGTTTGTGGAAGAAGTTCACGATGAAGACATGCAGAAGGCATGCAGTATGCGAAAGGCTTGCGGTATGTAGGATGTATTTTTGTTGATGGACCCTGAAGTCTTGTTCGCAGATTACAAAGGAGGTTCACAGAAGAAGTTTGTGGTAAAGGCATGCAGTATGCGAAAGGCTTGTGGTACACAGGATGGATTTCCATTTGTGGAAATGAGGCGGTGATAGAAACTATGAAGGGAATCATTGGAAAAAATGTGATAGTGATTTGGGCCTCCACATATGAAGAGAGGTAGTACATGGACCACGTAGGGAAGAACAGTTCACGGTAGGAGAAACGGTACGCGGTGAAGGCTGTACCACATTGAAGATTTGGGTAATCTTGGATTAGCATATTTTGTGGATCTATTTTCCTATATAAGGAGCGTTAATACCATAATTAAAAAGAATTAATTCCATTAGATAAAATCATTACTCCAAAAATTTGGCAAAGTCTGAAGGAAGTTCACGAGGGAGAATTCCGCGAAGGGTGAAGTAGTTTGCATGGAAGAAATTCTGGTGAAGTATTTTTGAAAGGAACTGTAGCCCTAAAAGGACGTGGGTCTATAGAAGGAAGGTGGTCTATGGAGTAAGAACATGACTATTGAATCAGAGGTGGTATGTGAAAGTGGTACGCAAAGGTGGTTCGCAGAGTCGGTACACGAAGGCGGTACATGATAGGGAAAGCAGAGGCAGTCTGTGGGATAAGCAATCCGCAAAGGAGAAGTGGTACGCAGAATTGGAGGCAGTTCATAGAGGAGGCAATCCTCATAGAATACCCTCTATGCAGTTCGTGGAATAGGCAAGGTGGTTCGTAGAAGACTCAAGGAATCTTGTAAAAGCACTAGAATAGTTCATGAAAGCAATTTATGCTAACCTAAAAGTATGTAGAAAAGTGTATTTCATCTATGGGTGAAAAATTGACTTCAACAGAGCATCTAACTATATTTTAGGATGATTTATTTCATGAAAATGAAGGGATCTACAAGTCCATAAGTTGTGAGTGGATCTCTTCCAAGATCAATGAGTGAAGGAAGAGGAAGATGATGATCCTTCCCACCAGCAGTGATCCAGAGGAAGAGACATAGGGAGTGATCCTTGGGAATGTAGTGATAAGAATCTAAACATTGTAAAGGCAGTGAACCTGGGCATAGAAGATCTAGCCCAAACCTTGTAACTGGAAGTGATATTTAGTTGATTTGGTAAATCATCACATTGTCGTTGTATGCTCCTTGGATGTAGCCCAGTAAGGGTGAAACAAGTAAAATCATTGTGTCTTGTGCATGATTTCATTTCTATTCATATATTGCTATAGTAGAAAGAGAAAAGTATGTTTTTTTAATGACAAAACAAGATCTGAAGGGGTAGTAGTTTTAATCTATCATACCCTGATTCACCCCCCTCTTAGGGTATTTGACATATTGGACCTAACAATTGGTATTAGAGCGAAAGGTTAAAAGTCATTGAATATCTCTCATTAGAAGGAATAGAGGTGGTAAATAACAAAGGGGTTTCAATATTTGATGGAAATAATTTTCAACTATGGAAGAATTGGATGCAACAATACTTTCAATATTTTGGAATGGATGTGTTTACAATAGTGATTCATGGTATTTCTTCCAAAATTGACAGTGGTGCTTTTTTAGAAGCTGAGCGAAGAGAATTGGATGTTGATTCTAAATGAATCAATGATTTAGGGGGATCCCTGTCCAATGAAATATATACAAAGGTGATATCATGTAAAACATCACATGCCATGTGGTAAAAGCTATTAAACATTTATGAGGGTGACTCAAAAGTTAGAGAAGCAAAGTTGAAAGTTCTATGGAATGAATATGAGGATCTCAGAATACACCCTAATGAGTCTATTGATACATTATTTGATAGGGTGAATGTTGTCATGGAATACATGCAAAACCTTAGGGAAATCATTGAAGATATAAATATTGTCAAGCGCATCTTGAGAAAACTTCCTCCTCAGTTTAATCCGAAGGTTTCTGTATTGGAAGACAATGATCCTAAGGAGATGACACTGGATAACTTTTATAGTACTTTCATTACATATTAAATAAGAAATGATGATAATTATGGCATGGAAAATGGGAAGTCTAAATAAGTGGAATTCAAGTCCATGAAGAATCTCTCTATTGAAGATAGTCATGAGGAAGACAATTTGAATGATGTCATGTCATTTCTCTCCTCAAATTTTCAAAGAGGAAAAGGAAAGTTCAAAGGTAAACTTCCATTTTCATTATTTCAATGAGGAAAGATTGGGAATTTTGTAGTAAAGTGTCCTAATAATTTTGATGATGATTATGAAGACAATGATGAAATTCCCAAAAAGAAGTATTCATCAAATGTGAAAGGGAGGATAAGTGCTAAGAGAAAGTTTTTCAAAAAGAAGAATCTGTTTTCAAAAGAAGATGAATGTTCAGAAGAATCTGAGGTAGAAGAGTTAGAGGACTACAAGGATCCGAAGTAGATGATTTGGTGGTGGTTGTCAAAAATTATGTAAAGAAAGAATAAAGTGACAATGAATAAGGAGAATTTGAAGGAAGAGTTGACCTTCATGCTGAATTAGAATCTACTCTTGAAGAGATAGATGTTTGGAGAGACAAAAAAAATAAATCTAACAAAGTGGTTTGTGATGATCAATTATATATGTAGTAGCTGGAAGAAGGGAAGTTTGAGTTGAATGAAGAAATTGAAAAACTAATGACTTCAACACTAGAATTATCAGAAAAGGTGGTTGAGTACAAACTCAAAATTGAAGAACAAAGAAGAGAGATCGATAATTTGACTGAAACTGGAAAAGATCAAATAAAACCTATTGAAGAACTTGAAGAGAAACTTTTTGGTCTATGAATAATTTTTAAGGATCAAGAAAAATTGTTGAATCATAGAACATCATCAGGAAAATAGATAACACAGATAATAGAAAAGATGAAAGTGGATAATGGTTGTCTAGAAGAACAAAAGCAATAGTAAAATTCAAATGATCAGACTGGTATGAGGCTTGATCAAAAATAGAAAGAAATAATAGTTGAAGTCATACCATAAGCACCCACTTCATGATTAAAGATTGATTTGGTTATGAAGCAGAATCAAAAGATTCTGAGAACCCAGGGGATAACTAATGATGCAGTATTTCCACACTGGAATGTACCCCACATAAGATGCTTTTGTTAAGGAAAGATGAGACATGCACAAAATGTTTGTTCTATAGTAAAGTGATATCGAAGGGATCAAGACCAAAAAAGGTATTCATGCAGAGCTCAATTTTCCAGGTCATCATTTGATGGTCAATATTTCAGGTGTGGAGGATTTAGACAAATTACAAGATATTTCTCATCAACAATACCGAGGAATGTGTTGAAGTAGATTAAGGTTCGTTATAAGTAGCAAAAAAATGTATCATCAAATGAGCTAAAGATGAAAATTCGGTTTGAAGCTATATAAGATGAATTTGTTCCATCATATTTTTAGGAATGTCAAGAGTATCAATCCATACTTTGTATAAATTCAAAAACATGGATAAAAAACAAAAGATATAAGTAGGAAGTGGTTGTATAAATTGTATTCAAGGCATCAGATCGGACTGGGATATGGATCATTGACAATGGATAAACCTCCTATATGATAGAAAATAAGGATCTGGTGATGGGAATTAGGTACGATAAAGAAGGTATTGTGATATTTGGCAATGATCAAGGGTTGTAAATTATTGGCTCTAGGAAAGAAAAGGTTGGGGGAAAAGACATTAGATATACAGATGTCTTGGTATTTGAAGCTCTTAGTCACAACTTATTAAGAATAAGTTAATTGTGTGACTCAGGTCATTCCATAAGATTTTCAAAGAAATTATGTGTCATTAAGGAAAATTACGGTGATGTTTTATTGTAGGGAAAACATACAAAAGGGAATCTCTACCTCATGAGTGTAGAATAATATATGTTCTTTCTATCCAAGGAAGAAGAAAATAAGTTGTGGCATAAATGTCTTGGCCATGTGAGCCAAACGTCCTTAGAAGATCTGGTAAAATATGATGCTTCTTGAGATCTCCTTAGATTATCATGTGATCGTACACATACATGTGATTCCCGCCAACAAGAAAAGATCATTTGAAAGACATATAAGGAAAAAGAGAAAAGGTCAACAAGATTGCTTGAGTCGGTTCATATTGATGTGTGTAGACCAATTTCACCAAGAGCTCTTGATGTGAGGAGATATTATGTTCTCTTCATTGATGATTATAAAAGAATAACATGGGTATCAATCATTACCTACAAGTATGAGGTGTTCGGTTTCATTACAAGATATCGACAGGAAATTGAAAAGAATCTAGATAAGAAAATCCAGAAGATCCAAATAGATAATGGAACAAAGTTCACAAATAGCCAAGTAGAGGATTATCTCAAGAAACATGGGATAAGGCATCAAGTTTCAGTGGTGAGAACTCCATAGCAGAATGGATTAGTTGAGAGAAGAAATTATATTTTCAATAACATAGCCAAAAAAATCTCATTGAGAAAGACCTTCCAAATAAATTTTGGAAAGAAGTAGTGATGACATTAGTCTACACTTCAAATAGAGTGTTACTATGTCTGAAAGAAGATAAGACTCTGTATGAGCTATGGTATGGAAAGAATCCATCATCAAAGTACTTTCTAATATTTGTAAGTAAGTGTTTCATTCTCAACAAGGAGAAGCATATAATGTTTTAATGTCATGGAGATGAAGGAATATTTCTTGGATACTCAAAGAAAAGAAAATCATATAAATGTTTCAATAAGAGGATAGGAAAGATTATTGAAATCAATGATGTAACCATAGTAGAGAATGAGGAGAATCTTCAGCAAATACATGATCAGTCTCAGGAGGATAGTGATTAAGAAATAATTAGATCATGGGATGATCTTTTTCCAAAGGTTGATTCAGAAGAAGATTCATATGATGAAAAGGATGAGAACAATTCAGTATCTGCACAATGATAGAAGATAAGATCTGAAATTGATAGACAGAACATAATTGATGATCAATCAGTTATAGTGTAGATAATGAGGATGAATAATATCTAGTAAGCATCATACCAATCATAGGTAGAACCTAATTTTTTTGATGAACCAGTTGGTGATGAGAATTGGGTTCAGGCTATGAATGAAGAGCTTAACCAAATTGAGAAAAATCTGACATGGGAAATTGTTTTAATACCAACAGACAATAATGTCATTAAGACGAAATGGGTCTTTCATAATAAGATGAATGAATATGGTTTGGTGATTTGAAACAAATCACGACTAGTGTGAAAAGGGTACTCCCAGATAGAAGGAATCTATGTTGATGAAACATTTTCACCTGTTTAAAGGCTAGAGACAATCAAATTATTCTTATCTATAACAGTGAAATGAAAGCTCAAAGTGTTCCAGATAGATGTCAAGTCAGTATTTCTAAATGGAGTTCTAGAAGAAGAATTTTATTTTGAGCAGCCATATGGTTTTATCATTCATGAAGATGAGAACAAATTTTGTCGGCTGAAGATAGCTTTATATGGTTTAAAGCAAGCATAAAGAGCTTGGTATTAAAGGCTAGATCAGTTTACAAAAAAGCTCAGTTTTCAGCATGGTGGAGTTGATTACATTCTATATGTCAACCATGATAGTAATCAAAGGATAATGATGCTGGTATATATCAATGAAATAATATTTGGAGGATCAGATGAAGCATAATGTAGATAGTTTTTTGAATTCATGAAAAGTGAGTTTGAAATATCAATGATTGATGAACTGGTGTTTTTCCTTGGTTTATAGGTAACATAAGGAAAGAATGACACATTAATTTATTAATCTAAATATTCCAATGAAGTTTTAAAAAGGTTTGGAATGAATAATTTCAAGGATATGAAGACTCTAGTGGCTACTATAATGAAATGTCTCGTGATGATAAAGGCAAAGCGGTCAATTTCACAGAATACAGGTAGATCATTGGAAGTCTGTTGTACCTATTAGTGACACAACTAGATATTTTTTTCCATGTGTAAATAATCACAATATCAATGTAATCCCAATAAAATCCACATTCTTGCAGTAAAAAGAATACTTCAGTATATCAAGGGCATTGTGGATTTCAGTAAGATTTATAATGATAAATATCAGCCAGAACTATTGGGATATACAGATGCAGATTGGGTCGGTTCAGCTGATGATAGAAAATCAATGTTAGGAGGTTCATTCTATCTTGAAGGATTGTGTATTTCTTGGATAATAAAGAAACAATATTGTGTTTCATTGAGCACCACAAAATCTGAGTATATTACGACAACTCAATAATGTACACAACTATTGTGGATGAAGCATTAGATTGATGATATGGGGGTTGAAGTGAAGTCTCTGATTGGAATTCATTATAATAATTAAAGTGCTATAAATCTTATCAAAAATCTAGTCCATCATTAAAGGACAAAGAACATTGAAATAAAGTATCATTTTATCAAGGAGAAGGTTGAGTAATGTCTTATAAAGTTGGAGTATGTGCCTACAGAACAAAAAGTTCCAGATATTCTGACAAATGACTTACCTAAAGAAGCATTTGAAAGGCATCGACTGGATATGGGAGTCCAGTCAACACCCCATACTTGAAAAAGCATGGATTTGGTTCCCCCTCTCCCCGAGTTATGGTGTATTTTTCCCTAATGTGCTAATATGTGTTCTTTACCCTATTGCAGATCTTGAAGGAATAATCTTTGGGTTTATTGACAAAGGGGGAGACATTGTGGATATAAAAGGGATAAAATGTCTTAGTTAAGATATAGGGAGAAACTATTAGGTGGTGCAGTGAGATAGGGGGAGTTGAAGCTATTTGGAGGAGCAATGACATAGAGGGAGTGTTAAATCTGACGATGCTAGACGTGATTGATCAAAGGATACATATCACGATAGCTGAGGTTCATTATGAAAGTGGAATAATGGTGTTGCAATGGAATGAAGTGATTCATTGATGAAATTTTCATTATAATCTTGTTTCTTATGACAAGTATTACTCATGTGGGCTTAGAGTATGTGTTGAGTTTAAAATTTTGGGTACAACCGTGAAAGCGGCACACACACAAGGAAGAAAATTACATTAAATCGCAAGCCTAGGGACTTGACCCCACAACCTGCCCCTCACCCCCCCAAACCCTCACCACCCCACCACCAACGGTGGGGCTTAGAGTATGTGTTGAGTAAATCCTTGATCTCTATCTAAATTGTAAGAAGTGAATGATGGTAGAAGTTGAAATAATCTTTAATTATATATCAAATTATGAAAGTATTTTAAACAAACCCAAAGTGGGAGATTGTTGTGAAAATATCCCTAATGGTTTCCTCTTAGTATATTTTTGATGTGTTTTTGTTTTTTGATAAAGCCAGATGACTGTAAATGAGTATGGTTGGTGTTTTCTGAAGACAGGGTTTTAAGGTGGCACAGTTTCCCAGTGTTTTCCAAATTTTAGGGCCTCAAAATCAAGAGTTTGGTTTTTGGAAAGGGATGATTTCTGTATGGAAGTGAACGAAATGTAGAATGGAAAAAGAAATTGGAAAAGGAAGGGAACCACGTAGCATGGGACACAAACCACATACCAAGTACCGAGAATGGTTCACAGACCATGAAGCTCAGTTCGTGGATTTCAAAGGAGGTTTGCATAAGCAGTTCACGACAAAGGAATGTGGTACGCGCAAGGCTTGCGGTACGTGGGATGTATTTTCATTCAAAAAAATGAGTTAGTGATAGAAATAATTAAGGGTTTCATTGGAAAAAATGTGATGGTTATTTGGCCACCGAGTACAAAGAGAGGCAGTACGCAGACCACATAGGTAAGACCAGTTTGCGGTAGGAGAAGCGGTACGCGGTGAAGGCTGTACCATATTGAAGATTTGGGTAATCTTGGATTAGTGTATTTTGTGGATCTATTTTCCTATATAAGGATCACTAATCCCATAATTAAGAAGAGTAAATTCCATTATAGAAAATCATTGCTTCAGGAATTCGGCGAAGTCCAAAGGAAGTTCGCAAGGGAGAATTCCGTGAAGGGTGAAGTAGTTCATGCGAAAGAAATTCCAGCAAAGGATTTTTACAAGGCACTATATCCCAAAAAGGAAGAGGGTACGTGGAAGGAAGGTGGTATTTGGAGGAAGAACATGCCTATTGAAGCAGATGCAGTATGCAGAGGTGGTTCATGGAGTCAGTACGTGAAGGCGGTACGTGATAGCACAAGAAGAGGCAGTATGCAGGAGAAGCAGTCCGCAAAGAAGAAGTGGTACATGGAATTAGAGGCAGTTTTCAAAGGAGGATATCCATGTAGTATACCTGCTATACAGTTTATGGAATAGGAAAAGTGGTTCATGGAATACTCAAGGAATCTTGCAAAAGCACTAGAATATTTTTCGAAAGTAATTTCCACTAACCTAACTATACGTGGAAAAGTGGATTTCATCAACGGGTGAAAAATGGACTTCAATAGAGAATCTACCTATAGTTGAGGATGCATGCTTTCATACAAATGAAAGGACCTACAAGTCTATAAACTATGAGTGGATCCCTTCCAAGAGTATTGAGCAAAGGAAGAGGAAGACGGTGATCCTTTCCACTAGCAGTGAGCCAGAGGAAGAGACATAGGGAGTGACCCTTGGGAATGCAGTGAGCAGACCCTAAACATTGTAAAGGAAATGAGCCTAGGAATAGATGATCTAGCCTTAAAATTGTAATTGACAGTGAGTTTTAGTGGATTTGGTACATTGACACATCGCCGTTGTATGCTCCTTGAACATAGCCCAATGAGGGTGAACCAAGTAAAATCGCTATGTTATGTGCATGATTTTATTTCTATTCATATATTTCTATGGGAGAAAGCGAGAAGCGTGTTTCATTTAATGATGAAATAAAATCCTAAGGGGCAGTAGTTTTAATTTTTCATACCCTGATTTACCCCCCATCTCAGGGCATTTGACCTAGTGGACCTAACATTCAGCTTAGTCCAAAGCAGGTGGTATAGTACGACTCTCCATTTAGGTACCCAACCCAAGTTTCTATTACTAATTATTATCGCTCTGCATTCATTTTATATAGAACCCTTATTAATTTATATTGCATTTTCTGGATTGGGCTAGACACTGTGGGTGCCGGCCTACTGAGATTTATATCTCACATGCTCAGGTACCCTTGGTACCCAATTAGACCTTATATTTTTAGGATCTAGGTTGACCACTGTATTACTTGTATTTGGGAGTTAGAAAAAAAGGACCAAACTGGAGCTCATGATGCTCATGGAGATCACCTGTGGGGCTTTGCTGTCCTTTCATTATTATTGTACTGCGTTTTCAAGCATGCTGTATTGTTTACTACCTTTAGTTATGTATCATCACTATGACATGCATTCATCTATTGTATAGTCTGGCATTGGCCACTTTTATTAAATTTTTAAACATTATCTTCCACTGCTTTGTCAATTATTTATTACTATTTATGCTTTGTATTTTATTCATTTATTGCTTCTGTTATTCTCTTCTACTTATACTCTATTATACCACTGTGTAACTCTAATAAGAGGGTATAATCTCACCATTATCACCTCCCAAGACCCTCACTGCTAGTCGGAAACCTCTGGAATATAGGGAGATGCGCTTGAGGTCATGTTAACCACTGGTCTAGCCATCATCTTAGAGGTGATCTAGGCTGGGAAGTTACACAAATCTTATGAGGGTTTCCTCATATGCCTCGATAGATTTGTTGTATTTTTTCTGAAGGGCAATGAAATCCCTTTATATTTTAAGTAATAGAGTGTGAGGAAAATATTTACTGAAAAACATTTACCAAAATTCATTCCACCCAATCACTTCGATCTATTCCTTAGAATTTGTATTCTTGATCAATGTCCACCACTGATCAACTTCTCCATCTATATGATAAACAAATAGTAGAAACTTCTCTTGTTCAAAACATTGAAGGATGGAGAAGATCTTATCAATGGATTTGATCAATTATTCCATGATTAAGGGATAAAATGATCCATTGAAAGTCAGAGGACTTTATCACATAAAGAACTCAACTGCAGCTTGTTCTTTATTAGGGGGATTTGATAACTCCTCCTGATCTAGGTTTCTATTCATAACCCGAGTCATCTGAGATAGTATCATTATAAATTTCATGATTTCTGCTCCCATCAGGTTGGGAATCTCATTGGGGGAGTCATCATGTTGCCCATTGCATTGATTGTTTACATAATTTCTCTTATTTTTGTCCATTAGCTAGAATAAAAGGAAAATTAGAGATGATTATTTTAAACTATTAAACACATAAAGGGGATTACAAATGCATTAAAGGGATAACTTATAAATTACATTTATTTCATAACTTGTGAATTTTTCGGATTTAATATATATTATCCATGATTTATTTTCCAACATATATTATTATTGTTATTTTTTGTTCTCTTAATAATGGTTCATAACGATCTTATGAATTTACCAAATAATATCCCCCAGGAGTGTCAAACCAGGTGCACAGTAAGGCCCATTTTCATGTACCAAGTTACACCAAGTCAGGCCCGACACACCTTGTCAGAGTTGTTACCCCTAGGTACATCTGTGCCATAACCACATCTACTCATAGTATCCAAATAGAGATATATTTTCCTAATAAACCAATTAAGCTATACTTACCAAAATTTAGGGATGTTTTCTTATACCTGGTCTTATCCCTAATCCTTTCACTAGATTTTTCTAATCCTAAACCCAAAAATAACTAAACTTTTCCTTTGATACCAACTACAACAAACTTGTACACATCAATTCACGATTTATTACATAAAAGTACATATAATACAACCTGAAAGATTGAGAATTCTGGTGTATTTGGTAATTAGGTACATGGAATAACATCTTGAACATGGGATATAATAACATTATTTAAAACTTCCTTAACATGCTTCTAAAATTCCATGGCATTTAAAACTACACGGGATAACCTGGGGACATACATAAGTAATGGGTGAGCTATAAAGGCCAGTAAGGGAATAAAAATGGAATAAGGTGATACATTTAAGATAATAGGCATATAAATGGGGAATAAAAAGAGTAGGAATTATAAACATTAATAATGAGACATGATATATCATGATAATCATAACATGGGAAATGTGACAACAACTTAAAACACTGCATCATAAACATAGGTCAAGGATAACTACCAAGACACCATGATGGAAAAATTCCCATAAAGTAACCAGGTTCACTACATATCCCAACATGAAGTCTCATGAGACTAAATATTACCCAATTAATTGGAATGCTATATAATTCTGGGTGCACTTGTCACTTCCATTTCATTCTCATGCTTAAGTGTTCAACATAGATCATACAACATAGATTAATTCAACATAATTTTTTATTCCATGATCTAGGAGTGTAAAATAATACATGTAAGTCATAATAAAAGTGGTATAAGTGTATAATGGTGAATACCCTTAATATAAAATGGGTATGGTATTCACTACACAATTGTTTTGGCATGGAAAATCATGGTGAAATTTCGGCATCATAACGACGTCACATAAAAATTCATAAAATGGGTTGATGATATATAAAGGGGTATCTCATAATTTGGAAATAAATTGAAAAGTAAGGGGGGATATGGAATAATATATCCCATCATAAGGAAATGAAGATAAAATACATAAGGTAAAGAAGGTACTTTAATAAAGAGGATAAAGGAAAAGATCCCTTACTTGAGTGTGTGAATCCAAATGCTAGGGAGGAGCTTCTTGATAGATTGAAGGCACATTGGGAGAACTATATAGATTATAGGGAAGAGTAAATATGTGATAAAATAATTTTTAGTGAATATAAATGGGATCTTGGGTGGGTTTATATAGGAAATGAGTGGGAATTCTTTATTATTTTTGTCAAAATTAGGTTTTGGACTCTATATAATAAAATAACCAAAATGAAAAACCTACCCATGGTTTTTGACCATAGTTTATATAAAATGGGATTGGTTTTAATTATTTTATAATTACAAGGTATGAAATTAATAAAATAATTCCATTTCTTATGTGAAGGTGAGTTATACTCTTAAATAAATGATTTTAAAACCTTAAAATATATTAATGGTTTTGGAGGATTCATAATGGATTTATAAAATTAATCAAATAAAAATAAAATCAAATTATTTTAAATGGAAAAAATATATTTGATCATTTATACCCTTTATAGTATTTATCAAAACACTTTTGGGTCATTATGATGTCATAATACACAAAGTATATTTGTATGGTATTTAATTTTTTACCTGAAAATTTGGCTCTCTCAGAAAATTATGAAAAATTAACCATTCGATAATTTCAAAATTATGATTCCAAAAATAATATTAATTTTATCTAAATAATTTTTTAAATATATTTATTTTCAATTTTAAAATAATAATTGACATTTATTGATAAATGCTGGGTTTTTTTGACAATAATAGTTTTCGAACCCTTATAAAAATTACATTTAACTTTAAAAAATTATATGATAATTTATATTTAATAAAAATTATTTAGTAATAATATTTTATTAAAATATTATTTATTTTAAAAATAAATTAATTCATCAAAATAAATTACTTAATTGAATTTGAATATTACCTAAAAATACCACTTGTGTTTTATTGTATCGAAATAAAAATCATTTATAAAGTAACAATAATGGGATGAAAATATATTCATGATTATATAAAAAATAATTTATAAACTCATATTTCTAAGGTATTGATACATATTCCTTTAATACACCAGTAAATTCCCTAAGAGTAAGGTGCATGACGATGAGACTTTCATAGGGTGGTTCTACATACATGGTTTGGGCTGTGATCTCGATGAGCTTGAACTTCTCACGTAAACAATTTTGATCATGATTAAGTTGTTGGATATAAGCTTGGGATTGGTCAAGTAAAAATCCCAGTGATGATATCTTCATCAGAAACTCTGATAAATGGGCTTTATAGGGTATGATCCTACTGCTTGAGGCCATCACTTCATTTATCTATGTCAATTGGTTTGGTTAAAATGATATATTTATACTAATCATGTGATCACTGTTAAATGAATATTTTATCAATTGTAAAGATTCTTAAAAATAATTTAAATTCTATAGGATATAATAAATCAAAAAAAGTACCTATGTTTTCTATAACCATATTACATAATAATACATTTAATTGAATCAAAAGGGTGATTTTATTTATAAAAGTTCGGGTTGTTACAAGACCAAGTCCATCTGGTAACATTGTATGAACTCAACCTTTATATAGAATTAGATTTTATCATTATTTACTTCATGATGTTAGGAACTTAAATATCAACACAACATCTTTCGACTTAAAGAAATTTTCCTATCTTGGTTAAGGATACCTTCTTATCCTCCTCTAGAATTTCATAACAACTCCAACAACTCTTTCATACCTACGATAAAAAAAATTCACAATAATACATGCTAAAAACAAGTAAAAAAATCATTATAAAAATATCCAAAAGGATCTTAAATACCCCATTTGGATTTTTTGGAATAATTTGCAACAAATTTAACAATTTTCAAACTCATTTCTCAATTTTTTATCAAAACAAAAACTTTCTCATAGAGAATGCCTTGACACCACACTGCTAGATAAAGAAATGTTTTTGAAGGAATTATATCTATCAGAGATTAGAATTTTTTTAGATATTTTAGGATAAAATACCCCTCAATACTTTTCTCTCCCTATTTTTATGATAATTACATATTCAGATTCATAAAATAAAGAGTTTTACACCATTGTAGAAAGTTGTAATTTCTCTCCCCCTTTGACAATATAATCCAAAGAAAGGCAGAGGATCATTTACTTATGAAATTTATAAAAATTTTGGTGGAGGATGAACATATATTTTCAACCTTAATTCCTTAAATATTTCTCTTGGTATAACTTTCATGAAAACATCATCAATTTTATACTTTGTTGAAATATACTCAAGCATAAAATCTCCACAAAAAATTTCTATTTTATGAAATAATACTTAATATAAATGTGATTTGATATGGAATTTTTTATAGGTTTTTTGGAAAAAATAAATGGGACTTTGATTATCATAAATAATATTTAATGGTTTACAAACATTCACTGCCAAATCTTCTAGATAAACTTTCATCCACACCATTTGTGTACAATCTTGGGTGGCAGTAACATATTTTTCTTCTGTTGGACTCAAAGTAATAGATTTTTTTACTTTTCCAGCTCACATAACATTCTCCCAAGAATAAAGTTCCTCCAAATTTTGATTTTATATGATTAAAATATCCATCCCAATCAACATCGATGAACCCATGAAAGTTCATCTCATTATTTATTTTATACATCAACCTATAGTTTGTTGTTCCTTTAATATACTTGAGAATTCTTTAAGCTAACAACATGTTTAATTAATTTGGATCAATCTGATATCTTTCAAATAATGTAATAACATATACAATGTTTGGTCTTGAAGTAGTAAAATAGAGTTTTTTCCTATAAACTTTCATAATTATTTTTGATTCACACGTTTTCCAGATTTATCTTTACTCAACTTCACGCCAATAGAGATAAGAGTAGAAACTTACTTAGAATTTATCATTCCAAACTTTTTTAATAACTCCTTATCATAATATTCTTTATATAAGAAGATTTATCCCCCATTTTATTGAACTTGTAAGCCTAGAAATAAATTTAAATCTCTAAGAATAGACATTTTAAACTTCTTTATTTTCTCTAAAAATAATTTACAATTTTTATCCCAATCACTTGTAAAAATAATATCATCAACATAAAAAATGAAAATAAGGGTACTTGTGATCATTTAATTATCATATAGGTTGTTATCAAAATTTCATTTAGAAAATTTCAACTGCTTCAAGAAACTATCAATTTTATAGAACCACACACGAGGAGGCTATTTCATCCCATACAAAACTTTATTCAACTCACATACCATGGTTTTATCTTTATCAAGTAAGAACCCTCTAGTTTTCTTAATATAAACTTATTATTCAATTTCTCCATTTAATAAAGTTGACTTAATATCCATCTAATATACTTTGTAATAATTATGTACAAAAAATATCAAGAAAATTCTTACAGTTTCAATTCTTATAATATGGGTAATAGTTTCTTCAAAGTCAACACCTTACACCTATGAGTAACCTTTAAAAACAATTCAAGATTTATTTCTTAAAATTTCTCCATGTTTATTGAGATTGTTTCTAAAAACCCACTTTTTTCCTATAACATTATTTTCTACTTGTCTTGGAACAAGTTCCCAAGTTTTATTTTTCTCAATTTGATCTAACTATTCATTCATAGAATTTAACCAATATTTATGTTCAACCTCCTATGAAACTAATTATGGTCCCACCTATGAGAGAAGTGATTTATGATTCTCTAATATCAATTTCCTTCTGAACTAAACTAGATATTCCTAATTTTCAATGATATTATCAAATTCAACATTTTTCTATAAAGTACGAAATTTAAGATATTTTCTTCTGGTCCCACTTTTTTCATCACAAGACTATTTTGAATTATATTGTACACATTTCAGATCACATTTATCTTCCCATTTATTATCTTCATTGGAAGTCTTCAATCCATATTTCATAAAATCTTCAACAAATTTTGTTAAGGAATTTGGATTCTCAAAAATATTCATATCATATGAATCAAATAACTTATAAAGTTTTATATTCCAACATTTGTAACTTCTCCCATTCAGTGAGTAACTCATGAAAATTAATTCCTCCATATTCTCATTAAACTTTCCAAGATACAGATTTTTTATCTTTATTAAACAAGGAATTACAAAAACTTTTAAGTATTTCAACATTGTACTTTTCTTATACTACATCTCATAGGAAGTCATTTTTGATTCTGAAAAAAAACATCTATTTTTTATATGAACAACTCTACTTAGAGATTATCTCTAGAAAAATTTAAAAAGCTTGTATTTAGAAAGTATACTTCTACCCATTTCAACTAAATTTATATTTTTCCTTTCTACCACTCTATTTTTTATAGAGTATAGGGATCACTGTATTGGTGTTTGATTCTATGTTTCTTCAGGCAGGACTCAAAATAATTGCTTATATACTCCTTTCTATTACCAGTTCTCAACTTTAGTATGTAAACACCCATTTGTTTCTCAACATCCCTTTTTAAACTTATAAACATCTCTAAAACCTGTGATTTATGTTTCATAAAAATTATTTTGGTCATATAGGTGACTTCATCAATTAAACCAATAATATACAAATTGAATTTTGTTGATTGATTTCTCATTGGACCATAAATATATGAGTGAATGAGCTCAAGAGGTATGGTGGATTGGATTTCAACTTTCTTATGTCTATTAATAACTATCCTTACTTTTAGAAAAGTTGTAAAAATAACATCATATTTCCATTTCACTTGTGGTAATTTTTTTAAAAAATCTTCCTTCGAAAATTTCCTCATAATTTTTTGTCTAAGATCCCCAAGTCTTTGATGCCATAAATTATTTTCATCCCCAACACTTAAGTAATATGAGTTACAAAGATCTTTATCTGGAATAAATTTCTACTAGTTCTTTCTCCCTTAGTAACAAGTTTTCCATCTTTTAAACTTATGATTATATAATAATATTTTATAGATATAACTTCCTTACCATCATTACTAAGTTTACTAAAACTAAAAAAGTTGTGCTTAAGCCCATCAACAAACATAACTTCCTTCGATTCTGGTTTCTAAGCATCAATTTCAGCTGTTCCTATTCCCCTAATTTTTAAGGAACTATTATTACAAAAAGGAACTACTCATCATTTATGTTCTTCAATATCTTTCATGATCTTGGTGTCACATATCATATGTGAGGAATAACCACTGTCAAGAATCCAATATTCCATTTTTTATATTTTAGAACAATATAAACAAAAAAATCTCTTTCCTAAATTTTCTTATTCCCATATTTCTTTTCTTTTACAACACATGAAACTTATCCAAGAAGTGTTTTAATACATTATTTAGCATAGTTACCCTATTGGTCATACCTTATATAGACTTCCTCTAGGTATTCGAATCAGTTTTTCTTAGGAAACTTTCTATCATCCAATGACTTTGGTTTTCTTTATTCTTATAACTTAAGAAAGTTGTTATCTTTTTTTCCACCATTACTCACCTTTAGTTCATGCCTATTCCTAGGTAGAGACATGTTGTGACAATATTTATATGAATTGTTCCCATATACAGCATAACACTAAAAATATACACTGAACCTTGATCTTCTATAGAAAAATGATCTTTCCCTATAATAAGTTTGTTGAGGTTCAACATAATTTCCAGTACCTATTTTCTCAAGGCATGTGAAACCCTTTTCATTGAAGTTATTTCCAAATTATGTAGGTGTGAAGTTCTTATCACATAAATTATAATTCCAAGTTTTCCTAATATTGTTTAACACCTGCATTGTTAGTATAATCAGATGAAATTTTATATTTTTTGGGTGTAGATTTCACATGATTCTTGGAATATATTTTCTGAGCAGCTTGAGATGTTTCATCCTTTACCTAAGAATACCTATTTAAATTTTCTCTCATATTAATTAAGGTAATTTAAACCTCAAGAAATCTAAATTAGGTTTTATAAACCTCATATTATTTATGATTAAGTTTCTTACTAAGATCTTCTACCATCTTTCCTTATTCTATAACTTGCAGTTTGTGGTTCTTAATATCCTCAATGTTCACATATTCCTTTTTAAGGAGATATTTATTTCCTATGTTATTTTTCTCACATTATTTATTCAAATTATTAAGAATATTCCTTTATCTCAATATTATAAAATAAATTTATGAACTTATTCATGGTTTCATATTCTGAAGAACTATTGTTAGTAGAGTCATACTCAACTTTCTTACACAACACACTTCTTCTGTTCTTTTCAATCAAATTTTTATTACTTCCAATGAATTAATTATATTACTTGGATGTTTTCTCTACTTATTACACTAAGGTTTTTATTAATAATAATCTTCATTTTCTATAACTTTATTCTTAGGAAAATTCATTTCAAAATGCCCAATTCTTCCATGCTCAAAACATTTAAGTGGGAGTTTTCATTTGTAATTTCCTCTACATTTCTGGTAATTTTATGAGATCAGAGACATGATTATATAATTTTCTTTATCATAAACTTATTTATCTTATAATTCACCAAGTTCCATTAACTCATGTTCCAATTATTAAAAATTAAACTTCTTTATAGCTTGAAAAACCATTTCTTCCTTAATATTATTTTTTAATGTTAGATCTTTTCTCATATCAAAAGTAATAATAAAGTTATCAAATTCATCAAGAGATGAATCATATTTATCTTCCAAGGCATATATTTTATGTTCAAATTAGTCTAGAAAGTTTCTCATGAGTTTCTTAGTAATGTTAAAATCTTCCAAGACATATATAAATCCAGTGATATTGTTAAAAACTTCATTAACTCTGGTGATATACTCATCAATACTTTCACCATATGCTATTGCAATATATTTGAACTTGATTCACTAGATTTATATATTTTATTAATTTACTTTGATATTTCCTTCAAAGATACTTTTGAATTTGTCCCAAGTTTCCTTAGTTGTCTTGAGATTTATCACCTTTATATAAACATTTTCTAACAAAGAAATTTGAATAACATTTATAACTTTCCCATCTACCTCAAGATTTATTTTATCAATAAATATCATAGTATGATATTTCTCAATTGGTGTAAATTCAACTATAGCTACATAATTTACCTCCAAGCTAAGAGATAGAAGATAAGGTATCATTCTATTTTTCCATCCATGATAATTTTTTTCATCAAATATAAGAATACCTTTGATGTTAAAAAATTTGAGATTATCCATGATATGGATCAAACTAGGGGAAAACCCATTTGACACCACTTGAAGTTCCCCAGGACAATAAGAACCACTTAGAGGTGGGTGGGGGTTGAATTAATGGAAATATTTTACAATTTATTACCTCTTGAAATTAACCACTATAACTTGTTAGAGTTTTCTATCCTTTTCAACTTTATAAAACTCAAACACACTTTGTATTATATGTTAAGAAAGTAAAACAAAGAAAATAAGATTTATAAGGTTCACCCCCAATGTGGGTGAATACATCCTTTCCATGGAAACTCCCATTGATACATGTAAATTTATTTTAATATGATGTGAATAAAATTTGATAGAACTCCTATTAGACTCCTTATATCTTCTGATAAGTAATTATACCAACCCATGATAGTTACAAAGTTTCCTTATCAAAAAGATCTTAAATAATATATTAATATTTTCTTATCAAATAACTAAAATTCATCCGTAAATTCTCCATCCAATTTATTTGTCTATTATCTCTGTCCAGTGCACCTTCTGCCTTTGTCTAATATAACCCATCTGGTGCACCTCATGAGGCTGCTCTTCTGATAACTGCTTTGTTTGATGAATAAAAAAAATACACCTCACTAGCTTTTCATAATCTATATTAGGTATAAAATATATCCATTATCTCTAACTCATGACTTTGACTGGTGTCTATGATCACCACCTTTGTCTGGTACCACTTCTCACCACACCTATGTTTGTTGTACTTCTACTTCAACTAGGAATTTCCTTGGTTGAAAACTCATCCTTCTGGGAATTCTTCAACAATTCTCTTTTTTTCCACATATTAAAAGTGTTAATATGAGTTTTATATACACTCCTTTATATAGGCTCTCACTCGGGAGAAAAGGCAGGAAATAAAATGTGTTTTCCCACTCAAACAAAACTCAAAAATTGAACTCTCACTCATTTTAAACTTCACTGGATGACTCTATAATATTATAGAACACTCTTTAATATTCTTACAAACTTAGATTTAGCTTAATCTCTTAGAACTAACTTAATATTATCATTAAGGAACTTATTTAAACTCTTTAACCATGTAAAGACAAAAAAACAATGAAATATTGGCTTCAACATCGTCATTGTAAAGGGATTTGATTTTTTTTAAATATTATCAAAACTTAGACCAGTAAATGTGTGTATAATGACTTCATAAGATAATTTAATCTAGTGGAATGTTTCTCTTCATTTTATTCCCTTATATCTGATTTTCATTAATTGATTAACTCGATCTGATGGATTTAACATTTCTTTGAATGGTGCTCTTCATATGCTTTCTTTGGCCGATGGATGACTTGGAATGTCTCTATTTGGTCACCCTCCTTTATCTCAAACCACATACATGATACAAAAATCACAAACAAGTACAAATTCATGAAATCGTCCATTTGATGACATTATCTTGATCTATTCGATGATCATCCATATGATGAATCTTTCTATAACATTTGACTGATCAACCAGTTTGACCAATGGAACTTCAACCAATGGATTTAATCTCATAGAATTCATACCAAAAAACCCTTTATTAATTTATGATATTGAAATAAGTATAGATTGTAAAAAAACATATCACCTTTCACTTCATATTCTTCTATTAAATAAAACTCTACCTATTTCCCTTCATATATGTTTGTTCGATGCAATTGAGAGACTACCTATCCAATGGTATTTGTAAATATCTATACAAAACATTCTTCACATGGAGTATAAAAGTATCTATAAAACAAAACTCAGTATGATGGATATTCATTCGATGTAATTGATCTGATATCCATTATTCAATAATATACTCCATGATTTCATAACATTTAACTCTGTATAACATGCAACAACTTCAACTTCATTCAACCTATCCATCTAGAAGTTTAGATTGAACTTTGTACTATCTCTCTAATATTGAATTCTCTTATTTCACTTTTAATAGATGTATTCAAACTCAATAACTTGTAAAATTTGAAAACCTCCATCCGATAGCAACATCCTTGATTTTTCTGGTAACATTATATGACCTCAACCTTCATACAAAATTTGATTTTATCATGAGTTTCTTCATGATGTTAGGAACTTGAATATTGAAAAAACATCATCTAACTTAAGGAAAGTTTCCTAATGTAGTTAAGGAAACTTTCTTATCATCCTCTATCATTTCACAATAAAGCTTTATTAATAATTCTAGTAACTCTTTATTACTTGAGATGCAAAAACATTCAAAATAAGATATATTGAGAATAAATACAAAACATATTACAAAAACATCATTGAGGATATGCAGTATTAGTGGATAATGAAAGACATGATTTATCTCTTCATTACCTATACATAAATTGGTATCTTTGGCCCTTTTATGGTAATGTAACTGTCTAGATAAATCCATGGACATGGTGTTCTTTGGGATTGTTTTTTCAAGAAATTAAAATAAAGATACATAGAACACATAGGTTGATGACATCAATATGAATCCTTCTTTATTAGAGATATAATTATAAATGGATTATATTACACAATAAGAATTCATAGGCGGTTGTATGTCATCATGAAATTAACTTCTTTATTTATGGGTTCCTTGACATGTTTATTGATACTAACCTTGGAATTTAGACATCTATGCCTATTTCCACTAAGAAAGAGTCCTAGAGATTCACACACTAAGTTTATTCTGAATCTCAATTAAATTCAATGTTGAATTTAAAAAGTTATAAAAGATATTATTCATGCTTTGTGGTTTCATAATTATTTGGGTTTGGTTGATCAATAATTTGTAATCATAAGTTTTTTCAAAAGATTATGTTAGTTAAATAATAATAAATATTTATTTTCAAGGTTTGGTGAATATAATATTTATTATATTTATCGATGAATAATGAAGTGATATTTACTCATTAAATAAAAGATCATTATTCAAGGTTGGGTAAATGTTAAAGAGGATAAGTGGACCAAGTTTAATCATATGATTAGAAATGTTATATATGATCACTATTGAAAATTTAAGCTATAGCCATGGACTTATATCCATGGTTTTATAGGTCTGTGGCTATAGCTTGTTTGTATCCACGATTTAATTAGATGTCTGTGGCTATAGATTTGTGTCTCAATTTTTTTCCATACATGATTAGGTTCCTCCTCCTCCCCCAATCTGTGACCCTCTCACCGTGATGCCATCCTCCCCGATGAACTATCCTCCTCCCCAACGACTTCTCTCACTGCGGTGCCCTCCTCCCCGACGCTTCCAATCGACACCACCATTCCTCTTCCCAGTCGAAGCTTTTGATTTCTCTTTTGGGTGTGTTCTTATTGTGGTTCCTAAAATATACATTTTTATTTTGGTTCAGTTATATCTTGGGTTTATACTTGAAATTATTTTTTCTATAACATTTTTTTATCAGAATACGTTTAAGATCTACTATTTGACCCTCTGTTATTAATCACTAGCTCATATTAAAAGTTGGATTTTTCATTTTGATCTGAAAAAAATCATCATTCTTGGTTAAATAGAATTTAAAAAGGAATTGAATGAGTTTTTAAAATATTAAAATGTCTCAGATAACCACAAAATTATTTATGCATCCGAATTTTATTAATATAAAGTTCCTTCCTCATCACTTCTTTTGTTCTTATTATTTTTATTCTAGGGATACTAGTAGTAGTGATTATTTTGGAGTTGCTGGGTTAATGTATAATAACACGATGTAGGTTTCTAGAAGCTTATCAAAGATTTTTTGGTGATTGGTTTCAGTTCTTTTGAGATGGAATTTCATAGTTTCACTAAGAAAGTGGATTTATAAACCTTTTTTTCTTATTTTATAATATATGTTTCTTAATATTATATGAAACATTTAATGTAAACTTTTTAACCCTAAGAAACTTAGTTTGATATCCCATAAAATACAATAATACTTTATATCTTTGATAATTAGACCCTTTTAAATTAATGATTGGAATTACAATAATTCTTATATTGAAATCCTCCCATTAAACCTTATAATCCATGAATTCTTGTTCCACTTTAAAATGTGGTAATCTACCACTTCAATGAACTTTTAAAATTTCTTATAACATGGTAAGATCACAATCTTCTCTTAATCTCATTGGAGATGGTTTATTCTGAGGGGATGGGTTTTTATTTAATTTATTCATTTATATTACCATACTATTCTCTCGGGCCTAATATTTTTGTTTTGGTATGGGGGATGGGCTTATTTTTATGCTTTTTTATATTCCATGTATAACTCCCTTATCTTGGGTTTAGTGTTGTGAGTTTTGTTTTAGGGTAGTAGATGTTTTATGTTTATGATTCTTTTTAATTCTACATTGTTAGTTTTATCATGCCTTTATTGTTATAATGTTTTCTTACTTTAAATTTTTCTTTAAAATCATGATATCCTTATACCAATATATTATAATGAAATGATGAATATATATAATACTAAAACTATGTGTTATACTATGGGAAATGGGAAGTATTTTTGAAAAATAATTGAATAACTAAAATATATAATGATGATGAAGTGTATAGAAAGATAACATTTTAACTATATTTTTCATTAAACTATATTCAGTTGTTATTTATTGAATATATGATGCAATTTTGCATTGATGATATTATGTTGAATCATATTTGTAACAAGAATTGATTTAATAATGGTAATATAATGTAAATTAAAATAAATACAGGAACTGTAGATTCAATAACATGGAAATGTTTTTCTAAGGCTCGTTCTCTTGAGATGAATTTGAGGGCTGGTTCATGCTTAGAAAGAAAATTCCTTAATTTACTTTTTAAAAAGGTTAGTTTAGATGATATATAATTATCATATTTATGTGATATTAGTAGTTTTTTTAGTCAATTGAGAGTATTCATTACTTTTCAATCCTTTTCCTCCCCTAGGATGATGTCCTTCAGTTTTGGGTTAGGTAGAGAGAAGTTTGAGGGAAGAAGAGAGGGCCAAATGTTTCTTTTTAGGGTAATTCCATTAGATGTGTCTTAAGATGAGGTGTGTAAGAAATTAAGCGATATGTGGGATTGTTTATGAGAGGGTTGGGTAAGTCTTAGTGATGGGATTCATGATAGATTATGGTTATGATTTAGGAATTTGATTTGATGTGTTGGATAGTTATTGGAATTGGGTTTCATTACCATCTTACCTTACGGGTTGAGCCAACCATTTTATTTTGTTTCTTCCCTATTCATTATTTGGGTGTTGTATGAGGTATGTATATACACAAACCCACATGTGATTTTACTATACATTTCATATCTTTTACATATGGTAGAAAGTTTGAATTTGAATTTAGTGGACCTCGTATTAGTGGAGATTAGCGGTTCATGGTGGTGTTGAACATGTTGGTGGTCAGATCCTAGTAAAATGATCCAATATCTACCCTTCTATTTCCTTTATAGTTGTTCTTAGGTTCATGCCTCCATTTTTTATGTTAGGGAAATTATATTTCCCCTTATAAGTTTGTATTACCTTTCTATTCATTGATGCAATTTCTATAGGATTTTTCTTATAATGATTACTATATAGAGGGGTTGCAGGTGGGGAGGGGTGTAGTGGGGGTGCAGGTGGGTGGGGGGTAGTGGGGGGGGGGGGCAGTGTGTAGGGGGAAGTGGGGGTAGTGTGCAGGGTACAGGGGGTGGGGGGGGGGTGCAGGGGGAGGGGGCTATCTAGGGGGTTGTCAAAGAGTGGGGTGGGTGGGGGGGCTTTTCAGGGGGTGTCTAGGAGGTAGGGGGTGTCCGGGGGAAGGGGTGTCTAGGAGGAGGGGGGGATGTCCAGGGGGTGTCCAGGAGGGGGTGTCTAGGAGGGAGGAGGTTTTTTAGGAGGGGGGGTGTCCACTTGGGAGAGGGGATGTCCAGGAGGGAGGGGGGATTCTAGTGGAACCCATATGTAGACTATTGTCATCTATAGAATTTCATATTAGTATTACTATAATTCAATCAACCATTTTTAGTGATGTGAGATCATCTTTAGTTGAGAAATGAAGTATTTAGAGGGATTCATTAATAGAAGTTATGTGATCTAGTCGTGCTAACTAGTATTTATAATGGTTCCAATTCATATTATCATGACATTTTTTAGGTTGATTAAAAGATTTATAGACCACCATTATTTGTGAGTGGGATCCCATTAGGTGTGGTGTGTACAAACAACCCCCATGAAGATTTAGTCGACAACTTATAAAATTATATTAAGGTATTTACACACTATGTGGATGGATGATAATTCACTTTCATTGAATTTAGATGAAGGAAAAATTATTATATTATGAGACCAATGTTTTTCCCTTGTTTAGATAGTGATATATATATATATATTGACTTGTGTTATAGATATGGAATTCATTTCTTCATGAGTAGAGTGATGAATATTGTTGCATCATTTATGGAATACATCGATAGAATATTCCCCTATTTTGGTTTTTAGATAAACCTATTAGTAATTAATAGAATTTTTCTAGCCTTATCATGATAGAATCTACTATGAAGTCATATATCATAGTGTAAGTTCTTGATTATTGGTGTAACTATAGATTTTCATGATGTATTTATAGTTTTCTTTTTCAGTATACCATTATAGTTTTTCACTATATTCTGTTTCATTTAGTATTTCTTTTATAGTTTTCTATTATTTCTAGTGCAATTTTAAAGTGTAATTTGTATAACTACATATAATTATAAATAATTATATATCAATTAATATTTCCATAGCATTATTATGATTTCAATTACATTTGATATAAAATATATAATATCATGGTACAATTAAAAAAGGCACAATATCATTGTTTCTCAATTGTAACTGGCATGTAAAGTTTAAGGTAATCCAAAAAGCTAGGTAAAAATATATTTAAGGATTTGTTTCTAAGTGTGTTTGATAACTATTTCTGATATTGTATATTTTAAAGACTATTTTCTAAGTCTGTTTAAACACACTTAAAAAATCACTCTTTCTAAGTTTGAATGATCACCAGTGGAAGATATATAATTCTATGTGTGTTTGATAAAACTTTCATAAAAGAAATAATTATATTGCGCTTACTTATAAACCAGTGAAAGAAGGAAATGCATTTGAACACATTTAGAATTTTTACAGTTTCAATAGTAGAAACAATGTTATTTCACATAGAAAGAAGTTAATTTCTTATGTACCCATGGAATAAAATATCAATTTTTCTTTGATTGAAAATTTTAAAATATAGTTAAGGGGTGGGGGGGGGTCTATAGGGGGCTAGGGGGTCTACAGGTGGTGGTGGGTGTCCAAGAGGGAGGGTGGGGGGGGGGGGGGTGTCTAGGAGGGAGGGTGGGTGTCCAGGGGGTGTTTAGGAGGGAGGGGGAGGGGTGTCCAAGAGGGAGAGGGTGTCCAGAAGGGAGGGTTGGTGTCCAGGAGGGGGGGGGGTGTCCAGGAGGGTGGGGGGGGGGGTGTCCAGGAGGGAGGGGGTGTCCAGGAGGGAGGGGGAGGGGTGTCCAGGAGGGAGGGAGGTGTCCAGAAGGGGGGGGGGGTGTTTCTGAGGGTGTCTAGGAGGGGGGGGGGGTGGTATCCAGGGGGAGGGGGTGTCCAGGAGGGAGGGGGAGGGGTTTCCAGGAGGGGAGGGGGTGTCTAGGAGGGGGGTGGGTGTCCAGGAGGGAGGGGGGGGGTGTTCAGTAGGGTTTCCAGGAGGGGGGGGGGGTGTACAGAAGGGAGGGGGTGGCTAGGAGGGAGGGGGTGTCTAGGAGGGTGTGTCCAGGAGGGAGGGGTGTCCAGGAGGGAGGGGGTGTCTAGGGGGTGTCCAAGGGGGTGTCCAAAAGGGGGGGGGTGTCCATCAGAGAATTATATAAAATAATAATAGGTCATTACTCAAACATCTAAGTTTTAATGTAGGTGCTGGAAGTACACTAAAATAATTTTATGTGATTATAGAAAGGTGTGACTATTCATGATTTTTTATAATTTGAAACATTTATGAATTCCCTAAACCAAAATATTTGTAATGATTTTTTTATTAACATGTTATTGATGGTTACTTATTATCTTATAAAACAATACATATAATTTCAAGTCATTTTATAGATTATTTTCTTAATGTATGTTTGTATGTCTCAGAATGGATAGATACTAGATGTACAACCTTGATCATATCACTAATTAATTTCAGAAGGAGTTAGAATATTTTTTGGACTTTTCATTCACTAATGATTCAGATGGAAGATTGATTCGATGCCCATGTTTTGATTGTGTTGGAAGACCATGGTTAACTTGTGAGGAAGTGATTTACCATATCCCTAAACATGGTTTCCAAAAAAATTATCATGTGTGGTATCACAATGGAGAAAAAGTGCGAGTGGTTAATGACATCGATTCAGAAGAAAGGATTGGTATGAAAAATCTAATTTCTGATCGGTTTCCTTTTGTTAATGAAGCCAACTCCTCATGTATACCAGTGCAAGAGGAAATGAATACCGGAACACCATTTTTATCTATTAATCAGGATGATGATGTTGAGAGTGTTATAAAGATGAAGGAAGATGAAAATACCCAAGTATATCAAGTATGTGGAAAAATGAGAAAACTTGAGTTTTTAATGTGATTATATCATGGGAAAACAATGTATTGATTTAGTAATACTGCGGTCAATAACATCCTTACATTTATTAAGTATTTATTGCTTGATGATGCTTGTATTATAGAAAATGATTACATAGAATCAAAGTTTGTTGAAAAATTTAGATATTCATCTATTAAGATTCATCCTTTACCCAAATATTATTGTCTGCTCTGGATGGAAAATGTAGAGTTGAGTTAGTGAAAATAGTGTGACACATCAAGGTGGAAGACTAATAAAGATGGAACACAATCTCACATACCAGAGAAAGTGATGTGGCACTTCCCTTTAATTCATAGGCTTCAAAAACTTTTTATGTCAGAACAAATGGAAAAGAATATGAGATGGAATTAAGATGAAATAAATAAGGATAATGATGAAATAGTGCATCCTGCAGATGGGTTGGCTTGGAAGAATTTTGATAGTTTATATCCTAATTTTTCAGCTAACCCATGATATTTTAGATTGGGATTATCCTGTGATGGTTTCAACCCATTTCTCCAAATTCATACTGCACACAGTACTTGGCCTGTTTTCATTCATATTTATAACTTTCCTTCATGGATGTGTATGAATAATTTGTTTACTATCATGAGTATATTGATATCTGGACCTAGTGATCCTAGAAATGATATTTATATATACTTTTATCCATTAATAGAAGAGTTAAAGGAGCTTTGTATTATTGGTGCATAGGTTTATGATGCATTCTAGAAGGAGAACTTTATGTTTCGTGTAACTTTATTATGGAAGATAAATGATTTCCCTACCTACGGAATGATGTATGGTTGGAGTACTAAAGGGAAATTATCCTGACCTATTTGTATGAAAAATAAACATTCCCGAAGATTAAAGTTTTGATGAAATTTCATCTTCATAGGGAATTGATGATTTCTACCGATGGATCATCCATACAGGAAAAATTGGAGATAGTTCAATAATGTCACCGAGATAGATATACACCTCAATGAATGTTCGCGAATGATATTGTTAAAGAACTTGATGACTGGAATTATGTTCTTGGAAAAAGTCAATCAAATATGATAAAGTGAAATCATGTTAATTTGGTGAAACTATACTTATAAAAACCTAATAGGAAAACCAAAATTTAGGAAAAAATAAGCAATAAGTATTAAAAGAGGATAGGGTGGATCATACCTTGATTCTACATGAGAAAATTCCCTAGAATCAGGCACACCAATAGAGGGTAAAAGGTGATATAAAGTGGGATATCCCTCTTCCTTTAGCTAACCAAGTATGAGGGAACCTAAGGGGATTCCCAAAAATAGACCCCCAATAAATTACAATAAATTCCATATAAAAATGGGTTGTCTAGAAAAGGTTCAAATCCTAACATATTGTGTCACAGTGTAAACCTTATACAATAATAGAGACAACCCCTCCACCCTTTACATTCACATCCTGACCATTTGAACCTTCCTATAGTCATTTTTTTAGCATCCCAACCATTTGAACCTTCCTTGATGTCCTACTGAACACCCTAGGCACCCACCAAGCCTAAAAACCACATAAAAAAACTTTTTTTAAGAATATATAAGCATTAAAAATCCCAATATAAGACCAAGTTCTCAAAATGATCCCCTTGATAAACCAAAAAAATTAAAATTCCCATTGAATTTTAGAGATAATCAAGGAGCAGAGTTTCATAACCTTCCCACCATAACAATTATTTTCCATGAGATATCTCAATAGTCATATAACCACACAATAAGACTTTCCCTATTTATGAAATTACTATTAACAGGTTACATTCCATCTCCAAACACCCAACACACTTCCACTACAAAACTCCAATAAAAAGGTCTAAACACACTATAGGTACGGGGAATACTAGGAAGGGGACTGGGAGGGGGGTGGCAGACAGGGTGGGGTGGTGGGGGTGGCCGGAAAGGGGGTGGAAGATAGTGGGAACTAGAAGGAGGTGGGGAACCAGGGGAAAACAGGTAGAGGGACTGACAGGAGCATAGCCGGATGAAAAATAGGGGGGATGGCAGAGTGGGGGGTGTGGTAGGGGGACTAGCAGGGGGTGGAAGGCAGGGGGACTAGCAGGGGGTGGAAGGTAGATGGACTAGAAGGGGGCGGAAGGTAGGGGTGGTGGTGGAGGTGGAAGGAAGGGGGGACTGACAGGGGGTGGGGAACTGGGGGAAAACAGGGGGCTCGGGAATCGGGGAAAAAAATAGGGCACTACAGGAAAAACCGTTATTTGCGACGTGAATAATGTAACGACCTGAAATTTTGAATAAATCTTGTTTCCTAATTTTGTGTGTTATTTTATTTTTCATACTCAACAAAACTGTTTCGTTTGATAACATGAGTATAATAAAAATGAGACTGTTGGGTTTTGACTATTATATGACCGTTAGTCAGTATGACCGTTGAAAACTGAATGTTGCGACTTTTGTCTCTAAATACAAGTGACCTTGGTTAATTAATATAGAAAAGAGATTCGATGGCCTCATCCAGTAGTCTCGGGCCAATCGAATCCCATATAACGGAACTTGGGAAGGAGGTAGCACCACTGGGCTTTGCTCTGGACCAAACCCAAGCCGAACTTCATCGTGTGAAGCTAGAACGGAATCGACTTCGTGAGAAGTTCAAACTGATAGAAATTACTACTCGTGCAATGTTATCTGAGCCTCCCTCAGATTCTCTCACCTTAGCACACCTTACACTTAGGTCCTATGCTGGTGTGATAAGGAGATATGTAAGGAGACCGTAATTGCCTTGTGTAATCCTTTATTTTAAATAAAAATTTTGATTTCTTCTTATGATGAAGTTTATGAATTTTCAAATGTCCGGATAAATATAGTATGCATATTTTTGGTGAATTTTAGAGAAAGTATATTTTAAAAAATGTTTATGTAAACCTTAAATAATTAAAAATGTGTAATGATTTTCAAAAAATATTCTTCTACAATTATGTTCAGTACAAAATTTAGAGTTTAATAAGATCAATTTAATTTTTGATGAATAGTAAATTATGAATAGTGATTTTATGCTTAGGATTAGTAATGTAACCAAATGGATTAGTAATCTCACTTAAATAAAGCATTAATATAATCTAGGCACTTTGATTAAGTAATGCGATTCAATAAAATGGTTAAATAACGGTTTCATAAATTATTAGTCAAGTATTAGTTTTTTCAGGTGAATAGTGTTTTTTAATTAAAAATTTAATTAAAAATATTTAGAAAATTATTTTTATAAAATGGATTTCATTTTTGAACTCAGAGCATCGATATTATGTTAAGGTAATTTTGGGGGATTTTTCTGAAAAAAATGAATTTTCAGTGAATAGTGAATTTATTTAAAAATTAAATTAAAAATATTTAGAAAATTATTTTTATAAAATGGAGTTCATTTTTGAAATCAGAGCATCGATATTTGGTTAAGGTGAAATTTTGGGATTTTTCTGAGAAAGTTGAATTTTTGATGAATAGTGAAAATACAGTTTTTAAGTTACGGGTGTTTAATAACACAATTAAATGATGTATTAAGTATGTAATAAATATGGTTGACTTACGAATAGTAAGATAAGGTATGAGGTGTCCCAAGTGGCCAATACCATGGTCAAATACCATGGGCAAGCCCATGGTTTTTCCAAAACCACTAATGAGGTGTCCCTTGGCCATTAATGCCTTGTCTCCTCACTTTTCCCTATAAATACCAAGCCATCCTCTCATCCATTCGACTCCCAACTCTCCCCCAATGAAGCTATGGTCTCATTACCTCCCAAGGAGTCCTCCCAAGGTTCCCCCAAGCCCTCAAGGTCCCAACCTTTGAGTTTTAAGAGTCACGTTTTAGGGTAAGGGATCCTACCTCTCTCTTTCTTTTCAAGTAATCTCTTTTATGTAATTTATTTTATGCTCCATGCTCTTATGTTGGAGGATGTTATTTTATGTTCATATTACTGCCCTTTTCATGTTAATATGATGATATACCCCCTCATGCTCTCATCAATTAATTTTAAGAAATTTTAAGTGGAGCCGTTAGGCTGCCGAATTTTTAAGGGATTCATTCACCTTTCTCATTTTTCAAAGTTCTACTTTCATGTCAAGGCTTTCTAGTTCCTTTTTATTATGTTGTGGTATGATCTCTAAATCTATAATACTGATATTTTATGTTCATATGATGATAGACCCTATTTTATCTCTTCAATTCAGTATTTTGAAGTTTTAAGTGGCGCCGTTAGGCGGCCGAATTTTTAAGGGATTCGTTCACCTTTCTCATTTTTTTTAAAAGTTCTACTTTCATGTCAAGTCATTCAAGTTCCTTTTTATTATGTTTGGGTATGATATATATATCTATCATACTGATCTTTTATGTTCGTATGATGAGAGACCCTATTTGATCTCGTCAATTCATTTTTGTTGAAGTTTAAGTGGCGTCGTTAGGCTGCCGAATTTTTAAGGGATTCTTTCACCTTTCTTATTTTTCAAAGTTCTACTTTCATATCAAGTCTTCCAAGTTCCTTTTTATTTTGTTGGGTTATGATATCTATATCTATCATTCTGAAATTTTATGTTCTTATGATGAGAGACCCTATTTGATCTCGTCAATTCATTTTTGTTGAAGTTTACGTGACGCCATTAGGCTACCGAATTTTCATAAGAGAAATCTTATTTTTGTCTTCCTTTCATGTTCTTCATTTCATATGGTATGTCTTTAAAATTTCATTACCATGTTCTTAAATCCTTTATATTATGTTCCCATACTGTTTTATGGATCATTTATGAGTGGGTTACCCATGTCCCCTCTCTTTTCAAAGTTTTCTAAAACCTCGTAACATAGTCGTTATGCTGCAGAATTTCCGTCTCAAAATGTCTCTCTCTTATTCTCAAATTCATTTATTTTATTAAGTAAATAATCAAAGCTCTTTATTCTAAAGGGGTATTCACATATATACCCAAATGTTCTATTTTAAATTCTGGGATTTACATACATGAGACCCGCTTTCCCTTTATGTGGGTTTAAAGTGACATAAAGATCATGTCTTTAAAGCAGTTTTTAAAACATTATGATTATGAAATGAAACCCATTTCTTTTATGCTATATGGGTTGTTTATGAAATGATTGATGATGATATATGTGTATCACATGATAATAAAGGCAAATTTAAGGGTGCGCCCTGATAGCACTCCAATGCATTGGGTAAAGACTTAATCTCTAGAGATGACCATTTAGACTGATAACTTGGTGAATAACCTTGGTAATTTTTATTGACACCTTGGGGATGGACCTTGGTGAAACGGAAATGATTTTATTTGTTAAATGTTGTAGCCACATCTTCAAGTTATGAAAAACATTATTTTTATTATGATATGCCTCATGATTTCATTCTCATACCTTAAAGTTCTTTTCATGACTTTATTGATGTATCTCAAGTTCACATGTTAAATGTTTCCCTTGTTTCCCTTACTGGGCCTTCTGCTCACCCTTTTTTTTTGATGTATGTACCCAGGTTATGAGATGCAGTAATGAACCTAGGATGAACATAAGGAGAAGCCTTTCAAGTGTTTAAGAAGAATGTTTTTTTTTGTTTCATGTATTAAGTTCCTGGTTTCCAAGACACTAAACCTTAAAGATCCTCGGTTTTGTAAAATGTAATGAAAAGTTATATTATAAAAAGGCGGGATGCTATAAATAAATCCCGTCGCAAATAGTCCGTCGAAGAGGTTATTTGCAACAGGTTGACCAACCTGTCACAAATAACCAATTATTTGCGACGGGAATAGGCGCCCCGTTGCAAAAAACTTACGCACGGATTGGCGCGGTTTGCGCGCCAAACTGCACGAAATGGTATTTGCGACAGGTTGGTACCGCCCGTCGCAAATAACCGGCGGCGATAAAAACCTATTTGCGACATGATGTTGTCCCATTGCAATAAGTCTGTCGACAGGTCACTTTTTGCGACGGGACCCACCACAATTAACCTTTTAACCGCCGATCATAATTAATGCGGCCGAAGGTATTTGCGATGGGTCCCGTCGCAAAAAGTACTATTAACGATGAGAATCCCATCGCTAATAGTCCCATCCAACTAATCTAACCTATATATACCCCATTCGTTTTTTCTTCTCTCCACTTGAATTTCTTGTTCCTCTGCTTCTGTGAACTCTAATTTTAGAGTGAAATTTTTTGAGAGTTAACTTTTTTTTACGAAGAAGTTGTGATGGCGCCTACAATTATAAGAGATCAAGTTTAAAAGTATTTATGTTTTATTTAATTTAGTATTTATTTCCTTTTTTTATATTAATTTTAATTATTGTTGATTAGTTGTAATTAAGTTAGGTTCAAATTGTTTTGTCATCAGTATTTATTTGTAATAATAAAATTAAATTATTAGTACTAATTCTTACTAATTACTAATAATTAATAATTATTAACGATAATTATTAATGTATGAAAATAATTAGCTTTAATTAGTAATTAGTAGCTGTATTTTGCAGTAATTAATAATAATTAACACTAATTAGTAATAATTAGAAATAAAGAGTAATAATTAGAAAAAAAATAGAAATAAATATTAACAATTAGTAATAAATAGTATTAATTAGTAATAATTAGTAACAAATACTAATAAATAGTAATAAATACTAATAAATACTAATAAATACTAATAAATAGTAATAAATATTAATAAATATTAATAATTAGTAATAAATACTAATAATTAGTAATAAATACTAATAATTAGTAATAAATACTAATTAATAGTAATAAATACTAATAAATGGTAATAAATACTAATAAATAGTAATAAATACTAATAAAGAGTAATAAATACTAATAAATAGTAATAAATACTAATAATTAGTAATAAATAGTAATAATTTGTAATAATTACTAATAAATATTAATAAATACTGATAAATAGTAATAAATAGAAATAAATACCGATAAATAGTAATAAATAGTAATAAATACAAATAAATAGTAATAAATAGTAATAAATAGTAATAAATAGTAATAAATAGTAATAAATAGAAATAAATAGTAATAAATAGAAATAAATACTAATAAATAGAAATAACTATTAATAAATAGTAATAAATACTAATAAATAGTAATAAATAGTAATAAATAGTAATAAATACTAATAAATAGTAATAAATACTAATAAATGGTAATAAATAGTAATAAATAGTAATAAATAGTAATAAATAGAAATAATTAGTAATAAATAGTAATAAATAGAAATAAATACTAATAAATAGAAATAAATACTAATAAATAGTAATAAATACTAATAAATACTAATAAATGGTAATAAATACTAATAAATACTAATAAATAGTAATAAATAGTAATAAATAATAATAAATAGTAATAATTAGTAATAATTAGCAATAAATAGTAATAATTAGTAATAATTAGCAATAAATAGCAATAAATAGCAATAAATAAAAATAAATAGTAATAAATAGTAATAAATAGTAATAAATAGTAATAAATAGTAATAAATAGTAATAAATAGTAATAAATAGTTATAAATAGTAATAAATAGTAATAATTAGTAATAATTAGTAATAATTAATAATAATTAGCAATAATTAGTAATAATTAGTAAAAATTAGTAAAAATTAGTAATAAATACTAATAATTAGTAATAAATACTAATAATTAGTAATAAATAATAATAATTAGTAATAAATACTAATAACTAGTAATAATTAGTAATAAATAGTATTAAATAGTAATAAATAGTAATAAATAGTAATAAATAGTGGTAAATAGCAATAAATAGCAATAAATAGTAATAAATAGTAATAAATAGTAATAAATAGTAATAAATAGTAATACATAGTAATAAATAGTAATAAATAGGAATAAATAGGAACAAATATCTATAAATAGAAATAAATAGAAATAAATAGAAATAATTAGTAATAATTAGCAATAATTAGCAATAATTAGAAATAATTAGCAATAATTAGCAATAATTAGCAATAATTAGCAATAATTAGCAATAATTAGCAAAAATTAGTAATAATTAGAAATTGTAATAAATTGTAATAACTTGGCACAATTTTCAGTGGATTGATGGCACTCCTTTTGCTCGATGACTCTTCTCCTTTCAACTCTCATCGACTCAAAACATTATGAAAAGTATGCTTCTACGTATGCATATCCAATCTCGTATGCACGAGTTTGAATATGCATTTGTAGGACCACATTTTTCATAATGTTTTCATGCGGTGAAAGTTGCAAGAAGAAGATTCATCGATGAAAAGGGGGCTCTTTTATTTGACGACTCATTTACTTGCATCTTTTTCACACTGAAATCAGAACGAAGAATCTGCTCGGAGGTATGCTTATGCATTCTTGTATGCACAAGAATGAATAAGTGTACCTTCGAGCAGATTCTTCGTTGTGATTTCAGTGTGAGAAAGATGCAAGTAAATGAGTCGTCAGACAAAAGAGTAGCTGTCAATCCACTAGAAATTGTGTCATTATAATTAATGGTAATTATTAAGAAGTAGTTGTAATTATTTATCTTATTTTTTTGGATAGTGTTTTTCTAATTTCAAATTATTCAAAAACAGTAATGATTTTATATTTTGTAGAAAAATATAGAACAAGAAAGTTGACAATAGTCATTATTAGATGACCGCACTTGGATAAATCAGTTCAGAAATCCAAATGGTTCTGGTTTAAATCCTGTATATATTGAGGGTTTTGAAGATTTATTATCATTTGCATCATCAAAACCAATTTTTTTTCAGAAGGCACAATTAAGTGTCCTTGTAAAAAATGTGCTCTGAGAATGTTTGACACATTTGACAAGGTTGGGGGACATCTCTTACGGTTTGGTTTTCAACCAGATTATGTTTTTTGGTATCAAAACAGTGAACGAAGTTCCAGAGAAGATACTAATAACTTGATTCCGGATACATCACGGTTTCAAAATTTAGTACATGATGTTACAGGTCCATCTATTCAACAAACTGAAACTCAAGATTCTATTGATTTAACTCTTGAGTTGACACCATCCGAATTTTATGAGTTGTTGAGGTCTGCTGAGGTTGCATTATATCCTGGTTGTAAGATAAGAAAATTAGAAGTGGTTGCAAAATTTATGGCTATTAAATCAAATAATGCAATGTCAAACAACTGTTTTGATCAGATATTTTCTTTGGTTAAAACACAGTTACCTAAAAGAAATGTGTTGCCTGCAAATTACTATGAGAGAAAGAGGATGGTTCATAATTTGGGCCTTAGTTATCAGAAGATTCATGCATGTGTAAATGATTGCATCTTATATTATAGTGAAAATGAGTCATTGGATAGTTGTCCCACATGTGGAAAATCGAGGTATAAAGAAGCTCAACCGGGGAAGTCTGGATTTATTCCTATGAAACAGTTGAGATATTTCCCCCTTACACCTAGGTTGTAGCATTTGTTTATGTCTCAGTTCACAATGTCAATGATGTCATGGCACAAAACCAAGATTTCAATCGATAAAAATTTGAATCATCCATCTGATGGCGATTCATGGAAATATTTTGACCGACTACATCCGTCTTTTGATTTAGAAGCCCAAAACGTTCGATTGGGTCTTTCTAATGACGGTTTCTATCTGTTTGGTTCTTATGGTAGTCAATATTCATGTTGGCCTATCTTTATAACTCTATATAATTTACCTCCATGGATATTGATGAAGGAGCCCTATATCTTTCTGAACTTATTAATCTCAGGACATCAGAAAAAGAATATTGATGTTTATTTGAAACCATTGATTGATGAGTTAAATTTACTGTGGAGTAATAGTGTTAGTACATATGATGTTGCTGCGAAACAAAATTTAATATTAAAAGATGCATTGATGTGGATGATTAGTGACTTCCCAGCATATGACATATTATCTAGTTGAAGTACACATGGTCTGAAATCATGTCCTTACTATATGAAAGACAATAAAGACTTTATGCTCTTCATTGGAAAAAAAACCTTGCTATTTTGACTGTCATCGCAGATTTATTCCAACTGATCATCATTTTCGGAGGAACAAACATCATTTCCGAAAAGGCACAATTGAAAGGGATAAACCTACAAAAATGATCTTAGGTAAAGATTTAAAATCAGTTGTATTTTCATTACCTCCCATCATATTTGGGCCAATAGTAAACCAACAGAAAATTCATGGCTTTGGGAAAGAGTATAATTGGATAAAACAGAGCATTTTTCGGGATCTTCTATATTGGTCTAATTTGTTGGTTTTCTACATGTTGGATGTCATGCATATTGAGAAGAAGTATTTTGATAATTTATTTCATATAGTTTTGGATATACCAGGTAAGACCAAAGATAATGTAAAGGCATGATCGGATCTTACCCAAATTTGTAGACGACTGGAACTTGAACTATTTCAAAATGTCAGATCACATAGGTTAATGAAGCCAAAAGAATCTTATAAACTATCCAAATATATTCACCTATTATTTTGTCAGTGGATTGCAGATATGAGACTTTCATATGCCTATGCTTCCAATTTGGGCAGATGTGTTAATAATAGTCATATTACTGGATTAAAAAGTCATGATTGTCATATTATAATGGAAAGGCTTATATCGATTGGATTTAGAGGTTTGTTGAATTCTATTATTTGGGATTCAATAACAGTCATATAATATTTTTTTCGAGACATTTGTGCGGTGACAACAGACTATGATGCACTAAGTAAGTTGGAAGAAGATGTTGTTGTCATTATATGTAAACTGGAAAAAATCTTCCCACCGACTTTCTTTGACTCAATGGAACATCTGATATTACATTTTCCACATGAAGCTAATTGTGGAGGTCCGGTATAGTTTCGATGGATGTACCCATTTGAGATATGCATGCATAAATTGAAGAAAAAAGTACACAACAAAGCATCAGTTGAAGGATCAATTATTAAAGCTTATTTTGAAGAGGAAATTGCCTTTTCCTGCTCTCATTATTTTGAAAATGAATATCCCTCAAAACAAAACTACATGAGATAGAATGAGGGGAATGATGATGATGAAATGGAAAATCAATTATTAGTTTTTAATCAGCCAGAGCTTGGCTTCAGTGGATCCCATGAATGATGGATCTCAGATGATGAACATCACAAAGCTCATACATATGTTCTGCTCAATTGTGAAGAAATGATATCATTTGTACTGTGAGTACTTCTATCACTTATTCTATAATTTATGTTATAGTAAGTAAACTTATTTTATTTGTAGGTTATATGATAATCATGTCACGAAAAATCTTCCACAAATTACAGCAGCTTCTATTGAAAAATGCCGACAGAAAAATTATTCTCAATGGTTTCAAAAACTGGTAACATAAATTATTGATGGTTTAACATATCAATTCACTTTACTATTTGTTATATTGATAATTATTTTACAAATTTTCAGGTGTCTCAACATGCTGATAAAATTGATAAGCGACTGTGTATATTGAGTAACCCACCATCCAAAATGGTTAAATCTTACAATGCATATATGGTGAATGGTTTTCAATTTCATACACGTGCATATGGGGAATAAAAAAACAATGAACAATGGAGTTTTCTTAAGAGGATCTCATCATAGAGAAACAAAATTTGACTTTTACGACATGATGAATGAAATTATTCAACTATTTTATCTAGGGAAAAATTACATGACAATGTTTAAATGTCAGTGGTTAGATACTAAGAGAGGCTTTCATGTTCATCCGATTCATGGAATCATAGATATTAAATATAAAAGTATTATTGAAGTAAATGAACCATTTTTATTGGCTCAATAGGCACATAAAATATATTACACAAAGTACGGTGTTACTTCAAGAGACCCGAGTGATTGGTGGAGCATAATAAAAATGAAATCTCTAGAATATCAGTTTACTCAAACTGAACGTGGTTCCGATGAAGTACAAGGAATTGAAATTTTTCAAGAGAATACTCAAAATCTATCCTTTTCACAAAGATACATGAATATCGATGATGACACCCCACACTTAAGGGTCGATGGTGACGATGATGTTAATGATGTTACAAATGAATTTGAAATGGCAAGAGATGATGAAACTGAAACTCATATGGATATTGATGACGATGATGATGAATATGAAGACATTGACATCGTTAGATATAAAGATGATGATGAAGGTGAACATTAACACAGTTAAATGCTGGTTATAATCATAACTAATATATATCTATATGTAAAAGTTATTTTCAACTATCTGCTAACAACAATCATTTTGTGTTTCAGATGGATCTTGATCTACTTCGTGAGTTGGAGGAGGCTGAGCTACCTTTGGATGAAGAGGATTTGGGATCATCTGACCCTCAGTCTACTGGTGGTTCAGGGGGTACGCAGAGGGGGTGCAGTCTTGTGCGACTTATGATTCCTGACCCTATCCTTGAGCGGTGTCTACATCTTAGTTTTGATCCATGCATGTAGAGGTATGATAACCTGTGTATTTTAGTTAGCTTTCATTAATTTATTTATATACTAATTGTTTGATTATTTGTTATTTTTTCATAGTTTTTCACATATAGCTGTTGGATAGGGGAGCAATATCTTACACAATTATTTTTCTCAGCCATGGATCACATGGGAACATATTCCCATTGATGTGTGGCTTCGAATGTTCAATCATTGGATGATACATAAATAAATAATATTTATTTAGAAATTTATTTCATTAATAAGTTGATATTATAAATTATTTGTAGGTTTTATGGTATCCCATCGATGATATCATGCGTTCCGCTATCCACGAGGCATGGTAGGTGTCTATGTGTGAGTGTTTCTGTCAGTTTTTGTACAATTTGAGAAGGTCGACCATTAAGAAAACAGGAGTGACAATATTTGATGATTCATGTAGATCCCACCAACCAGAGTACATTTTATCTCACATTTGGGATGGATTATGTTCACACTGGTTGAGTGGTGGATTTTAGAGGAGATCTTCACTAGGATGGTAGAATCGGGGGAGATAGGAGGTGACACAATGAGTTGGTAGCTATACATTCAATACGCATAGAGAGCATCTGGTAAGTATATTTTTTAAATATTTTATATAACATTACATATAAATAGTTTATTTTATATTCATATAGGCAGTCGAGTATCCCGATATTACGGAGTACGGCGTTTATTAGAGGATGTATAGTGATCCAACCACTGGAGAGATTAGAGGTGATCACCAGCATCAGATTGTGGTCTGTATTATTTATTTTTTAGTTTGAAAATTAATTGCATATAATATTTTCATTATTTTAATTTCAAATTGAAACTAAAGGAGTCATATGATGCTGTGACCTCTCAGACACGGGCTGTAAGTCAGGCCAAGACGGCTGATCAGACTAGTGCCTGCCATTTTGATGAGGCGGCTTGGATGCAAGCGACCTGGTATGCCTTTGATAAGGGCCTAGTAGTTGGTATCGATTCTCATTTGAATCCTGGGAATTATTATGGTATTGCTGCGATGTCAGTGTCTAGCTCAAGAGGAGCTTGTGGAGAGACATCATCTTATGACTCATAGTATTAGGAGCAATTGCGAGCTCAAACTGAGCTTATATAGAGTTTGCAGAAGTAGCAGGAAGAGATGCGTCAGCAGCAGCAACAACAACAGCAACACAAGGAGGAAATGCATTGATGACAGCAACAGTAGAAGCAATAACACAAGGAGGACATGCGTCGATGGTAGAAGCAGCAGTAACAAAAACACGAGGAGGACATGCATCAATGGCAGCAGCAACAGCACGATCAGATGGAGTACATGCACCGTCTGACTCGTAGTTTAGGGATGTAGTTTCCTCCACCATCTCCTCCAGCTCCTCCAGAAGACTATCCCCCCGGTGATTTTTTTGTTCTGTTAAAAACATTTGAATTGAACATTTGATGTAATATGGACTATTTACAATTTTTTTCTTTTATATTGGTGCGAATATTGCATATTTTTTTTAATATTTTAATATTTTATTATTTATTATTAGTATTATATTTTTTAATGTTTTTTTATTTTACTAATAATAATAATAATATTTTATGATTTTTTATATATTTTTTCTAAATAGTGATAATTTTAATATTTTTTGTATTTTTTATTATTTTAATAATATTAATATTATTTTTTTCATTAATCATATTTTTTTTATTTTTTTTATTTTATTAAGTATTTAAAAATATTGAGAATTTTAATATTTTTTTATTATTTTAATAATATTAATATTATTTTTTTATTTTATTATGTATTTGCGATGGGACCTTTTGCGACGGGGCCCTGTCACAAATAGATTATATATATATTTTTTAAAAGTTTTTGTGATGGGTTTATTTACCGTCACAATAACTTTGTTGCAACGGTCCCATCGCAAAAGGTTTATAACATATAAGCTATTTGCGACGAGCCGGTGTCCCGTCACAAAAACTTTTTGCGATGGGCCTGTTGTGAATGATTATTATATATATAATGTATTTAATCTGATATCTATTTGCGACGGGACCGCTTCTCATCGCAAGTAGTATTTTGTTGCGACGACGTTTTCTGCAACGAGCTATTTGCGAGGGGACCCCATCACAAAAGGGTTTTTGCGACGGGCTCTCGTCATAAAAGGGTTTTTGCGACGGGATCTCGTCGTAAATAGCCCATCACAAATGCCAAAATTCCAGTAGTAGGGGGTGGGGGAACCAGGGGGAAATCAGGGGGTGGGGAACCGAGTGTGGTAGGGGGGCTAGCAGGGGGTGGAATGCAGGGGTGGTGAAGGTGGAAGGTAGGGGGGAGGCAGGTGGGGGTGGGGGTGGGGGTTGGGGTGGCAGACATGGGGGGTGGCAGACAGGGGGGGGGGGGTACTGGTAGGGGGTGGGGAACCAGGAGGGGGGGACAGGGGGCTGGGGAACCAGGGGGAAATTAGGGGTTGTGGAACAAGGTGTAGCAGGGGGACTAGGAGGGGGAGGAAGGCAGGGGGTGGCAGGCAGGGGGGGTGGTAGATAGGGGGGACTGGCAGGGGGTGGGGAACTGGGGGAAAATAGGTAGGGGGACTGGCAGGGGGTAGAGTTGAAAGGAAAATAGGGGGGAGATAGGCAGGGTGGGGGGGGGGGGGCAGGGGGACTAGTAAGGGGGGTGGAGGAGGTGGAAGGTAGGGGAGACTGGCAGGGGGTGGGGAACTATGGGGAAATCAGGGGGTGGGGAACCGAGTGTGGTAGGGGGACTAGTAGTGGTGGTAGAGGTGGATGGCAGGGGGTGGGGGGGGGGGAACTGGGGGGAAATAAGGGGGGGGGACCAATGGGAAAATAGGGGGTGGAGAACCAGGTGGAACGAGCAAGCCTGCTATGTTTTTTTATTGAAATTTAATCTATAGCCACAGTTTCTAACCATAGATATAGGGCTTGTTTGTGTTTTCCATGGAAATTGAACATATAGCCATGGTTTGAACCATGGATATATCCCTATATCCACGGTTCAAACTATTTCTATAGGAACTGTATGGCCTAAACTTGTACCGTGGTTTCAAACCATAGATATATGCCTATAGCCACAGTTTTAAACCATGGCTATAACCTATAGCCACAATTTTTTGGCTTATAGCCACGATTTCAAACCATGGCTCTAGCCTAAATTTCTAGTAGTGGATATTTATTTATTCTTAGGCGATTCACATGTTAAGTGAATAATAATTATATTATTATTAAGACATGGGGTAAACTAAGAATTAAGGAATTGGTAAGGGGGATTATATGAAAATAGAAAACCCTAAAATTTGCTTAATATTTTTCTAGTTATATCTCTTTCCTAATAGATATTTGGTGTGCACAATGGATAGATATAAGCTCTATAAAACCCTAGAGAGAGTTCTAGAGATATAGAGTGTGATCTCTCCTCCTCTTTTCTCAATATATTAAGATAAAACTAATAATTAATTGGCCTCAAAGATCATTCTACTTTGATTATCCACAAATGATTCAAGCGATTGAGATTGACCATGATAGCACTCAACAATTCCATGAAAACATTAAGAGATTGTGGTGTATCTGTTTATCACCATTAAAGTGATTCTACACTTGTATCTTACAATGCAATGATGGTATGATTAGAATTAGTCAACCAAATCATCAATGAAGAAATAATTTCAAGTTCAGGTAATTATAGATCTTCTTATAAATTAATTATAAATTACATGTGATGATCCTCCTCTTTTGGTTCTAGTATTTAAACAAGTTAATTAATCTATGATCTAAATATTTTGGTTATGAAATCATTCATCAAGTATAGCTTGGATGATTCATAAATCAAGACAAAAATATGTGTTTTCCATGTGTAATTGGCACTTCTGTTGTACTTGAAAACTATAATTGGTATCAGAGCAGTCATATGATTAGTATATAATTATTTATTAATCATTTATTGAATGAAATTTGTTTATAATTTCTTTTACTTCAAATTTATTTGTTCTTAGAATATGAACATCATTTTCTCTTCCCTTTATCCATTCTCACTCACATAACTAATAAATGTTTTAAGTCAAAACTAATAAACATCTAAAAACACCATCTATAGATGCCAAGTATTCTGTTTGGATAACACAAGACTACACCCATGAATTAAAATACACATTATGTAACCATATATTTGATGTGCATCTCGAATGATTATAGGATCAGTTTGATGATATCAGATTAGATCCAATAAAATAGGATATACATAGATCTAAACCAAAAGTCATGTACTTTGAGTAATTACATGATATGTAACCACACACACAACATATAGTCCTCTTGTTCTTGTGGTGGAGAATATGGGGTCCAATCGTGTCATGTATATACTACATGACACAGGGGACTTAAAAATTGTGTAAATTTGAGGCCACACATTATGCAGGTAGATTAAATTCCATGTACATTATATACATCCGTGGAATGGGAAAACACCCAACCCCTAGGCGTATTCTATGAACATGGGCAGAAGAGATTTCACACTATGTAACCCAATACACGTCATGTGGTCTACTATATCCAGTGTGATTAATTTAGTGTGAAGAGAAGAATTAATTATATAATTAAGCCTATTAACATGTGTTCTATGTGTCATTTAGTTGATATTACATGCCATTTCATAAAATTATTGATTATATATTAAATTAATTTCCCTATTAAATTCTAAATCTACAAGCTGTGTATTGTCCTTTCTTATATTGCACTACACACACATCAAGAACATCACATGTAGTGTAATTAAAATTTGTTTCATGTATCATTTGTTTGAAATTAAATTCCATGTAATTACCTACAACACATTTTTGTTGTATTTCAAGGGAATACACAAGCACATGGACCATTTTAGGTAGTTTAGACGAGTACATGTCATTGCCTCCAAGTACACTTGTATACTTTACTAATTTTAAATAAAATTTATTTATTTAATTTTTTTTAAAATTATGAATGACTTAATTTTAAGGATTCTTGGATGGAATTAAGATAAATTGAATTAATTGGATCAATTTATGACATTTATCTTAATTAAAGAATGAATCAAAGTAATTGATAACTAAATTGAAAACGTGTGTTCATTACATACTATGTGGATGATCGAAAGCATATACCCAACCTATGTATGGGATTGGTTTCCTTTTAATTCTTTATTATTAAATTAAAATGATGGCTTGTGGGTCATCACCCCCTCTTTATTATGTAAGGTCCTATGTGCCCGTGGTTTATTTTATGTAAAACCCCCTTATCCAGTCCACTAGATCCCCTCACCTATGTGTGAGTAAAAGATTATGTAAGGATGGAACTCCCAAGCAAGAGGATGTGGTCCAAGTCCTAGAGTCGATTAAAAACTAACCGAGGTGATATATATGAGTTGAGGTCAAATGCTGCAATATGAACCAAGCTACAATTCAAAGTGTTTTCCCCTAGGGTTGAGGGTTAGTTTATCATCCACTAGATAAAATAACCATGAGATAATATCATGATCATGATACTCACATTTTATATTTATTATTTGTATGTTTTATTATTTATGGATTCTACATGATCACTTAATAAATAAATTAACAAGCATGAAAGATAAAATAAAATAAAAACAGATTATGTGTAAATTTTATCAGATATAGTTAATCACTTTAGTAAAATATAATTAATATTAACAAGGAATTTGATAAGATAAAACTAGGTTTTTACACATAAGGATGAAAAACCCTTCAAATAAAATATTAAGTCGGTATATCCTTCCATTACTTATATTAAAATCAAACCCATAGTTCAGGGTGATTCACCAGCCTAAGTTGGGCTGCTTTCAATTATCAGGGAATTTTTAACTTGAAGTTTTGTGGTGGATTAACTTGGTTCACATCAAGGGTTGACTACCCAAGTAGGGATTTGTGTAACTGAGAGGAAAATGTTGAGGAAATATTTATCTAGGATTTCAAGATTGGGGATTCCACTCAATAGATCAAGGAACTATGAGCTAATGTAGTTAGCAATTTACGCCCAACTAAAACCCTTAAATTGACTTATTTGTCCTAAGTATAGGTTATGATAAGGGAAATATGGTTTGTTGTACCATAATTTATATGAAAAAGGTATTTTAAAACCAATGGTGAGGGATATTAGGTTTTAAAAAAATAGCGGATATTAATAAAATTTAATAAAATTTAAATTTATTAATATGATTTTGTAATCATGGAAGTAATAATTATCTGCTCTTAATTTAGTAGAAATGGAAAACCAAAATAATTCTACCATATCACTATGATCCATACTATATAAGGATAACCTTATAATCAACATGAATTTCTGGGAATGGTATAGGTGCTTACACATTATACTACACCATGAATAGTAATTATACATGCTGGAAACCCCACTTCCCATGTCACTTACTAAATAGGATAATGAGGAAGAAGTATCTCTCCAGCTAAAACATGTGGAAGATGTAATGGATATTTAATGTTTCATTATATACTCCATTTTTAGTGATATTATAAAGAAATATAAGGATATTTATGCATATAGAATCATTTATCACCTTATTGATCTTTATCAGGAGAAGGTGTGACAAGAGAGACATGAAATCATCAATACACTATTCACATCCAAGGTTGGAGAGTTAGTGCAATAGGGCCTCATGTAATCAAGATAATTGGCTATATAGAACACTTATACATAATGGGGTTTAAGATAATTTATGAGTTATGAATATATCAAATTCTATCTTCACTACCTAAAACCTTCTATAGTTTTATTGTGAATTAAAATATGATAAATAATGAGAAGACTATATCAAAACTTCTTACTCTTATTGAAAAAGTTGATAAAGACATGGGGTATGAAAAAACCATGGTCTATATGTATAATAAAAAATTTAATAAAAAATAAATGTATATAAAGACTCATTACAAGTCTAAGGCTCCAGAGTACCATCCTTCTAAGAAGAAGAAGATCCAGTGGCAAGAAAAGGAGCAAAATGCAGTGTGTTTTTCATGTGGAAAGCAAGGACACTAGAAGAGGAACAATACCCATCCAAACAAGCAAGGATAATCTTTAGTTGTGTTCTTTATTATGTATAATATTTCTATATATACAAGTTGGGTATTAGATACTGCATGCGGTGCTCACATTTATATCCAAATACATGAACCAAGTAGATTTTGGAAGGTTTACATAAGTGAGGTGGATCTATGGGCTGCCAATAGAGCAAGTCTGGATAATATATCCATTGACTACTATCACCTCAAATTTCCAACAAGAATGATTTTAGTTTTATAGGACTGTTATTATGTGCCTAGTTTTACTAAGAACATTATCTTTGTTTCTTGTTTATATATGGATGGATTTACTTCCAGTTCTAGATATAATAGTTTCTAATTTTATAAAGATAGAATATGTTATGGTATAAAACAACTGAATAATTCTCTTTATGAATTAAATTATGAAAAAAATAGTGGAAATAAATAACAAATAAAATTCACATGGCTCATTTAACACCCAGTTGTGGCATCACTATCTTGTTCATGTAAATGAGAAGAATTTAATGAATCTCTATCAAGATGGTTACCTATACTCTTTTAATATTAAAACACTAGAAATATTTCATTCTTGTTTACAAGAAAATATGACCAAAACACTATTTAGTTTTCAAGGTGAAAGGGCCAATGATATTTTAGAATTGGTATACACTGATGCGTGTGAACCTTTTCAAGTAGAATCTAGAGGTGGATTTCCATACTTCATGACTTTTACCAATGAATTTAATATGCATGGTTACATCAACTTGATGATGTATAACTCGGAATCCTTTGATAATTTCAAGGAGTTTAATAATGAAGTTGAGAATCATATTGGTAAAAAGATAAGAAAATTCAATCAGATCATGGTGGTGAATATCTTAACCAAGATTTTATCAACTTTCTATAGGAGTATGGGATTTTATCTCAACCTAATCCTACTTATACATCATAATGGTATAGTGTTAGTGAAATGAGAAATCATACCTTTATGGATATAGTAAGGTAAATAATGATTCATACAATCCTTCCATTACCATTTTTAGGATATAAATTACACATGAAAACATACATACCAAATCAAGTACCAACTAAAGTGAAAAATGATATTCCCTTTGAGTTGTGGAGTGAAAAGAAACTTGTTTTGTTATATATTTGTACATGGGGGTTATAAAGTATTTGTTAAGGATAACTCAAGCAACAAACTAACACCCTAGAGAATAAAGTGTATCTTTATAGGTAACCCCAAGGAAACGAGGGGATACTACCTAGATGATTCCTCAGATAATAAGGTTATAGTGGTTAGGAAAGCTGTATTCCTTGAGAGGGAACACATTCTCAAGAAGGATAGTGGGAGAAAGATTGAATTCCAGTAAGTTGATGATCAAGATAAAAAAGTGTTGGTATGGGAACAAAATCCATTAGTTGTTGTGGAATTCATAGTCTCTGAAACACAAGTACTATATATGACCACTAGGGAGGTTATAGAACTAAAAATATATATATTTTTATAGTCAAAGAAGATAGTGACTCACTATTAGTTGAAAATAATGACCCTCTATCCTAAAAGGAGGTAGTAGAGAGCTGGAAATTTGAAAAATGGAAAGAATATATGTACTCTAAGATGGATTCTAGGTACCCAAACCATGTGTTGGTTTTTGTTGTTCCACCAGAAAATGTAAATCTTATTGGGTGTAAATGAGTATTCAAGAGAAATATGGACATAGAAGGTCAGGTTAGTACCTATAAAGAATGGCTAGTGGATAAAGGGTTTAGAAAATGTTGGAGAATATACTATTATAAATCCTTTTCTCTATTTTCCATGCTTAAATACATCAAAATTATTCTTTACATATAAGATTACTGTGACTATGATATTTGTAATATAGATATAAAAAACAGCTTTCCTTAATGGGAACCTTCAAGAAGATGTATATATAACATAACAAGAAGGGTTTGGGACTCCAAGTAATGACAAAAATTTATGCAATTTGAAGATATAAATTTATGGATTTAAGAAATCATCTAAGTCATGGAACATTCAGTTCAATGAAGCCATAAAATAATTTGGTTTCATTAATAATGAATGTGAAATACATTCTTAAAATAGTTTAGTGGGAGTGCTGTCATTTTTATAGTAACATATATTGATGAAATATTAAAAATGAAAGCGATTATATATAAATGAATTAGGTAAACCAACCTATATTTTAGGAATCAAGATCATACATGATAGATCAAATATGCTACTTAAACTAAGTCAAAGTATATACATTGACTAGTTACTGAAGAGTTTCAGTATGGAAAAACTCAAGAGGGGATTGGCTCTAGTGACACATGGTATACATATTTCTAAGAAGATATGTAATCAAACATAATAGGAAAGAGAGATAATGAGTAAAAAACCATATTATTCAGTGATAATATCTATCATGTAGTCCATGTTATATATAAGGCTTGATTTTCCTATACTTTGAGCATAGTATACAAATATCAAGCTAAGATAGGTGAACAACATTAGAATATTGTTAAGGATATCTTTAAGTATATAAGGTGAAATAAGGATATATTCTTGGTGTATGGAGGAGATTAAGATCTAGTCATTAGGGGTTATACAGATTCTAGCTTTCAGATACATAAAAATGATCTAAAGTCATAGTTAGAATATGTATTTAGTCTCAATAAAGGAGTTGTGAGTTGAAAGAGTTCAAAGTAGCTAGTTTTTATAGATTCTATAGTGGAGTATAAGTATATTGCAGCTTCTGATCCAAATAAGTGAGAGTTTTGTATTTAATTTTTTTTAAATATCTTGACGTGGTTCCAAGTAGTTAAGTCCCCATCACAATAAACTATGGTAACACTACAACGGTGGATCTTTCCAAAGAGCCGAGGTCACATCAAAGGAAAAATAATATACTTTAGAAGTTTCATCTCTTGAGAGTTTTTTCTTAATGAGGTGAAGTTATAGCGAGAAGAGTATCCATGAAGGAAAATATGTCAGACCCCTCAATGTAGGATCTATATCAGTAGAGACATAAGTATCATGTGAGAGCCATTAGATAGAAGGTTATTAAAAATTAGATCTAGTAAAAGTGGGAGTCTATTGTATTTGGTGGCCTAGAACCAACTTATAAGTACTTAATGATTACATGAATTCATTGACTTGAATATTAATGAAGTTTCTTATCACATCCTGATTATTCCTATGCATAACATAGTAAATGATAATGTTCTAAGAATATCTTACATGCTAAAAGGTCAAAATAGTTTTCCACTATGATGATAACTTGGAGGTTCCACAACCGTATTCTTGAATATATATCCTATAGTTGGATGATATAATTTAACAAGACACAAATGATATAGTCTATCAGGGGTGGAGACTCATATAACTCTAAGGAACCCTCTCATGGTGTGCACACTTAGTAATTTACAGAGAATAAGGTTATAATAATGAGACCCAATAATAGGAAATCCATATTTATATGTTTCATTGAATGATATTATTTGTGGATTTTTGTATCAATACTTATACTTTATGATTATCATTAATGAATTACATAAGTTACATAATTTTATGTATTTATGAAAACCATGATGACATATTCTTGAAGAAAATTAGGATATGTTGGGTGCACCACAAGTGATATTTCATTAATAGATAATGTGAGAAAATATTTATCCCTTATGTCCCTTGATAAAAGTTGATATATCATGCAATTTTATGGGAATTGAACTACCTAGATAAATCCATGGTCATGGTGTTATATAGGCATGTTCTTTTCAATAAAGTAAAAGAAAGAGACATTGATCACATAGGTTAATGAAATTAGTATGCAACCTGATTTATTAGATATATCATGATAAATAAATTATATTACATAGTGAGCATTTGTAGGAGGTTTTATGTTGTTGCGACATTAACTTCTTTCTCTATGGGTTCCTTAACATGTTGATAGAAACTAACCTTGTACTTTATGTTTCATCACCTATTGCCTCAAAGAAAGTGTTATAGAGGGTCACAAACTAAGTGTATCCCAAATCTAAGTTAAATTAAATGTTGAATTTAACAATTTAAAATAAATATTATTCCTTATTTGTGGTTTAATAATTATTCAGGTTTGGTTGATCACTAAAATTTAATCACAATTTATTTAAAATATTATGTTATTTAAATAATAATAAATATTTATTTTCCTAGTTTTGTGAATATAATATTTATTATATTTATTTATGAATAATTAAGTGATGTTTATTTATTAAATAAATAGTTATTATTCAAGGTTTGGTAAATGTTGAGGAGGATAAACAAACCGAGTTTAATGGTCTGATTGGAAATGATATAAATGATATTTATTTATTATTAGGTGATGCACATGTCAAGTAAAAAATAATTATATTATTAAGACATGTGGTTCACTAAGAATTAAGGAATTGGTAATGGGGATTATAAGAAAATTGTAAACCCTAAACTTTCCTTAATATATATGTAGTTATATATCTTTCCTAAGAGAGATTTGGTGTAAACAAATAGATAAAAAATCTATAAAACCCTAGAGATATTTATAGAGATCTAGAGTGTTCTCTATCCTCCTCCTCTATCAATCTATCTAGAGAACACCAAGAATTATTCTTCCTCAAATATCATACTAAATGATCAACCACGAACAATTCACACAATCGAGATCGACCGTGCTAGCACCCAATGATTCTACAAAAATGTTTCGTGATTTTTGTGTATGTGTGGATTACCGATAGAAAGATTTTATACTTGGATCTTGTGATGAAATGATGGTATAATGAGATCGATTCAACAGAATCATCAATTAAGAAAGAATTGTAAGTTTAGGTAATCCTAGATTTTCTTATGAATTAATTATAAATTACATGTGATTATTCTCCTATTTTAATTATAGAATTTAAAAAATTAAAGTAATATAAAATTTAAATCCATTGTTCATGAAATCATTCCTCATGTATAGCTTAAATTATTCATAAATTAAGACTAAGAGCTGAGCTTTCCATGCCCAACATTCACTTCCGTTGTTCCCAAAAACTACACAAGACCCAAAGTGTACTCCTGATCGCTATGGGCTGGTGATAAGCACTAGTGTATCATAGAAAGAAACATAGTAATGATTTCACTCTCAATATAAATATAATAATATATAAAAAGTATATTTCTACATCAAATATCCAAAAAAATACATTATATGTCAAATAAACCAAACTATAAAGGTAACATCCAAAAACTGGATAACAAGGTCTATATGAACAAGCTAAAAGACTATCAACATGGAACCTGAAGAAACCCATGAGTCCATATCCTTATAAACATATGTCACTACCAACCTAAACCACTATAAGGAAGAATGATCTAATAGATCCATCCTCTACATAACACTCTTCCCTTTACCCATATCCTGCAAAACCAAGTCTATAAATGCTCATAGAAAAAAGTAGGTTGTGAGCACTAAAGCTTAGTAGGATATGACCAAATAATCTATAAAATGTATATATACATGAATATATTAGTTATTATGAAAAACTAATTTAAAAAAATTTCAAAAATAAATCATATTTCCATATAAAATCATACTTTGGTTTTATTTTAAAAAACATGCCATATTCTAACAGGCAAAGCAATATGAAATAAAATATATTCATGAGGTACAAGAATATGAATAAAATGTTGGAGTTGGTGAACTAGAAATAAAATTATTTGTACTTTATGATAAACCTGTATTCATTGGATGAATATTAATAAACTACTTATCACATCATGATTATTCTTCTACGTGACATAGTATGTGATAATGTCCTAATAATAGCTATTGTATTAAATGGTCATAGAATATTACTACTATGATGAGAACCCATAAGTTCCATAACACTATTCTTGAATATATTTTATATGGATGGATGATATCATTTGAAGGGACACAAATGATATAGGCTATCAGGGGTGGGGACTCATGAAACTTTGAGGCACCTTCTAATGGTGTGTGCTCTTAGTAATATACAAGAGGATATTATGAGAACAAGACCCACCAATAGGAAATCCACATTCATAAGTGTCATTGGATGTTCCTATTTACAAACATGTGCATTAGTCCTTTTACTTTAAGATTATTATTAATGGGTATTATGACCTGTGAACTTAGATGTATTGACAAAAATTGTGATGATAAAAGTTCTCAGTGAGGTAGGATATGTTGGATGCGTCATGACTAGTACTGAATTAATGAATAATGCGAGAAAGGATTTGTAACTTATACGGAAGTAGATATCTTAGGCCCTTTGATGGAAATGATAAAGCATAACTAAATCCATGGCCATGGTTTTCTCTAGGCAAGTTAAATTTTGGAAAGTCAAAGAATGAGAAATCGAGCACATGAGTTGATGGCACTTGCATGAAACCCACTTGATTGGAGATATCAGGACAAAGGGATTATATTACATGGTAAGTGTTTTTATGAGGTGACATGTCGTTGTGACATCAAATTATTTCTCTTGGGTTCCTTGACCTGTTGCTAGACAATAATCTTAGACTTTCAGAAAGCCCGCCTAATGCCAATGAGAAATAGGCCTAGATGGTCACACACTAAGTTTAGCCATTATCTTAGTTAAATAATTTATTTATTTAACAATTTGAATAAATATTATACCTATTTGTGTTTTAATAATTATTCAAGTATGCCTGATCACATTTATTTTGTCACTAGTTATTCAAGATAATATATTGCGGACAAAAATATTTATTTATTGGAAAATAATGTAGTTATATTTATTTAATAAATAAATAGTCATTATTCAAGACCCGGTAAATATCAAGGAGGATTGGTGGACCATGTAACGCCCCGACCCCAGCTACCCAGAGTTGGTGCATTACTTCGTAACATTGGCATGATCACAAAAGATCAAGTCTCGAAAGACTGATTAGTTTAGTAGCCTTGGAAACACTAGATACATTCGTAAACGTTACATTACATCATAAAGTGAAAAACTACAATAACAAAGTCTCCATAGTCCACACTCATATCCCCTTCTGACTATCCCTGCAGGTCATTCATAAAATACTTCTTCACATCCTGGAAAATATTAAAACATTGAAAGGGGTGAGCTCAGATGCTCAGTAAGGCTAACAATAATGCGGAAGCTTTCATAAATAAACATTAACATTTAAGGCAATGTATAACTAAAACAAAAGCCTTTTAAACATGAACTTCAACATAATATGGAAAAAGTAAAATGAGATAATGCCATTTACTTATTCACATGGATATTCTACTGGTCGAATAATCACATGCAATATCAATAACCACTTTCATAATGATGGAATGCATAATGCCAGAATATCATAACCACGTAGCCAAGGCCTCGTGCCAAGACCACAAATTAGATTTTGTCAAGGCCTCGTGCCAAGACACTAGTTTGTCTCATGAGACCTGCCGATGCATCGAGGAGCTATAGTGGGCTCCACCCGTCACTTATTAAGTCCAATGCATTCCTCATATGAATAGGTTTAAACATATCATAAACCATAACATAATCGTATCACATAAAACATGCATAAAGGAAACATAACATTTCCACATTTCAATCACAAGATATCAATACAACACATTGATATAATAAAAACACTTTCAAAACCATTTTCAATACCAAAATAAAAGAAAGTTAAAACTTTTTATTTATTTTTCATTAAAAAAAATGATGGCTTGTAGAGGAAGCCGAAACTCAAATAATGGTCACGGCGGCGGAGAAGTCGTTGTCGCCGCATAAGTACGGAAAGAAAAACATTCCCTTTTTGTCGTTTAGTAAAACGATTCGTATAAAAATATTCCTTTTGAATAAACTTAAAAGTCAAAGGGGTTTATACACCGTATAAAAGAAAGTTGTGTATAAAACCAAATATGCCTCAATGAAAGGAGATTGAGACGAAGTCCTTAAAAAGATAATTTTTAAAATAAAATAGATCTATTATGTGTATTCACTATAATTACACATAAAGAAATTAAAAATACAAGATAGGACATAATAATATCATGACATAATTTGAAAGTAGGAGATTAACCCAAAGAATGGAAATTGGGTTAAGAAGTTCCCTTACCTTGTGTCCGACTTGACTCAACCGTTCTTTAACATCCTGAATAATAAACTAGAGTTAATATCTACCTTATTAAGAACCATTTTAAATTTCATTATCCTTTTTATATCACTTATTACAATGTTATGAACATTATGTAATTATTTAAGTTAATAACGGTCGTTTTGTCGATCTTTGGTAACTTGAGTCAACAATAAACTTCTTATAATTACAAGTTGTTCATGTGGTAGAATATCCATTATATCCAGAATTATATTCATGATTTAGATGTCATATATATCTTATATATCCAGTATATACATTCATTTATAATATTACGTAACATTTAGAGGTAAGAAATGAAATGCACCGTTCATGGAGACGGTAAGCTGTACGTACGCATGAACGCTACTTTTATTTCAATTTCATATTTAATGGAACGAAATCATAATGATATAAATGTATAATATAATTCCAGTATAATATAGTGTACAATACCATTTACTCCATCCTTTATACATCCCACATATGGCATTAACGATTCAAATCACTTTGAGGGGGTGGTAGTCCGCACTTCCTAAAATGAAATTATCGCGTTTTACCCATAATGGAAATCATAAAGTATGCCATAAATGAGAAGTACAGAAGCATAAGTAAAAAATAAACATATTATATATCATATATAAAAATAGTGACATCTTAATGGCCACCTTTGGAGGTGTTATATGAGTGTTGAACAATCATCGTTTCGTGAGGCAGAAATTCTCCATCCACAGAAACCGTATGTTATTTAACCATTAGATGTAGGTGTGTGTAAGTGTAGCTCGAATCCTTCTTATAACAACATCCTAGTATATTGAGGATACTGGTGTTGTTACAAAAGAAATGAATAAAAAGATTTTAGGGGGTTGGAGAAGATAAATAAAACAAAACAACATTAGAGAAGACATTACCTCAAAATCGGGTAACTCTTTTTGATTTGAGCCAAAGGCTTCCTTGGGAAGAGTTCTGCCCAAAGTGAGGCTTCTAGGAGTAAGATAGGGAAGTTGGGAGAGTATTTGGGCAGAGTTTGGCCGAGCCAAATGGCTTGAAAGTGTAAATTAGGTGGGAGAGGTGGGGGCCTTTTATAAGTGGAGAGGAGGGGCACTTTTGGAAAGATTGAAATGTTACATTATTCCACAATGCTTTTCGGATTCTAAAGGCCCCAAACTTATATAATTCGAGGCTAAGGTGATAAGGTTTCTAAATCTCCTCATCCAATAGGCTTTGGACAAGTGTAAGCCTTGGATTTTGCATTATCTTCTCATTTTATTTAAATCATTAAATAATGAGGTCATCGCTGCATCACAATGTTGTCATAAATAATTTAATTTATTTAATGTATAAAAATTATAAAAAAAATACTATGATGTAGGAAATCTTTTTAGATTTCTAATGAATATTTATAGTCAAAATTTGGACTTGTGTAACCCCACTTAAAAACTGTTTTAGTAAAATAACTCATGTTTGTGTCAATTTAATTTTAACATTAAATAAATATATATTAATGTCATTTTCCAACTAAAGTGGCTCCATGGGGTCCCCAAGTTGACCCATGGGTTGTCTTGGTCGGCCATGACTCATCCAATAGGAGTATGACAAGTGTCATGCTCATCTCATATTATTAAAACATTATTTGTACCTTAAACTACACTAATTACCTCTAATCGCGATTAAGAACTTAAAAGTTACTATTCACCAAAAAATTATTTTAATCTCATTGAACCACATTTTACTTCTTAATGACAACCATGTATGTCGGATTTTTAAAAATCAAATCACAGAAGTGGTAACATTTCATTTAAACGAAAAATCAGTTATTTAACTACCACTTAGTGGTTTCACTATTCATCAAAAATTGAAGTTTTTCAGAACAAGGCCAAAATTTCACCCTAAGCTATAATTGATATTCCGAATTCAAAAATGATGTCTATTTTAAAAAATTCCAAACATATAAGTTGCATTAATTAATTTTATAATTAATTCCTGCTGTTACAACAAATAGCGTGTTTTTAAGAAACAATTTATATCAAAAGATTGGCAATTGTTTATGTCCAATTTCAATGTTAAATTAATTCTAATGACCACCATTGGATAAAATGGTAAAAATATATTCTAATTATACCTTAAAACCACTAAATAGTATAATTTATCACAATAAATTATTTTGATTAAAAAAGCTGTTTTAAAGTATTTTTCACTATTCATAAAAAATTAGAAGTTCTCAGAAAAATACCAGAAATTCAACATAGGCTAATTTCGATATTCCGAATCCAAAAATGAAGTCCATTTTGAAATATAAAATTTCTATAATTTTAAAAAGTGGTTATTACTATTCATAACGGCTACTTTGATTAGTCGCGGTGTTTTAGAACTCGAAGTTGCGTACAATGCATGCTATTGCATTATTGAATGAGAAGCGTATCGTGGAAGCTCGGGGTGTTACATTCTCCCCTCCTTCAATAAATTGCGTCCTCGCAATTTGAAATTTTTCTTTGAAAATAAAAGGTTGAAAAGAGAAAATACCTTTGAGGAAAACCCACATCGGAAATAAGGTTAATAAATATATAACATTAAAAGAAAGCAGGATAAGTACAAAGGTCACCCGATATAGCCCATTCTAGGATTATATGAAAATATGGATATGGAGGAGAAACAAACCATCAAGGTCTGATGGAGAGTTATAGAAAACAGGATTAGGAGAAAGTTTAACCATAAGAAAATCACAAACTTGTGATTGGTTAAACGGTCATTGAATCCCCAGTTGGAAAAGTTAACCGACAACATTTTTGTTTTAAGTTACCTTTTATAATGTTGAGGAATTTATTTAGGAGATTTACTAAGAACGTAAGGGAATATACATACTTGTTATGTATACTTTCATTCGTTAATAAATTTTTACCACAAACCCAACTTTTACTCCAAATGGTAATGGAACTCAAAAATATTCTATTTATCCTAATTGTATAAGGTTCAAAATGTTAACACATACCATTTAGATTAGTAAAACTATTTTGTAATAACCAGGGACTTCCTGTAGGCTAGTGGTAGGAAATAAAGGCTTGTCGCACTATGGTTGTGGGTTCGATTCCTGCAGCTTTTTCCGACGCGACGGGTTATTACCCACCCTGCAGGTTGTCCTTTTTCCTAAAACTATAGTATTATAATATTCCAAAAATAATCTTCATAAATTTTTTAACCTTAAACAATACTATCCAAAGATCAACTTAATCCATTCCAACCTTTATAGTTATCCAAAATACTTCTGTCCAACTCACAGTCCAAATTTTATAAGGAAGGTAAACATAATGAAGATCCTTTTTTCCATGTAACAACATGTGAACACCTTCATCATGTATTCTTTTTAAACATACTGAATTACCATGATCCCTTATTCCTTATAGAATACTAGATATACTCCTTCTATCCAAAAAGGTATACAAATCATCAATCAGTTTCAAGGAAGTTAAGAATATCCAATATAATTTATCCAAATCAATCACGTCTTATTCCAAAATCACTATCTCGGTATCAGAACCATATTATGGTTTATCTTTCTCTCAACCATATATTTTCCAAAAATTTAACCTACTGTGGAGTCACTTTTCTTGGTTCCACACAATCTCAAGTCCTTGATGAAATAGTACTGCAGTACAATCCATATATATATATCACATTATTCTTATAACCAGAATATAATCCTTGAGTCCAAAAGCACCAATACATTAATTATTCCGCTTCAACTGTAGTCACAGCATAAGATTGGCCTTGATCCCTTGGCCTTTTCTGAGGTAAGTTTCCTTGACGCTTAGGACATTCATTTGCATAATGCCCTGTTTCCCTACAATTGTAGCATTCAACTTTGACAGCCTCTTTCTTTCCCTTGCAATCACGAGCCTGGTGACCCTTTTCTCCACATTTATAACAAACTCCCATTCCTTTTAGGCAAGTACCAGGGTGATTCTTCCCACAATTATCACATAATGGAAAATCCTTCTTTCCCTTTTTCCCTTTATCTGTCTCTTGTTCCACCGTTCTCTTCTTCTCTTGCTTTACTTTGTTGTCATAAGACATAGAGAATTCCTTTTCTGTCTTGATAGCACACGAGACAATATCTTCGTATGATGAGAAGGATTGTGATACTAAAGCTCGACGGAGAAATGGTTTTAACCCATCAAAGAAACGATCAATCTTACTCCTTGGGTTACGTATATAATCGGCAGCATGCCTCGCTAACCTTGTAAAGTTAGCCTCATACTTTGCGACATTCTCATCCTCCTTCTGCCTCAAACTCAGAAATTTCCTTTCCATATCTGCTCGATGGTCACGAGGAAAATATTTTTCTAAGAAAAGCTCTTTGAACTCCCTCCATTCCATATTCGATACGTCATCATCTTCCTTTGTGTTTTGAATCAGCGACCACCACTGATCGGCATCTCCATTGAGGCGGTAAACTGCCATGACAACCTTCTCCCTTTCACTACTCCCCAAGGCATGGAATATTTTCTCTAAGGAATTTATCCATTGCTCAGCTACTGTATGATTTGTACTCCCATTGAAGGTTGGTGGTTGTTGCCTCATGAAACGGTCTAGCATTGATCCTCCACGTTGCGGATCAGGGTGCTCCATACGAGTAAGGTTATTATTCATAACCTGCGTGAGTTGTCCCAGTACGGTGAGAAGCTGATCAGCACCAGTTGTATCTCCAGATCCACAATAATTATCTTGAGCAGGAGGGAAATCCCTACACGGAGTTCGTGCATTGATACGGTTTCCATTCCTTCCACTAGGCGCCATTTCTAAACAATGGCATAAACTATTAGTTTATGAATCAAAATACATAATTCCATACTTGTTAAACACTTTACATAAATTGAACTATTTATGGATATAATCCATAATCATAAAAAGAAATGTTTTCTTTGAGGAAGTATGTACTCATAACCCTTCATAGTGGTTTGTAAATAAAATGAGAATTATCCTAAGCATATCCCCCGGGAGTGTCGTAACCAAGAGTGCAGCAAGGCCCGTTGTCGTGCACCAGTTCCCGTTCGAGTCTAGCTCAAAGCGGTGTTTTCGGGTTTTACCCCTAGGTACATCTGTGCCAGAGCCGCCTCTACCTGCTCGTATCCAGACAGGGATGTATTGCTCGGAAAACTCATAACATCTCTATAATACCAAAATTCTAGGAAGTTCTTCTATACTAATCCTCAAAGTCTATCTTTGGGCTATGTGCTCTAATCAGAGTTTATCTAAATCTAGCTTCCAAGGTTAGTACTAAACTGCCTCTGATACCAACTGTAACGCCCCGACCCCAGCTACCCAGAGTTGGTGCATTACTTCGTAACATTGGCATGATCACAAAAGATCAAGTCTCGAAAGACTGATTAGTTTAGTAGCCTTGGAAACACTAGATACATTCGTAAACGTTACATTACATCATAAAGTGAAAAACTACAATAACAAAGTCTCCATAGTCCACACTCATATCCCCTTCTGACTATCCCTGCAGGTCATTCATAAAATACTTCTTCACATCCTGGAAAATATTAAAACATTGAAAGGGGTGAGCTCAGATGATCAGTAAGGCTAACAATAATGCGGAATCTTTCATAAATAAACATTAACATTTAAGGCAATGTATAACTAAAACAAAAGCCTTTTAAACATGAACTTCAACATAATATGGCAAAAGTAAAATGAGATAATGCCATTTACTTATTCACATGGATATTCTACTGGTCGAATAATCACATGCAATATCAATAACCACTTTCATAATGATGGAATGCATAATGCCAGACTATCATAACCACGTAGCCAAGGCCTCGTGCCAAGACCACAAATTAGATTTTGTCAAGGCCTCGTGCCAAGACACTAGTTTGTCTCATGAGACCTGCCGATGCATCGAGGAGCTATAACGGGCTCCACCCGTCACTTATTAAGTCCAATGCATTCCTCATATGAATAGGTTTAAACATATCATAAACCATAACATAATCGTATCACATAAAACATGCACAAAGGAAACATAACATTTCCACATTTCAATCAAAAGATATCAATACAACACATTGATATAATAAAAACGCTTTCAAAACCATTTTCAATACCAAAATAAAAGAAAGTTAAAACTTTGTATTTATTTTTCATTAAAAAAAATGATGGCTTGTAGAGGAAGCCGAAACTCAAATAATGGTCACGGCGGCGGAGAAGTCATTGTCACCGCATAAGTACGGAAAGAAAAACATTCCCTTTTTGTCGTTTAGTAAAACGCTTCATATAAAAAGATTCCTTTTGAATAAACTTAAAAGTCAACGGGTTTATACACCGTATAAAAGAAAGTTGTGTATAAAACCAAATATGCCTCAATGAAAGGAGATTGAGACGAAGTCCTTAAAAAGATCATTTTTAAAATAAAATAGATCTATTATGTGTATTCACTATAATTACACATAAAGAAATTAAAAATACAAGATAGGACATAATAATATCATGACATAATTTGAAAGTAGGAGATTAACCCAAAGAATGGAAATTGGGTTAAGAAGTTCCCTTACCTTGTGTCCGACTTGACTCAACCGTTCTTTAACCTCCTGAATAATAAACTAGAGTTAATATCTACCTTATTAAGAACCATTTTAAATTTCATTATCCTTTTTATATCACTTATTACAATGTTATGAACATTATGTAATTATTTAAGTTAATAACGGTCGTTTTGTCGATCTTTGGTAACTTGAGTCAACAATAAACTTCTTATAATTACAAGTTGTTAATGTGGTAGAATATCCATTATATCCAGAATTATATTCATGATTTAGATGTCATATATATCTTATATATCCAGTATATACATTCATTTATAATATTACGTAACATTTAGAGGTAAGAAATGAAATGCACCGTTCATGGAGACGGTAACCCGTACGTACGCATGAACGCTACTTTCATTTCAATTTCATATTTAATGGAAAAAAATCATAATGATATAAATGTATAATATAATTCCAGTATAATATAGTGTATAATACCATTTACTCCATCCTTTATACATCCCACATATGGCATTAACGATTCAAATCACTTTGAGGGGGCGGTAGTCCGCACTTCCTAAAATGAAATTATCGCGTTTTACCCATAATGGAAATCATAAAGTATGCCATAAATGAGAAGTACAGAAGCATAAGTAAAAAATAAACATATTATATATCATATATAAAAATAGTGACATCTTAATGGCCACCTTTGGAGGTGTTATATGAGTGTTGAACAATCATCGTTTCGTGAGGCAGAAATTCGGCATCCACAGAAACCGTATGTTCTTTAACCATTAGATGTAGGTGTGTGTAAGTGTAGCTCGAATCCTTCTTATAAAAACATCCTAGTATATTTAGGATACTGGTGTTGTTACAAAAGAAATGAATAAAAAGATTTTAAGGGGTTGTAGAAGATAAATAAAACAAAACAACATTAGAGAAGACATTACCTCAAAATCGGGTAACTCTTTTTGATTTGAGCCAAAGGCTTCCTTGGGAAGAGTTCTGCCCAAAGTGAGGCTTCTAGGAGTAAGAGAGGGAAGTTGGGAGAGTATTTGGGCATAGGTTGGCCGAGACAAATGGATTGAAAGTGTAAATGAGGTGGGAGAGGTGGGGGCCTTTTATAAGTGGAGAGGAGGGTCACTTTTGGAAAGATTGAAATGTTACATTATTTCACAATGATTTTTGGATTATAAAGGCCCCACACTTATATAATTCGAGGATAAGGTGATAAGTTTTCGAAATATCCTCATCCAATAGGCTTTGGACAAGTGTAATCCTTGGATTTTGCATTATCTTCTCATTTTATTTAAATCGTTAAATAATGAGGTCATCGCTGCATCATAATGTTGTCATAAATAATTTAATTTATTTAATGTATAAAAATTATAAAAAAAATACTATGATGTAGGAAATCTTTTTATCTTTCTAATGAATATTTATAGTCAAAATTTGGACTTGTGTAACCCCACTTAAAAACTGTTTTAGTAAAATAACTCATGTTTGTGTCAATTTAATTTTAACATTAAATAAATATATATTAATGTCATTTTCCAACTAAAGTGGCTCCATGGGGTCCCCAAGTTGATCCATGGGTTGTCTTGGTCAGCCATGACTCATCCAATAGGAGTAGGATAAGTGTCATGCTCATCTCATATTATTAAAACATTATTTGTATCTTAAACTACACTAATTACCTCTAATCGCGATTAAGAACTTAAAAGTTACTATTCACCAAAAAATTGTTTTAATCTCATTGAACCACATTTTACTTTTTAATGACAACCATGTATGTCGGATTTTTGAAAATCAAATCACAGAAGTGGTAACATTTCATTTAAACGAAAAATCAGTTATTTAACTACCACTTAGTGGTTTCACTATTCATCAAAAATTGAAGTTTTTCAGAACAAGGCCAAAATTTCACCCTAAGCTATAATTGATATTCCGAATTCAAAAATGATGTCTATTTTACAAAATTCCAAACATATAAGTTGCATTAATTAATTTTATAATTAATTCCCGCTGTTACAACAAATAGCGTGTTTTTAAGAAATAATTTATATCAAAAGATTGACAATTGTTTATGTCCAATTTCAATGTTAAATTAATTATAATGACCACCATTGGATAAAATGGTAAAAATATATTCTAATTATACCTTAAAACCACTAAATAGTATAATTTATCACAATAAATTATTTTGATTAAAAAAGTTGTTTTAAAGTATTTTTCACTATTCATAAAAAATTAGAAGTTCTCAGAAAAATACCAAAAATTCAACATAGGCTAATTTCGATATTCCGAATCCAAAAATGAAGTCCATTTTGAAATATAAAATTTCTATAATTTTAAAAAGTGGTTATTACTATTCATAACGGCTACTTTGATTAGTCGCGGTGTTTTAGAACTCGAAGTTGCGTACAATGCATGTTATTGCATTATTGAATGAGAAGCGTATCGTGGAAGCTCGGGGTGTTACAGACCAAGTTATGTTTCTGATGAGAAAAAATATTAAATATTATTTGGTTAAATAATATTTAAATATAACGTGAAAGTTAAGAACATGTCATGGAAATAATAACATTACTATTTTTATTTGACATGGGTTTTCACATGGAATAATAAATTAAGTAACGGTACCTATGCTAATTATTTATTATTACCTAGTGAATTAAATTCCCCATTATGTTATTATTATTTATTTAATACAAGGGGTCATTTGACTAGAAAACCAATATCTGTGTGCACAACATCACTGGAGAAAAGCTCTTAAGCTTAGAGAACTATTCCCTATCCAAGAACAATATCAAGAACAAGAGAGATCCTCCTCCACCGGATCAAATAGAATGCTTTGGAAGCAATTCTCAAGGTGATTGAAGGAAGTCATCGCAAGTTCAAGGATCTTCCATTCTAGAACCCAGAGACTCCTTCATTGATGTCTATAGAAACATGGAGAACATGTGGATCACCGCTAGAGGATTCCTATCCTTGGATTCTATATCACAATAAAGCCGCACCTCAGATTCGTGGTCGGACACATCAACGAAGAAAGAATCACCTTGGAGGTAATTCTATAATTTAATTAAATTAATTATAAAAAAAATATTTCAATCCTCTCTTCTCAGTTCTGGGTTCTCTTATTTTTATTTTATCTTTGATTCAATTCTACTGATACTAGCATTCATCGTCGTATTGATCCTGGATTAATCATTGATTACGAAAATTTTCATAATTGGGTACAGGCCCATCCTATACTTCTACTGCACCTAGAACCTACATAAAATAGGTTTCAAGAAGAAATATACATATCAGGTGGGAAAATAAGAATATAAAATAAAAATTCATGTAATGTATTTACAAAGAACCAAAGGGAAATCTACGACATAAGGGTGTACACAAATAAGGAACACAAATTAACACTAGCCAACATAAGTGAATCCTAACTCTATGAGTCTCAGTTCCCTAGTAAAGGATACTCACTAGCTCTATGGAATGATGAGAAACTACCCTAGTGATAGATTAATACACTAATGTTCACATATGTTTAGTTTTTTCCCATACCCAAGGTCTTCCCAATGTTGAATTACATCATCATTACATTCAAGAAACCAAATCCATATTTTATAATAATTTTTGAAAGGAAAATCCATTTCATTATCATTACCACATTTTATAAAACATTTTCTATAGTGATGTCTCACTAATTCCATGATTGAAAAACAATTTCCAATTCAAAACCATCTTTAAGGCATTTTATCAAACAAATCATGAGCATAAAATCTAGTTTTCAAAGAAAAACCATTTTGAAAACACTTTCCATTAACAAAAAAGATAAAATACATAAATTATAAATCAAAACCAAACAAGTGAATCACAATAACACCAATCATTCTGACAGATATACCATAAGATAAAGACACCTACCTCAAGATAGATGAAAACAACATCACCTTCTAGAATGATGATGGGATAATAAGTGATCAGATCCTATAGAACATAGTTTAGATAGAAACAAAGTAAATTATCCATGTATATGATAAATATAGTGATCTAGTCTCATAAGGAATCAAACACATGGATAAGAAGAGAATAAAATATATTGGAATAGATCCAACTCATCAGAATACAATTGGTGGTCATCCAAGATTTCAATTGACACCAATATTCACTAACAAGAAGAGGGAGATAGCCAAAATCATCACCAAAGAACCTAGATCAAATAAAAACGCATTAGGGATAATAAGGTTAGATTAGAGGAGTTAAATAAACATTTTGGGCTAAAATGACTTTTAGGATCCTACTAAATCATATGTCTAGAAATGTCACCGGTGAGCCACTGGTCCATCAATTGGCCGGTGGGTACAGGTAGAGATCTGGTACCTACATGTCTCCATTGACTAGATAATGGCCTCATGCTACCACCAATAGTCTTGAATCCTTCTTCAAACTTATGAATGACCAATAAATCGAAAAGATAAAGATAAAATAAGATTTTTACCTAATTCCAGATACTTGGGTGCAAAAATTATCCCCAACATCAAAGATTTCTAAACCTAGAAAGACTCTAGTTCATGAAATTGAAAAGAAATATGCATCATTATGGACCCTTTATCCTATATTTCATGGATTTCTCTACCACACTACCATCTTACATAAAAATGTGAGATTTTATTTCCATAAAACACCCAATCCTATCAGCCCACTATCTAAACATGACTTTCAATCATCAAGTTTTTAGGTTTAATTTCAACATCCTCCCACTCAATCATGTGGGATAGATCCGACTGATACTTATTTAGTTAGGAAACATGGAACAAATCATGGATATAAATAAAATGGGTAGGTAAGTCTACTAGATAACCCACTTTCAATAGTCGCTCCAAAATCTCAAATGAGATGACAAAACAAGGTGTTAACTTACCCAACCTCCCAAGACATCTATGTCCTAACTATGGTAAAACTCTAAGGAAATCCAATCACCTACCTCAAATTACAATAGATGAAAATGCTGATCAACATATTATTTTTGGAGATTTTGATTTGTTGCTAACCTTATCCCGATCAATTACATAATATCCTCCATATCTTGAATTATTCTTGATCCTACCGAGGATTGTTCTCTAATCTATGCCCAATAAAGAGGTGTTCTGCAAGGCGTCCCACACAATTCCACAAATGGATCTATCCTAATAAAATCATGATAAATATTATTATAGGAAAACTATAATAAGGTAATATGTTTCTCCCATGATCTATTGATTTCAATCATGTATTATTGAATAATGTCTTCAAGAATCTAGATGGATCACTCAATATGACCATCTATATGGTGATGATATGCCATGCTAAACTTCAAATGTGAACCCATCATTTCCTGCAATCCATTCCAAAACAAGGATGTGAAGTGAGGTTTCTTATCCAAAAATTATAACAAATGGTACACCATGGAGTATGATAATCTCATGCACATACAAGTTCCCAAGATACTCTACCTTCTTCAACTCATTGATAGGTAGGAAACATGCTAATTTCATTAGTCGATTAATAATAATCCATATCACATTCTTAAAACAGGAGTTATAGGTAGATTAATCACAAATTCCATGGATATATCACCCCACTTACATACTTTAATGGGTAAAGTTTGTAGAAAAAATAGTCCTATGATGTTCCACCTTAATCCTATGATATATAAGGCATCGAGGCACAAAAAACCACAATCAATTATCTCATTACCAATAACTAGTAGTGATGTCTCAAGTCATGGTACATCTTGGCAGCTCTAGGGAGAACATACCAATTTTATTGATGTCATTTATCCATCAATTTGTATCTTTTATTTATCATAAAAAACATCCTAACTCTAATGCACAACACTCCATCAAGAGATCGAGACCACTCACCCAAGGTCTCCCCACCCCAAAGATTCCCTCTAAAGCACTGTAATATGAATCCCTAGCCCATCCAATTTGAATATGATCATATATAGATGATCTAGAATAATTAATAACTAGGAATACCTATCTTTCATCTTTCCCTTCATCAAAGCACATCTCAGAAAACAATCCCATAAAGCACCGCTCTTTCACTAATTCATTTACTGTATGAGTCAAAAAATTTATGCTTAAAGCATCTATGAAAACTTTTACTTTTTCAAGGGTGTATGAAATATAAAATTAAAAGGTATAAAGGTACTACACCTAGAATCTATATCACAAGTTCAGATCCCTCTGAGTGAATATATAATTTATACTCTTATGGTTTGAATACATTGTAAAAAGCTCCCCAAAGAGGTAGTGGATCCAAGTCTTAAGAGTGTGCATCACTATATCCAACTCAAGATCATTAATGGGGTATTTATTGTCATGAGGGATTAATTTACAAGATTCATATGATACCACCTATCTTCCTTACATTAGAACATAACCCAAACCCATATCCCGAGGCATCATAGTATAAATCATATCCCAAACCAGGATCAGGAAGGATTAAGGGATAAAGTCAATCCAACCTTTAACTCATCAAAAGATCTCTATAATTGATCACTAAAAACAAAAATCACATCATTATGGATTAAATATATCATAGGAGATGCAATCTTGGAGAAGCATCACACAAAGTGTCTATAATAACCAATTAATCCTAAGAAAATCTGAATCTCAAACACATTTATAGGATACTCCCAAGACATCACTGCCTGAATATTCTCGAGATCCACCAAGAAACATTTATCAGAAATCACATGGCCTAGAATTTTTATATATTTAATCCATAAATTAAATTTTTATAACTTCCCATACAAATTATTTTCTTTTAAGATACCAAGGATGTTATTCAAATGCTTAGTATTTTCCTACTCCAATATGGAATAAACAAGGATATCTTCCAAAAAAACTACCATGAAATAATCCAAGAACTGATGAAATATTTGATTCATCAAATAATTAAATACTATAGTAGAATTAGTAATGCAAAATTGTATAATGAGATGCTCATAATACCCATACCTACTCCTGAACACCATCTTAGGAATATATTTCTCTCACACCCTTAGCTGATAGTACCCTAGTCTCAGATAAAATTTCAAAAACCAATGGGATACCTTAAGTTGATAAAAAAGGTCATCAATCCTAGTAAAGGGATATTTATTATTTACTATCACCTGGTTGAGTTTTTAGTAATCAACACAAATTTAAAGAATCCCATTTTCCTTCTTTTCAAAGAGCACTAGTGATTCCCAAGGTGAAAAGATATGAAAAAAACCCCTTAACATCAATATACTCAAGATAAACCTTTAATTACTTTAATTTAATGGAATATATATAGTATTATGGTAAAAAATGGGCTGTATATCAAGAAGAAAGTATATAGTAAATTCAACATCTCTATAAGGTGGAAACCTAGAGAAATCATCTGAACAAACTTTGGGATACTCAATCACCACCATATGAAGAGGTATACTAAGATGTGGATAAAAAGAATCAAAAAACATATCTGAAAAAATGGAATGAGATAATCTCAACACTAGGGATAGTGGGACATGATATCCCTAATCTAGGATCCCAATCACCCTAAAATACATGAGTAACTCCATCAGATAAAAGGAATTGAACCTGATGATGATAAAAATTGTATGAGATTTATAAATAATCATCCAATCCATGATAATGATAATATAAAATATGTTAAGATCAAGAAATAGAAAATATCATATGTTTTCATGGTCAACAATCACCACTTGATATTCAGGACATCTAAAACCTTGCTCTGAATTCTTTCCCAAAGGAGTAAAAAGAGTCATAATGAAAGTCATACGCTCTGATCGCAATCCCAACACATCCATAATATTGGATGAAATAAAGGAATGATTTATACTAGTGTAAAATAAATCCATAACCATAGAGGATGAAATAAATACTGTACCCCTCACGGTATTTGGTCTTTCCTTTGACTCCTCTAGTGAACACTTCACAATATATAGAATTCCAACTTCATTCTATCGTTTATTAACAACTTGAGAATCACCATTGGAAATAAGTTAACATACCAACCCTTTTTTCATATAATATCTAAGGTAAGATCCCTTGGTGAAGGTGGAACAAACTCTACTACCCTGGTATGCCATCTCACAAAAATGCTAAAGATGACCAGATTTCCCAAATGCATAACAAAACTTGGGTGCTACCTTAAAATTAGGTTTGAGGCATCCCTTTCTCTCACACTGGTAACAGACAAACCATCCCTGCCTAGAAATCTATTGTGCACTCCTACCACTACCTCAGTGATAGTCACATAACTTCCTATTTTGGATATATGATAAACTCTGGATACTTAATTCTATCACTTATTCTCCAAAGAGTCCAATCTTCCCATATATATCTGTCTCATCCATATATTCCTTGTATATAAACTTCACAAAGTTGGTAAGGCATATAAAAATAAGAATATCCCTAATATCAAGCCTCAAACCCATATCAAACATTTTATCCTTGAGGTATTCATTGAAAAAATTATATGGAGATAGGTTTATCAACTCAAAAAATTGGCATAATCTATGATAGTACGATCTTACTGCTCCATAGAAATAAATTCTCATGAATTTTCTACTCTAAGTGTCTTAGGATTGAACTGATAGTTAAAGTATTTCTTGAAAGTAGTCTAGGTGATATTTTTGTAAAAGTTTTATTTTATAATAGGTTCCCACCACTTACTTCCTATCCCCTCAATCATATAAGTGGAGAAACTAACCTTGGAGTTTTTTGATGTTTTTATGAAGTGAAAAATTATCTCAATCATCTTGATCCATTATTCTAAACCCTATGGCTCCCTATCACCATAAAAGATTAGTGGATACTGCTTAATAAATTCCAAATCATGGTTCACCTTACATTCTGGTAATACATTGGAGACCTAGCCCATGTAATGGATCATTTAGATTATAGTTTCCACCAAATTCGATTAAACTAGAGGATTCACCTACTGGTCTTTCACTATAGCTTCCTCTCTAGTATTCATAGATATTCTTCTTGAAGGATCTATATTCTATAAAATTAAGAGGAGAAAACCCATTTAAAATAGATTTATATTCCTTTATAATAAAATAAATTTAGAGAACTAAATACAAAAGGATAAAATTATAACCAAGGATTCTAGAAAACCTCAAACTTCCCACAGAAACTTGAGGTTTTTCGTGAAAGTGAGCTGGCCAGGCACACTCCCACACTACCACTTCAGTTATGAAGGACCTACCTCTATTCGATCAACAACCCATAGACATAAGTGGGTGATACACAATAATGATCCCATTCTTTAATAATAACCTATCATTTATACCAATTTGTAATAGAACAACTCAGGTAAACCCTTAATGTCACCTAACTTGGTCTGCCATAAGGTTCAAAGTGCATTATCAATCACCACGAGTTGGAAAAAATCACCGAGGTATCATATAAAGAAACATGGGAATGATTTCACCCTCAATAGACATATTATAAGATAGAAACAATAAAATTATCACAACAGATACAAAAAAAATACATAATATTTTAGAAAAACAAACCATAAAGGTAACATCCAACAACTGGATAACAAGGTCTATATGAACAAACTAAAATACCATCAACATGGAACCTGAAGAAATCCATGGTTCTATATCCTTAAGGCCATATGTCACCACCATCCCAACTTACCAGAAGGCAACATGATCCAGGAGAGACGTCCTCTACACAACCCTCTCCCCTTTACCTGTATCTTGAAAATCCAAGTCAACAAACCCCTAGAGGATAAGGTAGGGTGTGAGTACTAACGATTAGTAGGATACCACTACATAATATTTAAAATTATATACACATGCATCAATTAGTTCTTATATAAAACTTATTTGAAAAAAAATTCAAAAGAAACCACATTTCAATATAAAATCATCCTTTGGTTTTCTTTAAAAAACATGCCATATTCTAATAAATAAAGAAATATGGAATAAAATATATCCATGAGTTATAAGTATATGAATAAATAGGTTTCTAGCATCTATTTTCATATCAAGTAGGAAAATAATCATATCAAATAAACATGCATGTAATGTATCCACAAAGCACCAAGGGGAAATCCACGACCCAAGGGTTCACACAACTAAGACACACAAAGGAACACTAGATGACATAAGTGAATCCTAACACTGTGAACCTCAGTTATTTAATAAAGTATACCCACTAGCTCCACAAAATCATGAGCACATACCTTAGTAACAAATTACTCCACTAAGGCTAGTATATGTTTGGTTTTTCTCTATACCCTAAGGTATTCCTAATGTGCTATCACATCAACATTATGTTCATGAAACCAAATCCATATTTTATTTCCATTTTATAAGGAAAATACATTTAATTTTCATTCTTAAAATTTATAAAACATTTTCTATAGTGATGATACCCTACTTACATGCTTGAAAAACCATTTCTAATTCAAAACTATCTTTGAGGAATTTTATAAAACACATCATGTTCAAAAAATCTAGTTTTAAAAGAAAAACCATATTGAAAACAATTTCCATTTCCAACAAAGATGAAAACCATAAATATTAAATCAAAAACAAAGGATAGCATCAAAAGAACACAAATCATGATAAGGGATAGACTATAGGATAAAGACACCTACCTTAAGATTGATGAAAACGATGTTTCCTTCTAGACTAGTGATGGGAGAGAAAGAGATCAGATCTTAGAGAAACTTGATCCAATGGAAGAAATTATACATTTAAATTCTAGATCTAGTGATTTAGTCTCATGAAGAATCAAAATCATGGATAATAATAGAATAAAAGATATTGTAATGAATCCAACTCATAGGAATATAATTTAAAGAGTACCAAGATTTCAATTGGCACTAAGATCTAATAACGCGAAGAGAGAGAGAGCCAAAATCATAAAAAAAGGATCCCCTAGATCAATGAAAATTTCATTATGGTCAAGAGGGTTGAATTATAGGAGATAAATAAACATTTTGAACCAAAATTACTTTTTGGCCCCTACTTAATCATATGTCTAGTGGCATCACCGGTGAGCCACTAGACATCAACCGATGAGTCACTGGTCTACTGGATGACTAGTGATGACAAAATGTCTAGATTATGGATACAATTAGAGAGCCTATTCCTCTAGGTATCCACTAGCTTGTCGATGGATTTCCACTGACTAGCCGGTGGCCCTTGTAGACTTATATGTGTTCTACTAACCTACATCGGCTAGCCAATTCCCTTCACCGGCTAGCAGGTGGACTCCTGATGCCACCAATACATTCAAATACATATCCTGACTTATGAATAACCCAACAATTAAAATAAAAATAAAAATAAAAGAGAGTCTTGATACCTAATTCCATGTATTAGGGTGTGACAATATGGCTTAGTAAATGAAGTTCTAGTGTTTGGAAACTATTTACACCTTAGACCTGGTCTAAAAATCACACCTCAATCTCTCCCATAATTATTATTTTATTTTTTTAATATTTTTTGGTATTTTTCTTGAGTTTTTGGTTGTACTAGTGTGAAATTTTCAAAATTTGGAAGTTTCAACACAAGTGTATGATTAGTACGAACTGTGTAGAAAAATGTATGAAGGACTTAAATTATCAATAGAGTAATGTTTAATGGTTAGAACATAATTTTCCAAACCATGTGACCAAGCTATGTGGGTATATTTGAGTGTCAAGTGAGGGGTGCATAGTTTGGTAAAGCCTGTGACTAAAACATGAAGTTTTCCCATAAATTTTAAAAATTTATTTTTCCCAAAATAAACCTTTAGGTTTAAGACCCCAAATGGGGTGTTTTCCTCCCCATTCAGCCGTGGGGCATGAGGGATACCTTGATCTGCCTTCTACATTCCTCCATATTCATTTTTAGGATCCTTTATTATATTATTGGTTTTATCTTCAAGGTATGACCTCCATTATTCCAATCCTTCCTTCTTTTTCTTGTTTCCTCCTACTCCATTTCCTTAACTTCATGTTGGCCGAACGCTATAGAGGAATTTAAACCTAATGTTATTTTTTTATTGATGTTAGGCTATGTAGATTGTATATTAGGTCTTGTTCTTCCAATTTACAAATGTTTTATTGCATCCACACTCCATTTTTTGTAGGTGGTTCTGTACCTTTGATGTTTCTTCACAAACCATACATGCTTTTGATTTATAATTATGTTCTTCCTAGAATCTATATAATTTAAAGGGTTATGATTCAATTATAAAGGTATTGATGAAATTTATAGACTTTAATTCAGTTTTAATAAAAATAGGCATATTCTATATGTTTGATTATATTCCAAAATGTGTTTTTGAGTGGATTTTGGTTTTTCAATTGATGTTTTGTATTTACAATGCTTCTATATGATCATGTTGAGGAATTAAGGTGTTGTTTAATTTAATTTCCCTATTTCTTATGAAATTTCAGTGACTTATATCATTGAACCCCTTGGTTTTTGATAAATGGTTTGAATATTGTTTCCCTGTTAGTCTCCTTGGTGCTTCCTATGAATGTTGGTATATATTTTCATGTAGATATACACCTATATATGAATGCATATGAATAAATATATAGATGTATAGACATATATAAAATATTTCATATGAATAATCTATTTAAACTTGGATTTATAAATCATATTTGGGTTTTCAAAACAACACCTAAATTGTATTTTCAAACGTGACTTCCTAAAAAGGGACCCTTAGACCTATTTGGAACCTTAAAAGATTTTTTCAAACAACATTTCATTATTAATTGTTTTTCAAAGGAATTTTGGAAAAAATATGATTAGTTACAAATTCTAAAGCCTGGTTAGAACCTTGAAATTATTTTTTAGGTAAAGTGAACCACTATAGAATCTCTCTCCTCCTTGTCATGTTAAGATGAGATTTATTATTATTAAAGAGGGTTGATTTTTATGTGTGAGTGTATATAGGCAGGTTGATCATTGCGTTTGGATTACATTAGTTAACTATTGATGTGTTTTATATATAGTATACCTCACCTCCCACTTTTTTTTTATCATCATGGAATCTTAGGTATCTTAGTGAGGGATGAGAGGCGATTACTATCTAGTCCCAATTTTATAGAATAGAACCCCTATGGGGATATATATACCTAGTCCATGAGGGAGTTCCAATGATGAATCTAGTTGAGAGCATCCAGTTGGTTATAGACTTAGGTTTTCATTGATAGGACAACAGATGGTTCCAACCCAATTATATACAGAATCTCCTTATAATATGTTTAGGTATTTCCCATGATTACCTATCATTTAAAATTTCCCATTTATGTAATATTGTTTCATTATTATTTATTCCATGATATCATTGGTTTCACTTTTATATTCTACTCTTAATTTTATTTTTATGATTTATTTTTTCATTGATGGTTCTTTTAGTGTGAGTTGGGTGTTTGTTTAAAATAAGGTTTCAAAGGGGTGTATTTAAAAAGGGGTGGTCTTATAAGGGTTTAAAATTATTATTTAATTCATGTTTTGGGTTTTAAAGATTGATTTCTTAAGAAGATCTTGATTATTTATTTAAAATGATGAAAATAATATTTTCAAGTAATGTATTTCAAAATATCACTTAATGTTTATTTTAGAAAAAGAAACGCATGGACTCTCTAGTGATTACCTACTGAGATATAATATTTTCACACCCTACTTGTTCCACTTGGCATCAAAAGGATTAGGTCTATTTTGAATGTTTTAGTTTTCTTTTGGATCACTCATGGAGAGAGTGGTATTGTGGATGGATGATGACCAAGTGGTCACATAGAGATAGTGTAGGGTATCTTAGAGGTTACTTTTTTAATTTGGGTTTTTTTGGAGTTGTATAAACCATAAAGGAATTATGTATAGTTTATCTATTTCATTGATTTTTTTTATTTTATCTCGAGTTGTTCTTTTATTCTAGATGTTCTTTGTTTTTCATATTTTATTTTGGAACTGTTTATATCTTTTTTCTATTTTTATGTTTTGTTATGGATGTCCAATGTATAGATAGGTCATGTTAGAATTTTTTGAGGAATTTTACTACTTATTAAATCTTATTTATTGGGTAAAATTATCCCCAATTATTGATTGTGATTCCTTCAACACTTTTCATTGGATCGGGGGGATTGGGGACACCCCTTAGCTTTTTCATGTGCCAGATCGAGTATCTATTTTAGGGGTTATCTCAGGTTAATTCATTAAAAAATGGTATTATAGCCAAGTTTTTTTGAATTCCTATGTTATTAGAGTTACATATATTATTTAGAATGTTTAGTATATTGGATATTAAGACTATCATAGCTCGAGAGGTAGGTGTAAGAATAGTGTCGTGTACTCTTACTCTTCCTGAGCTTTGAGTGGACATGGGATGTTGGGTTATGTGTCTTGAATTTTGAGTTTTACTTATTTATTATTAGTGTATTTTGACTTAGATTAGTGGTATTTTTAGATACATCAAAGTTGTATGGGTGAGTCATAGGTTTTCTATGTTTTAGAGGTGAATAAGAAGGGAGAACCAGAGGCACATGATTACCCTGCATGGTCTAGAAAACTATGAAAAGATCATGTGAATGGTTCTGTTACCTTCTAGTGGAATTTCACATGGTTGGTACATAGTTCACTAAATCATGCATCCAAACTATACGTTGACACTAACATCCCCTGGAATTTTATGTTAAACTCTTTTTTATTCAGTTTCATTTGAGTTGTTTATGGATATTATTTAGGGTTATTTAAAATGAGGTTTGTTGGTCAGAGTGGATAACTAAATTTGGGGGGGGGAATGAGTTTCCAATAAAAATTTATATTAAAAAACAATTTAAAACTAAATCCCCCAGTATATAAAAATATCCCAGTTAACTAAAATAATAGAAATATATAATTTTTTGTTTTTGAAATATTTATCAAAGGCTTGATGAAAACCCAATTGAGACAATTTTAAAATCATTTTAAATTTTGAAACAAATATAATCACAAAAAATAATGGTATATAAACCAATGATTAAATCTAACTATCAGAGTATTGATTTACAAAATATTTTTTGAAAGAATAAGTTTATTTTCAAAAATAAAGTAAGAAAAATAATTTAACTCATAGAAAAAAATAAATAATAGGTTTAGTCTCAAGTTAAGACATAATACTCTCCACTTGAAAGACACCTGCTTCTAAGTATGTTTATCAAATAATAAATAGATCTAAAACCTAGATCATGTTTTACAGTTACAACTACACACAAAGTAGTCTGAGATACATACAACCCATTACATAGTTATTTATTAAATAACATGAGTAAAAAAGAATAAGATAGAGTATCTAGTACTCTCCAATATAGTTCACGAGTGTGTGATAATAAATATATAGATTAATGTAAACATAGCTCAAAATTAAGCTAAAATAGAGAGAGAAAAGATAAAAATAGAGATAGTTTGAAGTAACTCAATCCGATCCTCTTTGGTTAATCAATGATATTTAAAATTTTCCTTGAAAAATATTCAAATTAATATTACACTATGAGGTCAAAATTGATTATTGTGGAGGTGTACAATGAAGTAGTCTGTATAATTAGTATTTCAATGAAATTCATCTATATTTTCTTATCTTTTTTCCATGAATATCTTAAACTCTTAAAGAGAGAAACTTCTCTAATTACCTGTTGGATAGTATTGATAAATTAATCCTAATACACATTAGTATAATTTAACATCCTTAAATGATATTAATATTCAGTAAATGCCTCAAAATATAGTCATTAGAATTTTAAATATTCCCCACTGCTTAAGTTAGACACTATCACTTAGACTTTACTTAAGCATGATCACATTGGATTGTATTCACTTGATCTTAAGGTCACTTGTTCTTATAGTTAATTGAAACACTCACTTACTTATGATCACTTGACATGATCACTTGACCTGGTAACTTTATTGTAGTCACTTGACATGGTCACTTGATATAGTCACTTGATACGGTAACTTAATTTCCACTCGTGTTCACTTCATTTATTCATGAGGTAGGTTTAATACTTTTCCAAAAATAGATGTCCATTTTCATGGTCACTTTAAGTCATCATGAGGTAGGTTGAATCCTTTATACATCCACTTGAATACTCTAAGCTGGTGGTTCAGTATACATGCATCCAGCTCAAGACTTAGATAAAATTTTCTCATCTGATACATGGTTACTTGATTGTTCACACTGTCACTTAGAATTCAATATGTGATGACTTATATATGGACACTTGTACTTCATGGTTATTTGAACTTGTTTACATGGTAGGTTGATATAGCCACTCCAATACTTAGTCATTTTTCATAGGTTTTGGCTAAAAAATATGTTACTATAATAAAATAAAAAGTTCATTACTAATATAAAAAATTATTTGTGAGAATTAAAATAGTGAGTTATGAGATTAATCCAACAATCTCCCCTTTTTGATGATAAAAAATCATGAAAAAGCATATGAAATGAAATGAGACAACATTTATATCCATTTTAGGATTATAAAATATTAATCTAGAGTTAGGTAGAGATGGATAAAGAAACATTAAAAAGATAATAAACAATGTAATGAAGAAATATAAAGAATAAATTGATAAAATGAAACATATGAAGGAAATAAATTATTTCATTTTTAACAAAAAAATGATTAAAAAAAGAGTCCCTGTCAGATACTCCAATTAGAATCAGAATCTTACACAACATATATGATTTCATATGGGAGAATAAGATCATTTACTTTTTATTTAGAGGATGAGGTAGGAAGTTTAGTTTGTGGTGAATAAATGGAAGAAGGCTATTGAATAAACACACACTTATAAATAGGTTGAAGATGTTGAATAACTTTTCTAGGAGACAATCCAAAAGGGTTGGTAGAGGATGTTCTAGAAGTAGGGGATGGAGAAATAGGTAAGTTAGGAGGTTCCATAATGGAAATATTGGTTGTATAATGGTATAATTTTATAAGTATAGTGAAGTCCTTCAAATCTCATAAACCATATTCCATGGCCTAAAAAATTCCTTCCTTGTTCTCCAAAAAGGATTCCAGAAGAGGAGTAATAACTTGTAACTTCTCCACTTGAATTTTTAAGGCATAAGTCATAGGGGTCATCCATAGATCACTGTATAAGTATCTAAACATGGTATTCAAATCAAACTTAGTGAAGATCCTACTAGGATAAAAATCAATAGCCCTTTGAATTGTATCTCTTTCTCTACCATCTTACTTCACATACCTTGTAACCAGTTCCAAAGTCATTTCTACATGTGTTTGAAATCTTTAAAATACTATTTACTTGGTCTTTTTAAACTCATCCAATATCACTTTCAAATCATCTCTCATAATCTGTTTGATTTTATCTTCACTAAAAAAACTTTTTATAGGAGAATAAGGTGAAAATGAGGAGGATGTAGGAGGATTAGTTTATGTAGAAGGTTGAAAAAATATATTCAAAAACCTCTAGTTTAACTTCAATATCATGTATTAAATATCTTTCTACAAAGAACCAACCTAATATTTTAAATAATCAATCTCATTTTTTATAATATCTAGTTTGAGATGAATCATTGGTTGAAAATGAGAGATAAAAAAGTGAATTTACTAGAGATATCCTCTTCTCTAATGGGTACCAATGTATTCCAAAATACAATAAAAAACTCTTTCAAAACAACTATCAAATCATATTTGAAGACATTTAAATATTACTTAGCTACAAAGGATTTAGAAGGAGTAGAAGGAGCTATAGGTGTAGATAGATATGAAGAAAACTGCATACCATCCAACTCACCTTCATTCACCATAGGTTTTGGTCTCAAGTAATGAACTTTTGGTTTTGCACCAACTTCTTCCTCATTAACTTAAAAAATATCTATATGGGGAGATCTAAGAGGAATTATCATATTATTAAAAACTGATTATTAAATAATTTTAGTAAGAGTATGACTAAAAAACTCTTCTAGTACCTTGTACAATGTATATTTGGAAGGAGATAATCCAATTTTTTATTGAAATTTAATCTCATAAATTAGAGACCCTTCAGGTAATCTATGATAAGAAGATAGAGTTGGTCTACTATGATTAGGTGGACAGACCCCATCATCATATTCATCCTCATATTACTCCCCCCTAAGGAGTTACTTATCTTTCACGTGGACTTTTATTATTTCCAATAATGGGTATCAAGGAATAATATTTCTCATTAATATCTTCACTTCTTTCTGAATCACCCAATTCACTATCCTCCTATGTTATTTCTTCAACATAATTACTCAATGATAACTTAGTATCATCAATCTACTTATCTTTTAGATATTTTTCTTGATAGGGTAGAGGTAGGGGAGAATATATAGATAAAAAATATATATTAGGAGAGATATACATTACATCCTCATGTGCTACCACAAATTACACACTAAAATCAACCACTTCTACTTATTTTTCTTAAATTTCAAAGGTAACTTCATATTCATCTAAATAATAATCAACTACCTCATCAGGTTATAGAATAAGATACACTTTATATATTGGTTGAACAAGATTATTAGTAAGATTTAAATTCTCATAATACTTCTCATAATCATACACCCACTCCTTTTTCCATGGGTTCCTATTTAGCTTCATATGCTTACAAATTTTTTAATTTAAGAAAAATACAACAAATGAAATTAATTTTTCCTCCCCATCAATAATTATTCCCCTGAAATCCAATATGGTTGAGATATATTTAGGGAAAGGCAAGGAATTAAATCTAGAGAAGGTAATGTATAGTTTATCCATATGCCTCATGATATATCTTGATAAGATTATTTGAACTCCATTATTCATCAAATTTATAAAAAAATCTTTATTCCTAAAAATAATGAAGTCCTCTTTCCTCGGACTAATCAAATGTTGGATAAAATTCACCAAAAATCTACATTACCCATTTAATTCCATATTAGTAGGTATTATGGTAGTCCTATTCCCAGTTATCTCTAAAAGGGCATTCAGAAACTCAAAATGATCATGATTTATAGGATATAAAATTTGATAATCCTGACACTCTCCTATATGAGGAACATTCAAAATTTTATCCTAGAAATTGGAAGAGAATACCATATTTCTCCATTTATAACCATTCAAATGGTATAACATAAATCACCAGAAACAAATTCCACATTCAAATAAAAATACTTGACCAAAAAAGGATAAAATGGATTACCATTATTATCAAACCAATCACTCTATACTTTCTTTTGAATCATCTTTTAAACCAAGGACTTTCTATATTGTATCCATTCAGTATCCGCTTTTTTTCTACATAGATAGGAAAATATAGTAGATGGGGATTTTGAGGCTTGATCATATCACTTGAGATATCTTGATCCTTATTAGATCTCTTTGATGGAGGTGAGCCACCTAGATATATAAATTCATGAGATATTTTCATTCTAACCATCCATATACTTTGTTTCAAAACTCTATAGGCTTGGGTTCAATTTTGAGAGATAAAATGGATTGTAAAAGATATATTCGATAGAGAAAATATCTAGGGATTCAAAAAATAGAAAGGTATAAGAGATATGGATGATTAAAATTATGATTTGAATTTTATTCAATCATTTATGGCATAAAATAATAATAAACTGAAAATAAATCCCACCAAAATATTTATTTAAAATTTTAAACTTATATAGTCATGGTAGATTAATTGACCATAAAAAAACTTTCGATAACTTAAATAAGTCATAGTTAGTATACTTTCCACATGACATGGTTTGGAGTAACTTGAATAGTTCATGATAGGTTAACTGACCGTATGACCAATTAGTCATGATTACTTAACTGACCATATAAACAAAGTCTCACAATTACTTAATTAAAAGAGAAAATAAAACTTAATAAAAAACTTAAATTAAGAGAAATATTAGTTAACACAGATATTAAGCACTATAACATAATTAATAATAATAATTAAAAAAATACAAGGGTTACAAACTAAAATGAAGGATTTAGGAATACTCAATCATTATCAACTCATGTATGATATAATTTAATATCTCTATATTTAGAGTCTGTAAAAAATATAATAAAGCTATTTTTATGTGCCAATGAACATAAGATTAATATATTCTTTCTAAAAATGGTCTCTCAAAAAGTTATTTATTATATAAATATGATTTTTCTTAGAATTAGACAAAGGATTCTTAGAAATATTAATAGCACTTGTATTGTCACAATTTATAGGACCATGTCTAAATTGATAACCATAGTTCAGTAAAGCATGTTTCATCTATAGAATTTGTGCACAAAAACTTACTACAACTATTTACTCACATTCATATATAGATAATACAACATAATTTTTTTACTGCACCATGAAACTAGAGACTTTACCAAAAGATGAAATGATCTAGAGTTGATTTTTCTATCTAACTTACAATTTATAAAATTTATATTAGAATAACTAACTAAATAAAAATCATGTCCTCTAGAGTAAAAAAGTATAAAATTAGTTATATTTTTTATATATTTAAAAATTATTTTGAAATCATTAAAATGATATTCTTTTGGGTTTCCATGAAAACAAGCACACATACATACACTAAACATAATATCAGGTAGAATATCAGTCAAATATAGTAAACTTCCAATCATACATCTATAAGTAATCTGGTAAACTTATTTTCCAGTTTTATCCAGATCTAACTTATATATTATAGTCATAGGAGTATCAATAAATTTGGTTTTATCCATAAAAAATCATTTTGAAACATTCTTTATGTACTTAATTTTATTTAAAACAATTATATATTTGTTTTGAAAAATTTTAAAACCAAGAAAGAATTATAACTCACCCATTAAACTCAATTCAAATTAATTTTTCACCCTTTTATAAAATTAAATACACAAGGAGTGTTTTCATGATTCAAAAATAATATCATCAAAATAGATTTGAACTACTAAAACATCCTTTGAAATTTTATTTATAAATAGAGTATGTCCAATAACACATTTTGTAAAACCATTTGAAATAATAAAAGTGATGAGTATATTATACGAAGATCTAGAATCCTATTTTAAAACATAAAAATATTTAAAAATATTAGAAACATGACTTGTAAAATGAGGATTTTGAAATCTAGGAGGTTTCTAAAATAAACATCTTTAATAATATAACCATTTATAAATTTACTCTTGATATCCATTTTAAATAGTTCTAAATTAAGATGTTATGAATATGAAATAAGTATTATAATATCTTCAAGTCTAGGTACTATTGAAAAGGTTTCTTTATAGTCAATACATTCTCCTTGACTATATACTTATACAAGCAATCTATCTTTGTTTCTAATAATTATACTTGAATCATCAACCTTGTTTCTATATACCCACTTGGTGCCAACAGTCAGGTAGTATTTAGGTCTATCTACTAATTCCCAAACCTTATTTCATTCAAAACAATTCAATTATTCTTTCATAGACATTAACCAATGTTAATAATTGATTTATTCATTAAATTTTCTTAGTTTCAAGCTATGGAAAAAAGGATTAATGTTCAACCTGGTTTCTTAGGTTGGCTCAGGTTTTTGTTTCTTTATTCATGTCTCCTAAAACAGCATCCATGGGATGGTTTTTGAGGGTTCTAGTGGTTCTAGGGACTGAAGTACTTGGTTCTTCCAAGTCTTCTTCTAGGACAAGAAGGACTTATTAGTCTATTCTCATAGATTTATTAGTTAAATTAGTAGAAAGATAAGATGATTTAGAGGCATTATTATTATTCAAATTTGATATATAATCCTCAAGATTTCCTATAGTAGGTTTGAGTTCATGTGGATTTTTCTAATAAAAAGTTACATCAACAATTTCTTCCATAAATTTAGATTTCTTGTTAAGTACTCTATAAACTTTATTAGTGGTTAAATAACTAATAAAAATTAATTCATAGATTTTTGTTGATTTTTTACCAAATTATCCTTTGTATTTAGAATGAAGTATTTGTATATAAAAACTCTAAAGTAATTTACTTTGGGGTTTATACCATTCCATAATTCATATAGAGTCTTTTTGAAGATTGGTCTGATGAGAAATCTATTAATTATATAACAAGCTGTGTTAACCATTTTATCCCAAAAAATAGATAGGTAAGTCATATTCACTGGTTCAAGAAATTTGTTAAAGAGACTTATTATCCTTTCAATAACCCCATTTTGTTGAGGTAGTCAAGGTGAAGATAAATTGTGAGTATAGACATATTGTGAGCAGAGATATTCAAACTCTTGGCCATGATCACTTATCATGGTTTTTATGGTGAGTCCATTAAGGTTCTCTGCTAATTTTGTATATTTTTTAAAATAAGAAGGTTATTCAATTTTATGAGTAAGAAAAAATTTCCATGTTTATTTTTAATATTCATCAATAATAACATAATCATAGTGTTTTTAAGTAAAAATAGAAACTATAGATGGTACAAATAAATCTATACGAACCAATTATAGTGTTTGAGAGGTAGATAAATCTTTATTTGATTTGAAATCTATTTTGTGTTGATTTCTATTTTGACAAGGATTGCATAATTTTTCTTTTAGGAATTTTAGCTTGGGTAAATCCTTGACTAAACCCTTTTTATTAGCTTTTTAAGTGATTATATATTGAAGTGGCCTAGTCACTTTTTCCACAGACAAGATTATTTATGAAAATCACTTAAAAAATAAATATTTTGAGAGAATAAGAAATCTAAATTAACTTCACAAAAATTATCATTTCTTAAATAAGTAAATACTAAAGCATTCTTGGAATCATAAATATTTTTTTTTCATATTTAGCTTTAAAACCATCATCAAACAACTAATAAATTATAATTAGGTTATATTTTAAAACATCAACAAATAATACATTATAAATAAGGATAGATTCATAATTACTAATTAATCCAAGTCTAATAATATTTACCTTTTCATTTTCATCGAAAGTGACATGACCAAAATCCTATTTTATAATATTCTTAAAGATTAAATAGTCTACTATCATATGTTGGGAACATCCACTATCCAGATACCATAAATTTTTATAGGAGCTTTTCAAACATTTTTCAAAGTAAAATCAAATAAGAAATGAATTTGGTACTTAGATTTTATTTGGTCCAGAGAATTTATCAAATAAATCCTTTGGAATCCATATTTTTTTTCATAAGATTTCTTTCAAAAAAATAAATAAATAATATATTTAGATAGAAAATACTTTTTTAGTCCATTTTTTGAATTATTTCCAAAACCAGTAGTTTCTCTATAAAATAAATTCTTGTTTTTTAAACTAGGAATAAAATAATTTTTATACAGATTCCCTTAGTGTCTAGATCTATACTTGATTCAAGATTTGGATTTTGGATTCTGTTTTTTGCCCAGTATAATATTCAATATTTTTATGCTATTAAAAAATTGTTCCAAATCCATTTTAAGATGTTTATTTACTAGTTTCAGATCTATAGTTTCCTTTAACAGATTGAAATTATTTTCCTTTCCTATAATAAGATCAGATTTATCTACAACACATAAAACATAAAGAATTTTCAGTTTTTTATATTTATCTTTTAACTTATTCATGGTATCTTCCAACATATAAAAATATTTTTCTAATTCATCATTTGAAATTTTAGAGTCATCAGATATATGATCATAAGAAATAGATTGTACCTCTGAAGTAGTAACCATAAAAAATAAATTTTCTTTTTCATTTACATATTATCGACTATAATCTAAGTCACTAATTCTATCTTCAAATAGTCAGCTTTTTATATGTCCTTTCATCTTAATTTCATAGTAGGTAATCTCATTAGAGAAGTTATCCTTTTTCCAATGTTTCCTCTATTTTCCTCTTTTATCATAATTTCCTCTATAATTTGACTTAAGATTTTTTTTCAAAACTTGTTAAATATTATGGCTAGCTAAGACATTTCCTCATCACTATCTATATCAGTTTCACCTCCACATGTATTTTCAGGGTTTACAACTTCTTTGTCTTTTGAATGTGATGGTTTAATGGTTTTTTTTCATCATATTTATTATTTAATTTTAGTTATTCTTCATACATCATCAACATTCTAATTATACCTTTGACTAGTAGTTTGCTGATTTCACATGACTCTTGAATAGAGACTACATAACCTCTCTAATGATCTAATAGACTTTTCAAGATCTTTAGTACTTGATATTTGTTATCCATATTTTTTCCAAGTGTAATCATAATGTTTATGATATCATTGAACCTAAGATACAAGTGAGAGATTGATTCATCATGATTCATTTTGAAAGTATCATACTTAATAGTATATGTATTTAATCTTATTTCCTTAATATTATGTGTTCCTTCATGAGATGAGAAAAGGGTATCCCAAATTTGATAAGCAGTATCACAAAAAGATATCATTTCAAATCCATCCTCTCATAAAGAAAAAAATAAAGAATTTATGGATTTGAAATTTGAATCCTATGTAGATTTAGTTGAAGCATCCCATTATTTTCTATGATTTTTAGGTTTTTTATATTGATCTTTAATAGATACCCAAATGTTAAAACCCATGATCTCAAGATGATTTTCCATTTTTATTTTCCACGGAGTATAAATTTTACCATTAAAATAAAGAGATATGTTTATAGAATAAAATTCTGACTTATCATCCATAATAACAAACTAGATAAAAAATATAAATTAAAAATATCTTTTTGAAAACTTGATAATGGTAATAGGTAATAAAAGATAAATAAAAAAATTCATTTGATACCAAATGTTGGTCAGGTGGAAAAATCAAGAGGGGAGAGGGTGAATTGAGTTTCTAAAAAAAAATATATAAAAAATTAAAAATAAATCCCCAAATTTATAAAAAAAATCTTGTTAACTAAAATAATATAAATATATAATTTTATTTTTTTGAATGATTTCTAAAAGGCTTGATCTCAACCCAGTTAAAACAATTTTAAAACCACTTTAACTTTTGAAATAAATCTAACAACATCAAGCATAATATATAAATCATTTATTAAATCTAATTATTAGAGTATTAATTTAGAAATGAGTTTTTGAAAGAATAAGTTGATTTTCAAAAAAAAAATGCAAGAAAATATAAATTAACACATTATGGAAATAAATACAAGAGGTTTAGTCTCAATTGAAGACCCAATCCTCTCTACTTGATAGTAACCCACGGCTAAGCATGTTTATTAAATAATAAACAAGTCCATAACCTAGATTGGGTTTTATAGTTAAAATAATACACAAAGTAGTTCAGGTTACACATAGCCTCTTCCATAGTTATTAATGGGATAATAGGTGTAAAAATAATAAGAGAGAGTATATATGAAATGTATCAACTTGGAATCCACTTAGAATAGTGGCCTGATTCGGTTAGACATTATGCCTCAAGCATGTCTTCCCATACTTCAAAGGCTTTAAATTAGAAGAGAGGGTATAAAGGAGGTATAATGAGGATACTATACCCTCTACATCCATAATAAATATAGTGAAAATAATAATAAATAAATTCAGTGGATTATAATGAAAAATAACAATAAATAATGAATTAATGATAATCATGCATGAACATGCTCTAACATGAATACAGGAAGGTATAAAAATTACATGGGAAGTCTGAAAAAAGATGTAAATAAATAAAAGACTCTATTACTATTTCCAATATAATCATGAGAATATGCTCAATCCTCTGCTTCTATACTCCACCCCATCCTAGAAGGATAATAGTAAGAAAGTACAATCCAATAACCTAATCCTACAATCATGTGATTTTTTGGGTACCCCAATATAATGGAGACCTAAACAAAGTATGAGATATACTCATTTGGAGACCAACAATTATTCCCAATGCATAATATTTTCTATGTATATAAAATTAAGTAGTGTGAAGGTATATCAATATAAGAAAAGGAAGTAAATAAATAAATGTAAACAGGTTGGCTTAGGTTTCTCAAGGACACCTGGCCAACCATAATTGATTTGGATTAAGCTAGAATATCTCTAAACAAACCCACACACATATATATAATCATATATGTAAATAGATATATGTAGATATATACATGAACTAAAAAAATCCAAGGCATCCCTATAATAGTAAAGGTGATAATAATAAAGAAACCCTAGGACCCATGGTCATAAGACTACGAATCTATAAGAGAGTGCGCTAAACATCAAGAAGGGAATTTCATTAGTCATATTTAATAATAACCAAGCATGATATAATTAATTTTTTCTACAATCCCATCCCAATAATTATATAATGAGGAACGCAAGTATCAAATAAGAAGTAACTAAATTCTATTTATTGAATGAGCCCATCCTTGGCATTCCATAATGAGAAAACCCAAGTATTTCTCACATCTCCCAATTTTCCTATGAGCCTACCCATGGCGTTCTTTGAAGAGTAAACCCAAGTATCACTTAGAGTTTAAGGAAATTAATCTATCATATGTTTCCATAGTTGGCATTTTGTAAATAGTAAACCCAAATATTTCTTAAGGTGTAACATAATTGAAGTAACCTATGAGTTGGTCCTTTGAATTTTGTAAAAATTAAACCCAAGTATTTATCATGGTACATATAATCTCAAACAACCTATGATCCTATCCAAGTAATTCCATAAAAATGAAACCAAGTATCACTCAAGGCATAAAATATTCATTTAATCATTTAAATTTAAGTGATAAATATGGAAATGTACTTAAGAATACCATAATGTAATACAAGGTCAAAGAGTGTATTCCATGTCATTAGTAATACAATTACCAATTAGGCCATCTCATTTAACCATGAAAAGGAGGTCATGGGAAGCACCCATACCTTAACTCAAACCATCCAACCACATTTTCATTTATCAATTCCCCTTTAAACTTATAAGATATCACACCTCAAAGGTGGTTCTAATATAAAACATGGGGTAGTAGTAGAACCCATTGATTTGATTTAAGTTTCTCATCACGTCCTTAGAAAACAATTCAAAACACCTCATAGGTGTGTTATGGATTAAGTAGGGAATTGTAATTATAAGAATTTAGATCAACACTCCCTAAAGGTGTGGTTAAATCATAAGGAAAAAATATAATTTTTAATCAATTATGTGAACCCAACAAAATGGGTGATTTGGCTCAAGGTCTCCATCTCCCTCTATGTATTAGGGGTTTAAGATAATCAAGTCAAGGTTTATACATTTAATTTAAATCATTTAATATTTTTGGAGTGAGTCTTGAAAGGTTTGGCGCACAACATAATGAAAATATTATATAAACAATGTAACTTTAAGGAAAAAACATATATACCAGCTACGTCATGATTAAGATGGTCCACTCATCAAATATTGGGATTTTATTCTAGTTGGAATAGAATAAATCGAAAAAATCATCAAATTCCATGAAAATAGGGGAAACACTTGCAAAAATTTAGCCTTACATATGGTGAGATAAACAAAGAAAAGAATCCCGAGGAGTTGAGAGCTTAACAATATAGTTCCAATGCACCTGGCAGTGCTTGATTCAGAGGTCAGATAGAGAAGGAGGCTCAAAGCCTAAGAGGGAGGAGAGGAGCTTGCACGACCCCTTGCTAGGTGTGAAATGAGAAGGAAGAATGGCATAAATACCTTTAAATAAGGCAAGGACAAAACAATATTTTCTACTTTTTTAAAGAGGCACACTATTTGGATGCATAGTTTAGAAAACTATGTGACAAACGTGTGACCTTCTCTGCCTAGTAGCCACACCCTGCATGGTTAGGTCACATGGTTTGATCTAACTATGTTCCAACTTATGGTGCTACTAGTTAAGTATAACTAAGGGTGAAAGCCAGGTGCATGGTTTGGGAAAACTGTGTGTATCTCATATAGGTCACCCTCTCACACCTGTACCATGTTGTATAGTTACTCTTGGGAGGTTTCATGGTGTAAAAAAACCATTCCCTTTAAGAAAATGGGTCACATGGTTGACTTGTATGGTTAAATTAACCATTCTACAACCATGAAAACTTCTAAAAAAATTGATGCTTTTAGAGCCCGAAACTTAAAAAACTCAAATGAACTCCAAGGCCACCTCCCGATACTTCATCTAAAAAAAACTTTCAAGTGTTCTAATGCTTAGATTTATATTATGAGGCTCAGTTAAAGATTCAAAGCATCCAATAACTATAAAGTTCAAATTCTCTTGAGAATTCAACCAATATAAAAACATAGGATGTTATAACCTCCCCACCTTAGAACTTATCATCCCCTAGAATCCTTGGGAAACAATAAAAACCACATCCAACCTACTTGGGTCATGAAGTTTTTCTAAAATGGACACATTTCATTTATAAACACCCAACACACCTCCACAAGTCATTCCAAACATATGGTACATAAATCGTTAAACTCAAGACAATGCTAATAACCAAGGCTGAAACATCTAGATAGAGATTACCCGATATCATCTAACCCGAGACACAATCCCATCGTCATCTCTTTTATCAAGAAGCCTAAGGCACTCCCCAACTTCGGTCTTTACCTTTGAACAACCAATTAAGAGTCACGACACCTGAACCATTGGAATTTACTTCCGAATAATGTCCTTAGATTTATAATTATGCTTATGGAATATTTATCAAATTACATCTAAGGACACTACCATAATTCCTCGATTTTATTGAAATGGTCAAACTCCAATCGAACAAGATCAAACTAGTCATATAAGATTTTCCTTGAAAGGCCCTATTCGACCTTTTAAGCAGCACCCATCTCATCCTGATGATGGAAAAAATATTATTTCCTCACCAAACATATCTATCTAAATGATATAAAACAAAATGAACCCCCACGGGTCAAGTATTTCTTGAAAATGATCAGATCCTATGATTGAAACATCACTAAATTTAATTCAAAAGCCCTTATTCCAAGGTGTATTGATAAATTTTTTTATTGAATATTTTATTGATAATAAATGATATAATTTCCTCACATTGTGTTAAATGTGTTCATTTATAAAATATTTGGGATTAGATAATTCATTTTAAGATTTGATGAAAATTCTAGTTTTACCCTTTAAAATTCACTGTAGCATTTCAGACATAAATATTTTGATATGAATTATTTGAACTTAAAATACTTTAAATATGTTAGTGAATTAATGGGATACAACTTTCATTTAGGACATTGGAGCTAAATCATGCATTTGGTTGGTGCAAATGGGACATAATGTCAAAGTTTTCATGGACTCTGCAGATTGGACATTGGTTCTGTATTTGGGTCATAAACCCTTCATAAAATCTTGGATTGGGCCTAAATTTTGAGAGGAGCTCTCCAAACCAATTATTCACAAATCATTATGCTGAAATAATAGCTAGTTCATGCGTTTTGGAGGTCAAATGGATGGTGAAAGTTGGCTTAAAATATTTGGCTGATATTCCCCATTCACACTTGAAACCTCTTTAAATCTGGCCTTCCCTGCACTAAATAAATTAGTTTTTTTCTCATTTTTAGGGGTTTAGACATGAATTAGTATATTGGAGGAATAAGAGAATTGGTTTCACACAAATTATCCAACCATTGTAAGAGGGGTAGCTCTTGAAGCAAGGATCCCCTCATCGAAGCCTTCTTCTCTTCTTCATGTTGTAATGTTTTCATTTGTTTAATAAACTTCTTTGTTCTTATTTTATTTATTATATTTTCTTATGTTTTGTTAAAATTTATTCTTCTCTTAATATTACTAATTGGTCTGGAATCATGAGTATAAATGAGATCGGGTTCTACCCTTTCTAAACATTTTCACATGCTAAATGTTTCTACGATGACTACACCACCCATGGAAGAGTAGTTCTTTTTAGTAATCGATCTACCTATAACCTTATTCATTCATTTATTTTGAACCAATGAGATACTTTAATTCACTTAATATTATCTATTAATTGATTTTTTAATTTAAATGAAACTAATCAATCAATTTAACAATTGAGACAAAAACACCCGAGGTCGGAAGTTGTGTAAATCGTGAGAGTGTGATATTAATCGGTAATAAAAGACCACATAGGACAAATTTTTAGAGGTAAAATATAATCCCTAAACTCAATTAATCCTCATTTCCAGAGTGTATATGTGCTCTAATTAACCATTGACCATAATGTAACCTAGAACATCAATCAAAGTAGGGTGCTGTGATTGCATGTTCTGAAGCTAGCCTAGGGTTTAAGTAATTCCATATTTGTGGTTAAGTTAACTACCGTAGGGTTCGAGGGTTAATAAATTATGGGATTATAATTAAGTGGATGTTAATTTAAATGATAATGAAAAATAATTTAGTTAATAGGTATTGTTAGATCAATTACTCCTTTTAAATATTTTCTAAAAGAAACATCTTCTTGTTGTGTCATTTTAATCAAACTTAATTTCAAAACTAAAAACAAAACAAAAATACAATCTTCTTCCAGAAAACTTCTTCTAGATTTATAAATTATAAACAAACCCATCCTTTTAATTAATGTTCTTATTTACTTTTATTTTACTTTCAAAATACATTTAATATGTTGTTAAATTTACTTCCTCCTTTGAGAGACGACCTTAGTCAGCCACTTTTTTGCACCTAAGTAACCAAAAATCACATATCATTTGAAAGTACCCACGACAAAACCTTTCAAATTGGTGCTGTTTCCGGGGAGGTAAGTAATTATTTCAACTAATTAGAGGTATTTATTTTATTTTACATTTTATTCTCTTCCTCTCTTTTTTATTCCTTCTATACCCAATATGAATTTTTTTCTTCTTTTATTTTCTTCTACTTCTTTTTGGACCATCAACTCAAACTTCAAATTTTTATTTTACTATGGTCCACTTTCCTTCTTTTCATTTTTATTTTATTTATGACATGAACTAATTCTGAGTATCTTTTAGATCTTGACCCTGAGATTGAATGTAGCCTTCGGGCTTGAATCAGACATTCTCAGTCCATAGGAAGTTTCAATATTCAAAAAGTTAGAGAATTAATCCACTCCAAGAACATTGAAATTTTAAGAACTTATAATTCCCACTTAAAACAAGAACCAATGGAAGAAAATAATGGAAATGAACTTAATATAACCATTAGAGAATTGGATGCACTGGATATTAACTATCAACCAAATTGCATTGCATACACAAATCTCGAATTATATTTTGAACTGAAATCTGGATTAATTATCTTGATTCCAAAATTTCATAGCCTCTCTAGTGACGATCACAATAAACAACTTAAAGAATTTAATGTGGTTTTATCAACCCTTAAACCAATAAATGTATATGAAGATCAAATCAAACTAAGGGCATTCCCATTTTCACTTGATGGAGCTGTAAAAGAATGGATGTATTATTTACAACCTGAAGATGTAACTTGTTGAAATGGTTTGAAATGTCTTTTCTTGCAGAGATTTTTTCCAGAATCAAGGACCACTTCCATTCGTAAGGATATATTGAGGATTAATCAAGCACATATGGAGTCAATGTATGAGTACTGGGAGCGATTCAATAAGTTGTGCGCAAGCTTCCCACATCACCAAATCAGTGAGAAACTCCTCATCCAATACTTCTATGAAGGACTCACACCTATGAAGAGGATCATGGTGGATACTGTAGCTGGAGGGGAATTGGTATACCAGACACCAGTAGATACACATGCGTTGATCTACAAGATGGCACAAAAATCCCAACAATTTGGCGATCGAGGTACACCACATGTCAGTGGAGTACATCAGGTAAGTACTTCCTATCTTGAAAATCATTTGATTGATACTAAGTTGGAAGAATTGACCACTATGGCAAGGTAGATTTCTTTGGCCAAAAATACATCCCAACCCCCTCCTTCAAGGCATTATGGAATTTTCACTAAGACAAGCCACCCAAATAACTATTTCCCCCAACTACAAGAAATAGAAGATTCTGTAACAATGTTTCCTGGGATACCATATTAGCAACAACAACAACCACATCCCCAAAAGAAGTTTGATTCCTTTTAGGGTTGAAGGATCAATCAGACATGAGGTATGCATCTGGACAACAACAAAGGCCCCCCTTTCAACAAAACTTCCAGCAGCATCCACCTTACCAAAAGGGTTTTCAACAACCCCAAAGGCGATTTGAAGCTCAAACATAAAAAAATTCAATAATAAGGGAATCCCCAAACCAAGGTAGATTCTAACACTGATGATATTTTGAAACAAATTGTTCTTAATCAATAGAATGAGCTGAAGAGTCAAGGTTTGGATTTGAGAGAGTTAAAGACACAAATGAGCCAGATTTCCACCATCCTCCATGAACCGGTAAGTAAGAATTCTGGAAATCTACCTTCCCAAACTACTCCAAATCCGAAGGGGAATGTCAGTTCCATCACATTGAGAAGTGGGAAGCAAAAAACTAATATATCTGCACCTATCATTCCATCGGGATTCACCTCAATTCCAGAGAATCCCTATTCAAAAACCAGCTGATGAGTAACCCAAGGAGAAAGATAAAGGTAAGAAAAGGATTAATGATGTTCCTCCTAAACCCCTTCCTTTTCAAAATAGGTTTGTTCAAACCAAGAATATGGCTGAAGAGGCAATGCAAAAAGAGGTTTTAGACACATTAAAGCATGTGGAGATCAACATCCCTTTACTTGAATCCATTAAGAAAATCCCAAGGTATTCCAAATTCCTAAAAGAAATTTATACCAATAGAAGAGGGCTCAAGGGAAATGAGAGGATAAATCTTGGAAGGAATGTTCCAACACTCATTACACAAACCCTATCAATTCCAACAAAGTGCAAGGATCCCAGGACATTCACCATCCCATAAACTATAGGGGAGTTACACTTTTATGATGCACTTTGTGATTTAGGAGTTTCCATAAATGTGATGCCTTAATTTTTATTCTCTTCTTTGCAGGTTGGTGAGTTGAAGCCGACAAGAGTCATAGTGCAATTAGAGAATAGAGATACAACATATCCTGTGGGAGTTCTTGAGGATGTACTTGTCTGGGTAAGAGACATGATCTTTATTGCATATTTATACATGCTTAACACGGAGGATGATCAGGTAAGTTCTCATGCTCCCATTATCTTAGGTAGACCCTTCCTCAAAACTGCAAAAACAATCATAAATGTTAATGAGGGTACAATTTCCATGGAATTTGGGGATGAAGTTGTGATATTTAATGTTATGGATTCCATAAAGTACACCTCATAAGACCATTCTAATTTTTTTATCTCCCATTTTGAACCATCAAATAAAAACTCCATGTAATTTGATTTTCCAATGATTAGAGAGATTATGAGTATTGGTTCTAGTTTGATGTCTAAGAGTACTTCCACACCTATTTCTAATGCACAATACTCTCTTAGATTTGATTTTGAAATGGAATCATATTCCGATTTTGATCATTTTAACTCTGATTATGACATGACTATTGAGTATGCTGATGGATTTGATGCTTTATTCTCTGATTGTGATGATTTATATTCTTATACTGATGCTATTTGTTCACATATTTTAGTTCCTTCAATGTCTCCATCCATACACCTCCCCCCTTCATTGGAGATCAATCCATTGCCACCGAATCTCAAATACTCAAACTTTTTGAGTGGAGAGAGATTACCTGTTATAATTTCTAATAATATTCCTTTTTAACATGAAGAAAAACTTTTGAATCTTTTAAGGGATAACATTAAGTCAATTGGGTGGACCTTGGATGATATATCAGGTATTAGCCCCTCCATTTTCATGCATAGGATTATTTTGGAGGATGGGGATAAAATGATTAGGTAGCCACAAAGGAGACTCAATCCAACACTTTTGGAGGTTGTTAAAAAAGAGTTTGAAAAATTGCTTGAGGCAGGTATAATCTTTCCCATTTTAGATTTTCAATGGGTAAGTCCTATTCAGGTTGTGCCTAATAAAAGTGGCGTTACAACTGTAAAAAATGAGAAATATGAGTTAATTCTAATGAGGGTACAAAACAGTTGGCGTGTGTGTATTGATTATAGGAAACTAATTCAGTCCACCTGCAAGGACCATTTTACCCTCCCATTTATTGATCAAATGCTTGAGAGACTCGCTGGGAAGACACATTATTGTTTCTTAGATGGATTTTCTAGAAATTTTTAGGTTCCTATTTCTCTGGAGGATCAAGAGAGGACAACATTAACTTGTCCATTCGGTACATTTTCCTACCTAATGATTCCATTTGGACTTTTCAACGCCATAGGTACCTTTCAGATATGCATGGTAAGTATTTTTTCTGATTTTATTGAGACCCGCATAGAGATATTTATGGATGATTTTATAGTTTATAGATCCTCATTTGAGGAATGTATAAGTAGTTTGGGAAAGGTATTGAATCATTGTATTGAGAAGAATCTGGTCCTGAACTTTGAAAAGTGTCATTTTATGGTAGAGCATGGAATTTTCTTAGGGCATGTAGTGTCAAAACATGGGATATAGGTTGATAGATCTAAGGTAGATATCATTTCATCCTTACCCTATCCTTCATGTGTGTGTGATGTTAGATCTTTCCTAGGGAATGCAGGATTTTATCAGTTCTTAATCAAAGATTTTAGTAAGATTTCTCTTCCTATGTCATGATTACTTCAAAAGGATTCTGATTTTGTGTTTTATGATTCTTGCAGGACTTCCTTTTATGAGCTAAAGAAGTGTCTAACCACTCCACCGATCATACAACCCCCAAAGTGGTAGATTCCTTTTGAGCTTATGTGTGACGCCTCCAACTTCGTAGTTTGAGCTGTCTTATCTCATAGGGTGGAGGGAAATTCACATGTGATTGACTATGCATCGGGGACACTGGATTTAGCCCAATCAAATTACACAACCAGGGAAAAGAAGTTTCTTGATATCATATTTGCTTTAGATAAATTCTGTTCATATTTTTTGGGATTTAAAGTAGTTGTTTTTTCTGACCATGCAGCTCTGAGGTACCTCTTGAAGAAGCCATATGCAAATCCTAGACTTATTCGATGGATGATCCATCTTTAGGAATTTTATATTGAGATAAAATACAAGAAGGGGTCGGAAAACTTGGTGGTAGACCACATGAGTAGGCTTACTCACACACTAGAGGATGACACCTTGGACCAGGTACCACTTTGGGAGACTTTCCCTGATGATAATCTCTATTCTACCTTAGGTATGCATCCTTGGTATGTTGATTTAGTGAAGTACCTTTTTGCAACTGAAATCCCTACAAATTTAAAGAAACATCAAGTCCAAAAATTAAAGAGTGAGTCTAGATCTTATGTTTGGGATGGTCCATATCTCTGGCGCATGTGTAGTGATCAAGTTATTAGGAGGAGTGTTCCTGATCATGAGTTTGAGTCTATTTTACATTTTTGTCATACACTTGCTTGTGGTGGACACTTTGGACCCCAATGAACAACTAGGAAAGTTCTGGAATCTGGATTGTATTGACCTAGTTTATTCCATAATGCTCATGTGTTTTTTAAGTCGTGCTCACATTTCCAACACACTGGTAATATTTCTAGGAGACATGAGATACCCCAAAAACCCATATTATTCTATGAGATCTTTGATGTATGGGAGATTGATTTTATGGTTCCTTTTACTAGTTCATTTGTTTTTTTGTACATTTTGGTTTTTGTTGATTATGTGAGTAAATAGGTAGAGGATAAGGCCACCAGGACTGATGATTCTCATGTTGTTGTGGACTTTGTCAAAGTGTATATTTTTTTCCAGGTTTGGAGTACCGAAGGCCATCATCAGTGACCAAGGGACACACTTTTGTAATCGGAATTTGTCTTCCTTGCTTTGGAAGTATGGGGTGACACACAAGACATCAACACCATACCACCCTCAAACAAATGGCCAGGCTGAGGTTTCAAATAGGGAGTTGAAACAAATTTTGGAGAAAACCGTGCAACCGAATAGGAAATATTGGAGAAAGTGCTTGGATGATGCACTATGGGAATATAAGACAACATAAAAAACTCCCATCGGTATGTCCCCATTTCAGATTGTTTTTGGGAAAGCGTTCCATCTCCCTGTGGAAGTTGAGCATCATGCTTATTGGGCTATAAAGAAATGCAACATGGATTTGGCACAAGCTAGAATCCAAATGAAGCTGCAAATTCAAGTGCTTGAGGAGATTGAATTGTCTTAATATGAGAACTCAAAGCTCTACAAGGAAAGATAAAAATCATCTCATGACAAAATGATTCATAAAATTGAATTTCAAGTTGGAGAGAAAGTCTTGTTCTATAGTTCACGAATGAAGCTGATGCCTAGTAAGTTGTAATCCAGGTGGTTAGTTCCTTATATTGTGACTAATTTTTTCCTTATGGTGCAGTGTAGATCACATAAGAGGACACAATAAGAAGCTTTATAGTCAATGGGCAACGTTTGAAGAAATACATTGAGGGACTTCATACTGATGCAGTGAATTTCATCACACTACATGACCCCATCATCACTTGAGCATATTAGGCTGTTCCTAACCCTTTAACTTTTATATTATTTTTCCTATTTAAAATTATACATTTCATGTACATATATCATCTCATAGGTTCACATTGAGGATAATGCAATATTTTAAGTGTGGGGGAGGGGACAACATTTTAGGGTAGATATTTAGGATTTTCATTTGTGTGTTTTTTGTGTATTTTCTATTAAGTTTTTGGTTAAAATTTCAAAAAAAAAAAAAAAAAAAATCAATAAAAAAAGAAACAAATATATCATGTAACATTATCATGTGAAACAAATAGAAAATGCATGTTTTCAAAATTCATTGGTAGAATGATAAGCATGAGTAATATTTCATCATTAAGGGTTGATTTTTATAAAAATTGAAGTCTTCGATGATATGAATGATTACGTCATTATAAAACCTTTTAGATTTTGACATCATTATTTGTGATATTTGTTCATGGTAAATTGTGTCATTGATTTCTCCACACAAATTTTCACTCAACCATGAATTGTGAAAATTTTCCTACTCAATTGAAGGTATAGTCAAGTTAGGTAAAAAAAATTCATTGGTTGATCCATACATTTGTTTCTCTTCCGATCGGTTTCATTACTGTACCGAATTGACCTATGCCTGTGCACCTATTATCCAACTGTTGTATGCCCTAAAAAAGGGTTGTGTCTTGGACAGGTCAAAAACCACTCTTCATCAACCTTTGATCTTGTTATATCTATTACAATTAGTGTCGTGAGGAGATCAAACATGGGTTCAGAGTTGAGTGTGATATTTGTTCCAAGTAAAACTAAAAAAACAAATAATAATAATAATAAATGAGGGGAGTGATGAAATGTACAACATATTAGGATATCTTGGTCGGGAGCTTAAGGTTTGAATTTCGGGAAGGCTTAAGTGAGTGGGTCTTGAAATTCAATTGTAAAGGAATGTAGAAAAAGTTTAGTGAATTAAACCAAGTAAGAAGAATTGTTTTACATGACCTGAATATACTGAATAATGGGTTGATTTATGAGCTTGGAATGGTTGGCACACACACACGTGGATAATTGGTGGCATGGTAGACCCATGAATTGTTTCTCTATTATTAGTGTTATGAATCTCACTATATTTTGTTTTGAAACAATTTATGAGACACTTACTTTAAATTTTTTGATATTGACTCTTGATTATATTCTTACTTTTCTTATATTTCTACTTTGGATTGTGAAATATGAACATGCATATCTTGTCACAATTTTTTCAAATACATGATATGAGGTTTTTACCAAGAGTAAAAAAGGGTAAGTGTGGGGGAGTTGATAAAACACATTTTTATTGAATATTTCATTGATAATAAATGATAAAATTTCTTCACATTGTGTTAAATGTGTTCATTTATGAAATATTTGGGATTAGATCATTCATTTGAAAATTTGATGAAAATTCCAGTTTTACCCTTTAAAATTCACTGTAGAATTTCGGACATAAATATTTTATATGCATTATTTGAACTTAAAATTGTTTAAATATGTTTCTGGCTTAATGGGATACAACTTTCATTTAGGAAATTGGAGCTAAATCATGCATTTGGTTGGTACAAATGGGCCATGAAGTCAAAGTTGGGATGGACTCGCCAGATTGGACATTGGTTCTGTATTTGGGCCATAACCCCTTCATATGAGCTTGGATTGGGCCAAAATTTTGAGAGGAGATATCTAACCCAATTTTTCATAAATAATTCTTTTGGAATAATATCTGGTTTACATGCTTTGGAGGTCAAATGGGTGGTTCAAGTTGGCTTAAAATATTTGGATGAGATTTCCCATTCACACTTGAAACCTCTTTAAACCTAGCCTCCCCTCTACTCTATAAATTAGCATTTTTCTCATTTTAAGGGGTTATTATGTGAATTAGGAGATTTTAGGAAGATTAGAATTGGTTTCACCCAAATTATCCAACCATTGTAAGAGGGGTAGCTCTTGAAGCAAGGATCCCCTCATCGAAGCCTTCTTCTCTTCTTCATGTTGTAATGTTTTCATTTGTGTAATAAACTTATTTGTTATTATTTTATTTCTTATATTTTCTTATGTTTTGTTCAAATTTATTCTTCTATTAATCTTCCTAATTGGGCTGGAATCAAGAGTAGAAACCCAATCGGGTTCTACCCTTTCTAAACCTTTGTACATGAAAAACGTTTCTACGATGACTACACCACCCATGGAAGAGTAGTTATTTTTAGTAATAGATCTAACTATAACCTTCTTCATTAATTTATTTTGAATAAATGAGCTACTATAATTCACTTAATATTATCTATTAATTAAGTTTTTAATTTAAATGAAACTAAGAAAGCAATTGAATAATTGACACAAAAACACGTGAGGTCGGAAGTTGTGTAAATTGTGAGAGTGCGATCTTAATCGGTAATAAAAGACCACATGGGATAAATTTGTAGAGTTCAAAAATAATCCCTAAACTCAATTAGTCCTCATTTACATAGTGGATATGTGCTCTAATTAACCACTGACCATAAGTTAACCTAAGAACATCAATCAAAGCAGGGTGCTGTGATTGCATGTTCCGAAGCTAGCATAGGGTTTAAGTAATTTCATATTTGTGGTTAAGTTAACTCCCGTAGGGTTTAAGGGTTAAACAATTAGAGGATTATAATTAAGTGGATGTTAATTTAAATGATAATGACAAATAATTGAGTGAAGAGGTATATTTAGATCGATTATGCCTTTTAAATATTTTTCTAAAAAAACATCTTCTTGTTGTGTCATTTTAATCGAACTTCATTTAAAAACTAAAAACAAAACAAAAATACAATCTTCTTCCAACAAACATATTCTAGATTTATAAATTATAAACAACCACATGATTTTAATTAATTTTCTTATTTAATTTTATTTTACTTTCAAAATACCATTAATATGTTGTTAAATTTACCTCCTCCTTTGAGAGACAACCTTGGTTAGCCACTCTGCTGCACCTAAGTAACCAACAATCAAATATCACTTGAAAGTTCCCAAAACAACACCTTTCATGTACTGAGATTTTTTCAAGCACTCTCATAGAATCTCATACCTAAATTCTGGTGAAATATCCTAATCAAACCATTCCTGGATCCTTTATCAAATGGAATATGAGTGAGAAAACAAACGTCCAACGACCGATCCCATGCCAAAACAACCCTTATAAATTGAGGTTTGTTCACTAGAGATTTACATCCCACTCCCCACCTTAGGATCACCATAGTTGTCACATCAATGAAAAGATAAGTTGGTTATCTCAACTCATTCCCTTCCCCTTCTAAATATACAACTAGCATAGTAAAGAACCCACTCCCGCCTGAGTGTCATCTGAAAAAATTATCCATCACTCATTCTCACTTCTTGAGAATAGTTTCCATGGTGGTAACTGAATGTAAAAACATAATGAGGGTCACCACCCTTAAATGAACAAAGTTTTACTATGCACCAAGTGGATTTCCTTTAAACTGTTCCTTGAGAACAAATCCTAATGAGTCCTTTCATCAACCATAATAGTTATTTAATAGGTATCTTGGCATATAGTTGGTGATGTCTTAGTGTACTCAAGGTGATGTCAAGATAAGGGGAATGATCACCTCTTTACTAGAAGCACACTAATATTTTATCGATAGGCATGTATAACTTCCTTCAAGCCACACTCACATCAACTAGTAAACACCTTCCTTTTTCAATGAATGACACCATGTATTCTAAAAATGTGTGTCTAAGTCTATTATAGTTTATACCTAATTTCGAGCACTTATTTTAAAGTTATTGTATGCTCTGGGTATCCATTCCCACAAGTATTACATTATAAATCATCAATCCTTGACCCTTACCCATCCACTCACTGATGGTAAATTCTAAACAGTTGTCGCACGCAATAGGAGGGAGTTAAACTCACTAAATCTAGTGGGCGTACATACTGTACCACCTATTTCAAAAACCTAACTAATGCTTCTGAGATTCTTCAGTCAACAAGATCAAACTAACTGGTCTACATGGCACTTCCGTATTTGGATATTCTAGGGGTTCCCTTGGTAATCCTCCTAAAAAAAACATTTCACACATTCTAAGATTTACTAAACAATTGCCATCCTCATGAAATCATTTCCTATAAGAAGGCATCAATAGTACAAGAACTGGTCAACTAGGATAGGCACCCTAATAGTCTTTCTCTTTGAATCCATTTTAATATCCAAACACCCTAGGTGAATCTCAGATACTAAAGGTGTCACAATTTCTTAATCGAAAAACCAGATTACTCATCATGCATCGGTCTCGAAACGAGCATAAGGAAAAACTCATAGGAAAAAGGCAACATAAACTTTAGTCCAACCCCTATCATAGGTTTCCCATTAACAATAGAACATTGAACTACTAGGTACAAAGTCAAGAGTAAGTGTCTGTCGCATGATAACCATAACCCATATAAGAGTTTTCTATTTCATGAAATACAACATTATTAAAATATATCCATGAAAGAGGTATAACCTAAATAGAGAGAAAGTTCATTGACTTATATGGTTCATGATGTCATGTCAGAGTAAAAGAACTGGCACTCATTGGGTATCCAAATATAGGAATACCCCCTCGAGGCTCAGCTTACCCCGAAACCATCAACTTACATGGGGTGTGTCATTTTTACTATCTAAGAGTCCTACTCAGAATAAACAACACCTGAATAACACCTCTCATCTTGAAAATATAAGGAATCATTTATCAATGCTCTAAGATTAGAAGGTTCTACCATAACCTGGATAGCTCCTTACATAAATAAGGTGTTGACCCTAAAATATGGTCATGATTGAAAATATCAATAGACCATACAACCTAACCTCTAGATCTGACACAACCTAGGAAAATTCACCAGAGTTCCATGAAAATGGGCACATTTTCATCCAAGGTAATTTTTAAGATAACCCTTACTCAAGGGTTCACACTATAAATTCCAATACAAGGTTTCATTTTAAGGAATTTAAATTTATTTATTTCAATATTTAAATAGTTAACATATAAGGGATGTCAAGTAACAGTCTTAAAAAAACCATACTAATCACTTTATTTATCTTATATAACACACAATTTCATAAAAATTATCTTATAATTTACCTTTTAATCATTTATTTGATTTAAGACTTTTGAAAACTGGTTGGTTTAAAGAAAATTTCAATTTTTAATCAATATAATAAAACACTATTTAGTTTTTATTTGGAATTTTAATGAACTAATGCCTCATAATAATAAATCTCATAAGAAGATAATAAGGATTTTATTAATTAAAGGGACTACCCAAGTAAGATTCCACCACACGTTTATATGTAACACCATATAAGTAGTTATATACAATTTAGATAACCATCCCATTAACATAGGTATACCCCCATGGGGTTAAGTATCAAGGAATATAAAGATTATGGTTAACTACAAGGGTCCCTATTGATTCCAAAATATGCAAGTCACCAGAGTGGTTGAGGAAGGAATGACAAGTTCAGAGTGAATTTAGACTAAAACGTCCCAAAAATCATTTCAAGTGGCTGTTTCATGAAGCTCACCGCCATCACGAATCCATGGGACTCACAAAGGTCTTGGCTGTGTGGAGGGTTGATGGTAACCTCTATGCAATGTCAATACACTAGTACAAAGCTCCATTTTGAGAGTGCACAAAGGTTTGATGGAAACCTTTGTGAAACACCATTCAAGTTTGCAGAGCCCCATCCACTTGTAGATCTCATAATGATTCAAAAAAGGCTATAACCTTTGAGAAACAGACACCATATAAATACCCCCTTATGTTTGAAATTTTAGGGGATGCATGACTTTTCAACTTACAAGAAATGCTCTGAGTTCATGATACTCCTGATCTCTACAAGTGAAAGATAAAATGGATCACACAAGGCATATATACTTTGAGAACCAGCCTCCCATGGGTTCTTGAGAACCTCAACCCAATTTGGATATGCCATTCATGAAGGTCCATTCCCTTCATGGAAGAAAACAGCCCTCTGAGGCTCTTGGGGTTTCATGAGACTCTTACCCTTCATGAAGACCACCCCATTGGAATCGAGATTTTACATCGAGGTAGGTTCACTTTGTTTCATGAAGCATACCACTTCATGAAACTCATAACCTCCATGAGGCCATTGGGATTCTCTATAACCTCATCTAAGAGACCCCAAGTTTCATGAAGCACCTTATCTAGGACTTTCCATGGTATCACCTTTCTACTAACATTGTTTAGTGAAAGTCAAGTGACCAGTCCCACCATACCAATCTAGGACTGGTTCATCCACACTCTAGATCCCCATGTAACCAGTTCCACTTAGTCTTGTGTCCACCCACTTCACTCCAAGTGAGGCCTAGGCCACCATGAAACATGTTTCTTCTAAGAATATATACCTAAATTCCCATTAATTCTAAGAATAGGCACCCTAACATCAGGCCTCATGATGTTCAATCCTCCACGGTAGTTCCAATGCCATGTTTCTCCCAGAGGTGCATGAGTGGTGGTCACGTAAGCCCTAGGGGTGGAATATTCAAGGGAAACTATACACTCATCTAAACATGGATTCCTTATGAATCTTCCTCCCACCTTGACATGGTCCACCTCAATGTGTGATCCAAATAACCACATACGAGCTACATGATATAAAAATTTAAAGCTCCATGTTCTAGTCATATGATGTTAAACAACATGAAAACATCCTTAGTACATGATGTAAACCTATAGCCTTACCCTATGTTATAAACCCATGATGCCCCATGTACGATTGACATGGGATGTCCTCACACTTCCCACCATGTGTGATAAACAAAAGATTCCCCATGTATGAATCACATGGGATAATCCCACACCTCCTACCCTATGTGATAAACATAGGATGATCCATGTATGATTGTCATGGGATTCCACCCTCTCATCCACCACATGATGATCCTAATCCAAATGAAAGCTTCCACATGTAAGCTCCATACGGTTCCCCAAAGAGTGATCCTCTTACACAATGCAACTTCCATATGTAATCCCCACACCATGCCTCATCGAATCTCCTTTTGTGACATAATCATCCTTACTGCATGAAATTAAACTACATAGATCAATCTTTTCACATGACCTTAAACTATGGGATTGAACTACATGGGTTTTAATACCTATCTATTAAACAAGGTATGTAATATGACTCCCTGAGGTTCATTCCCAACAAACACCACCCAAGAATGAATTCTTCCCTCCTAGGGACACACCTCCATTGATCTGCCTCAATAGGGCATCCCGATCTACCATCTAGGAATTACATATTCCCTCCCAGGAACACACCTCCATCAATTTTCCTCAATAAGGAATCTTTATCTACCACCTAGTTGGGACATATTCCCTTATAAGGACACACATCCATTGATCCACCTAAATAGGGTGTCCTAATCTATCACCTAGGTGTGACATATTCCCTCCTAGGGACACAGCTCCATTAATCCTCCTCAATAGGGCATCCTGATCTACCACCCAGGTGTGACATCTTCCCACCTAGGGACACACCTCTATTGATCTTACCCAATAGGGAATCCTGATCTACCACCCAGGTGTGATATATTCCCTCATAGGGACACACCTCCATTGATCCACCTCAACAGGGTGTCCTGATCTACCATCCAGGTGTGACATATTCCCTACTAGGGAAACACCTCCATTGATCCATCTCATTAGGATGTTCTGATCATGCACCCATCCTATCCCCACAAGACACTAAACTCACACCCATCCTATCCCTGTAAGAAATTAAACCCGCACCCATACTATCCCTAAAATGCATTAAACCTGCACCCAACTAGTCCCCACAAGACTTTAACCCCATTCATATCTCCATAAGATGTTAAAATCATCCATGTATCCATAATCCATACCCCATACAATATATATGGGATTCTTGAGGTAAAAATATTTAGAAAAATTACTCCTATGGTGTTAATTACCTAGTGATCGACATATGATGCCTTAGGTTCTATGCCTAAGATGCCACACATTAGATGGACTCCTAGAGGGGAAGATTTAAAGGTGACTAATATACCCAATGTTCAGACCTTCCCAGAAGTTCCCAAAGTGACTAATCACCCTGACCAAAGATTACTTCCCTATCAAGATAGAATTAGCATAATTAATCATCATCCACATGGATATGGCACTGGGAATGAGTTCCACGAACATGAATTTAATCTATGAGGGAGACCTGGACTAGGAAATAAGATCCAAGGGGGAATAAATAGAAGGAGGAACCAATATCCTATCATCCAATTTTGATCAAGGAGCATATATCATTGATGAAAGTGATGAAATTCATCTTCCTTTGTAAAGTGAGAATGTGGGGCAACAAGCAAGCGGTGCGTTGGCCACTAGGTGGACGGGTGACACTGTGGCCCTAGAAAAAGCATCAGAAATAGTCCCATCATGTTAATATGGGTTCAATCATATGGAAAACTATTCCCAATTTATGGAGTCAACACTCTATAAATTACAAAATAATTATCCCATTTAAGTTCAACCCATAATAGTTTATATTTTTGAAATTTCAAAACCCCCTTAATGTATTTATCTCATAACCAACAAGCCCTAACTAACTTACTTTGGTCCTATTAAGAATAAGGATTTGGTCAAATTTACCTTTCCCCCAAAGGGACTATCTTACAAAAAAACATGCCCCAACCCACCTACCTTGGTCTATTTGTTCATTTGGAAATTTAGTCATACAGGTCTTCATGACCAAATTATAGAGGTATAAGAATTTGTAAATTGTAATTTATCACATGTTTAACTGACATTAATAAGTACTAGTTTAAATTTGTAAAAATTATTTAAATTATTTACCATTTAAGGTCCCAACCAAGTTAATTCATTAACCATTCATTTATAATTCAAGATTCAAAATTTCTTATTCCACATAATGGTCCAGTTAGATGAATCACCATTCTTAAATTATAGCGGTACATACAATTATAATTTAAAATTGGCATTCATGTAACTGATACCTGATTATAATTATTAGTCACAAATTATAACAAACCCATATATTTTGGTTTAACTATATGGGTTACCATTCATAATTTATAAGGGCCCATACTTCTTATAAATTGAAAATTTAACATCCATTTAATCATTATCATCAATGTTTCATCCCATGAAACAAATGGTTCATGGTTCAAACATTAGATAATTTGTTGGTTAAATATAATTACACCATAAATCCATGTGAGAAAACACTATTTAGTTTTATTCATACATTTTATTAAATCAACCATATATCAATACAACATGCATGTCATCCCAAGAAGTAAATATAGGTAAGCATGGAAAAAAACATGGAAAGTTTCTGTATAAGTAGGAAAAAATCAAGCATGGAATATACATCCAATAATTATAATAAATTACCTAACATAGTATAAAAACAATCAATATAAATAATCACTAAGCATGGTATACAAATCATCATGCATCAGTCAATCTACAATGTAGTCTACATGGCATGGAATATGCATGGCATGTGAATATCTATGTTCCTAGAATGATGCATGTAACAATGCCTCATTGACATACTAAACCAAGTGTAAAATCCATAAAATCACTAAATCAATAACCAATATAAGTACAACAATCACCCAATGTGAAATAATGATCATTTGTAATAGAAACATAATCAAAATCCCATCCCTGGAAACTCAATCTTTCCCTCATATGTGGGTTGGCTGGAACTCAACACAAGCTATTTACCAAATAACTACATTCTACTAATCTATTATCTACTATCCTAAAACAGTAAGACTAAATATGAAAAGAAACCTTTGATACCACTTATATCATCTTGACTTGGAATCTACATAGAATGGTGCCCTAAGATGGTTGGCCACTAGGCCTCAAGCACACCTCCCCATACACTAGAGGCTGTTGACTAGAAGAGAGGTTGTAAATGAGGTAAAATGGGGAAAATATACCCTCTGAATATATAATAAATACAGTGAATAAATAAATAAATAAAGGCATAGGAATATAATGATAACTCACAATAACAAATGAATGAATGATAATCATGCATGGACATGATCTGAAATGAATAAAAATAGATAAACAAAGTACATGGAAAGCATGAAAAAAGATGTAAATAAATAAAATAATCCATATATATCTCCAATAGTATCATGAGAAAAGGCTCGGTCCTCTACTCTTATACTCCATCATATTCTATAAGGATAACATCAGGAAAGTGCAATCTAGGTTCCTAATCTTGTAATCATGAGATCTATTTCATCACCCCAAGGCAATGGCGACCCAAAAAGGGTGTGAGATATACTATATAGGCCAAAAAATGGTGTATAATGCATAATATAGTATATTTATATAAAATTAAGTAGCATGTAGGTATATCAATTTAAGATAAGGCATTAAATAAAATATGTAAATAGGTTGGATTAGGTTTCTCAAGGACACCTGACTGACCATACCTACTTCGTCTTAAGATGAAATATCTTTGAAAAAAACCACATATATATAAGCATATATGTAAATAGATATATTCAATTATGTACATGCACTAACAAAAATATAGGGCATCCATTTAATAGTAAAGGTGATAATAATCAAGAAACCCTAGGACCCATAGTTATAAACCCATACATCCATAAGAGAGTGTACTAAACATCAAGAAGGGGGTTAAATTAGTCATATGTAATAATAACCAAACATGAAATAATTTGTTTGTACTATGATCCCATCCCAAGAATTCCGTAATGAGGAACCCATGTATCACCTAAGGAGTAACTGAATTCTATTTATTGAATAATCCCATTCATGGTGTTCCAAAATGAGAAAACCCAAGTATCACCCATATCTCTTAATTTCCCTATGATCCTGTCTATGGCGTTCTATAAAGAGGAAACCCAAGTATCACTTAGAGTGTGAGGAAATTAATATATCCTATGAGACCATACTTAGTGTTTCGTAAATATTAAACCCAAGTATCACTCAAGACGTAACATAATTTAAGTAACCTATGAGCCCTTCCTTGGCGCTATGTAAAAAGGAAAACCAATTATTTCTCATGGTACATATAATCTAAAACATCCTATGAGCCCATCCAAGGAATTATGTAAAAAGAAACCCAAGTATAGCTTAAGGCATACAAAATTTATTTAATCATTTAAATTTAAGTGATATGGATATCCATGTACTTAATCATTCCATAATGTAATACAAGGTCAAAGATTACTTTCCATTTCATTAGTAATAAAATTATCAATTAGGCCATCTCAATTAACCATAATAAGGTGGTCATGGTAAGCAACCATACCTTAACTTAAACCATCCAACTACATTTTCATTTATCAATTAATATTTAAACCTATAAGACATCGTACCTCAAAGGTGGTTCTAATAGAAAACATGGGGGTAGTAGTAGAAGACCTTTATTTGATTCAAGTTTCTCATACATTCCTTAGGAAACAATTCAACACAACTCATGTGTGTTTTATGGATTAAGTAGGGAATTGTAATTATAAGAATTTATATCAACACATCATAAAGGGTTTGTTAAATCATAAGGTGGAATGATTATTTTTAATCAATTATTAAAACCTACAAAAGGGGTGGTTCAAGTTGAGGTCACTATATCCCACCATGTATTAGGGGTCTAAGATAATCAAGTAAAGGTCTAGGAATTTAATTGAAAGCATTTAATATTTTTGGAGAAACACCCGTAAGGTCCGACATGTGGCACAATGAAAATATTATATAAAAAATGTAAATTTAATGTAAAATCATATAAAACACATAAATCATGCTTAGAATGATCCACTCATCCAATATTAGGCTTTGATTTGAGCCAGAATGAAGGAAATCATAAGAATCATCAAACGCCTTGAAAATATTGAAAATGATCTCATAAGGATTTAGCATTATGTATGGTGAGATAAACAAATAATAGAAGCATTATGTATCCATAGCTTACCGATATGGTTCCAATTCACCCAGAGACGCTTATTCAGAGGTCAGATAGAGAAGAAGGCTTAAAGTGTAGGAGAGAGGAGAGGATCTCACATGGCCCCTACTGGGAATGAAATGATAAGAAAAAAGGGAGGAGATCAAGTTAAATAAGGAAAGGATAACATGATTTTTCCATCTTTTTAAAGAGATTCACAATTTGGCTAAATGGTTTGAAAAAATATGCACTAACCATGAAACCTCTTTGCCTAGTAGCCACACCCAACACGATTAGGTTGCATGGTTTGATCTAACCGAGCTCCAACCGTGCAGTGATGCTAGTTAAGTGGCACTAAGGGTGTGAGCTAGGGGTATAGTTTGGGAAAATCATGAAAAGACCATGCATGTCACCCCTACAAACTTTCCCCATGTTACACAGTTACTCCTGGGAGGTTACATAGTGTAAAAAAACCATGCCCCTTAAGAAAATGGGCTTCACAGTTGATCTACACGGTTAAACTAACTATGCTCTAACCATGAACCTTATTATTCTTCTATAAAAACAGGATATTTTGGAGATAAATGCTTATGAAAATAAACCAAACTTACAGGACAAATCCTGAGACTTAAACCTCATATAAGAAAAATACTTTAAAGTGTTAAAATTCTTAGATTTACATTCTAAGGACCAGTTAAAGATTCAATCCGTCCACCAATCAAAAAGTTAAAATTCTTTCAATAATTCAACCATTCCAAAACATAGGAATTTACAATCTAGTACTCTCCAATTCAGTTCATGAGAATTTTATAATAAATATATAGTTTAATGTAAACATAACTTTAATGTAAGCTAAAATAGAGAGAGAAAATATAGTAATATAGAGAGTTTGAAGCAGCTCAATCTAATCAACTTTGGTTGATCAATTGTCTTTAAATATTTATTTTAAAAATATTTGAATAGATATTTACCTAAGAGGTTAAAATAAAGTATTTTGGAGGATAAAAATATATTATTCCATCAATCAATATTACAATGTATGTACTCTATTTTTTTAATCTTTTGGCCGTGAATGGATATGCTTCTTAAAGAGATCACATTCTATAATTATCCATTGGAGAGTATTGATAAATTAATCCTCATACTAATTTGTCTGATATAAAATCCTTAAATTATCTAAATATTCAGTAAATGATTCAAAATATAGCTATTAGAGTTTTAAATATTCCGCACTGCTTAAGTTAGACATGGTCACTTAGACTTTACTTAAGCATGGTCACTCTAGCTTGTAGTCACTTTTTCATGACCCCCTCCCTCCAAAGATACTTTAATGACGGGAGAGAGATAATTACTCCCTCGAGTCTTACCTACAGTAGGCCCCAAGTTGGAAACTAGCACTGAGGGTATAAGAATATCATAAAATAATAGGAATTACCATATATAATAATATAGTATCAGGAGATAAGATGAATCATCCACAAGAAAATACATGAAATAATGTAAAAGGAAACCAAAACCATCCCAAAATGCATGAAAAAATAAAATTGATATTGGTAAAAGTCCATGAAGGTAAATACAAAAAAGAAAATCTAAATCAGCAATATGAAAACTATCTAAAAAGGTTTGATCTAGTACAATCAAGCATGATCCACATAATCCTCCTAGAAACCTGAAAATCAATTTATATACATAGGGTGAGCATACAAGTATACTTAGTAGGAAAACCAAAGTCTCTCATGCACATGTGAAAGAAGCATACTAATTCACCCATGAGAAAACAAAAAAACCAACAACACCTAAATAGTTCAACTATCCATCCCAACCTTACCAAGACACGCTCACCAAATAACGCAATCCAAATATAATAAAAAAATAAGAAACATATCAATAAAGGGTACCCAACACAACTTTCAGACTAAATTCTCACTCTCACACCCCAACATTATACATCATGGTGATTTTATATCTTCCGAATAACATATACCACAACCCCACAATATAGTCAAATCACATCACTCCTGCAGACACTTGGTCCACCACCCCACATCATGGTCACATCTCATCTCGCTTAAAAACACATGGGTTATTGCCCCATATCACAGTCACATCCCATCCCACCTAAAGACACTTGGGACATCACCTAGTGCACTAACAGACCTCTGACCATCATATACGATGCATATATACTCACCTAGAAGAGAGAGAAAGAAACAGCGGGTAACCAACCATTCATCATAATCACTGAGATATCGAGAAAAACACCCCCATGTGAATATACAGGTGTTGCCACATAGTGCTCGATGCTAGTGGTGTATGTATAGAAATCAAAATAAATATACAAGTATATATATATAGGCACACACAATCCCAACCTATGGGTCCAAAAAAATACCAATCAACTCACAATATCCCCACTTTTACTGCCACCTATAAATTAATAACACCACACAAGCCACAAGCCGTATATCACATTTCTAACCAATACCATTATCCAACCTATAATTTCATTATTTAGAATCAAACACATTTAACCACATATCCCACCATTTAATTTTTACTTAATAAATTCCATCCCATTAACAAAATCATTTGAAGCCATTATAAACATCATTAACTAGTTATTACATCACTACCTAGGATTCTAGAACAATGTAACCAAACCTCACAAGAAGCTCATCATTCCCATCGAACCATCACCTCACCACCCTAAAATAATGGAAAAAACCCATCACCTTGCTACCCCAAAATCACAACCAAACAAACCATCACCTTTTCGCCCCAAAATTATGGAAAAAAACTATCACCTAATCACCCCAAAAGCATAACTAAATAAACAATCACTTAATTTCCCTAAAAACATGGCAAAAAAATCATCACCATGATGCCCCAAAATCAAAGACAAAAAAACATCACCTCAAAGTCCAAAAATCATGGCCAAACAACCATCACCTCACTTACCCCAAATCAGATCCAAACAAAAATCACCTTACCACCAAAAAATCACAAAAAACAAACCATCACCTCATCGCACAAAAAAAAACAGCCAACCCACCATTACATCACCCCAAGCCACCAAAAAACCACACATTTCTACCCCACAACATGGAAAAAATTAAAAACACATCAAAGATCATTTTAAATATTTAACAAATGTTATTTTATCAGATTTTATTTTATTTTAGGGGAATTATCACATAATCCATAAATACTAGGAAAACAATTTTATTAAAAAAATAAATTTGGTTATCAAATTCGCATATTGGGGTGATATCACAACAACATGCAACAAGGTTTCCATATAAAAAAACTACACCATAAGAAAAGGCTCCCAATAACAATGATTTTTGGTAGGGCATTTAGCCTGAAAAAAATACAACATCACAATAATATAAAATCTATAAAATCATAGAAAAAATTCCCCTTCCCCCACTTTAATTTCAATTAGCCAATTATTTATCTTTAATTAAGACATCAAAACCATATTCCATAGATAAAAAAGAAGAAACACCTCCCACATGATACACAAAAGTGAGAAACAAGGGATTCCCTACCTGGAAGAAAGAAGCCTTACTCAACTCATTGCACCAAAGTAGGGGGAACACACAAGATGGAGTCATGATAGAAAAAACTCAAACCAATGACAGGAGGACTCCATAACTCCAAGGTAAGGGATTTGAAACCTCCAACCTCGATAGAAAGTAAGTAGGAAGAAAAAATTGAAGGGTCCATGTTTTTTAATCAATAAATATAGAATAATTGGGTTTTCATATCACAACAGGATTGATTTACCTATTATTGATAATCTCATTAAACCCCACTCACATGGACTCATTTACATTCTAAGTCATCATAGAAAATCAAGGATATAATTATCCTTGATTAATCATCCTTTGAAGGACCTTGATCCACACTACCAAAATACCCACATGGCCGTTTTCACAAAACTAGTGAAAGAAAACCATGTAGGAAATTTCATATAGCAAAAATCCCCACATAACCAAAATCTCACATAGCCGTTTTCACATAATCGATTCACATAGCTGATCAATCACATAGATGATTCATCCATGTAATGTATTCATCCATGTAGATGATTCACATAACCAATCCATATAGCCAATCCTACCACATAACCAATTCACATAGGTGATGACTCCACATAGTTGATTCAACTGGATGATCCACATAGCTAATCTAGCCACATAACTGATTCATGTAGGCAATGGCTCTATGAAGACGATTCGACTGGACATTGGGAGAAACCATAGAAAAATAAGGGGAAAAGTCTCCAAACACCCTATAACCACCAAAAGTAGCAAAGTAATGGGTTGGGAATGCACAATTTGTTGCATCAGATACCTCTTAAATGATTATTGACCTCGAGAATCAAAACCAAACATGGGGAAAGAAAAGGTGTTTGAACAACCACCCACAAGATACCACTCAAAGAACCCATTATACTTCTAACACTAACACTAGTCAAACTTTCCAACTAAAATGACCACAAAAATCCTAATAAACCATGTCACCACACAAACAAACAAACCAAACCACAACCACCACAATCAACAAACCAAAATGTCTCAAACATGAAAATTAGGGAATTTCATCCTCCATGTCAAGATACTATCCTCTATAGGCAGAACTAACTCTCCCATATAGGTTTAATCACATCATAGTATAATACGTATCGATTAGGAATCAGGTCCTCCCATTTTCACATGTTGTGGTTTCATCACACATCACAAATAAAGGAAAAAAAACATCAAAGGAAAAAAACCTCTTATAAAACATCAAGATCCAAATATCAAATCATCCAAAAAAAAACAAATCAACTCAAAATAGTTCTGGTTATTGGGAAAACATTCACATATCTTTCTCCCAAGTATTATCCTCTAAGACACCATACCTCCAAATCACACATACAAAGGTAATAGACCATCCATGCCGTACCTTCTCTCAAAAATCCTAGATTTCTACTAGACACTCCACAAATGTCACATCATACTCAATATCTATGTAACGTCCCGAACCTAGATGCCACCCTATGGTGCCCCGAGCCCGGTTGTCCACATGGACTCAAGTGCATCTCCCCAAACTCCAGAGGCTTCCAGCTAGTAGTGAGGGCCTAAGTGAGTCAATGAGGATACTATTACCTAATTATGAGAGTATCACATTGGAATTCAAACATACAATTAATAGAAGAAGTGAAATAAACAACTATCAACTAGAAGTATGTCAAGATAGGAATACATATCAATAACCAGAAGTGTCTCATATAAAAAATTATGCAGATGGTACAAATATCCATAAAGTAGCCAGTAGAGTACATGGAAAAACAATGCAACACAAGTATCCCAAAAAGAACAAAAGACCAAAAAGGTATCCCAGCATCGTAAGCCTTATCTTGGTCCTATTCTCCCATACTACAAATCCATAGTCAATAGTCTGTATTGGGGAAATTTCCCCTATCATCACTTAAAACATTATAATCTATTTGGGTCCCTACGGTGTCCCAAATAGGGTGTGAGATAAACATCCCAGTAGGAAACCACCCAGGTCTATACAATTATAACAACAATATAGAAAAGTGTTAGCAAGTGTAAACAAGTAGTAAGGTAAAGTGCGTATGCCCCTAGAATAAGTATATAGCAGTAAGAAAAACCAACCAACCCACAAGGCTACATGTAAAAAAGTCATCTCCTAACAAGGAAGCTAAAAGAAAAGTAAAAAATTCATATGACCATGCCATACATCTTTCTGTATCACATATCCCACAACCATGATGTATAAAAAAGTCAAGTGTCCCACAAACACACCATATAATAAAGAGTAGCATTCCACGACCATGCTGTATGGAGAAAAGCAGACCTCAAGGGACAGATGTGAGGTGTCAGAAGACCAAGACATCCATGTAATAATTCTAGACCATGGAGGGACAGATCCAAGGAGCTTATCCAAGATATACCATTGATTCCCATGGGCGTCCTTGGTGGAAACTCAGTTAAGCACTGATTGGGGTCCTGAGAGCATGGCAATAGCAAGTCCTACGCGAGCCCAAGAAAGCCGGATCCATGGGGTAGAAAGGACCAAGGAATCCCATGGAATTAAGACCCAAGGGGCAGAGTCAAATCAAGGAATCTACTACCGCATTCTATATCCATGGAGAGCAGTCTATGGTATTGATCAACCCTTCATTCAAGCATTCAATCATTCAATTTAAACAAACATTCCATGTGAGTATACCCACTCACATCAACCTGTAAAATCCATGAGTATACCCACTCATGCAAACCATTTATCAAAACAATCATATGGGCATAACATCCCATATAAACCATTAACCTACCATTAGTCATTTCATATGGGTATAACCACCCATATTATCCATTTAACATGCCAAACTATCAAAATAGATAAGGCATAACATGAAATTCATTAATCAAGGAGGCAATACATCTCCTAAGTAAGCTATTAAAGCTATCAAGGCATTGACAATCTTCCTATAACTAGGAAAGCACAAGAACACACCCCTTGGGTGGCTTAAACAAACACAAACATGTTAAAACCATAAGGATCACCCCTCAAGTGACCTCAAAATGAGAAACAGGTGGCAACACACCTAAACAAAACCTATGGTCAACCTCACTAGGTCCAACTACAGATAATAAAAGAAAATTTCTCAAAAATGAGACCTCGCTGGGAAGTTCTTTGGATGGAGTAAAGGGATATCGCCCAAAAAACACCAAAGAAAAGACGAAAGAAAGTATAGACCACCTACCTCACATCGGTAGTAGATAACTTGTCCAGTATCATGTCCTGATTTGTCTTGGTTCGGAAGAAATATAAAGAACAAATGAATAACGAGATATTAGGGCATATGAACCGAAAATAAAATAGCACAAACAATTTCCAGAATAATTGAAAACCACTTAAAAGGAACATAGGCCTTACTGATGCAGATCTGATGAGACAATCATCGATCGAAACAGATGTTAGACAGATAATATGGCTTAAATCCTAGATTAGGCACATCAAGGGAGAGATCCACAGAGCTTCTGTGCATAGAGGATAAAACCTTATTTGGGTTTAAAAATAAAATTGGTTTTTAATTTAATTAAAAAAAATATACATAGTAGGATTTCACAGTTTCCCAAACCATGCAGAAACTGTGCGTACCTCACTGTCTAGAAGGGGAACTTCACACGGTTACCCTGTATGGGTTGACTAACCACGCACAAAAACGTTCTATTAAAAAACTGCCACTTTTCATACCTCTCTCACGGTTAGACTAACCGTGCTCAAACCATGCATAAACCATGCACTAGGCCATTTTCATCCCAAAACTTGGTTCTGGGCTCCGACCAAGCCCCAAACACCTCCAAAACACCCATGATCAAGTTAAGCATTCATATAAGGCCATAAAAAGGAATTTAAACTGAAAAGAAAAGGATTAGTACCTCATATGAAAACCCAGGTTCTTACAATCTTCCCCCTTATAGCTATTCATCCCTGAATTTCTCTCTGAAGGGTGGTCATGATTTGTCTGAAAAAAACTATGGCCACTGAGCACATACATCAGCCTCCCTCTCCCAAGTATCATCTTGTAAATGACTGTGCTACCATATCACTTGTACTAGAGGAAATTACTGGCCTCATATAACCTTCATGATTCTATCAATTATACAAATCAGATGCTCCTCATAGGACACATCAACCTACAACTCAACCTCCTTGGGATGAAAAACATGATATGGGTCTGAGTGATAGAGGCATAGTTGAGATACATGGAAGACATGATGCATGGATCATTACCTCTGAGGTAACTGCAACCAATAGGAAACCAACACGACCCTCTCCAGAATCTCAAATGACACGACATATCTTGGTGAAATTTTACCCTGTCTCCTGATCTGCCTGTGTCCCAACCTTGGTGAAATATGTAAGAAAACTCGATCCATAACCTAGAACTCTAGATGCCATCTATGGAGATTAACATATGATTTTTGGAAAGACTATGCAGTTTAAATCCTCTTCTGAATCATCTGGACCTGCTTAGATGTCTCCTGAACGAGACGTGGTCCCAGTAAAGCTACCTCTCCTGCCTCTAACCAGCACAGGGGAGAATGAAATGGCCTAAAATATAAATCCTCATAAGGTTCCATATTTATCATCTCTTTATAACTATTATTGTAGGAGAACTCAACCAGGGGAATGTGCCTCTCCCACGAGCCCCCAAAATCCAGGACGTAAGCTCACAACATGTCCTATAGCACCTATATCGTAAACTCTGACTGACCATCAGTATGATGGCGGTATGCTATGCTCATAAGTGACTATGTACCTAGAAGCCTCTGAAAAATCTTCCATAAATGAGACATAAAGTGATCATCCCTATCTAAAATGATAGTGCATATGACCCCATGTAGTCATACCACCTATCAAATGTACAAATTTCCAAGATCATCAAAACTGAATGTATCGTTGATCGAAAATAAATGTGCGACCTTAGTAATCCTATCAAAACAACCCACACATCATCGTTACCTCAAGAAGATCTCAGAAAACCAATCACGAAGTCCATCGCGACGTCATCCCATTTCCACTCTGGGATAGGTAACTACCGTAAAAACATAGATAGTCGCTGATGTTCCGCCTTCACCTGCTGACAGATGGAACACCTCATAATAAAACCAGCTACCTCTCTCTTCATTCTTGGCCACCAGTACTATCGTTGAAAGTCACAATACATCTTGGTGACCTTGACATGTACTACCCAATATGAAGCATGAAAATCCCACATCCACTCCTCACATGTATCCACTAGAACCCAAACATGTCCATAGATACATAGGATCTCATCACCACCAATCATCCAACCTGGAGGAGAGTCCTCACTTTCCACACCTTCCCGTTTAACTAGGCCTTCTGAACCTGATATCTGCCTCATCTTAACTATGTACAATAGGGTATAGGTCACGACTAATGATAATAGAAAATTCTTCCCATGTATATCATGAACCTCCAGATGTATCTTAGAAAACAATGCCATAAGCTACCACTCACTACTGGCCTACTTCAATGCCTATATCTGAGTCCTCCTATTCAGTGCATCAGCCACTGTATTGCCCTTACCAGGAATGTAGGCAAGCTCGAAGTGAAATGATTGTATGTACTCCACCCACCTTCACTACCTCAAATTCAGATCATGCAGTGTAAAGATATACTTGAGGATTTTGTGGTCATCGTACACCAAAAAATGCTATCCTAATAAATAGTGACACCAACAATGCAACACATGAACAACTACAGTTAACTCAAGATCATGTGTAGGGTAATTCCTATTGCGATGCCCTTGCTACTGAGACCCGTACACCACATCTTGATCTCCTTGCATCAGCATTTCCCCCATACCAATACCTGAAGTGTCATAGTACACCATGTAGCTCTTTCCCTGATCTGGCAGTATCAGGAATGGTGCTGATGTCAACCTCCCTTTTAGCTCCTGAAAGGCTGTCTCACATGATTCTGACCACACAAACTTCACACCCTTCTTAGTTAAGCCTATCAACAACGTTTCTAAGCATGAGAAGTCCTATATAAAATTCTTGTAGTATCTAGCTATCCCCAATAAACTTTATATGTCAAAAACGTTCTTGGGATGTTCCCAGTAAACTACAGTTATCACCTTATCTGGGTCCACTGAAACTCCTATCTCTGAGATGATGTGACCCAGGAAGTGAATTTGATCCATCTAAAAGTGTCACTTTGTGATCTTAACATATAACTGATTCTCTCTTAGTGTATTCAAAACGATATCAATATGGTTGGAATTCTTGTTTTTATTGTGAGAATACACCAAGATATCATCCACAAAAACCCCCACAAAAGAATCCAAATAAGGAAGGAAAACTCAGTTCATTATATCCATGAAAACTGCTGGTGTGTTAGTGAGACTAAACAACATAACTAGATACTTGTATAAACCATAACTGGTACGAAAGGTTGTATGTGGTATGTTTGTAGTTCGAAATCACACCTAGTGATATCCTGACCTCAACTCGATCTTTGAGAACACTCGAGATCCTCGAAGCTGATCAAATATGTCATCTATCCATGGTAAAAGATATCGGTTTTTAACCATCAACTAGTTTAGTTTTTGATAATCTATGCACAACCTATGAGTTACATCCATATTTTTCACCAAAAGGACCAGTGAACCCCGTGGAGAAGTATTGCGTCTGATAAACCCCTTCACCTCCAAATCCTCTATCTGCCTCTTAAGCTCCCGTAACTCCATCATAGCCATCTTGTAAGGAGGAATGGATAATGGAGAAGCTCTTGGGACTAGATCGATGGAGAAATCCACCTCTCTCTCAGGAGGTAAACCAGAAAAGTCATCACGGAATACATCCTTGAAGCGCTCAACCATTGGAGGAAAGTCTGCCTGACTCACTCCCTAATCATCTAGAAACAAAATAGTAATCTCGGTTGTCATTCTGCCCAGCCCATGATGCTCGAGTCCAACTCTACTTTCTTGGACATCCCATTCACCCTTTCGAATAAAAACTACACCCTCTAGTGATGTGAAAGTCACCCTTCATCAATAACAGTCAATGTACGCATGATAAGCCATAAGCTAGTCCATTTTGAGAATGAAATCAAACCCTATCATCTCAAGGACATAAAGATCCCAGATGAAGTGACACCCTTCAACCTCAATGGGACACTCCATACACTAGAGAACATCACCCATTATAACTACCAATGGAATTTATAGCATCAAAACACCCTCATAAAGAAAACCCACAAGACCAAGGATCATAACCACTCATGCATAGATAAATATGTGAGAAGCACCTGTATAAAAAAGAGCAAATGTAATAGTAGAAGCTACTAAGATCGTACCTCTCATTGTAGATGGTCTGGGATCCTACTACTATTGGGTATATTTCACTACATATGTATGGCATGTACCATGACCCTGTGACCCTACCTGGATACCCTGAGCTGATCCCCCCTATTGTCTCTGAGAACCTAGTGTCTGGCTACCACGACAGCAAATACCACTACCCTAGCCTAACCGGCCTACACTACTCTAGCTCCCATCCAAACATGGAGATGAAGAACCTACTCCTGAACCCAACTTTGGAGCTGACCCCCTACCAATCATGACTAGAGGGAAGTTCCTACAAAATTGCCACATGTTCCCCATCCTTCTGCAAGTTTGGCACTCAAATGGGTTGCGATCGCATTAATTTTTCACATGGACTTGCCTACCACACTAATGGAAATATAAAAAGCTTCCTACACCCACAACCTGACTAGAAATCATGTCATGGGAAGCCTCAAAATGGTACTTCCTTCTAGAATATGTAGATCCACTAGGGTAAGAAATAACACTCCCCTGTTCTGTAACCCTAACTTTCCTCAGGTTCTGCTATGAAATTAGCGCGTGATTCACAATCTCAGTGATAGAATGAAACTTGAAAATGTTGACCTGAGATCCAATAACATGTTTGATACCTTCCTCAATTCACCCTTCACTCAACAATTCATTAGTAAGATACACGATGCAAAATGCTGCAGCTCTGTAAAGTGTTCTGAGTATTCCATAACCATCATCACGCCCTGCTCTAGGCACATGAACTCACTTGCCCACTCTGCTCGCAAAGTCGTGGGGTAAAAGTAGTCATAAAAGTGGGTTTAGAATTCATCCCAACCCATATTCCATATCCCATTAGCCTGGTTCAAAATTTCACACCCACGCCTTGCTGCTCCACATAGCATGTAAGTCGCGAGCTTGACCCTCCGCTCTGGAGGCGTCTCTAGATACTCAAAAATCACTAATGTGGTATCCATCCATAGCTCCAAAACCTATGTTCTTCCATCCCCTAAAAAATAGGAGGATGCTTCTGCTGGAACTCCCGTTTCAGCTCATCCATAGTCAAGGATGGTTGTGGTGCTCCTTGGATCATCTACATATATCAAAAGAATCCCTCACAGAACCATGCCTCAACACATGTGTTTAGAACAACCTCAAGTGCCATAGCTGGAACTATGAGAGGATCAACCAGTAGCACATGTCCCACCATCTCCAAAGTATGGTCATCGTCTCTATCGTGGCGTACCACTGGAGTTCGTGGTGGTGGAATGTCTCTACAATTCCAATCACACACCTCAATAAAGAAAAACATCAAAAGGAAAGTCTAGGTCAATTATCTATTCACCATTCAAGTTTCCATTTCCATTTCACATTCAGTTATTCAGGAAATTCCACCAAGGGTTTACCAATTCCTGAATTCATGAGGTCCCATAACATCTCAATAAAAAAAACTTAGATCCCATTCAAACCATACATGTAAAAAGTTCATTCAACATTTATATTTTACTGGCGCATCATTTCCCAGTTTATATGGTCCCATACTCATTATGGATTGAAATATGACATCACACCTTTATCTACTGCACCCAACTAAAACAACTATAATGCCTCGAACCCTCTAAATTGAGGTCGGTGCATTATTAAGTACATTGGAATGGTTAGAAGAAATGAAAATACCAAAGTAATGATCAATTTATTATTCTTTAAGAAACTAGATACATATATGTAACTCAAATTACATTGGAAAAGGTTACAAAATACGATACATAACGAAAACTAAAGACTGCATCTTCAAGAACTTAATAAATGATATCCTCTTCGTCACCTGTTGAAAGTAAACAATAAAAGGGATGAGCTCAAATTCTCAGTAAGGGTTACAAATAGTGGAAGAATGAATCAATAATAATCGAATAGTAAAGAATTTAACATAATCAAAATGGAATGGTGAACAAATGAAAAACTCATGCCATTAATAAACTGAGAATGAAACTGCATTCATAGATTTTTTCATAGTGAAAACCTCATGGATAGTAATAACTGATAATGAATAAAGAGAATTATTTTTAATTCAACTTCATGTATCTGACACATGATACCATAATACTGTTAAAAACGATTTAGTTCTATGGGTAGAAACCCGTCTGATTTTTGGAAACAAACTCGAAGGGTTTGTCGCCAAACTGATTGTCTCATGAGACCTACCGATGCATTGAGGGGCTATAGAGGGCCCCACCCACCTCTACATAAAAATAATTCTTTATACATAGATTCAATATAATATCAACATGACTTTACATTATCCATACAGAATAGAGGATACAGATTCATAAATATTTCCACAGTCAAAACAACATTCAAAATAAATACCGTAAGTAAAATGGTATACGACTTAGACAATAATCATATCCATGACATGAGAATATGGATATTTAAATGGAATATAATTTCAATTTAAAAGTTATCTCAAATGGGCATTAGGTATACCACATAAGAAAGAGTAGGTGCACAATACTAAGCAAGTTACAATAAAGTGAAAATCGAGACAAAGCTCGTTACCACGTTGTAATCAATTGAGTCGTATGACAAAAAGTTAATAACCACCAAATGAATCAAAAAATACCATGAATATAAATAGAATAATGATAATATATATCAAATGGGAGTACAAATATACCACATATAATAAATAAGAGTCAAACAATGGAAATCCCACAGAATTGAAAGTGAGATGAGAAAACCCCTTACAAACATTTCAGCATGGTAACAAGTGTTATTGTGAGGGAATAATGAGAGGTAAAGTGGTATCCCATTATTTATATTTCATAAGGAAAATATGGGGGAGGTGTGAAAACATACCCCATCAATAGGCATTAAAAATAAAAGTGCACAACATAGGGGAGATTCTTGAACAAAAGTTAGAGAGAGGACCCCTTACCTTATGCTTGAAGGTGTTCTTGATTGTTCTTAACGACCTGAATAATAAAATTTAGCTTCATTAATTAATAATTACCTAACCTCATCAAAATTTAATTGATATTTTATGGCCTTATTAGGTTCATTAATGACCTTTTTGATGGTTTAATAGATTCAATTTTATTGTTTTGGTAACGTTTTCTTCTTTGGTTTTCATGATCCGTTTACTTGTATTCATGAATGGAAGTTCATTTGAAATGTGGTTAAACATACATAATTGTTAATATATATTATTAGTGACATTAAATAGATATAAATTATCTCATATTTATTCTGGTTATATACCATGAGGATGAATCATTCAATGAGTTAAAAATAAATACTTGGATTTGGCTTGGTGGTTTTGTGCACAATAAACTTGTTTTGTATTATTATTCCATATTATGAATGTGTAAGAATTAAAGAACATTAATAAAGATAAAATACATATATTATGACATGATTCAACTATTGAAAAGGTTTCATGACAAGTATTTAAGATAGTAATGCAAATTGAAAACTCGTCTTCCTTGAGTGTGATAAATTAACACATCTCGGACGATGTTTGCATTTATTTTATAAAAGGAAAGGAAGAAAAGATATTATGATGAAATATTACGTTAGAATAATGAAAAAATAGTATATTTATGATACTGGAATTATCATGGAATTTGGATGAGGTGAGGTGAGAAGAGAGAATAAAATAATGGAACTTGTAAAAAGAATCGAAAGAAAAAGGAAGAGAGGTTCACCTCTTGAGTACTCCTCCTTGAGAAACTCCTTAAGGCCTTTGTTTTTGGCCTTTTGGTGAGACTAGAAGGTACTAGACGTGGGGAGAGGGCTTGTGAAAAGTTTTTGTCAGAACTTAGGCAAGTCTTGAAGCTTGAGTGGTGTGGGAGGAAGAGGGGGTGAGGGGTGGTTTATATAGTGGAGGGGAGAAAAGTTTTCTTAATATTATAATCATTAATTTATTATTTCTTCTCAAGACAAGAAATAGTGAGTATTCCATGACCAATAATAGTAATATATGAATGTGAGTTTGAGATTTGGGTGCTTACATCACTCATGATGATAGGAATAGTTGATTTAAATTATAATGTATTCGTACGGTAAATTAATGTAGTTTACTATTCACCAAAATTCAAATATTTCAGAAAAATATAAAAAATTAACCCTAACCATTTTTCGACATGTAGAATCCAAAAATGAAGTCCATTTTTCAAAAATAATTTTCTAAATATGATTAATTAAATATTTAATTAAATCATTATTTAATAGAAATATATAAACACTTAAAATATTCATCTTCATTTTTAAGGTGGCTAAATTCATTTATACACTCAAGGGTATGGATACCATTCATAAGATTCATATTACTATTCATAAGGTAAGTTACTATTTAGAAGGGTAGGTTACTATTCATAAGGGCAGGTTACTATTCACTAAAAATTAAGGTAATTTTATCAGAATCTAAATATAATCTTGAACACAACCGTGCATGTCATATTTTTAAAATTCGAATCACAAAGCTGGAAAATTGAAGTTTAATGGAAAGGTTTTGGATATATCCTATAAGTAACCATGTTTTGTTCCATAGAGGCTTAGTGATTCATGAAATATAGGATATCTAATGAATATAATGTATTTTAGAGAAACATAGCATAAAATGTTTGGGGTGTTACATTATTCCCTCCTTCAGAAAATTTGTCCTCAAAATTTTATGTATAAAGCCCACCAAAAAGATGTGGGTGGTTCTTCTTCATAACATCCTTAGGTTCCCATGTTTCTTCCTCCATATTCTGGTTTCTCCAATGAACCTTTACTAGATGAGTTGTTCGATTTCTCAATACCTTCTCCCTTGTGTCAAGAATCCCGATAGGCTTTTCACAGTATGACAAATCAGGTTCTAGTTCTATTTCTTCATAGGTGAGTATATGCATTGGGTTTGGTATGTATTTCTTTAACAATGACACATGGAACACATCATAAACATTGAAGATACTTGGAGGTATTGTTAAACGGTAAGACACATCTCTGATTCTTTCCAAAATTTCGAATGGTCTGATGTACCTGGGGATCAATTTCCCTTTCTTACCAAACCTTAAGACACCCTTCCATGAAGATACTTTCATAAAGACATGATCTCCCACTTGGAATTCCAAATCTTTTCTCTGGTTGTCATAACTCTTCTTCCTACTTTAGGCAACTTTAATATGGGCTTGGATTGTCTTCACCTTTTTTATGGTCTCTTCAATAAGTTCTGTGCCTATAAGTTTCCTCTCACTAACTTCATCCCAACAAGTTGGAGTTCGACATCTCTTTCCATATAACGCTTCATATGGAGCCATTTTAATATTAGAATGGAAACTATTGTTGTAGTAAAATTCCACCAAAGGATATTATTGATCCCACATACCTTGGAAGTCAAGATAGCATGATCTCAACATGTCTTCTAGAGTTTGAATAGTCCTTTCAGACTATCTGTCAGTTTGGGGGTGATAAGCAGTACTCATACGAAGCTCAGTATTCAAAGCCTTCTCAAGACTTTTCTATAATTTTGATGTAAATCGGGGATCTCGATCGGACATAATCGATAGAGGTGCACCATTAAGTCTTACAACTTCATTAATATAAATTCTTTCCAGGCGCTCAAGTGGTAAATCCTCTCTTATTGGAAGGAAATGTGCTGATTTTGTGATACTATCAACAATTACCCATATTGCATCATTCCTTCTAGGTGTCCTTGATAGTCTGGTGAAAAAATCCATCGTAATTTTATCCCACTTCCACATAAGAATAGGTAGAGGTTTCATCACTCATTTTGGACGTTTTCTCTCTGCCTTCACTTTTTGACAAACTAGACACCTTGACACGTAGTCAACAATTTCCCACTTCATATTATCCCACCAAAAATATTCCTTCAGATCTCTATACATCTTGGCGCTACCTGGGTGAATAGAGAAATTTGAGCTATGAGAATCATCTAATAGTTCCATTTTTTATCTTAGGTACTGATGGAACACATAACCTGTTCCCAAATTTCAAAACTCCTTCCTCATACACGAAGTTTGCCAATATCCCATCCTTGACAACATTAATTTTCTTGTGTAGATTCTCATCATCAGATTGAGAGCTTTTTATCTTCTCTAATAAATATGGTTTAACAATCATTTGAAAGAGAAAATATGTTTCCCCTTCCTTAACAATTCCCATATCCATCTTTAGTAGATCCAAAAATATAGGATCTCTCTCAACCCTCATTTGAGTCAGAAGTCCATGATATTTCCTGCTTAATGTATCTGCCAACTTATTTTCTTTTCCTGGGTGGTAGTGCATTGAACAATTGTAATATTTGAGTAACTCGAGCCATCTCCTTTGCCTCATGTTGAGTTGTTTTTGTGTGAAAATGTATTTCAAACTCTTGTGGTCTGTATAAATATCACATCTTTCTCCGTAGAGATAATGTCTCCATATTTTCAGAGTAATGATTATGGATGCTAACTAAAGATCATGAGTTGGATAATTTTGCTCATGAGTCTTCAAATTTCTTGATTCATAAGAAATAACTTTATCATTTTTCATAAGGATGCAACCCAGTACATTCTTTGATGCATCGCTGTATATTACAAATCCATCACTTCCAGATGGAAGAGTTAAAATTGGAGCATTGACCAATCTTATTTTAAATTCCTCGAAGAATTCTATACATTCTTTTGTCCACACAAACTTAACTCCTTTACGTGTGATCTTGGTTAGCAGGTTAGCCAATCAGGCAAAATTCTGAACAAAACGCCGATAGTAACCTGCTAAGCCAATAAAACTGCGTACCTTGGTTATGTTTGTTGGTGTGGGCCATTCTTGGATTGCCTTTTTCTTTGTAGGATCAACTAAAATCCCATCCTTAAAGATAATATAGATTAGAAAAGAAACTGATTGAAGCTAGAATTTTCACTTGCTACACTTCCCATATAATTCATTTCTTCTAAGAGTTTTTAGAATAATCCACAAGTGATCCTCATGGTCTTTATATCATTTTGAGTATACCAAGATATCATCGATGAATACCACAAAAAAGTTATCAAGATATTCCTTGAAAACTCTATTCATTAAATCCATGAAAATAGAGGGTGCATTAGTCAATCCAAAAGGCATCATAGTAAACTCGTAATGCCCATACCTGGTTCAAAATGTTGTCTTAGTAATATCTTCCTTCCACACACGCAGTTGATGATATCCAGATCGAAGGTCAATATTCAAAAATTATTGAGATCCTTGAAGTTGATCAAATAAATTATCAATCCATGGTAGAGGATACTTATTCTTTATTGTAATAGCATTGATTTCCCTGTAATCAATGCATAACCTAATGGATCCATATTTCTTTCCCATAGAAAAACACTAGGTCGAAAAAATCCCTTTTCACTCAATTCCTCTAGTTGTTTATTTAGCTCCACTAATTACATGGTGTCCATTCTATAGGGAGTCTTTGATATAGGTCTTGCACCATCAATTAAATAAATAGAGAACTCAACTTCCCACTCTGAAGGATGTCTAGGTAAATCCTCTAGAAATACATCAATGTATTCTTGCACTATGTGCACATCTTCAATTTGAATATTTATTTCCTCACCCACATATATTGGGTTCTATTCCTCTCCAAGAATTTCATTCAATAGAGCTACTGAGGGTGGGTCTAGATAAGAATCAGACGGTGAGGTCTCTTCTCTAAAGATAAGATATTCTACACCATTTTCAAAAATTGTAACTTCCTTTTTCTTGCAATAAATATTCACATCATATTTTGACAGCCAATTCATACCGAGAATTATATAAAAGTTAGTCATTGGTATTATGATAAGGTTAGTAACTAAAGCACGTTTATGTGTCATGAGGGGGACTAGTTGACATGTCTTTGTTGCAATGATGCATCCCCTAGGAGTTTTGACTGATGACTCCTTTATTAAATCAAATTGGACATGTCTAATTTTCTTGAAAAACCAAGAATATATAAATGAATGCGATGATCTAGAATCAAATAAAGTGTTGGCTAAGTTTTAGGAAACAATTAATGTACCTGTAACCACATCATTAGGAACTTCAACTTCCGCGATTGTAATCGCATAAGCTCTCCCTTGCTCTATTGAATTTTTCTGAGGCGTGTTTCCTTGGTGATTAGGAAAATCATTTGTATAGTGTCCCCTATCTCTACAATTGTAGCATTGAAAATCATAAAATTGTTTCTTCTCCTTGAATTCATGAGATAGATGACCCTTTTCTCCACACTTATAGCAGACTCCCATGCCTTTCATGCATTTCTCGAGATGATTCTTTCCATAGTTCTCGCATAATGGTAATTTCTTCATTCCCTTGTTCTTATTTGGTTCTTAACCTTTCCCTTGGTTATTAGAGTACCACTTATTATCTTGGTTTCCCTTGAAAAAAATTGATGTAGCAAATTCCTTCTCTTTTTTGATGGCACTAGATACAATCTCATCATATGATGAAAATGTTTGAGAAGCTAGTGCCCTTAGAAGACTTGGCTTAAGACCTTCAATGAAATGGTCAATCTTGTATGCCAAGTCACGTATGTAATCTACAGTATACCTGGATAGCCTTAAGAAGATAGCATCATACTCTGCAACACTGTCTTCTTCCCTTTGCTTTAATCCAAGGAATTTCCTCTTCATTTCGGTTTGTTTCTCACGAGGGAAATATTTTTCGAAGAATATTTCCTTAAAATTACTCCATTCCATATCTTCTATTTCTCCTTCCTCCATGGTATTCTGAATCAAGGACCACCATTGATCAATGTCTCCCTTGATACAATATACTGCTAGTACCACCTTTTCATTTTCATTGCATCTTAATGCCATGAATATCTTTTCAAGGGACTTGATCCACTGCTCAGCAACCACTGGATTAGTAGTCCCACTGAAATATGGGGGATTTTTCCACATGAAACGATCCAACATAGGTGTGGAATGGTTATTCGTTACAACCTGAGTAAGTTGTCCCAATATGGTCATGATCTGATCTGCTCCAATATTGACTATTTTGACTTTCTCAGTGGGGAGATCCCTACATTGTCCACGAGTATTGATTCCCCTTCTTACATTAGATTCCATTTCTAAATAATGGAACACACTAGATTAAGGTATGATTCAGAATGTATAATCTTAATTTAACAAAATACTTAGCATAAATTGAGATCCTATTCATGGCTAATCCAATAATCAGAAAAATGGTTTCTTTGAAGAATAATTTACATTTCAATATTTCATAATTGATTATAAAGAAAATATGAATTATCCTAAGAATATCCCTCAGGAGTGTCATAACCAATAGTGCAACAAGACTCGTTGTCGTGTACTAGGATACCCTGGGTCAAGCTCGAAACTTATTGTCGGAGCTTTCACTCCTAGGTACATCTGTGCCAGAGCCACCTCTACCTGCTCGTATCCAGACAGGGATATATTTTCTAGAAATATTCACATAATATATTCTTTACCAAAATACCAGGAAGTTCTTGTATGTTTATTCTCAAATACTACCTTAGGGATTTGTTCCCTACTGTACATTTCCTACTCCAGTTTCCAAGTTTCCTACTAAACTTCTTCTAATACCAACTGTAACGCCCTGACCCCTCTAAACTGGGGTTGGTGCTTTACTAAGTACATTGGCATGGTTAGAAGGAATGAAAATCTTGAAGGAATGATAATTTTAGTATTCTTGAAGAAACTAGATACAGATATGTAACTCAAATTACATTGGAAAAGGTTACAAAATATGATACATAACAAAATCTAAAGACTATATCCACAAGAACTCAATAAATGATATCATCTTCATCACCTGTTGAAAGTAAACAATGAAAGGGGTGATCTTAAACACTCACAAAGGGTTAAAAATAGTGGAAACATGAATCAATAATAACCAAATTTTAAACAATTTGATATAATCAAAATGTCATGGTGAACAAATGAAAAACTCATGCCATTAATAAACTGAGAATGAAACTGCATCCATATATTTTTTCATAGTGAAAACCTTATGGATAATAATAATAGATAATTAATAAAGATAATTATTATTAATTGGACTCCATGTATCTAGAACATGATACCATAATACTGTTAAAAATAGTTTAGTTTTATGGTTATAAACCCTTTTGTTTTCTGGAAACAAACTCAAAGGGTTTTTCGCCAAAATGATTGTATCATGAGACATACCGATGCATCGAGGGGCTGTAGCAGGCCCCACACACCTATACATCCAAATCATTCTTTATAAATAGATTCAACACAAGATCAACATAACTTTACATTATCTGTATAGAATAGAGGATACATATTCATCAATATTTCCACAGTCAAAACAATATTCAAAATAAATACAGTAAGTAAAATGGTATACGACTTAGACAATAATCATATCCATGATATAAAAATATGGATATTTAAATGTAATATAATTTCAATTGAAAAATTATCTCAAATGGTCATTAGGTATACCACATAAGAAATAGTAGGTGCACAATACTAAGCAAGTCACAATGAAGTGAAAATTGAGACAAAGCTCGTTACCATGTTGTAATCAATTGAGTCATACGAAAAAAAGTTAATAAACACCAAATGAATCATATAATACCATGAATATAAATAGAATCATGATAATATATATCAAATGGTAGTACAAATACACCACCTATAATAAATACGAGGCAAACAATTGAAATCTCACAGAATTGAAAGTGAGATGAGAAAACCCCTTACAAACATTTCGACATGGTAATGAGTGTTATTGTGAGGGCTTAATGAGAGGTAAAGGGGAATAACATTATTTATATGTCATAAGGGAAGTATGGGGGAGGTGAAAAAACATACCCAATCATTATTCATTAAAAATAAAAGATCACAACATAGGGGAGATTCATGAACAAAAGTTAGAGAGAGGATCCCTTACCTTATGCTTGAAGGTGTTCTCGATTGTTCTTAACGACCTGAATAATAAAATTTAGCTTCATTAATTAATAAGTCCATAACCTCATAAAAATTTAATTGATATGTTATAACCTTATTAGGTTCATTAAGGGCCTTTTTTATGGTTTAATAGATTCAATTTTATTGTTTTGGTAGCATTTTTTTTCTTTGGTTTTCATGATCCGTTTACTTGTATCCATGAATGGAAGTTCATTTGAATTGCGGTTAAACATCAAAAATTATTAATATATAGTATTAGTGAAATTAAAGAGATATAAATGATCTTATAATGATTCTGGTTATATACCATTAGGATGACTCATTCGATGAGTTAAAAATAAACACTTGGATTTGGCTTGGCGATTTTGTGCACAATAAAATTGTTTTGTATTATTATTACATATTATGAATGTGTAAGAATTTTAGAACATTAATCAAGATAAAATAAATATATTATGACCTATTCCAAACATTGAAAATATTTTATGACCATTATTAAAGATAGTAATGCAAATTGAAAACCCGTCTTCCTTGAGTGTGATAAATTAACACATCTCAGACGGTGTTTGCATTTATTGTATAAAAGGAAAGAATGAAAAGATATTATAATTAAATATTCCATTAGCATAATGAAAACCTAATAAATTTATGGTACAAGAATTATCATGGCATTTGAATGAGGTGAGGTGAGAAGAGAGAACAAAATAATGAAACCCTGTAAAAAGAATTGAAAGAAAAAGGATGAGAGGTTCACCTCTTGAGTACTCCTCCTTGAGAAACTCCTTAAGGCCTTTCTTTTTGGACTTTTGGTGAGACCAGTGGGACTTGGACGTGGGGAGAGGGCTTGGGAAGAGTATTTTGAAGAATTTAGGCAAGTCTTAAAGCTTGAGTGGTGTGGGAGGAAGAGGGGGTGAAGGGTGGTTTATATAGTGGAGGGGAGATGAGTTTTCTTAATATTATAATCATTAATTTATTATTTCCTCTCAAGAAAATAAATAGTGAGTATTCCATGACTAAGAATAGTAATATATGCATGTGAGTTAGAGATTTGGGTGCTTACATCACTCATATTCTAAGAATAGTTGATTTAAATTATAATGTATTCATACGGTAAATTAATGTATTTTACTATTCACCAAAAATTCAAGTATTTCAAAAAAATCCCAAAAATTCACCCTAAACATTTTTCAACTTGTAGAATACAAAAATGAAGTCCATTTTTTAAAAATAATTTTCTAAATATGATTAATTAAATATTTAATTAAATCATTATTTAATAGAAATATATAAACACTTAAAATATTCATCTTCCCTTTTAAAGTGCCTAAATTAATTTATACACTCAATGGTATGGATAACATTTATAAGAGTCATATAACTATTCATAAGGGTAAGTTACTATTCATAAGGCCATTTTACTATTCATAAGGGTAGGTTACTATTCACTGAAAATTAAGTTAATTCTATCAGACTCAGAATATCATCACGAACACAACCGTGCATGTCAAATTTTTAAAATTTGAATCACAGAGCTGGAACATTTAAGTTTAATAGCTAGGTTTTGGATATATCCTATAAGTAACCATGTTTTGTTCCATAGAGGCTTAGTGATTCATGAAATATAGGCTATCTAATGAATACAATGTATTTTAGAGAAACATACCATAAAATGTTTGGGGTGCTACAATAATAGCAAGATGAACTATCACATAAACTATCACAACAACATGTAATATCTAATGCATCCTAGATGGCATGGCATAATGCATGGCATGTAATTCTAACAAGTGTCTATATGATGAATGCGATGGCACATCCTAATCTCATCAGGTTGAAACTGAAATAGAAACCATAAATTCATCAATATTAATAGAATAAATCAAGTGTGTCACCCAATGGTGAAATCTAATCAACTATAATAGTCAAAATCCAGAAAATAAAAACTCAATTCGAGGAAATTTGCATTTTCCCTGTATGTGGGGTAGCTACTCCCATGCATAGTTTATTACCAAACTCCATTTTCTTCCTATCCCTGTCTAATGTCACCAAACAGTAAGTCAAACTAGAAAAATAAACACTTCTAATTCTACTTTATAACGTACCAGACCTAGATGCCACCCTATGGTGCCTCGAGGCCGGTTGGCCACATGGCCTCAAGCGTATCTCTCCAAAATCCAGAGGCTACTGACTAGCAGTGAGAGCCTAGGTGAGTCAGTGGGGAGACTATTCCCTCATTACTAGAGTATCACAGTGGAATTCAAACATAAAATAAATAGCGGAAGCTAAATAAACAGCAGTCAACTAGAAGTATGTCAAGACATGAATACATATCAATAACCAGAAGTGTCTCATATAAAAAATGATATAGATGGTACAAGTATCTAGAAAGTATCCATAATAGTACATGGAAAAACAATGTGGTACAAGTATTCCAAAAAGAACAAAAGACCAAAAAGGTATCCCAGCATCGCAAGCCTTAGCTTGGTCCTACGCTCCCCTGCTCCAAATCCATAGTAAACAATCTATATTGGAGTGCTTTCACCTATCATCACCTATAACCATATAATCTATTTGGGTCCCCTAGGTGTCCCAAATAGGGTGTGAGATAAACATCCCAGTAGGAAACCACCCAGGTCTATACAGTTATAACAGTAATATACAAAAGTGATAGAAAGTGTAAACAAGCGGTAAGATAAATTGCGTAGGAACCTGGCATAAGTCTAAAGCAGTATGTAAAACCGACCAATCCATAAGGATACCTACAAAAGAGTCAGATCCTAACAAAGTAGCTAAAATAAAAGTAAACAATTCACATAGCCATGCCATAAATCTGTCGGTATCCTGTATCCCACAACCATGCTATATAAAAAAGTCAAGTGTCCCACGAACACACTGTATAGTGAAAAGTAGCATGCCACAGCCACACTGTATAGTGAAAAAAATACCTCAAGGGTCGGATCTAAGGTGTCAGCAGACCAAGGCATCCATGTTATAATTCTAGACCATGGAGGGCCGGATCCATGGAGCTTTTCCAAGGCATACCATCGAGTCCCATGGGCGTCCCTGGTAGAAACTCGGTTAGGAACCAGTTGGGGTCCTAGGATCATGGAAATAGTAAGTCCTATGCAAGCCCAAGAAAGTTGGATCCATAGGGTAGCAAGGCCTGAGGAAGCCCACAGAATCAAGAACCAAGGGGTAGAGTCAACCCAAGGCATCCACTACCATGTTATAGATCAATAGAGATCAGTCCATGGCATCAATCAATCATTCATTAAAGCATTCAATCATTCAATTTAAACAAACACTCCATGTGAGAATACCCACTCACATTAACCTTCACAATCCATGAGTATACCCACTCATGAAAACCATTTATCAAAAGAAGCATATGGGCCTACCATCCCATATAAAACATTAACATTCCATTAGTCATTTCATATAGTTATACCCACCCATATTATCCATTTAACATTCCAAACTATCAAAATAGATAAGGCATAACATGATATTCATTAATCAAGGAGGAAGTAAATCTCTTAAGCAAGTTATTCAAGCTATCAAGGCATTAACATGCTTTTTATTACTAGGAAAGCACGAGCACAAAACCATTGGGTGTTTTAAACAAGAATAAATAGGTTAAAAACATAATGCGCACCCCTTAGGTGACCTCTAAATGAGAAACAGGTGCCAACACACCAAAATGGAACCTATGGTCAACCTCACTAGGTCCAACTACAACTACTAAAAGAAATTCTCTAAAAAATGAGACCTCACTAGGAAGTCTGAAAGATGGTGTAAATCCTGAATGCTTGAAAAACACCAAAGAAAAGCGGAAAGAAAGTATAGACCACCTACCTCAACTCGGTAGTAGACAGCTCGTCCAGTATCAATTCTTGATTCATCCTGGTTTGGAAGAAATATAAAGAATAGACGAAGAATGGAATATTAGGGAATATGATTATAAAATCAAATAGTGAAAAAAATTCCAAAAGAATCGAAAATGGCTAAAAAAGAACATAGGCCTTATCGATGTGGATCTGATGAGACAATCGACGATTGAAACAGAGGTCAGACGAAGAATTTGGATCAAATACTAGATTAGGCACCTTAAGGGAGAGCTCCACGGAGCTGCTGTGCATAGAGGAGAAATCCCAATTTGGGTTTAAAAAGAAAATAGGTTTTTAATTTTTTTAAAAAAAATACACACCAGGGTCGCATGGTTTACCCAAACGGTTTCCCAAACCATACAGAAACCGTGCACACATCACTATCTATAAGGGGCACTTCGCACGTTTACCCTACATGTTTTGACTAACTATGCACAAAACATGCACAAATGTTCTTCTAAAAACTTTCAATTTTTTATACCTATCACATAGTTAGACTAACCGTGCGCAAACCATGAACCAGGTCATTTTCAGCCCAAAATTTGGTTTTGGGCTCTGAACAAGCCCTTGGAACCTCCAAAACACCCATGATCAAGTTAAGCATTCACATAAGGCCATAAGAAGGCATTTAAACTGAAAATAAAATGATCAGTACCTCATACGAAAACCTGGGTTCTTATAATCCAACTTCCCCCATTCAATGACATGGGAGTCATCATAAAGATACCAATAAAGCTGAGAGATGTGGAAGAGATTGTAGATCCTCTCCAACTATGGTAGAAATGTGAATAGATACACCACCTCTCCAACTCGCCCCAACACCTAAAAGGGACCAACAAACCTAGGATAAATCTTACTCCCCCTACCAAACCTCTGCTACCCATGTAAAGGGGAAACCTTCAAGAACATGTGTTCCCTAACCTCGAACTCCAAGGGCCACCTCCTTTGATTTTCATAAGAATTATGTTTATCCCATGCTACATTCATCATCTCTCAAACCAATAGAAACTTTTCTATTATGCTCTACACCACACTAGGACTAAGAACTACTACCTCCCCAACCTCCATCCAGCAAAATGGAGAATGAAATGGTCATTTTTACAAATCCTAAAATGGGGCCATGTCGATCGATGTGTGATAGCTATTATTATAAGAAAACTCAACCAATAGAAATTGTTGTACCCATGATCTTCCAAATTTAAGATGTATTACCCCAATATATCCTCCAATATTAAGATAGTTCGCTTCGTCTACCCACCCATTTGAGGGTGGAAAGAAGTGTTGAGGTAAAACTAAGTGCTCAAATCATGCTTCAATACTATATAGACTCATGAGGTAAAATATGAATCATAATATTAGATAATGGACCTTGGAACCCCAGCAACTACACCACCTCATCCACATACCACTTATCCAAAGCATCCAGTGCGCTTGACTCCTTGATCACTAAGAAGTGGGATAATTTCATCAACTGATCCACAATCAACCAGATAACATAAAAAAATCCATGATATCAAGGTAACCTTATGAAAAAAATCCCTTTAGATGTCATCCCATTTCAACTCAAGAACATCCAAAGGCTTCAATAAACCACTTGGAACATGATGCTCGACCTTTACCTATTGTAAAACCAAACACATAGCCACAAAATCCACCACCACCCATTTCATCATGGGCCACCAAAACTACATTCTTAAGCCACAATACATCTTGGATACTCTTGGGTCTTCTTCCAAAGGTGATCTATAAAACTCATTAAGGAATCCATTGCACATTGCTTCTGGAATGAATAACCTCCCTTGAAATAATATCCAGTTCTGACCATCCTCTAACCATTCCTCTAGAGAATCATAATGGCTGACATGATCACACATCATCTTCACCTCTAAGTCTCCCTAATGAGACTCCTGCACCTGATGTATCAGATATGACTTCACTATAATCTTTAATAAAAAAACTCCACCATCAAACACCCTCATATCCAAGAATAGGGATTTAAATTCTTCCATTTATCTCCAAAAATCTATAGACTCATAAAAAACATCCTTCCATGACTGCCTCCTCAAAGCATTAACCAAAAAATTCCCTTTTCTAGAGGTATAGGATATCTCAAAATAATAATCCTGAAGAAACTCCATCCACCTCTATTATTACAAATTTAGATCACATGGATAAAAGATATACCTCAAACTCTTATGATCTATGAATACAACAAAGTGATTCCTAATGAGGTAATGTCTAAAAAAAGTCAACATAAACACAATCGTTTCTAGCTCAAGATCATGGGTGGAATAGTTACGCTCATGGGGACACAACTACCCAGACCCATAAGAGATCATCACCCTCTAATGTATCAATATGCATCCCAATCCCATATTAGAAGCATCACAAAGCACCAAAAACATCACACCCTCCTTAGGAAACTGAAGCACTGGAGCATTGAACAACTTTCCTTTTAGGTAACTGAATGCGATTTGGAATTGATTAGTCCACATAAAATCCTATTCCTTCTAGGTAAAAACTATCAACAAGTTTGAGAATTGAGATAAATTAGGTGCAAACCTACGATAATATACTGAAAGTCCAAGAAAATTGAAAACCACTTCCACATTCTAGGGTGATTCACAAGAAACAACTACCTTGAATTTCGATAAGTCTACTACCACACCCTACCATGACACCACATGCCTGAGGAAATTCACCTCTCATGTCTAAAAACTACACTCATACAACTTTACATAGAGTTAGTGTCATCAAATAACCTACAAGACAACTATAATATGATCGACATGCTCCTCTAAGATCAATATGTTTTCAATGAAAATGACTATAAAATGGTATAGGAATTCATAGAACATGAAGTTCATGAGTCCTATGAAAAAATATGGTATGTTTGTGACACTGAATGACATGACTACAAACTCTAAGTTCCTATACCTGCATCTGAAGGCAGTATTTGAGATATTTCCATCCTTTAACCTCAACTTGTGATATCCAGACCATAGATCGATATTATAAAACCAACTCACCCATTTCAACTAGTCAAAAAGATCATCTATCCCTAGAAGAGGGTAAATGTTCTTGAACATCACTTAAATCAACCCCCAGTATTCTATACACAACCTTAAACTACCATCTATAATCTTGATGAATAATAATGAAGCTCCTCACAATGATACACTGGACTGGAAAAACCCTTATGCATGAGATAATTTATCTAAATCCCCAACTCTTACAACTTAGAAGGTGACAACTGATAAGGAGAAATAAAAATTAGAGAATAAACAGGCTACAAGTATATCCCAAACTCGAAATCACATCGAGAGTGAAGAATCACAAACTCATTTGGGAAAATATCCAAAAACTCACCAATGACCATAAAGACCTATACCATCCCATCATCCACCGATTCCACTAAAAATTATCCATCAAAGAAATAAGGGGTTCCATATGATGACTGCACACCTGATAACCCCAATTGTTAATGAAAACCACACGCTGGCCATCCACATCCAAGAACACAACTCTCCTCTGGAAAAAATCATTAATAACATGAATATAATATAAATAATCGATGTCTATGATGACATTGTATGGATTCATATGTAGTAAGAAAATATCTCCATGGGCCTAATGTCGCCCCATCATCAGTCTACATCCCCAGTGCACATAAAACATGTTAGTCTAGCCTCTATTTGGTGTAGTAAACACTAGGGGCATGGTAATACTCTCTACATCTATTCCCATAGCACAGAATAGAGTGGGTATAAAAAAGGTGTGTGAAGCTCCCAAAGAAAACAAGACACAAACAAGTGTGGAAGATTGTAACGACCCAAAATTTTATGAATGGAAATTCCCTTCTTATTTATATTTAATATAGTATAAATAATATAAAATCACTTTTAAAACACAATAAAAACTTTATAAATGAAAAATTAATGAAATAAGTGGTATTTCTAGAAATTAAGAAATCTATACCTATGTAATATTAACTTGACCTTTAGAATAGTAATGTGACCATTAGGAATAGTAATCTAGCCAATAGAATAGTAAACTCACCTATGAATTTATAAATAAATTTTTTGTATCTTATGAATGAAAATATGATATATTTATTTCATGTTATAAGAAAATAAATGCTTTAGAAATGATAAATTAAGTGTTGGTATTTTTGTAAGTTATAAATATTTAATTACAATTTTATAATTAATATAACTATTTAAAAGAAAATGTATTTTTATAAAATTTATCCACAAATTATTATTTTTTTTTCTTATGATTATAATATAATTTTATGATACCTTATGTAATTTTTCAAAGTGTCATAAAATCAGTTATAATTTTAAAATTAGTATTTTTTGAATAAATGATGATTTTATTTTAAAACTCAATTTATCATATTTTGAAAATTATTTTCATAAAATGGAGTATTTCTTTAAATTATACATGTAAAAAATTGGTAATGTTAAATTTTTGGTATTTTTTTTAAAAATAGTTTAATTTTTGATGAATAGTGAAATATGGTAATTTATGGTATTTAAAAAATACATGAATTATTGAGTCATAAATGATTTATGATTGATGTAAGAACATAACCTCGAAATATCCTTTAATATTTTAATATTTTTATTTATAAGGTTCAAACTATTCATAGTCTTGATCCAAAATAATAAACTAATGAATAAAATAATAAAAAAACACTCCTCCCCTCCACTATAAATACCACCCCTCACCACCCCTTCTACTCACACATCTAAATCCTTAAAGGTTGTGAAAATTTCTTCCAAATAATCTTCCCAAGATCCTCACCCACTTCCATGATCCATTGGTCTCAATGAAAGACCAAATCCAATTTCTCGAAGGAGGTTATCAAGGAGAAGAAGTTCAAGAGGTAAAATCCTCTCCCATTTTCTTTTAATTTCTTTTCAAGTTATTTTATTTTCTTATTATCTACTCACTTCCCATCATCCAAGTGGAATGATAACTCTAGAATATTATATATACTGGAATTTTATTATGTTAATGTAATAATCCATCATCAAAACTCTTATCCTCTCCCTTTTATTCTAAAAATGGAAACGTTATATATGAGGTGTTGTTTTATCAGCTCCAGGGTTGAAAAGTTTTCATTTTCCTTTACTTCCTTAAAATGATGGTCTTAAAAAAATTATAATTGTTAAAAAATAATTTAAAATTTATTTTATAACTTTTTTTATGTTCTAGAACAACTTATATACATAATATTAAATAATAAAACAAAATGAGTTCGTTGTGATTGAAAACCGCCAAATTAATCTAAACAATTATCATTAACATTTTATCTAATGAATCATACTAATATATAAATAAAATATAAGAATAATTAAACTTATGGAAGTTCATTTATAAAATATAATATTAATTCTGTATAATTATCCCCATTTTACATTATCATCTATACATATATACAAGTGAACCAGTCATGAAAATCAAGAAATGAACACTCTAAGAATGACAGAATTGAACACTATAACTCATCATAATGACCATAAATAAACTTAATAAAAATAAATAAAATAAAATAAATGTATAATAGGTTATGTATTTGTTAATTAATGAATCTAATTTGATTATCCAGGATATTAAAGTGAAGAATGTATTTAGATATAAGGTAAGGGGATTCTCGAACCCAATTTCCTTTCTTTGGGTTATTCCTATTTTGTTCCAAATTTCAGTATGGATGTTGTTTTAATATTTGTAAAATATAATTTAATTTTCCTTACCATTTTAATTTTTGGTATATAAATGATTCTAATCTGATTTCATGACAAATACAAAAATTTTCCAAAAGAATTTTTCTTTCTGAAAACACATCTTTTACTTCTTTTGAGATTGTTTCTTCTTCACTCAAGATTGATGATTCTTATACCATTATTCTATCCCCTTTTTGAAAACCGATTTTTTTTCAGGAATGTATGATTTATTAAAAGAAACCCATTCCTCTACATGGGTTATTTTATGTCTAATATTTATATACGTTTTATGTGGAATACATGATTATGTGAATGTTATGATGTTACAGGTGCACCCAAAATTTTATAGCTCTCCAATACATTGGGTAATGTGATGTATCTCATGAGATAAGGTTTAATATGAATGAACATGACGATCCCATGCTTATGTTATGATGATGATTATTATGCTCACCCATGTTATATTGATTCATGTTCTTATCTATCATCTTAATGGCTTTTAACTCACCCCTTTCTTTAATGTATATCTTCAAGTGATTACCTATAATAAGGAGTACTTGAGGGCCACTAAGAAGCGGGAAAATAATGAATTAAATATTTTTTATGTTTTAATATATAAATTTTATGTTTGATTCTAATTTTATCAAGACACCAAACCTTTGAATCAAAGTTTTGTAACACTATTATATTGTTTATCTTTAAAATCATGTAATAATTATGTAAGAAAAAGCAGGGTCACTATAAAGATAAATTGAGCATACATAAAACAATATTTGGACCCTCTACACTTCTGCCTCAACTGTATAAAATTGACCACACCCAACCCCTACCTCTCCACTGATGACCACCTCCATGACCATGCTCAAATTAATGTTAAGGAACATGAGAAACATCATGAGGTTGGCCTATACCTACTCTATATTCTCTCAGTGGAGCATAAAACTCATATCCCTACTACTAAAATGGTATCACTAGAAACTAATTCTAAGGCTAGAATTGAAATTTTCCACCACTAGTAAACCGAGATTGAAGAACCACCAGGAACTAGTTCTAGAGATGGCTACAAACCCCATATACAAAACATGTTTTCATGGTATCTCCAAGAAAATCATGGAAAACACTAGACCTAAAAGGTCTGAAGGTAAGATGTTGAGGTCGACTCCCCAATAGCCAAAACATAGAAGGTCATAGTGCCTGAGAACTTACACTGACAACTATACTCCTTGAGGAACCCTATTGGTTCCCCTATCTTGGTAAACTTCCTAGAGAGTGTATCTGCTCAATCACCTCTACCTTCTTCTAAACCTCCAGATATGTTGACAATATATAAGGAGTAACTACATACTAGATATAAGGATAGAGAACCTCCACAAGATGTCTCACATGGGACTCCTCACCCAAATACTGTATCCACCACTGATTCACATCTCCCCACATTTGACTGAATTCCAAAGGGTCTCAATAACCCACTGGGTCTTGGATCAAACCGAAAATGATCTCAAGCTCCTCTATATAGATCTCTATCTCCACATTCAAAACACCACCCTCATACTTCCCTAAGGATTTTTTTTGAAATCATGAAACGTTCTATACCACTGATCCTCCTCCTCAACCCAATAAACCCTCAAGTGATCAACCAAATCATCATGATGAACTGATACTACTTGAACCCCACACAAACGATGATCATGGGCCATAGATGAAAGGAAAAAAGGTCTTCTTAATCCCAAGTAGTATGGATTTTTTATGTTTATTTTTAATTCACTTCATTCCTTGTAACTTTACCAAAGAAGTCTAACTAAAATAGGAATACAAGTCAATCATGATTCATGTAACTCTCTTAGGTCTCTACCCCTCAAGAAAGTCCGCCTCACTTGGTCTTTCAATAAGCTCAGAGCTCATGCATTGGATCAAAGGGAGACCTTGAATCCCATGTACTAGTTGGTCTCCCGGGCCTATGTTATGCACCAAGGTCATCTGACACTGTTTCTATTTCAACCCATGCAATCCTCATTGTGTCTAACTTTAAACTCCACCGTATCTATAAACCATCACCTTTGATACCAATATGACAACATCCCCTCCCTCCAAAGATACCAAAATGATGGGAGAGAGATAATGACCCCAAGTACCACCTTCAGTAGGACCTAGGTTGGATACTAGCACTGAGGGTATAAAAATATCATGAAATGGGAGGCATTAACCTCTATAATAATATAGGATTGATATATAGGATGAATCATCCATAAGAAACTTCATGAGAAAATGTAAAAGGAAACCAAAACCATCCCAAAGTTCATGCATAAATAAAACTGATATAGGTAAAAGTCCCCAAAAGTAAATACTCAAAAGAAAATATAAAGAAATGACACAAAAACTATCCAAAAAGGTTTGAGCTAGTACTATCCAGCATGATCCATATAATCCTCTTAGAAACCCAAGAATTAGTTTATATATGCAGGGTAATAATATAAGTATACTCAATAGAAAAACCAAAGTCTCTCATGCACATGTCAAAGAACATACTAATGCACTTGTGAGAAAACAAAAGAACCAAAAACACCTAAACATGTCAACTATCCATCCTAACCTCACCAAGCCACACTCACCAAATAACACAAGGAAAATATAATAAAATAATAAAAAGAAAATCGATAAAGGGTACCCTACATCACTTTCCCACTTATTTGTTTCTCTCACACCCCAACATCATATGTACTAGAGCTCCCATCTCTCCTAAATAACATATACCACCACACCACAACATAGTCACATCACATCATGTCAACATACACTTGGTCAACTTCCCCACAACATATTCAAATCTCATCTCACACAAAAATACTTGGGCCACTTACCCACAACACAATCACATCACATCCTGGCCGAAGACACTTAGGACATCACCTAGTGCACTAGTAGACCTCCATCCATCATATCTTGTGCATATCTACTCACTTGGAAGAGATAGTGGGAAAGGGTGGGTATCCATATATCCATCCTCATTACTGTGATGTTGAAAAAAACACCCCATGTGAATATATGGGTGTCAAAATATAGTGCTCGACATGAGTGGGGCATGTATAGAAATCACAAGGAATATACAAGTATATACATATAGCCACACACAAGACTAACCTATGGGTTCATAGCAAAAAAAACCAGCTCACAACATCCCCAGTCTCACTGCCATCTCTAAAAGCATAACACCACATAATCCACAAACCATATATCGCATTTCCAACCAATTCCATTATCCATCCATTATTTCATTATTTATAATTAACCAAATTTATCTAAAAATCCCATCATTTATTTGTTCATTAATCATTTCCATCCCATTAACCAAACCAACCAAATCCATTTTAAACATTATTAACTAGTTATTACATTACTAAACGAGCTTCTAGAACAATATAACCACACCTCACAAGTAGCTCATCATTCCCTTCGAACCATCACCCCACCACCCCAAAATCCTAGTAAAAAAACCATCAACTCATCACCCAAAATGAATGAAAAAAACCATCACCTCACCACCCAAAATCATGAAAAAACAAACCATCACATCACCAACCCAAAAGCACAACCAAACAAACCATCACCTCACTGCCCAAAATCATGAACAAACACCAATCACCCCATCGCCCAAAATCATGTCCAAACAACCATCACCTCACCATCCCAAAAGCATGACCAAACAATCATCACCTATTCTCCCCAAAATCATGACAAAAAAACCATGACCTCACTGCCCCAAAAGAACAACCAAACAAACCATCACCTCATCACCCCAAAATCATGACCAACCAACCATCACATCACTCCACACTATATAAAAACTAGACATCACCGCCCTACAACACGAACACACATCACAGATCATTTTATAGATTTAATAAAGAGTATTTTATCAAATTTCACTTTATTTTAATAGAAGTATCGCACTAGAAATAAATCCAGGGGAAACAATTTTATTATCCAAATATAAGTGGTTATCCAATTTCTATTTTTGGGTGATATCAAAATAATATGCAATAAGGATTCCATATAACAACAACTATAGTGAAATCAAAGGTTCCCAACAACCACAATTTTTAGTGGGGTATTCCATATATAAAAAAACAACATCACAATAATATTAAAGCTGTAGAATCATGTAAAACATTCCCCTTTACCACTAAAATTTTAATTATCCAATTTTTTATCTTTAATTAATCCAAAAAAAAAATTCCCCATAGATAAAAAATAGATATTTTCTCTTGTATGATACACATTAGTGAGAAATGAGGGATTACATACCTAGAATAAAGAAACCTCACTTGACTTGGAGTACTAAAACAGGGGGCACATGAAAGATGGAATCACACTAGAAGAAACTCAAACAAAAAACAATAGGATTCCATAACTCCAAGGGAAGGGATTTAGAACCTCTGAATTTGAGAGAAAGGAAACAATAAGGAATAAAGTAAGGGTCTTCCTCTTCAAATCAATAGATACCAAAAAATTAGGTTTTCAAATCACAACAGATTTGATTTACCAATTATTGAGGATCTCATTAAACTACATAAGAAAGGAATAATTTATAGCCACAATCATCATAAAAAATTAAGGATATAATTATCTGTGATGAATCGACCTTTGAAGAACCTTGATTCGAGTCGATAAAAGACCCTCATGGCCATTTTCATGAAATCGATGGAAGAAAACCATGTGGGAGATTTCATGTAGCCAGAATCCTTATCTATCCAGAAGACTTGGTAGCTATTTTCACATAGCTAATTCACACAGTTGATTAGTCACACAGCCATTCCACACTACCGATCCATCCACATAGATAATTCACATAGCTAATCCATTCATGAATTCAATTCACATAGCTGACTGCTCACGTAGTCAATTCATCCACATAAATGATTCATCCATATAACCAATACACCTGTGCAACTAATTCATGTAATAAATACACATAGCCAATACATCCACAAAATTGATTCATGTAGGTGGTGGCTCCCAATAGACAATTTGAATGGATGATCCATGAAGAAAATCCAACCACATTACCGATTCACATAGGAGATAGTTCCATGCAACCAATTTGACTGGCCATAAGGATAAACCTTATAAAAATAAGGGGAAAATCTCTAAATGCCCTCTAACCACAAAAACTAACAATGTAATGGGCCGAGAAGGCACATTCCATTACAAACTTGACATGGTTACTTGACATGGTCACTTTTTTGAAGGCACTTAACATAATAAATTGCTTGTGGTTACTTGACACAATCACTTTATTATGGTCACTTGATATGGTCACTTGATATAGTCACTTGATTTTCACATCCAGTCATATCATTTATTCATATGGTAGGTTCAATAATTTACCAAAAAAACACTATATATCTACATGATCACTTGAAGTCATCATGTGGTAGGTTGAATCCTTAGTGTGGTCACTTGAACACTCTAAGAGGTTGGTTCAGTATATATGTGGTATGTTTAAGACTTAGAGAAAATTTTCTCATTTGACACATAATTAATTTTTTTTTGTTTATATAGTCCCTTAGACTTCAATGTGTAGTCACTTGTATATTTTCAATTGGCCTTTATGGTTAATTAAACTTCTTCATATGGTATATTGATAGAGTCACTCCAAGACTGAGCCATTTTTCATAGGTTTTGTCTAGAAAAACATATTTATATCATAAAATATAAATTTTATTAATAAATCAAGAAACATGATTTTTGAGCATTAAAATAAGTAGTTTCTAGATTAATCCAACAATCCCCTCCCTTTTGATGATCTCAATTCATGAAAAAGTATATGAAATGAACTGAAATAGTATTTCTCCCCCTTTTGGTATTATACAAATTTATTCTAGAGGTATGTGAAGATGGATAAGGAAAGATGAAAAATACTTTAAAAAAATTAATAAATTAATATGAGGAATAAATTGAGAAAGGGAAACATATTAATGAAATAAAGTATTTCATTGATAAAAAAAATGATTACAAAAAGATGCCCTATCAGATACTCCAATCCGAATAAAAATCTAACATAATATCTCTAATTTATGAAGGGATAATAAGATATTTTTCTTTGGTTATGGAGGTTGAGAAAGGAAGTATAGGTTATAGTGAATAAATGGAATAATGTTATTGAATAACCATACACCTAGAAATAAGTTGAATATGTTGAACAACTTGTCTAGGAGACAATAAAAATGGGTTGGTAGAGGAAGTGGTATAATTAGGGTTTGAAGAAATAGGTAAGGCATGAAGTACTAGAATTGCAGTATTAATAGTATAAAGGTATGGTTCAATAAGTCTAGTGAATTTCTTTATAGATCGTGAACCATGATCCATAGACTTAAAACAGTCTTCATTTTTCTCTAAAAAGTCTTACAGAACATGATTAATTACTTTTAACTTATCCACTTGAGTTTTGAAGGCCTGAGTTAGGGGGAATATTTATATCACTGGCTAAGGATATGAACATGGTATTCAAATCATACTTAGTAAATATCCTACTAAGATAAAAATTAATAGGAATTTGAATTGTATATCTATCTCTTCTATCTTGCTTCAAATACATTTTAATGATTTATAATGTCTTTGATACATGTGTTCTAAATCAAATTCCTTGCATATGAGTAAGAGGTGAAACTAAGGAGGATTTAGGAGTAGCTATTATGAAAAACTATATTTATAAATCTATGTTCTAACTTCAAAATCATGTCTCGAAGATCTGTCTACAAAGCACCAACTTGAGCTCTTAAATCCTTAATATCATTTTTCATAAGATCCATCTTGAGATGAATATTTATTTTAAAATGATATATAATAATAGTGAATATCCTAGATATATCCTATTCTCTAATGGGTTCCACTGTATTCCTAAATCCAATAAAAAACACTTTCAAAACACCAATCAAATAAAATTTGAAGACATTCAAATCTTCCTTAATTATAAAGGATGTAGAAGGAGAAAAATAATGTACAAGTGTATATGGATTAGAAGAAAACTGCCTACCATCTAACTCAACTTTATTATCCATAGGTTTAAGTCTCATGGAATGAAATTTTGGTTCTACACCAACTTATTTCTCATTAAATTCAAAAAGATATGTATGGGTAGATCCAAGAGGAACTATCATATTTCTATCAGCTAGTTCTTCTAAAATTTTAGTAGGAGTAGGATAAAACATCTCTTCTAGCACCTGGTCCTCTATAGGTCTAAGTGGAGATACTTTAACTCTTTCTTGTAAATCAATCCCAATAATTAGAGACTCTCTAGGTAATATTTGAGTAGAATAGAGAGCATGTCCACCATAATCAGGCAAACTACCCCCATGATGATGATGATGATCATCATCATCAAATTCTCCCACCTGAGGAGTTTCTTATTTTTAACTTGAAATTTTATTATTTTAAATGATGGGACTAAAGGAAGAATATATTTTAGGAATTGCTTCACTTATTTCTAACTCACCTAAGTCATTGTCATCCCATGACATTTCTTCAATATAATTACTCATTGATAGCTCAATATCATCAAGATACTCATCTTTTAGATATTCTTATTAAGAGGGTATAGTTAGGAGAGAATCAAGAGATCCAAAAGATATGTCAGGAGAGGGATCATTGGAATCCTCAAGTTATTCTACAACTTCTACACTAAAATCAGCCACTTTTACTTCTTCTTCTTCAATTTCCAAGGAAAATTTATTTTCATCAGAAGAATACTCAACTACCTCATAAATTTTTAGACCATGATCTACTTTTTATATTAGTCTAACATGATTTATAATTGGATTTAAATTATCATAAAACTTTTTATTATCAACCACCCATTCATTTTTCTATGGTTTCTAGTTTACCTTCATATGCTTACATATTTTCTGATTTAGAAAAAAATAGAGGAAATAATTTTTTTCTCCCCCTCAAGAAATAATTCTTTGAAATCCAATAGGGCTGAGATATATTTAGGGAACGAAAAGGAATTAAATCTAAAGGAGGGATTTTATAGTTCATCTATTTTCTCAGGATATATCTTGATAAGATTATTTAAAAACCATTCTTCACCAAATACATAAAAATTAAATATTTATAACTTAAAATCCTAAAGTCCCATTTCCTAGGACTAATCATATATTGGATAAACTTCCCCAATAATATGAATTCCCCATTTAATTCCATAGCATCATGTCTTCTTGGATTCCTATTCCTAGCTATCACTTCAAGGGAATTCAAAAATTCAAAATGATCATGATTTATAGGATATGAACTTTGATAATCCTCTTACTCAACTATACAAGGAACATTAAAACTTTTAGATTAGATCCTAAAATATAATACACATTTTTTCTATTTACAACTGTTTTAATGGTATCCCTTGAATACCTAGAAATAAATTCCATATTTACATAAAAATCCTTGACCAAAAAAGGATAAAATGGCTTACCATTATCCTTAAACCAATCACTCTATCCTTGATTTTGAATAGACTTCAAAACCAAGGACTTTATAGACTATATCAATTTGACATCCACTTATTTTTAGACAAATACATGACTATCTAGTAGATGAAGATTTTGATACTTTATACTAGCACCCAATCTTGATCATTATTTCTTAAATCTCTTTGAAGAAGACAAACTAACATGATATGACACTTTTCAAAAATATTTTCATTCTAACAATCCTTGTACTATGATTCAAAAACTCTATAGGATAAAGTTCAATTTTTGAGGGATAAAGGGGCTTGGAAAAGAGAAATTCAAGATATAAAATATCTAGGGATTCGAAAAATAGAAAGGGATAATATATGTGATATAATTAAAATTTTGATATAAATTTTTTTCAATCATGTAGGGAATAAAATAATGATAAACTGAAAATAAATCCTACCAAAATATTTAATTAAAATTTCAAACACAGATAGCCACAGTAGGTTAACTGATCATAAAAACATAATTATGGTTAATTAAATAATCCACAGCTAGTATAATTACCATTTTTCATGACTTTAGGAAACTTATACGGATCATGGTAGGTTAAATTACCACATGAAAAATTATTCATGGTTACTTAACTAACCGCATGAACTAATTATCATGGTTACTTAATTACATGAATATAAAAAAATTTAGATAGAACTTAAATTAATAGAAATATTAGTAAACATAGATGTTAAACACCATCACATAATTAATAACAAGAATTAAAGAAATACAAGGGTTAAAAATTGAAAGAAAATATTTAGGAATAATTACTCATTCCTAACTCATGCCTGATATAATTTATTCTCTATATATTCAAAGGCTTTGTAAAAATATCAGCAAGTTGTTGTCCTGTGGCAATGTACTCTATATCAATATCTCATTTTTGAAAATGGTCTCTCAAAAAGTGATGTGTAATATCAATATTTTCTTTCATAGAGTGAGAAAAATGTTTTCTAGAAATATTTATATAACTTGTATTATCAAAAATTATAAGGACATATCAAAACTGATAACCATAGTTTAGTAAAGTGTGTTTCATCAACATAATTTGTGTACAAAAGCTACCTATAGATATATACTTAGCTTCAATAGAAGATAATTTAATATAATTCTATTTCTTAGTTCACCATAAAACTAGATACTTTCCCTAAATCTGATATGTTCTAAAGGTTCTTTTTATATCTAACATACAATTTACAAAATCGGTATCAGACTAACTAACTAATTAAAAGGAATGTAATCTAGAGTAAAATATTCCAAAATTAGTTTTATTTTATAGGAATTTTAAAATTCTTTTTACAAAATTCAAATGATATTATTTTGGGTTTTCTTGAAAATGGTAACACATATATACACTAAACATAATATCAGGCCGACTAGCAGTTAAGTATAGTAAAATTCCAATCACAACTCTAAAATTAGTCTGGTCAACTAACTTTAGAGTTTCACCCATATATAAATTACAACTTTTACTCATAGGCCCATCACTAAATTTGGTTCTATCCAAACCAAAATGTTTTAAAATATCTTTTGTGAACTTACTTTGATTTAAAACAATTCCACATTAGTTTTGAAAAATTTGAAAACCAAGAAAGAATTTTAACTTACCCAATAAAAGCATTTCAAATTAATTTTTATTTATTCTAGAAAATTTAATATACAAGGAGTGTTTTGATTGTCCGAAAATAATACCATCAACATATATTTAAACTACTAAAACATACTTTGAAATTATTTTTATAAATAGAGTAGGTTCAAAAACACCTTATGTAAAACCATTTGAAATAATAAAAGTGTTGATCCTATCATTCCAAGATCTAGGAGATTATTTGAAACCATACAAATACTTATAAATATTAAAAAATTTATTTTGAAAATTAGGATTTTGAAATTCAAGAGGTTACTCAACAAAACCATCCTTAATAATATAACCATTTAGAAATACACTCTTGATATCCATTTGAAATAGTTTGAAATTAAGACATTCTGCATATGAAAGTTGAATTCTAATGGATTTACGTCTAGGTAAAGGTGTAAAGGTTTATTTATAGTCAATATATTCTTCTTGAATATATCCTTTTACAACCAATCTAGTTTTTTATCTAATAATTGTTCTAGATTCGTCACCCTTTTTTCTATATACCCACTTGGTGCTAATGGTTTGGTAGTCATTAGGTCTATCTAATAATTCCTAGACTTTATATATTTCAGAATATCTTAATTCTTCTTAAATTTCCATTACCAAATGTTTATAATTGATTCATTAATTTATTACTTCATTTATTTTCTTAGGTTCATGCTGTTACAAAAAGTATTTATGTTTGAATTGGTTTATTTGTAAGGTTTAGGTTTGAGTATGTTTATCCAGGTATCCTACAACAATATACAAGGGATGGTTTTTGAGGGTTCTCATGGTTCTAGGGACTAAATTAGTTAGTTATTCAAAGTATTTTTCTAGGTTAGTATAGTCTTGAAGTTATCTTATATGATATTTATCAGGTAAATAAATAGAAAGATTATAATCTTTAAAGGTATTGTTAATATTCAAATGTGATATATCATCCTATATATTTTCTATAGGCAGTTTGAGTTCTTATGATCCCATTTCATTAAAAGTGACATGCACAAATTCCTCCACAACTTTATATTTCTTGTTAAAGACTCTATAATATTTATAGTGGTTGAATAACCAAAATAATTCCTTAATAGATTTTTGATATTTTTTTTCCAAATTCTCTTTTGTATTTAGAATGTAGAATCCACATCCAAAAAATCTATAGTAATTTACTTTGGGTTTTATACCATTATATAATTCATATGAATACTTTTTCAATATAGGTATGATAAGAAAAATATTAATTACATAAAAATAATTTTTAATAGCTTCAACCAAAAAATAGACAAGTTAGTCGTATTTACTGAGTATAGTTTGGAAAATTTCTTGAAGATTCCCATTTATCCTTTCAAAAAACCCATTTTGTTGTGGTTTTCTAGGTGCAAGGAAATTATGAGTATATACATAATATGAGTAGTGATATTCAAACTATTGATTCTCAAACTCATGACCATGGTCACTTATCAAGGTTTCAATGGTGAGTCTACTAAGGTTCTCTACTGAATTTTCATATTTTTCAAAACAAGATGGAACTTTACTTTTATGATCAAGGAAAAATTTCCATGTATATGTTGAATATTCATAAATAATTACATTGGAATAATGTTTTACTACTAAATTATAAATTCTAAATGGTCTAAATAAATATATATGAACAAATTATAGTGGTTGAAAGCTATAGACCTCTTTATTTGGTTTGGAAGATATTTTGTGTTGTTTTGTATTTTGAAAAGGATTTCATACTTTGTCTTTAAGGAATTATAACATGATTAGATCCTTGAATAAAACCTTTTTATATAGATTTTTAAGTGATTATATATTATAGTGTCTAAGTATCCTATACCATAACCAAGATTCTATATAAAAAGCACTTAAAAAAGAAACGTTTTGAGAGAATAAGAAATATAAATTAACAAAATAAACATTATCATTTATTAAAGTAGAAAATAACAAATCATTCTTGGAATCGTAAATCTTACAATAATTGTTTTTTAAATTTAACATTAAAACCATCATTACACAATGGATAAATACTATATAGGTTATATTTTAAACCATTAATAAATATTACTTTAGAAATAGGGACAAATTTAGAGTTACCAATTTGTCTAAGTCTAATAATATTTCCTTTTGTACTATCATCAAAAGTGACATGTCCACCATCAAATTTTATAATATTCTTGAAGATTGAATAGTATCAGGTCATATTTATGGAACATACACTATGTAGATACTATAGATTTATTTTGGATATTTTCAAACATTTTTTGTAAGTAAAATAAAACAATAAATGACTTTGGCAACCACATTTTCTTAGGTCCAAAGAAGTTAGAAAATAAATCCTTTGGAATATGTATTTGTTTCACAAGACTGATTTAACATAAATAATATATTTATAAATAAAATCCTATTTAGGTATATTTTTTTAAATTATTTCCAAAACCATTAGTTTCCCTAGAAACTAAATTCTTGATTGTTGAACTAGGGAAAAAATAATTTCTATACATCTTTACTTACTATCTAGATCCATACCCAATTCAGATTTGGATTTTGGATTTTGTTGTTTAACTAATATAATATTTAAGGTTTTTATTCTATCAATAAATTGTTCCAAATCCTTTTTAGGCTATTTATTTACTATTTTTAGATCATTATTTTCCTTTAATATATTGAAATTATTTTCTTTTTCTATACTAAGATCATATTTATCTACAACACATAAAACATAGTCATTTTTTAGATTTTTAGATTTATCTTTTAACTCATTAATAGCATATTCTAGCATAGAACAATATTCTTATAATTTTTCATTTTAAATTTGAGAGTCATAAGATATATGAGTAGAATAAATAGATGGTTACTTTGTATAAGTATCCATAAAGAAAAAAAAATAAATTGAATTTTCGTTTTCTTGGCTAGAATGCAATTCAATGGACTATCGTTAGATAAACTCCAAGTCACCTTTATTGCTTTCTTGGTATTTTATATTTTTACTCTTACTTATCATTATACAAAATATTTTTACAATCATCTATAATATGTACTTTCATCTTACATTCATAATAGGTAATATATTTATAAGAGTCATCATTTTTCTAATATTTTATCCAATTTCCAATTTTATCATACTTTCTTTTATAATTTGACTTATGAAAAATTTATTCTTTTTATAGAAATTCTTAAATATTATGGATAACCGATCCGTTTACTCATCACTATCTGTATCAGCTTCACTTACACTTATAATGTTAGGTTTTTCAACTTCATTAGAATTTGAATGTGATACTTTAAAGGAAAACACTTTTATTATTAGTTCATCATATTTAATATTTACTTTTTAGATCTTGTTCATACATCATCAGCTTTCAAATTTTCTCTCTAACTAGTAGTTTGTTGATTTCATATGTATCTTGAATAGAGACCGCAATACCTATCCAATGTTTTGACAGATATATCAAGATCCTCAGTACTTGATCTTTGTTATCCATATTTTATCCAAGTGTAATAATAGTGTTTATGATCTCATTGAACCTAAGATACATGTTAGAGATAGATTCATCAGGATTTATTTTTAAAGTATCATACTTAATAGTATATATATTTAATCCCATTTCCTTATCATTATATGTGCCATCATGATAAAAAAAAGTTATCCCAAATTTTATAAGCAGTTTCACAATAAGATATCCTATTAAATCTATCCTCTCCTAAAGTATAAAATAATGTATTCATGGAATTGAAATTTTAATCCTAAGTAGATTTAGTTATATCATCCCATTATTTTCTAGGATTTTTAGTTTTTTATATTTATCTTCAATAGATCCCCAAATGTCAAAACCCATGCTCTCAAGATGAGTTTTCATTTTTATTTTTCACAGAGCATAAATTTGACCATTAATACAAAGTGGTATGTTTTTAGAATAAAATTAAAACATATAATCCATACTAAAAAATTATATTATAATTATAAATTAAAAATATCTTGATAGAAACTTGATCATGATCCAAGGTAATCAAAGAGAAAGAAAAACTATTATTTTATAAAAAATGTTGGTTAGAGTGGACATCTCAAGAGGGAGGGGGGATCAAATTTCCAATAAAAAATTATATTAAAAAAAACCACTAGTTTATAAAAATATCCCAGTTAACTAAAATAGTATAAATTTATAATTTGATGTTTTTGAAATATTTCTCAAAGGCATGATCACAACCCTGTTAAATAAATATTAAAATAACTTTAACTTTTGAAAAATATCTAATCACATTAAACATAGTATAAAAATCAATGATTGAAGCTAACTATCAGAGTATTTATTTGACACATAGTTTTTATAGGAATAAGTTAATTTTTAAAAGCAAAATAAGAAAAAATAAATTAGCACATAGCAAAAATAAATACAAGAGGTTCAATCTCAAGTTGTGACCTAATAATATTTACTTGATAGTCACCCACTACCATGCACATTTATTAAATAATAAATAGATTCACAACCTGAAACAAGTTTTATAGTTACAAATACACACAAAGTAGTCCAAGCTACACATAAACTCTTATAAAATTACTTAGGGGATAATAGGTGTAAAAATAATAAGAGAGAGTATTTAGTACTCTAAAATACAGTGAAATACCATGTACTAATAAATATATAGATTAATATAAACAAAACTTGAAGGTAAAATAAAACACAAAGAGAAAAGATAGAATGGAAGATAATTTTAAGAATCTAAATTTGATCAGCTTTGATTGATCAATTTTCTTTAAATCAGTCCTTGAAAAAGATTCTAATATAAATTTCACTGAGAGGGTCAAAAAAGAATATTGTGGAGGTTTATAGTGAATTAGTCTATCTGATAAGTATTTCAGTGTAAGTCCTCTATATTTTCTTATCTTTTTCCCATGAATGGTTCCGCTTTCTAAAGAGATCACCTTCTCTTACTAGCTATTGGAAGATATTGATAAATTAATCCTTGCAATCATTAGCCTAATCTGACATCCTTATATATTCTAAATATTTAGTGAATGCTTAAAAATATATCCATTAGAGTTTTAAATATTCAAAAATACTTAAGTTAGACATAGCCACTTATAATTTACTTAATCATGATCACTCTAGCTTGCGGTCACTTGATCATGTGGTCACTTAATCTTATAGTCACTTAACATGGTTACTTAACATGGCCACTTGCTCACGTTCACTTAACATGATCACTTTCTTACAATCACTTGACATAGTCACTTTCTTGTAGTCAGTTGATAGAGTCTCTTGATTTTAATATGTGATCACTTTATTTCTTAATGTGGTAGGTTCAACACCCAAAAATCTTTGTCTATATATAAATTCATTTGATGTTTTCATGAGGCAGGTTGAATCCTTCATATGACCACTTAAATACTCCAAGTGGATGGTTTAGTATACATGCGGCCAGTTCCAGATTTAGAGAAAAATTTCTCATCTGGAACACAATTACTTATTTGTTGATGTTGTCACTATGACTTTAATTTATAGTCGCTTTTATATGGTCACTTATCCTTTATGGTTAGTTTAACTTATCCATATGGAAGGTTGATATGGTAACTTTAGTACTTATCTATTTTACATAGTTTTTGGCCAAAAAAACTATGTACTATCATAAAAATAAAGTTTATTAAAAACATAAGAAAAATGATCTACGTGAATTAAAATAAAGAGTTTATGGATTAGTTCAATAGTGTTATCATAGAATTTTAATGAAAATTGGTTTGGTTTTAAATTAATTTTAAAACCTGAAGCTTTAGTTTCAAAAGTGGAGGTTTATTTTGGGTATTTTATAGGTGTTTCTTGATATAAAATATAAAAGTTTGAGTTCAAGGACTTGTGAATGTTTTAAATAGAGAATTGTGTAGTTTTAAAAGTAATTTAAATGAAAAGTTTTCAAAAATTTTTAAAAGGGATTTTTCTGATTTTGCTTAGTAATTTCAACTAACTCTTTTGGATTATTATTTTGAATTGATATTTTTTCCTACCTGAGTATTATTTTAAATTGTAATTTTTATTAATTAGATCCTGTATTTTTCTTATTATTTAGAGTATTCCTCCTTGAAGTGTTTTGATGATTTATAGTGGTTTGAGATTGGATTTTTCAGTTGGTGGCCCTACCTAGAATCATGATAGAGTAGTGGAGATAGTTTCCTCTCATATTTTTTCTATCCTTCAAGGTGATTGAGGTTATCTAGATGTTTTAGAGTTTCTTGAGAGAATTGATGAAGTATTCTAACCTTTAGAAACTATTTATGTTGTAAGAGTAAGGGATATTTTGGGTTTTTTAAGGGTTGAGTTTGGATCGATGGAGGATTTTCATCCAAACTTAGTTGAAAATTGTAATTATATGGGAGTTCTTTAAGACCAAGTTCACTTAGTAGTTTCTTATCGAGGATTTTAAGGTGAGCAAGGTGGAATATCTCATGAGTCTTCAAAAGGGTCAATGGATAATAAAGTAGTATCTTTGATAATTCAATGAACTAATATCCTTTTCTTTTGATATTTTATCAAGTGATTCCCTAAAGTATCACCTATTCATAATGGGTCTTGATTTGGAAGTCATTTCTCAATTTCTTTCAACTAGACTGACCTTATTTAAGGATTTGGTGGTTGAATCCTTCTTATAAATTTTGGTTACTTGAGGGTATCCCATGATGGGTGGAATCCTTGTTCCATTTAGTATTGGTGAAGGTTAACTATTTTTTTGAGGAGAAAAGGTAGGAGGAACCTATCTTTAGTGGATCTTCTTATTTAGTTATTACTTCCTCAAAGTGGAAGTATTCCATCATGTGATTCTACTGTAGTCATTTTGACCATTCCAAGCCATCCTGATTGGATGTTCCAAAGACCTATCACCACTATGGTCAGTTGGGGAACCTATAAAAGTTTTATAATAAGAATCATGACCCAAGGAAGAATTATTATCAACCCTTGAATCTAGATAGGGGATCAAAAATATTTTGAGGTAACCCCATTTTCTGTTTTCACTTTTCTTTAATCATCCTACTGCTCCATTTTTCTAGTTGTAATTTTTGGGATTCTCAGTGTTCTATGATCATTTAGAGAGTGATTATTTGTATTTTATGAATTTATGAATGTTACTTCATTTGAATCTTGAGGATTTTACCTCCTTGTCATTTTATTGATCCATCATGTCAGTAAATTCTTAAATAGTGGGGAGACCCAATATAGATATATGTCTCATTGTATTATAATTATATTGGTTTGGTGTGAGTGTTGTTTTTGATATATAGTCATAGTCAATGGATTTAGTTGATTTTGGTGGTGTTTTAGAGAATTTATTTTTATGTTTCTTTCTATTTACAGTTAAAACGCATGGATTGTTCTCAATTTTCTTTGAAACTCATTGAATCTTTGGGGAAAATAACATTATAGTGGGGAGTTTCTCACACCCCAACCTCTCTCATCCTTATTATTTTTATTATTTTACTATTTTTTTGTCTTTTTCTCATGTTTTGGGTCAAACTGGTGTGAAATGTTCAAAATTTAAAATTTTTATCACTAGTGCATAATTAATACATGGTTAGTACAAACCATGTAGAAAACTACCTGATCACTTGAAATTATTATCAGAGGATTTTTCACATTTTTTGCATGATTTTATAAAATTTGAGACTAAATTATATGGGTGTATTAGTGTCTAGTGAGGGGGATTTGGTTGATTCACAATTTATTAAACCATGCTACTAAATTGTACAACTTACCTATAACTTTAAAATTTTAGTTTTCCTAAAATATCCCTTCATGTTCCAAAATGAGATGTTTTCCTCTTCATTAGGCTATGGCATGTGAGGGTTTCCTTGAGTAGCCTCCTCCCTTCCCCCCTCTTAATTTTTATGGATCTTTTATTTGATTCTTGGTGTCATCTTCAAGGTATATCCTCCATTCCTCCCTTAATACCTTATTTACATCATTTAATCCTTCTCCCTTTCACTAGATTCATGTTGGAAAAACCCTAAGGATATATTTAAACCAAATGAACTTTGGTTATTTATGTTAGGGTGTACATATCTTATCTCATGTCCTGTTCTTCCCATTTTTGAAGGTTTCATCACATTCACACTTCATTTTTATTAGGAAATTCTATGTCTTTAATTTTTATTCACAAACCATGTTTTATTGTGATTTATAATTTTATTCTTCCTATAATTGGTGTTGTTTAAAGGTTTTTTTTAAATTATAAAGTGATTTTTAAAATATATAAACTTCCATTCAATTTTAAAGGAAATAGGCATATGTTATATGATTAATAAAATAAAAAATATGGATTTGGATTGGATTTTTGTTATTTAATTGATGTTTTAGATTTATAATGCTTTCATATGATTGTGTTGAGGACATGAGGTGTTATTTTATTTGTTTTCCCTATATCTTGTGGAATTTTTGTGACTTATCTTATCTACCGCCCTTGGTTTTTGATAAATGGATTGAATTGTGTTTCCTTATTGGTCTCCTTGGTGATCCTTATGAATTTTGGGATATATGTTCACATATATATATATATATATTCACCTATATATGTATGCATATTAATACTTATATAGATGTATGGGGATATATAAAATATTTCATAAGATGTATCTATTTAAAATTGGATTTATAAATCATATTTGGGTTTTAAAAATGGATCCTAACTTGGATTTCCAAATGAGACTTTCTAAAAAGGGACCCTTATGCCCGTTTGGCACCTTAAACGGTGTTTTCAAATGAAATTTAATTATAAATGGGGTTTCAAAGGAATTTTAAAAAACATATGGTTAGTTTCAAATGATAAATCCTAGTTGTCACCTTGATATGATTTTCATAGGCAATGTGCACCTCCATGGAAGACCTCACTTCCTTATCATGTTGAGATGCAATTGTTTGTTATTAAAGAGGGGTGCTTTGTATGGGTAAGTGTATGTAGGTGGGTTTACAATTATGTTTGGATTATTTTAATTATAAATTGATGTGTTTTATCTATAGGCTACCTCACCACCCACTCTTATTATTATCATGGGATCCTAGGAATCTTAGTGAGGGATGAGACCTAATTAGATAAACTAGATCCACTATGGGGATTTATGTACCTAGGCCACGAGGGAGTTCCACCTGTGAGGTTATTTTAGAGAAGTTGGTTCAATATAAGCTTAGGAATGCATCAATATACTGGTAGATGGTTCCATCCAGAGTACGTCTAGGGTCACCTTACATGATGTTTAGGAATTTACCATGATTACCTATCCTTTACCATTTCCTATTTACGATACATAGTTTTATTATTATTATTTATTCCATGATATTATCTATTGGTTTTCCTTTAATATTATTCCCATGATTTAATTGTTTCAGATTATTTATACATTGATGGTTCCTTTTATGTGATTTGGGTGTTCATTTAAAATAAAATTTTAAAAGGAATTATTTAAAAAGGAATGGGTTTAGAAGGGTTTCAAATGATTATTTAAAAAATATTTTGGGTTTTAAAGGCTGATTTCTAAGGAAGATCATGATTATTTATTTAAAATGATGAAAACTATATTTTTAAGTATTGTATATCAAACTAGAACTTATGGTTTTTTAGAAAATAAAATGAAAATAATCTCTAGTTATTTCCTACTAATATATATTATTATCACACCCTACTTGTGCCATTCAAAATTGGTAGACTTGAGTATGTTTTGTAGCTTATAATTTAGTTTTGGATTTCTCATGTAGCGAGTAGTATTGTGGATGGATGGTTACCAAGAGGTCACATGTAGATCGTGTTGGGTGTCTTGGATACTGATTTTGGTAATTTGGGTTTTCATTTGTTTTGTATTATATAATACATAATGGACTTTGGGATGGTGTAACTATTTCACTACAGTTGTTTATTTTATATAGAGTTATTCTTTTATTTTGGTTATTCTTTGTTTTTCCTATATTATTTTGGACCAGTTTATTTCTGTCTCTATTTTTCTTTATTTTTGTGTGGTTGTACAACATGAGGATGGGTCAGGTCAGAATTTATAGAGGAATTCTACTATTTATTAAATCTTATTTATTTGAAAAAATCATTCCCAATTATTTATTATGATGACTTTGATGCTTATTATCTTCCAGGGGGCTCAAGAATGATCCTCAAGTATTTTGTGGGATACCTCGGGTGCCCGGTTCAAGGGTTGGCCTGGGTTAGTTCATGACACTATCAATACACCTCCCATTTTGGTTTAAAAGTGAATTATTATCCTGATTTAAAGTGTTTAGTAATAATATCCTTTAAAGGGTATTCAGATTGTCATCTGATACTTCATACACTGTTTTTTTACTTTTATATTTATTTTTTCACCACATATATTGTTTTTTATCAGTTAAATGTTTATATTTTGATAGATTTGATTTTCGTTACTTATTGGATTTTTACTTTTATGCTCTAATTGATCAAAAATTATATCTTCTGATCAATTTACATTTTTGACTGGGAGAAAAATTGTTAGTTGTATTTGTGACTACAATTTATAGCCCTCTTATATCTTCCATATAATTTATATTTGGGAAAACATTTAGTATCAATATAGGTTTCTTCATTTTATATTTTCACTTCACTTTGTTTGGTCTCAATATTTTCTATATTTTGTTTTGTTTTTTTATTGTAAATTATATTAGTTTCCTTACACTAAAACACGTGAGAAAAAAGATCTTTTATTTATCATAGAAGGACATCCAATTAGAGCATTACAGAATTTTAATTTGAGTTGAACACTAATATTTAATGACACTAATTATTAATACTGACGAGTTCAGAGGAATACCTTTATTATCAATAGAAGTTTGGATCATTTTTTGATTATTCCTAAAGATTTAAAAATTCCAGATAAATAATTATCAGTATTTACCCAAGAGAAAAAAATTAAATATTAATATAATTATAAAGTTTGGAATAATTTTATATTTTTAATGATACGAATCATCTATAAATATATTTCATTATGTGAGATAGAAACAAAATTTAGAGAAAACATGGGATTACACAATTTTTAAATATAATGTTTTAGAAACTAGAAGAGATATACTTCATGATGACCACCAAGAATTTGATTTTATACCAATAAAATCAGTGGTTTAGATGCACCAGATGTTCATAAAATTCATGAATAGTCTTTGATCATTTGGTGATAAAGCAATCAATGATAATAAGCTTGTTTAAACGATCATATACATTACATTAGAAGAATGAGAATATAATTTTACAACTATCAATGTCAATAAGAAATTGACAAAACATAGTCTTGATGATTTTATTGAAACTCTTATACAATATGAGATTCAACTTAAAAGAGACAATGATAAAGAAAATAAGAATAATGATTTTGATTTTTTTTTCAATGTTTGGGGCCTTAAATTCCAAAAAAGACACTGCTAAGCCCAATAATTCTAAGAATTAAATTTATAAACATCATTCAAATAACATATGTTTAGATGTTATTAAAAATAAAATTATAGATCTTTCAAGATGAATGGAAAAAATTTATGGAAATAAGGACTTATGAAAAGATAATTGGAATGACAGAAAATAGAAGTACGATAAGGACTTTACAAAATTTATATACCATGATTGTTAGAATTATGGTCACATCTAACTAGACTGTTTGAAACTTATGAAAAATGAAAGTTAATTTCTAAAATAAAATGGAAGGATACATTTAGAGCTACCAATAATACTTGGATCGTAAGTGAAGATACATCATATTATGATGAAAATAGTGACCGCGATAGTGATAAAAACCATAATATTATCATATTTTAATAAAAATACTACCCAAATAAAAATTTCATCATGGTAAAGGAAACCACATAACCACTTATAAAATTATCTTTAAACCCTAAGTTTTATTTTACTTCAAATGTTGACTATGATTCAAATTCATCAGACCATGAAGATGATTCTATATCATTTGAGGAGATGAATAGGTACGTAACTTCTCTAATGAATAAGAATAAATTTTTTAAGAAATACTATGATTTGTATAAGGAAGATTTTGATAAATCTAATGAAAGTATTTCTAAACTTACTTTTGAGTTAGATTCCAAATCTAAACTTTTTTCAATTAATAATGACCATAACTTAGTTGTAAAATTAAATTATGAAGATAGTAGTATTAAAATTATTCTATCTAATTTCACTTTTAGTAGGGAGAACATTTATAATATATTAATATAGTTGAGACATAATTTTAATACTTTTAGAATATGTTTTACTTCTGGAAAATTACATTTTTAGTCAATTTTTTTTGTTCCTAAAAGTAAACCTTTCTATATTAAATTTTAGAGAGTAGGTCATTAGTGAAAACATTGTTCTTTGAAAAAGGTTCAACCATTCATAACTCATAAGTCCTATATTTTAATACATATCAAAAAATTTTAAAGATTATTGGGTTGGAGAAATGCGGGTTTCTAAAATTTTATTTTCCTACATTAGTAGGACCAAGAAAGTTTGGGTACCAAATATGTATCCTTAACTATTTTCGGAAGGAAGGATGAGTACTAAAAATAGAAACACATGGTACATGGATAATTATTATTCTCAAAACATTAAGGGGGAAAATTACCATTTTCAAAACTTACACAAAAGTAAATGGTGGACATGTCAAATTTAGAGACAATGTGCTTGAAAAAATTATTAGAATTAGTGATGTTGTTTCCTAAAAAATTATCTAATTTCAAAAGTAATTTATTCATTAAGACATAAACACAACCTTATTAGCATAATTAATTTATGTTATGGGGGTTACTTAATGACATTTGGGAATAATAAATATTCCATCACAAGTTCAGAAAGAGTTCACTTGTTTTATAGTGATATATATGATGATGAATACACATTAGGACTTATTTCTGATGTGAAAATGTGCTCATGTTTTGTTTAAGTCTATGAGGACATACATTCCAAAGGTAAGTAGTTACTGAAACTTTATTAGTGACACCTTGTAATGTTAATTGGTTGAGAGGATGGTAGGTCGTTCTCATCACACCCTTTAGGAGGTGATTATTTCCCACTTCAAGACTCTAATATAGATTTATGATGTATTTCATCAGTCCTTCCCAAATCCCAGTATCGGTCTAGTTACCCCAACTCCAGCAATTGGTCATCATTATACATTGAAGTGAATATCTTTATGTATTAAATGATCTATATCAATGGGATTATCTATATGTATCGAAGGTTCCCCATTGATGATACATGTAATGCATATTAGAGTTTCTCTATCATTCTATCATTAATTGATTATGATATAGTATAAATCCATATAACTGGTCACTCCAAAAATAATTTCTATCTAGGGTAGTGGTATGTTTTTATGGTGTTGTGATAAGGCCCACAAGAGGGTCTTCTTATGCATTCCTATGAAGGGAATCGAAACCCATGTAGTTCAGTTCCACTTAATGGGACACATCATACCTTTTATGGTTGTGTGACGAGGACCATCATAGGGCCTCTTACGATCATGTATCCATGAACAATTACAATAAATTTATATTCATTTAGAATGCACTTATAAGAAAAAGGTACCTAGAAATGGTTGGTGTGGTACTTATGCATGAGATACCCTCTCTGGTTGAGCTTAAAGGAAATATCTCCCAATGAGGATGAGTTTATTTAACAAGGAATATGGACCTATGGGAAATGTTACTTTTTTGGATAGTGGGTATATGAACCACCAAGAAATATATGACCTCATTAGGAATATGTCCTAATGATAAGGATTCTTGAAATCACAGAGTATTGACTGGTGAGGAAAGAAGCAAGTGATTTTATGAGGAATATGGCCCCATGAAGATGGGTTCATAGAGAATATGGCCCTTGGGAAGTAATATTTTTGGATGTTGGGTTATAAAGAGAGTATTTCCTAGTGGAAATATGATTTTAGATGTTGGGTTTTAACCTTATAGAGGAATCCTACTTATACTAATTAAAAATAATCAAATACCATGTATTTCATGTAATGTCCTTCCACCCTATACCACTGATCGATGCCCAAACTGATGGTTGACACATGACCTCAGGCACACCTCCCTGAATGTTAGAGGCTACTGACCGGTATTTTTGGTTTAAGGAGGTATCATGGGGAGGTGCACCTGGGGTCATGTGGCGATTGTTGGTCTAGGCATCAGTTAGTGTCCTGGGGTGGTAGAATGTTTCAAAGTGGTATCAGAGTATTTTATTTGTCTTATAATTTTAGGAGTTGGTAGATAATAGATATAGGAATAAGTTTAAGCTTGTGATGGAACTTGTTCTACTACATCGTGAACACATTTCATTAGGAAAGTCTAGGAAACCAAGGCATGGGATTGATGTTCATATCTTATGATGTTATGGATGACTGTGATTTTCACCTTTTGTGATGCAACTATAGTTTGAGATTTGTGATTTATGGTTTATGGAAAATGGATTGTGTCCCATTAATAAGAGAACTATTATTAGGTTTTGACACTTGGAACTTAGAGGCAAGAGGTGTTGCATGAATCACATGAGGAACATAGGATTTACATGATATAGAGCTATTAGTGTGATCATTTTCACTAAAAACCAAAGATAAAATATTTAAAGTATTAGAAAATTATCATAAAATATTTTCCTATATAAGTACTTGGCGATATTCTACTCAATTGGGCTGAATTATATATATACTTTTTATTTTAGTGTAAAGTCTTATGGATTCAATGGTGATAATGGTGGCATAGTCCCTTCATCAAGGGATGATTCGAGACCTTGATAGGGCAGTGGGAGGTTTAGTGTCTTAGAGATGAACCCCTTGGGGGTGATTTTGGTGTAGACTTAGTTATTTAAAGTATTATTAACAACCTATATGGAATTTTACCATGTATCTTGAAATGGTACTCTAGTTAATCGAGATAGTGATTGTGATTCAATGAATATATATTGTCTAGTACAATGATGCTGTGTGTGTTCATATGACCTTGATTGGAGAGACACAATTCTCCAGGGTGTAGTCCTATGTGGGGATGTTCAGTGAGATTCAGTTCCCTCATGTTTGGATAGTTTATCATGTGAGTTGTCATGTGATGTTGAGATGAGTGCAGCAAGAACCATCCCATGAGTTTTAACCTAAGTGAGACCTTATTTTAGGCTTGGTGGGAGTACCTAGAGACCTTGTACTATACAAATCATTTTTTAGCGATTCATTGAGATTTGTTCAATGCAGGGGAAACCAATGAGATGGTTTGGACCGTGTTTGTTGAATCCCTTGAGGTAGGAATTATGGGTGAGTGATTCAATTTTTTTTATCAATGCACATAAGTGAAATCAAGTACATGAGGTAGGCATGGTGATACCTTAGTTTCCTTATGGAAGGAACCTCAAGTGATAGTGCCTTGGATGTACTATTGAAGATGGTATGAGCATGGGTAAAAGATTGAGTTTTTAAATGGATCCAGGTGGTGGCTAAGTGTATAGATGAGAATCAAACCCTTGTAGCGGGAGGTCTTGTGATAGAACTTAGCACAAGTATAGAGCCGATTAAGAAAGGGGAGTTCCTGAGGTGCTTCTGAATAGATGATACTGATGTGATTGAGGAGCATGGTTATTGGTTAAGAACTTGAGGCTTGTTATAGTGACATTCGAATAATAGAGGCATAATTTAGGTGATGGGTCGGGTGGTATGGGATTGTACACCTTCTGTGGAAGAAGGGATGTGAGTGGTATACGACGTTGTTTGTGGTACCTGCTTAAAATGTGAATCGGTGAGCACCCATGTGTGAGCCATGGGTAAGAGAGTTTTGATGAGATTCTATGGGAATGGTTTCTTGAAGTTTGATAAAATTAAGGAGTTCCCTATGGTAGGGCTATTTTTTAGAATGGATAGGACATGGGCCATGGTGATTGGAAGATAAACCAGTGATATGATGATAAGGTCACTCCTATAGTGGGATACATGACATCAGTCTTATGTAATGAAACCCTTGTGTTAATGGGATATGGGTGAATGAGACTAGTGGTTAGATAATCATTTTTGGGAATTTAGAATCTAGGAAGTAAATGGGTTAGAGTTGATCTGTATTTTATAGGGAATTTTAGGTATAAATATATATGTAGTATTAGGTGGAGTCCATGGGTGTTTATCAGGCTTGGGGTGATTTTTAGGTGACCCCAAAATGGTTGGTTAGGTGGTGTGTTAATTCCTATGTAAAGAATAACAACGGAAATTAATAGTGGATGGTTCGGGTAAAGGAGGTTCGACCAGTGTTGTTTTAAAAAATGAAGTACAATGAGCCAAAAACCACATTGAGTATGTGGTTTTGGACATGATGGAGTGCTTCTATGATTTTATAGTGATTTTCAAGTAAAATTTAGTATAATAAGGTCTTGGCCTTAGTTGAATGGATTTCAACTAATTTATAATATATTTAGTAATAGAAAGTGGTGTTCTCATCTGTGATTAGGTGCAATGAAATTGGGATTTAAATTGGTGAATTATTGGAAAATAGGTATGGAATTCTAATGGTATACTATAATGGTGAAGGTTCAAAAGCATTAGAATCTGGTCATCACAAGAGAAGACCTATGGTGGGGATCACCACATGATGAATAGACAATTATATGATAACTTGGTCATGTCTTGAGGTGGATGGGTTCCATGGTGTTCCATCTCAGAGTTTCAAAAATTGGATACAAGAATTGGCTCATGGTTCAGTGGCTTAAGTTTCATAACATGAAGGTTGATATTTAGATTCAAGTTTAGAATTTTGATTTGGAATGTGACCATCAGGTGGCATATGGATGACTAGGATGGGTTAGAAGATGAAGATGGTTAACCACTAAGACTTCTTGGGGGATAATAATCATTATGGTGGGAAGATTGTATAACTCCTTGTTTGTATGGGTGGTTATAATTCGAGGAGAATTTAAATTTTACAAAATAGTGGAAGGGTCATATATTTAGTAGATGTAAAAGATGTATTTATAAAGTTTTTAACCCCTTAAAAGGGTATCTCATATGTGGAATGGGGTTCAAGAGGTTTTAGAGGTGTATGGTAAGTTCGTGATGTGGTAGGGGCTTGGAATTTTGGAATTTGGGGAAATAGGATAGGAATCATAGTTAGCACATGGTTAGTGATAATTGTGCACTAAAACTATGCAACCTAAATTACATGGGTAAAAAATTTGAGAAAATCATGTGGCATGTCCTGGTAATCTATGCGAATATCTACAAAAAAGTTCAGACATGTTTCATGGTTGGTGCACGGTCCATGTAATAGTACACAATGACCGTGCGAAGGGGTTGTCCTTAGATAGCGGTGGTATCATGTTTGGCACACTATTTGGCCAACCATGTGACCAAACCATGTATCCTTTAAAAAGTGGGAAAAGACTAATTTCCCATTCTGACATTTTAATCCATTATCCCCTCTCTTATTCTCTCTCACGTGCACATGACCCCCCAAATCTCCCCCCTCTTTCCCTTTTCAGCCACCTTCAATTTTGGGTGGTTCTAGATTGTTTATTTGTAATTTTAGGTGAGTCTCTTTCCTTTGGTGGCTTCCATTCATCTATTTCTCTATTCTCTCTAATTTATAAGTTCTTGGGTTTATGATCTTATTGTAAATTCCACCAGAGTATGGTGGAATCACCTAATTATCATGGGGCTTTAATTCTTCATAGGATGAGGGTGTCCTAAGGTTCCATTTGCACTCCGTTTCTTGGATATTAATCAAGGTATGCCACCATTTTTTATTTTCTTATATTTTTGGCCAAAATTAAAATAAATTTCTAAATGATTTGGATTTTTTTATTGTAGATTTCACTTAGCATAGGGATGGGAATGTTAGATAGACCCTTTGGGGCACCTTTAGAGGTTGTTCTACTGTGACACAATGACATGGCGTGATTGTGGTGAATGTGAAAAGTTTGATTTGAATTAATTAATTAATTATAAATGTATAAAAAATTAATTATTATTGTTTATATTGAATAAGGAGCTTGGGACATTGATATGGGATTAGTTGATTATGGATGGGTTTGGATGGGCCTTAGTAGCTTCTATTGACACTTAGAAATAATTGGGAAGTTTTAAATAAAAGGTAAGTGGTGTGTGTACTTGAAATTTTGGTATTTGTGATGTTGATTTATGCTTGTGGCATGTAGCCTCTCCACTAAGGTGATCGATGTGTTTAATTAAATGAAAAATCCAACCAAAATTTATCAGTTGAATTAACTAATTAATTATTATAATTAATTAAGTTGAAATACCACAACTAGGATTCACATAGTGCCAAGGACCGATGGATCTTGGTACGGGATAGTTCACCTTGGCCTCCAATGTCTGAGGACATGGATTGGAATGTAATCAGCCTAGGTAGTTATACCATATTATATGGATGACAGGTTGGGCAAGAAGACTAACCTAGTGAGACCTGGGTGACCAAGATGGGACATAGTCTATATCTCTGAGTGTTACTTATGTGGAGAACCCATTATATATGGTGATTTCAAGCTAATTTTTGTCTATTACATGGAACACAATGTTTTTTGAGTTTCAGGTGTTATCTAAAGACCCTTGATGAGATCGAGGACCCATGTGAGGGTATATCTATTGCTTTATGATCATGGAGACCCTAGTGGGTTCCCCAATGATTGATATGACCTAGAGCTGTTGTATGTGTCTTGGGGTAGTGATGGTATTGGATTTCACCTTAGAACCCATATCGACGACATGATTTGATGATCTATTGATAGAGGTGAGAGGATTGTGTATTTATCCAATTAATACCTTGTAATTATGCTTCACCTGTCTATTCTAAATGCAACTTGAGATATCCAGATGTGCTTATTGGGACCCAACCTATGGGCCAGACGTGATGTGACAGTATTGATGTGGATTCCCATAGGTTTTCCTAGGATATATCTATTGATCCATGTAATAATTCCTAGTATTTGATGATAGGATTCGACGTTAGGTTCTTAGGATGCCTAGTATACCTAGCCCCTTTTGGATAGATTCTCATAGATGCCCCCTTTAAATGTTTTAATAGTAAACACCCACATGGATGGTTCTGTATTATGTATGGAGACACCTATGGGTGGTAATTGTTTATGAATGAGAAGAATAAGTTAAGGGGAGGTATATGATGCTACTGGTTGGGCTACCTTATTTTAGAGTTAGAATGTTCAGAGTGGGCTGTCACGTGCTACCCCAATGGGGGTCTTTTGATGGGGGCTCATGGCTTGTGATATTTCAAGGGCCTTCTATCTACCGAGGCATAGACAATATGATATAACGAGGTGATATTGGATTTAGTTTTATGATAATATTGGGATTATACCTGGATGAGAAAACTCACATAGGGGAGGTATACGATACTACAAGGCTTATGCCTAGATGAGAAAAATCCCATATGGGAGGTAAGTGATATCTTTGGGGCTTATTCATGGATGTGAAAACTCCCATAGGGGAGATATGTGATACCATTTTTTATATTCATTTGATGATAAAAATTATGTAATGGGAGGTATGTGATACTCTTGTGAACAACAAACCCAATGGGTGGTTGTGATTTTTTGGTTGGAACATTATAACAACATGCTAGAGACACCCCGATACTGGCTGAAGTAGGTATGGGTGATTGGGGTCATAGAACTGAGGATCAAAAATGGTATTTACGCATCACCCATGTTATATATGTATGTTTCGGGGTGACAGTGATATAACAATGAAATGATCATTGAGATGTTCTCAGAGACATTACAACATAGAGCTAAATTAGTTATTATTAGTTATGTATTTTTTGTTTACAGTTTATTTATTTATATTGATCATGTCATGTGGACATATCACTATATATACTGGTTAGTACGGGACTACATTGGTGGTTCCCTATAGAGTTTTGTTCTCACACCCTTCTCAGGTATCCATTGCACATGGGTACGTGATAAACTCTCACATGGTTATCATAGAAATAAGTTTGGGTTGAGGCCTTGGATAGAATATTTGAGTAGGATGACTTGGGTTTTTGGATTATAGATCTGGATGTGTTATGGATATGTGTAGTCATGCATAAATTATTTTTATTTCTTTTGTAATGGTATATATATGTGACCGAACCAGTGGGAAGTTTATTATTATATATATTGGATATTTAGGCCTTTGGGGAATTAAATTTATTATCCACCATGTTTACATTTATTGTTTCCCCTATTTAGTTTATTTTTATTTTTCATACTCTGATATGGATGATGTTTGGTTATTTTTATATCTTTTCACACTAAGATACACATGGTATAGACTCACCATGATACCACCTTAAAACATCATTTCTAGTAGATAACCTTTAGAATTCATGGAGGCCCACCTGAGGTCACATGGAAAACTAGTCCAGTTACTATTTATAGAGTGATCTAGGCCAGTATGTTATAGTTTGATTCATATAGTTTAAGGTCCTGTGACCGAACCATACCATGATTTTTAGCATCATGTGATAAGGGAATTGTCATGAAATTTTATGACCTATAACTAGGATGTCTATATCATAAAAGGGGTGATAAAAGATGTTTGATTGGGGATTACACATTGGTTTCCATTTTGGTTTAACCTTTTTTTGGTGACCAGATAAGATAAGATATTACTAGGGATTTCACCTAAGTAGGAGGCCTAGGTGGAATTCTTAGGAATTGGGAGAGCATGAGCAGGGCTCATGCATGAGTATGTGGTGCTATAATGCATCTACCTCTTTCCGATGGATGATTTGATAGAATGATAATTGGACTTATGGGATATATGGCCCAATGGTGAATAGGTTAGTGCTTAGGCATGGGATGTACTTGTATGTATGTCCCTAGATCATTGATGATTCATGGTGATGAAATCATCAATGGGAACATGGTTGGGTATTACACCTTATGAGGAAGCCCATACTCACATGGATCATTGATTAGAACTAGGGTATCCACAAAGCACCTGAGAAAATTTGGTTTAGGCCTGGGTAAGCCAAGTTGAGCTATATGATCTAGGTAATGTCTCACAAGTATCCTCCTGATAGAAACCCACATTATCAAGGGAGTATAAAATCATGAATACACCTAGTATCCAATCGATTAGGGAGGATTTCTTGAGAGATTCCTTTTATTAAGGGAATAAATGATCGAAGGTACATGCTAGTGTGAATGCCCTGAGAATATAGATCTAATGGTTTTAGAGGAGTCCTTTATAATTATATTCCCAAGTAGAAAAAATGAGTGAAGAGATGATCTACCATTAAAAATTGGTATGACTTTAGTACCCTAGCATGAGATCAAATTAAAGTTATTTTCCCTAGTGTAAGGCTTAGAGGAGGAATTTCCCTTTTAGAGATAGGTGGGTTTCTTCTCCCTAGTAAGGGATGGACAAAGGTATTGCCTTAGTGAGGGATGAGTAAAGGGATCACCCTAGTAAGGTCCAAGTAAAGGGGTCTCTCCCTAGTAATACTCAGGTGAAGTGGTTACCCTAGTGATACTAGGGTAAATTGGTCACCCTATTTATAAAACTTGGGTGAGGCCTCACCCAATTTTTTAGGGGTCTCCATGGATGCCTTTAGGTGATTATTTCTTTAGTGCATTTCCCACTATGGGTCCTTCACCATAATCTTGAAGAACTAGGGAGGAAGTGGTCTCTAATTAATCTTTTTAATGTATTAAAAATTCAATAAATAAGATTACCCTCATTTTGATCAATTTACTTTTGTTTTAAGATTTAATAAACTTCTTAAAGGGGGACATAGACTAGGGAGATTAGAGCTTCATTGTGTATCTTCATTTTCTAAAAGGTGCAAGCGAGGAGCCTAAGGGACCTATTTATAGAAAAAAATCTAGGAACTAGGTACAACGGGACTAAGTGTGAAAAACTTGCATATAGGATGACTTAGGTGTAGTAGGAAGGACATACAGTCTTGGAATATAAGTATATTTTGGTGTGGTAAGCATGGGTTCAATGTTTGTTTTGGGTGAAATGGCCTATGAAAACCAGTGCACATAGAAAAACCTTGTGGTGACCTCCATAGGAATTAATATTTATTAAAAAGTGTCCATTCTTTTCCAATAGTGAGTGAAAAAAATTATCCACTCATAATTAGATCTGATTATATTAAGTAGGATATAATTCTAGGGTTATAGTGACATTGGAAGGAACATGGATTCAAAATGGAAATGATGGCACCTAGGTTGAACTTTATTGTAGTAAGTGTGTACTTTTATTGTTGTGTTATGAAACACTTGTAGGCTCATCTCCCTATTAATAGATATCATTTCACTTTATAAGTCTACCCATATGATGGAATATCTCCTTGTATCTATATAAGCCACTACCTCTTTTTCCATGTTTTGAGAGGTTAACAAAGAACTTGATGGACCTGAGTTCTTCAATTTTGTTTGATCACTCCACATACATAAGTTACTACGTCTAAAATTCCTACTCTATGTAGAATAATTAGTGGCCTAAAAATTAGTGGAAGTAAACCCACTGGACTTGTCTAAAGCAGACCATGGGTGTCTTTATAGTGATTTTCCCCACTCGAACATCCTTGTACAACATACTGACAACACATTCATCATGGGAGGTGGTCAAGACTTTATGGGTGACTAGGATATAAAGGGAGTTGAGAATGTTTATTTGGTACTTATGTACTAGACTACATTGATGATTGAATTAACTAATTATACCAGTGATAAGAAACTTGTTGTAGTAAATTATCATGTGGATCTTCCAATGGGAGTGATGTGAAGGGATCAACGTGTCGACAGAGAGAGGAGAGTATCTGTATATCTCTCTATTAGCCTTGGAATCCATCAACTAATACATACTTCTTATATCACCTAAAAAATTACTACCATAAGTGGGGGATTAAATTATGGAATCTCTCATCCTCATGCTCCAAGAGCCAGAGCATACATAGGCCGAGTCTATCCTAGTGCCCATGAGACTCAAAGGGGATAACCAAATATTTTACCTGAGCAAATTTTTCCTAGAATATATTTTAGTTTATGAAAGTGAAACCAGACTATACTAGGAGTATTTGATCTTCCATCGTATTTCCTAGAAACATAATTGGAATAAAATATGGAAGCTAATCATTTAGAAACCCACAAATGATCTGAACATAAAACTATATCGACTTCACTATAAGTTCATATTTTTAGGAAGTGGGGTATTAAATTATTAATCTATCTATACTACTGTGAAGGTTATTATATAGGTACATGAGTATGAAAAAAATAAGTTAAGGAATTACTTTCCAATGTGGAATCAACCACATTCTATGTTATACTTCTAGTTAGTATACTTCAATAGGAAATACCATTATATAGATGTGGCATCAGAGTAACAAAGTTTGAATGAATATGAACTTTCATTAATAAGATATCTTTAATATGAGTTATATTTAACTAATGGAAAATCATGGGTTTCTAAAATCTAATTGAAGATGTGCAAACTAAGAAGAAAAAAGTGCTTTATAAGGAAAAAAGTCTCCATCCTATTGAGGAATCCAAAACTAGAGAGATAACTAAGGTTTGTCACTGTATTAATGAAGATTGAAAACCCATTGGAAAAATATTGTCCTCTATGGAAGGAATTTTTTAATATATCACTATCTCAAATAGATACTATAAATAGTGGATAATCATTTTCTAATTTTTTGAAGATAAATGAAAATAAATTTTATTCTCATTTTTTGTCAATATTTCGAACTTTGCTTCACTATGAATATCATTTATTGTTTACCTAGGAAACCCTCAAAGAGAAATATAAAGATAACTTGAATCCACATAAAAATTTCATTTGGAATTAATTATGTCAATCATAGTTTATAAACACTCGATTCAAGAATATTTCCTCCCATGCATGACTCATTAATGGGTAAAGATAGATTGACCATCACCGCAACACTAGAGTTAGTCCATTTGGATATGTGGTAATTTACTCCTAGGTAAGGATCCTATATGGTTATAAGTAGATGTACCATAACTATAATAATAGAGTTGGTCCATTAAGATATGATATGATTTCATTTTAGGTGAATCTCAGGAATGGTTATAGGTAGACATACCATCATCGTAACACTAGAGTTAGTCCATTCAGATATGAGATGATTTCATCCTAGGAATGGCTCATGGGAAGGTATAGAAAGACATAATGAAGATACATGGGCATAACATACATAAATATTACATTATCTTAGATGAATATTCAATACAAATCACAATAATACACACCCCATAACAATAATGGTTTAGTGACTTTGAATACTCGATATATAATCAAATTATTTCATAATATTTTTTCAGCATCTCTGATAAATTTATTCTCACGTAGTACCCTTATTAGACATATCCTACTCAATACCTTTATTTATAACCTAGGGGGTGAAAACATAATAAATCATGAGATAAAATGATCATTAATGGTAAACATGGGATATATCAATTTATTATCATAAGTGAGAATAATATATTCATAAGGTTATGATAACATGATCATAACTTATTAAAATATACACAATAATTCATAAACCATAAATCATGAGTCACAACATAAGACTTTTTCATAAAAAAATAAACGAGTCATAATAATATAGAATCATAATAATAAAACATGATCCATGATAGAATATAATAAGAATAATACATACATTTGTGCCATACACATAAGCATACAAAATCATTTCCTTAGTTAAGGATCACTGACAAGACTATCATAGTTTATAATGTCCCATAATGGATGAAGTTCACTCCCCATTACCATAAAAATAATGACCAGAGACCCATAGTAGATTGGGTTCACTCCCAATTCCCTTTCATATTATCTCATGAGATATAAAGATTTAACCAATGCATTATAGGGATATATAATCCTATTCCCGCATGTCACATAATTAAAATCATACACATGTGTTCTACAATATCATAAAAACATTGATCACTTCATCATATCTTAATTAACATATGAGAAAGAAATGAGATTCATAACAGATTTCTTAGAACATCATTATAATAGGCCATAAAGTGAAATAAATTTTATTATATCATTAGATAATATCCCTAGTGGATATTGACATAGATAATAAATACTTTTATAAAATCATTAGAAATATACTTTGAAAAAACAAGAGAAAAAATCCTTTCATTTTGGTAACTTTCAAAGACTAAAAATTCCTAGAAAAATAGGAATAGTATTTAAATTATAAAACCATAGAAAATTTTAAATTAATATTAAAAAAAATTAACGTTTATTATAACGGTAAGAGTTTTCATTCAGTAAATGTAAAAAAATATTCTTTTTACATTTTTTTAAAAAATTAAATATAACTCATATGAAAAAATTGCAAAGATCATTTTTAAAACTTTGAAAAGAAAGGAAAATGTAGTTAAAAATTATTTTAAACAATAGTTATAGAATATTAAATAAAATTATTGAAATATTTTAAAGAATATGGATATGAAAGAAAAATATTCCCAACTTAAAAAAAGAAATATGGTTGGATTTGTTTAAAAACATTATTTTGATCTTTTTTAGTTCAAAAATGGGGTAAATGAATAAAATAATTTAAGAAATAATAAATAAATATAGTATAATAAAATATACGAGGTTTATAATAGAAATAATATAAAATTTCTAGAAATGTAAATTGAAACATAAACACTCTCGATAAAAAGTGAGATTGTAACATAAACCCTTACCTCAAGTGTTGACTTGCTTCATGCACACTATAAAATCATCTATAATAAATTTAGACTTATTAAAAATCTATAATAGAACCATATTCATACTTATATTACTACATATAATTCCATTATAATTTCTAACTTCCTATTTATTAGTAATTATTTATTAAAATCAATATTCAGGTGCCAACTGTTCTCTTTTCCAAGTATATTTCCACTTGATGATTATGATATTTATAGATTATTCAAGGTTTAATCATATCCATAATATTAAAAATTTCATAATATTATATTTATTAATTATATACTCTTTTAAAATCATCTATTTAAGGTGGTGATGAAAAATTAATCACAACACTTTGTGGAGGCGATAGTCCGTATGTACACACGAGTGATGTTTTCATTTTTTAATTGATGAAAAAAAGGAAGTTATAGAATAATTTATATTTAAATAATAATAATTATTCCATAAATATAATATATATTTATTAAATACATTTATATAACCATCTATGAGAGTCACTGATGAAAAATGAAATACATCACTTCTTGGAGGCGGTAGTTTGCACGTATGCATGAGTGAAACTTTTATTTTCTATTATATAGATGGGAAGTATATAATGATTATTAAATAAGTATAATAATATTTAAGTATATTTATGATACTTATTTTATCATATTAATATGAATATAATATATTTAGAGGAGGTGGAAGAAGAAATAAACTTGAAATAATTCAGTTAAGACAATTACCTCTTCTTCGGGTATCCTCCTTTGGCTTACACCACAAGTCTTATTAGGGATGTATTTTGGTGAGGCCAAAACCTATAGAACATGGGTAGGAATTTTTAAGGTATTTTAGATCTTTTTTTATATAAGGTACTCAAAGTGTGTGTATAAGTGAGGAGACAAGGTTCCCTTTTATAAGTTAGTGGGGTGACACCCTTTTAAAGACCCTCAACTTTAAAATAATATAAATTAACTTTCATGGGAAGTAGGGACTAAATAAGGCCAATTTATAATATAATGTGATGAAATGTCTAAATATACTCAAGAAATCAAATAAATATACGTTTTTTGTGATATTAGAAGCCACATCTCTTCATTTAACCTCTTTTAACCCATTTTAACCTTTACCGTGATGACTTAACTTTTTACCATGGAAAATTATTTTTATGAAAAAAATGAAATTTAAATTATAAAAAAATTGGAAATTTTGATTCTGAATATAGAATAAATTTTATCATATTCAATTTCTAAAGGTTTTAAAAATTAATTCTAATATCCACACCCAAAATGCATAAAAACCATTATTATAAAAAATGTATATTTAAGAATAAAAATGATTTTATTCTCATTCCTTACCTAGTAACAACCATTACATGAAAGATGATTTATTTTTTTAAATATGTTATATTCTAATTCCATTAAAATCATTTATCAATAATTATTTTTATAATTTATTAAGGTAAAAATACTTTGTGAACAATAAAAACCATTTTTTGAAAAAATATCTCATCATACCTTCAAATGATTTTATCTTCATTTATAACAAATTGATAATAAATTTATTAATTCATATTAATGTTTTATATATATATATAAAATATTATTTCATATTTTTAATACTAAAAATAATATAAATTTACTTTTAAATAAAAAATATATAATAAAATAATGTTTGTAAACAAAATATTTCTATTTAACCAAGAATTATTATACTTGTAAGATCCTATAATTTTCGAGGTATGTTTCTATCCATGTTTTTTATTTGAGCCGTAGTGGCCAAGTCTTATTTAGATACAGAAATCCTTTATTGGAGAAAATGACCCAAATTTTGTGGATGTATGCTTGTTTGAATTAATAGAGTCCTGGTTTGAATAGTTTGCGTGTTAATATTGGTTCTTGGTAATTTGAGAAGCTTTAAATGGGTTTCAAGTGTTTTTAAAGGAAAATGGGCTGAAAAATAAACTAAAGAGCATTTACACATCATGTAAAGGGATTTCACATAGTGTAATTTTTCATGGGTTTAATAAAATAAATCCTAGGTGATGGGTTTTTTAGAGAATTCCATTAAAAACATTTACACGACATGAAACTATGTTACACACCATGTAAATTCCCAAAATTATGTTTTAAACATTTTATGCGGCTGAATTCTAATATTTTTTTCTACATATCCTCTCCTCTTAAAACTAGGTCCTTTTACAAGTGATTTTGGAGTGCCAAATTCCCTTCCAAACATCCTGTTTGTGTGGGTAGTCTCTGATAAGTACTTTTGGTTGGGTTTCTTCCTTCTCTTATTTCTTATCCAACCCATTGTGGTTAAATAATTTGGATGATTACATTTTTGGTTTTTATCTTGATCAATTTTGATCTAGGAACCTCTTTGCAATCATTTTCACCTTTTTACTCATGGGTGTTGGCTATTGGAAGCATTGTTGGATCATCAATTAAAGGTAGGGGGTCTAAATCTTAACCCTATGGTTTTATTATTTTCATGTTTATGAAATATCATTATTGTGACCTTGTTGCATGTGTCCAAATTAATTAAATAATTGAATGATATTATCCCTTGAATTCCTATGGTTTCTATTGGATTTGTAATTGGTTAATGACTTAAAGTATGTTTTAGCATGACATTTGACCTAGGGATATTTCTTGTTATAGAATCCCTAAATTATAGCTTAATGCTTATTGATATAATTGTTAGTCAATTGTAAATTGAATTGAAAAGTGTTATATGAAATAATACTAGTAATTCACATAATTAACTATTGATATATGATGTGATATTGTGATATCCATACTGTATGATAGGAATTGTGTTCTATGATGAGATGCTTATATGATGGGCTAGGCCTAGGAACTTTCAAACATATATGATGTAATTCTGATACTGAATAATCTCAGACCAGTCCATGCTGTAATGCTTATATAGAGCAGGCTATATACAGACGCATGCTATAATGCTTATAGGTCTGTGACCTAGATTTTGTGTGTGACTATACCATGGTTATATGGTTGTGTTTGGGATGATTATAAGACATGCTCGTAGATATTCCAGCATGGTAACAAAGCAGGTTATTTACCTTGGATACTTGGTTGTAGTATTCATGTTCATAAGACATGCTCAGAGATATCCTAGCATAGTGATGAAGCATGTTGTTGTATTTATTTAATTATTGAATTAATTAATATATCTGTTTATCGCTTTATTACATACACTTCCTATTAGACTAGTTTAGTTTAGATATGGTGGTATCGACCTACTGAGTTTTACTCACACCCTATTTGGGCCATAATTTGGCACCCAACTAGATTTTGTGGATATAGGTTTGAAAATGGAAAAGAACCTTGCTATTGATCGCTTGTTTTCTGTTGGGATAGAGTTTGGAGATGGGACAGATGTGGGATTTGGGAACCAGGACTTTGAGTCTTTTATTTGAATATTCTAGCAATTTCTTATATTATTCTAGCATGTAATTTAGATACATTCTATAACGACATTTTATTGTTCCTTATCTATTTATTTGATTAATTAGTTGGATTTTTTTATTGTCTTCCTCATTATTTTACTATGATTATTTCCATTTTATTTTGAATTGTTTCTTCTTCTATGACACTTCATACCAAGGGGGTACAGTCTCACCACTAGACTATCCACACCCCCACTGCTAGTCTGTAACCTCTTTCATTTGGGGAGGTTTTCTTGAAGTCCTGTAACCAACACTTTCTAGCTACATGAGAGAGTGATAGATTGGGGGACATTACAAAGCGGTATCAAAGGGAGGTTTCCCTTTTTATTTTTCATTACAATTTGGGAAGGATATAAATGATACCAGGATGTGTCAAGACATGGTAATGAGCTTCTGTATATGAGTAGATAACCCATGTACAAGAGAAAATCCGAGTACCCAGGTATGGGATTGCTATTTGTGCTGTGTTCTTATTATAGTTGATGTTATTTCACCTTGGGTGATTCACATGTTGTGTGAGGTTTTTATATGATGTTATTACTGTTTGAGGTTTGTAATCATGGCCTAATATGAAATGAGATAAGAATACATGCATCATAATAGGAACGTAAGGATATATTTAAATGAATTGTTCATAATAGGTGAATATCTATTTTTACATGTGATATATAATTTTTTGTATAACTATGACATAATACATCTTTTTCACTGGATAAATGAAATGAGTTTTTATATAATGCTAAAATACTTATAATCCATGTTTAGAGAGACCAAGAGTTAGTGGTTTTCTATTGTAGTCACCTGTTGGGGTTGAACTTGTTTCTATCCAGTTATCTAAGGTGTGAATTTTTCTGGTAGAGAAAATACCTCTATTTCATCTTTGACTTGAGAATCTGGAGAGTAGAAATCCGAAAACACATAATGCAGCTGAACTGAAACTTCTTATAGTTCCTGAGGATAAAATGGACGTTCAACTTCATGATATCTTATTGAGGGTCTAGCAATCCATGGAAAGAGAGAATGTTCATACTGTTCCTTCGATGTTTGAGATAAAAACAGAGTTTTAGCTTCAACATCCACCTGTGTTTACTAGAGAAGGGGGACCCAAGGTAGCCAAGTTCTTGATTTAGTTAGTCCATAAAATCTTCAAACATCTTGAGATACCCACAGATAGGAGGGTGAAGCTTACTGTGTATATGCTTTATGGACCTGCCAAGCACTGGTGGGATATTCTAGAGGAAGCTGGGAAATAGTATGAGATATCTTGGAAGGACTTAAATTTTAAGATTCTTGGCCATTTCTATCTCAAAATCTTGTGGGATGAAAAATATCATGAGTTCGTGCATCTGACACAAGAGGGTTTATTAGTACTGGACTGTGCTGAACATTTTACCGACATATAACACTTGCACCATCTTTGGTAATGGATGAGATCTCTAGGGAGAGATGTTTCCAGGATGGTCTTCACTATGAGATCAGGTCACATGTAAACCTTTTCAATTTAAGAATAATTGAATATGTGATGAATTAGTCTCTCATCACCAAAGGGAATATGGGAGAGGCTCCTAGAAGCGGCCATGTTATTTCAACATGGAAATCTGGGAGTCCTTTGAGTTTTAAGCAGCTCCATTATGAAAAATTCCACCAAATTAGTAGTGGGTAAATTAGTTAGGGTAGTGGAAAACCTTGTCAAGATCATGTTCCATTCCAGTGCTATCAGTGTGGAAAGTTTGGGCACAAGTGCCCGTAGTGTCCTTACCCCATAGTTTCATGTTTTATCTTCAATAGATTGGATCATCTTCCAAGGTTCTGTTCAAAATTTCCATAGCAGACCAGTGAAAGAGGAACAGGATAAGCACCATAATCAGGAAGGGTCTCAGCTACACCTCAGCAGGCTGGTAGCTGGAGTTCCACAGGCTGTTCAGGCCAAGGAAGGTGACATGGAACCCCAGTGTATGAGCAACCATACCAAGAAAGGGATATAGATCAGGGTATTCATACTAGATCCCAGGGTAGAGGAAAAAGTTAATTTCATGTTATATAGACTAATCCAGCTAATGTGGATGAAGGTTCATCTACCATTAGAGGTGTGATTCTTATATCATTTACCTTATCTTGTGTTTTGTTTGATACAGGAGAATCACATTCTTTTCTCTCTTCTCTTTTTTATAAATATTATAGGCTTTTATGTGGAAATATTATATAGTGTTTTAACCATTGACACACTATTAGGAGTGCAGTTTAGAAATATCAAACATTTCAAGTCATGTTCTCTAGAGATTGGTGGTTACTGTTTCTTTTGGGAACCATTCATGTTGGAAATGACAAGATTCAACTTGATTCTTAGTATGTATTGTTTAGTTCTGTACCCAACTCATATCAACTATTACAGGAGGATATTTACCTTCCTATCTCCATAAGGAATCAACTATTCTCACAAGGGTGAATGGGATCTTCAAGATTGTCATACGATTCTAATTCAATGCAGATTAGATTATCTCACAAATCGAATAATCGGTCTTTATCTAGATAATGGTGAAATATAGTAGGATTATTTTCCTCTAGTAATAGAACATTTTTGGGATGTTTTACCTGATGAGTTCTATGGATTACTTCCCCAACGAGCAGTCAAGTTCATGATCGAGTTGGTGCTGAGAGAAGAGTCAGTTTATATCCCGTCTTATAGAATGGAACCAACAGAGATTTAGGAGTTGAAGGTTCATTTGGAAGATCAAGAATCAAAAGTTTTCATATGTATGAGTATATTTACTTGGGGTTCTTCAGTTCTATTCAACAAAAAGGCTAATGTATCTTTGTGATTATGTGTGGACTATCAGAGGTCGAACTAGATGATGGTCAAGAATCGATATCCTCTTCCATGAATTGATGATATTTTTGATCAGTTGAGAGGTTCCAAGACCCTATACAAAATTTACTTTAGATTAGGATATCATTAGTTAAGGTTGAGACTATTAGATATAACTTGGATTGATTTTAGGATAAGTTATGGCTTTTATGAATTTGTTGTGATGCTGTTTAGGTTGACTAATGTGCTTGCAGTATTCATGGACCTAATGAATATGATATTTCATCCTTTTCTACATCAGTTTGTGGTAGTTTTTATATAAGATATCTTAGTGTTCTCCCAATAAATATACGATCATGCCAAATATCTTAAAATCGTCCTGAGTACATTGAGAGAGCATCAACTTTACACCAAGATAACCAAATGTACTTTCTGGATAAATAAAGTACACTTCTAGGGATGTATCATATCATAAGTAGGAGTGTAATTGGACACATAGAAATTTTCAACCATGATATCTTGGAAAAAACCTAAGAACATCTTCAAAATATAGATATTCTTGGGTTTAACAGGTTATTACCAGCATTTTATCCAATATTTCTTCTGTTTGGCAGTACCAATGTCTTAGATGGCCAAGAAAGGAGAGAAGATTTTTTGGTCTGATGATTGAGAAATAAATTTCCAAGAGATGAAAGGAAATATGACCTCAACAACTATCCTCACTTTACCTATTCCAGGTAAAGCTTATACCACACATAATGACACATTTAGAGTTAGACTAAGAGCATGTCTAATGCAGGTGGATTGTGTGGTTACTCATGGCTCTAGGAAGCTGAGACAACATGAGGGGAATTACCCCACTCATGATCTAGTGTTAGCAGTAGTGGTACATGCCCTATGATGTTGGAGACACTATCTCATGGGTGACATTTTTTTGGTATACACGGATGAAAAAATCATAAGGTACATCTTTTCATAGCAATACCTTAAAATTAGATGGAGGAGGTGGGTCGAGTATCTACAGTCTTTTGACTTTGAATTGGATTATACACTAGGAAAGGGAAACTTCATTTCCGATTATTTGATCCAAAAATACATAGACATAGGTAGTATGGGAGTCTTGTGATGAGTATCAAATAATTTCCCCTTTTGAATACATGCATATAGATGTTCAAGAATCTTAGGGGTGAGTAGTTATAACTTTGAAAACTATTATATATTTCTTTTGGATAAGATTAATAATGAGAAATTGTTTGATCATAAAGGATGAGTTAAGAGAGACAAATTATATGCCAGGGATCCACCATTAGGATGGTCTCTCAGTAGTGGGAATTCTTCTTTTTTCCATGCCTGAGTATGGTTTTCTAAGGGCTTACATGAGGAGATAATGAGGGAGTTTCATTCTTCTAGATGGGAAGTGCATACTGGTTTGACAAACATGTATCATGATCTCCATAGATAGTACCAATGGTTAATAATGAAGAAGGAGGTGAAAGGATTTTTGGTTAGATGTTTCACTTTTTTGCAGGTGAAAGCTGAGTATTAAAGGCCGAATGGGATTTTACAACCTGTAACCATCTCAGAGTGGAAATGGGATGATGTCATGATGGATTTTGTGATAGGATTACCCCAGAAGACCCAAAAGAATGATTTTTTATGGGTTTTTGTGGATCAAATGACTAAGGTATCCCAATTATTACTTATTAGGGAAACCTTTATTGTTAAAGATCTAGGAAATCTTCATCTGCATGAGGTGGTTCAGTTGCATGATGTTCCAAGGAGTATCATTTCAGACAAAGATCCTTGTTTCACATTGTATTTATAGAAGGGTATTTATAAATCCTTAGGATTACGAGTAATTTTAAGCACAACCTATCATCTATAGACTGATGGTCAATCTGAGTGGACTATTCATGTTCTAGAGGATATGCTTAGAGCCTATGTTTTGGATTTTTTTGGTTCATGGGAGCATCATATGACACACTTGGAGTTTTCATATAATAATAGAATCTGAGAATCGATCAAAATAGAACCTTTTGAGTATTTATAAGGAATTCCATTTCATTCACCTCTTTATTGGTTAAAGGTAGATGAGTCAGCACTTGTTGGACCTAGTCTTGTGTAGGAGCCATCTGAATAGGTTCATTTGATTAGATAATGGTTGGTGATCACATAGAGTAGGAAGAAATCATATTATGACCATTGGAGATGACCTTAGGAATTCGAGTTTGGTCAAAATGTTTTCCTTTGGGTGTCTCCTATGTTGAGGAAATGCCATATTAGGAAAAAAGGAAAGATAGAACCTAGGTTTGTCCGACCATTTTAAATAGTTTCAAGGGTTGGTCTAGTAGAATATCATCTTCCTTTGCACCACACTACAATGCCTTGAAAAATGTGTTCCGTGTGACACAACTATGAAGATATCCTACAGAACTTTCCCATATAATAGACATATAATACATTGAGATTTTTGATGATGTGTCCTTTGAGGAGCATCCAATATGGGTTGTGGGTCATAGTGAGAAATTTCTTCTGGGTTGGACTATACCATTGGTTTTAGTGTAGTGGCAGCATGGGTGAATTCAAGAGAAGTCCTGGGAAAAGGAGTCTGATATGAAAAAATAATGGCTAGACTTTTTCACTGAGACCTCAGAGACGCTTGGAGTAGCTCGATGATGAGCTGTTATAAGGTGGGGAGGTTGTAAGACTCATCTTTTTATAGGTTAGTTTCTTTATGAGTTTTTAGTTTGATCCTTAGTGGCCAAGTCAGATATAGAGAGCCTTTATTGGAGAAAATTTCCTAAATTTCAGGGATGTATATTTTTTTGAATTAATGGAGTTTAGGTTTTAATGGGTAAAGTGTTAATATGGTTTCTTGGTAAGTTGAAAATATTTAAAGGGGTTTCGGGTGGTTTAAAAGGAAAATGGGATAAAAAATAAACTACAGAACATTTACACATCATGTAAAAGGATTAAAAATCATGTAATTGTTCATGGGTTTTAATAAAATAAATCCTAGGTGATGGGTTTTTCAGAGAATACCATTAAAAAAATTACACGATGTGAAACTATGATACACACCATGTAAATTTTCGACCTACTGTTTTAAACATGTTGTGTAGTTGAATTATGATATGTTTTCACTGTAGATCATATCCTCTTGAACCTAGGGAATTATCAAAGTGATTTTGGAGTTCCAAATTTCCTTATGGACTTCCCGTTCATGTGAGAAATCCCTAGTAAGTCCTTTTGATTGGGTTTCATCCTTCTATTCTTTCTTCTCGAACATGTTGTAGTGAAATCCTTTGGAATATTGCATTTTTGGTTTTGATATTGATCAATTTTGATCTAGGAACCTCTTTGAAATCATTTAAACATTATTTTTCTTGGGTGTTGGCTGTTGGAAGCATTGTTGAATCATCAGTTAATGGTAGGGGGTCTAAATCTTAACCCTATAGTTTGATTATTTTCAAGTTTATGCAATATCATGATTGCACCCTCATTAAATGTGCCCAAATTAATTAAATAATTGAATTATATTATCCCTTGAATTAATTTGGTTTCAAATGAATTTTTAATTGTCTAATGGATTAAACTATGTTTTATCATGACATGTGACCTAGTATGATTTCTTGTTATAAAATCCCTAAATTGTGTCTTAATGATTATTGATATAATTTTTAATCAACTGTAAATTGAATTATAAAGTGTCATATGAAATAATAATGGTAATTTATATAATTAACCATTGAGATATTATGTGATATTGTGATATCAATGTTGTATGATAGGAATTGTGTTCAATGCTAAGATGCTAATATAATAGGCTAGGACCAGACACTTGCACACGTATATTCTATGATACTGGTAGTGAGCAGGCTCGACCTAGTCCATGCTATAACGCTTATAGAGAGAAGGCTATGCCTAGTACTATGATGTAATGCTTATATGGATTTTCCCTAGACTATTTGTTGTGACTATACCATGGTTATATGGTTATGGCTGGCATAATTATAAGAAATGGTCAAAGATATTCTGGCATGGCATCGAACTAGGTTATTTACCTTGGATATATGGTTTTGGTAGGTATGGTTTTAATACATTCTTATAGATATTCTGGCATAGAGATTAAGTAGGTTGTAATATATATTTAATTAAGGAATTTATTAATATACATGTTTATCGCTTTATTGCATACACTCCTTATCAAACTAGTTTAGTTTAGACATGGTGATTTCGACCCATTGAGTTTTAATCACACCATATTCGGGCCACCATTTGTAACCCAAGAAGATTTCTTGGATACAGGTTTGGATAAGGGAAAATTACCTTACTGTTGATTTCTTGTTTTCTGTTTGGCTAGAGTTTAGAGATTAGAACAATGTGGAATTTGGGACCCAGGACTTTGAGTCTTTTATTTGAGACTTATAGTCTTTTCTTTTATTGTTCTAGCATGTAATTTAGATACATTCCAGTATATCATTACATTGTTCCTTATGTAACATCCTGAGAAAATTTAAAAAGTATTTTGTTTATAATTAAAACTAACTAAGGAATGATTTAATAAAATGATTTTATAAATATTTTCAATAATCAAAATGTGTTTTGAATCGAAGTATAACTTATTACTTTATATTTTTATAAATTAATATTTTAATATATTTAAATAATTTAAATATCATATAAATTGATTACAAGGATATATATATATATATGAGTATTATTTTTAATAATAAATACATTTAACTGATTATAGCAAATCAATTTTTTTTAAAATTATAATATTTAAGAACAATATATGTTAACCAGTATACCAATAATAAATGGTTTTAGCATAGTCACATCATACTAAATAAAATATATTTTTATGAAATTATAAATTAATAAAATTATAATTATAAATATACAAATTAAAATATTAAAAAAATGAATGTATTATTACCGAGGAAATTATTTTATAAATGTTAAATATAATATTTTTAGTTATTATGACTATTCATGTTTAAAAAAAATGAATAAATAAAATCATAATATTTTATATAACATGTATATATATATACATATATATATTTCTAAGTTAATTATTTTTATATGAAATTTGACAAGAAAATGAGTCATATATATATAAACATATAAAGGGATGAAACAAAATTAGTAAATAAGATATGAGTATAATATTATTTTTTCATATTGAACATTATATATATTTGGTTTATATATATATATATATATTTATATATATAAAAACTGTAAAAGAGAATAAAAAAGAAAATTAAAAAAATTAAATGAAGTTATTTTGCTGGTTAGGTTTCGGCTCGAGCGGAGAAATGGAGAATCCTGTATGTGGAGTTCGACGGAGGGGAGGGTTCGTCACCGAGAGGTGAGGTCGAGCGCTCATGAGACAAGGCCTAACTCGAAGCTCATAGGAGACCAGAAGTCAAGAGGCAAGCACAATCGGGAGTCGATACCGATGGAGGTCTGATCTTGGTCGCGAGAGAGGAGTGTTGAGCACTAGACCGTATTCGGATCAAAAGTCGAAGCCGAAGGAGATTGAGATCAGAGGTTAGGGTCCAACTTCATCTTCAGATGTGAGTTTGAAGCATAGAAATAAATATATATCCAGATCCATGATGCGTGAGGGTTCTGAATGTGATTTGAGGAAAGTGAGCTATAGATTTGGATATCTCAACATGTTTGTCCTGATATACAAGTATGTATGTTTTTAATTGGCTTAGATATTCAAATATTATATGATTTTAGAGCATTAATTTCTTGTTTATCCTCTTCTCCATTTTTTTCTCCATCTAATTAAGTTTTATTTCATTTGTGGTTCATATATGTTAATTTTTCTGTATCGACATGGACCCAAACAAATAAGTATCCAATTCATTAATAAGTTGCAGCTGGTTTTGTTTAAATTCATCATCATTATTGGTGTTTCTTATTGCATAAATCAAATCTGTTGATTCTCTGTACAATTTGTCCATAAATTATGTATATATTTTCTATCCGACTCTGTTCTTGCTCAGAAAGCTTATTATACTTTCAATTTGGTTGTTTTTCTCTACTGCAATTGGATTCCTTCTTTCATCGATGCATTGGATCCTCCCTCTCAACTTGCATAGTTTATCTTCTCAACATCTATCTAATTAATACAAATATAATTGTGAATATAAAATTTATGAAAACCATGTATATAAAGTTGTTCAACCTCTATTCACAAAAAAAAGAGTTTGGCGAGGCTTTCCAACGAGTCAGGTAGAGTAGGAGCCATTTTTTTTTTGTGTTTTCCCCATTCGATTATCAAGTCTAGCGTAAAGAAGTTTTCTTATAAGGATGCAATACGCAAAAAATAAAGGTAAGGTATAAATATTTATTTTAAATATTTATTTATTTTAAGATCTTATCTTTATAAGGGATTTGCTGATAATTTCAGTACAATTCCATTATTATATTTGGTTTTAAAATATTTAGTTTTATGAATGAATTTTATCTTCAAATTTAATTCTGATGGTATTTTTATTCTTTCGAATCTATTTAATTTTTTAGGGAAACTCATTTTATTTCTTTTATTATTTTATTTCCAAGTAAATATAAACTATATGAAAGAAATTAAATGGTTTTATATTTTCAGAAGTTAATTCTTATTCTATGAATGGGTTCTAGTAAGGGAATGATAATTTTAATTATTTATTTCTGTATATCTATACATTCTTTAGAAATAAAGAAATTCATTTATTTTATTTTCATGGGTAATAAATCTATTCAAAAATTATTACTATGTTATATATATATTGTTATGTGTTTCTCAAATTTATCGAAAGGTTTGGTCTTCAATTTTATTCTAATTGAGTTTATGTTCTAAAAAAAATTGAACAAGGAAGAAAATTACCTTTTCGTTTAATTCAAAATCAACATGATTTTATATTTGAATTTATCATTTAAAATCTAATATTATATATATATACATATATATATACTTACATGATGTTCAAGTATATAAATGTTTTAAATACATTATTAACCAAGTATTAATTCACATATGAATTTATAAATTAAGAATGTCATAATTTTATCATGTGCATGACATATAAAAGTAAATATGATAACAATACATCAATGATTTTTTTATCATGAAATTTATACATTAATATATATATATATATATATATATGTGTGTGTGTGTGTGTGTGTGTGTGTGTGTGTGTGTGTGTGTGTGTGTATGTATATGTACTTAGATTAATGTTCCTTAAAACATAAGTGCATATAAAAGGATGATTTTATTTAGTAAAGAAATGCTGCTTTGATGATTTTTGTGCGCGACACATAATTATATATTTTTATTGATTAATTTTAAGAAGATATAATTTTATGTTCGCTATTGTTATTAGTTATACATTCATGCATAAAAGTAATTTAATAAATATGTCTTTGAAATTTCAATTGCGTGGATGATGATTTAACTTCCATGTGATAATGCATAGCCATGTATCTTGAGATCTGATCACGCAAAGTTGAATATATAATTTTCACTAAAGATTAGTATATATTTGTTCCAAACATGATTATAAATATATTTTCAAAACTAAAACACCAGTGAAAAAAATATATATATGAGGCAAGCTGAGACAAAAATGTTTTATAAAAAACGGTACTCAAACATTGTAAATATGATAGGGAATTGGATAGTGAATGCATCCCTCAAGTTGGTAGGCCCAAGATAGCCTTCAAAGTTACGAGTGGACTTAGTTTTTTTGTTTTAAAAGCTTGATTAATTTTTCCAACTGAATCACTGGATTAGTTTTAAAATCATCTTCAAAGTATAATTAATTTTCAAAGCATTATAGTATTTTGTAAAGGTTGTTTTACAATTTTATTTCTAATTGAAATTTTTTGAATGTATTATCAAAGTGATATTTTTAATGGAATTTATGAAAGGTTTTCAAAACTCCTTACTGAGAAATTGAATGCTCACCCTTTATTTTAAATGTTTTTCACAGGTATCTTAGACATTATAACTCAGACGTCCTTATTTTGAAGTTAGCGCGCGCAGAATCATAGTGGACAATTATTTTATTTTTGTTCCAACTCTGATAAATTTAAGGTTTTGTCTAATCCTCCATAACCTAGACTGATAAAAGGTCCTCTTTTGTGTTAAAGGATGTGTATTTTTTTATTCACTTTTATAAAAAAATTACACATTATTTTTCAAGCACCGAGTCTGGAAGAGCGGGCTCAGGGCGTTATACCTTATCTATTTATTTGATTAATGAGTTGGCTTTTTTATTTAATTCTGAATTTTTTACTCTGATTATTTCTGTTTAATTTTGATTTTTTATTCTACCATGACAGTTCATACCAAGGGGGTATAGTCTCCCCACTATAGTATCCACACCCCCATTACTAGTCAGCAGCCTCTGGCATTTAGGGAGGCACACTTGAGGTCCCGTAACCAACCCTTTTCAGCCACACGAGAGAGTTCCATATTGGGGGACATTACAAGACTAGTATTTCTTATCATTACCTAAACATTTAATGGATATAATCAATTGATTTTATTAATTATTTCTTCAATTTTATCAATATATTTTATCAATATTATTACTTAAAAGTATTAAATTTAAAAAAAATGAATAATTCAACAAAACAATGCAAAATGGTATCTTACGAATTAATGATATTTTCTTAAGTGATTTTGATTATTTTTATAAAGAATTTTATTTTATCAATTTAATTTATATATTTAATAAATTATTTAATTTTATATTTTAAAAAATCATTATTCACTTATGTTTTGTGTTGCGTTTATCACAATATATCAAACACATCAAATTTATTAAATAAAAATATATTTTAAAATCTCATGGTGTTACACGTATCATCACCATAATACTATAGTTAGTCTATTTAGACATGGGATGATTTCCTCCTAGACATGGATCATGTATGATTATATGTAGACATATAATTACTAAAACATTGGAGTTGGATCATTGGAATATAAGATGGTTTCCTCCTGGGCAAGGCTCACAGATAGGTATATACAAACTCACCATAACTGTAACACTATATTTCATACATTTGGATTTGAGATAATATGAAACAATGTGATAGGTATCATGGATAGGGAGTTTGGAATGAGAATTTCTATGTTCAAAGGGGATTAAGTATAATGGAATCACAATTTCATGAGTTTTTCATGAATGCTTGAACCAATAAGTTAAGAACAGAGAAGTGCTATACTTTTTTTTTCCGAGGATGAAAGGCCTAATGAGAATGGATTTAATTTTTTTAAGGTCATATAGTAAAACTAATCTTCCTGTTATTTTTTATTTCTTGGACCTAATGTTTTCATAGATCTCATATGATAAAGACTTAACAGGAAAGAACTCAGATTTTTCTCAAGCTTCCCTTTATGGGTTTTCAACCAAACATTTTTTATGCCTTTTCCATTTTCTTCAAGTGCTTGATTTTTTCCAGGTCATATAGGATACATGATCGATGAGTAGAGAATCAATGTTTTCCTAAGATTCCCTTTGTGGGTTTTCAACCCGGTGAGTGCTAAGTCTCTTTCCTTGGAAAATTTTAGGTTTTACAAGATGGACCGATGTAGCTAATGTTCTAGGTCAGAAAAATTTAACCAAAAGTGAGGTAGTCTACATAAAAACATGGGAAAACAAAACTAAACATGAATTAATATCCTAAAATCATGAATTAAAAGAACCTAGAGAGATAATTCATATAGTTTAAGGTTATAGTTCTTGGACCAATGGAGGATAGGGTTTAAGATCTCACAACTTTGACCAAAGGATGAGGCATCCTATATAAAAATTTGTGCAAGATAAAATTGATGTGAATGAAGATACTTTTGTTACTAATATATAAAGCCTTATATATAAGTGAATAAAGCTTATTATCTTGATGATCAGACAATAGTTTGATTATGTTTAATATTAGAAATATTTGACCAAATGGTGATATGATTTATCTAAAAATGGAAAGGAAAAACCAAATATAAATAGATATCCCTTTATTGGTATAATTTATCATCACATGGGAAGGTGCATGTAGTTTAGGGTCTTTTTGCTTGAACCATAATTTCATGTGGTTTAGGGTCACATGATGAGGGATAGAAAATGTTCAAGAATTATATATCATATCCTTACTTTGAGAATGAGTATGAAACATGAATGCATAACATTAAGGGTATTCAAATCAAATTGAATTGTTGGATTATGACTTGATTAAATCATAAATCAAAATATATGAATTAAGGTATGATGATATGGGATAGATATAAGAGGGATGAACAATGAAAATATTTTAATAAAGGGTTCTATTGTGATTCTAGAAGGGCATATGAAGATTATATTCCACTTTTCTTAGGATGGAGATGCCACTAGTTAGCATGGATGAATATGGGAGCATCGATGATCATTACCAAATAGAGGTGTCTCTTGAATCTAGATGAAAAAATCATTGATAGATGTGAACTATTTTTTAGGGTTCAAACACTTGATGAATGAAGTTTTCTTATGGAAGGAAGGTAAATCAATATGATTTTGGGAACCAAGAAAGTTACACCACTATGTAGTGAACACATATCCAAGGTGAAGGGTTACAACATGAAGGTGATCCAATTTTTTACTATACTAGTGGTCCCAACAAGTAGAGACTGAATTATTCTAGGACCATATAGCGGTGACCAAAATATTTATACCCTTTTTATTTTTTACTCTAATTTTTTCCTAGGAGATAAAAGGGGTGACTTGGCGAGTGGAGATTTAACTTCTTCTCAAACCTCCCTTTAAAAGTTTTAGGCCTGACATTTTTTGTGTCTAATTCATTTTCATATGAAGTTTAAGGTTTATGAAATTTGTATAATTAGGGGTAAGTTTTAAGGTCACACAACTTTGAGAAAATTTTGTTGTGGTTTATGGTTGTGAAAATTTGATCAAAAGTGAGATGGTCCATGAAAAAAGGGAAATGAAAAACCTAATGTGAATAGAAATCATGATGTTATTATATACCATATCATTGGAGCGAACACAGTTTAAGGTCATAGTGCTTGGAAAAAAATGAATGAAGTTTAAGGTCACATAACTTTGACCAAGTGAACTAATTAGGTAGTCTACCCAGCTATGAGGGAAAGGATGACATGATTTGAATGGAAGACCCTTACCACTAATGTAGAAAAAATTGAGGGAGGTGAATATAATTTAAGGTCATAGTGTTATGACCATAAATAGGATGAGACAGTTTTCATTGTAATTGAAAAGTAATACCCGACATGAATGAAGTTCCCCATAGTCGTGACAAACTATATCAAGGGAGAACATATAGTTTAAGGTCATAATTCATGGACCATAATGTGAGGGGGTGTGATATAGTAAACCAAAATGGTTTCAAAGAAAAATAAACTCTAAATTTTTTAAAAATGTGGTGTAAAATATTTAAATCATGAACTAAAGTATTTGAATTAGTAATTCGAGATGGTAAAAGTATACCGAGGATGACTACTCTACAATATTTGAATAGAGGGTTATACTGCAATATTGTTAGAGGTATATGGAGATTATAGAACCTTCTACTTAAGATTAATATGCCTCTAGTTGGCATGGATAAATATGATGACACCAAATATCATTACCAAATAGATGTGTTCCTTAGGTTTCACCCATTATTGATAACTGTGAAAAGTTTATGGTGATTCAAGTACATGGGGGAATAAAGCGTAACATAATAAAAAACCATCCAAAATAGGGACAAAATATCTCAATGTATAACTAATAATAATTAGGATATCTAGGGATGATAAATAAGTAGATATAGATGATGAATTGGAGATGGGTCTCATATTTCACAATGTATCCTAAAACAATAGGAGTCATTCCACATGTATTTCTTACAATGGATAGACCCTAAGTTAATCTTGCTTAAATACAAGGGAGGGGTATTTCAGTATCATGGAATGGGATAGAAAATATAATGAAACTCATGGTTTCATCTAGAGAAATGTGCTGATGCATAACCAAATATGAATTTGGGGGACCCAAACACCATAAATTTTAAGGATAAAGGGGAATTTTAACTTAGTGCAAGGTCTCATACATCGTTCATCCTTACATGGATTAAGATATTTTATAGGGAAAGTGGTTCATGTAGAAAGTAATACTCTAAGTAGTTTAAGGTCATGTAGGATGGAATATATTTCATTTAGTTTATTATCATATGATAAAGATAATGGTATTCTATATTTTAACATCATATGATGTGGACCTGCACCATGTAGTTTAACATCATATTGCACATACATTTTTGAATATCCTAGGAGTTTATAGGAGTATGGTTTGGGGGAATATTTTAGGTCTTATCTTTGATGAAGCATTAAATATATAGAGATAAATTTGGCTATATCTATATAATATTCATAGAAACGAGGCTTTTTAGGATAAAGTACGTTTTTTAGTATAGGATTAATGACATAAGAATCTATGCCTTAAGGCTCCTATATAGATCTATTTATTATATAGGATATGTTAATTTTTATATATGAATTGGTTTATAGATATAGAATCATATGCCAAAGGCCTCACTCTGATTTGTCTTGTGTGTAGAATAAGATGGATTCATCCTGAGTCTAGACTAGTTAAGGGAAAATACAATGAAAATGATGAATAATCAAGTATAATGATGAAGTAAGGATTCAATTAAGATTTCGGCTAGGCCCAGGATGAGTGTTCTAGGAATATCTACAGATTTGACAGTTATATAAATCAATCCACTCATAGTTATGTTATATATGATGTATTTTTATCTTAGTATGAAGTTTAGATGCACTAACACTTCTTGTATAAATATAGATATCATGTAAGGAGATTATGTCAAAAAATAGACCATCCCAAACAACTTTGTGAGGTTGCTTATGGTGGTATTTTATGTCGTGTAATTTAACACCATGTAATGAGTAAGAAGTTGGATAGGGATATTTTGTTCTTGGATGTTGATAAATCATACAACAAAAAATACTACACAAATGTAGATATTATCTAGAAGAATTAGGCTAGGTGAAGTAGGCCATTCTATTTAGTTTAAGGTATTTTAGGGTGGGCTATTTTCCATGAATTTTAACATAATATTACACGGACTAAGGTGATGTGTAGTTTATAGTTATGTTGCTTAAAATTATCTATTATTCCATCCAAGTGAAGGGATGGTAAGGAATCTAATGTATATAATAATACCAAAACATAAGAATATAAATGAGGGAAATTTTAACATAGCATGGGTTCATGGATAGATAACTCTATATTGAAGGGGTCCTCTTTCATAGATATGGCCTGCATGTGAGAGAGAAATGTTTCATGAAATAGGCTACGTTGAGTAGTTTAAAGTCATGCAAGGTGGACCATGGTATGTGATTTTTTATTGATATGAATCATAAACAAAAGTGGTATATCTATACCCAATAGTGGATCCATAGAGGAAAAATTTATGTGAGTAAAGAGATCTAATTGTTGAGATAAATTAGGGATTTTTTTTGGAATTTACAGCTTGGCCTGAGATATGAGATCCATGCATCACTACATATAGTATATTAACAAGATTCAATACACAAATAGTTATTATGGGTTTCTCTATACATATCTGGCTCATGTGAAGAATAATAAGAGTGAAATGGGAACCCTGGTGAGTGGATGAGGGGTATAATTAGATGTAAATTAACAAGGGTCTCATTACTGGGGCACACTTACTTCAAGTAGAATCTGAAGCTAGGACTAGGATAAGATAGCTTGAAGTAACCACATATCCTAAAGTAATATGAATAAATCTATATATATTTTTGGTAAAATAGGGGTAAGACCTTGTCTCAGTTCCATGAAAGGAGTGGGAACCCTACATGAATAGGATACAGTTCTAGCACTAAAAAAAATTGGGGGAATAATTTGAATTAAGATTATGGATGGGCCTAAGAAGTTCAGATGTAACTACATATCCTGCTACAATAAGAAACAATCTACACATATTCATCATGATAAGTGAATTTTTAATCTTATTTTTAATCAATTTTATAGAAACCCGAGTCTCATACACATTTTATTACATGTTTGAAACATAAAATCCATAAAACAATTCCAAGAGAATTGAGAGGTCGAGTGTCTTTATAATATTAGACATATAAATATAAAAAAATAAACATAAACCAGATCATATAGATTTATACTCCCTTACATTCTACTATATTACATTTATCTTTTAATACTAAATAGTATATCTAGAGGAATATATAAAGAAAATGGGTGAGGTATAAAGTCTAGTAAGGGAATAATCAGAGTAAGTGTGATACATATGAGAAAAAGGACATAAAATGATAAAATAAAATAAAATATTAACATGGAATCATGTTATAAAAAATATTATATCATAATATCGTGGCATAAAAGTAATTTTAAAATAACATAAAACATGAAAACATAAGCATAAGTCAAGGCTCACTTCTAAGATCTAATAACATAGTGTTCTAGGATAACCTCCCAATGCACCATACATAGTATCTCGTGAGATGAAAATATTACCCAATTTATTAGAGTAATATTAGGTATCACTATTTCTATTTTTAAATTTATATGTTCCACATAGATCATATATCATAAGAAGTCATTTCATCAATAAACCAAGGAAAATTGGGATTCAAATAAAAATCTTTGAGCACATAAGAACTTAAAAGAATGAGTCTTTAAACATTTTAAATCTAGTTTAAGGGAATGTGAGTTTGATATGTATAAATCTATAATTAATTCAGTATAGTTAAATATATTTAAAAACCGTCAAATGAAAATAGGATTGGGTATTCCAAACAAAAAAAGGGTGGCATGGAAAATCAATGAATGATTTCGACAACATAACATGTATACAAAATAGTTAATGTAATGGGGTGAATAAGAGGTAATTGAAGTATCTCATTTATATAAAATCACTTGTATAGTAATGTAATTATTACTAGTACATGAAAACATAGTTACTTGAAAATTATACAACTTAATACAAAGTAATCACTTGAATGAAAAATAATATGGAGAAAATATCTTACCTTGTAAGATTACTTATTAAATCCTAAGAAGAGATCCTTGGATCCTTAAAAACTCAATAAAAAAACTTTAGAGAGAGGAAATGGGAGGAATTTTGTGATCAAATTATTTTAAGTGAAGATAATTGAGTTAATTGGTAAGTATTTATAACAAATAATAAGAAATTGTTATTAATTTATAAACAAAGGTTTTGGACTCTAAGTTATAAAAAATGAAAAACCCATGGAATTATCATGGTTTTAGACTATGGTATCTACCATGGGGGAGTTTTTTTAGTATTTTAATATATTATGAGATTAAATCCCTTTGATGTATATTATTTTGGATTTGTAAAATATTTTTATTTATAAAGAATTGTTTTTAAAATCTTAAAATATAATTTAGTTTTTAAAAGATGATTTATAGGATTGTAAAATTTATTTTATTACTTTTAAATAAATTATTTTAATAATAAAATAAATTTTTGATCAATGAATCCTTTATAGTTTTTATTACATCACTTTTAAGTCATTATTTTGTCATAATACTTATCGTAAATTTACACTGTATTTTACATTTTACCCAAAAATTCTGTTTTATCAGAAAATTATAAAAAATTTACAGTTGGATAATTTAAATGTGATGATTTTAAAAATGAAATCAATATTATCAAAATTATTTTCTAAATATTAGAAGTTTATTTTTGAATCAAAATCCTTATTTATTGAAAAATTCTCATTTTTATGACATATTCAACTTTATGACCCTTAGAAAAATTACTCAGGGCTTCATAAAATTATATTATAATTTTTATAAAAATAAATAATATTTTATAGGAAAATTTCATGGAAATAAATTTTATTTAAAAATATTAAATTTATTTTATAAAAAAATTATAATTTAACAAAACTAAAACATATATATTTTACTAAAAATAAAATTGTGCCTTATTTGTGTCTGAAATTTCTTTCATAATGTTTAAAAAATTTATTTAATTTTACTATGATTACTATTTATTCTATTTATTTATATAACAAAAACACCAAATTTCATTGTTAACTAATTTTGACTCTAATTAAAATAATGGGGTATCAGAGTAAAGGACATTTAATTTCTAAAATAATTTACACATCAATACATCTTATCCCCTAGTTACAAAATCCCTTATTACACTAGAAAAATCCCATAGGGGAAGGTGTGTGATGGTTGTAATTTCATGGGGTGGTTTAACCAATAATAATATAGTGATGATCTCTACTAACTTGAACTTCTGTCGGAGACAATTCTGCTAAAGCCTCACTTGTTGAAGCTATACTTAGGATTGATCAAAGGAGAACCCCAAAGATACTACCACTCTCCTAGGCTCTAATAAGTGAGCTTTATAAGGAATGACACTACTAGTTGATTCCATTGTATCTCCCTTCTTCTTCAATTATATCTTATCATTACCCATAATATGTAGCAATTCTAATAGTTATATTACCAATAATTATAATACACCAACATCATAATATGGTAATTAAATGTTATGAATTAATGATAAAGTATTTCTAGTTTTATTATCTATATTACTTAATAGGATGCATATATTTATTTATAAGGAATTTTTCATATATAAAATTCTCTTTCATTACATTCTCTCACCTCTGGAAATTTTATCCTCAAAATTTCATTACAAAAACTAAGAATAAAACATATGATGTAATTTATGTTTCATCACTTACTTAGGTTCCCTTATTGTTTCTTAAAATTTATAATTCCACTAAATTATATTAACTAGGTAAGTTTTCTTATTGTGTAGAACTTTGTCTCTACAATTCAAGATCGTTACCGACTACTTCTCATACAAGAGATCATTCTAAAACTATACAACATATAGTATTAATATATGTGATAGATCTAGTATATAATTCTTTAATATGGATACATCAAACACATAATTTACTTGAGACAAGTTTGTAGGGAGTTCTAGTTGATAAACCGTGACTCTGATGTGATCATGGATCTCAAAGGGTCCAATGTATCTAGGAATTAACTTTTAATTATTCCCAAATATCGTGAATCTATTCCACTGAGATATATGGAGGTATAATTTATCTCAAATCTCAAACTCCAGGTCATTTCAATGGTTATAAACATAAATATTTTTTAACTTATCACTTCTTTGATATTTTATTGAATAACCTTGACATTCTTAGTCATTTCTTCTAATAGTTCGGGTCCAAATAGCTTCTATTCTCTAACTTCATCATAAAATTTTTCAGTTCCATATTTCTTTCTATAGAGGGTTTTGTAAGGACCCATATAAATTATTGAATGGAACATATTATTGTATGAGAACTTGGCCAATGGAATATATTGATCCCATACTCCCTTAAAGTGTATATATAAATCTATCAATATATCTTGAAGTTTTTAGATTATTTATTTAGATTGTTTATCAGTATGGGGGTGATAGTCCATAATAAATTTTAACTCTATGTTTAATTCATGTTGAATAATTTTCTAGAACTTTGGGGTGTACCTTGGATCTAGATCATATAAAATCGCTAGTGGTGTTCTATACAGCCTCACCACTTATTAAATATATATCATTACAATTTTATCACGTGAGAAGTCCTCTCAAATAGAAATGAAGTGAGTGGTTGTTATAATATGGTCCACCACACCCCATATGAAATTATTTCCTTTTGTTTTATTTATAAGAACTATAAAAAAACCATGGTGATGTTCTACCATTTCCACATGGGTATTGGTAATGATTGAATCACCCCTTTTAGATTTCACCTATATACTTTTACTTTTCAACATAGTAGGAGTCTTGATTCATATTCTACAATATCCTTTTTCATATTATCCCACCAATTGTGCTCTTAGATATCTATAAAAATATTTTTTCTCCCTAGGTAGATGAATAATAAAAATCTATGAGCATCATTCAACAACTCTTTCTTTATCTCAGGATTTGATGGCATGCATAGTCACATCCCAAATCTCATAAATTAATCTTTATCAATATTGAATTCTAAGGATTTTCCCATCCTCATAGTATCCACATTATTATTTTTCTCCATATAATCTCTTTGATCTTTCTTAATCTTCACTATAAGGGATGGTTAAGTAATCATTTGAGAAAGGTAGGATGATATTATTTCATTTAAGATTCTCATGACTATCATTTTCATGTCTAAGAATACTGTAATCTTCTCATTCCCAATTATGGATACATTTGTAGGATCTTTTCTACTTATATAATCTTCCACTTTTTTCCTTCCAAGGATGGTAATAAATTGATCATTTATAATCCATAATCAGATCTAACCATCTTTGTTGGAGCATATTTAGAACCTTCTATGTGAAAATATATTTTAATCTATTGTGATATGTTTTTTGAAGGTGGTGCTTTGGTCAAGAGACCAAAGCAAATTTATTAGCAAAAAGAAAGATTACAAGAGTCTAAAAGACGGGATCAAATTACAATCTTTGACTTGCAACGGAATCGGGTTTTCTGGGAGCTCTTCCATCCAAGTTATAGCCTGATTAATGCCTTTGTTAGCGAGAGCATCCTCAACCCTATTCGCTTCACGATAAGTATGAGTTGTAATGTAATTGACGTCATGGAGAGATTGGAGGCAATTCATCCAGCGTGTAGTGATCGGCCAAGCAAGATGAAAATCTCCCTTCCAAATGGCTTGAACAATAGTGGTAGAGTCGCTCTCAATCCATAAGTTGTTCCACCCATGACGAAGAGCAAAATCAGTGGCATGAATAACACTTAGCATCTCAGCTTCTAGTGAGGATGCAGTACCACAGCCTCCAAAAAAGCACCCCACGATGTGACCATGATGATTTCTGAAGACAGCTCCACATCCCGCAGGACCTGGATTTCCTTTAGAGGCGCCATCCACATTGATTTTAATCCAACCTGGAAATGGGGGTCTCCAGAAAACCTCAAGGGTGCGCAATGGTTTCAAGAAAATGGCTTCAACTTAAAGACGACGAAGGATCATAAAGTCCGCCACCGAATTGTTGCAGGGACCATTCTGGATCAAAGCGGCTTCCCGAATAGCAATGAGAATTCTCATTTTACCTGCATTAGTGTTGTGTGAGAAATTATTATGAAGAATAGAGTTTCTATCATAACAAATCACATGAATCAGCTCAGCAACCCCAGCTAGGAACAAATTTCTAATTTGGTGAGAGGAGTCCATAGCAACGCAACGTTTAATCTGATCATCAATAGAGTTAGAAATCGGCCATCTGCAATCAAAAGCATCAAAAATATATTTCCAAAGAGCAGTGGCAGTAGCACAAGATAGAAATAGGTGGTTAGTATCTTCTCTATGCTGATTGCAAAAACGACATTTTGAACAAAGTTGAATGCCAAAACTTTGAAGACAAGCATCAGTGGGGACCCTATTGTAGGCAAGACGCCAAATGAGAGTAAGTCTGGAAGGCTTAATCCAGGGCTTGTCAAAAAATTTTATCCAGTTCAAATCATTATCAGCGTTGTGTAAGGAATTATTATAAAACTTTTTGGAGTTAAGAATCCCATTATGAGAAGGTTCTCAAATCAAGAAGTCACACGAGGTAGAAAAGTGGTAAGAATCAATAATTTGAACAATGTTTTCAGGAAGATTATCAGTTTGAGAGTTAAGCACATTACAAATGGATGAGTTGATGTCATCAGGGATATCATAAAGGGGGATCAAAGAGATAAGAGGAGTGCCAGTCCAGTTGTCCAACCAGAATCTCATGGAAGAGTTTCTCGAGACCATCCATCTAGCGTTGTGCATAATAGTGTCAAACGTGTCTCTAACAGAGGGCCAAATGGAGGAATTCATGAAACTCCTATTATTTATTTTCAATCTATCAATGAACCTATTTTTTATGAAAGCAATGGGGTGGGTGTCATTGTGTATCAGGTTCCAAGTTAATCTGGCTTGAAGAGCTTCATTGAAGTGTTTAATGTTTTTAATGCCAAGACCACCAATGCTTAGAGGTTTGCAGCATTTAGCCCAAGGGATAGTCACAAGTTTCCTGTCCAAGGCGCTACCAGTCCAGACAAAGTTTTTTATGTGAACATTTATTTTTTTTATGAGACTAATGGGCCATTTATAGACCATCATAGAATAAACAAGTTTGGAAACAATAACAGACTTGACAAGGCAGATTCTCCCCGCCATGGAGAGAGATTTTCCTTTCCAGGAGGAGAGCTGATTAAGAATCTGGTCAACAATGTTAGAAAAGTAGCAAGCTTTAGGTCTACCCCAGAAAATGGGAACGCCAAGGTATTTGAAGGGGAAAGAACCCTCTTTGATGTTAAGCTCATTGATGATATTGTTTTTCCTAGAAGGGGGGATGTTTTTCCCAAAGTAAATGAAAGATTTATTCCATCCAATGACTTGACCCGAGACCTCCTCGTAATGATTGAGAGCAGCTTTAAGTGTTCTAATGTTATTTATGTCACCCTTTAAAAAGAGAATGATGTCATCAGCATAAAGGAGGTGGGTGGGGGCATTCATGTTTCTATAAGCATGAATTGGTTTGAGCTTGTTTTGCTCGACCAGCTGGGTGAGAATTGGTGAGTTTTAAGGGCATCACTATGAACTCCAAGTATCTGTACCTTGTAAAAATAGTATTGGGAATATCCTCCTCCTTCACCTTTAATTGATGATATTTCGACTAGAGGTCCACTTTAGAGAAGTATTTGGACCCATATAGTTGAATGAATAAGTCCACAATATGTGGAAATTGTTTTCTGTTATTTATTATGATCTTATTAAGTTAATTATAATTAATGCATAGATTTATAAACCCATCATTATTCTTAAAGAATAAGACTGAAACACCCTATAATGAAGCACTTGGGAATATGAATCTCTTCTACAGATTACATTATAGTTTCTTCCTTAGTTATTAAAATTAAATGGAGGAAATTCTATAAGGAGTCTTAGATATTAGAAGGGATACATGTATAATATCAATTTAGAAATCAAACTCATGGATATATGGAAGATTATAAAACTCTTCTGGGAACACATCAACGTATTCCCTTATAATGGTCATGTCTTTAAGAGTGATCCTCTACTTTGTCTCAATAATTTTATCTAGATATTATTTCTTATAAGATAGTAATATCCATATTTGGGAATAATTTTCTAAAGGATATTCATCATAATCCCAAAACTTGTATATAATTGGATGATGATTTGGGACATGGAAAGTGATTTCCTTCTCTCAACAGTTGATATTGACTCTATATAAGGAAAACCAATCCATGACTAATATAGTATCAAATTATACTAAATGTATTATAATAATTTTTTTTGAGAGGATAAACCCAACAAATATTATTGGGGAGGTGTTATATGCTTTATATGTGATAATTTACCTATATGACATTTCATCGATAATCCAAACTTCATTTTATGAGGTGGTGTTTGAATAATTCTACTAAAATTTCATAATATAAAATAATTTATAAAACCATAATAAAATAATATATTTTTTATTCTTGAATAAATAACAAGTATACTTATCACCATTTTATGTTAGGACCAATAGTGACAACTTAATCCCTCCCTTTATCTCTTGACCTTGGAAGTTATTGACATTGGTTTTCTTCAAAAACACTTGGATTAGTGCAGTGGTTCTCTTAGTGTATGTGTTCTTTATAGTTGAGACATTGGACTTAGGCTGAGAGTTGATAAAATTATTCTTTTATTTTATCACATTAGTGGTATTTTTATTTTCCCTTTGACATTCATTATCTTGATGTATTTCATTTCCACACTTGAAGAATTTAATTTTCCCCTTGAGGCATCTTCCAAGATTCTTATTCCCATACTTTTGAAATGTGGGTTATTGGGTTTTCTTTCCACCATGGGATTTATCCATTGATTTTATAGAAATAAAATGTTGAGAAAAGTATTTTTTTCAACAATACGTATTAATGTTATTTAAAGGGGGAGATTATTGAAACTAATACTCTGTCTCTTTATGATAATTTTGATGCTCAAAAATACCCTTAGTTATTTTCTAATGATTTTATTTAGTATTTTGCAGGAGTTTATTAATTTATTTTGCTCTTGAAATAACGATAATTTATTACTTAGTGCAGAATCTGTTTTAGCGCGTTCTGGAAACACTGTTCACATCTTACGTAGATGAATATAGCGCGGAATCTGTTTTAGTGCATTCTGGAATCACTATTCATACCCTACGTGGATAAACATAGCGTAAGGATGAAAAGCATGTATAATTTTTGAGATAAGAGAAAAGTATGGTTAAACAACGATACATGTTTAGAAAAGTATGGAAGAAGAATCTTACGTTAGGAAGGAACCCTACGTTTTGGTTATCAGCAAAGTATGGAAGGATAACCATACGTAAATTCTAAAGGTTACGCTTGTTTCTAAAAAGTATGGTTCATCAACCTTACTTTTGTAAACAACCATACGTCCTTGGAAAAGTATGGATCAAGTAAAAGTATGGATCTTTTACCATACATTTTAATGTTGAAGAAAAAGTATGGATGATCAACCCTACATTTGTGATCAACCTTACGTTGTTAACCTTATGTTTGAAGACTATATTATTAACCCTACATTTGGAGGCCACATAATCAACCTTACGTTTGGCGTCGGATCTTTTGGCAGACGGTATTTATGTACAATGATCAGTAAGCTGATTTCTGGGTGGATTTCAAGCCGGATTTAAAGTCATTTTTAAATTACGACTTTGACTGATTCAAAGTCGTTTTATTAATGGATTTAAGATCGAATTAAAAGGATATTTTTATGCCGAGTCTTAAAGGAAGTTACGACTTCTCTATAAATTCAAATTTTTGAATATCGCGAATCAGAAGGCGACTTTTATGGATCTAAATGTGCAGGAGATATGCTTTTTTATATATGCTCTCTCTGAAATACCAGAAAAAGGGGATTTGGTCGATCTATTATTGAAAAAAGTGGAAAATAGAGATTTCAACTATTTTACAATTGATCTGCTGATTCAACAGGAGCGTAAAAGATCTGTTTTTTCAAGAAGAAGGAACTCGATAGAAGATTCACCGGTTATACATCGAATATCTACTGTGGATCTACTACTGCTAAGGTTGTGAACTATATCTCTATATCTACTACAACTGGATCAACTCAGAACTGCTTCGTCTTGAAGATCAATATTTCTAGAGACTTTGATCCATCTGCTGTCAATTTCATTCTGTTGCAATTGTAAAGATCAACTGGAAATTTCATTCTGATTTTTTTAATTCTTGAGTAACCAGCTTCTCATTATAAGCTGTGTAGGTTCGTGTTTGAACCAGAAGGCTTTATTTTTCCTTGTATTGTAAAGGTGTCAACTGCCTGTACTCAGTTGTGATTCAGTCTGTGGAAAAGAGGACCAGATAGTGAAAATCAACAAGCTCGTGGATTAGAGCGTTGATGGAGTGGACTAGGGGCTTTCTGTTCCCCGAACCACTATACATCTTTGTGTTCTTAATTTTATTTTTTCCGCTGCATGATCAAATATGATAAAGTATAAAGGATAGAACTCATTCAAGAGAAGAGTTATTGAAAAATTGAAAAAGACACAATTCACCCCCCTCTTGTGTATAATCTGTAGATTCAGATCCAACAATTGGTATCAGAGGTGGAGCTTCTGATAGAGCCTTAGAAAGATAGATGCATTTGAGGATTATACAACAGAGCATCATGACTGATACAAGAGAAGGGATGTCGATGGTTAGAGCACCATATTTTAATGGAGACAACTATGGTTGTTGGAAATCACGCATGATAATATATCTGAAAAACCTCCGATATAGAGTCTATTCAAAGATTCTGACTCCTTATGAAATTCCTGAAAATCCTGAGGCATGGAGTGCTGCTATAGAGGCAGAGTATGATATGAACTCGAAGGCTATGAATGCAATTATCTACGGTCTAGGACCAGATGAATTTAACAGAGTATCTCAATGCCCGACAGCAAATGAGATGTGGAAAAAAATAGTTGTGGCATATGAGGGAACAGATAATGTAAGGCAAATGAGATATGCAACTACAAAACTGAAATTTGATACTTTCAAAATGATTGAACGTGAGAGCATTACCCAAATGAATGGGAGGTTGACAGAAATTTTCAATAACATAAATTCTCTAGGAGAACCTATCAAGCAGACTGATCAAGCATTAAAAGTACTGAGAGTACTTCCTACTAGATGGAATGGTATTTCTATTGCAATCAGACAATTAACACCTATCAAAGATCTAACTATGAGAGAGATGATTGGTACACTGATGATGTATGAAGATGAAATGCAAGATGAAGCTAATGAACATAAAGTGCTTATCAAAAGAGAAGATACAACCTTGAAGGTAAGTTTACTACAAAAGAATATAAAGATGAAGAGAAAAGAAGTCAAAGCTAAATCATAAATCTCTGACTCATCCAACTCAGATGAAGAACTGGCTCAACTAGCCAGAAAATTTAGAAAATTCTACAGCAAGAAAAGAGTCTTCAAAAAATACTTTAAGGTAGATAATAAGGAAGTGAGATGTTATGAATGCAAAAAGATGGGACATATCAGACCAGATTACCCACAATTGAAGGATGCAAAGAAGAATAAATTCTTCAAAAGAAATGACTTTGAGCAGAAAGACAAGAAAGCTATAAAAGCCACTTGGAGTGTATCTGAGGACTCTAGTAGCTCTTCTGAATCAAGCTCAGAGAAAGAAGAAGTCAATCTAAAGGAAAACATGTGTTTCATGGCAGAAACTGATGAGGTACACTCATATTACTCATTTGAATCACATTCTGAATCAAGATACGCAAATGAAAAACTTGCAGCCTACTGCAATATGATTGAAAAAAGATATGACTCACTATTTAAGAAACATAAGTCACTAAAAAATATACATAAATCCATTTAAGATGAAAGAGACACAATTCTAAAACAACATAAATAATTAACTGATAAATACAATTTGATTAACACTAACTATATTAATTTTGAATCAAAAATAAAATCACTGTAGGATGAAGTAGAATCTTACAAACAGGCTGTATTGGTTTTTACAAAAGGAGAGAATTCATTAAGTGAAATTCTTGGAAAAACTGTCATTAAAAATGAGAGATTTGGAATTGGCAGTAAAGGAGAAAAACCAAAGCTATATAAAAATTATTTTGTTCCCAGCTCTAAAAAGATTAATTATAATTTTTGTGGGGCAAGGGACATGCGGATAAAAACTATTTCTTAAGACAACCTCAAATTTGTAGTATTAAGAAAGCCTATGTTTCAAAAGACTTATATGATTCAGCTAATTTTAAAAGAACAAAGCAAATCTGGATACCCAAATCATTGCTAGCTAACACTCCTAGACCCAACAAAATATGGGTACCAAAGCAATTTGTTTGAATGTATTTGTAGGTAGAAGGTCACCAAAGAAGAAAAGATATATGGTACATGGACAGTGGTTTCTCAAGACATATGAGTGGAAACTCATTGAATTTTTCTTCACTCACTCAAAAGGAAGGAGGAATTGTCACATTTGGTGACAATGCCAAAGGAAAAATCATTGGCATTGGAACTGTTGGAGATCCAAAAACAGTCTCAATCAACAAAGTTCTTTATGTACAAGGACTAAAACACAATCTGATAAGTATCTCTCAACTTTGTGATGATGGATATACTGTTGATTTTACTAACAATTGATGCACTGTTTCTAAAGATAAACTGTTTAAATTTAAAGCACCAAGAACTGAAAATGTCTATACTTTGGATCTAAATTCCTTGTGTAAACAACAAGTAAACTACTTGACTGCTAAAGTAAGTGAATCCTAGATCTGGCATAGGAGACTTGGTCATTGCAATGTATATGTTTTACATAATTTATCTAAGAAACATTTAGTTTCTAATTTACCTTATCTCAAATTTGAAAGTGACAGATTTTGTGATGCATGTCAACTTGGCAAGCAACACAAATCATCCTTCAAATCTGTTAATAAGGTTGCTACATCTAAACCTTTAGAACTTACTCATATGGATTTGTTTGGACCTTCAAGAGTATCAATCTTAGCTAGTAAATTATATTTATATGTTTTAGTTTATGACTATTCAAGATTTACATGGATTTTCTTTTTGAAATTTAAAAATGAAGCTTTTACTTTATTTGAAAGTTTCTGCAAATCTGTTCAAAATGAAAAAGGTTTCAATATAATTTCATTGAGAAGTGATCGTGGTGGAGAATTTGAGAATCTGGAATTTAATTCCTTTTGCTCAAATATGGGTATTAAACACACCTTTTCTGCACCCAGAACACCTCAATAAAATGGGATTTTAGAAAGAGGAAATAGAACAATTCAAGAAATGGCTAGAACTATGTTAAATGAATATAGCCTACCTATATATTTCTTGGTAGAATCTATGAATACAACTTATTATATAATTAATAGAGTTTTAATTAGACCTATTTTGAAAAATATACCCTATGAACTATGGAATAACAGAAAACCTAAAGTAAATTACTTTAAAGTTTTTGGATGCAAGGTTTATATCTTAAACACCAAGGATAATCTTGGTAAGTTCGATCCAAAATCTGATGAAGGTATTTTCTTAGGATATTCTACTACCTCCAAAGCTTATAGAGTTTATAATAAGAAGTCAAGGATTGTTGAAGAATCAGTTCATGTGAAATTTGATGAATCTGATCCTTTTGAGAAAAGGACAGAACAAATGGATAAACTTGACTCTAATGATAACATGAGACTTGAGAATTTAAAGAATGATTTTGAAAATGATATAAAAGAAATTCAATCCAGTTCAGAGGAACATGATACTGAAGAACCTTTAAATATTTTACCTAGACAGTCTAGAAACCTAAAGAATCATCCTTTAGAAACTGTAATAGGTAACTTAGAAACTGGTGTTCAAACTAGAAGAAACTTAGGAAACCTAGTGGAATTCTCTACCTTCCTATCTCAACAAGAACCCAAGACTATAGAAGAAGCTTTAGATGATGAAAGCTGGGTAATAGAAATGCAAGATGAATTAAACCAGTTTAAAAGAAATGAAGTTTGGGAATTTGTTGAAAGACCTAAGAATTATCCTGTAATAGGAACCAAATGGGTCTTTAGAAATAAACAGGATGACCAAGGCACAATAACTAAAAATAAAGCAAGATTATTAGCTAAAGGATATAATCAAGAAGAAGGAATAGATTATGATGAGAATTTTTCACCTGTAGCTAGGTTGAAAGCCATTAGAATCCTTTTATCCTATGCATCTTATATGAATTTGAAATTATTTCAGATGGATGTTAAATATGCCTTTTTAAATGGTTATTTAATGGAGGAAGTTTATGTTGAGCAACCTCCTAGTTCTGAAAAGTCTCAAAAAACTGATTCTATTTTTAAACTTACTAAAGATATTTATGGCCTTAAACAAGCACCTAGAGCTTGGTATGAAAGATTAAGTTCTTTTCTTTTGAAAAATGATTTTACTGTTGTAATGGAAGACCCAACACTCTTTAAGAAAACTATGAAAAATAATGTTTTATTGGTTCAAATTTATGTTGATGATGTAATCTTTGGATCAACAAATAAAACTCTTCGTCATGAATTTTCAAAATTAATGCAAGAAGAATTTGAAATGAGTATGTTGGGAGAATTAAATTTCTTTTTGGGTATTCAAATATTTCAAAAATATTTTGGAAATGTTTTAAATCAAAGAAAATACATTACTGATTTACTTAAGAAATTTGGACTTGAGAACAACAAGACATTTACAACTCCTATGTGTACTAATATAAAACTTGATTTGGATGAAACTGGAAAGTCAGTTGACAACAAGTTATATAGAGGTATGATTGGTAGTCTGTTATATCTTACTGCTAGCAGGACATATATAATGTATTTAGTATGTCTTTGTGCTAGATTTCAATCAAATCCTAAATAATCCCATCTAACTGCTGTTAAAAGAATTTTTAGATATTTAAAAGGAACTGTTTTTTAATCTATTATTTATCCTAAAAATTCTGATTTTAATTTGATTTCATATTCATATGCTGACTTTGGAAGTTGTAGATTAGATAGAAAAAGTACATCAGGTACATGTCACTTTTTAGGAAAGTCCTTAGTATCATGGTCTAGTAAGAAACAACATTCAGTTGCCCTGTCAACAGTTGAGGCAGAATATGTTTCTGCTAGCATTTGCTGTAAACAAGTGTTGTGGATGAAAAACATTCTTATGGACTTTTGATTGAATTTTAATAATACACCTATTTTATGTGATAATACAAGTGCAATTAATATTTCAAAAAAAATCCAATTAGTCATTCTAGAACTAAGAACATTGATATAAGGCATCACTTTTTAAGAGATCATGTTATTTAAAAAGATATATTTTTAGAATTTATATATACTGAAATTCAATTAGCAGATATTTTTACTAAACCACTTCCCACTGCAAGGTTTGATTTTATTAAGGAGGAGATAGGTTTATTAAATTTTAAATAATTTTTTTATGTACTTATGTAAATTTTGTTGAATGCATTTTAAGTTTTTTCTTTCTTTCATCGTATGAAAAATTTATTTGTTTTTAAATATATAATGATGAGTGATTACACGGGAATCAAGGATGCCAGAGCCTTTTCGACTTCTAAACCCTTTCACTTCTATCGAAACCCTTTCGAAGTCCGAAAATCGCACTTCCTCTTCCGAAACCCTAACCTTCCTCTTCTGAAACCCTAACCTTGAAACCTTCAGAGACTCTTGCGGAAATGGTAAGGACTAAAAGAGCCAGTGAGGCTGAGCCAGGCAATGTCAAGAGACAACGCACTGAGGGAAGAAAAATATTACAGGGTAAGGTAATCGATCTTGACTGGTTATTTCAGACGAATCTATTGTTGAAGAAAGTGCTGTCGTTTTAGAATCTTGAACAGATGTTCAAAAGTGAAAATACGGAATTTCTATATGAAGTAGACCTTAGATACTTCTACAAATCTGTACAGTTTATTCTAGGAGATATCGAAGACAATATGATGGCTAAAATAGAGGATAGGGATTTCTCAATCTCTTCAGTAGAGATTAGTCATATTCTCAACTACCGTCATGAGGGAGTTTTTTATTTTGACTTGAAAAATATAGGAGATTCTGTGAATAAATATGAAGACATCATGTCTTTTCTTTTCAGTACCAAGAAAATAAAGAAAATGTTTGTTAAGGATTTGGAGCCTGATCAGAATATTTTGGTAAAATTTATTCAGACCGGAATAGCTCCACGGATGGCAGAAATGGAGAAGATTTTGTACCCAGATATGTATATATTGTTTCTTATGTTAAGTGATATTAAGTTAAACTTTCCAAGATACATGATAAGGTATCTCAGTTACTGCTGTCAAAGTGAGGCCAGGATGAATTTCTACCCCTTTGGTAGATTTATTTCTAAGCTTCTGTTTAAGAAAGACATGGTGAGATTAGTGGATGCAAGAGTTAACTGTCATAACAGTAATACATTTAATGTTGGAACCTTGAGGAAAGTTGGATATTTCTGGAGCACAATTAAAGGAAAACTTTTACCAGTAGGAGCTGAGGAAGACTCAGAGAGTGCTCAGGTTCAACCTGCTAAGTCCAAGGAGGGAAAAGATGAATCCAGAGTCAGCAATGTAGCAAGATAGATTTGCTTTGAAGTGGTAGATGTTGAGGAAGACAGAAGTCAGGAGGGACTTCAATCAAGAAGAAAAAGACCAGTAAATGAGTAAGTCACTTCCACTGCTTTGGAAACTCCAACAGAACCTTTATTTTCTTATTATTTTGTGAGAGAAGATGTTTCTGATAAAACCATGGAAGATGTTACTGAGAAAATGACTCCAGTAGAGAATTCAGGAGCTCAAGAAGAAACTCAAAGGGAAAATTAGGAATAGATTATAGGTGATGTTGAAGTTGTACTTCAACAGGAACAAGAAATGGAGGCAGTTCCTGGTGAAGAAGTGGTCAGACCTCAGGAAACTTCTGAAAATATTGTTCTTGAAATTCCAGAGGAAGACAAAGATGCAGATAAATGTGATGAGCATGCTTCTGAAGCTCAAACAGAGGTACTTCAAGATGATTTTTCTGTGTAAGAGTTTAAAAACTCTAAGGAAAGATCTGTGGATCAACCTTCTCAGGACAAAGAAAAAGAAAAATCTGATGCTGAATCATTGCCTTTGGTACTGCTGCATCAACCTGAGAATGTGAATCAAGCACAGGGTGCATCTGATTCAAGGAAAGAAGAAGTTGAAGAACTGTACAGAAAAGTATCTCAGTTGGAATCTGAGAATGCTTCTCTGAGAAATGCCTTAGACTTAGAAAATTTGAAGTTTCAAAAGCTGAAGGAGTGTACAGTTTCAAGGAAATAAGTTGAAATGTTTAAAGAGGATATGCTGACTGCTGTTGCACAATTAAAATCTGAAATGGTTATGAAGTCAGATTTATCAGATCTAAATTTGTTTATGGAGAACCAATTTGCATCAGTTGCAAATAATGTTGTTAGTGGATCAGGTACTTCACCTGATTTAATCAGAAGGTTTCAGGCTATCATAGCTGCGTTGAGCAATATGAATGACATGATACAAGATCTTTAATGTAATAGTGCCCCTTTTTCAGTGTTGCTGGACAATCAGAAGTTCTTAGTAGATCAACTGACATCTAGTGAGCCATCGATCAGAATTCTGTTAGATCAGTTATCAGAGAAGCTGTTAATATTTGTTGAAAAAGAGGAAAGGATGCATGAGTTTTTCAGAGTCAATTTAATTGAGGATATTCATATGGCTCTAGAGAAAAAAGAGCTCATTATCAAGCTTGGATATGGGATGATGAAGAGACTTCAGGAACAGTTTACAGAAATCAAGTCTGCAATCTAGAGGAGATAGACCATGTTGCCTATCTTACCCAAACCTTGATTCCTGTGTATATCATTGTCATGTATATACTACTATTTTTGAATGAAAATTTTCTTCATTGTTTATTTGTCTCTTTCCTTATTTGTTTTACTAACTTTATTTTTAATATGCCAGTACTCTAGATTTAATTATTGATAAAAAGTTCACAATAGCATTTACTAACAGTTCAGTGCAATATTAAACATGTTAAAATCCATGATTTTTCATTATTTTTGATATCACAAAAGGGGTAGAATTTGGATAAAAACAACATCAAAACCATTTTATTTAGGGCCATTTTATTTAGGGGGAGAATTTATTTTATTGAGGGAGAAAATTAAATGAGTCATTTGGATTTATAATTATCTTTTTGGTGGAGAAGTTTTTATTTAATACTTTATAACAAATTTTGAAAGTTAATTTTGTTTAAATAATTTTAATTATTTTATGGGTTTTGTGATCATCAAAAAGGGGGAGATTGTTGATTAAAGTATTGTTTTCAACAATATGTATTAATGTTATTTAAAGGGGGAGATTATTGAAAATAATACTCTGTCTCTTTATGATAATTTTGATGCTCACAAATACCCTTAGTTATTTTCTAATGATTTTATTTAGTATTTTGCAGGAGTTTATTAATTTATTTTACTCTTGAAATAACGAGAATTTATTACTTAGCGCAGAATCTGTGTTAGCGCATTCTGAAAACATTCTTCACATCTTACGTAGATGAATATAGCGCGGAATCTGTTTTAGCGCATTCTGGAATCACTGTTCATACCATACGTGGATAAACATAGCGTAAGGATGAAAAGCATATATACTTTTTGAGATAAGAGAAAGGTATGGTTAAACAACCATACATGTTTAGCAAAGTATGGAAGACGAATCTTACGTTAGGAAGGAACCCTAAGTTTTGTTTATCAGCAAAGTATGGAAGGAGAACCATACGTAAATTCTAAAGGTTACGTTTGTTTCTCAAAAGTATGGTTCCATCAACCTTACTTTTGTAAACAACCATACATACTTGGAAAAGTATGGATCAAGTAAAAGTATGGATCTTTTTCCGTACGTTTGAATATTGAAGAAAAATTATGGATGATCAACCCTATGTTTGTGATCAACCTTACGTTGTTAACCTTACGTTTGAAGACTATGTTATTAACCCTACATTTGGAGGCCACGTCATCAACCTTACGTTTGGCGTCGAAACTTTTGGCAGATGATATTTATGTACAACGATTAGTAAGCTGATTTCTGAGCGGATTTCAAGCCAGATTTAAAGTCTCTTTTACATTACGACTTTGACTAATTCAAAGTCGTTTTATTAATGGATTTAAGATCGAATTAAAAGGATCTTTTTATGCCGAGTCTTAAGGGAGGTTACGACTTCTCTGTAAATTCAAAATTTTGAATATCTCGAATCAGAAGGCGACTTTTATGGATCTAAATGTGAAAGAGATATGCTTTTTTATATATGCTCTCTCTAAAACACCAGAAAAAGGGGATGTGATCGATCTATTATTGAAAAAGGTGGAAAACAGAGATTTCAACTATTTTACAATTGATCTGCTAATTCAACAGGAGAGTAAAAGCTCTTTTTGTTCAAGAAGAAGGAACTCGATCGAAGATTCACCTGTTCTACATCGAATATCTAATGTAGATCTACTACTAATGAGGTTGTGAACTATATATCTATATATACTACAACTGGATCAACTCAGAACTGCTTCGTCTTGAAGATCAATATTTCTAGAGACTTTGATCCATATGCTGTCAATTGCATTATATTGCAATTATAAAGATCAACTGGAAATTTCTTTCTGAATTTGTTTTTAATTCTTGAGTAACCAGATTCTCATTCTAAGCTGTGTAGGTTCGTGTTTGAACCAGAAGGCTTTATTTTTCCTTGGATTGTAAAGGTGTCAACTGCCTATACTCAATTGTGAATCGGTCTGTGGAAAAGAGGACCAGATAGTGAAAATCACCAAGCTCGTGGAGTAGAGTGTTGGTGGAGTGGACTAGGGGCTTTCTGTTCCCCGAACCACTATACATATTTGTGTTCTTAATTTTATTTTTTCTGCTGCATGATCAAATCTGATAAAGTATAAAGGACAGAACTCGTTCAAGAGAAGAGTTATTGAAAAATTGCAAAAGACACAATTCATCCCCCTCTTGTGTATAATCTGTAGATTCAGATCCAACATAAACCCCATACTCTTATTATTATCTTCAATCCCCCATGGCCATTTAGAATCACCAATATCCATCTTGACCTTAATGACATAATGAAAAATTTCCTTATAGCTGTTAGTGTCTTGAAATTTAAAGTATTTTAAAAGAATAAACAATTTCCCACTAAATAAATGGTTAAACTTACTTTTGGGGTCAATGAAAAATCCAAAGTCATAGAGTAGAATCCTTCTAAATTTTTCCTCATGATACCTAATAGATCTATCCTAAATTTTCTTGACTCTAAGGAATTCCATATCCATTTTAAGTTAGAGAGTTCAAGGAAATCTCTTATTGAAAGATAATTTTTTTAATTAATCCCACTCCATAGATTCTAAATCTTCCTTAGGATTAGTATTCTTGATCAGTATCCACCAATGATTGACTTCTCCCTCTAAGTGATAAATGACTAATGTGAATTTATAATGTTCAGAGAACTGGAGGATTAATAATATATTATCAATAGAATCAATCCATTGTTCCATGATTAAGGGATTATAAGATACACTAAATGTGGGATGAATTTTACACATAAAGGACTCAACCATAGTTTGTTCTTTATTAGGATATAGAGGGCGTTCCACTTGATTTATGCTATTCTTCATAACTTGAGTAAGTTTTGAAAGTACTATCATGAATTTATCAACCAATTCTCCCATTATATTTGGAATTTCATTAGGGTAATCACCAAATTTACCATCTCATAGGTTTTTGACACAATTCCTTCTATTTACAATGATTTTATAAAATAAAAGTATTTTTAGGATGATAATTATTAAAAAAATATCATGGAAAGGGAAAACTACAAAATTAAGAGGAATAACTCATAAATGAAAGGTATAATCAAACTTATAAATCTATAGATTCTAATTTAAGTTATAAAAAGTTGTTTTCCTATTAGGTTCTCTAGAAATATATTACACCACCAAATTCCATAACATTTTTATTCAAATCCTTCTTAATGGTTTGTAAGTATCATTAAAATAATCTAAAGCATATCCCCTAAGAGTTTCAAAACAGGTGTGCAGTTATGCCTCTCTATCATGCATCGAGTGAAGATCAAGTTACTACCCAATCATCCATTTTTAAGGTAATTATCCATAGGTGCATCTATGTCAGATCTTAAATCCTTTTACTGGTATCTGGATAGGGTTGACAATTGTAGGATACCACACACTCCATAATTATCCAAAATTTAGGATATTTTCCTATACATAGGATTATTACTATGGTTTTCAATTATGTTATCTAATATTAATACCCAAATATAACTAGACCTTTATTTGATACTATATATAGAATCTTGAGTCTCATACACATTTTATTATATGATTTTTAACATAAAATACCATAAAACACATCCTAAAAAATCAAGGGTCTAGTGTCTTTAGGAGATTAGAAATATAAATATAAAAACTTAAACATAAAATAAATCACCCTTATTTAAACTCCATAAATTTATCCTATATCCCATTGATCTTCTAATACTACATAAGATATCCTAGGGAATACATAAAATGGGGGTTATCTATAAATCCTAATAAGGGAGGAATCAGACTAAACAAGATACATATAAGACAAAAGAAATATCATGAAAACATAAAAGAGAATATTAACATGGAATCATAGAATAAAAAAATATGATATCATAATATCATGGAATAAAAGGAATATGGAGATAACAAAAAACATTAAAATATAATCATAAGTCAAGTCTCAATACCAAGACCTCATAACGTAGTGCTCTAGGATAATAGACCATGCTGTTAGGACCAAGAAGGTGATGAAGATGTTTTGTATTCAAGTGTTGTCATTTATTTTAAAGAAATGTTTTGAAGAAAGGAAATCAATTCACTTTGTTTTGTGGTGACAATTATTTTGGGTTTGTTTTAAAAAGAATCAGACCCATTTATTTTTGAAAATTGCACTCATGTATTAAGAAAGTTTGTTCTCAGGATGAGAATGAGAAGGAAAGAAAGAAACTTGAGTGAATGAAAAGTTATGATACTTTACGATGAAATTGTGATGATGATTTTATGATTTGTATTTCATATAAACCATGAGTTATATTGAGAACTTGTGATAAAATATTGATATAAGGAAGGGGAGTGAAAGAGATGCTACCAATTGAAAAATAATTGTATTCAGATTTATCATATCAGGATGGCATATAGAAAGAAGTGGTATTGATTGTTTTTCAAAATAATCAGAAATGAATCATATTCAGATTTATCGTATCCGAATGGATGATAGAAAGAAGTGGTACGAGTTTTTTTTAAAACAATCGTATCCATATTGAAAAGGCGCTGCTGATCGTTTTACAAAACAATCGTATCCAGATTAAAGAGGCTATGCAGATTGTTTTTCAAAACAATCGTATCCAGATTGAAGAGGCGATACTGATTGTTTTTCAATACAATCGTATCCATATTGAAGAGGTTGTGCTAATTGTTTTTCCAAACAAATCATATCCAGATTAAAGATTTTGTGTGGATTGTTTTTCAATACAATTGTATTCAGATTGAAGAGGCGGTGTTGATTTTTTTTCAAAACAAATCATATCCAAATTGAATAGACTATGTTGATTGTTTTTCAAAACAATCGTATCCAGATTGAAGCAGAGGTTCTGATTGTTTTTCAAAATAATTGTATCCAGATTGAAGAGGCAGTGCTTATTGTTTTTCAAAAGAATCGTATCCAGATTGAATAGGCAGTGCTGATTGTTTTTCAAAACAATCATATCCTGATTGAAGAGGCGGTGCTGATTGTTTTTCAAAACAATCGTATCCATATTGAAGAGGCGATGCTAGTTTTTTTTCAAAACAATCTTTTCCGGATGGAATAGGTGATTCCGATTGAATAGGTGGTGTTGATGTAAGATGGTGTTGATGAAAAGTGGAACTGTTGAAAAGTGGTGCTGATTGGAAAGGGGTGTTGATAGAAGAGTAAGATATGATGCTAATTGTTTCTCAAAATGAACGCATCTGGGTAAAAGCAAAAGAATTGACATGGTACCTCATTATCCATAGAATGAGGATAATATTCATTATTAATATATATAATATTCATGTGCTTTATTATTCATAAACACCAATTTAGTGCATTTTACACTTTGAACATTATTTCATATTATAAATGTAATTCCTTCTTAAAATGCACTATTACATGGTACATTTTTGAACATCATTTAAAGTACCCAATGATCTTGATTTTATTTTAATATTTAATTTTCAGGTTTTTCATTACATTGGTAAGAATTAATACTTTTTGAGTACTTGAAGATTCATATTGGAAGACCACCAAAGTTGGCCATGAACAAACAACATTTTGTGTGAAGTGAACTGGAAAAAATTCCAATAAAAAAACGATAGAGGACAATATATAATCCCAATAATTATGAAACTTTAACTTAAGATATATAAAATCATGGGGAACATTTCATTGAACAGTGGACAAAGCTAATTCTGATGTTTGAATGGAGTTTTAGGCGGCCCAAGTTGGAGACCAAATTATGGTCCAGATTTTGTGGCCTAGAAAAACAGCCCACCATTTTACACATATCTCGTAAACCATAAACTATTTTGGGAGGAAAATTTACATAAGGTTATGGGACATCCTGAGAGACATTTTATTTTACTATTACCCACTATAATTATTTCATATATAATCTCATTTAGGCGCTTGTGTTCGGTAGAAGCAAGCTGGCTGCCACCTCGGGCCATGAGTGGAAAAGTCCAAGTTTCACAAGATTTCCACCACCCTAAGCCTACCATAATCAACTGGGACAACTTTCACTATTGAAGGATCAACCCCAAGATCCCAAAATTCCTATTTAAGGTAGTGGTGTGAGAGGTTTTATTCATCTTTGGTGCTTTGTTTAATTGTAATGTTATGCTACGAATTTGTTGCCTTGAGTTTGTCTATCTCATGTAAGTTATTCAATTCACCTTAGTTTCTTAATAAATTTTATTCTTATAATCTTATTTTGTTCTTATTAATATCACATTAATACCATTGGTTCAAGGTGTGAATTTATTCACACCAAACCTTGTGAAATTATCACACAACGATGGAGTGATTGCTTTCTTTCTATTGTTTTTTACTAATCCAATTCCTCCCTCACGAGTCTACTTTCCGTTTCCATTGAAACCATAGAATAAATGGAGGGATAACCCACTTATGGGTTGATCCAAGGGATTATAAAGAGACTATATTGTATTTTATTTCTTACTCCATTAATTTCTAATCACTTCTTTTAATTGAGAATTTTTTTTGAAGATCTTTAAACTTCTTCATCCTAGTTGAATTTAAGGCCACACACTTCAAGATCTAATACGAACCTTTAACATGAAGTGCTCAAAACATTGATCCTTCAAGTGTATAGGTGATTAGTATTAAAGGTTTCAGGTATTAAACTATTAAGTGATGATGTTGTTTGATCTTCTTAAATGAACCCATCTCAAATATAAGAAATTAAAATAGATGAAAAAGGAATGCATCTAATCCACCCCAAGTGATAACCTAGGATAAAATCATTCTTTTAATTTTAATTTAATTAAGTATCTTATAATTCACTTAAACCCATATAATATCAACCAAATTTGGCCACTTAATATCCAAAAACAATCCATATAATGTATGTGTTTGTAGGTTACTTCTTAGGTCTCTGAGGATTCTACAAACCAAGTAAAACTACAAGTGACCGTTTAACCCTAAAATCTTAGGAAAATTTGGGCGAGAACAAATTTTGGCGCAATTTATGGGGGCCCAAGTAAGTCATATAAACACCCATTATATTCTCCCCCATTTCTTATATTCTCATCATAATTCTCTTATTTTTCCCTTTCTCATTTTTTTTCTTTTGGCGCATGTCCGCCTACACTCGTGACCAATCAAACTGTCTAGTTAGGGTGGATAGTCCTAGGGTTGGGGAGTCAAGTACACAAAGGGAACTCTTTCCATTAAATCATAATCTTCCAAATACTCCAGATTCAAAAACTGATCCCATTTCAATGGAAGGTCTTCAATGAAACCAACTCTTAAACCCAGGTGAGAACTGAAATTGAAATTTAAATGAGGCAGCCCCAAAATTGGGCAATGTAGTCGATCAAACCATAAATGACTACCTTACACCTGCATAGACCAATTCCCCCTCATGCATTAGACACAATTACTTAGGATATTTCAACTACATCTTTAAACCCCATGTCCAAAACCACCTTCCCACATTCCATGTAATGGAGTCCGAGAAGCCCTACCTTCATGTTAAGGAGTTCAATGGAATTGTAGAAACCATGTGTCCCCCACATCAACTAGAATTAGCTAAGATGAGGATATTTCATTTTTCTTTAAAGTATTGAGCTAAAAATTGGGTAAAAAAGTTTATACCATCATCCATAAACTCTTAGGACCAATTACAAAGATAATTTTACAAAAAATACTTTCCCCACCACAAAACAATTGCACTTAAAAAGAGCATCCAAAACTTTTTTGAAAAAGAGGGAGAGTCTTTATATGAAACATGGGATAGGTTCAAAGAAAATATAAACATGGTTCCACAACATGGTTCCAAATAATGGTTTTTCTATTCCTAAACAAGTGAGAATTTTCTATTAAAGGTTGGGTCTTGGGAACAAACAATTCATTGACATGATCTGTAATGGAACTTTCAAAAACAAATCCCCAAATGATGATTACAAGTATCTAGAAAGCCTTGCTGAAAAAAATCAAACATGGTTAACATAACCTTACTATGATAATCCACACAAATCTAGTGGAATTAACACAGTTAAGGAGGAGGAAAGCCATAGGGTGAAACTCACAACACTCACTAGGAAGGTTGAAGAGATGGATCTTAGGAAGGTCCATGAAATTCAAACCGTTGACCCTATTTGCACAATTTGTGACAAACATGACCACAAGACAGACAACTGCCCAACCATAACTTCCATTAAAGATGTTCTTCTAGGAGGAACACCCACTGAAGTCAATTCCCTAAACTTCCAAAATCTGTAATACCAAAACACATTAAAACCAAGGTATAATGACCACCTAGGCTTCCACTAGAAAGATAACCAAAAACCTAGAAAACCACACGGACCAAACCCCTACCCTACATAAAATTTCCAAAACCATAACCAATTCCAACAACAAACATACCAATACCAACATCCTTATGTCCAATACCAAAAACCTATCCAACAACCCATGAAACAACCAATCCAACAACCAAAGTATCCTCCTGGGATAAACCAAATAGCACAAGCCCCTACTCAATCTGTCCCACTTCCAATATTTGAGAAGTTGTGTAAAAAAATGGAGAAAATGAACTCATAAGTCTCATCCCTTAAACATTAACTACAGACCATAAAACCTAGGAAGGCACCCATGCCTACTCATGTGGTTCCATACTCAACTTTAAGGGGAGAATCTAGTTACACACAAGCCTCTTATGAACAACTCAAAGTAGTAACTATTTTAAGAAGTGGGGAATCCTTTGAGAAACCTGACAAAGACATTCCAGAACCATTAAAAGATTCAAAAACTAATGAAAATGATGTAGAACTACCCATAGATTCTAAAAAACCCAATGAGAATGTGAAGGAACTCCAACCCACATCTGTCACTCTTCAACTTTCTGATCGTAGTGTTCGAGTTCCTAAGGGGATATTAAAGGATGTTTTGGTGAAAGTTGAAAATTTCATTTACCAAGATGAATTCATTTTCCTTGAAAATCACCCAAGATTAGTTCCTAGGGAGAAAAACCCCATCATTCTTGGCCTTCCCTTCCTTCAAACAATCAAATCTATTATCTAAGTCCTAAATGGGAACATGACCATCACCTTTGGAAACATGAGTCTAGACTTAAAAATCTACAATAAAAACTCTCAAATTGGGGATAATGAAGAGATAAAGGAGATTAATTGTATTGGTAGTATTGATAGTGAACTCGAGGAACATCAAGGGATTACTGAAGAATGTTTAAGTTAAGAATAGATTGATTTTATTTGTTCACATGAGGGAAATTTGTCTCCTTGGCTTGATTTTTTTTAAGATATCCCTATTGATGATTTTCTAGAAGTACCAATAAATGATACCATGGGTAAAATCAATAACATTGAGTCCATACCCATTCATGACACTAATCTAGATAATTTAGTAGATAAAAATTTTATTCAAAAGGAACCAATTCTGTCAATAAATTTGGAAAAAGAACCTGAGTTAAATGAAAAATCACATACTTTCTTGGAAAGTGATAACCAATATGATATCAAATTTGAGGTCCTACCTTAATCACTCAAGTATGCATTGTTAGGGAAAAATCGAGCCTTTACTATTGTCATTTCTTCCTCTCTTTAAGCCAATCAAGAGATGATGCTTCTGGATGTCCTAAAAAAGCCTAAGAAAGCAATTGGATAGAACCTTTCGTATATTCCTAGGATTAGCCCACTCATTGGGACTCATAGGATTGTTCTTGAATCTGAATCCAAACCATGTCGTCAACCTCAAAGGAGACTCAATCCAAATCTTATGGATGTGGTAAGGAAAGAACTTCTTAAGTTTTTTAAAGAAGGTATCATCTACCCCATTGCTGAGAGTGAGTGGGTAAGACTAATTCAAGTTGTCCCAAAGAAAGCTGGAATTACTATGATCATCAATGAGGATGGTGACCTTCTCCCCACAAGGGTCAGTAGTGGATGGAGATTCTGTATTGACTATATGAATCTCAACTCTTGTACCAAGAAAGACCATTTCCCCTTTCCCTTTATTGATCAAGTCCTCAAGTGAGTGGTAGGTCATCAATTCTATTGCTTTCCTAGATGTATTCTCAGGGTATAATCAAATTGAGGTCTCCTTAGAGGATTAAGGGAAAACAACCTTCACTTGTCCATTTGACACTTTTTCCTTTAAACGCATGCCCTTTGGGTTATGTAGTGCTCCTGGTACCTTCTAGTGGTGCATGATGGGAATATTCTCGGACATGGTGTGGGATTTTTTATAGGTCTCCATGGATGGCTTCTCCATATTTGGGGATAATTTTGAGGGATGCCTTCTTAATGTTGAAAGGGTTTTGTCAAGATGCGAGGATAGAAATCTCATCCTAAATTGGGAAAAAATTCCATTTCATGGTAACAGAAGGACTTGTTCTAGGCCATCTAGTATCTGGTAGAGTGATTGAAGTTGATAAAGATAAGTTTGAAATCATTCGTCACCTTCCCTATCCTAAAAATGTTAAGTAAGTGAGGTCCTTCTTAGGAAATTCTAGTTTCTATAGAAGGTTCCTTAGGAATTTCAGCTCAATTTCTCAACCACTTTGTGCTCTATTGGTGAAAGATGACACATTTTTATAGATATAAATCTTTTATTAATCATCCTATACACTCAATTCAGCTCTTATATCTCCACCTATCATGAAATATCCAATTTGGAAACTTCATTTTGAGCTCATGTGTGATGCGAGTGACTAGTCTTAGGACATCGGTGTGAGAAAATTCCATGCATCATTTCTTATGAAAGAAAATATTTAAATGATGCACAAATAAACTACACCATCACTGAGAAAGAGTTTCTTTTTATTGTCTTTTCCTTAAATAAATTCAGGTCTTATCTCTTAGGATCACCCATCATTGTCTTCATTGACCATTCATACCTAAAATACATTTTCCAAAAACAAGATGCCAAGGAAAGATTGATTAGGTGGTTCCTTCTTCTTAAAGAGTTTGATTTAACCATTAAGGATAAAAAGGGTGTTGAAAATGTTGTAGTTGATCACCTCTCAAGGATGGAATTCAAAGAAAAACACATCACCTTTTTGTGTCTGATTCATTTCCCGATGAGCACCTCTATTCAGTGAGTGATTGCCCATGGTATGCTGACATAGCAAACCATTTGGTGATAGGTGACATTCCAAAATTCATAGGGACCCAAGATAAGAGAAAATTTCTTTCTGATGTCAAACACCATTTTTTTTTAGGATCCTTACCTCTTTAAGTTTTATCCTGATCAAATCATTAGGAGATGTGTTCCCGAGTCTGAGCAAGAGTCCATTCAAAAATTTTGTCATGGAGAGGCATGTGGAGGCCACTTCTTCACAAAGGAAACCATTGAAAAGGTCCTAAAAAGTAGTTTCTACTAGACAAACCTCACTATGGATTCCTTCTAATTTTGCAAAATTTTCCCTCAGTGTCAACAATTAGGATCCATTACCAAAATGAATCAAATGTCCCTCACACCCATTCTGGTCATTGAAATCTTTGATTGTTGGGGAATTGATTTCATGGGAACCATCCCAAACTCTAGGGGATACCTCTAAATTATCTTAGATGTTGATTATATCTCGAAATGGGTTGAGTCCATTTACACAAAGTCCAACAACCATTATGTTGTGATCCAATTTCTGAAAGGGCACATGTTTTCTTAATTTAGAATTCCTAGGGATATAATCAGTGATTGAGGAACCCATTTCTACAATAACCCATTCTCTTCACTCATGTCTAAGTATGTGATTTCTCATAAATTTTACACTACATACAATCCTCAAACCAATGGTCAAGTTGAGTTAGAAAATAGGGAGATTAAGCATATTCTTGAAAAAACTATCAATCCCTCTAGGAAAGATTTTTATGAGAAACTCTTGGATGCTTTTTGGGCATATTGTAGAACATTCAAAACCATATTAGGCATGTCACCATATAGTTTGGTTTATGGAAAATCATTCCATTTACCTATTGAATTTGAGCATAAGGCATTTTGGGCAATAAAAAAAATGAATTTGGACATTTCTTTGGCCGATGAAAAGAGAAAATTATATCTTAATGAACTCGAGAAACTTATGATGGAGGATTATGAAAATTAAAGGATAAATAAAGCTAGAGTTCGAGCCTACCAATATAGGAATATCAAAGTAAAACACTTTGAACCAGGAAAATTCGTGCTCTTGTATAGTTTAAAACTTCATTTACACCCAGGAAAGTTAAGGTCTATATGGTCAGGTCCATTCATAGTGTATCACCTGTACCCCAATGGGGTAGTAGAGATTTTGGATCTCACAAGTGGTCACATTTTCAAAGTCAACGACCATAGGTTAAAACCATTCATTGAATCATTCAACAAACAAGAAACAGAGGTTGAGTTAACTGAGCCAACCTATGAACCAGGAAAAAAATTGATAGATTTAGGATCCATGTCGGGATAAAAACATTAAACAAAAGCACTGCACGGGAGGTAACCCATTGTTTTCATGTTTCCAATCATTTTGAATCATCTTTATAAATAAATAAATTTTATATTAAAAATAATAATTAACTCTAGATATTATAGTACTGTAGACTGTTGACCCATTCTCCTATTATGAGTATGGATGGGTATGAAAGGGGAGCATCGTATTCATCTGTGTCACGCGGTGTGATCCTTGAGTAATAACTTACTCAAAAATTTAAAAAGAATAAAATGTATCATCAATTTATTTTATATTTATGGAATTTTAGGTTAAAAAAAATTTAAAAAAAAAATAATAATTAAAAAAATTAAAAGGACACATCGTAGGTCGTGGGGAAAACCCTGTCACAACCATTGAAGCTGTGGGGACTCGAACCCGAGACCGAAGGGAGATAGAGGTGCATGCTTACCACTGACCCTATGACTTATAGTGATTATTTATTATATATTTTTTGTATATATACTTATATTTTAATTTTTTTTATTATATGAAGAAATATATATATCTATATACACTACTACAAATATGGCTTTTATCAGCGCTAAAAATGGCCATTAACAGTGCTAGAAAAAGTGCTGATAATGCCAGTGAAGATAAAGGGGGGGGGGGGGGTCCCCTTTATCAGCGCTCCAGAAAGCGCTGATAAAGACCCCTTTTATCAGTGCTTTTTTTTAGCGCTGATAAAAATAAAAAAAAATAAAAAAAAATAAAAAAATACTGCCAATCTCATGGGGGGATTTTTACAGCGCTTGAGCCCCCCTTTATCAATGCTTTCCTCGCACATCCAGCGCCTGCCCGCACTACCTACACACTTTATTAGCGCTAACCCTTTAAATCACCCTTGCGCGCGCGCCCTTTCCTCCACCCGGATTTGATCTCGAGACCTCCCCCATGCGCACCTAAAGCCTTTGCCACTACCCTATATTGATTTGTTCTCTTATTCATGATATATCTATTTATTTATATATATATATATATCGTTATATTTATTCGTACAGTAATATATATTTATATTAATATATATAGTTATATTAATATTAATATATATATAGTTATATTAATATATAGTAGTTATATAAATATTCATATATTGGTATTTTAATTAAAATGGATATTAGTTATTATTTAGATAATTATAGTATATTTTATATGTAAATATGTTTAATTATTTATTTAAAAAATTTAATTTTTAGGTTTGAATATATAAAAAATATGTACATATAGTTATATATTTGATTAGAAATAGCAGTGCATTATAAAAAAGGATGAAATTTCAAAAACATAATATCAATATGAATGTAATAACTTGGAATAAATTCATTCCCCACCAAAAAAATCCAAAAATACCCCCTTAAACGAGGCTAAAAATCCATGAAATGCTAAAAAATCTGGGTACCCCGACAAAAAACTCAGTTTTGGAGGCCTTTTGGGCCTCTTTTGGCCTTGAAAAACGCTTGAGCGAGGTCCCCCTGGGTCACAACGACGTAGATCTCATCGTAGGCTTTGATTTGATATGTGTTAGATCTCAAACAGACACTCGGATCAAAAGTTATGGTCGTTTAAAATTCGAGTTGCGTTTTCAACATATTTTGGATCTTTTTTTAATTTTTTTAATTTTTTTAGTCTTCAAATTGTTATTAAATGACTATTACTCCATAATAATTAGAAAATTATTAATTAAAAATATTTTTTAAATTTTTTAAGAAGCCATTTTCACTAAATATCTTATATATTAAGTATAATAAGTGTAAATGTAGATTTATACTTATCTAAAATATATTTAAAAATTATATATTATATTTATATCAACATAACTATATAAATATATTTATATATTAAAAAAAATTTAATTTTTTTTGAAGTCGACCATTTATCAGCACTTTTAAAAAAAGCGATGATAAAGGCCCCCCCTTTATCAGCGCTACTAAACAAGCCCTGATAAAGGGGGTCCCTTTATCAGCGCTAAAAAAAAGCGCTGATAAAGGGGTACTTTTATCAGTGCTTTTTTAGCGCTGATAAAGGCCCCCCCTTTATCAGCGCTTTTTCGTTAGCGCTGATAAAGGGGTGGCGCTGGCCTTGCCCAGTTTTGTGGTAGTGATATATTATTTTGTTTTGTTTGTTTGTTTGTTTTTTCCTTTTTCCACTAGGGAACTCTGCAAGTGACATGGATATCAAAGGACTAAATTGGAGTAACAAGAAATTCAACTTCAACCATCAGGTGACTTCATTCCATGATCCTCATTTTGAAAATTCTCTTTAGAACTCCTATTATCTACCTCTACCTGCTTCTCAATTTTATTTTCTTTAAACATTGGGGACAATGTTATTCTAAGTTGGGTGGGGATGAAAAGAATGAAAAAAAATTAATTAATTTTGTGGGCATAAAAAAATGTGTGGAAGGAAAAATTTCTTTAACCTTGAACATAATAATACACATTTTACACTTTGAAACTGAATATCAAATAATTTAGAATGCCGTGATTCTAATTTTAATCCGTGTATAATTTTATGAGCATATATCTTGGAAAGTGTGGTTGTATAATGTGAAATTTCATCATTTATATTTTCATCCAAATAGAAAAAAAGATATCACAACGCACGTCATTTGGATAGTAGGGTATTAGTTTGAGTTCATGGGGTCCCCTAAATAAATAGCATAGGTTTTTTGATCATTTTAGTTTTAATATGAGTATTTAATAAAAAATAAAAAATAAAACAATAAATTTGCACGTAGAGCAATGAAATGACCTAATGCGTGGATTTTGATACTTGGGGATCATGACTCCATAGTTTTCTGGCCCAGAGTTAGTAAATTTATCTCAATTTTTGGTAATTTTACTTTATTTTTGACTGAGTTAACTCGAGATGATGCCCTCGTATGTGGGATTCACTTGGTGCCCTAAAGTCTTTGATCCTGGGAGTCATTGGCAAAGTCTCACTATATGGGTTGACTCTTTTGAGTGCAATTTCAATTACCATGGAAATATTTTTTAAAAAAAAGAAAAAAATTGAATACTCATCTCAATATTGAAATGTGATTCCACCTAGTGCTTCTGTCATTTCCCCCTTGAATAAAGATGAACCCCCATGTCTATTGTGATAGACAATAAATCCTCATACTTAATTGATATTGGATGAAATATGGTGATGAATTTGAATAAAGGAATGGTCTTGAGATTAGGATATGCTTTTGAAAATATCTTGTATTAAAATATTTTTATGGGTTTCATAGTTGTTTGATATAAGGGTTTTTTGTGATCATTGTATATTAAAATGTTTTTGAAAAAGGGAATTCAAATTTCACATTTTTGAGATATATTTTTCTTGGGACTAGAAAAACTCAAGTTGGGGGGTCTGATTAGCCATTGAATGAGTATAATATTCATTGTTAATATATATAATATTCATGTGATTCATTATTAATAAACACTAATTTAGTGCATTTTATACTTTGAACAATATTTCATACTATAATTGTAATTCCTTCTTAAAATGCACTATTACGTGGTACATTTTTGAACATCATTTAAAGTACCCAATGGTCTTTATTTTATTTTAATATTTAATTTTCAGGTTTCTAATTACATTGGTAACAATTCATAATTTTATAGTTCCTAAAGATTCATATTGGAAGACCACCAAAGTTGGCCTTGAACAAACAACATTCTGAGTGAAGTGAACTGGACAACTGCCCAATAAAAAACTGTAGCGGCCAATATCTAAGACAATAATTCTGAAAATTGAGCTGAATATAGAGGAAATAATTGGGAAAATTTTATTAAATAGTGTCTAAAGCTAATCAGGTTGTTTGAATAGAGTTTCAGGTGGCCCAAGTTGGAGATAAAATTCTGGTCTAGATTATGTAGCCCAGAAAAACAGCCCACCATTTTACACATATCTCATAAAAAATAAATGATTTTGGGATGAAAATTTACATATGGTTAGGGGAAATCCTGAGATTTATTTTATTCTTCTATTTAACTCTGTAATTATTCCATACAGAAGCGCATTTATGCACTTGAGTTTTGTGGATTCAAGATGGATGCCACCTTAGGTCAAGAGTGTAAAGTCCAAGTTCCACAAGCTTTCCACCACCCTAAGCCTACCATAATCAAGTAGGATGACTTTAAATATTGGAGGACCAATACAAGGCTCCCAAAATTCCTATTTAAGGAAGTGGTGTCAGGGGATTTATTCATCTTTGGTGCTTTGTTTAATTGTAATGTTATGCTGCGAATTTGTTGCCTTGAGTTTGTCTTTCTCATGTAAGTTGTTCAATTCACCCTAGTTTATTAATAAAATTTATTCTTATACTATTATTTTTCTTCTTATTCATATCACGTTGATACCTTTGGTTCAAGGTGTGAATTTATTCACACCAAACCTTGTGAAATTATCACACAATGGTGGATTGATAACTTTCTTTTTATTTTTTTACTTCTCCAATTCCTCCCTCATGAGTATACTTTCCACTTCCATTGAAACCATAGAATCAATGAAGGGATAACCAAATTATGGGTTTATCTAGGGGAGTAGAAAGGGACTAGATTTTATTTTATTTCTCACTCCATTAATTTCTAATCACTTCTTTTAATTGAGAATTTTTTTGAAGATCTTTAAACTCCTTCGTCCTTGTTGAATTTAAGGACACACACTTCAAGTGCTAATACGAACCTTTAACTTTAAGTGATAAAAACTTTGATCCTTCAAGTGTATAGGTGATTAGTATTAAATGGTGTAGGTATTAAACCAGTAAGTGATGATGTTTTTTAATCTTCTTAAATGAACCCATCTCAAATATAAGAAATTGAAATAGATGAAAAAGGAACGCATTTAATCCACCCCAAGTGATAACCTATGATCAAATCATTCTTTTAATTTGAATTCACTTAAGTATCTTAAAATTCACTTAAAACCTTCATAATATTAACCCAAGTTGTCCAATTCATAGCAAAAAAATAATCCATAAAATGTATGTGTTTGTTGGTTACTTCTTAGGTCTCTAAGGATTAGACAACCCAAGCTGAACTACAAGAGACCATTTAACCCTAAAATCTTGGGTAAATTTGGGTGAGACCAAATTTTGGAGCTTTTTATAGGGACCCAAGTAATTCATCTAAACACCCATTCTATTCTCCCCCATTTCTTATATTCTCATCGAAATTATATTATCTTTTCCCTTTCTCATTTTTTTCTTTTGGCGCATGTCCGCCTACACTCGTGACCAATCAAACCATCTAGTCAGGGTGGATAGTCCTGGGGTTGGGGAGTCAAGTACACCAAGGGAACTATTTACATTAGATAATAATCTTCAAAATACTCCAGATTCAAAAATTGATCCCATTTCAATGGAAGGTCTTCAAAGAAACCAACTCATAAACCCAGGTGGGAACCAAAATGGAAATCCAAATGAGGAAGCCCCAAAATTGGGGAATGCAGTCGATCAAACCATGAATGACTACCTCACACCTGCCTAGACCAATTACCCCTAAGGAATTAGACACAATTCCCTAGAATATTCCAACTACATCTTTAAACCCCATGTCCTAAACCACCTTCCCACATTCCATAGAATGGAGTCCGAGATGTCTTACCTTCACGTTAAGGAGTTCAATGGAATTGTAGAAACCATTTGTCCCCCACATCAACTAGAATTAGCTAAGTTGAGGATATTTACTTTTTATTTAAAGGATAAAGCTAAAAATTGGATAAAAAATTTCAGACCATCATCCATAAACTCTTGGGACCAATTACAAAGAGAATTCTATAAAATATACTTTCCCCACCATAAAACAGTTGCACTTAAAAAGAGCATCATTTTTTTTTGAAAAAGAGGGAGAGTCTTTCTATGAAACATGGGAGAGGTTCAAAGAAACTCTAAACATGGTTCCACACCATGGTTTTTCTATTCCTGAACAATTGAAAATTTTCTATGAAGGGTTGGGTTCGGGGAACAAACAATTCGTTGACATGATGTGTAATGGAACTTTCAAAAATAAAGCCCCAAATGATGCTTATGAGTATCTAGAAAGCCTTGCTAAACAAAATCAAACATGGGTAACAACACCTTACTATGAGAAGCCACCCAAATCTGGTGGAATTTAAACACTTAAGGAAGAGGAAAGCCTTAGGGAAAAACTCATAGCACTCACTTGGAAGGTTGAAGAGATGGATCTTAATAAGGTCCATGAATTTCAAACCGTTGACCCTATTTGCAAAATTTTTGACAAACATGACCACATGACAAACAACTTCCCCACCATAACTTCTATTAAAGATGTTTTTCTTGGAGGAACACTTGCTGAAGTCAATTCCCTAAACTTCTAAAAGCCTCAATACCAAAACATAGTCAACCCAAGGTATAATGACTACCCAGACTTCTACTGGAAAGATAACCAACAACCTAGCCAACCACAAGGACCAAACCCCTACTCCACACAAAATTTCCAAAACCATAACCAATTCTAAACACAACCAGCCCAATACCAACATCCTCCTGTCCAATACCAACAACCAATTGAGCAACCCATGCAACAACAAATCTAACAACCAAAGTATCCTCCTAGGATAAACCAACAAGCATAAGCCCCTACTCAATATGTACCTCTTCCAATCCTTGAGAAGTTGTGTAAACAAATGGAGAAAATGAACTCAGAAGTCTCATCCATTAAACATTAAATAAAAACCATAAAAACTAGGAAGGCACCCATGCCTACTCAGGCGGTACCATCCTCAACTTTAAGGGGAGAATACAGTTACACACAAACCTCTCATGAACAACTCAAAGTAGTAACTATTTTAAGAAGTGGGAAAACCATTGAGAAACCTGACCAAGCCATTCCAGAACCATTAAAAGATTCAAAAACTCATGAAAATGATGTAGAACCACCAATAGATTCTGAAAAACCCAATGAGAATGTGAAGGAACTCCAACCCACATCTGTCACTCTTCAACTTTCTGATATTTGTGTTAGAGTTATTAAGGGGATCTTAAAGGATGTTTTGGTGAAAGTAAAAAATTTCATTTACCCAGATGAATTCATTGTACTTGAAAATCACCCAATCTTAGTTCCTAGGGATAAAACCCCCATCATTCTTGGTCACCCCTTCCTTGTAACAATCAACTCTGTTATCCAAGTCTGAAATGGGAACATGACCATAACCTTTGGAAACATGAGTCTATACTTGAACATCTACAATGAAAACTCTAAAATTAGGGATGATGAAGAGATATATGAGATTAATTGGATTGGTAGTATTGATAGTGAACTTGAGGAACATCAAGGGATTTATGAAGAATGTTTAAGTCAAGAATAGATTGATTTTCTTTGTTCACGTGAGGGAAATTTGTCTCCTTGGCTTCAATTTTTTTCAGATAACCCTATTGATGATTTTCTAGAATCACCAATTAATGATACCATGGGTGAAATCAATAACATTGAGTCCATACCCATTCATGACACTAATTTGGATAATTTATTGGATGAAAATTTTATTCACAAGGAACCAATTCTGTCAATAAATTTGGAAAAAGAAACCGAGTTCAATACAAAGTCCCATAATTTCTTGGAAAGTGATAACCAATATGATCTCAAATTTGAGGTCCTACCTTCATCACTCATGTATGCATTGTTAGGGGAAAATTGATCCTTTCCTGTCTTCATTTCTTCCTCTCTTGAAGCCAATCAAGAGATGATGCTTCTGGATGTCCTAACAAAGCATAAGAAAGCAATTGGATAGACCCTTTCATATATTCCTGGGATTAGCCCACTCATTGGGACTCATAGGATTGTTCTTGAATCTAAATCCAAAACATGTCGTCAACCTCAAAGGAGACTCAATCCAAATCTTATGGATGTGGTAAGTAAAGAACTTCTTAATTTTTTGAAAGCGGGTATCATCTACCCCATTGCTAAGAGTGAGTGGGTAAGACCAATTCAAGTTTTCCCAAAGAAAGCAGGAATTACTGTGATCACCAATGAGGATGGTGACCTTCTCCCCATAAGGGTCATTAGTGGATGGAGAGTCTATATTGACTATTGGAAGCTCAACTCTTGTACCAAGAATGAACATTTCCCATTTCCCTTTATTGATCAAGTCCTCGAGCAAAGGGCAGGTCATCAATTCTATTGCTTCCTCGATGGATTATCAAGGTATAATCAAATTTAGGTCTCCTAGAGGATCAGGGGAAAACAACATTCACTTGTCTATTCAGCACTTTTGCTTTCAAATGCATGCCCTTTGGGTTATGTAATGCCCATGGTACCTTCCAGTAGTGCATGATGGGAGTCTTCTTGGACATGGTGGGGGATTGTTTAGAGGTCTTCATGGATGAATTATCCATCTTTTGGGATACTTTTTTGGGATGCCTTATGAATGTTGAATGGGTTTTTTCAAGATACGAGGATAACAATCTCATCCTAAATTGGAAAAAATTCCATTTCATGGTAAAGGAAAGACTTGTTCTTGGCCATCTGGTATCTAGTGGAGTGATTAAAGTTGATAAAGCTAAGTTCTACATCATTTATCACCTTTCCTCTCCTAAAAATGTTAAGGAAGTGAGGTCCTTCTTAGGACATGATGGTTTCTATAGAAGGTTCATTAGGAATTTCATCTCCATTTCTAGACCAATTTGTGCTCTATTGGTGAAAGATTCTCCATTTTTATAGACAGAAAGCTGTGAGGAATCATTGTCTACACTCAAGTCACCTCTTATATCTCCGCCTATCATGAAATATCCAAATTTGAAACTTTATTTTGAGCTCATGTGTGATGCGAGTGACTTTTCTGTAGGAGTAGTCTTATGAAAACGGTGTGAGAAAACTCCATCTGTCATTTCTTATGCAAGAAAATCTTTAAATGATGCAAAAATAAACTACACCACCACTGAGAAAGAGTTTCTTACTATTGTATTTGCCTTAGATAAATTCAGGTCTTATCTCTTAGGATCACCCATCATTGTCTTCACCGACCATTCATTCCTAAAATACCTTTTCCAAAAACAAGATGCCAATGCTAGATTGATTAGGTGGGTCTTTCTTCTTAAAGAGTTTGATTTAACCATTAAGGATAAAAAGGTATTTGAAAATTTTGTAGTTGATCACCTCTCTAGGATAGAATTCAAAGACAAATCACATCACCTTTTTGTGTCTAATTCATTTCTCGATGAGCACCTTTATTCAGTGAGTGATTTCTCATGGCATGCTGACATAACAAACCATTTGGTGATAGGTGACATTACAAAATTCCCAGGGACCCAAGCTCAGAGGAAATTTCTTTCTGATGTCAAAAACTATTTGTTTGATGATCCTTACCTCTTTAAGTTCTGTCCTGATCAAATCATTAGGAGATGTGTTCCTGAGTCTGAGCAAGAGTCCATTCTAAAATTTTGTCATGGATAGGAATGTGGAGGTCACTTTTACACAAATAAAACAACTAAAAAGGTCCTCAAAAATGGTTTCTAATAGCCTAACCTCACTAAGGATTCCTTCCAATTCTGAAAAAGTTAACCTTAGTGTAAATAATTAGGATCCATTACCAAAAGGAATCAAATTCCTCTAAATCTCATTCTGGTCATTGAAATATTTGATTGTTGGGGAATAGATTTCATAGTACCATTCCCAAACTCTAGGGGATACCTCTACATTCTCTTAGCTGTTTATTTTGTCTCGAAATGTGTTGAGGCCATTCCCACCAAGTCCAACGACCATCATGTTGTGATCTGATTTCTGAAAGAGCACATATTTTATCAATTTGGAATTCCTAGGGCTCTAATTAGTAATTGAGGAACCCATTTCTACAAATTCCCATTCTATTCACTCATGTCTAAGTATGGGATTTCTCATAAATTTTCCACTACGTACCATCCTGAAACCAATGGTCAAGCTGAGTTAGAAAATAAGGAGATCAAGCACATTCTTGAAAAAACTGTCAATCCCTCTAGGAAAGATTGGTCTAAGAAACTCTTGGAAGATTTTTGGTCATATCTTACAACATTCAAAACCATCCTAGGCATGTCACCATATAGGTTGGTTTATGGAAAATCATTCCATTTACCTGTTGAAGTTGAGCATAAGGAATTTTGGGCAATCCGAAAAATGAATTTCGATATTTCTTTGGCAAAAAAAAAGTGAAAATTAGATCTTAATGAACTTGAGGAACTTAGGATAGAGGCTTATGAAAATTCAAGGATAAATAAAGATAGAGTTCAAGCCTACCAATCTTATAATCTCAAAGTTAAACACTCTAATTTGGTAAAATTCATGCTCTTGTATAGTTCAAAACCTCATTTACACTTGGGAAAGTTAAGGTCTAGATGGCCCGGTCCATTCATAGTGCATCATGTGTACCCCCATGGGGTAGTAGAGATTTTGGATCCCACAAGTGGTCACATTTTCAAATTTAATTGTCATAGGTTAAATCCATTCATTGAATCATTCAATAAATAGGAAACAGAGGTTGAGTTAATTGAGCCAACCTATGAACCAAGAAAAAATTGATAGATTTTGGATCCATGTTAGGGTAATGACGTTAAACAAAAGCACTGTATGGGAGGAAACCTGTGGTTTTCATGGTTCCAATCATTTTGAATCATATTTAGTAATAAATAAATTTTATTTTAAAAAAAATAATTAACTCTGAATATGATAGTACCATAGACTGTGGACCTCTTCTTCTATTATGAGTATGAATGAGTATGAAAGGGGAGCATCGTATTCATCTGTGTCACATGGTGTGATCCCTGAGTAATACCTTACCCAAAAATTTAAAAAGAAGACAATGTATCATTAGTTTATTTTATTTTTATGGGGTTTTAGGTTAAAATAAAAAAAATATAATAATAATTAAAAAAAATTAAAAGGACACATCGTAGGTCATGGGGTTTCAACCGGCGAAGCCACGGGGACTCGAACCCAGGACCGAAGGGAGACAGGGGTGCACGCTTTCCACTAACCTACAACTTATAGTTCTTCCTTATTCTATAATTTTTTTATATATACTTATATTTTAATTTTTTTTATTACATAAATAAATAAATAAATAAATAAATATATATATTATTTTGTTTTGTTTTTTTTGTTTGTTTTTTCCTTTTTTTACTAGGGAACTCTGCAAGTGACATGGATATCAAATGATTAAATTGTAGTAACAAGAAATTCAACTTCAACCATCAGGTGACTTCATTCCTTGATCCTCATATTGTAAATTCCCTTTAGAACTCATGTCATCTACCTCTACCCCCTTCTCAATTTTATTTTCTTTAAACACTGGGGATAATGTTATTATAACTTGGGGGAGGGGGGGGGGGGTGAAAAGAATGAAAAAAATTAATTAATTTTGTGTGCATAAAAAATGTTTGGTAGGAAAAATTTCTTTAACCTTGAACATGATAATACACATTTCATACTTTGAAACTGAATATCAAATAATTTAGCATGCCCTGATTCTAATTTTAATCCATGTATAATTTCATGAGCATAGATTTTGGAAAGTGTGGCTATCTAATGTGAAATTTTATCATTTATATTTTCATCCAAATAGAAAAAAAGAGATCACAACGCACATTATTTGGATAGTGGGGTATTAGTTTGAGTTCATGGGTTCCCCCAAATAAATAGAATAGGTTTGTTGATAATTTTAGTTTTAATATGAGTATTCAATAAAAAAACAAAAAAAAAAAACAATAAATTTGCACGTAGAGGAATGAAATGACCTAATGCGTGGCATTCAAAACTTGGGGATCGTGACTCCATAGTTTTTTGGTCCAGAGTTAGTAATTTTATCTCTATTTGTTGTAATTTTACTTTGTTTTTGATTGAGTTAACTCGAGATGAGGCTCGATTATGTGGGCTTTACTTAGTGCCCTAGGGTCTTTGAGGCTAGGAGTCATCGACAAAGTCTCGCTACATGGGTAGACTCTTTTGAGTGCAATTTCAATTACCATGGAAATATTGAAAAAATAAAAAATAAAAAAAATTAATACTCTTCTTAATATTCAAATGTGATTCCACCTAGTGCTTCCGTCATTTTCCCCTTGAATAAATATGAACCCCCGTGTCTATTGTGATATACAACACATCCTCATACTTAATTGATATTGGATGAAATATGGAGACGATTTTGAATAAAGGAATGGGCTTGGGATTGGGATATTCTTATGAAACTATCTTGTATTGAAATATTTTCATGTGTTTCATAATTATTTGATATAAGGGTTTTTGGTTATCATTGTTTATTAAAATGTTTTTGGAAAAGGGAATTTGAATTTCACATTTTTGAGATATATTTTGCTCAGGACTAGAAAAACTCAAGTTGGGGGGTGTGATTAGCCACTGAATGAGTATAATATTCATTTTTAATATATATAATATTAATCTTCTTTATTATTCATAAACACTAATTTAGTACATTTTACACTTTGAACATTATTTCATATTATAATTGTAAGTCCTTCTTAAAATGCACTATTAAATCGTACATTTTTGAACATCATTTAAAGTATCAAATCATCTTGATTTTACTTTCATATTTATTTTTCAGGTTTCTCAATACATTTTTAACAATTCATACTTTTGGAGTACTTGAAGATTTATATTGGAAGACCACCAAAGTTGGCCTTGAACAAACAACATTCTTGGTGAAGTGAACTAGACAACAGCCCAATAAAACAACTGTAGAGGCCGATATCGAAGCCCAATAATTATGGAAATTTAACATATGATAGAATCCATCATGTGTAAAATTTCATTAAACAATGGAAAAATCTAATTATGATGTTTGAATGGAGTTCTAGGTGGCCCAAGTTGGAGATAAAATTCTGGTCCAGATTCTATGGCCCAGAAAAACACCCTACCATTTTACACATATCTCATAAAACATAAACTATTTTGTGATGAAACTTTACATAACGTTAGGGGAAGTCATGATATTCATTTTATTCTTCTATATACTACTCTAATTCGGCCATATAGAAGCACATTTTGGCACTTCTATTTTGTGGATTCAAGTTGGCTGCCACCTCGTGTCAAGAGTGGAAGAGTCCAACTTCCACAAGCTTTCCACCACCAAAATCCTACCATAATCAATTGGTATGACTTTAAATATTGTAGGATATACCCAAGGGTCCAAAAATTCCTATTTAAGTTAGTGTTGTCGGAGTATTTATTCATCTTTGGTGGTTTTTTTAATTGTAATGTTATGATGTGAATTTGTTGCCTTGAGTTTGTCATTCTCATGTAAGTTGTTCAATTTACCTTAATTTATTAATAAAATTTCTTCTTCTACTCTTATTTTGTCTTTTTCATATCATTTTGATACAATTAGTTTAGGGTGTGAATTTATTCATACCAAACCTTGTAAAATTATCACACAATGGTGGAGTGATTGCTTTCTTTTTATTGTTTTTTACTTCTCCAATTCCTCCCTCATGAGTCTACTTTCCGCTTCCATTGAAACCATAGAATCAATGGAGGGATAAACCACTTATGGGTTGATCCAAGGTAGTATCAAGTGACTGGATGGTATGTTATTTCTTACTATATTAATTTATAATCACCTTTTTTAATTGAGAATTGTTTTTGAAGATCTTTAAACTCCTTCGTCCTTATTGAATTTAAGGCCACACACTTCAAGTGATAATACAAACCTTTAACTTGAAGTTATCAAAACATTGATCCTTCAAGTGTATAAGTGATTAGTATTAAAGGGTGTAGGTATTAAATGAGTAAGTGATGATGTTGTTTGATCTTCTTAAATAAACCCATCTCAAATATAAGAAATTGAAATAGATGAAAAAGGAATGCATCTAATCCACCCCAATTGATAACCTAGGACCAACTCATTATTTTAATTTGAATTCACTTAAGTATCTTAGCATTCACTTAAACTAATATAATATCAACCCATGTTGTCCACTTCATATCTAGAAACAATCCATATAATGTACGTGTCTATAGGTTACTTCTTAGGTCTCTGAGGATTTGACAACCCAAACTAAACTACAAGTGACCACTTAACCCTAAAATCATGGGTAATTTTGGGTGAGACCAGTACCAATAAAAGACCATTATTTTCAGATTGTTTTGTATTTTATATGAGAAGATCATCCTTATCATATTTTTTTATTGTATCTGGGTAGATCATCCTTATCAGATTGTTTTGTATTGTATCTAGGCAGACCATCTTTATCAGATTTTTTTGTATTGTATAAGGGCATATCATCCTTATTAGATTTTATTTGATCACACCCATAAATAATCGTACCCAGAAATGATCGTACCCAGAAAATGATTGTATCAAGGAAATTATCGTTCCTAGTGATCGTACGAAAAAATGATCATACTCAGCAATTGTACACAATAATTGTACCCATGAAATATCCTTAGAATTCTGGGTTTTCTAAATGAAAAAATGTTTTCTGTTTTTAGAAAGAAAAATGGGTATGGAGATACAAATGAAAGGGCTGAAGAAGGAGATGAAATTTTAAGAAGAATTTATAAGCTTCGAGAAGTGTTGAAAAAGTCAAAATGTATCCCTATATTTTGGGGGGAAATTCAAATTTGGATAAATCTGAGTAAGAGGGAATGAATTTTTGGATTCCCACCAAAGGTGTCATGGGTCAACTATAAAAGGTGAAAGTAATTTGTACTTTCTAATGCTCACACTATTCACTGTAGAAGAGAGAGAAGCTTCGGGTTTCTAGAGAGAAGAAGAGATCAATTCTATTCATCTTGACAATTATTTTGGGTGGTGTTGATTCATTCATATTATATTCATCTTGAAAATTTTATTGGTAATTTAAGTGGTGCCGATTCTACTCTATCATATTCTATCAGAAAATTAGACTGGGAGTATTGTTTTGTAAGAATCATACTTGGAGAAATTAAACTTAGAAAAGATCAGACTCAGTGTTTGATAACAAATTCCAAGTGGTTCTTACCTTTCTTCTGGGTAAGTAATTGATGAATTATATATTAATTGAATACATTTGTTTAATTGAAAAGAAGCATAGGTAACATGAGTTGTTACAAAAAAATTGTATTACCTTATTGTGTTAAGAGGATGAACATGCACTAGTTGTATTGTTTCATAGTGCTACACGAGTGAAAGGATAGAACCTAATCATTATAATTCGATGATTTATTTCTATTGGATTGTATGGTATTGGATCATTTCTAAACCATAACAAGGACATAGATATTCTTATTGAATAGTAAACCTTGTAAATCTTTGTGTTTCTTTAGATGTGTTTCTATTTTTCTCTTAGAAAGGATTTTAAATCATTAACAGGGGGCGAAGGTTGTTTCAATTGAAAAGAAACATAGAAGAAAAAGGGTATAACTGATTCACCCCCTCCCCATCTCAGTGATACAACACTTTGATTGGGCACTTTCAATTGGTATCAGAGGTAGGTTCCCTTCGTTATTATTTACTTATGGGGAATGTGAACTGTGTGAATAGTAAAGGTATTCCGGTCTTTGATGGAAAGAACTACCATATCTGGAAATATAGAATGTTTCCATATATTATGTCTACCAATTATGATGTTCTTGAAGCTGCAACAACTGGGTTTCCTCCTATTTATGACAGTGCTCCACTTACACCTGTTGACAAGAAGTTTCTTGAGAATGATGGAAGTGCCAAGATTTCTATATTATCATCACTTTTTGAAAGTGAATTATTGAGAGTGAAAGGTGTTTCCATAACAAAAGGTATATGGGAAAAATTTAAAAACATTTACAAAGAAAATAAAAAAGTGAAGAAGGAAAAGTTACAATTATGGAGATTGAATTATGAATATTTGAAGATGGGTGAGCATGAATCTGTTGGGGAATTATTTATTAGGGCAGATGACATTGTGAGTACTATCAGATATCTTAGTGAAAATCTAAAGGACTCTACATTTTTTGAAAAGATATTGAGAATCCTACCTGAAAAATTCGATGAAAACGTTTCTTCATTAGAAGATAGAGATCCTGAAACCTTATCTATTGATGATTTACATAACATTCTTATTACTTATGAAATGAGAAGAGAGAATTATTTAACGGGAAAAAAGGTTGATAGAGAAATTTATTTCAAGTATATGATGAAAGAAAAGTTAAAGAATATTTTCCTTGAAGTTAAAGTTGGCGATTATGACTCTGAAAATTAGGTATGTAAAAATCTCAATGAAATCCTATCCTTTTTTTTCTAACAATGTGAAAAGAGGTACATGGAAATACATTAGGAAACTTCCCTTGAAATGTTTTGAATGTGGTACTGTTAGTCACTTTGTGGCTAATTTTCCTCGAAGAAAGAAATAATATGATGGTGATATTGAAGAAATAAAGTCAAGAAGATCATGGAAGAAAAAGGGATACAAAATAAAAGAAAAGAAATTCTTCAAATAAAAAAGAAGAAGTTTCTTGTACAAAGATAAAGAATAAGAAGGGAGTGATGTTGAATCTAAAAAATCCATTGAGTATGGTAACGAAAATAGTTTTATTGCAACAATGAATGAGGAAGAATTCAGAGGAAGTAGTTCTGAAGAAGAATAAACTCAGCTTGAAATGAATTTGAAATAATAGATGAAAGAATGTCTAAGAAAGATCATAAGGCTTGAAAATCAAAAAAAAAATTGGAAGATGAATTATCAAGATACCCAGAATGATTTTTTGGTGATAAAGAAAAGCTCGTTAAAAAAATTGATGATTTTAATAAGTCTTTTTAAGATGAAAATAATTGTAATGTGAATTTGGAAGTGAAGTTGAAGGCAAAAGAATAAGATTTGTAACTTTTCCAAAAAAACTCTCTGAAGTTGAAAATAAAATTCTTAGTTTCCAAAACTCTATCATTGAATTTTGGGAATGTTCTCGTAATGAAAAACTTGATAAGGTTCATAAAAATATACTTTCAAAGGGTGAGAAGAATAATGTAACTATGTTTGAAAAGAAGAATGTTGGGAAAGTTATGTATGTGGTCAAAGTAAAGAATTTAGAAGTTACAAAACATCATGAGTCTGAAAAGGTTTTTTCTGGATCTAGAAAATTTTCAAATACTTATGATCCTATAAAGGCTGAAAATAAGTAGAAGAATCCAATTTTAAGTGAAAAGAATATGGTTGAGAAATATTTTCACAATTATGATCAGTATGGATGTTTCAAAGTCAAATACTCTTTCTATGGGTATTGCTGGTATTGTGGGGGATTCCAGCACACAACAAGAATGTGTTGGTTCAATCCAAAACATTACTATTATCCCACAGGTTATGAGAGGAATATATTGAGGGGGATTCAATCTATTTAAAGAAAGAAAAATGAGAAGGTTGTCTTGATGAAATCTAAAATGAATGAAGTGAAGATTGAAAATAGGTTCAAGCCTTGGAAACTATTTGTGAAAGATGTAAACAACCTGGACACCTTGAAAAAGGATGTCTTGTTTTGTTACCAGCTCCACAAAAGATTCTTAATTCTCAAATGCTGAAGGTGAATAATGAAAAGAATGGAGAAAAGGAACTTGTTGTTGAAACTGAATTAAAATTCATGAAAGTAGAATGACCCTGAATACTTGATAGTTGGTGTTCTTCTCACACGACAAGAGACATGAAATTGTTGAAGGATGTGAATGATTATAAAGAAGGCATAGTGAAGTTTGGCAATGATGAATCATTGAAAATCAAAGGTGTTGGGTCATCCATTATTGGAAAGGAAAAGATGAAATCTAAGAAAATATTGTATGTTGATGGGATAAAACACAACCTACTAAGTGTCTCACAATTTTGTGATGAGGGTAACAAGGTTATCTTCAAGAATGATGGATTTGTTGTAAAGAGTGAAGAAGATGGAAAGATTGTTAAAAGAGGCTTATGTACGAAAGGAAATTTGTTTTAGGTTGGTGATTCACTAAACTCTTATTACATGAGTATGGTGGAAGAGAATCAATTATGGAATAAAAGGATTGGAAATATATTCCATAGAAACATGAGAAAATTATCTAAAAAAGATAGTGTTTGAGAAATTCCTGATTTTCCAAGAAGAATAGATTGGTGTTGCACTATCTTCTAGAAAGGAAAAATTACAAATGCTATGTATAATAAAGTTGATATTTGTTCAAAATAACCCCTAGATCTGATATATTACGATATATGTGGGCCAATTAACAAACAATCAACACATGGAGATAATTACTTCATTACTTTCATTTATGATTTTACTCGCATTACTTGTCTTATGTACATGAAACACAAATTAGATGATTTTAAAATGTTTAAAAGTTTTAGAAGAAAATCTGAGAAATAATGTGAGTATTCTATGAAGAAGTCAAGAACTAATAATGGTGGTGAATACAAAAGTGAAGAGTTTGAAGACTATATTGAGAAGAATTGAATTCAGGATGAGTATATCTCTCCATAAACTCCCCAACAAAATGGAGTTTCTGAAAGAAAGAATAGAATCCTGGTGGAAATGGGAAGAACCATGTTACTTGAGCATGAACTTTCTCATTACTTTTGGAGGAAATCCATGAGTACTGCTGTTTATATTTAGAACCATTGTTTCTATAGGCCTCAATCAGATATGACTCCCTATGAATTGTTTTATGAAAAAACTCCAAGTTCGTAGAACTTTAGAGTTTTCAAAAGTCCCTGTATTATAAAGATGAAAAGTGGAAACTATGGTAAGTTTGAGTAGAAAGGTAAGGATGTAATCTTTCTCATCTATTCTTCAGAATGAAGAGGGTAAAAATTCTTCAACAAAGAAACAAAAAGAATTATTGATTCAGTTGATGAAAAAGTTATTGAAGTATCTGAGAAAGAGAAACATGTTCAGGTAGACAATGAAGTTGAGAAAGTTGAAGAAAAAAATTCTGATAAGGATACAAACAATTTTATTCCTTCTCAAGAAGAATAATCGAACTCGGATATTTCAATTGACGAAGATGACACTCAAAAAAAATCCCAGGCTGAGGAAATAAGTGGAATCTCAAAATATAATTGGTGATTAGCATCAAATGGTTCTAACATGAAGAAAATAAATTAAAATTACTCATACTTCTCTGTATTCAAAAGTGGAACTGAATGATGTGTAAGAATATTTTGAGAATCCAGAATGGGTTCAAGCCATGAATGAAGAATTGGATCAGATTGAAAAGAATAATACATGGGAACTCATACCCAATCTTGAAAACAAAAACATCATTGGCACAAAATGGGTTTTCCATAACAAGATAAATGAAAAAGGTGAAGTTATAAGAAACAAATCAAGATTGGTTTATAAAGGGTATTCACAGATTGAGGGTATTGATTTTTATGAAACATTTTCTCTAGTGGAAATAATTAAAACAATCAGAATATTTCTTTCTATTTATGAACAACAAGGCTAAAATATATTTCAAATGGATGATAAATATTTATTACTAAATAGTGATCTTGAAGAAGAGGTTTATATTGAACAACCTTGTAGATTTTTGTGGAAAATACGAAGGTTATGTGTGAAGGTTAAAAAAGGAATTGTATGGCCTAAAAAAATCTCAGAGGGCATGGTATTCAAAACTGGATACATGCTTAATCAAGATGAATTTTAATAAAGGAAGAGTGGATATAAATATTTACATCAGAGAAATTATAGAGTATTCTCTTATTTTAATTGTTTATGTTGATGATATTATCTTTACTGGGAATGATAAATGAAGCTGTGAAACATTTATTGAAGCAATGCAGAATGTTTTTGTAATGTCCATGTTGGGAGAAATGAAATACTTTCTTGGGTTACAAATCCATCAAAAGAAAGAATAAATTTTCCTCTCCTAAAAAAAGTATTCAAAAGAACTTTTCAAGAGGTTTGTCATGGAAAATTAAAAACATGTTTCCACACCCATTTTAGTGGGAACAAAGCTGAGTAATGATAGAGAAGGAAAATAAGTTGATCAAAAAGAGCATCAAAAGCTGATTAGAAGTCTATTGTATTTGACTGCCTCAAGACCTGACATTGTGTATGCTGTTACCTTATGTGAAAGATTTCAAAGGGACCCAAATGAATCACATTTACTTGTCAGAAAAAGAATTCTCAGATACATCAAAGGCACAAAAAATTTTAGAATCAAATATGATAGCTCAAATTGTATTGAATTGTTTAGGTATTCAAATGCAGATTGGGCAGGAAATGTTGATGATAGAAGATCCACATCTGGTGGAGTATTCTTTCTAGGAAATACTTGTGTTAGTTGGCATTCAATGAAACAAAATTTAGTAACTCTAAGTAAGGCTGAAGCTGAGTATGTTGCTGCTAATCAAGACACCAATCAACTTATGTGGATGAAAAAACAATTGGATGATTTACTTGTTAAAGTGAAGTTACCCTTTCTATTGGATTGTGAAAATCAAAGAAAAATAAATCTCACCAAGAACCCTGTGCCACATTCTTGTTCAAAACATATTGATATAAAATATCATTTCATCAAAGATCATGTGAAGAAGAATGAATTTAAGTTGGAGTATGTTCCAACATCAGAATGCATTGCTGATATTTTCACAAAACCTTTATCGAAGGAATAATTTTAAAAAATGAGGTTGAACATGGGTGTCCAACCTCTTTCTCTTCAAGTTTGAGGTATGTTTATCTCTCCCCTCTCTCATCTTACCTTTTTATTGTTTTTTCAAGGTGGATAATTGTTTTGTTTCATAAATCTATTGAATAAAAGAGAGAGTTATGGGTAAGCTATGAATTCAACATTGGTAAGTGTGTGAACTATTCTAACTATTTGTTGGAGTGGTTGTAGGAAAAGAAATTGAATTGTTTTCCAAGGAGAATGAAGAAAATAAAGAGAAAATAAAGAGGTTGTCATGATCAACTTTTTTTGGATAGAATGGTTTTTCTACTAATGATTCTTGTTTCCTACAACGAGCTAGCTCACATAGGCTTGGAATTATTGATATGTAATCCATTTCTTGAGGTGAAAAAGTTTAGTGATTTATGAAACTTGGTTGGAAACAAAATCCAAAGGGGGATATTGTTAGGATAAATCTAATGATGAAGGTGTTTTTTATTTAAGTGTTTTCTTTTGTTGTCAAGGTATGTTTTGAAGAAAGGAAATAACTTCCCTTTTTTTGTGGAAACAATTATTTTGGGTTGGTTTTGAAAAGAATCGGACCCATGTTTTCTGACAATTGGACTCATGTATTCAGAAAGTTTGATTTTAGGATGAGAACGAGAAGGAAAGAAAGAAACTTGAGTGAATATAAATTTATGATACTTTATGATGTAATTATGATGATGCTTTAATGATTTGTAATTCATATAAACCATGAGTTGTATTGAGAACTTATGATTCAAGATTTATAGAAGTACAGTGGAGTGAAAGAGATGCTACCAATTGAAAAATAATCATATTCAGATTTATCATATCTGGATGGCATAGAGAAAGAAGTGGTATCAATTTTTTTCAAAACAATCAAAAAAGAATTGTATTCAGATTTATCGTGTCCAGATGGCAGAGAGAAATAAGTGTTAACAATTGTTTTTCAAAACAATCTTATCCAGATTGAATATGGGCTGCTTATTTTTTTTCAAAACAATCATATCCAAACTAAAGAGGCTATGTTGATAGTTTTTCAAAAAAATCGTATCCAGATTGGGGAGGTGATGCTGATTGTTTTTCGAAAAAATCATATCTAGATTGAAGGAACTGTGCTGATTGTTTTTCAAAACAATTGTATCCAGATTTGAGAGTCCGTTCTGATTATTTTTCAAAACAATCATATCCAGATTAAAGAGGCGATGCTGATTGTTTTTTTAAAACAATCATATCTAGATTGAAGATGTGACAATGATTTTTTTTTCAAAACAATCGTATCTAGATTGAAGAGGTGGTGATGATTGTTTTTCAAAAGAATCATATCCAGATTGAAGAGGTGGCACTGATTGTTTTTCAAAATAATCGTATCATGATTAAAGAGGTGATGCTGATTGTTTTTCAAAACAATCATATCTAGATTGATGAGGTGGTGTTGATTGTTTTTCAAAACAATCGTATCCACATTGAAGAGGTGGTGCTGATTGTTTTTCAAAACAATCATATACATATGGAATAGGTGATGCTGATTGAATAGGTGGTGCCGATGGAAGATGGTGTCGTTGAAAAGTGGTGTTGTTGAAAAGTGGTATCAATTGGAAAGGGGTGTTGATTGAAGAGTAAGATATGATGCTGATTGTTTCTAAAAATGACCACATCTAGGTAAAAGTGAAAGAATTAACATGGTACTGATCGAAGACCATTGTTTTTAGATTGTTTTCTATTGTATCTGAGGATATCATCCTTATCAGATTGTTTTGTATTGTATCCAGGTAGATCTTCCTTATCAGATTGTTTTGTATTGTATAAGGGTAGATCATCCTTATTAGATTGTTTTTTATTATATTCACCAAGATCATCCTTATCTGATTGTATTTGATCATAACCATAAATGATCTTACCTAGAAATTATCATACCCAAGAAATGATCATACCTAAGAAATTATCATACCCAAGAAATGATCATACCCAGTGATCATAAACAGAAATTATCATACTCAGAAATCATACCCAACAATCGTACCCAGGAATCAGCCCAATATTTCTAGGTTTTATAAATGAGAAAATGTTTTGGGTTTTTGGAATGAAAAATGGGTATGACGATACAAATGAATGGACTGAATAAAGAGATGAACTTCGAATAAGAATTGAGAAGCTTCGAGAAGTATTGATGAAGTCAAAATGTATCCCAATATTTTGGGGGGAAATTCAAATTTGGATAAATATGAGAAAGCAGGAATGAATTTTTGGATTCTCACCAAAGGTTTTATGGGTCACCTATAAAAGGCAAAAGTACTTTTTTACTTTCTAATTCTCTCACTATTCACTGTAGAAGAGAGATAAGCATTGGGTTTCTAGAGATAAGAAGAGATAAATTCTATTCGGCTTGAAAATTGTTTTGGGTGGTATTGATTCATTCATATTCTATTCGGATTGGAAATTGTATTTGGGAATTGAAGTGGTGCCGATTCTACTCTATCATATTCTATTAGAAAATCGGACTGGGAGTATTGTTTTGTAAGAATCAGACTCAGAGAAATTAGACTCAGAAAAGATCATACTCAGTGTTTGATAACAAAGTCTAGGTGGTTCTTACCTTTCTTCTGGGTAAGGAATTGATTAATTTTATTTCAATTGAATACATTTGTTGAATTCAAAATATGCTCAGGTAACATGAGTTATTACAAAACAATTTTAGTACCTTATTGTGCTAAGAGAATACACATGCACTAGTTGTATTTTTTCATAGTGCTACATGAGTGAAAGGGTACATCCTACTCATTGTAATCCAAGGATTGGTTTCTAGTGGATTGTTTGGTATTGGATCATTTTCTAACCACACCAAGGATGTAGCTATTCTAATTGAATAGTGAAACTTGTAAATTTATGTGTTCATTTGTATGTGTGTTGATTTGTCTCTCAGAAGGGAATTTAAATCTTTAATAGGAGGAAAATGTTGTTTTAATTGAAAAGAAAGATAAAATAAAAAGGGTAACACTGATTCACCCCTCCCCCTCTCAGTGATACAATACTCTGATTGAGAACTTTCACATGCACCATACATGGTATACGATGAGATTAAAACATTACCCAATGAATTAGATTGATATCATGGTGCACCATTTATATGTATAAATTTATGTGAATCATATAGATCATATATCATATGAATCCATTTCATCAAATAACCTATAGATAATGAGTACGTGTTTCATATAAAAAACTTTGAGTTCATACGAGCTTAAAGGCATTAGTTTCAACATTTTAAACCCATGAGAATGGAATTATATTTTCATACATGGAAATAAAAAATAAATTAAGTAAAATTACATTTATTTTAATACCCCTTATTGAAATTAGGATTGGGAATTCACAATGAAAAAAGGCTTTCATGGAAAATCAAAGAATGATTTTAGTAACATAACAAGTATACAAAATGGTTAATATAATGGAATCAATGAGAGGGAATAGAAGTATCTAATTGATAAAACATAAATTAAATAGTAATGGAATGATTTTAAGTCTATGAAAACATAAAAAATTGTAAATTAGAAATCTTAATACAAAGGAAGTACTTGAATGAAAAGAAAGAGGAATAAAATCACTCACCATGTAAGGTATCTTCTTAAAGCCTGAAAAGAGATCATTGGAACATTATAATCTACTTATAAAGACTATTTTGAGCTTAAATTAGAGTAAATATAGGCTCAAATACATTTTATTAGAGAGTAATTAGAGAATGGGTGGGTATTTATGTAAAATGAGGTAGAATTTTTTATTAATTTTTAAACATTGGTTTTAGAATCTAAGTTATAAAAAATAAAACCATTGGCCTTACCATGGTTTTATCCCATGGTATTTTCCAATGGGGAGTGGTTTTTTAGTATTTTAATAGTTTATGAGGTGAAATACCTTTAATATATATTATTTTTTATGTTGAAAATATTCTTATTCATAAATAATTGTTTTTAGAATATTAAAATATACTTTAAGTTTTGGAATATTCTTTTTAGGATTGGAAAATTAGTCTTATTACATACGAATACATTTTTTAGTAATAAAATAAATTCTAAGATGTCAAACCCTTTATAGTATTTATTAAATCACTTTTAAGTAATTATGATATCACAATACTTACTGTATATTTATACTGTACTTTACTTTTTACCCAAAAAATCAGCTGTCTCAAAAAATTATTAAAAATTAACCATTGGATAATTTTAATGTGATAATTTAAAAAATGAGATCCATTTTATCAAAATAATTATCTAAATATAAGGAACTTAATTTTTAAATAAAGTACTTATTTATTGAAAAATAATAGTTTTTTTGACATATTAAACTTTCCGACCCTTAGAAAAATTACAGGGGACTTCATAAAATTATATTTCATTTTATATAAAAATAAATAATGTTTTAGAAGACTATTTTTTGGAATTTTTTTTTCAAAACAAAAAGTTTATTATATATATTTTTTTATTTTAATAAAAAGAGAATAAATATTTTATTAAAAATACAATTATGATTTATCTATATTAGAAATTTATTTTATAATGTTTAACCATATTATTTTATTTTATCATTGTTATTTTTTATTCAATTTAATAAGATAACAAATATAATAAATTTCATCATTAATTAATTTTGACTGTGACTAAAATAATGGGGTATCAGAGTGAAGTCTATTTAATTTATAAAAGAATTTACACATCAATACATCTTATCCCCTAGTTACATAACCCCTTATTACACCAACATAATTCACTAGGGTAAGCTATGTGATGGTGGTACTTTCATAGGGTGGTTCGACCATCATTGATCTAGTAGTGATCTCCACTAACTTGAAATTCTCCCAGAGATGATTCCTATTAAGCCTCACTTGTATAATCCCTACTTAGTCTTGATCAATGGAAATCCATATAGATGATACATCTCCCCCAATCTTTGATAAGTGAGCTCCATAAGTTGTCATACTACTAATTGAGGTCATTGTATCTCCCTTTCACATTGATTATCTCTTATAATTACCCTTAATATACTATAATTCTAATGACTATATTACAAAAAATCATAATACCCCAAAAGTTATATTATGGACATGTAATGTTTTTGAATTCATGATAAAGTGATATTAGTTTTTATTATCTATATTAGTTAATATCACACACATATTTATTCAAAAGGAAGTTTTTATATATAAAATTCTATTACATTACAAACAAGGGGGATGGGAAAGAAAACTAATAATTCTTACAGGGATCCATATATTGTGTAAGGAGAACATGTATCACATACCTTCCTAAAAAATTTTAGAGGTTACATATGGAAGACCTTATTTTGGGCAGTTTTACATCATGTGAATAGGATTGAGTTTCATATATTTGGATATGATGAATTTTAATCATTTCTATCAGAGTAATCAACTAGGATCTCTAGTATCACTTGGGTCTATATTGGATTGAAAAAATAATTGGATACTGGAATACTACTTATGCTAAACTAGAACACATTTCTAGGGTATTTCTAATACACACTATAGTTTAATTCCATACGATAAGGATATAAGTGTTTCATATTTTATAGTCATAAAACTCAAACTTAGGCCATTTAGTTTAATGTATTATAATGATGGTGTTTTCATATAGTTTAACATCATGTGACTAGGATGTTATGCTATATAATTTAACATCATTTGGTTTGGAAAATAGATTATATATAGTTTAAAGTCATGTAACTAGTACTTATTGTACCTCATGTGTAGTTGTGTAAAATATTTCTTGAGAAATCCTGCATTAGTGATGGGTGTGACATGCTCTACATCAATTGTGTTCAAGTAATATTCTTTATTTGAGTAGACCAAGTATATGGTGTAATGTCCATAAAATTTAAATTAATGTTTCAAACAATTATTCCTTGTAATCATTGGATTTATAAGGGATAACATTGGTTACCATTGGAATAATTAGTAGAGAAAAACTTTCTTATTGAATTCCCATTCAAGTTGGTTTTGTTGGACTTCTAGGTTGTGCAGTGCGTGAAATTGTTTCTCATCAAGATGCTACAACTCATCCAATAACTTTTGATATTGTTATTCTTCATAAAACTAGTTGAAAATAGAAACAAAAATTTAGGGAAGATAAACTAATATGGGTAGGATTGCCTCTATTTTGTATACAAGATAATATGGGTTCTTTCATGGTGTTATATTTTATAGTGTGATAATCCCCACAAAATGAAAGAGTTTTTAGGAATAGAGTTTCTATCCTTTTACACCATATTCTGGTGTATATTAGATAGATTCTCCTTGAAATTCTCTATCCGTACATTCATCTCTTCATGGTAGTGGGATGATTGGTTGGACTAAATATTTTATTCCTATTAAAAAAATTCAATTTGAAAGAATAAAAATTGGTACTATTGTATACCAATATTGTGGGAGGGAGATTAAATTCAGTACTGATGTTGGTCTTCATGAAACTAATGATATCCACTATCTTGACTTCCTTGAGGTATATAGCCTCAATCCACTTAGATATGAAGTTGGAGGTAGTAAAGTTGTATGAAAAATTCCTGGTTATGGCTGGGGGATATGGCCCCATGAAATCTATTCCCTAAATGGAAAATGACCAAGAGTATTTGATGGTATGAAATAGCTTCGAGGGATTATGGATTAAATCATAATGTATATGGAAATCATGAAGTTTCCTAGAAAAAATCACATAATATTGTGTTATCTATTTTCTAAAATATACAAGCATTATGTTTTGATGAGAAATATTAGTTCCTGACCAATGGGAACCACATGTGACTATAAAAACTTCCTAAAATATGAAAAATGTGTCTACTTCTTCAATACATCCAAGTATAAATTTTTCAAAGCCTCATTTTTAGAGGATTTTTTGAGGTTTCAGGACATCATTGAGGAAAACTTTCACTACCTGTTTTTGGATCTATTCTCTCTTGGCTTAGTCCGATGGAAGGATTCAAATTTAGAGATAGTTTAATATTAGAGAAATATACCCATTAATAGTATCATTTTGTGGGTATATTAGATCAAATTGATTCAGGGAGGATTTGAAATAATTTATTTCTACCATGCCATTACCAATGAATGGAGATACCATACTATAGTGTGTGTTTTAGATGATTATTTCACCCCAGAATGAATCTTCTAGGAATGTGGATGCGTTATAAAATGAATTATTGCTATAATTTTCTGAATTAATAATATTAGATAATGTTAGTTTAGAGGTTAATTTTTCCATTAACCCTCATACATAATCAAGCAGATGGATCAATTGTTTTTTTTCTTAATGGAATATTCTCTTGTAATCTATTTAATAACTAACTCTAAATATCATCTGATGTTAAAATGAGCCACTAGTATTTTGAGGGTTAGATCTAAACCTATAATTAGAGCTTAATATTCTACCTCATTATTGGTGTATCCATCTATTAATAGGTAAGAGTAGGTTAAAAAAACGTTTTTTGGAGAAATGAGAATAATTCCCAAGCCAACTATATTGAGTTTTTAATTTTTTATTATTATTACTATTAGAATTTTGGAGGATCTATCAAAAAAAATTCCCATGTTTGGGGAGTGTAATTAATAGGGAAAAATTCTTCATCTAAGAGTGTTTTGTTTACCAGTGTGATTTATGTGATATGGTGTGTTGTGATAAAATCAGCTAGTGTCTTCCCGTTAGTTTCTTTCTGAGATATGAACTGAATGTTGTATTGTCATAGGATGACCATCTAACATGAGATAATTCCAATAAAAATTGGAAAAATTATGATATACTTGATTTTATTAATATAAGATACCAATTGAATATTATGATACTACATGTAGTGTCTTAATATATAAACTATGAAGATTAATGCAAGGATTTTTTCTTAATGTTAGAGTATTGAGTCTCTGTATTTGGGATTATTTTGATAAGATAATAGAGACTATTCTCCTTACCTAAATTGTTCCTCTACATAATAAAGGAATAAAGTGATCACTCCATGGTTTCCACATAAAAAATTAGTGCCTTTTATTCTATGAGTATAATTAATACCAGTATACTCAAAGGTATTATTGAGATTATTGAAATATTCTTGATAATACTTTTCCCATTGATAAGTGACTCCCTTCTTCATCAACTTCATGAAGGTTAAATAGTTTCACATGATGTTAGATATGAAGCATTTTATGTATGTGAGGAATCCCTAAGGAATTCTAAACTCTTTAAGGTTTTGAGGAGGTGGCATGTGAATAATTTCCTTTGTCTTCTAGAGGTCAACTTTAATGCTATGATGGCATGAAACAAAGCTAATAAATTTACATAATGTTACTCCAAAAACACATTTCAAATGATTCATATTAATATTTCATTTCTATAGTTTATTAAAAACTGTTTTAATACTGTAGTTGTGAACACAATGCTACTAAGATTTGACTACCAGATCATCAATATATCATTCCATGATTTTCCCCATGTGGGGATCAAAGACATGGTACATGGGATGCTGATATGTAGCACTAGAAATATTCAATCCAAAGGGAATTACTTGATATAAATATAACCCTTAGGGTGATTTTAAAGTGATTAATTCCTCTAATATATGGGATACTCATATCTGACTATATCTTGGATATCCTTCTATGAAATATAGGGCCTAAAAACTATTGGTTGCATCAATTAGAAGCTCCATGATTGGTACTGGTAAATCATACTTTGGGAAATTCCTATTGAGATCCTTAGAATAAATAATAACCCTAATATACCCATTATTATTCTTAGTGGGGGAAAATGTTTCCAATATATTTTGGGTATTGGAATTCCCAAATAAAGTTGTATTTGATAATGTTATCAAATTAAACTTCCACAATTGCAGTGTGGGTAGGATGTTTTTTCTTGGATATTTTTTAAAATCCATAATGATCATCTGATAGACCTAAATGATTGGTAGAAACATCAGGATTAAGTCAAGTATTTTTGTGTATAATTCCAGGGGAAGAAATCTCAATATTGATTCATAAAGGAGATGTATGTTTCCTTCTCCTTAGGGGATATGGTGACACTGATTAATATGGGAATTGGGTCTTCATCTATACCCAGATTCACCTATCTGAGTTAGTTAATGGTAGTTAAGACACCTTCTTAAAGTACTAGAGGGGAATATCTGAGATCTTCTTCCTCTTCTTCCCCTATATCAATTTCATTAAAAGTAGGAAATGAAGGGAAATTTTTGGATCCAAACATCATTGATACATTTTTATCTACTATGGATGATGAGGATACATATCTAGACCCCAAGGGTGTCGATGCAATGACATTATTATAAGGGTATCATAGATATTTTCTCCCCCCACTACGATCGAGGGTAGAATAGGTTCCAACATCCATAGATTTAGGGGATGATATGGGGATATTATCCACTCCAACTAATGATGAAGAAGCATATCTAGCACTTAAAAATGAAGATACAAGGGAATTGTTGGATCCAAAAGAAAATGAGGGAATATTTTCATCAGGTTAATCACTATATTTGCTGTAATTACATCTCTATTTAATCAAGTGAGGTCTATGTAACACAATTAATGTCATGATAATGGGGGTGAAAATTTCCAAATATGGAGTTATTGCTCAATTTAATTGATGGGAAACAAAAAATATTCACTAATATCATTGAACATATTAATAGGATTCATTTATTTATTGTTGGGGGAAGTGATCTAGATATAATAATCCATCACTGGACACTTTACTTCCCTCTGGTACAATCCGACATCTATGTATTGATATTCTAGGGAGTATAAAGGGTAACTATCACCATAAAACACTCCAAATTATTGATTGATGTAATACTTGTGACACTTAGGTATGATGAAGGAACCACCATGTGTGATTGGAGACATCATCTTACTATAAGAGCATTAAAAGTGATGTATTGATAAAAAACCATGAATTCATATTTAGATATAAGGTCTCAAATTTGGGGCCAAAGTTTAAAATGGTTGAGAGTATTTTCTACACTCTTATCAAACCCTTGGATTGTCAGAGTGTATGAATACAATTTGAATTTACTATAGCATGAAGTTACTTCAAAATATCATATCTCTAGATCAATGTACTGTGTTTCTTATCATGAGGATGGTCCCTAGTTTGAGGCTTAGAAGATGAGGATGATTATGCCAGTGGATACTTTCCTTGAATAGTATTTAAAGGATTTTTTGTTTTTTTGGTTAAGTTGAGTTGATCCTCCAACTATTTAATTTGGATCAAAAAAGAAAAAAAATTCTACTCCGTTATCCAATATAATTGGATCTTAATGGGCCCTAGATGAATTCAGTGTGGACTAGTTATCCCGTTGAGTCCATTGGAGTTCCTATCTTTGGGTTTTTGTAGAGTATATTTATTAAATGGAGATGTTTCCTGTAACAACCCAAAATTTTGAATAAATCTTGTTTCCTAATTTTGTGTGTTATTTTATTTTTTATACTCAACAAAACTGTTTCATTTAATAATAACATGAGTATAATTAAAATGAGATCGTTGGGTTTTGACTGTTATATGACCATTGGTCAATATGACCGCTGTAAACTAAACATTTCGATTATTGTCTCTAAATACATGTAATCTTGGTTAATTAATATAGAAAGAAGATTCAATGGCCTCACCCAGTAGTCTTGGACCGATCGAAGCCCATCTAACAGAACTTGGGAAGGAGGTAGCACCACTGGGCTTTGCTTTGGACCAAACCCAAGCCGAACATCATCGTGTGAAGCTAGAACGGAATCGCCTTCACGAGAAGTTCGAACTGATAGAAATTACTACTCGTGCAATGTTATCTGAGCCTCCCTCAGATTCTTTCACCTTAGCACACCTTACACTTAGGTCCTATGCTGGTGTGATAAGGGGATATGTAAGGAGACCGTAATTTCCTTGTGTAATCCGTTGTTTTAAATAAAAATTTTGATTTCTTCTAATGATGAAGTTTATGAATTTTCAAACGTCCGAATAAATATAGTATGCATATTTTTGAGGAATTTTAGAGAAAGGATATTTTAAAAATGTTTATGTAAACCCTTAATAATTAAAAATGTGTAATGATTTTCAAAAAATGGTCTTCTACAATTACGTTCAGTAAAAAATTTAGATTCTAATAAGATAAACTTAATTTTTGAGGAATAGTAAATTATGAATAGTTATTTTATGCTTAGGATTAGTAATTTGACCAAATGGATTAGTAATCTCACTTAAAGAAAGTATTAATATAATCTAGTCACCTTGATTAAGTAATGTGATTCAATAAAATGGTTAAATAACAGATTCATAAATTATTTGTCAATTATTAGTTTTTTTCAGGTGAATAGTATTTTTTAATTAAAAATTAAATTAAAAATATTTAGAAAAATATTTTTATAAAATTGATTTCATTTTTGAACTAAAAGCATCGATATTATGTTAAGGTAATTTTTGGGGATTTTTCTAAAAAAAATGAATTTTCGGTAAATAGTGTATTTATTTAAAAATTAAATTAAAAATATTTAGAAAATTATTTTTATAAAATGGAGTTCATTTTTGAAATCAGAGCATCGATATTTGATTAAGGTGAAATTTTGGGTTTTTTCTGAGAAAGTTGAATTTTCGATGAATAGTGAAAATACAGTTTTTAAGTTACTGGTGTTTAATGACATCATTAAATGATGTATTAAGTATGTAATCTATATGATCTACTTATTAATAGTAAGATAATGTATGAGGTGTACCAAGTGGCCAATACCATGGGAAAATACCATGGGCAATCCCGTGGTTTTTCCAAAACCACCAATGAGGTGTCCCTTGGCCATTAATGCCTTGTCCCCTCACTTTCCCTATAAATACCAAGCAATCCTCTCATCCATTCGACTCCCCACTCTACCCCAATGAAGTTCTGGTCTCATTACCTCCCAAGGAGTCCTCCCAAGGTGCAACCAAGCCCTCAAGGTCCCAACCTTTGAGTTTTAAGAGTTACGTTTTAAGGTAAGGGATCCAAACTCTCTCTTTCTTTTCAAATGCTCTCTTTTTAGTCATTTCTTTTATGATCCATGTTATTATGTTGGAGGATGTTATTTTATATTCTTCTTACATAAATTTTCATGTTAATATAATGAGAGATTCCCTCTTAATCTCATTATTTAGTTTTATGAATGTTTAAGTGGTGCCGTTAGGCTGCCGAAATTTTTGCAATGGATTCTTTCAGCCTTCTCATTTTCAAGTTCTATTTTCTTGTCAAGTCTTTCAAGTTCCTTTTTATTATGTTGGGGTATGATCTATATATCTATCGTACTGAAATATTATGTTAATATGATGAGAGACCCTATTTTATCTCTTCAATTCAGTATTTTGAAGTTTTAAGTGGTGCCGTTAGGCTGCCGAATTTTTAAAGGATTCGTTCACCCTTCTCATTTTTCAAGATCTATTTTCATGTAAAGTCTTTAAAGTTACTTTTTATTATGTTGGGGTATGATATCTATATCTATAATACTTATCTTTTATTATCATATGATGAGATACCCCATTTGATCTCTTCAATTCAGTATTTTGAAGTTTTAAGTGGCGCCATTAGGCTGCCAAATTTTTAAGTGGTTCTTTCACCCTTCTCATTTTCAAGTTCTACTTTCAGGTCAAGTCTTTCAAGTTCCTTTTTATTATATTGGGGTATGATATCTATATCTATCATACTGATATTTTATTATAATATTATGAGATACCCCGTTTGATCTCTTAAATTCAGTATTTTGAAGTTTTAAGTGGCGCCGTTAGGCTGCCGAATTTTTAAGTGGTTCTTTCACCCTTCTCGTTTTCAAGTTCTACTTTCATGTAAAGTCTTTCAAGTTCATTTTTATTATGTTTGGGTATGATCTCTATATCTATCATACTAATATTTTATGATCATATGATGAGATACCCCATTTGATCTCTTCAATTCTGTATTTTGAAGTTTTAAGTGGCGTCGTTAGGCTGCCGAATTTTTAAGGGGTTCTTCCACCTTTCTCCTTTTTCAAAGTTCTAATTCCATGTCAAGTCTTGAAAGTCCCTTTTTATTATTTTGGTGTATGATATCTATATCTATCATACTGATCTTTTATGTTCATATGATGAGAGACCCTATTTGATCTCATCAATTCATTTTTGGTTGATGTTTATGTGACGCCGTTAGGCTGCTGAATTTTCATAAGAGAAATCTTATTTTTGTCTTCCTTTCATGTTCTTCATTTCATATGGTATATTTTCAAATTTCATTACTATGTTCTTAAATCCCTTATATTATGTCCCTCTACTGTTTTATGGGTCATTTATGATTGTTTGACCCATGTCCCCTCTCTTTTCAACGTTTTCTAAAACCCTGTAAAGTAGCTGTTGTGCTGCAGAAGTTTCGTCTCAAAATACCTCTCTCTTTTTCTAAAAATTATATTATGTTATTAAGTGAATACTCAAAGCTCATATTTATACAGGGGTATTCACATATATATCAAAATGTTCTATTTTAAATTCTGGTATTTACATACATGAAACCCACTTTCCCTTTCCGTGGGTTTAAAGTGACATAAAGGTCTTGTCTTTAATGCAGTTTTTAAAACGTTATGATTATGAAATGAAACCCATTTCTTTTATGCTATATGGGTTGTTTATGAAATGATTGATGATGATACATGTGGCTCACATGATAATAAATACATGTCAAGGGTGCGCCCAGATAGCGCTCTAATGCATTGGGTAAAGACTTAATATCTAGAGATGAACTTTTAGACTGATACCTTGGTGAATAACCATGGTAATTTTTAATGACACCTTGGGGATGGAACTTGGTGAAATGAAATGATTGTAAATATTAAATGGGTTAGCCACATATTCAAGTTATGAAAAACGTTATTTTTATGATATGCCTCATGATTTCTTTCTCATGCCTTAAAGTTCTTTTTCATGACATTGTTGATGTATCTCAAGTTCACATGTTAAATGTTTCCCCTTGTTTCCCTTACTGGGCCTTCTGCTCACCATTTCTTTTTTATGTACGTCCCCAAGTTATGAGATGCGGTAACGAACCTAGGATGAAAATAAGGATAAGCCTTTCAAGTGTTTAAGAATATTTTTTTTTGTTTCATGTATTAAGTTCCTGGTTTCCAAGACACTAAACCTTAAAGGTCCTCAATTTTGTATAATGTAATGAAAGTTTATGTGACAAAAATGCGGGATGCTATAGTTGGTATCAAAGGATGGTTTAGTTATTTGTGGAAATTAGGATATGAAAACTTTAGGAAGAACCCTATAGAAAAGTTTAAATATAGGAAATATTCCTGGTATTTTGGTGATTATTGAGTAAGGGGTTGCCAAGAAAATACATCCCTGTCTGGATACGAGCAGGTAGAGGTGGCTCTGGCACAGATGTACATAGGGGTAAAACCCGAAAACACCACTTTGAGCTAGACTTGAATGGGAACTAGTACACAACAACGAGCCTATCTACACTCTTGGTTACGACACTCCAGAGGGATATGCTTCGGTAAATTCATAATCTTAGTATGAACCATTATTAATGGAACAAAGATAAAATAAAATAAACATTCACATAAGAATATATGATCATGGATAACTTAGTTTGGAACCTAGGGGATCAGAAGTTAGGGTATACTTTCCTTCTACAAGTTATCCTTCTATGCTTTATGTTCCTTTTCATGATTGTTGGATAAGTATTTAAGCCCCTAATTGTACTTTATTTTCTTAGTTAATGGCGGGAAATGGAAGAACATGTCCCAACAACCAATGAGATAGGAAATTTGACGATTTCCATATTAATATGATAGAGATTATTAGGGGATTAAAAGATGATTATTATTTTAGAATACATTCACTATTTTGGGAACCCTATTTGATCAAGGTAAATAGATTACTACGATATTTTCTTTGAGGAGTAAGGTTGACTTATATTTTGAAGAATTGATGAATTTAAGGTGGACTTATAGTAATTTAGGTTACTTATGGGAATGATTAACCTATCTTGGGAAAAATATGTATAGGTTATCTACTTTTGTTATAAGATGTTAGGAGTGGTTGATGTTGTTTGGAGATGAACAATGAAGTTTATTTTGGAAGACTATGTTATCAAATACTTCTTGTATTTGGGTTTCAATCTTAGTTTGGTTTATTTTGAGGAATTTTTAGGACTGTTATTTATGGAATGGTCTATGATGAACTTTGGGTAGTACCATGGAACTTTGAAGATTTAAAAGTAGTTTCCATTCCTATGGGATTCTTTCTTTTTGAAGAGTTGTTTTAATTTAACCTTTCTGTTTTTGGGATAATGTTTAAAGATAGATGAAATAGATAGTTAATCTTTTGTGGATTATGTTATTCTCTAGAAGATGATTCTTGTGCTTTTGATGAGACCAAGTGTTTTTGAATTCTTATCATTTAGAGAAAAGATTAGTTTTGGTAGATACTTATTAAAGGATGAAACTCTACTTGAAGGTAGGTATATTTTCTTATGTTTTTGTTATATGTAGTAAATGAATTCCTCAAAATTATGAAAAGGAATGTAAAACAAAAACGTTGCTGGTTTACGTTTCCTAATAGGTAATCAAAGACCGTTTACACACATCATAATTTTGGGATTTTCTTATGGTTAGCTTTCTCCTAATCATGTTTTCTATCACTCTCCCTCAGAACTTGACCCTTTTTTTTTCTTCCATATCCATATTTTCCTACATGGAATCCTAGTATGGGTTAACTCGGGTGGCCTTTGTACTTCCTTTTCTTTCTTTTAAAGTAATAGTGTTACTGACTCTTTTTCCGATGTGGGACTTTTAATGAAATTTCAAAACCCAATTTTAAAAATTGCGAGGACGCAATTTATTAAGGGGGGAAGATTGTAACGACCTGGAATTTTGAATAAATCTTGTTTCCTAATTTTGTGTGTTATTTTATTTTTTATACTCAACAAAACTGTTTCATTTAATAATAACATGAGTATAATTAAAATGAGACCATTGGGTTTTGACTGTTATATGACCATTGGTCAATATGACCGCTGTAAACTAAACGTTTCGATTATTGTCTCTAAATACAAGTAATCATGGTTAATTAATATAGAAAGAAGATTTTATGGCCTCACCCAGTAGTCTTGGACCGATCGAAGCCCATATAACAAAACATGGGAAGGAGGTAGCACCACTGGGCTTTGCTCTGGACCAAACCCAAGCCGAACTTCATCGTGTGAAGCTAGAACGGAATCACCTTCACGAGAAGTTCGAACTGATAGAAATTACTACTCGTGAAATGTTATCTGATCCTCCCTCAGATTCTCTCACCTTAGCACACCTTACACTTAGGTCCTATGCTAGTGTGATAAGGGGTGATGTAAGGAGACCGTAACTGCCTTGTGTAATCCTTTGTTTTAAATAAAAATTTTGATTTCTTCTTATGATGAAGTTTATGAATTTTCAAATGTCCGAATAAATATAGTATGCATATTTTTGATGAATTTTAGAGGAAGGATATTTTAAAAATGTTTTTGTAAACCCTTAATAATTAAAAATGTGTAATGATTTTCAAAAAATGGTCTTCTATAATTATGTTCAGTACGAAATTTAGAGTCTAATAAGATCAACTTAATTTTTGATGAATAGTAAATTATGAATAGTGATTTTATGCTTAGGATTAGTAATGTGACCAAATGGATTAGTAATCTCACTTAAAGAAAGTATTAATATAATCTAGGTACCATGATTAAGTAATGTGATTCAATAAAATGGTTAAATAACGGATTCATAAATTATTAGTCAAGTATTAGTTTTTTCAAGGAATAGTGTTTTTTAATTAAAAAATAAATTAAAAATATTTAGAAAATTATTTTTATAAAATGGATTTCATTTTTGAACTCAAATCATCGATATTATGTTAAGGTAATTTTTGGGGATTTTTCTGAAAAAATGAATTTTCGGTGAATAGTGTATTTATTTAAAAATTAAATTAAAAATATTTAGAAAATTATTTTTATAAAATGGTGTTCATTTTTGAAATCAAAGCATCTATATTTGATTAAGGTGAAAATTTGGGTTATTTCTGAGAAAGTTGAATTTTCGATGAATAGTAAAAATACAGTTTTTAAGTTATGGGTGTTTAATGACATCATTAAATGATGTATTAAGTATGTAATCAATATGGTCGACTTATGAATAGTAAGATAATGTATGAGGTGTCCCAAGTGGCCAATACCATGGGCAAATACCATGGGAAAGCTCATGGTTTTTCCAAAACCACCAATGAGGTGTCCCTTGGCCATTAATGCCTTGTCCCCTCACTTTCCCTATAAATACCAAGAAATCCTCTCATCCATTAGATTCCCCAATCTCCCCCAACGAAGTTCTGGTCTCATTACATCCCAAGGAGTCCTCCCAAGGTTCACCCAATCCCTCAAGGTCCCAATGTTTGAGTTTTAAGAGTTACGTTTTAAGGTAAGGGATCCAAACTCTCTCTTTCTTTTCAAATGATCTCTTTTAAGTCATTTCTTTTATGCTCCATGTTATTATGTTGGAGCATGTTCTTTTATATTCTTATTACTTCCCTTTTCATGTTCATATAATGAGAGATCCCCTATTACTCTCATTATTTAGTTTTATGAATGTTTAAGTGGCGTCATTAGGCTGCCGAAATTTTTGTAACGTATTCTTTCACCCTTCTCATTTTCAAGTTCTATTTTCTTGTCAAATATTTCAAGTTCCTTTATATTATGTTGGGGTATGATCTCTATATCTATCATACTGAAATCTTAATTTAATATGATGAGAGACCCTATTTGATCTCTTCAATTCAGTATTTTGAAGTTTTAAGTGGCGCCGTTAGGCTACCGAATTTTTAAGGGATTCGTTCACCCTTCTCATTTTTCAAGATCTATTTTCATGTAAAGTCTTTCAAGTTCCTTTTTATTATGTTGTGGTATGATCTCTATATCTATCATACTTATCTTTTATGATCATATTATGATAGAACCCATTTGATCTCTTCAATTCAGTATTTTGAAGTTTTAAGTGGCGCCGTTAGGCTACCAAATTTTTAAGTGGTTCTTTCACCCTTCTCGTTTTCAAGTTCTACTTTCTGGTCAAGTATTTAAAGTTACTTTTTATTATGTTGGGGTATGATATCTATATCTATCATACTGATATTTTATGATCATATGATGAGAGACCCAATTTGTTCTCTTCAATTCAGTATTTTGAAGTTTTAAGTGGTGTCGTTAGGCTGTCGAATTTTTAAGTGGTTCTTTCACCCTTCTCGTTTTCAAGTTCTACTTTCATGTCAAGTATTTCAAGTTCCTTTTTATTATGTTGGGGTATGATATATATATCTATCATACTGATCTTTTATTATCATATGATGAGAGACCCCATTTGATCTCTTCAATTCAGTATTTTGAAGTTTTAAGTGGCGTCGTTAGGCTGCCGAATTTTTAAGTGGTTCTTTCACCTTTCTCCTTTTTCAAAGTTCTAATTCCATGTCAAGTCTTGAAAGTCACTTTTTATTAGGTTGGGCTATGATATCTATATCTACCATACTGATATTTTATGTTCATATGATGAGAGACCCTATTTGATCTCATCAATTCATTTTTGGTTGAAGTTTATGTGACGCCGTTAGGCTGACGAATTTTCATAAGAGAAATCTTAGTTTTGTCTTCATTTCATGTTCTTCATTTCATATGGTATATTTTCAAATATCATTAACATGTTCTTAAATCCCTTATATTCTGTCCCTCTACTGTTTTATGGGTCATTTATGAATGTTTGACCCATGTCCCCTCTCTTTTCAACGTTTTCTAAAACCCTGTAACGTAGCCGTTGTGCTGCAGAATTTTCGTCTCAAAATGAATCTCTCTTTTTCTCAAAATTATTTGATGTTATTAAGTGAATATTAAAAGATATTATTTCTACAAGGGTATTTACATATATATCAAAATGTTCTATTTTAAATTCTGGGATTTACATACATGAAACCCACTTTCCCTTTCCGTGGGTTTAAAGTGACATAAAGATCATGTCTTTAATGCAGTTTTTAAAACGTTATGATTATGAAATGAAACCCATTTATTTTATGTATATGGGTTGTTTATGAAATGATTGATGATGATACATGTGGCTCACATGATAATAAATAAATGTCAAGGGTGCACCCAGATAGCGCTCCAATGCATTGGGTAAAGAATTAATCTCTAGAGATGACCTTTTAGACCGATACCTTGGTGAATAACCTTGGTAATTTTTAATGACACCTTGGGGATGGACCTTGGTGAAACAAAATGATTTTCAATATTAAATGTTGTAGCCACATCTTCATGTTATGAAAAAAAATTATTTTTATGATATTCCTCATGATTTCTTTCTCATGCCTTAAAGTTCTTTTTCATGACATTGTTGATGTATCTCAAGTTCACATGTTAAATATTTCCCCTTGTTTCCCTTACTGGGCCTTCTGCTCACCCTTTCTTTTGATGTATGTCCCTAGGTTATGAGATGCAGTAATGAACCTAGGATTAACATAAGGAGAAGCCTTTCAAGTTTTTAAGAAGAATGTTTTTTTGTTTCATGTATTAAGTTCCTAGTTTCCAAGACACTAAACCTTAAAGATCCTCAGTTTTGTATAATGTAATGAAAGTTTATGTGACAAAAAGGCGGGATGCTATATTTCCCAAATACTAATATTTTCATTGGCCTCATATTCCTTGACCCCCTAAAATTATACATTCCCCCATTGATTATAGATAGAGAATTTGAGACCATGTTCAAATTCTAAAGGGTTTTTGATGATGCTAATAACACTTATTAGATCAAGCAAAAGAGACTAAACCATGTATGAGGATCACCCGTGTATATAAATATGAAAAACTGTGTAAATAAATAGAAATTTGGAACAACTGTAAATGACATAAGTTACACCGAAGATCATCTACAACATCTCCCAACATCAACATATGGGATTGATAAATATCACCAAGGGTATGCAAAAGACATCACCTCTCTGTAGTGCATCCATAGGTTGTATCTAAATCATCCACTATATGGATGTGATCTATCCTTCCTCCCTAGCCTGCTAGAGAATCTAATGTAAAGGACAAGGATAAAGAGCGATTTTACTGATCACAATTTTTAGCCAATAATTATGAGATCATTAACACCCATAATCATCATAAAGTTGTATTATTTATAATCCTCAAGGACACTCCTTGGGTTGTTACATTTACTCATGTGTTATAAACATATGAGTAAATGCTGCTATGACTAGTTCAATAAATGATATCTAAGTAGAAGAATGAATTAAATGATAACTATTTATCATTTAGATATAAAAGTAAGTAGTATTAAATTAAATACCCATTATGAATTAAAATCATAATTTTCATGTAATATGATATAGCTTATATATATCATACAAATATAAGGATTTAAGGAATATCTTCTTAAATATACCACTTACACTAAAGGATAATATACATTTTTACCATTTCACCTAATATTGTATCATATAAAATAAATTGTGAAATAATATATGCAAACTTTCTTTCTCTATATATATATGTAATAAAAGATAGGCCTCTAGAAAAGTGTCAATTATACTCAATCTATAAAAGAATCTGGTGTGATCTCCATTAGAAACATGCATATCTATACCTTTTTCCACTAGTTTTTATCAAATGAAAACATCCAATCTCATATTTTACCTTTTTCCAAGATATCGAGTGACTATGGGAAATGGATAATGTTAAACCTATATAGCCAAATCATTTGTTCTTGATTCTCTAAGTGTAGACTAATCTGATTGATGGATAAATTTCATGTCATTCATTATTATGGATAAGAACATCATATGTCCCTTATACAAATAGATATACTATATCCAGGTGTAGCTGCACACTCCCACAGTCTATCTTAACCAAGGGCATAGAAGAAACACTCATCATACGAGAGGAAAAATATCATTTTGGTTAATCTTTAATCGATGACATGATTAGAAACATACCCAAACACCCCCATTTTAGTAATTTAATATATAAACTTATGAATTAGAGAATTAGAGTATAAAATTTCTCATTCTTGGTATCTTTTATACCTTAGATAGTGGGGAATTTAGTATGATTGATACACCCCTAGTATACCAAATACATCTGTATGACACTCCATGTGGTATACTTAGTTGGTCATCCAGTGCACAAAAAGAACCTTATTATTTTTCTGTGCCTCATGAACATACTCTGTATCTCTATATGAGAATCTTACTCATGCTAACCTTAACATTTCATTATAACTTATAATACTACATGATGAACATCATTTAGGGATAAACTCAATGTTGTACTTTGAGAGGTCTATTGTCACCACTCTTCATGAAATGTATATCTATATATATTTATAAATCTAACATAAAAGAATGATAAAGTATATATTTCTTCTAATATGATACATTTTAATATTATTAAACTCTTTAAGAATATTTAAGCATTGATTTATTATATCCTATATGATAAAATTTTAGATCGTCCTTATGTTCGCTATACTTTCTAGGTTTTGTTACCACATTACATAATATGAAATCCCTACCACATCTCTATATAAATATATGATAAAAACCTTAGACTAAAATATTTAGTGAGAAAAATTTATGAAGTAATATAGTTTGAATAATTGCGAGATTTATGAATCAAATTTCTAATTTTTCAACTACTTAAACATATTCAAACCTATTAACTTCACAACATAAAATTTTATGATTTAAAATTTTGTTTTATACTTAAAACCTTTTACATTCATTATCACAATCCTTGGAACTCTATTACATAAAAAAGTTTCATTAGAATAATGTAACTACTTACATTATAATTTACCAATATGACTTAAAATATTTTAGGATATTAAGTAAAATTATCTTTAAACATATACCGATATAATATTTTAACTTTTAACTTCTCTTATGTCAAAATATATTCCCGCTAGAAGATTAGAATCTACATTCTCTTCAGAATATCTTTCTATGATACACATACCCTTTTGTGTTTTAGAATTAGCACTTATTTACTTTTGACGAGAATATTTAAAAAATAAGCTATTGTTTTCATATCATATGTGGTATTCTATGTGTTTCAATATTTTCATTTGAAAAGAATAATTTATTAAAATATACCACAGATGGGTGGTTGGAATAACTTCCATCATATTTTAACAAATATTTGGATAACCATTTTATCTTGGATAAATTATTTTATCCATATCTTCTTTTAAAAACATGTTATAGAAATTGATGAACCATAAACCATGTGTATATATTTAATTCTTTATAACTCTAACACTAAATATGCTCAAACTATATTCAACAAATAAATTCAAGCTAATGAATTCAATTCAAAAAATATTTCAAGGTAGATGAATAAGTAAGTTCATTAAAGATTAGTTCATAGCATATAATGAAAGGCTAAAATAGGGAATAAACTTTAGATAAATGAAAAATTAAAACATTTAAACACAATATAAATATCTATAAACAAATCATAAATAAAATATAATTATAATAATTTTAAATTTTTTGCTTTATATTATGAAAATTACATTAACATAAACATAAAAGTTTTATATTCATTCCATAATTTCGAATATAAATGCTTTATATTCAAGAAAATGTGAACTCTTTCATATTTATCATTAAATATCATTTAAATTTTAAATATATGATACTTTTTGATTTATAAACAATTTATAATTCAATTTCTATTATGTAAACATAATCTAATGTCATATACTTAACATTATTTAAATAATGATCATATCATTCATCAATTTTTTATGTGGATTAAATAATATCCAAATAAGGCCCCCTTTTATTTTAAAAATTTTAAAATAATTAATTATGAACAATTCATTATTAAAATATAAACTACTTCATATTTTCACCTTGTTTTATAATTTATAACCCTTTATAAATTATTAGATAAGATATTTAAATAAATACTTTTATTTATAGATCATAATTGATTCTATATAATTTTTTTAAAAGGTATTTCAAATATTAAAATTTAATATTTGGGAAAAAAATTTCATAAAAATTTATTTAATTATAAACCTTTTATAATTAATTAATTAATTTATAAATTCTTTATAGATTAAATATTCCCCAAATACCTTTTAATATTATTTATAATCATTTTATAAATCACAAAAACCATTTAATTCTTTTATTTATTTAAAATTATTTTATTTAGCCTTATATAGATCCCATTTTCTGTATAAGGGTATATTCCTTCAACCCTTATGTAGACGGTACATGTAAGGGTATATATCCATGACCCTTACATAGAATATGCTGCGTAAGGGTATAATAAGTCTGACCTTTATGTGAACTCTTCATGTAAGGGTAAATACTGATCTAACTTTATGTAAACCTTTAAAACAATGCATTGCCTTTACATAAATATTTAAATCCATCGCTGCATTAAGGTGTCCCATAGAAACCTTTACGTAGGCTATTAAAACATAGAATTACCTATACATAAAATCCTTCACATAAAGGTAATTCTATGGTTTCCTTATGTACCAAAATTTCATGTAAGGGTGAGTGAAAGGTTACCTTTACACAACCCTTTTAAAAATTCATCCACCTTTATTCAGCCCTTACATTACATAAAGGTAAGTTGTAATAACCCTTATATAAAACTATTTACATAAGGGTAAGGTAGGATGGTCCTTATGCAGATCACTTTGCATAAGGGAAATTACTTGGTTAAATTTTTATAACCCAGTTACATAAAGGTAAAAATATTTAAACCAAATTTCCAAAATACAAAAACATGATTCTCTGTTCTTCAATATTTCTTCATTTTAAGAAATATTTCATAAATATAAACCATGAGAATCTTTGATTCCACTAAAGGGTATTGAAGGATACTAATAACACTTATCAGATCAAGTGAAAGAGATTAAACCCATGTTCAAGGATCACCCATGAATAGGAATATGAAAAAATACCTAAATTAAGATAAATGAAGAACAACTATAAATGGTATAACTTACTCCAAATAGCATCTACATCATATTCAAACACCATTGCATGAGTTTGATTAAGATCACCAAGGGAATATAAAAGAAATCCCCTCTCCATAGTGTATCAATGAGTTGAATTTGAATCATCCATCATATGGATGTGATATATCCTTCCTCCATGGCCTAATATGGTCTCTAATGAAAAGGATAAGGATGGATAGAGCTTATAGTGATGGAGAGTTTCAACCAAGGATTATGAAATCATCAACACCCATAACCATCATATGATTTTATTATTTATAGGTCACAAGAACACTCTTTAGACTTGTTCACTTACTCATGCATTATAAATGTATGAGTAAATGATTCTATGGAAAGTTCATGTAACACCCCAAGCTTCCACGGTACGTTTCCCTTTGAATAATGCAATGGCATGCATTGTACGCAACTTCGAGATTCTAACACACCACAACCAATCAAACTAGCCGTTATGAATAGTAATACATAATTTTTGAGATTTTATAAATTTTATCTTTTGAAATGGACTTCATTTTTGGATTTGTAATATCAAAATTAGATTAGGGTGAAATTTTGGTACTTTTCGGATAACTTTCATATTTTGATGAATAGTGAAAATTACTAAATTTTAATTAAAAAAAACTTTTTTAATCGAAATAATTAATAGTGATAAATTATTAATTTGAGTGGTTTTAAAGTATATTTAGAATATATTTTTACCATTTAATACAATGTTGGTCATTGAATGTAATTTCACATTTAAACCAGACATAAACAATTCTCAATCTTTTGATAGTTATTATCTCTTAAAAACATGCTATTTGTTTTGACGATGGGAATTAATTTTTAAATTAATTAATTCAACTAATATGTTTTGAATTTGGTAAAATAGACATCATTTTTGAATTCATAATATCAAATACAGCTTAGGCCTAATTTTTGGTATTTTTCTGGAAACTTTCATTTTTTGATGAATAGTGAAACCACTAAGTGGTAGTTAAAAAACTGATTTTTTCATAAAACTTAATTTTACCGCTTCTGTGAGTGAAATTTTGAAAATATGAGAGACACAGTTAATATCAAGGAGTAAAATTTGGTTCAATGAGATGAAAATAATTTTTTGGTGAATAGTAACTTTTTACTTTTATTTACCACGGTTAAAAGTAAATAGGGTAATTACGGGTAAAAATGATATTAATATTACTCTAACACATTTCCTAATTCTATTGGAAAAGTGTATCTGGACCAAAAACAACCTTAGGAGTAAAATATTTTCATTTAGGTCCACTTTTATTAGATTAGGACATTTATTATTATTTAATTCAAAGAAGAGTTAAAAGAGTTGAAATCAAAGTTTATTTAGTAAAACATTTTTAATATAGGGTTATACATAAGATAAATTTGATTGTAAATATTAATTAGAAATATAAAAAGATTTAATACATAAAGGTATTTTATTTATAATTTTTATACATTAAATAATTAAATTTATTTATGAAACAACGGTGATGCAGTAATTACCTAATTAATGAAATATTAAAATAATTGATATTATAAATATCAAAATAAATGTAATTTGAGACTTTTTATGAATTACACTAATTTTATAGGTTAATATGACATATTATGATTGATTATATAAATTTTGTTTGAAGTAATAATGCTGTTATGAATTTATCAAAAACAAAATACCCAATAGTGTCAAAATTGACATAAAGGAGTTTTTAAAACAAATATTATATTATTAATTTATATTCAATTCCTAAAAATCTAAGGTTCTTCCAAGAGACTTATATCATAATAGGTGTATCATTAATGGACCACTTGGGAGTCTCTTGGATGTATATAGTAAGCTTATTAACCATATAATATAAAAATACAAAGAGACATTGTAAAAGTGAAACTAATTAACTAAGAGTTAATACTTAAAGATAAGGTTAATATAATGACCCAAAACTGTATAAATTCTATTGGTTGAGTGGTTTTCCACCCATAACCACCTTAAACTTTAAATAATCTACTTTGGAGCCATTAGAAACTGAATATGAATTCATTATAAAATAATATTTTTAACTTTTCCAAAGGTTCCCCTCACCCCTCTTATAAAAGGGAACTCCCCCTTCTCACTAATTCACACATTCAAAGCCTTTTGTCTCTGCCAAAACCTGCCCAAATACTCTCTAAAATTCCCTCACTACAACCTAGAGGCCTTATTTTGATCATAAATCCAACCTAAGGAGCCCTTTTGATCAAATTAAAAGGAAGAACTCGAAGAAGAGGTAATGTTTTCACCACCCTCTTTCAAGTTCCTTTCTTCTTCAACTTCTTCTTTATTTGTTATTTCTATTCTAAAATAATAACTCCAGTATCTTCTATATACTATGATGTTATTATAAATATGTTACAACCATATTCAGTATTCTATCCATCCTTTGAATGGCTTGTCACCATACGTGCGTACGTACGGCTTACCATCTCCACGCCGTGGTGTAATTGTCATTCAATAAATTATTATTTGGATGGGTATAATAATGATATTTAATTCATGTAAATAATAAATATAACATGATAATTATTCTGTCTATATGATATACCATCCAATTATATATTATTTTTACATCAAAAGAATGATATTGTCGCTCATGCGTATGTACGGACTATCGTCTCCACGAACGCGATGAGATTCATTCTCCATCGTATCCATTCAAGTATAATTATCATTTTATGATTAAAAATAATGTTTAAGGACTTGATATAATTCTGGATATGAATAATATACAACCTATCCATAACAAACACAGCTTACGTAACAAATAATTTAAAGGAAAAAGAGTAAGTTAACACCCGAAATGACGATAATTATAAGATATTATTAACAAATCAATGTTAAAAGATCATATATGATATCATATTAATGTAAATGATTCTTGTATAATTAAATAACAATTATTTCTACATTATACAGGAGGTTAACCTACCTTCTACTAAGGAAAAATTACAAAGTAAGGGGTTTCTTATCTCACTTTTAATTCCGTGAGAATTCCATTGTTCACCACTTATTTATTACATGTGGTGTGTGTACTTCCCATGTTTGTATTCATTGTGTAATATACTTTAATTCATGTATATTTACATCATCATTGTATTATCCTTCTTTCATGGGTGTATGTTTTATATGTTAACAAATCAATAAGGGAATTTGAAATCTCAATTTCCACTCATTCGGCTTTACGCATACTTCATTGATTATTTTACTCCAACATTATGTGTGGAGTCACTATTCATTTGATTATGTCATAATTTACACTCCCCTTTCTGTGGATATAATTTTGATACACATAATCACTCCATTTATAAATTCTCAAGTCATCGATATGAACTTGATAAGAGTAATTTTAACTCAATCTCCATTTGTTGAGTTAAATATCCAATTCATTGGTGTTGTGTTTACAAGAATATGTGTGAATGTCCTCTGATTGATTTACACTGAATATCCAATCATATTGAGTGTATTTATATTATTCACACATAATTATGTCGTTTATTTATCCTTAACCTAATGATATGGTCTTTATAAGATATTTCATCTCAATTTACATTCCATTGAGAATTCTTTGTTGTTATACACCAAATCACTTTTATATGGTATATATAATTTACTTTGAGATAATATATCATGAATCCATTTATTCTCATGATAATACAATGTTTTGATTACATCAATTATTTGTATTCAAGTGTCTCTCTTTTGGTTAGAAACACTAACTAAAATACATTTTTAAGTGTTTTAAAGATTTATTATTCTAAATCTTTCTCATTAATGTCCATGTTTTAAAAATGGTTTTAAGGATTTATTTATATGGACATTAAAGTTTTAAAATTAAAATTACTTTTAAAAGTTTCAAAGTGGTATGGGACACTTTGATTAAAAAATCTATTTTTAAATGGCTTCTTGAAAAATATTGTGACTTTTAAATGATTTCAAGAAAAATGGGGATATTTCTCTCTAATAGTTTTGATGATCATTTTCATCTATGTCAATATCCTTCATTATTCTTGATTGAGATTAATCTGATACAATACAATCTTTCATATTGTATCGAATGAGTTATGTTTGACTGTGGATGTGCTATTTTTATACCATTCATGGTTTGTGGATTAAGTATTGAAATTTCGTATGCTAGTTTTAATACGAATGTTTATGTTATATTTTAAACTTGTCATATGAGGAATTCATTAGACTTAGTAAGTGATGGGAGGAGCCCGCTATAGATCCTCGATGCATCGGTAGGTTTCATGAGACAAACTAGTGTCTTGGAACGAGGCCTTGACAAAATCTTATTTGTAGTCTTGGAACGAGGCCTTGGCTATGTGGTTATGATAGTCTGGCATTATGCATTCCATCATTATGAAAGTGGTTATTAATATTTTCATGTGATTATTCGACTAGTAGAATATCCGTGTGAATAAGTAAATGGCATTATTTCATTTTATCTTTTCCATATTATGCTGAAGTTCAAGTTTAAAAGGCTTTTTTTAGTTATACATTGCCTTAAATTTTTATGTTTATTTATGAAAGTTTCCGCTATATTGGTATCCTTACTAAGCATCTGAGCTCACCCCTTTCAATGTTTTATTTTTTCCAGGATGTGAAGAAGTATTTTATGAATGACTTGCAGGGATAGTATGAGGGGATATAAAGACAATATGTTGTTGTAGTTTTTCACTTATTGATGTAATGTAAACTTTATGAATATATCTAGTATTTCCAAGGATAATAAACTAATCAATCTTTCGAGACTTAATATTTCTTGTGATCATGCCAATGATATGTAATAATGCACTGACTCTGGGTATCTAGGGTCGGGGCGTTACAGTTCATGTTTCATATACATGAATTATATTTCTCCCAAATGTTTCACCTCATGAAATATTTCATTAATAGATAGATACATTGAAGAATGACTCAAATAATAAGTGTTTTTTATTCAACTAACAAAAAAAGAAGCATGAAATAACATACCCATTATGCATGAAAATATTTATTTACAAAAAATACGAGATATCTTATATATATATCAAACATATAATGCTTTAAGTAATATATCCTTCATATTATTCATTAAATAAGAGGGTTTCATGAGAATCACATTGACAAAACCATCTTACGATTCTTCATCTAATAATGACTCTATTTGGTGGGGTAGTTCATGTTAAATCATTTAATAGGATGGTGCCCATATGGGCACCTTTTGATAGATAAATGAATTCTTGGAGAGTCTGAACTAGATTAGGAATCAGTGTGGGTTCTTTCTCTCATTAATTTCACTTTCTATACTGATTCTCCTGAATTTTATAAGAATATATTTTGGGAGGCTAAGATGTCAAATGAGTTAACTTGGTTTTTACAGAGGGAACTAGGGGCACAATTAGTTAATTTAGTTTCACTTTTAGGATGGTATGTTAATGGTTGACTGAATTTCTAGTCATACAATTGTTAAAATTTTATTTACCCTTGATCCAAACTTCCTTCCATTCTCCTTCCTCTCTTGGTGTGATGGAAGAGATATAAGCTACTTGTGTCTCTAGCATGAACAATTTTACCTACCAAGAATCAACCATATTTGAGAGGATGTATTTGAAAATAAAGAACTTCTAGATGTTTTCACACAAAAAATACTATAAGGGAAACTAATTATAGTGAGGTCTATTTATTCATTTTTTCAACCCTCAGACAACTTAAGAAAGTTATTTTAAATGGTATCAGTAGATTATCCTAATACTTGATCCTTTTATAAATAATAAAATTTATTCTTTTGATATTAATATAGTGGATAACATTTCTATTTTATTCACACCTATAGGTAATGTTTTTGTTATTTATACCATTTAGGTGGAGGAACCATGTGATACTATATAGGTTTAGAAGATAGATATGGTGTTCTCACTGGATTGAACATTAATATTTTTATTTCCACTTTTCCAACCCTCTTTCCTTAAGATTCCAACATCAAATAATATTCATCCTTTGAGTGTAAAATGTCATCATCCAACCTTTTTTCAACTTCTGTAAACTCCTAGAATCCTCTTGGATATTTCAATGGAATCATTAGTATCTACAAACAATTATAAATATTTTCTATGTAAATATCTAATATTTTATCATATGGGAGTTTCATATTTAGAGAGTATGTTATCCCCTTCTCTCTAGATATAAATTTCGAGACCCTTTAATTATTATATTGATTTTTTATTTAAGATATAAATGATCCTCATATTTATTAAAGTATATCTTATTTTGTAGATAAATTACTGACTAAAGTCTTCCCAACTAGTAATGGATGCTGGTCCATCTAGAGTTTACCAAAAGATTAGTTATTACTTACTGCTCGACCATTCCTATCATAAGGACACATTGAGACACAAAATTATTTAGGTGTTTCTCTAGGAAATTTATGCCCTTAAATATTGGTAATGTTGGATTTTTGAAATTTTGTAGAGTTGGAGTCGCATCCTCCCACTCAGGATATGACTTCTTTAGAAACTCAACATTTTTATACATAAATATTGAATATTTTTATATGAATATTCAATACATTACAAAATTAAATTCTTGAGGACTATAATAGTTTATTGTCTTTAGATACTAGGTACATAATATTATAACTTGGTGAAATATTTTCAACATCTCCCATAAATATATCCCCCTTCATTAGTCTTCACAAACATACCCTACTTAAAACCTTTCTTCATAACCTGGGGAAATAAAACATAAGAAAGGGTGATATAAAATTCTAAGTAAGGGTAAGCAAGGAAGATACATAAGCATAACATGTGCATAATTTTATAATAACATGATTATAACATTATAAAGCCATACCTTTCATATCAAATATCATAAACTTGTGTCATGGAAAAAAGAATGGTAGTTCATAAGACATGAATCGTAATATAATCAAATAACACGAGTCATGAGAGCATAACATTAGAATAATACATAGAATTTTTAACATACACATAAGCATATAAATTCATTTCTATATTGGTCAAGGCTCACTAACAAATCCATCATAGTGGAAAAAGTCTTTTATTGAACCAGGTTCACTCTTTGTTATAGTCCTTTCTTAATATATTGGGTTCACTCCCTGTACTAGCGCCATGTTACCGCACTAGGTTCCCTATTCCATCCATTTATATATCATGATATATATAAATATTTTCTCAATGTATTAGATAGAGATATTTTTCCCACCCATATCATAATGAAAACTATATTTATGCATTCCATAAGATCATAAACATTTATCATATCATAACTGATAAAATGGAATGAGTATCATAAAAATTTCATCATATAGTGACTTATGGAAAATAGAAAGGTTTAATAATAATTTCATCATTGAATAAACCATTAAAAAAAGTTGGGTTTATAATAACTTCCTCCTTGTATAACCTATTGAATATAAATAGGTTTCATAATCTTTGTGAAATCAAATAATAAACAATTCAAAGAAAGAATATGAATCCCATACTTGGATTATATTTCTAGTAAGTCATAGGTAACACTAATTAATTTCATCTTATATGGAAAATAATTTTTAAAGACCATTCAGAACATTTATTGATGAAAATATCCTTTTACTTTGAAAAATTATTTTTTATAACATAAAACCTTTTGAAAATATTTTCCTTCGAAAATAAATTTGAAAAATTATGATGGAATATTTTAAAATCATTTTTTTTAAAACATAAAAAATATTCAAAATAAATTTATTTGAAAAAAAAATAAAACATCATTTTAAAAAAAATTATTTTTTATGAAACATGGTTTTTGAATAAAACATCTTTCTGACCGAAGAGATAAATAAAGTCATCTTTTTCTTAAAACAAATTTATTATTAATTTTAAATAATAAAGAATAAAAAATGGTACTATTAATTTAAGATATCAGGAATAAATAAATTAGAATAAAATTAAAGATAATTTTTGAGAGTTATATCAAAAGATTTCAATATTGGATACTTAATCATAAACAATCCTGATAAACAATTAGATTGTAATATAAAATCTTTACCACTTTGGTAACATTGAATCATAAGACCCATGAATGAATAACATAAAATGAGACTTAAAATATCATTAGGATGAATAAATTTAGGATATTAACTTTTTTAATGGCTTTATATAAACCCCATGAAATAATATAGGTGCATAACATAACATACGTCACAAAGAAGGAAAATTGAGGCACAAATCCCTTACTGATTTGTTAACTTTTGAACCATAAACCCCATGAAAGATATATAATAAAATGGATATTTTTAAAAAAATATTTTTCAATATAATAACAATAATATACATTCATGGGAATTATATAAACTACATATAAGAAATATGAGGTGAATATGACATGTGTCTCATGGAAGTAAAAAGTGAGATGAAAATCCCTTACTTCTTGAGAAACTTTTGAATCGTATTCACCATGAAGGAAAAAAAATAAATGGAAACATTATTTATCATTAAATTAGGTATATTAATGATATATCATGTCATAGTTCATTATATCCACCACACAAAATAAATGAGTGGTGAATATGGCATAAGTCTCTTAGAAATAAAAGCGAGACTATAAATCCCCTTACATTAAGACTTGAATTCCATTGTACTAATTCAAACCAAATGTATAATAAATATAAGTTTATTATAAATATATAAATCAAATATATTCATATATATAATACCAAATTTTATTTTATTATGACCTTTTATTACCCTTTTATTAACGATTCCATGTTAAAGTTATGTTTCGGGTAATAACCGCTTTGTTTTTCATATATGTTTTGATTTTTTATATTTTTAATCCTATTACTTTGTTAATGATTTTATCATATAAATAATTATAAAAATTATATAAATATCATATATATTCAGTATATATGAACTTATAGTAATCCATAAAATTTAGTGATAGAAATGAAATACACTGTTCCTGGAGACGGTAGGTCGTACGTACACATAAATGTTGTTTTATCATTTTCTTGTTGGTTTGAAAGAAATAAAATAAAATAATATATTATCATTGAAGAATAATTTTATGTCATATATATCACATATTTTTATTAATCCCATACTTAATACATTCCATGTAAATCATGAATGAATCACATCGCTTTGTGAGGCGGTAGTCCGCCATACACACGAACAAGATTATCATATTCCCACAAAATAGAGATTATAGATTTATGTGTGATATAGTAATTCTATAATCATAAAAGAATCATAAATATAAGAAATATAATATATAAACTATGAATACATAATTAAAACTATCCTTGATAGGTGGTAATGGAAAAACTAACGACATCAGTTCACGAGGCGGTATTCCTCCGTACACAGGAACAATGATTTCTTAACCCATATAATGGAAGTGTGTGTGGTTGTATGTCATAAAATTAAAAAAAAGTATATTTACGATACTTAGGTTATCATATAATCATGTTATAAAAATAATTTAAGGGGATGGAGGAAGAAATAAAACCAAAATGCTCGTTGATGAATGTTACCTCATCTTTGGGTATCACCCTTAGATTTTCACTAAAGATTAACTTGGTAAGATTTATGTCCACAATAATGATTCTAGGATAAGTGGAGGGAAGTTGGGAAGTTATTTGTGTAGATATGGGTTGATCCAAATGGATTTATATGTGTGAATAAGTGGGGATATTGAGTTCTATTTTATAGTTGAGGAGGAGTGACATTCTTATAAATACTCAAAAGTATCCACTATTGGGAGGTCTCCCTTACCTCATGTGCCTAAAAATTGAATAATAATTTAGGGGAGTAATTATTTTGTTTATAAAAAACTCCACCACATAAAAATAAAAACATTATTATCATGTTATTCCTTAGTCTTTAATTTTACTCAATTTTTCCATTTTAATTTTTTTTACCATGGCAACTTGTTTTATAACCTTGATAATTTATCTTTTAAGACTAAATTATTGTGAGAAATATTATATAATTTAGAACCAATTTTTATAAATATTATTTATAAATTATAAAATATAAATACTATGTGTGTTTTAAATTAATTTTCACATAAGCGTATGTAATTTGCTAAAACTCCTCTTTAACCTTAACTGCACTAACTGAGTTTTTTACTATTTAACTTTCAATATGGTAATTATAATAGAAAAATTGGTATATTAATGGAAAAAATTTGATATTTATTTACATTTAAAAATAAATTGTAAGAATATATGATTTTTAGAGAATTTAAATCATTTAATAAATTATCATTTATTATAAAATAACATTAATGTCAATTTTGACATTATTCTTTTCATTTGAATTAAAAAATATCAATAAAATGATGGAATTCAAGTATATTATGTTAAAAAATATATAAAATTATATAATCATCTAAAAATTTAATGTAATACAATAATTTATTCAATTTACTTCACTTTGAATATTTTTTATATCATTTATTTGATTTATTTATAACTAAATAATTCCAACATTGTAGTTTCTTAAGCATTTAAAGTAATTATTTAATCTCTAAAAAATTAAAATAATTTATCATGATAAATAAAAATTATTTATATTTCAAAATAACATTTACAACCGAACATATGATGTTTTTTCACCATCCTAAATCTTTATAGATATTAAAGGTAAGAAAGGTTCCTTTTATGTCCTTTTCATTACTTAACTTATTATATAGTCCATTTTCATATAAATGTTTCCCTAAAACATATATAAATAGATAATAATGTTCTAAGGGTCTAAATATGTCCCTAAAAGAGGTTTTGGACAATTTGGCAGGTCAATTTACCCCTTATCTGTTAAGTTTAACTACTGATAAACTCACTTTTTAACTTAATCACAATAACTAATTATAATAATTTTGACTAATAATTATGGTAAAAAATTAAGTTGAAATTATTAGATAATAAAAATTAATCTTATTAAAAATATGGAATAATTTTTTTTATATTCAATTCACATAAGTGACATAATTTAATTTGAAATAAATCCCGTAGACGCGACGTGAAATCGAGTTTTTAAGTGAAAATTTTAAAAAATTTACAAAGTTTTTATATCCAATTTCAATATGAAATTGATTACAATGAACAAAATAGTATTAATAGATGAAAAATTTAACTAATTATAATTTTAAACCAATTTAAAATATAATTTAACATTGTAAATAATTTAGGTGAAAAGACAATTTCTAATTAAAATTTAGTTTTTACACAATTCATCAAGAAATGAAACTTTTCAGAAAAAACCCAAAAAAATTCACCCTGATATAATTTTATATTATTATTTCAAAAATTATATCTATTTCATGAAATTTATTTTCTAAAAGTGTAAAAATTTAGTTTTAAAAATAGGTGTGCCATAAAAAGGTGAAAAACTGTTTTTAGAAAAATACAGTTTTAAGCATAAAATTAGATATATTATTATCACTTGTATAGAAAATAAATCAGATGAATTTTAAGTATTTTATTGAATATATACTATATAAATTTCATTAAAATCATTCACTAAAAGTGTTTCATATAATTTATGAATGTAAAATATATTTGTGTGCATAAAAATAGTTTTTTTCAAAATTTGATTTCCTTTATTTTAAAATGGGTTTTATTTTGATTTATAATTGATTGGTCACCAAATAATTGATTATATATACACATGTGTAAACCATATATTTTTATAATTTATTTAATCCTATTCATAACCTCCATTCCAATGGTTAGGTGATAACTGTCATATTAATTAATAATATTCTAATTGTATGACATGTTTCGTTTAAAATCAGTGTTTTGTGTAATGTAAGATAAACTTTATATTATTTGTAACATATGAAAAAATTAGCGCTTCATGTAATGAAAGGTAAACTCAGTGTTACTTGTAACTAAATCCAAAATCAGTGTTTTGTGTCACACAAAATATGCAAAAGATCAAATCTATTTGAGAAAATAAAGAATTTCACAAAATATAAGGGTGATACAAATTCATTTCTGGTTGCAATGGAACAATTTTACTTTATATGAATTATATTTGAGTATCCAAGGACTCTATAGAGTCAAGAAGTTCCAACAAAATAGTTAGTTAAGACAAAATCTTAGTAGAGGAAGTGGTTGGATCTTGATATGATAATATTTATCATGTATTCTATTTATACTCAGTATAAGTTGTCTTGGGGTGGCTCATCTTCTATTAATACCAAGTACAAGTTTTCCTAGGGTGGATCACCTAAAATGGATTTGAATACCACCCTATAGTAATAAATTCATGATATCATTTATCCATGGGGTTTAAATACATTAATTTATTAAGTCTAAAACCTTTTGGATAATTGAATTATTTCCTTATATGCTGGTTAGTGTTCACTGAATGGGGAAGATCCATTAGAGGAGAAATGTTGATCTCCTCCTAGAAGCTATACTCATTAGGCATATTTACCTTGAATAATTTATAATTGAGTCAATTGAGTTCCTCCAAATCACTTCCATATCAAGAAAACATTTCCTTCACCATGAGATATTCAATTTACTCAAGTGGTGGGTGGGATATAACTAGACCCTTCCCCTTTTCTCTGGATTAAGCTCTCTATATAGGTGGTAGTTGGGTATTTATAGGTCCTTTATGGTTTTTGAGTGTACCTCTAATGCTGGGCATGCACACTTTAATCAAGTTTTTTAGTGTGGACTATAAAATTTCTGATTATTATCCTCTAAACTAACATTTATCTCTAAGTCATCTGTAAGGTTGATGTTGATGACATTCAATGATGAATAATATGCTATAAGAATAATGTCTTCATTAGAAGGATAAGGGGATTAGTTTACCTTTAAATATCTATAAGGGGAAAACTAAAACCCTCATGAGTATTTGTTTTCTCGAGGTATCTCTTTGTCTAGTTTCCTCCATGAGGCTTTAATTTCTCCAATCAATACTCCATGAAGAGTGATTTATAAAGAATAATCAAGTGGGAGTTCCTTATATTCTTTATTGAGTCCACACCTAGAGAGAAATATGGGTCTCTCTATAGAATAATCTATGAAGTAACCTCTTTCAACGTTTCTCCTAGTCTAGATAAGATTGATTTCCATAGAGGAAGAAAAGAATTTTGTGATATAAATAGACCAATACTTATGAGCTTAGGGATGATTTTATCTCACCACTTTCAAATCTTAGAATTTCTAAGGTTTTAATGAACCTAGTGGTGGTAAAAATTCCCCTTCCCTGTGGGTTGGGGTTGTTCTTGTATATCCAATACGAAAGTCACCACCACTACCTTATTAACTTTGTGAGCTATAGTCCAAATTTTTATGGGATGAAATGCAAAATTCAAGCATAAGTTAATCACTATTAAAGGTACTGTTGGGACCAATGGTTTTTGTTTTCTCAGGTGAGAAGCCTTTTCAACCTTTTGATGGCCTAATATAGGAGTCGGTCAATGGCCTGCTCCTACTAAGTTAATCATTTATAAGCTTTGGTGATGGTGATATTTTTCTATATTTACTAGTCTGTATATACAAAATCTAAGCCTAAGACTTTTTGTAAGGCAATGACATTGAAAGATACCTTCTTCAATAAACTCTGCTGGATATAGAGGGGGTAAAATTTAATTTTCTATGTTCTCGTCAACCTATAATGTGTATATCAGTTGGGGAATCCATAATCAACTGGTGCAGAGTCTTCAAAATGTTAAGGTGTGAATATTGAATATCTTACCATAGATTTTATGATTTTTGATTTCATTAAACTAAAAAGGAATCTATGTTGATCTAGAATAAAAGTTCACATATCGCCTTAATGTGGTTGGAATAATATCTGTAAGAGAAGTTCTTCATATTTAGATGTTGGAGATTCATCTATTAGATCAGGCACATGTAATATTTGTATTCATCATTCAATGTCTTATAAATGTAACATTGGGAGGTGGATATGTTCCAGAACATAACTAGTATATTTTTCAAAACCATAGAGTTATTCTCATTATTCAAGTGGTATTCCTACACTTGATCTAACTAGAGTGCTCATTATCTAGATTACTTATTATAGGGATCATGATTGTTTAGAACCCCCTTCACTGTATTAAAGGGAATAATATTTGATAGTGGTACAGACAATGACCATTACCTTTAACTATCCTTAAATTGATAAGAAATATCTTTAGTTAGAGATGAGGTGCTTTGTGTGGTTGGCCTCAACCTATCAAGTGTCTCTCAATATAAAGTTATTCTCAAAGGTGATTTGACAAGGGGCTGTCCTTATCATCAATATAAGTTGACACTGTGGGGATTAACTTCATATTTAATTCCATGGGGAGGACATCCATATTCACCTTTATATTCTCAATTATGGTGAGGTCTTCTATTAGGGATGAATTTTTGTCTACAAGGAAGATTTTTGAAATATATTCCCAAGGAAGAACCTTTAGGGTTGAAGGTCCAGCTTCTATGGGGAGGAACTTTGTGGTGAAAAATATCTTATAGATGAAAAAGAATAGGACCTTTTTTCTAGTTGATATTTTGGTCATGAGAAGTATTTTCACATATATAATAATAAGAAAAGTTATCATGATCAATTTTTTTGTTACCACATGGAGGACGTTCGAGGTGGGAACTTTGAGGAGGATTTTTAGAGATACTGATCACAATAATAAAGTGAGGGCCTCTGTGACTACATGTTATTCCTCTTTCTAATAACAAGTTTACAGATTTTTGGGCCACTATAATGATATGTTGAAGGGACGCAAGAGCTCCAAAATTAATCAGGGTAGAGATATGAGCCTACTATTAGGGTGTGTGATGACCATTTTTATTAGATTATATTTTTTGATAATTTGGGGTCATTCATTATTCATAATTACCATCAATGTTGGAGTACTCCTAAGAAAATTTTATTCTTTCATTAGAATATGCCAAAAAAACTTATTAAGACTAGGTATAAATATGAGTACTACCTTTTTTCACCATCAGAATATGTTGATATAATTATTTAGATTGGGTAGGAATATGTGACTAAATTTTAACTACCATCATGATATATCGATGACCTTCCTTGGAAGGAAGGGGAGTAGGAATATGGGCCTACTTCTGAGTATTTGCTGAAACATGTCATATATTTCTTATGTGACTATAAGGGGTATGATCTTTCCATGAAGTGAAAACTAAGATATTCCTAAAAGATTAAATATGAACGAGGATATGGGACCAATAATGTTCTCTAATACTCATCAAGACATGCCAATGATCATATTTAATTGGGTCAGGAATATGTGCATTCTTCTAAGTAAATCCTGAATTATTTTGATGAGTTTCTACAATGATGAGGGTAAGAATATGGGCTTATGCTCAGTTTTCTACTAGATTATTCCTATGGTGACCATATAACTTCTTCTTGAATATGATGGTAGTTTTTCATAGAGGTTTTAGGAATATAATAATTCCTTTGATCACCCTAAAATATACTGGTGAGCATCCACTATGGGAATGAAAATATATTCCTACTCTTTTTTGGGAGTCTAGATATGATCCCACTTCATTCCTTAGTTTTTATAGGGATATACTAACGAGATTCACATGAAGTATAAATAATATGCTATCCCCCCTAGTTACTACTAGAATATTCCAACATGCTCTTCTTGAGGTCGCCAGAGTACACTAGAAGTCTTGATGAGTGGGAGCAGAGATATAGGCCTTCCCCTTGACAGTCATCAGAGTATGTTGACAATATTATTATATAGGGGTAGGAATATGGGCCTACTCCCTCAATTATATGGTTTTTCCCTATGGTTATATCTTCCTCTAGGTTCCATGGCCCAAGTAGCTAGGGCTAAAATCATCTAAGTGACCACCTTAACAAACTCTTAAGGGGTTAGGTTCATGAGGAACTAGTGACATCTGTGGTTAATATGATCATTCCTAGTTGACTCCTAAGATTTGGTGATTCCACGATCGACCTTCTCTTACATATCCCTAAGTATAGGAAGTTATTTTTTATCATGATTCACAAAGAGACCCCTAAATGGATTTAAGGTGCTAATGAGAACCACTCTCTTCACCACTTTCTTCCTCTACAAGTGAGGTGGTCTATGTGATTTAATAGTCTAGAGGATCTCTCATGATTTCTCCAATGTAGGGATGGAACTATTGAGGTTGTATTACCTTACTTGTGCATTAGTGGACTACTTCTAGAGATATTGTGTGGGAGACAATTCAATCTCAATTGATGAAGCCTTTTCCTTTACAATGGTATATGAATGTGTCTAACAATTGGATGATTCCATTTATTTTGGATTAAAAGTTAATTTTATTTGGATTTTTTTTAAATAATCAATAATAAATAAAATTATTTAATAAAATATCATAAGTAAGAGAATTATCAATAAATTAATATTATAGTTAAAGGATTCACATCTAGTTTACCATTTTATTTACAATGCAAATATTTGTTCACATTTTGTTTTGAGTCTATGTGGATATACTTTCCAAATATAGCTAGTCACTGGGACTTTACCAATGAAGCTTGAGTTGAGATTGGATGAGATAAGAGGAGGTATATTTCATGAGATAATTTTGGGGTGAATTATTACCTACTATAGGATTATCTATTATATTTAAGATGTATTTCATAATCCTTCCCAAATCCCAACACTATATTGGTTACCCTTATTTTAATGATTAGTCGTTGGAAAAAATTGATGTGACTCTATGTATATATTAAATTTTTTCTATCAATGGGATTATACGTATGTATTATAGGTTACCCATGTATGATACCTTTGATTCATATCAATGGTTCTCCATATTTATCTCATTAATTGATTACACTATGGTGTAAAGCCACATAACATGGAACTGTAGAATTTATTTCCATACCGGGAAGTGGTATATGTTTATGGTGTTGGGATGAATCCCACAACAGGGGATTCATACATGTACCTATGAACGGAATTAGAACCCACATAATTTAGTGCCACTTAATAGGACATGTCGTACCTTTTAAGTTCATCTAATAAAGACCATCATGGTGTCTTTTAAGGTTGTACATCCACGATCAATTCTAATCAGTTTAGAGTCATATAGAATAAAATTCTAAGAAAATGTTTCCTATAGATAGTTTTTATGGGACTTACACATGATTTTCCATCTCTATTTGACCTCTAAGGGAATATGAACCAATGAGGATAGGGTTTTTTTATAGGGAATATGGACCTGTGATAAATGAGGATGGTTTGAATAGTGTAGATATGAACCACTAATCAATACATGTCCTCATCAAGAATATGGACCAATGAGGCTGATGTCTAGACTCATAGGGATTATAGTATAATAAAAAAGGATGTAGGTGGTTTTATGAGGAATATAAATCCATTAATAGGTTTCTTAGGTAATATATCCCTAGTGGAGGTGTGATTTTGGATTTTGGGTCCCTTAGAGAATATTTCTCAATGGAAATATGATTTTAGATATTCAATTTAAACCTTAGGTATGAATCCTATGTATCTGAATTAATAAGAATAAAATCCCACATAATTAAAGTCAAACAATTTAAGGTCATGTGAAAAGACTATACTATGTAGATTAAAATCACATGATAAGGAAATTATCATGAAATTTTATGTCATATAACTTGGATGTCAACATTTTAAAAAGGTCGATGACATAATATTGAGTGGGGATTATACATGGGAATTAAATTTAGTTCAACATGAATTATGGTGACTAGAAAAGAGAATATATGGATTGGGATTACACTTAAGTAGGAGGCCCAAATATGTTTTTCGAGAATTGGGAGAGCATGTGTGGGGATTATACATGAGCATGTTCTACCTTGATGCATTTATCTCTGGCTAATTAATTGTTGAATAAAATTATTATTAGACTCATGGGGGATATATCCACATGAGGAAGCCATATGGGCTTACACATGGGCTACCCTTGTATGTATGTTCCTGTCACATTGATGATTCAAGGTGATGAAATCATCATCATGAATATGATAGTGTGTTATGTTCTTTATGGAAGTCCATATTCTCAAGGATCATTTATTGGAATTAGGGTGTCCACAAAGTGCCTAGGCTGATCTAATTTAGGCTTGGGTTATCCAAGTTGAGCTGCATTATCTAGGGAAAGTCTCACTGGTACCCTCTTGATAGGAACCCATGTTATTAAGTGAGTACATGATATTGAATACCCTAGGGGCTGTATTTATTAATAAGTATTTTTTAAGAGACACCTTTTATCAAGAGAATACATGATCAAAGGGTTGCATGATGGTGTGTATTCCTTGATATTGTGTATCCAATAGTTTTAGAGGAGAATTTGATAATTGGATTCCCAATTAGGAAATATGGGTGAAAGGATACTCTATTAATGAAATTAGAGTGTTCATGGTACCTTGGTGTTAAACCAGAGTAAAGTGGGTTTCCCTAGTATAGGGACTAGAGGAGGATTCTTCCCAGTGAGGGCTAGGTATGGTGATTCTTCCTGGAGAGGGATAGACAAAAACAATACCTCAGCGAGGGATGAGTAAATGGATCACCCTAGTGAAGGTTGAGCGATGGGCTCACCCTAGTGAGAACTGAGTGAAGAGGGATCGTTCTAGTGATACTAGGGTAAATTGATCTACCTTACGATACTATCCCAAAGTGTTCACCCAAGTGATACCAGGGTGAAGTGATTTCTATAGTGATACTAGTGAGGAGTGGCCACCATAGTTTTACTAGGGATAATTGGTCTACCTAGTGATACTAGGGTGAAGTGGTAACCTTAGTTACCCTAGAGATACTAGGGAGAAGTGGTCAACCTATTGATAGAACTTAGGTAATGATTTTACCTATCTGTTAAGGGTCTCCATAGATTCCTTAAGGAGAGTGTTGATTTAGCATGTCACTAAGCATGGGTTGTTCACTCTAATGTTGGATAATTAATGGAAATGGTCCATCATGAAGTATTTTAATGTATTAAACCTTTAATTAATGAAATTACACTCATGTAGGTAAACATAACTTATTTTAAAATTAATTAAGATACATGAAGGGCAGACCATAGTATAATCACATACAAGATGACTTGGGTGTGGTAGGATAGTCATGTAGGATGGGTTTACAAGTAGATTTGTCAATGAAAATCTTGGGATTTCTAGTTGATTTGGGTGAAATTTCCAAAACAAACCTAGTGCATATAGAAGAAATTTTGGTTCCCTCCACATGATTTCTTCTTCATTCCAAAGTGTCCATACTTTTCCAATAGGGAGTGTTAAAATAACTATATGACCTTAGTTTCCAAAACATATATTGAATTATTACATATGAGAATAATTATTTCCATTCGAATAGAAGGTTGGGACATTGTAATTTTCAGACCTTAGATGGGTTTTATAGGAGAGAACTAGTTAAAGATTTACCAGAATTTAGGTTTAATTATTCCAAATTCTATTATCCTTACTAATGGGGTATGAATTATAAGTATAGTTTTAAATATATTAGTGAATTATCAACTTCTATACATTCATAGTAAGTGTAGATTGATATTTTGGATCCTATAAAAACTGTAATCACTAAGAAAAACACTATGTTTATGTTTTTGTTATCAATTATACAAGATACACTTGGGTTTATTTTATTTATCTTAAATAAAAAACACGCTTACCTTTTTTGTTTATTTTTATTTTTTTATAAAATGAGAGAAACCTACTAATTTTCACTATCTAGAGTGATTATGTATGAGAATTTTTAAATTATAATTTTGAAACATTTTATAGTGAACATGACATTACTTATAATTTCTCAGCACCAAGAACTTTACATCAGAACAATGTAGTTGAAAAAGGGAATAAAACCCTTCATAAGATTACTAAGAATTTTATATGTGAATACCATGTTAATATTTATTTTTGTTCTTAATCTGATAGAACTAATATTTATACTATAAACTAAGTCTTACTTGTCTGGGTTTTGATAAAACACCATACAAAATGTGTTCAGGTGGGAAACCTAAACCCAGTTAATTCAATGTTTCTAGATGAAAAGTATTAATCTTGAATACTAAATATAATTTTCATAAATTCCATCTAATGTTTGTTGAAGTAATATTTCATGGTTAATCCACCACTATTAATGTATATTGTGTTTTTAATAAATGGTCTAACATTGCTGAAGAAATAATACATGTCATGCTTTGTGAGACTAATATTTTTATAAAGATAAAATTTAAGTATTATGAAAATAATATGAATATTATTTTTAAAACCCCTTTTATTTTATTAATATTAGTTGAATCCTTTCTATTAGGAATTAATATATGAAAGGATAGACTAACGAAAGATATACTAACAGAATCTAAACTATTGAAAATTATCTTAATTAAAATCAACCTTTCAATGGATGGGGAACAAAATTAATTTTTACTAAGAAATAAATTGATCTTAAGGAATCATCCTAATCATAATATCATTGGTGATTCAGATATGTTGGTTAAAACTTGAATATCCTTAAGAAACAAAGGTGATCATCTTGCATCCCAATCTCCATTTTTAGGAAAAAATGACTGATGATGCCTTGGGTGATGAGAGTTGGATAGTTTCTATGGAAAAAGAGATTAATAAATTTGAATAATACAAGGTTTAGATATAGTTTGAGAGACTTAGATATCTTTAGATTAGAGGAGTCAAGAGAGTCTTCTAGAATAAGTGTGACGAAAATGGAACTACTATATAGAATAACATAGTAATAGTTGATAATGGTTATAATAAATAAGTGGGAATGTGTTATGGATAAAATTTTACACCATATATAGGCTTGATTCCATCTATATACTACTAGATTTCATAAATCACCTTAACTTTATTCTATTTAAAATGTATATAAACAGTTATTTTTTAATATATATATTCAATATGAAGTTTATATAGAATAAAATCCTAATTTTGAAGATATAAATTCTCTAAAACATGTATTTATAATTAATAAAGAATTTTATATACTTAAAAAATCCCAAAGAGCCTGGTACGATCAATTATATGTATTCTTACTTAAAAATAATTTTATTAATTTACTAGAATACCAAAATATTTTTATCAAGTGATTCCTCAATGAGACCATCATTGTGAAAATCTACTTTAACATTGTTATATTTTGTTCAACCCTAAAAATTATTGCAAATAGTTTTTAGAACTTATGAATAGTAAATTTGAGATAAATATGATGGGTAAAATTAACTACTTTCTTAGAATATAAATAAATCAGAGAGTAAAAGGAAAATATTAACTCATAGTGAGTTTATAATACATTTACTAACATTTTTATTTTGAAAATTCATCTAATATAAATACTCTGGTAGGTTCCACTTATAAACTGGACCATGATGGATCTGGGAAATTAGTTAATTATAAAAGATTTGGAGAGATGATCATAAGCTTACTGTACTTGATGGATAATTGACTAGACATTGTTCACACTATATTCTTATGTTTTAGGTTACAATAAAACTCAAAACAATATCATATTAATTCAATTAAATAATTATTTGTTTCCTTAATGGGACTTCAAACCGTATAATTTTTTATTCCTTTGAATTAGAGTTTACTCATAAGATTTATTTGGATGTTGAATTTGGTGGATATATAATGGATCAAAATAGAACTTCTTGAACATTAATTTTTTTAGTGAAGCCTTAGTCTCATGGTCTATTAAAAAGAAACATTTAGTTTCACTTTCCATTACTGAAGATGAATATGTGGAATCTGTAAGTTATTACGCTCAATTTTAATGGATGTAACACACACTCATGAATTTTGATTTTATTTTCACTCAAAATACAATTATTTGTGATAAAAAAGTGTTATTTATTTGTTTACAAACCTATAATACCATTCAGAAGCCATCCACATAGATATAAGATGCCACTTTATTTGGTACCACACATAAAAAATAAATATTATTCTCATGTTTATCAAAATTGAAAACCAACTTTTCAAAATTTATACTAAACCCTTAAATAAAAATATATTTGAATATAATAAACTAAATTTAGTTATGATCAATTCAAAGTGATCATACGTTCAACTTTTTATTTCACTATCTGCTGACATTAAATAATTTCCCCAAAAAGGGGGAGGACATCCCTCTTTAGAATTATGCTAATTTTTTATATAGAAACTCGATATTATCCATCAATTCATTAAATAAAACTTATCATATGCACTTTGAACCTCTGTCAAAAATACACTAAAAATCACCCTTAATAGTTAAATTTAATGATAATTAACTTCCAAGAGTTACAATTTAATTCATATTTTATTCTTATATTAAGAACCCCATTTATTTTTAAGTCTTTTTCTACATATGGTTTTTCCTTTCATAAGAATATATTATTTATGAAAATATTATTCATAAATATCTAACATATTCTAAGTGTTATGATGTTATAGAATTTACATTTAAACATTATGATCTTTACTCTTAAGTTTCATAAAGTTTATTTTATTATTTTTAAAATTGTTCAAATAATTTTTTAATTTTACTATTATTTTTTTAAATCTACTATCATGTTTTTGAAAATTTAATATTACATTTTAATTCTCTTATCTAATATTCACTCACACAAAAGATTTATTACTTTGAAAAAATTTAATACATATCTAATCAACCCTTGAGAAATGGATAGTAAATTTTTATCTTTTTAAAATAATCTATTAGTTAATTAAAAAAATGATAATAGAATTGATTTTGAACATTCTATGGAGCCATGTTCAAGAATAAGATCTACCTTAGGCATCAGAAGATAACATCCAGATGGTTTAATCCTTTTATTCATATCATTCAATGATTATGATCACTGAATCAATTTTTTATTTTAACTCATAATTATGGTATATAAATGTTTTTCTATTTTCTTAAGATGTTTTAGTAAGGGGTTGAAATTCATCTCGAAGGTATAAAAATAAATTTATGAAGAGAGGATAAGTTTACTCTTATAAATTCATTGTAGATATCAAAATGAGTAAGATTTACTAAAATTATCAGAATTTTATATACTTGTTTATTTAAAAATCTCTTATTATTGGTTATGTAATCTATAACTTTTATTTGTGTTATACTTAAAAAAAAATAATAATGTGATAAATTAAAGAAATTAGTAGTATGTATTTATTTATTTTATTAAAGGGGAAAATTATTCAAAGGCGAGAGTTTTTTAATAGAGGATTTATTGTTATTAACACCATGTGTTTCTTAAAATAACAGGCTTCAATCTCATGGATGTTATATCTAGAAGAGATTTTTCAAATGATACATAGAGATGTTTTTTTTTTAATTTTTTTTCAAAATTATCTTTTTAATTGTGTATTATGATTGTAAAGAAGGGGGAAATTGTTTGGGAGATTATTGATTCAATTTAATACATTCATATAATTTTTTTTGAAAATAAAAATACACTTTACTTTGTTTTTTATGTAACTTTATGATTTGGATTAAGTTATATTTGTGTAGACTTAATTTTTGTTTTTATATTATGATGAAGTGAGCCAAACCATCTAAATTCCAAAACATTTTGTTATGATGGAATGTTTAATAATTCATTATAAAATACAACTTCACTCATCAAAAGATAGTGTACCTTATGAAATTATTGTAACTGAACCTAATGAAATTTAAATATGACCACTGATGTTTTTTATATCTTCATCTATAAATCAAACTGAGGTATATTGGGATAAAAAATAAGATAAATATATTGTAAATATTAAAATCTTGTTAAATACCACATTATCTCATTTCCTAGAGAACTATTGATTTTTTTTTGTTTTCAGTGATTTCTAATAGTTACATTTTAGAGAAATTTCATTATAAGTCTTTTAGTTTTCCATTATATTTGTTTATTGTTTAACTTTCATGACTGAAACGACTCTAAGGATAGGAGTACACATCTTCCAAACCACGAAGTTTGATGATGTCCAAGGTACTTGGACTTTCTATTGATCAGTGAGATCTAAGAGGTGCTTGAGGCTAGAGTAAATTGTTTCCAATATTTATATCAAAAAGGTTCTTGGTGTGGAACTTATTTCTTTTGAATGGAACATTATTTTAAAATCAAATAATTCCCATGACTTGAAGTGTTTGTAAATAATATCCTTTAAGGTTTTTTTTCTAAAATATGATACTATTCATATTGTTTTTTACTTTTTATTTTTATTTTCATCATGTATGTTGTTTTTTATTATTTAATTGTTTATATTTTGGTAATTTTAATATCTTATTATTACTATATTTTTATTTTGATACTATAACTAAATGGAAATTAAATCTTCTGATCAATTTACATTTTTGAGTGGGAGAAAAATTATTAGTTAGATTTGAGACTACAATTTGCCCTTACTATAAATACCATTTCATTTATCTATAGGAAAACAATATTATTTATCACAAACCACTCTAAGATGCCCCTAAATTTGGAAGTTGAGCTGGCTCATGGAACGGAATAAAGGAAAATCCCAATATACATAGACTGGAAACTAGAACTAAATCATAAAAACATACACAAAAGTGAATGAATTCAACTAATAAATAATAATTAACATGCTATAAAACTCTATTAGAATTTTGAAATGATGCGTACATACACTAGATGACTATGTATAACTAAATAAGAAGGTACAAATTAATAAAAAAAATAATAACCAGGTGAATCTAACACAAACTTTATATTAAATATAAAACTAAAGAGAAGTTGAGGAAACATCCAAAATACATGAGGGGATGACATGGATGATACATATATGATATATAATGAAAAATAATACTGGAAACAATATATATGTGACCTCAAGGTCACCATCCATCACTAAAACAATCCCACTCCATAATCAATCCCAAAATTGAACCTAGACCTATAAAGAGCCACTCGATCTATAGACACTGTGTGGTGTAAGTAGGTTGTGAGCATAATAGTCTAGTTGAATTCCACAATGAGTCCATACATTTATTTTCAGAAGGTAAACTATAAATTCTATTTTGAAATAAAAGTAAAAAATACATTTTAATCATTTGAAGAAAAAATCCATGATCTTTTCAAGAAACTAGTTCCTAAAACACCCAAACATTCTTTAAAGAATCATTCCAAACATTTTATTAATTTAAGCCATATATTTTGAAATACTATTTTAAAATAACCTTTGAAACTAAAAAATAAGGAACTTAAAGAACTAAAATAATCCTTAATTAAATTATCATACCAAAGAAAATATATAGAAAAATAATTTGAAAAAATTATATATGGACTAAAACAATAATAACATAATAAATAATAGTGAATGGTGTAAGTAAGGAAAAAACATGATGTAAAGATAAAAGTGACAAAACATGTCTTGGGATAGAATTATATGTAAAGTGGAATTATGATAACATTAAGTGTCGTGAAAAGAAAGTAATAAAGGAAAAGTGACAAGGGGAAAATTCTATAAATCCCATGAGATGATCTTAGACATACTCAGGTGGAACCATATACCATCCTATTAATACATCCTTAGTATATGACTAACCAACTAATCTCAACTATCCTCACCATTGGCACTCTCCTCAGGATCAGAACATATCCCATATAACAGGGAGCTAGTCAACCTCATTGTGACTAGATAGTAACTATTTCTTAATCTCTCACTAAGATACCTAGGATCCCCTTAAATTTAGTAATGTGAGGTGGGGTAACATTTATTATATATCAAACATAAGAAAAATAAAATCTCCCCATCCCACCTTCTCACACCATCTAATACTATGACCCTATCTACAACACACCAAGAGCATCCATAAACCACTTCAACTCAAAACTTCACATATAATATAATAACATGGGAAGAATCATATGGGTGTTTCAAATTTATGGAAAACATCTATAAAATGATACAATTAGGCCATGTGATTTTAAATAATATGTCACTTTTCAAATTCCTTTAAAAGACTATTTCCAATCTGAAGGAACTTGGAAATATATTTTAATGTCAAAGAAATCCATAATTTAATTTCATATAAGTCTCTTTTAAAAGTACCTATTTGTAAAACCACATGAAATAAGAAGGCATTATAACCCAATTTTTATTTTTAGGAAACCAAAATTTTAATTTAAAACACCAATCATATATAATAAATTACATAAATGTATTAATAATTGAAAATTAAGAATAAATAAACCTATATGACACATGGAAAACATAATATTTCACATGATAAACCCATAAGAATCTATAATAAATGGAAATATAATTGAAAAAATACCCCCAAACCTTAATTAAAATCAAATATAGAATAAATAAGGTCTAAAGATCAATTAAATAACTATAATCCTCAAGAAAACCATTTTATAAATTTATCAAATACCAAGAATACACACTTTTATTTTTAAAATTCAATCATGATTTCATATACTTTATCAAACACTTATAAACACATGAGGGAATCTTAAAACAAGATTAATTTTCAATTAAAAACAATTTCAAGAACCTGATCGTACATGATATATAAAGAAAAGGAAAATGAGTAGAAACTCATACCATACATGTGAAGATGGAATAAAACCTTTTATTATAGAGGGAACAAGACCCAAAGAACACATTTCACACCCTAAAATCACAATACACAAGGTATTAGGTTTAATAAACACCTTTAGGTTTGTCCAATGTGACACCAAATCAAGGTAAAAAAATAAAATAAGAGAAAAGGAGGAAATAAAGGAAGAATGAGCCCTTACTCAGAGGAAACCACCAAAAAACAAAGTGGAGAGAGCCAAAATACAAGTGTTGAAGAGAGGGAATTACCTGGATTATACACTAGAGGTGCTTTATATGAAAATGGGGTGAGGAAACCCATTTTGGGTTATATTTCAAGTGAGGGTAAATTAGGAAACTGAAAATTTTAAATTTTTAGGTAAGACATATAACTTGTATGTATGGTTTACCATACCATGTTCCAACCATGTTCCCCTCACTAGAAACACCTAAAGAGATGCATGATTTGGTTGCATAGTTAGGAAAACCATGTTCCAACTATGAAAATCACCAATGATAAAGGGTTTTAGGTTTTAAATAATATGATCTATGGTTAGTATTAACTGTGTATCTTGCACTAAAACTTCAAAATAATAATTTTTTAAATTAATTCAACCTTGAAATTTAGAACAAGGAAAAACAATAAATAGATTAATAAAAAAAATTATTTAAAGGTTTGGGTGTGAAAATTATGCCCACCATACCGCTTTCTATTATTAAAAAGTCCTATAATTTCATAGAGGAGAAAAATATGTCAAGAGTTCCAACTGAAAAGGAAGAAACAAATCAAAACTGACATCTAAATTTCACCTAAATTAACTAAAACTACTATATAAATATCTAAATCCTACTCATAACTAACACCTGATATTTCCGATAAAAAGATAATGAAATAGAGACCCATAGTGTGTATCCCAACAATGTAATAATTCACTATTATAGTGGATCAATAGAATAATTAAGAGAAACTAAAGGGAAATAATTGATGTTTTAACTAAGGATACTAGAAATATATGATCTAATCAAAGGCACATCTATACTTCATAAAAAACAAAATATTAATTTATAAATGATAAAAAGACACTAAACATACAAATATACATGATATTGATAAAAATTAGAAATAATACAATAGAAATAATAATGAGATAAATAAATAGGTAAAATAAGAATTACCTTATAATAATCACCATCTAGATTTAGAAGATGGTGGATACTTATTATTCCCTAGATAATTAAATCATTAGAGTTTATCAATATTTCCTAGACAACCAAAACGATGATAGGTTTTTGGAATATTCAAGAAAGTAGGATTTGAGTACTTAAACTAACTACGCTGGAAGTACACTAGATAGGGAACCATTAGAAACAATTAGAGAAGAAGGGCTACCAACCACCCTAGTTCACCCTCTAGAGACTAACTAAGTCATCATATCTTCATCAAATAGTCCTTTAAATAAATTTATTTCAATAAAAATAACATTGGAATCATGATCTGGATGAAGACCTTTTACAAAATGATTCACTTTCAATGACTCTCCAGAAACGACCTCAGTTGAAAATGGAACTAATTAATTGAAGTGGTTAACATACCTCTTCACCATTTACAGACCATTTTGGAAAATCATAGGTTCCATAACTTTTATCACCTTCACTTATTTTGGAAAATACCGTTGAATGAATATAGTTTTAAATAATCCCCACATCATATCATTTTCTAACTAGGATGGAACAACAAATTTTCACTATTATTGACTAGGTCCCTTGAAAAAATCCAATACAAATATCGCCCTCAAAGATTTAGGATTTCCTAAGCATTTATAGATATTCTAAACCATTTTGAGCCTCCCCATAGCCTCTTGAGGACCTCAATCACCATGAAATATTAGAAAAATATAAGATAAATCTAGCTTTATCACTCTATCATGAGTCTAGGTAGAGTAATAAATTGGAAGACCCACACTCGAACTCCAAGATATATTTCTGTTATGATTATCCAAAAAATTTCTTATAGGCATACTATAAATAGAAAAGAAAACCCAAAGCTCAATAAATAACCTCTAAAACTCAAATCATACCCATCCGAGAGTAAAATTTAATACAAAATAACACCCCATAAAAGAAACAAATCCCATATGATACCTAAAATATCTCAATATAAATTATAATTGAAACATTTTCTTTTTTAATTTACATAAAACCCAAATAATTTGGTTTTACATATTTAAAATATCATATAAAAACCATTTTAAAACTCCATGTGTTTATGATTAAAAACATTTATCATGTTCAAAATAAATAAGTCTATTTTAATTATCTTTGGAAAAATTATCCATCAATTTTAAAACCTTCTTTTTTGATTTTAAATTTATATTCTCATTTAAAAATATCATTAAAATAAAATCAAAAAATTCTAATACAAAACTAATATCCTATTTTAATTGAACCCAAATAATAATTGTGAAAGACATAAAACAGAATCAAATGAAAACTATTTTTTCAAGGGGGCTAGTGGTTTTTCATGGTTTGGAAGCACTGTTTGGAAAACAGTGCTCTAACTATGAAACTATCACTCGAAGGATAGATAGATATATCTATATAGTCTTCACAAAGTTTTCCAAACCACGTAGGTCAACCAAATGCCTATGGGTATTTCTAAATTTTCACTCCCAAAACATTAAAACCTCTAAACCACCTATACAACATCAATACAAGTCTAAATACCATCAATATAAATCAAAACAAGCCAAACATATGTAAGGAAATAAAAAAATCCAATAATTATATCCAAAAATCCAATGGTATCTCTAGGATCAACATAAGTAGTAGCTATATATACTCTCCCCTCCCTTAACTTTCAAGTTTTGAGAGTCATATATCTAATCTACCAAACCCACTAAAAAAATAGATGGGGCTTTGATACCATTTTCCCATGAACTGATATAGGATAACCATGAACTAGGAAACTAATACAACACATGGAAAGGCCTGAAGGGTGTTTCTTATCCCCATTGGATAGAAAATAGTGTTAGGGAATTAAAAAAACACAATATGGAATGATTTAACCTAATAAATACCATAATTATGGTATGATGTGTCCATACATTGGGTGGAAACACATAACAAAATAAGTAGGTACCAAGTAATAATGAAAGAACCAAAGAATAACTTGCTGTATAAAACAAAAAATTAAAATAAATATAAAACTATAGCAGATATGAGGAAAAATCCAAAATATAATAGGGGATGAAAATACTGATATGTAGCACCATGATATTTTATGATATTTTTTTAAAATAAATTTAATTTCTTCGATAACATTTGATACATGCAACCATGAGTATAACTAAACTAAAATATATTATACCATTATAAAGTCTCCATTAAAAATTAGTGGTATGAATAGTAATAGCCACATTTTAAAAACATTTATAAAGTTTTTAGATAAAGCAAATATATTTTTAGTAAAGTATTTATATACTTTAAAAAATATATTTTCCTTAAAAATGGTTTTTATTTCTTTTCATGAGAAAATAATATAATCACTTTTTACCATTTTTAGAAAATTTATTTGAAAAAATTAACTTAATTTTTTAAATTAACATGTCAAAATTATCTTAGATCAAATATTTTCTAATTTTCTAAAAATATTACCTTTTCGATGAATAGTGAAAAATACTGATTTTTATTGAAACATTTATTTTCATTTAATGTATTTAAAAAGTATATTTTATTTTAAAATTGTTTTAAAAGTAAAATTAGTTCATTTATATTATTTATAATCCAATTTTGGTAATTGGAATTGAATTTATGTGTATTTTGGTAAAGAACTTTGTATACTTAATAAAACATTTTTTTCTTGAAAACTGTTTTTCATCACGTATTTCCAGTTTATTTTAAAATTAATTTCTTATAATTTTTTGTGATTTAATCAGATAAAATGATTTAAATATTTTACATAATAATTTTCAAATTTCTAATGAGTTTACTTTCATTTCTGGTCATAACAAATAGTAAAAAGAAGTTAAAATTTCTCACTGTAGTTAATGTTAAAATGGGTTTGCTGGGGGTTAAACCAAAAGAAAAGGGTAAATTTTCCAATTAAACTTGTAAAAATACTATTTTATAGAAATATTTTGTCTTAATTTTATCCCACCTTTGAATATATGACTATTTGGAAGAATATTTCTTGAGAATTCATTTATTATATTTTAATATTTTAATAAATTCCAAGTGTGTCCTCTCCCCCACTTATAAAATGACACCCCTAATTTCTATTATTTATAAAATATAGATTATCTTATCTCAATAAAACTTAATAAAATATATTATAAACTTCTATATCCATTAAATATAGGTTCTGGTCTTCTTAAAAGACCATTCCATGGGTCCTTAGGATATGATCTAAAGGAGGCCAACCGAAGGATAGGTAATCGTCTTACCCAACATCTTTCAATTTATTCTTATTGTATATTATATAAATATATTTTGTTAATGATAAAATAATAATTTTAGTATAATAAATTTACTAAAATTTTATTATGAATATGTATCCACCAATATCCACTTCTATTCCAACAAATGAGAAGTGAAAGTATCACTCGTGCGTACATATGGACTACCACCTCCATATAGTGATACAATTGTTTTCCCATCACCATATTTAAAGGATGGTTATTATGATGGTTTTAAAATTTATATATTATATTTATTAAATAATTATTCTTCTATAATTATGATATCATATCTACCTTATTACCTTTTAATCCACTGGAAAATGATAACGTCCCTCATGTGTACATGTAGACTACCACCTCACCAAAGTGGTGTGATTCATTTTTCATTTCCACTTTACATGTATGGTAATAATAATATATTTAATGAATATATGTGATATATATGATATAATAACTATTCTATAAATATTAACTATTATTAATCTTTCTTTCATTCCATCCGTCAAAAAGTGAAAACATCATTCATGCGTACGTACTGTCTTCCATCTCTATAAACAATGCAATTCATTTTTCTATCTCTATATTTTATAGATGAATATAAATAAAAATATAATGAATATATATTATATTTATAATATTATTAAAATTTTGGAGATTATGGAACCATGATCAATATATATGGACCATAACTACTGAAGAAAAATTCTCATGAAAAAATGCAACGATGAACACCTAGAAATGATGATTTTAATAAGGAATTATTAACAAAAGGGTGTTGAAATTTTATAATTGGATCATATATGATGTTATAATTATGTAAATTATTTTCAATAGAATTATAATAAATTTAAATTTATTATATAGGAGGTTATATCACCTTTTATGCAATTATAACTTATGATAATGGATTTATGTTACAATTTCATTATTTATCTGGATTCTTTATGATAATGTTTTTGATGATGAACTTTTTTGACATATCTTTCAATAATCCCATGATTTTTCTTATCCTATGGTTATTTATTAATATTAATTTTTTTTCTAGAATTTTAGTATCTTTAAGAACTCAATAGTCTTAAATGATGTTTTTAAGGAAAATCAACTTTCTTTCTTTCATTGGTCGAAAATCAATTTTCTTCTATATCCATGTTTTATAAAAATATTTTCAAATATGTTTTTATATTATAATATGATTGTTTTAAGTCATTTTTACCCATGATTTGTTTTTATTTTTTTTAAATGAATCTTCTTATCATTTTCCAAATAAGGAACTTTTGACTTTTTACTGAAAATCTGAAGGGAATCTTTATTTTAATGTACATGGAATGAACAGAATTTACCACCATCATTATTGATCAATTATTTTAATTTTACTATAAAATTTTCTATGTTTATTTTTAAATAAAATGTTTCCATAATATTTATGAAATTATTATATTTTAAAAAATTAATTACAAAATAAAAAGGGAATTTTCCTTAATAAATATTTCAAGTGATCTTTTAAAGGAATTTTCATTTATGATAACATCCTTTGACATAACTTATGATTTATTGGGGATATTATCCAATTATACCATCCTTATTCTTTCTATAGATGGTTTATGATTACGATGATGAGATTTTTACGAAAACCATTTATTTTATATGGGTTATACTATGACGAATTATGAAAATATTTATGAAATCCTTTTATTTTACATGGGATATGATATATGATTAATGTTTCATGATCTTGTGAAAGAAATAGGAATGGATTATGATTATGTGATAGGTCAACCTAGAGTTATATATCCTTACAATTAATTGGTTAAATATGGATATCTTGTGAGATAATTAGGAGTCATCCTAGTTCAGTAAATGACTTTTTCCACTATGACAGTCTTGGGAGTGAACCTTGAAAAAGGATATGATGTAATGAGGAGTAAACCCAATCCACTATGATAGTCTTATAATCAATCCTTGATTTATGAAATGATTTTATAGGATTATTTATATGATATTTTTTTCTAATGCTAATTTTATAATCACCTGGATCATGTTCTTTGGTTTCTTTATGACCCATGTCTTATTAACTACCAAGTTTTATTCCATGTCTCAAGATTATGATATATGATATGAAGGGTATAGTTTTTAAATTTAATGATAATGTTATCATACCCTAATGATCATGTTATATTTAGGTGATCATTGATATCTCCCTTTTTACCCTTACTGAGCATTAGAGCTCACCCTTAATTATGTTTCATTTCTATGGGTTATAAAGAAAGGTTTTAAGTATGATATATCTAAGAAGGGTTCTTGTTATGAAGAACATAGTTTGATATGATGTAGAAATATTATTTTAAAATTTTTAATGTATTTATGTTTTCAAAGAGACTAGAAATATATTATTATAGCATAGATTTTAAGGTTAAGTATTGACTATTCATATAATAAGAGGTGATATTTGTGTATGAAAAGTACTGGTCACTATAGTTGGAATCAGATCAAGGACTAGTTAACTTTGAAAACTAGGATGAGAAAAATTTAGTGAGAATCCTTATGATAATATTATACATAAAATAATGTATTAAGTTATGGTAAATAAATTAGTGTGGAATTTCCTAGAAAAATATCCCTTTCTAGATACTAGAAGGGGATGTGGTTTTGGTATAGATTTTATAAGGACCTGGCCTTAAAAAATAAATAATATTGTGATAAGTTAATAATTTGATTTTAATTCACATCAAGGATCTTTTCAAGTTTATAGATTTATAGAATCAGGCCATAAATCATTCATAACTACTGAAATATTACAAAGTAGACAATTCAACTCACTAACCATTTTTTCATACAACAAATACTTTTAAAAAGAAACATAGTTTTGTTTTATAGTATAAATTTACCTTGATCCAATCCTTGAATCTATTCTTCTTTAAGTCATGTGAAAAACATTTCAAAAACATGTGGTGAGCACAAATTTTTTAGTAATGGATACACAAGGACGAAAAAACTTTTAGTATTGAAAAAACATGTTAAATATGAATACTTTATCATAAAGTAATACTTTTCACCTTTAAGAAGTATTAAATACTCTTCATTGAATATAACCTCACTTCTTACCCTTTTTGTAACCAAAATATTACCATAAACCCATAGAAACCAACATATAACATATAAAGGTAACTTGGGACATATCCATACTTAAATGGAATAACCATACAGTCAAATTACATACATATCACTAAATGTAATAGCCATACGACTGAATTATATACCCAATGCATTGGAGGTTATAACGTAACCACCCGTCCTTGGTTTATCACGGAACCATCCATATTTGGTTTATCACGTAACCACCAATCTTTTGTTTATCATGTAACCACCCATAAAATTCCCAAGTACCATTATATAATCATAACATATAAAATATTTCAATTATCAACATTTCACTCATAAAATTTCATTTGCAATCAGAAGAAATTGTTTCAAGATATTGAAATAGTCAATCCACTTTCAAAACAATTTAAAACATTTTATAAAGAGAATTTTGAATCAAAGTGTCCCATACCAGTTTAAAACATTTAACATTTTAAAAAATTCATGTGCATATAAATAAATTTATAAAAACCATTTTTAAAAGATGGACATTAAATAGAAGGTTTTAGAAGAATAAATCTGTAAAATATTTAAAACGATGTTTTAGTTAAAGAGTCTCTTGGAACTTGAGAAACACTTGAATAAAAATAATTAAGGATTAACATTAAAAAACATTAAATATCATGATAATATACTAATTCATGATATAACATGTCAAAAGGGTTTTATATACACCTTATAGGATAACAAAGGTGCATGACATCAAGATATGCCTCAATGAAAGGATATTGAGACAACAACCCTTACAAAGATCATATAATTACATTAAGAATAAATGAATGACATAAATTATGTGTAAAAAAAATAAATACAATAAATATAAGTGTATATTCAGTGTAAAACAATCATAGTCCATTCACACATATTCTGGAAAAAACAAAACCAATGTCATGGATATTTAACTCAATGAATAGAAATTGAGTTAAGATTTCCCTTTCCTTGAGTCCGACTTATCTTGTACGTTATTTATTTTCCTAAATAAAAAAATTAGGTTAATTTAAAATTTCTTAAGATCCTTTTTCAATTTTATTATTCTTTTTATATCACTTATTAGAATGTTATAAAAATTAAATAATTATTTAAGTTCATATCATACGTTTTTTCAATATTCGGACTTGAGTAAAAAATGAACATGTTTTGACGTAAATTGTCCATGTGGTAAAAATTACATCATCTATAGAATATTATAAATGATTTAAATATCATGTATATATAGTATATATTTATTTAGAATATCCATAATATTTGGAGATAAGAAATGAAATGCACTCTTCATGGGGACGGTAGGCCGTACGTACGCATGAACGCTGCTTTCATTTCATTGTCATATTAAAAAATAATAATCAAATGATATAAATGTAAATTATAATACCAGTATTATATTAACATCATATATTTATTATATATTTAATAAAACCATCCTTTATACATTCCATGTATAATGGGAACGAGTCATATCACTTTAAGGGGGAGGTCATCCACACTTCCTCAAACGAAATTATTGTATTTACACAACATGGAAAGCATAAAGGTATCTTATAAATAAAAATTAAATAATAATGGAGACAATATAAATATAATATATATCATATGTAAAATATATTTTCCAAAATAATGGCCACTGTGGGAGGTGGTAGGTGAAACTTGAACAATCATCGTTTCATGAGGCAATATTTCATCATATATAGAAACAGTATGTTCGTTACCCATTAATTGGAGGTTTGTGGAAGTGTAGGTTAAAAAATTTTCATATAAAAATATTATTATATAAATTATACTGGTTTTGTTATTTAATCATAAAATAATAATAGTTTACGGAGTGGAGAATGGAAATGAAACTAAAAATCATGAGAGAATGCATTACCTCTTAATCGGGTAACTTATTTTGGTTTATACCAAAAGGCTTTATTGTGAGGCTTTCTACCCTAATGGAAGACTCTAGGATGAGTGTATGGATTATAAGAATATGTTTGGTTAGATATTGTCCAAGTAAAATGATTCTTTAAGTGTGAGTATTATAGAAGATAGGGTATATTTTTATAGGAGAGGGAAGGGCACCCTTGAAAGCTATTAAATTATTAAATTAATATAAATTATTTTTTTAATTAAAAAGGCTTCATCATGGGATATTTAAAATATAGAATTATTATTGGTCTAATTAGTCTCATAAAATAATTTTTATAAAATTATTGATTTTATTTTAAACCTTATATATTTAGTTTACCCTTAATTATTCTCTTTTAATTTTAATTTTGGTAATAACATTTTAATTATTGAGAGGATATAAATTTCACTTATATGGGGTAAATTTCCCATAATTTGATAATTAATTAACTTTTAGACCTTAAACTAGTCACTTTGTGATTCTAAAATATTTTTAGGATTTTTAAAACATTTAATAAATTGCTATTTTTATCAAACATCATTTTTGTCAATTTTTACGCTATTCATTTTATTGAATTTAAATAAAATCCAAACAGAGAGATAAATTCAAAAAAAAAAGAATTAAATAGTATTATAACATTTCATATTATCCTATAAAAATAGTTTATGAAATAAATTATGTCAAATAATATTTATTTTATATTTATAATATCATTTATTTGGTTCCTTCATTAATAAGAAAATCACTACATCATCATTATGTCATAATTAAATTTAATTATTTAATGAATAAAAAATATAAAATAAAATACCATGTTTTATGAAATATTTTTTATTTCTAATTACCTTTTATAGTCTAAGATATCACTTATATAAACCCATATTAAATTTTTTTTAGTGAGAAGATATTTGTTTATAACATATTTTTCTTTACTTTAAATTAAATCACACCCAAGTGGCTTTCAAAGGACAAATTTTCATCCAAATGGTTTTATGGGTCGGACATATCTCATACAATAGGAATTTTGACATGTTTTATGATATTTTTATATTATTATAATATTATTTGTACCCTTATTTACCTGATTTACTCTTTAACCGCGGTAAATAAAAATAATTACTTATGTTAATATTCATCATGTCTAAAAATAAAAGGGACCTATTTAAATAATTTGTACCTTATGATTAAAAAAATGGAATCCATTTTTCCAAATTCAAAACACATAAGTTTTAGTAATTATTTTAAAATTAATTCCCGTTGTCAAAACAAGAAAATGAGTTTTTAAAAGTAAAAACCATCAAAAGTTTGACATGTGTTTATATCTAATTTCAATGTGAAATTATCTCAAATGAAAAAATTGGATAAAATGATAAAATATTAATGTAATTACACTTTAAAACTAACTAAAAGTAAAATCTAACTATATAAATCAATTAGATGAAAATGGAATTTTGAATTAAAATGCAGTATTTTTCACTATTCATTAAAATACAAATTTTGTTAAAAAACCCCCAAAATTTCAACTAAGGTAAATTTTGAGGTCTCTATTCCAATTAATAATTTTATTTTTTCAAATATAACTTTAAAATTTCCAAACAAATAGATTTAAAATGGGTTCACCATCAAAAGGTGGTAAAACTGTATTTTTTGAAAAATACTTCTTTTATTCGAAAAATTGAATTTGTTCTTATATCATTTCTAGAAAACATATAAGATGAATTTTAAATATTAAATTGAATATATTAAATATATATTTAATTAATAAAATCTATCAATAGTGCTTTTATTCTTTTATAAACACACTTATTTTTATTCAAATAGTTTTTCAGAAAAATATTTTCTTTTAAAAAAATGGTTTTATTTTAATTTATAAATAATTGTTCACAAAATAATTAATTGCATACACATGATTTTTTTATTAAATTAATAATTTTTATAACCACTAATACAATCTATTGGCATTAAATACCATTTAAAATAATAATATTAATGATGTATTATTTTTTGGTATAACTTTGTGTTGTGTGCAACGTAAGATTTCGGAGAAACCCATTGTTGTATGTCGACTATGATATTAGATAAAGAGTCCCATTTAACGTAAAATTAATATATTATTCATAAATATTAATATATTTTAAAAGGTTTTATTATAATTTCCTAGGATGTTACATCCTTCCCCCTTTTGGAAATTGTGTCCTTATATTTTTAAAATTGGGCTTGGTAACTTCATTAAAATCCCACATCAGAAAAAGAGTCAATAAAACCACCAATTTAAAATTAAGAAATTGAAGTAGAAAGTTAACAGGAGATTCCATGTATTAAAACCTGGATATGGAAGAAAAAATAACTCTCATAGACTAATAGAGAGTGATATAGAACTTGATCACAAAAAGTTAACCATCACAATACCATAAATTCGTGGTTGGGTAAAAGTCTATTGATAAAAGAAACCATATAATGATTTTTCTTTAAGATCCTTTTCATAGAGTTGAATAATTTTATTACTACCTAGACTAAGATTTTGAGGAAATATACTTACTTGAAAAGTAATGTTTCATCCTTTAATCAATTTACCCCACAAACCCATCTTTTTCCCCAAACAATGAATATTAACGATGAATCAACTTCTATAGAATCACATAATCCACAAAAGATTAACTATACATTTCAAATACCTTCAAAATTTAACCAAACCAAAATGGTAAGTGAAAGATCAGATAATTCCCCCCAAAATTATAATCCTTTATAGGGATAAGGACTACTTTTAATCTAAAAAATTCGATAGTAATACCCAAAGTTCAATATAGACCATTAAAAAATAATTGTACTTAAAATTCCTCAAAATAATCCAATTAAGATTGAAACCCAAAACTCAGAAGAATTTTATCACATAGTCTTCCAAGATAAATTTTAACATGTATCTCCAAATAAAATCGATCACTCTTAAAGTCTCATACTGAAAAGTACTCAACCTAATCACATATCTCAGTGATTTTTTAATCATTTACATAAATAACCTAATTCCTATAATTCCTCAATTAAAATCATAGATTCTTCCATAATATAATTCAAAAATTACTCCTCAATTAAAATACCATAATATTTTATTTATCTTAATCATATAAAGTTCCCTAAACAGTTAATGTCTTCCAAAATAATATTTATCACTTAATCCCCAAATCATTTTCCAATACCAAGGATATTAGTTTAATAAAACACAAGTTCCCAAAATTAACTTCATATTATTTCATAAACAAGTATAACTAAAAATAAAAGGTCTTACTAACCAGGGACTTCATGTAGGCTAGTGGTAGGTGATAAAGCCTTATCACACTTCGGTTGTGGGTTCGATTCTTATAGCCTTTTCCGACACGATGAGTTGTCACACAATCTACACGTTTTCCTTTTTCAAAAACTATATAATTTTATAACATTCCAAAAAATATTATAAAGACTTCAAAAATAACCATAACATGTTTTAACCTCAATTTTTATTTCATACCTCTCATTTTTCATCCCAAAAACCAATAACCCATAATTTCCAAAAAGGTGAATGTATCTAAAAATACTATTAGTCACCTTAATATTTCATATCACAAAGCCTCAAAAGGGGTATCCAAGACATTGAACTTATGATAAACTTTAAAATTATAGACCAATGATTATATCCCTAACTATTAAGAAAATATCTTAACCTCCAAATTTATCTAAACCATCATTTGATACCAACGATAAAGCCCCAACCTTAATCATTACAAAATCTTGAGATAAGTCAATAATTTAAATTTAATTGAAATCGAGGATCTTTTAAAGTTTATTGATTTATAGAATTAAGCCTTAACTCATACATAACAACTAAAATATTACAAAGTAGAAACTTCTACTCACTATCCATTCTTTTTCAAAGAACAAAACTTTGAAAAAGAAACATGTTTTCGTTTCATAGCATAAATTTCCCTTAATCCCATCATTAACTCTATTCTTCTTTAAGTCATGTGAAAAATATTTAAAAAAGTTGGGGTGACCATAAAAAGCTCAGTAAAATATATAAAAATAAGGAAAAACTTTTAGTCTTTCAAAATCATGTAAAATGTGAATACTTTATAAAAAATTAATACGTTTCACCTTTAAGAAGTAGTAAATACTCTTTACAGAATATAAGCTCACTGCTTTCCCTTTTTGTGACCAAAATATTAACATAAAACCCATAGAAAGTGACATATAACATATAAAGGTAATATGGGACATAATCATACTTAAATGGAATAACCATACGATCTACTTCCACCTATATAACTAAATGGAATATCAATATGATTGAATTCCATACCCAATGCACTGGAGGTTATAACGTAACCACCCATCCATGGTTTATCACGAAACCATCCGTCTTTGGTTTATCATGTAACCACCCATATTTGGTTTTCACATAACCACCCATAAAATTTCCAAGTACCATTATATAATCATAACATATAAAATATTACAATTATCAACATTTCACTCATAAAAGTTCATTTGCAATCACTAGAAGTCATTTCAAGATATTGAAATAGTCAATCCACTTTCAAAACAATTTATAACATTTTATAAATATATGTTTGAATCAAAGTGTACCATACAACTTTGAAAATTTTAAATATTTTAAAATGATCATGTATATATAAATAAATTCATAAAAATCATTTTTAAAACATGGACATGAAATATATGTTTCTAGAAGAATAAATATATAAAATATTTAAAATGATTTTTTAGTTAAAGAGTCCCTTAACACTTGAGAAACACTTGAATAAAAATCATTAAGGGAAAAAATTTAAAAAAACATTAAATATCATTATGATATACTAATTCATGATATAACATTTCAAAATGGTTTTACATATAGCTTATAGGATAATAAAGGTGCATAACATCAAGATATGCCTCCATGAAAGGAGATTGAGACGAAGTTCCTTACAAAAATCATATCATTAGATAAATGATAAATTAATGGCATAAATTATGTTAGAAAATTATAAATACACACAATATAAGTTTATATTAATATTAAAACAATCATAGGTCATTCACACATATTCTAGGAAAAACAAAACCAATGACATGGATATTTAACTCAATGAATGGAAATTGAGTTTAGATTTCCATTACCTTGAGTCTGACTTGTCTCATACATTTTTTATTTTCAAGAATAATAAAATTAGGTTAATTTATAATATCTTGGGAACATTTTTTAATTTTATTATTATTTTTATATCACTTATTACTATGTAATTAAAATTTCATAATTATTTAAGTTCATATCAGACATTTTGTCGATATTCGGTACTTGAGTAAAATATGAACTTGTTTTGATGTAAATTATCCATGTGGTAAAAATTAAATCATATCCAAAATATTATTAATTATTTAAATATAATATATATCCTGTATATCTATATTTTAAATATCTATAAAACTTAGAGATAATAAATGAAATGAAATGTTCATGGAGACGGTAGGCCGTACATACACATGAACTCTACTTTCATTTCATTGTCATATTAAAAGAATAATAATCCAATGATATAAATATATATTATAATACCAGGATTATATTAATTTAAAATATGTCTCATATATTTAATAAAACCATCCTTTATACGTTCCATGTATAGTGGAAATGAGTCATATCGCTTTGAGGGGGCGGTAGTCCACACTTCCTCAAATGAAATTATCGTATTTACACAACATGGAAAGCATAAAGGTATATTCTAAATAAAAATTAAATAAGAATAGAGAAAGTATAAATATAATATATATCATATGTTAAATATATTTTTCATCATAAGGGCCACCATGAGAGGTAGTATATGAAAATTGAACAATCATTATTTAGTGAGGCAGTAGTTTACCGTACATAGAAACATTATGTTCATTACCCATTAAATGGAGGTGTGTGTAAGAGTAGGTTAAAAAATTATCATAAAAATATCATAGTATATTAAGTATAATTATTTTGTTATTTAATAATAAAATAATAAGAGTATAGGGAGTGTAGAATATAAATGAAACTAAAAAGCATGAGAGAAGGCGTTACCTCTTAATCGGGTAACTTATTTTGGTTTATACGAAAAGGATTTATTACAAGGCTTTCTACCCTAATGGAGGATTATAGGATGAGGGTATGGATTCTAAGAATAGGTTTGGTCAGATATTGTCTAAATTAAATAGTTCTTTAAGTGTGAGTATTAGAGAAGAGATGTTACATTTTTATAGGAGAGATAAGGGCACCCTTGAAAACTCTTAAATTATAAAATTAATATAAATTAGTTTTTTAATTCAAAAGGATCTAACTTGGGATAGGTAAAATATAAGATGAGGATAGGTCTAAATAATCTTAAACAATAATTTTTAGACATGTATTGTTTTTATTTTAAACCTTATCTTTTCAGTTTACCCTTAATTATTCTCTTTTAATTTTAATTATGGAAATAAAATTTTAATTATTAAGAGGCTATTAATTTCACTTATATGGGGTAAATTTCCCATAATTGGATAATTAATGAACTTTTATGCCTTAAAATATTCAATTTGTGATTTTAAAATATATTTATGATTTTAAAATCATTTAAATAATTATTATTTTTATAAAAAATCATTTATGTCAATTCTTACACTCTTCATTTTATTGAATTTAAATAAAATCAAAACAAAGAGATAACTTATAAATAAATAATTTAATATTCTTATAACATGTCTTATTCACATATAAAAAGCGTGTATGACATAAATTATTTCAAATAATATTTATTTTAATATTTATAATATCATTTATTTGATTCCTTCATTAATAAGGCAATCACTACATCATCATTGTGTAATAATTAAATTTAACTATTTAATTTCTAAAAATTATAAATAAAATACCACAATGTAGTAAATATTTTTATATTTCTAATTAATATTTATAGTCAAATATATCACTTATATAAACCCATATTAAAATTGTTTTAGTAACAATATATATCTTTATAACATATTTTCCTTTACTTTATATTAAAATTTATAAGTGTCATATTCACATCCTAGTGGCTTACAAAGGATAAATTTTCATCCCAAGGGTTTTATTGGTCAGCCATATTTCATTGAATAGTATTATGACATGTGTTAGGGTAGTTTTATATTATTATAATATTATTTTTACCCTTATTTACCCGATTTTCCCATTAACCGCGGTAAATAAAAATAATTACTAAATTTACTATTTATCAAGTCTAAAAATAAAAGAGACCTATTTAAATAATTTGGAAATTGTTATTACAAATATGGAATATATTTTTCCAAATTCAAAACATAAAATTTGCAGTAATTTTTTTAAAATTAATTCCCATTGTCCAAACGAGAAAACAAGTTTTTAAAAGTGTATACCATCAAAAGATTGACATGTGTTTATATTTAATTTCAATCTAAAATTAACTCCAATGACCAAAATTGGATTAAATGATAAAATATTAATCCAATTAAACTTTAAAACTAATTAAAATGACAATGTAAAAATCTAAATCAATTATATGAAAAGGTGGTTTTGAATTAAAATGCAGTATATTTCACTATTCATTAAAATATGAATTTTATCAGAAAATACCAAAATTTCAAAAAAAGTATATTTTGACGTCTCACTTCTAAATAATAAGTTTATTTTGTCAAATATAACTTATAAAAGTGTTAAAAATCTAGATTTAAAATGGGTTCACTATCAAAATGTGGTAAAGCGGAAATTTTTGAAAAATACTTCTTTTATTCAAAAAATTGAATTTGTTTATATATCATATCTAGAAAACATATAAGATGAATTTTAAATATTAAATTGAATATATTATATATATATATATATATACATTTCATTAATAAAATCCATCATGAGTGGTTTTTTTATTTTATAAACTCACTTATTTACATTCAAATAGCTTTTCAGAAAAACATTTCCTTTTAAAAAAGGGTTTTATTTTCATTTATAAATAATTGTTCACAAAAGAATTAATTATATACATGTTTAAACAATATTTTCAGAAATTAATACTTTTCATTACCACCAATTCAATTTATAGGCATTAATTACCATTTAAAATAATAATATTAATGATGTATTATTTTTAGGTATAACTTAGTCTTGTGTGCAACGTAAGATTTTGGAGAAACCAATTATTACATGTCGACTATTCTATCAGAAAAATCATCCCATTTATTGTAAAATTATAATCTTATTCATAAATATTAATAGATATGAAATAGTCTTATTATAATTACCTGAGATGTTACAAATTCATTCAGGGGTAATATCCCTGGAAAGAGTAGGTTGAATATACATTGGCCATCATTCTAGTGCCCAGTGAGCATTCCCATATAGTGAACCTCATTTGAAACTCCTAGAAGATATTCTTAGTCAAATCATATTTTCTTTATGGACCACTATGAAGGTTTTGAATATATGATGACCGTTAATGAACTAGGTTAAACCTAAGGTTTGATAGATAAAATATAAGGTGTTATAATTTAGAAATCATATAAATGAATTTTCAGGATTATATGTTTTCTCACTATTATTATTATTTATTACACTATGATTTTCAGTTTTAGTCAATGGATAGATCCTGAAGGAACTATGTTAATGATGAATGGGTTGGATAATGTAATGATTGTCATCAAAACCAAACAAATCTTATAAGAGTTGGAATAAAAAATATCATTGCTATGATTACACAATTTTCTCAGGCTATGAATCACGATGAGCTTACAAATGAGTAAAGAAGGGAGAAATATCCCATTGAGTCCTTCATAAGGAATCATCCAAATTCTTTTAGCGGGTATTTTGATATACTAGTTTCTAAGTAATGGATCAATACAACTAAATAGATATTTTATATTTTCTAGTGTTTAGAACAATAAAAATTTATTTTACCTATTTATTATTTTTAAGGTTAATTAGATCAATGGTTAAATATTATCAATAACATGAGGTAATGAGTATAAATTTAATCCATGGAGTGGGATGAGTGTAGGAGATTATTTTTAAATAAGTTCTTTTCTTTTATTTTTCATATGAAAATAGATAAGGAATTCATTGAGCTAAAACATAAGGTTGATCAATCTATTAGTACCTATGAGGAAACTTTTACAAGACTTATGAGGTATAATTTTGGTATTATCATCTGACCTAGACATAAGGTTGATCGATTCTTAAATGTATTAAAAGAAAGTCTAAAAAGGGAGTTAGTCATAAGGAACATAAGTGTCTATCAATAAATCATTTGATGTTCTATCAAGGTGGATATGCATATTTTAGTTACCAATCAATCTCTTGGTTTTGATAATAAAATAAAGTTAAAATTTAAAGTAAATTATAAAAACCATGGAGATAAGAAGATGAGCTTTACATCATGCTCAAAGTATGAAAGGAAACATTGAGGAAAATATATTAAGGGGTCTAGTAAATTTTTTAAGTTTTTAAAGAAATTTAATTTAGAAATACAATACTTAAGTGATGGTAATAATAATTTAGATAACGATGGAGAAAAATATCCATAGAATGCACCAACCAAACATCAGTGTTTAGAATGCATGGATTATAGGAATTATAATAACCTTTGATCAAATATAAAGTTTAATGATGATGATAGATGTTTTCAATATCTTAATACTAGATAAAAAGGGAAATATTATTCTATCACTATTGGTAATGTAGGGAATAATAATGATGTGGTGAAAGATACACTTACCATCCACTCTAAAACTAATAGTTTCTTATTTGATTATCTATATACCCAATATTTTATTTATGAATAATTTCATAAGTGTATTACAATACCAAATCAATGATTATATGTTGAATTAGTAGTTAAAAACCCTAATGGTATGATGATAACATCTCAAGTTTATTATTATTAACCAATTGAATTTTGTGGGAATATACTTTCTACAAATCTTGTTATTCTCCCTCTGGTTGATTTTGATGTTATCTTAGACATGGATTGACCTTATCTATATAAATACCATATTAATTGATGAGGAGGGGAAGCCATTTTTGATATTCCAAACCAAACTATGATCATATATTAGTGTTATAATAAATATGAACTTCCTATGTTAATCACATCCATTATATGGGTCTTGATTCCCATTAAAAAGGGGTGTTTACTTATATGGTTGGGGAGAAACTCAACATCAAATATATGGCTATTGTGTGGTAGTTTTTTATGTATTTATGGGAGATATTACAAGACTTCCAATGAATTGTGAAGTTTAATTTTCAATAGAACTCATACATTTTGCTACACATATTTTAAAGACTGCATATAGAATAGACCCAATTGAGTTATTGAAATTGAGGAAACAACTTTGGGAGGATCTTGATAAAGGATTAATTTATCCAAGTTCATCACATTGGGGTGCACATATTCTTTTGGTTAATAAGAAAGATCAATTAATGAAACTCTCCATTTATTATTGGGAACTTAACAAGATCACAATTATGAGAAAGTATCCTCTACCCCATATTAATGACTTGTTTGATCAATAACATATATCCCAATAAATTTCCAAGATTGACCTTTATTCTGAATATCATCAATTGAGGGTAAAAGAGGATATATTCAATACAACATTCTGTACAAGTTATGAAAACTATGAATTTATAGTGAGTCCATTTGGTCTTACTAATTACACTTCTATCTTTATGGATTTAATGAAAATTGTATTTAGATATTACCTTCATTATTTTGTAGTAGTATTTATAGATGGTATTATTATATATTAAAAGATTAATTAATAACATGGATATTATTTTAGTATTGTACTAAATACACTAAGTAAGAAGAATCTATTTGAAAAAGTTAATAAGTTTGAATTTTGGATATAATAATTTTTATTTTTGGGTCATATAATCTCAAGAAAGGGTATATCAGTGGAACCATGAAAGATAAAAGTTTTTGAACATTGGACTAGACCAAACACTATGACTTAGATCACTAGTTTTCTTGTTTTGGATGGATATTATTGAAACTTTTTGTAAAATATCTCATTGATGTCTAATACACTCAGAAAGTTAGCTCAAAAGGGAGCCAAGTTCCTTTGGATAGTTGAATGTGAATTTTTTTAAGGAATTGAAGAGAAGTTTAGTCAGCACACCAGTGTTTACACTAACTTACAATAGAGAATTCTTTGTAATCTATAGTGACACATTGAAGAAGGGAATGAGACAAATCCTCATGTATTTTGATATGGTGATAGCTTATGCCTCATGATAATTGAAGGTTCATGATAAAAATTACCCAAATCATGATTTGGAGTTATTTGGTGTAATTTTTTATATTAAATATATAGAGGGATTATATTTATTAAGAAAGGTGTAATATATATATTGATCATAAAATTTAGAAGTATATATTCACTCAGAAAGATTTGAATATATGCCCGAGAATATGTTTGGAGTTGATTTAATATTATTAGTGCTCAAAACATTTCTACCCTAGGAAACAAAAAAAAGGTGTCCAATGATTTGAGTTGAAAGGATATTGATAGATTATCTATGATAATAATCACAAAATATACAATATTAGTGTGTTTGAAAAGGATAAATATGGAAATATTGAAGTAAGGTGGAAAATATTATCTTGTTCAAATGTGTGTTCAACAATTTATCTAGGTAACGATTAAAGAGGTGCAATAGTAAGATATAGAACTATAAAAGAAGGTGAGAAATGTTCATGAGTTCAACTTTTATTGTGATGGAATTATAAGGTTTAGGAACTGTGTTTGTATCCTATCAATAATATAATTGAAGAAAAATATATTGGATGAAGCTCATAGTTTATCATTCTATATTCATCCTGGTAGTATGAAGATGTATATATATGTGAAAGAGTATTTATGGTGGGACAACATGAAGAGAGATATTTAAAAGTATAAATCTTATTGCATGGTATGTCATGAACTTAAGTATGAGAGACAACAATCTAAGGGGATGTTACAACCATTACCAATACCAGAATGGAAATGAGAAAACATAACCATGGATATTATCATCATACTACCCAAAATGTATAAGGGATATAAATCTATTTTCATTGTATTCGACCAACTTATAAATTTATCACACTTCATTGATATCAAATAATATTTATCTCTTGGTTTTATTTCTAGAATATAGATTAAGGAAGTGGTAAGGTTTCATGGAATACCACATTCCATTATATATAATTGAGATATGATGTTTACCTTGAAGTTATGGAAAAGTCTTCAAGAAAATATTGATTCATATTTGTGTTTTAGTAATTCTTATCATCCTTAGATATATTTTAAGTCTAATATAACCATTAAAACCCTTGAGGACATGCTGAGTTCTTGTTATATGGATTTCAAATGTGTTTGGGATCAACACCTTCCTTTGGTTGACTTTTCTTAAAACAATAGCTTCCACTTGATCATTTAGTTGGATACTTATGAATTCCTATATAGAAATAATTATATAACTCAAAAATTATAGAATGAATTTGGAGAAATAAATCTATTGGTACCTGATCTAGCTGAGGAAATGAGAAATAAATTCATATCCATTCAACAACACATTAAGGAAACTTAGAGTTGACGAAAAATTTATGTTGACAATATTCAATGAAATATGAAATTTAAAGTTATTGAGAATATATTCCTATGAATTTATCCATGGAATAATGTTATGGGATTTAGAAATAAGGGAAATCTTAGCCCTTGCTCTATTTTCCCATTTTATATTTTTTATCAAGTAGAGATGGTAGCTTATCACTTGGTGCTTCCACTAAATCTCCCTCAAACCCATGATGTGTTCCATGTATCTATCCTAAGGAAGTACATACCCAATAATTTACTTATACTAAACTCATAGGTTATACCATTGGAGCATGATATTTCATGTTAACAACAAAAAGTATAAATCTTGTATTGTAGAGATAAAGTACTAGAGAATAAGACTAATAACCCAATTAATGTTCTCTGGAGGAATCAAAAATTTAAAAAGGCTATATGATAACTGAGGATGTGATGAAATAGAGATATCTTGATTTTTTTTATCATAGTCACAAAATTTTGAGGGAAAAATCATTTTAAGGATGGTAAAATGTAACCCCGTGATATTTTAAGATATATATTTTTAAATAAATTTAATTTCTTTGATAACTTGTGATACACACACCACCAAGAATAAATGAACCATAATATAGTATATTGATAAAATCTAGCTATTAAAATGTAGTTATGAATATAAATAACCACATATTAAAAATAGGTATAAATTTTTAGATAAATAAAATATATTTGTATTAAAGTCTTTATATGTTTCAAAAAATACATTTTCCTCAAAAATGTTTTTTTTTATAATTTTTGTGAGAAAATAATATAATTATTTTTTGAAACATTTATAAAATTTATTTTAAAAAATAAAATTTATTTATTAATTTTACATTTCAAAATTATATCATATTTTTTTAGAATTTTCTAAAAAGATTAATTTTTCAATGAATAGTAAAAAATACTAATTTTTATTAAAACATTTATTTTCATTTAAAGAATTTATAGAGTTCTATTTTGTTTTAAAATGACTATAAAAGTAAAATTAGTTCATTAATATTATTAAGAATAAAATTATTCTTATTTTAATTAATTTTATATTTATTTTGGTATAAAAACATTGTATACTTAAGAATACACTTTTTTCTTGAAAATCGTTTTCTGCTGCGTTGTGAGAGTTTATTTTAAATGTAATTTCTGAAAATTTTAGTGATTAAAATTGATAAAATGGATTCCATATTTGAATAAAAAATATCCAAATTTTTTATTGATTCCACTTTCATTTTAGTTCAAAGCAAATATTAAAAATAAAAAAAAATCACAGTAGTTAAGGTTTAAATAGGTTTACTAGGGGGGGTTAAACTAAGAGATAAAGGTTAATTTTCCAATTAAAATTTACTAAATAATATTTTATGGACATAATTTGACCTAATAATATCCAAGATTTGTATATTTATCCATTTGGAAGAATTTTTCTTGAGAATGAATTTATTATATTTTAATCTTTTAATAAATTCTAAATGTGTCCTCTCCCCCACTTATAAAAGGACACCCCTCCTTTCTATTATTTACACCACTTTAAGGATTATAGATTAAATGGGAAAAATCTCTTGTAAGAATATATATCCATTAATTAGAGGTTATTATATTCTTAAAAGTCTATTCCAAGGGTTCTTAATAAAGGATCTAAAGGAGGCCAACTGAATGAGAGGTAACCATCTTACCTGACCTCTTTAAATTTATTTCTTATTATAACTCATATAAATATATGATATTAATCATAAAATAATAAATTAAATATCCTAAATATACTAAAATTTTATTATGATTATGTAACCACTAATATAATCCTATATTCTATCAAATGGGAAGTGAAAGTATCACTCGTGCGTAGAAGTAGACTATCGCCTCCACGCAATGATAAAATTAATTTTCCATAACTATATTTTATAAATAGTTATTATAATGGGTTTGAAGTTTATATATGGAATTAATGAAATAATTATGATTCTTTAATTATAATATCATATCTAACTTCTTAATTTCCAATCTGTTGGAAAATGATAACGTCGCTCATGCATACGTGTCGACTACCACCTTCATGAGGCGATTGATTCATTTTTCATTTATACTTTACATGGATGGTAATAATAATATATTTTATTAATATATGTGATATATATGATAAAATAATTATTATATAAATCCAAACTATTATTTACTATTCTTTACTTCCATCCATCAAAAAGTGAAAACAACGTTCATGCTTACGTACAACCAACTGCCGACGTAAACAATGTAATTAATTTCAATATATATATATTTTATGGATGACTATAAATATAAATATAATTAATTTATATTATATTTATCAAATTATTAATATTATATATATTATGTAACCATTATCAATGTACAAGGACAAGAACTACTGAATCAAAATTCTCATGAAAAACAAAACAATTAACATCAAAAAACGATGGTTTTTAAGGAATTTTTAATAAATGGGTGTTTAAGTATTATAAAGGGATAATATATTATATTATAAGTATTTAAATTATTATTTAATATAATTATAATAAATTTAAATTTATTATATAGGAGGTTATATCACTTTTAAAGCAATTCAAACTTTAGGTAAGGGATTTATGTTAAAATAACATTGTTTATCAGGATTATTTATCTTCAAGTTTACAATGATTATTTTTATAAGATATCTATAAAAAATACAATGAATTTTCTTCTAATATGGTTATTTATGGATATCACATGTTCTCATTTCATTTTACTATCTTTAATAACCCAAGTTACTAGAAGAATGTTTTAAAAAAAATCGACTTTATTTCTCTCTTCGGTCAAAAATACTTTTCCTTACCAATCCATGTTTTATAAAAAAAAATCAATGATTTTTTTATATTCTAATATGATTGTTTAATTTAATTTTTTAACATGATTTTATTTTTAAAAAATCATTTTATATTAATATTATTTTTATTTTCCAAATGACGTACTTTTTTCTTTTTACCGAAAATATGAAAGGAAAATTTGTTTTTCTATGAAAAATATGAAGGAAATTTATTACAATCATGACCAATAAATTATTTGAATATTACTTTAAAACTTTCTATGGTTATTTTCAAAGAATTTTTTTCCATAATATTTTAATTTTTTTAGATTTTAAATAAGTGATTCTAAAATAAAAAGAGAAATTTCCTTGAGAAATATTTCAATTGATCTTCAAAGGGAATTTTAATTTATGATAACATATTTTTCTGAGACTTATTATTTATTGGGTATATTACCCAAGGATACTATAATTATTTTTTATGTAGATATTTTATGATTATTATTATGAGATATTTATGAAACCCATTTATTTTCCACAGGTTATGCTATGGTGAATTATTGAAATGTTTTTGAAACCCGTTTCTTTTCCATGGGTTATGATATATGATGAGTGTTTTATGATATTATGGAACACATTTGAATGGGTTATGATAATGTAATGGGTGGCCCTTGTATTATATATAATTCCAATTCATTGGTTAAAGATGTATATATCATGAGATAATAAGGACCAGAATGGGGAGTGAACTGAGTTCAGTAAGGAAATATGTTCACTAAGATAATATTGGGAGTGAAAACTAACTATGGATATGATATAATGTGGAGTGAACCCAATCCACTATAATAGTATTAAAAGTGATACTTGACTAAGGAAATTATTTTTCATTCTTATGTGCATTCCACAAACTTATGTCTTATGCCGATGTAATGGTCTCATGGGTCAGGTTCTTTGATTCCTTTATGATTCATATCTTATAAACTTCAAAAATTTATTCGATGACTCAAGATTATGATATATTATACATAGAGTATAGTTTTAAAATGTTATTACTATATTATTATACCCTTATTATCATGTTTTGTTTAATTTATCATTGGAATATCCATTTTTTACCCTTACTGAGTATTAGAAATCACCCTTTATTATGTTTTCTTTACCAAGTTTACGAAGAAATGTGTTAAGTATGATATGTATAAGAAGGGTGATGGTGATGAAGAACATAATGGTAGATGTTGTTGATAACTTATGAACAATTGTTTTTATGTATCCATGTTTCCAAAGATACTATAATTATACAATTCTGGTATGGATCATAATGTTATATATTGAATATTCATTTAATAAGATGTGATATATATGTATAAAAATTATGGGTAACTATAAAATATATCTATGATACAAAATGAAATAAAAAATACCTGACATAATATTTTTGCGACCTCAAGTTCACTATCCATCACCAAAACTAGCTCGCTCTATGAGTGATCCCAAAACTAAATCGAGACCTACAAAGAACCACTCTGTCAATAGACATCGAGCGGTGTAAATAGGGTGTGGGGATAACAGCCCAATAGGATTCCACTAAGATTCCATGAATTTCATTCATAAAAAACCATAAATTATAGTTTCAAATAAAATTAGAATATCAGTTTTTATCCTTTAATGAAAACAAACTATGATCCTTCCTAGAAACATGTTCTTAAAAATACTAAGAAATATTCCAAATTTTTTCTTAATATAGGGTAAAACTTTTTAAATCCTCTTTTAAAATACCCTTTAAACTATACAAGAAGAAACTAAAAGAACAAATAAAATTCTAAATTATGTTAATTAACCAAAAAATATATAAAAAACTAGTCCGCATAATAAATTTAGGACTAAAATAATAACAATATAAGAAAAAATAGTGAATTTCATAAGAAAAAAATTTGATGTAAATGTAAAATGGGTAGATCATGTCATGTGAGAGAAGTAAGAGTAAATTGAAAAAGTAATAATAATAATTTATAGGGATATAATTTAATAAATGATAAGTGATCATGGAAGACTCCTAAACATCCCGTGAGACAATCCTAGATATACTTGGGTGGAACCATCTATTGGTCTATCGATGCATCTATAGTCTACAACCAATTAGATTATCTCAACTAGCCTCATTAGAGGTATTCCACCTAGGGTTGGGATGTATCCAAAACAATGGGGATATATTTAGTCTCATCTTGACTAGATAGTAATTGTATCTCAATCTCTCACTAAGACATGTAATATCCCCATGAATCTAGCAATAAGAGGTGAGGTAACATTTATCATATGTCAAACATAAGTAAAACATAATTTATTCATCCCACCTCATCCCACCCTCTAATACTGAGACCCAATCTATAACACACAAACAGAATCCATAAACCAAATCAAATCACTACATCACATATAATTTAATAACATTATTCTTATCATAAGGGTGGGAAAAATTTATGGAAAACATATATTGAAAGTTCCAACCAAGCCTTGTGATTTAAAACTAGAAATCACTTTTCAAATTTATTTAAAATACAATTTCCAAACCAATATAAATTGAAAATCACTTTTAAAGTTCATAATAAAGACTTAATTCATTATCTTGGAAATCTATTTAAAAATTACCTCTTTGGAAAACCACTTGAAATAAAAATATATTTTTAAACTCCTTTTTATTTATAATAAACGAAACTTTAAATTCAAAACACCACCATATAACATACATTTAAATGATGTATCAATAATTAACAATTAATAATTCATAAATATATGTCACACATGGAAATAATAATATTTCACAATATTAACCCATCAAAATCAATAAGAAGTGGAAATCCAAGGAAACAAGTACAAGAAAACTTATCTAAAATCACATGTAAGAATAAAGGGGGGCCAAATTAATAATTAAATAACCAAACTCCTAAAAAAACCATTTTATAAATTTATCAAACACCTATAACACATAATTTTATTTATAAAAATCAAGAATGAGTTAATATACTTTATGAACCACTTATAAACACATGAAAGACTCCTAAAAATATTTATTTTCTAGGAAAACCAATTTCAAGAACCCAAGCATACATGGTATTTCAAGAAAAGGAGAATTTATAGAAAAACCTACTATACATGTGTGGATGGAATAAAACCATATATTATAGAGGGTAAAGAAACTAAATAACACTCTACATATCCTAACATCACAATACACAAGATACTAGGTTGAATCCCCACCCTAGTGTTTGCCTAAAAAGATACCCTTGCTGGAAAAAGAGAAAACAAGAGGAATAGAGGAAATAAAGTAAGAATAAGCCTTTCCTTGAAGGAAACCACAAGTAATAATAGTAAATGGATCCAAAATTCAAATGTGGAAGAGGGGGAATCACTTGGATATTAACCTCATGGTGTATCATGAGAAATGGGGTAGAGGATAACCCTTTTGTGTGTTATTTCAAGTGAGGTTATATTAGAAAAATAAAATATCTAATGTTCCGGGAAATCCATTGGGTTTTACCACATGGTTTACAAAACTATGTGATAACCATGAAAATATCCACTAATAATGGGTTATAGGTTTTTCATTATTTTCTACACGGTTATTACTAACCATGCACAAATAGTGTGCAATGAATTAGAACTTCAAAATCTTAAATATTCAAATAAATTCAATTCATAAATTGAGGAAAATGAAAAAATGAAAAAATAAATAAATTAACAAATAAAATGAAGTTTGGGATGTGGATTTTTATTAAATTTTTATCTTATTTTAATTTAATAAATCCATTTTAAAATCATTTTATTATAGTTGGATTACAAAGTTATCTAAATTATAATCTTTAAAATGTAATTTTTATATCTAATAAATATTTTATTATAGTTTAATTATAAAATTGATCACATTATTATTTTTAAAATTCAGTTAAACTATAATAAAATTAATTTATTGTAGTTTATTTTTTTTGAAGGGGATTAATTGAAATATTGATTATATTGATTGACGATTATCATTGAAGCACCACATAATTAATTTTATAACTAAAAACATTAATAGAAATATGTATAGTAATATAGGTGAAAGGTTAAACTATAAGGAAGGATTGAATGTCTAAATGGTAGAAAATTTAAAAATAAAATGTGACAAAAGAAGAAGGGAAATATTAAAAATGTGGCAAGAGTGTGAATACATCATGAATTTGGCCGACAATGACTCCTCTTGAGTTATAAATGATGTTGAGAGTGACCCTTAAATCCCATTTCCATTAAGTTATGGGGTTTTTCTAAAACCAGGATCATAAAATTCAATTTAGGGGAGACATTACCCTTTTTATTTGAAAACAACAACACACCAACCACTAATAAAAAAACCCAACATCACAACATAACTATATGATACCAACACTACATGGTATATTAGACAACCAAAATAATAAAAGGAATTGTGAAAATAAAAAATACATTGATAAAAATACTCCAAATAATATATGCAGGAAGAAAATGAAAATGAAACTCTTCTAAATCTAGCCATCCACCATGAATTTTGAGGTAATAAGTCCTAATAAAAACTTTAAATCAATCATAACAATAAAAAAATGATAAAATAAAGGGTGAGTATAAACATATACTGAGTATCTTCCTCCCCATAAATCCTCATGTTAATGTGGAAGAAGCAAGCTAAATAATATATAAACATAATAGACAAAAATTTCAATTCATGTCACAACCAATCACCACGAGAACCCCAATTGGGATAGTATCAAATATGAATATATCCATTGTGACTCGCCTCTAGTAGGTCATGAGTTATTGATTAACACCAAGGGTATAAAACATACATAGGAGACGAATTATCCACAAAATTCGAGGAAGGATATGATAAAAACACCAATAAAATATAATAGATAAAATAAAATAAAACTTATTATCCCAATAATTCATGTAGCATTATACATAAACAAAGTCTTCAAAATAAAGATAATACCAAGAACATGCTCCTATGACAGTGAATAACACTCCAACTAATCCATAACCTGAGATAGTAATTTCCATCCCAATTACCAAATCCCTATTATGGGCCTGTGAAAATAGTATATATAAAAATCTAGGCTGATAATAAATGTATACTCAGTAGGTTCCTTCTCAAACTCACTATAGAAAATGTGAAAGAAGTATAATAATGTCCTAGTGAATAAATAATAAAATTGACTCATTATCTATATTAGGTCAACCAATATCCAACCTTACCAATGATTACTCACCCAAATTCATATACAAGTATATGAATATAATAATTATGTAAATATATTGAGAAAAGTACCCTACAATAACTTTTCCACTGAAATAGTCACCCTCACACCCTAACAAAATATGTCTTGATGCTCTCATACCTTCCATATCATCATAAACACCTTTCCTAAACTCATACCACAACAACAATCCATAAACATATACTATAAATGACAATCACATACCACATACCATAACCACACACCAAGTGTGACTGATATACATAATGAAGGACATCACCTAAATCCCTTCTCCACATGAACATCTTAAACACATATCCACACCACTACATCATCACCATGTAAAAAAAATGGATCATCACATACCACAACCTCATTCTAATATAACATATACTAAATTTGGAATAAAGAGTGGTAAAGGGAGAGTAATTTGGCATTTTTATCACAAATATCCAAGATGACGAGACAAACAAAATATACTCAAAACATCATATGGGTGACAGTCACATTAACCGACTTGATTAGTGGTATTTAATAATGAAAATGGAATTGAAGAAACCACTATTTTATTTCTAAAATGAAAAATCACACTTTTATAATACTAAGTTCTAGATACACGACCCCTTATTACACCATCATACTCTTTATGGGTAAGGTGCATGATGGTGGTACTTTCATGGGGTGGGTCAGTTATCATTAATCTAGTTCTGATATCTACTAACTTGAAATTATACCTTAGTTGATTCTTCTCGAGCCTTACTTATAGAATCACTTCTTATTATTGATTAAGGGAGACCCTAGTGATGCTGCTACCCTCCCATGTTCTGATAAATGGGCTTCAAAAGGCATGATCCTAATGGATAAGGCAATTGTTTCTCCCTTATATATCAATTATCTTTTGTCATTACCATTTATATACACTAATTTTACCGGTAATATTATTACCAATAGTCATAATTCCCAATGGTCATAGTGAACATCGATCATATTGACCGAAAATCAGGTAACAATCTGATCCTAACATTAACTTTTTCCATTACATCTAATATATACTCCACCATTCTATACCTCAACATTAATTACTTAACTTAAAAAGGTTATACAATTCCATTGATAATTTATATCATATTACTAACTCTTCTATTTATTTTTACTATTTTTATCACATGAGTAATCTTTAATGGAGAATTAAAGCGTATGAAGCTTATATTAGTGTTTTCATTGTTCTTTTTTATTTATCTCCCTAGTTTTTATAACCATTATAGTCAATATTAATTAATTATATGTAACGTTATTATAAAATATAATGGTCTTTCTATGTGATCATAATAATAAAATCATTTTAAATTAAATGTTCTTAACAACAAAAATGAATTTTTAGGTTGTTACATTAGCCCTAAAACCTTTATATTGTATGACATGATATACATGTCATAGAGTATAAAATACATGATTTTAATAGATTATTACAAGCCATGAGATATATAATTTCCTATGATATAGTGATATCATTTATAACTACCTTGTCCTATTGTATAGCACAACATGACCCCATCATAAGGAATGAATTGTAATGTATGATTCATATTAACACCCAATAATTCCTTAAGCATATGAATGATAAGTATTATTATTCAGGAATATCCAATGCTGGCTATCAACAATTAAGATGTTTCAGTAGATGAATCACATGATAGGATTAAAAATGCATCATATGATAAATGGATGAATTTTTGATGTAAAAAATACCCCAAACTATGATATTGTATACTTTGGGGATCACCCAAATGAATTTTCTCTTCACAAGATATGGTCCAAGACACACCTATAAAATGAGTCATGATGGATGAGGTATCAATAAAACCTTATAAATGGGTTCTTCTTCCCCCCACCATCGCTGATATGGGATCACCCCAAGGGCCTCCCCATCTAATAAGAGCCTAATTCCCCTGTTGGAACATTTTACAAACCCCAGTTTTTCTACCTTTTCTCCATGAACCAACGTGTGTTATCCTTGATCTGGGTACCCAAACTGAACTGTGACATGGACCAAAACATGGACCAAAGTATAAAATATCATGATGCGAGTGGTATATCAAAATTTATATAATATACATCTAATCCATGATATTTTTATTTTTAATCCAAACCCACATGGGTTTGTTTTTCATAGGATATGGACCAAGATTCCCCAGGAAAATGTGTCATGATGGATAAGCTACGCACACCACATTATAATATGATTCTTTGTTACAACAAATATCTATTATTGGATCACCTCATGGGCCTATCCACCCCCTACATTTTGAACATCCCCATTATAAAATTGGATAGACCCCAACTCTGATACTAATTATATATGGGCATGGAATCCCCTATAAAATTAATCTCGATGGATGAGGTATCCAAACAACATTATAAAGGGGTGATTAATTCTATACTATCTCCAAAGTGGGATCTTCCCAAAGGCCTATAGTAATAGACTTCCTAAACCACAATATTTTCTTCTTTGGGATTCTCTCTCATAGGTTTTGTATAGGATATGGGCCAATCCTCTCCTCTAAAATGCATCTTGGTGGATGAGGTATCCACATCACATTATAAAATAGTGATTAATTCTCCAAAATATTCAATGGGGGATTACCCTATACAGATCCACACTCCATAAGTTCCCAATATCTCTGTTGGAGTATTAGATGTTCCATGGATATGGAACGAGTTGTAATAGACCACCCACACCATGATATTTATTGATATGAGCCTTTACCTTAAGGGTTTTCTTCTCACATGATATAAGCCAAGACTCACCTAAAAAACACATCATGAAGGATAAGGTATCGACACTACCTTATTATTGGAGTCGGTTCCCTAGATTCAACTATTATTTTAAACATCAGATAACTAGAATATTCATGGTCTTGAATATTAATTCATATCTTATCATATGATGATCATTCATCTATGTGAAATATTTGTGAAAATATCCTAAGGGTTCTGGTCATATCAACAAGGTCATGGTAGTTCCTTACTTCACTGAGAACCATAAATTTATATGATAGTGTTCTTAAAGATATATTCTATAAATGGATGATATCATTTAACTAGACACAAATTATACATGTTATGAGGGGTATGGGTTCATAATAGATTGAGACTACTTCTCATGCAGTTCTTCCTTAGTAATCTCAAGAAAGAAGATTATGAAAACCCGACCCCCAATATGAATTCTACATGTTTTATGTGGCATTGTATATTCCTTTGTGAAGATGTGGTCAATGGTATTTATACTTTAAGATAATTTTAATGGATATTACGAGTCAGGTAGTTTGATATATTTTTGTTAAGCATGATGATATATGTTCATGGAAAATTTGGGTATATTGGATGCACCATGACTGATATTGCATTAATGAATAAGTTGAGGAATGATTTTTCTCTAATATTCTTTAAAAAAAGTAGACATCTCAGGCAATTTGATTGAAATATAACTGTATGATAAATCCATGTCCATGTGTGATATTGACATGTTCATTTATTGAAATTAAATGAAATATAATACAAGAATATAAGTTGGATAAACATGTGATGCTACTTTATTGAATGAGATATAGAGAAAAATGGATTATATTACACAATGAATGTTTACAGGAGGTTTTATTTCATTGTGACATTTACTTCTTTCTCTATGGGTGAATTGAAATGTTTTATGATTCTAACTTTAGATATTAAGTAGTTCTTCTTAATTACACTGAGAAAGAGGCAAAGAGGGTACCACACAATGTGTATCTAGAACCACATTTATACTCTAAATGAATTTAATATGATGGATAAATATAATCACCATACATGGTTTAATAATTATCCATGTTTAGATGATCATAAATATTAAAATACTAGTTACTTGTGAGAATATATGTGAGTTTAATATTTAATAAATATTTATTCTATATTTTAGGGAACATAATATTTATTTATTTACAAGAGGATAATGAGGTCATATTTATTTATTTAAATAAATATTCATTATTCAATGTTTTAAAAATATTAAGAAGGATTGGTGGACTGAGTTTAACGGTTTGATGAGAAATGGAATATTAATATTATTTGAAAAAATATTAATTAATTAATTTATAGATAACATATTTATTTATTTGTGAGTTTAGAACATGTCAACTAAATAATAATAATAATAATAATATTATTATTATTTAAACATGGGGTTTACTAGAGATTAAGAGAATTATAAGGGCATGTGTTTAATTATTTTTCTCTAACCCTAGATCTATTTAAACTCTATACTCACATTCTTCAACATAGTAAAGCCCTAAAAATTCTAATTTCTATGAAAAAAAATTATAAAGAATACTATCAAGCCCTAGATAGATCTTATCATAGAAGACTCTAGAGAATGAAGAGCGATCCTTATACACCACTATATATCAAGTCAAGATAGTAAAATAATATTGCAACAAACTAGAATTTTAACAATGAAATCTCCCTTCTTAGAAATGTGTTATATTTAGTAATATACGATAAAGCACATGCACCACTTGATGAAACAAACAATATAATAATATATTAATTTGAAAATTACATTTATATAATAAACATGGAAATAAGAATTTAAAATATAACAATGGGATAAAAAATAAAAAAAAATATGGCTAAAATATAAAAATTTGGATATGCTCGATCTATCATATTACCACACTCAAAAACGACAATGTAGAAATGAAGTATAATATCAGTAATACAATTTTAATATTAAAAATGAAAATATATGTAACTTTGAGAGAAAATAGAAGTGAATGAAGAAAGAATAAAATATTAGGTATTTATAGAAAGTAGGAATCCCATGTGGCCATTACAAATATGATTGTTGGAATAGTAATCTAACTATTAGAATATTAATCTGGCCACTGAAATAGTAATATGGCCATTAAGAATAGAAACCTAACTGTTAGAATAGTATCCTCACCTATTTGAGTATAAAATATTTTTTTAAATTATAAAATTAAAATATGACATATTTATATCATGATACAAGTAAATAACTTTTTTTAAAAATGATAAAATAAGTGTTTGAATTTTTGTAAAACATAAATATTTTATTTTCATTTTTATAACAAAAATAATTATTTAAAATAATTTTTTTTATTAAATGTAATTATTAATTAATATTAAGTTTTATCAAAATGAAAATCTAATTTTATGTGACCATAAATAATCTTTCAAAGAGTCAAAAAATTTATTATAATATTAAAATTGGTATTTTAAAAATAAATTAGAATTTTAATTATAAATTAAATTAATCATATTTAGAAAATAATTTTCATAAAGTTAATTTTATTTTTGTAATATGCATGTAAAAAAATGTTTTGGGTGATTTTTTGATATTTTTCTAAAATAGTTTATATTTTGGTGAATAGTGAAATACGACTAAATATAATATTTAACATTATAAGCTAAATACATGAATTTTTGAGTAATAGATTATGTAATAACCCAATATCTCAAACTAAAATTCATCAGTTACTATATATAGTCACATGAATCCACACTATTTGTAGTCTTTATCAAAAATAACAAACTAATGAATGTTATATTAAAAAACATCCCTCTCCCACCCTTATAAATACCACCCTCACCACCCCTTATTCTCACACCTTCAAACACTTAGAGATTACCCAAAATACTTCCAAATCTCACCTAAAATCTATCCCCACATCCCAATAAATTTTTTATTCTAAAAAGAGCAATCCAAAAGTTCTTTAGGGTGTATTTCAAGAGGCGACATTCAAGAGGCAATATTCTAAAGGCACCTCTTTTAAATTATTTTCTTCTTCAACATTCTCATCACCAACCTCATACAGACATTAAATAATGGCTCCATTATCATAAGTATACTATAATTTTATTTTTTTAACATAATATCTGTCATCCTTCCTCTTCATTTCTCATCTTACAAAAAAAATGAAAACATCATCTATATTATGTCAGTTCATTGCCTCCACGGATGATGAGTTTTATTTTTTCCCATTATTTCCTTAATATTAGTTTTAAATTATATTATAATGGTTTAAAATGAACTCAATATGTATATTATATATTCTTTAAAATTAATTAACTAATATATATACATAATAATCAATAAAATAAAACTATTTTGTGATGGTTGGTAAAATCGCCTAAATCTACTAACCAAATAACATTAACTAAATGACTCATACTTTTTTCAGAACACATATAGATATTTGGAAAAATTTAAATTTACTTAAGGAAATTAATACCATTTAATTTTATTTATGGAGTTATAGTCCCATTTGATAATAACTTCAACAATGATCCACAAGTGATCTGACCTCGGAACTATGACACAAACATCCTCAGAATAATGAAATAAAACTTTTTATCTCTTTGAAATGGTTGTTAATTAATTTAATAAAATTATATTAAATAAAAAAAAAATTTAAAATGATTTTAATTAATTAATTAATTTTATTTTATTATCTCAGATGTTATGTGTAAGTGCAGAATGATTCTTGAACCTTAGGTAAGGGATCTCTCTGAACCACTCTATTTTCATAGGGTTATGAAATTTATCCATATAAAAAATTTTATATATCTGTTTTATGTTATATAATGATACTAAATTATTTATATATGTATCTGATATATATATCTATCTTATTGCCCTTCCTTTGATGGGGAAATACAGGAATTAACTTCATTTCTCAAATGCATTCATTAAAATCAAACTTGATTAAGAGAATCTTGTCAATCCATTAATCATTTTATTTAACATTATTTTAATACTTTATTCCCATACACTATTTAATTAATTAAATTAATATTTTAGGCATAAATATTCCTTTTTATCTTTGGTTTCCAAATAAAATTCTATATTTTTTTTGTCTTAAAAATTCATTAACCGATTCCTTAAAACACCATTTTGAAAGTTCATTTCTATACCAATTTATCTACCATATATCATGGTTTTTTTTTCAAATGAATACCATATTTTTAGAAATATGATTATGTATTAATATATGAGATTCCAAAGTATTTAATTCCTTCTTATATTTGGAATCTTTATGAAATATCCTTTGATTGTGATATGAGACAATATTATGAAACCCATTTGTTTCCATGGGTAATTATTATCAGAAATGTTTAAGAATAGGTATCACCTAACCCTAAAAATTTATTAAACAAAATATAAAGTTAAAAATATATAATATGGGTTTATATATTCCTGTGTGGGGTTTACACTGAGTATCTTAATCCACCACTTTTAAATAGCCACTTGGAAATAACAAATGACCACACTGAAAAAGCATTCACAGTAGCCTTATTGGATAACACATCCACCATATAATTTGAATCTATATAGTCACATGTAATGTAAAGGTGGAGATGATATAAATCATCTAATAATTAGATCCACTATGGAATACATCTCCATGGTATATTTCTGGATCTGGATATTAAGGAATCCAGAAAAAGGTTGAGTCAGATTCCACCAATAGGATGTTCCATTCAAAATGAGTGGCATATTTAATGGGATAGATCATAGACCATAATTCCACATCATATTCAATACAATTTCCAATTTAGTAGATAAAACAACCATTAATGAACCCTTGATGGTTGAAAAATACACCTACACTACCTGATGGGCCTAGAAAACTAGAGGTCACACCATCCACATTCACCTTAATCCATTTTGGAAGTGGTGGAATATATAAAAAATATTTCATGATGATGGGTTTCTTTGACCTACCAAGAACAAAAAGAAATCATAAGGTTATTAGTTAAAATATATCATTGTGCATTTAGACCATTTTATTTTTAGAGGTAGCCTATATTTCTATATAAATATATATAATTCCCACATGAAATATGGTTATCTTATTGTCAAAGATCATACCATTTATCTCCTTCCATAAAAAATAAATGAGGGACACCAATTATATAAGAAGGTAGTTGAGAATCTATTCACTTAGTTTGGATTCAATGACGGATGTTATTAGGTTTGTGAAGCTGTTGTACCTACAAAATCTAGTGCAAAAAAATCCCCTATAGAAATTCCTATAGAGTTGTTGTAAATGAGAACCTAATGAAGAGATGTTGTGCTTTGTCAGGTGACTACAAACAGAAGCCACAATTTGATATAGTAGTAATTCCATAATTATATAATTATATAAAAATTTAGGTATTTCCTAAATATCTTCCATATAAGGATATATCTGATCGGGGAAATGAAAGGTCTTTAGAAAGGATTTATCCACACGAGTATGCTTGCCACTTGTCTTAACTTTGAGCTGTAGGAGTCCTTAAAACTAAAGAAACTGGTAGTGTTTAGGTTCTAGAAAAGAGTGTCTTGTTCCATTTATATATATCTCTGGATCATCAGAGCCACTCCAATAGGTAAAAAAATTAGAAAACATCCTGGAGCACTTCAGTAATGGTCATCTGTTGGCAGTGTTGTAGGATATATGTAGGTTCCATGTCCATCCAGGGAGCTACCTATAATTTCCTCAGAGAATTCCTGTATACCAACCATTTCTACCAATTCATCATCTTAAAGTTATAGTATTTGATATTCATCTATAAAGATGATGAACGATAGTGGTTATACCCATTCTGGATTTTTTGAATGAATATACCCTTGAGTAACACTGGTGATTCATCATTAGAATTGAGGAGATTCTAAGTGAATTTATTTACCAAATCATCACTGAATTTTTGGAGCTCTTTTATTCCAAGACCACCCATGTTTATGGGATTAATATACTCTTTCCAAGTGATAGTTACTAATTTATTCTCATGAATCCATCCAATCCATATGAAATTTCTGACCAGGCTTTGTATATTCTTCATTAATGTAAAAGTGCATTTATATATTTAGAAAACATAAAAAACCAAAAAGTTATAATATAGTTAACAAGACATATTCTCCCTACTTGTGACATACTCTTCCCTTTATAACATTCCATCTAGGAAATTATTCAATAGTATATGTTCTTAAAGTAAAAATGGGTAATTATTATGTTTATTCCTTACATTTGATTTCTATACATGTTATGATGTGTGTTCCCAAATTTTTTTCCAATGCATTGGTTACTTTTTATGTCTCATGAGATGATATGCATGCGATTAGGGTGTAAACGTAATCTATTAAGGGACTTTTTTCACCATGTGATGTTGTATTGGAAGTTAGCCTTGAATTATTTTTAAGTTATGTTTTTTTTCTACCACTTTCTCATGTTTCCATGATCTTATAATTCCATGTTCTTTATATTATTACCCCATATGATTATTCAAGAACCTTATCTTTTATGACATCATATTTTTCCTTTTGACTCATATGTTATGATTTTTTATCATATTTATTCCCTTACTATGTTTTTTAGCTCACCCCTTATATCTGTGTATTCCCCAGGTTATACTATAAAATTTATTAGTTGAAAGGGATTTAAGTAATCGTTATGAAGATTAAAATAATTAAATTTTATTTTAGTTTCATTTTGAGGTATTATGAACCTAGTATTATAAATACACTATGCCTCTTTATCTTTGGGTTGTGTTTATTAGACATTTCTGTTAAAAATAATGTAATAATATGTGAATAAGGATTGGGTTTCTATAGTTGGTATCAGGGCATGGTATGGTTATTTTTGGGGATTAATACTAGAATAATTTAATGAGAACCCTATGGATAATTATAAGTATAATAGAATATCTATAAATATTGGTGAAGTATATAGTTAGTGGTTTTGATGAAATTACATACCTTTCTGGATTCTACAAGTGGATGTAGATCTGGAACTATTATAACTAGGGGTAATACCCTAAAAATTATTGGATATTATCTCGATCATCACCTGGTGTAGGATAAATAGTTCTTACTACACTCCTAGTTTGACACTCTTGAGGGATATATTTTGACAAAATAAAAAAATCTTTATGAATGATTATAAAGTAATTAAATAAATTGTTAAGTTAGAAAAACTAATAGGTAAATTACTAAAAATAACTTATATTGAATAAAAAATACTCATAATTTAATATATATATATATATGTCATTTATGATTTATTCCTTTTATGTTCATAGTTTACCTTTTTATATAACTTTTAGTTTGAGTATTATAATCCCTATGTTTATTTTGGATATTGTAAATGACTATAACCAGAATAAAATAGTGAAAGGTGTACTCATTTCCATTCATAAACATTAAATGTACCACATGATTATATTTCTACAAATTCATTCATATCTTGAATGTTTAATATAAATTTTCAAACACAACCTCAAAACACGGGGGTGGGCTATCTATGAGAAAAAATAGTGATTTTTAATCCTAAGTATACAACTCCTTCCTATTAAATGTTTTTGGAATAAATATACTAATAAATATTGTCATACTTTAGTGGAATTTTACGATTCATTGGGCATGGATTGACTGTCCTTGTATAAATCCAATATCAACTGTTGGGAGAGGAAGATCACTCTTCATATCCTGAGTCATCTTTTGATTCTGTATAAGTGTAAGGAGGAGTGTAATTTTTTTTTGAAATCTTCATCTCAAGTGTGGATATTATTACCACATGAGAAATCACATCTTTATCAAATTATTGAGAGAAATGAGAGAATGAATCTTGAAAACATACCTATTTTGAGGGACTATACTGATGTATTCCCTAAAGAGTTTCATAGTCTTCCTCCTGACTGAGAGGTTGAGTTATCAATTGAACTTATACCTGGATATTTTATCATATACAAGACTATATATATAATGAACACCATTTATTTAAAAGAACCAAATAATAATTTTCATGGGATTCTATAAAAGGGTTTTTACACCCAATTTATTCTCCATAGGGTGTGCTGATCCTCTTCATCAAGAAGAATGACGGGTCAATGTGCCTCTATATTGATCATCATGAACTCGAATAGAATCATGATAATGAAAAATTATCCCTTTTCATATATTTATGAAATGATTGATCAACTACATGGGGCAAGTTCTTCTTTAAGGTGGGCCTTTAGTTGGGATATCACCAATTAAAGGTGAAGAAGGACAATTTTCCCATGATTGCATTTCAAATGAGGGATGGACACTAGGAGTTCCTAATGAGTCCATATTGATTCCATTCAGACTCACTAATTATCCTTAAATATTTATGGAATTAATGAATAGAGTCATTGGAGATTACATAATTTTTTTGGTAGTATTTTTAGATGATATTCAGATATAATCTAAGAGAAAGGAGAAGAATGAGGAGATTTTGAATATTGTGCTAAGGACTTTGTGAAAAGAGAATATATATTCAAAGTATAGTAAATCTGAGTTCTATATGGAGGAATCATCATTCTTGAGGCATTCTATCATAAATAAAGGGATATATATATACCTCTCTAAGACAAAAGCAATTGAAAAATGGCCTAGGACAATATCTGTAATGGAGACCCATAGTTTCCTTGGACTAGTATTAACTATCGATGATTTGTGAGAAAATTCTCCTGATTATCAAACCCTTAACTAGGATGAATCAGAAGGGAGAAAATTTTGTCTATATAGATTAATGTGAAGAGATATTAAAATAATTAAAAAATATGATTATCATTACACCCGTCCTCATGCTTCTCTCAAGTGGGAACTTTTTATGGTATACAAATATGCTTAAAATGAGGTCTTGGGATGTGTACTAATGGAAAATGGTAAAGGTATTTCCTACACCTCAAAAAATTTAAAAGTTAATGAGATGAACTACCTAACACACGATTTTTATTTGGATACAATGATCTTCACATTGAAGATTTGACAACACTATCTCTATGGGGAGACGTATGAAATATAAACAAATCATGAGAGACATATGTATATATTTACATAGAAAGAGATTAATATGTGCAAGTGAATATAGTTAAAGTTGATCAAAGACTATGATTTCTCAATCCATTACCATATTGGGAAAAAAAATAAAGTGTAATATGATCTAATTATAATGTATCTTGTAACTTTTTCCAGGATGAGGATTAAGAGGGATCTGATCATCTTAGAGATGAAAAGGATAGACATGAGAATCATAAAATAAGAAACACCATCATTCCTTTCTCCAATTATTTTTTATCCTTTAATTATAGATAAGATAAAGGTTTATCAAAGATATGATGTGAAAATTTAAAAGAAGGTAAAAGGTATAAGAAATGGGAAATCCATAGAGTTCAAAATTGATGGAGTTGTAATATTTGGGTCACAACTATTTTTACTATTAAATACTAAGATAACTAAGGATTTTTTGAATGACGCACATAGCTTGACCTTATCCATCTGCATAGATAGCATACAGATGCATCAAGACCTTAGAGAGAACTATTGGTGGGGTAATATAAAGAAATATATCCTAGAATATACATCAAAGTTCCTGGTATTCCATTAGGTGAATCATGAAAGGAAAAAGTCTAAGGAGACGATGCAACCATTACCCATACACACATGGAAATGGGATAAAATCTCTATATATTGTTTCAAAGATATTTTAAATAAATACAAATAAAATAATGATATATGGGTTGTAGTGGATCATCTTATAAAGACTTCACACTTCATTTTAATTCAAGAGGACTTCTCACTCAATCAGTATTCAAGGATATACATTAGAGAAGTTATGAGGCTATTTGAAACACCACTATCGATTGTATCTGATAGAGATCTTAGATTTACATCTATGTTTTGGAAAATCCTCCAATATTCTATAAAAACTATATTGAACTTTTATATGACCTATCAACCCTAAACTAATGGACAATATAAGTGGAGTATTTAAACACTACAAGACATGTTGAGGGAATACTCGATGGAATTTAATTGAAGATGGTATCATCCAATTCCTTTAGATGAGTTCTCATACATTAATATATTTTACTCAAAAATACAAATGAATCCATATAAATTACTTTATGGGAATAGATATAGAAAAATTTCATGATAGGATGAAGTTGGGGAAAATAATCTATTGGGACCTGAAATGGTCATGGAAATGGTAGAAAAGGTCAAGACCATTCAACAACACATTATAGATACTTTGAGTTTACATAATATCTATGATGATAATAATTGATGAGACCTAGAGTTTGAGGTTTGAGAAAAAGTGTTCCTATGCATATCTCCAAGGAAGAGACTCATTAAATTTGGGAAGAAGAGAAAGCTAAGTCATAGGTCCATCAATCCCTTTGAGATTCTTGATTGCATCAGAGCCATATATTATTGACTAGCAGTCCAATAAAAACCTATCTCAAGTACATGATATAATCTATGTATCCCTCTTGAGTAATCTAATAAAGATATTAGGCTATAAAGATAATGTTATATTCAATATGAAAACTCACATAGTCAATGTACTATGGTGAAACCATAAGTGTGAGGAGGTGACATAAGAACTAGAGGAGTCCATGAAGTAGAATTTCCCTCAACTATTTTCACCACAGTATGTAAAATGAAAATTTTATGGAGAAATTTTTTAAGGGGGGAAGAATGAAACGATCCAAAATCTTATCAATGAAATTTACCTTCTTATAATTGTTAAATATTTAGTAATGTAGGATAAATCACATGCACCATATGATGAAACCAACAAAATTTTATTATATTAATATGAAAATTACATTTTGAGAATAAACATCGCTATAAGAATTGAAAATATTATAATGGGATAAAAAATAGAAAATAAGATAAATAAAATATGAAAAACTGGATCTACTAGATCCAACATAATAACCACACTAATGAAAAATTCTATAGAAATGAAGAAAAATATTTGTAATTAAATATTTCTCTTGAAAATAAATAAATATATATATATATATATAACATTAAGATAAAGTATAACTTAGTTAAAAATAAATTAAATATTTGGTATTTATATAAATTATGGAACCCATATGGCCATTAAAAGTTTGATTGTTAGAATAGTAATATGATCATTAGAATAATAATATAACCGTCAGGAATAGTAATTTGACATTTAGAATAGTAGCCTCACCTTATATTATAAAATTTAAATATGACATATTTATATCATGATACATGTAAATAATTTTTTTATAAATGATAAACTAATCGTTTTTATTTTTTTAAAACATAAATGTTTTATTTTCATTTTTATGACATATATAATTATTTAAAATAAAATTTATTTTCATAAAATGGGTTTATAAATTAATATTAATTCATATCATAATGATAATATAATTTCTTGAGACCATAACTAATTTTTCAAAGGGTTATAAAATCGATCATAATATTAAAATTGGTATTTTTCAAATAAATATTTTAATAAAAAATTAAATTTCTCATATTTGTGAAATTATTTTCATAAAATTAAATTCATTTTTTGGAATCTACACATAGAATAATTTTAGAAAGACTTTTTGGTATTTTTATAAAATAGTTTATTTTTTGGTGAATAGTGAAATACGACAAAATACAATATTTAACATTATAAGATAAATACATGATTTTTTTAGTCATGGATGGTGTAATCACCCATTAGTTAAAATCCATATACACTATTTACTATATATAGTAACAATAACAAACACTATTGTTCGTCTTTATATAAAATAATAAACTAATGAATATTATTTTAAAAAACACCCATCTCCTCCCCTTATAAGTACCACCCCCAACACCCCTTCTCCTCACACATTATAATCCTTATAACTTACTAAAACTATTCCCAAATATCCCATAACCTATCCCCAAATATTCCTATAAGACTTTGTATTTTAAAAAGAGTTGTCTCAAAGTTCCTTAAGGTGTATTTAAAGAGGTGGCATTTAAGAGGTAATATTCTCAAACCACATATATTAAAATATTTTATTCTTCTACCTTCTCATTACCCTCTAATAAAAACATAAAATAATGACTCAAATATCATAAATATATTGAAATTTTATTATATTAATGGAATATCTATGATAATTCATCTTATTTTCTCCTCTTATTCAAAAAAATGAAAACATCATTCATATTATACTGGTTCACTACCTCTGTGGATGATAAATTTTCATTTTCCATATCTTCCTTCATGGAAGGTTTAAATTATCTTATAATAGTATAAAATTACATAAATATTTACATTATATATATATTTTTTAACATAAAAAAATGAAATTAGTTCGTGATTGTCACAACCCGTCCTCGGGGCCCGTGTCGTGACTACCCCAAGCCCACCTTCCATAGGCCAGGAGCTGGTGACTAGCACCAAAGGCGTAAATCCCTAAGTTGTGAAGACATTGCCTTTATAAGAGTAAAAAGACACAACAGAGTACGCAATAGGAAGTAAACACTAAGTAAAACTGAATACAAAAGAGTGTGCTGGAAAGTAAATGGGCCAGTATACAAACCCAACTGAACAACAAGTACAAGTAAAAAGGGACAAACATCTGGAAGTAAAGAGAAACTCCTGGATCATCCTCCAGGGTTCCTTCCTGAAGGGTAGGTACATATGGATACCTCAGCACTCACGTCTGTCAATCTCCTCCGTGTGCCGACTCGTTGCAAGGTCCACCTCTGGGTACCGTCTAGTCATGGCGCTCTCGGCCTCCGTCAGCGCTGTCCGTCGTCTAAATCCAACACAACGAGGTACGGGTATAGCCCGTGTAGGGGTGAGTATAATGATATTTATTAGGGACCCCGATACCCGCATGGTCTCACAATATCCACTAAGGATAAAAAAAGAAGAATACAATCACAAAGTATCAACCAACCCTACTTAGGTATATGCCCATACATATAACTAAGTTACCAATCTCAGTCCGGCTCTAGAGCCCAAGCACAAACCAATTCCATAAAGGAAGTAAAGTTAATCACCATGAAGATAATGGTTGAAAGAAATGACTCAGCTCACATAGGTATTCCACAATTGTAGAGAGATATAGATGATCAGATGTAGCCACTGGATCATCTAAGCTATTGGACCCACACAGGATACAGTCCAGCTAAGCTGTCAGACCCACAAAGGATACATGCCAGCTATCTCATCTAAGTTGTCAGACCCACACATGATACAATACAACTATCTCGTCTAAGTTGTCGGACCCACACAGGATATAGTCCAGCTATCTCGTCTAAGCTGTCAGACCCACACATGATATAGTCCAGCTATCTCGTCTAAGCTCTCAGACCAACACAGGATATAGTCCATCTATCTCATCTAAGCTGTCGGAACCACATAGGATACAGTCCAGATATCTTGTCTAAGATTTCAGATCCATACAGGATATAGTCCAGCTATTCTAGAGTAATAGGTATGATCAGATGTAGTTACTGATTCATCTATGCCGTCGAACCCACATAGGATACAGGTCCAGCTACTCTATCAGAACTATCAAACCCACATAGTATTCTGGTATATTTGTCATCATCATCAAACCCATGGAGGATTCTAGTATGTTAGTCATCATCACAGTCGCAGCCAGCTCTAGGGTTCCCGCACACATCACGCTCGATCCCGGGAGGGTACGCTCCTCAAGAAAAGGGGTGGATACATAAAATATCATGAAGTCCTAATTTGATGTATCCCTTAGTTCCATCTCATCATAAGGAACCCAACGCGACAGATGGTGCATTAATCTGATGCCCGGTCTGAGAGTTATTGGCATTTTCGTTCCAAGGAACGGTTTGATTTCATGTACAATCCAACACGACCATACTCCAACCTCATCCGAATCATGTGTGGAGTATTCCAAAAGGACCGTCTCATCAAAAGGAATCCAATGTAGTGGACGACACATCAATCGGATGTCTGGTCCTTAAGTTATAAGTGTTTTCGCTCCGAGGGCTCGGTTGGTTTCGGGTTCGAACCAACTCAGCCATTCCCAAACATCGCCAAAACCTTGAGTGTAATATACCGAAATGACCATCTCGATCCAAGGAATCCTAAGAAACTGATGGTGCATCGATCAGAGGTCGTAGCTCAAGTTATGGGCAAAAAACCAAAAGTGGTCCGAAGAGGGGGGTCTGGGTCCGGTCCGACCAGGCCCAACCCACCCTGGGTCGGCCCGAACTGGGTCGACCCGACCCGGATCCAGGTTTGACTCGGTAGGGAATGGCCCGACCCGGTAGCTATGGGCTGGCCTGCATGCGGCGGCCTGACCCGCGTGACAGATGGCCCGACCCACGCAGTAGGCAGCCTGACCTGCGCGGTGGGCGGCCTGACATGGTGGCCTTCCACGGCTTGGCTACCTGGCCGAGTGCGGAATTGGGGGGCGGCACTGGCCCCCAGTTGTTTTTGTAATGGCGGTGCCGGCTGGCACTGCCCATTTCTCCTGGAACCCACGAGGCGGGTTCCGCTCTACCGCCGCGGCTGGGGCCGCGGCGGCCTTCCGCCGGCGGCGCGCGAGGGGCGCCACTGCCCCCAGGCGGCCAGCCGATGCCGGCAGCCGCCTTTTGTCGCCGGTGCCGCCACGCTCTTCCGCAGGCCACCAGAGTCGTTCTGGTGGCCTGTTTTTCCTCCCGACTGCGCCTATAGAATCCTCTGGTCTTTCTATTCACTGCGCCAGCCTCAAAACAAGGTTGCACTTCTGTTCATCCATTGCCCAACAAACCACTCATCAAGAATGAAATGGCGGAGGGTCCAGACTTGTTCGTTAGCCCGTGCCCTCCACATTAGAGGCTCAAACAATTATCCACCATATATTCACCAAAGTACGAGGGTATAATTCACAAAAATTAAATTATAAAAAACCCCTACCTCGATTCAAAGTTCGTTCATTGACGACGACGTCGATTTGTTGACGTCAGGGTGCATCTATGGATGAAGCGTCATTGTTCGCAGGCGGCATCTTCTCCCTTGACATAGAGGAAGAGGAAGGAAGATGGAGTTCCTCATGGGCATCGCCTCACGTTCTTTCCCCGGTTGAAGAAGTGGAGAGAACGTTCTTCGTCGAGAGGAAGATGTCATTCTTCATTGAAGATGTTCTTCGTGTAGAGGAACACTTTCCTTCTAATTCTCCAGAGCCTCTCGAATAGAATATTTTCCAACAAAAATAAAATAAAAGGCCTCCCAATTTAATAATTCCATGAATTTCAAATCAATTCAAATTAACCAATTAATTGAGGGAGCGTAATTAATTAAATTGATGGTGTTGGCACATTAATGAGAGAAGGTGGGAGGTGGATAGTTTAACCCTCATCAATGGGGGGTTCCAAGGGTTTCAAGGGGGAGTTGAAGAGTTGATGTTCGTGTGGGCCCCACAACACATTATGCTCCCATGGGAGGTTATGTGGGGGGGGGGGTGGACCCACTCCCAACTTCCCTTTAGTGGATTTAACCACCACCTAAAAATTATGTCACACATAATTTTTAATTTAATAACAAACCCCAGAAATTAACTTCTCCTCCTGATAAAATGCAACTATGGTAAAGGTTCTCTTAAGAAAACATCAGCGCTATGAGTTCTTCAGTGTCCTCAGATTTCAATTCCGAGCACCAGTTCAAAAGATAGAAAAACCCGCATGTACATTTACTAAACGTACCCGAACAAAACTTCAGAAACTGATTCTGGGCACACCGGGCCTCGGAATCAGGCGCTGTCAGAAACTGCAGACTCGTAAAATTCCAAATAATTTAAGAAAAAATTTTCCTTAAAATTTTCGGGTATTTACATTACCCCAACCTTAGGGATTTACGTCCCCGTAAAGCTACAACGCACACTAAGGAAATAAATGGGGGTACTGAGCACACATATGAGCCTCCCACTCCCATGTACTCTCTTGGAGGTTCCCATGCTTCCAGAGAACGCGCACCAGAGGAATCGACCATCCATGCAGGACCAACTCCTGTCAATCCTCAATCTCCACTGGAACCTCCGTGAAGGTCGCCCTGTCATCGATATCCAGCTCCCCGTGGTCGATGATGTGGGACGGGTCGTGCATGTATCTCCTTAACTGAGATACGTGGAAGAAGTCATGCACTCGGTGCAACTGAGGTGGAAGGGCCAGGTGGTAAGCCACCTCACCTACTCTGGTGAGGAACTGGAATGACCTGATAAAACATGGATATAACTCACCACCTCGGCCAAATATTCATAGACCTTTTCGAGGTGAGACCCATAGGAAGATGTGGTCGCCATCCTCGAACTCCAGTAGTCTCCATCTCCTATCATCATAGGACTTCTGTCTGCTCTGTGAAGTCTTCATCCGATCCTGGATGATCTGCACCTTCTCCATCATAGCCTGCACCATCTCTGGTCCTATAAGTGCTGACTCCCCTGGGTTAGTCCAGCACAGAGGTGATCTGCAAAGCCGGTCGTACAGTTCCTCGTAAGGGGCCATCCTGATGGTGGAGTGGTAGCTGTTGTTGTACGCAAACTCCACCAAGGGTAAGTGATCCTCCCAGGTGTGACCAAAGTCAAGGACACATGCAAGGATCATGTCCTCGAGAGTCTGAATGGTCCTCTCAGTCTGAACATTTGTCTTAGGATGGATGGCAGTGCTCAAGTGAAGCTACATCCGAAAATCCTCCTGTAACCCCTTCCATAGCCGGGAAGTGAAACGAGCATCTCGATCGGAGATGATAGTTGATGGAACACCATGAAGCCATACGATAAACTGAATGTAGTGGCGTCCCAAGCTCTCCACTAATCCCCGCTCTCTGATTAGTAGGAAGTGGGATGACTTGGTGAGTCAGTCTATGATCACCCAGATAGAGTCGTGTCCTCTGGATGTACATGTAAGTCCCATCAAGAAACCCATGGATACCCCATCCCACTTCCACTCTGAAACCTCTGAGGGATGAACCAAGCCTGATGGAACCTGGTGCTCCACCTTCACTTGCTGACAAGTGAGGTATTGTGAGAGAAACTCTGCCACTTCTTTCTTCATTCCCGACCTCCAGTGCTGTCATCAGAGGTCCTAATACATCTTCGTCACTCTAGGATGTACCGTTAAAGGATATGTCTGGAACTCCCTCGACACTTCCTCCTGAAGTGAAACTAGTACCATGGTACATTTTCTAAAGAGGATGACGTGCTCCCTACCTTCAGAAAATCCATAAAGTGCCTATCCTTTGGGTATTTGAGAACTTCATGTCTCATAGTCAACATTCCCACGTTGCGCCTCCCTGACTCGCTGAAGAAGTGGAGGAGTGACTGTGAGAGACTATAGAAAGGCTGCTCCATCTCTATCCACAAAAGATATCTACAACACGACCAGCTGCTCCATTGCCTCTCCTAGTAGCTAAATGATTGTTCTCATACTGAGAGAATTTGTTACAATGTCCCCCTTCCTAGGAGTATAGACTATCTCGAAGTCATAGTCCTAGAGGAACTCGATCCATCATCGATGTCTCAGGTTCATGTCCTTCTGTGAGAATATGTACCTAAGACTCTGGTGGTTAGAGTAGATTGTAAAGCATTCACCCATAAGATAGTGCCACCACATCTTCAAGGCAAAGAACACTGCAGCTAACTCCAGGTCATGGGTAGCATAGTTCTGCTCGTGCTATCTCAACTACCGAGAACCATAAGTGATCAATGCTCACTCCTGCATCAGGACACACCTGAGTCCGATCCCTGATGTGTCGCAGTAAACTACATACCCAACGCCCTCCTTCAGTAGCCTCAAGATGGGTGCACCAGTCTACCTCTGCCTCAGCTTCTGAAAGCTCTGTAGGCATCTCTCTGACCACACGAAGGGTTGCCCTATCTTCATCAACGCTGAAAGTGGTGATGCATCTCTTGAGAAGTCTGGCACAAAGGTAAGTCTGGACGACTCATGAGTGATTGACTGTACCCTCTTACACATGATTCCATCTTGTGCTACTAGGGGTTTCCTTTTCATCAACCAATAAAAACCCATCCCAATGTTGTAGGTAAAACACAACCATTTTTCCTAATACAGTTAATCTGTGTATGAATTGTTGTTTCCCAGTCCATACCCAAACTAACGTCGTAAGGCCTCGACGCTACCACCAAGAGGTTACAACCGAAACTCTCACCTCAAGGGTCAGATCACACCATTGGTGTATGTGTGATTATCGAGTCTCCCCCCAAAGGTATCTCCAGATGTGACAGTCAAGTCAACGGCTTAACCAAAAACTCTAGGTCTGGGACAAGATTTGTGGAAGGAAGGAATGATTCGTATCTATGTCTCTTGATACGACAACTAGTAGTAGACACAGACCGTACCTCAAATCATTCCTAGAGCCTTTGGGTCACACTCCTTGACTACATGCAGCTATTCTCTTCCCCTGCCCTCCAGATCCCTGATCCTAACAGGGACTACAAAGGCGGGTGGTTGTATCATGTTGAAATGTTCACCACTTTATGCTTCTATCCTAGCTCTGCTTCCACGTCTATTTTCATACAAATTCATCTTTCCTTAACACTTCCTCTTCTCGAAACATTCTACACGCTCAAGTATCTGATAATGGTTCCAGTTTCCTGCTTTCCAACTGCTAACATTCACTGGTTTTATCCGCTCATCCAATGAACTTTCAACCACAAAGGTTCTCTCTAGAACCCTAACATAAGTAGGAATGCATAGAAGAAAAATTGATGGTTCGGATATCCTTAAACACACCTCTTTCAAAGTTCTAAGCTCTAAAGCACTGATCGTATCATATTCATCTAGTACCAGGAAATATCGGTATGCCTCAATGAATACTCAGCTACTGACACGTCGTCTTGCTGAAGTTGTATAAGCTCTAGAAAACTCTCAGCCACCTCCTCAAGACAGTCCTCAACTGCCTATGGGTTGGGATCGCCTCGGAACATGAGGGATAACTGGTGCTGAAACACATGTAAGGCACTAATCCTACAAGTGTCCTCTACGGGTACCGTCGATAGTGTCTGCTGACCAACATGGAGTGATATATTTGGCACACTACCTGAAGGCACCATCTCAGAAAATGATCCAAGTACCAAAACCTCATCATTATGTGGACCATCCTCATGGTCAATCACTAGAAAAGATTAGTAGCTAAGATCAACATCTGCTCTTCTAGTGTCTCAACTAGGTGGAAAACTCCAGTAATCGCCTTCATCCAGTCCTTTGCTTCCTGGGAATCTATCTCACCTCGAAACCTCAGAGGCCTCTACCACTGGAACTCATGCAATGCGCTCAGTCGGCGTGCACCATCCTCCAATGCGGCTGGTGGAATCTGCTGCCCAATGGGTGTTGGTGCTGCAAGTACACCACCTGAAGGTCCCAACATAGTAAGAATGCCCTGCACCGGAGCCTCGTCGCTCGGTGGGCCGTCGTCATATACTCTCTCGGGAACCCTAGCTGGCTATCTTCACAGCGAAATCCTGATAAGGAACAAGTGCTCCATGGTCAATAAGTTATACTCGGTGAGCTGACTCAAAGAGACCACAAAGGAAACTCTTAAAACACACACAATCAGTGTTTCCATGCACTAAGTCGGAAATCAGAAGTCAGGGTCCTGGTGTATGGATACGTCGGCCGCCGCACCAACACTGGACTCCCTGAACTGAAAACCACACTCAATACTCTTAACACTATTGCTTCACAGTAAGACAGATCAGATTCTTAAGTTCTACGGTAGATTTGACTCCTCTGAAACCAATTTTTCGCGACCCATCCTCGAGGCCCGTGCCGTGACTACCCCAAGCTTTCCTTCCATAGGCCAGGGGTAGGCGACTAGCACCAAAGGCGTAAATCCCTAAGCTGGGAAGGCATTGCCTTTATAAGAGTAAAAAAACACAATAGAGTACACAACAGGAAGTAAACACTAAGTAAAACTGAATACAAAAGAGTATGCTGGAAAGTAAATGGGCCAGTATACAAACCCAATTGAACAACAAGTACAAGTAAAAAGGGACAAATAGTTGGAAGTAAAGAGCAGCTCCTGGATCATCCTACAGGGTTCCTTCCTGAAGGGTAGGTATATATGGCCACCTCATCACTCACGTTCGTCAGTCTCCTCTGTGTGCCGACTCGTCGGAAGGTCCACCTCCGGGTACCGTCCAGTTGTGGCACTCTCGGCTTCTGTTAGTGCTATCCGTCGTCTGCATCCAACACAATGAGGTGTGTGCATAGCTCGTGCAGGGGTGAGTATAATGATACTCAATAGGGACCCCGAGACTCGCAAGGTATCACAATATCCACTAAGGATAAAGAAAATAATAAGGATACAATCACGAAGTATCAACCAACCCTACTTAGGTATATGACCATACATATACCTAAGTTACCAATCTCAGTCCGGCTCCAGAGCCCAAGCACAAACCAATTCCACAAAGGAAGTAAAGTTAATCACCACGATGGTAATAGTTGAAAGACATGACTCAGATCACACAGGTATGCCACAATTATAGAGAGATATAGATGATCAGATGTAGCCACTAGATCATCTAAGATGTCAGTTACACACAGGATATAGTCCAGCTAAGCTGTCAGACCCACATAGGATACATGCCAGCTATCTCATCTATGCTGTCGGACCCACACATGATATATTCCAGCTATCTCGTCTAAGATGTCAGACCCATATAGGATACAGTCCAGCTATCTCATCTAAGCTGTCATACCCACATAGGATACAATCCAGCTATCTCATATAAGCTGTCGGACCCAAATAGGATACAGTCCAGCTATCTCGTCTAAGCTGTTGGAAACACACAGGATACAGTCCAACTATCTCGTCTAATCTATCGGACCCTCACAGGATATAGTCCAGCTATTCTAGAGTAATAGAGTTGATCAGATGTAGTCACTGATTCATCTAAGCAGTCAGACCCACATAGGATACAAGACCAGCTACTCTATCAGAAATGTCGAACCCATACAGGATTTCGGTACATTTGTCATTGTCTCCAAACCCACGGAGGATTCCAGTATGGTAGTCATCGTCGCAGTCGTAGCCAACTCTAGGGTTCTCGCACATAGCACGCTTGATCCCAAGAGGGTACGATCCTCAAGAAAAGGGGTAGATACATCAACTTTTACAAAGTGTTGTTTTTATGTATCTCGTAGTTCTATCTCATCATAAGGAACTCAACGCGATAGACGGTGCATTAATCAGACGCTCGGTCTGAGAGTTATTGGCATTTTTGTTCCAAGGGCCAGTTGGATTTTGGGTACAATCCCTCCTGGACATACTCAAACCTCATCTGAATCTTATTTTGAGTATTCCAAACGAACCTTCTCATCAAAATTAATCCAACGTAGTTGACAAAACATCAATCGGACGTCCGATCCTTAAGTTATGAGCGTTTCTGCTCTGAGGGCCCGGTTAGTTTTGGGTTCGAACCAACTCGGCCATACCCAAACTTTTCCAAAACCTTGATTGTAATATACTGAAATGACCGTCTAGATCCAAGGAATCCTACCCAACTAACGGTGCGGCGATCATAGGTCTATAACACATGTTATGAGCGAAAAACCAAAAGTGGTCTGAAGAGGGGGTCTAGGTCCGGTCCGACCCGGCCCAACCCGCCCTGGGTCGGCCCGAACTGGGTCGATCTGACCCAGATCCGGGTTTGGACCGGTAAATAGAGGCCCGGACCGGTGGTTGTGGCCTAGCCCGCACGAGGTGACTTGACCCACGTGACGCAGCCCGACCTGTGCGGCAAGCGGCCCGGCCCGCGCGACATGCATCCCGGCCCGCGCGGAAGGCGGCCCGACCTACGCGGTAGGCAGCCCGACCCAGTGGCCAGTCGTGGCTCAGCTAGCTGGCTGAGTGCGGAGTGGGGGGGGGGGGTGGGGGGTGGGTGGTTGTTTTGGTTATGGCAGTGCCAGATGGTGCCGCCCATTTCTCTCGGAACCAGCGTGGCTGGTTCCGCTCCACCGCCGCGGTTGGTGACACGGTGGCCTTCCGCCTGCAGTGCGTGAGGGGCGTTGCTGCCCCGACCGCTGCCTCCAGTCACCGGCACCACTGTGCCGACTACCCGCACCGACGCGCTCTTCTACGGGCCACCGGAGTCGTTCCGGTGGTCCGTTTTGCCTCCCCACTGCGCCTATGGCCTCCTCGTGTCCTTCTCTTCACTACGACAGCCTCAAAACAAGGTTGCACTTCTATTCATCTGTCGCCCAACAAATTGTGCATCAAGAACAAAATGGCAGAGGGTCCGGACTTGTTTGTTATCCCATGCCCTCCATTTTAGAAGTTCAAACAATTATCCAACATATATTCACCAAAGTACAAGAGTAAAATTCACATAAATTAAATTATACAAAACCCCCTACCTTGATTCAAAGTTCATTCGTTGATGATGGCATCGATTTGTTGATGTCGGGGTGCATGCAGGGAGGAAGCATCGTTGTTCGTGGGCGGCGTCTTCTCCCTTGACTCAGAGGAAGAGGAAGGAAGACAGCGTTCCTCGTGGGCGTCGCCTCACGTTCTTGCCCTGGTTGAAGAAGTTAAGAGAACTTTCTTCATCGAGAGGAAGATGCCGTTATTTATTGATTATGTTCTTCGTGGAGAGGCACAATTTCCTTCTAATTATCCAGAGCCTCTCCAACAGAATATTTTCCAACGTAAATAAAATAAAAGGCCTCCAAATTTAATAATTCCATGCATTTAAAATCAATTCAAATTAACCAATTAATTGAGGGAGCTTAATTAATTAAATTGATGGTGTTGGCACATTAATGAGAGAAGGTGGGAGGTGGAGAGTTTAACCCTCATAAATGGGGGGTTCCAAGGGTTTCAAGGGGGAGTTGAAGAGTTGATGTTCGTGTAGGCCCCACAACACATTATCCTCCCATGGGAGGTTATGTGGGGGGGGTGGCCCCCCTCCCAACTTCCCTTTGGTGGATTTAACCACCACCTAAAAATTATGTCACACATAATTTTTAATTTAATAAAAAACCCCAGAAATTAACTTCTCCTCCTGATAAAAATGCAACTGCGGTAAAGGTCCCCATAAGCGAAAACCGGCGCTGTGAGTTCATCAGTGTCCTCCGATTTCAATTATGATCATTAGTTCAAAAGATAGAAAAACCTGCACGTACATTTACAGAACATACCCGAACAAAACTTTAGAAACTGATTCCGGGCACACCGGGCCTCGGAATTAGGCACCGTCAGAAATTGCAGAATAGTAAAATTCCAAAGAATTTAAGAAAAAAATTTCCTTGAAATTTCCAGGTCTTTACAGTGATGGCCAGAAAAACCATCTAAATGAACTAACGGTACAATGTTAACATATTTACTAAATGATTCGTAATTGTATTTGAAAAAATATTGATATTTAATAAAATTTAAATTTATTCAATGTTCTGAATACCGTTTCATTTTACTTCTGGATTTTTAATCCCATTTGACAGTAACTTTAATAATTATCCATAAGTGTTTTGACCTAGGGACCATGAAACGAATGACCTTAGAACAATAAATAAATAAATTTTATATCTATTTTAAATGGTTGTAAATGAACATAATAAAATTATTTTAAATAAAATATATATTGACAAAACTATTAATTAAGTAACTAATTAATCTAATTTGATTATCTAGTATGTTATGTGTACGTGAAGAATGATTCTGGAACCTAATATAAGGGATCACTCTGAACAACCCTATTTTCTTTGGGTTATGACCTTACTACCTATAACTAACTTTATATATATATATATATTATGTTATATAATTATTTTAAATTCTATATATATGTCTTCCTTTAATGGGGTAATATATGCCTTAAGTTCATTTCTCAAATGAGTTCTTTAAAATCAAACTTTATTAAGGAAATATTTTCTATACCTTAATCCTTTTATAAAACACTATTTTAAATACTTTATCACCACACATGATTTAATTAATTTAAAGAATATTTTAGTGATAACCATTCTGGTTTACCTCTGGTTTCCAAAGAGAATTCCATATTTATTCATTATTCAAAAGCCTTTAAGTGATTCCTTAAAACACTATTTTGGAAGTTTATATATATAACCATTTCTCTACTCATTATCATGTTTATTACATTAATATCGTATTTTGATACCTATTATTATGTAATAATTATTAATATCCAAGATATTTAATTCCTTATTATCTTAGTAATATTTATAAAATATCCTTTGATTTTGATTTGAGACAAGATTATGCAACCCATTTCTTTCCATGGGTAATTTTTATTTTTATGACTTACATTTGATTTGATTTTATGGAACACATAGTCATGTACATGTTTTTATGGGTGGGATTAGATATCACTCCTATACGTTGGGTAATTTTTATGACTCATGAGATGATATGTATGAGATCATGGAGTAATCCAAATCCATGATGGGACTTTATCCACCATTTGGCAGTTAGACTTGAATTATGTTTATGTAATGTTTTTTTCTTAAAATTTCCTATATTTTTATGATAATATGATTCCATGTTATTTATTCCAAGACCTTATATTATTATTCACAATAATTTTCTTTTAGGATATCATTTTATGCCTTTTGAATCATATGTTATGCTTTATTATTAGGTTTATTCCCTTAGTGGTATTTTTTATCTCACCCCTTATATCTATGTATTACCTAGGATATCCTATATAGTTTTAGGAGATAAAATGGATTTAGGATCTCATTATGGTGATTAAAATAAATATGTTTTATTTTAGTTTCATTTTTATGTATTATGAACCTATACTTCCAAATAAAATAGGCCTCTCAATCTCTGGGTTACATTTATTAGGTGTTTATACTAAAAACCATGTAATAACATGTAAAAAATGATTAGGTCTCTATACATATTCTTTACATATTGAATCAATTCTTGGTGTGATTATTAAATAGTGACAAAAGAATTGGGATATTCCACACCAATACCCATACATTTCTATGAAGATATTTGGAGTTTCATGTTATATGTGTGGATCACTGATAGAGGGAATATACAATTGAATCGACTAACACAAATATGGTATGACATGATGTCTTCATCAAATTCGACAACAAAGAAATAATTTCAAAGTTAGAAAATTATTTATTTAAATCAATTAACTATAAATTTTATGTGATAATCCCATATCATGGATTCAGGGTTGGAATATGTTTTGTTCGAAGGGGAAATCTAAAGGAGTTGATTAATTTCAATAATTGGGAATGGGTCTGAACACTTCCTCTATACCCAAAAACCTTCACTTATAAAGGTTTTATTTGTTCTCTATCATTTCTGAAGTGGAATTTCCCCATGATAAATTAAAATCTTATGGGATGGGATGGCTTGTAGGTTGACCCCACATCAAATATGGTAGAGAATAAATCACCCCTTATTAGGTGGTGTGGATACTTAATCCATCACAATATGCTTTCTAGGGGAGGCTTGGACCATATCCTATAAAAAACAAACCCATGAGGGTGATGCAAAAAGAGAACAATATTGTGGTGTGATTGGTCTGTTATAGCAGAATATTTTACTCATATGTTATATAAAATATGTGTTAATGCTGGAATACTATGGAGTGTCCTGAGTTATTACCAAATGAGGACATCTCCATGAGAATGGGTGAGTGATCCTTGTACAAAACTTCATTGTTGATTCTCCCTAGTAGTAGAAATCTTTATTCTTCATCCTTCACCACTTGAGATACTATAATATCATATTTGAATAAGAATCCCACCAAAAAATATATGATTCATGTCTAACTAGGGATACACCATGAATAAGGGAGTTTAGTGATTACCTCTTCATCAAGAACATGAATATATAATGAGGTTAAACCATTCATCAGTGAGAGAAATACAATATTCTTCATTTTAGTTTATACTTAATTTTGGGTTTCATGTATGGTTGATCTTGGGAATGTGGTTTCTAAAAACATTTTCTACCTTGAATGAGTGTTTTTAATGCCCTATAAACCTATCAGTAGGACTAAAGGTTCACCCTGACATTTGATTAAAAAACCCTATTAATAAATTAATAATATTGGATATATTATTGGATTCATATTATATATAATTAAAAATTAATGAAACTTTTTCCCATGACTAGAAATATGATATACCAAATCATAATATATGATATAGTAATTCCCTATGATATGGGATATAATAAGTGAAGATATAGTTAAATTCCATCAGTTTTTTATGTATCATAGTGTACAATTAGGGATATTGTATAGGATGATATCGATGTTCAATGTTTGTAAAATATATCATCATATCACCCTTATGATATAGGAAAATTTTCAATATATAAAAACATTTCCCATTAAAGTTCATATCACAAACTATTATTATCTATTGTTAAATATGATAGACAATAAGGGATGAAACAAATTAGAATATACTGAATATCGTTAAATAGGGTATCAAGAAAATTTTATTTTATTTTTTTCTAAATTTAAATTTTTAATAGTATCATATAATTTATAACATGTTTATAAATTATAGATAAAGGTATTTTAGTAAATTAGTTTAATTTAGAAGGGTATTTATAAATTAATTAATCATAACAGGTTTATAGTTAATTATTAAATTTTTATGAAACACTTAATAAATAAATATTTAATAATATTATTTGTTAATATTAAATAAATTTTTAATTATATCTCCTTTGGAGGGAGGGTTACCTTGATTAATAGTGTGATGACTTCTATCCCAATTCATGTTGTTTCGATCATCAGGCCGCATAATGGGAAAATTTACAAGATGGAAAGAATAATGAATTATTTTATATGGGATGGTAAGAATTAAAGAAGATTCCATTTTTCTTCCTGGAAATGTTTGGCTAAACCTATTGAAGAAGGAGGTGTGGGTATCTATAGCATCTCTGAAACTATGAATTCCATGCAAGCTCGTTAGGCATGGGAAGTGGTTGAAGAAAAATATATATGGTCTAGATTCGTGTGGGATTTAAATGGGGAAATATTTGAGGATTGGATGGAAAATAGGGTGCTTTTCAGGTTGTGTAAATGCTTGTCGAATCATTTCGAAGATTTGTAGGACTTTTTTCGCTGGGTGATTGGCAGAGGATATATCAGTTTTTGGAAGGACAACTGGGTGTGGGAGAAACTATTTTTTCTAGGGTGTTCAACTCCTGAAATTTCTTTCAACGAGGATAAAAGCATGAAATCTTTATAGAGGATGTTCTTAATGAGAATCAAAAGGTAATTTTTGAAAAAAATTTCTTTGTTGATGGAACTGATAGGTGTTGTTTCATAGGTTCAGCTTCTGATTGATTCTATAGAAATGATTACAAAGTCATGTCACATGAGAATAGCACAGAAAATGTGTGGGATTTGAAAATATGGTGCAAGGAATTTCCTACTAAAATGAACATTCTCTTATGGTGCATCAGGAACCAAGCTGTCCCTAGAGATGAAAACATGTAGCACAAAGGTATCTACCTTATCTCTTGGTGCTTTTACTGTGACAGATCTCAGAGATAATCCATGGAACACTTTTTTTCAAAGTGAATAGGAAAGTGTTTTATGGGGATTAGTGGGGTTCCACAACATTACTGAGGGACAATTCATTTATGATTTTATTTTAGAATGGCTACTAAGTACAGGTTCTCAGGAGTTGGAAATCCGAGTGTGTGGCCTCATATTAGTGTCTATATTATAGGCCCTCTGGGAACCCTAGAATGCAGCAAAGAATGGAAATGTTCATTCCTAAAGGTACTTGGAGGTCCTATTGAAGTCTATCATAGTGGATTTAGGTCCGATTATTAAAGGCGAGTATAATTATGATATGCTTTCTAGGTTCTTACCCAGGTTATCAGTGGCCGCAGATGCTTCTCCAGCTATGCAGGGCTAATGGGTCTGTTGTATTCCACCTTGTTGGGGTTTGGAATTAAATGTTGATGGATACTTCATGTTCAAGATAATTAGGGGAGGCGGACTAGTTATAAATTGTAATGGTTCATTCTTAATTGGTTTCAACTCTTTTTCATGGTGCTGACAATTACTTGCGTGCAGAGGTAAGATCTTTGATCACTAACACTCATCTATGAGAAAGGTTTAATACTATGGTTGATGAAATTGAATCAGACTTAGAAACACTAGTTTAGATAATTCAAGGGTCAATAACAATCCTTGGGAGTTGGAGTATTATTTTAGGAAGTACAAGTTACTTATCAAGTAGGACAACATTGTCAGGCATGTGTTGAGAGAGAAGAATTTTGCGGTGGACGAGTTAGCTCAAGTAGATAGAGTGGATGAGGGCATTATTATATATAATGTCATTGGTTACTAACCTTTTTAATTCAAGTTTACTATCAAAGGACATGCTCTATGGATACATCATTTCAGGCCACCATGACTTGTTTCTATCTTGTTTTTTTGTTCATTCACATTTTTTTGATGTTTTTGTATGACTTTATGATTCAATAAAAATTTAAATTTCAGTTAGTAATTAAAATTTAAAATGTATTTATGAAAATTATAAGGGTAATTTAAAAAATAATTATACGTTAAAAAATAAGACAGTTTATATTTATAATTATGAATTGTTCATAATATTTATTTTCATTTTTTCAAATTAAAATTCCTTTTTAAGAAATTATTTAAACCATATCAAAAATGTATTTTGGTAATTGATTTGATCTATAATTCCCTAACCCTAGAAGCCAAGAGCTGGTGTATTATTTTATTACAATGGGATGATTACAAGGAATAAAATCCTAAATGATCAAATAGTTTAGTACTCTTGGTAAACTAGATACATACTTGAAATTCACATTAAAATCTAAAACATAAAAATAAACAAAGAATTTTCTCCGACCATACCATTAATCCCCTTAGTGTAACCATGTATATCAAAATCAAAACACTTATTCATATCCTAGGAAAAATAAAACATATGAAAGGGGTGAGCTTAGATGCTCAGTAAGAGTAATATTATAGTGGATGTAATTATGATACAATAAGAATCAAAAATATGGAAAGGCAATGAAATAGACACACTTTCCATTTAAACAACTGGATAAGGAATTATAAAGATGTTAAGGTAAATAACTGAAACATATTTTATTTAAAGAATCACATGATCTAGGAAACTTAACCATGGATATTCTACTAGTCGAAGAATCACATAGAATGTCAAATATTAATCTCAAACTAATGGAATGCATAACGATGGTTGTCTACAATATCATGATATATCCCCAAGATAGTTACTTTCAAGATCTATCCTCTAGAAAGTTTAAGTTTGTGGGTATAAACCTATCTAATTGGTGTCAAGATATATCCTCCTGACAATTTAAAACTTATTGGAAACAAATGAGAAGGGATTCTCACCAAAAAATTTTATCTTATGAGACCTATATATGAATCTAAGGGCTATAGTGGGACCCTAACATCACTTGATAAGTCCAATATATTCCTCATATGAATTGTGTGAAACATAAACAACATAAACATTTGTATTGAAAAAATAGCATACAAAATGTGAATTCGTTACCCATAAACCATGAATGGTATCAAAATAGCACATCCGTATCCAAAATGAATCATAAACCATTCAATGAAATATATTAAATTATATCACTAGAAATCAACCTCAAATAATCATGAGATTCAAAAAGGATGTTGATATAAATGAAAATACTCTAATAAAATCATTAGAAATTTATTGAGAGAAAAACTATTTTTTACTTTGAAATAATTTATTTAAAAGCTGTGATTTCATAAAAGAAAATATTTTATTTAAAAAAAATTTAAATAAAAGTTTCCCATAAAATATTGAAAAATTTGAGAGAAATTCTAAAATTATCATTTTAAAAATATTCATGTCCTTATAAATAAACCCATTAAAATAATTTAGAAAACATGGAAGTGAATGAGAAATATTTTGAAGAATAATTCTTAGAAACATTTATTAAGATGATTTAGTTAAATATTTCCTTTCATAAAACCTTAAAAATATTCCTTTTGAACACATTTTTAATAAACATGAACATGGATGATAACAATTTCCCAATAAAAAAATCTTAGATAATAATGAGATTGAAAAATTAACCCATACCTTAGGTCTGATTCATTCTGTGCATGTCCAAAACTCAAGTATAGTGTTTTTAAATATATTATTAACTTGTAACAGAATCATAATAATATTCATGATATCATATATTATTCATATATGACTTCATATTACCCATTTATTAATAATTCCAAGTTAATGCAACGTTTCGGGTAATAATCACTCTGTTTATCATACGTGTTTTTACTTGTTATTATTGATCCTATTACTTAGACTGTGATTTAATTACTTCCATAATGTGAAAAATTATTTATATATAATATATATTCAGTATATAAATATATATAAATTATATATATATGAAATGGAATACACCATTCATGGAGACGATAGTCCATACGTATGCATGAACGCTGTTTTCGTTTTCTTATTGTAGTGAATGGAAGAAAGTAAATGAAATATATGTATCTATATATATATTATTCTTGTATAATTATTATTTCATATATTTCATATTTATTTATTATGTACATTTTTATAATCATTCTTGAATTTTTATTGTGGAAGATGAATCTTATCGCATCGTGGAGACGGTTGGCCGTATGTACACACGAGCGATGATATCATTCCCTTAATGGTGAAATGATAAGAAATTGGATGTTATATTAATTATAAAGAATAAATTTCATGTAATATTTATAATTTATACCCATTATATCCAAAATTATACCCATTCAAATAAAGTAGTTATGAAAAACAAATTACACCACGATGTGGAGATAGTAAGCCGTACGTACGCACAGATGGTGATACTGTTTTTTATAGGATGGATAAAAAGAGGAATATAGTTGTACCATAATCATAATAAAATCTCATAATATATATCATAATTTATTTATTACTTTATTATGGAAACAACATAGTAAGATTATGTAGAAGAATAAAATAACTTGAATGAATTGGTAAAACAATCACCTCTTTTTCGGTGGACTACCTTTGGATCTTCTCTTAGGGACACTAGGGCTAGTATTTTTGGAAGAACATGACCCCCAGAACATAAATAAGAATGTTGGGAGGAGAAATGGGTAGGGTTTGGTATATATTAAGGGATAAAAGTGGTTCTATTAAGTGAGTGTGGAGGTTCCCTTTTATAATTGAGGTGCGATACACTTTTGGAAATCCTCAAAATATTAAAATATAATAATACAATTATAGATCCAAAATACTTAAAAATGGACCATAAATTGAAAATTAGAAGAAATTTTCAACCATATAATACCCCCTTTTTATTTTTAAACATTTTTATTTTTTAAATAATTTAATTATAATTTAATTTAGTAAGATATCATTATTGTCAAATTAATACTATTCATTTATTTTGACTTCAAATACATCAAGAAAAATGGGAATTCAAATATAATTCTTTGAAACATATATAATATATTTTATAGATCTATTAAATTCACTACACAAATTAAATCTTTAAAATATATCAAAATTAATATTTTTAATATCAATTATTTTGTTTTTATATTAATTAAATAAATACTGTTTTAGCATTGAGGAAGAATTTAAGGTAATTGTATAATTTATAAAAATTAAAAATAAAATTAAATAATTAAAATAATATAATTAAGATATAAACAGACATTTAGTTTTGTTCATATCTCTATTTTTTCCTTATGTGGGCACATAAAAGATATTAAAAACAAAGAGAGTGATATTTTGTAACTATCTTTGATTTAAATAATATACAATTTATTTTCATGTAAGATTGTCCAATAAACAAATAAAAATTGACCATAATGTGATAAGGGTAGAATAATATTTTTCAAATAATTTTTTGACAAGTTTTTATTATTTTTTAATGCTTATCATTTGGTATTAACTCTTAGTTAAACCCTTTAACTCTTAAAGTGACAACATCTGTTTCATACTCTTCAGGGTTAATATAGTTACTATAAAGTGCCAAAAAGATCCCTAAATGGATAATTGATGACATATTTAACCTTATTATAGTTATTGGGAGTAATTATAAATATATTTTTTAATTTTATATCATTTAATAAAAAATTATTTATTTTAAAGTATCATTAAGTCAATTTTGATACTACTCATTATTTGAGTTTTTAAAAATATTATAAAAACATGATAAATTCAAACCAACACTTTTAATATATCACTAACATGTCTATGTTATCCATATAATTATTTTATTCCATTAATTAGGTAAAATTAGATTTATTTTAATATTTTTAATACAATTTATTTGATATTTCCATTGATTACACAATTAATGCATCATCATTATGCAATACTTTAATTAAATTTTTTATTTTATAGAAGTTAAAAATAAATTATCATGATGAAGATAAATTAATTATATTTTAAATGACTATTTATAATTGAATTTGTCTTCTGTACAACCCTATATTAAAAATTATTTACTTATTAAAACTATGAGTATGCAATTTTTAACTTATCTTTAAATAAAATATAATAAATATCATATTCTAAACCAAGTGGCTTTAAAAGGTTATAATTTAATTATAAGGTAAATTTTGGTATAAAAACACTCATAAAGTAAAATTAGGACAAGTTTTAGGGTAATATTATAATATTATAATATTATTTTTAGCTTTAATTACCCGATTTACCCTTAACTATGGAAAATAAAAATTTACTAAAGTGACTATTCACTATATCAAACAAATTAAGTTGATCCTATAAGACTCTAAATATTGATTACAACCTTGTATGTCCATTTTTCTAAATTCAATTCATATAAGTGGTTAAATTAAGTTTAACACAAATCCTGCAGATGTGGTGAGAATGCGGGTAAAAGAGATATTCAAAAGGTTCAATAAGTTCTTTTATATAATTCTGATATAATTTTTTTCCAATGAACTAAATTGGATTATTATTTGTATGATTGATCTATTGTGACTTTAAAAATCAATTTAAATTATAATAATTATTAAAAAAATATAGTTTTAAACTATAATGTAGTATTTCTCACTATTCATGAAAAAATGAAACTTCTTTGAAAAATAATAAAAATTTACCATGAGTTAATTTTAAAATTATGAAATAAAAAATAAATCCTATTTTGAAAAATTAATTTTTTTAATTTTTTTAAATTTATTTTTTAATATAGGTATGCCATTAAAAGGTGGTAAAATTCCTATTTAAAAAAATATAGTTTTTATGCGTAGAATTGAATTTTTTATCATATAATATTATAAGAAACACAAAATATAAATGTTAAAATTATATATAATATACATAAATTTCATAATGTAGTTAATAATATTCATATCCATTATTTAAATGGATAGGTTAATAGATCGTGGTGTGCTAAAACTCAGTGTTGCATGCATCATAAAATATTGAATTTATTTAAGAAAATGTACCCTGAAATCTTGGGGTGGAACATTCTCCCCTCCTTTAATAAATTTCATCCTCACAATTTTAAATTTTAAATCGAAATTAAAATGATGATACTAGAAAATACCTTTGTGGAAAACCCACATATGAAAACAGTATAATAAAATATGCTCTTAATAATAGGAAAAGGGAAATGAAAAGGTCACCACCAAATTATGATTTCAAATAGGAAAACATTGGTGGCAATTAGAGATACATACATCAAAGAAAAATGTAAATATATTTTAGGAGTTATTGAGGTAATCAATCATAAAAAATTGAATGATAAATGGAAATTTTAGGGCCTAAAATCCATAAATCAACGATGGTTTCAAATACCATCAGTTCAACAAAAATTAATGTATTAGGATAACATTTTTGTATACCATTTTTTCTAGAGTTGATGGATTATTTTACTATCAAGATAATAACTTGAGAAAACTTACACAGTTTCATTCCATGTCTCAATGTCATAATTTGGTTATGCTTCGATCTATTTTCACTTCATTTTGTTCACATAGAGATGGATATTCAAGATGAATCTTTATGCATGAAGCACTTTTAATGAATCTTAAAGTCCTTAAGTATTTACTTTATCCTTTAAATGATTACTAAAACAAAAATAGTTAGCGCATAATATCCAATAAATAATACTTTAACCTTAAACAATAATATCCAATATTTAGCTTAATCTATTATAATATTAAGAGTCATTCAAAATACATCTGTCCAAATTAACAATCCAAAAAGTTCCCTAAATTTCCAAAAATAAATTAGATTCTCCAAACAACTTAATGTAGCTCTTATTATCACATACCTTTATCACTTTAAAAACCTTAATGAAATCATCCATCCTTCCAAATACTTAAACAAGAAGTACTGAAATACTATCCTTATATATCTCATAATTCTTTTAACCATAGCATCATTGATGTAATGATTATTGAATCCAAATACACAAGAACTTTAATCATTCTACTTAATTATTAAACCATTAACTTGGCGTCATCATCTTATTCCTTAGTACCTTCTTCCTTTTATTTTTATTTTGTAGTCTCTTCATCATTAGTAGTATAACCATTAATTGTATAATCTTATCGATTCTAATCATTGAAAAAAAAATCAAAGTGATAACCACTAATCATAGTGATATAGTCATGAAAAAACATTTATAGGATGTATAAATCATGAAAATTTCTCAATATATGAGTTGCGAGGTTTAATCTAGGAAATACAAGGTATTAAAAAATATATAGGCTAATATTATATACTTAGAATTATCCAAAAAGTTTTTCATAGGGTTATATTCCTTAATATATATTTTTCTAAATATAGTTCCCAAAGATCCTACTAAACTTTCTTTGATACCAACTATAATTCCCCGGCCCCTGAAGCCTGAAGGTGGTGCATTATTTTATTACATTGGCATGATTACAAGGAATCAAATCCCGAAAGACCGAATAGTTTAGTAGTCATGGTAAACAAGATACATACTTGAAATTCAAATTACAATCTAAGACATAAAATTTCACAAAGAATGTTCTTTGAGCATTCCATTAATTACCTTAGTGTAACCCTGTATATCAAAATCAAAACAATTCTTTGTATCTGGGAAAAATAAAACATATGAAAGTGGCGAGATCAGATGCTCAGTAAGGCTCAGCATACATCGAAAGTAATTATGGTACAATAAGAATAAATAATATGGAAAGGTAATGAACTAAATTCCCTTTCCAATTAAACAACTATATAAGGAATAATCTATATTAAAAGGTAAATAATTGAAACACATTCCATTTAAATAATCACATGAGCTGGGAAACTTAATAATGGATATTATACTAGTCTAATAATTAAATAGAATATCCATAAATAATCTCACAATGATGGAAGGCATAATGATGGATGTCTGCACTATCATGATCTATCCTTAAGATAGTTACTATCAAGATCTATCCTCAAGACAGTTTAAGTTTGTGGGTAGAAACCCATCTGATTTGTGTCAAGATCTATCCTCCTAGAAATTTAAAACTGTTTGGAAACAAACACGAAGGGTTTGCCACCAAATAATTTAATCTCATGAGACCTACAGATGCATCAAGGGGTTACAGAGGGCCTCACCCTTCACTTACTAAGTCCAATACATTCCTCATATGAATGTGGTGAAACATAAACAACATAAAAATTTGTATTGAAAAATTAGCATACGAAATGTTAATTTTTCTAACCCTAAACCATGAATGGTATCAAAATAGAACTTCCACATCCAAACCAAATCATAAACCATTAAATGAAATATGTTAAATGATATCAATATATATCAACCTCAAATAATCCTGAGATTCATTAAGTATGTTGACATAGATGAAAATAATCTAATAAAATCATTAGAAATTTCTTGATAAAAATACTCTTTTTTACTTTGAAAACATTTATTTAAAATCTACATATTTTTAAAATAAAACATTTTATTTAAAAGTATATTTGGAATCAAAGTGTCTGATATCATTTTGAAGTATTTGAGGGAAATTAGAAAATTAAAATTTTAAAAACTTCATGTCCTTATAAATAAATTCAAAAAACCTATTATAAAAACATGGAAATGAATGAGAAAGACTTAGAAGAATAATTATTAAAAACATTTATAATGTTATTTAAGTTAAAGATTCCATTACACAAAACCTTAAAAAGATTCATTTGAACACATTTTTAAGAAGCATGGACATGGATGATAAATATTCCCCAATAAAAAAAGTCTCAAATAATAATGAGATTGATGAATTGACCCTAACCTTAGGCTTGATTCATTACAAACATTTCCAAAACTCATGTATAGTGGGTTTAAACATATTATTAACTTTTACCAAAATAATAATAATATTAAATATATCATATATTATTCATTTATGAGTTTATATTACCCATTTAATAACAATTCCAAGTTAATGTAATGTTTCGGGTAATAATCACTTTGTTTATCGTATGTTTTTTGAGCTATTATTCTTAATCACATTACATAGATCATGATTTAATTCCATAATGTGAAACATGATTTATATATCATATATATTCTGTATATAAATGTAACATCCCGTTATCAATCTATCATGCATTCCCTTAACCTCATTATGTTTTTCCCTTTTCCACTGTCGGTATAAGGCCAAGAAGGAATTGGGAGGATACCTATAATGGCGAAGTCAGAGATTTTTTTTTGAATCTTAGATTTAACTAGATTTTTCTATAGGCTGTATGAGGATTTCAAACTATATAGCTATGTCACACAACATTTAATTATCAAAGGATGCAAGTTGTGAAACGATTCACGTTGTGAAAGGTTACATGATGTGAAGGGACCTTATACGCCATAATTTAATAAAATGTCAGGTTTTTTAGCTAAATTGAATCATTTTTTGGCATATGTGGTATATTTAAGGTTATACATCGTGTAACTGGGTTATATGACAAGTAACACCCCACATACAGTTTTTAAAACTGGAGTGAAACTACTTTTTTTCAGTTCTTTCTCCAGTTATCCCTTTCTCTCAACCTAGGTTAATTCCCAGGAAATTTTAGAAGCCTCCTCTCCTTATAGATTGATTATATTGATGTTTGATCATCATTTCCATCATATTTCGTCTACTTGGGTAAGAAACCATTACACTTCTTCATTTCCATTGATCACGGTAGAGCCCCTGGGTTACACTATCAGATCTGTTGGTGTAAATTGGTGTTTCTTCTTGTCTCCTTCCAAGATCTGTTGTGCGATCTCATTCCGAAGGCCGTTCCTTTATTATTCATGGTATGACGTGTATTCGTTCTCAAGGTATGTGGTATTTACTCTTCTCCACCGACCCTATTTATTAATTGAATCAATCCAAAGACATGTGGATTGGATTCTAGGGTATTAATGGTTTTTATTGGGTTTTCATTGTTGGTGGATTCCATTACGGACGTGTGCAACCCGAGTTTTGAGGTAGGCGGTTCCTTTTGTAGACTATATTGATGAACCATGTAGTTCTTGCTTTCCAAATCAATTTATACACGGAATTGGAATGATTGTTTTGTGTGTGTTGAAAATATTTTTTAAATAAAAATGGGTTTTCCCTAGTTGTTGATAAATAGAAAGAAAAGGGGTATTTTTAAAGCAATGAAATAGGTTTGTGAAATGGATTTCAAAGAATTGGATTGAATTGTGAAAATGAGCACATGGGTTACTTTGGGTACTTAGGTGGAAGGTTTATCTTGAGGCCATAATCTATTTATTTGTGATTATCATGAGGTTTTTTCATGGGTATTTCCTCTGTTTTCTAGGATCATTGTTCTAAGGGATTGATATTGATATTTGGGGGGGGGGGGTTTACTCATGGGGTATTCCTTTTCTTCCTAGGCCCATTTAATAATAAAAAAATTGTGCACTTGATTTATTATGGTCTGAGTAGTATTCTAGTCTGATATATAATGATCCTTTATAATGATACCCATTTTTCTGTTTTATATTGCTTGATTTTTTTGTTTTATCCTTGATATTCATGCTTCTAACTGTGAAATATGATATGGAAAATTTACTTTGAAATTGATATACCTATTTTTTGTTTTAAAATTTTGATAAAAAAGAAATTTTGACCATGTTTTCTATAAAACTGCTTTACTGCTTATCATGTAATGTTTTATTTAAAATGAAAACACAAGAATTATTATATAGAGACTTTTTATGGAATACCTAGGTGGAATCCTACTGAACCTAAGAGCTCACACCCTACGCACCTCTTAGGTGGTGCGTAGATATTGGTATGTCTTCCAATGCAGGGAAAGGAAATGAGCTATAGTGAGATGATGAGGTTTCATGTCAGTCGAGTTGAGTAGCTAGTGGTGAGATGGTGAGAGTTCTTCCACCCCATCACATGGAGTAACTATTTGGTTTTGTTCATTTTTAGTTGGATTTGTCTCTTGGGGTTTTGGATACTTTTACAGTAATTTGTTTCTACTATATTTCTTATAGTTATGGCATCTGTCTTTTGGATTTTTGTTTTTTTTATTAATTTGTGTATTTATATTCCATGAGTTTTTTTTCCAGGTTGGGTGAAATTGTTCCCTCTAGTTTGTTGTTCTATGCCTGTGTGCTTATCACCAGCCCATGTGGAACATAAATGCCCTTCGGTTATGTGTTAAATTTGGTTGGGTTCAATATTTGAGGAAAAACTGGGACGGTTCTTCAGAAATTGGTATCAGAGGTTGGTATATCCTAAAGAGTCATTGTCTTAGGAGATCTGTTAATCTAGAGATAGGGTTGTCGGAACTTGATAGGTATGTTAGGACAAGTGCCTAACCAGCTCCTGTCGTAATGAGACTCATGTTTCCATGGGATGTTGGGATATGTATCTCTAAGTGTTGGGTTTTGTTTTGAATCTTAGTTTCTACTTATCATTTTTCTTATTTAATCATATATTTAATCTATTGTTTGATCATTTATTCTGTTTCGGTGTGAGGTTGTATACCTCCGAGACATCTTCCACGATTTCCTTAGGAGGGTGTAGCTAATGCTCCTTAAGGGAATATTCCAGTGGATCATAATCTCACCAATACTATCATATGGTTAGTTCATTATATTGATCAAGATATGCTGTGATTTCATAACATAGTTATTGAGGAACAACCTAGATCTAGAGGAGAGAGAGATCAATCAGAAGAATTCCAACACAAAAGCCACCATCTTTTAATGGAACGAATAAACCTCAAGAGGTGGAGGAATTTATGGATATGATTGACCAAATATTATACTTATTAGAGACACCTGAGAATATTAGGGTAAATCATGAAACATTCAAGCTCGAGGGTTATGGAAAGCATTGGTGGGATTCCATGGCCTAGGTAAACAGACTTGTGGACTTGAATTAAAAGGGTTTTAAAACCCTCTTATTCCAGCAATTTTGTCTAGAGTTGATGATGTTGTAAAAGTATCTAGAGTTTCTATCATTACAACATGGATAGAGTTTTGTGTTGGAATACACTAATCAGTTTGCTGAGATTTTTAGATTTACTCCAGAAGTGGTGAAGAATGAACCATTGAAGGCTCAGAAATACTTGCAGGTTTTGTGACCGGATATTAGATTTCATGCATTTTTGTTGAAACTTTATACCTATTTAGAGATGTTATATAAAGCTATGATGATAGAGATGGATATGGCAGTTAAGGTTTGTTTTTAAACCTCTTATCTTCCATCTAGTGGAAGCTTTGTTGGTTTATATGGGAAGAAGAGGAAGTGGAAGGATCGTCACAGAAGTGGTGGTGGTGGGTCTAAAAAACAAGCCTCCTCCACACTATCTGCTATAACTAGCAGTGTGCCTCTGACTTGCTATTAGTGTGGAAAGGTCAGACACACCATATGTTCTTTTCCAATTCCCATGAAGACACGAAATAGCTATGGACACATTAGTCACTTACAATTCTTCTGTCAAGCCATGACTAAGCCTCATTTTGGTCAGGGTTCTTTGGTTCCAAAGGATACTGCAGTGTAGTCAATGGATTCAAAGACTACATGGATCTATCCATAGGCCTCATGAATGAATCATTTTTACACAATAAATGAGTTTTTAGTAGAAGTCGATGCAGGTCCAGCATCAATGAGAGATACTATCCCTATTTCATCTTCAGTAGAAATTTATTTATTTGATACTGGTGCCTCCAACTCATTTATATTTTCAAATTTTGTTGATATTCTTAAACTTCCAATGGAACTTATTTCCTTTTTAATAGAGTTAGATACACCTCTTGGAAAGAGGAACAAGAAGGGGTTTTAATGTCTTTCTTATTCATTAACAATAGATAATATAGTGTTGGTCTGGGATTTTATTGTTCTTGATATGGATCTTTTTGACATCATCATCGATATGGATTGGATTGTCACTCATCAAGTTGAGGTTGATTGTTATCATCAGTATGTCTCATTTCTTACTACCGATGGGAGCTCTCATGTGTTTTAGGGGGAGTAGAACCTATGATCAGGCCATGTAGGGCCTTCCCACCTAGAGATCAAAAGCATGTTGCATGCTATTGTGGTTGATCCTGATGACATTTCCCCTATTGTTGATCTTCTTATTTTCATTCACTTTCCTAGAATTTTCCCATATGACTTATATGGTCTTACTCTAGAGATTGAGGTAGAGTTTACAATTGGACTGGTGCCAAGTATGTAGTTGATATCGATTCCTTCTTATCATATAGATCTAGATGAGATGAAAGAGTTTAAGATTCAGTTTGATGACTTGTTGTAAATAGTTTTTGTTCACCCTAGAGTTTTCCCTTGGGTATCCATTGTTCTCTTTTCCAAGAAGGAGGGTGGTTTACTTCGATTGTGTGTGGACTATAACAAGTTGAACAGGGTAACAATTAAGAATAAATATCATTTTCCTCAGGTAGATTATTTGTTTGACCAGTTAAAGGGGGAAATGTTTTTCAAAGATTTAACTTAATTCAAGTTATCATTAACTCAGAGTTCAAGAGTTTGATATACTAAAGACAACTTTTAGGACTAGGTATGGACATTATGAATATCTTGTGATGACTTTTAGTCTGACTAACACTCCTATAATTTTTATTTCTTTAATGAATAAAATACTCCACCAACATCTTAACACATTTTTTGGTAGTGTTCTTGGATTATATTCTTTTCTATTCGAAATCCAAGTGTGAGAACAAGCACAATTTGAGTTTGGTTTTATAAATTCTGAGAAGTCACTGTTCGTGTAAAAAGTTTTCAAAATGTAGTTTCTAGATTTAAGAAGTAAAGTTCTCAGGGAAAATTTTTTTTGAACAAGGATTATCAGTTGATCTAGAGAAGGTGAGGGACACTTTTTTATGGAAATAACCAAAAAATGTATTTGAAATTATAAGCTTCCTTGGTCAGGTTAGATACTACTGATAGTTTGTTATGGATTTATCTAATATTGCATCACATTTTACTACTCTTACCAAGAAAGGGGTAAATTCACATGGTATGAAAAGTGTTAGTCTTCTTTCGATGAACTGAAATGAATTCTAACATTGGATCCTATTCTAAGGTTACCTATGCCCGGTAAGGGATACATGGTGTTTTGTGATGCTTCAGGTGCTGGTTTGGTATACGTGCTTATGCAGGATGACCGTGTGGTAGCTTACGACTCTTGTCAACTCCGACCACATGAGAATAATTACCCCACTCATTATTTAGAGCTTGTAATAGTTATGAAAGAACTTAAATGTTGGAAACACTATCTTTTTGGGGAGAAGTTCGTGATCTTTTCTAATCACAAGAGTTTGAGTTATTTATTTTCTCAGAAATACTTGAATCTCAGATAGAAAAGATGTGTATAATACTTTCAAACATTTGACTTCAATATGTCCTACACCCCAAGGAAGGGTAATGTCATTCCAGATGCTCTAAGGAGGAATGTACCATCCTAGGCTATTCTAGAATCAAAGGAGGAGTGAAACCTTATGGGGATTTTCACTCTGTTGAACCTAGATGATCAGGACGATGTTTTGGGTATGGTTCTGACCAGTGTTCAGTTATCATCAACTCTCATAGAATCTATTTTTCAGATTCAACAACAAGATGATGTATTTAGTAAATTTCAAGAAATCCATTATAGTGGGGAGACCATTTTTGGTTGTTCTCTTTCCTCATATGGTATTCTCTACTTTGGGAAGTAGGTTGTCATACCAGCATCTATGAGGAGTTTAGTCTTGTTTAATTGTCATAGTTCTTTTTGGTACATTCATCCAAGAAGTAAAAATTGTATTATGATATGAGATGATGATTCTGGTGGTTGGGAATGAAGCGTGACATTGCATATTATATGTCCCACTGTTACACCAGCTAACAGATAAATGCAGAGCACTTGAAACCCTCTAGTTTGCTTCAAAGTCTTCTGGTGTCGGTCTAGAAATGGGATGAGGTAACCATGAATTTTTTTGTTGGATTACAATGGATCCCTTGAGGGAAAAATTATATATGGTAAATCTTTGATTGGTTGATGAAGACTTCTCATTTTATACTAATCAATAATACAACTAAGGTTAAAGATATGGGTAAGCTGAATGTGCAAGATATTGTGAGGTTACATGGGATTCCTTATACTATTTTTTTGGATAGGGATCCTATGTTTACCTTGAAGTTTTAGAGGTGTCTCCAAGAGGAAATGGGAACTCAAGTCAATTTGAGCACAAATAACCATCCACAGATAGACGGTCATACAGATCATGTGATTCAGATCCTAGAGGATATTCTTCATTCCTGTGTCTTGAATTTTAGTGGATCATTGGATAAATATCTGGGTCTGGTTGAGTTTGTTTATAAAAAAAGTTATTAGTCATTGATAAGAATGTCTACCTTTGAGGTGTTGTATGGTCACCCATGCATATCACCTCTTTGTTGGGTGGAGGTGGGAAAAGTATATTTAGTTAGAAAATGTTTGGTCCAAGAAATGTTAGCAAAGATTCAGGTTGTGTATCATTGTATGGCTATAGCCCAGAGTTGAAAAAAATCCTATGTGGATCAGCGGCATAGTCCTATGAAGTTTTCCATTGGTGACCGGGTTTTCTTGAAAGTTTCTCCTTAGTTGTGTCATCGTTGACTTGGAAATCAAGGAAAGTTGTCTCTAAGATATGTTGGACCGGTTGATGTCACTATGTGACTCGAGAAGGTTGTTTATCAATTATCATTTCTAGTTTAGTTTATGGGTATTCATGAATTTTTCCACATATCTCATCTCAAGAAATATCATTCTATCCTCACTCACATTCTGAGTTTGGAAGAAATTGAATTATAGACAGATGTTTCTATTTTGGGGAAACCAGTTGAGATCGTTGAAACTTAAGTGAAAGTCTTGCATGGGAAGTCGATTCAGCTAGTCAGATTACTATGGAAACATAGACCGGATTCTCATGATACTTGGGAACATGAGTCATTAATGAGGGAGAAGTGGCGTCATCTTTCTGGAGGGATTTAATCTTCCATACGACTTCCTGGGGAAGGGAATTCTTTATGGTGGTGAGTTTCTAACATCCCGTTACTGATCTATCAGGTATGACCCTAACCTCATCGTGGTTTCCCCTTTTTCACTATCGATATAAGGACAAGAAGGAATTGGGAGGATACCTATAATGGTGAATTCGTAGATTTGTTAGAATCTTAGCTTTAACGAGCATTTTCTACAGGCTGAAAGAGGATTGTACACTATGTAACTAGGTTACACGATGTGTAAGAATCACTAGATGAAAGTTGTGAAAGGATTCACACTGTAAAATGTTACATGACATGAACATACCTTACAGATCATGAGTTAATAAAATTTATCACTTCTAAACTAAGGTGATAGGTTTTTTGTGAGTGTAGGACCCTGGATGTTACATGTAATGTAACGGCCCATGTACATTTTTTAAAACCAGTTTGCAACTACTTTGTTTCAGTTCTTTCCCTATTTCTCCCTTACTCTTGATCCAGGGAAATTCTCAGGTGATTTTGGGAGACACTGCTCCTTCTATATTGATTCAATCGATGTTCGATCTCTGTTGTCGTCATGGTGTTTCTCTCCAGGTAGGTGACCTTTCCACTTCTTCATTACCATTGATTGTGATATCTCTCTTGGATTACATTATAAAATCAATTAGTCTAAATTGATGTTTCTTCTTGTCTAGTTCCAATATTTGTTAAGATATCTTGTTTCGGAGGCTTTTCCTTTGTCATTCGTGGTGTGATGGGTGTCTGTTCTCAAGGTATGTGGTATTTCCTCTTCTCTGCCAACCCTATTTCACTATCTAATCAATCATAAGATGTGTGGATTGGATTATAGGGCCTTCATTGATGTTGTTGGGTTTTCTTTTTTGGGGTATTTCATTGTGGAAATGTAGGAAAAGAGTTTTGAGGTAGGTGGTTTCATCTCTAACCTATATTAATGAAATTTTTTATTATTTCATGAAAATTCAAACTTATACAAAGAATTGGCATGAATGCATTTTTTGTTGAAAAGAGTTTTTAAATAAAAATAGTTTTTACCTAGTCGTTGATAAATGGAAATAAAATGGGTGTTTTAAAATAATTGAAATGGGTTTATTAAATGGTTTTGAAATGGTTTTCAAAGTATTGGATTTGATTTTGAAAACGAGCACATGGGTTACTTTGGGTACTTAGTTGGAAGGTTTAGGTTGAATCCATTGTCCATTTTTTGTGATTATCAGGAGGATTTCTTATGGGGATTTTCTTTTTTTTCTAGGCCCGTTGTTCTAGGAGACTATTATTGACATTGTTGGGGGAGGGGGTTTACTCATGGGGTATTCCTCTATTTCTAAGGCCTATATCCTAGGACTCAGATTATTCACTTGATTGAATGTGGTACCAATAGTATGCTAGTATAACCTATAGTGATCCTTGGTGCTGATACCCAAGATTCTTTTTTATATTTATTGGCTTTGTTGTTTTAGCAGTGATATGAATGTTTATACTTGTGAAAGATGATATGAAAAATATGCTTTGAAATTGATAATACCAACTTTTGTTTTAGAATTGTGATAACAATTAAATGTTTACAATGTTTTCTGTAAAATTTATTTACTGCTTATCATGCCATGTTTTATTTAAAATGATCACAAATGAATTTTTATGAATAGACATGTTATAGAACACCATGGTAGGATCCTACTAGGAATATTAGATCACACCCTGTGCACCTCTTCAGTGGTGCATAGACCTTTGTATGTCTTGAAATATAGGAAAAGGAAAGGTTACATATTGAGGAGGCGAGGTTTCTTGTTAGCTAAGTTGGGTAGCTGGTGGTGAGATGGTGGGAGTTCATCCACACCATCACATGGAGTAGCTATTTGGTTTTTTTCCTTTGTAATTGGACTCATCTCTTAGAGTTTTGGCGACTTTTATAGTTATTTGTCTCTGCTGTCTTTTTTAAAGTTATGGAATATATCTTTTGAATTTATTCAATTTCTTATTGTTTTATGTATATATATTCCATTTTCTTTGTTCAGGTTGGGCGAAATCGTTCTCTTTAGTTTTTCATTCGATGCCCAGGTGCTTGTTGTCGGTTTGTGGGGATCAGGAATGCCCTTTGAGTATGTGTTGAATTGGGCTGGGTTCCATATTTTAGGAAAAACCAAGATTTTTTGTTAAAATTAATATATATAAATGATATATATATGAAATGGAATACACCGTTCATGGAGATGGTAGTCCATACGTATGCATAAAAATTGCTTCTGTTTTCTTATCACATTGAATGGAATAATGTAAATGAAATAAATGAATATATATATATATATTACTCCATTATAATTATTATGTCATATATTTCATATTTATTCATTATATATATTTTTATAATCATTCTTGAATTGTTAACTTGGAAGATGAATCTCATCGCGTCGTGGAGATGATAGGTTGTACGTACACACGAGCGACAATATCATTCCATTAATGGTGAAATGATAAGAAATTGGATGATATATTAATTATACATAATCAATATCATGTAATATTTATTATTTATACCCATTATATCCATCATTATACTCATCCAAATAATGTAGCGATTAAAAACAAATTACACCACGACATGGAGACGGTAAGTTATATGTACACACACATGGTGATATTATTTTTCATAGGATGGATAAAATGAGGAATATGGTTGTCCCATAATCATAATAACATATCAGAATATAGAATATACTATATTTATTACTTTATTATGGAAAAATAAAGGAATTGTAAGTAGGAGAATAAAATAACTTGAATGAATTGGTAAAACAATTACCTAATCTTCAGTGGACTTCCTTTAGATATTCACTTAGAGACCCTAGGGTTGGTCTTTTTGGAAGACCAAGACCTCGAATACTTAACTAAGAATTTTGGGAAGATAAATGGGAAGGTTTTTGTCAAGATAGAAGGCTCAAAGTGCTGTGAGGATGTGATGGAGTAGGTTCCCTTTTATAATTGAGGCAAGATGCACATTTGAAAATCCTCAAAATATTAAAATATAACAAGACTATTCTAGATCGAAATACTTAAAAGTGGACCATAAATGAAACTTAGAGAACATTTTAGACTATATACTACCCATTTGTAAATTTTTAACATTTTTTTTTGTTTTTTAAAGAATTTAATAATAAATTAATTCAATAAGATATCATTATTCTCAAATTTAATACTATTCATTTAATTTGACTTCAAATACATCAATACAAAGTGATAAATCGAATAAAATGATTTAAAATATCTATAATATTTCTTATATATCTATTAAATTCATTATACACATTAACCTTTCAAAATATATCAAAATTAATATTTTTTAATATCAATTATTTTGTTTTTCTGTTAATTAAATAAATAACGTTTTTGCATTTTAGAAGCATATAAAGTAATTGTAAAAATTATAAAAATTGAAAATAAAATTATATAATGAAACTAGTATTATTGTTATAAAAATATACATTTATGTTCGTTCATATCTTTATTTTTCCCTACATGGACACACAAAAGATATTAAAAACAAAGAGAGTGATATTTTATTACTATCCTTGATTTAAATAATATATATTTTATTTTTAAAAAAAAGTGTCCATAAAACTACTCAAAATAGATCATAATGTGATAAGGGTATAATATTATTTATCTGATATTTTTTTGATAAGTTTTTATTATTTTTTAATCCTTATCTTTTGGTATTAACCCTTAGTTAAACCTTTTAACTCTTACTGTGACAACTTGGCTTTTTTACACTTTAGGGTTAATATAGTTACTATAAAATTTTAAAATAACCCCAAATAGTTTATTTATGACATATTTAACCATATTATAGTTATTTGGACGAATTATATATTTTTATAAATTTTATATCATTTAATAAAATTTTATTTATTTTAAAGTATTATTTATGTCAATTTTGATACTATTCATTATTTGAATTTTCAAAAATATTATAACCACATTATAACTTCAAAAATAACTTATAATATATCTATAAAATGTCTATTTTTTCTATAAAATTAGTTTATTCCATTAATTATGACAAATTATATTTATTTTAATATTTTTAATATACTTTATTTTATATTTCTATTGATTAAAAAATTACTGCATCATCATTATGAAAACCTTTAATTAAATTATTTATCATATAAAAATTAAAAATAAATTGTCATGATAAAGATAAATTTATTATTTTTCATGTGACTATTTATAGTTGAATTTATATTCTATATAACCATATATTAAAAATTATTTACTTATTAAAATTATGAGAAAGACATTTTTAACTTATCTTTAAATAAAATATAATAAATGTCATAATCTTACCCAAGTGGATTAAAAAGGTTATAATTTAGGCCCAAGGTTAATTTTGGTTAAAAAACATTCATACAATGAAATTAGGACAAGTTATAGGGAAATTTTATAACATTATAATATTATTTTTACCTTTAATTACCTGATTTATCCTTAACCGTGGTAAATAAAAATTTACTGAAGTTACCATTCAAAATATCCAAAAAAATATGTTGATCCTATTAGAATCTAAATATCATACTGATTATGACCATGTATATTTTTTTTACAAATTCAATTCACATATTTGACTAAATTAATTTTAACACTAATCCTACAAATGTAGCGAGAAAGAAGGTAAAAGAGACGTTCAAAAGTTCAATAGGTTTTTTATATATAATTTAAATATAAAAATTAATCCAATTACCTAAATTTAATTAATATATGTATTATTGGTCTATTTTGATTTTAAAAAACAGTTTAATTTCTAATAATTATTGAAACAAAAAATGCAGTTTGAAACTATAATGCAATTTTTTTTCACTATTCATCAAAAAATGAAATTTTTTAGAAAAATACTAAAAATTGAACCTGGGTTAATTTTGACATTCCAAATTAAATAATGAAGTATATTTTTTAAAATTAAATTTATAAAATTTATGAATTTATTTTTATAGGTACTCCATTAAAAGGTGGTAAATTTTTTTTTAATTTTCAAATAAAATCCAGTTTTAATGTGTAAAATAAGATTTGTTCTTATATAATTATCCAGAAAAAACATAAAATGAATTTTAAAATTATAAATAATATATATAAATTTCATAATGTGGTTAATAATACTCATAACCTCTATTTAAATGGCTAGATTAATCAATCTTGGTGCACTCAAACTGTGTGTAGTGTGCAACACAGGATTTTGAATTTATTTAAGAAAACATACCATGAAATATCAGGGTTACATGATCAAGGCTTAAATAATATTAAATAGGTGATATTATATTATTTAAAATTTTTACATAATATAATTGAAGCAATTTTTTTTATATTTTATTTAATATCACATATTTAAATAAAATGATACATAAAAATATAATATGACGGTGTTAATATTACATATAAATATAAAGTGTTTATACTTATTTAATTATGTAATTTCCATAATGTATGGCTAAATTATAAAGTGTTTATAATTTATTTATTTGTTAGTTGTTTATAAATTGTTTATCTCATTTTTAAATATTTTAATTTATCATTTAAAATTTTTATTACTTACTTAATTCATGGTTATAATTGTTATATATTATGAATAATTGTATGATTTTGTTTAAAATGTTTAACTACTTATATAAATTATTATAAATATGTATAATGAGTTGTATGTTTGGCATGATAATTATTTTATTTCTACTTGAAGTGCCCTTTCTATTATGGTTGTATTTATTTTCAAGGGAGATTTTGGAAGAAAGACAATTTGTGGTGAAGTGATGGGTGATAAATTGAGTATCCACCCAAAGGAAGTGTATACCATAATAAATTGAAAAGTAATACCAACCTTGAATAAATGGCTAGACATATTCGAATGGGAAGCCCTTAATCTGTGATGATTGATTGAGTTTGTGTGTATGGATATGAAAAGTGTGAAGCACTATTTACATTACTTTGAATACAAGAGTTGAGTGGAGAAACTAGATGAACTGAATTTTGATGGAAAAATTTTATAACTCTATTTAAAGAGATAAAAAATAGGCTCAATGAAGCTAATGAAGCTATACTAGTTGTTTTAGAATCCATCCTAGAGAAACTAGACATTTTGGCAGCTGAAATAAGTGATAAAAACACTCTTGGATAATGGTTTATAAAGGATGAAGTGAATATGGAATATTATAGTTAGTGGATATCTAGTCAAATACTCTAACTTGACTATTCACATTCTTTAAAAGAACTTGGAAATATTTAATAGGATTTTGGAATTATTTTAATCATTCAAAAAATTTATTAGAGCAGTTATGAGGTGATTTGAAGAGCTTGATAAGGTCGGAGTTGAATTGATGAAGTCTTAGAGTCAACTGAAGAAGTTTAGAATTTTGGATTTTAACATAGAAAAATAGATAAGTCATAGTGTGTATGACTTATGGGGAGGTTGAAATGACTTTGTTCCAATGTAATAATTTCAACCTACATGTGTATAACTTTGTAAGTCCTCACATATGACTTTGTAATATGTGAATAAGACTTACCTGCAACCCATATGAATTTTTATTCCATGTAAGAATTTAGTGTTGTCAATAATTTGGGATCTCATAAGACTTAAAAGCTGGTGCATGAATTTCTAAGTCTCTATATGAGATTTTCAATCAACACGTATGACTGTATTAAACTACCATGTATAAATTTATTAGCTATGTATGAATTCTTAAGGGGTTTGGATGAGTCCCAGCAAACTTTGCCTACTTGGTGAGAAATAAGCTTTCAAAATTTATATTCCCTGAAGAAAATGATTTAGAATGATGTTAGATTTGTTTTTTCATATTAAAAACACAATGAAACTTAGTCAAACTATGAATAAATATTGAGAAAATAAATAGGATCTTAGATGGAAGGTTAAGAATTTATCTATATTGAAAAGAGTAAGTTATAGATTTCAAAAATCACTACTATAAAATAGGCCTTTAATAGCACTAAAATTGTCCATTATCAATGCTAGAAAAGTGATGACTACCATAGAATGATTAAAAGCCCAAGTATTTTATCAACACTTTTAGAAGCATTGATAAAGGAACCCATTTATCAAAGCTTTTATTTAGCAGTGATAAAGGGTTTCTTTATCAATGCTTCTAAAAGCGTTGATAAAGGGGGCCCTTTTCAGTGCTAAAATGTCATTGATAAAGGATTTATTTTGTAGTGAATTTAGTGGCATTGATAAAGGGGCATATTGCAATGTGCTGTAACAACACACTGAAACAAAAAAAATAGCATCAAAAAGTAGAGAAATCAGTTAAAAGTATTGATTTGAAATGAAATAAAATTTATGAAACAAATACAAGAAAAAAATACTGCATTATAGAAATTTCAGACATTTTTTATACAATTATATGAGTAAGTACAAATAATCACATACATTAAAAAACATCAACATTCCTTTTAATTTTTCGATCGACCCTGACTCATGTTGTTTCTAAACACCAGCCTTGATTGAGAAAAAGAAAACACCTTTATATGAAAAAAATTATTATAATAATAATAATATAAATAAATTAATTAAATAGAAAGTGTTAATTTTAAACTAAACTTTGAGTCATACCAGGAAGACTATGTATCAGATTGAGTTGTTGTTGATTCTTTCATATCACACATTTATTGTTAATCTTCAAGAATTATCTTTTTGAAAATTATCTAAATAAGTATAAGATAAAAATGGTAAATAAATTTATTATGTAAATGTTGATAGAATGATGAGAAAATAATCTAGGATTGTTTTGTCAGTTTTGCTAATGTGATGCCCGTTTTAAACTAAAATCACACTTGTATATTGAAAATACACACATGAAGTCATAATGATCACACCATGCATCAGATTTAAAAACATATATTTTCTACACTTCCCGAATGACTTATGGATAAATTTACTAAAGTATCAAAATAATACAAATGCGTTTTAACGGTTTTGAGTATGCCACTTGTGTTTTTACTAGAATTTCATTTTAAACTTGAAACACGCACTTTGGGCCATAATAATCACATAATGTGTTAGTTTTATGTTAGAATGATTCCTTTATATCAAAAATGAATTACGATTTGTTATCTTAATTTTTAAAATTAATTTGAGTATGTTTTCTTAGTTTTTAGTGAGTGACACGTTTTGAACTAAAATGTTAATTTTAAAATGATAAAATACACTTTGAGACATACTAGGTACATCATGTATCAAATTAAGGTGATATTGATTCATACATGTCACAAATGACCTATGGATAGTTTTTTATAAATAATCAAAACAATTCAAATGAGTTATCTTGGTTTTGAGTGATTTACTTGTGTTTTTACTAAAATTAATGTCAATTTTAATTAAAAAGACACACTTGAAGTAATACCAGTCACATAAGGCATCATACTGAGGTGTGACTAAATCCTACACATCCAAAATGACATATAGATCTTTTTACTAATGTATAAAATCTATCTGAATGCGTTTTATTGGTTTTTAGTGCATCACTTTTGTTTTTTTACTAAAATTTCATTTTAAACTAGAAATACACACTTTGATTCATACCGGTCACATATTATATTAGTTAGATTTGAGAATGATTCCTACACATCAAAAATGACTTATGAATAGTTTTCCTAAATTATCAAAACAATATGAGTAATTTTTTGTGTTTTTCAGTGAGTGACACTTTTTGAACAAAAATGTCAATTTTAAACTGATAACGGACACTTTGAGTCATACTGGGAACATCTTGAATCAGATTGAGGTGTGGATGATTCCTACATGAAAATATTTAATTATGGATAATTTTACTAAAGTATAAAAACAATATGAATGAATTTTCTTATTTTTGAGAACATTAGTTGTCTTTTTTACTAAAATTAATATAAATTTTAAATAAAAAGAATGACTTTGAGTCATATCAGCCACACCGTGCATCAGATTATGGTGAGTCTGATTTCTACACATCCCAAATGACTTAAGTATTGTTTTACTAAATCATCAAAATAATATGAATGCATTTTCTTGATTTTGAGTATGTCACTTGTCTTTTTTTACAAATATGTCATTTTAAATGAGAAACACGTAATTTGAATTATACTGGTCACATCATATGTCAATTTGACATGAGACTGATTCTTATATGTAAAAAATTAATTATGAATCATTTTTCTAAAATAAAAAATTCTAGTGTGTTTTCTTGGTTTTTAGTGAGTGACACTTTTTGAACTAAAATTTCAATTTTAAACTCATAATGGATAATTTGATTCATAATGGGAAAATCATGTATCATATTGATGTGTGGATAATTTCTACACATAAAAAACGAATTAGGGATTTTTTACTATAGTATGAAAACAATCCGAATGTGTTATATTTATTTTGAGTAGGTTATTTTTATTTTTACTAAAATTAATATCAATTTTAAATAAAAAGATACACTTGGCATCATAAGAGTCATACCATGCGTTATATTGAGGTGCGACTAATTACTACATGTCCAAAATGACATATGGATCATTTTAATAAAGTATCAAAACAATCTAAATGTTTTTTTCAGTTTTGCATACTCCACATGTCCTTTTTACTAAAATTACGTTTTAAAATTCCAACACACACTTTGAGTCATACCAATAATATCATGTGTTAGTTTGACATGAGACTGATTCCTATAAATTATAAATGACTTATAAATAATGTTTTAAATTATAAAGATAATACAGTTGCATTTTCATAGTTTCTAGTTGGTGACAGTTTTTAAAATAAAATGTCAATTTTAAAATTATAATAGAAACTTTGAGTCATGCTGGGAACATAATGTATCGAATTAAGGTGGGGATTATTTCTACACATCCTAAATGACTTATGGATCATTTTAAAAAGTGATAAAAATATTATGAATGTGTTTTATCAGTTTTTAGTATGTCTCTTATCTTTTTTTTTTCTAAAATTAATATCAATTTTAAATAAAAAGACACAATTGGAGTCATACCGGTGACACCGTGCATCATATTGAGGTGTGGATAATTTCTACATATCCCAAATGACTTATAGATAATTTTAATAAATTATAAAAACAATATTAATGTATTTTATTAGTTTGGGGTATGTCACTTTTATTTTTTACTAAAATGTAAATTTAAATTGGAGACACTCAATTTATGTCATACTAGTCACATCATGTGTTGGTTAGACTTGAGACTAATTCCTACACATCAAAAATTACTTATGAATCATTTTAATAAATTATAAATAAAATACAATCAAGTTTTCTTTATTTTTAGCAAGTGAAACTTTTTGAACTATAATATAAATTTTAAACTAATAACAGACAGTTTGAGTCATATCGGGCACATCATGTATTATATTGAGGTACGACTAATTTCTATAGGTAAAAAATGAATTATGAATGCATTTTATTGGTTTTGAGTTTTTCATGTGTCTTTTTAACTAAAATTAATGTCAATTTTAAATAAAAAGACAAACTTGGAGTCATACTGGTCACACATGCATCATATTGAGGTGTGGATGATTCCCACACATCAAAAATGAATTACGCATCATTTTCTTAATGTATAAAAACAAACTGAATGCATTTTATTTTTTTTGAGTATGTGACTTTTATTTTTTACTAAAATGTATTTTTAAACTAAAAATACACACTTTGAGTCATATCGGTCACATTATGTGTCAGTCTAATACGAGACTAAATTCTAAACATAAATAAAGACTTATGAATATTTTTCATAAATTATAAATAAAATATGAGTGTGTTTTCTCAGTTTTTAGTGAGTGACACTTTTTGAAATATAATTTTAATTTTAAACTAATAAAGGACACTTTGACTCATACTGAGAACATCATGTATCATATTGAGGTTTAGATGATTCTTATACATTTGATTTGAATTTATCTGAGTATGATTCGAATTAGAGGAGCTCTTGTACCTGAGGTTAGGGAATGATAGAATATTTTTTTTGGCAAGGAACCAATCGTGAAGTTACAATAAGTTTTAGGTTTTACATTTTTATGTGTGTTTATAAGATCATGGGATGATTTTGGTTGTTTAGGAATTGTGACAGAGTGACGAGAGAATGAATCTATGGGTGAAACTGAGCATTTTTAGTGAAAATGTTTCCATAGGAGGACTAAATAATGTTTTTTCAATAGATTGGATGGGGTGAGTGGAAAAAAATCGCATGTGTTTTCCAAATTATATATTTATTCTTGGTTTATTGTGTAGAGTCTGTGAAACATGTTTACTTGTTTGAAAATTATTTATTCCATGAAATTAATTTTTTGACATATGTACTTTAATTATTTCCATTCATAGATTTATATATGTTCATGATTATAAATTATATAAGCTCTAAATCATTTTAAGATCTATAAAGGAATGAAGATATTATATGTTTGGTTTATGTTACCTCACTTTATTTTGATAAAGTAATATGAATATTCACATGTCTTAGACCTTTGTTCAAGAAAGGAAATTACTATTTGGTAATTATTTTTGTTCGGATATCTTGAGTAATTTTAGTAAACCTGAATTTGGTTTTAAATCATGTGGTTAAAAGGAATTAATATACTTAGTTAAGTATTGCATTTTATACCTTGAGATCATAACCTCAGATGGGTGAAAATATTGTTACAAAACCATCCTTGTTATAAACTATGGATACCATTTATCAATTAACAAGAAATATAATTTTAAATATATTTGGAGAATATGTTTCTTTATTATTTTTAGAAAATAAAACCATGAGATTTTAGTGACATAAATATTCAAAAAATGAATAATATTTTAAAAAATAATTTAGAAACATTTATTAAATGATTTTTTTTTCTTTTAAATGAAAAGAATGACTTGAACATCATTTTCCTGGGCCCATTCATTATTTATTAAAAAAAACATTTAGAAATCACTTTTGTATTTGTTTTTAAAGAAATATAACTATGAAGGAAAACCTAGTATAATGAGATGTAAGTAAAATGAAATAAAAAAGTCCAATTATGAAACAAAAGTTTAGAAGATGTAAGAAATAAAATTAAATAAGGGCGATGAAAATAGCCTTCCATAATAGTGAAAGTGGGTACCAGAAAAATATAATAGTAAAAGTATAAGCTACAATAAATGGGGAGTATCTATGAAATATAGGTTCTAAAGGTATCTAACTTGCTCATAGAATACAATTCAGCTATGTGAGGAAAATAAGTACTGAATCCTTAGCCTCTTGATGAAACCAAAAATGATCCCTAGCTTATACCTCAATTAAGCTAGAGCATCACTAATATGTTTACTATCCTATATATGGTCTCCTATGTGAAAACCAAAAAAAAAATCACATAGAAATCATCAATTCCATAAATAATAACAACCTACAATTAAGAACACAATTGAAACCATGCCTCCTTTCAAAAAACTATTTGAAAGCACACTAAAAAAGAAATAATTTTTCTTTTGGATATTTTAAAAGAATTTGGTAAGATCAAAAATATTTTTAAATTAAGAAAAAAAAAATCTAAAAACCCCTATTTAAAACCCTATATAAGAAAACCAAATCTAGTCAATGTGTTTAAATTTGAAAAATTCTCTTTAAATGTCATAAATATATGCTGTTACACACATACATATCTAAATATCTCTCAATACAAATATTCACATATTTTAATTTAAATATGTACATGTGACTAATATATATATATATATATATATATACACCAAAACATATGTGTATAATAATAAAACATGAAAAGAGGAATCCATTACATTGGACATAAGTAAATAACACATGAATAAAATAAAACATAAGAAAACTTCTCAAACCAAAACCTCAATTAATCAATGTCATGAACTCATGCATTACCCAAATAGATTTCATAAACAACCTCAAATAATTTTAAAACACCAAATTAATTTATGAAGTCCAACATAAATATTTTATTAGCCAAATATATAATTTATCCTTTAAATAAAGATAAAAAACAAGGCCAAATACCCAATAACACAATTAGAAATCAATTATAATCCCTTAAAAAACTTGAGAAAAATTTATATTTAAATATAATTAAACCAAAATAAAAATTATAATTTTAGAGAAACCAATTTCAAACATCCAAGTACATCAAAAACATTAAGGAATATATAAAGTATAAATACACATACCTAAGGATATCATAGATGATGAAAAACCTTTAGAAACAGTGAGTGGAAGGCTTGGAGAAGAAGGTGAAGTAGCGATGGAAAATTTATAGTTAAAAAACCTTACGCAGAACCCAAACAATAAATAAATTAGTGAAGAGGAGGAGAAGATAACATACCTTGGATTCAAATTTTGATTCGTCCGATAGAAAGCAAAGATATTGTGAAAGCTTGGATTCGTTTGATCCTTGATTCATTCGTTCCTTTGATTTGTTTGGAACTTGATTCTAGCCTTAGATTCAAGGAGGGGAGAATCAGAAGTAGGGGAGTTTTGTGGAATCTTAATATATCACGATTGATTCAGCCATGATTACGGTTCTTTAAATAGACCAGGGAGACTTTTATCAGTGCTTCAAAAAAGTGCTGATAAAGATACCTTTTATTAGCGCTAACTTATTAAGTAATGATAAAAGATATCTTTACCAATGTTTTTTATTACTGATAAAGATACCTTTTATTAATGCTTCTTTTAGACTTGATAAAGCTCTTTCTTTATCAGTGCTATAGAAGCACTACTAAAAGGCATCTTTATTAGTGCTAAAACTTTAACACTAATAAAGGAATTATCATTACAATTATAAAAAAAACTGTAAATATATTTATGTATTTATATATATATATATATTTATTATAATTATATAATTATTGAAATATATAATTATTTATTTATAATTATATAATTTTTTTAATAAAATTATTATTTTTAATTTATAATTATAAATATTGTAAATATAAATTTGTAAATATATTTGTAAATATATTTATAATTATTTACTTATAATTAAAAATATATTTATATCATTATATATATTTATATAATTATATATATATACATATATTTAATAAATATATAAAAATATAAATATAGTAAATATATTCATTATTTAAATATATTAATTATCATTTTATAATTATAAATATATTTATATAATTATATATAATTATATAATTATATATATATTTTAATAAATAAATAAAAATAAAAATAAAAATAAAAATATAGTTAATTTATTCATTATTTAAATATTTTTATTATAAAGTTATAATTATTTATTTAGAATTATATAAATACTTTTAAGAAATAATATTTATATATTTATATCATTATATATATAATAAATATATACAAATACAAATACAAATACAAATACAAATACAAATACAAATACAAATACAAATACAAATACAAATACAAATACAAATACAAATACAAATACAAATACAAATACAAATACAAATACAAATACAAATACAAATAAAAATACAAATACAAATTCAAATACAAATTCAAATATAAATATAAATATAAATACAAATAGAAATAGAAATAGAAATAGAAATAGAAATAGAAATAGAAATAGAAATAGAAATAGAAATATAAATATAAATATAAATATAAATATAAATATAAACATAAATTAAAGATGGAGGCTCACATATGTTTGGTGATGGCGTCTTGACTACTGACGACAACGTCTTGATGATGGGTAGTGGCGCGTCGATGGTGGCAGTTTGTGATGGCGGCCTGATGATGGTTGTCATTTATGGTGAATTGATGATGGTGGTGGAAGATAATACCATGATGGGGGTGGCTGGTGAAGTATCGCGGGGTCAAGGATGGCTTGGGTCACATTCAGGGCTTTTGGAAAAACCGTGCTTCTTGGGGCCGATGGCTGGAGATCTACATCGACGGCAGAACTGGCTATGGAGGCTGTGTGGGAAGCACACCGATAGGGGTGATTTTTTTTGTGGTGGTGTCGACGACAGCCCACCAGCTGGATGGGATAGATTCTTCTTTGCGCTATAGGTTCCCGGTGGGTGTTAGGGTAATTGGTGACATCGTTTGGTTACAGGGCGTAATGAGTCTTGGATCGGCGCCCTATGCAGTCGATTGGTGTACTGCTGGAGTTTTGAGCTGTCGAGGAGGCACTGTATAGCACAATTGTAGAGCATGCTTTCTGTTGCGGTGGCCAGGTGTGTTTCCGGTGATGGTTGGGATGTGGTGTTCAAGGGGATGCAGAACCTCCTTGGCGAGGGGGATGGCAATGAGGACTTCAGCCGACAGTGATCCATTCATCGAGTTCCAATCCGGGCATGGGCTATGTCGTGGATGATGAATAGGAATACAAACTTTTGGGATGTGGATGCAACATTTTCAAGAGTTTCCAAGCTGTGATAGCCTGTTCGGTGAACCGACGATAATGATGAGTGGGTCGAGGTGACTTCGGACTACCGGTTTGGGTTACTTTCACTTCCTAACAGGTGAGATGAGACCTCGGGATACTATCTTTACTTATGGGGTCAACATCGGCAATTTGGGTGTGTCGAAACTGATTGGGTTGTGGAATTTTTATTTGGGATTTTGCTACTTTATGGGTGGATATTTAGTGATATTATTGCTATGGGTATTTCTTTGGCAGGTTTCTGTTTGCGTTTTAGGTGGTGACATGTTCCACATGACTATATGTTGTTTGTATATACTTTTATTTTCGTTAATAAATTTTAGGACTGAGTATGCCCAGATCCTAAACATTCCAGGTAAATGTAATTATAAATATAAACATAAACATAAATATAAATATAAATATAAATATAAATATAAAAATAAAAATAAAAATAAAAATATATATAAATAGAAATAGAAATAGAAATAGAAATAGAAATAGAAATAGAAATAGAAATAGAAATAGAAATAGAAATAGAAATAGAAATAGAAATAGAAATAGAAATAGAAATAGAAATAGAAATATAAATATAAATATAAATATAAATATAAATATAAATATAAATATAAATATAAATATAAATATAGATATAAAAATAATATAAATATAAATATAAATATAAATATAAATAAAAATAAAAATAAAAATAAAAATAAAAATAAAAATAAAAATAAAAATAAAAATATGAATATAAATATAAATATGAATATAAATATAAATATAAATATGAATATAAATATAAATATGAATATGAATATGAATATGAATATAAATATAAATATAAATATAAATATAAATATAAATATAAATATGAATATGAATATAAATATAAATATAAATATAAATATAAATATAAATATAAATATAAATATAAATATAAATATAAATATAAATATAAATATAAATATAAATATAAATATAAATATAAATATAAATATAAATAGAAATAGAAATAGAAATAGAAATAGAAATAGAAATAGAAATAGAAATAGAAATAGAAATAGAAATATAAATAGAAATAGAAATAGAAATAGAAATAGAAATAGAAATGTAAATGTAAATGTAAATATAAATATAAATATAAACATAAATATAAACATAAATATAAATATAAATATAAATATAAATGTAAATATAAATATAAATATAAATATAAATATAGTAAATATACTCAATATTTAAATAAATTTATTATAAATTTATAATAATTTAAATATAAGTAATTATTTATTTATAATAATAAAAATGCTTTTTAAAAATAAAATTTATTTATTTATAATTATAGATATATAAATTCATAAACATTATAAATATAAATTTATAAATATATTAGTTTGTAAATAATTATTTACAAATATATTTTTAACATTATTAATAAATATATAATCTTAAATTCATGCCTGTTAAAAATGAGTGAAATTGAAAAATTAAAAATGAGTACATTTTAAAAATATTGAAAAAATAGATAAGTTTAATTAATTAAATATAAATTATTAAAAAATTGGATATATATTGATATAAATATTAATACATTTTGAAAATATTAAAACAAAGTGAATAAATATATATAAACAAGTAATAGAAAATAATTAAATTCCCCAAAAAATAAAAAATAAAAAATATTAAAAATGAATTAATACCTCATTGTAATAATATTATAAATAAATAAATAAAATTTACCGATTAAAAACTTAATATATTAAATGTATCATGTTATAACAAAATTCTAAAATGAATACTAAAATATGAATTAATTACATAAATATTAGGTGTATGCGTTTCTATATAAGATTTCTTTAAGTATATAAATATTTTTGTGTGTGCATTGTATAAAAAATGCATTTAATATGTATATGTTTGTGAAATCTTGGTAACAAACATTTGATTTATGTTAAATTGAAAAATCAAACAACATTCAATTATGTCCATTACTCGACTCAATTAGTCAATATTTTTAATTAATATTACATTTTAATTATAAACTATTATTTACAAAATATACGACTTATTTAATGTAAATCATTAATATTTTGTATTATATAAATCATTTTTTAGGAAATATTATATACATTCATATATATATATATATATATATATGAATATATTTCTGTATTAAATGTTTTAATGAATAATTATGTATAAAAACTATTAAAAATTAATTAGACATCAATATGTTTTTAATTATTACATTTTATTCACTTTCTATATTTATATTTAATATATATTATTTATTACTATTTATAATACACACACATATACACATATATATTAAAATTATTCATTTGGATTAATAATTGTTTAATTAGTAATTTTGGAAATGAATTTTCAATTTATCCATTTGTAATTTTTTTGGTTAGTTATTACAGTTTATTCATTTTTTATTTTTTTCATTTAATTTTTTTAATTTATTTATTTTATATATCTATATTTAATATATAAAATTTATTAATATTTATAATATATATATATATATATATTAAATTTATTCATTTTTATTTATAATTATATAATTAATAAAATGTTTCATATTTTTCTCAATTTAAACATTTTTAATTTCAATTTTTTAATTATTAAATTTCACTCATATTATATATCTATATATTTAATATATATGATTTATTAAAATTTATAATATGTATATATATGTATATTAAATTTATTCATTTTTATCAATAAATATTTAATAAATATTTTTTTTAATAATTTTATAATTTAATCCTTTAAAATTTTTATTTTTTTAATTATTTCATTTTATTCGAGACCATTATCATTACAAAAAAACACTGATAAAGGATACCCTTTATTAGTGCTAAAAATAATGCTTTGATAAAGGGTACCCTTTATGAGTCTGAAAAATAAAGCATTGATAAAGAGATTCTTTATCAGCTCTAAAAATAATGTGCTGATAAAGGGTATCATTTATTAGCCCTAAAGAAAAGCTCTGATAAAGATCACCCTTTATTAGACTAAAAATCACTAATAAAGAGAACCTTTTATCAGTGATTTTTTTAGAGGAGATAAAAAGTTCCCTTCATAAGTGTTTTTCTTAGTGGTGAAAAGGGCACATTTATTAGTGTTTTTTTGCTTGTACTGATAAAAAACAATGATGTTAAAGGCCTATTTTGAAGTAGTGAATATGGAAATGGGAAAATCATTTGATGCATGTTTTGTGCTTCAGTGATTGGAATATCACAAATAAATATTTGATACATGCTTTCTAAGAAATAAGAAGGTAGAGCTGAGATGCTATAAAATGTGTATAGGTACAAGCTATAAGCTTTACCGGTTTCATGGGAATCCTTCACGCAATAAAAACTATCCAAATAATAAAATTAGATGGTGTTGTATATTTTTATATAGCCATACTATGGTATATATTCAAGGAGGAAGAACTCAATAATAGCAATGTAAATACGAAAATTTATTCGGTTGGGAATAAAAATATGAAAAATAAAAATAGGTATGTTTTTATAAAAAGAAAATAATTGAGAAAACCATTGAACCCACCATGTGATTTCCATTTTAGAATAAGGTATTAAGGATTGATATATAGGATGTTTCATGTGACTTGTATGGCTTACATGATATTCCTTATATAGAAATGTATACCACAATAGAAAGTGGTGGAGCACATATACAGTTATGGCATATGAGTTTCTAAATGAAAGGTGTGTGTGCTTCCCTGAATAAAAAATACCAATTGAGAGAATAAAGTGTATACATGAGTGAGAAAAGAGTTGGATAATTGTAACTATAAGGAAGAATAAGAATATTTGATAATTCACTATGGAATTGAACTTATTGTGTATAAAAGAAGATAGAAGAAGGAAGATGGAAAGGCAAGTTCACATATCAGTCCCTACAACACACATTAGCATAAAATATTACTAATAATAAGAAGAAGAATATAAAAAATAACAATTATTATAATACCTATAAAATATATAGTGGTTTTCAAGTTCCTTAGAGTTTAGGGTGAGTGAATCTTGGCAATTAATTTTTGAATAGAACTGGAAGTTGGGAATAAAAAAAGAGTTGAGTTGCATATGTAATTCTTGAATATTGACAGGGATTCAAAGAATATCTAACCGAGGAAGTATATTAGTTTATTTGGTGAAATGATATCCTTGTAAAGTGTTTTTATTTACTTCAAAATGAGGGAGTTATATGAATAATATTGGCACGATTCCAGTATAAATAACCTATGGGATATAACATATTCAATTGTGTAATATAGATAATAGTTCACTTGAGTAATATGATGAACACATTTACCTATGTAATATAGTAAATTTATATCTATATAATATGGGGAACTTGGTTTCAGGATAATACATGAACAACCCACTACACATTGATGATAATAATTGTTGGAGAGAATCTATGACTTAGATATCTTGAGCATAGTAAGGATTGGGATTACCAAGAGGGGTCGAACCTTGTAAAAATACATGTGCTATACTTTAATTCTTTATGAGTGTTACATATATGTGTATTATAGGTTAAAAAATAAATATCCATTTATCTTAACACAACAAAATATAGGTTTAAAGACTTAATTTTTTATGTTTAAAAGAATATTTAAACATCAGTTTAGTGGCCAGCCTGAAGGCTTATGCCATGTCAAGAAAAGTAGAGGTTAGCTATCCGTCACTCTAATGTTAATCTTTATATGATTTTAAGCCTTCACATGGAATAGTTTCATGTATCTTATGAATGAGTTTCATTTGGATATGTATGAATATATTTGTATTTTAATTTGGTTTAAAAACACTTTCTATAGGATGTGTAAAGAGTTACACATCAATATAGTTTGAACACATTGATTTGGTGTAAAGAACAATATTCCAAACCAAATCATTAAAAACAAATATACATATAAATAAAATAAAATGAGACAATATAGTGTGATTATAGCCCCTTTAAAAATACTAAGTGTTAGATTCCTTCAAAAGAGAACACTTTTCAAGACATCGATTATCCAAACAGGTAGGTCATCCAAATCTAGGTGCCTCATAACTGCTTGTTTAAAGAAAGAAAGTAACGAGTGACCCTAATAGAATTCGGTGAATGTTCTTGAAATTTTATTTTGGTTATACTTTTTTGGGAGAACCTAATATTTTTTTAAATGTTGGGGCTAAAGCCTCATTTATTATTAAAGAAAAGCAAAGACCTCTTCAATTTGGTTAGAGGAAGACCCATTACATAGCCCGAAGGCCCAGTGGGCATTTAGCCCATTACATGGCCTGTAGGCCCAAATTTTTGGCCCAAGGCCCATTATGTGAATAGTACTGCTACAGTACCTGCCTTACAATACCCCACAGTACCCTCCGTTGCTACAGTACCCCCTACCACCTGTACTATGCCTGTCATTGCTACAGTGACGCTGCTGCTACAATATGCTACAACCCACCATTGCTAATATAATTAGGTCACTATAGGAATGATGTGGAGTTTATCCATATGATGAATTAAGAAAAGAGTTGTTTTACCAACCTTCTAGGAGTCATATATGGTATGTTTGGTCTGATATATTACCTAAATAACTAAATGGAGAGGTAAATTCCAATGTGGACTCATTTCATAGTGAAATATGGATCTTGGAAAACTAATGGATATAATGAATTTAAAAGGGTTTTTCATTTTAGTGGGAGCCTATTTAATAAAATTATTTTAATGAATGTAAAACTTGATACTCACCTGATAAAAGATTTTGTTGTAGATAAATGGAATCATCATCAAAATTAACTTTGAGATGAATCCTTGGAAAGGAGAATCTTAATGTAAGTAGCTCGTTATATGATCATCAAAACTTAATATGTTTTCTTATGTAAATAAGGTAAAACACTATGTGTAAGAGCAATATCTCCCTAAGTAAACAAAATTTTGATGTTGTTAAACAAGTCAATCTAGATTCTTTTGAATTTATAGAATAATTCTCTTGAGGTTTTAAATAAAATAAATTCATGATAACTGAAGGAACTTTATTATACTCCCATGTACTCAATGTGATTTAGTGTTCCAATGACTTGTAGAGACTAATGGTTTCATTTAAGACTATATCTAGCCATGTAATTCATACTATAATCATTATTGAAAATTTTAAAATAATTTAAATTATTTCATGAACTTTTTACCCTATTTTCTCAAAGTGTTGAGGATAGATAAATATAGCATCATATGTATAGAATATGGTATGTTTTTTATAATAAAAGTGAGTAAAATTTCAATCTGGAAGAAGAAAAGTTAGTTAGAAAGTCCAAAAATGTTTCTTTGAAAAGTTAGAAAAATTCATTGAATCCTAAAGATAATGTCAATAAAAGGGTAATTCTTCCATAAGAAGGAATTTTTTGAGACACCTAAAGGGGTTTGATAAACTATGTGGAGATTCCATGTTAGTTATTGGTGTTATAGAAATTATTTATTCAATTTTAAAGGGTATATGATACCAACCATATACATTACAAATGTTTTAAATATATAGAAGTTAAAAATTGAGTTAATAATGGATTAATCTTTCGATTTTCATTTAAGTGATGAAGACAATAGTTACTACATAAAATAATTAAATGCATAGAAATATATCATGTTCAAAAGGATCTATGTATATAGGTTCTCATTTTATTTTTATTATATGATAGGAGAATTTGTTTGTTAACAAAGAGTGGTTACGAAAAAATTTGAGATGATGGATTTAATACACATGGTTTATGATTCATAAAATTATATAGCATTCTTGAAAAATAGACAAGGATAAAAATATTTTACCTAGGATATAATAATTTGTGTGAGATATTTGTTAAAATAGTAGGTAAATAGTTCCAACTAATTTATAAAGACATATTTTATGGAATAAAATATATTTTTTGAATATTTATTCAAAAAATAGAATAACATCTATGATATAAATAATATATTTATTTTTTAAAATATTAACACCAAGAGTAAATAAGTTTTATTTCCTGAAAAAAGAGATTTTTTGTATCCTAGGATGATATTATTAAAAAAAATTATTTTCTACGAGACTAGTGGGAGTATATTTGGGCTTAAATAATTTCAATTACAATAAAAAAATAATTATTATAGTCAAAATATAAAGTAAATTTCACTTAATTTCCCTAAAGGTTTTGTGTATGTTAGTGAAAGTTTAATGCAATGAGTTAAATTAGATACTAAAATATTTCAAGGGAAATTTTATGAAAAGGGTTCAAATAATGATGGTAATGAACTTAAAAAAATTATAAGTAGATAAAATAAGTTATTGATGTCATAAAGTTAGATTTATTGAAGTTAATGTGTTTGAATACTCTATTAAATTTTCTAAAAATTAGGAATGTGAATATATAATCTCACCATTATACTCTATTCAATGTGATTTTACTTACTAATGAGTTTATCAAGTGGGTGGGTGGAAGGGTGGGTTTTTAAATGTCCATATAGAGACATTTAAAGAATTACATAGATATGTAATGCGTTTAAATAAAACCTAAAAGTGAAAAACATGTTTTCTAATGATTTCCATGTGATAAATCCCACTCAAATACCCTCTCATACTGGTACCCGATTGGAATTAGCACATTCCTAAAGGGAATTTTTGATCCCCAAATATTGATGACTAGAATCCCAATATAAAAAATAGTAGGAATGATTTCAACTAACCTGAAGAAGAAAACATGATATACATATATAAAAAAATAATAAATAAATTAAAACATGAATATATATTTATATGTCATAATAGATAGAGAACAACAAAAGTGATATAATTGAAATGGTAGAAGACAATCTCCAAGAGACAATTCCAACTACAAAGGACAACAAAACAAAAATATCGATTCCAATAGTCTCCATGTGATAGCACTAAAAAACTCCCACTATCTCACCATCAAGCTACCCAAAACCATCTGATAGATAACATTTATACCTCACTACAATGCCTTTCCTTTACCTACATCAAAAGAAATAAAAAGGTCTATACAGTGTTGAAGGGGTATACAGGGTGTGAGCTAAAATGATTAGTAGGGTCCCACCGAGATGTTCCATATCAAGTCTCTGAAAAATAATCCGAGTTTTTCAACTTTTCAGAAAAAACAAGGCATGATATACAATTTAACAGTTTTTATATTAAAAGCATGAAAAAGAATTTAATTTCCTCATCTCCACATTTCCAAATAAAGCAAGTAAATTAGTTCAAATAATTTCATATACATATATCAAAACAAATATATCATGTCAAACCAAATCATGAATCACATATCATATAAAATCTGTGGAAGTATAACCAAAACAATACAAGATAAAATAGCCTAAAACATCCAAAATGCACAGGTAATATCATTCCAAGGATCAAACTAGGTTAGGATAACATGGAAACTCATACAAAACATAGAAAATCATGTGTGAATTAAGCCTCTAGACATATGCATCGATTATAGAGTGTAGATAAACACCCAATAAATTGAACACCTCAATAGGTCTAACGTGTACCTAAAATAGTAGGGTTATGGAGCATAGGAACACCCCATTGGTGAACCCCCCCGACATTGTACAAGGTCTATTAATACACCACCAACCTAAGTTCCCAAGGATTCCCATGTGATCTATTTTCCAAACCATTTAATCAAACCATTTCATCATATCATTATTTGAAAAAAATTTCATAAAACCATTTCACAATGCTTTGAAAAACACTTTTCATTTTCCAAAACTAGGGAAAATCATATTTTATCAAAACTCATTTCCAAACATTAAAATAAAATAAGTAAATAATTCCATTCCATTTAATAAAATAATTAATCAAAAAAACCGAATCAATGAAGTTCACCAACACAAGATAGACATGGAACCGCTTACCTCAAAAATCAGGTTGCATGCACCCGTAATAGAATCTTCCATATGGAAGAACACAACAACAATAATGAGGGACCTCAAGAACACACACCCACCATACCAAAACCAATGTAGGATTGACCCCTGGAATAAGATAACATGAAATATATAGAAGGAAGCATGAATAAACATAATCACAAACCAGTAGATCTAATAGTGCAATGCAACAATGCTACCATGATCTAAGGTAATGATGAAGCATAAGGATTCTATTACCTGGAGTGATACCATGCAAAAACCTAAAGATAAAATGCTGAAATAATTGATCTGAAAGGAGAAGAGGTTCCCAAAATATCCACAGAAGAGATTTCGGTCAAGAGAAAGGAAAATTCATGTTTAATGAAAAAAAATCCCTTGTACGACACACTAAAATCTCTGTCTGTGAGACTTACATGATGTGTAATCCCTTTACATGTCATGTAATACATAAAGACCACACACACCAAAAAATCCATCAAATATTTATTAAAAACCTAATTTATAAAATTACACAATGTGAAATATTTATATGACATGTGATATTTCATCATTTTTACTCAACTTAGACATGAGTCTGGAAAAATTTACAGAATTTGTACTCCCATTACACAACTTGTAAATTCCAAGAAGATAGAAAAAACTCTATATTTTTAAATGGAATCCAAAACCAACTAATTAGTTATTCAAAAATGGGGAGAACCATGATAATCCATTATTTATTTATGCCTGGACTACATTAATTCAATCAAACATACATCCTTGAAATTTTGGTCTTTATCCCCAACAAATGCTCTATATCCTCAGGAGTCCCAAGATGGTCCCAATTAAAGAAGAAAACAAGTAAAGAGAAGGGAATTATGTGAATGATGGTAATGTGATGTTATAAACTATCCACTATAATAATATCCATCCCCAATAAGTCATGTGGAAGAATGGATTTTGGTAAAAAGGTAAGGCCATTTCTCTCTAATCAATGAATCACGTCCCCTAGTATCAGGAAAGTCTAATCCATGTCACCATAACTGACCAAAAAATCAAATTCACACACAAGACTTTTACTTGAGAGTAAAAAATCTCTAATAGCTAATCTAAAAAAGAAACATCTAGTTATAAATCAATCTATTCCCATCTTAGAACCTGATAAGGACCAAGATGGTATTTCCTAATATAAGATATGCGGAAAACTTTATAAAAGAATTAAAAATTAAACCGATAATTCCAGCCGATAATAAAACTTCCCAAGTCACTCAGTGACCTCAAACAGTCCAACATATCTCAGAGCCATCTTTACCTATTTTCCAAGATGATAGTGACCCAATAAAAGAGAAAATTTCATGAAAAACCATCCACCTATTAAAAAATACAAAGAAAGATTACATTGATCCACAGAATATTTCAATCATCTTTGAGCTGTAACCAGATGCTAATGTGTATCCCGAATCCTCACAAACATCTCCTGAACCAAAATATCATCCCTAAAACCTCCAAAAAAGTGTTGAGATACTGATGGAATATTCTATTCATAAAATCCATAATAATTATAGGATTATTTATTATACCAAATGACATCATAAGATATTCAAAATGGACATACCTATTCCTAAAAATCCAACTTTGGTATATCACACTCTCGAAATCTGAGTTGATGATAACCTGATAGAAGATCAATCTTCAAAACCCACTTTCCCCCATTTAACTAATCAAAAAAATCATAGAAATGAGGTAAGGGATACTTATTCTTAATCATTTCATGTTTTAACATATGATAATCCACATAGAATTAGAGTGAAACATTTGCCTTCTTCTAAAAGAGCTCTAGAGCTACCCAAGGAGAACCACTAGGACAAAAAAAACCCCTTTTCCATCCTATCATCCAACTAAATCCTGTGCTCATTGAGCTCTATTAGTGACATGTGATAGAAAGGAATTGAAATCATCTACTTACCTAATACCAAGTTAATCATAAAATCTACCTCCCTCTTTATAGGAAGATCAAATAAATAATCTGGGAAAACATCAAGAAAATATTAATAAAAAATATGAAAATCAACAATAAAAGAAATGTTATCTATATTAACCACTACAACATATAATAAATTTTTGAGATATGGGTGGGAATATACTTTATACTAGAGCTCATATCAAACTCTCCCTAAAACATGCATGATCTCCCATATCCTATAAGAAATGATACATGATGATGATAAAAATCAACCTCATCCACTACCACAAAAACTATTTTTCGCAGCGCCCCCCCTTTATCAGCGCTCAAAAAAGAACTGATAAAGGGTGACTTTATCAACACTAAAAAAAGCGCTGATAAAGGCACCCCTTTATCAACGCTTTTTTTAGCGCTGATAAAGGGACCCCCTTTTATCAGCGCTTTTTTTAGCGCTGATAAAGGGACCCCCTTTTATCAGCGCTTTGGTTAGCGCTGATAAAGGGACCCCCTTTATTAGCGCTTGTTTAGTAGCGCTGATAAAGGGTCGACTTCAAAAAAAAAATTTAAAAAATATATTAATATTTAAATATAGTTATATTGTTATATAAATATAATATATAATTTTTAAATATATTTTAGATAAGTATAAATGTACATTTACACTTATTACACTTAATATATAAGATATTTAGTGAAAATGGCTTCTTAAAAAATTATTATTTTTTAATTAATAATTTGATAATCATTATGGAGTAATAGTCATTTAATAACAATTTGAGGACTAAAAAAATTAAAAAAATTAAAAAAAGATCCAAAATATGTTGAAAACGCAACTCAAACTTCAAACGACCATTACTTTTGATCTGGGTGTCCGTTTGAGCTCTACCACATATAAAATCAAAGCCTGCGACGAGCTCTACATCGCTATAACTGGGGTATCCTTGGTCAAGCGTTTTTCGAGGCCAAAAGAGGCCCAGAAGGCCTCCAAAACTGAGTTTTTTGTCGGGGTACCCAAGTTTTTTAACATTTTTTGGATTTTCAGCCTCGTTTAAGGGGGTATTATTGGCTTTTTTTTGGTGGGGACTGAATTTATTCCAAGTTATTACATTCATATTGATATTATGTATTTGAAATTTTATATTTTTTGATAATGCACTGCTATTTATAATCAAATATATAACTATATGTACAATTTTTTTATATATTCATACCTAAAAATTTATTTTTTTTAAATAAATAATTAAACATATTTACATATAAAATATATTAGCTTTATCTAAATAATAACTAACATCCATTTTATTTAAAATAAAAATATATGAATATTTATATACCTATATATTAATCTAACTATATATATATATTAATCTAACTATATATATATATTAATCTAATAACTATATATATATTAATATAACTAGATATATATATATATTAGTATTACTATAAATATATATATTAATATCACTATATATATATTAATATAACTATATATATATATTCATATAACTATATATATGTTAATATAACTATATATATATATATTAATATAAATATATATTACTATACGAATAAATATAACTAAATATATATATATAGATATAGATATATATTAATATCACTATATATATATATATTAATATTACTATATATATATATATATTAATATAACTATATATATATATATTATAATATAACTATATATATATATTATAATCTAATAACTATATATATATTAATATAAATATATATTACTATACGAATAAATATAACTAAATATATATATATATATATATAGAGATATCATGAATTGGAAGAAAATTCAAAATAGATTAGTGGTAAAGGCTTAGGCGCGCAGGGGGGAGGTCTCGAGTTCAAATCCTGTGGGAGGCAGGGGCGCGCGTGAATGAGGGAATATAGCAGCAAGCGTTGTTAAAGGGTGAAGGGGGGTGTGTGGGGTGCGTGGGGTGCTGTACAGGGGCAGAAAAGCACTGTAAAATGAGGGGCTCAAACGCTATAAAAGCCCACTCGATTCACAATATTTTTTATTTTTTTTTAATTTTTTTTAATTTTTTTAATTTTTTTAACTTTTATCAGTGCTTTTTTAAAAGAGATGATAAAATGGTCCTTTATCAGCGCTAAAATGAAAGCGCTGATAAAGGAAGCGCTTATATAGGATCCCTTTTATCAGCTCTTTTTTTAGCGCTGATAAAAGGGGTCCTATATTAGCGCTTTTCAGAGCGCTGATAAAGGGGACCCCCCCTTTATCTTCGCTGGCTTTATCAGCGCTTTTTCTAGTGCTGTTAAAGAACATTTTTAGCGCTGATAATGGCCGTGTTTGTAGTAGTGATCACAATTATGAAAAAGATAATCTTTCTTAATGATGACATTAAATAGATCCAGATCAAAAAACGAGTAAATCACAGACTAACTCCGCATCAGCTATTAAGAGCACACAAGGACACCAAAACCCCATCTATTTCCCCTTCCCAATAGGTGTCAATAACTCCATAAAAATGGCAATAAGATCTATTGAAAGTTTGAGAATATCAAAAAAATGTCCAGATATAAATGAGTTGGAGGAACCCGTATCAAATAAAGTAATTTATACTGAAGATAAAATAAATATGGTATCTCTCACTATCATTGAACCTGCATATACCTCTACTAGAAAATCATCTACTGCATGAAGGTGATTCACTAATGAGGCTTTTGGATGGAGCCTTATTGTCTTTGAAGCAACTGACTACGCCATAATAGCCTTTGGATCTGACGATCCATGACCATATCGAGGTTTATAAATAACCTAACATCAATAGTGCAGATGACCATAACATCCATAACAATAGAAAATACTTTTAGGTGAAGGAAAATAACACCATGTGTTTTCTACCTTTACACACTGATAAAAATTCAATGGCACACCACTAGGTGCAATAAGAGGTGCCAATGAGTCCTTCTTTCTAGAAACACCTCCACCTTTGATGATCATTCCACTTGCTCCTTTTCCATGGAACTCCAATGAAGCTACCACTAGGTGGAAGATAATGGGATGAATATCAAACCTTTCCTACCATATTCTTCTCTTCCATTATAGCTAGTCCATTATCTCCACATAGGTTAAAATCTTCAACATATATACCTATGATCTGATATCTTACCAAAAACACTACATGTACTTTTGATCTTTTAGCTGGACATTATTTACAACCTTTGGTTGAAAAAAAACATCTCAGAAAACTGATTGGTGTACGCTTAAACCGAACACTCTCCCTTTTTAAAGGGAGTAAATATAGATACTTCACCATTATTAGAGACTCTGAAAAAAAAACTACTGAAATAAGAGAGTCTTGAGACCCTTCCATTCCAAGATTATGTGTTTATCTTCCTATACCCTAGAATCCCACCATCGAATGCTAGGATACTCAAGTATGAATTTCACACACTTCACCTTCATACTCTTAGGTGTATCCAAGAAGTATAAGATTTGATCAATCTTATCAAGACAGTCCTTCGCCTCTTGTGGTTCATTCATACCCTTAAAGGATGGTGGATTATCATGCATGAACTCTTATGACAGATCTCTATCTCTTATATCTCTCAACTATTCCTCAATGATTGCATTATATGATTTCGGTAAATTCAGATCTACAACATGAACTCCCCACATGATAGACTCAATAAAATTTTGATACATAGGAGGATTACCTTGAGAAACATAAACTATACCTTCCCGATGAACTTGTAGAACACATATTGAAGGAATATTTCTACATAGTGAAACAAATGAAATGATAAAAAAATAGAATAATCTTAGTTTGAACTAGAAAACCATAATGAAAAATAAATATTAACTTCAAGAACTCAAAACGAGAGACACACATCCCAACATCCCATGTTAACTTGGGTCTCATCATGAAAAGATCTATCCAGTAACTCACTAAAATATCCGTAACAAGCCCCAATAATTCTATATCTAGTCTACCATATGTCCCAAGATAAGGAATCTTGAGTACATAAATCCTATGATACCAAACTGTGATGAACCCAAACCAGATACCCTCTCAAACTAGTACCAGACCAGAATTTCCCCATACCAGAAGGGTGTTACCGATCCCAATAGGATAATGAATAAAACTCAATCATTAACAAAAAATGAGGTACTTATTTCATCCAACTTGAAGAAAGAAAACATGAAATACATATATACAAAAATAAATAATGGAAGAAAACACGAATATTTATGTCATAAAATATAGATAACAACAGAAGTGATACAACTGAAACAATAGAAAAAAAATCTCTAAGAGACAAGTCTAACTACAAAGGGAAAAAAACTTAAATAACTACTCCAACTGTATCCATGTGATAGTGTGGGAAAACTCCCATCATTTACCATCTAGATACCCAACCCCAATTAATATACAACCTCACATCTTCACTATGACGCCATTCCTTTCCCTACATCAAAATACATAACCAAGTTTATGCATCACTTAATGGGTACATAGGGTGTAATCTAACAAGATTAGTAGGGTCCAACCAAGGTGTTTCATATCCATTCTCTGAACAATAATCCAAGAATGCTAAATTTTTAAGAAAAATTGGCAAGATATATAGTTTATGAGTTTTTTTATCTCAAACTCATGGAAAAAATATAATTTACCCCTTTCTACATTTCCAAAAAAATAATGAAAATCAATTCAAATCACTTCATATACATATATAAAAATAGAAATAAAATGTCAAACCAAATCATGCATCACATATCATATCTAATCCATGGAAATAAAAAAAAAGTACAATCCAAAACAAACCCAAAAAGACCAAAAGAAAAGTTAACACCACGCCAAGGATCACACTAGGTAAGGATATATAGTGAAATTTTCCTAAATATAGACAATCACATTCACATCAAGCCTCTAGACATATGCATCAAGTCTAGAGAGAAGAGGAACCACTTGGAAATTGAACCCCCAAATAGGTCTAACATGTCCCTAGAACCACAAGCCTATATATTATAGGAGCACCCCATGAGTAAACCACCCAAAAGTAGATGAGGCATATTACTACACCTTCCTATAAGAATCCCAGGCTTCCGATATTCTCTATTTGCTAAAGCATTTCATAAAACCATCTCATCATATCATGCCTTGAAAAATATTTCAAAAAACCATTTCACAATGATTTGAAAAACCCTTTTTATTTAAAAAACATGGGGAAACTATATTTACCAAAAACCCATTTTGAAACGTAGAAATAATATCTCTTGACCATGAAATTTCATTTAATAAAAGAATTTATCAAAAATCAATGTAATATAGTTCACCAATATAGGCTAGATTTTGAATCACTAACCTCAAAACTAAGTTCATACACGCCCACAATAAAATACTCCCATAGGAAGAGCAAAATAATGACAATAGAATCCCTAAATAACAAACACCTTCCACACCAAAATAAAAAGAGGATCAACTAATCGAATAAGATAACATAATTAATCTAAAAGGAAATAAGAATAAACCTCATCACAAACCAAAATATTTAATAATGCAATGAAACAATTCTATCATGATCAAAGGAAATAAAGAAGTAGAAGGATTATCTTACCCAAATAAATACCAAGAATGATCATAAAGATAAAATGCATAAAAAATCAATCTGGAAGGAGTGTAGGATCCCAAAATCACTAGAGAAGAGATCTGGGTTGAGAGTAAGGAGGTTTCATGATTAAAAAATAAATAAATCAATTGTATGATTCCCTAAAATCCCTGTCTATGATACTTAAATGGAGTGAAATCACTTGAAACATAATGTAATACATGAATCCAATATATTCTGAAAAACCTATCAAGTTTATATTAAAAACCCAATTTTTAATTTTACACAACATGAAATCATTACATAGTGTGTAATATTTCACACTATGTACACAAATAACAACATGATCCTAGAAAACATTACACATCTTGTACTCCCATTACAAAGTGTGTAAATTACCAACAGACTGCAAAAACTCAAAATTCTTACTCAAAAATCCAAAATCACCTTGGGCATTCTCCAATCTCAGGGAGAACCCTATAAATACATTACATGTTTATACCAAGACTCCATTAATTCAATCAAGCTTATATCCCTGAAATTTAGGACATTTACCTAAAAAAAACTATCCATCTTCATGAGTCACAAGGCACACCCAATTAAAGAGGAAAAAAATTAAAGAGAAGTTAATTACATAAAATATGGTAACATGATGTTACATTCCGCAAGAATCTACATATCATAATACACTGTGGATAGTCGTATTTTGGGTTATGTATTCCCAATTTCCAAAGGTGAATTGCCTGTCATGATTGGGGTGATGATGATGGAACCTTGATCAAAATGGGAGGATAGAAGCTAGTACTTCCCATCAAGTATTTTATGCATTGTATGAGACTTCCTTATAGATTTAAAAAATTCTTATGAATCCTATTCTTGATGAAATATTCATAAGGAAATCAATTAATTACATCTCTTTCTCCCTTGGTAGGGTGGACACCTTATAGTTGAATTTGATGAGTGTGTTGAGTATATTGTGAATATGGATGTTTCTTTATCTATCTTCTTTAGGTAAAGTAATGGGGGAATATTATTCTATTCATATAAAGAATATTATTCTCATTTTCTAAGTATTCTTAGGCTCATAAACTAATTATCTTGGGATCCTCCCATATAGAATCTTAAGCTCATCGCCTAAGGAATCTTAGAAACTTTGAAAAAAACATTCAATACTCATAACCTAAGGATTCCTTGGATCATCACATAATGAATCCGAGTATGGTGGATAAAATAATATTAATCTCATCACCTATGGAACCTTTGGGTCGTCACCTAAGGTATATTAGGCCTTTCACAGAAGGAATCCCATACTCATCACATGAAGAATCTCATAATCATGACATGAGGTATCATATGCTCTTCATATAGGAAGGGATAAGTTTCTGATGCATCAGGGAGGTGGGCTATTGTATACTCATCCCATAGGGAATATTATTTTAATCACATAACAAATTAAAGGGATTCCTTCAATTCTTATCACATTAGTGTGGTCAAGGTTTAACATCTAGTGGGGATTGATCAACTTATTCTTATCATATAATGGAATTCATAGTTTATCATCTAGATGGTAATGACATACTTATGCTTATCACTCAGGCCATTCATGGTTTAATGTTCATTAGGGACCTATCCCCTTATTCTTATCACATAGAAATGGTCCTGGTTTAACATCCAGTGGGAACTTCTAAGAGGTTTGGTGTAATCCAACAAGATAATAAAGCTTAAAACATTATGCATCACAAGGGGGAGATGGGATGGTGGTGTTATTGGGGTGTTAGGATTGAATCTCAAAGCGACATCATATATATATATATATAACTAGAATAGGAATAAAAAACTAAGTAGTTATAGGTTCATAGTTTAAGGACACATGATAGGACCGGTCCATACAGTTTAATTTCATATGGTAAAGATGCTTGCATTATGAAAGGAGAGACAATAAGGGATTGATTGGGGATTATATGTTGGGATTCAATATTCAATTCAACTTATCTAGTGGCATAGATAAAATTAACTTAAGGGTGATACACGTCATTTATTGAAGGTAACATGGATAGATGCCAGGTTGCTCAAACCATACTTGATGAAAAGGGCTTTGAGATGGAAGTAAACAAATATAGTTGCGTATATAGAGTCTACATGAGTGATATCATATCAGGTGGTTATGGGCCCCATGATCCATCATGTTTCATAGAAGTATTCATTTCAAAGGAGGAATCAAATGGGTTTCCTTGGTATGGGTTTTGTGTAATATTGGTGTTTCATGAAAATATGACTTTCATGAGGATTAAACCATTTATGTGAAATTTTTTCTTCATTTGAGGGAGTTTCTCAAGGAAATAAAAAAAACTTTCTAATACATTAAAGGAATTTATAAGGTATTTCATATAATATTATCACATTCAGGAGTCCATGGTGTTTTCTTAGATTGTAAGAAGCTCAAAAGTCAAGGTTAAGCGAGTCCAGATCTTCAACTTCACTAAAATATAAAAAACAAATTCTAAAACATTTAAATGGCGAGATAAGTGGAATTTATAAACATTCTTATCATAAAACTGGTAGGATTAAGAAATATTTTTATTCTCACAAAACTATCCTCCTGTGTGGTGATTCAGGATACATTTCATGGAAATCTTAAGCATGTGTGAAACTTTGGGGTTTCACTATGAATTAATTTATTGAATTTTAGTAGTGTTGACATTATAGAAGTCATGTACACATATAGACTTCATGTTTTTTCAATTCCAAAAGTTATAATATGACATAACTGGTTTTGTGTGAGAGTCTGGATAACTCCTCCACATAAGTCCAACTTCAAAAAACCATAAATTTTAACTTGTAAGTCTATTTTAGATCCAAAATTAGTCAAATTGAATAATATAAAACAAAATTTGACCTTAGATACTAGAACCCCCAATATAAAGTGTTTTAAGGCCAAAATATCCAAAATAACCTCAAAAATTGGTTTTATGTTTTTGAAAACCATTTCATGAGAAATGGATGAAATACATGGCCAAATATTTGTGGGAGGTTCTCACCAAAACATCAATAGATTGGGTAATGTTTTTAAGGATATCCAACCCTTAGTTTGTGATCATTTATATAGTATATGGAGATCGTATTTTTATATTATTCATGAAAAATGAAACATTTTTTCTTGTACTTGAATTGGGTTGTATAATTGAAAACCATATCATGGAATCCATGAAAATTTGCATTATACATATTTTCTAGTTCCAAATAATCTTCCCTTACTAATTAGATCTGATAGAAGGAGAGGAGGATTTATTTCTAAGGAAAACATATATCCAAAAAAGGGCATATCATAGCATTGAATAAAAAAAATTCGATTCTGACATGTCCCAATCATGAAAACAAAATAATCAATTAAAATATTTAATAACACACGATTCAATGATCAAAGTTTGAAAACAACGCACTAGAATATCATTTGTGTTACAAAAGAGAATATAATAGGGGGGATAATTTAGGGCCAGAATGTCTCACAAAACAATACTAGAAACCTACAGATATGGGGGAATTAGGTCTTTGTGATTCCAAAATATTGATTATACCTACCGAAATTCTTGGATGCATGAGTGTGCAACACCAAGGGTGTTATAATTCCACTTGAGAAAAGTGAACAAGTAAAATATAATTTGGGATTCCAAAATATTTAATAAAGGAGTGAAGGGAAAGATCAACTAAAGAGGACCATTAACCTAATTTGAAGCACATGTTCCACTATAATATTATCTCCAAGGATGAATCCTTTGGTACATGTACCCTAGATTAGAGGTAGGATAAGAATGGGGTAATATTTCTTCAATGTGGACCAAGGGGAGTATATGAAAAAATGAAAGGTGAATCCTCTAAGGTGTCTACCGTTGATGGGGGCTAGGCCAAGAATGAGGCACTGTGTTATCATTATAGACCAAAGAGAGATCATTTGGAGATAAATAATTGATTGGGATTCAAATGTTTGGGACATAATGTAACACCCCGAGATTCTATGAAAAATATTACTTTTAATTTCATTAATGTCTTGTGTGGTACGCTACTCCAAAAGGAGCTTGCACAACATGCAACCTTGACTTGGCTTGCATTACATACAATCGCGACCTTCCACGATAGCGTGTGTTGTATGCAATACCGTGTTTCTCTAAACAACGATATGTTATATAAACTAGTCGTTATGAATAGTAATACCCAATTTTTGAAATTTTATAAATTTTATTTTTCAAAATGGACTTCATTTTTGGATTCAGAATATCAAAATTAGCCTAGGGTGAAATTTTTGGTATTTTTCTGAAAACTTTCAATTTTTGATGAATAGTGAAAACACTGGGTTACTATTTAAAAACCGACTTTTTATTTAAAGAATTATTTATTTTATTTAAATTTATTTTAGGTCAAAATTGATACATAAATCCTATATAAGTTCAATGAAATTCATTAGAGTCATTTTATAATAATTTTAGATATATAAAAATTTTATTGAACTTTTCACCGTCTTTTACCCACCTCCTAGGAGAATTTCCAAATTCACATAAAACTTAATTTTACCACTTCTATGAGTGGAATTTCAAAAATCAGAGAGACACGGTTAAAATCAAGGAATAAAATGTGGTTCAATGAGATGAAAATAATTTTTGGTGAATATTAACTTTTTACTTTTTTTACCACGGTTAAAAGTAAATAGGGTAATTAAGCGTAAAAATGATATTATTATTACCCTAACACATGTCCTAATTATATTTTATAAGTTTAATTCGTCAAAAAACAACCTTATGAATAAAATATGACCATTTAGGCCCACTTGGATTAGATTAGGACATTTAATATTAATTTATTTAAAGAAGGGTTAAAATAGTTAAAATCAAAGTTTAATAAGTAAATCATTTTTAATATAGGGTTATAAAAAAGATAAATTCGACAATAAATATTCATTATAAATCTAAAAAGATTTCCTACATAATGGTATTTTATTTGTAATTTTTAGACTTTAAATAATTTAATTTATTTATGATACAATGATGATGCAGTAATTATATTATTAATGAAATATTGACATAATTGATGTTATAAATACCCAAATAAATGTAATTTGAGACTTTTTATGAATTGAAATAATTTTATATGTTAATATTATATGTTATTATTGATTTAATTAACTGTTTTTGAACTAATCGTTCTGTTATGAGTTTTACAAAAATCAATTACCAAATATTGTCAAAATTGACATAAAATAGTTTTTAAAACAAATATTATATTATTAATTGTAATTTTATTCATAAAAATCTAAGGTTAGGCCAAATTACTTAGATAAGGATATATATATTAATAATAAACAACTTGGGGTTAGTTTGTCTTGTTATAGTAAGTTTATTAACATTATAGTGTAAGAAAACAAGAAGACACGGTAAAAGTTAAATTATCTAACTTAAAGTTAAATCTAAATGATAAGGTTAAAATAGATACCAAAACATGTCTAAATTCTATTTAATGAGATTATTTCGATCCATACCCACGTTTTATTAGAAATTAATCAATTTGGTGCTATTAAAAACCGAATATGACTTTATAATAAAATAATAGTTTTAGTTTTTCTAAAGGTGCCCCTCTCCTCCCTTATAAAAGGGCACCGCCTCCCTCTCTTCCTCGCACCACATTGAGCCTTCATGCTTGGCCAAACCCTGAAAAATTATTTTCTCCACTTCCCTATAAAAATACTAGAGGTCCTGGTCTTCTTCAAAGACTAATTTTAGTGCCCTAAGAGGAGGTCTCAAAGAGGCGCTTTAAAGAAGAGGTAATGTCCGTTACCGATTCTTTCAACGTTATTTCTTCTTCCACTTCTTATTATTTAGTTGTTTCATTATGAAGTAATAACATAAGTATCACTCATATACTTATATGTTATTATAAGTATCAAACAACCCTATTTCACCATCTATCCATCCTATGGAAAATGAAATCACCGCGTGTGCGTACATACGGAATACCGACTCCACGCCGTGGTGTAATCTATTTTCCACCACCACCTTACTTGGATGGGTATAATGTTGTAAATAATAACTATATATGATTATTTTAAGGTTATATTGATTCTAAAATTGTATACATACACTCCAATACAATTCCACAATCATGGGAATGATATCATCGCTCGTGCGTACATACGGAATACCGTCTGCATGATGTGATGCGACTTGTTCTACATGATTTTCATTGAATAATAATTAATTAAATGAATTGAGTGACTAAATATGATATGTATTACACTAATACCATTCTGGAAATGAGGTATCTATAACCTAAAAATAAGAATAAAAATTTATTTGACAAAACACGCATAAGAACAAAAATCAATAAACACCCGAATAACAAGTAACAATGAAATATTACTAATAAGAAGCTACGAATATGACCATATATGATATCATAAAAATAATTATGATTCTGGAATAAGTAAATGACATTATTTAAATAATTATACATGAGGTTCGGACACTTATGAAGCAAATCGGACCTAAGGTAAGGGAAAATCTCACAATCTCATTTTTATCTGAGATTGTTTATACTTCAGAATTTACTGGGGAATATTTATCATCCACATCCATGTTTCCTCAATATGTAATATTATTTCCATCCACCTAAAATTTTTTAAATTCAATTTTACCATTCGGTGAGTTTTTAGTAAAATATATGAAAGGAATCTTTTGTTGTTTTTCATACGAGGTACTTTTTGACCTTTTCAACAAAAGTATGAGAAGAATGTTATTTTTAACTTATATAAAATGAACAGATTTTTACGGTTTCATAATGCCTCATTTTCATGAATCTTACTCTACTATATTTTATGACAATTTTCAAAAAAATTATTTTATTTTAAAAGTGCATGGTATTTTGTGAAAAGAAAATGATTTTGAAGAAGAAAGGATATTTTCCTCAAGAATTCATTTCAAATGTAATATCAAAAGCATTTTCCATCTAAGATGACATTATTTCATATGTGTATGTTTCATTTTTAATGTCTCTATGATTTATATGGTTTCACTTTTCTTATGATGAAATGTCCATTTGTTTTATATGGATTATGAGATGATGGGATGATATTTATGAAACGCATTTTATTCTTTGGGTTATGATGAATGTTTTAAGTTTATTTTGTGGCACAAGTAATAATGATTTCATTATGATATGGGTGAGACTTATATCTCCATCCAATGCATTGGGTAAAGATTTATATCTCATGAGATAGACATGGCTGGAATGGTATGTTAATCTGGTTTAGTGTTATAGGACTGAAACAAGGAGTGAAATCGATTCAGAAAGGGACTTTGTCCACTAAGATGGTCTTGGAAGCAATACCTTGGCTACTATGGAAATCATAACATGTTCTTAATGGTTTCCACAATTATATTTTTTATTCCCATGCTATTTTATCATGATTGATGTTCCCTTATGATATATTCCTTACGTAATTCCAAGATTCGTGTCTTTTCTCAAGATTTTGATGTTTAGATTTTATGTTCAAGTTTTTACATTCAAATGTTTATGGATTGTTTTATGTTCTCTATGTTTACCCTTACTGGGCATTTGATCTCACCCATTTTATGTTTTCTTTTCCCCAGGATATAAATAAAGGTTTTAGGTAAGAAAAAAAAGTTGAAGATCTTTATGGTAAATGTTGAAGATCTTTCACCACGATTAGAAGATTATATTCCAAGTTTCCAAAGACACTAAACTATTACGGTCCTTATGTGTCTGTTTTTGTTATGTTCTAAGTATTCCAAAAAAGTAATTTAATGTCCATGTACATCAAGATTTGGGTCTCTACAGTTGGTATCAGAGGAAAGGTGTAGTCAACCTTTGGAAACTAGGATGCAATAACTTTAGTGAGATCCCTAGAGATATTTCTAAGGTATGTCTAGGGATGTCCCTAAGGTTAAGTATAAGTATAGGTTATAGTCCTAGAATTACGGTAACGATCTTGGAATTAAACCTAGGATGTTAGATATTGAAGGTACTCCCCCTTTATTATGTTGTTTTCTCTAGAATGATTTTTTCCTCTCACACTATTCTTTTTGGGTTTTAGACGATGACTGGAACCCGAAGGAACCGTGTTGATCAATGTAATGTAAAATGCAATGATTTTCCTCCTGAACAAACAAATGTTATGGGAGATGGAGTGAAAAATATTATTTATATACTTACACAAGATATGAATCATTATGGACATCCAAATGAGCAGAGAAAGGAACAATATTCCATTGAGTCCTTCATGAGGAAATGTACACCTTCTTTCAGTGGGTCTTCTGATCCACTTGTTGCTGAATAATAGATCAGTGCCACTGAAAAGATATTTTCAGTTCTTCAATGTTCTGAACATGATAAATTCATCTTAGCAGTATATCATTTGGAAGGTGAAGCGAATAAATGGTGGAATCTTATCAAGAATACGGGGCCAAGAGATGAAATTGAGTCCATGGAATGGGACAAGTTCAAGAACTTATTTTTCAATAAGTACTTCCCTCATATTCTTCAAACATAGATGGAGAAGGAGTTTCTTAAACTAAAGCAAAAGGATGATGAATCTGTTGGTATATACAAAGTGAATTTTACAAGGCCTGCAAGGTATGCATCTGGATTTATCATCCAACCTGAAATTAAAGTTGATCAATTCTTCAGTGGATTAAAACCAAATCTTCGAAGGGAATTAGCTATAAGAGACTTCAGTAGCTATGAAGAAATTGTGCGTTGTGCTATCAAGGTAGAAATGGACGTTGTTGTTACATATCCATCTCATGGTTTTGACAAGAAATGAAAGATGGAGTTTAAGGAGAAATCTCAGAATAATGGTGAAAAGAAGATGAATGTTTCCTTATGCTCAAAGCGTGGAAAGAAGCATGGTGGAGATTGTCATAAAGGGACTAGAAAATGTTTTAAGTGTGGAAAATAAGGTCATCGAGCAGCTGAGTGTCGAAGTAATGGAAAAAGGGTTTCTAATGATGTGAATAAAGAAAAGACGGCAGATAATGCACCACCAACACTTCAATGCTTCAAGTGCAATGAAATGGGGCATTATTCTAATCAATGCCCTAATCCTAGGTGTAATGATGATCGACATGAGCAACCACTTAAGGCAAATGAAAAAGGGAAGTCACATGCGATCACTATTGGAGATGTTGAATATGACAACGATGTGGTGGAATGATTAAGTGTTTATGTAATGGGATTCCAAAATAATGTTGTATATAGTATCATGGAATATTGGAATATTTATGTATTGGTCTATTGTGGTTTTCAATAATTTTATGGTACCGCTAACCATGGAAAGTTATTGAGATATTTTTGGAAAGAATATGATATGCGCATAATGAATGGATAAAGAGAAAATGAAATGTTTGACATTATTCATGAGCTCATGACTGATATAAGGAAATAGTTATATCATGGTTTGAGTATATAGAATTTTGGGGTTTTGGTATGTGGAAAGAGTTAACTTTTGACAGCACTCATGTTTTCACTAAGATTCAATGGGTATTTATTTTTCAAGAGAATACATGATTAAGGCCTTCTAATGTTTGTAATGTGACCAACAAGACATATCTTATGATATATGGGGATCAACGATGGTATTAACATTCTTGTTATATGAAATCTCTGGTAATCCTTTTCACTATAATATGAGAGTGGACTGCAGTATTATGGATAAGCATAAAGATTGGAATGGATTATGTAGGAAATAAGTTAGTATTGTTTAAGGATATAAGTTTTTTTTGATATTATTGATGGGATGTTATAGTAATGTAGTTTTAGAAAAAGTACAACCTACAGGATGGGTGACAGCCCATCGCGTCGGACAAGGCTGTGGGAATCGAACCCACAACCGAAGTGTGATTGGCCTTTATCGAATACCACTGGCCTATAAGAAGTACCTGGTTAGAAGAAACTAGTTTTATTTTTTTAAGTGGTATGATATATGAAGTATAAGATCATTTTTGGAATCATATACGATTAACCTCACCATAGATGGACTTATGTATATTTGATAATTTTTGCTAACCTTTTTTTTGAAGCAGATGGAATGACCCATCATTCTATCACATGATCTATTAACACTTCACGAATAACAAATTCAACTTCATTTCTTTAAGAGATGAAGTGTAAATTGTTCAAAGCGCGAACAACAGTGAGATTGTACCAAAATAAAGTAGGTATTTATTCTAATTCAAATTCTTCAACTTTAGGGAAATGATCTTGAAAACCAAAAATGTTGTCCTAGTGCCCTTATATCCGATGAATCAGATGGTACCCTAGATCATCACAAATTTGTGGCTTTGTGATTGTTGGATTTTTCATAGCCATGTTATCCACCACTCTCCATCAGAACATTACAGTTAGATTTCTCTTCCATATCCATATTTTCACCTATGTTCTCCTATGTGGAAACCCAGTGATTAGTTAATTTGGGTAACCGTTATGTTTCATACTTCAGTTTTTAAAGCCATGTTTTGGTATTCCTTTTTATGATGTGGGTTTATATTAAAAAAACTTTCAAGTAGTAAACCATTTATAACCCTGACGAATTTCGAGGGCGAAATTCATTTTAAGGGGGGTAAAATGTAACACCCCGAGATTCTATGAAAAATATTCTTTTTAATTCCATTAATTTCTTGTGTTGTATGCTACACCAAAAGGATCTTGCACAACACGCAACCTTGACTTGTCTTGCATTACATGCAATCGCGACCTTCCACGATAGTGTGTGTTGTACGCAATACCGAGTTTTGCTAAACAACGATATGTTATATAAACTAGCCGTTATGAATAGTAATACCCAATTTTTGAAATTTTATAAATTTTATTTTTCAAAATGGACTTCATTTTTGGATTTGGAATATTGAAATTATCCTAGGGTGAAATTTTGGTATTTTTCTAAAAACTTTCAATTTTTGATGAATAATGAAAACACTGGGTTACTATTTAAAAACCGACTTTTTATTTAAAGAATTATTTATTTTATTTAAATTTATTTTAGGTAAAAATTGATACATAATACCAATATAAGTTCAATGCAATTCATTGGAGTCATTTTATAATAATTTTAGATATATAAAAATTTTATTGAACTTTTCACCGTCTTTTACCCACCTCCTAGGAGAATTTCCAAGTTCACATAAAACTTAATTTTACCGCTTCTATGAGTGTAATTTATAAAATCCTAGAGACATGGTTAATATCAAGGACTAAAATTTGGTTCAATGAGATGAAAATAATTTTTGGTGAATAGTAACTTTTTACTTTTTTTTACCACGGTTAAAAGTAAATAGGGTAATTAAGCGAAAAAATGACATTATTATTACCCTAACACATGTCCTAATTATATTGGATAAGTTTAATTCGACCAAAAACAACCTCAGGAATAAAATATGACCATTTAGGCCCACTTGGATTAGATTAGGACATTTAATATTAATTTATTTAAAGAAGGGTTAAAATAGTTAAAATCAAAGTTTAATAAGTAAATCATTTTTAATATAGGGTTATACATAAGATAAATTCGAATATAAATATTTATTAGAAATATAAAATTATTTCCTATATAATGGTATTTTATTTGTAATTTTTAGACTTTAAATAATATAATTTATTTATGACACAATGATGATGCAGTAATTATATTATTAATGAAATATTGACATAATTGATGTTATAAGTACCCAAATAAATGTAATTTGAGACTTTTTATGAATTACAATAATTTTATATGTTAATATGAAATATTATTATTGATTTAAGTAACTTTTTTTGAACTAATATTTCTGTTATGATTTTTCATAAAAATCAATTACCAAATAGTGTCAAAATTGACATAAAATAGTTTTTAAAACAAATATTATATTATTAATTGTTATTTTATGCCTAAAAATCTAAGGTTCGGCCAAATGACTTAGATAATGTTATATATATTAATGATAAACAACTTGGGGTTATTTTCTCTTGTTATAGTAAGTTTATTAACATTATAGTGTAAGAAAACTAGAAGACATGGTAAAAGTTAAATTATCTAACTTAAAGTTAAATCTAAATGATAAGGTTAAAATAGATACAAAAACTTGTATAAATTATATTGGATGAGATTATTTCTATCCATACCCACATTAGATTCTAAATAAATCAATTTGGAGCTATTAAAAACCGAATATGACTTTATAATAAAATAATATTTTTAGTTTTTCCAAAGGTGCCCCTCTCCTCCCTTATAAAAGGGAACCTCCGCCCTCTCTTCCTCACACCACTTTGAGCCTTCAGGCTCAGAAAATACCTGAAAAATTCTATTCTCCAATTCCCTAGAAACATCCTAGAGGTCCTGTTCTTCTTAAAAGACCAATTTTAGTACCCTAAGTGGAGGTCTCAAAGAGGCGTTTCAAAGAAGAGGTAATGTCCGTTACCGTTTATTTGAACTTTATTTCTTCTTCCACTTCTTCTTCTTTAGTTGTTTAATTATGAAGTAATAACATAATTATCACTCATATACTGATATGTTATTATAAGTATCAAACAACCCTATTTCACCATATATCCATCCTACGGAAAACAAAATCACCACGCGTGCGTACGTACGGAATACCGTCTCCACGCCTCGGTGTAATCCATTTTCCACCACCACCTTACTTGGATGGGTATAATGGTGTAAATAATAACTATATATGATTATTGTAAAGTGATATTGATTTTTAAATAGTATACATACACTCCAATACAATTCTACGATCATGGGAACAATATCATCGCTCGTGTGTACGTACAAAATACCGTCTCCACGATGTGATGCGACTCGTTATACATGATTTTCATTGCATAATGATTACATAAATTAATTGAGTGAATAAATATGATATGTATTACACTAATAACATTATGGAAATGAGGTATCTATAACCTAAAAATAAGAATAATAATTTATTTGACAAAACACGCATAAGAACAAAAAGCAATAAACACACGAATAACAAGTAACAATGAAATATTACTAATAAGAAGCTAAGAATATGACAATATATGATATCATAAAAACAAGTATGATTCTGGAATAAGTCAATGACATTATTTAAATCATTATACATGAGGTTCGGACACTTACGAAGCAAATCGGACCTAAGGTAATGGAAAATCTCACAATCTCATTTTTATCCGAGATTGTTTATACTTTAGAATTTACTGGGGAATATTTTTCATCCACATCCATGTTTCCTCAATATGTAATATTATTTATATCCACCTAAAATTGTTTAAATCCAATTTTACCCTTCGGTGAGTTTTTAGTAAAATAAATGAAAGGAATCTTTTGTTGTTTTTTGTATGAGGTACTTTTTGACTCTTCCAACAAAAGTACGAGAAGAATGTTATTTTTAACTTATATGGAATGAATGGATTTTTACGGTTTCATAACGCATCATTTTCATGATGCTTACTCTACCTGATTTTATGAAAATTTTCAATAAAATACTTTTATTTTTAAAGTGCATGGCATTTTGTGAAAAGAAAATGATTTTTAAGAAGAAAGGATATTTTCCTCAAGAATTCATTTCAAACGTTTTATCAAAACCATTTTCCATCTAAGATGAAATTATTTCATATGTGTATGTTTCAAGTTTAATGTCTCTATGATTTATATGGTTTCAATTTTCTTATGTTGAAATGTCCATTTGTTTTATTTGGATTATGAGATGATGGGATGATGTTTATGAAACCCATTTTATTCTTTGGGTTATGATGAATGTTTTAAGTTTATTTTGTGGCACAAGTAAGAATGATTTAATTATGAGATGGGTGGGACATATATCTCCCTCCAATGCATTGGGTAAAGATTTTTATCTCTTTATATAGACATGGCTGGAATGGTAAGTTAATCCGGTTTAGTGTTACAGGACTGAAACGAGGAGTGAACTCGATTCAAAAAGGGACTTTGTCCTCTAAGATGGTCTTGGCAGCAATGCCTTGGCTACTATGGAAATCATAACATGTGCTTAATGGTTTCTGCAATTACATGTTTTATTCCCATGCTATTTTATCATTATTTATGTTCCCTTATGATATATTCCTTACGTACTTCCAAGATTCATGTCTTTGCTCAAGATTTTGATGTTTAGATTTTATGTTCAAGTTTTTACATTCAAATGTTTATGGATTGTTTTATGTTCTCAATGTTTAACCTTACTGGGTGTTTGAGATCACCCCTTTTATGTTTTCTTTTCCCCAGGATATAAAGAAAGGTTTTAGGTAAGAAAAAAAGCGGAAGATCTTAATGGGAGATGTTGAAAATCTTTCACCACGATTAGAAGATTATATTCCGAGTTTCCAAAGACACTAAACTATTACTGTCCTTGTGTGTCTGTTTTTGTTATGTATTAAGTATTAAAAAAAGTAATGTAATGTCCATGTACGTCAAGATTTGGGTCTCTACACATAAAGTGTGATTTTGAAAGATACGGATTCCCCAGAAGAGTTTAAGCACTCTTAGGGCTACTTCATCATGCATTGAACAAATTTTAGAAGCGTACCAAAATAGATGGAGGGAGTGACAGATAGATGGAATGACAAACCCATGTGAGACATGAGAACAAAGGGTTTGATTGTTCTATATGAAGGATACCAATAAAACCTTTTAGGCTATACAATTTAAGGTTGTATATATTGAAACATGGTATGAGGATGACTATACAATAATTAGATGGCTGAAAACTTGAAACAAATGGGGATCCCAATGCTAACGTAGACAACCTTGGGGGTAAATTCTCCTAGTTTAAGGCCATGATACTTGGACCATGGTGGTGTTGAAGTTTAGGGTTACACATTTTAGACTATAGGTGAGAAAATATATATAAAAATAGGGGAATATATTGATATAATAAATCACAAGGATGAATATTTTAGAGTTGATTCCTTATAAATAACTACATTATATTTTTATTAAATTTATATTCATGGTATTAAATATTAATAAATATCTTATCACATGATATGCATTCTTCTATATTGAATTAATGTTCTTAGAGTATTTTTCAGATAAAAGGCCATAATAGTTCCCTGTTATAATGAGAACCTTGAAGTTCTATGACAATATTCATAAATATAAGTTCTATGGACAAATTATATCTATCTTTTGAGAGATATATAATACATGATATTAGGTGAAGGGTATTATAATACATTGAGACTTCTTCTCATGACTTTCACACTTGGTAATCTCCAAGAGAAGAGGTTTTTAGAAAAACCCCTCCTACAAGAATTCCATATGTTTTATGTTTCATTTGATATTCCCATCATTAGAATTATGTATTGGTCCTTATATATGAGATTATTATTAATATATACCTCACATCACACACTTAGGTTTATTTATGAAACCATAATAACATATGATTGCAGTGAAGTAGGATATATTGGTTATGCCACAAGTGATATGAAATTAAAGAACATGTCAAGAAGGGATGTATCCCTTATGATTTAATTGAATTTGATATATCAGACCCTTTGATTGAAATTGATCTTTATAATTAAATCCATAGCCATGGTAATTTTATTTTAAATTTCATTTTAGGAAATTCAAATAAATATATACCCAACATATTGATCTATGACATAAGTAATGAAACTTGATTTATGAGATATCATGAAAAATAGATTATATTAAACAATTAGTGTTCATAGGATTTTTTATCCTTGTAAAATTAACGTAATTATATAAGGCTACCTTAACATGTTTATAAACACTGATATTTAACTTTAGGATAGATATTTAATTATTACTGAGGAAGTTTCTTAGTGTGTTACACACTAAGTTTACCCAAATCCATAGTTAAATTTTATTTTAATTTAATATTAGAATAAATATTATTCTCATGTTCTAAGGAATAATAATTTTCAGTTTATGTTAATTTCATATATTCAATCACCATTTATTTGAGTAAATATGTTGAATATTAAATAAATATTTACTCACAAGTTAGTCAATATAATATTTATTTAAAAATTGAATGAATAAGGTGGTGATATTTATTTAAATAAATAGTCATTTAAGGTTTTTTAATTTTTGAAGAGGATTGATGAACCAAGTTAAGGGATATCTGGGAATAATATACTTAATATCATTTAAATAAATAATAATTTATTTATTTAATAAATTATATTAATATTATCCATGAGTTTTGTGTGCGTCAAAGAAATAATAATAATAATAATAACAATATTATTATTATTATTGTTATTCAATATATGGTTTTCTTAGAATTTATATAATGGTTAAGGGACTTTGTGTAATGAATATTCTATAACCCAAGTATTTAAACCTGATTATATCATTCCAATATTTAGATGTTTGTTGGGAATAAATATCTATAGAGAGAATTCTCACAAACCCTAGTGAGAAATATATCAAGAATGATATCAAGAATAGTGAGAATCAACCATCCTTCTCCCTATCAAGTCCTTGAGGGAAGTATAATAATCCATGAATCTTGGAAGAGATTATTTTTTTGATAAACAATGAATAATGCAAGTGGTAAGAATTCATGTCGACACCCTGTGATTCTATAGTGAAATTTTGAGGTTCATGGATCATGTTTTGATTAATAATATAGTGATTATACCATTTGATCATTTATCTAAATGAAAGTATGACAATAGTGGTAAAAAAATTCAACAATGAAGAAATAATTTCAAGTAAAGGAAATTCTTAATTCATATAAATCAATTATAAATTATTTGTGAAAATATCCCCCTTAAATTCTTATGAGGTTGTTATTATAAAGTTTTGTTGATCTATATGAAGAAACTGATGAAATAAATTATTGGTCATGAGATTGAACACTTCTGTTACACCCCAGACCCTTTTAAGTGGTACCAAAGTTATTATATATTAATTTATAATTATTTCTTAATAATTGATTGAATTATGATTTTTTGTTAGTTTTTCATTTATAGTATTTTTTCTTTAATTTTAAAGTTGAGATATCATGATAATTTAATTCAATATGAATAAGAATAGGTCAATATTAGATGAATAATTCTTGAATATACAATCTTGAGGTTCTACATATTTAGGCCAAAATATACAGTTATATTGCGTGTAATAGAATAGTACATTCCATGTACACATGTTCACTACACCAGGACCAATTACAATAACTATGACTTATCGTGTGAGAGAAAAATACATGTTTTCATTAAATTATGTATATTGACTGGTAGATGGAATGGGGTTTGTAGAGTTTCATGGAGTGTTTTTAACTTACATTCCATGCAACCCAACAATGTTTTCTTCATGAGAACTGCAAAATCGATGCTATTAGAGTACGTGACATGTAATTAATACATGCTAAGTAATTAATGGAATAATAGAAACATTGGTAAAATGTTATTTTATTGTGTGTATCTCATGTACATTCAATTAAATGCATAAATTTTCATGTTGAGTATACTTAGATTCCATAGGTGCGTGATGTGGATAACCACAAAATAGAGAACATGATGTATACCAGTACACACTGTGTAACTTATACTCATTCACACAAAGTACATACCAATCCAATTTTTAATTATGTGAATTAATTATAGAGAATAAATATTAATTAAAACATTAAACCAAACTACACAATATGTATCTTATATACACATCAGGTGATAGAGTTTCAAGAATATTAAATGCTTAATTAATTATTTTCCATGTATTTTTGGAACTACTTGTCATGTATAGTCATTGTATGAACCGTGTAATGTATGTTAATTTATATTAGTATACATAGAGTATATTGGTGGCATTTCAGGTAGTCAAAAAAAGACTACTCAACATTGTTGGCCCATAGTATATTTTTTGCCCCTCTATGGTTTTAATACTCACAAATCATGTATAATCATTTAAATCATATTTATTTATACTAAATCATGCTTAGTTATGTTTAATTATGATTATCTATGTGCCATTATATGTTTAATACATTATGTTGACATTCATGTTGTAAGACCATTAAAATAGAAAATTGGAAAAGTATGAGTCACTGACACCGAAAAACAAAATGACTCACCGAAAATGCAAAATGTCTTACCGATAGAAGAAATGACTCACTGATAGTTAATTCTAACTCACTGATGGATGAATCATTGATTGTGAAAATGTATCACCGATAGAAGAAATGTCTCACCAATAGTACAAATTGACTCACCAATAGACGACACACCGATAGTACAAATGAGACCCTAACATAAGGAATGACTCACCAACAAAACAAAATGAGTCACCGACGCATTGAGTCACTGACGCATGGAGATGCTGACAGAATGACTCTATGATAGAATGAATCACCGATACCTACATAATGAATCACCAATAGAAGGAGTCACTCACAAAATGACTTACCAATAGAAGAGTCACCGACAGACTGTTTAAATATTCTTTTATTTAAAATTACCTCTAATGATCATATTTGAGTGTTTTAATGACACTGATTTAATTAATAATTTTTGCAGACAACATTAATGAAAATGTCAATGGATAGTATGAGGTATGTGGTACCTCCACATGCTTCTCGTTGGCCAACACAAGACACCTGAAATAAAATGAAAATCTTGGATCATGAGATTCATATAAGAATAAGAGAACAACTAAAAAGAATACATGAGTAGATATACTAGACCAAGTAGTAGAACACATAAAGAAATATCATTATACTAGATGTCAACTAAAAGAGTACAGATATGCATCACATATTCAATCATCCTTACAACAAACAAACACTAAGGAGGAGAATACCATCTTCCTGGAAAACTAGAAAACAAAGCTTCAAGACACTCTCTTTTCAGGGTCTGTTTCCGAATAAGGACTCGGGCTTTGCATATACTACATCCAAAGAGTCCAAATATGAATTTCACAATACACAAATCCTTCTAAACTCTATCTCTTTATTTCCTGATCTGTTGTGTACATTTTTACTACTTTTCGAACAATGTGTGCCTTTGTTTGTTAAACACACACTGTATCCTTCTCTAAAATGAAGGATATAAGATATACTTACAAAAACATCTTATATACCTTGTAAAACTGTGGTAGAGGTCCTGTGTGGCCTGGCTGTTTTGAGTTCCCATGTAGAACTGTGGTAGAGGTTAAGTGACCTGGAGAGTTTTTATACTATTGTGTAAACCCTGATCCAGGGTGTAGATCAACACTTATATATATATATATATATATATATATATATATATTTCTTTGTGTAAGGTGATCACCAAGTGGAGAGTACTAAGTCTCAGCTTAAGAATGAACCTATTGTTTTAATCTGCTATGTTTTCAAATTAAGTTCGATATGTTTTAACTCATATTTCAAAAAAATAAGTTTCACTTTGATTGTTAGTCTGGGATAGTATTTGTAAATATTTTGGTTCTGTAATTTGGTTTCAAAAGTTATTTCAATAATTCGAGTTGATATAACTAAGAACTAATCAATCTATTGAGAAATTAATTAAACAGTAAAACTATTATAAATTTACTAATTTGATTAACTGGCCTGTGTTGTTTTTAAATTGGGTGATTTTAAAATAATATTTTTAACATAAAGTTCTATAGGAACTCAATTCACCACCTCTTGAGTGTCCTACTCTGACCAATATTTGGTATCAGAGGTTTTTTAAGAGCTTTTTAATCTTTTAAACTGTGATTTTAGTTGTGTTTTAAAGATCTCTAAATTTCTGTTAGTTCTAAATTTTTAACTCTTTAAAAAATATATTCTTTATTTCTAAATATGGATAATATACAGGATGGTGATACTACCAATAGAGATACCTACATTAATGGTAAAAATTATGACTAGAGTAAAATAAAGATTAAAATGCACTTAGAAAGCATGGGATTTGATATTTGGACTGTCATGGAAGCTAAATATGACATATCAGATACTCCAAAGACAACATGGAGTGATGCTAAAAAAACTTATTACAATAATAATTATAAATATATAAATGACTTATTTTGTGCTTTAGGGGATGAATAATTTAATAGAATTTCTACATGTAAATCTGCTTATGAAATTTGGGACACCTTAGCTATTTCACATGAAGGAACCACTAGTGTTAAATAAATGAGACTTAATACCTATACTATTAAATATGATAACTTTAAGATGATTCCTGATGAACCCATTTTTGATATGTATCTCAGGTTTAACGAAATAGAAAATATAGTGAGCTCTATTGGAAAGCCAGTGGATTCTAATGAACAAATAATTCAGCTACTTAGATGTATACCCTAAAGGTGGAGAGGAACCTTAATGTCAATAAGAGAATCTTGTGTTATCAGTAAGTTTCCAGTCAAGGAGCTGATAGGTCAGTTGATGATGTATGAGAAATAATTAAAGGTTAAAAAAGAGGATGAGGATGAACCAAAGTGAAAGTCAGTCACTTTCAATACCACTACTTCCAAACATAATGAAAAGTAAAGGATTAAAACTCATTCTGATAGTACAAGTAATAAAGACTCAACATCTAACAGTGATGAGAAAATGGACCAGTTATCCAGAAGGTTTAATAACTTTTATATATGGAATAAATTATTCAGGAATCCCAACTAAAAAGGTAAATATGATAATAAGGGAAATAGAAAAATGGATAGGAAAAGGAATGATAGCTCGAATGAAATAGTTTTTTATGAATGTAAGAGTAGAGGACATGTAAAGGTTTACTGTACTAAGATAAAATATAAGAATAAATATGATTACAAAGATAAAGATACAAGAAGGAAATGAAGGCCACCATATTTATTTTCAGGAAAACTCAAGTGAGTCAGAATTATCACATGATGGGAAATGTGAAAATACAAACATGTGTTTCATGATAAACACATTTGAGGTAACCCTTGAGTCTCCTGCACATAATTATTATTATTCAATAGATTAAATTGATTCTAAAAATATGACTAATGAGGAAATTTTTGAATACTAACAAATGCTTGAAGATACATTCAATGAATTAAAAGATAAATATAAATCTTTCAATAAACAACATGCTTTTACCTCTACTATTAAATCTGATATTACCATAGAAAATGAAATGAATGATCAATTTCTTAAAGAAAACTATGATCATAAATTGTCCAAATAACAATTAAAAAAATATTTAGAAAATTTTACCAATTGAAAAGATATCCTAGTTTGTATACTTTGTAAACAAGTAGCACCAAAATACACTAGTGGTATTGGATATCAACCTGGTAAAAGATAATTTTTCAAAATCAATTTTATATCTAAATATGGAAAATCCAGTTTTATTCCTAGTTCTGGAAAATTTTCTGCAATTTTCATCTATAAAACATCTTCTACTGTTACATGTTTTTCTATACCAAATAAAGTCTATTTTTATAATACATTACATAATACTTATCGGAAACCCATGAAGGAAGTATGGGTTCCCAAAGCTCTTATAAATAATGTTACTGGACCCAAACAAATATGGGTACCAAAATATTTTCTTGTCTAATCTATTTTTGTAAGAAATCTATTTGAATAGATCTTATAGAAGTATATAGTACATGGAAAGTGGATTTTCAAGACACATGATATGATATTTTTCCGAATTCAAGAATATAATATACATTAATGGTGGGCATGCCACTTTTGGTGAAAATGCTGAAGGAAAAATCATTAGCCTTGGCCAGATTGATAACTTTAATTTAGTTTTAATTATTAAAGTACTTTTTTTGATGGATTAAATTAAAATATTGTTAGTATATCTTATCTATGTGATGATTTTTTTAATGTTAAATTTGAAAATGATGCATTCAATGTATTTAATTATAAAAACGAAATAGTATTTTCTACTTTTAGAAATGAAAATGTTTAAGCTATAAACATAGATTCCTTAGTTTCTAAAATGTTTCATGTTTAAGTGCCTTTCATAAAGAGTCTTGTATCTGGCATAAGATATTAATACATTTTAATATTAATTCTTTTAGAAAGATTACTAAGAAAGGACTAGTTAAGGATCTAACTAAGCTTGAGTTTCTAAATGTCAAAGTATGTAATCCTTTTCAAAAGGGTAAACAACATAAAATATCATTCAAACTAAAGAAAGAAGTTTATATTTCTAAACCTCTTGAGTGGGTTCACATTGATTTTTTTGGACCATCTAAAGTTTCAAGCCTAAATAGGAAGAACTATGTATATGTTAGTATAGATGACTATTCTTGATACACTTGGACTTTCTTTCTTACTCACAAAAGTGAATCTTTCTCTCATTTCATCAAGTATACTAGAATATTAGAGAACCTAAGTGGACTTAGAATTAAATATTTAAGAAGTGACCATGGCCCTGAGTTTGAAAATCAAGAGTTTGAATATTTTTTCTCACAAAATGGATATAGTCACAACTTCTCTACTCCTAGGACACCTCAACATAATGATTTTTTAGAAAGAATAAATAGAGACTTATAAGAGATAGCTCAGAATTTTCTTAATTAATATGACTTATCTATCTATTTTTGGGAAGGAACTATCAATACATATCATTATATAATTAATAAAGTCTTAATCAGACCAATCTTTAAGAAAACTTTCTATGAGATATGGATCAATAGAAAATCTAATTTTAGTTACTTTAAATTCTTTAGTTTCAAGGTCTATATCCTTAATACAAAGGACAATATTGAAAAATTTTCATCCAAAAGTAATGAAGGAATATTTATAGGTTATTAAATCTCTAGTAAAGCCTACAAAGTATTTAATAAAAGAACTATGTGTGTAGAAGAATTTGTACTTGTAAAATTTGATGAAACAAATCCACAGGAACCTAAGACCTCTCTAGAAAATATTGAGGATGATTTGTCAAATCTAGAAATAAATGAAAAATCATCTAACCTTGTTGTTAAGAAATATGTTAAATCTTAAAGTTCTGGAAATTCTCCGGACTCTATTCATGATGAACCTGAACCTGTTGAAGAAGCTGAAATCACCATCCCTTCTTTTCCATGATCTATTAGAACTCTTAAGAACCATCCTTTAGATGTTGTGGTTAGAAACCTTGATAAAGAAACAAAGACTATAGATTCTCTGAGAAACCAGGTTCAACATCAAGCTTTTTTGTCTCATCTTGAACATAAGAACATCAATGATGCTATTAATGATGAGTTATGGGTAATGGCTATTTAAGAAGAATTAAATCATTTTGATAGAAATAATGTTTGAAAACTTATAGATAGACCTAAATACATCTTAACCATAGGGACTAAATGGGTATTTAGAAATAAAGTAGATGAAGCTGGTAATATTGTAATAAATAAAGCTAGATTGCTTACAAAATGTTATAATCAAGAAGAAGGGATTGACAGTGAAGAAGCTTTTTCACAAGTTTCTAAACTTGAATCCATTAGAATCTTGCTTTCACATGCAGCACATCAAAATTTCAATCTATATCCAATGGATGTTAAGAGTTCATTCCTAAATGGGTATATAGTTGAGGATGTTTCTATTGAATAACCCATATTTTTAGAAACCCTCACTTTTCAAATCATGTTTTTAAATTAATAAAAGATTTATATGGTTTAAAGCAAGCTCCAAGAGGTTGGTATGACAGAATAAACAATTTTCTTATTTCCAAAGGTTTTACAAAGGGTATAGGTGATCCTACTATTTTTATAAAATGAATTTATAAAGATGTTTTAGTAGTTAAACTGTATGTAGATGATATTATTTTTGGATCTTCTAAAAATTATTTATGTGTTGATTTTTCAAAAATGAGGAAAAGTTAATTTGAAATGAGTTTATTGGGGGAGCTCAAATTATTTCTTGGATTTAAAATCTTTCAAAATATAGAAGGTATTATTTTAAATCAAAGTAAATATACTAAAGGTATTTTAAAAATGTTTGGATTTGATGGTATAAAAAGTAGAGATACTCCAATGAGTACCACCTGTAAGTTGGATCTTGATGAAAATGATAAATCTATTGATCAAATCACTTACAGAGGAATGATTGGAAGTTTACTCTATTTGACTTCTAGCAGACATGACATTATGTTTAGTGTGTGTATGTGTGCCCATTTTCAAGACAACCATAAAGAATATCATCTAAATAGTGTTAAAAGAATCTTCAAATACCTCAAATATACTACCAACTTGGGATTGTTTTATCCTAGAGAACAACCTTTTTATTTAGTGATTTATTATAATTCTAATTTTGGTGGTTGTAAGTGAGATAGAAGGATAACCTATAGAACATGTCAATTTTTATAAATGTATCTTGTTTTGTGGTGTAGTAAAATGTAATATTATGTTACTTTATCTACTTATGAGGCTGAATAAATAGCTATTGGTAGTTTTTGTGCTCAGATTTTGTGGATGAGACACAATTTACTAGACTATGGATATCAATTAAAACATTTCCCTATAAACTATGATAATAAAAGTGCTATTAAAATCTCTAAGAATCCAATTTCTCAGTATAGAACAAATCATATTGATATAAGACATCACTTTTTGAGAGATCATTATAAAAAATCTGATATAGAAATAGAGTTTATTAACACTGAACATCAACTTTCTTAAATATTCACAAAGCCATTGAACTATGAAAGAATTAATTATATAAAACATAAATTAGGTATGATTAATTTATAAGGACCTGATGTTGATAAATCTTTGTGAAAAATGAGTGTAGATGTCATGCTGACACTAACAATTTCCTGAAGACTTTTTCATGGTGACATTGATACTTTTTCATGCTGACACTTTGTCATGCCGACACCGACACTCTGTCACGCTGACATCAACACTCTGTCATGTCGACACCGATAGAACTCACTATTTTATCCATTTTATGTTTTAACCAAAACAATGTTGTTTTATTTATTTCTTTGAACTTGGTTCATGAATTTACAATATCTAAGACCTAAATGATATAAATTTGTGTTGATCCACTCTACTACTTACCCTTTCACTTTAACCCTTTCACTCCTTCTGTTTCTCTCTACCCTTGACCTTTCACCTTCCAACCTTCAACTAAACCATCAGAAATGGTGAGAATGAAGTGCACTTGAAGGGGGGTTTGGAGACAAGTTGAATCCTACTAAGAAGAATATGGGATAATCTTGTAAGTCAAGGCCTCTCAATCCATCTCTTGAGAATCGTGTGATAACAAAATAGAAGAAAGTTTTCATAGAATGGTTGCTAGAGAGTAAGTCTCTACTATTGAGGGTGCTTTAGACGCAAGGTTGGCTCGGCTGATTTTCAAATAATGAAAGGCCATTCTATCCTAATCTCACACAAGAGTTTTACATAAATGATTATTTTTTTGGAAGGTAATGAGTTATGTTGGATAAAATCTACAGTAAAAGGGAGGATAATTTAATTTTCTTCTAGGCATTGAGCCTAATTCTTTAAGGTTCCACACAAAGGTGTGTATGATGATTACCAAGGAAATTCTCCACCTAAAAGTGGCATATTTTTCCATGAGATAGCTTTGAAGGAGCTGACTGAAAATAAATAGCATAAAAGACCAATAGATATAGAGTTAGATGGAAAGAGAATATTGTTGTTTAAGTTCATTTAGCACCAACTTTGTCCTAGGAAAGGGGAATTTTCATATTTAAAGTATCAAGGTGTATAATTTTTATCTTCTAAAGAAAAGAATAAAATTGAATCTGTGCAGATACCTTATAGTCCAAGAGATGTAACTGGTCCTAGTCTAGGAGTATATGGTGGATGCTCAGTTAGAAATTGAATCTGTGCAGATACCTTAGGTAGAAATTGCTGTTAGAGAAGAAGAACAAACCTTTCAAGTTATTGATATGGTGGATGCTCAGTTAGACTCTATACCTCAATTGGTATCTGATAGAAGAGGATCTTAAGTTGAGGGGGAGAAGAAAGTAAGAGGATATCCATTGTAGGTGGAGCTTCAAGATAGAAGAGATCAAGGTGAGGGGAAGAATCAAATAGGAAGAGTGAGACTTGACACACTCACTCCTTTAGATGATGATGTTATGTATGCATGGGCATGAAATAAAGGATATGTAATTTTTTGGTTTGAACTATTAATATTCAGATTATGTGGTGTTTGTACCTGTTTCAAGAGAATTAGTGTCTTAGATCCTTCCTAGTGACTATGTAACTTGAGATGATTTTGAAACTTTCAAGGAAGAACTTCTCTCCACCATTAAATTTTTTTCTTTTCCAATTACCATGTTAAGATTGAGTAAAAGTTATGAAAATATTCTCTATGGAACTGTTATTTATCAACTAGAAATGAGACTGATTTCTCTCATTGAAACTACTATGAAAGATAATCAATAGCTAAGGAATGAGTTGAGTGCATTGGTTTCCACTGTCAATAGTTTGACTTCTGACATCCATGGATAAAATCCTAAAAGGAATCTAAGATATTATTTACCACTTTCAAGTTACTAATTTTAACTATTTGTGATAGGATGTTAGAGAAATTTTACTAGGGGAATCAAGCTCAGAAGATACCGTATCTCACTCACCAGATGTTGAGGCAGTATTGAATGTGATTAGAGAAGAGTTTCAAGCTCTATTGGGTGGAATAGATCAATAGAAAATTGAAAAAGATTATGAAAAATTGTGACCATGTTCATGATATGGTTAGGTTCTACTCCAAGAGTGCTTAAACTACCAATGATTATATCACAGAGAAAGTGGACTATTAATTCAAGAGGATTTTCACCAATAATCAGATGGACAACCACTTTAAATATTTGGTAGAGAATATAATGTTACCTCCAGTTACTTGAGGGCTTAAGGATCAAGTTCAAAAATTAAAGGACTTAACACCTCTTATTGATAAGATCATGAAAAAAGATGATTTTGAACAGGAAATTCAATTTTGTGGGGAGATAATCACTGATTTCATCAATCTTTTGAGGCCCTATATCCATGTTTAGAGTGAATCCATTGTTTTCCCAACTACTGCACCTCTCAGACCACATCAGACCTCTTTATCCTCTCCCAGTACATCTTTTACACCTCATCCTTAGTCCATGTCTGTTTCTCAGGCTTTGAGCCAGATTAGACCGATTATCACATAGTATATCTTGCCTCATGCTTCAACCAAACCTACCCTTTACCCTTCTATTCCTAAAGGTGCACATGTTCCTCCATTGAGAATTAAATCAGATCCTCCAGTCTCTCAGTCTCATTCCACTGAACCTACCATTGATCCTAATGACAAATGGAATGAAGAACTATATCTAAAGAGGCAGTTTGGTTCACTTTTTTGATAGGGATTCTTGATTATATTTTTGTTGTATTCCACTGAACTGTATTTCACCTTCATTATGAAATTAAATTATCATTCATTTACCTTCTTTCTGTTATTCCTATTTACTTATTTCATTTTATTCTTTTGTATCTCTACTCTTTTTGATAATCCCAAAGGGGGGAGAAAAATCAAGGAATTATTATTATTCTTTTTTACATCTCATGAAGACAAAGGGAGAGAAAATAAGGCTTTATTTATTTTACCTATGACCATATTTATTTTTTGAGAAATTTAAATTTAAAAAAAAATCAGTAATCAGAGATATTAGGTGGACTGATTATATTAATCATCAAATAATTGTACTTTATAATGCCATGATTTGTGATCATAAAAAGGGGGAGATTTTTGGCCCCTCTATGGTTTTAATAATCACAAATCATGTCTAATCATTTCAATCATGTTTATTTATACTAAATCATGTTTAGTTATGTTTAATTATGATTATCTATGGGACATTATATTTCTAACACATTATTTTGACATTTATGTTGTAAGATAGTTAAAACAGAAAATTTGATAAGTATGATTCACTGACACCGACATAAAAAATGACTCATAGACGGTGCAAATGTCTCACCAATAGAAGAAATGACTCACTGACAGTTAATTCTATCTCACTGATAGATGAATCACTGACAATGAAAATGACTCACTAAAAGAATAAATATCTCATCGACAATAAAAATTGACTCACTGATAGTACAAATGAGACATTGATAGAAGGAATAACCCACTAACAAAACAAAATGTGTCACCGACGCATTGATTCCTCGACACATAGAGATACCGAATAAATGGCTCACTGATAGAACGAGTCATAGATACCAATAGAAGGACTCAAAAATATAAGTTGTTAATAACAAAATGACTTATCAATAGTGGATTCACTGATATACTATTTAAATTTTATTTTATCTACAATTATCTCTAACAGTCATGTTTCAGTTTTTTAATGCTACTGATTTAATTAATAATTTCTTCAAATGACATTAATGACTATGTAAGTGGATAGTACAAGGTATTAGGTACCTCCACATGTTTTTTATCAGCCAACACACTAGTGCAGAAAACATTTTTTACGTCACCATTTTTTACGTCGGTTATATAAAACCGACGTCATAATATGTAAAACGATGTTTTTTACGTCGGTTATTTAATAACCGACGTAAAAACCTGTGTTTAGTACACCTTTAACGTCGGTAATTTTTATAACCGACGTTATTAATCACGCGGCTTCGTTTTTTTACGTCGGTTATACATTAACTGCCGTAAAAAACAGAAGCGGGGGGTGTTTTTTACGTCGGTTATTCAATAACCGACGTAAAAAACGCGGTTTTTGAAGGCCTTTTTACGTCGGTTATAAAATAACCGATGTAAAAAAAGAATCCGCAGATGTTTTTGATGTCGGTTATGGAATAACCGACGTAAAAAAACGCGGATTTTGAGCCCTTTATAACATTGGTTATAAAATAACCGACGTAAAAAAAGAATCGGAGGAAGGTTTTTACGTCGGTTATTGAATAACCGACGTTATAAATGTTTTTAAAAAAATTATAACGTCGGTTATTGAATAACCGATGTGATAAATCATTTAAAAATTTACCCAGACCCGTGGATTGTCATTCGCGAATTTACCTTCGACAGTCGCGACTCATCTCTCTCGCGCGTAAACCCTAATCGGCTCGTCCATTTCGTTGGTTTAGATTCGTTTTGCGATCATCGTTTCTCATTTTTAATCTCCTCGGATCAATCATCTAAACTCGCAGCACTCAGGTAATCCTCCCACTCGTTCGTTTTTTTCGCGGATAGTATATATATATGTGTTTTGATTTTTTTGTTGAAACTAGCTAAGATTCTTCGATTGCGAACCCTTTTAACTCGTTTTGGCACCATAATATTATTTATCATCCCTAGATCTATTAGTTTGACTTGCAATATTGACTAATTTTATGATTTCACTAATTTTTCATCGTTTTCTATAAATCCCCGAGAGGGTTGGGGCGTGTCCATTTGGATGGGTTGCCCTTTTACAGTTGTTACAACTTTACTCACACACAACCATGGCATAGGTTCATGGATTTGGGATCCAGAGGGGTCGGGGGGTGTCCAGGGGGGTTTACAAGGGGGTGGGTGGGTGTGGGGGGCTGTCCAAGGGTGTGGGTGGGTGTTGGGGGGTGTCCAGGGGGGTGTCCAAGGGGGTAGGGGGTGGGGGTGGTGTTTAGGAGGGGTGGGGGGGCTGTCCAGAGGGTTGGGGGGTGTCCAGGGGGGTGTCCAAGCAGGTAAGGGGTGGGGGGTTGTGTCCAGGAGGGGTGGGGGTGCTTTCTAGAGGGGTCGGGGTCTGTCCAGAGGGGTCGGGGGGTGTCTAGGGTGGTGTCCAAGGGGATGGGTGGGTGTGGGGGGCTGTCCAAGGGGGTGGCGGCCTGTCCAGAGGGGTCGGTGGGGTGTCCAGGGGGGTGTCCAAGGGGGTGGATGGGTGTGGGGGGCTGTCCAAGTGGGTGGAGGCCTCTCCAGAGGGTATTTGGGGTTGTCCGGGTGGGTGGGGGGGCTGCCCAGAGGGTTGGGGGATGTCCAGGGGTGTGTCCAAGGGGGTAGGGGGTGGGGGGTGGTGTCCAGGAGGGGTGGGGGCTGTCCAGAGGGGTCGGGGGGTGTCCAGGGGGGTTTACAAGGGGGTGGGTGGGTGTGGGGGGCTTTCCAAGGGTGTGGGTGGGTGTTGGGGGGTGTCCAGGGGGGTGTCCAAGGGGGTAGGGGGTGGGGGTGGTGTTTAGGAGGGGTGCAGGGGCTGTCCAGAGGGTTGGGGGGTGTCCAGGGGGGTGTCCAAGCAGGTCGGGGGTGGGGGGTTGTGTCCAGGAGGGGTGGGGGTGCTTTCTAGAGGGGTCGGGGGCTGTCTAGAGGGGTCAGGGGGTGTCCAGGGTGGTGTCCAAGGGGATGGGTGGGTGTGGGGGGCTGTCCAAGGGGGTGGCGGCCTGTCCAGAGGGGTCGGTGGGGTGTCCAGGGGGGTGTCCAAGGGGGTGGATGGGTGTGGGGGGCTGTCCAAGTGGGTGGCGGCCTCTCCAGAGGGTATTTGGGGTTGTTCGGGTGGGTGGGGGGGCTGTCCAGAGGGTTGGGGGATGTCCAGGGGGGTGTCCAAGGGGGTAGGGGGTGGGGGGTGGTGTCCAGGAGGGGCAGGAGGCTGTCCAGAGGGGTTGGGGGGTGTCCAGGGGGGGTGTTATATCTTACTATATTTTATTTAAAAAATAATATTCAAGAATATTTTTTTAAATATACATCGATTTGTTTTATATTTCAAAATTGTTTACATTCAAATTATGATTTTTTTCATATAAACATATATTTGTCTTATCTAAAAAATATATATATTTTTGCTATTTGTTATAGGTAATAATGAGTCGAAGTTGGATTACGGCACATCGAATGAGCAATGAATATGAGGAAGGTGTTGATGCCTTTTTGGAATTTGCTAAAAGAAATGTTCCAAGTAGTGACATTTTTTTCTTTCCATGCCTGAAATGTCTGAATATGAAGAAGTTGAAAAGTAGAGAGATAAAAGATCATCTGATTTGTCATGGTTTCAATCCGAGTTACAACCCTTGGATTTGGCATGGAAAAACTGGACAGAATGTCACTGATGATAATGAATCGCAAGATGGTAACTCCGATGGAATTGAAGAAATGATTCGCGATATTGTAGCAGAACAAATTGAGATAGAACCGACAGTTTCACGTCTATATGGTGATGCCGAAAAACCATTATATCCTGGTTGTACAGATTTTATGGTTTTGTCGGCGGTGTTAATATTGATTAACCTGAAGGCGAAACATGGATGGAGTGACAAAAGTTTTACAGAGCTGCTGCAATTGATGAAAGACATTCTTCCAAAAGATAACGATCTTCCAGATTCACATTATAAGGCCAAAAAAATATTATGCCCGATGGGATTGGGATACAGGAAAATACATGCCTGTCCGAATGACTGCATTATATATAGGAGGGAATATGAATTTCTGAAAGAGTGTCCTAAATGTGGGACATCACGGTATAAGGTGAAAGAAAAATCACAAGCTGATGTAGAGATTACAAAGCTCCCTTCAAAGGTATTTTGGTATCTTTCTATAATTCCTCATTTCAAACGTTTATTTGCTAATTCACATGATGAAAAAAGGTTAAGATGGCATGCTGATGAGCGGGTATGTGATGGAAAAATACGTCATCCAGCTGATTGTCCACAATGGAAGAAAATTGATGCCCAGTACCCTAAATTTGGAAATGAAATTAGAAATCTGAGACTAGGCTTGTGCACAGATGGAATGAATCCATACCGAACCCTCAGTAGCACACATAGTTCATGGCCTGTTTTATTGGTAATTTACAACCTCTCTCCTGAAGTTTGTATGAAGCGCGAATATGTCATGTTGAGTATCATGATCTCTGGTCCAAAGCATCCCGGCAATGATATTGATGTATACTTGTCACCGTTGATTGATGATTTGAAACTATTATGGGCTGATGGTATTAGGGTGTATGATTCTTAAAAATGGAATATTTTCAACTGCATGCAGTGCTTCTATTCACTATAAATGACTTCCCAGCATATGGAAATTTGTCTGGATACAGTGTTAAAGGGCATAAAGCATGTCCAATTTGCGAACAACAGACGTCATATTGTCAATTGCATCATGGGAGGAAAACAGTGTACATGGGTCATCAAAAGTTTTTGCCTATGGATCACCCTTATAGAAGACTAAAAAAGGCATTCAATGGCTCACAATAATTTGATACTGCTCCAAAACCTTTATCCCCAGATTTGTATTTTGAGAGGGTGAAAAACCTTGATGTGACATTGGGAAAGACACAGAAATCTGGTAATGATAGACATATTTGGAAGAAAAGGTCAATATTTTTTGAGCTACCATATTGGAGGTATCATGAAGTCAAACATAATATTGATGTCATGCACGTGGAGAAGAATATCTGTGATTCTTTGATCGGAACATTGCTAGATATTAAAGGAAAGACAAAAGATGGGTTGAATGCAAGGTTAGACCTACTATCAATGGGAATACGTTTGGAGTTAGCTCCCACTCCTAAAGGAAGACGAACATTTCTTCCCCCGGCTTGTCATACATTATCGAAGAGGGAGAAAAGTATCTTCTGTCAGTGTCTTCATGATATCAAAGTGCCTCAAGGTTATTCTTCAAATGTAAAAAATTTTGTCTCATTGAAAGACTTGAAGTTGATAGGTATGATATCACATGATTGTCACGTCATGATGCAACAAATTCTACCAGTTGCACTGCGTGGAATATTGCCCATCCGTGTCAGAAAGACTATAATGAGGTTGTGTTATTTTTTCAATTCAATTTGTAACAAGGCGATTGATGTGAATGCTTTGAACATTTTGGAAAAGGATGCAATTTTTATACTTTGTCATTTGGAAATGTATTTTCCTCCTACTTTTTTTGATATGATGGTGCATTTAATGATTCATCAGGTTCGAGAAATAAAGCTTTGTGGACCTGTATATCTTCTTTGGATGTATCCTTTTGAAAGGTATATAAAAATATTAAAGGGATATGTTAAAAATCCATATCAACCTGAAGCCTCCATTATTGAAAAGTATATTTCTGAGGAGGTAGCAGAGTTTTGTACGAGCTACTTGGCTACGGCGCAACACATAGGTTTGCCTCCATCTCGCCATGAACGGGTTAATAATGAGGGAAAGGGGATTCGTGGCTTGAAAGTCAAATCACTGTCAGCTGAACAGATGAAGAAGTTAGAATCATACATCTTGAATAACATAGCTGATGTTCAACTGTATATCACATTGCATATTAATGAGTTGAAACAATGTCATCCAAAGAAGAAAGAAATGTGGATTTTGAATGAGCACAACAAAACTTTTTTTCCATGGTTTAAAAAGACCTTGCTTGGTAGATCAGATGTATCAGAGACATTAAAATGGATAGTGGGTGGTCCATCTTTAAATGTGATAACATGGTCCGCTTATGACATTAATGGCTATACATTTCATACGAAAGCTGAGGACAACAGAAGTGCAGTTCAGAATAGTGGTGTATTGGTGTTTGTAGAAGCAATGAATTTTTTGAGTGCTAAGGACAGAAACCCAATTTCGGCATCAAGTGCATATTATGGAGTGATTGAATACATATGGGAGGCTGATTACTTTAAAATTAAAGTTCCTATTTTTAACTGTAAATGGTTTATCGGTAACAACAGTGTCAGACACGATGAATTTGGAATGACACTTGTTAATCTGAATAGATTGGAAGACACAGCTGATTCTTTTATAATGGCAACACATGCCAAACAAATTTTCTATGTAGTAGATCAATCAGATATGCAGTGGGCTGTTGTTTTACAAGGGAGAAAACAATATGTTGGTGAGGATGAATTTGATGAAGATGCTGATTTATGTGAGATCCCTACTTCCATGGAAAGATTAACAGAACATAATGATGAGTATGTTGAAGACATGGTTTGTGCCATAAGGAACGATCACGACGAAGGAATTTGGGAAAACAATCCAACTGTACATTCCTAAAATTATAGGTAACACATGTTTATTTCTTGTTTACATTTAGTTTTTTCATATAATGTTAGATATTGTAAATTTTTTACTTATTAAAACATGTATCAAACCAAAATGATAAAACAATAAAAACCGTAAAGAGGAGAAGTCCTGGGCGCACCGGCGGGCCGGTGATGAGCCAGCGGCCGGCCGGTGGTCCAGACAAAGAGGAAGGCTCTCTGTCTGGTCCACCGGCCGGCCAGTCCTCTGTCTGGACCACCGGCCGGCCGGTGGTGATCCAGCGGCCGGCCGGTGGTCCAGACAGAGGAAGGCTCTCTGTCTGGTCCACCGGCCGGCCGGTGGTGATCCAGCGGCCGGCCGGTGGTCCAGACAGAGCAAGGCTGTCTAGTGCACCGGCCGGCCGGTGGTGAGCCAGCGGCCGGCCGGTGGCCCAGATAGAGCAAGGCTGTCTGGTCCACCGGCCGGCCGGTGGTGAGCCAGCGGCCGGCCGGTGACACCAGGCAGTGGGCAAGTCTACTGCCTGGGTCCTCTGGCTAGCCGGTGAGCTCACACTGGCTGACCGGTGGACTCAGTGAGTCCACTTTTCAGCTTTCTTGGGCCAACTCCTTGGCAACCTTTTGCCTATCAACAAAAACACTTGAAAACAAGTTAGAACATAATAAGAGTGATTGTGATCATTAAAATCCAAGAGAGAGGGGTACAACAGACTGTGTTTACCATGTTTATCATTGTTTAACATGCTTACCATATTACCAATGTTTACTACTATGCAATTTAGTACACTTTTCTATTTTCTGATTAAGTAGTATTACAATATTTGAATTTGTATATTTGTGAACTAATGTTTGTTTTTTTGATTTGAAGGAAAATGACAGATCAATCAGTTGATCAGCCACATGATTCTGGAGATGAGCATATTGGTCATACATCTGGGGAGGAACATTCACATGCTCCTATTACGAAAAAGAGTTCAAAGGTTGGTAAGCGTGGGTGCACATGTTTACCAAAATTATCACTTGCCCGTACGAAGGAGGAGAGGATAGTCGTGGATTTTGATGATGATGATCTTCCTAGAGGTCCAAATGCTAAAGATTTTAAGGGTTTTGTAGCAACTCAGGCTAAGAGAAAAGTAAGCATTCTCTATGATGATTGGAGAAGTGTGGATAAGGCGATAATTTCTCAGCTGTGGGAGACCATTTTGGTAAGATCTTTTGCTATTATTTGACTGTTCTTTAAATGTTTCTAGTATATATAATATTTTTAACCTCTTTTTTATCAGATGACATTTGATATTCCTGACACTGGAGGAGTCAGGAAGAAATGCTTATCGTTGGCTGCTAGGAGATGGAGGGATTTCAAATCAACCCTCTCATCTGATTTCATTTATGGTCATAGGAGTCGTGAGAATCCATGTCGTATATATCCTTTTATAGATGAAGACACATGGAGACAATTTTTTGAAAGTAGAAGAAAAGAATCATTTTTGGTAAGGGCAATGTAAACTTTTATAAGCTTTCTTATATAAATGATCTTATTATTGTTTTGTTAATGATTAATTATTCTTAATTTACAGCAAACAAGGAAAGATCATCAAGAGATCCAATCTAAAAATGTATACCCTCATAGTTTATCTCGGGGAGGGTATGCATTATTGGAAGAACAAATGATGGCAGAAAAATTTCAACAACTAAGAGCTGAGTCTTCAAGCTCTGGAGAGGTGGCCCCTCCATCCCCTCCATCTAGACATGAGAAATGGAAAAGAGCTCGGAAGGGCAAAAAAGGACAATATCTTTCGGAAGAATCGAGACTCGTAGTTGAGAGGATTGTAAGATATCTATTTTATTTATTTAAGTTTACTATTTTCGTCATATATTTCCAATCATTATAGAAATGTTCAATTAATTATTACAGGACTCTCTTGAGGAGCAGAGCTCACATGGGACATTTACACCATCTGGGAGGGAAGATATTTTATCTGCGGCATTGGGAAAGCCCGAACATCCTGGCCGTGTAAGAGGATATCCGGCAGGTGTATCGGTAAGAAAAGTGTTGCCACGTTCCTCAACTTCTAACGTTGAGGGAGTTTATAAAAAAAATAGAATCCTTGGAGGCTGAAGTCCATAATATTAATGCGACAATGGAGGACAATATTAGAGCATCGGTGCAGTTTATGTTTGCAGACTTGCAAAGACAATTTCAGGGTGCAGCTCCCACTCCACCTCTCCCAGTAGCTCCCACTCCCCCACCTCAGCCTGCGGACCCCATTTTTTATCCTCCTCCTCCGCCGCAGCTACCTAATTATTGCGAGTTGTATGTTGATGATCCTCAACATCATATAGTTGCATATGGGATGGTATATTGTATAGGAGATACAGTTCATCATCAACAGTTAGAGGTAGAGAATCAGAGGGTCACTGTACAAGATATTATAGATAGATCAGCTCGGATACCATTACCTACAGATGAGGTGACGACAGTTGGACATAGTATCGGCCATTTTTTACTTTGGCCATCCAGACTTCTTCGACTCATTACCATAGAGGTATGGATGTTATATCTTTTATTTTATATTTTTATTAATGTTTTATCATTTGAAAACTAATATATTTTTCAATTTATTTTTACAGGAATACTTCAAAGGTAAAGAAATACTGTATAGACAACAACAAAGACAGATAGCTATGACATCAGATGTAGATACTAGCAGTCTTGACAAATTGTCAAGATATTCAAATTTGTTGGCGGATCATTATGACTTTACAATGGAAGCTCATGTCTGTGGACGTGAACTAAGTGTGGGGATTATGAAAACTGATATCATGGAGTTTGTCACTGGAGATAAGTTGGGCATCAACGTAGTGCAAATTTTTATCATGTAAGTCTTAACACCTTTTCCTTGCGTTATATTTATTAAAAATGTATACTTATGTCTGCTTTGTATTAGGTATCTGTATCAAATTTGTGAGAGGAATGAGATGACAGATGTATATGGATTCGTGGACCCACAATTGATTTCCCCTGAAGCATGTGCATTGGATGAGGAACAAAGAATGATTTATATTGCTGATAGATTTGAAAAGAATGTAATCACACAGTGTTGGATGATGCCTTTTTTTGAGAGGTATGAAACACATCCCTCTCAAAGAGTTAATTATCTTTTAACATAAAAAACCACTAACGTTAAATTTCCTTTTATCAGGGATCATTGGATGTTAGGGGTTTTTTGCCCTAGGGAGAAAGCACTTTATTGGATATGCTCTCTCCATGATGATGTGCGAGAAAGTTTTAAAAATATATTGGAAACGTAAGTTTCAATTTCAAAATAGTTTTATATATTATAATGAATTTTAAATTTACCCCATTCGTATTATTTTCTAACAGGGCATGGGTCCACTTTCGAAAAAGCGCAAAGAAAAGGAATTTCAAGATCAAATATGTACATGCGAAGGTAAATATCCATTTATAATTTGTACATTTTGATTTATTACATAAAAATAATATATTGAATTTACACTCATTCAAACAGAAATGTCATGAGAAACAAGGCATCATCGAATGCGGATATTACATGTTAAGATTTATGTATGAAATAATAACAACTGGGACAATTCTAAGTTTTGACCTGGTAAGATTTCCTCTTTCTCATAATATTTCAATTTGATTTATTCATTATACACGTTGACTACTATCCTTTTTAGCTTTTTAATGACCCTCAACCCTTTACTGCTGAAGATATCAAACACTTACAAGTGGAGTGGTCAAATTATTTTACAGGTTTGATTGACTTTTAGTTGTTTGTAATGTAAAATGTAATTTTGAATATTGTCAATGTAATTGTGTATTTCGTAGTCGTTTAGGTTGGATTTAGTTTTTTTTGAAGTTGACAGTGTAAGTTGTGAATGTTATATAAGTGAATGTTTAATTTTTCTCTACTTCTTGTTTTGGTCTACTGTTGATGGTTTTTATGGTCTGGATTTTGGTATGGGGGGAGAGGTTCCAAGGGGGTGGGTGGGTGTTTGGGGGGTGTCCAAGGGATATGGAAGGGGTGTCCAAGGTGTGTTTGGGGCTGTCCTAGGGGTCGGGGGGGGGGGGGGTGTAAATGAGGGTGGGGGTGTCCAAGGGGTGGGGGGTGTCCAAGGGATATGGGAGGGGTGTCCAAGGTGTGTTTGGGGTTGTCCAAGGGGTCGGTTGGGTGTAAATGAGGGTGGGGGGGGGGGGGCTGTCCAAGGGGTGGGGGGGTGTCCAAGTGGTGGGGGGGGGGGGGTGTCCAAGGGATATAGGAGGGGTTTCCAAGGGGTGTTTGGAGCTGTCCAAGGGGATGGGGGGGTTTCCAAGGGGTCGGGGGGTCCAAGGGGTCGGGGGGGGGGGGGTCCAGGGGGGGGGGGGCTATCCAAGGGGTGGGGGGTGTCCAAGGGGTGGGTGGGGGGTGTCCAAGGGATATGGGAGGGGTGTCCAAGGGGTGTTTGGGGCTGTCCTAGTGTTCGGGGGGTGTAAATGAGGGTGGGGGGGCTGTCGAAGGGGTGGGGGGGTGTCCAAGGGGTGGGGGGTGTCCAAGGGATATGGGAGTGGTGTCCAAGGTGTCTGGGAGTTCTGTCCAAGGGACCGGTTGGGTGTAAATGAGGGTGGGGGGGCGGGGCTGTCCAAGGGGTGGGGGGGTGTCCAAGGGGTGGGGGGTGTCCAAGGGATATGGGAGGGGTGTCCAAGGGGTGTTTGGGGCTGTCCAAGGGCTCGGGGGGGTGTCCAGGGGTCGGGGGGGGGGGGGGTTTCCAAGGGGTCTGGGAGGGCTGTCAAGGTGTGTGGGGGGGTGTCCAATGGGTGTTTGAGGCTGTACTAGGGGTCTTGGGGGTTTAAATGAGGGTGGGGGGGGGGGCTGTCCAAGGGGTGGGGGGTGTCCAAGGGGTGGGGGGTGTCCAAGGGATATGGGAGGGGTGTCCAATGGGTGTTTGAGGCTGTACTAGGGGTCGTGGGGGTGTAAATGAGGGTGGGGGGGCTGTCCATGGGGTGGGGGGGTGTCCAAGGGTTGTGGTGGGGCTCCAATGTGGTGGGGGAGGCCTGGCCAGGTTGTTAGGTGGGTATAGATGAGGGTGGGGTTCAGTTGGGGCTTGGGGGAGGGCTGACATGGTTATTTTTGTTGTTTGGTTTCTGGTTGCTTTTTTGTGAGAGCAGTGCAATTATTTTAAAAAAAAAATATCGCTTTCACGTCGGTTATTTTATAACCGACGTGGTAAATAAATCGGTAGGGGTTTATCACGTCGGTTTTTTCGAGAACCGACATGATAAACCATTCCCGGGCCTTTTATCACGTCGGTTCTTAATATAACCGACGTGCTAAAAGGCCTGGGAATCGATTTACCACGTCGGTTATTGGATAACCGACGTGCTAAAACGTTTCCCAGGCCTTTTTATCACGTCGGTTATTTAAGAAACCGACGTGATAATAGGCCCGGGGAAGGGTTAATCACGTCGGTTATGTCATAACCGACGTGATAAACGATATCCCAGGCGTTTTATCACGTCGGTTTAGAAATAACCGACGTGATAAACCCCCGTGATGTTAGGTATGTTACGTCGGGTTTTAAATAACCGACGTAAAAAACGTTATTTATAACGTCGTCCGTATTAACGTCGCCTAAAAACCGACGTAAATAATGAAAAATAACCAACGTAAAAAATGTTTTCTGCACTAGTGACACAAGACACCTGAAATAAAATGAAAATATTGAAGCATGAGATGCATATAAGAAAAAGATAACTACTGAAAAGAATACATGAGCATAGATAATAGACCAAGTAGTATAACAAACAAAGAACTATTATTCTTGTTATCTGTGAACAAAAGGAGTATTTTTAAGAACCCAGTTTTTGCTATAAAATACTTTCTTGATGTTATTACAGAGTAGCACCTTTAGACAGCGTGCGATTTCGAGCCCCGGTGTGGCTAGAATTAAATTTTCAGTGCGTTCACACTGGGCACGCCAAATAAATGGGATGAATCCTAAACGGTGATCAGGATCAAAAATATGAGTGTACGGATGGGTCTGAAATGGGGTTTTTACCCTAGGAGCGACATAAAACAAGTCGGCACGAGACGTTGGGACCCCTCGCCCGTTAACGAAACATTAAACGGATAAATAAATTATTTAATTTATTTATTTAATGGGTAAACTCAAGTATCTCTTAAACGATTGCTCAGATTGGAAAACCGAGGGCGCCGTTGAGTCTGGAGCATGCTGTTTACCCTAGGAGGGGTGTTAGTTTCACAGGCATGAACCTTCTGCAAAAAATGCCACCAGGGGAATTTTTGTAATTTAGCGGCTTCAGACGTTAAATATTATAACTTTTGAACGGAGCCTCGAATTAAACTTTCGAGACCGGCGTTGTGCTCGGGAGGTGGTTTTTACCCTACGGGGGGCTTAACCTCGACCATGTCGAGAGTTTTAGATGCAGGTTAATTAGGGGGGGGGGGTTTAAATTAATTAACCTTGTTAATTAATTTTATTTACTTAAGTAAACCCCCACCTCTCCTTATCCCCTTACACTTCCCTGATAGGAGATCTCAAGAAGGAAGCTCTCCACCACCTTCAAGCTCTACTCTCCCACCTCCGAGCGTTTCGGCAGCGGCGGATCGTGCGGGAAGCGTCGGGTGAAGCCTTGCGAGGTAGGAGCATGTTTAAGTTTTTATTTTTTTCCACCCCGCAATCTCCTTGAAATAGCTTAGTTGCATCAAAATGCTGTTTAATTTTCATGCGAAGACCAAAATCGCATAGTTTATGATCTGACCTTTTCGTAGCTTGTTTTGGTTTGAAAATATGAGTCCCGAGGCTTTCTTGGTTGTCCGACAAAGTTCAGCGGGTTTTTGGTGTTTTTTTGGTGGTTTTGGGTTCTCCAACGAGCTAGGACAGTGGTCCGATGGGGGCTCTAGGCGGCAGGCAGCCTCCGGCGGTGCTCCAGGCGGCGACACCATGCCCCACGGTCGAGGGCGTCAGCACAAGGCCGAGCTCGCCGGGGAGCAAGGGTGGACCGGGGTCGCGGCGCGTGACCCCGCGGGGGAAAAAAAGACCCACCCTCTGTGGGTCTTCACGCGGCAGAACGACCGACCCTCATGGCCGGTCCACGGGTCCATGGCCGGCCAGCGCGGGCCGGCCCACGCCGGTCCATCCAAAGGGGATTCATCCCCTCGGCTTCAGACACCCATAACTTTCGCTATGGGTGTCCATTTTGCATACCGTCTGCGGCAGTGTGAACCTCGGCTCGAGCAAGAGATTATGGGATAGTTTTATGGGTTTTAAATTCTGATATGGGGGCCTCGGTGCCATGGTGCGTACGTTAAGTGGATTGACGTTTTTCTGGGGGTTCGTGTTTTGAGCGGCGCAGACATATCCGACATCCGATTTGAGCACTGTCAGCAACATTGTGACCCTGGCGCCGAGGAGGAGTTTTCCAAGGGATTTTTGGGCGTTGAAACTGGAGTTGAGCCATGGGCCCCATAGCCTGTCTTTCGAGCTATGTGCAGAGTTTTTTAACTTTTTCATCGGACGCCCGTTCGGGGTGTGCGAGCAGTCAATTTTGAGTGTTTTTTGGAGGGCATTGCAATGGCGCAATCTGCCCGCTTTAATTCAGCACACTAGTGCGGGCCCTGCGAGGGCCGTTTTGGGAGTTCGTGGTGATTTCCATCCTTATCACCGGGTATCCATTCCGCACAAGTGATTAGTCAATCTTGTGTACTTTTTTGAGAGGATCGCAAGGGTGTGATCCGTTCATTGTGCTTCGGGACCGAGGTGTGGTTCGCACGTAGAACCACTCACGCACGGTTTGAAGAAATGCATATTTTTCTCCGAATGTCTGTTTCACTCAAGTGATATGTCCTTTTGACGTGATTTTCCAAGGGGATTGAAATGGTGCGATGCGCCCGACTGTTTTCGGGACTGAGGCTCGGGATCACGGGATATCGTTGGGGCGTAAAGCAGTGTGGGAGACTTTTCCATCAGATATCCTTTTGAGGCCATTAAATAGTCTATCTCACATTTTTTCTGCTAGGATTACAACGGTATGATTTGTTTGGCTGTGAGGAGTCTCTTTCGAGATATCTTTTAAATGTGGAAGCATTAAAGGTGTACCGGTAGTTTTCCCTTCCATGGTGTTTGCAGAGAACCCTTGGCGTGTGATCGTGTGCACTCCCGTGTGAGTGAAGTAAATGTTTGAAGATATGTAGTTGGCCGTTCCTGGGCCTATGAGGTGGAAAGTTGGAGTTGTCATGTTTACGCCCTTCACGTTGACATTGGGTGTCGTGTGCACGTTAGCCTTTGGCCTCGAGACATGGCATACTCTGGGAGTATGCGAGAATACTGGGAGTTATATGTGGATGTTTGTACCTAAGAACGTTTGTGTGCTTGGTTGGAGTTGAATTGGGGCCACACGTCATGTGGGCCCCATGTGTGTGTCGTGTTTTGCTATGCGTACCCTTGAACTCTCACAACGTTGAGGGTCCCTCTGTTCTCGTTCGTTTGACCAGCAGGGTTGAGTTTCCCCCTGGTTATTTTCTTGTTTTCTTGACCAGTAGGGTTGAGTTTCCCCCTGGTTCTGTTCTCGTTTGTTTGACCAGCAGGGTTGAGTTTCCCCTGGTTCTGTTCCCATTTGTTTGACCAGTAGGGTTGAGGGGGTTTCCCCCTGGTCCTGCTCACGATGGTTTTGACCAGTAGGGTTGAGTGGTTTTCCCCGAGTTCTGTTCTTGATGGTTTGGCCGACAGAGTTGATTCATGTTCCCTGGTAGAGTTCTTGTGGATTCAGTGTGACCGACACATTACGCGAGCACCGATCCTCTACCCAGGAGGTTGTTTCCAGCAGGGCTGGCCAGGAGGTTGTTTTCAACAGGGCTGCCCAGGAGGTTGTTTCTAGTAGGGATGGCTAGTGGGGTACCATCCAGCAGGGATGGCCAGTACAGCTATTTTCGCTGAGCAGTACCATCCATCAGGGATGTCCAGAGCGGTTCTGGGTTTTCCTCCAGCGGGGCTGGGAAGTGATCCCCGATACCGGGTTTACCTCTAGCTGGGCTGGGAAGTGGTCCCCGATGACGGTTCCGAGCCTCCCTCCAGTGGAGTAACCTTCTCGGGACTGGGTAGTGTGGCATTCGTCGAATTTTTCCGAGTCTCCCTCCAGTGGGAACCCATCGACTTCCAGGGATTACCCTCCAGCGGGGCTGTGCAGGGGGTCGCCTGTCGACTTTGAGGAGATCCCTCGACTGCAGGGCAGTGACGAGGTGTGGTTTGACGTTCCCCAGAACTCTCAAGTACGAGGGGTGCTTTCCCCAATGAGATGCGTCCTTGAGACATGACCTAAAATCGTGTGGGCCAGTCAGTCCCACCCAAAGCAGATAGTGTCAAGGTGTGGTGATTTGAGCCCCTTGACTTGCAGTTCGGGGCAGACGTGCGGGATGCTGGGCATCGATGGTGTTTACTTTTGGGACTGTTGGCTACTCACTTTCTTAGGATGAGCTATAGGATGGAGATCCCCTTAAAAACCTGTTTGGTTTTCTTGACAGAGAATATATATATGTATATACCTTGTTCCAGTACCCACTCCTTGGGGTTTGGCTACTCTCCTTCCAAGAGAGGCGAAGATGTGCGGGGTATGACATGTGCTTTTTGTGTCTAGATTCTTGTGGTTGGATGAGTATACTCTTCTGCTATAGGTAGAGAAGACTTGATGAGAAGTTAATCTTATCACCACTTCTAGCTCCTTGTGTTTGGACGAGTCTACTTCCTTCCTCTTGTTGGGTTGATTTGTACTCTTTACTGTACTCTCTGTTTCACTCTTTTACTTTTCCCTGTTCGATCTACTGCTCACCTCTTCAGTACCTCCTTTGTTTCTCCCTCGAACCTTCAGGTCATCCTACTGAGTATTTTTATACTCAACCCTGCTTGGGATTTTCTTGCAATTGGTGTGCCCTTGCAGATGATGGACAGGTGGATTGTGACTTCAGCAGATCTTAGGAGATCGGGAGCTTGGACCACATACGGTGGTTGGAGTCAGGTTTCAGGTGGGGGACCATTCTAGCTGTTTTTCTTTTGTTTACCTATTGCCGGGTTGTGGCACCTTTTTTTGTTGGGCGCATATTTTTCCCCTTTACTTTTTAGTTTAACTTCAGCACTTTCTTTGTGCTGTTTAGAGGTCGATGCAATTTGTGGTTTATTTATAGCAGTTGGTACTTTACTTTTCCTTTTACTCTGCACTTCTGCATTGAGTGGGTTGCGTGTGTGTGTATAGGTACTCAGGAAAAGGCCTCCCCAAGTTGTTTAGCCTTCGGCACCTTTTGCCAGCCCCTGGCCTATGGAGGCGGGCTTGGGGTAGTTGTGGCTCAAGCTCAGGTAGGTTCGGGTCGTGACAAGATTTCTGTGCATCAAATCTTCAACCATCCTTGTAGAAAAAAACACTAAAGAGGAGAATCCCATCTTCCTGGAAAACCAAAACAGAAAACTTCACAACACTATATTTTTATTGTCTGATTCCAAAAGAGAACTCGAAATTCACATATAATACATTCAAAGAGTTCAAATCTATATTTTACAGTAGAGAGAGTATTCTAAACTCTATCTATTTATTTCTTACTCTATTGTGTTTATTGTTACTAATTTTATAGTAGTGTGTTAATCTTTCTGTTAAACACACACTGTCTCCTGCACTAAACTGAAGGATACAAGATATCCTTACACAAACAACTTTTTACATATGTTATTTCCCACGTAGAACTGTAGTTGATGTCTTGTGTGACCTGACTATTCTGAGCTCCCACGTAGAACTGTGGTAGAGGTCATGTGACCTGGAAAGTTTGTATACTATTGTGTAAACCCCGATCCAGGGTGTAGATCAAAGCTATATATATATATATATATATTCACTTTTATAGTCTTAGATAGTATTTGTAACTATATTGGTTTATTAAATTTCCTGAAAAAGTTATTCCAATATTTTAGGTTGATATAACTAAGAAGTAATCAATATCTTGAGAAAATAATTGAATAGTAAAACTATTATAAATTTAATACTTTGATTAACTTGCATGTGTTGTTTTTAAATTGGAGGATTTTCAAATAAAGTTTTTCACAATTATTTATAGGAACTCAATTCACCCCCTCTTAAGTGTCATACTCTGAGAAAAAAACATGACTCATAGAACTACATGTTGGGTAATATCATGACACATTGTGTACACTACATGTTGTTTAAGTATATGATACACGATAAGGACCATATCGAGTGTAGTTACATGCCATGCGAGTGATAGTACACATCATATAGAAGGATTCGAATTGTTTTTCCTCAAATACATGGAATGTTAAATTATATATAAAATATAATATTGACCAGAAGGGAAAAAATCATGTCCCTTGTTAGCGCACACTGTTTATGTAATAATTTTAAATTAAATTAATTTTTTTATTTCATTTAAAATGAATGAATATAGGAATATACAAGATTGGTTGGATAAAAAATTAAGATAAAAAAATAATTTATTAATAAGATAATGAAATTATTAATAAGATAATTAAATTATTAATAAAAAAATTTATATTAATAAATAAAAAATTGATCTGATTGCTAAATATTCTTAAATCTATAGTTTTTTCATGCATGGATGACCATGAGATTGACCAAACTATGTATGTGTTGGATTTATTTTAATTGAATTTTTATTGCATGGGGTTTTATGTTTATTTTTATCAAATTAAAATTAATATTCACTTGTAATTATCTCCTATTTATTATGTATAGGCCTGAATGTTTAATGTTTATTTAATATATCTCCATACCCCTGTCTCCCGTCATCTATGTGTGAGTAATAATCCATAAATGAAGGATCCCCTAGGTGAGGAGAGGAAGTTCAAGGAATAGTTGAGGTGAAACCAACCAAGGGGATACATGGGTGAATGGATAGAATACTTCAACTTGAACCAATCTTGATTCTAGGAGTTATACCCTTTGGATCAAGCTTAGTTTATAACCTATTTGAGCATATGAGCAATAAAAAAAATCTTGGTCATATCATATATATATTTTTATTTTTTTCTAATGCATGTTTATCTATTTATGTATATTGGATTCTTAATGAGATCACTTAAAATGAATACATTTACAAGCTTTTATGATGGAATAAAATAAATTGATTATGTGTAAATTAATTTATTATGATATAGTTAATTAATTCTATAAAATCCATATAATATTAACAAGAATATAAGAGGATAAATTAAATTAAATTTATTCATGAGATAAAAATACATACAAGGAAATATTAATTCATACACCACCTTAAATTATTTGAGTTAAGATGTACCCATAGAAAAAGTGTAGGTTTGGTCATAATCATCAATTTTTTTTAATTATAGAGTATTATTAAAAATATAAAGAGTTCGATTAACCAAATTATTATCGAGTATAATTCCCAGGGTCTATTTAACACTATTTGGAGGTAAGTGTTAAAGAAATCCAAGTCTTGGATTTTTGGATTTGAGAGTCCACTCAATGTATTAATGAGTTGTGAGTTATTATAGTTGTCAAGTTATTTTATCCTAAATACCGTAGATTAATTTTCATGGCCATAGTCTATGTTATGAGAAGAAAAATATGGATCATAGACACTAGAATATTCGAAACATTTTATATTTTGAATCTAATGATGAGGATTATTGGGATTTTATAAAATATTGTGAGAATAAATTTTTTTTTATCATTTTACATTTTGGTAATCAAGATAAAATTCGAAAAACTTATTCTATTTTGTTGTATAAAATGGAAATTAATACAACTATAATATTATCATTATGATCAATATTGGAGAAAGATAATATCCTTACCGGTAATAACTTCTAAGAGTTATACAAGCGCTTGTGTATTTTACTACTCTAAGAGTATAAGTCTTATGTGTTAGAGTCCCCCATTCTTGATGATCCTTATAAGTAGGTGAGTGAGAGATCTCAAAATACATATCACCCTGAGATGATGTTATATATGACCAGTGTTTAATGTTATCATTGATGAATAATGAGCTCCAAAGGCTAGATGAAAAAATGGATTAATACACAATATTGTTTCTAATATGTTATCTCTATTAGGAGAATGTTAGAAAATAGTGGTATAAGATAACCAAAAATATATTTACAAGGATTATAGGAGAATGTTTTTTAGACGGACCACATGTAGTCAATATGATTATCTATATTGAGTGTTTGTAAATTTTAGGGTTTAAGCCACCCGATGAGTTGTGCACTAAACTCATACTTTATTTACTCCCTTAGAACATCTCTATCTTTATTATAAATTATAACTTGAACAATATTTAGAAGTCAATCCTAAATATTTTTTCCCTGATTCTCCAAGAAGATAAGGACTTGAGGTATTAAAAATGTATAGTTCTTATAGTGAACGAGAGGAAGGAAAATGAAAAAGAATCTAAGACTAATTCAAAATCTAAGGAATCTTTTAATCATCCTAATAAGAGGATGGAGAAATATATTGGAGAAGGAACAATATGTCTAATGTTTTTCATGTTCCAAGAATGACCATTGGAAGAAAAACTACAGTGATATAAGAAAGCAAGGGGAAGCTTTGGGTGTGTTTGTTATCAAATATATTCTATCTATATCTATAAACTGGGAATTAGATACAACTCTTAGTACTCACATTTAAATCTAAATATAGGATCCAATTAGATTTAGGAACGTTTCAAAATGTTAGGTGGATATTTGAGCTAGAAATGGAGAAATACTAGATGTAATGGCTATAGGATATTACCACTATACTTTTCTAATGAGGTTGATTTTAGTTTTAAATAACTATTATTACCTGATTATTTTTACCAAAAACATTATATATGTGTCATGTTTTGATATGTATGACTTTGGATTTATGTTTAGGAATAAAATATGATACTTTTATAAATATAGAATTTTTCTATGGTATGGAATATCTCAATAATGATATTAACATACTAGAATACAAAAACCAAGTGTTGGAAATATATAATGAACCAATTTCATGTGAATCATTTCACAAAAAGTTTTTGTATCATTGACATGTTAATGTAAATGATAAACCACTTAACATAGATTTATGAAGATGTGAATTTATATTATTTGAACTAAAACCACTTGACATATGTAAAACCAATTTATAAGGAAAATTTATCAAACCAACATTTAGTGGAAATGGTGAAAGTGGCATAGAGCTTATTGAATTGGTCCATACGGATTCATTAAAACCTATTCCTGTTGAATCTAGTGTTGGATACTCATACTTTATAAATTCTAATGATGAATTTATTAGTCATGGATATTCCTACTTAAATAGGTTTAATTTTGAATCATTTGAGAAATTTAAAGAGCTCAAGAATGAATTATAGAGTATACTTGGTAAGAAGATAAATAATATTCCATTAGATTGAGGTGGGGAAAATCATAAAAAATATTTCATCAACTACTTGAAAATTTTTAGGATTCTATACAAACTCACACATCCTCATACAATATAATAGATTGGTGTTAGTGAAAAGAGTAACCACACCTTATTAGACCAGGTGAGGATAATAGTTAGTTATGAAAATATTTAATTATCCATGTATGAATTTTAATTATAGAGTACAGAATATACACTAAATTGTGTGCCAAATAAAGAGGAAAATATTTATCCATATGAGCTTTGGTATTGGAATTAAATAGTTTTTCTACATATATGGGTTTGGGGATACATGGTGTTTGTAAAGGATATCTCTGGAAATAGACTAGAACCACATGGAATTAAGTGTATCTTTATAGGATATCCTAAGGAAAATAAAGAATAATATCTATAAAATCATTTAGAGAAAATAATAATGGTTGGAATTAATATTGCCTTTTTGAAGAGGGAACACGTCTTCAAAAGAGATAGTGGGAACAATATATAATTTGATGAAGTTGATACTCAAGATACAAAAAAATTGACACTAAAACAAATTCCACAATGCCCCATGAAATTGATTGTTATAAAAACACAATTAATACATAGGACCACCAAATAGGTTAGGGAACTAGAGCGATAAGATTTTATAGTCACCAAGGTAGTGACTCATTATTAGTTGATAATAATGAAACTCTATCCTATAAGGAGGTAGTAAGAAACTCAAAAGTTTCTGGATATCAAGAAGAAATAAATTTGTGTTTGATTTCATGTACCAAAACCAATTTTGGGTTCTGATCAATCCTCTAGTTTATGTATATCTCATTGGATAGAAATGGTAATTTGAAAATAAACTAGAAAATGACTGTAAACTTAGTACCTATAAGGTACAATTAGTGGCTAAAGGGTTTAAGATACATAATGTAATATATTATGGTGAAACCTTTTCACTATTATCCATACAAAAAAATGAATTAGAATTCTATTTTTCATAGCATCTTACCATGATTATGATATTTGGTAGATGGACGTCAAAATTGATTTACTTAATGTAAACCTTATGAAATATGTCTATAAGTCACACACATAAGGGTTTTTGAATCCAAGAGACCACATTAACGTATAAATGTAATATAGACCCCTTTATGGATTGAAGTAAGAATCCAGATCATGAAACATTCACTTTTATGAATCCATAATGGAATTTTGTTTCATAATGAATGAATATGACCCCTTTTTCAACAATAGGTTTAGTATGACTTCTATTGATTTACTAATAGTATACATTGATGGAATATTAATAAATATACACAAGATACTGTTACTATAGTTATTTAATATATAGTTGGACACATGATTCTCTAAGAGGGATTTAGGTGAAGCATACTGAATTCTAGGGATCAATATCATTTGTAAAATATCTAAGAGGCTAGTTAGACTAAGTCAAGGTGTATAAATTGACAAGATACTTAAGATATTTACTAAATAACAATCCAAGAGGGGATTGTTACCTATGTTACATTGTATACATATCTCAAAGAAAATGTTTCCTTAGACACCAGAGGATAAAAAAAGGATGACTAGGATTCCTTATGCATCAGTTATAGGATCAATCATGTACAACATGATCTATACCAATTTTTATGTTTATTATTCTATGAGTATTATAGAATTATATTAAGAAGAACTTGGAAACCTTCATTAGATGGAGGTTAACACTATCCTAAATTATCTTAGGTGTATTAAGTATATGTTCCTAGACTATGGAGGACAAAAGGATATAGTCATTTGGGAATCGACATATACTATTTTCAATATATATTATGATAATATGAAATTATAGTCAGAATATGTCTTCACCCTCAATGGAAGATCTTTCAACTATAAGATATCAAAAAAAGAATTGGTCACTGATTATACAGTTGAGTTCAAGTATATTGCATATTATAATACAGATAAAGAAGCAGTGTTGATAAATAAATTTTTCCAAGAAATTTGTGTATTTCCTAACAACAAAGACACCATCACATTGTATTGTGATAATACTGTAGTTGTAACCCTAACCAAGGATCCAAGATCATATCAATGATAAATCATATAATTTAAAAGTGTTGCCGCTTGAGTTATTTTATAAAAGGGGTGTGGTCATAGAAATTATTGTTTCCATAAGAGAGAACATGGTTGACCCATTAACTAAATCTTTATCTCAACAAATGATTTAATATCATGTGTGATCTATTAACTTCAAAGCCATTAATAGTCAGTTCTAGTGCAATTGAGAGTCTATTATAGTTTTTAACCAAGAATAAAATATATTATAATTCTTAATACATTTATATTCATGGTCTTGGATATTAATAAATATATTATCCCATGATGTGTATTTATATGCATCATATTAATGTGATAATGTTATTATAGTACTCATTAAACTGAAAGGTCAGAGCAGTTCTCAACTATGAAGAGAACCTTGAAGTTATATAAAGAAATTATTAAATATATGTTCTATAGATATATGAAATCTATCTTATGGGATACATATGAGGTAGGATATCAGGTGTAGGGGGCTCATAGGATAATGATATTTCTTCTCATGATGTTCTCACTTAGTAATCTTTGAGAGAGAAGTTTATGAAAACAAACATGTTCGTAGAAATTCCACATGTTATATATGTCATTGGATATTCCTAACTAAAAATGTGTTTATTGGTACTTATAATTGATATTATTATTAATTTATATCACATGTTACAAAATTATATTTATTGATGAAAACTATAATGATGTATTCTCATAGAGATGTATGATATATTGTATGCATCAGAAGTGATATGACATTAATGAATAAACCTCCCATAGGAGTTACATATGTAACATATGTAATTATAAACTTTTAATTTTGGATGTTTATATTAGTCCTTAGACTTGATATTATTACCAATTCATATCATGTTTCAAACACTTAGATGTATTGATGAAAATTATAATGATATATGCTTAAGGAGGTAGGATATATTGCCTGCATCACAAGTGATATGGAATTAATGAATAAGTCAAGAAAGTATTTTTACCTTCCAAGTTAATGAAAAAAGATATCTCAGGCCCTTTGATTGGAATAAAACTATTTGGTTAAGACCATATCCTTGGAAATATTACTAACAAGTTCATTTTGGGAGAGTAAAATAAAGATATATCAAGCATATAGGTTGATGATGCAAGTAATGAAACCTACATGATGATATATCGAGGTAAAGAGATTATATAACACAATAAGAATTATTAGGAGGATGTTTTCATTATGACATTAATGTCTTTCACTATGTGTTCCTTGATGTGTTACTAGACATCGATCTTAGATTTTAGTCATGTTATCCAAATTTCAATGAGAAAGAGGATTTGAGAATCACCTGCTAAGTTTATTCATACCCCTAGTAAAATTCTATATGAAATTAACATTAAAATAAATATTATTGTAAATTTTATAGGAATAATAATTATTTTGGCTAGGTTGATCACTTATATTCACTAACTAGTTATTTGTGAAAATATATATGTGAGTTTATTATTAAATAAATAATTATTCACAAGTTAGTGAGTATAATATTTATTTATTTATTAAATAAGTAATACAGGGATATCTATTTATTTAAACAAATAGTAATTATTTAAAGTTTGATAAATGTCGATGAGGAATGATGGACTAATTTAAGGGTTCTGTGGGAATGATATATTTAATATCATTTAAATATATATTAATTAATTAATTTCATAAATGATATTAATAATATCTATTAGTTTTTTGAACATCAATTAAATAATAATAATAATAAACTTATTATTATTTTATGTGAGGTCCCCTTAGAAATAATATAATGGATAAGGGCCTTTGTGTAATAACATTTCTGTGACCTAAATATTTAAACTCTATTATATAATTTCTAGGTTTAGACAACTATTGTGAAAAAATTAAAGAGAGACAATTATATCAAGATCAAGAGATAAATCACTCAGTAAATCTCTCAAGAATAGAGAGAATCAATCCTAGTTCTCCCCCTCAAGTGCCTAATATAACTAGAATATGAAGTGTCCAAGGATCGTGCAGTCACACTATGAGGGGGTGAACCAGGAGTGACCTATTTTACTAAATTACTTTTCACATTCTAATTAAAACCTCTACCACCTATTAAGATGAGTGAATCATGCATGAAATAAAAAAGTGAATTAAACACAACACACCATATTTTTACAAGGTTTTGTACTAAGGCCCACATCCTTTCCATGTTGGTTAGATCCCCCAACATGGATTATCCACTATAATTTTTTTATCAGTTACTATGGTTCAGGAAGAAACTGGTTATACACACCATTAACTAATCCTCCAATTTATCTTGTTTATACCCCCATAGATTTAAATATTCTTCATTGGTTGGTTAGACACCCCAAACATTCAATAGGTTAGACCCCCCAGTCTCTCGAGCCTCTTTAAAAATTGTTTAGATCCCCTAGTCAGAAGCTCCTTCTTTTTTTCATAATATCTAATAAAAAATAGGATGATCAATTGATATTCCTCTGTGAGCTTTCTGGATCACAGTATCTTATGTACCACTTCAAGAACCTCTGAGACATTGGTTGTCATACTCAAATAAATATTGACCACCTGTAAATGGTCATCTGTCTCAGTGCAACACTACTCTGGAAATTATTTATTATATCGAAGACCCAACCTCACTAATCCCAAAAAACATAGATATGAATTCCTTCTAAATCTACAATGGAAATACTATCCTGACTTCAGTGTCCAAAATCACTACTCACTATGCAATGCCAATTGCATTTGTATTTCTTTAAGAATCGTTCATGTATTTAATACACTTGATGGTCTCAACAGTTTATGAATGCATTAATTATTGTGCATGAAAACTACCTTATAAAATTTAAATCACGTAAGAAAATATACACTTCCTTATTTTTTTCTTCATGTGATTATATAATCACATGTCTATGAGCATATACATGTATACACACATGCACTGCTACAATTTTCCTTCTTCACTGACTGAGTAAATGTACACTGTCTAAGTACATATAAAATGTAATACCTTATATTCTTATTCAATAGATAATGTTAAAATGTGAATATGAGCTTACTAAAATTTATGCACACAAAATATTCAATCCTTATGTTCCACTACATCTATTTGTACAAGGATATCACGAGATAGTGTGTCACACTATCTCTTTGTGAAACACTCCTTCACAAGAACTCAAGTCCTTTGGTCGCAAGATGTTTCTTTTCCTAAAATTAAACAAAAAATATTCTCATCTCCAAAAACACATACACAAAACTCAACCATGCATGGATATCGTTTTATGCATGATACCAATGATCCTTCACAAAATAGTATCCAATGACTCCTTCTACTTCTCAAAATAAAGTATTGTTATATACACTGGTTCACGTAATCTTAGTGTACTTTACAGAATTCAATAGAGATTCTTGCAGTGCTATCCCATTTTATTCATGGATGATATCTTCACAAATCAATCCAAGCATGTTGTGAATAGGTCAAACACTCATAGTAAACTCATTCTTCTTTAAAAACCAATATATTTCGTAATGATTTTTTCTCCTTCTTCCAATACAAATGTATGTGGTTATTTTATCTTCTTCACGAATGAATTTTTAAAAAACTCAAACAAATTTTATCTTCATGCGATCACACAAATCGAATTCACGGGATCATCTTGAAAAATAAGAGCTCTCTCTCAACCCTATTTATCTTTCAATAAATTCCCTCAGATGTGAGATAAGTTATAAAAACAAATGAGTCGGTCTCATATATTTATAAGAAAACTTCACCAACCTGGCTCATTTGAACATCCTCAGATCCATCACACAACACCTTACCCCATGATTCGAGATTGATAAAACCACCATCATCATAAAATAATATTTTCTACACACTATAAAGCCTTATTTGATCTTAATTTAATATATAAAAATAGATCTTCATGTGATTTTCATCATATTAAAATCAACTGAATAAAGAAATAGAGATCAGAAGTCTTTATTCAATCATTTTTCGTTGTCACTACACAGATATAGCAACACACAAAACCCTTATATGAGGCTTGATGAAGAAGACAACATGAAACACTAATCATATGGCTTGGATAATTATGATCGGATGATATATGTTCTTTTTGCATTTTTTAAAATGGAAGAACAATATTCAGCGTAGTCCCACATAGAAACACTGGGGATTTGAGTGCTCGTTTATATTAAAATATGAATCCTAAGTGGCTCCGAATTGGTTACCTCTAGACACTCTAAACTACTTCTAAAACTGACCCATTACATCCCCATAATCATCCACCATGCCACCCCGCATAGTGGCTCCACACTGCTCCTCTGTGCCTATAAACATGCCATTCATGTCCCTCGTCTCTCTACTGGCCGACACTTTGGATGATCTTAGTTTCCACCTAAGTATTAGTGCACCTATATCCAACATACTAACTATTGGCTACTCGCCATTTTTTAGATAAACACCCTGTTAAGAAATTTCCATATTCCACATGATACAATTCCAACCAACATAAAAAAACAAAAAACAATGTCAAACCCTCATAATTTTCCATATCCTATTTTTAAAAAATTCTTCATCCAAGTATTTAAATGTTGAGATCAATGTGAAATTATCAATAATAGTGACACATGTCTTCAAACATAAGACCAGATCTACAATCATCACAGTAATAGATCATTGAATTTTCATATTTGTTAGTTATTTACAACTACTTCAAATTCAGAAAACCACTTTACCTATTCAGTATCCCCTTTGGATTTTTTACCAATACCCATTCTATCTTAAAATACAATTATATCTTCTCCCACTTATTTTCAATAAAGCCAAAGATATAAGTATATGAAGAAATTATCATTTAAAAAATTAAAATTCTAAGAACATCCTCTTCTCTTATGACTCTAATTTTCTGATTTACCATTGAGAAGGATTTAATTAATACTATATTAACAAAGATATAAAATTCATCAACTATAAGTCTATGTGAGAAATGACCTGTGTAGAAAACAAGAGTGATAAAATGTAACACCAATGCTGTCAATAAACTTCCACCATACGATACCAATTATTGAATCCTTTTATGAATCACTCAAAATATTTTCAACTAATACCCTACATATATATCACTAAATAGATTAGAAACATTAAAGTACAATAATGTGTCCTCCCTTATCAAATTTCATTTTTATTATCAATAAATAAATCTCTCCCTTTTAAAATTGATGATTTTTTTAGCTTGAAAATAGGAGTATATAACCAACATACCTCAATGATGACAAGATTAAATTTCCAAAAATTTAACATTTCGGAGTAAAAATTTTGTACCTCACCATTTCTTATAATATTCATAAGATATAAACTGAGAAAGAAATATATAGTGTTTCATCTTCTCTGCTCCCCATCAAGAGATGCACTAAAAAACTTCCTTGATATTGATATTCAAATATTGTATCAAATTTGGGTATCCCACTAAATATAAGCTTCACCTTAAATTACTTACAAGAAAAACAAACAATATATATATATATATATATAAATAAGGAGGTTCATCAATTCTCTTTATTTATTGGAATAGGTCAGAGAGTTGCTTCTCAACCCAAAAATATTATTAGATGAAAATGTCTTCCTCACACTTTCTAACAATGTAGTTTCATTTTTCTCTACTTATACCAATTTTATTTTCTCTTCTAACATTTATGGCCATATGTTGAAACATTATTTAAAAACATGCTCAGTCTTTGCTTTGTGTGCAGACCTCTTTTTACAGACACTATAAGTCATAGATGTTTTCCCTTTCTTTTTCAGGAATTCTTATTAACTAGATAACCATTTCAAACAGTTTTAACCAAAATATAAATATATATTAAAAATTTCACACATAACATTATAATTCACCAAGTTACCTCTTTTACAAAACATTTAATATTCTCCATCATACATATATTTCACTGAATCAATCCTATTGTTTCTCTTGTGGATTGATTGTTTATTTGATTCCATATTGTTTTCTTTAGTATTAATATTCAAGTCCAATTCAAAATGGTTCATGATGTGACATTTACTACCACAATAGGAACATATTTTATTAGGTTCAACACTCTTCAAATAATTATTCACAACAATCAAAGGAGTTGTTTATTTAGCCATCACCTTATTTTTTTCATATCCTAAGGTTGACCTGTCATCCTCATTTCTTACCTACATCACTTCTTGTTGTGGTATTATATTCACATAAATATATGATTTGTGTATGATTGGTACATACCAACACTCACAATAATAATAAATACTTCTATCACAATAATCACTGAAATTTTCAATGCAATCACATATGTTCTTGATAAATTGATTCTCTTTCAGTGAATTCTGATTCTGTTGTGAAGGTTTCCAATTCTATTTATCTTCTGTCCCCACAAATTAAGGAATTATATAATATTCAAATAATTAAATATTGTGCCAAAAATTTATTTCCATATTCCCAAACTTCCAACATCACCAACAATAGCCAACAAATATTAATGTCTTCTTCTATAACACATTCTGACAATATTTGACATTTTTCTACTTATGGGTATCACATTAATTCCATTATTCATTCTTATGGGAATAAGAATTTTTATTTACCCATGTTTTTATAGATATTAAAGTTTAATATTCAATAGTCATCAAAATAGGATTAGTAAACATAGATTTATCAAGATAAATGGTTACCTTCTTTAATGAGCATATAATAGATTTATCCTTGGATAATAACAAGATATTCTTGCCACAAGATTGAGTCTTTTTCAGAAATTGGATTCTTATCAGATTAATACTTAGTTATAAATCTTTTATTATCATATTGGGAAGTCTCATCTTGTGTATCTTCCATGTTTCTTAGTTTCTCTTCTAGTTAAATACATTTTAAGTTAAGGGAAATATTGTCATCTTCAATTAATTTCATTCTTTCTTCCCACTGAGTCTTCATCTTATGGATATCATATTAATAAAACTAACTTTAGTTAAGTAAAAAACTATCATTACCTTGGATTGTTTATACTTTAACATCTATTTTAGAATCTTTAATATTCATAGATGTATTATGAAAATCTTCAAGCACATGGATAACATCTGTAACAAAAAATTTCAGAAACATATTTTTAGAAAATATTAACTTTAAATTATTCAATTGATCTAGAATATATCTATTTTCCAAGAATTATTTTTTTTCCCTTTTCTTTCATAAGTTTTATGAGAGTATTGGATATGAAAACCTTTTTAGTTAATGCCTCTTCTATAACATTACCCTCTTCTAGTAGCTGTAATTTTTCATCCCAAAGTTCCTTGAAAACCCTACTCATACATGTGACTACTTCTTTGGGGACTCTTCAAATTCTTTATAATTTCAAAATTGATGATATCATCATCACATCTTAAACTTGATACATCTGAATTATAATCAACTAATTTCACTAAATAATAACCACACTGAGTTCCTTAATCTAGAAGTTTATCTTTATTTATCTTTAAATCCCTTTTCTACTTCTTTCCCACTCTTTTCTTCCTATTTTTCTATGTCCTGAATAACTATTCAACATTTCTAACAATAAGAGTTGATATATTATTTTCCATATAAATCTCCTTTAAACTTTCTTCAAACTCAAATCTTCACTTTATATACTTATGATAAAAACAACTAGACAAGTAAAGTAGATCCAACCTGAGGTGGAATTTCCAATGATACCAATTAAAGGGTCCAAGGATCATGAAATCACACTGGGGGTGAATTAGGCGTGAACTATTTTATTATATTCTTTTACACCTTTTAATTTAAACCTCTATCACCTGTTATGATGAGTGGATAAAGCATGCAAAGAAGAAAGTAAACGAAACATAGTACATAGTATTTTTACATGGTTTAGTACTAAGAACTACATACTTTTTATGTTAGTTAGACCCCCCAACATGGATTATCTACTATAGTATTTTTATCAATTATAATGGTTCATGCATAAACTAGTTATACATGCCAATAATCGATCCTCTAGTTTATCATGGTTATAAGCCCAAGGATCTAAATCACTTTACATGGTTGGTTAGAAACCACAACCATTTGACTGGTTATACCCCCTAGTATCTCGAGCCTCTTCATTAACTGGTTAGATCCCCCAGTCACAATATCTTCCTTGTTTTTAGAACATCTGATCTACAGATATGATGATCATTTGATCATCCTCCATGAGTTTTCCGGATCACACTAGAACATGTATAACTTCATGAAGCTTTTTAATATTGTTGGTCTCACTCAAATAAATTACAATCACCTATAAATGGTCAATTTTATCAGTGCAACACTTATATGGAAATTATTTCTTTTGCTAAAGATTTAGTCTCAATAATCACTAAAAACTTGGATATGAATTCCTTTCGAATCACTGATGGAAATAGTATCCTGAATTTAGTCTCTAAAAATCAATTCTCACTATGCAATGTATATTTCACGTTAATTTCTTAAAGCATCATTCATTTATTTAATACACTTCATGGTCTTCTCATTTTATGCATGCATTAATTCAAGTTAATGGAAACTACATTATGATATTTATACTGCGTAAGAAAATATTCATTGCCTTATTGTTTCTTCAAGTGATTATATAATCACATGTGTATGAACATACACATGCTTGAACACATGAAATTCCTCAATTTTCCTTCTTCACCGCCAGATTAATTGCACATTGTCTTAGTACAAATAAAATTTAATACCTTATATTTTTATTCAAGTGATGAACTAAACATGTTCATATGATCTTACTCAAATTTATGAACACACACTATTCTATCCTCATGTGACACTACTCCTATTTGTGCAAGGAGATTATATTATAGTGTGACACCCTACCTCATTGTACAACACTCCTTCACAAGAACCAAGTCCTTTGGTTACATGATGCTTCTCTTCCTCAAATCAAACACATAGTCTTCTCAACTCAAAAATCAAATACGCAAAACTCAATTATGCATGAATATCACTTTATTCATGATACTCATGATCCTTCGTAAACAACATGTGGTGTCTCCTTCCACATAAAAAAACATATTATTTTTATATACACTAGTTAAAAAAAAATTAATGTACATTGAGGAAGGAAAGAGAGACGCTGATAGCGCTATACCATTTTTTCATGAATGAGATATTTGAAAAGATATCCGAGTGTGTTTTGAATAGGTAAAATACTAACGTTAAAGACCTTATTCTTTAAAAACTAGAATAGTTTATGGTGCTTCTATCTCCTTCATATAATACCAATGAACGTGGTTCTTTTATCTTATTTTCAAAATGCGTTCTAAGAAACTCAATCAAACATCATCTTCATGAAATCACACAACTCAAACTCATGGGATCATTTTGAGAAATCATATATCTCTCTCATCTATATTTATCAATCAATAAAACTTCCCATATGTGAGATAATTTTCAAATAAAAATGAATCAGTCACAAATATTTATAGGCAAACTTCACCAAACTAGCTCATGCGTACTACCATAGCTCAAGCACATAATGCATTACCTCATGCTTCGTGATTATAAAAATCACCATCATTAGAAAATAATATTTTCTCTACACTGTAAATACTTGTTTTGATCTTCATTTTATACTTAAAAACATATCTACATGTGATTTAGATCATATTAAAAAAAATGAAGAAATGGATCTTGGAAGTCTTTGTTTGATCTTTTATTGACGTCACTACCTGGAGAGCCCGACGCACGAAAATACTAGGTGAGGCTTGATAAAGAAGATGATGTGTATCACTAATCACACTAATAGGATAATTTAGATCATATGGAAGATGTTATTTCCTCATTTTTTTAAAATTTATGAACAATATTGAGCACAATCCCACATCAAAACACTGGAGAGTTGAGCTATCCTTTATATTAAAAGCCACATTCTATGTAGGTTATAATTGGTTACTACTAGACACTCTTAAATCCTCCTTGCACATCTCCATTCCACCCCCCTTGTCCACCATCGTTCTTCCCTACAAGGTGGACCCACACTGCTCCTATGTGACTCCAGGTGCACTGTGCATGTCCCTTGTCTCTCTACTGACTGACACTGTTGTTGATCCTAGTGCCCACCTAAGTAGTGGTGCACCAAGATCCCACATGTTTTCTAGAGATTATAGGAAATATTGTTTATAAACACTCAATTAAAAATTGTCCATATTCTACATGATAAAAATCCAACTAACATAACACAAAATCCCCAAAACACCACACCCTCATCATGTTTCATGGCATCCTTTTCAAACATTATTCCTCTAAATCCTTAGATGTTGAGACCAAGGTACCATTATTAATAACACTAACACATGTATTCAAATTTAAGACTATCTATGAAATTTTCACATCAAGAACTCTTTGAATTTTAATACTCTTAAGTTATTGAAAACAACTTCAACTTCAGTAAGACACTTGGACTCTTCAATCTCCCCCTTTGGATTTGTTGTTAATACCCGTTTCAACTTAAAATCCAATGATATATTATCCCCATTATTGAAACCCAATATATAATCATGGAAAGGAATTATCAATTACAAAATTCTAATTCTAAGAACATTCTCTTCTATTCTAAATATTATTATCTGATTTACCTCTGAGAAGGATGGAATTACTTCCAGACTTGAAAAGTGATAAAGTTAATAAAATCTAAGTCTATATGGGCAATGATCTGTGTAGAAAACAAGAGTGATCAAATTTAACATAAATGTTTTCAATAAACTTATAGAATATGATAGAAACCACTAATTTTTTTTAGGAATTTCTCCCAATACATTCAAATAACCCCCTGCATAAATCTCACCAAACATATTATAAACATTCAAGTGAAATAATGAATTTATCTTGAACAAATTTCATTTTTAATTAAGAAATAAATATCTCCCTTTTAAAATTGTTTATTTTTTTATCCTAAAAATAGAAGTATGTAACCAACATACCTCAACGATTACAAGATTCCATTTATAGTAATTTAACTTTTAGGATTATCAAATTCACACATCACTAGAAATTATAATATTCTTAAGATATCAACTGAGATAGAAATATATGGTGGTTTATCTTATATCATTCCCCTCAAGAGATGTAACCAATAACTTTCTAGCTGTTAGATATTCACAAATTTTATCAAATTCTGGTATTCCCCTGAATAAATGATCTACCTTTAATTCCATGCATGAAAAAAACACAATATATAGGGCAATAAGGTAGTTCTCCAATTGACCTTAGTTTTAGAAACCCAGATGAGAGTTTCATCTAAACCCAACAATATTCTTAGACGAAAAAGTATTCTTTACACTTATTAACAAAGCAGTTTGATTTTTCTATTCTTGTTCCAATTTTCTAGCATCTTCCAAATATTATATCCACATGATCAATCATTCTTTATGAAGATACCCAGTCTTCACTTTGTGTGTAGAAATATTTTTCTCAATACTATAAGTCACAAATTCTTTCCCTTTTCTCGTCAAGAATTTTTATTGACCAGATAACTATGTAAAATAATTTTTACCTTAATGTACATTCATATTGAAACTTTTACACACATATTTATAATTCAAAAAGTTACCGATTTCAGGAAACTTTTCAGATTCTTCATTAGATATGTATTTCGCCAAATCAATCCCATTGTTTCTCTTCTGAATTGATCCTTTATTTGATTTGAGCTTGCTTCATTTAGTATTTATGATCATGGAACATTAATAATGGTACATTATGTGGCCTTTCCTACTATAATAGAAAAATATTTTCCTTGGTGAAACACTCTTCACATCATTCTTCACAACCTTCACGGGAGTTTTTTGTTTAACAATAATATTCTTTTGTTCATATCCCATGGTTGAACTTTCATCTTTATTTCTTACCAGATTCACTTCTAGTTGGGGTATTCTACATAAATAAATATATTATTTGTCCATGATTGGTACATACTAGCACTCAGGACAAAAATGACCAATTCTATTGCAATAATCACATAAATTTTTAAAGTAATCACATATGTTCTTGATAAAACAATCCTATTTATGTTAATTATACTTCTATTGTGAAGGATTACAATTATCTTAAGCTCTTCCCCACCTAAATTAAGGCATTCTATAATTTTCTTACAATGAAATACTGTTCCAAAAATTCATTTCCTAATTTACAAACTTCCAATAGCACCAATAATATCCAAAAAAATTTAATTTCTTATTCTATGACAGATTATGACTATTTTGACATTTTTCTTCTTATGGGTATTGACATGTACCTGTCATGGGGTGTGAAAAAAACAAATATAACTTAAGTTAAAATGTAGTAAAGTGGGTAACCTAGGTTGTCTCCATAGAGGAGTGCACACAAAACAATTGTCACTTTTAATTAGAGGAAAAAATGGGTGGTTTCTGATATTAAATTGGTTTTGAAAAGAATATTAAAAATGGAATGAAACAAATTAACATAAGAAAAGACTAAAAACTATGATATGAGAAGGTTGATTAGGTCAGAGTCAATTTTCTAATTACAAGGCTATCCTTGATTTATTTTATTCTGACATCTTCAGCTAAGTTGTTTAAAGTGAGATTCTAATGAGCGTTTCCTCTCAATCCTTTGGTCAAATGGTGATGGTGAGAGAATTCCTAACCAAGATCTTAGTTTGGTCTAGTATCTTTCCATGTACAAGAGAGTTGTATTAAATATCTTCAATTGACTTGGGTAACACTCGATCAGGTCTTGTTTATCCCAAGTAATAGAAAACATTCACTACCGCTTTCACACATACTGACGATCACTGAGTACTTCATCACTAAGAATTGGTCTATTCAACTGTATATAAACCAAAACCTAGTGGATGGAGATAATGATCATTGAACAAAGCAAAAAATAAATAACTAAAATAAAAAATAAAATATGATCGCACTTGATAATAAAAACTACTATATGAAATTGAAAACCACATTGTAGAAAAGAGATAAAAAATTTATTCAACAAAGTTAATGAAATCAAGAATTAAAAAATAGAAAACATACCCTTACCAAATAAATCAAATGTTTACCCCACAATGGTAAAGTTAATATAGATTGATGGGGAAGGAGAATGCATTACAAAACTATGAAAAATAAAATAATGAAATAGAAAATAAGAAAAACTGTCTAGTAGATTCTGTCCAATGAAAGATTTCTCTTGTTGGGCACCACTCTTTCTAAAATCACCCAATGGTCCCTTCTTATATAATTATTCAAATAAAATTTCATTTTGTTACTCAAAATCTCAAATTAATTGTATTGTTTTAGAGAAATATATGTAATATTTATTGAGGATGACTTTTTCTCTGTGAGATTTCCAAAAATATTTATTCAATGTTTCCCATCCAATATCTGACTTAATGAATCTCAATATCCATGATTTTCAACAGAGATACATATATCTAACTTGTTAGACCATTAAAATTTATATAACATTAATTTGATCTATTATGACCAATTTATGATTGATTAGCAGATGTGAGGTCCACATGGTCATCCAGAATCTTTCTCCAACATAATGGAATTGTTAGGGTCCCTTGATGGTGGAATTATATCATGTCCCAGAAGAAAAAGTTATAGATCAAAACACCATGTTTCCTAAAAAAATAATCACATAAATTGGGATTATATTATAAAAGATATGGTCTAATTAACAAAACACATAAAATCTATTAAATTCCCAAAATTAGGAAGCTTTCCAATTTTAACACAAAACATAACATAAATCTAAAAGTGATGTAATTAAACTTAAATTGATGAATTTGGGTGGTTTAAATATTTTAAATTCATATAAATTTTTTATAAAATATTAACTCTATCAATTCCCCCACACTTATCACTTGGACTCTAGGATAAGTAAGCATTAAAATCAAATCAAAGAAAATTTTAAACACATAGCCATGAGATCCACCAAATCCACATCATGAAACAAAAAGATATCATGCCTCATAATAAAAAAGTTATTTCAAGTTCTCTATTTATATCATTTATTATATTTCCACCTTATTCCTTATCCCATGCACACAAGACACCTACCTCACATTAATTTTCTCTCATCTCACAAATGTCAATTTTAACAATGTTTTTCTCACCCATACCATGAAAGGGTCACCATAGGTTTGATAAATTCCTACTTATCTACCCGATGTGAGTCAAGAACATGTGTTTCTCATGAGGACTTTTTAGGGTTGTTCTGTGGCTTTTGGTTGGTAGTATTTTTATTGGAAAAATTCTAAGGCCGAATGAGGAGGTCTTGGCTCTTTTTGAAGCAAAATTGCACAATTCTAGTTTTCACTCAAGAATGGTACCCTCCTTACTCCCCTTATTATAAATTTAACTCTATTATCATGAAAACTATAGGAATTTTTAAATAGCTCATCATTTCAACCAAAAAATTTAAATATTCTCAAACAAGATTTTTCTTGAAAGCTTTAGATAGGCATAACTTTCTTTTTACATCGGAATCTCCAGAAAAATCACAACTTCTCTAATCATGAAATTTCCATAAAAGTAAAAACCATAAAAGAATAATTTCTTAGAAGCACAAACATCTCTTAAACAATTGATTTTCCACGCAATGATTCACCAAATTATGTAGTACAACACAAGATAGCTTCCCCCACACTTAATTTCAACTAGATCATGCAATTTCACTTCAAGAGAAGGTTGGATAGGGAAAATTGGATTGTAATGTGGCTAACCTAATAGGTTGTTCATGGATTCTAAGGGATACCATGATTAAATGTACAAGGTGGTCCATAATGAAAGGTATTATCTTGAAAATGGGATTTTAAACCAAATAATTGTCTCTATTATTTAGAACACATGTACCCAAAAAACTCATGTTTTGAAAGAAATAAATCAAATTATGGTTTTAACAAGCATGGTATGGTTCTCTCAAGAAGTGAGGTGAATGAAAAGAATATGCCAAAAATGGTTCAGAAGCCTCACATGAAATGGATTTCAAAGATATAGAGAGTGAAATGTGGCATGAGATTCAAAAATCAGAGTACTTTTCATGAAATTCTAGAAGAATTGAACATGAAACAAAATCATTTTCAGCATTCATTTAAGCTCAGTTTCATGGAATAAATTTATTCACTCAATGAAATGGGTTTAAAAAATGGAAATGATAATCATTTCAGCTCAAAAGTTTTAAAAACACACCAAAAATAGAAAAATAAACACAGAAAAGTTTGAAAAACACACCGTTTTTAAAAACAATACACAAAAAATGAAAATACTAAACTACAATGGTTCCCTCCCCAACACTTAAATGATACAGTTTCCTCAATTCATTAAAATGGATTTAACATGTAAGCATATTTTAAGTTGAATCACAACAACAGTCAAGTTTAAATGAGAGGTACAACTTGATTTATTGGCAGTGCAACATTGAGTTAAAGTCCTAAGTTTTGTACACTGAAAACCTGTAAGAAAAATAACAAAAAGAAAACATAATAAATTTATTGAATGAAATTAAAATATAAATAGGATGAGAAAATAAGGATAGATCTTGGTTTAATCTCCCAAGTGGGCCCTGGGTTTTCACTGCATCTAGATGGTAAGTTCTAATCGGTTATCCCCAATCTGATGGTGGGTAAAGTTTCTTTCTCATGAACAAACAAAAATTATTCTTTAAATCATGCACATCATACTTTTTTTATGACACCATTGGTATAGTACCCAAAATCCACCCCCAGGACAATAAAATATAACTTTCTTGGTGGGGGTTGGACAAAGAACGAGTCCTCATCTTTCTTGGTTTCCAATTTTACAGCCTCTACTTTATTGTACAGTGGTTTCTGAAGGTATGATACATCATTGTAAAAATCAAAGGGAATGTTAGAGTATAATTCTATTCTAACAAAGTTAAATCATGAAGTGTTAATATCAAATTACTCTCTTTCAAAGTAACCATATTGTGTATCTTTTTCTTCAAGAAATTCGACTTGAATCATTTCATGTACTCCCTCTAATAAATAATCAACATATTTGGGGTGCTCTATATGTTCCTCATAAGGTTCATATTCTTTTTCTTCCCCACCCACCAAGGAAATACAAGTGTTGGACGAATCTAAAAATTTCAATCAAGGGGAGGTAATACTCAATTTTGTTTCAATAAAATTAGAAGATAATGAGTTCATGAAAAGATCATCTCCCTTAATTCGATCAGCTTAAATTTATTTTTCAGTGTGAAGTGCCGCTTGGAGTAGAGTGGTAGCAGATAGAAGCGGGTAGTCAGAATCTTCAATATTCTCTTCAAATTCCACCATGTTGGTGGTGTATTCCTTCAATGATGTTGGATATTCTAAATTATGAGTAACTGTGGAATTAAGTAGTTCTTCACACTCATTCCAGAAGTCATCCAGATCTTGTTGATCTCCTGTACATACTTCATAAGAAAAATCTTCATCATTAATCTTCTTCAGCAATGGTTGAGAAGGGATAAATGGATCTTCTTTTAATTCCATCATAGTCTCCCCAAGTTCTTCAACATCAAGGATTAGAGGGGAATAAACTTCCACCAATTTCTCATGTTTATGTTCGGGTTTCTATTAGGATATGTGAACATATTCAATTAGCCATTCCATTTTTCTCTTTAGGTTATGTATTTATTCTTGAATTCTTTGCAATTGATCATTTGTTCGAATTTTCTCTTATTGTCACACCTCAACCATTTCATGAAAAAATTATAGAAAATACCCTTGGAGTTAAACTAATTCTCTATCCAATCCCTCTAATATAGAGTATTTAAGGTTTTATTTATGGTTTAGATTGAGATCCTTGAATTTAACCTCCTTGATGACTTAGATTCGATCTCCCCTAAGCTGTTTTGGAAAGAAAGAAACACTATCCTTGGGAGACCAAGGTGAGTCAATAATTGGTTCTTGCACTTGTGGGTAATTATTCCATGTATTAATGAAATAATCATTTTAAAAGAATATGGAAAATGTTTATTTTTTTTAATTTGAAAGGATTAAAATATTTACAATTAGATTGTGGAACTACCTCTCCAGTAACAGCACCAATTTTTGACACGTTCTTGTCGTGGGGTGTGACAAAAACAAATATAATCTAAGTTAAAATGTAGTAAAGTGGGTAACCTAAGTTGTCTCTAGTGGGGATTGCACACAAAATAGTTGGCACTTTTAATTAGAGGAAAAAATCGGTGGTCTCTGAGATTTTATTTGTTTTGGAAAGAAAATTAAAAATGGAATGAAATAAATTAACAGAAGAAAAGATTGAAAAATATGATATGTGAAGGGTGATTAGGTCAGGTTAGGTTTTTTAATTTCTATTCTATCCTTGATTTACTTTATTATAACCTCTTCTACTAAGTTGTTTAACGTGATATTTCCACGATCATTTCCTCTCACTCCTTTGGTCGAATGGTGATGGTAAGAGAATTCCTTAACAAGATCTTAGTTTGGTCTAATCTCCTTCCATTTTCAAGATAGTTATAGTAAATGTTCTAAATTAACTTGGGCAATACCTGATCAAATCTTGTTTATCCCAATCAATCAAAAACTTTAACTACTGCTTTCACACGTACAGACGATCACCGAGTACTTCACCACTAAGCACTGGTCTATTCCAGCATATATAAACCAAAACCTAGTGGATGGGGATACCAATCATTGACCAAAGAAAAAATCAATAACAGAATCCAAAATCAAATATGATCTCACTTTATTATAAAAACTACTATATAAAATTGAAAACAACATTGCGAAAAAGAGATTTTATTCAAAACAGTGCATGAAATCAAGCATTACAAAATAGAAAACTTACCCTTACCAAATAACTAAAATGTTTATGTAAGATCCCAGATCTTCTTTTCAGGTATGTTTTTCTTTTTTCTGGAATTTTTGAAAAAAAAATGACTTTTCTGGAAATTTTTGAAGTACACGCCGTGCACTTTCTGAGTACATGCTGTGTACTCCCTTTTTCACTTGAAACCGTGTGCTGGCCGTGTCCGGCACACACACACGGTGTGTAAGGGTGATTTGGGGGCCGGTTAATTCGGAGTATGGAAAACTGAAGTACACAACATGTATTCAAGAAGTACATGCTGTGTACTTTTTTTTGTATTAAACAAACCGGGGTCGCGCCTCATCGCAATATTTTCCTTCTTCTAGGTCTGGTTCATTCGAGAGCGACCCGTACGGCCAAATCTTTGATGAACTCCTGCCTCACCATCTGTTCTCATATTCGAGCATGGTAAGTTGCGTTGGAATCGCAACGATGAGTTCTTCCTTCTGCTTGAGTCTTGTTTCCTGTTTCCTCCTCGTTCCCAAGTTATCATGGGATGAACGTTTTGTGCATTTCCTCAGATCTACATCGTTCTAAGGGGAATATGTCACAGAGGTTCAAGTATATCGATCTCCAAGGATCGAGGTAGGTGGTTTTTTTCCCTATATTGAATTTATTTGAGTTTTGGGTGCAAAAGTGCCGGATACCCATGTATCGGGTATCTCGGGTTAGGGTTTTGATACAATTTGTTATCTGCCTAGATTTCTAGTTAGCTTATGATGAATTGCTACTAATTTATGCTTGGTTACATGTTTGAGGATCACCCCATGGGTGTTTTCCCCTGTTTTGGCTGTTGATTTCCATTTGGCACAGTTTGCCTACGAGGCAACTCTTTTTTCACATTTCTAGTATGCCTGTTGACTTGATTGCATGTATTGCCTACTGTTTATATGCTTGTGGATGAATTTGTAGCTATTAGACAATTAGTTGGTTAACTTACTTAGGGATGATAATAGTTGATTACGCACTACTGGACTGATCAGGGCTGTGAGAACCTGGCGTGGGAGATCAAATAGGGAATAGATGATTAAGTGCTTCCCTAGAGGGTCTGTTGGTTTTAGTTTAGTACACAGGACCTACGAGAATAGGAATTTGTGATTCCCAAGAGTGTTCTTAGTTTACCCTTGCATCAAGACCATAAGAGGAATTAGACGTACGTGCTTCCTCAGAGAGTTTGTAGCTATCATTGCAAGACCATAGGGGAATTGGCGTAAGAGATTACCAGAGTGTATGTTCCTTGTTTGATTACTGGACTATAGGGGTCTGCTAGTTTAAGCCACCTAGAGAGTCGGCGTGAATTTTGATGGTTGGTTGTGACGAGTCCACCAAGCCAAAGAACAATATTGGGTTTTGTACTGCTTGTGTTAGGTAGTCTTTTTAGATACCTGTTGTGTTACTTTCTTATCCTGGAAAAGAAAACTTTGTTGGTTTTCCCTGGTTGTGCAATTAAATGAATGTGGATGGTAATTGGTAGAATTTTTTACTGCATTTATTTACCTTTACTTTTTCTATATCACTCACTGACAGTAGAGCACAAATGTTGTGGTGGTTGCCTACTGGGATTAGTCTCACACCCTATTTGGGTCCTGTTTTTCGGCCCAAACAGATTATATGGTTTCAGGTATAGGTAGGGATTGTGGCCCTTCTACCTCAGGTACTTGATTGATAGTCGGAGCTAGAGAGCATGGGACCGGGCCTTGGCCCGCGATGCTGCTGGAGTTGCTTTTTACATTTACTACTTCGGTTTCAGTTGTATTTCAGAACATTGTAATGCTTACTTCTTTTCATAGATACATGTACCTTTCTCCATCATTATTATATCAGGCGTTACTTTTGCTTTCAGTTCAGTTGTTGCATGCTATTTACTACTTCCACTATTGTTTATGCTTATTCTTCCGCTGCATACTTTACCAAATGAGGGCATAGTTTCCCCACTGACTCACCAAGGCCCTCGCTGCTAGTTGGCAGCCTCTGGCATTTGGGAAAACACGCTTGAGGTCATGTGGCGAACCGGGTAAGGGGCACCAGTGAAAGGGCTCTAGATTTGGGAGGTTACAAAGTGGTATCAGAGGAGTTTTTATTCTTTACTATTGCTTACTATTTAGCGACAATAGCCAAGGATAGGGAAAAAAATGGGTGGTTAGTACTTAACTGTGCCTGGGAGTAATTAAACCATGGATAAGGAAAATCTATATTACCTCGTAATTGCAATTTACAGTTTTTGAAAGAGTTACAGTTTATTATATTTCACTGTTGGGTGATGCACATGTTTTTTTTGTTACAGTTTATATGATTACGATTCAATTTGGTTGCAACCCGATGAGATGAGGGTGTGCCATATCATGCATCATGTAGGCACTGGGTAGGAAATCACTTTTCATGCATTTTACCATGCCATCTAGGGTGCATTAGAATTGCATGCTATTGTGATAGATGTCGTGATATATTATTCATTCCATTGTGGGAGTTGCTGTGATAGAAATACTTGTTGCACTGATAGAGTATTACTCCTTTTACATCCTATTTAGCATGGGTGCCAAGCTCTGGTCTTGGAGGTGTTATGGGACATTGAGGATCAGAATTTGGAGGATCATTTTTTGTTATGTTGTTTACTTGTTGTATGCATTTTTATGATGCCAAGATTTGATTCACGGGGAGTGTGGGCCCCCACGGATTGGAATTTGGCACATAACTGGTTTCTTTTCCAGTGTTTCTGGCGTTCGGATTAGTTTCAGAGCTACTGCCCGGAAAAACCCAGAATACACGACATGTACTTTATTCATACATGCCGTGTAGTTTTTAAACCGTGTTACTATATGTGTAAACAAAAACACAAGGTGTCCGAAAAATCATTGGGGACACGCCGTGTACCATATGTACACGCCGTTTAGTAGTCAACTGTGTACCCAGCCGTGTCACTAACAACACGGGTCGGGGAAACTCGTGTAGTACACGCCGTGTGTTATAAGAACACACCGTGTAGTTTCTTATAGGTACCCGGCCATGTCACGAACAACACGGGTCGGTGTTATCTTCTCCGATACACGCCGTGTTTGTTCAGAACAAGCCGTGTAAGGGGTTAGCCGTGTGGCCAGCCGTGTAACCTGCTACATGGGCCACTGAAGCCTAGCTTGTGCACACCGTGTCTTTGGTTCCCACACCATGTAGTATAGATTTTGGAGGACCGTGTATGTTAGCCGTGCAAAGAGACTTGGGCAAGGAAGTGGAGTCCAAGTACACGCCGTGCTTTGGGGACAACATTTCATGTAGTCTGGAGCATTACACGACCAATGGTGGCAGAATTTCACGCCATGTAATATATTTAACAAACACGCCGTGCAGTTTAAATACACGCCGTGTAGTTCAGTTTTTCAAATTTAACTATTTCTCTCTCTTGTTCCTATTTTGTACACTTGTGTTTCCTGTCCTTGTTAATCCTAAAGCTGTAGTGTGGTTTTGACCTTTCAGGGTTATGGAACCAAGACGCCCTCCCGCTGCACGTCAGGAACCAGACAGTGACCATAAACCTGATACGGCAGACCAGGGACTACCAGTAGTTTCACCGATTGTTCCAGATATGGTACCTGCAGTGATTCCGGACACTGGTGTGGATGCTCAATTCAGAGAGGGTTTCATGAGGTTCATGCAGACCTTCCAGGGAGCTCAGCATCCTGCCCTGTCCATGGCAGAGCTCATGCAAGTCTTCCAGCAGAAGTATCCTCCCACTTTCACAGTGGATGGAGGACCTCAGGTTGCAGATTCATTGCTAGAAACCATGATTTTCATCTTCGAGCATTTGGAGACACCCCCAGACAGACGGGTGAATCTCATGACTTACATGCTGTGAGATTATGCCAAGAGATGGTGGGATGTAGTCTCACAGGCAGGGCGCCTGCGGACTATGGCTTGGGACGAATTCCATCATACGTTCTACGACTACTTCTATCTAGCGACGCTGAGGGCCACAGGGCCAGGAAGTTCGTAAACCTTTAGCAGGGCACTCTTTCAGTTATGGAGTATTCCTCCCGCTTCACTGAGTTATAGCGTTTCGCTCCTGTTTTGGGAAATGACGAGCTGTTTTTGGCAAGGAAGTTTGAGGAAGGCCTCAAACCAGAGATCAGATCATAGGTGAACGTTTTCCAGTTGACTTCTATTACTCTGATAGTCAACCAGGCACTGATCACCGAAAGAAATATGAGGGAGACTGGAGCTGTTGACCAGGGCTTTTCAGCATCCATGGCTGAGTCATTTCATACTGACAGCAGGAAGCGCCGTCGAGAGTCTACTCAAGGTGACTCGAGGAAGTGGGGTATTTCTTCTGGAAGATGGGATCTTCTTTATAGAAACCCAGTTGTGTGCTATCAGTGTGGAAAGAGTGGGCATAAGAAGCCTCAGTGCCCGAGAGATCCAGTGGACTGCCTAGATTACGGCAAGATGGGTCATCTGCAGCATTTTTACAGGGTTATTCTTCCAGCAGCTAGTGAAGGAGGATCTATTTCTACCCCTCATTCGGGAGCAGGATTACCAGTCCCATACCATACTGGGGGATGGAGTTCTTCAGGTCGTTCAGGCTAGGGTAGAGGTCGCGGACGCGGTGGTCAGGCTCAAGGGGGATCATCTCAGGGATATTAGGCTATTACACAGGGCCACGGTACTGGCTAGACATTTGTAGTAGAGAAGATTCATCGGGAGCAGGATCCTGGACCTTCCACAGTTCTAGGTACGATCCTAGTAGCCTCGGTTGTATCTTCTGCACTTTTCGATACCGGCGCTTCTCATAGCTTTATTTCTGTGCACACTGTGGAGATCCTTAGACTCACTGTCCTTACTTCTGAGGAAACCTTGGCACTAGATACTCCTCTGGGACATAGAACTTATAATGTACGTCAGTGCAAGGAGTGCCCCATTGTGGTTGGTGTGTGTCACTTCGTGTGGAATCTTTATGTCTTGTAGATGAAATGTTATGATGTCATTCTCGGAATGAACTGTCTAGTTCCTTTTTAGGCCTTTGTCGACTGTTATCGCCGAAGGGTGAGTTTCACATCACCAGAGGGCGTGTCTTTTCTTCACAAGGGAGAATAAGATGTATAGGAAAGCAGATCTGGACCAGAGCATCATGGGTTGAGCAGAGTTACGGCCCAGATTGCTAGTTTAGATTTGGATGATCAGGGGACCTCTCAGATGGATTTTTCTCTAGTGGTTGATCACTTTCCAGATGTCTTTCCAGAAGACTTATCAGGTTTGCCTCCGGAGCATGAGGTAGACTTCTTGATTGAGCTTGTGCTAGGAGCAGCGCCAATGTCCATTCCTCCTTATAGGATGGCTACACCTGAGTTTCAGGAGCTCAAGAAGTAGTTGGAGGAGTTGCAGGCAAAGGGTTTCATCCGACCCAGTACTTCCCCTTGGGGTTCACCCGTGTTGTTTGTGAAGAAGGCGGATGGCACCTTACGACTTTGCGTGGATTATCGGAAGTTGGACCAGTTGACGGTCAAGAACCGTATCCATTGCCGAGGATTGATGATATTTTTTATTAGATTCAAGGAGCCAGGGTGTTCTCAAAGATCGACTTGAGATCTAGCTATCATCAGCTGCGCGTTAGGCGTTCAGATATACCTCTGATAGCCTTCAGGAGTAGGTATGGACTCTGCGAGTATAAGGTTATGCCGTTCGGCCTTACGAATGCACCAGTAGTTTTCATGGCACTGATGAACCGAGTGTTCCATCCTTACTTGTATTCCTTCTTCGTGGTCTTCGTATACGATATCTTAGTGTACTCTCACACTCGACACGACCATGCAACCCATCTTGAGATCGTTTTGATTACACTGAGGGAGTATCAGATTTATGCTAAACTCTCAAAGTGCCACTTTTGGATGGATGATATTCACTTCTTGGGTCATTTCATCTCAGAGACAGGAGTATCAGTAGACCCAGAGAAGGTGAGAGCAGTAATCACCTAGGAGCAGCCGAAGAATGTCTTCGAGGTACATAGTTTCTTGGGGTTGGATGGTTACTACAGGCGGTTTATACAAGAATTCTCACACCTAGAAGCACCATTGACAGACTTGACTAAGAAGGGGGTTAAGTTTGTTTGGTCAGAAGCCTATGCCTCAGCCTTCCAGGAGCTGAAGGGGAGATTGACTTCAGCACCGATTCTAGTTCTGCCAGAGCCGGGAAAGAGTTATACAGTTTTCTATGATGCATCTGGCATCAATATTGGAGCAGTGCTTACGCAGGAAGATCGTGTTGTCGCGTATGGATCTCGGCAGTTGAGGCCACATGAGAAGAACTATCCTATGCACGACTTGGATTTGGCTGTTGTTGTTCATGCTTTGCATTGTTGGAGGCACTATCTCATGGGAGAGCATTTCATGGTATATACTGACCACAAGAGCCTGAAGTATATCTTTACGTAGCGTGAATTGAATCTGAGACAGTAGAGGTGGGTCGAGTACCTACAGTATTTCGACTTTGAGCTTGCTTATATGCCTAGGAAAGGCAATGTTGTGGTAGACGCAATGAGCAGGAGGACTCAGTTGTAGGCAGTTCAGGAGGCCAGTAGTGAGTGGCAGCTCATGGCTCTATTCTCTGAGATGCATTTGGAGGTGCACAACAGATAGGGTCAGACAGTTCTTTCTTCTATATCTGTTACCTCTACCCTTTTGATCGAGTTTGAATGAGGTAGCTATTAGACCCTGAAGGCCTAGTCCTACAGGAGGGTGTGTTAGATGGAGACCCTACTCCGGGGTGGATAGTGGGCGATGATGAGGTGATACGTTTTCATAGCCGCGTATGGGTTTCAGCGGACATACATAAAGAGATGATGCAGGAGTTGCATGCTTCAACTTGGGCAGTTCATCCTGGTGTCACCAAAATGTACTGAGACTTGCACTGCCAGTATTGGTGGCCATGTATGAAGAAGGATGTGGCTGGTTTTGTTATGCGGTGTTCCACCTATCAGTAGGTGAAGGCAGAGCATCAGCGACCAGCAGGGCTTTTGCAGCAGTTACCCATTCCTGAGTGGAAATGGAATGAAGTTGTGACGGACTTCGTGACAGGTTTACCGAGATCGCCTCGAGGAAATGATGCTGTTTGGGTTGTAGTAGACAGGCTCACGAATGTTTCACACTTCTTGCCGATCAAGGAGACCTTCAGTGTTGATGAGATGAGACAGTTTTACATCCGAGAGATTGTACGTCTGCATGGAGTTCCAAACTCCATTGTTTCAGACAAGGATGCACGTTTTACTTCGCACTTCTGGAAGGGGCTACAGAGGGCATTGGGTACACAAGTAATTTTGAGTACAGCATACCATCTCCAGACTGATGACCAGTCTGAGTGTACAATCAAGGTGCTTGAGGATATGCTCCGAGCATGCATTCTAGACTTTGGCGGTTCTTGGGAGAAGAGTATTACTCTGCTGGAGTTTGCCTACAGCAATAGTTTTCAGGAGACAATTCATATGGCACCTTACGAGGCTTTATACAGTAGGCCATACCGATCACCTTTATGCTGGATAGAGGCAGGAGAGGCAGCTTTGCTGTGACCTTGTCTTGTTCAAGAGACCTCAGAACAGATAGAGATGATTCAGAAGAGGATGGCTACAGCGCAGTCTTGACAGAAGTCTTATGATGATCAGCAGAGACAACCTCTAGAGTTCGAGGTCGGTGATCAGGTTTTCCTGCGTGTTGCACCGAGGTTGGGACACAAGAGGATTTGGAGAAAGGGTAAGCTTTCACCGCGGTACGTCGGGCTGTTTGAAGTCTTGGAGAGAGTTGGGTCGGTCGCCTATCGGTTGCAGTAACCTCAGAGGTATTGGGCCATTCACGACGTCTTCCACAACTCTCAGCTTCAACGTTACTTTTCAGACCCGTCACATGTCTTTCATCCCGAGGAAGTTGAGTTTGAAGCAGATGTGTCAATCAAGGAGCATCATGTCCAGATTATCGATCGCAGTACGAAGGTTCTCTACGGGCGGTCTGTTCCTCTGGTACAAGTGCTATGGCAGCACAGAAAAGTATAGGACGAGACCTGGGAGAGGGAAACCGATGTATGATCGCAGTGGCCGGAGCTATTCAGGGTTTCTTCTTCTCCGCCTCGTTAGGGAAATTCGGGGATGAATTTCTTTAAGGGGGGAAGTTTGAAAGAACCTGAATCTTTTTTTCAGGTACTTTTTTCTTTTTTCTGGAATTTTTGAAAAAAAAATGAATTTTCTAGAAATTTTTGAAGTACACGCCGTGTACTTTCTGAGGATGCACAGTGTACTCCCTTTTTTGCTTGAAGCCGTGTGCTGGCCGTGTCCGGGCCACACCCACGGTGTGTAAGGGTGAGGTGGAGGCTGGTTAATTCGGAGTATGGAAAACTGAAGTACACGCCGTGTACTCAAGAAGTACACGCTGTGTACTATTTGTTTCATTAAATGGACCGGGGTCGCGCCTCATCACGATATTTTCCTTCTTCTAGGTCTGGTTCGTCCGAGAGTGACCTGTACGGCCGAATCTTTGATGAACTCCCGCCTCATCGTCCGTTCTCCGATTCGAGCATGGTCAGTTGTGTTGGAATTGCAGTGGTGAGTTCATCCTTCTTCTTGAGTCTTGTTTCCTGTTTCCTCCTCGTTCCCAAGTTATCGTGGGATGAACGTTTTGTGCATTTTGTCAGATATACATCGTTCTAAGGGGAATCTGTCACCGAGGTTCATGTATATCGATCTCCGAGGATCACGATAGGTGGTTTGTTGCCCTACGTTGAAGTTCTTTGAGTTTTGGGTGCAAAAGTGTCAGATACCCATGTATCAACTATCTCAGGTTAGGGTTTTGATCCTATTTGTTATCTTCCTAGATTCCTTGTTATCTTATGATGAATTTCTTCTAATTTATGATTGGTTGCATGTTTGAGGATCACCCAATGGGTGTTTTCCCCTATTTTGGCTATTTATTGCCGTTTGGCACGGTTTTCCTATGAGGCAACCCTTTTTTCACATTGCTAGTATGCCTGTTGACTTGATTGCATGTATTGCCTGCTGTTTATATGCTTGTGGATGCATTTCTAGCTATTAGCCAAGTAGTTGTTTAACTTAATTAGGGCTGCTAACAGTCGATTGTCCACGACTGGATTGCTCAGGGCTGTGAGAACCTGGTGCGGGAGATCAAAGAGGGAATAGACGATTAAGTGCTTCCCTAGAGGGTCTGTTGGTTTTATTTTCATATGCAGGACCTACGGGAATAGGACTTTGTGATTCCCAAGAGTTTTCTTAGTTTACCCACTCATCGAGACCACAGGAGGAATTAGATGTAAGTGCTTCCTCAGAGAGTCTGTAGCTATCGTTGCAAGACCATAAGGGAATTGACGTAAGAGCTTCCCAGAGTGTCTGTGCCTTGTTTGATTACTGGACTATAGGGTTATGCTAGTTTAAGCCACCCAGAGAGTCAGTGTGAATTTTGATGGTTGGTTGTGATGAGTCCACCAAGCCAAATAACAAGCTTGGGTTTTGTACTGCTTGTGTTAGGTAGTATTTTTAGATACCTGTTGTGTTACTTGCTTATCTTGGAATAGAAAACTTTGCTGTTTTTTCCTGGTTGTGAAATTAAATGAATGTGAATGGTAATTGCTAGAATTGTTTACTGTATTTATTTACCTTTACTTTTTCTATATCACTCACTGATAGTAGGGCACAAATCTTGTGGTGGTTGCCTACTGGGATTAGTCTGACACCCTATTTGGGTCCAGCTTTTCGACCCAAACGGATTATATGGTTGCAAGTATAGGTAGGGATTGTAGCCCTTCTACCTAGGGTACCTGATTTCTAGTTGGATCTGGAGATCATGGGGCCGGGCCTTGGCCCGCGATGCTCCTGGAGTTGCTATTTACATTTAGTACTTTGGTTTCAGTTGTATTTCAGCATGTTGTTTTGCTTACTACTTTTCATAGATATATGTACCTTTCTGCATCATTATTATATCAGGCGTTGATTTCACTTTTAGTTCAGTTGTTACATGCTATTTACTGCTTCCACTATTGTTTTTTCTTATTCTTCCACTGCATACTTTACCAAATGAGGGCATAGTTTCCCCACTGACTCACCAAGGCCCTCGCTGCTAGTCTGCAGCCTATGGCATTTGGGGAAATGCACATGAGGTCATGTGGCGAACCGGGTACGGGGCACCAGTGGAAGGGCTCCAGATTCGGGTCATTACAGTTTAACCCACCATGGTAAAGGTAATAGAGATTTACAAGGATGGAAAATTCATTACAAAACTATGAAAAATAAAATAAATAAAGAGAAAAGAAGAAAAAATATCCATCATATTCTGTCCTCCGAAAGATTGCTTCTGTTTGGCACTACTACTTCTCGAATAACCCAATGGACCATTCTTATAGAATTCTCCAAATCAAATTTTCTTTCGTTCCTAAAAATATGAAATTAATTGGGTGGTTATAGAGAATGATATGTAATATTTATCGCGGATGAATGTTTCTCAGTGATATTTCCAAAAATAGTCATTCAATGTTTCCCATCCAATATCTGACTTAATGAGTCTCAATCTATGTGATATTCCACAGAGATACGCATATATGACTTGGATGACCAATTCAACTGTAATCACCTTAATTGGAGCCATTATGAACAATTTATGATTGATTAGATGATGTGGGATCCACATGGTCGTCCAGAATATTTCTCCAAATTAATGGAATTTTTAGGGTCCCTTGATGTCAAAATTTTATCATGTCCCAGAAGAAACTATAGTATCCAGAAACCCTAGGTTTACTACAAAAAACGAATCACATAAATTGGGATTATATTATAAAAGATATGGTCTAATTACCAAAACACATAAATATGTTAAATTCCCAAAATTAGGAAGCTTTCCAATTTTAAAACAAAACATTCCATAAATCCAAAAGTGATGTAATTAAACAAAAATTTATGAATTTGGGGTGTTTAAATATTTTAAATACATATAAAAAATGTATAAAATGTTATCTCTATGAGGTATCACATATATTCTTTTGTTATTTATTTGGGGAACAAGAATTTTCATTTACCCAGGTTTTTTCATATATTAAAGTTGAATCTACAGTAGTCATCAAAATAAAATTAGTGTACACATATTTATCAAGAAAAATAGTTACCTTATTCAATGATCTTATAATAGATTTATCCTTCGAATATATCAAGATATTATTGCCTCTAGATTGATTCTTTTTAGAAATAGGAATCTCATCTGATGAAAACTTATAAATGCTTCTTTTCTCAACATCTTGGGAAGTCTCAGCTTGTGTCTCTTCCATTTTTGTTAGTTTCACTTCTAGTTCAAGACATTTTAAGTTGAGAGTAGTCTTCTCATTTTCAACCTATTTTATGCTTTCTCCCCACAGATTCTTCATCTTCAGAATATCATCTTAATGCAATTGACTTGCCTTCAATAACAAGTTGTCAAGCTCTTTGATAATTTCGACCTTAACATCCAGAATAGCATATTTAATGTTCATAGATTTATTATTCATTTTCTCAAGTGCATGGATAACTTAAATAATAAAAATTTCAAAAATATATTTCTCATAAATATTGATGTTCAATTATTCAATAGCTAGAACATATATTTTTTTGCAAATTTTTATTGTTTCTTCCATTGATTTCACAGGTTTTGTGAGAGTGTTGGATATTCAAACCTTTTTAGTCAATGCGTCTTCCATAGAATTAGAATCTTTATATAGATATACTTTTTCATCCCAAAGTTCCTTGAAAACTATGTTCATACATGTGACTACTACTTTGGGATCTTTATTATGTTGATCTATGATTATAGAATTGACCATATCATCATCACAACTTGAAGTTTATACATCATAATCAACTAATTTGATTGAAAAATTACAACTCTGAGTACCTTCCCCTAGATTTATCTTCATTTATGCTTAAATTCTTATTCATCTTCTTTTCTAAAATTATCTTATTATTTTTCTATGTCTAGATTGAAACTTAAATGTTTATAAAATCAGGATTAGTGATAGGATTTTCTATATGAATCTTTTTTGAACTTTCTTCAAACATAAATATAAACTTAATATACTTCCCTTAAAAACAACTAGATAGGTAAAGTAGATCCATCCATAGGTGTAATTTCATTAGATACCAATTGAAGTATCCAAGGATTGCATAGTCACACCAAGGGTGGGGGGGTGAATCAGGTGTGACATGTTTTATTGAATTCATTTTCAACTTTTAATTCAAATATCTATCACCTGTTAAGATGAGTGGATCATGTATGTAGGGAATAAAGTAAATTAAATACAACACATGGTATTTTTAAAATGTTTGGTATTAAGACCTACATTCTTTCCATGTTGATTAAACCCCCAACATGGATTATCCAATATAATATTTTTATCAATTACAATGGTTTAGGAAGAAACTTGTTAAACACCCCAGTAATCGATCCTCCTGTTGATCCTAGTTATACCCCCTAGCAATATAAATATTTTCCAAGGTTGGTTATAAACACTAACCGTTTGACTGGTTAGAACCACTAGTCTCTCGAGTCTCTTCAGCACCTGGTTAGACCTCATAGCCACAAGATCTTTCTTCATTTCAAAACATATGATCAATAGATTGGATGACCACTTGATCTTTCTACATGCGCTTACTGGATCACACTAGATCATGTATAACTTCAAGAACATTTTTACCATTTCTGGTCTTTCTCAAATAAATTATAATCACCTATAAATGGTTAGTTGTCTCAATGAAACACTTCTCATGAGATTTTTTCTTACACTAAAGACTTCAACTCCTTGATAAAAAACCCGGATATGAATTCCTTATAAATCAATAATGGAAATATTGCCCCTTCTTTAGTCTCAAAAATAACTTCTCACTATGAAATGTATATTGGATGTTCATTTCATCAAGCATAATTCTTGTATTTAATAAACTGAATGGTCTTCTCATTTTAGGAATTCATTAATTAATTTTCATGAAAAATACCTTATGAAATGTATATGGTGTAATAAATTATACACTACCTTATTTTTTCGTCAAGTGATTATATAATTAAATGTGTATGAGCATACATATGTATGTACAAATACACTGGAAAAATTTTCCTTCTTCATAACCTGATTAAATGTACACCATATAAGTACATTTAAAATGCTATACCTTCTAGTTTTCTTTATGTGATGAAGTAAACATGTTAATACAAGCTTACTAAAGTTTATGCACAGACACTGCTCAATGCTCATCCACCACTAATTCTCTCCATGTAAGGATTCCATATGTTAGTGTGACACATTTTCTCTTCACACAAAATTCCTTCTCAAGAACTCAAGTCCTTTGGTTTCATGATGCCTCTCTTCTTTAAATCAAACACACAGTCTGATCAACTCAAAAAACACATACATGAAACTGAATCATACATGAATATCATTTTATGCATGATACTCATTTTACTTCAAAAAAACATGTTATATATCCTTACACTTCACAAAACATATAATTATAATATATCATAGTTCCCAGAATCTTTGTGTACTTCATGGAACAAAAGAGAGATTCTTACAGTTCCATCCCATTTTCTTCACAGATGATATATTCGCAATGAAATAGGAGTGTGTGAAGTATATGTCAAATAATCATGGTAAAATCCTTATTCATCACAAACCAGATTAGTTCAAGGTGCTTCTATCTCCTCCATGTAATACCAGTGTACACAATTCTTTTAGCTTCTTTAAAAAACAACTTTGTGGAAACTCAATCAAACATCATTTTCATGTGATCACATAACTCGAATGCATGGGATTATCTTTATAAATAATATAAATATCTAGGCTCTATTTCTCTATCAATAAATTATCTCAAATGTTAGATAATTTGGATTGAAAAATGATTCTATCTCTTATATTTACAGGAAAACTTCACCAACCGAGCACGTGTCTACTACCTCAGCTTAAGAACACAATGCCTTACCTCATGCTTCATGATTATGAAAATCACCATCATCGAAAAAAATATTTTATTCACATTTTAAAGCCTTAGTTTGATATTTTTTTAATACATGAAAATAGATATTCACGTTATTTCGATCATATTGGAATCAAAATAATGGAGAAATTGAGATTGGAAGTCTTTGTTCAATATTTTTTCATCTTCACTGTATTGAGATCCCGACCCACAGAACTCTCGGACTGGGATTGATGAATAAGATGATGTATATCACTAATCATATGAATCAACTAATTTAGATTGAATGGCAGATATTATTTCCACATTTTTAGAATGGATGAATAGTATTCCTAACAGTACCAAATCAAAAATCCAGAGAGTTGAGAACTACTTTATATTACAAGACTCATACTAAGTAGATTAGAATTCATTACCACTAGACACATTGATCTCTTACTAGAACTTCCTTGTGCCAGCCCCTTCATCTGATGTTGTACCACTCTGTACGGTGGCTTCACACTACTTATCTGTGCCTCCAAGCATGCCATGCATGTCCCTCAGCTCTCTACTAATTGGCACTATGGTTGATCCTTGTTCCCACCTAAGTAGTGGTGCACCTGGATCCCACATGATGGTTGGTGATTACTGACCATTTTTTTGATAAACACTCCATTAAAATAAATTCCATATTCCACATGATAACAATCCAACCAAAAAAAATCATAAACAACATCGAACCCTCATCATTTTGCATAGATTCCTTTTTGAACATTGTTCATCTAAATCCTTACTTGTTGAAATCAATGTTCCATTCTCAATAACACCAAAACATGTCTTAGAATATAAGGCCAATTATACAATCATCACATTATTGACTCATTTAATTTCAATATTATCAAGTTATTGAAAAAAAATTCAACATTAGAAAACCTCTTGGATTCCTCAGAATAACCCTTTAGGTTTTGAAGGGATTATTGTTGTGATCAATGGGAAATAACATAAGTGGTGGGAATCATTTTTACTAGCTTCTGGTTATTATTTGACAACATTACCAGGTTAGTGGAGCATGTGTGGATTACCACTAGTGGTATTATACCCTTAGATACTTCATCACAATAATTATGTAACAAGGGTGTTCAATTGATTTGAAAATGCAGAAATAGTTTGAAGTAAAAGTAATTTAAATTTATATAAATTAATTATAAATTACATGTGAAAATATCCTCTCTTCGATTCTTATAGTGTTTATATAGTAATTCTTTATGTATTTATCCAAATAAATATATACATTATTATTGGGAATGGTATTGACCACTTTTTCTTTCCCTTGAGTCATTTAATCCTTGAGTGAATTATAGAGAAAGTTATACCTAGGTTTAAGAGAATTATCTCAAGACTTTAATGATTTAGGGTGCATTGGAAATAGTTGGGACATTTCCCAATAATAGATTTCATCAATTTCTTGAGAATGCACATAGTTTGAGGTCATGATGGGTAGACCATGATTTCATATTTAAAGTTAGGGAACTCAGACTGCGGGGGGGGATACTAGTTTAGGGTCCTACATCCTGGATCAATAATTTTCCTTTTAATATTGTGAAACCAAGACTATAGTGGTTTCTTTTAAGGTTTTTCATCCATGACCAAGTTAAGTGAATTTTAAGGCCATGTTTCTAGGAACAATTGAAGTCCCATATAGGGTTATTCATAAAGGACCATAGTGGTGCATTTTTAAGCTCATTTAGTAATATACATGTGAGATGTTCCTAGTTTAAGGTCATATAACTCAATCCATGGGTTTCTATTAGTTTAGGGTCCCACATCTCTGAACATGGGGTTAACATGGTTTGTATAGAAATGAGGGAAATGTAAACCTAATGTGATCATGTAACCCATGTCTAATGGGGACCATCTAAAGAATGGATGCACATAGTTTATGTTCTTGGTTCTTAGACCATGAGGCTCAAGATTAAGGTCACACAAATTTGATCTAACATAGGATAATAGTTTACAGAAGTATAGAATGTATTTTCTCCTTGGGAAGGGCATCACCATCTTGGTACCTAGTGGGAAAAGGTGAACTAATGAATTGATCACTGAGAATGTTGAACGGACATAGATATGAGATATTGATAACTGATCATTTTATTGGGTATCCAGATTTCACTACATATCCGATAGAGTGGTAGTCAAGAAATACATAATTATTGGGTGAAATATTTCTAAGTGGTTAAGGATAATGAATAAAAATGGGAGAAAACACCTAGGTCCCTAGGGAGAAAAGGGAATGATTACAAGACTAAAATTAATTAGTTAGATTTTCTTTCCAAGGAAAGTGACAAGTATATAGATCAATTCTCTGCCTGAGACTATGATAAAGTGTCTAGGCATCATAATGTATCTCGTGAAATGGGATTTAAGAGATGTGTTGTTTTGGGGATGATTCATCATGTTGATCTGGATCATACATTTGAGGAGGTTGAATGGATATTGTTCAAGCACTAGGAAGTGTAAGGGGATTGATATGGGTTGATGAAGTGGTCTTAACACCTTTACAAAATAGGTTGATATTTTATAGCTGAGACTAGGATAATGTTCTCAGGCATCACTATATATCCTATAAAGACAAAATCAAGAAACACAAAGTTCTTAAAGGTGTTTTGGTAGGTGACCAAATCAAAAAAGTGTGGTGTGGTAGGAGAATAAAACTACCAGAAGTGAGATGTATTCTTAGATGAGGACTAGGGAATCAAGAAGTTTAGATCCAAGTGATGGGGATGTTTCCATGAAATTTAATGTCATGCAGTCAATATGTTGATCATATAGTTTAAAATTATATGGTGAGTATGAAAACCATAGAGTTTAATATTATTTGGAAAAGATGATGAACACCAAGTTTAACATTATAAAATGAGTATGAAATTACTATACAATTTAAATACATATTACTTAGAATATGAGGGATGTATAGTTTAAAGACTAGTGGTTAAGACTTTTTGGATTTTCTGATTTTGATTTAATGCATCCCAATCATGTTAATAAAGTGGTAAACAAAATCCTATAAGTCCACTTGGGTCATGCTCAACATGAGAAACATGGGGAAATGGAATATTACCCATGTTCTACAAGAGTGATTAATAGAGATTTTGGGTTGGTGTAAAAAATTCATGTAAACTATAACACATAAACCTATGGGGATAGAAAACTATTTGGGTTTTTTTATAAGACCAGTTCACCCAACGAACATACAAATATGCACAAGATGGAAACAACCATGTTGTTAAAATTAATACTATGTAAAGGAAAGTACAAGAAGGTTAAATTATGGATTGAGTAATTTCAATTAAGGGGTGATGAGACAAGAAGGATGATGATGACCATTGACCATGTTCGAAACTAGGGCTCCACTAATGTTCCATAACAAATTGTGGAAAATACAGTTGATTATTTCTGCTGGCCAAGATAGAAACATGGGTTCTATTATAATAATTCTAAGAATATTCCTTCTAGGATGTGTACCCACGATGGGAGTTGGGCCAAGACTGGGGATCTATATCATTACTATAGTCCAAGGAGATATTATTCAAAAATGAAAGGAATGATAGGTAAATTAAATATTTAAAAAAAATGAGGAAATGAAAGAAATAAAAAATCTTGAAAGAGGGGGGAGGGGGAGTTTCAAGCACCCATGAGCTACAACATCATGTATTGAGTATGTCAATGGGGTACATCAGGATTAATTAAGTTCCAAAATCTTGAGATACATAGGAAATGGGGAATTCATGTATTAGATGGATTAGTATGATCCATGATGTTGTATAGTTAGTTGTCATATATACAGAACTATAATTGTGAGATAGTCTATATTGAAGTAGGAATTGGTAAAACCGATGTGAAGTGGGTGCCGAATACTAATATAGATAACCTCATGGGGTGGGGGGATAAAAAAAGTTTTACATCATGATTCATAGATCAGGGTGAAAAAAATCATTTTTAAGGTCATGAAACTATGACCAAGGGGTAAACATGAGGTATCCCATATTCATAAATAGAGTAAAGGTAGACCTGATGTGAATTAGAAACCCCAATTTCTATATATACAACCATAATGAAGAATAAAAATAGTTTAGTGTCATGATGAATGAAATATGTTCCCTTGATTAAAGTTAGGTAACTTAGATCATAGGTAGATACTAGTTTAAGTTCTTGTAGCTTGGACCATTGGAGAGTTAAAATTTGAGGTCATCCTACAATGAATATCTCCTTCTGAGTATGTTTTTATCTCGATGCCCGAGGGGAATAAGAAATTCAATGAAGGGGATACAAGAACCAAGATCATGAGAAGGGAATGGGAGAATCATGGTTCAACTTGGGATATGAGATATAGACATCATTATATATCCCATAGAGTGTGAATCAAGAAACATAGAGTTATTTGGTTGAATCCTATGCATAGGTCTAGATTATATACATAGAAATATAACCGAGGCATTAACCTTCAAATGGGTGAGGGAAAGGGTTATCTACATAGGTAGAAATAGTGGACCATATTCCATGAAATAAATAAGGCAAGACATTATATATGGGACCAGGATAAGGAATATAGGAATCACTACATATCTTATAATATAATAACCAATCCACACATAGTTATGAGATGTGGGAGAATTCTATAAAAATTTAACTGATGTACGAGAGTGGGGGAAAGAAAGGTATGGAAACTCTAGTGAGAAAAGGAAGAATGGAACTTGTTATGGATTGGTAAAAGTATCATTACTAAGGGAATAAGGAAATATGGATGTTAAGTTTATGGTTGGTCCTAGGTAGTAGACCTAGACACCATTAAACATTTGAAAAAAAAGAGAAAAGAAATATGTAGCTTTGTGAAGGCGATGGAGTAGGTGACCAATACTAGAGTAAGAAGGGTATCTTATGGGGTGAGGGCACTAATAAAGTTCTGCATTTTATGCATCATATATAAATACATTGGTTATATAGTTTAAAGTTGTGAATTTAGGATCAAATATGGTGTAGTTTAAAATCACATGGAAAGGAATTTGAGGAAACATTTTAACATCATACAGTGAGGATGAAATGATACATAGATTAAGGTTATATAGATAGGTTATTCGAGACATGTATTTTAAGTTCATGCAGTGATGACCTATTCTAAGCAGTTTAAAGTCATACAAAAATGACAACGAACTATGAAATTTAAGGTTTTATAGATGGGAACCAGGGGATATTATGAGCTATATAAGGACCCAACCTTAAAACATTACATAATCTTGAATTAAATGGATAATTTACATTTTGGATCTTTTCAAGTTTAGAGTTTTAGATAATTAATCCATACCTATTACATTACATCTCAGAAATTACAAAGCAGACACTTCTACTCAGTTCCCATTTTTTTCATAAAATAAAAACTCTTGAAAAAAAGGTTCATGTCTAGTTCCATGTTTTAGACAACATGAATTTTCCTTGATCCCATCCTTGACCCTATTCATCTTTAAGTCCTGTGAAGAACATTAAAAAAATTGGGATGTGCATAAAAAGCTTAATAAAGGTTATAAAATAAAGAAATAAAACATTAGTCCATCAAAACACAATATTTTTAACATACCTCATGAAATATTAAGATTTATTAATAACACATAGTAATAAAAAATCATAAAGGTAACTTGTGGCATCCATAACATACTTACATTTTAGCTTTCATAGCTACGTAGGGAGTTACATTTGGAATACCCATCACAGTATATTACCTAAATCTCTTTGGAGAAAAATTATCATTTACCTATGTCACGTTACCCATTGCATTGTAGAGATATCATGGGCTCATCTGCCCAAGGTTTATCATGGTATCACCTTGTTTCCCTTGGAATTTGGGGATGAACTCCTTGATTTAAGGTTCAAGCATTACAATCGGTTTCTAACGGGTTTGTTCGTAGAACCGGAAACATCCAATGATTCCATATCTATTTGGACCTACTTTCCAAAGGTAGGTGCTCATTAGTTTGTGGACTGATGAGGCTTAGGAATTTTCATTGGTCGAGAGGATGGGAGGTCGGACTCATCACACCTTTTTGAGGGGAATTATTGTCTACTCCGGGACTCTCTTTATAGATTTAAGTTATGTTCGTGAATCCTTATTACATTACCAAGTATAAAATGAGGTTTCCTTTAGATCTGACAATCAATGATTGATATGTAGGAAATTTAGAGAATCTTTTATATGTATTCGTGGTTCTTCATTGATAGAGAATCATCTGTATTTGTTATAGATTCTTAATCAATGGTATCCTTCGACACATTTATATAGAAGTCTCTTGGTCATTATGATGACCATGCTGGTTTTAAATCCACTCAGTGGGGCACTTGAAGTTTATTGTCATTCAGAAGGACATGTATTATTTCAGAATTGGGATCGAACCCGCAGATGGGCTACCTACGTATCCTTTGTTTAGAAAAGGAATTAGAACACATGTAGTTCGAGTAATGGAGTATGATGTTTACGATTAATAGCTCAAAGAAGGATGTCATAATTACTTTTACACTCTTAGCTCACGTGAGTCATGCTCGGTGTGAGAAACAAGAGGTATTGGTAAAAATCAGACAATTGTGCCATGAATGATGCAATCATAAGAAATAATGTGGGACTTATGTATGTATGACTGCCCAGGTAAATAAAGATTAAGATTTACTTTAGGGAAGAAATCCAGGAACAAGGTCCATAATGGTAGATGTACTTTATGGAGATTTGAATACTCTAACTTGGGGCTTAATCCTAAAAAGGAGGCCGAAATTAGGAGAGGAGTTATGATTGGGTTTTACTCCTGAGAAAGAATCACAGATCAAAGGTAAATTAGGGCTGGTTAATAGAAATTAAGACTGGGGCTTACTCTTGAAAAGGAGGCCCAGGTTAAGAGACTTGAAAAATTAAGGAACTTGGGGCTTACTCCTAAGGAGGATGCCTAGATTTAAGAATTATGACTGGGGCTTATTCCTGAAAAGGAAGCCTAGGTTAATGAGGATTGGGGCTTACTCCTAATAAGGATGCCCAGATTTAAGAATTATGACTGGGGCTTATTCCTGAAAAGGAAGCCCAGGTTAATGAGGACTTGGGGCTTACTCCTAAGGAGGATACCCAGATTTGATAATTATGACTAGGGCTTATTCCTGAAAAGGAGGCCCATGTTAAGGGTTTCTCTCATTTTAAAGGATGAGGTTGAATGAATGAAATCTAAATATTTAGTGACATAAAGATGTGTAAATCACTAGGTTTTGAGAGATATTCCATAGAGTTCCTTTCAGATAAGGAATTCAAATCAAGAAATAAAGCCATAAATGGATTTGAAGAGTGTCTTGAAGACTGAATATTGAATAGGAGAGGTGGAATGGCTTAATAGGGGTGAAATGGTCAAGAAGGGAACCCAAAAAGGCAGGGGCGCGCAAGTCCTGGAAGGCGCATAGGTACTGCGTAGGCGCGCAAGTCCAGGTCACGCAGGTATACCTGCGTGACACATGGGTACTTGCGCGACGGTTAACTAGAAGGGTAATACTTGAGCTACTCTTGGTTAAAGACTTTAGAATCATCTTGAGGGTCTTCCAGAAGAGTGGCACGCATGTTCTATTGAAGGAGTTAGGCAGCGCGCAAGTGTGGCCATTTCCCTTAAGGTCTGGCCACTCAGGCGCGCAAGTGTTGATGAGTTTCAACACTTATGCTTTCCTCCCCCTCTTTAGATCTTCCGTTCTAGGTAAGAAATTACCTTAGAAGTGTTTCAGAAGCTTTGAGAAGAGACTAGGGCGCCGGGAGCTCAAATATGGATTCCGGAAAAAATCCTCCTGAAATGGGGGGCCCACCGGGGGTATTTATAGGAAGAATAATACTCCAGGCGGTTATTACTTAGGGTGTGAAAGTGTACTTGCGCGACTATTGCAAAACTTGCGTGATCCTTGTAGAATGTTCTTCTTATTCCTTCCTTTGTCAATTTTTGATATTTTGTCCAAAGGTTGAATCACTTTGAGCTCAGATATTCCCCTTTTCCAATATTTAGATTCTATGACGAAAGGAGCGTAAAAAAAGTCCCCCCCCCTCAGAGTTGGATCCAACGAGAAAAGAGGATATGACTCTGAGGAAATAGAGAATAAAAATGAAATTCGGGCGCGCAGGATAGGGCGTGCAAATGAGCTTCGGGCGCGCATGGTCTGGCGCACAGGGATACAACTTTTGATCGCGCAGGGTACAGCGCGCAGGGTCATGGCTGCGTCTATAAATAGGGGGCTTTATTCTGCACAACACACTCAACTCTCACGGACTTCTTGCTCTCGGCGTGCAGCTTGGCTCTCAGCTTTTGCTCGTCTGTTCTTCTTTTTCTTGTGTCGCACTACTGTTAATGTATTTAGACTTGCGCGGTGATGCCTGCGTGACCAATACTTGCGTGACCGAAGAATACTTGCGTGCCAACTATGGGACTTGTGCGCCTTAATGACTTAGTCAATTTCTTCAAATCCTTCACAAATTTTACGAAAAATTAACACACTTTAAGATTTAATTATTCAACTTTTGTGCAGATCAAATGGATCCATAGATAATCAGAACGGATGATGAACTGGCGAGTAAAATAGTTGATGAGATGATGGACACCATTGGCCATGATTACTATTCCATCTATGACAACACTCTTCCAAACTTGGCTAAGCATCTGAAGAAATATCTTCATGATTTCCCACATAGCATTTATCTGCCTCTGTATGGCCATGGTCACTTGCAAGATGTCAATATTCCAGAGGTAAAGAACTATCTCCTGCCCTCGTGGTTTCAGTCATATACCAACTTTTCTTTAGCGATTGTCTCAATCGCAGGAACATTTTCAAATGCTGGAATAGTAAAGAAAGCTTATATAATGCATCATAGCCCGTGTGCTCCAGATCTGAAACTTCACAAGCCTGAGCTGCAACCACATTTTTATCCTTTAGTCTTTCAAAACTCTCAGATGGATCAATCCAAAGGCTGGAATAAGAAATGGGAATTTCGTTCTAGAGGAGGGGTGAAGACAACTTGGATGTGGGTTTATTGGGTGTGACAAACTTGTGAATATTTTATCGAGGATCTGAAGGGAGCTGCAATTTATGAATCTGTCTGGGCTGGGTAGACATATGTTTATAGGAATGATAATTTTGCACTGGAATTGCTTAGCCACAAGAGACCGGAAACTAATTCTTTCCATCTGACCCATGGAGAAGTAGGCATTAGTTTGTGGGATGTCTACAAGATCTTAGGGGTTCCAATCCTGGGTGATATGTATGAAGAATTCGTCCCTCCAAAGGAACCCATGAATGATCTAGAGAAGACTCCAGATTTGGTTCGAGAGTTACTGAATATTTATCATAAGCTCAAAATCTTAAATACTTCAAAGACTTATTCTAAAAGGGATATTCATCCAGAGGAATGGATGAATGTGTTTCTCAAGAAGAAGAGGGAAAAGGGTCCACCTGTACTCATCCTACTAGCTGCCCTAGAGAAGATAAGAGAGGTATTCCTGGCACATTCTAGCTAACTCTGGAAGCAGGAGAGTTTGAGAAATGGGGGTATGAAGTGAATCATAAAATCCTGAAGAAGATCCGTCTGGAAGGCTTTTTAGCCTTATGGCTCAGTGTCTATCTTTTGCCAGTTAGAGATTCAAAGGGAGGCGTCAGGCCAGGGACCTTCGTTATCGCAACCAAGTTGGATGAGAGGAAGATGGTGGGGTTGGCTACCCCAGTTTTGGCAAAGATTCACAGGAGCTTACTCCATGTATATATGGGTAAGTATACTTTGAGATTAGTGGGACCATTACAAGTTTTATTGGGATGGATCGCCACTCACATCCGGACATATGCTGTTTAAAACGGAATACAGATTCCCAGAAGTTCTTTTAGGCCATTTGTTCAGGCCTTATCTGTAATTTGCCTTTTGTACCTCAATGATTATGATATTAGGCCAAGGCTGGGTATGCATAAGGAATTCCACTTCTTTACCTATGGAAATCCGCTGACAGGGCGATTTGTTGAAGCTTGGAACATAGGTCTTATATGCTGGCCTGTAGAGATGGTGTATTGGCCACCAGAATTGATGGGGAAATTATATGTGAGTCCAATGCTCTATATCGATTTGCATGCCAATTCAAGTGTCTGCAAACAACTGTTGTATCTCCTCCAGTGCATGTCAGATCAGAGTAGCATCCAATGGTTTCTCGGCAACTATGGCTGCTAATGGCTATGGAAAGGACTGAGGCAGTCTTTGACTTACCAAATACTGAAGCGGTAAGCAATTTGACCGTATGGTATGCTGAAAACTGGATAACATCACATCCTGAGGCCATTTTGAATAAACTTGTTGACCGGGTTGGGAAGAAGAAGAGAACCATTGTGAAAGAAACAATTCTGGTGGTATGTGATTCTTCCACTCCTGAAGCTGGTTCACCAAGTTCTTCAACCGAGGCTGATTCATCAGATTTTCAGGAGATACAACATGTGTCAAAACGGCCCCGTTCCGTATATAATCACCCTGTCAGAATCAAGAGAGCCACTCCATCAACTCCTAGTGAGTTACTTTATTGAGGCAATTTTAATTGCAAGTAACTTTATAGAGTAACAAGTTTTTATTCTCTTTTTTAAAGTTGCAAGAGCTAGAAAGAAATTAAAATCCAAGGTTGTAGGACCCTCTTCATAACCTTCTGGTACACCTGCATATCTACGACCAGAGGCCATATAGACATGGAGGGATGTATACTGCAATACTAAAACTATCTGGATGGAGTTATGTGAAGGGTTAAGTCTTCCTGGAATAGGGACTCTTCAGGCTCCTGTGAATATTCATTTTAAGGATAACCCCGATGAAGTAAGATCCTATGTCAAAGAGTTGAAGGCCTACATATATTCCACCAATGATTCTATCCCTATCACCAAGAGGGTGAAGGAAATGATGGATCACGACGCCACTGATGAGGAGTGGCATGAGTATGTGGCTCCTGAAGATGTAAGTTTTATTTCCTTATTTTCTTTGCAACTTGATTTCAGTCGAAGCTTTTTTATTCAAGGAAATTGTTTTCTTCATCTTGAAGCTTGCCAAAACTACTGAGGTTCCTTCTCCACAGTATAGCCCTGGTGGTACTGCCATCAGGGCTGTTGCTGAATCTCCTCGTGAACCAGGCGAGATATCTCTAGGCCAACAGGCCATGGATGAGGAATTGCACATGGCTTTCCCCTCTCCCATCCAGGTACCTATAATGGAGACTATTAATACTCCCAAAAATCCAAGGAAGAAAAAACATCGGAGGGAGAAGACCATAGCTAAACACTTCATTAGTTTGGGTAAGTTCTTCAGATAATCATGAGTCCTAAACCATGAAAATATTGATCTTTTTCCTTGGGATTGCAGGGGCTTCTTCAATTTCCCCTCTGAGGGAAAGGACTAATCCTAGTTTGAAGACTACGGAGGGTGTTGTGGAACAATCACATATTCAAGCTGAATTGGCTGCTCCGGGAGAAGAGCTAGCATCTCTTCCTAGTATTCCTCCTCCTGCTGTTGTAAGAAGAGAAGAAAATGTTTCTGGTAAGTCAACAATGCTTCATAAAAATGTTGAACGAAACACTGGCTGAATTCCATTCTATGATACTTCAGGTTAAACTCCTACATTGGAGCTTCTGGTGAAAGTTGCAACTGATGCCGTGATTTTATCTGAAGATGTTGTCCAGAGTCAGGGGCCGCAGGATGTAAATCTCCAAGAAGACACATCCAACGCTCCTAATGGTGAGACTAACCAGGATTCTGAAATATCATTGGATGAAATGATGAATTGTGGCATGTCTTTCATAGAATTTTATGATCATGACAAGTTATCATGTGACTTAGAAGACATTGGGCATGAGTGTTATCCTTCGCCCAATAATTTTTTTTTATAATTTACACTTCTAATCATGACTGAAAATAATATGCAGTTCTATCCATAGAAGCTGCTAAACTTCCAATGCTTGAAGAGGGTGTGGACATTGATGTCAACTCTAATATTGTAGAAACATTAGCTCAAGTAGATCTAAACCCAGTAAACAGTCTTGAGACCCATCTTGAAGATCCTGTTGAGACTGGGAAAGATGGGGAGGAGTCTTCTCAGGTAGCTAATCCACCGTCAGGTAAGGGATAACAATATTTGTGATTTGTACATAATTTACAAGACAATCTATTCTTTTGTTATCCTTTGAAACTAACCAAATATTTTAATTAATTAGACAGGGCCATCAACTGCAGTGGATAGATATGGAGGTGAGGTCTCAGCCTCTACCCCAACAGGAATTGAAAGTGAAGAAGCACAGGTCAGGGGGGAAGGAGCAGAACATGTCACTTCTTTAAGTGCATTAATCCCAGATTACATTCCCCCCTGTGATGATGATGTTGAATCAGACCCAGAGGTGCTTAAAGAATTCATCTTTTCACAACGCAAGGTTTGAAACAACATATGGAAAATCATATCTGCGATGCCTTTAGAAGAGATATCATCGAAGATCCCTCGATTGTCCTCCCAGTTTGTCATGCTAGGATTTGGCGGTTTTGGATATGAAAAAATCCATGCCGCGGTGAAACAGGTCATCTTCAGGATGGAGCAGGAGCAAAAGTGTCGTGAAGATTTGACCAGGGTGAAACTGTCAGTTAACATCAGTGAATTTTAGGCTGCGGTATCCCGAGCTGAGGCTGATTATGCTACCAAGATGAAGGAGCTGAATCATAAAATCAAAGAAAAAGTCGTCCAACAAGTGCAACTCCAGCAACAGTTAGATGTTGTTACTGGGGAACTTTATCAGCTCAATAATTCATTGGAGGAAGTTCAAACGAATGGTATGAAAGCCATTCCAAATTCCAAGAAGGCACTCCATCAAGCTGAGAAGAGTGAAGCCGGTCGAGTGAACAAGCTTCAAGTAACTGTTGATGAAGCTCGGGATGTTGTACATCAAATGAAGACTTATGTTGATAGTAATTTGTAATCTCCTAAAAAAAGAAGACGCCCCAATCTGTGGATGTCCCTTTAATTATTGTGCATCAAATGAAAAAAATTATTTCATCTTCAATCACTTGTGCTTGTATTCTTTCACTACCGGCTTTAAATTTTACCTAAGCCAATGGGCCTAGAAAGCATAGTTTGATTTTTACTAGGATTAATGTAAATAACCCTACAAACTTTGATCCTTTTAATTGCTCAATATTACCTAAATCATGTAAAATGTATGTTTAGTGAGCTGGAACTTGACTTTAATTCAGAGTTCCTTTGTCTTTTGTGGGAAGTTTAAAGTCATGCACATCGGACATAAAAAGGCTAATGTTTAAGGTCGAAATAGCTTCGACCAAAATGGATTAAAATTGACTCAATTCCTTGACAATTTATCTGAAAACATATTACCATAATCAAGTATGAGGGAAAAATGTAAACTATGTCTTAAGAATATTTCGATATGAGGAATGATATGAAAAAGAGCTAAAAGTCATTAGAAGAAGTAGTTCCCAAGAATGAAGTTACCATTATTTAACAAACCTGTTAGGAGGTTGAATTATGCAGGGCCACCTAAGGGCATTGGATGCATAGTCAAATAAATAGTACCTTTTGGCTAACAAGTCTGTTATTTAGACTGTTTATGCAAGTCTGCCTAAGGGCATGTGCTGCATAGTCAGGCAAAAGAACTATTAGAAATTTACCTTTTTACTGCTAAAAGCCAATGAAAGTTTATGGAGATTCAAATTTTCTAAAGTATAGAGTTTGTTGTATGGAAAGAGTTACTTGAATATGGAGAAGATATTTCCAAACAAGATTATCGAAGAACTGGATGGATATTACTCCTACGAAGGTCTGACCCAAACGTAGGGAAGGAGAATATAAACCATAGACTTGAATACTTTCAGATCATGAAAAAGGACATGGGACAAATATGTTAAGGATGGATATTTTTGCAGATCCCTACATACTTTCATTTAAGACCATGAAGGACAAAAGAGGCTTTCTTCCCAAGAATGAAGTTACCATTATTTAACAAACCCGTTAGGGGGTTGAATTATGCAGGGCCACCTAAGGGCATTGGATGCATAGACAAATAATAATATCTTTTGGCTGACAAGTCTGTTATGTAGACTGTTTATGCAAGGCCGCCTAAGGGCACATGCTGCATAGTCAGGTAAAAGAAATCTCAGAAATTTGACATTTTTGTGACTAAAAGTCAAGAAAAGGGCTATGAAGATCTGAAAATATTTAAGGTTAGGATTATGGCACATAAATATGGGTATTGTCCAATGTATACAAAGATACACAGATCAATGCTAACCATAATCATGTTGTGGCTGGGTCCTGAAATGGAAATGTTGGACTTCACTACGTATACCATAAGGATGGGAATCAAGCCATACGTAGTTCAAAAACTATAGTTTAACGTCATGTGGGAAAAAATGATTAGAGATCTTATTTTAGGGTCATAGAGCTTGGACCATTATAAGAAATACACAGTGTTTGTTTTCATGGGGACTTTTCAGCCAGGGGATTGAAAGTGGAATTTGGGGTTAGGCCCAAGGACTTGGGGCTGGATTAGAGGGACACTCGAACGTTCCTACATATCCCATAATGATGGGAATCAATACCACGTAGTTCTAGAAATACCCTCTGTACAAATTTGGTTTGTACATGTGAAGGGTGAAAGGGTACTTTAGTACAATGATGGTTTAACCCAAGATAAAAGGTTTGGGCATTGCCATGTATGCACGTAGTCTTTGAAATGAAACATGATTGAAAAATCAATGTAAATAATGGTTCCCTATCAAGTGAGGGTATCAAAGAATATTGTAGTTTATTGTCATACTGGAAAAAAGTGTTGTATAGTTTAACGTCATATAACAAGGACGAAAGTGAACCAATGTAAATATATTGATTCTAGGGGCGGTTTCACGAATCAACATCGTATGAGATGGAGGTGAACCGATGTGAAGAGATTGGTTTTGGGATTGAACCTTGGGAGGTTGCCTACGTACCCAGCCCAAAAGGAAAGTATCAAAGTCCGCATAGTTCAATTAAAGAATGAATTAACGATCAAGTTGTTCTTGGGGACAACGACCTAAAAATGATGTTGTTGGGACTTACACGTGGTTAGTAGCCTAGAGAGAGTGTTATGGTTGAGGTTTGATCTAAGCTCACGTGATTCATACTCGGTGTGAGAAACAAGAGGTAACAACAACCTTAACAAAGTACAGTTTAATGTCATGTAGGATGTATCAAGGACTTTCTGTGCAGTTTAGCGTCATGTTGTTAGGACGATGGGGACAATATAGTTTAACGTCATGTTGGACGAAAGGGCGACTGTGTAGTTTAATGTCATGTAGTGAGGACAAAAGAGTACACCATTAAACATCATGTTGGACGCATTAGAGACTTTTTTCACAGTTTAACGTCATGTTGGATGAAAGAGGGACGATACAGTTTAGTGTCATATTAGACGAAAGTGAGAATAGTTTAAGGTCATATGCATGGACCGTGGATGGTGCAGTTTAACGTCGTGCTGGACCGTGGTGCAGTTTAAGGTCATACCGGACCATGGATGATATATTTTGTGTTCATAAAAAATACTTCTTCAAAAATATGGCATTGGTTTTAGTAGTGATGAGTTCTCCATCCATCGAGATTAATGACTAAGCTCCATTCGAGTAGACCCTATGTATTGAGTAAGGTCCTTCCCATTTTGGCTCATGTTTGGGAGGTTTCTTTTCTAGTATCATTGGAGTTCTGAGAAATAATACCAATTCTCCCTGAGTGAATGAACGAAGACAAACTTTTTTGTTAAAAGCTCGTGTTATTTAATTCTGATAGACTTCCAAGTGGTACAAAGTGCACAATATTTTCTCATCTAACCATTCCAATTCATTCAATCACTTTTGAGATTGTTCATCTATAGATGATTGATTACAAATGGCAACTCTGAGCGAGGGTAGTTGAACATCAATTGTCAAGACTTCTTCCATTCCATATACCAATGAATATGGAGTTGACCGCGTTGCAGTGCGGGTGGTAGTCCGATAAGCCCATAAAGCATGAAAGAGTTTATCAGGCCATGACTTCTTATCTTTATCCACCATCTATTGCAGTATATTTGAAAGAGTTTTGTTGAAGGATTCTATCTGGCCATTGGCCGCTACATGATACCGAGATGAATGGTTGGATTTGATGTTGTATTCTTGATACAACTTATTCACCTCAGATGAACAGAATTTGGTGCCATTGTCCGTCAATATGGTATGAGGGACACCAAATCTGGTAATGATGTTAGACTTGATGAAGCTAAAAACCCATTTAGAACTTACTTCCTTGAGAGGTATTTCCTCTGCCCATTTGGATAAGAAGTCAGTAGCAGTATGAATGTACTTAAACTGCTTGGCCGTAGCCGAAGGGTAAGATCCCACCACATCCATTCCCCATGTGGTAAATGGCCCTGAGTATTTAGCTATATGAAGCAACTATGGAGGTTGATGAATGAAGTTGGAATGTACTTGGAATGAATGAATCTTCTTTGTGAAATCAACACAATCTTGTATCATTGAAGGCCAAAAGTATCGAAGCCTTCGAATCTGATCAGACAGTCTATGTCCAGACTGGTGGGAACCAAAGACTCCTGCATGCACTTCTTTTATGACAGCCATTGTCTCTTCCCCATCAATGCATCTGAAGAGAACTCCATCAAAACCACGTTTGTAGAGAATTTTCTCTAGGTGATATAGTCTATCATAAAGAGTAAAATTGACCACACATCGCCGAATTTGTTCTTTCTCGGCTCTATCAGGTGAAAGTGTTCCATTTTGAAGGTATTTCCGGATAGGTGACATCCATCCTATAGTATGACCATACGGTTCAGGAATGGGACTAATTTAATTAATTTCCACTATTCTGATTTGAGCATAAGGTGAAATTGAACAACATTGGGCAATACTGATGGTTGTCTCATCCCGATTTGGATCTGCCAGAGTTTTGGCTATATTAGACAGTGCATTAGATTGAGCATTTTGTGATCTTGGGACATAAGAAAATGACGGTTCTGAAGGTAATTCCGCCATTAACTCTCTGACGTAATCATACAAAGGCATTAGTTCTTCATTTTTGATGGCATAATCCCCATTGACTTGTTTGATTACTAGGTTTGAATCACCTTTTACCTTTAAGTGATTCACTTGTGATTGAAGCGCTAATTCCATGCCTGCGATGAGAGCTTGGTATTCTACTTCATTATTGGTACCACCTTCCCACAATAAGAAGGAATAAGGTAACACTGCCTTTTCTAGAGAAATGAGAACAATTCCTAAGCCATCTTTTCTGAATTTAGGATTTTCCATTTTCCTCCCTTTTGGACTTATGGAAGCACCATCAAAATACATTTCCCATGCCTTTGGACTTTCTTGAATAGAGAAGACTTCCTCATCAGGGAGTTCAATATCTGAAGATGTGTCTTCCACTGAAGGGTGATCGGCCAGGAAATTAGCCAGAGCTTGGCCCTTTATCGCCTTTTGAGACACATACTGAATGTCGAATTGTTTCAAAATAACTGCCCACCTTGCCAGAAGTCCTGTAAGAATTGGACGACTAAGGATGAATTTGAGCAGGTTATTGCAAGATACCAATTGGACCACGTGATGTTTCAGGTAGTGTCTCAACTTATGAACTACAAAGATTAATTCCAGGCAGCACTTCTCAATACTTGAATACCGGGTTTCTACTTCAATAACAGTTCGACTGAGATAGTAGAGGTTGTTTTCATTCCCAGCATCATTCTTTTGAGCATGAAATTCACCCAATGATCGCTCTAGAGCTGTCACGTAGAGGATAAGTGGTCTTCCTTCAACAGGTGGCATGAGTACGGGTGGAATCAAGAGGTATTTCTTGAGAATATTGAATGATTCTTGACATTCTTCAGTCCACTGGTAAGTGACTACCTTCTTCATCAATTTGGTGAAGGGTAAACTTTTTCTTACCAAATTGGCGATGAAACGCCGAATATAGGCTAAGTGTCCTTGAAGTCCTCTTAATTCTTTCAAATTTTGAGGAGGTGAAATACCAAGGATTTACTTGGTCTTCTCAGTATCGACTTCAATACCATGATGGTGTACAAAAAAGATGAGAAATTTTCCTGAGGTTACCCCAAAAGCACATTTTAAGGGGTTATCTTCAAATTATGTTGTCGAAGCTTGCGGAATACGACTTCCAAATCAGCCAAGTTATTAGAATGTTGTTTGGATTTAACCACTAAATCATCTACATAGCATTCAACAAACTTCCCTAAGAAGGGTTTGAAGATATGATGCATGGCACACTGATATGTTGCACCTGTATTCATTAAGATAAAGGGCATTACCCGGTAGCAAAACACACCACGAGGGGCTCTGAAGGCTATGGATTCCTCGTCTTCTGGGGCCATTTGGATATGATTATATCCGGAATATCCATCCATGAAGGAAAGTGCTTCATAGCTAGCTGTTTCATCAATTAAAAGTTCTGTAATTGGAATTGGGAAATAATCCTTAGGACAATGCCGATTAAGATCTCTAAAATTGATGTAAACTCTATTTTGTCCATTCTTATTCCTTACAGGGACAATATTAGCCAACCACTTGGGATACAGAACTTCTCTGAAGAAGTTATCTTTGATAATCTTATCCACTTCAGCTTAAATTTTGTAATCATAAGTTGAGTGTGTTCTTCTCACGGCTTGCTTAAATCCTTGATGTTCTTCTGATAAACCCAAATGATGAGTAGCAACATCAGGATCAAGCCCAGGGATTTCTATATATTTCCAAGAAAATATATATCTATTTTTCTATTTAAAAGAAATATATATCTCTTGATCTTCAAGATTCATGGCCGCACTGATTAATGTGGGGTGTGGATCTTCTTTTGTACCCAGATTTATTTCTCTGAGTTCATCCACTGTGGTAGAGATAACCTCTTCAAATGCTGGAGGAGGATCTCTGAGATCTTCCTCTTCTTCTTCATCATGTGTTATTTCTTCCATTTCTACTTGCATAGTAGATGATAAAGCATAATTTTCATGATCAGAAGAGATGATAAAATTTTCATATCTTGAAGAAGAATCTTCCATTTCTGACCCGATTAATGATGAAGGGTCTTCTTTGGGTAATAAAGAGGAGATGATGGATTGAGAATCGACATCATTGTTCTCCTCCGATGTTTCTATAACTTCTTCTGGTCTGGTTGGAAAAGTATAGACTTGTTGGATTTCAACATATGAAATAAAGACGTCACCATTTGTGCTTTCATCACTGCTTGGTGGGTTACCAATTCCTCCCATGTTGTCTGGCTCGATTGATGTAATTGACATTATGGATCTTTCCATAAGAGTATTTTGATTTGGTTTTATCTTGTCAATTTGACTGATAGGCAACACATAATCTGTACTCACATGCGTAAATTGATTTACTGGAATCTTCTCCAAAACATATGGAGCATTAACTTTGGTAATCTCCTTTGTTGTGGATTTCTCCCTTCCCTTCATGTGATAGAATTCTGCCTCAATGTATTGAGACTCACATGTCTTGAACAGGGCCTTATCACCATACAATGTCCCAAATTGACCATCAAAACTATATTTGAGACATTGATGTTAACGACATGTTGATGTATCCAAGGACATCCAAGCAAGATGTTGAAAGCTGAGTCTTGATCAACAACCATGAAATCCAAATTGGACACAAGATCTCCAAACTGAGTTCTGAGTGTAACTTCGCCCAGTGTTTCTTGTTCATTTTTATCATATCCTTGTAACATCATGGTAGAAGGAGATAAATCAGATTCTGTGAGGCCCAATCGATGAAGTGTACAAATGGTCATGAGGTTGACTCTTGAACCATTGTCAATGGAAGCTCTTCATACATCTATGCCATTGACCTTGCCGGATAAGTACAAAGGTCTAATATGTCCATGCACAACATCATCTTCATCTTCATCAGTAAAAGATATTATTACATGGAATTCTAAAGGATTATTTTCTATGTGATAGACTTCAGCTGCAACAATTTCAGTTTCAAACTCTTGAGGACTTGACAAAGCCTCGATGAGTGCTTCCCGGAGATCTTTTGACAGATTCAGAGCATCCAGAATTGATAACATGGTTGGTACTTGGGCCAAGTGTTTCAATATATCATAATTTTGATCCAGAGGCCTACGTTTCCCAATAGGAATATGTGGTTTAGCAGGTACGTTGGAAGCATATGCTTTGGAAGTTGATGCATCTTGTATTGGGATTGGAGTTGGCAATATTCTTGGTTTTGGAAGATTAGACCGATTAGATCCATTTACTTGCTGAGAGGAGGAATATGGAACCTTCAACCGGTCTTCCAAAATAACTGTGACATGACTAAATTTTCTATTGTTAGAAGAACTTGCTTGTTCTTACTGAGCTCGCTAAAGGGATCTACCATGAGTTTCTACTACGTACACAGTTCTAGCAGTGGTAGAATTGGAATAGTGGCTTCTGAAAGATCCACATTTTCCCCTATATCCTGAGCCTCTAGAACATCCTTTGATTCCCCTGTTTGATACAGGGAATTCAGGCTCATTGAAATCGAAACTGTGACTGACATATGGATCTGTTAATTGAATCATATTAATAGAACCAAATATTAACTTTTCGTTTGATGAAGACTCTGCTTGATTAGCCTGTTTAGGCTGTGTCGTTTGGCAGGGCGGTGCTCGTGGATTTGAAGTAGATGGCATGAAGTCTTCCAGAGTCAAAGATAACTTAGGATTTGACATATACTAATCTTCTTCTAATTCTTTTTCTTTCTTTGAATCATGCCATTTCTTTGAGCACTTTCCCTCTGACGAAGAGTGTTTTGCCGCAACATTCATGGCATAAGACACAATCGGTTTCTTTAATTGTGTTCGCAAAATAGCATGAGTTCGGTTGATTGTATTTCTGACCATCCAATAACCATACTTCTATGCATTTTTTATTTTGACTTCTTGCCATTCTCCTTCTTCCTTTGGGACTGTAGCTGTAACACATGCTACCTGAGATGAAGAACCTTTCAGTTTGACTTGTCCTGAGTAGACCATCTTTTGCAAGAGGTCTTTGAAGACAAAAAACTCCTGGATGGGATTCCCCAACATTTGATGTAAAGGGCAATAATTGGGATGATCTTCATCTCCTTATTTATTTGGCCTCTTAGGCCTCGGCAATTGAACCAGATTATTTTCCAGAGCCGAAATGAAGTAACCAGGAACTTGTTCATTTCGGAAAGAGTATGTTTTTCTCTCTAGATCCTCAAATTGTTTTCATCTTTAATCTCTTTGATCATCTGGACGAAACGGCCTTTGTTGTTGGTGCTCAGGAGGTGGATCCCTTCAAGAAGATGAATGTTTTGAAGTAGAAATAGGCACATGTGCTTGTTTAAGCATAACTGTAGAATTCTCTACTTTACCCATTCTCCTTCCTGGTGCTGATGGAATTACACAAGATTTATCCATAGCCTGTATAAGGGAATCTTCAATTTGCTGAATGATTGAAGTAAGGTCTCAAAACCCTCCTGTGTATTTCATAGGGATTAACGACGTGCATAATTTGTCACGTAGATTTTCCACACATATTGTCAACAATTCTTCTTGATGGAGTGCTAATCTTAGGGAATATGTTAATCCCTTCCAGCGAGCAATGAAATCTGAGACCCTTTCATTCTACCTTTTCTTACAGTTTGTAAGATAAAAAACTGTTGTCTTGGCAAAGTTGAGCTAAACTGAAGAAGGAATTATTGAAGGAGATCTTCCCATCCAGTAATTGACCAGGATTGCAAACTTGTATACCAGACAAAGGATGGTCCTTGCAAGGTCCGTACGAAGCATCTGAGTTTTACTGCTTCTTGCGGCTTCTGAGTTCCCATCATAGGATCAGAACAAGATATGTAATGCATTAAATATTGTTCAGGGTCGCCTGATCCATTGAAAATATGGAATACAGGGTTTCCAAAACTAGATGGAGGAGAGATTGAATCTACCCATTCAGGGTAAACATTCTTTTCTGGTTGAACCTGTGCACGTTTCCCCTCCATAGTCTCTAACCAAGATATTAATGACTCAATGGTAGTTATTAACTTCTGAGAAACATCCGATTGAACTTGGACTTGGGTAGGGGCAATGACTAAAGCTTGGATAGATGTGGTGGTTGGTGCTGCAACTGATGGTAGCACTGCGAACTGTTGTTTCACTTGACCCGTAGGATTAGACCTATGAAGGTGTACTGATAGAGGAGGATATTCTTGACCTATATCAGTAGCTGCAAAAAATTCCCTTGGCTGCCTGACTCCATCATGCTTAATAAGAAGACTACCCTGAAGTAGTTCTACATTCAACCTCCTTAATTCCTTCATTTATTCCTCCTGTTGTGCAAACCTTTGCTCTAGTGAGAGCGATTGGCATTCTCCAGAGGAAGGATATGTAACCTGATTCTTTCCCCTCCCTTTTTGGATCCTTTTCGGAGAGGGGTAAGTGGGTTACTTGAAGTATTAACTAGGTTCTGAGTAACCCTTTGATTTCGTGTACGCACACCTTCTTCAGTTTTGTTGGTGCGTACATCTTATTGAGCAGGAACCTATTAAACTGAGTCCCCTGAGTGAGCCTCATCTGTTGGATCAGCAACAACCGCATTGATGGAATTGATTGATGCATAACGCATCGCATCCCTTCTATCAGCATTTCTGTGATATTGTCTTCTTCCATGTCTTTGATGAGACATTGCCTTTTGTTGATTCGATCCCTCAGGAACTTCTTGATGAACCGTAATTTGGAGGGAATCTCTTGATAATTTGGCTTTTCATTCCTCTTGAAACTTTTTCCCCAATCGAGAAAAGACCAACTTTCTCTGAGGATGGGATTGATGATTTGAAAAATTCCCCAGTCCGGTGGACTGGGGCTGTTCCTGCTGTTCCCGCTCAACTCCTCGAATCCTATTTGTTGATTCCAATGGTTGGTTTAAAAGAGTCCCCAGTCTAGCAAGATGGGGTGCTCTTGACATGATTTGTATGATACTTTCTTAAAATCTCTCCAGATCTTGCAAACCTTAGTCTGGAAATTGGCTGGATGCATTAACCTGTATCCACTTTTTTCACCTGGTTCAAAAGACCGTTGGATGATTTCTGACACTTATGTTACTTGATGATGTGCTTGCTCCATACGAGAGGAATGTTCAATATTCTCATTTGCTTGATGCAGGAGTAATTCAACCACTTTTTCTCTGTATTCTTGATATTGAGATGAACTAGTTGAGGCCTGTTCTTGGGAAAGATTTTGATTACAAACAAAGCCCATTGACGGTGTCCGGCCATGGGAAATAACATTTCATGAGACCATTTTTGGCAGGCTTTGCTGACTGGAGAGTACTATGAAATGTAATGCTCCATGAAAACCCCATCCCCTAACATGAATACCAGATGGGGAATTAGAAATTAACTGATGCAATCTTCTTAGTGCGCCCAGGCATGAACATTGAAGGGATCTCTACTGCTTTTCAGCCTTCGGATATCGAGAGACTGATAGAGATGCCAAATCAATCTGACATTGTAACCCTTCTATTATCTTAACATGATTTTCATATTCATTATAAGATAATACTTTCTTTTTTAACTGACAAAGAGTTTTCCATATGTCGAGATGAATATCATGAATTCCATCTTCTGTCAACATTTCTGGAATGTCATACTGAGAGTCAGTCAGAGGCCAAAACATGACTGACACTTCACCTTTTGGCATTTGTTTTCTCATGTTCATCATTTCCTCTTTATCATTTGATAAAGATTATTCTACCTGTTTTGACAGGATCTGGTGCTTCCTTGTTGCTTCGTTGGATTCAAAAGGATTGGTAGAGAAATCACTGATTAAACTAGAAGATGCATGACTTAGGGGTGGTTCGGAGAATGACCTACACCCCGGGCTATCTTCCGATTGAGAAAGTATTTCACCTACCAGCGATGAAACATCAGACATGACTGTTTTCGCATTCGCAAGTGCCTCAAGATAAGAGGGATTTCTCGACACTACATTGTCCACTGGAGCATTTTCCAGGAAATGTGCATCAATACTTCAGAGAGGACTTTTGCAGAAAAATTTATCATCATGGGGAGGACCACCATGGTGGGTTACAACAAAAGATGAGATCTCTTACTCCTTGGTCTTCTAACCACACAGAGGGTTCCTGTGGCTCTCATCTGAAGATGAAACTTCGAGATCGACTGAATTTTCATGAAGAAATCCTTCATGAGGAAGGGTCTGTAGAATACCTTCGGAATTAATGTTCCCACTATTGGGAAATGAGGGAGTAGAATCTTGAATTCCAACAAATAACTATCTGAAGGCTTCAAGAACTCCAGCATCAAGCAAGGACTTGTTACCGATTGTCTCTTGATCTCCTGACTGTGCTGGGCGGGTTTTTTTCTTAGATGCCTTCTTACTCACCTTGGAAACCACTTGTTGAAGAAAGTGGCTACTCTGAGCAGGTGTATGTGCCTGATCAGGAAAGATGGCCAGGTTAGGCTGACGATCTCCACTCAAATCAAGTGTATGTTCCTGACTTGGTTATCCGTATGATATGGGGGAGTATGCCCCACAACCCTCTTGGACTGGACCAAATGTGTGTTTCTGTTCCGGAGTGAATTGTTGATGTGTCACTCCACTGGTAGGGATAGATTTATGAGTCTTTCCCTAAGATGCCACTGAAGTTGTTATAATATCCTGGAAGACATCCAGAATATGAGCATAGATTTGCTTCTGCTCTTTTACCATTGATAGAATATTCTTGGTGACATCAGCTGTCAGAACGGGGATATACGTCCATTCCGTGATTGGAGTAGGTGTATGTGCCTGCTCTTATCCTCCTTTTCCTGTCAGGGAATCCTGACAGTACTCAAGTGTGGGGGCAGAGAGTTGAGTCTTCCTCCTTTTTTCACTGGAGCTTTCCGACTAACTTCTCCATGTGCTACTAAGCGAGACTGTTGGTAGGCTTGATTAGTATTAACAGGTGTATGTTCCTGCTGATTTCACTTCGCCGAACATGGTTGACGAGCTCCATCATATGTAATCAGATGAGCCTGCTGACTAGCTGATGATTTATAAACAGGTGTGTGTTCCTGCCTATAGTACTCCACCAGGATTTCCTGGCGGGATTGGCGTGATGCTGCCAGACGAGTCTGCTGGATAGCGGAATTAAAACGGGCAGGTGTGTGTGCCCGCTCATTGCTTGCGACCAAGTTAGGTTGGTGGAATTCTCTGGAGATGGCAGAGATGAGAACCTTCTCACTGTTAACCAGATTTCGCCTCTGGCGATTCTTCTTTCCTGCTCGGGTTCGAGGAACCTGAGCCGAACGCCTGGAGTAGACACCCTCATCATGTTGAGGGTGCACTGCCGCACGATTCTGGCAGCGATTGTTGATAGGAGCCCTCAGGAAGGACTCATGCTTCTTTGAATTAAGTCCCTGAGGGACCTGCTCATTCACCTCCCCAGAATATGGGAGTGAATGGTGATTGCGTTTTGGGGATAACGACCCGAAACGGTTGGAGACGGTGGTTAGCACCGCCTTCTTCTTGATCACTATTCGTTGTTGTTCGGACGACTGGTGTGAGTTGTTCACTTGGATGGCTTGTCGGGAAGCCTCCAGAGTTGGGATGGTACCGTGTTGACGGTACTCCTTAACCATCGCATTTGATACCCAGCGTTGAAGATGCTGAGTAGGTGATGTCATCCTTAGAGCGGATGACGATCCAACAGGAGTAGCAGTAGTGGCATTTGCAGCAGCAGTATTCACAGGTGTGAACATGAGAGCAGCCATTCTGGAAATGCAGAGGATCTTGGAAAAGAGTGCCTGTTTGATATAACAGACGTAATCAAGATAAATTCAGCCACTACATCTTTTAGATGAGCACATATGTCAATGATTGTTTTTGTTGGCCCTCTCATTGAGTTTTAAATAGGGTCCTAACAAATAGGTAAAACATCATTTTAACTTGGTTAATTATTCATGTCGGGTTCACCATTTTTTGTATCCCTCGGAATTTGGGGATGACCTCCTTTATTGAAGGTTCAAGTATTCCAATCGGTTTCTAAAGGGTTTGTTCGTAGAAATGGAAACATCCAATGATTCCACATCTATTTGGACCTACTTTCCAAAGGTAGGTGCTCATTAGTTTTTGGACTGATTAGGCTTAGGAACGTACATTGGTCGAGAGGATGGGAGGTCGGACTCATCACACCTTTTTATAGGAATTATTGTCTACTCTGGGACCCTCTTTATAGATTTAAGTTATGTTTGTGAATCCTTATTACATTACGAAGTATAAAATGTAGGTTCTGTTAGATCTGACAATCAATGATTGATATGTATGAAATTTAGAGAATCTTTTATATGTATTCGAGGTTATTCATTGATAGAGAATCATCTGTATTTGTTATAGATTCTTAATCAATGGTATCCTTCAACACATTTATATAGAAGTATCTCGGTCATTATGATGACCATGCTGGTTTTAAAGCCACTCAGTGGGGCACTTGAAGTTTATTGTCATTCAGAAGGACATGTATTATTTTAGAATTGGGATCGAACCTGCAGATGGGCTACCTACGTATCCTTTGTTTAGAAAAGGAATCAGAACCCATGTAGTTCGAGTAAGGGAGTATGATGTTTATGATTGATGGATCAAAGAAGGATTTCATAATTACTTTTACACTCTAAGCTCACTTGAGTCATGCTCGGTGTGAGAAACAAGAGGTATTGGTAAAAATTAGACAATTGTGCCTTGAAATATGCAATAATAAGAAATAATGTGGGACTTATGTATGTATGACTGCCTAGATAAATGAAGATTAGGATTTACTTCAGGGAAGAAATCCAGGAACAGGGTCCATAAAGTTATATGTACTTCATGGAGATTTGAATACTCTAACATGGGGATTACTCATGAAAAGGAGGACCAAATTAAGATAGGACTTATGATTGGGTTTTACTCCTAAGAAGGAATCCCAGATCAAAGGTAAATTAGGACTGGTTAAGAGAAATTAAGACTGTGTCTTACTACTGAAAAGGAGGCCCAGGTTAAGAGACTTGAAAAATTAAGGGACTTTGGGCTTACTCCTAAAGAGAATTCCCAGATTTAAGAATTATTACAGGGGCTTATTCCTGAAAAGGAAGCCCAGGTTAATGAGGACTTGGGGCTTACTCTTAAGGAGGATGCCCAGATTTAAAAATTATGACTGGGGCTTATTCCTGAAAAGGAAACCCAGGTTAATGAGGACTTGGGGATTACTCCTAAAGAGGATGCCCAGATTTGAGAATTATGACTAGGGATTATTCCTGAAAATGAGGCCCAGGTTAAGGGGTTCTCTCATCTTAAAGGATGAGGTTGAATGAATGAAATCTCAATATTTATTGACATAAAGATGTGTAAATCACTAGGTTTTGAGAGATATTCTAAATAGTTCCTTTCAGATAAGGAATTCAAATCAAGAAATCATGCCATAAATGGAGTTGAAGAGTGTCTTGAAGACTAAATCTTGAATAGGAGAGGTGGAATGGCTGAAGAGGGGTGAAATGGGCAAGAAGGGCACCCAAAAAGGTAGGGGCGCGCAAGTCCTAGCAGGCGCGCAGGTACTACATAGGCGCACAGGTCCTGGTCATGCAAGTATACCGGCGCGACACATGGGTACTTGCATGACGGTTAACCAGCAGGGTAATACTTGAGCGACTCTTGGTTAAAGCCTTTAGAATCATCTTGAGGTTCTTCCAGAAGAGTGTTGCGCAATGTCTATTGAAAGAGTTAGGCGGCACGCAAGTGTGGCCATTTCCCTTTAGGGCTGGCCACTCAGGCACGCATGTGTTGATGAGTTTCAACACTTAGTCCTTCCTCCCCCTCTTTAGATTTTCCGTTCTAGGTAAGAAATTACCTTAGAAGTGTTTCAGAACATTTGAGAAGAGACTAGGGCACCAGGAGCTCAAATATGGATTCTGGAAAAAATCCTCCCGAAATAGGGGGCCCACTGGGGGTATTTATAGGCTGGAGAAGACCTCTGGCAGTTATTACTTAGGGTGCAGAAGTGTACTTGCGCGACCATGGTAGCGCAGAAGTGTACTTGCACGACCATTACAAAACTTGCGTGATCCTTGTAGAATGTTCTTCTTATTCCTTCCTTTGTCAATTTTTGATATTTTTTCCAAAGGTTGAATCACTTTGAGCTCAGATATTCCCCTTTTCTAATATTTAGATTCCGTGACGAAAGGACCGTCAACACACCTGTATACGTAAACAATTCCCAAGAATAGTAACATGTTCATAACACATAAAATGAAACATTTTTTTTTCATTTAGTAAAACGCTTCGTAGAGAAAATATTCCCCTTGAATGAAAATAAAAGTCAAAGGGGTTTACACACCGTATAAAATAAAGTCGCGCATAAATCAAAATATGACTCAATGAAAGGTGATTGAGAAGAAGTCCCTTACCTCGTGTCCGATTTCAGATGTTCGTTCTTTAATCTCTTGAATAATAAACTAAATATAATTTATACTTGCTTAAGAACCTTTTTCAAGTTTATTATTCCTTTTATATCACTTATTACCATGTTATTGTTGAGTCAATAAGGTTATCTTATGACTTCTCCATTCCTTATGGTTTTATGTTTTGAAAATCACAAACACTTTTTCTTAAGTTTGGTCTTTTTCTTAAGTTCTATTTTTTTCTTAAGATCCAAAATTCTCTATTCTATTATACTTATAAATGAATCATTACAATTTTCCATTATTTTAGATTTATATATTTTCATACCGTCTTTATGATACCTATTCTGGTGTATATGTGATATCATCTTTATGATACTGATTTCGGTGTATATGTGATACCGTCTTTATGATACTGATTCTGGTGTATATGTGATACCGTCTTTATGATACCAATTCTGGTGTATATGTGATACCATCTTTATGATACCAATTTCAGTGTATATGTGATACCATATCTATGATACTGATTCCAGTGTATATGTTATACCGTCTTTAAGAAACTGATTCTGGTGTATATGTGATACCTTCTTTGTGAAACCGATTCCGGTGAAAAAGTGATTCTGTTTTATGATTCTGAATCTGGTTCAAAAGTCACCTTGATTTTATGATTCTGATTCCAGAACAAATTAGATACTAGTTTCACAATGTAATTTACTTTTCTTTATGAATTATTTTTCTTGATAATGTTAGTCATAAGATTATGTTTTATTTATAATGCTATATTTGTTGAAATGTATCATTCAAATGATATCGAATTCTAAGTTTTCTTATACTTAACATTTATCTTTACCTTAACATCATTTTTTTACTTGAAACGATGTCGTTCTATCTATTACAAACTAACCATTGTATCTTCGACACGTGTCCAGGGCCCTCCGAAATTGAAGGAAAATATGACCATTGGAGTGGAGCCGACCGTTGGGAAGCTTTTCCTATAAATACAAGTCCATTTGAAAAAAAATAAAAAATGCAGAGAGTGGATGAACTTAATGCATGTGAAAAAAATATGAAGTGTTTTCTAGAGAGAGAGGCTCTTTCAACTCTCAGTGCTTTTTTCATATGTCATGAACAACTTGTTCGGGTGTGAACAACTTGTTAAGACTTGCTTGGTGAAGACTCTGATCATACTGATCATGGGATTCCGTGTTTGGAAGACAGAGGTTCCAATTTCCTTCTACAATGAGGGCTTGTAGGGATAATAAGACATATATTGATCTTTGGATTGAGGGATTACCTAGGTTTGGGTAAGACATACTTTCTTGAAAATATAAATGAAGGAACCTTTATCCACAGTTGTTGAATACCCTTCTCTTTGGGTTAAAAGAATCTTGTTGTTACTTGTTTTCTATTTCAAGTTGTTTTATTTCCACTGTAATCTTAACTTTGTTAAATATAGAAAGTATAACTTTATTATACTTTCTAATTCTGCTACTCTGATTATATTACAGATTCTATTCTCTTTAAGGTATAATATTTCTTTTAAGAAAAGGTTTCTTTAAGAGGTTTTGTGAATGTTTGTTTAACCTTGTTAAACTTAACTTTAAAGGTTCCAAAGGAATATTTATAGTATACAATTTACCCCCTCTTGTATATTGAGCAACTAAATTCATCATTTCGATCCTAAAATTAGTATCATAGGAGGTATATGAAATACTTATATCTACATATAAGTTTTCCAACTCTTGTTTTCTTTTCTTATTTGATTATAAACCTTTTCTTCTAATAAGTTATGTGGAAAGAAATTATTTTTAGTATGGCATACATTCTTGTTGGATCTTTAGATAATCTCAATCCTACTAGACCACCAATATTTGATGGTAATGACTATGAGTATTGGAGAGAGAGAATAAAGACATTTGTGATAAACATAGGTGTAGACAACTGCATTATATTAACTGGAGATTATAAGATTCTTGATAAAGAAGTTAGAACCTTTACTAATCTAGAAAAGGTGGAATACTAGCTGAACTTTAAGGTACATAATACTTTTCTTTGTTCCATGAATAGAAATATATATATCCAAATTTAATATTGTGATGGAAGAATCTTGAAGTAACTCACTACGGAACTTCCAAATTTATCAAAACTAGAAGAGATATGCTCAGAGATGAGTATCATGGTTTCTGCTTTCTTTATGGAGAACCTGCATGTAAGATACAACAAAGATTCATGAATATTGTCAACATCTTACAATCAATGGATGAGAAATGCTTAGATGATGATGCTCTTGTAGACAAGATTATATAAATCTTTCCTAACAAATGAGAATCCAAGAGAACTGCTATAGAAGAAAATATAAAAGTTACACAGATTTCTCTCGATGAACTTTTTATAACCCTTCTTCAACATGAAACTAGAATGAAGAGAGATGCTGATAATATTAAGAAGAAGAATGGAGATGGAGGTGTTACTTTTACAACTAATTGAAATCATATGAAACCCAAGACTCCTGAGAGAGTTACAAGATCTAAATCTAAAAAGGTTGTTATTCAATCTAAATCTAATGAAAGTGAAACATCAGAAAATGAGTTAGCCAATCTTGCTCAGAGGATGAAGAAGATTGTTAGGTAGAAGAACTTTCAATATAGATACAAGAAGAAAAATGGAAAAGATAAGAATGATGGAGAAGTGGCGTGCTATGAATGTAGAAGATCTCGTCATATCAGACCTGATCGCCCCTTACTTAAGAAAAGAGACAAGAAGGACATGAATTCTAAGAGAAACAAGAAAATTTTCTACAGATCAAATCATAAGAAAGTCCTAAAATCCAATGACACTTGGAGTGCCAGTGATGGATATTATTCTGACGATTCTTTAGATTATGAATCTTCTGAGCAAAAGAATATTTGTTTAATATCCCAAGCTCCATTTCAAAATCAATGTCTTATGGCTATGGTACGAACTGCTGAATCCTTAACCAATATCTCTTTGAGTGAAAATTTTCCTGATAAAGATTTTTCTTCAGATGAAGAATCTTTTTCATAATATAATGATAATGATTTTCCTTCCTATGGGGAAGTTTCTAGGTTTTCTAAGTTTCTAGAGATAATAATTTTTAATGTTTCTAAGAAAATGGAAAAGGAAAATTCTAGATAATTTATTTTAACAAAAGAAATTTCAGATCTTTCCAAAGATCTTGAAAAGAAAAATGATGTTTTAGAAAATCTTTCTAAGAAACTTGAGGAAGCTAATTTTGAGAAGTATAAGCTTTCTAAAGATCTTAAAAATTTGTTTTTTGAAAAAGATATTTTAGAGGATAAACATAACTCAAAGTCTATTATTCCAGAGGATATTAATTTAGTCCTAAGACTGAAGTCCAAAATTTTTTCTTTGAAGAGACTTCTAGCAAATTTTACTTTTGTTAATGAAAAGTTTGACCAGATGTATTCTCAGATCAAACCTCATGGTAATAATCAAGGATTAGGTTATTCTCATGAAAAAATATTGTTAGAAACAATTATTTTGTTCCTCCAAGAGCCCCTTTTTGTACCAAATTCCAAAGTGGTGGGAATTGGAAGAAGAACTGTTCTTTAAATGATGTTCAATCTCTTGGGTTTCATAAAGCCAAATTTTCTAAACAAATGTGGATACCCAAAATTTTATTATCTAACAATTCTAGATCCAAGAAAGTTTGGATTCCGAAAACCTAAATCTTATTTTTTAGGTCAATGAAGGAAGTAACAACAACATATGGTACATAGATAGTGGATATTCTCAGCACATGACTAGAAACAAAGACTATTTCAAAAATATTTTGAAGACTAAAGGTGGAAAAGTAACATTTGGAGATAACTCTAAAGGAGAAATTATCGGTGTAGGTAACATTATTCTTCTTGTAAAATCTTTAATTTCAAATGTTTTATTTGTTAAAGGTCTTAAGAACAACCTCATCAGCATAAGTCAATTATGCGATGAAGGATACCTTGTGAATTTTAGGAATGACAAGTGCTTTGTACACAATTCCAAGGATGAATTTATTCTCTCATCCCATAGGCAAGATAATGTATACAAACTAAAGCTATAAGACCTTATAAGTCATGATATTATTTGCCTAAGTGAAATTGAATAACAATCTTGGCTTTGGGATAGAATTCTAGGACACTGTAACTTAAGGAATCTTAGTAAAATTTATAAGAAAGAACTTGTTAACGATCTACCAGATCTTAGGTTTTATTCCTAAAAAGTCTGTGATCCTTGTCAATATGGTAAGAAACATAAATATAGATTCAAATCTATAAGTGAAGTTACAACTTCTAATGCCCTACAGTTAGTGCATATGGACTTATTCAGTCCAACACAAACTGAAAGCATTGGAGGAAAATACTATGTGTTTGTCTTAGTTGATGACTACAATAGATTTAAATGGGTCTATCTTCTCTCAAAGAAATTTGAAGACTTTTCTTATTTCAAAGTTTCCAAAGCTTAAGTTAAAAAATTGAAAAACCTTCCATTGATAACTACTCATAGTGATCATGGAGGAGAATTTCAAAATTCTGATTTTGAAAATTTTTGTAGTAAAAAAGGTATTACACACAATTTTTTATCTCTAAGAAATCCTCAACAGAATGGTGGTTTTGAAAGAAGAAATCATATTCTTCAAGAGATAGCTAGAACCATGTTGGGTGAAAATTCTATAGCTAAACATTTTTTGGCCGAAGCTGTTAGTACTGCTTGTTATACTATAAATCAATTTTTAATTAGACCTTTTCTTAATGAAACACCTTATGAGATATGGACTAGCCGAAAAATTAAAGTATATTAATTTAAAGTTTTTGGTTGCAAATTATTTATCTTGAATACCAAGGATAACTTACATAAATTTGCACCCAAATACGATGAAGGAATATTCTTAGGCTACTCCACTAACTCTAAGGCATATAGAGTTTTCAATAAAAACACTTGCACTATGGTATAAATAGTACGTGTTAATTTTGATGAAAATGATCCTTTTTTTTGAAACAACCTGAACTTATTTCTGATATATTTTCTAAAAATAATCACCAAGCTTTGATAGAAGACCTTTCAGATAAGTATAATGTTCAATAAAATGTTTCTGAAACATTTAGTCCTGAATATTTTTGTCCCTATATTGATGATAAAGTCTTTCAAAATCCAAGTCATTTTTTACTTATTGATCATCCCAGTGATAATATCATTGGTAATGTTAATCAACCAGTAAGAACCCAGATGTTCTTTAAGGAATGAAGTTGAATATATTGCTTTTCTTTCTCAATTTGAACCAAAGACTCCTAAAGAATCCTTGGGTAATGAAGATTGGATAAAGGATATACAAGAAGAAATCAACGAATTCATAAGGAATCAGGTTTTGAACTTGGTTAAAAAACCTAAGGAAACTTCTGTTATTGGAGTAAAATAGGTTTTTAGAAACAAATGAGATGAAAATGGAGTTATTGTTAAAAATAAAGAAATATTAGTTGATAAAGGCTATAACCAACAAGAAGGCATAGACTATGAAGAAACCTATGATCTTGTAACAAGACTTGAATCTATTCGTATTATTCTATCCTTTGCAACATTCTTTAATTTCAAACATTATCAAATGAATGTAAAGTGTTATTTTCTTAACAATTATGTACAGGAGGAAGTCTATGTAGATCAACCCCTGGCTTTGAAGATATAAAACATCATAATCATTTTTATGAACTTACCAAAGATTTGTATGGACTTAAACAAGGACCTAGAGCTTGGTATGATAGAATTTCAGGATTTTTTCTTCAAAATAACTATGTTAAGGGAACTGCTAATACAACCCTTTTTATTAAGAAAAATAATAATTATTTTTTGATTGTCCAAATTTATGTTGATGACATCATCTTCGGATTAACTCAGCAATCCTTATCTGATTCCTTTTAAAATCTTATAAAATATGAGTTTAAGATGAGTATGATGGGTGATTTAACTCTTTTTCATGGTTTTAAAATTTCTCAGAAACTAGAGGGAACTTACATATCTCAACATAAGTATATCAAATATCTTCTTAATAATTTTGGTTATGAGAATTCTAAGAGTATAAGTACTCCTATCGGAGCCTCTAATACTATTGATATTGATGAAGCAAGAAAACCTGTTGATCAGACATCTTATAGAAGGATGATAGGAAGTTTACTCTACTTAATAGCTAGTCGACCTGAATTAATGTTCTCAGTATGATTACGTGAAATATTTCAAGCAAATCCTAAAGAATCTCATTTAAAGGAACTGAAAAGAATTTTTCAGTACTTAAAGGGAACTTTAGATTTTGGAATTTTGTATTCCTCTGGAAATAATTTTTAACCTTAATGTTTTTCAGATACTGACTTTGGTGGTTGTAAAATGGATAGAAAAAGTACATCTTGAACATTTCATTTCTTAATAGATTCCATAGTTTCTTGGTCATGCAAGAAACAACATTTTGTATCACTTTCCACTGCTAAAGCTGAATATGTAGCAGCTGAAAGTTGTTGTGCTCAAGTGTTGTGGATACAACACACACTCACAGACTATGGTATGTGTTTTACTAAAACTCAAATAATGTGTGATAACACAAGTGCCATTTCCCTAAGTAAAAACCCTGCACATCACTCTCGTGAAAATCACATAGATATTAGACATCACTTTCTTAGGGATAACACACTTAAAAGAGATATTATTCTTCAATTCATTGGAATGCAAGAACAACTTGGTGATATTTTTACAAATCCATTACCTTCCGATAGATTTAAATACATTAAACAGAAGCTAGGAATGATCTCTGTGAGGTAATCATTTATATCTACATCTTGTTTAAAATCATCTCCTAATGTTAAGTTACTCTTTATTTTAGGGGGAGTACATATTTTTCCCGCTATTTCCTTAAGATTTTTATTCTTCTTAAAATTTTATCTTTCCTAATGTTTTATTATAAATTTAGGTATTGTAAATTTTAGTATTGGAAATTTCAGTATTGGAAATTTTGGTATTGGAAATTTCGGTATTGGATTCCTGGTTTTTAAAACATTCAAGAGAATTCTTATAATACATGTAAATTCCTTAGAGTATTCCAAAAGGTACACTTCCTTATTCTTTATTTTCTTATCTTTAGTTTTAAATGTTGGTATTTCTATATTTTAAATCCTGGTTTATCTTACTACAAAATATTGAAATTCATATTTCCTATAATCATCCTCAACAGTCAGATCCAAATAGTTTATTTTCAACTGTTTGATTATCTTATTAAAGTTGAAAGGTCATAGCTATGTCTATATAAAGGGATGACTTGTTTAAGTGACACACCACTCTTACTGATCTCTGTGCCAAATCTCTATAGCTACCATAGTCTTCATTCTGGTTCCTTTGATTCTTTCACCCCAAATGACTCCTGAATCCTCAGAAGATCAAATGCCAGTTAGTGAGGAAATAAAGGATTGGTCAATCTTTAGGGAAAGGTTAGTGTTCCCTAACTTGTTTTCAAAATAGGATTCTCTCATCTCTAAGGTGATAAGAACCAATGGGTGGGAAAGTGTGTGTGTGGATAAGGAGAAAATTCAGGATCCGGTTTATCCTGAACTAGTTATTTATTTTTATGAATATGTTTCTTTCTTCCAAAAGGATGGTAAGGATATGGTTAAGTTCAAATGTTATGATAAGACATATACAGTCCTCTATAAGAAGGCAGTATATGTTCTTAACATTCTGTATGAAGAGGAAGCTATTCTTTTCTCTCAAAAACTTCTCGAGAAGGAAGGTTCATTTAAAAAATCTAAAGCTCTCGAGTATCTTGATCTCAAGTATTTTAAGAATCTGAAGATTTCGAATCATTCAACAAAACACAAGATGGTAGCTCTCTGGATGCAAGGATTTATTATACCAAGAAAAAGAGATAAGGACTCTCTAAAGACATGTGATATCTTTCTATTAGACTTTCTCGTCAACTTAAGGAAGATCAACTTTGTGAAGTAAAAATTTCTCACCATCCAGGTAATAAAAGGTGAATCCATCAGATCTCAGATACTTATGTATCCAGCAACTATCTCCAAGATAATTTTCATGTGCCTTCAAGAGTTGAATGTTCCATGTCGATCAGTCTCAAAACCTTTCAAGATTTTGTTACTTAGTGATGAAAATCTAAGAAGGATGAAGGTATAGTTCTTATAAGAATCACAGACTTTTGAAGAAATGGTTTTCCAGAACAAAGGAGATGTTCCAGAATCTTCAAAATCAGTATCCAATAAAAGGAAACCGGAAGAACCTTTCATGCCTATACTGGTTACTAATGTCCTGATATCAGCACCTCCTCTTTCAAATAAACCAAAATCCTATTCTGATGCAAAAATTTCAAAGTGGAGAGAAATGGAAGCTACCAAAAAGGAAAGAGATCCTTCCTTTGGCTTAAACCCTACAGAGGCTAAGGCCTTGATAATCAATAAAGATGAAAATATTTAGAAAGAAAATAAGGAGAAGTTCCTGAAGAAAAAATCTTCAGAAGCTCAAGTGTGTCAGTCCCTTCTAAAAGCTGTAGAAAAGAAGTCTCAACAAGTACATGAATCTGAACTTGTTCATAAGAAACTGGTTTCCACTCCAGAAATCTAGAAAGCCAATAAAGTTATATCTTTATCATAACCTGTTAAAGAAATATAAGATCAGATAGTTTAAGAAGACAGTGATGATTTCTTAAGGGAAGTGGAAGACTACATTGGAAATCCTTCGAGTTTAGTCTCTAAATATGTTTCATAAGAACAAGTCGATGAACAAGTTGAATTAGAAGTTGAGGAAGAAGTATAAGTTGAGGAAGGAGTACAAGTTGAAGAATAAAAACAAGTAGAAACTGAAGTGGAAGAAGAATAGAAAGAAGAGGTTGATCATCAAGGTGGTGAAGAATAAGAGTTTAAAGAGGAATAAGATGAACTGGGAGATCTTAATGTTATCCAAGTTTCAGATGAACAATCTCCAGTTAAAAATCCTATCAAAGGAAAAAGTGTTTTGGTTGCCTCATATGAAAAGGAAACACCATATAAGTTCTCTAAGATAATGGAAAAATCAGTTTCCTTAACTCCAAGAGGAGCTCAGAAAGGGAAAGTTGTTTTTGGTTCCGAATCCTCTTCATCTGTTGAACATGACTTTGTCAAGCTATCTTTTAGAAAGTTGGTCAGCACCATTCCTGTTCTTGCAAATATTGATGCTTGTAGTCAAATTATGCATGAAACAATGAATCAAAAGATGGAATAGACCAACATGATTATGGGCATGGTGTTCAAGAAAGAAGTAGACTTTAGTAATCTTTTGATTGATTACAATGCTCAGAAGGTGACTTGTAAGAAAGTCTTTAACCACACCAAAACAATCAATGAAGAGCTAAGACAATTCGGTGACATCATGGATTCAACAAATGGATATTTCAATACTTGTGAAACCGACTTCAATAAGGTCAAGTCATCAATATATGATAAAGCTAGTCAACTCAATTCTGTTGCCCGATCTGTTAGTTGTGAGAAGAAAGTCAGAGCCGAATTAGAGAGAAAGGTGGATGCTCCAGAAGAAATGATATTGTCATTAGAAAAGAATAATTAGGATTAGGAGATCTTGTTGAAGAAGTTTGATGAAGATCATAAGTAAGTTAAGAAACTTAAAACATTGATAAAGAAAATGTTTTTGAGAAGAAGAAGGATTCATGATTTGTTTCTGACATTCCGATGTTTTGTTGTAATCTAAAATTTATTTCAAAAATTTCCTTAAGAAGATTAATGCATATCCATATTTTGTTTTTGAATATATGCTTGCTTAACCTTACAGGTAAATCTTATACTTCTCCATTCCTTTCCCTCCTTTTGAAAATCAAAATGGGGGATAATTTTTTTAAAGGAAGAATTTAATGAAGATCTCAAAATAGGAAAATCAATTGAGGGAGAGTATGGTAAGAAAAGATATTGACCAAGTAAGGGGGATTTTTCTTTTAAGAAGAGATGTTTATCTAAGGGGGAGATATTTTATTATGAAGTAAAACCAGACAATAAAAATCAAGAATACGATCCTTGGAAAACATAACCTAAGGGGGAGTTAGTTGTATTTATCAGAAATCTCATTCAAAGGGGGGAATAAGTTTTTTTTCATACTAGTTTATTAGAGTCAATATATTCTTCCTTAGAAATTTTGTTTGTGGTTTCCAAAAAGGGGGATATTTTTGAGTCAATAAGGTTATCTTGTGAATTATCCATTCCTTATGGTTTTATGTTTTGAAAATCACAACCACTTTTTCTTAAGTTCCGTCTTTTTCTTAAGATCTGGAATTATCCATTCCATTATACTTACAAATGTATCATTACAGTTTTACATTCTGTTAGATTTATAGATTTTAATATCGTCTTTATGATACCGATTCCAGTGTATATATGATACCGTATTTATAATACTGATTCCGATGTATATGTGATACCCTATTTTTTATACCGATTCCGGTGTATATGTGATACCGTCTTTAGGATATTGATTCCAAGGTATATGTTATACCATCTTTATGATACCGATTCCTTTGTATATTTGATACCATCTTTATGATACCAATTCTGGTGTATATGTGATACCGTCTTTATGATACCGATTCTTGTGTATATGTGATACCTTCTTTGCGATACAAATTCTGGTGAAAAAGTGATTCTCTTTTATGATTCTGAATCCGGTGCCAAAGTCACTCCAATTTTATGATTCCGATTCTGGAGCAAATGAGATACCAATTTCACAATATGATTTAGTTTTCTTTATGAATCCATTTTCTTGATAATTTTATTCTTAAGATTACGTTTTCTTAATAATTCTAGAGTTGTTTAAATGTATCATTCCAATGATATCATATTCTATGTTTTCTTATAATTAACATTTCTATTTAAAATAAAATCATTTCTGTTACTTGAAACGATGTCATACAATATGTTACAAATGAAGCATTATATGTTTGACACATGTCCAGGTCATTCCGAAATTTAAGGAAAATATGACCATTTGAGTGGAGCCGACTGTTGGGAAGCTTTTCCTATAAATACAAGTCCATTTAAACAAAATAAAAATGCAGAGAGTGGATGAACTTGACGCATGTGAAAAATACGTGAAGTGTTTTCTAGAGAGAGAGGCTCTTTCAACTCTTAGTGCTTTGTGCAGATGTCATAAACAACTTGTTCAGACTTTCTTTGTTCAGACTCTGATCGTGCGGATCGTGGGCTTCCGGGTTTGGGAGATAGAGGTTCCGATTTTCTTTCTAAATCGAGGGCTTGTGGGGATAGAAAGATAGATACTGATCTTTGGATTGAGGGCTTACCTAGTTTTGGGTAAGATAGACTTTCTTGAAAGTATAAATGAAGGAACCTTTATCCAAGGTTGTTGGATACCCATCTCTTTAGGTTAAAAGAATCTTGTTGATACTTGTTTTCTATTTAAATGTTGTTTTATTTCCACTATAATCTTAAATTTTTTAAAGATATAAAGTATAACTTTCTTATACTTTCTAATTATATTACTCTGATTATATTGTAGATTCTATTCTCTTTAAGGTAGAAACTTTCTTTTAAGAAATGGTTTCTTTAATAGGTTTTGTGAATGTTTTATTAACCTTGTTAAACATAACTTTAAAGGTTCCAAAGGAATTTTTATATTATAAAATTAACCCCCTATTGTATATTGAGAATATAAATTCATAATTTCAATCCTATAGTTATAAACATTTTGTAATCATTTATGTTAATAATGGTTGTTTTGTCGATATTTGGTACTTGAGTCAAAAATAAACTTCTTATAATTACAAGTTGTTCATGTGGTCAAAAGTACATTATATCCAGAATGATATTAATGATTTAGATATCATATATATCAGATATATCCATTATATATGTATTTGTAATAGTCCATAATATTTGGACATAAGAAATGAAATGCACTGTTCATGGAGATGGTAAGTCGTATGTACGCATGAACGCTACTTTCATTTCCTTTTTTTTTCATTTTTAATGAAATGAAAACTTAATGAAACATAGGTATATTATAATTCCAGTATAATATCATATTATATATACATTACATAATTTCATTAACATCATCATTTATACGTTCCATTTATGGTATGAACGAGTCATGTCACTTTGAGGGGGCTGTAATCCGCACTTTCTCAAATGAAATTATCGTATTTACCCATTATGGAAACCATAAAGGTATGATATAAATGAAAAATACAGAATTATATGTATAATATAAATAAAATATATATCACATATAAATAAAATTTCATCTTAATTTCCACCATAAGATGTGGTGGGAGAAAATTGAACAATCATTGTTTTGTGAGGCAGTAGTTCACCGTCCACAGAAATAAAATGTTCTTTACACATTAGACGGAGGTGTGTGTAAGTGTAGTTTGAATCATTCTCATAAAAAATAACCTAGTATATTTATTATACTGGTGTTTTTATAAAATAAAGGAATAAAAAAAGTTTCGGAGGTTGGATAAGTAAAATAAAAGAAAATAACTTAAGAGAAGACGTTACCTTTAAATCGGGTAACTCCCTTTGGTTTGAACCCAAAGGGTTTCTTGAAGTGACTTCTTCCTATGGTAAGGCTTATAGGTGGAATATAGATATCATTTGATCTTATTTGGGATGATTTTGGATGATCCAAGCAGCTTGATAGGTGTGAGTAATGAGTTAGAGGTGAGAGATTTTTATAAGGGGGAGGGGCTATTTAGGAATGATTGAAAATATTATTCTATTATATAATTATTATCGGTTTCTAAAGATCCAAAACATATTAAAGTAGAATATAAGATGAATATTGTTTAAAATAAAATAATTAAATAACAATTGGACAGGTTTTGGATATTTGTTTAATCTTTATAATCTTATTTATTTAAATCATTCATTAATGAGGCAAACATTACATCATTATTGTGTCATAAATAATTTTATTTATCTCATGTATAAAAATTAAAAAAAAAATTCCATGATGTAGGAAATCTTTTTAGATTTCAAATGAATATTTATAGTCTAATATATAACTTATATAACCCCATATTAAAATTGTTTTACTAAAAGATATATGTTTATGTTATTTTTGTCTTCACTTTAAATTAATTAATATAAAGTATCATTATCACTCCCAAGTGGCTCCATGGGGTCCCAATATCGACCCAATAATGAACATGGTTGAATATTTATCAACCAAAGGGATTAGTACATGTGTTAGGGTAATTTAAAATTATTATAATATTATTTTTTACCCTTATTTACTCGATTTAGCCTTTAACCAGGGTAAATAAAACATTTACCGAAGTAAATATTCATAATGTATAAAAATAAAAGTTGCCTACTTTCACAATTTGGACCCCCTGATTCAAAATATGGAATCCATTTTTACAAATTCAAAACAAAAAAGTGGAAAAAATTAATTTAAAATTATTTCCCGTTGTCAAAACAAAAGGCGCGTTTTTAAGAAAAAATAACTATCAAAAGATTGACACTTGTTTATGTCCAATTTCAAAGTGAAATTACTTCCAATGAACCACATTGGATTAAATGGTAAAAATATAATCTAATAACACTTTAAAACCAATTAAAAAGATAGTCTAACCATATAAATATTTTAGAATAAAAGGCATTTTTGAATTAAAATGTAGTATTTTGCACTATTCATTAAAAAATGAACATCATCCGAAAAATACCAAAATTTAATCCAAAGTAAATTTTGATGAATTGATTCTATAGAATAATATTTTTTTTAAATATATAATATAAAAGTGAAAAAAACTATATTTAAAAACGGTTCGCCATTAAAAGGTGGTAAATCGACTCCTTAAATAATATTAGAGTATTTGTGGTTAAAATTGGATTTTTTCTTATTTTAATCCTCTAAAATTTATTGAATAAATGTAAAAACATTTAACAAACATTTATAATCATATTATAGAATGTTCTATTCATTCCCGCCAATACAATGACTATACGTTAACTACCATTTCAAATAATAATATTATATTTTTATTTTTTGGTATAATTCAATGTTGCGTGCAACTTAAGATTTTATAGAAACCCGTTGTTGTGTATCAGGTATGCCATCGAACATAGAATCCCCTTTAAAGTAAAATTAATATTTAATTCAAAAATATTAATAAGTATGAAAATATCATATTCTTTATTTACCTGGGATGTTACATCCTTTCCCCCTTTTGGTAATTGCATCCCTGCAATTCTATTCACATATCAAATAAGTGGGGGTATTTATCCCTCATAGAATTTTCAGATTCCCACGTTGCCTCTTAAACCATATGGGTTTTCCACAAAAGATTTACTTGATGGATTCCATTATTACTCAACACTTTCTCTCTTCGGTAAAGAATATGGACTGGTTGTTCCTCATAAGAGAGATTCTCTTCCAACTAAACTACCTCTGGGATCAAAACATGAGATGGATATGAAATATACTTTCTCAACATTGAAACATGAAAAACATTGTGTACCTGGGAAAATATTGGAGGTAAATCCACTCTGTACACAACTGATCCAACTTTATCCAAGAGTTTATAAGGTCCAATGAACCTTGGACTCAACTCTCCCTTCTTTCCAAACACATCACACTTTTTCATAGAGAAACATTAAAAAAGACATGACCAACAACGTCAAATAAAATATCCTTCCTCTGGTTATCCACATAACTTTTATACCTGATCTGAGCTGTTCTCATGTGCATCTGAATCAACTGAACCTTTTCTGCCATCTCTTTTACCAATTCTGGTCCTATCAACTTCCTTTCACGTACTTCATCCCAAAAAGACTGAGTTCGACACTGCTTCCCATATAATGCCTCTAATGGAGCCATCTGTATACTGTAATGAAAACTATTATTATATGAAAACTCAACCAAAGAAAGATGTTGGTCCCAACTTCCCTGGTAATCCAATGAACAAGAACGTAGCATATCCTCCAATGTATGAATTGTTAATTCTGAAAGACCATCAGATTGAGGATGAAAAGTTGTACTAAAATTTAATTCAGTACCCAATGACTTCTGAAGGCCTTTCCAAAAGATAGAAGTAATCCTGGGATCACGATCAGATACAATAAAGATGGGAACTCTATAAATCCTAACTATTTATTTAACATACAACTGAGAAAGTTGATCTAAAGACAATGTATCTTGAATAGGAAGGAAATGAGCAGATTTATTCAATCTTTCTATAATAACCCAGATTTCATTATTACCTCGATATGTCTTTGGTAATCCCACAACGAAGTCCATGGATATATTTTCCCATTTTCACTCTGGAACTGATAAAGGCTAAAGTATCCCTTTTGGTAACTGTTGCTCTACTTTAACCTATTGACAAGTCAAACACTTCACAGTAAAGTCAGCAATATCTCTTTTCATTCCATCTCACCATTAATACTTCCGAAGATCTCTTTACATTTTAGTACTGTTAGGATGAATTGAAAACAGAGAACTATGAGCTTCACATAACAACTCATTCTTCATGTACGAATCATAGGGCACACATAATCTCTTTCCAAATCTCAAAATACAATCATTATCAATGTTAATATTAGGCAACTTACCCTTCTGAACCAACTCTACCTTTTTTTGCAACTCACTATCTTCCTTATATGGTTACTTAATTCTGTCTGATAGAGATGATTTCACTGACACCTGAAACAAAACATAGGAATTTCCTGCACCAAAAACTTCAATGCCAAATTTCATCAAATCATTAATCAAAGGATCTTGTTCTAAACGTAACAAGGTTAATGTAGCATTACATTTTTGACTCAAAGCATCATCCAATTTATTTTCTTTTCTTGGATAGTAATGAATCGTTTAATCATATTACTTGATTATTTCTAGACATCTCCTCTATCTCATGTTCAGTTATTTCTGATTAAATATATAATTGAAACTTTTTTGGTCACTATATATTTCACATTATACTCTATACAGATGATGATTTTAAATTTTTAATTCAAAAACAACAGCAGCTAATTCCAAATCAGGTGTAGGGTAATTTAAATCATTAGGTTTCAACTAATGTGAAGCATAAACAATTACCTGATCATTATGCATAAGGAAACAACCATGTCCTTTTAACAAAGCATTACTATAGATAAAAAACTCGCCATTTCTATAAGGAAGTGCCTAAACTATAACATTCACCAATCTTCTTTTCAATTCATGAAAACAATCATCACATTCTTTTGTCCAAATGAACTTAAAACCTTTTCGTGTTAACTTAGTCAGTGGGCTAGCTAACCATGCAAATTTTTCAACAAACCTCTGGTAATAACTTTCAAAACAAGAAAACTATGGATCTTGGTAATATTTGTTGGTCTTGGACATTCTTCAACAACTTTTTTTAGTAGGATCAACTGTTATGCCATTTTTTGAAACAATGTGACCAAGGAATGAAATTTGTTGTAACCAAAACTCAAACTTGCTGAACTTCCCATACAATTTTTTTATTTTATGGTTTGTAAGAAAACTTTTAAATAACTTTTTTGTTCCTCTTTATTTTATGAATAACCCAAAATATCATCGATGAACACAACCACAAAATTATCCAGGAACTCACGGAAAATTCTATTCATAAGATCCATGAATATAGAATGTTCCTTGGCTAATCCAAAATGCATAAAAACAATTTAATAATGGTCACATATATCATGAAATGCGGTCTTAGAAATGTCTACTTCATGTAATTTCAACTAATGGTACCCCGAACTCAAGTCAATCTTTGAAAAATACTGATCTCTCGAGATCTGATCAAATAAATCATCAATATGAGGCAAAGGATATTTGTTCTTAATAGTGATGTTATTCAATGCTCTATAATCAATTCAAAGTCTCATTGAACCATCTTTCTTTTTAATAAACAAGACAGGATCACCCCATGGTGATGTGCTAGGTCGAATTAAACCTTTATCTAATAACTCCTGAAATTGATTCTTTAACTCTAAAAGTTCATTTTGATCCATTAGATAAGGGTGTTTTGAAATTGTCTTAGCATCAAGAATTAAGTCAACAGCAAATTCAACTTCTTAATTAGGTCTAATACTAGGAAATTCATCAAGAAAAACATCAAGGTACTCGTTTACCACTACCACATCATTAATCTGAACAGTTCCCTTATTTTCAACAATATGTGCAAGGTAACATTCATTTACATATTTTACTAGTTTCTCAGCTTCCTGATATGTTATCAAAATTAAGGGTCAATTCTTGTACCCAAACTGAACATATTTCTGAAAAGGAACCTCTTTAGCTCTATAGTCAATCTTATCATGACATGAAGGTTCTTATAAATTATTTTTGTCTCAACATTTCCCACTTTTATTTCTACCATAAGTTCAGGATTCATATCTTGATATGGAATTCATAATCGACAAGAAAACTTCTTAGAAATGAATTAATGTGTAGAACCTAAATCAAACAACAGATTGGCATAATCTGAACACAAAAACTATTTACCTGATACTACTTCATTTGATGGCCCAACATCTGCTGATGTAGTTGCAAAGAATTTCACCACCCCTTTCTGATTTTAGTATAGCTGATTTCCCTTAGTTGAGTTCTTTGTGGGACACTCATTTTCTTAATGACTCATTCCATTTCACTTAAAACATTTTATTGATTGTAAATCAGATTTCGCCTAACCATTTACCTGATATTTTTTAGTGCAATTATGAGCCTTATGTCCCATTTTACCACATTAGCAAAACTTACAAGAATTAAAAAGAAATTTCCCAACTTGTTTTTTACCATAATTTTTACAAACATTAAACTTAAGTTTCTTACCATCATACTTTTTTGAAGAGTTTTTTCCTTTCATCTTCCACATCGTCCTCTTATTATGTTGTTTTTCAAAGAACACCTAATCATCGAAAAACTCCATTTCCACCTTCTGCGCACATTGAAAAAGTTTTTCATAACTTTTTAAATCATGAGAATCTAAACCCCTTCGATACTTTGGCATTAATCTTGAGTAAAAACAACTGATTTTACGATCAAGATCTCATATGATGTTTGGAGCATACCTTACCAGTCGAGTGAATTTTTATTCATAAGAATACACTGAGTTTCCATCCTAACTCAATTCTAGGAATTGTTTTTCCATCCAAAGACAAGACACCTTAGGAAAATATTTCTCAAGAAACATACCTATGAATTCATCCCAATCCATGGCATCAATCTCATCACTATCCCTGATATTTTTCACCATCGAACACCACTGATCAGCTTCACCCTCAAAATGGTAAACAACAAGACTAACCTTTTGATGTTCTGAACACCCCATGACATCAAAAATATTTTCTAGTGCTTCAATCCACCCTTATGCTAGAATAGGGTCAGATGATCCTCTGAATGATGAGGGATGTTGACTCATGAAATGCTCCACTACTGACATGTTCCTCTATGGTTGATCTGGATGATCTCATGCATGTATACCACCACCATTTATATCCTGAGTCAACTATGCCATCACTGAAATAAACTATTCAGTTCGGATTCTGACCATATCAGGTTTCTGATTGGGAAGGTTGTATTCCTCCTAATGTCGTTCGATCATAGCTTCCCTATTTTATCTGTAGAAAATCATTATGACCACAGAAATATCTTAGGTGAAGCAACATGGTAATCTATAAATTCTATATCATTTCAATCTCACCATAAATTAATTTATGGACATTAATTTAAGAACATTATAACTTATAAAGTTGTCTAAACCAACCTCTAACACCAACTATAAGGACCCAGCCTTAAAACATTACATAATCTTGAATTAAATCAATAATTCACATTGAGGATCCTTTCAGGTTTAGAGTTTTAGGGAATTATACCATAACTATTACATTACATATCAAAAATTAGAAAGTAGATACTTCTACTTAGTTTCCATTTTTTTATAAAATAAAAACTCTTGAAAAAAATGGTCACGTCTAGTTCCATGTTTTGGATAACATGACTTTTCCATGATCCCATCCTTGACCCTATTCATCTTTAAGTCCTTTGAAAATCATTTCAAAACTTGGGATGAGCATAAGAATATCAGTAAGGGTTATAAAATAAAAAAATAAAACATTATTCCATCAAAACAAAATCTTTTTAATATACCTCATGAAATCAAAATATTTATGAATAAAACATAGTAATAACAAATCATAAAGGTAACTTGGGGCATCCATAACATACTTACGTTGTAGCTTTCATAGCTACATAGGGAGTTACATTTGGAATACCCATCACAGTATATTACCTAAATCTCTTAGGAGAAACATTAACATTTACCTCTATCTTGTTACCCAATGCATTGGAGGGCTATCTCGGGCTCACCCTCCCTAGGTTTATCATGGAACCACCCATATATGTAAACAATGCCCAAGAACTGTAACATATTCATAACACATAAAACAAACATAAAGGAAAGATAACATTTACACATTTCAATCACAATATTTAAATATATTGACTTAAAAAAAACATTATCAAAACCCTTTTCAATTCCAAAATATGTAAAAAGAGAATATGGTATTTATTTTACTTTAAAAAATACTACAACTTGTTGAGGAAGCCAAGGATCAAATAATAATCGTGGTAGCGGAAAGGTAGTTGTCACAACGTACGTTAAAAAAGAAACATTATTTTTTGTCATTTAGTAAAATGATTCTTAGATAAAATATTCCATATGAATGAAAATAAAAGTCAAAGGGGTTTATACACCGTATAAAGGAAAGTCGTGTAGAAATCAAAATATTCCTCAATGAAAGGTGATTGAGACAAATCCCCTTACCTCGTGTCCGACTTGACCCGTTTCATTATTCAATATAATAAACTAAAGTTAATTTATAATTTATTAAGAACCTTTTTCAAGTTTATTATTCCTTTCATATCACTTATTACCATGTTATAAACATTATGTAATCATTTAAGTTAATAATGGTCATTTTGTCGATATTTGGTACTTGAGTCGAAAATGAACTTATTATAATTAGAAGTTGTTAATGTGGTCAAAAGTCCATTATCTACAGAATTATATTCATGAAATAGATATCATAGATATCATATATATACTGTATATATGAATTTTTAATAGTCCATAACATTTGGACATAAGAAATGAAATGCACCGTTTATGGAGACGGTAAGCCGTACGCACGCATGAACTCTACATTCATTTCTTTTTTTTAATTTTTAATGAAATTAAAACACGATGATACAAAGTTATATTATAATTCCAGTATAATATAATATTTTATATATGTTACATAATTTCATTAACACCATCATTTATATGTTCCATATATGATATGAACGAGTCATATCACTTTGAGGGGGCAGTAGTCCACACTTCCTCAAATGAAATTATCACATTTACCCAAAATGGGAATTTAAAGGTATGATATAAATGAAAAATAAAAAAGTATATAGAATGTATAAATATCATATATATCACATATAAATAGAGTTCCATCTTAATGTCCACCATAAGAGGTTGTAGGAGAAAATTGAACAATCATTGTTTTGTGAAACAGTAGTTCACCGTCCACCGAAACAATGTGTCCTTTAACCATTAGACGGAGGTGTGTGTAAGTGTATTTAGAATACTTCTCATAAAAACAACCAAGTATATTGTTTATACTGGTGTTTTTATAAAAGAAAGTAATAGAAAGAGTTTATGGGGTTGTAGAAGTAGAATAAAAGAAAAGAACTTAAGAGAATACGTTACCTTTAAATCATGTAACTCCATTTGGTTTGTACCAAAAGGATTTATTGAAGTTCCTTATGCATAAGGTAAGGCTTCTAGGTAGAATATAGGTATATTGAGAGATTATTTGGGCAGAGGTTGGATGATCCAAGGGGCATGAGAGGTGTGAGTAATGGGTTGGAGGTGATGGCATTTTATAAGGGGGAGGAGGGGCTCTTTAGGAATTTTTGAAAATATTATTTTATTATATAAATATTTTTGATTTATAAAGGTCAATAAATTGTTAAAGTCAAATATAAGATGATTATTTTTCTAAATAAAATCATCCAATAAGAATTGTTCAGGTTTTTGATATTTTTTTAATCATTATAATCTTATTTATTTAAATCATTCATTAATGCGGTAAACACTTCAACATTATTGTGTCATAAATAATTTTATTTATCTGATGTCTAAAAATTATAAAAAACATACTATGATGTAGGAAATCTTTTTATCTTTCAAATTAATACTTATAGTTGAATATATAACTTATATAACCCCATATAAAGATTTATTTACTAAAATATATATGTTTATGTCATTTTTGTCTTTACTTTAAATTAATTAATATAAAGTGTCATTATCACTCCCAAGTGGCTCCATGTGGTCCCAATATTGACCCAAGGATTTCCATGGCCGGAAATGTATTAAAAAATAAAAGTATGACACATTTTAGGGTAATTTATAATTATTAAAATATTAATTTTTACCCTTATTTACTCGATTTACCTTTTAACCATGGTAAATAAAACATTTACTGATATAAATATTAATAATGTATAAAAATAAAAGTTAGCTAATTACACAATTTGGACCCCTTGATTCCAAATATTGAATACATTTTTCCAAATTGTAAACAAAAAAGTGGCAGAAATTAATTTAAAACTAATTCTTGTTGTGAAAATAAAAAGGGCGTTTTTAAGAAGTAATAACTATCAAAAGATTGACACTTGTTTATGTCCAATTTCAAAGTGAAATAACTTAAAATGAACCACATTGGATTAAATGGTAATAATATAATATAATTAAACTTTAAAACCAATTAAAAAGATAATCTAACCATATAAATAAATTAGAATAAAAGGTAGTTTTGAATTAACATGTAGTATTTTGAACTATTCATTAAAAAAATGAACATTATCAGAAAAATAGAAAAATTTAATCCATAGTAAATTTCGTTGTCCTGATTCTATATAAGAATATTATTTTGTCAAATAGAACATATAAAAGTGAAAAAAACTATATTTAAAAACAGTTCTCCATCAAAAGGTGGTAAATCGACTCCTTAATGAATATTAGAGTATTTATGCTTAAAATTGTATTTTTTCTTATTTTAAGCCTCTAAAATTTATTGGATAAATGTAAAAACATTTAATAAACATTTATAATCATATTGTAGTTAGTTTTATTCATTCCCGATAATACAACGACTAGTCATTAACTACCATTTAAAATAATAATATTATATTATTATTTTTCGGTATAACTCAATATTGTGTGCAATGTAAGATTTCAATGAAACCTGTTGTCGTGTATTGGGTATGCCATAAAACATAACATCCCCTTTAAAGTAAAATAAATATTCAATTCAAAAATATTAATAACTATGAAAATATCATATTCATTATTTACCTAGGATGTTACAACCTATGAGTGTTATTTCTTAGAAATTTTTTTATTGATGCGAGTTTTAATGAAATCCTCATCCATGGTGTAATACCTTGAGATTTTAAATTAACACTATGTTTGATAGAGTGCATGACATGCAACGCCGAGCTCTAACGACTGTGAAATATTATTAATTAAATATGACCTTATAACAAAGCCGTTGAAATGGGGGATATGAATAAAAGTAAATATGTTAATATATACATATATAAATATATAATGTTCATCCTCAATACAAATTTATTGATTAATTCTTGGGAATTAAGAACTCAATTTTTAGTAAAGTTATTTTATGCTTTAAAAAACATTTTCTTTAAAAATTGTTTGAATAGTTTTTTATGAGTGAATATTATAATTGATTTATTTATTTTTTTGAAATTTTATTATATAAAAAATTATATCATTTTTTAAATCATCATATAAAAATTATGTTAGGATAACATTTTGGGATTTTTCAAAAAAGATTGATTTTTTAGTGAATAGTGAGTAATACTGATTTTATAGAAAGCTGTGTTTCCTATTAAAGTTTTTACAAATTTAATTTTTTTTAGAATTGATTTTAAAATTTCATCAGTTATTTTTTATTAAAAATAATCTAATTAATCTCATTGGAATTGAAAATATTCTTAATTCTAGTATTAATTTTTTTATAATTAAAAATACATATTTCTAGAAAACCGTTTTTAATCGTGTCTTACAGTTTTATATTAAAATAAATTTATATAACTTATAGGTATTTAATTTTATAAAATAGAATCATTTTTTGGAATAATAATGCACAAATTTATTAAATAAGTGAACTTTATTTTTGGGCATAAAGAATATTAACCATGGTAAAATTTATCACCATATAAAAGGGTAAATTATGTTAACTAGGGTTAAAATTAATGCAAAAAGGATTTAAAATCACAATAATAATTTTTTTAATCTTTTTCATGAGTTTATTTCGAAAATAAATTCCATATATTCAAAAATAAATAATATTTTTCCATTTTTATTTTATAAAGGCCTTTATATTATTTCAAGTAAAGAATAATTCAAAAACTTCACTTTCTTGATTCTAATATATATAATATGTTTTAACTGGTATAAAAATAACTCCCAAATATTTAATTTTTTTAAATATGAATAATTTTTGTTTATTTTAATTTTTAAAATTTTAGGGATAAATTAATTACCTTAAATGATTACATAACACTAACACAATGCTTGTTCAAGCAGCAGAAAAATAAACCAAATGATTTTAAAAATATAACAAGTAATATTTTTTCAGTGAGTTATAGAGTTAAATAATTTTTTTAGAAAAATATAATATATTAGTGATGTGTTAAATTTTTATATTTGAACTAAATCACTATCTTGATATTTTTTTAATGTCAAATATTTTATTAAATCATTTAAAATTTATAAAAATATTATATTTGGTTATGTGAATGGGATATGGTGGATCATATAAACCATTTTCCACTTATGGATCAATTTTCCATTTATAGTAACTTTTATGACCCTAAAGAGTAAAAGCATTGTTATCATGGTAATCATTAAAAGGGTTAACAAGAAGTTATTACTAAGAGATAAGGGTTAAAAAATCACCTAATGTTTTCTAAATTTTATTAAATGAGAGTATTTATACATATCTCCATAGTATATTCAATATATTTAATTTTTTAGCCACTTGAATGTGAAGATTAATTTATGTTAATTTAATACTTTTAGTTATTCCAAGGGGGCCCCTCTCCTATCTTATATAAGGACACCACCTCTCCTATCTTCCTCACACTTCATTAGCCAATTTTTATGAACAAACTCTAAGGAAAACTATTATTAACTTCCTTAGATATATTATAGGTGTTTTTTATTCTTAGAATACCATCCCTAGGGTCCTTAATGAGATATCTAAAGGAGGTTCTCCAAAAGCGGTGGTAATCATCTTAACTGAGTGTTTTCATTTTACTTCTTCTTCTACATTCTTAAATTCTGTACTATCCATTTTAGAATAATAACATCAATATCTTCCATATAAACATATTTTATTATGTTAATGAAGTACTAGAAACCTACCCCATACCGATGGTTTTAAACCATTGGTATAGGCCATAGAACCATTATTACATGGTATACCAGCAGTTCTTTGAACTGTTGGGTCCTTTTCCGTTGATATAGGGATATAATGATAGTTTTCCTTGAAACTATTGATATAGAGTTTGAGGTATTTTTACTACCAATGGTTTAGTGTAAAATATTAGTATATATGTATATGAGCAGTTCATCATAAATTGTTGGTATTGGTTTTTCTCCCTAGATAACACCACAAACCCACTAAGTAGCTCCACACAATCAATACCACAACCTATAAATAAAATACCAATCATAGTATAAATTCCATGAAACATATATATTATATATTTAAAATTTAAAAAGCTAATAACTATATCGATAATTTTCAAACCATTCACAATACTATAACATATATATAAAATTCACTCAATCGGTTTCAGTTATTAAACACCAACACACAATTGTTTTAATATGATAAAAAATGGAGGAGATCAATATCTCATTTATGACCATAAATACAATCATAATCATCATTCACATCATGTACATCCTCATTAGCATTTTTATCATCATCATTATTATCTACATAAGTTTCATCACATCTACCAACTCAAGAAAAATTATTTTTCACACCCGTTGTATTTAAATAAATTATTTTATTAATTTTCTGGGTATCGGGTAGTTCGGGTTGAAGCCCGACTTAAAATTTGTGAGTTCCTAATTAAAAACGAATGTTTTGGCCTTGACTACATCCAATGCACAGTAGTCGAAGCCGCACGGCCTCGTCCGAGTCACTGCACTACCTCGCCCAGTTAACCACACAGTCTTCTCGGTGTTCAAGGGAGGCATATAAAGTGTAATGAATAATGAAATGGAAATAAAATAAAAATAATAATTTTTAATAAAATTTAAGAAATTTCCTTAATGACAATAATAATAATATTTTTTGAGAATATTATTATTATTATTAATAGTGTTAAGAATATAAAAAAATTAATTAATTAAGTCGTTATTATTATTGTAATAATTATTATTATTGTTAATATTAAATTAAGTTAATATCTTTTTGTTTTATTTTTTTTGGCTTTAAAATATTTGGTCGAGGTGCGGGATGAGTCCCGGTTGAATTTTGTTTTTTTGTCAATAAATGAGTTTTTCAGGGCTTGACATCATGTGACGCACGAGCGACACATCATTGCGAAGCTGGGTGACTTCGCCAGCGCCGCCATGTGGCCCGCCTGTCATTCAATTAACCAATTAAAATGAAATAATAATAATGAAATAAAATTAAATATATGGAAGAATAATAACAAATAAAATGAGAATAATGTGTTAGTAATTTAATTACTTTTGTTTTAATGATAATAATATTATTATCATCAAGGTTTCAGTTTAAGAATAATAATAATAATAATATAATTATTATTATGTGTTTTATTTTTGGTTTTCCTTTTTATTTTAATTTTCTTCTTTTTTATTTTGGGTTTTATTTTTTTCCTAGGGTTTGCATACCTCATACCTTACCCCCTATTCCCATTACAGAATGCCCCCTCCCCCTCGTAACTCCATCGTGCCATACCTCCCCTTGCGCGCTGCACCTCCCCGCCAGCTACCCCATTTCTCCCCATGGCCTCCTGCCACGACAGCCCGTAGAGACCCCCGGCCATGCCCTTGTGCTGTGTCTTGCTTCCCCCTTGGCTAGCCTTCCGGCCAATGAGCTCGCCACAAACCCTTCCCCCTCCACATATCTACTCGCATGCGGCCCTCCTACATTGTCCGTGATCCATCACCGAACTTCCCCAGCGGACCGACACTACTTCATCCCCCTCACATCACATGGCCCTCACACCGCCGTCACGCCGCACTACTCCTGTCTGACCATCTCACACTACCTTCCTCCTTTTGGTGCAACCTTTAACTCCACTGGAACCTCATCCATGTTCATCCCGATGCAACCCACATCCCTCCCCCTCACTGGTCGACCCATTTCCACTGATCTAACCTCCCTTGGTCACTACTCCTTGGTTAAACCCCTTCTTTAGTTTATTTTCTTTTCTCTCTTTGAGTTTTGATTTTTCCAGTAGGTTTGTGGTCTGATTTAGGGCTTGATTTAGATTCATTTTGGTTTGGATTCTTGTTTTAGGGGTTAATTTGATCTTTGTGTAGTGCATTCAGGGTGCGATTGGAGTTTCTCACCCATTTTTGGGAAATTCAATGCCAAAGGTAACTGGTTCCAAGCTTTGTATCTTATAGATAATTTAATTTTTTTATTTAGTTAAATTGTGTATGTTCTATGATTTAGTTGCATGATGCGAATTATGTTTAACATGTTTTGGTAGGCTCATTTGAAAAAAGGGATTTTTGGGAGTAATATAGTCTTATCATTTATGTGTGTGCTATGGTAAAAATGCTTGGTAGTGCAGTATAGGTTTTGCAAAATGTGTTTTTTGAAAAAATGTTGTGACATGCGTGCGTGATGAAAATTTCACTTTCTTTTATAAATTTTCATGTTTTTCATTTCGAACCTATTGTGGTGAATTCGGGAAGTGTTTAATAATTTTTTATAGAGTACCAATGAGGTTTTAGAAGGTTTGAGTTGTGAAATTTATTTTATAATGGTTCCTTTTTCTTGCGATAAGTTTTATAAATTGAAGAATTTTTTATTTAAGTGGTGTTTTGAATGAAAAACATGGTTGAAAGGTTTTTGCGGGTTGTTTGGTAGGTGCGAAAGGTGTTTTCAAGTTACTTTAGCTGTTTGTGTATTTACAAAGACATTTTCAAAGAAAAATAAATCAGTTTTTGGGTGTTTTCCTGGTTGTGTACTTTTGAAATTGAAATAAAAAATTATTTGAATAACGGAAAACTTGTGTTGATATGGTTACCCCGTGTATCTTGTTTTAAAGTGACGCCTTTATATGGAATCAAGTGGTTTTTGGTGTAAAGTCTTCTTGAGTTTTCTTGAAATGATTTCATAAATATACTAAGTGTTTTATTGATACATTTAGATGGCGCAAAAGTGGTATTTAGAAAGAGTTGAATACATGTTTATTTTTAAAGTTTTATATGTATATAAAACGTGACACGTCATTGGAGTGTATGTGTCTTTAAAAACAAGGTTTTTGGTATGCATGTGGTGGCTTGTGTGTGTGACGTCTTGTTTGGTCTGTGATACAAGAAAGCGATATGCTTTGTGAATGTGGAATTTGTTTGAGCACAAAAAGTGAAAACCCTAGATACCTAGGTGGGTGGATTAGGACTAGTACCCTAGATGACACGTGAGCGGTTCGTCCCAGTTTCATCTGGCAGGATTGACATTACAACACTAACTAAGCTTTTGTGATGATTGGCGACCACTAGGTTATGGATGTGTTTCCCTACTAGTGGATCGTGCATGAGAGCGTTGATTATTGTGGTTTCTATGCTACATTTACGCCGAGGTACGATGTCTCTAGCGCACCACGCATTCTAGCTGCCTTAGGGGTCTTACCCGTAGTGCTCTACTATTCATGAAGTAGTTCCTTCCATCAGCACATGAAGAACCACTTGAGTATGTTCATATTATTTATAAATTTTTAGTATTTTTGAAATAGTTTTTATCCAGTTCTCTTTTTGTTTTTTACTTTCAGCCTTTAAATGTTTTCTTAAAAGCATTTTTTTAAAGTGTGGTTTTAAATAAACATGTTAAATTGTCTTATTGATGTAGTGGCATAGAACCTTTTTTTGGGTGACGTCCTACTGGGCTCTTGGCTCACACCCTACATACACCTTTGGGTGTATGTTAACCTTGTTTCTCATGTATTCCAGGTTGTGACATCGTGGTTAGTGATGGTGGTTCTATTGCTGATGTTCTTCACTTGGAGGTTGGTATTGGAGATTTAGTTACCTATCATGGTTTTTGTTCACTTTGGGTTTTTAGTTGAATTATTGATTTTAAACCTATTTATAGTTTGAAGGCGTGTTTGGTTGTATGTTTCTAGTTTCAATTTTTTTATCCTGTTAGTTGTCTTTCTATATTTTATTTTGGGTAAATCATTCCCTTGTATTGTTTTGATACCAGGGCACTTGTGCCAGCCCATGGGGATCGAGAACGCCCCTCAGGCCATGTCGCGAACTAGGTCGGGTGCCGGGTCCCAGCCTGGTTTGTGACCAAATGGTATCAGAGGAGGCTTTCTCTCTTGGATCATGTTCTTCTGGGATAGAGTCAGGGTTGACAACAGTTAAGGGTATCAGAACTCGGCGTTCTAGCTACGAGCAAGGTGGCTGGCCCGCACACCTCATGGCGAGACTCGAGTTTCCAGTTTGAGTTGAGGTTTGTCTGAGTCTTTGGTCCTTGTGGTTAAACATGTTTAGGGGAAATGAAAAGGTATTGGGTTCAGTGGTCCTAGTGAGATCGCAGGGTCTGGAAAGCCTTGTGGAGCTAGGGATACTGTCCTAGAATACCCTCTATGGTGGTGGTGTTATTGGTGTATATCAGTCAACCATATGTTCTAATCACCCGCTGACACTTGTCTACTCTTACATCATTCATCGTCTCTTTGTTTTGGATTCATGGAAATATGGTTTCTAAGTAAAAATGACTTGGTCTTGGAAAATGTTTTGAAGTGAATCACTTTAAAAATAAAATGATGTAAGAGGTTTGAAAATCAAGGGTTGAATGTTTTTGTTTTGAAAAAAAATGGAAGGGTCTGGTTTTGATTCTTGGTGCTCTCATGGGAAACCACATGCATGGGGTATATATGGAATGAGAAATGGTTAATGGAATGAGTGGATGAGTTCCTGGATGGACATGAGGTGGGTGTCGATGTAGCACTAGAACATTCTTGTGCAAGGACCATGAGACACCATTGGTGTTTGTGAAACCCACTAACTTTACTTATTTTCAAGAATTTTTGTTAAAAGAGAATTTGATGTCTTAGTAACCGATGATTGTGTGGTGAGTCCTAGTGTTTTGGAAATGTTGGGTGTGAGGAATTTCTAGTTGAGAATCCTTTTGGTTGATTTGAGTCTTGAGTTTGAATTCTTATTTTTAAGTTGGTGTGCAAGTGTGTGGTTAATGGTTTCTTCTGAAATGTTCTTCGAGAAGCCATTGCAGTGGTTCTCCCAACACGTTTAGTGTTCGCTTGCGATCTATGTTGGCCATTGGACAAGTTTTATTGGGCCCATGGTTTTATTTCTTGACTAGTGCACGCCACCCATAAAGCATTAACATGTTATGGAAGTGAGACTATGGGTAATTTACCATTGGGAAACCCTCTAGTTGAATAAAGGAATCAATCTACTTTTTGAGTGATAGTGCTAAGTCTATTCCTTTTTCTTTTCAGTTTAGTGGATCCTCTCACAGCGGGATGACAGGCATGAGAGGAGTTGAGGGGAGTTTGGGTTTTTTTGAGTTGTTTGAGTCATTAGGTATGAAGTTTGACACCGTTGCATCTGAAGGTCACCCTAGAAACGGTGAAAGAAATTATAGTAGGGATGGAACCCTTGCCTAGATCCTCTGTATAAAGTGTTGGGGTAAGAACATGGTGCATCAGACTCATACATCCAGAATGTGAGGTCCATCAGATTACCTCCTCCCTCCGAAGGTATATCCAGGAGGAAGAATATTTGGAAACTCCATATGTTCCAACCATCCAATCGCGACCATCATTTTCAAAAGAACTCTCTACCTCGACCAGAGATCACGAAGATCTATTATGGGGACCAATGGCGGATGGCAGCAACATGGTACAATACCATCAGATATAGTTCCTATGCTAGAAATGGTAGTCACCATCCCAACTTACCACAATGTTGTGGCTAAGTCACTGTACTCTTCGGAGTATAACCCGAGATGCAGCGGGTTGTCAGCTTGCTCGCTGTATTCTAAGCTAGCTAGCCCACCATCCTAGTGGTCTGCCTCAGTACCGCTACCGGTTCCCCAAACACCCCCAGTTGATGAGTGGGGAAACCAAGGGCCCGACCCTGAGTCTGAGATGAGGAACTTGTGGGCCATTCTTGCAGCGAACCATTTCCCTGAGATGTTTTGGCCAGTTGCAGCACTGAATTTCAGTGCGCCAGAATCCCTCACCCTGGAGTAGGACGAGTGTTTTATCCAAACCATCAAGGAAACACACTTCTGCAATCATTATAAGTGAGTGTCCTACCCCAATATCCAAGCACATTTCAAATACACTGGCGAACAATTCCGTTAGGTGGATTTGGCCACACTCCTCGTGGACAAGCGCCCTCAGTCACCAGGTCTCCATAGGACCCTCCAACAACGATGCATCTAGAGATTTAAGGTTCTCTGTAGGATAATCTAAGAGGCTTCTCCCCATATGAAAATCCATGGTTGGGGGTAGTATACGACCCTCCATTTCATTTCCATCTAGCACCAGTCTGTTTTGTTTGGCGACATAGAGGATATAACTCGAGGCAGGGTTGCTGTTAACATGGTCGACCTGCTGAGGGGTGAGAACATACTAGAGATTCTTTGAGAGGACCTCCCCCACTCAGAGAGTTCCACACCTCCTAGATCCGTTGGGAATAATTACTCCTCAAAATAGGAATAAACTATGTCTTCTCATGCCCACTGAGGCATTGGTCATCAGCCGAAATCCCAACAAGGGTAAGGAACATATCAGAGCTATCAAACCCTCTGACCCATATGGCTCAGTGAAGAAGGCGGAAGATGATCCCGAAAAAGCCACGTTACATTAACCACTCATAGAACACAAGAAGATGGTTGACGACCTCTTTGCCGAACGTGCTACAGAGCGATGACCAGACTACATTGATCCTCATCCAGGGTAGCATGGGAATGCACTACATCCCCCCCGTCGAATTTCCTCGAGGTGACCCTAATCATCCTACCCATGCTGACAGGGTTGAGGCTGGAACATATGGAAAGAGGGCATGGTATGTGTTGCCAAATAAATTGGAGTGATGAGAGAATCTCTGGGATCAAGCTCAGATTCTCCCAGCTCCTCCACAGGTCATCCTTCCAGCCGCTCCACAAGCCATCGGGCTTGCTTATCATGTTGAAGAACTTTCCAATGCACTTTTGATCAGGGATTCCCTTCAAGACAAGAACCCCCACCCAAATGATCAAATGACATAACTCATTTCCTGCCTTGAGGCTTTGGAGACTTGACAAGTGGCAATCCCGCCTAATAGCAAGCCTTATCCGGCGTGGGTGCATTATATGCCAACACCCCCAAGTTTCAGAAATCCCACCTTCCCCCCTTCAATGGGATGGGGGACTGGCTGAAACATCTGGTGCAATTCATCTCAAGGTGTGGACCCATGTTGGGAACTCCATCGCAGCAGGAGGCCCCCAAACTCCAGTGTTTTTTTGTAGAAATTAGAAGGGCCTACGTTTTTATAGTATAGCCAGCTACCCATCAGATCAGTAATAGGCTAGAAAGATATTCGCAGGAAATTTTGTTACCATTTCAATTCCACCACTCAGAATACAAGCATTGTAGACCTTTTCAAGTGAAAGTAGAGGTCTGATGAGTGTGTTTCAAACTTTGTTTCCCTAAAGAATGGGATCAACTACTCTCTTGACATGACATTAACTCAAGAGAAAATACTGACGATGTGCATTGGGAATGTCAAGATAGAACTAGTCCCCTCTTTGATCAACGAGAACTACCCTGGTGGATTCCGAAACTTCTCTAATAAGGACAAACGCCTAGAAGAATCCTTATAACAGGCCATCCAAGCATGTATTTTTCTTCCTGCAATCCTTGTGAGAAGGGCAGATAGGACCGATCCCACCGCGGTGGGTCAAATAGAGGCCCCCAGGAAACTAGAGTTATTACCAATGGAGCCACCTCCATAGCCTTGCAGAGGTGCTCCAACTTAGGTTGAACCTCTGGCCTAGCAGGGCCCACCTAAGAATTGGAAGGTGCCCCCGTGTAATGCGCTGTCACTGCGTAGGCAAGAGAACTAGGCTCTGCCTCCTCAACCAGATCATCTAGCCCCTCTTCAGGGTCAGGTTTCTAGGGACTCCTTCTCAGACAGGAGGAACCATACCTACTCATTCAACGAGGCTCAAGTCCCTAGTTATTTCCAAAGTGCCTTGAAATAGAGGATTGTACATTTTTCTGAATGCAGGAGGCTTGAAGAGGTGAAACTCACTGATCGCCCTAATTACTACCCCTATCAGCAAATTCAAGGGAACACCCTCAAATAGTGCTATGTGTTTAAAGACTAGCTTTAAGACCAGGTGGATAAAAACATAGTTTGGTTAGGCCCAGCTCTGACACAGGTGGCATGTGTCTTTGTGAAGCCAGACAACAGCATTGACAACGAAGGCGGGTGGCATTGGGTTTCTAACTGTGGGTCCTAAAAGTATGACGATTGGATGGCATATAAGATAGTTTCTCATGCCCATGGTATCATCCATGCACGCCTAAATCGATCCGAATCTTCATAAGACGCCACACCATCCATGGAAAATACTTCTATGTTAACGGCCCAGTCATCCTCTTCCTAGAAGAGCAAGCATCAGCAGGGTAAGGGAAAACAAAGTTCCCCACCGATTCCATTGTCATCCCATACTCTCAACAACTTCATGACCCTGTAGATTGCGATTCCTCCCAGAATCCATCTAGTAGTGGATGACTCTTCGAGTGACTCTCAAGGGAACTCCTCGGTTAATACCGTAGAGCTGGTAAACCCCTACATGATTCCTGACGATGAGGAAATATAGGAGGATCCATCCAACGTCCCCAGCCATTTCCAGTATTGGCGGAGCCGTGGGTATGTGGGTTGTCAGAGTGCCTCGGTCAATACTTCCATCCAGGCTATTCATGCTTCTTAAACCAGGAAGTAGGCCCAGTGTAGAGCTCAACATGCACAACCTTCTCATCTGGTGTCATCAGGTTTTCCTTCAGCACTATTCATGTTGTTGGATCAGGTAGAGCCACCTTGACCATGCCCTAACCAGCCATGCTTCTCTACAGACTGGTGTCAGTCATCTGGCCCTCATTCAGAAGTCACTCCACATGCTTCGACTAGTGAACAATAGGATATGCCCAGCACCAGTCTACTACTAGTCCAGCCAGTAGGGCCCACCATACCTCTTGTCATAGAGCAACCTTATAAGGACCCAACCTTAAAAAATTACATAATCTTGAATTAAATGAATAATTCACATTGAGAATCTTTTTTAGGTTTAGAGTTTTAGAGAATTAGGACATAACTATTACATCTCAAATGATTACAAATTAGACACTCCTACTCAGTTTCCATTTTTTTCACAAAATAAAAACTCATAAAAAGAAACATGGCCAGTTTCATGTTTTAGATATCATGTCTTTCCATGATCCCATCATTGACCCCATTCATCTTTTAGTCCTGTAGAAAACATTTCAAAAACATGGGATGAGCATAAAAATCTCAGTAAGAGTTATAACATAATAAAAGGAAACATTAACCCACCAATAAAAACAAATCAATGAAACCATAACTTTCAATCATAACATACCTTTTGAAATCATAATATTTATGTATAACTCAAAGAAATCATAAGACATAAAGGTAAATTGAGGCATTCATAACATTCTTACATAGGGAGTAACCCTCATGGTTATGTTTGGAATACCCATCACATTATATCCCCTAAATCTCTTCGGAGAAACCTTAGCATTTAAATCCTTCATGTTACCCAATGCATTTGAGAGCTATCATGGGTTCACCCACCCTTAGTTTATCATGAAACCACCCATCTTCATAAACAATTCCCAAGAACCATAACATAATCGTATCACATAAAACATGCATAAAGTAAACATAACATTTCCACATTTCAATCACAAGATATCAATACAAAACATTGATATAATCAAAACATTATCAAAACCATTTTCAATACCAAAATAAAAGAAAAGTAAAACAAGGTATTTATTTTTCAGTTAAAAAAATTATGGCTTGTAGAGGGAGCCGAAACTCAAATAATGGTCACGACGGCGGAGAATTCGTTGTCACCACATATGTAAGACAAACCATTCCTTTTTTCATTTAGTAAAACACTTCGTAAAAAAATATTACTTTTGAATAAAAGTAAATTTAAAAGGGGTTTATACACCGTATAAAATAATGTTGTGTATAAAACAAAATATTCCTCAATGAAAAGAGATTGATATGAAGTCCCTTACAAAGACGATATCCTTAGATTAATGATAAATCAATTACATAATTATGTGTAACAAATATAAATACAACCAATATAAGTGGATATTAAGTGTAAAACAATCATAGGTCGTCCACACATATTCATATCATGACATAATCAAGAAGTAGGGTTTTAACCCAAATAATTGAAATTGGGTTTAGAAGTTCCCTTACAGAAATTCGACAACCTAACGACGTCACTTTAAAATTCAAAAAATGAGATTATGAGAGATAAAAAGGGGTATCTCATGACTGGGACATAAAATTTACAGCATTAAGGATATATCAAAACATATATCAACATAATAATATGTATATTAAAAGACATAACAAAAAAAAGTCTTCTTAAAAAGAGGAGGGTGAAAGGTTCCCTTACAGATTTGGGTAACTTTCGAAATGTACAACCCATGAAAGAAGGGTCATACAATGAAGATGTAAATAACTATAAATTAAAGTATATTACACAAAGAATACAGTCATGGGAATCTCATACACCACTTAAAAGTAAATATTGGAAAATTTAGCATGAATCTCACAAGAATACAAAGTGAGATAAAAACTCCTTACCAAGTGGTAATAAATCTAGTCGTATGACCAGAAAATAATAAGAACCAAATGAATCACAGAATACCATGAATAACATGATAATATATATATAAAAATTCAGTAAACAATACACCACATGAAAAAAATAAGTGGCGAACAATATAAATCTCATAGAATTAAAAGTGAGATAAGAAATCCCTTACGAAAATTCGTCAGCCTAACGATGCCACTTAAAACTTCCAAAAATGGATTGATGAGATCAAATAGGGTATCTCATCTTATGAACATAAAAGTAAAGTCGGATGAATATAAAAAAATATCCCCAACATAAGAACATGGATCTTAAAATAAATGACATAAAGGAGAATACATGAAAAGAAATAGAGTGGTACGATCCCTTACAAAAATTCGACAGCCTAACGGCACCACTTAAACCTTCATAAAATTGAATGATGAGATAAAGAGGGGGTCTATCATCATATCAAAAATAAAAATTACAATAAGGTGAAAATAAAATAACATCCTCCAAAATCATAACATGGATCATAAAAGAAATGACATAAAATAGAGTACTTGAAAAGAAAGAAAGAGGTAGGATCCCTTACCTCAAGTCCGACTTGTCTTGTTCGTTTCATTATATTCCTAAATAATAAAATTTTGTCAATTTATAATTTATTAAGTACCTAATTTAAAGTTTATTATTCAATTAATATCACATATTATATTGTTATAATACTTAGTTAATTATGTGAGTTCATATCAGATGTTTTTGTCGATGTTTGGTACATGAGTCAAAAATGAACTTGTTTGAAATGAATTGTCCGTGTAGTTATAAGTACATCATCTCCAGAATAGTATTAATGATTTAAATATCATATATATCTAGTATATATTCATTTTATACTATTCCATAACATTTTGGGATAAAAATTAAAGAAATTCACCGTTCATGGTGACGGTAGGCCGTATGTACGCATGAACGCAACTTTCATTTCTTTGTCATATTAATGGAATTAAAAATAAATGAGAGATATATATATTTATATATATTATAATTCCAGTATAATATATATTTTATATAGTTCACATAATTACATTAATTTCATTCTTTTTACACTCCATGTATTGCATGAACGAGTCAAATCACTTGAGGGGGTGGTAGTCCACACTTCCTCATATGAAATTATCGTATTTGCACAATATGAAAAGCATAAAGGTATGTTTTAGATATAAAATAAATAATAATAAAGGGGTAATAATATAATATAGATCATATATAAATACAGTTCTATCATAATTTCCACCTTGAGAGGTGTTAAAAAAAGATTGAACAATCATCGTTTCGTGAGACATTAATTCGCCACCCACAGAAACAGTATGTTCTTTAACCATTAGATGGAGGTGTGTGTAAGTGTAAATAAAATAATTATCATAAAAACATCCTAGTATATTGAAGATACTGGTGTTTTTATGTAATAAAATAATAATAATGTTATGGGGAGTGAAGAAGGAAAACAAAAGAAAGAAACTCTAGAGAAGACATTACCTCTAAATCGGGTAACTCTTTTTGATTTGAGCCAAAGGCTTCCTTGGGAAGACTTCTGCGCAAAGTGAGGATTCTAGGAGTAAGAGAGGGATTTGGGGAGACAATATGAGAAGAGGTTGGACGACCCAAGGTCTTGAGAGGTGAGTGTAAGGGGGTATAGGTGGGGGCCTTTTATAAGTGGGAGGAGGGGCACTCTTGGAAAGTCTTGGAAAGTCAGTTTATTATAAAATGAGTTTCGGATTTTAAAGGTCCCGCAATGATATATTTCTAGGATAAGGTTATAAGGGTTCGAAATACACCCATCCAATAGGTTTTACACAAGTGTATGTCTTTGATGTTACCTTATGTTTTCATTTTATTTAAATCGTTCATTAATGAGGCAATCACTACATTATCATGGTGTCATAAATAAATTTATTTATTTATTGTCTAAAAATTAAAAAAAATACCATGATATAGGAAATATTTTTAGATTTCCAATTACTATTTATAGTCTAATATATCATTTATGTAGACAAAATTAAAATTGTTTTCCTTAGGTGTTACACACTTTTGATATATTTTCCTTTCTTTAAAAATAAAATGATAAAATGTCACTATCACACAAAGGTGATTCCATGGGGTCCCTAAGTTGGCACAAGGAATTACATGGTCGGTCATGACACAACCAATTGAATTAGGACACAAGTTGGGGTCATTTTATATTATTATGATATTATTTTTTTGCCCCTAACTACCCGATTATTAATTAATCACTATAATTAAAGATAATTATCGTCGTTACTATTCATAATGTCCAAAAATCAAAATAGTATTAATTAAATAATTTGGACATTTTGATTCAAAATATAGAATCCATTATACCAAATTAAAAACACATAAATTTTAGTAATTAATTTAAAAATGATTCTCGTTGTCGGAACTAAAGAATGGTTTTTTAGAAGTAAAATCTATCAAAAGATTGATTTGTTTTTACATCCAATTTAAAAGTGAAATTACATAAAATGACCAAAAATGTATTAAATGATAAAAAATAATTAAATTACACCTTAAAACCAATTAAAATGAAAATCTAACTATATAAATAAATTGGATCAAAATGCAGTTTTGAATTAAAATGCTGTATTTTTTACTATTCATTAAAAAAATGAACATAATCAGAAAAATACCAAACATTAACCCTAAGATAAATTTGATATTAAAAATTCAAAAATGCTTTCCATATTACCAAATTAAAAACATAGAAGTTTCATTAATAAATTATATAGTTAATTCCCACTGTCAAAATAAATAGCGTGTTTTTAAGAAACAACATCTATCAAAAGATTGACACTTGTTTATATCCATTTTCAAAGTGAAATTAATTATAAGGAACACCATTGGATTAAATACTAAAAATATATTCTAATTAAAATTTAAAACCAATTAAAAAGATAACCTAACCATATAATAAATTTGATCAAGAAGCTGTTTTGAAGTAAAATACAGTATTTTTCACTATTCATTAAAAAAATGAACATTGTCAGAAAAATACCAAAAGATTATCCAAAGTAAATTTCAATGTCCCAATTCTAAAGAAAAGTTTATTTTGAAAAATAGAGCTTATAAAATTGTCAAAAGTTATATTTAAAAAAGGTTCGCCATCAAAAGGTGGTAAAACAATCTTTTAAAAATATTAGAGTATTTATTCTTAAAATTGGATTCATTTTAATTTTAAGATTCTAATATTTATTGAATAATATAAAAACATTTAAAAAATATATATAATCATATTTTAGTTAGTTTTGTTCATTCCCTCTATTCCAACAGTTAGACGTTATCTACCATTTAAAATAATATTATTATATTATTAGTGTGAAACATAAGCTTTCAAAGAAACTCGTTATTGCGTATTGGGTACGCCATCGAACATAGCATCCCCTTTAAAGTAATATTAATATTTTATTCACAAATATTAATAAATATTAAAATGTATTATTCTTTATTTACCTGGGATGTTACATCCTTCTCCCCTTTTGGGAATTGCATCCTCGCAATTTTAAAAAATTGGGCTCAGAAACTTCATTGAAAGCCCCACATCGGAAAAGGAGTCAATAAAACTATCAATTTTAAAAAAAATAAAGATAAGTACAAAGGTCACATGAGACAAAAGATACTAGGATTCCGTGGAAACATGGATATGGAGGGAAAAAAATAAACCGTCAAGGTGTCATGGAGAGTGATTGAAAACATGTCTAGAAGAAAGTTAACCACAAGAAAATCACAAACTTGTGGTGGGTTAAACGGTATTTAATTCCCCAGTAAGAAATGTTAATGAACAAAGTTTTTGTTTTACGTTACATTTAATTGAGGAATTCATTTATGAGATTAACTAAAACATAAGGAAACATACTTACTTTTCATGTAAACTTTCAACTCTTACTAGATTTATAACACAAACTCATATTTTCTACAAAGGATGAGTATTAAGGATGACTTGCTCACATTAAGAGTGCTATAAACAACTTCGAGAGAATAAGCTAACTCACAAAAGAGAACTATTTATTTCCCATGTCTTTAGAACTTAACAAAAACCAAAAAGGTTAGTACAAGATTAGATAATATCCAAAAAGGATAATCCTTTACAAAAAGAAAAACTACTCTTAATCTCTAAAATTTGTCCAACAAAACCAAAAGTTCATCAAAGACTATTCAATAAACAGCTGTCCATAAAATTCTTCAAAGTAATCCAAACAAATATTGAAACCCAAATCTCTGAAGGATTCAATCACATAGTCTTCTAAGGTAAATCTTAACATTTATCTCCAAATAATATCAGTTACTCTTAAAGTCTCATATTGAAAAGTAATTAACCTAATCACATATCCTCCATGACAGGTTAATCATTTCCATAGATAGCCCAAAATAAAATTATTATTTATTAATAAAATCATTTAACTAAAAAGAATAAGTCATACTAACCAGGGACTTCACGTAGTCTAGTGGTAGGTGATAAATACCAGTCGCACTTTGCTTGTGGGTTCGATTCCCGCAGCTTTTTCTAATGTGATGGGTTGTCACACGGTCTACGTGTTGTCCTCTTTCCAAAACTATATCATTCTTAAAAAATTCCCCAAAAAGAGATAAAATCTTCAAAAATAACTATAACATAATTTAACCTCAATTTTATCTCATGCCTTTCATTTTCCATCATATAGTAACCCATAATTACCTCAAAAGTAAGGATCATATAAACCCTAATGGTTACCATTATAATTATTACCTGAACTTCCACATCAAGTTGGTTCTTTAGTACATGATGTATTAGAGAACTCACCAAGGTTCAAGTGGTTAATCATGACTCCTTGATAGTTAGTTTAGAATAACCACGAGATTCCTCATTGAATCCCCCATTTCATCCAGTCACTTAATCAGAGAACCACCACAGTTTCTTTTAAACCCATTGTCACTTTGGTGCCTGCTAGATCCATCCATTTACTAAAACAAAAAATGTCGGTGTAAGTATATCAACAAAATAATCATGTACTAATGAGGAAGATAAACACTAAGATATACTTACTCATTCACTTTATCTAAAAACTATGACTCTTTCTTAAATCCTAACCATTATGGTAATGTCACTTATGCTTAAAGAATACCCAAACCTCTAAAGTTATCTAAACCGACCTATGATACCAAATATAAGGACCCGAACTTAAAACATTACATAATCTTGAATTAAATGAATAATTCACATTGAGGATCTTTTCAGGTTTAGAGTTTTAGAGAATTAGGACATAACTATTACATCTCAAAAGATTACAAAGTAGACACTCCTACTCAGTTTCCATTTTATTCACAAAATAAAAACTCTTAAAAAGAAACATGTCTAGTTCCATGTTTTAGATAGCATGTCTTTCCATGATCCCATCTTTGACCCTATTCATCTTTATGTCCTGTAGAAAATATTTCAAAAACTTGGGATGAGCATAAAAATCTCAGTAAAGGTTATAACATAATGAAATGAAACATTAACCCGCCAATAAAAAAAATCAATGAAACCATAACTTTCAATCATAAAATACCTTCTGAAATCATAATATTTATTTATAACTCATATAAATCATAATACATAAAGGTAACTTGAGGCATTCATAACATTCTTACATAGGGAGTAACCCCCATGGTTACGTTTGGAATACCCATCACAGTATAATTCCTAAATCTCTTCAGAGAAACCTTAGCGTTTAACTCCTTCGCATTACCCAATGAATTAGAGAGCTATCATGGGCTCACCCGCCCTTAGTTTATCATTGAACCACCCATATTCATAAAAAATTCCCAATAACCATAACATAATCGTATCACATAAAACATGCATAAAAGAAAACATAACATTTCCACATCTCAATCACAAGATATCAATACGACACATTGATATAATCAAAACATTATCAAAACCATTTTCAATACCAAAAGAAAAGAAAAGTAAAACATGGTATTTATTTTTCATTTAAAATAATATGTCTTGTAGAGGAAGTCGAAACTCAAATAATGGTCACAGCGGCGGAGAAGTCATTGTCGCCGCATACATAAGACAAAAAATTCCTTTTGTCATTTAGTAAAACGCTTCGTATAAAAAGATTATTTTTGAATAAAAGTAAAAGTAAAAGGGGTTTATACACCATATAAAATAAAGTTTTGTATAAAACAAAATATGCCTCAATGAATGGAGATGGAGATGATGTCCCTTACAAAGACAGTATCCTTAGATTAATGATAAATCAATTACATAATTATGTGTCACAAATATAAATACACCCAATATAAGTGGATATTAAGTGTAAAACCATCAGAGTTCATCAAAACATATTCATATCATTACATAATCTAGAAGTATGGGTTTAACCCAAAGAATTAAAATTGGGTTTAGAAGTTCCCTTACAGAAATTCAACAGCCTAACGACGTCACTTTAAAATTCAGAAAATGAGAAGATGAGAGATAAAAGGGGTATCTCAGGACATGGAAATAAAATTAACAGAATTAAGGATATAGAAGAGCATATCTCAACATAATAAGATGTAAATTAAAAGACATAACAAAAATAAGTCTTCTTAAAAAGAGGAGGGTGAATGATTCCCTTACCGATTTGGGTAACTTTCGAAATGTACACCCCATGAAAGAAGGGTCATACAATGAAGATTTAAATACCCATAAATTAAAGTATATTAGAAAAAGAATATAACAATGGGCATTACATACACCAAAAAAAAGGAAATAGTGGAAAATGTAGCATGAATCTCACGGGAACACAAAGTGAGATAAAAACTCCTTACCTCGTGGTAATAAATCGAGTACTATGACCAAAAGATAATAAGAACCAAATGAATCATAGAATACCATGAATAGCATGATAATATATATATATATATATATCAAAATTCAGTAAAAAATACACCACATGAAATAAATAAGTGGCGAACAATAGAATCTCAAAGAATTAAAATTTAGATAAGAAATCCCTTACGAAAATTTGGCAGCCTAACAACGCCACTTAAAACATCCAAAAATGGATTGATGAAATAAAATATGGTATCTCATCATATGAACATAAAATGAAAGTAGGATTAATATAAAATAACATCCCCAAAATAAGAACATGGAGCTTAAAATAAATGACATAAAGGAGAATACATGAAAAGAAAGAGAGTGGTAGGATCCCTTACAAAAATTCGGCAGCCTAACTGCGCCACTCAAACATTCATAAAATGAAATGATGAGAGAAATTGGGGGTATATAATCATATGAAAATACAGATTACAATAAGGTGAAAATAAAATAACATCCTCCAACATAAGAACATGGAGCATAGAAGAAATGACATTAAAGAGAGTACTTGAAAAGAAAGAAAGCGGTAGGATCCCTTACCTCAAGTCTGACTTGTCTTGTTCGTTTCTTTATATTCCTGAATAATAAAATTTTTTAAATTTAAAATTTCTTAAGTACCTCCTTTAAAGTTTATTATTCAATTCATATCACATATTATAATGTTATAATAATTAGTTAATTATGTGAGTTCATATCAGATGTTTTTGTCGATGTTTGGTACATGAGTCAAAAATGAACTTGTTTGAAAAGAATTGTCCATGTAGTTATAATTAAATCATCTCCAGAATAGTATTAATGATTTAAATATCATATATATCCATTATATATTCATTTTATACTATTCCATAACATTTGGAGATAAAAATAAATGAAATTCACTGTTTATGGAGACGGTAGTCCGTACATACGCATGAACATTACTTTCATTTCATTGTCATATTAATGGAATTAAAAATAAATGAGAGATATATATATTATAATTTCAGTATAATATATATTTTATGTAGGTAACATAATTACATTAATTTAATTCTTTATACATTCCATGTATTTCATGAACGAGTCACATCACTTGAGGGGGTGATAGTCCACACTTCCTCATATGAAATTATCGCATTTGCACAACATGAAAATCATAAAGGTTTGTTTTAAATATAAAATAAAGAATAATATAAGGGAAATAATATAATATATATTATAAATAAATACAGTTCCATCATAATGTCCTTCATGAGAGGTGTTAATAAAATATTGAACAATCATCGTTTCGTGAGCCGTTAATTCACCACCCACAGAAACAGTATGTTATTTAACCATTAGACGGAGGTGTGTGTAAGTGTAATTCAAATACATCACATAAAAACATCCTAGTATATTTATTATAATGGTGTTTTTATGGAATGAAATAATAATAATGTTATGGGGAGTAATGAAGGAAAATAAAATAAAGAAACTCGTGAGAATACATTACCTTTAAATCGGGTAACTCTTTTTGATTTGATCCAAAGGCTTACTTGGGAAGACTTCTGCCCATATTGAGGCTTCTAGGAGTAATTGAGAGATGTGGGGAGACAATATTATCAGAGGTTGGACGACTCAAGGGCTTGATAGGTGTGTGTAAGTGGGTATAGGTGGGGGCCTTTTATAAGAGGGAGGATGGGCAGTCTTAGAAAGTCTGGGAAAGTTACTTTATTATAAAATGATTTTCGGATTTTAAAGATCCCAAAATGATATATTTCAAGGATAAGGTGATAAGGGTTCTAAATAAACCCATAAAATAGGTTTTAGACAAGTTTAAGGCTTTTAGTTTACCTTATCTTTTCATTTTATTTAAATCGTTCATTAATGAGGTAATCACTGCTTCATCATGGTTTCATAAATAAATTTATTTATTTAATGTCTAAAAATTATAAAAAAATACCATGATGTAGGAAATATTTTTATCTTTCAAATGACTATTTATAGTCTAATATATCATTTATGTAGAAAAAATTAAAATTGTTTTACATAGGTGTTACATACTTTTGTTATATTTTCCTTTCTTTAAAAATAAAATTATAAAATGTCACTATCACCCAAAAGTGATTCCATGGGGTCCCTAAGTTGGAACAAGGAATCCCATGGTCAGAAATGACACATAAAATAGAATTAGGACACATGTTGGGGTCATTTTATATTATTATGATATTATTTTATTACCCTCAACTACCTGATTACTAATTAATCACGACAATTAAAGATAATTACCGTAGTTACTATTCATAATGTCCAAAAAAAAAAGAATCTTAATTACATAATTTGGAACTTATGATTCAAAATATGGAATCCATTCTACTAAATTCCAAAAACAGAAATTACAGTAATTAATTTAAAAATAATTTCTGTTGTCAGAACCAAAGACATGTTTTTAAGAAGTAAAATCTATCAAAAGATTGATTTGTTTTTACATCCAATTTAAAAGTGAAATTACATACAATGACCAAAAATGTATTAAATGATAATAAATAATTAAATTAAACCTTAAAACCAATTAAAATTACAATATAACTATATAAATAAATTGGATGAAAAGGCAATTTTGAATTAAAATGCTGTATTTTTCACTATTCATTAAAAAATGAACATTATTAGAAAAATACCAAACATTCGACCGAAGATAAATTTGATATTCCGAATCCAAAAATTATGTACATCTAACCAAATTCAAAACATATAAGTTTCATTAATAAATTATATAGTTAATTCCCACTGTCAAAACAAATAGCGTGTTTTTAAGAAACAACATCTATCAAAAGATTGACACTTGTTTATGTCCATTTTCAAAGTGAAATTAATTATATTGAAGACCATTGGATTAAATGGTAAAAATATATTCTAATTAAACTTTAAAACCAATTAAAAAGATAATCTAACCATATAATTAAATTAGATGTAGAAGCAATTTTGAAGTAAAATGCAGTATTTTTCACTATTCATTAAAAAAATGAACATTGTCAGAAAAAAACCAAAAATTTATCCAAAGTAAATTTAAAAGCACCAATTTTAAAGAATAAGTTTAGTTTGACAAATAGATCTTATAAAATTGTTGAAAGTTAGATTTAAAAAAGGTTCTCCAATAAAAGGCGGTAAAACAATCATTTAAAAATATTAGAGTATTTATTCTTAAAATTGGATTCATTTTCATTTTAAGCCTCTAAAATTTATTGAATAATGTAAAAAAATTTAACAAACATATATAATCATATTTTAGTTAGTTATTTTCATTCCTACTATTCCAACGGCTATACGTTATCTACCATTTAAAATAATATTATTATATTTTTAGTGTGCAATGTAAGATTTCAAAGAAACTCATTGTTGCGTATTGGGTAAGCCATCGAACATAGCATCCTATTTAAAGTAATATTAATATTTTATTCAAAAATATTAATAAATATGAAAATGTAATATTCTTTATTTACCAGGGATGTTACAGACCTCATGTAAGTAGAAATTCACACATAGTAAAGAAGTATGATGTCCTCAAGAATCTTTCAAGCATTCCAGCAAGGCTCTCCATCATTGAGGCTCTTTGACTGTCATCAGATATGAGTGAAGCCCTTGCCGGAGCTTTACGAAGCCCTCTTCAATTCAAGACGTAGGTAGCAGCTGCAAAAGCCTTCCATGCTAAGGCGGTTGAGAATGCAGAATGCCAAGCCATCATCTCTCTCTCTGGGGAAGATGAAGGATCCATCATATAGGGGCACATTCTCCCAATATACATCATTGACCAATTTAATGGCATGGAGGTTCACCGCTATCTTTTCGACACAGGCTCTGAGATCAACCTAATCCTGAATCGGATACTATGAAAACCGGGGTTGATTGAGGATGAACTGAGTCCCTCTGACCTAAGAATCCAAGGTTATGAGAGGATGAAACAGAAACCAGTCAGCAAGATCCGCTTGATGACCCAGTTCGGTGGCCTAGTTTCCCACACCGAGTTTATAATTGTCTACCAAGACACTGCCTACAACGCATTGATGGGTAGGCCATGGCTCCCCCTGTATGCGGTGGTTCCTTCATCACATCACTAGTTCCTCAAGTACTCCCTTAATGGTCGAGTGGGTGTTCTTAAAGGCGACACATACCCCTTTTCCACTTCTGATGCCCGTTATTTTGATTCTGACTATTACAAGATCTAGGATAAGTAGATTTAGGCTAATGAGTTTGAGCATGCTATGACTGCAAGCGAATCATGGACAGATCTAGATGATGCCTACATCTTTCCAATCCACCAATTGGAGGCTACAACCATAGACATGGGACAATGCTTCATTGTTTCTAAAATAAGGGGGGAACACATTCCCAAGTCTAAGCGACATCGGATGATCACCTCACACTCCCACACAAATCAAGCTTAGGTGATCTCAGAGCCTTCAACTCCCATAAGGTATTGGGATGTTCACCCCATGGTGACATCAATATGTCATACTTTCTTGTTCTACCGGGATGGGATAAAATGGCTCAAGCTGACACACCACTATTACTTTGATAACATCAAGTGTGGTACCTTAGGCTTAAGACAAGATGGGATCAGATCAACAACCTTCATTACTATGGTTTCAGCAGCATAGGAGTCCCCTGATGTAGTGTCTACTACCACTCAGGCTGGTACTAGCCTCCCATCAAGATTTTTTGACTTAGATGAAACTCCTCCCACCGAGGAACCCTCCTCTATAAGTGAATAAGAAAATTTAGAGGTTTCTCCCCCCGCCTTTGAAGAGGGCGTATCCCCTATGGTCGATGAATTGGTAAAGGTGAACCTCGGTTGCGAGGCAGACCCGAAACCCACACCGATTAGTGCTGCTATTCCCCTCGAAGAGTAACAGCCATATGATGATTTACTGAAACAACATTGTGATGTATTTTCCTATAGTTATTAAGAGATTCCAAGACTAGATCTTCAGGTATCGTTACACTACCTCGGTCTCCCGGAAAATCATCATGGGTTCAAGCAGCCTCCCAAAAAGATGCAGCCTTCTCACAGTGCCATGGTCAAGGCAGAAGATGATAATCTCATGAGAGATAGTTTCATTAAGGAGGTCCAGTACCCCCAAATTGCTAGCCAATATTATTCCAGCTTGGGAGAATAATGGACAGATCATATTCTTCATCGACTTTCGAGATCTCCACCGTCATTGTCCGAAGTATGATTTTCTTCTTCCTATAATAGAATATTTGATCTATTCTACAGTTGGGTTCCAAGCCCTCACCTTCATGGATGGGTACTCCATGTAAAACCAGATCTGAATGGCTCCTGAGGACGAGGAGTCTATGACCTTCATGGCACCACAATGTGATTTCTGTTACCATGTCATGCCCTACGGTTTAAAGAATGTAAGTGAAACCTACCAAAGGGATATGCATCACATATTTACAATGATCCTCAAGAACATTGGTGGAATGTTATGTGGATGACTTTGTGGTCAAATATCACTAGTGTTCAGACCATCTCAAAGACATTGAGAAAGTGTTCGACTTCCTCCGTTCCCGTCACTTAAAGACAAATCCATTGGACTGTGCCGTCGGAGTCACCTCTGAAAAGTTACTTGGTTTCATTGTTAGATACAGGGGAATCGAGATAGACCTAAAGAATATCAAGTCCATTAGTCCTATTTCTCCTCCATGAACCCTTCGGGTGATTTGAGGTTTCCAAGGCCACTTGGCTTACACACGCCGATTCACCGCGAATTTTTCAGGCCAGTGTAAGCACTTTTCTCGAATCATGAAGAAAGTTACTATCTACCATTGGGATGAATAATGTCATACTGTGTTCATGAAAATCAATAATTACCTACTTCAACCTCTGGTTCTAATGCCACCTATTTCCTGAAATTCACTGGTCCTTTATTTGACCACCCTGGAACGGTCCCTCGTTGCCCTTCTCGCCCAGAAGAACAATGAGGGAACTGAAAATTGTCTCTATTCTCTCATCAACATGCTCCTTGATACAGAGACCAGATACTCCACTATAGAGAAGAGCTACCTCACACTGGTATACACAGTACATAAATTTCAACATTACTTGTAGCACCACGAGGTACAGTTGTTGTCCCAGGTGCATTCGCTGAAGTACATCCTGAATCACCCAATGTTGACAGGCCGTCTAGCTCGGTGGGCAAAAACCCTTCAGTAGTTCGACATTAGGTTTGTACCTTAGAAGGATACTAAGGTAAAAGCTTTGGGAGACTTCCTTTCCACCCATCCAACTCCTGTGGACCACTCCCTGGATGTCGATTTTTCCGATGAAGCGATTCTCTCGGTAGACCAAGCCATTCCGTGCTAGAAAATTCACTTCAATGGTGCTTCCCAGAGCCCCACTGACAGAAGGCTCAACGAACCCAGGATCAATAGAGTTGGCCTGTGTATCTTCTCCATTACTCTAGCACAATCCATTCTACTATATTCATTCATGTTGTCAGAAGGCTGCACCAACAATGAGGCAGAGTATCAGGCTCCCATTACTGGCCTTGAACTGGACCTCGAGATTGACGTTCCCCATTTGCATGTAAAAGGTGACTTTGAACTAGTAAACAAGCAGAACATCTATGACTATGTTGTTAGATATCCATAGATCGTACCATTTTTGGAATGAAATCTCCAGATAATGGCCCAGTTCCCATCTCGTCCAGAAGTTACTCATGTCCCTCGATCTTAGAACGGTCGAGCTGACGCCCTGGCCTGCCTAGCTACATCACTTACAGAGCCCGAATAGGATGACTTGATTATCCACATGGCACACCAGAGATTCATTGATCCTTCCACTCCAGACGATGACGATATCATACAGGTGAGCCACCATACCACCGGACCCTCCACATCATGACCTTCAGGTCCCCCAGATGCAATGATTGAGGTGACTAATGACTGGAGAACCTCCTTTGTCGAGTACCTCCAAAACAGTAATCTACAGAAATAACGGGATAAGAGCAAGTGAATTCGATGCTGCACGTTACAGTTTACCCTCTAAGATTGTTCTGGTTGTGAGAAGATCCTCTACAAGGGTAGGTTTGATGAGGTTCTCCCCCATTTCATTCATGGAGTTGAGATTTCCCAAATCATGTAGGAGGTTCATGTCAGTTCCTGTGGTTCTCATCAGACCAGGAAAAAACTATCTCACCAGATCAGGACACTGGGGTATTTTTGGCCCTCCACTATCCATGACTATATCAAGTTCACTAAAAGGTTCCATGCAAGCCAAATTCATGCCAACTTTGTGCATCGGCCACTAGAGCCTCTCCAAACTACCAATTAATCTTGTCCATTTTTGGTATGGGGACTCGATGTCATGGGACCATATCTACTAGTGACAGCTCACCAGTGCAGGTTCATCCTGACCGCTATAGATTTCTTTTTCCAAGTGGGAAGAGGCAGTTCTGCTCAAGGAGGTCAAGGCCCGTTCCATCATTGACTTTTTAAGCTCCAACATCATCTATCGATTTAGAGTCTCTCATGCCATCCTCACTGATAATGACACGAACTTCCAGGTAGCTGAGCTTTAGAAATTGTATTATTTTTACATCATCCATTATAACCATACCTCCAACTATCATTCACAAGCAAATGGATAGATCCATGCCTTCAAAAAAACCCTCTCTAACATTATGCAAAAAATGCTTGGTTAGAACAAGAAGAGTTGGCCGAACAAGCTCCCCAATCCCCTCTGGGCTTATCAGAAAATGACTCGTAATTCTACCTAGGTGACCCCCTATTCCATGGTGTATATAATGGGGGACGTCCAACCCATCTAGATTCAATTTCAATCATTGCGCCACTATCTATGATCAACAAGCACCAGATAAAGTAGCAGAAATCTGTCTGGCTGAGTTGGAAATGCTTGACGAGAACAGTCTTCATGCCCTGCGCAGTCTAGAAAGGAATCATGACAAAATATCTAGAGTTTTCATCAAGAATGTTTGCCTTCACGCTTTCTTGGATGGAGACATGGTGTTGGACATAAGAAAACCAATGATACCTGGCAGTAAACTACCCATGTTGGAGCCCAAATGGGAAGGACCTTACATCATTCACAAGGTTTACTCCAATGGCGCCTACTCTCTGGTTACTATGTATAGTGAGTGTATAACTCCTCCCACCAATTCCAAGTTTTCAAGCAATAATTTTCCTTAGTAAAAAGGGTCCTACATGACCTTAAAATGTCCAGTCCTACATGACCATAAACTGTAAACTGTCCGACATTACATTAAACTGTATGTCGTATCGTATGGCATTAAACTGTAAACTATCACACATGATATTAAACTGTATGTCGTCCCCCATGACGTTAAACTGTAAACTATCCTGCATGACATTAAACTGTATATCGTCCCACATGAAGTTCAAATGTATATTGTCTTGCATGACATTAAAATGTATGTCTTCTGACATGATGTTAAACTATAAACTGTCTTGCATGACATTAAACTGTATGTCAACCCGTGATATGTTAAACTGTAAACTGTCACGCATGACATTAAACTGTATGTCCACCCGCACGACATTAAACTGTATACTATCTCACATGACATTAAATAGTATGTTGTCCCGCATGATGTTAAACTGTATACTGTCCCATATGACATTAAACTATATGTCATCCTGCAAGATGTTTAACTGTGTGTTGTCCTATAATATGTTAAATAGCAAGAACTATGTATATCTTGATTCCCATCCTCATGGGATACGTTGGAACGCTCAAACTCTTCATCTTGAGTCTAGCCATAGTTTTCTCTTTAACAATCCCCCCAGGTATAGTTCTCTTGGAAGATCCCACATGGTATCATGTGGGCTTGTTTGGCCCCACTCATGTCAGGATTATGATTATTACACCATGTGCCCCTCCTCGTTCTTCTATTTCTCCCTCATCCTCACCACACGATGTTAACCTACATGGCCTTCAAGAACTACGTATGGCTTAATTCCCATCCTTATGGGATATGTAGGAACGCCCGGACATTTTGTCTGTTCGCCCAGCCCCAACATCAAAATATCCCCTCAGGATGAAAAACATGGTGTGGTGTCAACTTATGATCTTATTTATGATAGATCGATCATGAACGCACCATATACTCCCTTCCCTAGAGATCCCCAATTCTTTCCTCATCCTATTTGATGTTAAATTTCAGGGGCACATTTATGCTTCACACACTCCTTGTACTTGGGACTCCATTGTCCTTTACATCTGAAGGGACCCCCAAATGGAATGGATGCTCGGCCCAAGGTATCTTCAACCATTACAGGCCAACGTCCTTGAGGGTTTCAAACTAAAAATTGACACATGTACCGCATTGAAAATATGGTCAGTGGTTGACACTCATTTATTGTTCCCATTTTAGGTCACATGATATGGATGTTGTGTTTCGAATCTAGTCAATATCTATCCTTGGTTGTTGTCACCACTCTTATATGTACCAAACATTGAGTGTAGTGGTTCATTCCACCCTGTTGTATCATCAAGATTCAGTCTACCATAGGATAGAGTGTGATTACAGCTGTCAGACCCTTATATGATTGGGAGATCCTATTCGTACTCTTTGTTTCCCACACCATGCATTTCTCAAGTGGTATTATGAGCCAAGGAAAGGAAATGCCCACATGAGGGATCATTTGGATACATTTAGCCAGGACTCCCTGCCTTAGGTCCCTTGACCCTTTCAGCCCCTGGCCCGTTTTCTCATATAGAATTGTGTGGTGTGGTATAGAATCACATCCTCATTCACGTCGGGCTATTTTTCCATGCCACACATATCCCATTGAGACATACATCCTCCATTTATCATCCTTTACATGAGAACATGCCTTTCCATGCTTCATGTGCCTCATCACTTAGGTTCCCATCATTCTTTATATTTGAAAGGACCCCCGAACAACATAGATGCTTGGCCCAAGGGCTCCTACCATTTCGAGCCAACATCCTAAAGGATTTAGAGTGAAAAATTGATACATGTACCATGCTGTGAACACAATAAACGGTCGATGTTCAATTGTTTGTCCCTGACCTCTGCTCACATAAATATAGATATTGTGTTGCGAACATGGTCAAGATTTATCCACTATCATTGTTGCTGTTTCATGGTTTTCCAAAGGCATGATGAATCACCCTCTCCACTTAGCTATCCCATTCATATGACATTAGACGTGGCATCTACGGTCTGAGACCTATGACCTTAAACTAAGAGCACTATCTTCCTTGACTCATGATGATAAAATGCACAACATCCTTCTCTATAACTACATGTGTCTTGATTCCCATTCTTATGGTATATGTAGGACCACCCAAACATCAAGTCTTCAGGTCCATCCTCATCCATTATAAACATCCTTATCATTCTGGTCTCTTGGACCGAGTCAATCTAGGGGAGGGGTACACAGTGTGGTAAGGAATCACGTCCTCATTAATGTTTATATTGTAACAACCACACCACGTACCTCTCTCTCATGAGTGAACTTCTATCCCTTTCCCTACACTCATCTTTTTGAGTCAGATGCTCTTATGTTGGGTCCCTCGACTCCCTTCGGTGATTCGCCAATGTGCCTAGGATTACTCTGGTTCAAAACCTGGATTTTTGGATTCCACCTGGATATGATTTCACAAATTTTATGGCTTTTTTGTTCCCCTTAATTTTGGATTTCATTACCTTTCACATCCAGACGGACCCCCATATGACATGAATTATCAGCCCAAGGGCGCTCCTACTATTACGGGCCAACGTCCTTGGGGTTTTCAAACAACAAATTGATACAAGTCCGGAGTAGTGAATATGGTCAGTGGTTGACGCTCATTTGTTGTTCCCATTTCAGGTCACATGATATGGATACTGTGTTTCGAACACATTCAATAGTTATCCTCTATAATCACCCCAACCCCATCAAGCCTTAAATGTCAGTTGCATGATTCACATAATTCTCCACTCCATCATGTCCAATTTGAATTTTGACACTCTTGGTACTATCCCTTAGTGCGCATTTGCATGTTAGGAGGATGAAGCTATGGTAAGGCATCATTCAGAGATCCGAACCAAATTCCCCCTTACGTGTATCTGATGTGTTGCAAATACCTCTTCCTCCCTTGTTTCCCACACCGATTTTGACACATGTGGGCTTAGGAACCAGATCAAGTACCGCGCTCTCTTGGAAGAGTTTTTCTTCTTCATGGTTTGAGCTCTAAGACCTGAAACTATGGTCTCCTTATACGTCATATTCTAGAACTTTGTTTTTATTTATTCACAAGGTCATGGGATACATAGGATTTCCTAGACATCTAGTCTTTGGGTCCTGCTTAGATTCTACAAATTATAACTTTTGTTCAGAATTTTAGGCCTAGACCCATATTGGATTGTGTGGTGTAGCATGTGTGGGATTATTCCCTCATTCACGTCAAGTTTGAAAGAACTGAACCATCTACTTCCCTTCTGAGAGATAGTATCTCCTGCCCCATATTCTCTATCCTTTTTGTACCCCTAGACTTGAGGATTCTTTTCTTGAATCACACATGGTGTGACGTTGACCTCATCCTCATTCACATCGGGTATGCTTTATCATGCCATGCACATCCCCTCTTGAACCTCATTTCTCTTGCATATGTCTAAGCCATATGACTTTAAACTATGTGGCCTAGTCCCATAAGACTTTAAAATGTGGAATCTTTATTGCAAGACATTAAAATACATGATTGGTCCTACCATAAGACCATAAACTGTGACATTATTGTCCTAGCTGCACGATGAAAAACGACACTGCATCATGGTTCCCTCATTCGAGAGGACATCATGTTTGGTATCAGTCACCCACCATACCATTTTTCAACGCCTGTACATGGCTTGATTATTGTGGAGACACCTGGACTCTCCATCCTAGGTTCATCACATTAAAAAGCACATTCATCCTAAATGATAAACAAGATCTGTCAAATGCCGCTACTTTTCATGCGGAGGCCAGATCTGCATGACATTATTATCCATGGCACTGGTATCTTACCATGGCACTTTTATAACTATGTATGGCTTGATTCCCATCCTCACGGGGGACGTAGGAATTCCTGGGTACTTTTCCTTAGGCCCAACCTAACTTTCACTTTTGGTCCCCTAACCTAGAAGTTTCCCGAGGAGCACATTGTAGTGATACAAACACCTACAATCTTTATTCACATCAGGTTTAGTAATTACTTCACCACGGGTCTCCCTCCTTCAGTTCCATCTATGGTCCGAGATCCATGAAGATAAAATAAGACCACTCCGCATCCTTGCTGAAAGACGTTAAACTACACGACATCTTCCATAACTACATATGGATTGATTACCATCATCATGGGATACGTAGGAACACCTTGACAATCCGTCTACAGGTCCAGCCCTAGGAAGCTAAAATCCTACCCCCTCTCTTTATCCCCTTGGCCCAAATCATTTTGGTAACTTTTAGTGTGGTGAGTTCCTCTTGGGTTCTCATTCACTTAGGGTTTTTCAATAGCCTCACCATGTGCCTCCCTTGCCTTTTCCCAGTCTAGTCCGAGTTCTATGAACCTTAACTAAGATCTCCCTACTGGAACTACACATCAAGTTTGGCTATTTCGCCACCCAGTGCATAGTCCATTAAATCAATCCCCCCTTAATGGCCCATTCTAAGACCATTAATATGGAAGTGTTCAACCCCCTAACCCTTGTCCATGTAGGGGGACTCGACTCCCTCTATCTGATACATCTTATTGTCGTACTCAGATGTGTTGTGAAAAAGAGCCCAAAGTATGGAATTTTCATAGGGACATTCCCTCGTTCGATGTCCTAGCTTAGTGAGCCTCTTATTTGGGTCCTCATCATATTATATGTCTGAAGGGACCCCCTTTATGGACTAGTCTCATGTCACATTGGCTTACCAACCATCTTGGGACAACCTCCTGGAGTACCTCAGACGATATTTGCGACTTATCCCATGTTTTGAACATGGTCAGTGGTAGACCATCATTTGTCTGACCCCATTCCAAGCTAATGTGATATGGATATTGTGTTTCAAACATGGTCAAAAGTTATCCATTATCGTCACACTGCCTTCATTGTGGTCCAGATCTCGACCATCATGATTCACAAATTTCAACTTCCTCAAATTTAAGTGGAATTCCAACAAACTTGGCTTTACTTTTTCGCGCATCTAGGTGAATTAAGTAGGTGAGTCAGCATTATTGGGACTTCATTCACCTAGCATACCATCACCCTTAACATGTTCCTTCTTATTCTAGGAAAAACCCATGACTACTCATTGTTTCCCACATTGAGCACGACTCATGTGGGATTATTAGTTTTGGTAGGACGTGTACCGGCGCAACCATGCCACACATGCTTTTAATCAACCCACATGAAGTTAAACTACGCTCACAGAACTATGTGCTGCTTGATTCCCATCCTAATGGGGTACGTAAGAACATCCAGAAACCTTACCTCAGGCCCAACATAACTTCACTTTTGGTCCCCTGACCTAAAAAAACTTCATCTAGGGATACATGGTGTATTGTGGACTTCATATGTCCCCATTCACGGTGGGTTTATGGCTACCACATCATGTGCTACCTTCCTAGGATCTTCCCTTTCACTCTCCTTTCTATCATATGGAGTTAAACTTCCCTAGTCCATATGTCCTCAACTCATGACACTAAACTATGGTTCTACCCTAAACAAGTTCATGATACCCCCTGTTATTCATGGGATGCACTAGATCCCTTGCCAGAGAGGATTTCCCCTAACAGTGTTGGCCACCAGCCATGCTTTTCTTAAGAACTATGTTCAGCTTGATTCGAATCCTTATGGGATATGTAGTGATGCCCAAGCATTTCTATTTGGGCCCAGCCCTAAGGTCATTAACTCTTCTATCCCCTCGGTCCAGATCTTTGTCTGGGAAGTATGACCTTTAAACTCTGTGAACCATCCTCACCGTACTATGTTTAGACTATGTGTTTATCATCATCATTGGTATGATATAAATCTATAGAGAATTATAGGTCCTTACTAGAGCGGTCCTGTTTGGAAGTATGTTTGATCCCTGATCAGACAGATACACCCATCTAATGTGTTTCCACCACGGTGACCTGATTTGAAGATTGTTGTAATCCATTTGAACCACCCATCACACCACACTCCATGATTTGGGTGCCTCTTATTCGGACCATCGTCCTCTTTCATGTATAAAATACCCCCTAATAGTATAGATTCCTGGTCTATGGCTCACCTACTATCCTAGGCCAACATTCTGGAAGACTAATGGGCAGTATTTTGAGTCAGGCCTCGTGTTTCAAACATGGTCAACAGTTGTCCCTCGCTTGTTATTTCCATTTCAGGCTAACAAAATAAGGATTCTATGTTTCGAACATGGTGAACAGTTATCCTTCTTTGTCACAACACCCCCACAGTGTTCCAAATCTTGGGTATCATGATTCAAACTTTCCACTCCCCTATGTTTGTATTAATTACAAACTCCCCTGGCGTTACACTACTCGTGCACTAGAGCACATTGGGAAGATGACACATAGATTTTTTTGAGATCTTCATCCTCCAGTTGGGCCTCTACCTTTCATCTGAGAAATCCAGATTGGTTATTCAAACCCCGAATGCTTGAATCTTGGTTTGTACTCTGATATTCATATGAAATGACAAGGTTGTTATCCCTTGTTTCTCGCATCGGGCCCAACCCACCTGAGCTTAGGGATTGATCACTGGATTTTCCATAAATGTAGAGGAAATTTAATAGAAAAAAAACAAATAACATAACTCATGCATGCATCTAGCTTAAATAATCAAAGCATAAAAATGCATCCAAATGTTACATGCATAAAAAATACGTGAGGATCGACCCCTCCCATGGACGAGTTGACCTCGTCAAAAGAGCATTATAGCTCTGCCACACTATAGCTTATGGCGTACATGACCTATTGTCTCCTATTAAGTTCTTAATTCTCCTCAGTAACAATGGGGCATAGTTCATCAACTGCAATCCAGGCTCTCTCCTCATCACTTCGGATGATATACATTTCTACGGTGGCTTGCTTCATCTACTCTTCAACCTCTTCCAGCCGGGCCCTCAGCCACGATATGAGCTCTTATTATGTGGTGAGGAAAGCAGAATACTCATCGGCCTAGACGTGCGACCATAAAATATCATTTTCATCCTCCTGGTGCCTCTTTATGTTCACCTCTTTTCTCCACTGCCAACCCACACCAAGGTCGCAGTCATATTCTCAGATATTATCTGCCATGAAATACTAGATGAACATGTGAGGATGTTGGGCATCCACTACCCTAGTGTGCAGTTCACACAACTAGGAAAAAATACTTCCCATCTGTTCAATCCAATGTGCTTGAGGGGTTTCATCAGTGAATCATTTAATCAGATTCCATGACCGATGATAGGCAATTTTTCTATCCTTCTCATCAGAGGCCATCTCATCCCGATCTGCTAGGTTTGCAGGTTCATATGCGGGGAGTGTTCCCGTGAAATCATCTACAGGGTATGCATCAATTGTCTGATTGGGTGTGGCAGGATCCATAATATCAGATCAATCTTCATTGTTGGATCCCAACTCAATAATCTCATGCTCTGTCCAATTAACGGTCCCACCAGTGATCGGGAGCACCGTAGCTTTTCCAGTTTGGGAATCATCTTCCTCAACCATCGGCATTCCCCTGGGAAAGGAGCCTTTGGGAGTACCAACCAACCTTGCCAAGTAATCTCACACCATTTGAAGAAATGAACATACCAAGAAGTGCACAGATGCCAGTTAACCTAATCAATGGGTGGAAGAAATGAATTCTATAAAGGAGACATACCTAGATCAAATTGTCGGTCTCTATCCTAGGTTTTTTCTATCAGAACCACGAGTCATGGCCCTCCGTATATTGTTGGAAAGTATAAAAACTCTAGAGAACCACCTCAGGTGTCCTGACCCCACTGGACGGGGTAATCGCCATCACCGCAGGCGTAGATCCCGAACGCCCCACATCTGCATCTGCTGTAGGGTGGGAACAGGTTATACATATGACACCTTTCTGTATAGTACAAATATTAGTGAGGGGTCCAAAGTAAACTGGAAGCGGATCCAGGGGAATGGAGTCAAGATTTTATGTAAGGGCCCAATGTTTTTAAATGAAAATTCACTCCTTATAAATATGTCAAAAAATCGCATGAAAACACAACATAATGAACTAATAATTGCTAAGTATCCTTTAAACATAAGTTTGTCACTTCGGTGTTAGAATTTTGAAAAAATGACATACACAGTTGCAATCAGTAAGTTATTTGGAGTCCGATAAAAAAACGTAATTTTGGTGAATAGTAACATACCCTTACGAATAGTAACATTCCCATATGAATAGTGATATACCCTAATGAATAGTAACCTTAACTATGATAATATATAAATAATATTCAAGTTGAAAGTAAGATATACCTATATTTTAGAATAAGTAAATGAATGGTTTTTGATAATAAATTATGATTTTAATTAAATATTGAAATAAAAATATTTAGAAAAATATTTTTGAAAGGACTTCATTTTTCGATTCTACACATCAAAAAATAGTTAGGGTGAATTTTTGATATTTTTCTAAAATAGTTGAATTTTTAGTGAATACGAAAATTCATTAATTTACCGTATAAATACACTATAGTGAAAATCCACTTTTCCTAACTTCACAAGTGATGTAAGCACCCAAGTCTCAAACTCACATACATTTATTACAGTTCTTGTTTAGGGAATACTTACTATTCCTTTTCTTGTGAAGAAATAATAAACTAATGATTACAAATTTATTAAAATGCTATCTCCTCCACTATAACCCCCCCTTCACTCCCTGTTCTCTTCACTCTGCTCAAGCCTTGTACCTTTCCAATATTCTACCCAAATATCTCCCCAAGATCCTCCTGCACGTCCAAAATCTCTCATCCTCTTCAAAATACCAAAACCTCTCCCCTTAAGTGGTTCTCAAAGGAGGATGTCTCAAGAGGTAAATTCCTATTTCCAATTCCTTCATTTCTTTTAAGTACTTTTCTTATGGCTTCTTTCCTCACCTCCATTCACCCAAATAGTATGATAACTCTAGTAACATACATGTACCATAATGTTTTCATTACAATGGGATATTTCATTATCTTCTCTCCTTTCGCCAGATATTATTTTAAAGAAATGAAAGCACAGTTTGAGATGTGCTAATTTAGCCTATTCAAGGACAACAGTTTATCAATTTCTATTATTATTTTTAATGATGATCATGAACACATTTTTTTTATGGTTGAACTAGATTATTATATATTTAATATACCCTATTTCTGGTTCTGTAATCCTTTTGTACAAATGGTATAATGAAAAACATGTTCTTTGTAATCAAACCCACCGATTAACAAAAACGGTTGTCACTATGTTTTTATATAATAATCCGAATTCACTATAAGTAACCAAATTAAATTTAAAACCATGTAATCTCTTGTATGTTCAATAATAGAATATAAATTCAGTTCTATACAACCACTTTCATCATACATGTTTATCCAAACATGAATATAACTGAACCAGTCATTAAAACCTAGTAAAGAAACGAGCCCAAACAATGTAATTGAATCTCATAATGAATCAAAACAGTTATAAATTAACTTAAAATGATTATAATAAACCAATTAAATATATAAGAAGTTATGGAATTATTAATTAATAAACCAAATTTTTTTATTCAGGTCTTTAATAACTAGTGGAGAACACTAACATATTTATGGTAAGGGATCCTCTCCATTTCATTCTTAATCAAGATTTTCCTCTATGCTATGCCTTTTTATGTGTAATCCCAAATGATGGGGTATTATTTTTCACCTCCCCATACTAACATAATGTTTTATAAGGTATGAGAAACCCATTCTGTCTCTCATCAATCCCTCTTACGTGCACCGGACACCATGCTAATAATTTGTAACCAAATCTACCCGAACCTCCTTTGTTCTTTCAGGTTGCATTATCTTTCTTTATATAATAATGGAGTAATCTTATCTATTTTTTTCATCTTATAAATTATGTTCAGTTTTAAAAAATTCTTTTATAAAGACCCTTTCATCACTCTCTATTGCGGATATAGATTTTTTTAAAAGATTCCCTCCTTAGAACTTTCTGATAAGTAAACCTGTTTTAATGGAACTTCCCAAATTTTTACCCAATTTCAAGTGCACTCTATCCTATGTTTTAAGACAAAATTTTCTTTATAAAATCTGTATTTTTATTATTAAAACCTTATTGGTTACATTCAGGTTTTAAATAAGATATTTTCCTCTTTTCGTTTTTAAAAGATTTATAGTATTTACCTTAAAACCGCACAAAAATGTTTTTAATGGTAATGTTTCTAAAATACATTTCTTATTTGTTTTCACTTCTATTTGACATCTATTACCATGTTATATGCCTATTTTACCTTATTAACTTCAATGTATGTTTAAAATCCTTTCTTTCATGGACACATTCATGATACACCCATTGGTTATGCTTTATGTCATGATTTTGGTACCTGATTCTTTCCTTGGGTACCCTTATGTTTATGTATGGATGATTATGCATGATTATTTATGGGGAAATAATATTCATGAAAATGATGGGATGGGTGTGCCCAGATAGCACTCCAATGAATTGGGTAAATTTAATTCTTATGAGATGCGATGTGAAACGGTATTGGTGGTTATCCTTGACCCATACTAAAATGGGAAACAAGATTAGCAGTTCGCCTTAACCCATACTAAAGAAATGTTTCATGATTTTTCAACAATTATATGATTCCATGTTTATATGATCACATGCTTATATGATATGATTTTATATGTTCCATGCTTTAAATATCATTATGTCATGCCTCCAAACTCTTATGCTTAAGATGTATCCTTATGTTTATTCCTTTATTGGGCTTTTAGCTCATCCCTTTGTTCATGTGTTCCCTAAGGTACCCTATGCATATGTAAGGGCTCAAAGGAAGTTCGGTTCTCATTATAGAGATTAAATAAAGAAGTGTTTTATCCACTTGGTTTATGTTTTATGTGACTAGTCATCGAGGACACAAGACTTAACCATCCTTGGATTTTACTCTGATGATTAATTATGTTTAAAATCATGAAATGTTATATGTATAAGTATTGGGTTTCTATAATTGGTATTAGAGGATGGTCTAGTTATTTTTGGAGATTAATAATAGAGTACCTTAGTGAGAAACTTAATGATGAGACCATGTATAAAAAAATCCCTAAATTTTTGTTAGTATTGGGTAAGAGATTTATCAAGAAAATATATCCCTATCTAGATTTGATCAGGTAGAGTCAGCTCGAGCACAGGTGTACCTAGGAGTGAAAACTCTGACAAGGAGTTTCAGGCTTGACCTGAGGTATCCTGGAACATGACAATGGGCCTTTCTGCACTCTTGGTTATGACACCCCTGAGGGATTTACTTTGGTTGATTCACGAGCTTATTACAAACCATTATTAAGGGACAAAAAAGCCTATAAGAATATAAGTTAAGAAATAGATTTTGGAAAACCTAGATTTAAACCTAAGGAATCACAAGTTTGGATAATATTATCCTTTATAATTTTATCCTTTTATGTTTAAAGTTTCCTTTTTTGACCAATATTTAAGTATTAAAGACCTCTAATTATACTCTAATTTTTTAGTTAACAACGAAAAATAGAATAAAACATTCCAATAACCAATGTGATAGATAATGTGAAGATTTCCCTAATGATATGACTGATATGATGGGAGTGGGTTCTCAAAACATCATGACAATAATTGCTCAGCTAGCTCGAGTTATGAATAATAACTTGAATATGGCAGAAATACCTCCACCTCCATGGAAAGAGAAAGTTGTCGTAGAATCCTTCACGCGACAAAGGCCTTCCATGTTTAGTGAATCCTATGATCTCCTCCTCGTAGAATAGTGGATTAACTCCTTTGAAAAGATATTCTCCATCCTCTAGTGCTCGGAAGAAGAAAAGGTGGTACTGGTAGTCTATCATTTTGATGGGGAAGTTGATCATTGGTGGACACTGATCAAGAATACAATGTCCCTAGAAGAAATTCATTCCATGTTTTGGGAGGAATTCAAGAGGATGTTTTTCAACAATTATTTTCCTCAAACCCTCTATATCAAGATAGAAAGAGAGTTCCTTGGACTCATTCAGAAGGAAGATGAGTCCCTTGGGGTGCATAAATAAAACTTTACAAGGACTTCAAGGTATGCCTATGGCTTTGTCTTGAACACTGAAAGAAAGGTGGGTTGCTTATTTAGAGGACTAAAGCTGAGTCTACAAAAAGCGTTCGAGATTCAAGATTTCGACAATTATGAGGATATTCTCCATTGTGCCCTCAAGGTTGAAATGGATATGGATACTCTCAGTGGTCTCATTGGACTAGTGAAAAGCAGTGGAAAATGGAGAACAACATGAGTGGTTCATCAAACAAATCCCATGATGGAAAGAAGCCTGAATTTTCCCTTGACAAAATTTTGGGAAGAAGCGCCCTGGTAACTATCTAATGGGAACCAATAATTGCTTCAAATGTGGAAAGTTTGGTCTTATGGCCAAGAAATACTGCCGGGATATGAAGAATCCCACCAATGTTGAAGAAGAATGGAATCTTTAGGTCAACACTCAGCCTGCAGTGCAATGTTACAACTGCAAGGATCATGGGCATTATGAGAACAGTGGCCCTAAGCTGAGGGTTTCAGAGGAAATCAAGAATAGCCTTCAAGGCACCAAGGAAGGGCTTATGATATCACCACTATTGAGGTGGATCTGGAAACCGATTTGGTGACATGTATGCTATTTATTCATTCAAGAATAGTGAAATTACTATTTGATTCTGGTTCTACGCATTTGTTCATATCATGAAAGTTTAGTAGAACTATTCAAACACCACCTCAAAATTTGGAGGAAAAGTTATATGTGAGAACAACTAATGGGGAAATCATTGTATCCATGGTTTATAACTCCTACTCGGTTAATGTTTGTGGACAGAACCTCCTAAAAAATATCGTCATACTTCCTTTACTGGAGTTCGACACTATCTTGGGCATGGATTGGCTGTCATTATACGAAGCTAATATCAACAGCTGGGAAAGGGAGATAATACTTCACATCCTGAAGCATCCTTCAATTATTTACAAGTGTAATTAGAAAGATTAATATCCTTTCAAATCATCGTATCAAGTGTGGTGATTACTGTATTATGAGAAAGAATATATAGCTCAAATGATTGAGACAATGGAGAGAATCATGCTTGAAGACATTCCCATCATGAGGGATTACACTGATGTATTACCTGAAGAGTTTCCTCATCTTCCTTCAGACCGAGAGGTTGAGTTCTCAATTAAAATTTACCCTAGCTCTCTTCCCATCTCAAAGACACCTTATAGAATGGCCACCGTAGAGCTATAATAGCTGAAGAAGTAGATACGGGAGAATACAGAGAAGGGTTTTATATGCTCGAGTGATTCACCATGGGGTGCTCCAGTCCTCTTCATCAAGAATAAGGTCAGATAAATCTACCTATATATTGATTATCGTGAGCTCAATAAAATCATTATAAAGAACAAGTATCCCCTTCCATAGATAAATGACTTGTTCGATTAGCTTTGTGGGGGCAGTTATTTATCTAAGGTGGACCTTCGGTCAGGATATCACCAATTAAAGGTGAGAAATGAAGATATTCCCATGACTGCCTTTTGAATGAGGTATGAAAACTATGAGTTCATAGTCCTTCCCTTCAGACTCACTAATGCTCCAGAATGTTTCATGGATTTAATGAATAGATTTTTAAGGATTACCTCAACAAATTTGTGGTAGTCTTTATTGACGATATTCTCATATACTCCAAGAGCAAGGAGGAACATGAGATGCATTTGAATACTGTGTTAAAGACTTTTTGAAGGGAGAAGATTAATGCAAAGTATAGTAAATGTTAGTTCTGGATGGAGGAAGTATCATTCTTGTAGCATGTTATCACCATAAAATTTGATATCTATGGACCCTTCCAAGACAAAGGAAATTGAAGAGTGGCCCATGCCAACTCTTATAAAGAAGATCCACAACTTTTTGAGTATAGCTGGGTATTATCAATGATTTGTGAAGAACATTTCATGATTATCAAACCCAATAACCAACCTGACATGGAAGGGTGTAAAGTCTGTCTAGACACAGGAATGTGAAGACTGTTTCAAGGAGTTGAGATTGTGGCTTATCCAAGTGCCAGTAATCACAATCCCTATATGTGGATAACTCTTTGTGGTGTATAGTGATGATTATAAGAAGGGATTAGGCTGTGTGCTAATGAAAAATGATAAAGTGATATCCTATGCCTTAAGGCAGCTAAAAATTCATGAGAAAAACTATCCCATGCATGATCTAGAGTTGGCTACGGTGATCTTTGCATTGAAAATCTGGCGGCATTATCACTATGTGGAGAAATGTGAGATATATAATGACCAAAAGAGTCTCAAATATATATTCACATAGAAAGAGCATAATATGAGCAAGCGAAGATGGATAAATCTCATTAAGGTTTATGACTTGTCAATCCACTACTATCTCGGTATGTCAAACAAGGTGGCATATTCTCTAAGTAGAAATGATCCTGCATCTTTATTAATGAGGATAATTGAAAAGGATCCAATCTTCGTATACTTGAAAAGGATGGACATGGGAATCATTAAGGTAGGAACATCATCAATCTTATTTCAAATGACTACTCAACCATCCCTCTTAGATAGAATAAAGAATGCTCAAAGAAAGGATGTGGAACTTCTGAAAAGGGTGGAAGCTATTAAAAAGGGAAATCCTCCGATTTCAAAATTGATGTAGAAGGAGTTGTATGATTTGGGTCATGATTATGTGTACCATTTAATCTACAGATAAATATAGATCTTCTAAGTAACACACATAGCTCATCCTTTTATATCCACCCAAGGAGCACAAAAATGTATCGAGAACTCTGTGAAATCTTTTGGTGGGACAATATGAAAAGGGAGATTGCTGAATATACATTGAAGTGCCTGGTATGTCCGAAAGTGAAGTCTGAGAGGGAAAGGTATGAGGGGATGTTGCAACCACTTCCCATACCAGCATAACTGTGGGATAACATTACCATGGACTTTGTCACAGGAATTCCAAGGACTTTCAGAGGAAATAATGCTATATGGGTCATTGTGGATCATCTTACAAAGATAGCTCACTTTATAACGGTTTGAGAGGAATTCTCCTTGGATGAACATGCACAGATTTACATCAAAGAAGTGGTATGGCTACATAGAGTACCACTATCTATTGTATCTGATCGTGATCCGAGATTCACCTCATTGTTTTGGAAAAGTCTCCAACATGATCTAAGCATTGAACTGAACTTCAGTACAACCTATCATCCTCAAACTGATGACCAATCTGAGAGAACTATTAAGACACTAGAAGACATGTTGAGAGGATGTTATATGGAATTAAAAGGAGGATGAGACTAACATATTCCACTGGTTAAATTATCCTATAACAATAGTTTCCACTCAAGCATCTGAATGGCACTATATGAAGCCCTTTATGAGAAAAGGTGTAGAACCCTGGAGTGTTGGGATGAAGTTAGTGAGCATAAGCTTCTAGGACCTGAAACAGTCTATGAAATGGTGGATAAGGTGAAAAACATTCAACATCATATCAAGGCAGCCCAAAGTCAAAAGAATAGTTATGCAGATTATCGTCAACAGGACCTTGAGTTCAAAGTCGAAGAAACGGTATTTCTATGCATATATCCATGGAATAAGGTATTGAGGTTCGAAAAGAAAGGGAAGTTAAGTCCCAGGTACATCGGCCACTTCGATATCCTAGATCGAGTCAGAGATGTGGCCTATCGACTAGCACTTACACCTACCATTTCAAAAGTACATGATGTCTTTCATGTATTCCCCTTAAATAAGTACATACCAGACCCTTCACATGTACTCTCTTCATAGGTGGTACAGTTAGAGGATGATCTTTTATATGAAGAGAATCTAGTGAAGATCTTGGATTGTAGAGACAATGTTCAACGCAACAAGACTACTCATCTGGTCAAGGTACTATGGCGAAACCATAAGTACGAAGATGCAACATGGGAACTGGAGGAAGCAATGAAGGAAATGTACCCACACCAACTTTTGTCTTAAAATGTGAAATGAAATTTCAAGGGAGAAATTTCATAAGGGGGGAAGAACGTAATGGCCTAGTGGATTTAAATCGAAATTCTCTTCTTATAAATATATTATAAAATCACATGAAAACACAACATAATGAATTACTAAGTGCTATGTAACCTTTAGAAATATGTTTGTCACTTCTCTGTTGGAATTTTGAAAATCTGACATACACAGTTGCAATCATTATGTTATTTAGAGTCCGATAAAAAAACATAATTTTTGTGAAGAGTAATATAACTTTATAAATAGTAATATACCCTTATGAATAGTGATATACCCTAATGAATAGTAATCTTAACTATGATAATATATAAATAATATTCTATTTGAAAGTACGATATACCTATATTTTATGATAAATAAATGAATAGTTTTTGATAATAAATTATGATTTTAATTAAATATTAAAATAATCATATTTAGAAAATTATTTTTGAAAGACAATCTTCATTTTTGGATTCTAAACATCAAAAAATGGTTAGGGTGAATTTTTGATATTTTTCTAAAATACTTGAATCTTTAGTGAATAATAAAATACATTAATTTACCGTATAAATACACTATAGTGAAAATACACTATTCCTGACTTAACTTGTGATGTAAGCACCCAAGTCTTGAACTCACATACATTTATTACTATTCTTGGTCATGGAATACTTACTATTATATGTCATGTAAATAAATAATAAACTAATGATTAAAAAATTCTGAAAACCCTCCTCTCCTGCACTATAAAACCCCCCCATTCACTCCCTCTTCTCTTCACCCCTCTCAAGCCTTGTGCCTTTCCAATATTTTGCCCAAATATCTACCCAAGATCCTCCCCACTTCCAAAAGCTCCCAACCTCTTTAAAATACCAAAACCTCTCGCCTTAAGAGGTTCTCAAAGGAGGAAGTCTCCAGAGGAAAATTCCTCTTTCCAATTCCTTCATTTCTTTTAGGTTTTTTTGTTTCTTTCTTAACTTCCCTTCACCCAAATAGTATGATAACTCCAATAACATACATCTACTGGAATGTTTTCATGATAATGTGATATTTCATTATCTTCTCTCCTTTTCTCACCTTTTATTTGAACGAAATGAAAGCACCATTTGAGATGTGCTAATTTAGTCCATTCAAGGACAATAGTTTATTGATTTCTTTTATTGTATTTAATTATGGTCATGAAACCATTTGTGTTATGGTAAAAACAGATTATTATATATGTAATATATCCTATTTTTGGTTCTATAATCATTTTTTTTACAAAAGTATAAAGAAAAACATGTTCTTTTTAATCAAACCCACCGATTAACAAAAACAGTTGTCACTATGTTTTTATATAATAATTGGACTTCAATATAAGTATCCAATTTAAAATTAAAACCATGTAATATTTTGGATGTGAAATAATATAATATAACTTCAATTATATACAACCAATTTCAACTTAAATGTTTATCCAAAAATTAATATAAGTGAACCAGTCATTAAAATTGATTAAACAAACAAGCCCGAACAATGAAGTTGAATCTCATAACCAATAAGAATTGTTAAACCTGAACATAAAATTATTATAATAAACCAATTAAATATAGAATAAGTTCTGGAATTATTAATTAATAAACTTAATTTGTTTGTTCATGTCTTTAATAACAAGTAGAGAACACCAACAGATTTAAGGTAAAAGATTCTTCTTATTTAAATATTATTCAAGATTGTCCCCTATGCTATGACTTTTTATGTGGAATAACAAATGATGGAGTATTATTTATCACCTCCCCATAATATCCTAATGTTTTATAAGTTATGGTAAACCCCTTATCCACTTATTCAAGCCCTCTTACGTGCACCCGACACCATGCCGACAATCCGTAACAAAATCTACCTGAACATTCTTTGTTCTTTAGGGTTGTGTTATATTAATTTATATAAAAATGAATTTATCTTATCTATTTTTGTGCATATTCTAAATTTTTTTGTTTCAAAAAATTATTTTATGAATAACCTTTCATCACTATTTTTTTGGGATATACATGTTTTTAAAATATTCCCTCCTTAGAACTTTCTGATAAGAAAACCTGTTTTAAGGGAACTTCCCAAATTTTTACCCAGTTTCAAGTGCATTATATCATATGTTTTAGGACATAATTTTCTTTATAAAATCAGTCTTTTTATTATGAAAACATTCTTGGTTAAACTATGGTTTTATATAAGAGATTTTCTTCTTTTATATTTTAAAAGCTCAATAGTATTTTCCATAAAACCGCACAAAAAAGTTTTATTGATAATGTTTCTCAAATACATTTCTTATATGTTTTAACTTATGTTTGATATATCTTACCATGTTATATGCCTAGTTTACCTTTGAATATCCATGTATGTTCTAAAGACTTTCTTTCATGGGCACATTCAGGATACACCCATTGGTTATGCTCTATGTCATGATTATGGTACCCAATTCTTTCCTTGGGTACCCTTATGTTTATGTATGGATGGTTATGCATGATTATTTATTTGGTAAGAATATTCATGAAAATGTTGAGATGGGTGGAACCAAATAGTGCTCCAATGCATTGGAAATAGTTAAGTCTTAGGAGATGCGATGTGAAACGAGATTGGCAGTTAGCCTTGACCTATACAAAAATGGGAAACAAGATTGACAGTTAGCCTTTAACCATACTAAATAAATGTTTTATGATTCTCCCACATTTATATGATTCCATGTTTATATGATCACATTCATATATGATATGATTTTATATGTTCAATGCTTTGGATATGATTATTTCATGCCTCCTAACTCTTGTGCTTAAGATGTATCCTTATGTTCATTCCTTTACTAGGCTTTTTAACTCATCCCTTTGTTCATGTGTTCCCCAGGGTACCCTATGCTGATGTAAGGGATCAAGGGAAGTTAGGATCTCTTTAGAGAGATTAAATAAGGAAGTGTATTTATCCCCTTGTTTTATGTTTTATGTACCTAGTTTTTGAAGACACTAGACTTAATGATCCTTGGATTGTACTCTGATAATTAATTATGCTTAAAATCATGAAATTTTATATGTAAAAGGACTGGGTCACTATATTTTACCTCGAGAGACTCTACAAACTCTTCATGTTTTGGGTCTTAATCTCAAACTTCTCCCTCCTCCAAAGGGTTTCCTCTACCGACCTCCTCCCCCCCAGGAGGACTTGTCCGATTCTTCCGGTAAAGGGAATTGCTCCCTCAGTTCAGCATCTAACAACTGCAGTGGGGTCGTACGATCTTGAAACACCTTTAACCTGTTTGTCATTGGATGTAGGGGCACCCTGGGAGTGAAAAAAGTCCTACAAATCGGCCAGTTATTCTTTCACCTCCTCTTAAGATACAGTAAAGCAGACCCTGATAGGGCCGATCCCCAACAAATCCATCCCGAGATGGTTCAGGTGATGCCACATCTCGAACGGGTTTAGGAATTTCCAGTGGGCATCCCAGGTGTCCCAAGATTCCTTGAAGACAACATTCTTCAGCATGTCTATATGGCGCAACCGCTTCCCTGGAGCCTAGGTGGATATCCTACGGAATATCCTTGGTGGCCTCTCCTTCAGATGGATATACTCCTCCAGGATTGCCAGGTCCGCTGCCATCGCTGGATCCATTACTACCTCCCCTTAGACTAGTGTGGGACTCACCGCCACTACAGTTCTTCCACTGTGTGATGTCCTCGTTGCCTTTTGGCCCCAACGTCGTGGTTAGGGAGGCACCCCTTCACTAGCCCGAATGGTTGGCTCCTTCAGAATCTCATCAGGGTAGGCCACCTCCCAGCTCTCGACATACTTCTTCACTATTCCGAAGATGGCCATGGGCGGAGGCAGTTCGTTCCACATATTACCATCCTCATATGTAAACATGATCCAAATCTACCTCATTACACATGATTTATCCTCGTAGAGCACCGCCAAATAGACCTGTGGGGTCAACCACTGCATACACCGAAACTACCTTGCGAATCGATGCGAGGTGTATGGGTCACCAAGGGACTCGCGGTCCACCCGCACCACCGGGACTTTTCCCCGAAAGGCCAAGAGGTAGGACCAATGATCTTCTGTTCCCCGACCGTCATTATTTAACACACCTGTTGTCAATGGAAATGGGTGGAAATTGAACTCATCTACCTTCCAGACCCTGTTTGGTATCTCTTGCACGATCAGCTTGGCTGAAAATCTCTCCCCGAAATTCTGAATGGATGGGTATAAGTTCGATCCTAGAGGGGAAATGGGGTTTTAATATTCATATATCCCCCTGCCATGGGATTCTATCCACCCATACAGGAAGTGGAATGGACCACACATTCTCTGTGGCTTCTTCCCCTCACTGATATACCACAACATCTTGTACAGCTTGGCAAGAATCAGGATCCCGAGGTTGAACCGTACTCCTGTCGCCAGCATAGACCCCATGAAAAACTTGCTCAGTCATATGCCCATGTTCATGTCTCTCACTAGCATGATTCAACTGTGGATGAGAAACATAATGAATGTATAAAACCTGACTACCGATTGCTGCTTGATACTGATGTTTAATCCCTACATCTTCCACTGGCTATCCTCCAAGAGCCTCCAGTATGAGTGCTCCTTGCCTCATTCACCCCCCTTCAGGCATGTCCGAGGCCGCACAGGGAACTGCCTATATTATGGGAAGTTCAAGAACTGCTTGAAACACCATTGGAAATGGAATTCCCTCACCAACTACTTGTCCTCTCCCGACACTAGGTCAATCATTTCCATCACCAGTGGTGGCATCTGCTCCGGATCCTCCCACGCACCCATAACGGGGAGTAACTCATCATACATCACCCCCAATATCGGGACACCCAAGATCTCATGCAGGTCCCATAGAATTATGTCAACCTATCCATGGTGAAATTGGAAGATATAGGTCTTCGATGACCATCTGATCAGAAACTCTGACATCAGTTACTTCGGTTGATAAATATGGAATTGGGAGGACCAAGCGGCCTCATACAGGCCCAATCTCCTCAGATCTACCCCAAATTCTTCATAAAAGGCACCTACCTAGTAGGCCGAGGCCTAGTCATCTATGAAGTTTCCACCCAAGTGTAGATCCCACTTATTGGACCACCCCTTCTCCGGGTCCCTCAGGGCTGCCTTCAACATAGTCTGGTAAAGTGACAGACTTGTCTTTGGCTGTAGTTACTTCCTGCCAACATTTTTCAAATTATTGTACAAATAGTCTACATTGATAGGTGTGAAGTCCTTCAGGGCATGGACGTCATCCGCCCTGATCCATTGGCACTGACACGACGTGCTCTTGAACTAGGATGCTGGCTCGTCCCTGCTCACTTTAGGGATGAAGACGTCATCCCTCAGGCAAAATCCATATAGAGGAAGCCTCATCCACAATCGGTAGTCCTTATGGATTTCTGACAATAGTGCCACCAATGAATTATGGTCAGAATGGATTCATAAAAACTCCCCAATACCTGAGATATCTTCCATTCCCACTCTCCGGGCATCATTCTCAAGGACCCCCTAGTAGCTTCATGGTTGGCCATTTAGTCTTTGGAACATAGATGTTTTTGGTTCTGGTTCTTGATGCTATTTCATAGAGTGAGTTATCAAAGATCATTCACAGAGCTTGGTCCTAGAAATGAAATAACAGAGCCCTACCCCGACCTTTAGATGCACAATGTTGAGTGCACCATCACAGAGTCAAATACTTGCTATGCGCCACGAAGGAGAAAGCGCAATTCACAGAGATCAATCACAGAATACGTGGAACTTTGTGAATCAAGAGCACTAAGTGCCAAAACACAGAGGAGAGAAAGGAAGAAAGAGAGTTCAACCTCCCCTATTTATTGGTGATTACCACATGTGGTTCACGACAAGTCCAACCGCGGTGAGCATCACAGTGCTCTCATCCCGCGTGCTGCCCCTCTGCCTTTCGAGCCACATTCACGATCCCTATTTGCGATGGGCCAAGGAGTTTTGGTGATTAAACCTCATACTTTGATCCTCTCTTTCTCCTCGACTCCATGACTGAGGGGGTAATTTTTTGGCACCAAAATTTGGTAAGAGGAATAAAAAACAAACAGCCTTTGGGGTGGGCTCGCGAAGCTTGTTTGAGGAGCCCCACATCACCCCAGCTAGCAAGAAGCCCCCCCTTTGTGAATCTGCTACTGAGTAAGGAGGAAGGAGGCTCAGGGAACCCATTTGATGTTTGTGAAGCCGCCATGGATTAATGAGGTGGGAGGCTCTGTGAATCCATTTGATGTTTGCAAAGCTGCCGCGGAGCCAGGAGGCAGGAGGCTCCATGAACATGTTTGACGTTTGCGAAGCCACCACAGATAAATAAGGTGGGAGGCTCCATGAACCTATTTGACGTTTGCGAAGCTACTGCGAAGCAAATAGGTGGGAGGCTCTACGAACCCATTTAACATTTACAAATCCGCTGTAGAGTAAGGAGGTGCAAGGCTTCACAAACCCATTTGATGTTTGCGAAGATTCCGTAGAGAATGGAGGCAGGAGGCTCTGCGAACCCATTTAAAGTTTGCGAAGCTACTGTAGAGTAAGGAGGAGGGAGGCTCCATGGTTAAGAAAAAATGAAACATGTCTTCATGCCCCCAAGATCTACTTTGTGGTGCCTCTTGCCTATAAATACCGGTCTCCCCTCGAGCCCAAAGGGCAGATCCTATGACCTTTCTCCTTCGTAGCTCCAAAATCACGAAGAAATTTCTACTCTGCCAACCATGAGCTTTTCAAGGTACTTTATCATCGTGAAGTGCCTTTCCCTTGCCTAAATTCATCCCTTCTTCAAAGGTGGATTCCCTTCACGGATCCGAAGGGACTCTGCAAAGGAAGGGGATCCCCAAGGGGACTCGGGTCTTCACAGTGCACTTGTGCTTCCCAAAGTACCCTATATGCACATGTAAAGCCTATGATAAGGTGGGGTAACTATGATTTTCGAAGAACATTACTTCGCAATTCTACGCTTTATATGGTACCCTTTCATTGCAAAGCATTTCTCCACAAAATCCTGTCCACTTCATGAAGCACCTTCCATATGCACCTATGCCCCATGCCTAGGCTAGACCGCTTCACTTTGTGAAGCATACCCCTTCACAAAGCCCCTCCACTACATGGATCACCATATCTTCACAAGGCTTCTACCAATGAACCCCTTTTCTCCACAACTCCTTTTCTTTTGCGACCCTCCAGGTTTTCACGAAGTGATTTAAATGTCCCTGGTGTAGTGCTTCCTGTTGTGTTTCTTAGCCTTATACTTCTTTGCATAGACATTCTAACAACTATTTATTTTTATTATTGCCATGATAACATAGACCCCTCATGGGATCACTCCGCAACACCCCCAAACCATATCATTACCAATGCCTTACCTTTCCCAAGGGCAGGTGGGAATCGATTATGTATATCCTAGGGGTGAAGAGTGAATCCACCTCGTCCGAGCTATAGGATGTTAAAATGCCATGCACCATTGTCCTTGGAATTTGACGTTAAATTGTGACCCCACCCCATTCATCATATGCAGGGTTCCCCATCTCAGACATTCTATACGCTCGCTTGTCTCCACGGGAGTGAGATCTTCCTCACATGGAATGAGATCCTCTTTGCTGGAGCGACGTCTGCACACAGGGAAAGGGAAACCATCTTGGTGTAAGCCCCTAGAATTTTATACAAGAGGTAGTACCCTTAATAATCATTTCTTTTTATGTGCTGAAGACCAGAGGAGGGGATGGGCATCAGGACCATTCTCATCCCGTCCCTCTCCATCTTGGATTTGTTGCCACTGGGCCTCCATCCTCGAGTAAGTCCCAATCTACACCTCCCTAGGTTTCGAACTACGTGTAAGCCCATGCTTCCTCTTTGGGATGCAGACCACGCATAAGCCCCTATTTTCTTTTTGGGCCTCTATTCACATGTAAGCCCCATTCCACTTCCACAGATGCACCTTTCGCGATGTGATCGTCAGGTCTTTGCTGCCTCTTGTTTCCCTTAACGAGCATGACTCACATGGGCTTAGAGCAAGAAGAGACCAAGGAATCCTCTCTGGGAAGCCAAGTGTGTAAGCCCCAAACCCCATTCCTAATGATGTGGAATTTTATCCATACTAAAGAAAGGTATGTTGGAAGCCTCCCTGAGGTACAAGCCCAACACCTATTCGTCCCGACCCCCTTCACGTCAGTTAACCAACCCCATTGTGAACTACATGGACTTTGATCCTTGCCAAGGAAAGGTACGTAGGAAGCCTATTTGATATTCAAGCCCAACACATATTGTTCTTGATTCCCATCATGTAAGTTCAACAACCCCATTCTGAACTACATGGAATTTGATCCTTTCCCGGACAAGGTAAGTAGGAAGCCTCCCTGAGGTTCAATCCCAACAACCATTGGTCCCGACCACATCACATCGGTTCACCCCCATCCTCCATTACATTAAACTGTATTCCACCTTTTTTCCCACATGACACTAAACTTTCCCCCATTTAGTGGTAATCCGTTTTCAATCCCAATCAATGGTAAGTCGTTGTCGATGTCATCTAGTGGTAAGCCGTTGTCAATCCCATCCAGCAATAAGCCGTTGTCACCCCATCCAATGGTAAGCCATTGTACTATGCAATTGATGGTAAGTTGTTGTCGCACCTTTCATTGGGACCCACATCTATGATCTTCCCCAGTGGCGTCAGACCAAATCTGGGCTACTAACCCCGCGTAAGCCCTAGTATATCATCGAGTCGCTATCCTCTACGCACACCCTGATTCTTTAGCAATCGGCATGAATAATGTGGACTTTGATTATAGCCAAGGAAAGGTATTTAGGACACATCCCTGAGGTTTAAGACTGCCACCCATGTCTCATCCTAGTCTTTACCTCAAGCCTATGTGTTTCAAGAAGGTCTTGTCCTAACCCGGAGGTTCCACATCCTCCGGGTCTCATCCATACGGGTTTCCTCCTCCGGTGTCCCATTTTCCCCAAAACTATGCGGACATTGATTCTCTGCCACATGGATACATAAGAAGTCTTTTCGAGGATCAAGACAAATTCTACCATCACCTTCATGACGGTTCTATCTCATTCTCTGTCCACCTCATTCAGTTTTCTATCATCCATACTGATTCTAACCTGGGACTCCATATCCTGGTGAGATCATGCCAATTCACCTCTTCACTGCACTTAGAAGCAATTAGGCAACTAACCACGCGTTATTCCCAGCATCAGTATTCCATCTAGGGGTTGAACCCATCTGATCTACTCCAGTCAGTGTTCTGATCTGTCTCCGCTGGACGTTAAACTCACGTCATACCCTGTGTTAAACATGGGAAGCTGAGGGAATCCTTAGAGATATGCCCATATAATATAATTCTTCACATTTGGTGTGGTATTCCTTGGGATTCTACGACATCTAAAAGCATTATCATAAGAGGTAGAAATCCAGACACGCCAGTGTTCCATCGTCCAGACACGCCGGTGATGTACAAAGAGACTACTACCCCGAACGAAGGTTGCTGCCCTGACCAGACCCCATGGAATGTCTTGACAGAAGTAGTGTAATTAACTGGAATCCATGAAGACATGTAACTATGAAGAGTTTCACTAACCACATTTTAATCGATAAGGGTGACCTAGACTAGGTGAAGAGTTCCAAAGAGGAATTCATGGAAAGAGGGACCGACATCCCATCATCCCATTTCGATCAAGGAGAAAACATCCTTGAATAAGCGATGGATGTCTCCCACCTTTGGAAAGTTGGAATGAGGGGTAACAAATAGCGCGTCCCCATCCTCGATGGACAGATGCACGCACCCCGCTGAAAGCCTTTGAAATAACTTTTTCATGGTTTCTTTCTTTTGTAGAGCTCCCTGCTCACGAGGGTGTCCCACTACCCATACCCCTTTTAGAAAGGCCTTGTGATGGGAAGGGGAATATATGATAATTATATACCATTCCCAAAACCCCTATAGTAAATAAATTTTCACAATGAAGCTGATTTCATGGTGTGACACCCTTATGTTATGCTGTTACACCCAAACAACTGGAAACTATGTCCCTTATGGAGCTTACTTCCATTAATTCGAGACTCCAAGACATTATACCATCATAAGTAAATTGTAAACTCAACATTTTTTGTTGTAATGATCAATAAAGGGTTTGAAATTTCCAAATTCCCTTTTTGGATAACCCATATCACAAAAATGATTAATAAAACTTCTACTTAAAAGAGGGAATGTGAAATATGAAGGTAAACTAGAATGACACATAACTAGGTTTCCAAGTTGAAGAACATTGGCGGGGAGAAAAAATATTTGCATTGAATAAAATAATAAATAATTATGTGGAGTGATTGATATTATTTATCATATTAAAGTTAATGATCAAGATAATTTTAACGACAAAAAAACCATAATGTAGTGATGAGTTAAAAGACCATCAATTGATCAGATACGATGGTAATAAGATAAAATTCTTGTTTCATCATCATTTTTCCTATAGTAGAGGGATATTTTTAGAATATAAACTAAGGGTATAAGAATATATACATTATTAAAAAGTATAACTTCATCCCTAAAACATTTTTTTTACCAAAATCTCATTTATTTCCCCAAATGATGAGTATTCAAGATGAATTTATTTATGCCTGAAGCATTAAAATTAAATTTTAACAGACCATAAGTCCCATAAAGAGCAGAATTTTATTCATACTATCTTTATTAAAGGAAAAAATGGTTATAAAAAATTAATATAATTCCAAAACATAATATAAATATATTTATATTCAATATTCAAAAATTACACAAAATGTTAACATATATCTTTCATTAAATAAATAACCCTATATCCCAAATAAACTCAATTTCCTCAACGTTAAAGAATGTTGTATTATCAAATACTATCTCAAAACCTTACAAGTAAATCTCTATAAACACAAAATCTATCTTTCCAAATAATCCATTGCATTAAATTGAGTGGTTATATGTATCTCAACCTAACAACACTTTTCCAAAAATATCAACATTTACATTAAAATACCATCACCATGAACCCAAAAGGGTGTCTAATACATAGAACATATGATTGAACTTAAACTCATAAATCCATTCTGGTATATAAGAATTTTTAGATAATATTACATAAAGATATATAAACTTTGAAAATTAACACAATCATTAGATGTTTTATTATTCTTATAATCAAAATACCATTTATAAGAATAACTATACAACCTAATTATTGAATCCTAATTCATAAATACTATAATTAAATTACTTAAATGATTTAGTATAATATAGGTTCATCCTTAGTCTAGGTGGTAACCCTTAGTTTAGGGAATTGAATCAGATAATGACCAAGTTCTCCATATACATGACATATATTTCATTAGAAATTAATTTTTCAATAACCTTTATTTCCAAATAGAAAACACCATTCCCTAATTTTGATATATTCTTATAGGTGATTCTTCCCACATTATTGACTTGTAGGAAGATGGGTCGTTTTCCCACTATGTTAATTACCATAAAAGTTTTCATAAAATTACATATTCTTTTAATTTGAGGTGTTAAGAATCTCAATGAAGTTCAAATTTTTAACTATATATCACAATAGTTGATTAGAAATAATCACAATATATTTTTCTATAGTCATTATGAAATTTCGTTGGTAATAATCACTAAACATTCCATAACATTCAGTGTAAAGATGATTTCTATTGGTTATAGCCATTAACTAGAACATCTAAGCATAGTATGCCCAATAATAATCATAATGGGAAACCATATAATACTAAAACAGATTTATTAGATGCCTAAATCATGGAGACTTATTTTCAATCTATGAAACCTTAGTTTTATCAATGGTCATTAATGGTAAAAATCTTCTAAAAAACACCATGATGGTTTGTAAAGATTTTGTGATTTTCCAAAAAATATCCCCAAGGATTGTCAAGCCAAGTGTTTAACAAGGCCCATTTTCCTACACTATATGATGATGAAGTCAAATTCCAATGCACAATTTTCAGAGATATTACCCATAGGTAAATCTCTTCCAAAGCCACACCCACCTGTAGTATCGAGAAATAGATGTAATTTCTTGGAAACCACATCCTCAATCCTTCACCAAAATTCTAAGAAATATTTATATACATAGAAATATCCATAAACATATTCCTATGTTTCTCACAAAGGTTTAATAATATTAGTTTCTGAAGTCTAACTAAAAATAATATATGATACCAAATACAGAGACCCAATCCATTACACAAATTATTACATGATTTTTAACATAAACATAAATTTATTACAACCCAAATATCATGAGGCCAAGTGTATTTAAAAGTCAAGGTTCATAATAAAACCAATTGAGGGTAAAATAATATTTATTTATTTTATTCACCATAATGAAATCCTAAATCCATTTGATATCATACAACTACATGGTATAACCTATGAAATACATAGAAAAATATAAGTGATCTAAAAATCCCAGTAAGGGAATAAACATGAAATGTAAATATAACATGTGATTCAAAGTTTAAAAATGATATCATAGAAGAGAAGGCTCCACGGTATTCACATGGGGGAGTAACATAAATAAAAATTCATCATAAGATCATGGAATCAATAGAAATGTTATAGAAACATATAACATGACATAAAAATGATTCAAAGCTAACTGACCAATCAAATGCACATGGTGGGAAATGTCCCATAATGTATCAAGTTTACATTCTAGTCTCATACATGACGTCTCATGAGACTAAAAAAGTACAAAATGCAATGCTGTGATATTTGGGAACACCCACCATATAATCTATATATGTATAACCTTGTGTTATCTAGGTTCACCCATCATAACATGTTCATTATTTATGTGTTACACAAAACCAAATCAATCCTAATTCATAAAAAAGTATTATCCACTCAAATAAAATGAGTTGCATAATGTTTTAACATATCATAATCCAAATAATTTTCGAAATTAAAGAATTTGAGAGATGAACATAAGGAATGTATAACTACATCAAAGTAAAAGAGAATAAGATAGGTGTATATTTGATATATATATATATATATATAATTTAAAATCAAAGCATAACATAAAATGTTTTCATTTGTGATGAAAATTTCTTTAAAATATTACACCAAATATTTTACAAGAAAAATACCCTTTCACTTTCAAATAACATCTTCAAAATACATTTTTTTTCAAAATATTATAAAAAATATTTAAGATGATCCATGAAAAAATTTAAAGCAATCCTTAAAGAGTTTAGTGGTAATGATGGTGGGTAATTATTTATATTCCATATATGATAAAATAAACATTCCTTTCACACTATTATGAAAAGGTTAAAAAGTGACTCATTCTAAAAATGAAAAGAATATTACCTTCAAACATTTTTTTGTAAAAATTAATATAAGGGTAAAATGCATATTTGTTAATATTTTGTGAAATTTTAAAAATATTTTGAAAATATTTATTTTGAAAACATGGATATAGATGAAAAATTATTTTCGACCGAAAAGGGAAATGAACCCTTCTTTTCTTAAAATAATTTAATCATTATTTTTAAGTATAAAAGGAAAATAAATGAAATTATTAGTTAGAAATTTAATAAAAAACTAAAAGATGAAATGAAAGGGTTTTATTATATAATTTGAAAATAATTTATTATAAAGGAAATTCAAGAATTAAAAATCTTGATTAGAATGAGATTGAAACATAAACCCGTACCACTTTGGTAAATTTTGGGTCATAACTCCCATTAATTATGTAAATGAATTGTAACTGAAAATATAATTAAATTTGAATCAATAATGATAAAATATATAAATGGGTTGTATATACACCAATTAAAATAAATTAGGTTCACAAAAGAACATGCGTCTTAATGATAGATGTTTTAAGATGAAAACCTAACCCCAAGTCTGGTCTTGAACTTGAATGTGTATTACCTCATGTATAACAACCATATATACAATATTTTTTTATTAAGAAATTTTTTCCATGTTTAATAACTTATACATAAACTATTTATTTCATTTATTTTAATGAAATTTTTAATTACATAATCAGATATGTCAAAGTCCGGTGTTTTGAGAATGCTAAGGTCAAATTTCAAAATGGAAACTGTGTGTTGATCATGGTCCAAGTGATCAATATTAAATCATCTAATAAATAATAATAATTAAATAGTTATCATTTTTATAAATAAATTATACTTTTAAAAATAAAGTGAAATTACGGTTATGATAAATTGATTATGTTACTATCATCCAGATAGTAGGTCATACATACACTTGTGTTACAATTTTATTTTTTAACAATCATAATGAAAAGAAGGTAAGTGTTATTTTCAGTTAAAATAATGATCATAATATCATAAATATAAGATCATTTATTTAAATAAGATTACATATACCATCCATGTTATATGGTAATAAAAATGAATCACATCATTTTGTGAGGTGGTAGTACTCCATACACACAAATGACATCATTATTTTTTAATAGATGTTAACATAAGAAGGTATATGATATATTAATATTTTATAATAATTAATATGTCATGAATACAAAATATAAACATTAAATTCATCAATATAAAAATACTAGAGAGGTAATGATGGAAAAAAATTACATCGGTTTGTGATGCGGTAGTATTCTATACACAAAAAATAATGATTTTGTCTCCCATATGATGGATGTATAGAAGGATTTTAGGTATGAAATTAACATAATAACTACTTAGTATGTGGTAGATACCTATATTATTACATGATCATGACTGAGTAAGGGTTTAAGTAGGTCATAGAATAAATTAAACAAAGATTCATGGTTAAGAACATTATATCTTCTTTGGACCACCTATTTATGGTCATACCTAGATCTTCCCAATATTGAAATTAGGATCAAAACAAGGACTCCAGGATGTGATGATGGAATTAGAAAAGGTATTTGCATAAGGATTTGATGAACCAAGGATTTTACACATATAGTTACATTATTTTCAACATAACCATATATTAACCAAAATCCAAAGATTATGAGGCCTAGTGTATTTCAAATAACAGGTTAATCATATATCAATATGAGGAGAAAATAAGAAATCTTTATTTTATTATCCATAATGAGATCTTGAATCCTTTTTTGTCTCTAAAAACAACATGGGATAACTTATTGATTAAATATACAAAAACACGTAAGGTAAAAATCATATTAAAGGAATAAACATGATAAGGAAACATAACAAGTGAGTCAAAGGTAAAACATGATATCATAAAATATATGTCTTAGGGGTAGTCACATAGGGGAATAACATAATGAATATAGTATCACATGTTTATTACATCATATGAAGTGTAGTATAAAGATATAACATTACAAAGAAATGAGTCAAGGCTAACTGTCTAAATAATATCACTTGGTGGAAAAAGTCCCATATTGGATTATGTTTAGTCCCTAATCCAGTACATGATTTCTCATGAGACTAAAAAAATACACAATTCTATAGAGTGGAATTTGGGTGCATCCATCATATAAGATATATCAGACTAACTCGACACTATCTGGGAACACCCATCATAACATGTTCATGATTTATGTGTTCTATAAAAAGTAATTAATCATAATTCATAACATAATATTTACCCATGAAAAGAAAATGTGTTTGTTAATCTTTTCTCATATAATAATTAAAAGAAATTTCATAATGAAGGCACTATAGAGATGAAGACAAGACATGAATTTCTACATAAAATCAATATAGTATAAGATATGTATATATATGAGAGACATAAATATATAATTAAGAAGTAATATATCATATCAAAATTTTTCACTGTTTATGAAAATGACTTTAAAATATTACATGGAATGTTTCTTGATAAAATACTATGTTCACATCGAAATCACTTCATAAAAAAATAGAAAAAAATAAAAAAATATTATAGAAAATGATTTTTTAAAAGGATGCATATAAAAAAAACAATTTCAATGAGTTGAGTGTTCATGACAACGAGTAATTCAGCACATGTCGTTAACTTAAAAGAAACAATCCTTTCACATAGTTGCAAAATAGTAAAAAGTGCCTCATTTAGAAAATTACAAAACGATTCATTTAGATCCTTTTTATTGTCAGTCAATAATGGATAAAAATGTATTGAAAAAAATGATGAGGAATTTTATAAATATTTATGAAAAACATTTAGAAAACATTGATATGGAGAAATAATATTTTCAACAAAAGAGTGAAAAGAAGAATTCTTTTATTAATGAACTTTTTTCAATCATTTTAGATGCCAAAGAAAAGAAAATTGTATTATTACATAGAAATTTCTTGAATTACTTAATGAGGATGAAATTAAATAGTTTTATTATAAAATTATCAAACAATTTCCTAAAAGGTAATTTCAAGTAGAAATAATTCTCATAAAATGAGATTGAAACATAAACCCTTACCACTTTGGTAAATTTTAAATCATAACTAACCTGACTGGATTAAATGAGTTGTAACTTAATATATCATTAATTATGAATGATTTATGATATAATATTTAAATGGGTAGTATATCATCTTTTAATAAAAACCAGGTTCATAAAAGAATATGTGTCTCAAAGAAATAACATTTGAGAAGAAAATGTTACCTCGAGTCTAGCATTTATTGTGTATTTAATTTATATACTGTATAATAAACATATATTAATCATTTATTTTCTTAAACAAAATTCTAGTTTTAATCCCATATAATAAACTATTTATTCTTTATTTTGGTTCCATGTTTAATTATATAATCAGTTATATCCACATTAAGGGTTTTAAGGACACTCAGTTCATAATTTCAAAACAACATCGATGTATTGACTATGTTCAAAGGACTCATTATTTTATCATATACATAATAATTATCATGATATAATTACATTTTTTATACATAAATTATACTTTTAAAAATAACCATGAATTTTGGTTTAGGAAAATGAATTATGTTGCAATCATGGAGATAGTAGGTCATAAATATGCATGTTTAATTTTCTATTTTTTAAGGATCAGGATAAAAAAATGTAAGTGTTATTTTAACATTATAGAAATATAGTTATTTCCCAAATATAATATTATTTATTTTATCCCACTTGTGTATACCATCTATATGATGTAGTAATGAAAACAAATCGAATCATTTCATAAATAGGTAGTCCTATGATTTAGTAATGAAAACAAAACAAATCATTTCATAAAGGGGAAGTCCACTATACACAAAAAAAACATTATCATTTTTCCATTGATTGAAAGGTAATAAGATATAAGATATATTGATTTCAAACAATTATTAATATTTCATCAATATCATATATGAAAATTAAAACTATAAAAATGTATATATATATATATATATTAGGTTATTGAGGGTACAATTACAATTAAACATACACACCTCACACACATACCGAATAGGCAGGCCATAGCCACCCCTAAGGGTATATCCCACCCATCAAGCATTATTTAATCAATAAATGTCCTATTGTCCATGAGATTATATGATGGAAATGAATTAAATCGGTTGGTGACCTAATATTTTGTAGTACACACGAATGATGGTTTGGTTTCCCATTTAATAGAAGTGGAGATGGATTAAAGATATTAAATTAAAAAAATAAACTCTTATTATATGGGAGACAATATTTTTATTAAATGATAATGATTGATTTATATTTTAAAGATGAGGATGAAAAAATAAAACAAATATGATCGATTAATTATGCTTCCTCATCTTCGGACAACCTCCTTAGGGTTAGACATAAAGCCTTCCACCATTAGACTTCTAATAAAAATATGCCCTAAAGGGTGTGAGGATGGAATTAATGAATGGATTTAGGTAGTTATTTTCCAATGAAATTGGTTTTGGATGCATGGAATATAGTGGAGATGACGTGACATTTTATAAGGGTGTAGGATTGACATTCTTGTAAATACCCCAAACATTAAAAATAAATATGTTTATAATATATTATTCCATTTACTTCTGTATATTAACCCCTTAGTAAACCAGTATTAACATTAAGCATTGTAACATATTTTTACCATTTTTACTATTAATTATGATAAAAAATTAGGTAAAACATACTAAATAATATAAATTATGATGATATGAAATATGTAATATATTTTACCAAATTAAATTCATTTATTTTAATGAATTTAATTAAAAATAAAACCCAGAAGCACTATAAAAATATGTTTTCTAAAAAATGATTTTTTCATGGAAAAGTAGATATCATATTAACTATACGAATAAAAATATTCATTATATGAGTAAAAATAAAAAAATATAGTCATATATTCTATAAATTTAAATTAAATAATCCCAAATTACGATTTATTTTTATAAATTAAAATTGAAAATCATTATTCACAATAAAATAGTTTTCAGAATAAATTCATTTTAAATCCTAAAAATAAACTTATATTAAAATCTAGTATAATGATTTGAAAGAAATTATTTAAATGAAATATAACAAAATAAAAATTATTTTACTTTTAAATTATATTAAAATAATAATAGTACTCTTAAATTACATAATTTTGTAAAATCGAATGAATGTTTCAGAAAAAATCGGTATTTTTTACTATTCATTAAAAAATAAATATTTTCAGAAAAATCCCAAAATTTCACCATCTGTTAATATAAATATGTTTATTTAAAAAATGATTTTAATTTTATATAATAAAATTTCTAATATATCAAAAAAATAATTTTCAAAATTTTTTCCCAAAGTAATAATTTTTTTGGAGGGAACATATTTTTATAAGAATAAAATGTCTTCGTTAAAAATTTTGTTCTCATTTATTGAGAATTTATCAATACATTTATATTGATATATATATTTCTTGAAGTATTTAATATTATTTATCTTCACCAATTTAATGACAAGGTTCAAACTATCATGTTTATATTATAATATTTTACCAGTATATCATGGTTTGTTTAAACTCAGTATTAAATGTTGTATATGATATTGAATATAGAATTACTTTAATATCACAGGGAATTAGATTCTAACCAATTAAAATAAATTTAATACCCTCAATTTGAAATTTTTATCAGTAATCAAGGGTTTAAAATTTGAAAATTATTTTGTGGAAAACCCACATCATAAAAATGATAAATAAAAATTCCTCTTAAAAGAGGTGAAGGTAAATATGAAGGTCATCTAAAAACATATGACTATGTTTCCAAGTAGGAGACCATTGTAGGGATATGAAAATATGGACATGGAAGAAAATAATAAATAACTATTTAGAGTGATATATATATCATTGATCACAAAGAAGTGAAAGATGTGGAGAAAGTTTCTGATGAAAAAATAAATATGTAATGAATTCAAAGACCAATGATTCTTCATATATGAAGGTAATATGACATTTTATTGATACAATACACTTTCCATATAGTTGAGGGATATTTTTTTGCATAAATACTAATTATATATGAAAATATTATTACTTTACAAGTATAATTTCATCCTTTAATCTTTTTTTCTGTGCAATCTCATATGTTTCTATAAATGATGTGTATTCAAAATGCATTTTTTATGCCTAAAGAACTAACATTTACTTTTAATAGATAATAAAATCAATTAAATCCTAACATGATATTCTTCATATCATTTTTAAAATAAAAATGGTTAGAAAAATGTAATATGATACCCAAAGTGAATATGAATATATTAATATATGAAATTAAATAACAAAACAAAAGATTTCACCTAGATCAATACTTAAATTAATAACACTTAATCCCAAATAACCTCTATAACCTCAACATGAAGTAAGGTTTTATCCATAAAGGTTATCTCACATTCTTAAAATTAATTCTCCAAAAAATAATATAATTATTCCCAAATTATCATTTACATTAAACCATAATGTTATATATATCTTAACCCAATAAAAAATTTCCCAAAATAACATTAGTGAAATTAAAATCCCATCACATAGAACCTAAAAATGGGTGTCTAATACATTGAAATTATTATTACCGATAAAGTAATAAACCCCTGATTGTATCAATGAATTTTAATTTGATAATATATAATGAAATATATGATTCAAAAATTAAGACTACATTTATATGTTTTATTATTCTTATAAGAAAAAACCAATAGTAAAAAAAATTCTATTGTATAATTATAGAATCAAATACATAAATACATTAACTCTTTTACATTAATGTTTTGGAATAAAATAGGTACTTCCTTTTTATTTTGGGTAACACTTAGTTTTTGGTATTGACTCTGATAATTCCCAAGTTCCCCACATATAATACTTCAAATTCCATGGAAATTAATTTATTTTTGACCTCTATTTACACATAGAAAGAATATTCCTATTAATTTGATAAATTATTACAGGTGATTATTCCCACCTTCTTAACACATAAAATGATTAATCATTATTACTCTATGTTCATTACCACCTTAATTTTCATAAAACTCCATCTTCCTATTATTTTTCTTATTATGAATCTCACCAATGTTCACATTATTTACTATATATTGTTACAATTGAGTTTACATAATGACAATATATTTATCTCTAGTCATTATTGATTTTGGTTTCTCATAATCACTAAATTTTCCATTACATTTAGTGTTAAAATTATTCCTCATTGTTCCACCCATTGAGTAAAACCACAGAGCATATTATGAGAAATAAACATCATAGTGGGAAAACACATAATTTTGAAATATCATTCATAGGATGTCTAAATAATGAATAATTATTTTTCATATATAAAATCTATAGTTTATCTTCTATAATTCAAGGTCATCATATATTAAATCCAATAATGTTGGTTTTTAAAGGGTTTGTGAATTTACAAACCATATCCCCTAGGTGTGTCAAACCAGCTTTACAGAAGGGTCCATTGTCATGTACCAGGTGAAGATAGAGTAAAATCCAAATGAACCCTTTTTAGAGTTATTAAACCTAGGTAAATATTTGATAGAGAAATATCCAAATGTAATATTGAGACATGGATGTATTTTCTAGAAAAAAACTCACTTTATTTTGTACCAAAAGTCTAGTACATTCTATTTTACTTAGACTTATCCCAAGTGTTCTCACTAAGTTTTATCAGCCCGATTTATAAAGGTTCACTAATCATTTTATATGATACTATATATTGATACCTAAGCATTTTATACATATTATTACATGGGGTTTAATATAAAAATATATAAATTACAACCTAAATATCATGAGGCCATGTAAATTTGGAAACTAGGTTTGTTATATATCAATGTCAGGTAAAACTAAAGATTATTTGTTTTATTCTCCATAATTGTATCCTAAATCCTTAATAGCTCCTAAAATTTCATTGTAAAACATAGGGAATTCATAAAAAATAAGGGCTAAGCTAAAAATACCAGAAAGGGAATAAAAATTATAAAAAATCATAAAGTGTGAGTTAAAGGTAAAATAAGATATCAAAAAATGGAAGCTTCAAGGGTAATCACATTGGGGAATAACACAAAGAACATGGTAACACAAGATCCTGGAATCCTATAAATATAGAAAAAATATAATGTGAAATAAACATTATTTGTACATAAATTACAAGAAAAAATCACATGGTGGAGAATGCCTCATAATAGAAAATTTTTACTCCCAAATCCCATGTATGACCTCTAATGAGTCTAAAAACATTACCTAATGAGTTGGAGTGCTATTTGGGTGCCCCATCATATAATCTATATCAGGCTCACTTGACCCTATATGAGTTCACCAATCATAACATCTTCATGATTTATGTGTTCTATAAAAATATATAAATCATATGGGATGACATAAAAATTAACCATGAAAATAAAATTTGTAATATACTCTTCTTTCATATCATAATCAAAAGAAATTTCATAATCCCTAAATTCGAGAGACAAAAATAAGGTCTATATTATACCATAAAATTATGGGTTAATAAGATATGAATATATTTGATATAAAAATATACATAATTTATAAGAAATTAATAACATCAAAGGTTGTCATCATTAATGAAATATTCTATAAAAGATTACATGGAATATTTTTTTAGAGAAATACTATTTTCAATTAAAAATAACTATTTCATAATATAAAACATTCTAAAATATTATAGAATTTTTTTATTAAAAATAACCATGTAAAAATATAAACTAATATTTTAATATTATAGGGGTCATGACATTGGTTAATTTTTTATATGCCATATAATTTAAAAGAAACATTCCTTTTACACTGTTGTTAAAAGGTTAAACAATGAATTGTTAAGAAAATGATATGAATGTTCATATCAAAACAGTTTTTTAAAATTAAAACATGGTTAAATATTAAATTAATAAATATTTTGGGGAATTTCATAAATTTTCATGAAAATATTTTTAGAAAACATGGATATCGAAGGAAAAATATTTTTAACTAAAGGGATAAATAAACTCTTCTTTTCTAAAACAAATATCTATTATTTTATGTAATAATGAGAGTAAAATGTTATTATTAGTTGAAAATTTGAGAAATAATAAAATTAGGAGAAAAGAAAGGTTTTTTATTAGATAATAATAAATTAATTTTATATAATGTAAATTCAATCATAAAAAATCCAGATTCAAATGAGATTGAAACATAAATGCTTACCGCTTTGGTAACTTTTAAATCATAACTCCCATGAATAAATTACATTAATTGTTACTTAAAATATCATAAATTATTAATTATTCATCATATAATATGAAAAATGAAAATATATATACCATTTAAAATAAAATATGTGCATAATAGAACATGCGTCTCAAAGAAGGATGTTTTGAGATGAAACCTATACATCAAATCTATGTTTGTCATGCATGTAATTTATCTTCTGCATAATAAACAAATATAAATTATTTGATTTTTTATGAAACCTTCATAGTTTAATCCCTTATAATTAATATATTTACTTCATTTCATTTAATGATCTGTTTAATTACAAAAGAAGTTATGTCTATGTTATTAATTTTGAAAATTATCAATTGATAATTTAAAAACTACAACAGTGTGTTGACCATTGTCTGATGAATAAATGATCCATAATATAATTAATAATAATAATGAATTAATTATAATTTTTATACATAAATTATTATTTAAAAAACAACCATGAATTAAGGCTTTGAAAAATTAATTATGTTACAATCATGAAGATGGTAGGTCATACGTTGGTATATGTAACATTTTCATTTTTCAATGATAATGATGAAAATAAGGTAGTGTTATTTTATATTTATATAAAAATAAAAATATAAAAAATATCATAATACTTATTTAAATAAGCTTACACATACAATCCATGTGGTGGAGTAACAATAATGAGTCACATTGCATTGTAAGGGTATAGTTCGCTGCACACATGAACAATGTTTTCATTTTTCCATGGATTCTAAGGTATGAAGCTATATGATATATTAATTTTACACAATTCTTAATATTTCATGAATATAATACATAAATATTATATCCACCATCATGAATATCCTTAAGAGGAGATGATGGAGAAGTAATCACATCAGTTTATTGGGCGGTACTCCGTTGTACCCTTAAATGGTGGTTAGGTTTACTATTTGATTTAAGTGGAGATTAGTTTAGGGTAAAAAATAAAAATAACAAAATAATAGTATATGTGATATAATTATGTTATTAAATAATAATTATTTATTAAAAATTTTTAATGGAGGAAGAATAAATACAACAAAGAGGCGTTTTTAAGAACTTTACATTTTCTTCAGATGACCACTTTAAGATTACACCTAAATCCTTCCTAGATTATATTTATATTGAAACAAAGTACCTTATGATGTGTGGATGAAATTAAGTGAGTTATTTTATTAGGTTATTTCTAATACAATGTGTTTTTTATGTCTGTAATGAAGAGGATAATAGGTTTTATAAATAAATTAAAATAAGTTTAACAGTTTACTCTAAAATAAAACTACTATATTTGAGGAAAAGTGGTTTTCTAAAAACAATTTTTCAAGGAAACAATGATCTTATATTAACAGTATGAATAGAAATAATAATTATATTAATTTAAATTAATATATATATATATTATATAAATTAAATTTTAATGATTCCCAATTATGTGTTATTTCAATTAATTTATACAGAGAAACATTATGAACTTTAACATAGTTTCAATGAAAAAGTCTTTAAATAATAAAAATAAACTTATATTTAAATCCAGTATAAAGATGATTTAAATGAATTAATTGTATGAAATATAAATAAACCGTACTTATTTTAATTTTTAATAATATTATAATTATAATATACTTTAAATAACTTTAATTATGAAAAATATAGGACACTTTCACAAAAATCAGTATGTTTATTAATTCACTAAAAAATAACAGTATTTTTATTGATTCACAAAAAAATAATTTTTTTTAAAAAATCTATAAATTTCACCCCAAGTTAATATCAATATGATAATTTAGAAAATTATTTTCATTTTACAATTTTTTTTAAATATCCTAATATTAATTATAATATTATCTCACCAAAATGAATAAAAATAAATTTTGAACGAAACAAATATTTTTTAAAGAATAAAATGTATTTATTTAAAATTAAGTTCTTATTTCCTAAGAATTTATATATATTAGGAAATTAATATATATTTCATAAAGTAGTTAATACTATTAAACCATTTTAATTTAATGACAAGGTTATAACAATGACATTTATGTAATAATATTTTATTAGTATATCACGTTTCTTATGCACTCAGTGTTGCATGCTTTATAAATTATCAAACATAGTGTTATTTTAAAATCTCAAGGCATGACATCTAAATTCACATAATTGAATTAATTTAGCTGATTCATATAAGAAAACTCATGTAATTGAATTCACATTGCCGAATTCACATTGCTGATTCACTTAAGGGAATTCATGTAAAATAATTCAAGTACCCACAATTAAATTTAGTTTAATTCATGTATATAATATTCAATGTAGTTCAATTAATATGTAAAATATTATATTAATTTAATTCATCTATCTAATATTCTGGGATCTATAAATATGTTGGCTTATCAAATGTCATAGCTAAAAGATTCTTTCTAAATGAAATATTTAACTTTTTTTCCTACTGACATATATTTATAAAACAAAATTATACTAAAAAAGAATTAATAATAACCCCCACATGACTTCAATAGCTAAATATATCATCAAAAATAATTTATAAAAAAAGTATTTGAAAAATTATTGATTTTAGACTAAAAACCTATGGTGAATTAAAAAATAATTTCAAACCTGATATAGATCTATTCTAAAATATTTATTTTAATAAAAAGTTGATAGTTTTCTTATCTTACAAACTAAAAATAATCACATAATTTATATTACTCTAGCACAAGTTATTTTAAAAATATTGAAGGTAACCATATCTAAAAATTTTCTTATGTGGATTTGAAATTGGCTACATGGATTTATAATTTTTTCACTAGTAAATAATAAATTTTCTTAGTGAGAATATTATAAATAATATATGAATGATATTTATATGTCTTAAATGAATCATTTATCCTAGGTACACTTCAAGAAACTTTTAGAACATGTATAGAACTTTAAAATCTATAAATAATAAGGTATTTTAAGTAAATAAATATATTAATGAATTAAAGTCTACCTCAGTCAATATATAAGATAAAGACCAAAATATAACACTTAATTAATCTATGAGATTTTATAATTACAAAAATCAATGTATTGAGACTTATGTTAAATAGAATAAAATAAGTAATGTTTTGTAATTATAAAAACATTAAGTGGTTCATGGTTTTATACAAAACTCTTTCCTGATTAATATATAGTAAACCAGTGAAGTTATCGTGTGAAATTTTATGTACTCTTTCTGAAGTGGTGGATTATTACCATTCGAGAAGAGAAGATGAAGAGGATATCAATACCTAAAAAACCTAATAGGACTCATTTATTTTTACCCATTTGACATTATGTTTTGTGAGATTCCCATGTGTGAAGGATACACAGAAGAATAGCTGAGAGAGGTGAAACTGTGAGTTTTAAGATTATACCCAAATCTTTGTAATCACACGATGATTCTGGTGGTTAGTGTGATACTGGAGTAATCCATCACACTCTAAGGACATGGCTTCTCACATTGGGAGGAAATATTTGTAAATATAATGTGTTCCCTTTTGTTGGTTCATATTTGGGTGTGAAAATATAATTTAACATAATACATTAAAATTTGGAGGGTATTGATCGAGAGAAATTGAAAAATATTTTTTGATCCTTAATTCAACCCCTCCGAGTGATCATTTATTGATCCTACAATAATTCAACAATCGGTATCAAATAAATGTTACCATTATTTATATTTTTATTCTTGAGGATATGTTTTTTATCATCTCTCACTCATATTTAATGAGTAAATTGAAAATGTTATTTAAAATGGATAGTTTAAATTTAATGAATAATAAGTGTATTAACATTTTTATTGGAATATTTTTCATATTTGGAAGGACATGATGTCACCTTATCACATTTTTATTAGATATTATGTCTTGTATATAATGACTAAAGGATTTCCCCCCATGAATATTGCAATCCCATGATAACACCAGATAAGAAGAATTTCGAAAATTATTTCCATGGTAAGAATAGTATTATATCTTCTCACTTAGAGAGTGAATATATGAATGATTTAGGGATAAAAATAGAAAAAATAATCTTCATATAATCTTAATAATATCAACGAACGTAAAACTATTGTGAAATGACCTAAGCTCCAATTTTTGAGACTTTAGTATGAAGTTATACATATACATGATAATGAGACTATTAATAGTTCCTTCATAAGAGTTAAAAAATTTCTGAATACTATCATATGTATTGTGTGATTTTAGAATATTTTTACATCATTTAAAATATTAACATATCTTATAAGATAAGTTGATCATAAATACACTTATTTAGAAGAAAAATATCTAAGTGATATATCTCTTTATAGTTTTAAATTGTTTTTAAAATCTTATTAAATGAGTAGAGATGATTCTATAATGAAAAAGGTAATGGGTAAAAAATATATTTCAATTATAGCCTCGAAATATAATATGATTAAGAAGTTTTTAGTGAGGATTAAAAAGTTAGATCTTTAAATTATGTTTAATATTTTTATATAAATTTTAGTAAAATGATATCTCTAATTTCTAGAAATGCAAGAATAATAAAGTGAATGTATAAAGATAATATAACACTTAAATTCCTTAATTGTGGGGTTGTTTTAATTTTTTAGAAAACTGTCCAAACCAGAATGAAGATGATGACATTTATAAAGAAGATGATATATCTACAAGATTTTCAAATAATAATGAACCTAAGAAAACATTATTTTTTAAAATTAAGTGTAAAAATTTATCAAATAACAGAAGAATAATTTTTTTTCTAAATATGTATAATATGGATGTATTATTTTTGATGAAAAGGATTATATTGATAATAATGTAGGTAAAAATATTCGCATTTCAATATTTAATAATGATGATTTCATTGGTGAAAAAATTAATGGATTTTTATGTTAATAAGGGAAAACTAAAATATAGTTCATTTTGAATATATTATTGAGAGAATTTTTCTCAAAATGTTTAATGACTTAAAAATAAAACATGTCCATAAAAAATACGATCAATATACCAACAATATGCAATTTGTTCATGAATTAGAAAAATCTAATTTTCTGGGGGAGATTAAAGATCTAAAAATGTTTCTTGATGATAAGAAGCCCTTGGGTATCAATATGGAAAAAAATAAATAATTTTTGAAGGATATTTAACCTAAACAAGTGAAACTGGTCAATTTTGAATAAAAACCAAACATATTTAGACGCATTTTTTGAAACTCTATTCAAGAATCAAGAGAATCTTAAAATAAAAAAAAGAGTAAGAGAAGATAAAATAATATATTCCTAGGTGATTTTTAAACTAAATATGTTGGTATTAATTTATAATAAGATTCAAGTTAAAATAACTAAGTTTGTGATTAAATTAAATGAGTCTCTAAAATAAAGAAATTACAGGAACATCGAATTTATTCAAAATGTTTTATAACTCGTGACCTTAAAATTGTAGAAAATAATTATATTATGAAGACGAAAATTGTTGCATTTTATTATGTCATTTGTTCATAAAAAGGAACAAATATTGATAATCAAATTGAAGGTGAATGAAAGAGATATAATTCTATTCAACATATAGTTTTTTAAGGTAAATGTGTATTTATGGTCATTTCAGGTACTACAAAGGCTTCTAGAATATAATTAATATGTGTGGATTTAATTAACATAATCATTGTTATTCTATAATACTATGGAGATAAAATATAAAGGGGAGCCATCTTACTCAAAGGGGACAAATTAAGAAAATTTTCAAAAATATGGAATGGAGATTGAATTTTTTTCAATTATTAGAAGAATTTTTTTGAATATTTTATCACTCGGGAGACCTTAATAAATGATAACTCACCATTATATACTCCCAATATTTAAATAATTATTATTATATAGGGAAAAAAGACAATGAAAAATATCTTATTGTTTTAGTTAAACATTAAGTTTCAAATAAATAATATACACAAATATATGATAATGGGTTCTCTTCCCATATGAGGTGATACCTGATGCTATTGAATGATGTTAAAAATTATGAATAAGGATCTATGAACATTGGAAATGATGGGTCAATCAAGATAAAAAGGTTTGGTTCTAAAATAATTGGAAAAGAATAATTAAAATCCCAAAACACCCTTTATATTGATAGTTTGAAGAATAACTTGTTAAGTGTTTATTAGCTTTGTGATGAATGAATTTAGGTGGTTTTATAAAAATATGGAATTTAACTGTAAAGAATTGATGATTTAAATGTTGAGACAATAGTATATAAAAAGGTTAATTTATTTCAATTTTTAGAAATATAGAGTACATGTTATTTACGAATGAGAGAAGAAGAATGATTTCTGACATTGATGGCTTGGGAATATTCTCTAAGGGACAATGAACATGATTACCAAAGGGAAAATTTTTGTGATGTTACATTTCTAAAAATATAAAGAAATTGGATGCTCTAAAAAAATTCCAAAAGAGTAATATTATTAAATATTTATATAATAATGTAGGGATTCAATATACTCATCCTTTGGAACTATTCATTATTATGTGATCTGGGCCATGATAATGTAATCAAGTAATATAGATAAGTATTTTATTACTTTTATTGAAATCATAAAGTTCATTATTTGTGTCTTATTTATGAAGCATAAGTGTGAGGCCTTATAAATGTTTTATAATTTTTTAGGAAATATAGAAAAATGGTGTGATTATTTATATATATATATTTCATAATGGGGTTACCTCTTTCTATATATTCCAACTTAATAAGCCCATTATAACAATCACATTTTAATACATATGAATTTATCTTTAAAAAATATGTTGTAGTTTGTTTCTCAATATTGAATTTGGAGGAAGCTATTAAACCTAGAATATTATTAACTAAAAAATATATACTACAATATTATGGTGTTATATTATAACCTATTAAATAAATTTCTTCCTCAAAATATTAATTTCTCAGACTAATGAGAATAGATGATGATATTAATAATATAGCTGTGGATCCTAATAATGTTTTAATGAAATATAAACCACACTAATAAGGGTAAGACAATGTATCTCATCTCATGATTTATTATTAAGACCCATATGATGGAAGTTATCTCAATAATATGTTCATAGTTATCCTTGAATTTATATATGATCATATATTGGTTTAGGATATTAAATATGACTTCTCTATTCAAGAAATTGATCTTTTATCTACAAATATCATGATAATCAATTTCAAGAATCATATAAAATTACACTAAATGATTGATAATAAGTTTTTCACAAAATAAATTCCTATAAATATTATCTTGGGATGATTATATGATAAAATTAAAGGTTCTCTATGATAATAAAATCATTGGGGGGGGGGGGTGTTTTAGTTCCCTTTATAAAACAACCTTGATATAATGGATTGGATATAACATCCTTCAATTTTTAATGGATCATAAGTGTTCCTTAATTATCATGATTCAATTAATTAGAAGACATTTAGTCTGTTTTTACTTATTCCATTATCTTAAGATGTTGCTGATGTTGGATATTATAGTTAACCCTTTGTTTGGTTAACTTTTTAGTGTAACTACCATTTCCCTTATAACTAAAGAATTTTATTGGGGGTGGTTCCTAGATTGATATTTCCTTATATCCATTACAGTAGATGAATTCTTAATATCTGTGTAACATTTGTGTGCTTAATGGCCTTCCACTCCACACATAAAGCATTTACTTGTTCTTTGGAGACAGTTTCCACCATTCTCCACCTAACATTTTTTCTAGGTATGATGTTGGGTTTTATAATAAATGAATTTTATCACATTAGTTTCCATGAAATACTATATTACTATTCTTATCCCAAAAAACATAATAATCACAAGATTTATGATTCCTATTTCTACTTTTGAATCGCACCAAACAATCTATTCTTTCCTACTAAATTCTGTTATAGACAACAATTTTTAGAGAAGTGGCTTTAAACCATAAAATAAATGATTAATATTTACTTAATATTCAATGATAAAACAATAAGAGTACCTTGAAATAATTTTTATGTTTTCTTCAAAGGTATTAATGGTTTTATCCTTCTTTTATTTAAAATCAAGGAACTATCTTTCAATTTTTATGTGAAGGGTTCTGAGAAAATGTTTTATAAAAAACACCGCCATAAAATACTCCAATTTCATGGAGTGGATTTTATACCTTGGAATATTGTTCTCAACTAGGTTTCACAACTGATTATATTTACCTTTCAAATGTTAAAAAACTAAAGCACCTTTTTCAAACTCATAGATTTGGAGAACGGAAAATATATTTTATATAATATTGATCCACTAATCAGAAATTATTGGATAGAGTGACCAACTAATGGTAGGTGGTTATTGGAACATGAATTTCTCAAAATCATATTTATTGTTAAATATTTTTGGGAGACCAAATTGATATAGGTTTTGGTTTATAACACGAGTTAGTTCTTCCTTGAAGGTTTTGACTCTATCTCTATCCTATTGGTTTCTTATTTGGATAATCACCACACTGTCCATTATTCCTAACGTTAACATAGTTTCTTGGGGATCTATAAAATACCTAAATAATGTAATATTTAGGTATGATAATTTTTAAATTTAGATAAAATAGAAACTATAAACATCAAATAATTAATTCATAATTAATGTGTATACCTATATTATGAATATATAGGTTTCAATCTAAGTTATCCATTATATTTTTCTTATTAGGTTCTATAACCTAACTATTTATATATTACATAGTAAAATTATATTTAAATAATTTTTAATATCTTTTAAATATCATTTAAATCAACCAATGAATATCCCCAAGAGTGTCAAACTAGGTGAGTAGTTCGGACCACTTGTGGTGCACTATGTGATGATTGAGTTAATACTCAACCAAACTTCTTCGGGGTAATTACCCCTAGCTTCATTTATGCTACAACCCATATCCTCTAGTTTGTATCTATACATGAATTTCATTACTATGAAACCCAAAACTCCATAAATTACCAAAAATTTATAATTTTATCATATACATGTACTAGTACATATGGTTTTTTCAAAGTATTTTTTATCCTAATCCACAAAAGTGACCAAACCCTTTGATACCAACTAATGTAACCTGACCCCGCACTCTCGTGTCTGGTGATAAAAAACATTTGATTAATCAAATAATTTGATACCAAGAGAGAAATATCTAGCTAAACTTTTATACATTTCACAATAATTAAAAATAAAATCTCATAATAATAAACACCTAAGAACCATAATGTTTTCGGGCATTTGGAGACTAGATACATAATAAAATTATTTGTGAAATATATTATATATTTAACCAAAAAATATATTCTCACATGGTACCCCATAAAATTTATATACTAATTACCATTATTCATAATTTGGGGATGGAAAATAAAATAAATGGGGGATCTCAATTTCTCAGCATGGGTAAACATAAGAGATAACAATTAATGATCATAAGTGAGCATAAGTTATAGATGTGGGTATGAGAGTATAATAATGGTCCATTAAAATGACATTATAAAATCATACCAAATAATCATGGAACATAAATAAGAAATACAGGTATAAGGACATGAGAATAACATAATATATAAGTCACTATAAGAAGAGTATGATACAAAACATATGAATATGGCACAAAAAAAAAGATTATAAAACAAAAAATCTGTGAGAAGGAATCATAACCCATTTTCCATAAAATGGTGGCCTAAGAATCAATACCTAATAACAATAATATAGATGTATTTGGGTAAAATCTGATGTAACCACATGGGATTAGATTAAAACTAGTGTACCCTTTTAATCTCAAGCTAACAACCAGTATAACCCTTAGGCCTAGGCTAATGACCTATTTATCCTCTTGGGCTTGGGTTACTAGCTATGTACACATTTTGAGATCATGAGACATACAACTTTAACCAAACCATTTAAGGTAGATATAGGACCCCATCACAAGTATAATAATCATCCATACTTATGTGTTCTGATATAACATGGGAAAATTCATATTTCAATCTTTAATTATGTAATATATGTTAAAGATAATGGTTTCATGGAGACATTCATTGAACATTTCATATGATATCTAGATAAATAAGGTGGATGGATTCATGAGAACATATCCCATATTTAACTAAAATAATGAAAAATGATTATGAAATATATTTAAGAAACCATTTTAAATATTGTCAGATAAATAACTATGAAAATTGAGAAGATAGATAACCTTTTTTGAATGCTTGAAAACTCCTTAAAAATGATAACTTTGAAACAAATTTTTCGTATAGTGATAAAAATGTTAAAATTTGACCTTTAAAACCCAAAAGTGGTGTTATAAAGACAATATTTATAAATGGAATATTCTTGTAAAAATATTATTTGAGAATGAATAAAACCATGAGGAATTATTTATTGAAAATCCAAGCCTTTAAATAAATTTTTAAAATCAATCATTCATTTTCAAAATAAAAAATTTACATCTGTAAAAAAAATTACCTTTATTTTCAAAATAATTTTAAAAATAAAACATTTATAAAAACATTTTAAAACATGAAAAATAATATTTATAAAGAATAATTGTCATAATGAAAAAATAATGCGTTCACATGGAAGACATTTAAATGGATGATTTTTCCAAATTTTACATGTGGAAAACATAACGAATTATTTTAAAATTATTTGAGAGAATTTAAAATATCATAAAAAAACTTAATCAATTATAGAATCTTTGATATTAACAATAATAAAATCAATTCGGACATAGAGGAGTATGATTCTAGACTGTAAAGAATAGGTGGGTTGGTTTAACTTACAAGTGTCACATAAAGTAAATTATTTTGCAAGGGAAATTAAATTAAGAGAGGAAATGTAAAAAATAAATAATAACTGAAGGAGAATAAATTGTATGGGTTCTTAGAGATAAATTCTCAAAATTATTTCTGATATTGAAATTTATTCATATCAATTTTGATTTGAAAATGAGATTAAAAAAAACCTTTATGGTGTTAGTAACCCTTGATAAAAAAGAATTTAGATGACATAACATGTGATGGATCTATAATTCTGACTATAATCCTTACGCTTATGATATAAATTAATTATTTTGTTTTATATACACTATAAGAAATGATATAAGTGGTGGATATGGAATAAGACTCAAAGAGAAAAATTGAGATAACAGAACCCTTAGCTTAACTATTGAATTTCATGAAAGTGATTTAACATCCGATATAATAGACATAACCATATTATAAAATTATTTGAAAACATTATAAGTATCTATTTATATTTACAATACTTAATTATGATAATTCACTAAAAAAAGTGGTTATTTCTATCATCGAATGTTAGTAATTTTAAATATTTCAGATATGCTTCATAATAGCAACATCAGACCATATTCTTTGATAAAAATTTCATCATTAATATATTAAAAAAAATATATAAATAATTTTATTTCAATTAGTTATATGTATCCCAATGTTCATTTGATGGAAAATTTGGCCATAGTTTATGGGAATGAGATACACAATGAACATGTTTTTGGTAATTTGATGATATAAATTTATAATGGTCATTAATTAATTTACCCTTTAATAACCACATTAATAAAATATATTAATCATTAATATATAAAATTAATTTTATAATCATCCGTTTATGGTGGTGATGAAAAATAGAACACATCACTCTATAGAGGTGGTAGTTCACACATATACATGGACATCATTATTGTTTCTATAGAATGTAATGAATTTTGCTAATGGTTTTTATTTTAATAATTTAAAACTAATTACAAATATCATATTTATTTATTTAATACACTCTTATAACCAACCTCGTATGAAGGTGATGAAAAACAAAACACATCACTTAAAGAAGTGGTAGTTTTCTTGCACACATGGAAGACATTTTCACTTTTAGGGGGTGTAGAGAATGATTATTAAATTATCATAAAAACTTTTAAATATTTGAAAATTACTAGTTTAATTATATTATAATTTATATCATATGTTTTAAGATAAGATACATGAAATATAATGAAGAAAATACATGGGGGTGGATAATACTCCTATTGAGGATTTGAGTCTTCTCTTAAAAGTCTTATAGGAATCAGAGGAATTGGGGAAATTTATGGTAAAATAGGGTTATAAAAATTGGAGAGGAAATATAGGAGAATTAAAAAGGGTATATTTTTAACAGAATTTCAAAAAATGAGTATAACTTGAAGTTAATGGATGTTTCCTCATTTTATTGTAGAACAAGTGGGACTTTCCTATCGAATTAAAAGTTAGGTAATGGGTAAGAATATAATTACATGATAATTCGGTTAGGAAGGTTTTGTGAGACATATATATATATATATATAATTTTAAAAACTAAAAGGTTATTCTAGAATGTCCAATTTTCATGTAATCTTAATAAAATTTGATCCACTTATGTTATCTATTTGAAAACTTAACATCCTCGATAAAAACATAACTATGTTAAATATTTTCTGTACTAAAAATATAAAATGAGACTTCTTACCAAATTTATATTTTATGATTCCAAATATTAAATCAATTTAATCTAATTGAATCTTAACATATATAAAAAATAACATTTAAATCAAAACATAATATATATATATATATAAATTGTTTATGTAGAAAAATGTCATATAAACAATATCATGTTTTCTTAGTATGATTTCATAAAAAATACTTATAAAAATATTTTTAATACAGGTTTGGGTTCCCTAATCTATGTATTTTATATTCTATATCCCATGTTCAATACTAACATTTCTTTGATACCAACTGTAGCATCCCCAACCCTAGTAGTCCGGAGCTATTATCTAATTTATAATATTCACATATTTAATAATGATTAAAATCATCAAAGGTCCAAATATATTTGTAGTTTTGTTAAAATATATACATATATGATTACCATATTATAGTTCTAGACAAAAAGAAGAAAATAATTTTTTTTGAGAACATATTTATTCTCTGAAGCATTTCCTAGAATATAATTCTAGGAAAACATCCTAGATTTCTAGGAAATGAACAAATTAAGGGTGAGCCCAAATGCTCAGATAATGTAATGTTAATAGGAATGTATCTGGAATAAATTAGAATAATAAACCTGAAAAGGTGAATAACTGAACACACATTCCATTTAAATAATTTTAATATCAGGATTAGATAATTCATAATCAATATGGAATGGTAAATAACTGAAAACTCAATCCATTTAACAAAAGTGATAATTAAAAGAATACATATATAATATAATTGTAAAAATATAATGGATAATAATAACTGAATTTTAATGAATTAAATTATTAATTATTTAAAGTCATGATCTCTGGGATCATGATACCTATACTGTCAAGACCTTTCATAAGACAATTTTATACTAGTTTTTAGTTATATAATATAAATTCATTTAAATTATTCTAGAGAACTGATTCATCCCATGAAAATACTAATTCATAGGGGGGATATCTATAAATATTCTGAATCTATATCTTCATGTCTAATGAATTCTTAATATATCAAATAATTTTTTTAATTCAGGAACAACATGGCATATCAATAAAGTTTTGTATCAAGTAAGGAATATATATAAACATTAATTGCCCTAGTCAATAATATAAATATAAATTTAAATAAATATTTAGAGAAATGATATTTTTAAGTAATAATCATAACCAAGATAAATAATATTGATATTTATGGGAAATTTGATGTCTTGTGATAATAACAATGTGAGTATTTCAAGGGAAATTTAATGATTAAAAAAATTAATAAAGAAAGGGAATTTCAATACTTTACCTAGATAAATGATCATAAACCATACATAGAAATAATAATTATTTTATCAACATAATATATCCCTAGTGTATCATAATTACAATAAATAATTGATGTCATTGATGAATAAAAATACTATAAAAATGGAATTATTGAATTCAGGAGTAAAATAACATTTTTTACTTTGAGATTACTATTTTTAAAAAAAATCACATAAAATTTTCAAAATAATTTTCATTTTAAAAAACCTTTGAAACTTATAATATAGTCATTAAAACATTGAGTGGTCATAATAGCATATAATTTTGTACATTCCGTAAACATTAGACCAAGAATCTTTTCAATTTTTTTTGTAAAATACAAATGATCCATGTTTGGAAAATGAAATGAAAATGACATTATTTATTAAAAAGGTTAAACAGGGTTAAAAATTATTTAAGAAATCATTTAGTTAATGTAATTTTATTTAGAATATGTATTTAGAGGGAAAATGTTTTTTGACTGAAGAGAGAAATAAATTCTCATTTTCTTAAAAACAACTTCTGAACAATTCTAAGTACCAAAGAGTGGAAAATGGTACAATTATAAGAAAATTACATGAATAAACAAATGATAATAAAACTAAATTTATTTATTACACAATTATCTTATTATTTTCTTCAATGTAAATTTATGCAAAAACAATGCATACTAAATTGAGATTGTGAAATAAATCCTTACAAAGATCATAACATTGAAGTTAGAATTAATCGATGAATCAATTATGTGTTTCAAATTTAAATAAAAATAAAAAATTTGGAAAAAATACATAATATAATCAAAATTATTGACACAAATAATCTTATACAGTCAATTATAATGAATATGATATATATCCCAATGATATGAAATTGAGTTATGAAATTATTTACCACTTAGTATTTTTCATGTCAAATATTCTTAGATAAAAAATATTCAAATTAAAGCATAAAAACCATTTATTGTTAATTATTAAAGATATTACTTGAAAAAGGGGCAGTATATACACAATATAAATGAAATTAGTTTCATAACATTATAATATGACTCAATGTAGGGAGATTGAGATGATGTCCCTTACCTCACAATACCTTTTGGTTCAACATTATTTGACCTCTTTTATAATTGTTTATTAATATTATTAATTTATACAGTAAACATATTTATATCTATAATATCATATATTATCCCATTATAGAATTTTACCAATTTTGTGTTAAAAAAATTTCATTATTTTCATTGTTTTAGGGGTTCATATTGTTGTTTTCTCATGTATTTTTTCAGGAATGTTCTAGTTATTGCACAAATTATATATTTTGATCATATTAATAATGATTTTAATGTTCTAAAAATATTTTTTTCATTAGATAAATTTTTATAATCTTTATTTAAATTTGAACATGAGGAATGGATCACATCGCTTCGTGGAGATGGTAATCCGATCTTATGCAATAACCAAAATATCATTTCATTAATGGGTGAAAGGTTTAGAATGTGGGTGATATATTAATTATAAAAAAAATATAATTTCATATATGTCACATATATTCACTAAATTTATTTTTATTACCTTTCATATAAGATATTAGTGAAAAAAGAATCACATCACTTTTTGATGTGGTAATACACAATACATAGAGCTAATGTTAAGATATTTTAAATGAAATAGAACATAAGTAGGTATTAGTGATATTAAAATTACAGATGTAAAATAATATCATAAATATAACATGAATGTTTTAAATCCATCATTATATATAGAATTTAAAGTTAGAGGTTGCAATGAAATTACATCTATTAGCGAGGCGGTAGTCCTCTTTACACATGATCAATGATTTTGTTTCCAATTTGACAGCAGAGGAGATGGATATATGTAATTTACAAAACATAACAAAATCAAAATACATGGAATATAATGATGTTATTATTTAATTATGGTTTAAAAATATTTTAATTAGGTGGATGAATAAATGAAAATAAAATGATTGTCTAAGAATGTTACCTCTTCTTCGGACAACTTCTTTAGGTTTCAAAAAATGCATTTTTAAGATGAATTTATAATCAAAAAATAGATATTTGATATTGATAGGAGAGTAAAATTTTGATTTTAGTTGGTATTGTCTGATCCATATGGATTTAGATTTATGAAGGTATGAGGATATGAGGTGTCTTTTTATAAGTACATGAGTGGACACACATGGAATTTTGAAAAGAATCAATTACCCCCACATTTTTATCATGCAAAAAGAATACAAAATGGGTATTTCTATAACTTTATATGATAAAAGGTTTAAATATATCAATATAATGGGTTTGTTTACAATTAGGTAGGTCATTTTAACACCTAACTCTTTATTTTAACCCATGGTAAACCAGTTTATACCTTAACAACGGTCTTTATTTTTTACCTATTTCAATTTTCATAAGGGTAAAAAATTATGTTGAATTTATTATATGAAATAAATTAATATGATTCCAAATATGGAATCCATATTTTAAAATTCAATATACATTATTGGAAGAATCCAATTTAAAATAATACTCATAAACACGATGAGAAAGCCGGTTTCTGAAGACAAAAGTCTAATAAGTATAAAAGGTTTTAATATAAAAATTAAATATTAAATTGAATTAAATGGAATAAATTAGTTAATTTATTATTATTAATTTACTAATTTTGTGGAAAAAAAACAAATTTAATTTATACAAGTAAATTATTTTACCTAAAAGGCTGTTTTTAATAAAAACCACTATTTTTCACTATTCATGAAAAATGAAACATTTCAAATAAATTTCAAAATTTCACCCTAAGATAATTTTGATATGATTAATTTAAAAATGAATTTATTTTTTCTAAGTAAACTTTCTAAATGTGGTTAATTTTAATTTCAAATTAGGTATGAAAAGCAAAAAAAATGACCTTTTAGAAAAATATAGTTTTTATAAAAGAATCATATTATTTTAAATGATTTTTATTTTATTTATAATAATTATATAACCATAATTTTAATAATCTAGTTTTTATATTTCAAAACCACCAATTTAATTGGTAGTTTATAATAGAATATATTATTATGATTCATTTAAACTCATGGTTTTTTCACAAGATATCAAAGAGATCAAATTTATTTAAAAGGAAATATATAATAAAGTATCAGGGTGTTAAATTATCATATAACACAAAAATTTAATTTAATATATTCTATCAAATTTTACGTTCATATTTTAAAATCTCATGGTGTTTCTCTCGGATTCCAAAAACTCCCATGTAGGCCAAAAAATCAAAGCCCGAACTAACAAAATAATAACTTTAAAACACACATATATCTTAGTGAGGATTGGATAAGATATTATATATTTAAATAAAGGTTAAATAATTAATCTAAAAATAATTACACAATCCATATTTTAATATAACATTATAATATTGTACGAATAAAAGTAAAACACTTTCCAAAATAATATTTTAAATTTTATTCAAACTAAATAAGTCTTTTAGTTATTTTTTCAAAATCTTGATATACCAAAAAACAAGTTCATGGAATGAAACATTTATAAACTATGGAAAATCCTAATAAAAAAACAAAATAGGAATGAAAATTTGATAAACACTTTATTTCATTAAATAAATATATACATATATGGTTAGATAGTATTGCAAAACATTTAAAACACACATTCAGTTAAAACATGTCATGTAAAAGACACCCAATTAAAAACACCCCCTAAATCGATTTAAATTGTTTCACCATCAACAAAAAACAAATTATTTGAATAATATATAACCTTAAGAAACTATAGGAATTAATAAATTCATGATTAGAACATACAATATCCATGTAAGTGGCCACTATGATAAACTAGAGTAATAAGAGGAAGAGGAACATGGAGAACAAGTGTATAAGAGAAAAGAAGAAGACTAAATTAAGGGGAAAAGTGTTTACCTTGATAAATGACTTAAAAATAGTGAAATGAAATAGAAACATGTTCGAGGATGAGGGTATAACTATTGAGATTGATTCCCATGGAATGATTATGTAAAATGTGGTTGGAAATGAGAGACCTGAATTTATAATTTTAAAATATAGTCAGGTTTATGGTTTAGATATTTGGTTGGGGGAATCATTTTCCAACAATTCATATGCTTCAAGTGTAATGACCCCAACTTTTATTAATATAAATTCCTCTTGAACAAATTAAATGTCTTATTATGTAAAATGGTTATGTAAAACATATGAACTTCCTTGGTTTTATGTTTTTGGATTTTAAAATACCATTATGAATTGTTACCGTTGCTAATATAGCCCTTGAAAAGTGATCACATGATTAGTATAAATATAGGGATTTAACTAATAAAATTTACTCAGACAATAAAAACAATGGCCTCATCTAGTAGAATTTCTCCATATGAAGCCCATTTATCAAAGCTCGGAATGGATGTAGCATCACATGGCTTCACTCCTAACCAATCTCAAACCAAGCTTCAACACGTTAAGCTTGAACAAAACCACCTATAGGGGAAGTATAAGTTAATTGAGATTACCACCCGAGTGATGTTATTTGATCCACCCCAAGAGTATATCACCATCCACACCATAACCTTGGGGCTCATGAAAGTGTTTTAAGGAGTTAGGTAAAAAGAACCTAGAACTATGATTATGTGAATTATTTTTTATATAATAAATAGACATTCATTTTATTATTGTTACTTTCTAAATGGTTTTAAAAGCACAAATAGTTTTTTAGTTAATATTTAAATTCAATTAAGAAATATATTTTGATGAATTATTGGATTTTTTAATTAATTAATATTTTAATAAAATATTATTACTAAATTAATTTTATTAAATATAAATGATGGTATAATTATTTTATGAATACAATTGTAATATTTATTATGATTTGAAAGATGTTTTTGTCAAAACTGATGAATTTTAAATAAATAAAGCTTTTTATATTAAAAATAAAAATTTACATATTTAGAAAATTATTTATATAACATGAATATTATTTTTGGATTTAGGGCGTCGAAATTATCTAACGGTGAATTTTTCATAATTTTTTGAGATAGTAAAATTTTTAGGTAAAAATAAAATGCTGTTTAAATATATAATGTGATTTATGACATCATAATGATAAAATAGTGATGTTATAAAATAATATAAAAGGGTTATTCGGACAATATATGTTTTAACATCAAAATACCGTGATTCTAAATTTGTTTGATTAATTATACAATGCCTTAGTGGACACTTCAAGACTTATAAACTATTTTAACATTTTAAACTTATTTCCTTGAGAGTGTGACAAAACTCCACATAAGCAAGACTAATTTTTTATTATGTTTGTCCATTTTCCTTATATTTTTTTCCAATCCACTTTGGAAACAACCATGGGTAGAAACCATGGTATGGTTTTTGTTTTGATTAGTTTATTGCGTACTGTCCAAAACCTAAATAATAAAGAATCCCCTCTCCTTTCAGATATTAAACCACTAAATCTCCCATTCCTCTTCACTAAAACATTTATATCTCAACCTACCTCTTCCCTAATCACACTAGAATAATCCCAAGGTTCTCTAAGCTCCCAAGATGCCTCTCCCAAGACATTGGGATCACACATCCATGTAAGGGATCCTCACATTCCTTCCTTCCTTATTTTGGTTCACATTTCCTTATATTGTCCTGCCCTTTTATTTTCAATTAAAAATGTTGGGATATAATTTAAAACCTCTCCTATAATTCCCTAATTATTTTTTTAATTATTATATACCCCTTTATATCTCATTAATTCCTCCCATGTACACCAGTTACCATGCCGGTATTTCATAAGGGATTTCTTCCTTTCTCATTTTGTCCATGTTTATTGATGTTGTTAGCAATTTTTTATTGTCAATTAAAAATGTTGGGTTATGATTTCACACCTCCCAATACTTATATCCTTATTTTATAATGATTATATACCTCTTTATCTCACATTAATCCCTCATATTTACACCTATTACCATGCCAAAATTTCGTAGGAGTTATTCTATTTCTTCTATTTCTTCAAGTTTCTTTATTATGTTACGCCTTTTATTTCAAAATTCCATGTGATGGGACATGTATCTATATAACCCACTTAGTGTATATTCCATTTAAATATTATGATACACACCTTTATCTTTAATAATCTATTTTTATGAATTTTTATGTCATGCCGTTAGGCTGGAAAAATGGAACCATGATTTTCCAAGACAAAATCATTGTCAAGTGAATACCATACACATTTCCCTATTAAGGGTATTCACCTTTATGAACATAAACTTTTTGAATGGTATATATATGTATGTATTTGATATTTTTTAATCATGTAATAGCTTATGATGTTTAATTATTTCATGTTATACGATCCATGTGGCACACTTATGCATGAAATGAAATGTTTATAAAGGGTGAACCATGATAACACTCCAATGAATTGGGTAAAGAGTAGTATCATGATACACTATGTGAAACGAGGTTTTACTCATGATAATTCATGGTCAATGAGGGGTTAATCATGCTAATTCATGTGCTATTATGGTTTACTCATGCTGTATGGGCAATGAGCCAATGCTCATGCTGATATCATGTTAAATGATGTTGCAACATTTCCATTTTATGATAATCATGCTATATCATGCCTTTATGTTCTTCTTTATATTCATGTCTATTGATATGCCTATTTCATAACATTTACAATATTATTCATTTTATTCCTTGTTTAATCCCTTATTGACCTTTATATCTCTCCATTTTCTTATGCATGTCCTCAGGTTATCCCATGCAATTCTAAGTACGAATGAATGTTGTGGTCAATTAAAATAAGTTTTCAAAAAAGATGTGGTGTTTAATGTTCTATGTTTTTATGCAATGTTACTAATTATCAAATAAACTAGACATCATGATCCTCACTGTTGTCTTAATTTCAAGTTAATGTAATTATCACGTTTATGTGTGTAATAAAGATAAGGGTTGAAATATTTTGTATCGAAGGATCGGTTTAGTTATTTTTGGGATTAGGATTAGAAAACCATAGTAAAATCCTTAGAGATATAACTATGTATAATAAAAATATAAATAAATATTAGTGAGTATAGAGTAAGTGTTTTTTCAAGAAAATTCATCCTTGTCTGGATACAAACAAGTAGATATGGCTCTACCACAAATGTATCAAGGGCTAAAATCAAAAAACACCTCTTCGAGCAAGGCTTGAATGAGAACTAGTGAACAATAATAGGACTTGCTACACTCTTGGCTATGAAACTCCTAGGGGACTTTCTTTGGTAAATTCATAAGCTTATTATGATCCATTATTAAGGGAATAAAAAAATTCCCTAAGAATATATGAAGGGAAGTAGATCTTGGATAACATAGATTGATACCTATAAATTCATAAGTTAAGGTAACAAATGTAATTTATAAGTTATCCCTTTTTGTCATTGGATTCCCCTTTATGTGTTACCCCTAACATTCCTTTTATTCCAGAGAATAGCAGGTAATAGGAGGACTCAGGCAGACAACCGATGCGATGATCATTGTGACGACTGTTCTAATGAGATTCCCAATCCAATGGGAGCGGGAATTGCGACTTTTTTCATGATATTGTCTCAGTTAACTCAAGTATTGAAAAGAAAAATGTGTCCAGTGGAACGTCCAACCCCCCCTAAGAAAGAACAATCCACAATCGATTGTTTCATGATACAAATGCCTCCTAATTTTAATGGATCATATGATCCCTCAATCGACGAATAATGGATCAACTCCATTGAGAAGATCTTCCCCATTCTAAATTTTCTAAATAAGAGAAGGTTTGTCTTAATACTTATCCTATAGAGGGTGAATCCGATCAATAGTGGACATTGATAAAATAAATACAAAGCCCGAATAATAGATTATGGTGTTGGTGTAACCCCCCATGATTTCATATTATGTTATCTCTTTAAAGTAATTCAATAGTTTTCGCTACACAAAACACCGAGTTTGAGTGCACCACGATTCACCAAACTAGCCGTTCAAAAAGCAGTTATGGATAATATTAACTTCATTTTGAATTTTATATACTCCATATAATTTTAACATCAATATTATGTGTTTCTTAGACAAAATATAATAAAAATTCAATTTTCAAATAAAATAAGGATTTTTCAAGAAATGGAATTTTATCACATTATATTTGTGAATGATTTTTAAATCCAATATTTTACACTTTTATATATTCCATTTGAGAAAATAATCCATTTCTTTATAAGTGGGATATAATAATTTAGTTTAGATAAATTTATTGGGTTTTTATGATAACTTTCATATTTTGATGAATAATGAAAGATATTAAATTTTAATAGATTTTTTTAATCTAAATAATATAGTGTGTTAAATTATACATTTTAATGGTTTTTAAGTATAATTATGTCGTATTTTTTTCATTTAATCCAATGATGGTCATTAGATGTAATTTTACATTAAAATTGGACACATACACATATCAATATTTTGATAGTTTTTACTTCTCAAAAACCTACTATCTGGTTTTGAAAATGGGAATTAATTTTAAATTAATTAATGAAACAAATATGTTTTTAATTTGGTAAAATAGTAATAATTTTTTAGTTTCTAATATCAAAATTATCTTAGGGTAAACTTTTGGTATTTTTCTAAAAATATTCAATTTTTGATAAATAGTGAAAAACACTTTGTTATTTTTTAAAATTGACTTTTTTTAAATAATTATTTATTATATTTAAATTTATTTTAAGTCAATATAGATACATAATACCTATATAAGTTTAATTTAATTCATTGGAGTCATTATATAATAAAATTAGATATATAAAATTTTAATTAACTTTTTAACGTCTTTTATCCACCTTCTAGGAATGTTAGTTATAATTTTTATACATTAAATAATTTAATTTATTTATGACACAATGATGATACAATAATTTTCTTAGTAATGACATATTAACATAATTGATGTTATAAATACCCAAATAAATGTAATTTGAGACTCTTTATGAATTACAATAATTTTCTATGTTAACAGGACATGTTAGTATTAATTTAATTAACTTTTTTCGAACTAATCTTTCTGTTATGATTTTCACAAAAAATCAATTACCAAATAGTGTCAAAATTGACATCAAATTGTTTTTTAAAAAAATATTATATTATTAATTGTTATTTTATTCCTAAAAAACTAAGGTTCAGCCAAATGACTTAGATAAGGTTATATATATTAATAATAAACAACTTGGGATTCGTTTGGCTTGTTATAGTAAGTGTATTAACCTTATAGTGTAAGAAAACAAGAAGACACATTAAAAGTTAAATCATCTAACTTAAAGTTAAATCTAAATTATAAGGTTACAATAGATACCTAAACTTGTATAAATTATCTTGGATGGGAGTATTTCTACCCATTACCACCTTATCTTTGAAATAAATCAATTTGGAGCTATTAAAAACCGAATATGATTTTATAATAAAATAATATTTTTAGTTTTTCCAATGGTGCCCCTCTCCTCCCTTATAAAAGGGCACCTCCTCCCTCTCTTCCTCACATCACTTTGAGCCTTCAAGCTCGGCCAAACCCTACCAAATTCTCTTCTACACTTCCCTAGAAGCATCTTAGTGGTCCTGGTCTTCTTCAAAGACCAATTTTGGTGCCCTAAGAGGAGGTCTCAAAGAGGCCCTTCAAAGAAGAGGTAATGTCCGTTACTGATTCTTTCAACTTTATTTCTTCTTCCACTTCTTCTTATTTAGTTGTTTCATTATGAAGTAATAAAATCAGTATCAATCATACACTGGTATGTTATTATAAGTATGAAATAAACCTATTTCACCATCTATCCATCCTATGGAAAACGAAATCACAGTGCGTGCGTACGTACGAAATACCGTCTCCACGCCGTGGTGTAATCTATTTTCCACCACCACCTTACATGGATGGGTATAATGGTGTAAATAATAACTATATATTATTATTGTAAAGTTATATTGATTCTGAAATAGTATGAATACACTCCAATGCAATTCCACGATCATGGGAATGATATCGTCGCTCGTGCGTACGTACGGAACACCGTCTCCACGATGTGATGCAACTCGTTCTACATGATCTTCATTGAATAATGATTATATAAATGAATTGAATGAATGAATATGATATATATTACACTATTACCATTCTGTAAATGAGGTATCTATAACCTAAAGATAAAAATAAGAATTTATTTGATAAAACACGCATAAGAACAAAAAGTAATAAACACCCGAATAACAAGTAGCAATGAAATATTACTAATAAAGAAGCCAATAATATGACCATATATGATAACATAACAATGAGTATGATTTTAGCATAAGTAAATGACATTATTTAAATCATTATAAAGGAGGTTCGGATACTTACGAAGCAAATTGGACCTAAGGTAAGGGAAAATATCACAATCTCATTTTTATCCGTGATAATTTATACTTTGGTATTTACTGGGGTGTATTTTATCATCCACATCCATGTTTCCTCAATATGTAATATTATTTCCATCCACCAAAAAATTTTTAAATCCAATTTTACCCTTCAGTGAGTTTTTAGTAAAAGAAATGAACGAAATCTTTTGTCGTTTTTCTTATGAGGTACTTTCTGAAGTAAGAGAAGAATGTTTTTTTAACTTATACAGCATGAATGGATTTTTAAAACATTATTTCCAAGAAGATTACTTTACAAGTTTTCAAGTTTATTTTTAATCAACTTCTTTTAGTTTAAGATTGTATGACATGTTTAGAAAGGAAATTTTTTTTGAAGTAGAAAGCATATTTTCCTCAAGAATGGAGTTCAAGTGTTTTATCAAAGTTATTTTCCATCTAAGATAATATAGGGTTCTATTTCTATACCTATTGTTACATTGATTTGATAATGTTTTGATGGAATTATTTTTATGAATTCTTTTATCTTATATGAATTGTTTTATGATGTCATGATGTTTAAGAATCCCATTTTTGTTACATGGGTTATGCTCTAATGTATGATTTATGATTTTGTGGCACACATAAGAATGGATTAATTATGAGATGGGTGGGACCTATATCTCCCTCCAATGCATTGGGTAAAGATTTATATCTCATGAGATAGACATGGATCGAACGGCAGGTTAAACTGGTTCAGTGAAACAGGACTGAAACGACGAGTGATCTCGGTTCTGAAATGGACTTTGTCCGCTAAGATAGTCTTGGTAATGAGTCTTGACTACTAAGAAATGATTCTATATGATTATGTGTGTATGGCACAAAGTTTCATGTTTTAAGTTATAATTATTGAGATTAAATTTCACTACTATGATTTATCCCATGTTATGAAATTATGATCTCTTTTGCAGGTTAAGATTTCCAAAATGTTATGTTCTTATGAATATGATGTGATTGGTATTTCTTTTGTTTACCCATACTGAGCATTTGAGCTCACCCTTTTGTATGTTTTCTTCCCCCAGGTCAGGAAGAAGGTTATTATGTAGGATATGCCAAAAGAGACTCTAGATATGATGAAATAAATGGGAGACAATGTAAATGCTTTTTGAACCAGATGTTTATGTTTCCTAGTTTCCAAAGACACTATACCTATACAGTCAATTCATGGTTTTGTGATATGTTGTAATAAGTATGATTCAATTTTGAAGTATTAACAATGTATGTAATGTATGGGTCGTTATAATAATAATGATTATAATTGAAAAATATAACATGTTATTGATTATGTATATATAATATTCCATCAAATTATATATTATTTCACCATCAATAGAATGATATCATCGCTCGTACGTACATATGGCTTACCGTCTCCACGACGCGATGAGATTAATTTCCATGTTCTTCATTCAACATTGATTATAAAAATATATAACAATATTATGTATGTAATATATGACCTAATAATTGTACAGGATATATATATATGTATGTATTTACCAATATCTCATTCACTTATTTCCGTTCAATATGATATGAAAATGGAAACAACATTTATACGTATGTACGACCTACTGTCTCCATAAACAGTGTTTTCCATTTCATATATCTATTTATTATAAATATTTATATTCTTTATATATATGATATATAAATCATGTTTTATATTTTGAGTTATTTAAATCATTATCTAAGTGATACGATCAAGAATAACAAGTTAAAACATGTATGACAAAGAAAGCGATTATTACCCGAATTATTAGTTTAACATGGAAATTATTATTAAATGGAAAGTATATTATAATAAATGAATAATATATGATATCATAAATATTAATATTGTTTTTTATAATTTAATAACAAACTATGGTCATTATAAAGGAGGTTAAACGTACCCTCGATCAGAGGAAAGTACAAGGGAAGGTTTAATTCCTCAATATCATTGTTATATGAGATTGTTTATGTTTAAGTTTTTATGGGGTAATATTTATTATCCCTATCCCTGATTCATTAAAGAGTTTTCGAAAGGATTATTTTAAAGGTACCCTTTAACTAAAAAATCATTTTAAATGGTTTAAATATTTATTCTTCTAAATCATTCTCATCAATGTCCTTGTTTTCAAAATGGTTCTCAGGATTTATTTATATGGACATGAATGTTTTAAAATGTTAATTCCTTTCAATAGTTTCAAACTTGTATGGGAAACATTGATTAAAAAATTTATTTTAAATTTATCCCTTTTTAAATTGTGTGACTTTTAAATGATTTCCTGAAAAAGAGATATTTCTCTCAAAGAGTTTTACTGTTCATTTTCAACTATGTCAACATCCTTTACTGGATATTATTAATAATTGAGGTTTATTTTTTATAATACAATGTTCTATATTGAATTGAATGAGTTATGATATGTTTGACTATGAATGTGTTGTTTTTATACCATTAACAGTTTATGGTTAATGTATTGAAATTTATTATTCTAGATTTAATATGAATATTAATGTTATGTTTCACTCATTTCATATGAGGAATGCATTGGATTTAGTAAGTGATGGGTGGGGCCCACTATTTCCCCTCAATGCATTGAAAGGTCTCATGAGACAAACCAGTGTCTTGGCACAAGGCCTTGGCAAAATGTTTTTTTGGTCATTGCATGAGGCCTTGACTATGTGGTTACGATGTCTGACAATATGCATTCCCTCATTATGAAATTAGTTATTACATGTTATTATTCGACTAGTAGAATATCTATGTGCATGTTTATATGGTAATATTTTATTTATTTTTTTCTATATTATGTTGAATTTTATGTTTAAAACCCTGTTGTTTTTATTACATATTTTTATTTAAAAGATTATATCTTTTGCTAAATTATTTACCCTTAGTGAGCATCTGAGCTCACCACGTTCTTATGTTTTGTTTTCCTGGGATTCCAAGAAGTGTATTATGATTGATATGCAGGTTTAAGATAGGGTAATAAGGTTATTTTCATAGTATTATTTATGTTGCTTTTTTGGTTTGAATGTGTAATGTAACATTCATGAATATAATATATTTTCCAAGGATTTTAAACTGATCGGTCCTTCGGGGCTTGATTCCTTGTAATCATGCTAATGTATTAAAATAATGCACTGGCTCCCAACTTCTATGATCTAGGAATTACAGTTAGAATAGAATTATTTCTAGAAAATGTTTTTTGATAAATATATTCCTCACACCCTCCAACTTAATATGGAAAAACACTTCCCTGACTTCAAGAAAAAAAGATGACGAATCTATTAGAGTGTGTGAGGAACACTTCACAAGGATTTCATGATACGCCTCCAGCTTTGTTATTACCCCCAAATTCAAGGTTGAATGATTATTTTGTGGGCAAAAACCTAGCCTATGGAAGCCCTAGTGATCTGTGACTTCAATATCTATGAGAAAATTGTCCGATTTCCCCTCAAAGTCAAAATGGAGATCAAAGAATCTCAGGGGTATTTAGGATATGAAAAAGAAAGTGGAATTTAATTCTGGTAGTCTAATGGATAAATCCAATGGTGCTAATAAATTTTAGCACCCCACTTTCCAAATGTTCAAAAAGAATCACCCCAGAAATTGGCTAAAGGGGATGTGGAAATACATTAGGTGTTGAAGAGAAGGGTAGCTGGGCATTAATTGCTCACTAGAAAAACCCGCTGATGCGATAATGGAGAAGAACACTCCGTTTGACCATAAATGCATTGTTCATTACTTCAATTTAAAATAAGCAAGGAAATTTTCAAACTAGTTCCTTAATATAAGGGTTTTCATAAGAAACTAACAACCTCCATGGAAGCAAGGGAATGATTTTTCCATCACTACTGCCAAATCGAACCCTAAAAATGAAGTAGTGATAGGTATAATTGTAATTCCTTAAATAATAGAAAATGTGCTTTTTCATTCGGGTTCTATGAATTATTTTATATCCTAAATGTTTAGTAGAACAATCCTAACACCACCATAAATCATGAATGTAGAGATGTCGATGAGAATGGAAAATGAAGCAATTATTGCATCCCATGAATATAACTCCTCCCCTATAAAAAATTTTAGATTTAACTTCCCGATGAACCTCATCATACTCCCTCTAGTGGAATTTGACAAAATTATTAGCTTTGATTGGATTTCCTTATATAGATCCAACATAAATTTCCCTGAGAGGGAACTCAATCTCTATATAGAGAATCGACCACCGATTCTGTAGAAGTGCTAGGAGGATGATAAATCTTCTTTAGAACCATCATCTCAAGCGTGGATATTACTACCCTATGAGAATGCATATTTGGATCAGATTATTGAGTCTATGGAAGCAACCTTACTTGATTACATGCCTATTATGAGGAAATTCCCAGAAGTGTTTCTCTAAGAATTCCCAGTTCTTCCTCCTAGAGGAGATGTCGAATTCACGATTGATCTTATACCCAGGGCATTACCAATATCCCAGACTCCGTATTGAATTTATTTTGTAGATATTGAGGAGCTAAAGAAACATCTACATAAGAATCTGGATAAAGGGATTATACACCCAAGTGCTACACCCTGGGAGTGCACCATTCTTCTTTGTTAAGAATATGGATGGGTCAATGCGCCTTTGTATTGATTTTCGTGAGCTCAAAAAAATCATGATAAAGAACAAGTATCCTCTTCCCCAAATTTATGACTTATTTAATATGTTATTTGGAGAACAATACTTCTACACAATTTATTTGCGGTCAGGATATTACCAAGTAAGGGTGAAGAAGGAGGATATCCCCAAGACTGCTTTTTGTACAAGGTACTTTCACTATTAATTCATAGTAATGTCTTTCAGAATCACTAATGCTCCTGTAGTCTTTATGAACTTTCCTAATAGAGTCATTAGATATTCCATCAATAAATTTGTGGTAGTCTTTATAGAATATATCATAAAATAATCCAAAACCATGGAGGAGTATGAGGAGAATCTAAGCACTATAATAGAGACCTTTAGAAAGGAGAAGCTCCATGAAAAGTACATTAAGTGTGTATAATGATTGAAGGAAGTCTCATTTTTGGGTCACATCCTCACAAGAAATGGGATATATCTGGATCCCTCCAAAACAGCTACAATTGAGGGATGGATGAGGCTAACATCAGTGAAGGATATCCATAGCTTCCTGGGGTTACCTTGATATTATCGTCGATTTTTGAGAAATCTCTCACAATTGCAAAACCCTCTTACAGAGCTAACTTAGAAGGGAGTCAATTTTTATTTGAGTGATTAATGCGAAGATAAATTCAAGGAGTTAAAAAGGAGTCTTATCACTATGCTCATGCTCACACTACCCATAGGTGGAAAAAATTTTGTGGTATTTAGTGATGCTTCGATTAAGGTCATGGGCTGTGTGTCGATACAAACTAGCAAATTCAATGCCTATGCTTCAAGGCAATTGAAAGTTCATGAGAAAAAAAATCCAACCCATGATCTGGAGTTGGTTGAATTAATATACTCTTTAAAAATTTGGAGACATTACCTATTTGTGTAGAAGTGTGAAATATAAATGGATCACAAAAGACTCAAGTATATATTCCAATAGAAAGAGTTGAAAATGCACCAACGAAGATGGTTATAGCTGATAAAAGACTATGACCGGTCAATCCATTACCACCATGTGAAAGAAAACAAAGGGAATATGCTCTAAGTAAAAATAATCCCTCAAATATTTCATTGATGATAATTGAAAAAGATATAATCTTCTTAGAATTCATGATGAAGGACATGAGAATTATAAAAAGGGAATATCATCTATCCTTTCACAAATGGTTGCCCAACCATATCTTTTGGAAAGGATAAAGAATGAGCAAAAGGATGATATGGGAATTTAGATGAATGTGGAAACTATCAAAAAAGGGAAATCCTGGGAGTTCAATGTTAATGAAGAAGGAATTGTGAGATATGAGTCAAGACTATGTGGTCCATCAAATCTAGAGTTAAATAATGGACTTTTGGATGATGCACATAGTTCGAATTTCTCCATTAACCTAGGAAAAAAAGATGTATCATGATCTCTGAGTACATTATCGGTGGGATAACACGAAGAAGGATATCTTTGAGTATACATCAAAGTTCTTGGTATGTCAACAAGTAAAGGCTGAGAGGTAGAAGTCTTAGGGGATGATGAAACAATTACCCGTACTGACATAGAAATGATAGAACATCACCATGGAATTTGTCACTGGACTTCCAAAGACATCAAAGGGAAACAATTCTATCTGGGTTGTTATTGATCATCTTACAAAGTCTGCACACTTCATTTCAATTCAAGAGAATTTATCATTGGATAAAATGGACCAGATATACATCCGAGAAGTGGTAAGGTTGCATAGAGTTCAACTATCTATTTTATCAAATCTAGATCCTAGATTCACCTCTATGTTTTAGAGGAGTCTTCAACATGCTCTGAATACTGAGCTAAACTTTATTATGGCTTATCATTCTTAAACTAATGGCTATTCTGAGTGTACAATCAAAAAACTTAAGGACATGTTGAGAGCATTCTCAATGGACATCAACAGAGGATGGTATCAACATAGTCCTATAGTCAAGTTCTATTACAATAACAGTTTCCACTCAAGAATCAAAATAGATCCCTATGAATCCCTTTATGGGAAGAGGTGAAGAACACTGACTTGTTGGGGTGAAATAAAAAACTCTTAGGTCTAGAAATGGTTGAAGAAATCGTGGAGAAGGTTAACACCATACAACAACACATTAAAGATGCTTAGAGTCGACGAAAGAGAAATGTTGATAATCATCGACAAGACCTAGATTTTGATGTTGGAGACATTCTATTCCTCTGAATATCACCATGAAATAGAGTTATGAGATTTGGGAATAAGGAAAGCTTATTCCAAGGTAAATCGGCCCTATTGAGATCCTTGATCGCATTGGACTAGTGGCCTATCGACTAGCACTCCCACAATACCTATCTCAAGTACATGATGCATTTCATGTATCCCTATTGAAGAAGTACATACCTGTACTATCACATTAATCAATCTATAAGTTGTAATATAGAAGAATGACATCACCAATGAAGAGAAGCTGGCAAAGATCTTAGATCATAGGGAAAAAGTTCTATGAAATAAGACAATTCCCCTAGTCAAGGTGCTATGGAAAATTCACAAGTTAGAAGAAGCAACATGGGAATTAGAGGAAGTGATAAAGAAGAGCTACCCTCATCTTTTTTAGTGTGGGAAATAGAAAATTTGAGGGCGAAATTTCTTAAGAGGGGAATATTGTAACGACCCAAACTTTTATTAATGTAAATTCCACTTAATCAAATTAAATGTATTATTATGTAAAATGGTTATGTAAAAAATATGCATTTCCTTTGTTTTATGTTTAGGGATTTTAAAATAAAATTATGAATTTTTACCATTGCTAATATAGTAGTTAAAAAGTGATAACATGATTTGTATAAATATTGGGCTTTAACAAATCCAATTTACTCAAACAAAGAAAGTGATGACCTCATCCAATAGAATTGCTCTATATAAATCCCATTTATCAGAGTTTAGAAAGGAGGTAGTGTCGCTAGGCTTCTATATTTACCAATCCCAAGCTAATTTTCATAACTTTAAGCATGAGTGGAACCACCTACGAGAGAAGTGGAAGTTAATGGATACTACCACCCACACGATGTTATCTGAGCCACCCCAAGAGTATGTCACCATCACACACCTTTCTATTAAGTCATATGCAAGTGCTATACGGGGTTATGTAATAATACCCTAGCACTATGATTATTTGCATTATTTTTTATATAAATAATATACATTCATTTTATTATTGTTACTTTGTAAATTGTTTTTAATGCAAAAAATAGTACTTTTAGTTAATATTTAAATTCAATTAAGAAATCTATTTTGATGAATTAATTTATTTTTGAATTAAATTATACGTTAATAAAATATTATTACTAAATTACATTTTATTAAATATAAATGATCATATAATTATTTTTTGAATACAATTTTAATTTTTATTAAGGTTTGAAAGCAATTTTTGTCAAAACCCATGAATTTATGATAAATGTAAATTTTTATTTTAGAAATCAAAATTCACATATTTAGAAAATTATATAGATAAAATGAATATTATTTTTGGTTTCAATATATCAAAATTATATAATGGAGAATTTTTCATAATTTTCCGAGACAATCATATTTTTAGGAAAAATTAAATACCATTTAAATATATAATGTATTTTATAACATCCTAATGACCCAATTGTGATGTTATAAAATAATTTAAATGTAATATTTGGCCAATATATGTTTTAAATTTAATATAATGTGATTTAATATTTTTTTTGTTAATTTTACAATTCCTTAGTGGACCCTCCAAGACTTATAAAGTATTTTAACATTTTCAAATGATTCCCTTGAGAGTGTGACTCACCTCCACATTGGCAAGACTAATTTTTTATTATGTTATGACATTGTACATATAAAATATTTTTTCCACTCCACTTTGAAAAAAACCATGGGTAAAAACTATGGTATGGTTTTTGGTTTTGATTAGTTTAAGGTGTACTTTCCAAAACCTAAATAATAAAGAATACACTCTCCTTTCATATATAAACCCACTCAATCATAAATTCCTCTTCCCTAAAAAACTTTGTACAATGACCATACTCTACTATCCCTTCTCTATAATCCTCTAAAGTCTCCCCATGCTCCCAAGAATCCTCTCTCAAGCCTCTTCAAAGCCTTTGAGATTACACATCCAAGTAAGGGATCCTCACTTTCCTTCTTTATTTATGTCCAAGTTTCCTTACATTGGTATTCTATTTCATTTTAAATTACCAATTTTGGGGTATGATTTCACACCACCCATATAATTATATCCTTATGTTCAAAAAATGTTATACCTCTTTCTCTCTAATTGATGTCTCCCATGTACACCTGTTTCCATGCCAAAATTCCCTAAGAGATTTTTCTTTTTTCATTTTTTTCTATATTTATTTATGTTGTTATACCCTTTAATTTTCAATTAAAAATGTTAGTGTATGATTTCTCACCACCCAAATACTGACCTAATTATGTTTTAATAATGACAGACCTCTTTATCTCTCATTAATTTCTCCCATGTACACCTATTACCATGCAAAAATGTTTTAAGAGTTATTAAATTTCTCATATTTCTTCACGTTTCGTTATTATGTTCTGCCTTTTATTTCAAAATTACATGGGCTGGGACATGTATATATATTACCCCCCTTAATTACATTTTATGTAAATATGATGAGATAACTTTGTATCTCTCATCAACCATTTTTATGAATTTTTGTGTCATGTTGTTATGCTGCAGAAATGGCACCATGATTTTCCAAGCCAAAATCATTATGTAGTGAATACCATACCCATTTGTCTATCAAGTTTATTCACATTTATGCACATATAAATTTTTAAGGGTACATAAATGTATGTATTAAAAATTATTTAATCATTTAATATCTTATTATGTTGAATGATTCCATGATATATGATCTATGCGGCACACTTATGCATGAAATGAAATGTTTATAAAAGGTGCACCCTAATAGTGGTCCAATGCATTGGGTAACGAGTAGTATCATGATACACCATGTGCAATGATGGTTTACTCATGCTAATTCACGTTCTATGAAGGTTTAATCATGCTCGATGTGCAATGGGACTTGGCTCATTCTAATATCATGTTATATGTTGTTTCCACGTTTCCATGTTATGAAAATCATGCTATATCATGCCTTTATGTTCATGTTTTTCTTATGCTATATTGATAATACTATTTCCTAACATGTAATATATTATTCAGGTTATACCTTGTTTACTCCCTTAATGGGATTTATACCTCACCCTTTTCTTATACATATCCTCAGGTTACCCCATGCAATGCTAAATATGAAGGAATTTTGTGGTCGTATACAAAACATTTTCAATAAAGATGTTATGTTTTATGTTCTAAGTTTTTATTTAATGTCCCTAAATTTAAAATACACTAGACCTATCTATCCTTAGAGTTGTATTATGTGCATGTTTATGTATTAAATCATGTTTTTGTGTGTAATAAAGAGAATATTTGTTATATCTAGAGTTGAAATCACCCCCTAAATTATTGGTATTCACAATTATCATTTACCATGATATAACCTTGAATCATTCAAAAAATACTTATTTTTTATGTTTTCGAAAATATATATATATAATTTGAAAAAACAATGTAAATAAATGAAATATTGAATTATCAGTGACACCATGAGTGTCACACCTCTTATAATCATTTTTTTAAAGGTTGGGGCCGAAGCCTCATTTTTATTATTAAAGAAAAGAAAATACCTCTTTTAACTGGGTAGAGGGAGACCCATCACATAGCCCAAAGGCCCAATGGGCATGTAGCCCATTAAATTGTCTATAAGCCCAATTTTTTGGTCCAAATCCCATTCTGTGATTTGTACTTCTACAGTACCTGCCTGCTACAGTACCCACACAGTTCCCGCCGCTGCTACAGTGACTTACCGCTGCTATAGTGTCCTGCCACCGCTACAGTGCTGTCGTTGCTACAGTATCACTACTGCTACAGTAATGCTATATTTGCTGCGCCCAATGGGTTTTGAACCCCCATTTTTCATGTAGTATTACTAGTTTCTTACCACTAATCCAAACCACCAACTACACACCTCTTATACTCATCACATGGAGACACCATAATAAATATGTGATAAATGAATTTCCACTCCAAAGGTGTACCTATTTTATCAACATATTAATTTAAATGATCTTGAGTAGCCTTTATCCACTCATGAATCACCTACACATTCTCTTTCATACTTTACACAAAATTTGATCCAATAATAAATGAATTTTCATTTTTGTCCCAACACATTAGATATATGAACAGATTACCATAAATAATCATGGATGGATCTATCCAAAATAAATTTTTATTACTATTATTATAAGAAAACTCAATAATATTTTAGTGATTCACCCACAAAACACCAAAATTTATAACACAAGTATGCACCATGTACTCTAGCATTTGAACATCATACTAAATGTGCCTATCAATATGATGATGAAAATTAGTGATAAGGACATCATATATATGAAAACATATCCACAATCAATATGAACCACATCCCACCAGATATACTCGATCATATTAGGAGGCATAAAATCTAACCCAAATCACACCCACCTCAGTCATGGGAATATTGGGAGGCATCAGGACTAATCCACATCACATTCCTCTTAGTAATCATCAAATCCAACCCACATAAAAGTCTTCTCAATCATAATTATCTTAGAAGGCATCATGCATCAGATGTATTATTGTCATCTCGAGATTCATCACATCTAACTCACATCACAATCATGATTGGAGTAATCTTGTCTAACTCACATCACAATCTTCTCAGGAGGAACAACGTACCAAAAAATCACAATTATCATAGGAGGAAACTTGTCTAACCATCATCAAAATGTAACTATGATTATAAGTACACCCAACACATATCACCATAATTTCCAATGTCGGTATTACACCCAACCTACACCACATGAACCAAGGTTGGAAATTTACCCAACCACATGTCAAAAATACCCTAGATTATAATTAAATCAAACCACATAATAAAATTCCAACAATATGGAAGTACACCCAATAACGTAATAAATAATCACCCATATTTACATTCCACCAAACCATATAATAGACATTCCATGATTCTTCATTACACTTAACCACAAAAAACAATCCCCTGAATTGTAATTACACCAAACCACATAATAATGAATCCACAATGTTACAGTTACACCAAACCAAAGAACTAAAATCCCACAAGATGGCATCACACCCAACCACATAAAAAATATTCTTCATGTGGGAATTATACCCAATCATTTTTTCCAAATTGGCATTACAACCAACCACATACCGAACAATATCCACCATTAGAAATTTCACCCAACTACATAACAATAATGATCCGTATTTTTATTAAACCAAATCTCATTACAAAAAACACCCCATTAAACCCTAGGCATGAATAAACTTGTTATAAAAGAACACATACCATAAAACAGAAATTAAATTTCCAAGTCTTATACGAGTAAAACTTGGTTACCCACCATATACCATTGTACACTAAACACCAACAAGACAAGCCCAACCTTCTTCTACGCTACATATTATTTCATACACTCACCCAATTTATAAGGTTCATATAAAAGTGATCATTCATCATATTTTGTCCCCTCACAATAGCTATCTTATAACTTAACACAACCAATATATGATATATTACCTTTAAGGAGAACACTATAATTCCATAAAAGGATTACATATTATGTATAGGGACAATAACAGCCATAAGGTTCCCTTTTCCAAGCATCTCTATAATTTCAAAGGTGAGATGAACATTGATAGAAAAGTGTTCATCACACAAGTTTTTAAGAGATATCAAAATCTGGATAATCCATGATTATCACTCAAAAATTGATGAAACTACATCTTCTTCTATTCCAAGTCACTCACTATAGTAATATGCCCATGTGGATAATTTTGAATATATTTTTCTCATATAAACATAATATTAATCATATTATCAATTAAAAAACATGATTTAATTGGTGGATTTATATTTAATGGGGTTTCTAATATGTAATTGATATTGTTTAAGTATCTTGATGAGAATTATGATTTTTGGTCTTGAATTTATTAAATTATTATTGGGTTAATATTGTCACATTATTATAATCATATATATATATATATTTTATTTCAGTGGAATAATTATTGAAATTTAAATTTTGAATCATTTTTTTGGAAATTTGATGATAAAAATGTAAATAATTATATTTATATGAATTTATTTTATAAATATTTTGTTGGATAAAATTATGGGTTTGAACTATGAGGTTTTCAATTTCTTGAAGAAAATGATGAAGTCTCATTTTCACTTGACTTGACATTTATCTTAGTATGAATTTTTCCTTTTTCAGATGAATTCATTTTTATTTTAATATGCCTTTATTTTTTATGAATTACCAATATTTATTTTGTAAATTAAGAAACTATTAATTTCAATACATTCTGCGCAAGCCTAAAAAACTGGTAAGGATAAATCTATGAAATGTTGAGTTTGAGTTGTAAATCTAATCTATATTGATGCTTAATGATGAAGCTTATAAAGGATGAGCTGATATAGAGTTGATTCCATGTTTTGATATTGTATATTATAATATAATACATTTAGGGGGTTATGACATCCAAGAAAGATATTTTCTTGAGTCACGTAGGGATGATGATGAATAGTGGAATGTGCACCATGTGGAAACTAAAATGACAAGTTAAAAGAAGTTATCTATAAACTTGAGGCTAGGAATAGATGTAAATATATTTTTTAATTAAATAAACATTAGGAGGGAATGAATATTTGGTATAAAGTTAATCTTTGAGTTAATATGAGACATCATAAGGTTAACATAATCTTGGAGAAGACATATGAAGCGTTTAATATTTCAAAGAGATATTGACTTAGTAAAAACTCTATCCATTCTTCTATTTTCTTCTGTTTCACTACTATGGTTAGAATTTCATGAATTATATTAGTTTTAAAATTTTGTTCAGTGAAAAATATTTTAGAAATGATATTTGGATGGTTATTACCTTTTAATTCAATTTTTTCTTTTTCATAACTAGATGTTACTCTCATATTCAATTATAATGGAAACTTATTTTTCAAAACATTTAGAATCAACGATAATTAATATTCATATATTTATTTATTGTTATTTTTAATTTTGAAAATATATATGTCTATAGTTTTTTTCTTGAGAGAAAAAAAAGGATCAAATGAAAATTATGTCTTATTGAGTACTGAATGCATTATATTTTTAATCAATTATTTTTATAGATGGAAGACTGTATGAATTTTTAAAAAACTACTCGTTCGGTCAATAGTGTCGGCCAATTACTTCCCTTTTAGCTTCAATGAGATTTTATAAATACATAATTAAAGGAAAATAATTAAAAAACCATCCACTTGAGTTACCTACCTTATTATATTTCATTCCATACATAAAAAATATTTTCTCTCTTGAATTGTTTACTTTCTTTAATAATATTTCATTCAATACATGTGTTGATTTTTATTATTGATTTTGTTATCACTCACCTTTATTTCATGAGCTTTTTCTTCCCTTTTCAAATATACACACTTCACCTTCTATGAGGGATCAAACATCCTCTTAAATATACTAATTATTAGTATGAATATAAAGAATCAATTTTATTAGTAAGAAAAACTAGTTAAATTTTGTAATCATTTTCATAGAAGTCACATGAAACAAAAAGAGGTAAAATTTATAATATTTTTAAAAAACTAACAAAAAGAATACTTTTAATAAGAATAATGTTTTGTGAAGGTAAACTTGGTCAAACTATAAAAATATATATCCTTTTATTAATATAATTTAAAAAAATCCTAGTGCTCTAAAAATTAAAAATAAAACTCAAATGTAAGTTTATAAGGAAAAAAATAACCACAATGAAAATTTTAATATACCTCAACCTATAAATTTAATAATAAAAGAGTTAAAAAACAGAATTTCCAAGTCTATACATTTTATAATAATCTATCATGAATTAGTGTAACCCCTAGATCTAAAAAATATGAGATCAAAGAGTCTAATGTTTCTATATTTCTAGTATGTAATTGATTACCTAGTAATTATTCTCTTGACTTCTTTTAGAACTTCCATAGTGTGGTACAGTAGTTACCACTTCATGGTATAAGTGAAAAGTAATTATTTTTTTTATATTTTCTATTTTTCTTAAAGTGAAAATGAAGAACCTGGTTTCCATAATTAGATGATGAGGTTTTTATATGTGTTATCGGGTTTTTACTTCTTTTGTGATGAATTTTGACCCTAGAAATATGGAAACTGAAACTAGGCATAAAATCACTATATTTACTCAAGTTGAGGGTGGGATGTTTCCTATTTTTGGGTATAAATTTATAGTTTTACAAAGGTTGTTTCCCAAAAATAAGCTGACTCTATAATTTATTATTAACATCTTCTACATTGGCCATACCCCATACCTTAAAAATCATATAGATCTATCTACCAGATGTGACTTCTTTGATAATAATATGGAAAAATTAGATAATATTTCTAACAATCTTGTAAAAAAATCATATAATAAGTATTAATCAATAATAACTATATATATGAAGGTAAAAAAATATATTCAACATGATTAAGTTCATACTACTTATTTTTACAATGAAAATTATAAAAATTAACTTAGGGATAAATTCCTCAAAAATGGTATATTTGGTCATTGAAATTCAATTTGTAATAAAATTGATATATCTTCCCAGCCCTCTAAAAAAACATTTATTGGTTATAGACCTGTTATGAATCATAGGGAAGTAATTTTATCTAATATTTATAAACATGGGTATATAAACCATCCACAATTTGGATGGAAGGAACAAAGAGTGTTTATAACAAATCCTTACTATGGGATTCCACAACAGCTGAGGAAACCACTCTACAACAAAAAAATGGACGAGTCTTATAATTCCCAATGGAATTTACTTAGAATGATACATAAAATGTTATGTATAATATTATATAATGGTAAAAGCAAAAATATAATATATAATATCAAAGGTCAACTTTTAAAAATGAAATGAATAATTTACAAAATCTAATCAGTCAAATGGAAAGAGAATGGGGAGGTATTGAAAAAAGTAAAACATTAACTTACTAATAATGTGAATAGTAAGAGGAATATTACTGATATTATAATTAGGATTTGTTTGAAAACTCAACAGAGAGTTTAATTGAACCTAAACCTACTCAAAATGAATGTGTGGATGAAACTAAAAAGTAAAATCTAGAAACCCATGAATTTAAAAATATTAATTGAAACCATGAAATAACTTTTAAAAATATTTTCCATATTAAAATAAAATTATAAAATAATTTAAAAAATAGAATAAATAAAATAAAAATATTGAATAATATATTTAGGGGATTCCAATTATCTTGAATAATTTTACCCTGACCATACACATACCTAAAATAATTAAGAAGAGAAACTGGGAACTATAACTTCTAAAATTCCATGAGTTTTTTTAGAATACAAATAAATATTAATTTAATTGAATCCTTAGATCAAATTCCATCATATTATAAATAATTGAATAAAATTGGTTAAATGAACCTTGGAATAATTTTCATTATATAATTTAACAGAGGAGTGTAGTGTCGTATTTTAGAATTCAATCCCTCCTAAAAATCAGGATCTAGGAATCTTGATTATCCGAAGATCCATAAAAGATAGTGTTTTGACTAAATGTTAGTGTGATATTGGTGTGATTATTAATTTTATACCATATACATTACTTGATAAAATTAAATTAGGAGAACCAAACCCCCGAACAGTTGACATACTCTTAGCCAACTGGTCTATTACTCACCCAATTGAGAGTGTGGTTGTATTTATTATTAGAGTATGGTAGTTATAACATCCAAATTATTTTATTAATTTATACATTACTTATGATTATTATGTTTCTATAACCCTTTATAAAAACTTACTTTCATTATGATAAGTTGGCATAGATGTTTTTTAGTGTAACTTGTTTTTAAATTTTGGAGAGAAAAAAAAAGAAATTAATATTTTAATATTATTTATAGAACTCACATATGTTAAAATCTATTAAAGATATGAGAATATAGAAATATATTAACTAGTTTATGGGGATGAAAGAGGTTTTTGAGGATGATTCATTAGATTAATAGAAAACTAACATCTATTGAAAATTACATGGTAATATCATTTAGAAAAGAAGAAGATTGTTTCGATGATTTTTTGTTCAGTTTTTTGTGTAACTAGATGAGTTTTTCGGAGAAAAAAAATTCTAAATTCATTCATAAATTTAGAATATGAAGAGATTTTTTTGAGGATAAAAATGAAGAATAAGAACCTTTCTACAATTTATTCTTTAATTGACAGCTTGAGGACTATATATCTCTAAGTCCTATGTGTCTTACCTCAAGTCAAAAAACACCATAGTTGGTGATCAAATCCATTACAGCTCACTTGTAATACTCATTACTCGGTTTGTATTCTTCATTACCTATCATAATCTAATCAAAACTTGGAAATATCGAAGATGTAAATTTTTTAAATATCTTAAAGAAGTTCAAATGTGTTATTAGTTAGACCATAGATGATATTTATGGGATAATATATTCATATAATATGTATACAATTCCCAAAGATATTGAATACAAACTAATAGTTTATGAGTTGAGAAGTATCAAAACCAACCTGAATGTGGTAGTTAGGGAGGTGGTGATAAGACTTCATGATACTGAAATCATTTTTTTCTTATTTTATACAACTGATGGGTAAACCCTATACAAGTGGTCTCTAAAATGTTGGTTTTTTCATAACAAATGAAAATAATGAAGAGATAAAAACTAGGAAACTTCATATGTTTAGAGTCTAAATTGATTATAGAAAACACAATTATTCCACTAGTAATGTCCATCTCCTCATGAATTATTTGGATCAAATTCACAAGATACTATGTACAAATTAATATTTCTACTTTTTAGATGGATATCCTAGTCCACTAGTAGAAAATTGGTCTTTATCGTCAGAAATATGATGTTGGTTTCTTATAAACTGATGGAAAATATATTTTTAGATATATTTTGTCATCAGTTTTTTGAAAATGGGAGACAGAAATACCCATTTGTATGATTTTTTTCATCAGTTTTTTAAAAAGATGATTCCAGAAAGTAAAAGAAAAATATTTTTTGCGTTGGTTTTTAAAAAACCAGCATCAAAAAAAAATATGTTTGGAAGTTGTTTTTAAAACTACTGATGGAAATAATTTATAATTTTATTTCTATGTTTTATATAATTTTCTATGTTTCAATTTGACTGGTCGTAGAGCTCAAATGGAGTTATGGATTGAATGTTACAGATGTCGGAAGTTGAACATCTCTAAGTGAAGTCTTAAAGAAGTCCAACTTTAGAAGGAAATTACATTTAATCTGTAACTTCTATTCAGCTCCAAGACCACTCAAATCTAGAAATAATAAATGATCTATAACTTTATACAAAAAAATTCAGTTTTTTGCGATGGTATATCAAAAAAACTAACAAAAAAAATATTTTTCTTAGTTTTTCTTGCTTCCATTTTTAAAAAAATGCTAATGTAGTTTTTTTAACTTTTTTGCATCTATTTTTCTTAAAATTTGATGCAAAAAATTATATATATTGGCATTTTTTGTATTAGTTTTGTAAAAATATAACACAAAAAACCAATGTATATTCTCTTTTGCATCGATTTTAAAAATACCAACACTAATAAGTATCTGAAAATTCATGAGATCAATATTTCAATTTTTTCATGATTCTCATTTCAATTTTTAAAATCCTTCCTAAATTTTAATTCAATGTTGTTGATTATATTTTCATTTACAATCTAAACCCATTTTTTTCATTCCTTTATCAATTTCAACCTCTCTGATTCAATCATGTTTTCAAGGTGGATTCAATCAATGATTTGAACACAATATCTATTCTAATCATTTGATTTCTTTATTATTATTCTCCTTCACTTCAAAAAATCAAGGTAATATTTTTTATAATGTGGATTTATTCTTATGATCGAGTTAAAAATATAAAACATCCATATGAGATTTACCAATCAAGGTTAATAATTAATTATTGATCATAATTTTAATTTCCCATGAGTTTTACCCTAAAACTAAGAGTTATGATTATAATAAACATATCATTTTTATGGAAAATCCTAAAATAATTGAAATATATTTGAAGCCTTAATTTTATTTTATTTATCTTGTGTATGTAATTATCATTCATGTTTCCCATGTTTTCTTTGAAATGAGTTGTATCTATCGAAACATTGAGTTGTTCAACTTTCAATAGACATAACTTTGGATCCCTAACTCTATTTTCCCTCAACAACTAGTCTAATCAATGATTAGGTAAATTTTTTAAAACAAAGTAGAAAACATTCATTATTAGTGTTAGTTTTTTCAAAAAATGAAACCAACAACTGACACAAAAAACTTTTATTTTCTTTTTTTGGCATCGGTTTTCTTAGAAAACGATGGTGAAAATATATATTTTTTAACATTTATCCATATATTTATTTAAAAACAGACTCTAAAAAGGATACCTATGTGTTTTTTTGGGGTTGGGTTTTTAAAATAATGAAGCCAAAAAGTAGATTTAAATCCTTGTTGGTGTCGTTTTACAAAAAGCAACTTAAAAATTCATATTTTTTAAATAAACAGATTCAACATCGGTTAAAAACTAGCATTAAATTTTAAAAAATATGATGTTAAGAACCATTTTTCTACTAGTGGTCCTAACTAGATTCTCATACGCCTTAATGAATATGAATATTCCATATTCACATGCCCATTTGAAACATTTTCTTGCTAGTAAATTCCACTAGGTATGAATGGTGCTCCAAGAACCATTTAGAAACGTATGAAGTACACATTATTAGATATTATAGAAATGATAATTGAGGTATTCATGCATTATTTTTTAATAGTTGGAATAATTATTTAAAGCTACCTTTATAATCTAAAATTTATTCCACAAATATTTTAAGAGATAAACAATGATTTAAATTGGGAAAAGTGATAATTCATGTTTATTGAGGGTATTGTGTTAGGACACAAGGTCTCAATGAGGGGAATAGAAGTTGATAATGAAAAAAATAGGTGATCTAAAACCAACCCTCATGAATTTTGTATGGGTATTTAATTTTTTTTGGGCATGTAAGTTTTTACTATAGGATGAAAATAAATTTTTTTAAAATCACAACGCCATTATGTTAACTACTGGTCAAAGATACTACTGACCCTATTTTTTTTTGCATTTTATTTATTATTAATGAGTTAGGAAGTAAAGAATCACTAAATTTAAATACATATTGGCAAATAATATTTGATTTTAATTTTTTGGAAGATCCAAATATTGTTGTTGATGATGAGTTACATTTAAGATAGATCAAAAGACTTATATTAAATTTTGGATAAAATTAATATAAATTTGATTATTGTTGATCAGATTATAAATATCAATGACATGATCTAATGATCTTGGATATTAGTCTTTATCTAAAACATTTAAAAATGTTTTGACCAATAAATTACTTATTTTCCAGAAAGGATTTGGTTAAAAAGGAATTTTATGGTGAAAATTATTAATTTTTGTGTTAATATATAGTTTTTAATAAGAATATAAATTATCCCAATATATTCAAAAAAATGTTCTAGCTAAATCCATCCAAGAGAGAAAGGTTAAAAACCAATGGGAGTAATCCCATGCATGGAAAACCATGGTGGTAGTAGAAATCATCCTCTCGGGAATGCAGGTAGACATCATGCATAATGCCTATAGGGTGAGAACGTGTGTGTCCATAAAATCCACCTATAGAATACAAGAAGGTTTTTGGGGTATGCACAATGGTGTGTCCTTTACTATTACTAGTGAGTGGGAAAATGTTTTTCTAGGTGTTGACCTAGATTCCTTCTTAAGAGGTGGATGGAAAATGATTGTTTAAATTGAAGATTCTAACCAAATAGAAGTCAGATGTAGGATGGGTGCAATGCTATTACTATTACTATGTTAAAAAAAATTACATATATAAACTCATCCATATAATCTATTTTATCATGGATATTTGATCGATGACTTCATCATCTTAAACCTCTTTTCATAGGGTTTGTATTTCGCAACCTCAAAACTCCGAACCGAAATACAAACATCCTCTCGGATCAACCTCAAACATTTTTTATCCAACCGAGTTTGATATCCTCAAGAGATCCATAATCATAGATGGAATTGATGTTTTCTGGTATATTACCATGCTTAGGGACCTTGATCCATGACATTTCATGTCTTCATATATTATCAGATAGTGAAAGATAAGATGAGTTATTGTGAAATGTCCATTAATGTGGCACATGCTTCATGATAGAAGAAACCAATTAAATAAAGATTCCAAGATTATTAGTGTTATGTGACGTAAAAAAAATAATATGGAAAACCACATGAAAAATAATTTTATATCTTTAACCATTAAAAATATTTTATTTACACTCTATATTCTGTGGGATTTTCTATTAATATTGACATGGCATAAAAATTAGAGGAAACGTTTTAGAGAATTATCTCTAAATACCCAAGAACCATTACAGAGAGATGATGCTTCCATTTTGCGGTTTTATATGAGAGTTCTCATTTTTAGAAAGTAGAGTATGTCCATGATTCTAGTTACATGAATAATTTGTTAGATCCATAATCCTTCTATGCTATATGAATAGGGAATATGGTTCCATGAGCTACTAGACTACATGAAGAAGAAGTTTCATGATTTCATTAGTATAAAGATGGTCTATATTCTCTTTCCTTTTCAAAGAACACCAAAAGTTTATTTGAATAATAATTGTACTATGTCAATATAGTATTATATCAGAGTTTCACATGAATCACTTCTGGTTTGTAAGAAAATACTAAGTTATCATTTACTTTTTCATGGTAAAAGGAAGGATCAAGAATGAGATTATTACCTTTTGAAAGTGGAGATGAGATATAATTGTGTGATATAATTGAAAAAAAATTCCATGAGGTATAAAATTCATGGATGCATAAAGTATGTGGATACATAAGATAAAGAGATTCATTAAATATATTGATTTTGATATACCTTAACCTTTTAAAGAAGACTAAATATGAGAATATATAATATCTCCCAAATATTTTGAGAATAAGATAATAAAATCACACTAAACAATAATATGAATTTATATATGTTCTATGTTTTATTCATAACACATGCTTCTTGATATATGCATGAATTTATCTTAAATAAACCATGTTTGGAATTCAAGATGAAAGCATCACTGATTTCATGCATGTTAAATCTTGCATAATATAATATCAAAAGAGCAGTGTGATTCAGTAGCATAAATATTTTCTACTTATGAAACCAATGAAGAGAAATATATTACCCAATTATCAAATGATTATAATTTAGTCCAAAATATCAAATGCATCCCATAAATTGATTTATATAAGGCTCCTCTTGATTTCTATATTTTAGAGATATCACTTTGGATTGTTGTGAAATAGACGTAGCCATTTTGTTACTCCATTTAGAGGAATTTGATCAGAATAATTGGTGTTTATTAAATATGCATGATTATACATTATTTATCTCTTCATATGTGGCATCCCCATATCCTATATTCTTGTGCCTTAACATTAAATATTTCCTTGTACTTGGTCAGTTCTTGGAAAAACTAGTATGAGGACATAAACTTATTCATTTTTTATTTGATAATAGAAAATAATCTTTTTGTGAGTGGGAAAATGACCTCCATACACTAATTACATATATATCCCAATTGAAGGAAAACCTCATTAACAAATCCTAGAACTCTTTATGATTTAATATTTCAAGTTCATCCATGTTAAAAATAGTTCAATAAGTATAGAGAATCATTCACTTAATAAGTGACATATGTATTAAAATGGATAAAAGTTTCAATGAGATAAATAGTACTCCCATACTAATTTATCCCTCTTAGTGTGTTCATTCCAAAATAATGCTGACAATTGGTATAAGAGGAATAGGTCACACCTCTATTTATATTATTTGTTTGGATTCATGATGAAAATTTGTTTTCTCTTCTAGATTCAGAATGGAGTGAAAATATGGAGGATTAATATCTATTGAAAATCATAATTGTGTCTCAGACTATAATTTTTTGAAAATTATAATGAAATAATTTAGAATGATATAGAATACATCCCTCTTGTTCAAATAGTATAATGAATCTGTTTTCCAATGAATTATTTCTAATAAGAAAAAGTCATGTATAGAGGTAAAATATATGGTAGTATAGTATAATTAGAAGGATATAGAAAAAATTTCTACATAAGATGACAATAAAGAGGTATTAGATATGTTCTGCTAACATTTTATGACAAAAAACACAATCATAAGTGGTGAAGATAATTCCTTCAACAATTCTAGTTATATGATTCAAATAATTACCTTAGAAGACTAAATCACACACTTATAAGAATAATCTATGATAATAGAGAGTGAATTTTCATAGAAGATTATGACTTATGTTGATATCACTAAACAATCTAATTAAAAAGTTATAGCGTTTAGGATATTAAAGAAGACATGGAGAAATTGGTGAAGTTCTTTGATGAAATATTGAAAGCAAATGCCAAGATCACTACGTAAAATGGATCTAAATAAGTAGATATGTTTTAGCTTAAAAAAGGTTCTCTAGTTTTGTAGATCAATGGATAAAAAAATTCTAGGAGAAAGAGGATTACACTATGAAAATTGAAGAAATGATCTATAAATTAGAGGTAAAATAGATTTCTAGAATTCATGTCAATAATGATCAACTTCAGAATGATGAAAACAAGATTATGGGTCTTGAAAAAAAGTTATAAGTGAAATATGAACATAGGATGAAAAGGTTATAAACATAAATTAAGAATGTAAATATAGTATGATGTTAATGTTGGATGGGAAATTCATCATAAATATAAAGCGTCTTGAACATGGAATCGAGCAAAAAAATATTAAAAATGTTTAAGTGAAGTCTTCACAACAAGCTGAGTGAAGATTTGTTACTTCAAGAGATGAATCTAAACAAAATTATAAAGAGTATTATTATCCTAAAATATCTATATCTATTGGAAAGTGTAGATTGTGATAATCTAATTATCAATCACAAGTAGTCTCAAAGAAATAGGTTTCATCCATATCAAATAGTTATATGTGTGCTAAATTTTTGTCTTTTGAAAAGTTTGAGTTCAAAATTAAAACCTACAAAAAAGGGGATGAACAAAAATTATGATGATACCACAACTAAATTAATGGGAAAGAAAGATATGTGAAAAATAATTTTCCCTTAAATAATCCTAATAGAATAATAATATGAAAATAAAAATAAGAATGTCGATCAGGTTACATTTTTACTCAAATAAACAGATCAATATTCATTAGGTACTATTGGTTTTATGATATATTTTCTCACATGGAATTTTATTATTGGTATAATATGATTACATCAGAAAATAAAAAGATTCATACATCAATGGAGAAAAATGTTTTAATAAATGAAAGACCACAGATGAAAGGAAATAATCTTCCTGTTAAAAATATATTTGAAATTTTGAGAAACCTATATAGATTTTTCAATGGAATTAGTCGTAATGAATAGTTATGAATGTATAAATCATTCAAACTTTATACTAAAATATTTTAGAAAAAAAGACCATAAGATCTAAATAATAGAGAAAATTCAGCCTCGGGAAAGAATGAGGAAGAAATCTCTACAATGAAAAATAATAAAAAGTCTATTAAAAATATACGATAGTTAACCTTGGGTAATAAACCCTAGAAGTTAAAAATAAATTATACAAAAAAATAAATTAGCATATTCTTTTTCAGAAAAATAGGCCACACCATAGATCACTATAAACAATCTATGGATATTATAGTGTATGATGTAATGATAAAGAAACAAAAGGATTGACCATTCCTAGATAAAAAATAAATTATTTAAAGGGTAAAGAGAAAACCTAAGAAGACATGTCGATCTACCATTGATTTTTTTCGTATTCCAAATTACATACTTTTAATTTTCACTGCTGATATAGAAGGAGTAATGAAAATTTATGAATATTAGGAAACAATTGAAGACAAATGAAAATAGGAGATTCCACAAGTTGAAGTAAAATTTCCTGAGAGTTTATGAATAAATTATATCTAGATAATCTCATATGTTTTGTGTGGATGGTGAAAAATGGAAGGAAACATCTCTAATGGATATTTTTTTTATAACACCTCCACAAGAATAAATACTAAAGAATAATCTTAAGGCATCAAGAGATTAATCTGTCTTGATGGATAGTGTTAAAAATAAAATTACACAAAATTTTCTAATAATGAATGTAAAGACACGATATTTACCAAAATCTACATGAAATCCAAAAAATTAAATATAAAGACTTTACTCTGACTTGGAGTATAAATGAAAGGAGTTTTATTGTTGGGAAACAATAATTAGCTGAATTTCTCTCACTAAAAAATGGAGTCCACTTTAATCACATATACTTTGATTTTTTAATTAACTATAGTTATTTGAAGGTGATGAACATACATTGAGGGAGATCTGAGTTGAAATAATTATATTTATACATCTAATGGCTAGAATATTCATTATGAGATTCATGGAAGCCACCATCCTAGTTTTATATATGTACTGACATCGTCATGAATATTAGTTGTAAAACATTTGAGATCATCCTTCATGAATATAATCAGGATACAATAATTGATCTAAAAATTTAATTCACCATAATAAATGATATATCATAAATTTGTCATTACATTAATTGGAAATTAGAAAAACAATTAAAAAAATATTCATCTTAATGAATTGAAATTAGTTATCTCTAGAAGTTACTTGTTTAGGAACTCAATTTTGTGGTATGTTGGCATACTCTCCAACCCTTAGAAATTATTCCATGAAAAATTAACTTACCAATAAAAATGATTTTTTTTTCAATTTGTGTTTTCAGTTGATTTCATGAACTTCATGTTAGATGAATTAGGATAATTTAATTTATAAGTGGTATCATACAAGTTCCATTTGTATTCTATCAATTAGAACCAATTAATTAATTTTATCCTGAAAAATAGTTACCTAGATTCAAATGAAGGATGCAATTTTTCTTTATAAATTTTTATTATATGTTGAATTGATAATGGACTGCATTGATGCATAAATTAGACCCTCTTGTTTTCTACACTGATCATTGCTCACATTGACTTAGAGAAGAAAAATTGGTTCCAAATTTATTACAAAATAAAAGAAACCATCATCTATCATTTATATTTTATTTGTTATTAATATGGTGGAGAGAAGAAAAATGAAATTATAGAAGAAAATAAAGAAAATTATATATGGAATGAAGAATATATTGACATCCCATTTTCTTTATTAGAAATGAAAAAAATAAAAAGGGGGAGATTAATGATCATTCTTTGGGTTAATGGTGTATTTTTATCAACGAGTTAGTAATAAATGATAGACATAATGGAAATATGAATTTTAAAACAATAATATCTTGGAATTATATTGGATATCCCAAGTATGTAGTCAAATTTGAGATCTCTCTATAGAAGATCAATGGTCATATATTATATTTTGGATGTGGTTAATATAAGTTTTATTATTTTTCAAATGTTCTGAAATGTAAATGATATGTCATCAATATAGTAGGAGGGTTAACATTTTAGATAACATATAAAATGGTTAAGACCATGAATATATTGGTTTTCGTGAATAAATTTTATTAAATAAGGAATGTGATGGTTAAAAGTATTTATTTTCATGTCAATAATTAGTTTTTACTAAGTATATTAATTTGGATTATATATAAGAAATTCTCTATAAAAAGAAACCCAAGGGGTGATAACTCAACCGATTATGGGATCCAACCCATTCATGGGAATCTATGTCATTATAGGGAATTATTTTCACAAGAATGTAGGTAGCGAGTATGCACAACACCCACATGCAACACACAAGTGAATGCATGGTGTGAACACAAGTGAATGCATGGTGAGCACATAGTGTTCAAATGTAGATGACCGAGGAGGCACCCAACGGTGTGGTGTTTCCCTTTATGACCGATTAATCAGATCAAGAGTTGGATGTAATGGAATAGTTTATATTATAGAGGCTAGAAAAATAGAATTCTAATGTGGGATGACCATAATTCCATTACTGTTCGCATGTTAGAAAATGTTATACATATAAACTCAGTATTGTGATCTATTTTACCATGTCTATTTTATTAAATACTTCATAATCCTTGACCTCCATTCATACAGTTGGTTTTTTATGACCTCCAAAACCCTGATCTGATGTTTTTCCACCCTCTCTGATCAACCCCAAACCTTCTACACAATTCCACAATATTGGATATCTTCAAGAGATCCATTATCTTATATGAACAATATTTTTTAAAGGATATAACCACGATCACAGATATTTACATGATACATTTAATGTATTAAGATGATATTGGATAGTGAAAAGAGGACGTTTTTTTAGAAACATGCATAAATGTGACCTTATATTTATGATATAAACAGTTGATGTAACACCCCAATATTTCATGGTATTTTATCTCTTAAAATTAATTTAATAACTTGCGGTACATGCAACACCGAGTTGAAGCGCACCCCGACTTACCAAACTAGACATTAAAAAGTGGTTATGAATAGTATTAACTGAATTTTGAGTTTTATATATTCTATATAATTTTATCATCAATATTATGAGTATCTTAGACATAATATAATAAAAAATTCAATTTTTCAGATTAAGGAAGTATTTTTCTGAAAATGCAATTTTACCACCTTTTATTTTAGAAACAATTTTAAAACCAATATTTGATACTTTTATATATTCAATTTCATGAAAATAAATTCTTCTTTATAATCGGGACATAAAAATTTAGTTTGGATAAATGTTTGGCACTTTTCTAATAACTTTTATATTTTGATGAAGAGTTAAAAATACTAAATTTTAATTGAAAATAACTTTTTTAATCAAATTAATTTATAGTGATAAATTATTCACATGAATGGTTTAGAAGTATAATTATATTATATTTTTATCATTTAATACAATATAGGTCACTATAAGTAATTTAACATTTAAATTTGACAAAAACACATATCAATCTTCTCATAGTTTTTACTTTTTGAAAACCTTCTTTTTAGATTTGACAATAGGAATTAATTTTAAATTAATTAATGCAACTTCTATTTTTTGAATTTGGTAAAATAGAATTAATTTTTTAATTTGGAATATCAAAATTAGATTCGGGGTAATTTTTAGTATTTTTCTGAAAACATTCAATTTTTTATCAATAGTGAAATATATTGCGTTGTTGTTTAAAACGAACTTTTTATTTAAATAATTACTTATTTAATTTTAATTATTTTAGGTCAAAATATATACATAAAACCTAAATATTTTCAATGTAATTCATTGGATTCATTTTATAATAAGAATAGATATACAAAATTTTATTGAATTTTTTACCGCCTTTTTCCCACTTTCTAGGTGCATTTGAAAATTTGCATGAAACTTAATTTTACCATTTATATGAATAGAATTACAAAAATATAAAAGACATAGTTAACATAATTAAGTAAAATGTGGTTCAATAAGATGAAAATAATTTTTGTTGAATAGAAACTTTTGATTTTTATTTACCACGATTAAAAGTAAATAGGATAATTAAGGGTAAAGATGATATTATAATTACCATAAAACTTGTCCTAATTATATTGGATAAGTTTAATTTGATCAAAAACAACCTTCAGAATAAAATATGATTCTTTTAGTTCAATTGGATTAGATTAGGACATTTATTATTATTTTATTTAAAAAAGAGTTAAAAGTGTTAAATTCAATGTTTAATAACTAATTTTTTTTAATATGGGATACACACAATATAAATTTGACTATGAATATTAATTAGAAATATAAAACTATTTCCTAAAGAATGATATTTTGTTTGTTATTTTTAGACATTAAATAATGTAATTTATTTATGACACAATGATGATGCAGTAATTACCATATTAATTAAATATTAAAATTATTGATATTATTAATATCCAAATAAATGTAAATTGAGACTTCTGATGAATTAAACTAATATTATAGGTCAATAATACAAGTTAGGGTTGATTAAATATTTTTTTTGAAGTAATCATGCTGAAATAAGTTTCTCAAAAACCAAATTCTAAATAGTATCAAAATTGACATAATTGAGTTTTTAGAACAAATACTATATTATTAATTGATATAATATTCCTAAAAATATAAGGTTAGTCCAGAGGACTTATATAAGGTTATATATATTAATAATGAGGCACTTGGGGCTCCCTAGGCTTGTTATAGTATATTTATTAACCATATAATATAAAAATACAAAGAGACATGGTAAATGTCAAACTATTTAACTAAGAGTTAAATCTAAAAGATAAGGCTAATATGGTGACCTAAACCTCTCTAAAACATATTGTTTTAGAGGTTTTCTGCCCATACCAACATTATAATCTAAATAACTCATTCTCTATCCATTAGAAACCAATAAATTTTTTATTATAAAATAATATTTCAAGCATTTCCTGAGGTGACCCTCACCTCTCTTATAAAAGGATACTTTCCCTTATCTTAACTTCACACCTCCAAAGCCATTTGTCTTGGCCAAAAACTACTCCAATATCCACTCAACTATCCTCCCTTATACCTAGAGGCCTTACAATGACCAGAAATCTAACCTATGTAGCCCTTTAGATCAACTCAAAAGGAAACACCCGAAGAAGAGGTAATAATTTCACCACCCTCTTTGAAGTTATTATCTTCTTCCACTTACTATTTATTTGTTGTTTACATACCAAAATAATAAATCCAGTATATTCTACATACTGTGATGTTATTATAAATATTGTACAACCATATTCATTTTTCTATCCATCATATAAATGAAAATATCACCATACGTGCGTACGTACGGGTTACCGTCTCCACGTCGTGGTGTAGTTTGTTATTCAAACACTTCATTATTTGGATGGGTATAATAACGAGTATAAATGAGGTAAATAATAAATATAACATGTTAATGATTCTATATATATGATATACCATTCAATTAAATACGATTTCACCATCAATATAACGATATTATCACTCGTGCATATGTACATATTACCGTCTAAACGAACGCGATGAGATTCATTACCCATCATAATCATTCAAGAATATTTTTCATTTTATGATTAAAAATAATGGTTATGAACATAATATAATTTGGTATCTGAATCAAATACATCCTATCCATAAAAAACATGGCTTATGTTACTAAGCATATCAACAAAAAATGAATCTGTTAACACCCGAAACGATGATACTACAAATATTCTATTAACAAAGAAATATTATAAGATCATATATGTTATAATATTTATGTATATGATTCCTATATAACTTAATTTCAATTTTTTAACTATTATATAGGAGGTTAAAAAACCATTGACTAAGGAAAATTACAAGGTAAGGGTTAATTATACAATATCTTTACTAATTTAAGGTTTTTAATACGTAAGTATCCACTGGGACCTCATTATCATCCACATCCGTGTTTTCTTAAAAATGTAATTAAAAAAATTCTTACTATTTACTATACTATGAGTTAAAGTCACTTATACCCTCAATTTAATATATATGTTTTTAAAGGAATCGTTTCGTCGTTTTCTAAATAGGGTACTTTATGACCTTTTGAACAAAATTAAGGAAAGGATGTATTTTTTTTAACTTATATGTTGGGTGCAGCTATTTTCCACCATTATAACATCTTCGAAGCTTCCCATACAAGCTTATAAGAAAATTTTCAAAATAACTGTTTTCATCTATAATTATATATCTTTTAAATGATTTCAAAATCGAAAGAGATATGTCTCTAAAAAAAGTTTTCATTTCATCTATATCAACATCCTTTGATGGATTTTAAGATTGTTTTAAGTTGATATTTTATGATACAAAACATCCATATTTTATTGAAGGTTTTTTGAAATGTTTGACTGTGGGTGTGTTTTTTTAATCCATTCATGTTTTATGGATAAAATATTGACATTTTGAATTCTTGTTTTAATTAAAATGTTTATGTTATGTTTAATCATTTTCATATGAGGAATCCATTGGACTTAGTAAGTGATGGGTGGAGCCCGCTAAATCTCCTTGATGCATTGGCTGGTCTAATGAGTAAAACTACTATCTTGTCACAAGGCATTGCCAATATCTTATTTTCAGTCTTCGCACACAGCCTTGACTTTGAGGTTATGAAGTCTGGCATTACGCATTCCATCATTATGAAATTGGATGTTGATATTGCATGTGATTATTCAACTAGTAGAATATCCATGTGAATAAGTAAATGGAATTATTTGATTAATATTGGCCATATTATGTGGAAGTTTATGTTTAAAAGGCTTATGTTTTAGACATATAAATTTTCTTAATTGTTTATACTTATTTATGAAAGTTTCAGCTATATTGTTATCCTTACATAGCATCTGATCTCTCCCCTTTCTATGTTTTATTTTTCCTTGGATGTGAAGAATTATTTTATGGGTGACCTATTGGGATAGGCTAAGGATATATGTGTGGTCAATGGGGAAGATTTTTTGTTGATGTTTTTATTTCATGATGTAATGTAAAACTTATGAACGTATCTAGTACTTCCAAATCTACTAAACTGATCGGTCTTTCTGGATTTGATACCTTGTGATCATACCAATGTTATGTAATAATGCATCGACTCTGGGTAACTGGGGTCAGGGCATTACAATTGCTATCAGAGGAAGTTTAGCAACAACCATGGAAATAAATTTAGATAAATTCGGATTAGAGCTCATTACCCTAAGATAAACTTTGAGGATTAGTGTCGAATAATATCCTAGAATTTTGGAAATGTAGTGGTTATGTGTATTTTCCAAAAAATAAATCCCTGTCTAGATATGAGTCGGAAGAGGCAGCTCTGACATATATGTACCTAGGAGTGAAAACTATGACAAGGAGTTTCAGGTTTGACCAAGGGTATCCTAGTACAGGACAACGGGCCTTGATGTACTATTGGTTACGACACTCCCAGGGGATATGCTTAGGATACTTCACTTTTTCATTACTAGTTGTTACGAAGGATTTAAGAGTAAATACTTCTCAAAGAAAACATTTTATGATAATAGATTATATACATAATCTTGTCAACTTACGTTGGGTATTTTAGAAGTTTGGAATTATGAATTGCGATTCATAACCAAACCTAGTGCATGCCATTGTTTAGAAATGGTTCCTAGTAGAAGGAATTAGAACTCCAGCAATATGCATGATCCAAATATTAAGATGGATCATATCTTTCATGGTATTAAGACAAGATTTAGAAGAGAAATAGTCTCCCACATATTCTGATCATATGAAGAAATATTATCATGTGTTAATAAGATAATTAAATAATTCTTTGAGTCCTATTTCCTTGAAGGGAATCAAGAGAAAAAAGGATGGAAGAGAGAAAGATGGATAAAGGGAAGAGGAGAAAGAAGGATTTTCCCATATGTGATAACTGTGGGAAGAATCACCTTGGTAAATGCTTGAATGGAATATGAGTTTGTTATAAGTGTGGAGAAAAATGACACCATGTATGTTTTTACAAGGGTAAGAAAAAGGTTTCAAATTTACAATGCTTCATCTTCAAGGAGTTGGGACACTACGCGAATCAATGTCCAAATCATCAGAGTATACCCCAAATGCTGTTATTGGATAAAAATAAAATTATGATACTACCAAAGATGAAGAGGATTTATTAGAGTTCATATGTTGTTATTAAAGTATTGTGTCATTTGAGTATTGTATTAATTATGTACATGTTATAAAAATTATAGAGTATATAAGGATGATACTGCAGTACTATTTCATTAAGGACTTGAGATTATGTAGAACCATGAAAAGTGACTAATAGCAGGTTAATTTGTTTAGAGAATATATGGTTGAGAGAAAGATACACCATTATATGGTTCTAATACTGAGGTTGTGATTTTTGAATAATATATGATTGATTCGGATTAATTATATTGGATATTCTTGACTACCTTGAAACCGATTAATGATTTGTATATTCCATCATTGTTGGAGTTTATAACATTTTTGGATAGAAGGAGTATATCCTGTATTCTATAAGGAGTAAGGGAGCATGAATGTAATCAATATGGTTTTATGGTAATTAAAGGTGTTAAAATGTTTTAAAAGAATATATGATGAAGGTATTCACATGTTATTACATGGGAAAAAGAATCTTCATTGTTTTTACCCTCCTTATAAATTTTGGATTGTGAGTTTGGATAGAAGTATTTTGGATAAGTCTAATGGTTGGAATCGATTAAGTTTGACATTGGACACTATTGTTAAGTTTAAATCATTTGTTGAGATTATTTTTGGATTGTTATAAAAAGGACAACCTAAAGGTCGAGAGATACACTGTCACGTCGGGCAAGGTCACGAGACTTGAACCTCCAACCGAAGGGTAATAAGGGTGCATCACCTACCACTGGCCTACGTGATTTCCTGGTTTGTGTAATGTTGTTTTTTAAATAGTATGACAAATGAATTATATATTCATGATTTTTGAAACCCTATTCGATTACGAAAAATAGAATATTTTATAATTCTATTATCTTTTTGAGTGAAAGATGAGTTTGTGGTAGGAATTAATTGAAGGATGATACTCTACTTATCAAGTATATTTTTTACTCTTATTCTAGGAATAAATTAATTCTTAATCTTTATGGAAGGGATATTAAAACCAAAAATGTGTTATCATAATACCTTATGTTTTGTTGAAACAATGATATTTTAAATCATCATAGATTGATGGATTTGATGCCCTTAATTTTGCACTAGTTTGTGATTAATGACCTCGATCACTTCCTATTAATATTTACGTTTTCCTCTAATTATGCATCTCTAATTACCACCAATTTTCTCCTAATAGAGATCATAATTTGGTGGCCACTTTTTCATTTTCCTTTCTCTCTTGTTAAGACTAAACTTTATTAACCCAATTTCCGATGTGGGTTTTATGCAAAGGTATTTTTTTTATTTTTAACTTTTTATTTTTGAAGAATAATTTCAAATTGCGAGGAAAAAATTTAATAAAAGAGGGGAGAATGCAACACCCCAATATTTCAAAGTATGTTATCTCTTCAACGTAATTTAAAAACATTCAACAACGAGTTGAAGCACATCACGACTTACCAAACTAGACGTTCAAAAGCAGTTATGAATAGTATTAACTAAATTTTGAATTTTATATATTCCATATAATTTTAAAATCCTTATTATGTGTCTCTTAAACATAATATAATAACAAATTCAATTTTTTAGATAAAGGAATTATTTTTCTGGAAATACAATTTTACGACCATTTAATGGAGAACCCTTGTTAAAACCAAAATTTGAGGCTTTTATATATTTAATTTCATGAAATTAAATTCTTCTTTATAATCGGTACATAAAAATTTAGTTTGGATACATTTTTGGAACTTTTCTGACAAATTTCATATTTTGATGAATAGTTAGAAATACTAAATTTTAATTGAAAACAACTATTTTAATAGAATTAATATATATTGTTAAATTATACATTTGAATGGTTTGGCAGTATAATTAGATTATATTTTTATCAGTTAATAAAATTTAGGTCATTATTACTAATTTCACATTTAAATTTGACATAAACACATGTCAATATTTTGATAGTTTTTACTTTTTAAAAACCCGCTTTTTGGTTTTGACAATAGGAATTAATTTTAAATTAATTAATAAAACTTATATTTTTTTAATTTGGTAAAATAGAATTCATTTTTGAATTCAGAACATCAAAATTATCATAGGGAGATTTTTTGTTATTTTTCTGAAAACTTTCAATGTTTGATGAATAGTGAAAAACATTACGTTATTGTTTAAAATAGACTTTTTATTTAAATAAATAGTTATTTAAATTTAATTTATTTTAGGTCAAAATTGATACCTAATACCAATATATGTTCAATGTAAATCATTGATGTCATCATATAATAAGTTTAGATATATAAAATTTTATTGAACTTTTTACCGCCTTTTACCTACCTTCTAGGAGCATTTGAAAATTTGCATAAAACTTAATTTTACTGCTTTTGTGAGTAGAATTACATAAACCAGAGAGACACAGTTAACATCATTAAATAAAATGAGGTTCAATAAGATGAAAATAATTTTTTGGTGAATAGTAACTTTCACTTTTATTTACCATGGTTAATGGTAAATAGGGTAATTAAGGGTAAAAATGATATTATAATTACCATAAAACATGTCCAAATTATATTTGATAGGTTTAATTCGACCGAAAAAATCCTTAGGAATAAAATATGATCCTTTTGGTCCAGTATGATTAGATTAGGACATTTATTATTGTTTTATTTAAAGATGAATGAAAAATGATAAATTTGAAGTTTAATAACTAAACCATTTTTAATATAGGGTCCCACACAATATAAATTCCAATATAAATATTCATTAGAAATATAAAAATATTTCTTACATAATTTTATTTAATTTATACTTTTTATATGTTAAATAATTTAATTTATTTATTGCACAATGATGATGACGTAATTACCTTATTAATGAAATATTAAGATAATTGATATTATAAATACTCAAATAAATGTAAATTGAGACTTCTAATGAATTACACTAATTTTATAGGTTATATGACATGTTAGGGTTTATTAAATAATTTTTTTTCTAAGTAATCAGGATTTTATAATTTTCAAAAAAACCAAATACTAAATAGTGTCAAAATTGACATAAATGAGTTTTTAAGACAGATACGATATTATTAATTGATATAATATTCATAAAAATATAAGGATAGGACAAAAGACTTAGATAAGGTTATATATATTAGTAATGAACCACTTGGGGTTATTTTGGCTTGTTATAGTATGTTTATTAACCATATATTATAAAAATACAAAGAGACATGGTAAATGTCAAACTATTTAACTAAGAGTTAAATCTAAAAGAAAAGGTTAATATGGTGACCTAAACCTATCTAAAACCTATTGGTCGAGAGGTTTTAGATGAATCCCCACCTTATACTCTAAATAAATCATTTTTGAGCCATTACGAATGGAAAAGGATTTTATTATAAAATAATATTTCAAGCTTTTCCTAAAGTGACACTCACATCTCTTATAAAAGGGTACTTCCCCTTCTCCTAAATTCACATCTCCAAAGCCATTTGTCTCAGACAAAACCTTCCCAAATATTCAATAAACTATCCTACCTTCTACATAGAGTCCTTATTTGGATCATAATTCCATCCTAAAGAGGCCTTTTCATCAACTCAATTGGAAACACTCGAAGAAGAGGTAATAATTTCACCACCCTCTTTCAAGTTGTTTACTTCTTCCACTTCCTGTTTATTTTTTGTTTCCATTCCAAAATAATAAATACAGTACCTTATAAATACTATGATGTTATTATAAATATTTGACAACAACATTCTTTATTCTATCCATCCTATAAATGACAAAGTTACCATACGTGCGTACGTACAACTTACCATCTTCACATCGTGGTGTAGTTTTTATTCAAACACTTCATTATTTAGATGGGTATAATATTGATTACAAATAATGTAAATAATAAAGAAAACATTTTTATTATTATTTATATATTATATACCATCCAATTAAATACGATTTCACCATCAATATAATGATATTGTCGCTCATGCGTACGTACGGATTACCGTCTCCACGAACACGATGAGATTCATTCTCCATCGTAATCATTAAAGAATAATTTTCATTTTATGATTAAAAATAAGGTTTATGAACATAATAAAATTCTGTATATGAATCAAATACATTTAATCTATAACAAACATGGCTTACGTAACAAATCATAAAAAGTAAAATGAATTAGTTAACACCTGAAAAGATGATACTACTAAAGTACTATTAACAAAGAAATATTATAAGATCATATATGATATCATATTTATGTATATGATTCTTTTATAATTTCATAAAAATGGTTTAACTATTATAAATGAGGTTAACATACAATAAACTAAGGAAAACTAAAATTTAAGGGTTAATTCTACAATCTCTTTACTTATATGAGGTTGTTAATACGTAAGTATCTACTAGGACCTCTTTATCATCCACATCCATGTTTTCTTAAAAATGTAATTCAAATCATTCTTACTATTTACTAGACTAGGGGTTAAATTAATTTATACCCTTATTTGACAATATATGTTTTGAAATGAATCTTTCTATCGTCTTCCAAACAAGGTAATTTATGACATTTTCGATTAAATTATGCTAAGAATGTCTTTTTTCTAACTTATACGGTAGATGCATCTCTTTTTTGCCAATAAAACATTGTCGAAGCTTCCCATACAAGATTATAAGAATATTTTCAAAATAAACGTTTTCTTTTATAAGTATATAACTTTTAATTGATTTCAAAATAAAAAGTGATATTTCTCTAAAAAAAGTTTTGATTTCATCTATGTCAACATCCTTTGATATATTTTAATCTTGTTTGAAGATGATTTATTAGGATAAAAAAATTCTATATTGTATTAAAGGTTTTGTGATATGTTTGACCATGGATGTGTTATTTTTACACCATTCATGGTTTATGGATAAAGTATTGAAATTTTTTATGCTACTTTTAATACGAATTTTTATGTTATGTTTAAACTTTTTCATATGTGTAATTCATTAGACTTAGTATGTGACGGGTGGAGCCTGCTATAGCTCCTCGATGCATCGGTATGTCTCATGAGACAAACTAGTATCTTGGAACAGGGCCTTGACAAAATCTTATTTGTAGTCTTGGCATAAGACATTGACTGTGTGGTTATGAAGTCTGGCATTATGCATTCCCTCATAATTAAATTGGCTATTGATATTTCATGTGATTATTCGACTAGTAGAATATCCAAGTGAATAAGTAAATGGAATTATTTGATTTATATTGGACATATTATGAAAAAGTTTATGTTTTAAAGGATTATGCTTTAGTCTTATACATTGCCTTAATTCTTTATGCTTATTTATGAATGTTTCTGCTATATTGTTATACTTACTGAGCATCTGCGCTCACCCCTTTCTATGTTTTATTTTTCCTAGGATGTGAAGAAATATTTATGGCTGACCTGCAGGGATAGGCTAAGGATATAAGTGTGGTCAATGTAGACCAAATGTAGTTGATGTTTTTATTTCATGATGTAATGTAAAATTTCTGAATGTATCTAGTACTTCCAAGGCAACTAAACTGATCACTCTTTTGGGATTTGATCCCTTGCGATCATGCCAATTTTATGTAATAATGCACCGAATCTAGGTCACTTGGGTTGGACCGTTACAGTTGATTATGTGAAGATTCCATGATCCTCAACACTTTATGATGTTGAATAATAATAATGAATCTCGCATTAAAAAATCACAAGATATTCATCCATTCATAATAATTTATTGAAATGGAATATTCTATGGGTTTTTATGAGTTTTGACAAGGAATAAAAGAATAAGTAAACGCGGTGCTATATTTCTTATAAATACCAAAGAAACAAAACCGTGAGATGCAGTTTCCATTCACATTTGTCTTTGAGAGCTCTCTATTTTAGAAAATATAGTATCCCTATTATTTATTTCATGTGGAGAATGAGGAATATCTATGAGTCTTTAAGGCTACATGAATAAGGCACCGGGTTATGCAAGCCACTAATATATTTGGAAAATATGTTCTGTGCTTTCATTAGTATGGGGAAGATCAATATACTATTTCCTATTCAAATAACACTCTTGGGTTACATGAAAAAAATAAATATACTATCTCAATACAGTATTACATTATAGTTTAACAAAAAAGTGCATATAGTTTGTGTGAAATACTAAGATATCATGTAATTGTTTATGGGAAGATGAAGGAGAATGATCACACTCATTTCTGATTTAAAGTAGAAACTAATTTGTAATTGTGAGATATAATTGAAATAACAAGACTGAGAGAGAAAATGAATTCATGCATGCAGTACATATATGCATTAGTTTAGAAGATTAAATAAATAGATTTTGTTTTATATTCTCAAACCATTTGAAGTAGTCTAAATATGAGAACATATAAGATCTCTAAAAAAGTAAGTGAAGAAGATAATAAAATAACATGAAAAAATAATTAGATTTTTTATATATGATTAGGTTTATTTATAACACAAGAATCACGATTTATACATGAATTGATCTTAAATAAGTCTATATTATAATTAAATTGGAAATAATAACTTATTTTTTCAAGTTAAAATATTCTTTGAATAATATCAAAAGTGTAGAGTGATTTAGTTGCACAAATATTTTCTCCATGAGTGACTGAATAATAGAAATTGATTACCAAGCTATCCATCAATTATTATTCTTCCTATAGATTAATGTATTTGCAGAAGCTCTTGATTTATGTATTTCTAATATAACCCTTTTTCTTTATATGAAATAAAGGCAAGAATTTTATTTCTACATTCACAAAAATTTGATTAGAATAATTGGTTTATTTTGAAGAATACTTATTATAAAATGTTTATCACCTCAGGAATAACTATATGATATAATGTATTTTTATGATTTAATGTTAAATATTTCATTGTATCTGGAAAGTTACAGGAAAAATAAGTATAATTCCATACTATTTATCTTAGTTTCTTTTATATTAAAAAGGAAGTTGTGTGTATGTGGGATAATAACCACTGTACATTAAGGATGGCATCATCCACATTGGAGGTGAGCCTCATTAACAAATATTGGCATTCCATGTTCATTATTTTTTTATGTTAATGCTTTTAAACAACATGTTAATAAGAAAATAAAATCATTAAATTAATATGTGACATATGTAATAATAGTGATAATATATTTAAAGTATTAAAAGTCATCCAAAACTGCTCAACCCCCTCCTGGTATTGTTATCCAAATGCGATCCTAATAGGAAAAACCTTTTTTTGGTGAATAGTGATTAGGACCATTAGATATTATAAAATAGAAACTAACATACACAATAATTATTACTTATCATTATTAAAAATTTTATTTCTAGTTAATGTTTGATTATAGTAGTGTAGTTGTTGGAGATGTTTTGGGAAAATGACAGTAGAGAAGGATACATGTGATTTACTATGAAATCAAACTATTAGATGATTCTAAAAATAATTATGAAAATTTAGTAACGGTGTTTTTCAGTTGTTATCTTTTCAATTGAAATGTTTAGCTGATATTTGATTAGGTTCATGTTTATATTATTCACTAACCGCAAAACTATAAAGTGTCTTCTAACTAAGAGATACTCTAAGAAAAGACTTATTAGTTGGACCCATTTGTTATAGGAATTTTATTTTGAAGTCAATGATAATAAGGGTTCTAAAAATTTGGATGTTGATAACCTTTCCATGCTAACCAACACCCAATATGATAACCGAACATTGGTTAATTCTCTATCTCATGATGAAAATATATTTTCAGTTTTTGAGCATATCCGTACTCATACTCCTAGGTTTGGGGCTAAAAAAAATTATTTATCCATAAGTTTTGATACCAAGTGAGATGGTTGAAGATAAACATGCATATTTTTTCATATTAATTAAAAATTACATATCACAATAATATAAAATCAAGAACCATAAATGGTTAGCAACTTTAGAGACTAGATACATAACCAACTTATTTATGAACCAACTTTATAATTTCCCAAAAAAATGTTTCTGTCATTTTACCCTTGTAGAGTTACCATTCATATTATTGTTCTTCATAACCATGATATGGAAAACATAAGAAATGGATAAACTCAAATGATCTGTAAGGGTCAATATAAGAGATAATAAATGATTATCATATATGCCTATAAAATGTGGTTATGAGAAAATAGTCAAGTTCCATGTACATACTAATAGAAAAAAATCGAAATAAACATGGTAAATAAATAATAAATAAAGGAATATGGTTCTATGTAAAAATAATACATAATCTATCATTATATGATTATAACAAAAAACATAAAAACATGGGAAAAACATAAGTATATAAGTCATAAAATTAAATAGTAGGTATCGTTATCATTTCCCATCACATGGTGGAGTAGTCATATTTACTTGATTCCGATATCATAGTTGGTTTGGGCTTACTACACATATAACCTATTGGGATTGGTATAACACCTAATTTACCCTCTATGTCTTTAAATAACATCCTGTATACCAAATTGAGTATCATCTAACAACTTGTATACCCTATCAAGAATGGGATAACCACACATGTAATCTCTTAGGACTAGGCTACTAGCCATGTACCTTTTTTGTGCTCATTACATACAAAATTTAACAAATTCATTATAGATTTATATAGGACCCCACCCATCACATAATAATCATCCCTACATATTCTTGTTGATAGAACATGAAAAAATTCATATTACAAGCATTACATAATTAACTAGTGGAAAATATATGGGTTATATGAATATATTCATAGAAAATTTGACAATACATATAGAGAAAGAAGGTAGATGGTATCATGAGAAAATATACAAGGTATAATAAATGGATCATCAAAGGATTTTAACATATCTATAAAACATAAAATTAAGACTATTGGATAATAAAATTTGAAAAAAATATAATAAATACACCTTTTTAAAATACACAAAAACTTCAAAAAAAATTTTATTTAAAAATAAATACATTATTATTGATAAAATGATTCAAAAATTACCCTTTAAGAAACATTTTTTTCTTCATAAAACATGATTTATAAAACAAAGTTGCATTCTACAATATTCTTTTAGAATGTATAAATACATGAATTTCTTCATATTGAAAAAATACTACGAAATAAATTTTTGAAATAAAAAATTCCATTTTAATTTTTTTTTGATTTTCAATATAAAAAACCATTTATTTTCTTTTGAAAACAATTAAGAATCAAAATTATTTGGAATATTATTATATCCAAGCATACAAAAGTAATAAATATAAGTTTAAGTGGATCTTATTGGTATGTTTATATTTCTAACAATAAATAAATCATAATTGGATTGATTATTTTTATGTTGAACATTATATAATTTAAAAAAATTATTGGTGGATAACAAAATATTGTTTACATAACCTTAGAATTATGTTGGAATTGGTTAGGAATTCCTAGAAATAATTTGAGGGTGCTCTAGATTGAATTATTTGAATTGTAGATTTCTAGTTCATACCATAGGTAGAGTGAAGTTTTCATTCACATGGTAAGTGGAGTGATTGGTAATTCCTAATGGTTGGTCAACAACCACACATATAATCTGCTACATGATAAAATGGTCAACCACATGGTAAGTTGATCAAGTGGCCACCTGTTTCACAATCAATCAATTTTAGTAAAGATGTGTTAAGGTAATATTAAGAAAATAAAAAAGAAAAGTTATGGTTTCTATTATATAAATAAGGATAAACTAGGAAGCCAAGAGTATAAGTAAAGTTCACCACAACCTTAACATAAAGGTAACCGGAAGTATAGTCTTTACTACCTAAATGTTCCTATGGTTACTTCACTATAAATGTATGGGTAACTAATTAATTCAGGTGGACACATTAATGTAACTGGATACCTATTTAAAGGTAATTCATTTTATGTGTAAAGTTTTGATACACTTGTGTAAAATTTATTTTAAGTTAACAATACATACATAAGTGTATTCCAAGGATTATTTATGGGTAATTTAGAGACATTAAATGTTACATAAGTAGAAAATAAATATTAAAAGGAATATAGAGAACATATTTTGAATCAGTAAATTTCAGTTATGATGGTGTTTAGTGAAATTAATAATCATGACCAGCTTTATTGTTTTTAGGAAATATATTAAAATGGTAGAAAGAAGTTATGGGGGGGGGGGTTCATACTACAAAAGAAGAATCCACAGTCACAACTGCATGTATATATATAGATTTATGATGTGTTTTAAATGAATATAATATAATTGAATGTATGATATGTATACTTGATTGATTTAAGAGGAAGTATACTAATATTGAAAAAATGAATTCATGATGTTTCCACAATGAAGGATGAAGACTCTTATTTACAGGAGACTATAAATATCATTCATAAATTAATTTAAATGCTTGAAATATGGAAGAAGTTATGGTTTTATATTTTAATGAGAAAAAATAAAATGAGTATTATTAGAAGTTATTACCTATGGTTGTTAAATTAGTTATAATGTTGTGGTGTGGGAGTCCTCAAATTTAAAATATGATATTCTTGAGGAGAATATGAATTCAATTATCATACAATTATTTTTATAGACATGAGGCCAATATAGTAAGAATTAAAAAGAATTAATAATTTTCATGTGGTATTTAAAGTCTAGTTTTCGGATCAATAAAGGGGAAAGAGTGTCAAGATTTTTTTGAAGAAACCAACTGCGTGTGTTGGTCCTGAAGTCCACAGACGAGAGAGATGATGGACATGTCACTACTACCATCTTAGTATACTAAATAATTCTTTATTTGGTATCAATGTGGTGATGTAAATGAACATGAAGGGGTGAATTATATTTATTTAAAAAGTTAATTAGAAACATTAATAGAGTTAATTATTGAGATAAAATATTAAACAATTGAACCACACAGATATAGGAAATGAAAGATAAAATAAAATTCAAGAATTTAAAAGATAAAAAAATGAATTTAAAGTGGATCAAATATAAATGAGTCCAAACCACTCTCTTCATCCCAACCATGTGTAATGAACCTTTTATGGTATATATTTTTTGAATAATAGTGGAAAATCTTTACATCCATATTTTTCAAACATGTGGGATTAACCCAATTCCATTTTATTTTACATCTGTGGAAAAAACCTAGCCTTTTATAAGGGAAGATCTAACCAACAATTTTACAGGTTTAATTTAAACCTATTACAACTTTTAGGTTTATATAAAACTTTATATTTTACTGGTAGAGACCTAACCCATTCTTTTATAGGTTCACACTGAACCTATACTTTCATAGGCATGATCCAAACCTCTTATATGTTACATGTCAAGAGGAACCCAGTCTTATAAGGGGACATAGTACACAAAAAATCTATTAGGAGTGGTCATTTCCGCTACTATTTTACTTATTAAGTAGAATCCATTCTTGTAAATACCCTAAATATAGTATCTCAGAGTGGGTGGTTAATTTATTACGTTGGAATAAGATACAAGGAATCATATCTAAAATGAATAAATAGTTCAGTAGTCATAGTATACTAGATATATACTTGAAAGCTACATTATAAACTAAAACAAAAATTACCCAAATTAGTTCTTGGAGAATTTCATTATTCACATAAGTTTATACCTACATAATAATAAGAAAGTAGTTCTTCATATCAAAGGGGAAAATGAAACATAAGAAATAGTTGAGATCAAATTCATAGTAATTTTCAATTTATAGAAGTATATATAAATATATAAGTCATAAAAAACATGGAATAATAAGTAACTGAAACACATGACATGTAATTATTAAATTGGAGATATTATGACAGGAATAAATGATGATAAAATAATGACATATAATGAATTGAATAATAAGGACACATAACCTTGGATATTATAATAATCTAATAATCACATGAAAATCAATAACTAATCCCATAATGAGGTAATACATAATTTAGGGCATCATAAACACATCATCATGGCTTCACCCAAGACACCACACATAAATGGGAAAGGAATTATCCAATACTCTAATTGTTTGTCTCATGAGAGACACCGATGCATTGAAGGCCTATAGTAGTCCCCACCAACCACTTACTAAGTAAAATGAATTCAAAAAATTAAATAGGTGAAACAAAATCAACATAATAATTCGTGATGAAAACTAACATATGAAATTCTAGTTATTACCTTAGTCAAATGAACCTAATCATAAACCATCTTGGATAATGCGGTGAAAAATATCAAAATAATATATCCAAAATAAAACAATTCAAAAACCATCCAATGATAGAATAAAGATTATAAAAATACAATATATCTCCAAGGTATCATAAGAAGATTAAATGGTTGGTGTCATTGATTAATAGAAATATCATGAAAAAATATTCACAATTTTTTTGTTTAAAATATCCGTATCATTTTGAAAATAATCAAAAAAAAAGTTGGATATTTTTTTGAAAATAATTTCTTTGAAAATAAGCTGAATATTAGTTTTAAAATATAGAGTGTTCACGATGAAGTAAAATTTTGTTCATACTGTACTCTTTAAAAGAAAGACTCTTTTTATATATTCAGTAAAAGCCAAATGAGAATCGTTTTGAAACTGACATGAAGATTCCTTAGATTTTTTATCAAAAATAAAAATATGGGTAAAAATGTATCTGATAAATCATATTAAAAATTTATAAGAGATTTTTTAAAATATTGTTATACAAAACATGGGTTTTTAGGAAAAAGGATTATCAACTAAAGAGGAATAAAGTTACTTTTTTTTTATAAAAACAATTTACACAAATTTTATGCATCAAAGAGTAAAAAATGGAAAAATTACATGGAATGTTCATGAATGACTAGAGAAGAAAAAAATAGATTTATTTTAATATATAAATAATTCCTCCAAGGGAAATAAAAAAAAACAATCTAGAATAATACTGAGATTGTGAAATAAACACTTACGACGTGGGTATATTATCAATCATAAGCCTCATATATGAATAAAATTTTACCAATAATTAATATCATCAGAATAAATATAATCATGATATTAAATTAAAAATGGAAAATATATACACCACAAAAAATAAATAATTGGTGAATAAATCATGTTCCCCAGTGAAATAAAAGTGAGACGAAAACCCCTTACATTGAAGTTTCCTTAAATGAAACATGGTTTTTCCTCATGTATAATGGTTCAAATAATATTATTAATATATTAAAGAACCATATTAGTATTTATTATATCATATATGTCCCTTTTATATCTTCTTATCGCCCATTTTTAATAATATTTTACTATTACAATTGTTTCGGATGTTAAGTACTTCATTTCCCTATGCATGTTTTGTTCGATAAGTCTTAGTTTGTTTGCATAGGATATAGTTACATATTATGTATAATTATATTAATGCAATATATATAATATTTATTCATTATATACACTTTTATAATCATTCTTGAATGGTGTACATAGGAGTTGAATAACATCACTTCATGGAGATGGTAAGTTGTACGTACGCACTTAGGAAGATATAATTTTAAAATGGATGAAAGGGTAAGGTAGTGACTGATATATTATATTTTACTGAATCAATATAATGAATTAATTATAATATATATCCATTATTTCAATCTATGTAAATTACTTATGAAAAATGAATTACACCAATATGTGGAGACGGTAAACCATACATACATACGTGCAATGTTTTTTTTTCGTATGATGGATAAAAGGTTGAATATTGTTTTTTTGTAATAATAATAAAATATTAGTATAAATATGTTAGTTGAGTAATTTTTTTGGTATATAAAAAACACATGAATATGATTTTAAAGAATAAATAAATTTTAATGTTTCAGTAATGATGATTGCATATTCTTCAACAAGAATTCTTTTAGTTCTCTTTTTAGGGACACTAGGTTTGGTATCATGAAAAGAACAGAACCATAAAACATGTATAGTGATGTTATTAAGCTAAATTGGAAGGTTTTGGTTGATCAATATGGCTCTAGGTGGTGTAAATAAGTGAAGGGGTGACCTTTTATAATTGAAGTGTATGACATTTTAGGACTTTCATAAAATAATAAAATAATATAAATTAATTATAAATTCTAAATGGATCCAAACATCTTAATTTTGAATATAAAATGATTATGGGTTGAAATATACTCATAAAATAAAATTTACACAGGTTTTTACTAATGTTACATGGTTATAGTTTGTGTTTAACCATTATTTAACCTATTTAACTCTTACCACAACAACATGGGATTTTACACTTTGAGGGTTAATATAGTTTTTATAAAATTAAAAACAACCCATAAATGGATAAAAAATAAAATATTAAATCCTATTACAATAAATTAAACGAATATTTTATTTTTTGTAAATTTTATATAATTTAATAGAATATTATTTACTACAAAATATTAATAATGTCAAAATTATTAACTATTTTTTAAATTGACTTTAATAAAATCAAAAATATAAGAAAAATTTAAAAACCTATTTTAATAAATTATTAATTTATCAATTTTATATATAAAATTAATCGATGATATTAATTATCTCCAATTATATTTATTTTAATATTTTTAGTATCATTTATTTTATTTTTACATTAATTGATTAATTACTTTATCATAATTGTGTAATTTTTTAAGGTAATTATTTATTAACTGAAAATAAAAAATAAATTACTATAACGTTTATATATATTTATATTTTAAGAAAATAGTTATAGTTGAATATATTCTCTATATATCCCCATATTAAAAATGTTAACGTTATTAAAATCATGAATGCGACATCTTTGACTTTTCATTAAATAAAATATTATAAACATCATAATCTATTTAAAATAGTCATAAATTGTCATATAACAAAAAAATAAATTATTATGGATGAGAATTACTCATTTAATAATTTTTTTTCAAGTTTTAGGTTCATTTTTTTGGTCCTTATCATTTTATTTTTTATATAAATTACAGAATTTTTCCTTTACTGTGGTAACAAAAATTACCTAGGTTACTATTCATATTGATAAAAAATAAAAGGGAACTATTTTATAAATTTGAACTTTATTAATAAAATTATGGAATGAATTTTTCAATATTCAATGAAATTTCGGAATTTAATTTTAAATTAATCATGCATAATGCAACAATTTTTTTTCCATGAAAAATTCTTTTTATACCCAAAATATACTTATACTAAAATAAAGTATAATGATGATTAAAATTAAATTTTAAATAACTAAATATTAATTAATTTAATTTTATATCAAATTAGCATTATAGAAAGACCCATTAATAAGAATAAAATGGTTGTTTCTTAAAAAGTTGCATTCTTCCCTATTCCCCGAAAAGTCAATATTTTGAGAAAAATTCAATAACATCCCCACGATACAATTTCAATTTGATGATTTAAAAAACTAAAACATAATTATAAATTTTATAGATTTTCCAGAAATTTTTAATAATATTTACTCATAAAAACAATGAAAACTATTTTTGAAGGAAACATCTTTTTGAGGAATAAATGACTTTGCTAAAAATTATGTTCTTATTCACAAAGATTTAATTACTAGTTTAACAATGATTTGGAAAATTATATATTTTATAATGCGTTTAATACTATTCATTTATACCATTTTAGTGGCTAGGTTATAATTTTCACATAATAATAATCATTTTCCATTTATGATAAGTGTTGCGGGAAACATAAGCTATCAAGGTGATTAAATTTATTTAAAAATAGATGTAGCAAAAATTATTGGGGTGTTACATTGTAACCTAGATAAATAAATTTCATCATATCAAATTTAAATTGAAATTTTAATATCAAGGGTTGATATTTGAAAATTCCTTTGTGGTAAACCAATATCTTAAAAAGTGTTAACAAAACTTATACTTAAAAAGAGGGAATGGAAAATGAGAACGTGAACCCAAAACTAGGATTCTGATTAGGAGAAAATTAGAGAGAAGTGAAAATTTGGACATGAAAGAGAAATATATCTATAATGTTTTTAAGGAGAGTGATATAGAATATGGTCATTATAATGTTAACCATCACAAAACCAAAATTATTGTGATTTTTTAAAAGGCCATTCATTTATGATAAAAAAAAATTAACAGAAAACATTTTTGTTCAAAAATATTTTTCCATTGGATTAGGTATTATTTTAGTGTCAATATAAATCAATTTATAAATTATACTAAGTTGATATCATTTTATGTAATAATCCAATCATTTAGATGTTATTTGATCCATTACAACATCATTTCATAAACCTGGTGATGGATATTCAGGAAAAAAAGTTATGCTTGAAGCACTATTACAAAAAGGTTCATAAGTCCGTACTTCCACATTTAAATATTTACCAAAAAATGGTTTGCATGTGGTTTATGAAATAAAAAATCACACTTTAACCTTAAATAATAACATACAACTTTAAACTTAAGCAATTACATATGTAGTTAACCTTAATAAATATCAAAAATACATCTATCTAACAATTTAAATGGAAGGTTGCTAAATTTAAAAAATCAACATAGCATCATATTTTATGCATACAACTTAATGAATATATTGTTGTAACATACCAAATATATTAATACGATGATCATTTTAAAATCTTAATGAAAATAATCATACTTCTAAATATAAAATCTTAGGTGGTTGAATATATTCCTTAATTCTAAACATGTAGTAAAACCAACAAAGATACCATAAACCATCAAATCAATAACCACATTCATGGTCCCCAATAATATCCTAGAAACACATATTTTTCATTTTTATCTCAATATAAATAATATATTAAGGTTAATCATCCCTCAATTTTTCATTTTCTAAAATATCAACTTTCCCCTGAATCACTTCTCCAATTCATCATTACCATTCAACAAAAAATCTAAAATCCATAAAAAAGAATTATTATTATAAAATAATTATATATCTCATGATTATCATAACCAGAATATCCTTGATAAAACAACTTTAGAAAATAATTTTTGAATTCAATCAAAAGCACATTCATTATTCTTTTTCATATGTAGTAATAACATAATCTTGACCATGATCCATTATATTATTTGAGGCATATTTCTTTGATGGTTAGGGAATTCATTTGTATAGTTCCCCATATCCTAATAGTTGAAACATTGAAAAGTGGAAAATTCTTTATTTCCTTGAAATCCTGAGAAAGGCTGTCTTATTATCTACACTTGAAAACAAAATCTTTTTCCTTTTAAGCATACACCAAAGTGTTTCTATTCATAATTATCACATGTGGGATAATCCTTCACCCCCTTGTTCCATTTATCTACCATTTTATCGGTCATTATCTTCTTCTCCAGAATCCATTTTACTCCATAAGATGTGTATAATTATTTCTCTATCATGTTAGAACATGATACTATATTATAGTATGATGATTTTCTTGGGAGAAAACTTCCCTTTTAAATAGTAGCATAAATCCATCAAAGAAACAATCATTTTTACCATTTTATTATGTTCATCGATAAAGTTCCCATTTCCTCTTCTATGTGACAATTACTAATAAAGTCATATACTACATTAGGTCATATAATTATGAAACATAATGTATAATCCAAAAAAATTAGGATGTTATAATATACTTATCCTCAATTTTTATCATGTTTTTATGTTCCATAATCTATGTTTTTATAAATCTAGTTCACCCGGTTTCCTATATACATTCCTTGATAAAAACTGTAACGAAAATAACCCTAGTTTCCTAGATTCAGTGATTACCTTATTATATTGGAATAAGATTCAATGAATCACATCCGAAGGGAATTAATACATTAGTTCCATTAATAAACTAAAAACATACTTAAAATTCAAATTACATTTTAAAACATAAAATACACAAATAATTTCTTTGATTAATCTATTATTACCCTTATTGAATCCCTACATCAATATCACAACACACTTCCTAATATCAAGGGGGAAAATAAAACATAATAAAGGGGTGAGTTTAAATTCTCAGTATGGATAAACATACTGAAAAAATGAATAAATAATGAATATAAAACATATAAAGTTAAATAAGTAAAATAAATTCCATTTAATCAATAACTTGACCATAATATGGTAAGAATAAATAATGATCAAATAATTCCATATAAAAAATCACATGATAATAAAACATAACAATGGATATTTTTTAATCAAATAATCACATGTAAATCCATAACTATTTTTAAAATGAGAGAATTTGTAATTCAAGATGTCAAAAACACACAGTCAAGGATTTTACTAAGAAACTATATATAAATGGGTATGTTCTTGGCCAATACCCAAACTAGATTGTCCCATAATACCTATTGATGCAACGAGGGGATATTAAAGGCACAACCTATCACATATCAAGTCCAATTCATTTATCATATGAAAGGGTTGAAACATAATTAAAATAAACATCTGTATAAAATACTAACATATGAAATGATAATACATTCCCTATTCAAATGAACACAACCAAAAACCATATATAGTTATATAGTGAATTGTATCAAAACAACACATCCACAATCAAACAAATTTGAAACCACATAATGAAATAATATAGATGATATCAATAGAATATATCCCCATTCAATCATAACTGAATAAAGGGGTTGATGTAATTGATGAATAGAAATACCATGAAAATTTCTTTAAAACCCATTTGAGTAAAATATCCTTTTCATTTATGAAATCCCCTTCCAAAAAAATCTTCACAAAATATATTTAAAATTCATTCCTTTGTAAGTCACCTTGAAATAATTTTTAAATTACTAAGTGGTCATGACAGTTGAAAATTCTATTCATTCCATACAATTTAAAATGAAGAACCTTTTCATATTTTTGGTAAAAGAAAAACAGGAATTGTTAAAAAAACCATGAATATTACTTTATTTTTTTTCTTCTAAAAAGTAAAAATGTGTAAGAATTTATTTGATAAATCATTTTTAAAGGAATAATTTTTCTTTGAAATAATTATTTCAGAAAACATGGGTTTTTATAAAGAAGGATTTCAGATGAAAGAAAAACAAAGTAAAATTTTCTTTGAAAAATCACAATCATTTTAAGTATCAAAGAGTGAAAAATGGCACTATTACATGAAAATTTCAGGAATAACTATATAAGATGAAAATATATTGGGATAAAAAAATAAATAATTCCCTTATGGGAAACTTAAAAAAATCCAAATAATGATGAGATTGTGAAATAAACTCTTTACACATGGGTGTATTATCAATCATAAACCCATATATAAATAAAAGAAAAAAACTACAATATAATGAGAATAAATAAATAATGATATAGCATTTCAATGGGAATTTATATACACTACAAAAAATAAACAATTGGTTAACAAAGCATGTGTCCCACAAAAATAAAAGTGAGAAGAAAATCCCTTACATTGTGATTTCCTATAATTGAACAAGATTTAACCTCATGTATAATGGTTTAAATAATTTAATTAATTTATACTATAAATATATTAATATTTACAACATCATATATGATCCTCTCATATCATCTTATCACCCATTTTAATAGTATTTTATTATTATCCTTATTTCATATGTTAACTACTTAATTTTTGGATGGATGTTTTGCCATGTATATTTTGGTTCTTATGAATAGGATATAGTTCCATCATCTACAATATTAAATTAATGTCATATACACCATATATATTTATTATATACATTTTTAGAATCATTTTAGAATGGTGGAAAAAGAAAATTAATCTCATTGCTTCATGGAGATGGTAAGTCAAACGTACGCATGAGAAATGATATAATTAACAAATGTTTGATAATATAAGGATGTTTATGATATATTAATTTTTATAGAATCAATATCATATATTAATTATCATATATATTCATTATTTATATGAAATTATATTGGTGATAAAAAATAAATTACACAGGTACGTGGAGATGGTCAGTCGTATGTACAAACATGCAATGATTTAATTTTTCATAGGACGGATAAAATGTAGAATAGAGTTGTTGCATAATCATAATTATATTTAAATACATATATTATACTAGATTTAAAATTTTAATATGGAAGAAAACATGAATATAATGTTGAATAAAAAATAACTTTTAAAGTCGGTAAAGGAAACTACCACTTATTCATCGAACTTCCTTTAGATATCCTCTTAGAGACAATATAGTTGGACGGTTGAAAGAAAAAAACCACAATAACATTCATAAGTATATTGATAAGTGAAACCATTTGGGTTTGGTTGAGTATATGGATCGAATTTGTTTAAATAAGTGAAGGAGGTTGTTCCCTTTCATAACTGAAGTGAGGGGCACTTCAGGTATTTCTTAAAATATTAAATTATTTATAAATAAATTTTTTTATTCCGAATAGAAAAAAAATTAATTTCTAATGTAATATTAATATATGTTTAAATCATCTCATACAATAAAATTTAGATAAGTTTTTACTAAATTTTTACCCTCATCTTTTGGTTTTAACCTTTATTTAACCACTTTAACTTTGACCACATCAAAAAGGGTTTTTACAATTTAAGGGTTAATAATGTTATTTTAAAATGAATAAAGATGAAAAAATAGATAAATAATTATATTTTAAGTATTATCCCAACATTTTGGAAGTATATATGTTTAATATTACTTTTATATCATTTAAAAAAATTATTTACCATAAAATATTTATAATTTCAATTTTAAGAACTATTCATTACATTGACTTTAATAAAATCATTACTATATGATAATATTGAAACAAATATTTTAATACATCCATAATATTTCTATATAATCTATAAAAAACATGTCTGACATTAATTATCTTAAATTATATTTATTTTAATATTTTTAATATAATTTATTTGATTTTTCATTAATTTATTTATTACATCATCATCATTGTGTAATTATTTATGGTAATTATAAGAAGGTGGTGGCATGAATTTGATTCCCAATTGATGCGTCTAAGGGAATTTATTAAATTCAAAAAGTTACCATACGAACACGAGGTGTAATGTACTTACACCAGTAGGAATATAAGGAGGAACATAAAAATATTTATAATAGTAGAAATTTTCTAGATAATACCATATTAAAAATGTTATAGTTATTAAAATCTTGAATGTAACACCATGGAATTTTCATTAAAATGATATTATAAACATCATAATCCCATTAAAATGAACATAAATGGACATATAACAAAAACACAAGTGATTATGGATGAATTTTACTCATCCAATATAATTTGTTGAAGTTTAAGAGTTATTTTATAGTTCATATCATTTTATTTGTAACATAAATTACTCAATTTACCATTTACTATGGTAGAAAAACATACCAAGGTTACTATTCATATTGGTAAAAAATGTTAGGTATATATTTAATAAATTCATTCCTTCTAAATAAAAATATTTGATTAAATTTTAAATATTGATAACATATTTTTTCAGAATTTAATTTAAAATTAATCCTGTAAAAAAAGGAAAAACAATTTTCTTAAAATTGCATTTTTAATCCATAAAATGTACTTTAAAAAGAAAGTTATAAAGATTATTTAAATTAAATTATATCTAAATAAAGATTAGTTTAGTTACTTTCATACCCAATCGACATCATAAAGAGGCTTTTTAATAATAATAAAATGATAGTTTTATAAAAATCGATATTCTTCATTATTCCCTAGAAAATCAATATTTTCGAAAAATTCCCAAAAATTCACTATAAAATAATTTTAATATGGTGATTTTAAAAATTATAATAGTATTATAAAATATATTTTATATAATTTCTAAAAATTTATTATAATATTTACTCAAAAATCAAAGGAAAATTATTTTTGAAGAAAACACATTTTGAAGAATAAATATCTTTATTAAAAAATAAGTGTGTATTCACAAAGATTTAATTAATATGTTAACTAAGAATTAGTCAGTTATATATTTCATAATTTTGTTAATATTATTCAATCCTATCATTTTCTATGCAAGGCTATAATGACACATAATAATATTTCATTGTTCTTTTAAGATATGCGTTGTGGGAAACATAAGTTATACAAGAGGTTAAATTTATATAAAAAGAGACATACTGAAAAATATTGGGGTTCTATAGATCATTTGAGGGGATAAAATAAAGCATTAATTATAAAGGGATATAATAATCCTTTTATTATAATGGGAAAAAACAAATCGAGTCTTTTATGGGGATAGACAAAACCCTGACTTTCTTTTTGTTAGGGTAGTATGACCATGTGAAAGATGATGTAAGTGTTTAAAAATTGAAAAAAAATTACATCACAAAGAATAAATAAGAAAAATTAACCCAGTGAATGATATTTTATGACTATTTTCATGTTTGTATCAGGTAGTGCTCAATCCCATCAATATATGGAAACAATTAAGATTGGGTAACCAATAGTTTACATCCAGAAGAAGGTTAATGATGAAGCTCTAGGACTCAGGTGGGAATTGTGTAATATATAATAGTAAATAATAATCACATATATATATCTTCACTATATTCTATATCCTTTTTATATAAAAATATAAATGTTTATTTTATCCACATTGGAAGACATGATAAATTCATACAATAAAATATTCACATGGAAGATTATGTTAATTATATGTGATATACAGTTAAAAAAGAAAACATTTCGTAAAAATTATAATATGAGGATAATAAATAAAAATTAACATGATAATAAATATATCCAAAAAAATCGATAACAAATTACTCTGAACTATTACAGAATTTATGTGAGGAAAAATAATAATATTCCAAAACAATTGATATTTTAACATTTCTCTTTTTCCATACATCGGTTATACTCATTTTTATTATCTAAATTAATGACTCATTTACTTTTTTCCTAAATGAGAGACAATTAGTTTCCACAGGAGATATATCATTATAGTATATTAAAAACACATATTTTATAGATAATCAAGTTTAGAACAATTCATATAGTTAGTTAATAATAAAAATTAATATCCTTGATAAAGACCTTGTCAATATTGGAGACAAACGATTAATACATCAGTGGGTTTAATTTTGAGAATCAAAATTTGAGAGATAACATCATTAGTATCCATACAGAACTAGTCCCATGTGAATATCAAATAAAATATCATAAAAAAATCAAAAACCCATTTAAAAGTCCTCTAGATGGATATGTGTAATTTTAAAACAAATACCACAATATAAATATTTAAAATAAACGTGGTAAAAATTGAAATATAAAAAATTATCGAAAATAGATTATATTTCCATAATTATAAAAATATATAAAAACACAAAAATCTACAATGAAAAATTTACACTGTCAAATTCATAATGATAAATTAACATTATAGAATTCATATAAGAGAATTCACCTAGCCAATTCACCTAAGAAAACTCACATAAGTAAATCAACATAGCTGATTTTTGTAACCAAATTCACAAAATTGAATTCCAATAGATGATTCGTGCAAAAAAATTCACATAAGTGAAATCATGTGTCCAAAATTTAACATATCATAGTTTAAATATCCATTATTCAATGTAGCTAAATTCACATATCCTATATTTGTGTAATCTAATTCACATATCCAAAAATTATGAAATTTGTAAACAAACCGACTTATCAAATTTTAAACTTAAATCAAACATTATAATAAATATAGTCATCTTTGTGTCCTATTGAATTATATTTATAAAATTCCATAATATTTTTAAATTATCAATAATTAAATTAATCAGACTTCTATATCTCTTGTTTTCATCAAAATATAATTTAAAACTAGTTTTGAAAAACTGAATAGTTTAAGATGAAAAAATTCAATTATTTATAACCTAATTTGAGACATAATAGACCAAGAGTTATAATTTTAAATATTTCAAAGAAATTTATATAAGTTTCATAGATTTCTAAATCAACACGAATAACTGAATTTAGAGTTCTGTATCCCATGTTATGATCAAAATACATAAGGTAACTAGGTATAGAAATTTTAATATGTGGATTCGAATTTAAAAATTTGGATTTTAAATTGGCTATGTGGATTTATAATTTATATGTGTTAAATGATAAATTATATATGTAAGAATTATAAAAAGCACATATAAATTATATTTGATGGTCCTCAATGACTTATTTATTCTAGGAACACATAATGAAACTTGCAGAACATGTTATGGATAACCAAAACATGAAATCAAAAGATATTATAAGTAAATCATTTTATTAATCAATGTAAAGTCTAACTCAACCAATATATAATGTAAAAACCTAGAGATGACACCTCATTAAACCTTGAGAAATTATAACTACAAAAATCAATGCATTAAATCTTAAGTTAAATTGAATTGAATAATTAATGTATAGTTATTATGAAAATATGAAGTAGTTCAAGGACCCATTCAAAATTCTCCCCCTTTATGAAATTAATAAACTAGTCATAATTTCAAAAAATCTCCCCCTTTTTTAAATTATCAAAAATATAATGTTTTATTAAATTAGAAACACATTATATTTTATAAGTAAATTTTTCAAAATAAAACTGCACATAAATGAATATAAATATTTCATAAGCCATTGATAAATTTCCAATTTTAAAAACATGTGTTAAAGACCCACTATAAAGACTTCAAAAGTTAAAAAATTGGGTAATATAAATTGAAAAAAATTTCAATTTGTCTTATTTAAAATAAAAATAAAACCAATCATAAAATAACCATTCATGTAATGTTAAAGTGCAAAAAATAAGTAGAGATCAACTAGTATCTATTAAAAGTCTCAAATCCATAATATAATAAGAAAATATGTACATAAATTTTTAATTCTAAACTAAAAAACATAATCAATATTAATATATATTTTACCTAAATATAAAAATTAATCAAATAAAACCATTCACATTCCATATGAATTTGAACATTAAATATGATTCCATATTTGTATAATAGAATAAAAAAATTCTTTGTATGATAAAATTGAAATATATATATTTTAAATCCATGATTATACAAGATTAAACTATTTAAAATATACCTTACAAATAAAAATATGTATATGTTAATCATTAATGGATGATATTATTTAAAATAAAAACATTTAAACTTCACCTTAATTTATCATGCTAGGAACTAAAGTATAAATTTAATATTTAAGCATGACCAATATAAAATATAAATGATATTCCAAAATTCATGAAATTGACTGAAAATAAAAATATTTTTTTAGGTAAATTTTCATAATTGAAATAACGGTTACCTTCTATAAGTTGATGAAATATATATAACAATTAAAAAAACAAGAACATAAAATGAAAATCTCTACCTAGTTTCCAAAAACCGTATTTTGAATAAAGAAACTAGTTTACATAGAAATTTAATTTGAGGATAGATAAAATTTGGATGATACCTTTTAATGGACACATATTAAACCTGATAAATCAGATTAAAAATTTGAAAACAATATGTATTGGGATTTTGAAAATTTATTCTACATTTCAATATACTTCATAATTAAATAGAATGAATTTAAAAAAATAAATTAAAAATATGAAATGTGAATGTTTAAATTTTTTAGAAGTATGGAATAAAATAAAAAGTAGAAATGGATATGTATTATTAATTTTAGATTCCTTATTTCTAAAAAAAAATTAGTTCATGTATATTTTGGAACTATTTCTCCTTTAATAATTACACTTTTAAAATAGTAAAAATGGAATTTTAATTCCAACAGTTAACACTTCTAAAAAAAATAATTTTATATCACAAGGTTCCATGAATCATGTGATAAAAGAGTCAATGAATTTTGAAAATAAAAATATGACAACATCACAAAATTAAACTATAATTGACAACTAAAATAAAATATTCACATAACATATGAAAACTAAAATTCAAGAGTATGACATATAAATGTAATACTATTAATGTTTAGATACAAAAATAAGTAAAATACTAATGTACATAGTAATATCAAAAAATGATACAATATATTAATTATCGCATAAAATGAAATAAAAAATATTATAATTTTTATGGAAACATGAAATGGATAAAAATATAATCACAAGAATGAAAAAAATAAGAATCAGAAAGCATATATGACCTGGGTATAAGGAATGGATCAATTTTATATGAATTATAATACATTAAAATAGTTACTAAAGAAGTATAAAATTTAGATACTTAATCCATGAAATAATATTTATTCATAAAATTCAAATTTTCCCAAAATATTGAGTGAATGTCAAAGGAAAATCATAAAAAATAGGGCCATAAGATCTAAATTTAAATTAATTAACATAATAAATTATACCATGTTGTATATTCACTGAATTATTTATAAACATAGTAGGAAAAAATATTCATAATAAATACTATTATTTTTATCATTACATTTTTCTAAATAATAATTATTTACAATATTGATATTTTAATCACATTTATTATAAATTTTTTATTTCAAAAATATATCTTCATTCTCCACTTTATCTAAATCACTTTACAGTGTTTCATTTTTTATTTGAAAAAAGTCCATGTCATAAAATCCTTTTCATGTCTGTAAAAAGGTGTGTTTTTATGATTTTAATTCAACATATCATTTTATTCCTTAAGATTTAAAATTAATGAATCAAAATTATTTAATTTAAGATATAACTTCTATTTATTTTTAGTAAACGTAAAATATTTTTAATTTTTTGACACTGGCATAAATGTCATTTCTTTTATTTTTCTGTTATATGAATCACAATCTTCCTTTAGATCATTAATAATTGGCTCACAATTTAGAGTGTTGATAGAAGTATGAACGTTATAACTAAAATAACAATATTTAGTTATTCTTATCACACATATATTTCACGAATTTCTAATAAATGAACCTATATAAAATGAAAAATAATGATAAGTTGAAGGTTTTACCTTGGAATATTTTTCAAATAACACAACATTCCCAATTTCTATTGGAATTTCAGCCTCATTGGATGAGAATTTTGAATCACTCTATGTAGTCATAGATTACATTTCTTTATTTCTCACTTCTATCCATTTTTTTAGTCAATTGTATTTAATATGTACTTCCTTAATAAAACCATTTAAAATAGTATTTGAACAATTTAATTGAAATTTGAATTACCATAAGTGATATATCATTCAGTAAAATAGAATTTATGATTTTTTTCATTCTTGGAAACACCATTTTCATGTGCCAAGAATTTCTATAATTATAGTAAACTGTTTCTCTAGAATCTCCCCCTTCAGAGGTAGAAAATTCAAGATGTTTCCAAATTTCATGAGTAGTCTTACTACTATAATTTTTTTCAAAAATATTTCTAGCAATAGAATAATAAATATTATTCATAACCTTATAAATAACATCATATTTAAAAATATACTCTCATTTAAAATCAATGATATCAGATTTAAGGGAAATAAAAGATTTAATCACAGTATCCCAAATTAAAATAGCAATACACTTTTGAATATATTTTATTCAGATCATACCCTATGTATACTTACTACCATTAAAATTTGGTCGAAATGTCTTATTTTAACCATTTTCACTCCATAAGTTTGATATCACTAAAAAATATATTTCCTTCAATATTTTTAGAGTATATTAAAAGTAATCATAATTAATATAAAAAATTTGATGAATGATACATCGTAATATATATAACATTTGAAACCAATTTCATGGAATAAGAAATTGTTAAAAAATAACTTATCCTCAAAGGTACAAACCCTATCACCAATTGTTAGGTCTCAAAGGAGTGGTGGAAGTGTAAGGGGATGAATTGTCTTTATTTAAAAAATTCATCATTGTTTAAACATTAAGAGAGATAAGTGATGAGTTCAAATATTAAACAATTTAAAAAAACCTATAAAATAAGATAATATGAAAATAAAATGAATGAATGTAAAAGATGAACATAATTATTTTATAGTGGTTTAGATCTAAATGATTTTACTCTACTGTTCACAAAAAACCCTGTGTATAACACCCACTATGGTATATCACTTTTGAATTAGTGTAAAAAATCATTTCATCCACATATTCCAAACCTGAAGACATAACCCAATTTTGTTATCCATTATGGTTTCAGACAAAAATCCTACCTTTTATTGGAGAATACCCAACCATGAATTTTATAGCCTCAATCAATACCTCTTGAATTTTTAGGTTTAGATATAACCCATTTTTTAGTGAAATAATACTAAAATAGTATTTTATAGGTATGTAACAAACCTAGAATGTCACATGCTCAATCCTAACCTCTTCTATGTTATATTTTAACAAGAACATGAACTTATATGGTGATAGAATAAAATTATACTCTTACAATATAAGTTCAATGCATTGTGTTTCTATGAGTTATGAGAAACTAATATTCTAAGCGGATATACTAAATGAAGTCTTATAAGGTTATATAACAAAACCAATTGTATCTTTTTATAGGGTAGTATAACCCAACTCAAGATGTACTAATTTTGGAAAATATAGTAAATAATTAAACTACATAAATAAGGAATAAAAAAATTAACCCAATGAATGATTTTCATTGATGATATTGGCATTTAGATCATGTAGTGCTCAAGCACATCATGATGAGGAAAAAATTATAATCTGTAAATATTAGCTTACTTCATCATGATGTTTAATGATGAACCTACAATATCTAGTTTTGAACTATGCATCACTTAATAGTATTGAAGATCCATATATATTTATATTTACTGCATGATTGAGAAATTTTATATACAAAAAAAAAACTATTTCTCCACTTTGAATGTGATGATAAATTAAAACAATGAAATTTATTAGTATCATGGTTCATATACACTTAGAGTATGATAAAATAAAATATTATTATTTGATAATGATCAGATAACTTCCTATAATTGAAATTCAATCATAAACAATCTATATTAAAATGAGATTGAAACAAAAACCCTTACCTCTTTGGTAAATTTTAAGTCATAAATACCAAGAATGTTGTAAATTAATTATAACATAAAATATCATGAATTATAAATTATTCCGGATATAATGTATAATGAGGAAATATATATACCATTTAAAATAAATTTGGCGCATAAAAGAACATGTGTCTCAAAGAAAGATGTTTTGAGATGAAACCCTTACCTCAAGTTCTAGAATTTTGGAGGATGTATTTTATCTCTTGAATAATAAAAATATATAAATTATTTTATTTATTAATAAAATTTACTAGTATAATTTCTTATACTTAGTAAATTTACTTTATTTATTTTAATTAAATGTTTAATTAAATAATCATTTAGGGCTAGTTGAGTAGTTTTGGGGATGGTCAGTTGATAATTTCAAAACAACATTGGTGTGTTGACTGTTGTCGAATGAGTAAATGTTCTATCATATATAGGACAATAATCATTAAATAATAATTATTTTTTTTACATAAATTATAATTTTAATACAACCCTGATTTATGGTTATGAAAAATTAATTATATTACAATCATGAATATGACATGTCATACACATGAAAGTGTAACATTTCCCTTTTTCAATGATCATGATTGAAAGTAGGTAAGTATTATTTTTTCTTTATATAATTATAATAATAACATAAATATCATATTTTTCTATAAATACACTTACAAATATAATATATTTTATGTAGTAGCAAAAATGAATCACATCACTTTAGGAGGTGGCAGTCCCCCATACAAACAAATGAAGTTAACATTTTTACATTGATGGTAAGGTATGAAGTTATATGATATATTAATTTTATATTATTTTTAATAAATCATGAATATAATATCTAAATATTAAATAAATTGTAATTAATATCCTTGAAAGAAGAGGATGGAAAAATATTTACATCGGTTCGTGGGGCAGTACTCTACTGTACACATTAATGATGGTTTTGTCTCCCATTTGATGGAAGTGGAGATAGATTTAGGGTATAAAATTAACTTAATAAAACCATAGTATATGTGATATAATTATTAAATTATATAATATTTATTTAGTGAAACATTAAAGTGGTGGAAGACTAAATACAACAAAGATGCTTAGTTCAGAACTTCACCTATTATTCAAATCACCTCTTTTGGATTATACCTAAATCCTCCATAGATTGGATTTAAAATTTAAAAAATGAATTTAGGATGTGTGGAGGGAAGAAATTAATGTATTTAAGTAGGAGTTTTTTTGAAACAATGGGTTTTTGAAGTCTTTACTCTAGGGGATAGGGGGTAATCTTTTAAAAGGGTGGAGAGATATATTCTTGTAAACACCCAAAACTATTCAATAATGGGAAGTCACGCTCAGGAAAAGTGCCTAAAAAATTGAAAAATAAAGGAGTATTTTTAGTATAAGTTTCATAAAAATATATTACATTAAAATTAATTATGTTTCAAATTTTTTTATTCATTTCACATCTTTAGTTAACAACCTAGAAAACCCATTTTAACATTAACCATAATAACAAATTTTTAGTATTTTTACTATTTATTATGATAAAAAATGAAGTTGACATTATTAAATAATATAAATTATGATAATTAAAATTATGGAATCCATTTTATCAAATTAAATTCACATAAGTGTAATAATTTAATTTAAAATAAAACAAGTAAGTTTAATGAAAAGTGGTTTTTTGGAAAATGAAATTTATAATGAAAAATTATCTTATATTAACTATATGAAAGGATATAATAATTATATGAATTTAAATTAATATATATATATAATATGAAATTAATTTCATATAATTCTTCATTATGTTTTATTTTAATTAATTTAAATGAGAAACATTATACACTTTAATACAATTTTTAAAAAAAATGTGTTTTAGATCCTAAAAACAAAGCTATATTAAAATCTAGTATAAATTTGATTTAAATGATATTATTTGAATAAATATAAATAAATAATACTAGTTTTACTTATAAATCATGTTACAATAATAATGAATTTTTTAATTACATAAATTAAAAAATCTAAATGAAAATTTCACCAAATTTGGCATTTTTAACTATTCACTAAAAAACCATATTTTCAGAAAATTCAAAGAAATTTCTCCTATGTTAATATATAAATTCTGATTTTAAAAAAATTCATTTTATAATTTTTTTAAAAAAATATACAAACATTATTTATAATAGTTACTCACAAAAATAAATAAAAAAGTCATTTTAGAAGAATTGTTTTTGAAGTATCAAATGTATTTAATAAAAATTGATTTCTTATTTCGTGATAATTGATATATATATTTATATCTATTAGGACCTTTATATATATTTAATGAATTAGATAATACTATTCTTAACCGGTAATTTAATAGTAAGATTTTAAAAGTCACTTTTAAGTAATAATATTTTATTAATACATCACAGTTCTTCCACAATCAGTGTTGTGTGTTTTATACTATACTAAACATAGTTTTATTTTAAAATATTAAGGTTTTACAAATAAATTCACATAATTTTATACATTTATAATATTAACATAAGTGAATTAATATTAGCGAATTAACATATCCAATTGACATAAGCGAATTCACATAGGCAAATTCCCATAGCTGATTCATGTAAGTGAATACATGTAATAGAATTCAAGTATCCAAAATTAGATTTAGTTTAATCCATGTATGTAATATTCAATGTAGTTAAACTAACATATCCAATATATACTTAACTAAATTCATTAATCCAGAATTCTAAAATATGTAATTAGCTTGACTTAAAAATTTCCATCCTAAATTATTCTTTTTTTAGATTTGACCCCAGCTGAACATTATTTATAAAAGATAATTATAATTAACAAGAAGAAAAAAAATCCTTAAGATGAATTCTATATTTGAATATATCATAAAAATAATGTATAAAAATAGTTTTGAAAAATTAAAATTTTTAGACTAAAAATATATAGTGAAATATAACCTAATTTCAGACTTGATATACAATAATTCTAAACATATTTATTCTAATGAAAAGTATATAATTATTTTATCTTCTTAACTCAATAATAATCACTCAATTTATAGTTATTCATCCCATATTACTATCAATATACTGAAGGTAACCAAATCTAGAAATTTTCCTATGTGTATTTGAAATTGTCGACATGAATTTATAATTTTATCCCTGGTAAATGATAAATTGGCTATGTGAGAATAGTATAAATAATATAAAAATGATATTTAAATGACTTGGATGGATCATTTAGCATATTAACACTACATGAAACTTGTAAAACATGTTATGAACTATAAAATCTGGAAATAAAAAGATATTTGAAGTGTAGATATATATGAATCAAAGTACAGTAAACCTCAATCAATATATTTGATGAAAACCTAAAGATAAAACATAATTAATCTATGAGAAATTATAATCGCATAAAATCAATGTATTAATAATTATTTTAAAGGGATTAAAATAAGTAAATTTTTATAATTATCAAAACATTAAGTTGTTCATGGTGTTCCTCATAACTCAGTAATGATGAATATACTATAAAACAACGATTTTATTGTGTTAAATTATATGTATTATATTTTAAGTGGTACTTTACTACATATCAAGAAGAGAATATGAAGATTTTAACATCAAATGAAAAGATTGATAGGATTCATTAGTGAAAGAATAATTTATTATTCTCCCATTTGACACTATTACGTATGTCAGAGATGCTGTTGTGTGTAGGATACATTGAAGAATAGTTTAAAGACATGAAAATGTGAGTTTCAATACTATACCCTACTCATTGTACTCACATGATGAATCTAGTGCTTTGTGAGATACTGGAGAAATCCATATCCCACCATGGACTAGCCTTCACCCATTCATAGGTTAACCTTTAAAATATAATGTATTCCCTTATTTTGGTACACATTATATGAATATTATTAATATTTGGATGAACATGATGTTTCCTTTTCTCATTTATAAAATTTATGATGTCTTGGTAGTAAAAACGGATGGATCTTTTCCCTTGATGAATAAACTCCCATAACAACAACAGATAAAAATAGTTTAGATAATTATGTTAATTATAAGATTATTATTTAATCACCTCGTAGATAGAGTGAATATATGAATGATAAAGGTCTCAAAATTAAAAAAGAAAATTTTGATAATTTTATTAATATCATGGAATGTAAAACTAAAGTGAAATGGGATAAGATACAATTTTTATAATTTTGTATGAATTTATCCAAATTCATTATAACAAGATTATTTAATGTTTCTTCATAATAGTTACTGAAGTTTTATAATATAATATGTCATTGTGTGATTTAATAATATTTTTATATTGTTTAAAGGATTTATACATCTTACTAGATAAGTTGACGATAAAGAATGTTATTTAGAAGAAAAGGATCAAAGTGATATCCCTCTTTATGATTTGAAAAGTATTATAATATCTTATTAAAAAAGTAAATATTATGATATATATAAAAAGGTAAAGGTTGAAAATGTTATTTCTATTAACACCTCCAAATCTAAGAATACTAAAATGAATTAATGAGAATAATAATGATGGGTAATTAAATTAGGATTCATATTTCAATATTAATTTTGATAAAATGATATATCCCATATATAAAAATTTGAGACTAGGAAGGGGAATGTATAAAGGTAATATACCACTTAAATTATTTAGTTGTGGTATTGTTGGAAATTTTGAAGCAACCTATCCAAACCAGAAAGAATATGAAGTTGATAATGAAGAAGATGAGATATGTACAATATTCTCAAATAATAATGCACATAAGACAAATTATTTTTTAAAATAATGTGTAATAATTTATCAAATATAATTTATAAATATGTAGAAGATTAAAGTATTTTACAGAGAACCAGGACTTATACACATATTGTTAATTGATTTTAAGCATAATTTACAATCATATTCAACCAAGGATTGTAATTTATCGTGTATTTGGAAGAGTGAGAACATAATTTAAAAACATGAAATCCAAAATAAAAACATATTTTATTTAAGCTCCATAATGATCTTATAACTTCCATTGAGATCATATATATCCATAGGATAAAATGGGGAATACATTATATAAAGGGATGAGCTAAAAATCCCAGTAAGAGAATATACATACGAAATAAAACAGATCACTTTTTTTAAAAGGCATAACATGATGACATAATGAAATGGAACATGAATAAAAATCATGAATAATAACATGTATAACATGGTAACATATAATCATAGAATCACTGGAATGTGGAAGCAATACACAACATGACAAAAGAATGAGTAAAGGCTAATCGCCAAGAATATATCACAAGGTGGGAAAAGTTCCATAAAGGAATTAGGTTCACTGTATATCCCAACATTATATATCAAGAGACTAAACATTATCCAATTAATTTTAGAGATATATGGTCTCAACCATAATAAAATGTTCATTCATATATGTGCCACATGAATAATCAAGAAAAAGGGTTACCAATGGAATGAATTGGGTATCATAATCTAGTCATATGGAATAAAAAATAGGAATATCATAATAGTGTCCATGAAAGAATTGATTGAAATCATATATGGAAAATCATAATTTAAAATAGGTATATATCTTGATATCTGATTTCAAACATAAGTGAAATCATATAAATGGTGTTTTTAAGAGTCATTAGAAATAAAACATTTTAGTGCGGTTTAAGGAAAATATTAAAGATATTTTAAAGAGAAAAATTCATAATTGTGTTTCTAAAACCAAAAATTAACAAAGGTAGTATTAAATGATAAAATTAGTGATTAAATAAAAACTAATGGAGTCTTAAAATATATTATTTATTGTACTTGAAAATGTGTAATAAATTGGAACACCATTTTAATTGGGCACACTTATCAGGAAGAATTGAGAATCGAACCTTATTAAAACAAGTATACCCCAGAAATTTTTTCAAATGATCTGGATACATGTGTTTGGTTGATATTAATATAATATTGAATAATTACATAAAAATAATGTAGATTTATATTAGGGTAAATATATAGAAAATGTAACCAAAAGGAATAATGGAGGTTTGGGAAGAAACCCTTAACTTATGTCTAAAAGTGTTCTATACTTGATCTTGATATCCTAGATAATCATATTAAATCCATTAATTAATTAATATATAACATTTCTTACATTTAAATTATTTATTATAATTTTATTATATCCATTCATGGCCTTTTTGTTGAGTTATAATATACAATTTCATTGTTTGGAAGTGTTTTTTTTCATGGTTTTCATCATCAGTTACTTATATTATTGTACGAAAAAGCATGTAAAATGAGAATAGTTTTCCATAATTTAGGTTATTTGTTATTAATGAACTTAAATAAGATGAATTTATCTTATAAATCATTCGTTTATATGGTATGGAGTTAAATCAATAGAAGACTATTTAATGATAACTGTTAAAGTTAATTTTGGTGGTTTTCACTCACAACATACTCATTATGTTTTATTATATATATGTAGTTGTTAAAAAACCTTAAATAGGATGTAATAAATATATTTATAATCTATTTAACCATAAAAATGATTTTATTAGTTTTATTTATGGAGGTAATGAAAATTGAAAACATTGCCATTGTTGAATGTGATAAATTAACACATTACGGATGTTGATTTCATTTTTAGTACAAAATGTGAGGGAAAAATTACAATGTATTATTAAATTAGAATAATTACATTCCAATATATTTAATTTTTTGGAGTTACCATACCATTTTGATGATGGGTGGTGAAGAGAGAAAAAAAATAAAATAACATGAAAAAAAATAAAAGAAAAGAAAGATGTCTTTACCTCTTGAATTCTTCTTCTTGATAAACTATTTAGGGGAATTGGATTCAATATTTTAATGATAATAAAGGATCCTAGGTATAAAGTAGGGTATTGAGATGTTATTTGAGAAGAATCTGAAAATGGATCAAAGCTTGAGAGGTGTGAGTAGAAGACATGATGAGTGGGGGTATTTTTAGGGGATGATAGAGGTGTTTTCTCATTATTTTATTCCTTAGTTTATTATTTTTTTCAATACAAAAAATATTGAGGATTATTAGGGCTAAATATAATTATTATTTCATGTTATTTCAAAAAAATGGTCACTTACATCATCCATGACTCAATAATGACTCAATAATCCATTTATTTACAAATATAGTAAATTACACCATTCACTAAAAATTACACTAAATTAAAAAAATCTAAAAATTCCCCAACACTATTTTTTGACATGTATAATTCAAAAATAAAATCAATTATATATTTTTTTTACATATGATATATTTATTTTTTATTTAAAATCATTATTTATTTAAAAAATAAGATTTTTAAAATTATAATTGATTTTATAACACTTTGAAAAATTAATCATGGTCTCATAAAATTATATTATAATAATTAGAAAAAAATTAATTTATGAAAAAAATTAATTAAAAATTAATTCATTATAAATCATTATAATATTTTACATATGATATATTTAATTTCTATATAAAATCATCATTTATTTGGAAAATACCAATTTTAAAATTATAACTGATTTTATAACACTTCGAAAATTTAATCAAGGTCACCTAAAATTATTTTATAATCGTAAGACAAAAAAATATTAATTTATAAAAATGTTAAATGAAAATAAATTTTCTTTTAAATCATTATATTAATGAAACCCATAGATCATGGTCTTAAAATTTCTTCCAATGCATGAATGGACTGTTCATATCAGATATCAGTTTGATTATGGTAGGCCATACTAAAGCTCATTCCAGTGTTTAGAGCATGTTGGATACTTTTTCATAACATGGAGGTAAATCTCAGATCCCAATCAGATAAAATTGATAGTTTTACTCCATGAAGCCTTTCAAATTATTTGATATATATTCGTGAATGTTGATCAAAGGAGAAGTTCTCTCAAATTGTGATAAAGTGAGTTGTATTTGTAAGGCTGTCTGAAAAATCCCATATAAAATTGTTTCCTTTGTATGTATTCAAAATATAGTGACAAAATATAGGGTGACGTTTTACCATTTTAATATTTGTATGGGTAATGGTTTCATATTCCCCTTATAATTTTTTCCTTTTGGCCTTAAATTTTGACAGGCCAGGAACTTTTATCTAAATTCATCGATATCCTTATTCATATTGTCCCACCCATAATGTTCCTAGAGATCCTAATACATCTTTGTGCTCTTTGGGTGAATAATGAATATTGGGGTATTTGTATCATTCATAAGATCATTCTTTATCTCTGTATTGGATGGTAAATATAGTTGAGAACCGAAAACCATGACTCCATCCTTATCAATATGGAACTTTGAGGATTTCCCATTTATGATAGATTCCATCCTTTTTTGTATTTCCACACAATTACATTGAGGACCCTTTATTTTTACTATGTGGGATGGTTAATCAATCATTTGAGAAATGATTAATAATGTTCCTTCCTTAACTATTACCATCTCAAACCATTGGGGGTCTAAGAAGATTAAATCCTTTTCAATTATCATTATTGATTAAGATGCATGATCCTTTCTATCTAGAGCATACACCGCCATATTTTCATTACCCTGATAGTAGTGTATTGAGTAGTCGTGATATTTTATGTACTCTAACCACCTTCACTATTACATATTATGATTCTTACATTTTAATACATCTTTGAGGATCTTATGATTAGTATATATCTCACATAACTCCCCATAGAGATACTGAAACCTGATTTTAAATTCAAAGATCACAACAACTAACTCAAAATCATGCATGGGATAATTTTCATCCAAAATTTTCAACTTCATTGATGAATTGGTTATTATTTTATCATTTTTTATTAGTAAATATCCTAATACATTCTTTGAATCATCACTTTACACCACAATGAGTTCCCCACTAGTTATAATTTTGAGCACAAGTGCAGTGATAAGCCTCTTTTTCAACTCTTTAAATCGTTCTTCATATTCACTGGTCCATATGAACTTTTATCCCATCCAATTCATCTTGGTTAGTGGGTTTCACAATCATGTGATGTTCTTAAAAAATCGTCGATAATACCCAGATAGACCAATCAAAATACAGATCTCCATTACATACATTGTCTTAGCCACTCTCAAATTGTGGCTGTCTGGGAATGGTTTAGAGATATCCCTTTTCTAGTGACTAAATTTTCCAAGAATGATACGTCTTCTGCACAATACTCACATTTACTATACATTTCATAATCTTTCTCCCTTCATAATTTATTTATCACATTATCAAAATTCTCATCATGTTCCTCCATTCTCTTGAAGTATATCAAAATATCATGAATAAAGACTACAATAAATATTTCAAGGTAATCTCTAGAGAATCTATTCATTAAGTTCATAAATATTTCAGGAGAATTTATGAGTTTGAAAGACATCCCTATGAACTCATAGTGCATGTACATCATTAGATAAGAAGTATTTGGAATTTTTTCCTTCTTCACAATTAGTTGGGGTTATCCAGACCAAAGGACCACCTTAGAGAAATAACTGCCCCAATATTGTTGAACAAAAAGTAATCTATTAGTGGTAGGGGATACAAGTTATTTATCGTGATTTGTTTGAGCTCATGAAAATCAATATAGAGGTGCATTGATCCATCTTTCCTCTTGATGAAGAGGTATTGCTCACCCCATGGTGAGGAACTTGGGTGTATAAAACCCATTTCCAGATTCTCCAATAACCACTTCTTTAGATATTCTAGCTCAATAGTGGACATTTTATAAGGTGTCTTTGATATTGTTTGAGATCCAAGAATAACTTCAACTAAAAATTCAAAAACATCATTATAAGGAAGAGGATACAATTCTTTATAGAATAAATATGTGTAATCACTCACGATGGGCATGTATTTGAGCGTGATCCTATCATTTTTCCCAATCATTTGAGCTAGATATTCTTGGTCATAAGGTAGTAATATCCAAAATTGAGACAATTATTTTGAATGAGATTCATCTTTCTCCTTACACATATAAAAATCTAAATGATTGTTTGGTATGTGAAGAGTGGCCCCCTTTCCCAAAACATGATGATGTATTTATATAATGCTATCCAATTAAACCCCCAAATAGAATAAAACTCAACCAAAGGGAGTATAGAATTATTTTATGGGTGGTTTATTCAACAAAAGATAACTGGGGAGGAGTTATAAACTTTTGATGTAATAATTTCACCATATTCTATTCTCATAGATTACTCATCCTACAAATTTTGAGGATGTTATTGAATAGTTGTACTAAACTTGTAAGATATGAAAGAATATATGGAACTAGAATCATATAGTATGTTTCCTACTCTTGAATGAATAACAAGAATACCTATCACCATATTATTTTCTGGTTCCACTTTTTTTTGTAGTTATTGAATATTACCTTCCATATTACCATGGAGTTTTTTCGTAGTTGATTTCCTCTAATAACCCTTTTCTTAGAGAAAAGTCTCACACAATGCTCATATTTTTTGCAGTTAAAACACTACATTACAGGATGAGTGATGATATGTTCGTTCCATTATTCTTATGCATTAGTGGGATTCTTCATATCCCTTCAATAGTTATTTTCTATATTCTCTTCTCTTCTATATTTTAAGAATATCTTGGTTCCCATTAAGTAGTTTTTAGGAATCTTCTTACCACACTTTTAAAATGTGGTATGTTGGGTCTTCTTTCCATTATGGGATTTGTCTTTTGATCCACCCATATAAAACTCTATTTTCCAAATTTTTACTCATGCCCATGAGATCATTGAGAGTCTCCGATCTCCAGTTCAAACATAAGGAAAAAACAACCAATATCTTAATAACTGTGAAAGTATCGAATCTCCAACACTTTTCTAAGACTAGATATTAATGTGCTAAATAAGGGATCCACCTTGATTATGGTTTTCTTGACAATGCCATAGATAGATCTTGCATGAGTTATTATCTTCTCCTCATAAACACTAATATACTCATCTTTATTTTTCTTTAGTATGAGAAACCCTATTTCCAAATAAAGATGAAGGGTTCAGTGAAAATATTTACTGAAAAATATTTTCTGAAATCTTTCCACTCCAGGGAATTAATTTTCTCCATGTACTTTGTGTTCATGATCAGTGTCCACTACTGATCATCTTCCCCATCAAAATGATAATCAAATAGTACAAATTTCTCTTCATCTTATAATTGGAGGACATATAATTACTTCTCAATGGAGTTAATCCCTTAGTTTTATATGATGGGATTAAAAGTTACACTAAACATGAGAGGCCTTTGATGGATAATGAATTTTATAGAATCCCTCTCTTTTTTAGGAGAAGGATCGAATTACACATGATTGACATTATTATTCCAAACATGAAATAGTAGAGGATGTACTACCATGATGCTTGGAGCACCAATAACCATCATATTTGAAATATCTGTAGGGAAATCATCACATTTCTGGTCACATTGATTGTTGGAACGAGTTATTATATTTATAGCCATTAAATAAGAAGGGAATGTACAATTAGGGGTCTTGAATACTTATTTAATAAGAATAAAAAGAATAAAAACTAAAATATAATATGATTAACTTGTAAGAAATAATTATATAATAACTATTTATACCCTAAATTTCATTCTAGGTTTTCCAGGGGAAAAAATTATTACATTATAAGTTATTCAAGATAATATATTGTGAGTATAATATTTAATAAATATTTATTAAATATAATATTTATTTATTTATTGGTGAATAATCTTGTGGTATTTCTTTAATAAATAAATTGACTTCATTCAATCCTAGATAAATTGTTTGGAGGAATGGTTGAATGAGTTTAATGATCCAGTGAGAAATAATAAATATTGAATATTATTTTATTATAATTCAAAATTAAGCGCATATAGAGATATAATAACATTAAAATTAATATTTGATAGTGGGTTCTTTAGGATTAAATAACAATTAAGAGAATTTTTGAATTTTTTTTATTTTAACCCTAATAATAAAAATTCCAAATTATGTTATTTTCTAGTAATCCATATTCAGTTGTGCACAACATATTTGGTGAAAACCTCTCCAGCCTAGAGAACCCTATTCTCCCTAAACAATCTCATGAGTGGAGAGAAATCCTCATCCATCAGATCAATGATAATACTTTAGAAGCAGTTCTTATGGTGATCAATTGCGGATGAAACTTGCGCAATGAAATTCTGTTCTAGCACCTAGAGACTCCTTTGGAAACATATAGAGATTCATGGAACACATGTGGATCACTGATAGAGGAAATATATTCTTGGTTTCTACAACAAAATGATGGTGCACTAAAGATCTTTCACCAAACACCTCAAGGAAAAAATAATTCCTTAAAGGTAATTTTTAATCTAACTAAATTAATTATAAAAAATATGTGTTGATCTTTTATCTCTGGTTCCAGCATGATTAATATTGTCTATCTGTGATTATATTCCATTTACCATGGAAATTAAACACCATAAAGATCTTGGATTGATCATTGATGATGGGAAAACGTAATTTTTGGCACCGCCCATCGCATGTTTACACTATTCCCGAAACCCATAAGCATTATCTTAGGAGGGAACATAATTGTTTATAATTATTTAAGATCATTAATGATTTATGAATTTGTAATTTAGTATTTAAATTCCAGATTAATTACACTTTTAATCTAAATTGGGAGATCTGTTTCTTCCTATGTTTCTCATAGATCTAACATATATTTCTTAATATATGATTAAAATAAATTCAAGGAACTCATATGGATATGGCAAGGATTCTGCCTCAATAATGCCGTAGTACAGGTCATGTAACCAGAGTAACACACCGTGTACTTGTTTTCAATGCACCTGTAGTTAATTCTAAAATAACTCAAATCATGTGCATTGATGATATATAGTGTAGTTAATTCTTACACCTATTGTCTACTGGGACATACTGGTGATTGGTATGCTAGACTACAAGTCGTTGGACCATTGGACACGACATGTAGTCCCTATGGGTCAAAGGTGAGCTGTGTATTCTATACAAGGCCTATCCAACTATTGAGAAAGTAACACAGGGTCGATATGGTGTGTGTCCCATTGGACACTCCATGTACTCCATTTTTCGAGGTACAAAATAAATTCTGAGCCCCTAGGTGTGTGTCTCAAATAGACGGTGAGAGGTGTACACACCAGGTAGATCAGATCTACAAGCCATGTACTTATACCATGCTACACAGATTTAAAATTTATTTATTTTACAATGTAAACCAAGAGACATGTGCTTATGTGTGGAAGAAAATATATGACATGCGATGTGATAGGTTTTAATATACATCAACATAAAAATGTTTAATTAATATATCCACAATGTTCATATCTGTATATCATGTATGAGTCGTACTAAAAGTTGTTACACTATGTGCGTTGAAGCGTATCACCTGACCAAAAAATATTGTAATTTGTGTAGTTATCCTTGAATTAAACGTTATCAAAATACATGATATGTTTTGTATGCCATATGCCGCAATAGTAAAATTGTATACAAGTATAATACATGTTGGGTAGAATTGGATGGGTATTCACCATGTTACCTTCAAGATATAAGTCTTGTACCTAGTTAATTTTGAATGAATTTATTTAGTTTGTTTAAAAATATATTACATGCGAATATCATGTAAATTCATAAAAGAATTAAGATAAAATGATTGATTAATTAAAGATAATAATTAATCGATTCAAGAACAATTTTTCAAAAATAATAATGATTAAATAATTGAATTATTGTTTCATTAAATGTGTAAAAAGATTCACGTATGTTGATGATCATTTGTTAAACTATATATTTTGTATGTGATTGGTTTCAAATAATTTATTATAAAACTAAATTGTTTTCATGCATGCCTTCTATCCCCATTACTATGTAGGGCATGTGTGCCCAAGGTTCCTTTTATGTAAACCCATTTCCCCCACACCTGCAAGTTAGTAAAATGAATATTCAATGGATGGAGCTACCAAGATCGGGGAGGTGGTTCATGTATGGAGCCGAGGTGAAACCAATCAAGAGAGAAACAAATGTCGACCGGTGGAAAGCTGTATACATAAAACTCAATTGGTTCAAGGTGTTTCTCCCCCTTGTAAATGATATGTTTATTAACTGTTAGATAACATAACTATTAGTATAAGATCATGATCATAATCTATATTTTATTTCTATTATCTTAATGGTTATTTCATTAGGGATGTATTGTCATGATCACATGATTAATGAACTATCAATCATGAAAAATGAAACTAAAATAAATCGTCTTATACATAAATATTATCTAGGACATGGTTAATAATTTAGGTAAACCCAATAAATATTAACAAGAATGTAATAAAGATAATAATTGTAAATTTACAAATAAAAGGATAATATACCTCAATAAGATTTTAATTCAGTGAAACATTCCATTACTTTGGTCATAATTAAACCATAGTTCAATGTGGTTGACTATCCAATGTTGGGGTGTTTTCAATTATCGGGGAATTTTATCATGAGGTTTTGGGTTGACTTAACTTGGTTCACATCAAGGGTTGAAAACTAAAGAAGTATTTGGTGTAACTGAGAGAAAAATGTTGAGTAAATCTAAATTAATGATTTCAGGATTTGGGATTCCACTCACTGGAATAAGGAACTAAGCGTTAATATAGTTGGAATTTGGAATGCCAACCTAAAACCTTTTGAGTTGTTTAACCAACCAAATTTGGGGTAATTGGAAGTGGATATAGATCCTTGCCACTATAATATCCTTGAAATAAGATATTTTGAAGACAGTGGTGAGGTCTATTGGGTTTTGATAAAATATTGGGTGACTAAAAAATATAATATTTATTTATTTGATTAAATTTATCAGATAAAGTAATAAAATGTTTCCTATATAGTATTTTATAGACAAAAATAAAATGAAATAAAACATAACATTTTGATCCATACTTATGAAAGAAAACCTTCTCACTAGAATCAATTTCATAGAGTGGAAAAGGCACATATGGGTTATCCTTCACCATTAATGTAAATTATATGTTCAAGAAGAACCATTACTCGTTATTACTGGTAATGAGGAAAGTGATAAAAAAATATTTCTCTATGATAAACATCTGAATGATGTTTCAAATGTTCCATGCTTCATTATATCAACCAAGTCCAATGATCTTTTAAATCCACATAAGGATATAAATTCATATATCATGCTATCTCAAATTTAGGGTATATATTAAGGAAAGGAGAGACAAGAGATGTATGAAATCTCTAATATTTGTTCACAAATAACCAGGGAGAGTCTGTTCTAGTTGGGCCTCATGTAATAAAGATTTTGTTCTATATTAAACACCTGAACAACATAGGGATTAAATTACCAAATTAGTTGCATATGGATGTCATACATTCATCACTACCTAATACCTTTGCTAGTTTTTTTTCAATTACAATATGATCAACAATGAGAAGAGTATTTCAGAACACCTTAATTTAAATCTCCAAGTGGATAAGGACATGGCGTGCAATAAAATAGTAGTCCTTATATTGAATAAGTTGATGAAGGAAAATGCATTGGGGGCCAAGCCATATAAATAGTCTAAAGCTCTTGAGTACTAGCTTACCAAGAAGAATAATATCTATAGGCATGGTAAGAAAAAGGAGGCGGTATGTTTTTCAATTGAAAATACAGGACACTAGAAGAGTAACTGCACCCAAAATCAAGGATAATATAAAGGTATATTTGTTATTAAGTTAAATATTTTCATTTCTACACATTGGGTATTAGATACATCTTGTGGTGATCACATCTTTATACAAACATAGGAACTAAGTAGTTTCTGAAAGATTTATAGAGGAGAGGAGGATCTGTGAACAACCAATGATGCGAGGCTAGATTCCATATCCAATAGTGACTTCATCCTTTCATTTCCAATAAGAAAGATTTTGGTTTTATGAGATTGTTATTATGTACCTAGACTCACCCAGAACATAATTTCTTTATCATGATTAGATAGAGATGAGTTAATTTTATAATTTGGAAATAAAAGTTGTTTATTTTATATGGACAACATAGGTTATGATATGGAACATTTAAATACTGGTCATTATGTATTAAATTAAAAAACCAAGTGTTGGAAATAGATAATGAATCATGTTCACACACCTCATATAACACCCAACTATGGAATCACCGTCTTGTGCACGTAAATGTGAAGCATTTGAAAAATATCTTTCAAGATTGTTATTTAGGCTATTCTGAGCTAATACCACTTTATATAAGTCATGCTTTCTTATAAGAAAAAATGACCCAAACACAATTTAGTGGACATGGTGGAAGTCCACATAACTTCTAGGATTGGTACACACTAATGTGTGTCTACAATTTCTAATAGAAGCTATCGGTGGATGTTCTTACTTCATAATTATTACTAATTACTTGAGTAGATATGGATATATATACTTGATGAGGTACACATCCGAGTCCTTTGAGAAATTCAAGGATTTAAAGAATAATGTAGAGAATCGTCTTGGTAAGAAGATAATGAAGCTTCAATCAGATCTAGGTGGTAAATATATTAACCAAGAGTTCATCAAATTTGTATTGGATTTTGGGATTCTATCTCAACTCACTCCACTTTATACACCATAGTGGAGTGGTTTTAGTGAAAGGGGTCAATCATACATTGTTTTAAATGGTAAGGTTGATGATGCATCATGAATATCTTCCATTATCCTTTTTAGATATGCATTACAAACTGCAGAATACATATTAAATCATGTACTAACTAAAGCATAAAATGGAATTTCATTCGAGCTATGGAGCGGAAAGAAACACATTTTATCACATAAACATGTATGGGGATTTGATACATTTGTTAAGGTGTTATCAAGAAACAAACTAGCACCACAAGAAAAAATGTGTATCTTTTAAGGGTATCCCAAGGAAAAAAAGGTATACTACATGTAAAACCCCTCAGATAAAAATTTATTAGTTTCCAAATAAGATATCTTTCTTGAAATGGAGAAGATAATCAAAAATGATTGGGGGAGTAAGATTCAATTGATGTAGATGATGCTCAAGATAAACAATATTTCGTATAGGAAGAGATTCCATAGGTCCCCATGGAATATGTAGATACTGAAAAACTAGTACTAAATAGAAGTATAAGAAAGGGAAGAGAACTAGAGAGATATGGGTTTTTTTGGTCACCATGGATGGTGATTCATTATTGGCCGACAAAGATGAACTTCTATCAAATAAAGAGGTAGTAGAGAGATCTTATGATGAAATATGGATAAAATATATGAATTTAGAAATGGATTCTGTGTATCCGAACAAATTTTGGGGTTTGGTCGATGTTCCAGTTGATGTAAGTCCCACTAGATGAAAATGGGAATTCAAGAGAAAAATGGACGTGGAGGGTAAAGTAAGTATATATAAAGAATGGATAATGGCTGTAGGGTTTAAAAAATGTCAAGGAATTTAATACGAAGAATCCCTCTATCTAGTTTCCATGTTTAAATCTATCAAAATCATGCATGGTAAAACCACTTACCATGACTATGTGATTTGGCAGATGGATTTCAAATCTATATTCCCTAACGAGAAATTTTAGAAAGATGTCCATATGAAAAAATCGTATAGGTTTGTCACTCCTTGTGATGAATTTTTTTTTTGAAGTTATAGATATAAATTTATAGATTGATTTAAGAATCGAGGTCATGGAACATTCAATTCGATGAATCCATAAAATAATTTGGATTCATTAGGAATGAATTTGACCTATAGGTTTACAAAAGGATTAATGGGAATGCAGTCGTTATCATAGTAATAGATGTTGATGACATATTACTTATTGGAAATGACATACCAGTATTACTATCAGTTAAGGACTGGTAAAACAAGTGCTTATCTATGATGGACATAGGTGACACAACCTATATTCTATGTATTAAGATCATTCGTGATAAATCCCATAGGCTGATTATACTAAGTCAAAATAATATATTGACAAGATAATAAATAGATTTATTATGAAAAAATACAAGAAGGGATTCATTCTAGGGTCAAAAGGTTTATATCTTTCTATGAAAACTTGACCTCAGATACAACATGAGAAAGAGAGAATGATTAATATCCCATAAACTACGACGATAAGATCAATCATGTATGCCATGTTATGTACTAAAATTGATGTTTCCAATGCATTGAGCATGGTAGGTAGATATCAAGACAATCGTGGAGAAAAAAATTGGGCTATTGTTAAGGCTATCCTTAAATATATATAGATAACAAAACATCTATTAATGGTGTATGGAGGGGATGAAGAACTAGCCAACAATGATTATATTGATTCAAGTTTTCAGATAGAAAAAAATGATCTGAAGTCACAATCATGTTATGTTTCATGTCCAAACAGACGAGCTGTGAGATGGAAGTGATCAAAAAAGCAAATTTCCACTGATTCTTAAGTTTAGCCCTAGAATATAGTGGTTATAATGTAGCTAAGGATGGAATATGGATTGACAACATTGTCTAGATGCTAGATTTGGTACCTAGTAGTTAATTCTATATCACATTGCATTGTGATAATACTGTAGTAGTGGCTCTTACAAAAGAGCTAAGGTCACAACAACGAACCAAGCATATACTAAGGAAGTATCAGAAATTTGGGAATTTTTATTAGAGGGGTGAAGTGGCATTAAAAATATTACCCATGTAAGAGAATATTTCATACCCCTTGACTAAAGGCCCATCTCAATAGAATCATGAGTATCATGTGAGAATAATAGACTGAAGGTTATTTTTATTTGGATCTAGTTAATGTGGGAGTTTATTATAGTTGGTGACCTAAAAACAAATTCTTTTTATTTTATGAGAATAATGTATTAATTTAATTTAATTTTAAAAAAACATATCATATCATGTTTTTATTCTTAGTTACATAATATGTGATAATATCCTAAGAGTAGCTGTCACACTAAAAGGTCCTAGAAGTTCCCCACTATGTCAAGAATTTGGATGTGCTATGAAAATATTATTGAATATAAGTTATGTATCTAAAATATATCATTTGAGGGACACAAATGATACAAGATCTCAAGGGTGGAGACTTATTGGGCATTGAGACACCATCTTATGGCATACACCCTTGGTAACATCCAGTATGGATATTATGAGAACGAGACCCACTAGTATGAAATCCATATTTATATCTTTCATTGGAAGTTCCTATCTTTCAATGTTTGTATTGTTCCTTACAATTTGTTATTATTATTATTAATTACTGTTTTGAGTCATGCCATTAGATATATCGATGAAAACTGTGACAATAGATGTTCGCAAAGGTGTAGAATATGTTGGGTGTATCACAAGTAATATCGTATTAATTAATAATAAAATAATGAATTTATCCCTTATGTTATTTAACAGAAGTTAAAATCTGAAGCCCTTTAATGGAAATTATATAGTCTAAATATATCCCAGGCCATGGTGTTTTATTGGAATGCTCTATTTTATTAAATACAAATAAACAGAGATCGAGCATATAGGTTAATGGCACTAGCATTCAACCTGTTCTATTTAAGATATTGAGATAAAGGGATTATATTACACAATAATCATTATTATAAGATGAAATATCATTGTGGAAGTAACTTATTTCCCTATGGGTGCCTGGGCATGTTTCTAGACACTATCTTTGGACTTTAGGCTCTTTCATCTAATGCCACTAAGAAAGTGGCCTAGAGGGTCACATACTATGTGTGACCATAATCTCAGTTATAATTTGTATTATTATTTATTATTTAGTAGGTTTAAAAAAATATTATTATCACATTTGGTTTAATATTTATTCATGAATGATTGATCTCATTTATTTTATCACTAGCTATTAAAGAGAATATAATGTGAGAGGAATATTTAATAAATATTTCATTTCTATTTAGTGAATATAATATTTATTTATTTATTGGTGAATAATGTAATAATATTTCTATAATGAATAAATAGAAATTAATGAAGGCTCAATAAATATTATGGATGAATGGAAGACTAAGTTCAATGGTCTAGTGAGACATACAAAATATTGGATATTGTTTGATTAAATAGTTTATAATTATAATTCAAAAGTTAAGTGCATATCGAGAAATAATAATATGAAAATATTGATTTGAAATGGGGTTTTTATAGGATTAAATATTAATTATGAGAATTTCTGTAATTATATTATTATAACCTTAGAAATAAAAATACCCAATTATGTTATTTTCTTGTAATCCATGTTTAGTTGTGCACAACAAATTTGGGGAAAACCACTCAATCCTAGAGAGCTCTATTTTCTGAGAACGATATCAAGAATGGAGAGAAATCCTCCTCCACCAGATCAAGTAGAACACTTTGGAAGTAGTTATTGAGGAAGTCAAAGGAAAACAACAAAAGCACAAGGATGTTCCATGATAGTACTCAAATAATCCCTTAGTGATGTCCAGAGATTGTGGAACATGTATTGATCACTACATGTGGAAATCTACAGTTGGTTTCAACAAAAAAATTATGGTGCACTATAGATCTATCTTCAGACACATCAAAAAAAGAATTAATTCCTTAGAAATAATTCTTTAACTAATTAAAATAATTATAAACAGTTGGTTTTGATCTTCTCTCTCGGTATTAGGAGTTATAAATGTTTTCTATCTTTGATTTAATTACATTGATCATGAAGATTAAACATCGTATAGATCCTAGAATGATCATTGTTCACAAAAAAAGAAATGTTGGAAACCACCCATCGCATGCTTACAATGTGACCTGAACCTACACACCCATCGTAACATATTCATGCATATGTGTTCCACATAAAGAATAAATCATAAGGTTTAACCATGGAATGGATTGGGTATCATAATCATGTCATAAGACTTAATAAAAGTGAATATCATAATGCTGTCCATGAATGAATGGATTTAAATAATACATGAAAATTAATAAGTTAAAATAGTCATATATTATTATATGTGATGTCAAACTAATTTGAAAACGTTTAAAAATAGTTTTTTTAGAGTAATTATAAATGAAAAAACATAGTTTGGTTTAAGGAAAATATTAATGAGATTTTAATATAAAATAGAAAACTTTGTTTTCCTAAAAATAGAAATGAAAAAGGAAGTATTACATGATAAAATGAGAGATTTTATAAAAATAATGGTGGTTTAAAATATATTTTGGATGGTACATGAAAATGGGTAAGAAAATAGGATGTTCCCTTTAATTGGGTTTTCTTATCAGGAAGAATTGAGAGGGGGACATTATTAAAACATGTATATCCCATAAAAAATGACTAAATTATATGGATACATGAGTGGGGAACACATAAATTTAATTTATAAGAATTATATAGAAAATTATTGTTACATTATGGTAAATAGAGAGAATGTGCAACTTAAAGGAAAAATAGAGGTTTAGGAATAAACGCTTAGATTATGTCTGAAGGTGTTCTGCACTTGATCTTAATATCATGTAAAATCATATTAGTTACATTAATTAATTAATTCCTAAAATTTTATACATTTATTTTATTTATTATAATTTTATAATGTTTATTCCTAGATTATTTGATGATTTGTAAGATACAATTTTATCATTTGGATGCGTTCATTTCATGTGTTTTCGTGATTGGATACATGTATACATGTATTCAAAATCATGTAAAATGATAATAGTTACCCAGAATTGAAGTTATATTTTATTATTGAACTTACATAAGAGTAATTATCTTATAAACCATTTTTTATAAATTTTGTGGATGAATCATTAGAGAATTTGTTAATGATAACCGTTTAGGTTATTTTTTCAGTTTTTGAACTCAACATACTTCTATTGTTTTATTTTGTATATATAATGGTAATATAAAATTAAATAGGATTTAATAAAAATAATATAATCTAGTTGATAAATAAAAGTTAATTTATGATAGGTATTGAGGGAGGTACTTGGAATTGAAAAAATTATCATCCTTGAATGTGATAAATTAACCCATTATATATGGTGTTTTAATTTTTAGTACTAAAGTGGAGGGGAACAGAATGATAATTGATTATTCTATTATCATAATAAAATTAAATTATATTTAAGGTAATGGATTAGTCATACCATTTAGATGAGTTGAGGTGATGACTGACTTAGGAAATAAAAGAACGTGAAAAGAAACTAAAAGAAAAGAAAGAAGATTTTACATCTGGACTGCTTTATCTTGATAACCTAATTAGGGGAATTTAATTTGTTATTTTTTTGACAAAAAAGATATTAGACTTAGGGTAGGGTCTTTAAAATATATTTTAGTAGAATTTGGACAAGTCTCAAAGCTTGATAGGTGTGAGGAGAAGAGGTGGTGAGGGGTGGTATTTGTAGGGGAGGAGATGGGTATTTCTCATTATTTTATTCATTAGATTTTTATATTGAACCAGATAAGAAATATTGATGATTATTGTTACTAAATAAATCTATTAGTGCATGTGAGTTCGATCCAATAGTCACTTACATCATCCGTGACTCAATAATGACTAAAAAATTCATTTATTTATATATATTGTCAATTATCGTATTTCACTATTCACAAAAATTCAACTATTTTAGAATAAATCTAAAAAATACACCCTCACCATTTTTCTATTTGTAGATTTAAAAAGTGGACTCCATTTTATGAAAATAATTTTCCAAATATAATAAATTTTATTTTTAATTAAAATCATCATTTATTTCGAAAATACAAATTTTAAAATTATAACTGATTTTATTACAATATGAAAAATTAATCAAGGTCTCATAAAATTATAATATAATCAGAATAAAAATAAAAATAAAAATTTATGATTTCATTTTATTATATTAAATTTTATTTTATATCATTATAGTAATAGTAAAACTAAAAACAATTATTTATGTTTTATAAGAATATCAACACTTAAATAATAATTTCTAAAACATTTATTTACATAATGTATGATATGATCAAATAATATTTTCATTTATAATATAATTATTTTTTTAAATTTCATGGGTGGGGTTACAATTTTATTGGCCGATTTACCTTTCATAAGCTTCATATTACTATTCCAATGGTTAAGTTACTATTTCTTCAGTATAAGTTTTTGAACTTCTAGAAATACTTCTTCTTTAAATCATTATTTATTTACCTTGTTTTTATTGTTGTATAAATGGTATTTTATAACGATTATACTCTATAAATTTATTATAATAAATTAATTCCGTAAATAAAATTGTGAGTCATTATATATTGTTGTTGACGAAAAGGTTAATACTAAGAATAATGCTGGTGAATATATTATAAATAAAAAAATTCAATAATGAAAATTTTCATGGTGGTGGAATTAAATACTTTTTTTGTGAATAAGAGGAAACTAAAATAGAGTTAATTTTGGAAATTTTATTAAGATAATGTGTATCAAAATGAATAAATCATTAAAGGTAAAATAGGTAGTTAAAAAGGATGATCAACATTCTGATAATATGGAATTATTTCATGAATAATAAAAATCTATGTCTTTTTGGAGATTATAGATATTAATATATTTTTTGACAAAAATAATACCTTGGGAATCATTATGTAAGAAAAAATAATTTAGAAGGATATCGAACTTATCCAAATAAATGCGGTCAAAGTTGAATAAGAACTAATCCTATTTGGAATCACTTTTTGAAACTATATTATAGAATATAGAGAATGGTCAAAGAAAAAAAAGAGTAAATAATATAATATCATCCCAGGATGATGTTAATACTAAATAGGTTGGTAAATTTTTTTTGAAGAATAATATTGTTAAAATTAATATTTTTGTGAATAAATTTAATGAATCTCAAAAATAAAGAAATTATGTGAATAAGAAATTTATTCAAAATATACAACAAATAAACACTCTAAAAATGTAGAAAATAATTATGTTATAAATAATATAATTTTAGGTGTTTATTAATTTTTCTTTTCTTTAAAAAGGCACAAATAGTGACGGTAAAAATAAAGGTGAAAGCCAAAGACAAATTTTTTTACAACATATAGTTTCTAAAGGTAGAAATATTTTTATGGACATTTATTGTACTTTGAATGATTAAGAATTATAGTGAAGAGGTTCTAGTTTAATTACCATAATCATGGTGATTCTAGAATACCTTGGAGACATATATTGAGGGGGAGTAATCCCACTCAAAAGGAAAACATTTAGAAAAAATTCCATAAATCTGGATTAAATATTAAAAAAATATTTCAATTATTTGAAGAACTTTGTGACATATGTTATTAGTCAGGTCACCTTGCTAAATGATAATTCACCATTCTATCATCCCAATAGGTAAATAAGTATCAATATATAGATAAAAAGGTAAATGAAAATATATTCTTGTTTTATTTTCACATAAATTATCAAATAAAGATAACACATAAATTTTGGATAATTGGTTCTCTTCACATATAAAGCAGGACTTGATGTTATTGACTTATGTAAAAAATAATAAATAAGGATATTTGAAATTTTTAAATGATGGATCAAACTAGATAAAATGGGATGGTTTTACGATAATTGGAAATGAAAAATCAAAATCCCAAAACACCCTTTATAATGATTTGTCGAAGAAAAAATTGTCAAGTGTTTCTTAGCTATGTGATAGAGGAAATGAGGCGGTTTTATAGAAGGATGGACTTTCAATGTAAATTATTGATGACAGAATGATTTTTAAAATATTATATAAAAAATGGATAAAATATTCTAGGTTGGATACAAAACAAATACATGCTCTTTAATCATGAAATACGAAATATTAGTTACGACATCGAAGGCTTGGAAATCATAACCAAAAGATAATGAGCCGAGAAACCTAAGAGGAATTTTTTGAGATGTTAAATTTTTAAAAATATAATGAGATTAGATGTTTTAAAAAATCTAAAATGGGAATATTATTAACTATTCATATAAGAATGTGGATATTCAATATACTCAATCATTCAAACTCATTCAATAATATGCTCCCAATCCCATGATAATGTAATATACCAATGTAGATAAGTATATTATTACTTTTATTGAAATTTTCAATATTATTTTTTTTCACGTTTATGAACCACAATTCTAAGGCCCTAAAATTGATTAATAATTTTTGAGTAAATGTAGGAAAAAAGTGTAGTAATTTATATATATATTTCATACTGAGGTTACCTATTTCTACATCTTCCAAAATAATAAATACATTATAACAAACAAATTTTATTTCATATTATTTTAAATCTATAAAATAATTTGTAGTTTATTTTTTTGTTTGGTATTTAATTTAAAGGATGCTCTGAGACACATCATTATATTAACTAAAAATATATAATGAAATATTGAGGTGTTACATTCTACCCCTAAAAATAAATTTCATCCTAAAAATATTAATTTCTTACACCAATGAGAATAGATGATGGTATTAATATTATAGACATGAAACTTGATGAAGATTCTATGGAAATATAAACCTCACTGACTTGGGTAAGACAATGTAACTCATCTCAAGATTGATTATTAATACCCATATAATAGAATTAATCTCAATAATATATTCCTATTTATCCATGCACTAATAGAAGCTCATATGTTGGTTTAAGATATTAAATTTGACCTATTTATTTAGGAAATTGATCTATGATATATGAAGAGAGTGATAATAAATTTCTAGAATCAAAAAAACAATTCTCAAATGGATGAATAATTAGACCTTAAAAATCATATTACTATAAATATTAACATGGGATGTATTTATAAAACAAATTTTTTTTATCTGATAAATAAATAATTATGGTGTTGTTCTAGTGGAATAAGAGCCTCATCCAAGTTAGTGAGGACTCAGAAAGTGCATCCAACATACCCGCGATCAAATCCGAGAGGAAATTATTTCTGGGTATTATAGAAGTATTACAACAGGCACCATTTTTTTACTATAACAGCCAAAACTATTCATTTATTTTTGGATTCTGGGCCACTATTTTAGTCCTTGGGTCCTTCAAGGACTTCAGCCCACCCATTTCCTTCAGGCCAGATAGGCTTTCAGGCCACCTAATAGCCTTTGGGCCACCCTAAGGCCTTCAAGAGACCTCCAGGGCTTCAAACCACATGAAATTACAATTTAAAAGACTAGGAAAACTTTACGAGGATTAGGTTATAGATGAGGATTTAGAGTATGAAAATTAACTAGAGTATAGATAACATATTTGGATGAATGAGTGGGTATAGAAACTTTCATCAGAACTAGCCTATTCATGCACCAGAAGCCTAGCTGAACAACCATGTGAATATGGAGAATCGAAATCCTGATGTAGATGCTAGGGACAGGAAGTTCTATGTAGTTATAGTATAGATTAATTCCACTAAGACCATCGGGTCATGAAATTTCATTAATCTTACATGCAATGTAAGGGTTCCCATTCAACCCTTAAAAGGGAGATTTTTGAAAATGGATAAAAATACAATTTATTTGGGACATTCATGGGGGTGTTTTAGTGCCCTTATAAAACTTACCAGATATGATAGAATAAATAGAACATCCTTAAATATATAATATAGAATAAGTGTACAATAATTATCATGATACATTTCTTTGGAAGTATTTTAATAGTTTTTTAATTATTCTTATATCTTAAGAGTTTGTTGATGTTGGTTATTATATTTAACCGTTGGTTTGGTGGACTTTTTCGTGTAATTACCATACTCTTTATAACAAATGAATTTCATTAGGGGTTCAATTAGGGGATATTTACTTTTATCCCTTCCACAAGATGGAATCTTAATTTCCATATAATGTTCAACTTTTAATGGACTTATTCCCTAAACTCTAAGCATTTACTTGTTCCTTAGAGACATTTTCCCTCACTATTCCCCCACATTCTTTTTAGGTATAAAGATGGATTTTTTCTTACATGTGTTTTATCATAGGAGTTTCTATGAAATATTATTTTACTATTATAATCTGTAAAACCACAAGAATAATGATATTTTATTATTTCTATTTTCACTATTAATTCACATCAAATAATCCCATCATTTATTCCAAATTCTATTATAGAAAATAATTTTTAGAGATGTGGCTTTATGAAAAATATAAATGATCAACATTTATTTTATATTAAATGATAAAACCATTAGTGTTCTTTGATAGTCTTTGGATGTTTTCTTCAAAGGTATTAGTTGATTTAAAATTCTCTTGATTCAAATCGAATAACAATATTTCAATTTTTATGTGAAGAGTTTTGGGAAAATAGTTATTAAACATTTCCACCTTAAAAACCTTTCATTTACTGTAGTTAATTTCATACATTTTACTCATGTTCTCAATTAGGTTTCACCACTGATTAGTTCACCTTTGAAATGATAAATTGTTAAAAGAACATTTTCATTTTTATTGTTTTGGATAATGGAAAATATTATTTCTAAATTGTTGATCCACTACTCAAAAATTAGTGGATTGAGTGACCCACCAACGGTTTCTAGGTATTTTTAAATGAATTAATCATTATAATATTACTCATTTAGAATTTTTGGGAGATCATCATGATCCTAGTTTTGGAGTATAACATGAGATAGTGCTTCTATGAAGGGTTTCACTCCATCTTTATCCTATTTCGTTACTCACTAGGATAGTCATTACATTTTCCATTATGCCCATTGTTAATATAGTTTTTTTGGGGGATCTAGAACATAAATAAATAAAGTAATTTTTAGGTATGAGAATAGTTATATTTATATAAAAGGGAAACTATAAAAATAAAAAAAATTAATTCATAAAAAATGTTTGTACCCAACTTATGAATATATGGGTTTCAGTATAAGATCTCTCTTCTCATGTTCTTGTTAGGTTCAATAACATAATTATTTATATATTACATCACTAAATTCTATTTAAATAACTTGTAATGGTTTGTAAATAACTTGTGAATCAACCAAATAATATCCACAAAGAGTGTCAAACTAGTGTGTATTTAGGCCCACTTGTGGTGAAATAAGTGATGATTGAGTTAATACTCAATCAAACTTATTTAGTGTTATTACCCCTTGATGCATCTTTTCTACATCCCACATCCAGTTGTTTGTATCAAGACATTAATTTCATTACTAGGAAACAAAATATTCTATAAATTACCAAAATTATAGTATTTTATCATATATTTATACTTATACCTAAGGTTTCTTCCAAATGTCTCTCATTATAATCCACAAATATGACTAAACTCTTCATTGATACCAAATAAGGTGACCTAAGCCTAAAATATTTTATCTAGTGATAGAAAATAAATTAATCAAAGGATTTTATAACAAGTGAGACAGATCCATCTAGACTTTTATATATTTTACATTAATTAAAATTAAGACCTCATAATAATAAATAGGTAAGAACCATAAAGATTTAGTGATTTTGGAGACTAGATACATAATCAACTTATTTGTGAACAATATTCACTATTTTACCCCAAATTTATTCTCACATGGTACCCTTTACAATTATTATAGTTAATACCATTCATTATAACCTAGGGATGCAAAAAAATAAATGGGCGATCTCAAATGCTCAGTAAGGGTAAACATAAGTGATTATAATTAATTATCATAAGTGAGCATAATATATGGATGTGGGTATGAGAGTAAAGTAAATATACATGAACTTACCATTATAAAATCATTCCAAATAAACATGGATCATAAATAAGAAATAAAGGTACATGTATATGAGTATAACATAATAAATAAGTCAATATTACAAGAGTACTATACAAAATAGATGAATGTGGCATAAGCATATGATTAGAAATCTTAAAATCATGGGGAAAGAATCAAAACCCATTTACCATAAAATTATGGAGTAAGAATCAATGCCTAATTACAATAATATAGTTGTGTTCAGATAAAAGCCTATGTAGCCACATGATATTAGAAAAAAACTAGTGTGAATTTTTGGTCTAAGGATAACGACCTGTATACCGCCATGGGATTGGGTTGAAAACATATTTAACCTCTTCTGCTTGGGTTACAAGCTATGTACCCTTTTTTGAGATCATGACCTATAAAATTTAACCAATGCATTGATGGTAGATATAGGACCCAACACATCATATAATAATCATCTATACTTATGTATTATGAGAGAACATGAAAACATTCATATTTTAAACACCACTTAAGTAACCCGTGGTAAAAATAATGGTTTTATGAAGGCATTAATATAATATTTCATAATTTATCTAGATAAAAATGGTGGATAGTATTATGAGATCATATCCCAAGTGGAATTTAAGTAATGTCAAATTATTTTTACATATATGTAAGACACCATTATAAATATTCTTGGATAAATAAATTTTAAAAATGAGAAGAATTTTTTTTTAAATTCTTGAAAACTCATAAAATATGATTTATTTAAAACAAATTATTTTGATATTGATAAAAAAGCTTAAAATTAACCCTTAAAACAAAAAATAGGTGTTATAAAAATTAGTAATAAATGAAATATTATTTCAGAAATATTCATTAAAAAGGCATAATAACAACGAAGACTTCATTATTAAAAACACAAGCCTTTAAATCAATTTTTAATATCAAGAATTATTTTATAAAATAAAACATTTACATTTGTAAAAACATTATTTTACTCTATTTTCAAAATAATTTAGAATACAAAACATCTAGAAAACAATTTTAAAACATGATAAATAATCATTATAAAAAATTATTATCATAATGGAGAAAGAATGAGTTCACTTTGAAAACATTAATTGGTATTCTTCTTCCAAATGATACATGTGGAAACAATAAATATTATTTTAGAATTGTTTATAGAATGTAAAATATCACATAAATAAATTATTAAATTTTTGAATCATGGATATAGAAAACTGTAAAATGAATACAGAAATAGAGGATTAATATTCTAGATAGTAAATAAGAGGCATGTCCATTTAACTTACAAGTGTTGCATCAAGTAAATTTTTACTAAGGGGAATTAAATTAAGAGAGGAAATTTAAAAATTAAATAATTACTAGATGAGAAGAAAATTGCTTGTTTATTATAAATACATTATCACAATTTATTCATATATGTAAATTACTTCATAACAATTTTTATTTGAAAATGAGATTCGAATGAAACCCTTGCGGCTACGATTACCCTTGATCCAATAGTATTTAGATGATAGAACACCTTATGGAAATTTAATCCCAATTATAATCATTAAAATTATAATATAAAAAATTAATTTGTTTTATATAAACCACACAAATAAAATTATGCGGTGGATATGGAATAATTCTTGAAGAAAAAAAATCAAGAAAAGAAAACCCTTACCCAGGCTACTTAATTTCAAAAAAGTGAATTTTTTAGAAAAATGTTAGGGCCAAAGAGTAAATTTATTATTAAAGAAGAGAAAAATTTTTATCTGGGTAAAATGAGACCCATTACATTTCCCAAAGGCCTAAGTCCAAGTGGCCTGAATACAAGGCTTGAAAGCTAATTTTTTAGCATGAAGGGCCCTTCGGTGAATAATACTACTACAACACCTGAGGTGCTACAGTGCCTGCTATAGTACCGTCACCACTACAATTCGAGATATAGTGCCTCCACCTCTATAGTTTCTTTGCAGCTATAGTTATAACTCTACTACAGTACCCTACTATAGTACAACTAGAGCACCCAAAAATTCATCCCGGCCCAGATTCGATCTTGGGTCTTTTGGATGCCATGTAGGAGCCTTTACCACTTGGGTACAGGTTCGTAGGATAAAAAAGTGATTTAACATACGTAACCATATTAATAAATTATTTCAAAAAATCATCAATATCTATTAATTTTTTTGTTACTTATATATTATAATTCACTAGAAAATTTTTATTTAGTAAATGATTATTTACATCATCAAATGTTAGTAATTTCAAATATTTCACACATGTTTCTTAATAGTGATGTAAAACCCTATTTTTTTGATAAAAGTTTCATCATTAAAAGACTTTAAAACATATTTAAATAATTTTCTATCAATTATTCATATATCCCCATGTTCATTTGATGGTAACTATGGGCACAATTCATTGGAACAATATACATAATGAACTTGTTTATGGTAATTTACTGATATTAATGTGTTAATGTATAACTGTCATTAATTATTAAACCACTAAAAACCATATTCATAACATATATTAATAATTAATATAATACATATTCATAAAATATATTTTATAACCTTCCCTATTAGGTGACATTGAAAAACAAAACAAGTTAGTCCATGGAGGGGTTAGTTTGCACGTATACAAAGACAACACTTTTTCTCTATATAATAGAGAGAATTTAGATAATAGTTTGTGTTTTTATAATTTTAAAAACATTATATATATGATATTTATTTATGTAATATAATATTCTTACCATCATTGTGCAGAGGTTATGAAAAATGGAACACATCACTCAAGGATGTGGTAGTCTTCATACACACATGGATGAAGTTTTCACTATTCCAGGGGGTATAGAATGATTATTATATTATCAAAAAAAATTAAATACATGAAAAATTAAGGTTTAATTGTATTATAAAAAATATTAGAGTTTTTAAGATAATTTATATGAAATATAAAGAAGGAAAGACTTGGGTTGGATAATACTCACGTTTAGGATTTGAGTCATCTCTTAAAAGATTTCCTAAAATGAGAGGACATGGGGACATTTATAGTAAACTAGGGAAATAAAAATTGTAAATGGAATATAAGAGAGAAAATGTGGGTATAGTTTAGAGGGAATTTTGAATAATTAATGCATCTTTAAGTGGATGGATGTGGCCCCTTTTATAGGTGAAAATTAGGGACTTTCCATTGAAATTAAATGGTAGGTAAGGGGTAATAATGTAATTACATGAGACTAAGGTGAGGAATGTTTGGTGATAGACCCACAAACAAACACACACACAAAAACACATATTTAATACCTAAAATAAGATATCTAAAATGTCTAATTTTCATTTAAACTGAATAATATTTGAGTCACTGAAGTTATCTATTGAAACCCTTAACATCTTTGATTAACAATTAACCATTGTAATTAATTCTGTTATAATATAAAACTTATTGCCAAATTTATATGTTATGATTTTGAATTAAATAACCATTTAACATAATTCAATATAAAAAATATAAAAAAATATCTTTTAAATTATAACAAATAATATAATAAAAAAATAGTTTATGTTGAAAAATTTATTTTAAAAAATATAAAGTGTTCATATTATAATTTTGATATAAATTAATTTTTTAAAGATTTTTAATATAATTGTATTTTACCTAATCTATATTTCCTTAATTTATTTCCCAATGTTTACACTAAACATGCTATGTTACCCATTATAGAAGCCCCAACCCATGTAGCTCAGAGCCATTGTAAACATTATCACATTGGAATACGTTATAAGGAATCACATCCTGATGAACCGAATATTTTATTAGTCTTGGTAAAATAGATAAATAGAATATTCCAAAATTACTTTTGAAAACAAAAGAAACATGATAATGTTTCTGGAGAATATCATTATTCCCTCATGTATATCCTTGGATATATTTATTAGTAAACTTTCTAAAATCTTGGGAAAGGAAACAAATTAAGAGTGAGCTCCAATGATCATAAAGAGTTATGTTAATGTAAATATATCATGAAAAATAAGAATAATAAACATTAAATTCTGAATAACTGAATACACATTCTATTTAAATATTTATACTATCATGATTAGGTAAGGAAACATCAATACAAAAAGGTTAATGAAGAAAAAATAGTCCATTAAATCAGAAAATTTAGAATAAAATGCATCCATAGATAATATAACTGTAAATATATCATTAATAATATTAAATGAATTATTAATTAAGCAAATAATTAATTACTATAATTCATGATCTCAGGGATCGTTATACATCTACTGTCAAGACCTTTCATAAGACATATTTAAATTGATGGATATGTATACAATAGAAACCCATTTAACATTGTATAGAAAACTAACTGGTCTTCTGACACTACTAATTCAATGGGGGGAAAACTATAAATAGGATAGATCTGTATCTTCATTTCCAATTCGTTCATAATATATCAAATAATTCATGAATAATATTATTTATCAAAAAATTTTCGTACAAGGTAAAAATTTAAAATTTAAAATAATTCCTCCAGTTAAACATATAAATTTTAAAATAAAATACTACATATAGAAATGGTATTTGTTTTAGGTAATAATTATATTCAAGATAAATAATATGGATATTTATGGGAAATTTAAGGCCTAATGTTAATATGAAAGGGACTATTTCAAGGAAAAGTTAATGATTAAAAAAATTAATCAATAAAGAGAATGTAAATACTTTCCAGGGTTAAAATGATCATAAACTATAAAGAGGAATAATAAGATTTTTAATCATTAAAATAGAAACCCAACGTATCATAATTATGATAAAGGGTTTATTTAATTGAGGAATATAAATACAAAAAAATATTCCTTAACCAATTCATGAAGAAAATAAAATTTTTACTTTGAAAGTCCTTTTTTAAAACAAAAAAAAAATTGAATTTAATTTCCTTTAAAAATAACCATTGAATATTATAAATTAGACTTTGAAATATTTAGTAGTCATGATAGTGGGGAATTTCATTCATGTTGTATATATGAAATAAAGATTCTTTTCACATTTTTGTTAAAATCCAAACATGCCTTATTTGGAAAATGACATTATGATTCCTTTTAAAAAAATTGACAAAAATTAAAACAAATGAAACATTCCTTCAAAAAATCATTTGGATGATGTTAAAATAAATTTTAATTTTTTTAGAAAACATGGTTTTGAAATAAAAAGGTTTTTTGACCGGAGAGAGAAATAAATATTAATTTTCTTTAAACTATTTTCTAGACAATTTAAATTACCAAAGATTGGAAAATGGTACTATTACTTTAAAACATCAAGAATAAATAGATAATATGAAAATTAAATAGGTTTATTTGAAATTAGATAATTATTTCCTTCAAGTCATATTGACTCATAATCAATTCCGATTAAAATGAAATTGTTAAATAAACCCTTAAAAAGATCATAACATTGAAGTGAGAATTAATCAATGAATCAATTGTGTGTATCAAATTTAAATACAAATAAAAAAGTGGAAATAAAACATAATATATTTAATATGATTTACACATATAATCTTATAATGTTAATGATAATTAATATGTAATATATCCCAATGAATTGAAATTGAGATATGAAATTCGTTACCACTTGTCAATTTTCAAGTTAAATATGATTTGATAAAAAATAGAATTAAAACATAAAATTAAGTTAATTTTGATGTATTCATGATATTTATTGAAAATGGGCGATGTATATATGTAATTCCCCAACCCTAGAAGCTTATATCTAGTGTATTATTTTAATATAGTTCCATGATTTCAGGGAATCAATTCTCGAAGGCCTGATCTGTTAAAAAAAATCTTGGAAAATAGATTACATACATGAAACTTTCATTACAATTAAAAACACAATATGTAACATAGTACATTATTTGATAACATAATCATTATACTAGATTAACCCTTCATATCAATCATAAAACACTTCTAGGAATATTTGGAAAATAAAACATATGAAAGGGGTGAGATGAGATGCACATTAAGGTCAAATAATATAGCACAAGCTTTCATAAATAAGAATAAAATTCTAACACAAGGTATGAACCTGAAAAAAAATCATTTTATACTAAATATTCCCTAAAATATGGAAATAATAAATCAAATAATTCAATTTTCACATTCACATGGATATTCTACTAGTTGAATAATCACATGTAATATAAATAACTAATCTCATAATAAAGTAATGCACAATGATGAACATCTAAAATATACCGTCGCAGCCTTAACCATGACATATTAAAATAAATTGTTAAAGCCTTGGCCAAATATATATCTAGTTTATCTAATTGGACCTACCTATGCATCTAGGGGATATACCAGGCATATCCCATAACATACTAAGTCCAATACATTTTTCATATGAAAAGGGTGAGACATAACATAAACATTCATATTAAAACAAGCATATGAAATGTTAATAATTTAACCATAAACAATGGATGGTATCAAAATAGAACATCCATAGTAAAATATATCATAAAAAATTTAATATATAAAAATTAATTAAGTATAATATCTAACAAAAGATGTTGACATACATGAAAATAATCTGATAAAATTATTGAAATTTTTTAATAAAAATATCCATTTTTTTACTTTGAGATCTTTTAAAAGCCACAAAATTATAAAATAAAACATTTCTATTTATGATATATTTATAATATTTCAAAGGAATATTAAACATTTTATTGTCACATAACATCAAAAAAATCCTCTAGCACCATATATGTTAAAAAACATTTTTGACTTAATTTGTAAATGGGTCACAAAGTAGCATTTTTTGGAAAATAATGGAAATAATCCTTTCAAAATTTATTATAAAAATTTAAACATGGGTATAAATTAATTTTAAAAAATGTAGAGATTTTTTTTATAATTAATTTTTATTAAACATGGACTTGGATGATAAATATGCTCTAGTAGATACTTACGTATAAACAATCTTAGATAAGAATGTGATTATGAAATTAAGAATTTCAATGTATTTTTTTGTAGAGGGGGAATTAACCAATTGTATAATAATTAATTATGCTGTTATATTATACCAGAACCATATCCATATTTAATATATCATATATGATCCTCTTATTTCATTGTGTAAATAATATTTCAGTATTACCATTGTTTTGGGTGTCAACTCCTTCATTTTCCTATGCATGTTTTGTTATGTAAGTAATGTTTCTTATGTGTAGTAAATATTTTATTCCTATAAAAAATGATATTATGTTAATTAATATTATATTTACTTATTATATGAGTTTTATATTCAATTTTGAATGGTTATCATGGATAATGGATCTCATCACATCGTGGAGATGGTGGGCTGTTCGTACACACAAGTGCTGATATCATTCCCTTAATGGCTAAATGGTATGAAATTGAATTTTATATTAATTATACAGAATAATTACGATGTAATATTCATTATTTATCTATATCATAAGCATTATTATACCTATAAAAATAAATTAGTGTTGAATAACAAATTACACCATGACGTGGAGACGACAAGTCATACGTACGCACACACGGTGATATTGTTATTCAAAGGATGGATAAAATGAGTAATATGGTTGTATCATGATTATAATACAATCTAATCATATTTATGATACTATATTTAATAAATTTTTATAGAAACATCATTGAATGAGTATGTAGAAGAAGAAAATAACTTTGAATTTGGTGATAACACAATTACCTCCTTTTCGTGTATCCCCTTTTGATTTGTTAAAAAGGAATCTCTTGTATAGATTTATTCCAAAATTATAGAATCCAAGATAAAGTGAGTAATTTTATAGGGTAAATGGTGAGGGGGTGGCCGAAACAAATGGATTTGGATGTGTGAGTTAAAGAGAAAGAGAACTTCTCTTTTATAAGAGGGCTGAGAGACACTTTTAAAATATCGTAAAATAATAATTTTTTATAAATATATTCTATATTTAAATTATATAAAATGTTATTTATTTATAGGATAAGATGAAGTTGGGTATAAATACCAACAAACAATGAATTTTATACATGGGTATCTCATAAAATTAACCGTATCTTTTGAATTTATCTATTACTTAAATAGTTTAACTCCTTTTGTATCTTTTGGTATTTTTAGACTATAGCGTTAATATTGTAACTATAAAATGAAAAGAGATCCCCAATTGGATTATTTATTAAATATTTAAAATTTTAAAAGTTATTTACATCAACCTTATATTTTAATTAATTTTACATCATATAATAAAATAGTATTTATCTTAAAATATAATTTATCTCAATTTTTACACTCTTCAATATTTCCATTTTTAAAAATATCAAAAAAACACGATAATTTAAAAAAAAAATACTAAAAACATTTTTTTAACATGTCTAAGGTATCTATAAATTTATTTTATGTTATTAATTAACTCATATTATATTTATATTAATATTTTTAATATCATTTAATTGATATTTATATTAATAAAATAATTTCTACTTCAGTATTATGACAAAATTAATGGTAATTATATATTATTTAATAATTATAAATAGTATTGTATGGGGTTGGTAGATATATTTTTTCATAGAATATTTATAATCGATTTTATCTACAAGATATCTCTATATTAAAATTAATATACTTTCATAAAAGGAGAGTGTGACATTTTGTCATAGTTATTGATTTTAACAATATTTATGTCATATTAATGGAAAAGTTTCTTAAAATGATTAAATTTTTAAACATATGTGATAAGGGTATAATTTAATTATCCTATAAGATTTTTACATGTGTTTGGGTAATTTTATAATATTATTTTTACCTTTAATTACCTGATTTACCCTTAATTGCGGTAATCAAAAATTCAAAAAGTTACACTTCATAATATCCAAAAAACATAATTAAACTATTAAAATAACTTAAAACCAATGATTCTAAATATGGAATCTGTTTTTAATAATTTGAAACAAAGAAGTTTATATAATTAGTTTAAAATTAATCATTGTTGACAAAATGTGAAAATGGGTATTTTATTTGTAAAAACCATCAAAAGATTATCATGTGTTTATATCTATTTTTCCTGTAAAATGATTAAAATTACCTATATTACATTAAATTATAAAAAATAATCTAATTATATTTTAAAACATATTAAAATGAAACTATCAATATAAATAAATTAGATGAAAAAGTAATTTTGAATTAAAATGAAAATTTTTCATTATTAAATAAAAATATAAAAGTTATAAGTAAAACACCAAAAAAATTTTGAAACTAAATTTGTATGTACCTATTCTAAATATGGAGTTTATTTTATCAAATTGAATATCTAAAAATTTCAAATATCTTACTTAAAAAATATTTTTCTATTATGAGGCAGTAAAACAACATTTTTTGAAAAATAAATCTTTTATCAGGAAAATTGAATTTTTTTCTTATATAATGTCTATAAAATTACTAAGATGAATGTTAAAATTATATGAAATATAAAAAATTAAAAATATGGTTAATAATATTCATAACCGTTAATTTAACGGCTAGGTTATATATTACATCATGTAATAATATTTTATTAATATATTGTGGTTCCGTAAAACTGGGTCATGGATATAACGAAAGAAAACCCATTGTTGTGTGTTCTGTAAACTTAACATGTTTTTGTGTAAAAATAAAGAAAGAAACGAAATTAAATTTGTTCCAAAATGGAAGTACTATAATGTCTCAAGGTGTTACATTTTCCTATAGTTCAATAAACTGTGTCATCAAAATTCGAAATTCTTCTTTGTAAATAAATGGTTTATACTAAACTATACCATTACGAAAAACCCACATCAGACATAAGTTTATTAAAAAATACTCATAATAAGAGAAAAAGAAAAATGTGATGGTCACCACCAAATTAGTATTATCAATAGGAGAACATTAGTGTCAAGTAGAGGTATTTACTTGGAGGGAAACATAAATATTTATAGGGAGTGATTGAGGTAATAAATCAAAAACACGAAAATGATAAATTGAAAATTGAAGGAATCATAGAAAAACTTTTATAATGTTTTAAAATACCATTCTTTCAACAAAAATTAATATATTAGGATATCTTTTTTTAGATACATTTTCCTAGAGTTGGGTGTTAATTTTACTGTCCAAATAAGAATTATAGAATAATTAATTTATTTTATTCAATCTCATAAGAATAATCTTGCAATTTTTTTTCTTCGATCTATTTCCACTAATCCCTTACACCTAGAAATGATAGTTCAAAAAGAATTTCTTCACACTTGAAGCACCTTTGATAAATTATAAGGCTTTAAAGTATTTACTTCGTCCTCTAAATGTTTACTGAAACCAATAAGGTTCGGCCAAATTAACCAATAAATCATTATTTAACCTCAAATAATAATATCCAATGTCCAACTTCATCCATTCCAAATTTAAGAGTTAACCATACTACGTCCATTCAAATTAAATGTGCACAAAGGTATCTAAATTCCCAAAATCAATCTGAATATCATATTCCTCAAACAACATAATGTTTCACTTATTGTCACATACCTAGTATTGGTGAATTATGCTTCGAAATTAATAAATTATAAGTACTAAAATACAATCCTTATATATCTCACCAATATTATAACCATAAAACCATTGATGTGGGAATTATTGAATCCCTATACAAAATATCCTTAATAATTTCACATCACTCTTAAACCATGAACTACACATCATCATCTTATTCTACAATACCTCCTTTATCTCATTTTTCATTTTTAATATCTTCATTATGAGTAGTATAAATATTACTTGTATACCCTTAAAGTTTATAACCATCAACCAAAACCTAAATCATAATATTAGAAACACTAATCAGTGGTATTGCTTTGAAGAATCCTTTATAGAATCACTAAAATTTTCTATCATAATGTTAATATTTTTTCCCATAGGAATAACCTAGTTTATCCATTACCAAATTTAAAGGATGATAATAAATACCTAGACTTATCCTCAAAATTATTCATAAGGTTTTGATTTCTAATCTATGTCTTTTAAATCAAAATTTGAAGGTTTTTTTAAAAAATTCGTTAGATACCAATAGTAATGCCCATACCTAAGAGGCCTGAATCTGGTGTATTATTTTAATACATTGGAATGATTACAAGGAATTAAGTCTCGGAGGATGGATAAGTTATGAGTCCTGGAAAATAGATTACATGTATAAACCATTCATTAAAATTCAATACAAAATATGCAACATAGCCAATTATTTGAGAATGCCATTATTATCCCAGATTAACCCAACATATCAATCATAAAACACTTCTTGGTATCCTGAAAGAAAAAACATATGAAATGGGTGAACTCAAATTCTCACTAAGGATAAAAAATAAAGTAGAAGTTTCATAAATAAGTATAAACATTCAAGGCAAGGTATAAAACTGAAACACAAGCATTTCACACATAATATTTAACATAATATTGAAATATTAAATCAAATAATTCCATTTAAGCAGTCACATGGTTATTCTACTAGTTGAATAATAACATGTAATAGTAATTACTAATCTCATAATGAAGGGATGTATAATGTCAGACATCTGAAACATGCCATTGAGGCCTCAACCAAGACATATAAAAATAAATGGTTAAGGCCTATGCCAAATCCATATCTAGTTTGTATCATGAGACATACTAATGCATCTAGGGGCTATAGAGGGCCCCTCCCATAATTTACTAAGTCTAATACATTCCTTATATGAAAATGGTGAAAGATAACATAAAAATTTATATTAAAACTAGCATACGAAATGTTAATAATTTAACCATAAACCATGAATGGTATTAAAATATCACATCCATAATCAAGCATATCATAAAAATATATATAAATCAACCTCAATTAAGTGAAAAATACAATGACAGTTGTTGACATAGATGAAAATAATCTGAACAAATCATTAAATTTTTTTGATAGAAATATCCATTTTATACTTTGAAATATTTTAAAATATGCAAAATTATAAAAGAAAAAATTTCTTTTGAAAATAACATTTTATGATTTTAAGGGAAGATTCAATATTTTAAGGTTACATAATGGTGTAAAAATTATCTCACATTGTATAAGTTAAAAAACATTCTTTCCTTAATTTGCCGAAAAGGTTACAAAGTACGTTTTTTGGAAATTTATAGAAATATTACTTTTAAAACATGTTATTAAAAGTAAAACATATGTATAAATGAATTTAAAAAAGGTTAGAGAAAAGAAATTTTAAAAATTATTTTTATGAATCATGGACATGGATGACAAATATGCATCTCTTTATTCATACGTATAAACAATCTTGGATAAAAATGAGATTGCTAAATTAAACCTTACCTTGTATTTTTCTTTAGTCTAGGGGGAATTAACCTACTGTATAATGGTTAAATAATTTTATTAAATTATAACATAACCATAACCATATTTATGATATCATATATGATTATATTGTATCATTTTGATAATACTGTTTCAGTATTAACACTATTTTGGGTGTTAACTACTTCATTTTCTTATGCATGTTTTGTCTTGTAAGTCATGTTTTTTGTTAATATGAAATATTTTAGTCATATAGAGATTTATATTAAGTTAATAAAAATTATAATTACATATAATAATACTTTATATCATCATTCATGAATGGTTACTGTGGATAATAAATCTCATTGTGTCGTGGAGACGGTAGGTCGTACGTACGAACAAGCTACTGTATCATTCCCTTAATGTTTAAATGGTATGAAATTGAATTGTATATTTACAATAGATAATAATTAATATTTAATATTAATTATTTATCTCAATTATACTCATTATTTTTCCCAACCAAATAAATTACTGTTGAATAACAAATTACAACACGACATGGAGACGGTAAGCCATACACATGAATGCATGGTGATATTGTTATTCATAGGATGGAAAAAATGACGAATATGGTTGTACCATGATTATAATATAATAGTAGTTTATTTATGATACAATATTTATTTCTTTGATATGGAAAAAATGTATAAAGTGTAAGTATAAGAAGAAAAGAATTTTAAAATAGGTGACCATACAATTACATTTTTAGAATATAACATTTTGATTTGACCAGAAGGACTTCTTAGGTTGGATTTATGCCAAAATTATGGCCTCTATGATGTAGTGATAGAATTTAGTATAGTAAATGGTTAGGGGTTGTCTAGAAAAATTATCATTGGAGGTTTGAATTAAGGACATGGAGAAATGCCTTATTATAAGAGGGGCGAGGGGCACTTTTTGAAGATCATAAAATTTTAATTTATTATAAATTTATTTTCAGTTTCAGAGAGCTCTAAGGTGATTTATTTCGATTATAATATAAATTTGGGTTGAAATAAACTCAACCAATGAATTTTAGACATGTTAGATCATAAAATTAACCATATCTTTTGAATTTAACCCTTAGTTAAATAGTTTAACTCTTTATGTGTCCTCTTGTATTTTTACACTATAGGGTTAATATAGTTACTATAAAATTAAAAAAGACCCCAAACATGATCCATTATGAAATATTTGACATTATAAAAGTTAGTTGGCCGAACCCTAGTTTTTATGATTTTTATATCATTTAATAAAACAATATTTATTTTAAAATATCATTATTGCCAATTTTAATACTATTCAGTGTTTTCATATTTTAAAATATAAAAACAACATTACAACTTTGAACTAATACATCCAATATTTTATTAACATGTCATTGTAACCTAAAAAAATTATTATATGTAATTAATTAAGTTGAATTATATTTATATTCTTATTTTGAAAATCATTTATTTGATATTTCTATTAATAAAATGATATCTACTTCATCATTCTGACATCCTCAATGGTAATTTTTTAATATCTAAATAATATAAATAAACATTAATTGTGGTAGGTAATTTTTTTATATTTTAATATACTATTTATAAGTGATTTTATCTCTTGGATATCTGATTATTAAAATAATATACTTATTTAAAATGAGAGGGTGGCATTATATCACATTCATTGATTTTGATAATATTCATGCCACATTCATGGGAAAGAGTCCATTAAATAATTAAAATTAGAAATATAGGTGATATGGGTATAATTTATTCATCCAATAGGATTTTTAAATGTGGTAGGGTAATTTTATAATATTATTTTTACCTCTAATTACAAGATTTACCCTTAACTGTGGAAATGAAAAATTTCTAAAGTTGCTATTCATAAAATCCGAAAAAAGAAGTAACATTTTAACATAACTTGGAACCAATGATTAAAAATAGGGAATCAAATTTTCATAATTTTTAAAAATAATGTTTCTGTAATTAAATTTAAATTAATCCTTGTTGACACAATAAGACAATGAGTTTTTCAAAAGTAAAAACTAATCAGAAGATTGACATGTGTTTATATATAATTTTAATGTGTAAATAATTCCAATTAACTAAATTATATTAAATTATAAAAAAAATCTAATTATACAGTAAAAAAATTTAAATTTAAATCTATCAATATAAATAAATTATTTGAAAGAGAATTTTTTAATCAAAATGTAGTATTTTTCACTATTCATTAAAATATGAAAGTTACAAGAAAAAAACCAAAAAAATTTCAAAACTAAAATTTTATGTCCTAATGATGAATATAGAGTTTAATTTTTCATATTTAATATATTAAAGTGTTAAATATTGTATTTAAAAAGGTATTTCTATTAAAAGGTGGTAAAACTCTATTTTTGTTTGAAAAATACCTCTTTTATCAGAAAATTTAAATTTTTTCTTATATCATGTATAAAAAATACATAATATTAATGTTAAAATTATATGTAACATATAATTATTCATAACATCAAATTTAATGGCTAGGATATATATTATATTAAATAAAAATATTTTATAAATATTTTATTATTTGGTAAAACTGGTTCATGCGTGTAACGCAAGACAACTCATTATTATGTATACCATAAGATTAAATTTGTGTTGCATAAAAATAAATCAAGAAAAAAAATTCAATTAATTTATAAATGAAAATATTTTTAAGTCTCACTGTGTTACAACATACAGCATGTAAAAGAAATTAGGTGCATAACATCACAATATGCCTTAAAGAAGGTAAATTGAGACAAAGTCCCTTACATCCCATTTCCTTTTGATTAAAAATACATTAAACATTGGTATAATGGTTTTTAAAATGTTATTAATTTATATCATATACATATTTATAACTATAATATCATATATTATCCTCTTATAACATTTTACCAATCATTTGTAAATAATATTTCATAATTTTTATTGTTTTAGGGGTTAATTGTCTTGTTTTCTCATGAATATTTTTAATGAATGTTCTAATTATTGGACATATTATATATTTAAATCATCTAAATAATTATATTAATTTTTTAAATATAATTTTTTTCATTATATTTATATTTATATTCATTATTTAAATTTGAACATGGAGAATGAATCCTATCTCTTCGTTGAGATGAAAGGTCATACATATGATATAAAGACATTATCATTTACTTAATGGGTGAAAGGGTAAGGAAGTGGGTGATAAATTAATTTTAAAGAATAAATATAATGACATATATATCATATATATTCACTAAATGTATCCTTATTTCCTTTATTATAAAATATAAGTGAAAAATTATTTACATCACATTGCGATGTGGTAGTCCCCAATACACATGAATGATGTTATAATAATTTTATAGAAATGGAAAATAAATATGAATTTGTGATATTATAATTACACAATTAAGGTATTATAATAAATATCATATAATGTGTTAAATCTATCATTATTTTCCTCCTTGAAATGTGGTGATTGAAAAAAAAAATTACATCAGTTTGTAAGGCGGTAGTCACCCTTACACATGATCGATTGTTTTTTCATTCCATTTGATAGAGGAGGAAATGTATATATGTCATTTACATAACATAAAAAAATATTAAAATATGGTAGATAATATGGTTATTATTTAATTATTTTTAATAATATTTCAATGAGGTGGAAAAAGAAACAAATAAAAACGCTCGTTTAAGAATGTCACATCTTCATCGGACAACTTTTGTATGGTTTCAAACAAATAATTGATTGGATGAATTTATGATAAAAATGGATATATGATAATGTTATGGGATTAAGATTGTGATTATAGTTGTTATTTTCTAATCTATATGGATTTGGAAGTGTGAATAGGAGAGGATATGGGGTGGCCTTTTATAAGTAGGGGAGAGGGCGCACACGAAATTTCTAAAAATGAATCTATTAAACCCACATTTTTACTGGGAAAAAAGATAACAAAATGATTAATTATAGAACCTTAGAGGTTATAAAAATTATTTATGACAATATAAAGGGTTTTCATAGGTTGTTAGGTATTTTTAACAGTTATATTTTTAGTTTTACCCATGGTAAACCTGTTTTTACCTTAACTACGGTATTTAATTTTAACTTATTTCGCTATTAATACTGGAAAAGTTTATTTTTGCCTTAATATATTATATAAATTTGTTCTAATTAAAAATATGGAATCCATATTTTAAAATTTAATTTAAATAAGTGAAATAACCAAACTTAAAATTATACTCGTAGTTGCGATGAAAATGTTGGTTTCCAAGAAGAAAATTCTTGCTTGTATAGAAGGTTTTAATATGAAAATTATGTATTAAATTGATTAAAATGACAAAAATTAGAGAAAATTTAATATTCTTTTTAACTCATTATACATAAAAAAACTGAAAAAATATTTTATCTAGGTAAATTATATGACCAAAAATATAGTTTTTAAAAACAATCTGTATTTGTCACTTTTCATAAAAAAAATGTAACATTTCGAATAAATCACAAAAATTCACTATAATATAATTTTCATACATTGGATTAAAAAATGAATTTAATTTTTTAAAATAAATTTGATAAACATTGTAAAAACTAATTTCAAATTACATGCGCAAAGCATGACTGAACTATATTTTTTTAAAAAATACACTTCTTTCATAAACAATTTATTTTATTTTATTTTATTATTATTTTATTTTTAATCAATAGATTACCATAATTTTCATAATGTAGTTTTTAATATTCATAAACTCTAATTTAATTGAAATATTATAAGAGAATACCGTATTATGGTTCGTTTAGAGTAGGGGTTTCATGTTCTACAAGCTATCAAAGAGAACAAATTTATTCAAAAAAAAATATTGGATAATGTCCCTGGTGGTTGAATTATTTTATAACATTGGTGTTTCATTTCATATAGACTATAAAAAATTAGTATCAAATTTTAAAATGATAGGGTTCTACCCTCCAAATTTCTATGTCTCCCATGAATGATAATAAATCCCAAGTATAAACTGACAAAATAATATCCCCAAAAAACATATATATCACAGAGGGGATTGGATAAGTGAGTGTATAGGTAATGAAAGGGTAAATAACATATCTAAAATTTATCTCACAATTATTATTTTAATGTAAAATTATTATATTCAATGAATAAAGTTCTAAAACTTTCCAAAATTTAATTTTAAATTTTATTCATATGAAAAAAATATTTTAGTAGTTATTTCAAACTCTTGATATAACTGAAAACTGGATCATGGAATTGAGCCCTTATAAACATTGTAAAATCAGTTTGAAAAACCAAAATAGGAATGAAAATTTGATAAAATTTTATTTCATCCAAGAAAATTATATATATGGTTAAATAGTATTAGAAAACCTTTAAAAACAGATGCAGCTAAAAAATGTCATGTAAAAGAATCCCACATACAAACACTGACCAAAATTGATTTAAATGGATTCAAAATCAACAAAAAACAAATTATTAGAATAAATTATAACCTTTAAAAACTATATGAATTAATAAATTCAAGATTCAAACATACTCTCTCTGTTTAAGTTGCCTTTATGAGAAACAAGGGTAAGAAGAGGAAGATGAACATGTGCAGTAGGTTTAAAAGAGAAAAGATAATGAAGGAAATAAGGGAAAAAGTATTTACCTTGAGAAATCAATTAAGAATAGTGAAATGGCATAGCAAATAGGCTGGGAAAGAGGTTATGACTATTGGGATTGATTCATGTGGAAGGTACAAATGAAATAGGGTAGGAAAGGAGATATCCAAATTTCATATTTTAAAATATAGGGATTTCTATAGTTCACTTACAGGGTTAGGGGAATAATTTACCTACAGATCATATACATCTAGTGTTGAAGTCACCCCTAAATTGTCTGGATTCACAATTGTCACTTACCCTGAGATTATAATGAATCTTTCACTATCTCAATATTTTGTATGTTTTTGAAAAAATATAAAATTCAGAAAATAAATAAATAAATGAAATAAGGACTTATCTATTACATCATGGGTGTCACACATATACTACCCATCACAAGGATGAACCTTGTTAAATTTGTGGTCACTCAATTTCAACTCCAAAGGTATCCTCATTTGATCAATATATTTCATTCTATTATCTTGAGTATCCTTTATCTAGTCACGAATCACCTACACATTCTCTGTCAAACTATATACAAAATATATTCCAACAATAACTAACATTACATCCATGGTTCAACACAATAAATATCTAAAAGGATTAAAATATATAATCATGAATGGATCTATCCCAAATAAAGATTTATATCTATTATTATAGGAAATCTCAACAAAATTTAAGTGATTCACCCACAAAACACCAAAATTAAGAACACAAGCATGCACCATGTACTCAAGAATCTGAATATCCTCTTCAACTTGACTATCAATATGAGGATGAAATTTGGGGACACGAATATTATAGAAATGGAATAATAATCCCACTAAATAGAATGAACATCACACCTAACATACCCAATCATATTAGGAGGCATAAAATCCAACCCAAATCACACCCATCTTGGTCATAATTATATTTGGAGGTATCAGTTCCAATCCACATCAGATTCCTCTTAGTAACCATCAAATACATCCCACATCAAACTCTTCCAAATTACAGCAATCTTAAAAGTCATCATGGCTCACCCACATCATAGTCCTCTTAGGAGGCATCATGTTTAACTCACATGACTATCATCATGGGAGGCATCATGTCTAACTCACATCAGAATCATCTCAGGAAAAATTTCTTACAAACAACATCACAATTATCAAAGGATCCATCTTTTCCAACCAACATCACAATGTAACTATGTTTAGAAGTAAACCCAACCCATATCACCATAATGTCAAATGTTGGTGTTAAACCCAACCTATATGACATGAACCAATTTTGGAACATCATCCAACCACCCGTCAATAATCCCCTAGGTTTTAATTACACCAAACCACAAAATTACATTCCCCCAAGATGTAATTCCCCCGATCACATAATAAATAAACCCACATTGACATTTCACCCATCCATATAAAAAAAATTCCCCAGGATTTCATTTCACTTAACCATAAAAATACATCCATGAGTTTTAATTACACCAAACCACATAATAATCAATCCACCAAATTGGCATTACACCCAACCATATAAGAAAAATTCCCCATCTTTTCATCACACCCAACCAAATAATGAATAATGCCCATGTTGGAATTATACCCAATAATATAATTTTTTCCAAATTAGAATTACACCCAACCACATACTGAAAAATATACATTGTTGAAATAACACCAAACTATATAACAATAATGATCCAAATTTTCATTACACCCAACCTCATTAGAAAAAACACCCCACAACATCCTAATATTGAATAATTTTGTTATAAAATAACACTTACCTTAGTACATAAACTAAATATCTATATCTTATATGAGTCACACTAGGTTACCCAACCCATATCACTGTACACCAAACACTATCATGGAAAGACCAACCTTATTATACAATGCATATGATTACATGAACTCACCCATGTTAAAAGGGTCTTACAAAAGGGGACATTCATCATGTTGAGTCGCATCACAATGGATATCTTATCACATAACCCATATAATATGTGAGATTCTACCTTTAAGAAGCACTATATAATTACATACAAGGATTATTGCTTATTTATGGGGACAATAACACCCCTCAAGGTTCCATTTTCCTAGAATCTATCTACATTCAAAATACAAATGAATATTTATATCCATGTGTTCAACCCACAAGTCTTAAGATGATATTACAATCTATATAATCCATGAACATCTCTAAAAAAATATCAAAAGAAAATTTTATTCTATTCCATGTTACTCTTAGTACTCATCTGCTAATGTGGCTTATTTTGAATACATTTTGACCCACTTAATCTAAATATTAATAATATTTTTAGTGACAAACCCTTATCTGATCAGTGAATTTATAAATAATAGGGATTTTGATTTTTAATTTACATTATTGGTGTATATTAATGAAATTGATGATTTATGGTCTTGAATTGTTTAAATTATTAAGGTTTCAATATTGTTACAGTGTTATGATAATATATTTTTGTCGATTTATATGGAATAATTATTGAAATTTTAATTTTGATTCAATTTTTTGGAAATTTTCTTATATAAATATAAATAATTAAAGGTTTGTTAATTTATTTGAGAAAAATGTTGTTAGAATAAATTATGTTTTTGATCTATGAGGTTTTAAATTTATTTAAGAAAATGGTTATGTCTCTCTTTCACATCACTTGGCATTCATTTTAGTATGAGTCATCCCATTTTCAGATGACTTCTTTTAAATTTTTATATGCCTTAATTTTTATGATTTTCCCAATATTTTTTTATGAATTAAGAATTTTATAATTTTTAAACAAGCAGTGTATGCCCAAAAAATTCCAAAATGAGAAATTGATGAAATGTAGAGTTTGTTCTAAAAATCTAAGCTCAAACTAACAATGATGAGGAAGCTTATAAAATATGAACTGATCCAGAGTTGAGTCTAAGGGTTGATGTTGTATACTATGATATAAAACATGTAGAGGTTGTGATGTATGTGAAGGATATTTTCGTGAGTCACATGATAAATATTATTAATAGTGACATGTATACCATGTGTCTACTAAAATAGATGTTTGAAAACAATTATCTATAAATTTGATGCTTGGAATAGTTTAAAACGTATATTTTGAATAAAATCATTGCGAGAGCATGTAGATTTTGCAGAAGGATTATCATTGTAGATTTAGGATACATCATAAGGATCACATAATATTGGAGAATGTATAAGATGAGATTAGTATTCAAAGGGATATTAACATAGGGAAGACACTTCTAATTATTATATTTTCTTCTCTTTCACTACTTTGAGTAGGATTTTTGGAATTGTAATTTTTTTCAAAATTCTGTTCAGCTAAAAAAATTGAGAAATAGGATTGTGATGGTAATTACTTTTTTACTTCATTTTTTCTGTTCTTAACTGAATGTTACGCTCATAATAAATTCCATTGGAAACATACCATTCCAAAAATTGAGAATTAATGGTAATTAGTATTTATATATTTATTTATGAATATGTTTGATTTTGAAAATAAATATGTCTAGAGTTTTGTTATTGAGAGCGGAACATGTGGATTAAATAAAAAATTTATATTATTGAGTATTGAACACATCATTTGGTTAATTAGTGACTTAAATAGATGAAAGAAGGTAGGACTTGATCAAACACTTGTTGGTCAATCAGTATTGTTGGTCAGTTCCTTCCATTTCAATTTCAATGATATTTTTAAAATACATAATTGAATGAAATTTTTTTAAAACCATCATGTCCAGTTCCTTAACTCATTATATTTTGAACCTTATATACAATCAATATATTTTTTCTCTTTTACTTTTTTACTTTCTTCAACACTATTTCATTCAAAACACATGTTGACTTTTATCATTGCTGTTGTTATCACTCATTTTTATTTCATGAGTTATTTATTCCCTTCATATATACACACACACTTAAACATCAATAACATTAAATTACTAATTAATATTAGAAATATAATTAAATAATTATATTATTAAAACAAAAAAATAGTAAATTTTTTCAATTATGTTCATTGATGGAACATACAACCAAGAGAGGGAAAAATATATATTTTTTGAAACAAAAAAACATATTTTTTTAAAAAAAAATGATATGTGAATGAATACTTGGAAAAACTATAAAAATATAAATCCATTTATTGGTAATATATAAAAACATATTAGTGCTCTAAAATATAAAAAAACAATAATTTAATATCATATGGATAAAATTAAGTGTAATAAAAACAACAATCCACCTCAACCTAGAAATGAATTTATATAAGAGTTAGACATAGGTATTTTTAAGTGTCTAGAATATCTAGTAATGTTTCAGGAATTAGTATAACCTTTATACCTAAAATCTATTAGATCAAATAGTATAAATTTTCTATATTTTTTTATTATATAATTGATTGCCTAGTGAAGATTCTCATGACTTCATTAGAAACTTCTATAGTTTAGTGTAGTGGTTACCCCTTCGTGGACTAAGAGTAATTAAAAATGAGTGTATTTCAATTTTTTGTTGAAGGTAAATTCAAGAACATATTTTAAATAATTATATGATGAGATTTTTTACAGGTGGGATCAGGTTTTTTACTTCTTTTGTGAATAATTTTCACCCAAGAAGTATGAAAACTGAAATTAGGAATAAAATTACTATATTTATTCAAGATGATGGTGAGATATTTTCAAATGGCTAAGAAAAATTTAGAGTAGGTAGTTCCCAAACTACCAGTGTACTCTTTAATTTTTTATCAATACATTTTACAATAGCCTTCCCCTATACTATCAAAATCTTATTGATTAGCCTTCTATAGGTGGCTGCTTTGATACAAATATGGATGAATTAGAGAAGTTTTTTTAACAATATTGGGCGAAACTCATATCATAAGTATTATTGAATAAGAACTATATATATAGAATAAAAAATTAAATTCAATAATATTAAGCTCATGCTATTTATTTTTACAGTGAAAATTATCAAAATTCACTTGGGGACAAATTCTTCCACAATAGTATGATTTGAAATTCAAATTCTATTTGTGAAAACATTGATATATATTCCTAGTAATCTAAAAAGGTCTTGTTTTTTGGTATAGACCAAGGATGAATATTAGGTATGTAACTTTATCTAATATTTATAAACGTGGGTATAGAAACCATATGTGCTTTTAAAGTATGGAACAAGGAGTGTTTAGAACAACTGTTCCCTTTTGGATTGCACAACAGCCTTGGAAACCACTCTACACTCAATAAAAGGTTGAGACTTATAATTCTCATAAAAAATTACTGGTAATAATTCATAAAATGATCACTATAATGGAATATAAAGTTAAAAGTAAAAAAATATAGTATGGAATAACAAATATATACTTTAAAAAATTAAATGAACAATTTCCAAACTCCAATCAGTCGAATGGAAATAGAATTGGGAGGTAGAGAAAAAATGAAAACATAAATACACAACAAAAGTGAATCATATGTTATATATTATAGATACTATAACAAGGTGTGGTCTACAATCTCAATAAGAATTTTACTTAAACATAAACTATTCAAAATGAAATTCTAGGTGAAACTGAAAAGTAAAATATAGAAACCTTTGAATCTAAAAATCTTAAATGAAACATTGAAATCACTTTTAAACATATTTTTCAATACTAGTATCATATTATGGAATAACTGAAAAACAATGTGAATAATGGAAATAAAAATACTAAAGAATATATTTAGGGGATTCCAATTATCTTGAATAATTTTACACCAACCATACTCTTACCTGAACAAATTAAGAACAAGAATTGGTAACCAAATATTCTCAAATTCCATGAATTTTTAAGTAAATTCACATCAATATTCCATTACATTAACTCTTTGTCCAAATTCCATCATAATTTAAATCTTTTAATTATATTAGTTAAAACAAAAAAAACTACGGAATAATTTTCATTAAATAATTTAATAGAGTAGTGTAGTGTTGTCCTTTCGAATTTGATCCCTCAAAAAAATAAAGACCATGGAGTTTTTATCATCCCATGATCCAATAGTGGTATGATTGACTATTTGTGTGATATTAGTGTGAGTATTTATTTAATAACATGTTAATTATTCTAAAATTTTAAATTAGGATATCCAAAATGTAACGAACCAATCTTTTTCAGTATTATATTAACTTACTCTTAAGGATTTAATAAGATGTTAATGGTTAATGCAGAAAGAGGAGTCGATGGCTTCATCCAGTAGACTCGAACCTTATGAAGCCCACTTATCAGAGCTTGGGAAGGAGGTAGCATCTGTTGGCTTCGCTTTGGACCAAGCCCAAGCCGAACTCCAGCGTGTCAAGCTTGAACGGAAATGCTTGCGGGAGAAGTTCAAGTTAGTAGAGATTACTAGTAGGGCAATGTTATCTGAGCCTCCCTCAGATTCTCTCACCATAGCACACCTTACACTTAGGTCTTATGCCGGTGTTATAAGGGGCTATGTGACGAGACCCTAGCTTCCTTGTGTAATCCTTTCGGGTGAATGAATTGAGATTTCTTCCATTAGTGATGTTTGTGAAATTTCAAATGTCCAGATAATTTTAGAATGTATTTTTGATGAATTTTGAAGAAAAGGGATATTTTAAAATATTTATGAAAACCCTAAATAACTAATGATGTGTAATGATTTTCAAAAAATGTTCTTCTACAAAAGTGTTCAGTAAGGAATTTGGAGTCTAATAAGATTAACATAATTTTTGATGAATAGTAAATTATGAATAGTGATTTTACGCTTAGGATTAGTAATGGAACCAAATGGATTAGTAATTTCACTCAAATAAAGTTTTAATATAATTTAGACACCTAGATTAATTAATGTGATTCAATAAAATGGGTAAGTAACGGTTTCATAAATTATTAGTCAAGCATTAGTTTTTTCAGATGAATAGTGTTTTTAATTAAAAATTTAATTAAAAATAATTATAAAATTTTTTTTATAAAAAGGACTTTATTTTTGAACTCAGAGCATCGATATTATGTTAAGGTAATTTTTGGGGATTTTTCTGAAAAAAATGAATTTTCGGTGAATAGTGTTTTTAATTAAAAAATTAATTAAAAATATTTAGAAAATTATTTTTGTAAAATGGATTTCATTTTTGAAATCAAAGAAATGATATTTGGTTAAGGTGAATTTTTGGGATTATTCTGACAAAGTTGAATTTTCGATGAATAGTGAAATTATAGTTTTTAAGTTACGGGTGTTTAATGACATCATTAAATGATTTATTAAGTATATATTCAATATGGTCGAATTATTAATAGTAAGATAAGGTATGAGGTTTCCTAAGTGGCCAATACCATGGGAAAATACCATGGGCAAGCCCATGGTTTTGCCAAAACCACTAATGAGGTGTCCCTTGGCCATTAATACCTTGTCCCCTCACATTCCCTATAAATACCCACTCTTTCCTCCTTTAGTTTTCACTCCCTACTCTCCCCCAACGATGTTCTGGTCTCCTTACCTCCCAAGGAGTCCTCCCAAGGTACCCCCAAGCCCTCAAGGTCCAAAACATTGAGTTTCAAGAGTCACGTTTTAAGGTAAGGGATCCGACCCCTCTCTTTCTTTTAATGTAATCTCTTTTATGTCATTCCTTTTAAGCTCCATGTTCTTATGTGAGAGGATGTTATTTTATATTCCTCTTACTTCCCCTTTCATGTTTTTATGATGAGAGATCCACTCTTACTCTCATCAGTTCGTTTTATGAAAGTTTAAGTGACGCCGTTAGGCTGCCGAATTTTTAAGTGATTCTTTCACCCTTCTCATTTTTCAAGTTCGATTTTCATGTCAAATATTTCAAGTTCCTTTTTATTATGTTGGGGTATGATCTCTATATCTATCATACTGATCTCTTATGATCATATTATGAGAGACCCTATTTTATCTATTCAATTCATTTTTGTTGAAGTTTAAGTGACGCCGTTAGGCTGCCGAATTTTCATAAGAGAAATCAAATTTTTGTCATCCTTCCATGTTTTTCATTTCAAATGGTATGTCCCTGAAATTGCATCACCATGTCCATATATACTTCTTATTCTGTCCCTCTACTATTTTATGGGTCAATTATGATTGTTCGACCCATGTCCCCTCTCTTTTCAAAGTTTTCTAAAACCGTGTAACATAGCCGTTATGCTGCAGAATTTTCGTCTCAAAATGCCTCTCTTTTCTCAAAATTATTTTATGTTGTAAAGTAAATAATCAAAACTCCTATTTCTACAGGGGTATTCAAATATATATAAAAATGTTCTATTTTAAATTCTGGGATTTACATACATGATACCCGCTTTCCCTTTCCGTGGGTTTAAAGTAACGTAAAGATCATGTCTTTAAAGCAGTTTTTAAAACGTTATGATTATGAAATGAAACCCATTTATTTTATGCTATATGGGTTATTTATGAAATGTTTGATGATGATATATGTGGCTCACATGATAATAAAGGCAAATTTAAGGGTGCGCCCTGATAGCGCTCCAATGCATTGGGTAAAGACTTAATCTCTAGAGATGACCATTTTAACGACGCCTTGGTGAATAACCTTGGTAATTTTTAACGACACCTTGGGGATGGACCTTGGTGAAATGAAACGATTGTCAATATTAAATGTTTCAGGCACATCTTCATGTTATGAAAAATGTTATTTTTATTATGATGTATCTCATGATTTATTTCTCATGCCTTAATGTTCTTTTCATGTCCTTAGTGAAGTATCTCAAGTTCACATGTAAAATGTTTCTCTTGTTTCCCTTACTGGGCCTTCTTCTCACCCTTTTTTTTGATGTATGTCCCCAGGTTACGAGATGCAGTAATGAACCTAGGATGAACTAAAGGATAAGCCTTTCAAGTGTTTAAGAAGAATGCTTTATATTGTTTTTATGTATTATGTTCCTGGTTTCCAAGACACTAAACCTTAAAGATCCTCAGTTTTGTGTAATGTAATGAAAGTTTATATTATAAAAAGACGGGATGCTATAGTTGGTATCAAAGGATGGTTTAGTTATTTGTGGAAATTAGGATATAAAAACTTTAGGAAGAACCCTGTAGAAAAGTTTAAATAAAGGAAAACTTCCTGGTATTTTGGTAAGTATTGAGTAAGTGGTTTATCAAACAAATACATCCCTGTCTGGATACGAGTAGGTAGAGGCGGCTCTGGCACAGATGTACATAGGGGTAAAACCCGAAAACACCGCTTTGAGTTAGACTTGAACGGGAACTGGTGCACGATAACATGCCTTGCTGCACTCTTGGTTATGACACTCCCGGGGGATATGTTTGGTTAATCACAAGCTTTTTATGAATCATTATGAAGGAATTATAGAGAAGTATAATTGTCTAAGCATGAAGTCTTAGTTAAAAGATTCATAAATGAAATAAGTTTCTTACTAAGGTTTTATTCTTCTAGAAAATGGCGGGAAATAGGAGGAACCGTGCCGATGGTGACCGCAATGCACCATGTGCTGACGGCCCTCCGATGGAAGCCGGAATGGAAACATTCCTGCGAATGATGAACCAACTGACTCAAGTTATGAGTAATAACTTGAATCAAGCTGAGAGGCCGACCTCACCATGAAGGGAACAACACTCTGTTGAGTCCTTCATGCGTCAACGACCGCCAACATTCAGTGGATCTACTGACCCATTGGTTGCGGAACAATGGATAAGCTCCATTGAAAATATCTTTTCTGTACTTCATTGTTCGGAACAAGAAAAAGTCACCCTTGTTGTTTACCGCCTAGAGGGAGAAGCTGATCAGTGGTGGTCACTGATCAAAAACACGAAGCCACGAGGAGAGATAGAAGCTATGGAGTGGGAAGAATTTTGGGGAATTTTCCTTAACAAGTATTTCCCTCATTCCATGAGAACGAGAATAGAGAAAGAGTTTCTCGAGCTGAAGCAGAAGGAGAACGAATCTGTCGGAAGCTACGAGATGAACTTCACAAGGCTTTCCCGTTATACCTCAAGCTTTGTCATGGACCCTAATGGGAAGGTTGATAGATTCTTTGGAGGACTACGACCTCATCTGCGGAAGAATCTAGCCAACAGGGACTACGATAGCTATGAAGAAATAGTTCGAAGTGCTATGAAAGTCAAGCTGGAGTTTGGTGAGACACAGTGGTCTCATAAACCAAATGAAAAGAAGAGATCGTTGGAGCCCAGTTTAGGGAAGTCTTTTGATCAGGGAAGAGGTGGAATGAAAATTCAACTTACCACATGCAATAAATGTGGGAATAATCATCTGTGGAACTGGTTGAACGGAAGTGGAAAGTGCTACAAGTGTGGAAGAGGAGGCCATATTGCTCGGAATTGTCATAGTGAGGTGAAGCCTCAGCTTCCCAACACTAACGACAGAGGAAAGATGGTTCTGGCCCTACCTGAAGTCACATGCTTCAAGTGTGGACAGCTTGGGAACTTTTCTAATCAATGTACAAATCCGAGGGTGGTGGAGGGGAATCACCATCAACCTCAGCAGAGGCCATGGGAGCATGGTCGTGATTTCGCTATCACAACAGTTGAAGTTGAAGTCCCGAACGATGTGGTAGCAGGTACTCTTGTCATCCTCTCGAAACTAGCAAGTACTTTATTTGATTCTGGTTCTATGCATTCCTTTATTTCCTCCAAGTTTGCAAGGAATATAGAATCAATCCCCGAACTGCTAGAGGTAGAGTTGTCTGTCAAGACTCCAAGTGGGATTATCCTTGCATCAACATTATTTAGAGGCTCTAGTGTTTACTTCGGTGAGAACAATCTTATCGCAAATCTAGTAGTCATTCCCATGATGGAATTTGACATTATACTAGGGATGGATTGGCTCTCAAAGTATAATGCTAAGATCAAATACAGAAGTAAGGAAATCTCAGTAGTCTTGAATGAACAACCTACAGTTATCTTCCGAGGAGAGACATCCCGAACTGATCCCTATCTAGAAGCACCTCCTATAGCTTTCTTTATGGTGTTAATCGGTGATGAAGAAGAAGGAAAATGGAGCATACAAATAGAAGATGTTTCGATTGTTTAGGAATACATGGATGTATTTCCTGAGGAGTTACCTGGACCTCCCCCAGAAAGATAGGTAGAGTTCTCCATTGAACTCGTACCTGGGTCTCAACCGATATCAAAGACTCCATATAGAATAGAAAATGTGGAGCAAGAAGAGTTAAAGAAACAACTCCAATACTTGTTGGAGAAGGGGTTTATCTGACTGATTGTGTCTCCTTGGGGGGAACCAGTTCTCTTTGTGAAGAAGAATGATGGATCGATGCGGCTATGCATTGATTATAGAGAACTGAACGAGATCACAGTGAAGAAAATATATCCTCTTCCAAGAATTGATGATTTATTTGACCAACTTCACGGGGCTCAATTCTTCTCTAAGATTGACCTTTGACCTGGTTATCATCAAATGAGGGTGAAGAAGGAAGATATTCCAAAGACTGCCTTCCGATCAAGATATGGGCATTATGAGTTTACTGTTATGCCCTTCGGCTTGACTAATGCTCCTGCTATTTTCATGGATTTGATGAATAGAGTCTTTAAGGACTACCTTGATAAATTTGTGGTAGTTTTTATTGATGATATTTTGATATATTCAAAAAGTCGTGAGGAGCATGAAGATCATCTAAGGGTTATATTGAAAACTCTGCGGAAGGAGAGGCTCTTTGAGAAGTTCAGAAAGTGTGAGTTTTGGTTACAACAAGTGGCTTTCTTGGGGCACATCATAACCAATAAAGGAATCTCGGTTGACCCTACAAAGGCAATGGTTGTGGAGGAGTGGCCTCAACCCACAACAGTAACTGAGATTCGTAGTTTCCTTGGATTAGCAGGATATTATAGGAGGTTTGTGAAAAACTTTTCATGGATTTCTAATCCACTAACCAAGTTGACTCAAAAAGGGGTTAAGTTCATCTGGACAAAGGAATGCGAGGAAAGTTTCCAAGAGCTGAAGAAAAGATTGGTTACTGCACCTGTGTTAACACTACCCTCTATCGGAGAAGGATTCTTTATTTTTAGCGATGCATCTCTGAAAGGGCTTGGGTGCGTCCTCATGCAAATTGACAAGGTAATTGCTTATGCATCTCGACAGTTGAAGATTCATGAGCAGAATTATCATACGCATGATCTAGAGCTGGCGGCAGTTGTTTTTGCTCTAAAGATATGGAGGCACTATCTTTAGGGGAGAAATGTGATATATAAACTGACCACCAAAGTCTAAAGTATATTTTCACACAGAAAGAAGTGAACATGAGACAAAGGAGATGGTTGGAGATTATTAAAGACTGTGATTGTTCAATACATTATCACCCTGGAAGAGCAAACAAAGTCGCGGATGCATTAAGCATGAAAGATCTTGTTGTTCTGGCAACAATGAGGATCTTAAGAGATCCCTTGATTAAAGATCTAGTAAAACTGGACATGGGAATTATAAGGAAAGGGACATCATCAACCCTATCCCAAATGATTTCTCATCCTTCATTACTAGAGAAGATCAAGAAGGCTCAAAAAGAAGATCCTTTTCTGCAGGATAAGTTGGAGGCTGTAAAAGATGGGAAGTTCCCTGATTTCAATATTGATCAAGAAGGTGTATTGAAATTTTGAATAATACTATGTGTCCAATCTATTCCGGAGACAAAGAAATAACTGATGGATTAAGCTCATAGCTCTACTTTCTCTATACATCCGGGAAGCACTAAGATGTATAGAGACCTTTGTGATCATTATTGGTGGGATAACATGAAGAGGGAGATTGCTGATTACACTACAAGGTGCCTGGTGTGTCAGCAAGTAAAGGCAGAAAGACAACTTCCTAAGGGGGTATTACAACCACTACCCATACCAGTATGGAAGTGGGATAATATCACTATGGACTTTGTAACTATTCTCCCAAAAACATCCAAAGAAAACAATGCGATATGGGTTATTGTGGACCGTCTCACCAAGACAGCCCATTTTATCTCTATTCGGGAAGATTTCTCTCTGGATCAGCTTGCCAAGATATACGTGAAGGAAGTGGTAAGGCTGCATGGGGTACCACTATCCATCGTATTTGATCGTGACCCAAGATTCACATCAAAATTCTGAAGAAGTCTTCAACATGCTCTGAATACTGAATTGAATTTTAGTACCTCCTATCATCCTCAAACTGATGGCCAATCTGAAAGGACTATTCAGACACTCGAAGACATGTTGAGATTATGCTCAATGGAATTTAAAGGTGGATGGTATCAACACCTCCCATTAGTTGAGTTCTCCTATAACAACAGCTTCCATTCGAGTATTCAGATGACACCCTATGAAGCTCTGTATGGAAAGCGGTGTAGAACTCCTAATTGTTGGGATGAAAATGGTGAGAGGAAGCTTCTTGGGCCTGATCTCATGCAAGAGATGACAGAATAGGTTCATGCCATCCAACAACACATAAAGACTTCTCAGAGTCAGCAGAAGAGCTATGATGAAAATCGTCGAAGGGACTTGGAGTTTGGTGTTGGTGACAAAGTCTTCCTTTGAATTTCTCCACGGAAGAGAGTCATGCGGTTTGGGAAGAAAGGGAAGCTCAGCCCTAGGTACATTGGCCCCTACGAAATCCTTGATCACATAGGAGTAGTGGCCTATTGTCTAGCACTTCCACCGAACCTAGCTCAAGTTTATGATGTCTTCCATGTATCTATCTTGAGGAAGTACATACCCGACCCTTCGCATGTACTGAAACCAGAGGTGGTACAACTATAACATGACCTCTCTTACGAGGATCATCCAGTGGAGATCTTGGACCGTAGAGACAAGGTACTACGAAACAAGACTACCCACCTTGTGAAAGTGTTGTGGAGGAATCATAAATATGAAGAAGCGACTTGGGAGCCTGAGGAAACAATGAAGCAAAAGTACCCTCACCTTTTCGACTAGGCCTCAAGTATAAATTTCGGGGACGAAATTTCTTAAGGGGGGAAGAATGTAACGACCCAATCTTTTTGAGTAGTATATTAACTTACTCTTAATGATTTAATAAGATTTTAATGGTTAATGTGGAAAGAGGAGTCAATGGCTTCATCCAGTAGACTCGAACCTTATGAAGCCCACTTACCAGAGCTTGGGAAGGAGGTAGCATCTGTTGGCTTCGCTTTGGACCAAGCCCAAGCCGAACTCCAGTGTGTCAAGCTTGAACAGAAACACTTGTGGGAGAAGTTCAAGTTAGTAGATATTACTACTAGGGCAATGTTATCTGAGCCTCCCTCAGATTCTCTCACCATAGCACACCTTACACTTAGGTCTTATGCCGGTGTTATAAGGGGCTATGTGATGAGACCCTAGCTTCCTTGTGTAATCCTTTCGGGTGAATGAATTGAGATTTCTTCCTTTAGTGATGTTTGTGAAATTTAAAATGTCCAGATAATTTTAGAATGTATTTTTGATGAATTTTGAAAAAAGGGATATTTTAAAATATTTATGAAAACCCTAAATAACTAATGATGTGTAATGATTTTCAAAAAATGGTCTTCTACAAAAGTGTTCAGTAAGGAATTTGGAGTCTAATAATATTAACTTAATTTTTGATGAATAGTAAATTATGAATAGTGATTTTACGCTTAGGATTAGTAATGGGACCAAATGGATTAGTAATTTCGCTCAAAGAATGTTTTAATATAATTTAGACACCTAGATTAAGTAATGCGATTCAATAAAATGGGTAAATAACGGTTTCATAAATTATTAGTCAAGTATTAGTTTTTTCGGATGAATAGTGTTTTTTAATTAAAAATTTAATTAAAAATAATTAGAAAATTATTTTTATAAAAAGGTCTCTATTTTTGAACTCAGAGCATCGATATTATGTTAAGGTAAGTTTTGGGGATTTTTCTGAAAAAAATGAATTTTCGGTGAATAGTGTTTTTAATTAAAAAATAAATTAAAAATATTTAGAAAATTATTTTTATAAAATGTATTTCATTTTTGAAGTCAAATCATTGATATTTGGTTAAGGTGAAATTTTGGGATTATTCTGAGAAAGTTGAATTTTCGATGAATAGTGAAATTATAGTTTTTAAGTTACGGGTGATTAATGACATTATTAAATGATGTATTAAGTATATATTCAATATGGTCGAATTATGAATAGTAAGATAAGGTATGAGGTGTCCTAAGTGGGCAATACCATGGGCAAATACCATGGGCAAGCCCATGGTTTTGCCAAAACCACTAATGAGGTGTCCCTTGGCCATTAATGCCTTGTCCCCTCACTTTCCCTATAAATACCCACCCTTTCCTCCTTTAGTTTTCACTCCCAACTCTCCCCCAACGAAGTTCTGTTCTCCTTACCTCCCAAGGAGTCCTCCCAAGGTGCCCCCAAGCCCTCAAGGTCCAAAACCTTGAGTTTCAAGAGTCACGTTTTAAGGTAAGAGATCTGACCCCTCTCTTTCTTTTAATGTAATCTCTTTTATGTCATTTCTTTTATGCTCCATGTTCTTATGTGAGAAGATGTTATTTTATATTCCTCTTACTTCCCCTTTCATGTTTATATGATGAGATATCCCCTCTTACTCTCATCATTTCGTTTTATGAAAGTTTATGTGACGCCGTTAGGCTGCCGAATTTTTAAGTGATTCTTTCACCCTTCTCATTTTTCAAGTTCAATTTTCATGTCAAATATTTCAAGTTCCTTTTTATTATGTTGGGGTATGATCTCTATATCTATCATACTGGTATCTTAAGATCATATGATTAGAGACCCTATTTTATCTGTTCAATTCAATTTTGTTGAAGTTTAAGTGACGCCGTTAGGCTGCCGAATTTTTATAAGAGAAATCAAATTTTTGTCTTCCTTCCATGTTTTTCATTTCAAATGGTATGTCCCTAAAATTGCATCACCATGTCCATATATACTTCTTCTTCTGTCCCTCTACTATTTTATGGGTCAATTATTATTGTTTGACCCATGTCCCCTCTCTTTTTAATGTTTTCTAAAACAGTGTTACATAGTCGTTATGCTGCAGAATTTTCGTCTCAAAATGCCTCTCTTTTCTCAAAATAATTTTATGTTATAAAGTGAATACTCACAGATCCTATTTCTACAGGGGTATTCACATATATATAAAAATGTTCTATTTTAAATTCTGGGATTTACATACATGATACCCGCTTTCCCTTTCCGTGGGTTTAAAGTAACGTAAAGATCATGTCTTTAAAGCAGTTTTTAAAATGTTAAGATTATGAAATGAAACCCATTTATTTTATGCTATATGGGTTATTTATGAAATGTTGTATGATGATATATGTGGCTCACATGATAATAAAGGCAAATTTAAAGGTGTGCCCTGATAGCGCTCCAATGCATTGGGTAAAGACCTAATCTCTAGAGATGACTATTTTAACGACGCCTTGGTGAATAACCTTGGTAATTTTTAACGACACCTTGGGGATGGACCTTGGTGAAACGAAACGATTTTCAAGATTAAATGTTGCAGGCACATCTTCAAGTTATGAAAAATGTTATTTTTATTATGATGTATCTCATGATTTATTTCTCATGCCTTAAAGTTCTTTTCATGTCCTTAGTGAAGTATCTCAAGTTCACATGTAAAATGTTTCTCTTGTTTCCCTTACTGGGCCTTCTGCTCACCCTTTATTTTGATGTATGTCCCCAGGTTATGAGATACAGTAATGAACCTAGGATGAACTAAAGGATAAGCCTTTCAAGTGTTTAAGAATAATGCTTTATGTTGTTTTTATGTATTATGTTCCTGGTTTCCAAGACACAAAACCTTAAAGATCCTCAGTTTTGTGTAATGTAATGAAAGTTTATGTTATAAAAAGACGGGATGCTATACAAATCCCACAATAGTTGACATATAGTTTTCTTACCGTTCTACTACCCACCCAATTTAATGAATGGATGTTTATCCTATTAGAGTATGAAAGTTATAAATTCCGACAGAGTTTCTTATTTTAGAAATTTAGTTTGATAAGTAATTTCCTATTACCCGTGGTAAACCATTCCTTTCCATAAGATAAGTAGTCACATATGTTTTTATGGGTAAACTAATTTTCAATTTTGGAGAAAAAAGAAGAAGAAATTCATATTTTAAAATTGTCTAAAGAACTCACATAAACTAAAATCTATACTAGAGATGATAATTGAGAAGTCTAGTAACTCTTTTATGAGGCCGAAGAAAAGTTATTAAAGATGATTCCTGAGATTAATAACAAAAAAATATCTACAGAATTTTATATGGGAATATTATTTATAAATGAAGAAAATCTCTAGATGATTTTTTTGTTAGTTTTTATAGTACCTAGATGATTTTTCCATTCCAAAAAAATTCTAATTAAAATAATAAATTTATAATATGAATAGAAGTTTGTTGGGGATAATAATGATGAATAATATTATTTCTACAATTCCTTCTTTAAGAAACAAACTGAGAACCTTAGATCTCCTAGGACTAATTCTTTTCCCTCAAATAAAAAAGAACCCAAGTTGGTTCTCAAAACCCTTAAAAATCACCAAGAATACTCATTACTAGGTGAGTAATACTCATTACCGGTCATCATCTCATCCAAAAAATAGAGATATCCAGGAGTTTAATTTTTTAAATATCTTAAAGAAGTTAAATGATGTTATTAGTTGGAGTATATATGATATTAATGGGATAATGTGTTCGTACACAATGAATAAAATTTTCATTGATCAGGAATATAAAATAAGAGTTGACGAGTATCGTAGACTCAAACCCAACATAAATGTTGTAGTTTGGGAGGTGGTGATAATCCCTATTTATTCTAGAATCATATTTCTCATTTTAGACAACTAATTGGTCAAACCTATAGAAGTGGTCCCTAAAATCTTGTGTGGTTGTAATAAAAAATGAAAATAATGAACATATCCAACATAGAACAATTAATATGTTTATATAATATACTAATTATATAAAATATAATTATTCCACTATGAAATTTTATTTACTCATTAATTATTTTATTTAGTTTCACAAGGGACTGTCTAGAAGTGAATATTTATAATTTCTTGAGGGATATCTGAGTCCTAAATAGATTCTCACAGCCCATAATGATTATGTAGAGACTACATTCTCATGCCCATTTAGAATATTTTCTTACCAATAAATACATTTTTTCATATATGGTTCTCCAAAAACCTTTTCTAAATGTATTATTTCCACTTTAGAATATATTATAGAAATTATAATTGAGCTTTACATAAATAATTTTTCAACAGTAGGAGTAAATTTATAAACCTATCTTTAGAATCTAGAACTTTGTCTATAATAATGAAAACATATAAACATTGATTTGAATTGGGAAAAGTGTTAATTCATTGATATTGAGGGTATTTTGGTAGGTCACAATGTCTCAATGAGGGGTATAGAAGTTGATAATGAAACAATAGGTGACTCAAAACCTACCCCTGTTGAAAAAATTAGGGTATTATAATTTTTTTGGCCTGTCAGTTTTTACCATAGGTTCACCATAGATTTTTAAAAAATCAAAAGGAAATTATGTTCACTTTTGGTCAAGGATGATAATGATTTTAATTTCTGATTACATTTTATTTATTACTAATGAGTTAGTAAGTGATGAATAACTTAACGTAAATATGATTTGGAAAAGACTAATAGCTTGGAATTTTTAGAATATCCCTAGAATTTGGTTGAATATGTGTTCCATTTTTGGTAGATCAAAGGTCATATATTATATTTTGTAAAAAATTGAATATAACTATGTTGATTGTTGACCAGTTCAAAAAGAGAAGTGATATATTCCATTTTCACTAGGAGTGTTTGAATTATCCAAAACATTTTAAAAGATAATGTTTGTGAAGGGGTTTCTATTTTGGTGGTTTTATGGATTCATAGGTTTCTTGTAGTAACAGCTATGATGTTTGTTAGTTTGGATACATGTTTTTCTCATTACTTCTTCACCATATTTTATTTTTTAAAATGATGATGTATTTTAGAAGTGAAATGGTTCATGATATCTATCTTCTATAATAATATGAAGATGTTTTCGTGTGGTTTCTGGTTCAGGACTTGCTGTGGTACACCATGTAGGTCTCTTATATCCTACTCTACTATAGATTCTAAAAATATTTCTAAATCTTAGGTCGGTAAGGTGATTAGGTTCCTAGGAGACTTTGGAAGGTGTTTTTGGGAGTGGTATGTTTCTCCAAGAGGTGAGTTAGGTGATAAGTTGTTGGAGGTGTTGCTTCTTCATTGGGGAATTCTAGTGATGATGATGATGGTGCGATGGATTTTATACTTTATGAGATCTTATTCCGACAATTTTTTCTGAGTAATATTTTTTCATATTTTCTTCGGTGATGAAGATAGTGGTGAAACATGTTTATTCTAGTTTGTGGGATCTTATTCATATGACGAGGTTCTTAAAAGGTGTGATAATGTTTTAATTGTTTGGTTCCATTTTCTCTCACATTTCTTGATTTTTGGGTAATTGGGTGGTTGTGATTATTTTTTTGTTTGAAATAATAAATTTGAAAATTTTAATCCTGTATGGTGGTGAATGGCCTGATCATTTGGATTTTGTGATGGGCTTGAGGCACATCAATGTTTATGTTCCCCGACAATAGTATCCATGTTTAATGTTTGAATTTTGTATTAGGATTATTTTTTTTGTTTAAATTTTAATTATGGGGTTCCCACTAAATAAAAAAGTGGTTTATTCAAAAAATTAAAAAAGGAAATGGAGGAATTAATGTGAAAATATTTATATTAATGATCTAATTATATTGAAGAAGGCATTTTGGGGTGAAAATTATTCATTTTAGTATATATATAGAGTTTTTAATAAGTATATAAATTATCCTAATATAAAACAATGGTTGTGAAGAAGCCACCTAAGAGTTCTAGGTTAAAAACTAATGGAAGATAACCCATACAAGGTAATCCACAAAGGTAGAAGAAATCATCTTACATGGGATACAAGTAGCCAACAAGAATTGTTTCCATAGGGAGTGACAATGCGTGTCCATGTAATACACAAAGAGAACACAAGAAGAAAATCTGGGTTTGCAAAATGATATGGAATAATATATATAGAGTGTGAAGGTATATTTCTTTATGGGTGTCAATCTAGTTTCCTCCTCGGGAGGTGGATGGAAAGGTATATTTTAAATTGTGGATTCTAACCAAATAGAAGTCTGATGTAGGATGGGTGCAATCCCATTACTGGAAATGTGCTAAAAAATTTACAAATATAAATTCATCCATATGATATATTTTATCACAAATATTTTATCGAAGCCTTTATCATATCCAAAATCTTTTCATAGGATTTCATGTCACAACCATTATTACTCCAAATCAAAGTGCAACCACACTATTTGATCAACCTCAAATATTCATATTCATCCTACCGAGTTTGATATCCTCAAGAGATCCACTATCTTAGTTAAAATTGACATTTAAATGGACATTACCATTCTCATGGTGCTTTATCCATGACATTTAATGTCTTTATATGACATTAGACAGTGAAAAATATGATGAGTTATTGTGAAATGCACATGAATTTGAGTCTAGATTTCTGAGGGAATAATATTATTACATGAAGATGTTATGATTCTCTATGTCAGGTGAAGTCAAAAAATAATAGGGAATCCCACATTTTAATTTCTTTTGGATCACCATCCATTCAAAAGCATTGATTTACATGGTATATTCTAGAGGATTTTTATCGAGTCTAGACATGGAATAAAAATAATTGGGAAATAAATAGAGAAATGACTATAAATACCCAAGAACCATGGATGAGAGATGCTTCTTGAAATTTGGATTTTCTATGAAAGTAATCATTTTCAGAAATTGAAGTATGTCTATGATTCCATTTAAATGAAAAATTAGTAAGATACAAAAGCCTCCTAAGCAATATTTATAAGGAACACTGTTTCATGGTCCCCTTTACTACCTGCATAAGATGTTTTGTGCTTTCACTAGTGTGAAAAATATTCATGTACTCTTTATTTTATTTAAATAACACATAATGGATAGATGAATAAGAAATGTACTATATCACTATATTATTATATCACAGTTCCACATGAAGACTGTCTGGTTTATGTGAAAAACTAATATATCATTTTTTTTGATGTAAGTAGGAAAGATCAAGATTGAACTTATTACTCATGTTAATGAGAATATGGAATATAATTAAGTGATATACATGAAACAAATTCCATGAGATAGAATATTCAAGCATATATGAAGTATGTGGATGCATAAGAAAAATATATTCATTAAACAAATTGATTTCGATATACCTAAAACTTTTTTTGTAAACCTAAATTTGAGAATATATAAAATCTCCCAATGATGTATTCAAGAATATAATAAAATAACATGAAACAATAATAAGAATTTATATTTATTATATGGGTTATTAATAACACACGAATCATGCTATATACATGAAGTGATCTTAAATAATCCAATTTGAGAATTCAAGAATAAAGTATCACTGATTTCGTTTATGTTTAATCATGTATAAAATTATATAAAAAATGTAGTGTGATTCAATTTCAAAAATATTTTCTACCAGAGAGACAGAATAAGAGAAATATATTATGTAGTTATGAATTAATTATAATTAAATAAAAAATATGTGAGTCTTCCCATTGAATGATTTATTTGAGGTACCTCTTGATTTCTAAAATTTAGAGATACCCCTTTTTATTATTTTATAGAGGTTGCAATTGGATTTGTCAATTCAAAGGAATTTGATTAGAAATTTTGGTGTCTATTGAAGAATACATTTTATAAATTATTGATCACAACAAAAATTTGCATGCTGGTTTCCTATACTATTATTTTTAAAAATTAAATATTTAATTCTACTTGGTCAGTTTCAAGAAACAATAGTACAAGTCCATACCCTTAATTATTCATTCTATGATTATAAAAAATAATCTCTGTGTGAGTGGGATAATAACTACCACAGAACAGGTACATAGTCATCCCCATTTGTGTAAAACCTTAGTTACCAATCCTATCATGCTTTTCTGATTTACGATTTTATGTTTATGGGTGATAAATATAGGTGAATATGTAAACAGAGTCAATAATTGAATAAGTTATAAAGGTATTAAAAATGGGAAATGTTTCAATGTGATATAGATTCCTCCCATACTACATCCCCCCTCTAGGTGTGGTTATCCCAAAGTGATCCTAATAATTGGTATGAGAGGGATAGATCCCACATCTATGTTGATTATTGGTTTGGAATATTGGTTAAAATTTATTTTATATTCTAAATTTAGAGTGGAGTGAAAGATTGGAGGAATTTTATGTAATAAAAATCATAATTCATTCTCTGATAATAATGTTTTGAAAAAAAGAATCAAATAATTGAGAAAGATGAAGAATATATCCCTCTTCTTCAAATAGTATACTGAATCTATTTTACCTTGAATTATCTCTTTCAAATACAAGTCGTACATAGAGGTAAAAGAAATGGTTGTATAGTTTACAGTGAAGGATATAGAAATATTTTCTATATATTATGATGATGAAGAGGTATAAAATAAGTTATTTTAATATTTAAAAAAAAACTCAAGCACAAGTGGTGTAGATAATTTTTTAGGCAATTATAGTCCTATTTTTCAATGAAATACCTTTCAAGAATAATCACCCTTCAAGATGAAGAATCTATGAAAATAGAGAGTAAATTGTCATATATGATGATGACCTATTATTATCTCACAAAATAATTTAAATTCATATGTTATAGGGTTTAGGAACTTGACAAAGACTTAGAGAAATTGGAGAAGTCTATTGAAGAAGTAATGAAAGAAAATATCAAGATCATTATGTCAATTGGAGCTAAAAAAGTAGATATTATTGAACACATAAAAAGGTTATGTACTTTTTTTGACTGGTTTCTAAAAAAAAATCCAGGAAAAAGAGGATTTTAGTGACCCTGCCCTTTTACACATATTGATACATTATTTAATGCATAACGAATCATCAAATTACAATCCATGGATCGTAAAGTCTAGTGTTTTGGAGATTAGGTACATAATTAAACATCAAGAAAAAAATATTTTATTTAATCTTCATAATTATCTCTTAACACCCTTGGATACCTTATATATGAATAGGATATCTTGGGGGATAATGAACTAAAGGGATGAGCTAAAAATTCCAGTAAGAGATTAAGCATATGAATAATCATAACACATGTGTTATAAGATATATAATGATAAAATAAAAGGCTTGAAACAAGAATAGAAATAAGTAAGTATAACTTGACTAAATTGGGAACATATAATCAAAGAATCATAGTAAATTCGAAATAACATAAAACATAACATAAACATGGGTCAAGGATGACTTTTAAGACTATATAATATGGTGGACAATGTCCCATAAAAGAATCAGGTTAACACAATATCCTAACATGACGTATCATGGGACTAAACACTACCCAATGAATCAAAGATATAAATGGGATCACCCATCAGAACATATTCAATAATATGTTTTCCACATGATGAATCACACAAATGGAATCAAACATAAACATAAGGGTTGCCCATGGAAGGAATTGGGTATTATAATCTTATAAAAAAGGCATAACATAAGAGAGTATCATAATGGAGTAAATGAAAGAAAGGATTTAATTAATACATAAAAATAAATAAGGTAAAATAAGAATATATCCTGATAATTAATTTTATGCTGAATTTAATACATGTAAAAATAGGTGTTAAGAAAAATTAGAAACAAAAAAATATTAGTTAGGTTTAAGGAAAATATTAAAGATTCCTTTAAACATATAGGGGATAATAGTTGGTAAAAAACCAGAAATGAACGAAGATATTTTTTCATAAAAAAATGATTTATTTTAGAAAAATAATGTTGTCTTAGAAAATATTATTGGTTGCACTTAAAAATGGGTGGGAAGTTTGAAAGTTCCCTTGAATCAGGCTTTCTTATTGAGAAGAATTGAAAACAAAAACGTTCTAAAACACATTTTACCCCTTAAAAGATGGTTGATTGAATCTAGATACTTTATTTTGGAACATATAGACAATATTTAGAATAATTACTCACAAATAATGATTAATTACATTGGAGTAATGAGATATAAGGAGTAACCTGACAGAAAAACGGAGGTTCAAGTAGAATCCCTTAGCGTATGTCTGGAACAGTTCTTCAGTTGATCTTAATGTATGGAATAATAAAATTATATTCATTAATTAATTATTTAATAAACATATATACATTTAATTTATTAATTATAATTTTATTATGTCTATTTATGGCCTTTTTAATGAGTTATAGTGTTTTGTTTCATTGTTTGAGATTGGTCATTTTCTTAGTTTTCATGATTGGGTTTCCTGTATATGTGTATATAAGTTCATGAAAAATGGAAATATAAATAAATAATTGAAGTTTTAATTTATCAATAAACAAAATTAATTTAATGTTATAATATATAATTTTTTTTATTTTTGGAGAGGTTGAATCATTGGATAAAATGTTAGTGATAATCGTTTCGATTATTTTTGGTGGTTTTCACTCACAACAATCTTTTTTGGTATAATAATTTAACACAATGTGTATATAATGATTCTGGAATAGTATATAGGTTGAAATAAATAAATTATTATATATTTAAATAGTAAAAATGGTTTTATGACCATCCATGAAGATATTTATAGAAATTGAAAACCCATCGTCCTTGAATGTGATAAATTAACACATCACGGATGATGTTCTCATTTTTTTATAAAGGAGATGCGAATGAATTGATGTTGGATTATTCATAAACATAATAACATTTTATTGTAATTAAGGTATTTTATTCATCATTCAATTTTTATTGGAAGAGGTTATTGGAGAATAAGAAACAAAAGAACTTGAAAATAAAATAAATGAAAAGGAAAGAGGAATTTACCTCTTGAATGTTTCTTCCATGAGAGCATCCTTAGGGAAATGATTTTGGTCTTTTGATGTTACCATGAAGACCATGAATTTTGAGAGGTGTTTAAGAAGTTATTTGAGTATAATTTGGACAAGGCTAAGTGATTAATAGGTGTGAGTAGAGGATGTGATGAGGAGTGCTATTTATGGTTGAGGAGAGTAGTGTTTTCTCATTATTTTATTCATTAGTTTGTTATTTTTTTAAAATAAGAAATAGTGATAATTCTGTGACAAAATATTGTAAAGAGAGAAGGATAATTAAATAATATGGTTCTTACATCAACTTTGACTCAACTAATAGTTTTGTAACTTATAATGTATATATACTACCAATAATGAAATTTTACTATTCACCAAAAATTCAAGTATTTTCAAAAAAGATCAAAAATTCATCGTAACCATTTCTCAAAGTGTAGAATTCAGAAATGAACTCAATTTTATGATTCTTTTCTAAATATTAGAAATTTAATTTTTAATAAAATTCATAATTTACATGGAAAATACCATTTTTAAAATTATAACTGGTTTTAGAACACTTAAAAAAATTAGTTAAGGCCTCATAAAATTATATTATAATCATAAGATAATACAATAGTAATTTTAAAAAAAAAATTATGAAATAATTATTATTTTAAAAACATTATATTAAATTTAATGTTTACAATAAACACTTATCTATAAGAAAAATATCAACACTAAATTAATAAATTTTAAAACATATATTTTATTATACGATGTTATAATCATATCATATTTTAATATATAAGATGCCTAAATTTTAATTTCAATTTCATGGGTGAGGTTACTATTATATTGGTCGACATACTATTTAAAAGGTTCAAATTACTATTCCAAATCTCAAGTTACTATTTCATCCATATAGGTTCCTTAAATACTAGAAATACCTCTTATTTTTTTCATTCATTATTTATAATGTATTTATTGTGTTCTTAATGTAATTTTATATAGTTTCTATTATATGTTATATTTATGAGAAAGGAATTTCCATTGATAAAAATTTCTTGTCATTACATTCTTCCCCCTCTATTAAATTTTTCCCTCAAAATTTCATTTTAGATTCTACGTTCAAAAAAGGTCTGGGTGCTTCAACTTCATCACTTCCTCAGGATCCCATTTTTCCTCAACATACTTATGGTTCCACCATAGTACATTGAAAAGGTGAGTAGTATTTTTTAATATAACACTATATTTAGTAGGAGAGATCCATCTACAACTATGCCCTCTCCGAATTCAGTACATGTGTAGGATATGGTAAGTCATTCCTCAAGACGGATACATGGAATATATCTTGTACATGAGACATTGTAAGAGGGAGTTCTAGTAAATAGGTCATGTCTCCAACACGATCAAGGATATTGAAGGTGGAGTTGTACCTGGGACATAACTGTCATTTCACTACAAAAATAATGGTCTTATTGCATGAAGATATGTGGAGGAATACCATGTATAATGACTTAAACTCAACGCATTTATGACGATTATCTTCATATCTTTTATGCAAGCTTTTGGCTGCCTTGATGTGCTAATAAATTATTTTCACCCTTTCAACTTTTTATTTAAACATTTTAGGTCCAAACTATTTACATTTACCAACATCAATCCAGCATTCCAGGGTTCTACATCTATTCCTATAAAAGGATTTATATGGAACCATTTGGATTCTTGAGTGGAAACTATTTTTGTAAGAGAATTCTACCAATGGTAGATGTTTCTCTCAACCTCCATTAAAATTTATATAACATGCTCTCAAAATTCTTTCTAGTGTCTGAATCATCCACTCATATTATCCATCAGTTTGATGATGATAGTCCGTACATAAGTTCATCTTGGTGATTTGAGAATGTTGGATACTTTTCTTGAAAATTCAAGGCAAATCTCAGAACTTTATCAGATAAAATATATAGTTGTACTCCATGAATCCTTACCAATTTCTTGATGTATATACAAGCAATTTTATCTAGTGATAAGTCCTCTCAGATTGTGATAAAGTGATTTGTCTTTGTAAGATGATTCACAACAACCCATTTAGCATTGTTTCCTCTAGAGGTATTTGGATATATAGTGACAAAGTCCATGTTAGTGTTCTCTTACATCCATGTTGATATGGGTAGTGGTTGCACCATACGATTATACTTATTTATTTCATTATTCACTTGTAGACATACCATGCACATCATTATTCAATATCCTTTTTCATACTATCACACCAATACTTCCCTCAGAGATCTCAACACATCATTATGCTCCTTAGTTGAGTAGAAAAGGTTTAACTAAGTTCTTCATTTAGAATATCCCTCTTTATCTCTAGATCATATGGTAAAAAATTTTGGGAACCAAATATCATGAGTCATTCCTAATCCATTTTTAACTCTGAGGATTTTCCTTTTCTCATGTATTGTACCTTCTTTTTTATTTCTACATCATTTATTTGAGAATCCATTATTTTCTCCAAATGTAATGGTTGAGAACTCATTTGAGAAATTATGGATGATGTTCCTCCCTTAATGATTACCATGTATATCCTTTAGAAATATAATATGATTAGATCCTTCTCAATTTTAATCATTCATAATGTTGAAGGATCCTTTATTCTTAGGACATCTGCCAATTTATTTTCTTTAGAATGATGGTAATGGATTGAGAAGTTGTAATCCTTGATGAGCTATAAAAATATTCTCTAGACCATATTAATATTCTTATATGTGACTATATATTTGAGAATCTTGTGATTAGTATATATTAAAAATTACACCCCATAGAGATAATGCTGCCATGCTTTCAATGGAATAATCATAGTAGTTAACTTCAGATCATGCATGTGACATTTTTTATTTGGGATTTTAAACATCATTGACGAGTAGGCTATAAAATTATAATTTTTTCATCAATAAAAAACCAACAAACTTCTTTTAATAATCACTTTATACTACCAAAAGTTCCCAACCATTCAGTAATGTAAGCATAGGTGTAGTGATAAGCCCAATTTCTGTACACTCTTAAGCAGCCTTCACATTCACTCGTCTAGAAAAATCTCATTCCCTTTCGAGTCATCTTGGACAATATGTTTGAAAACCATGATAAGGTATTATAAAAATCATCTATAATACCAAGATCGACAAAGAAAACAACCGATTAATGTTACATATATTTTCCAAGGCCACTCTTCCACTACCTTTACAAAGGAAGGGTCCATATATATTCTTTTTCTAGTGATAACGTATCCCAAGAATGATACTTACCTCCACTAGAACATATATTTAATGTATTTTTTATAATTTTTATCCATTTTAAAATTCATTAGCACAGTAATTAAAATTCTCCCCATGACCTCCTTAATCTTAGATTATATAACAATATCATCAATAAGGACTACCACAAATTAGTCTAGGTAATCTTTAAATAATAAATTCATTAAGTCCATGAAAATCACTAGAGAATTAGTGGGTCTGAAATAAATCACTATAAACTCATAGTGTCTTTACCTCATTCAAAAGGAAGTCTTTTGAATATTATCCTTCCTCGCCTTCAATTAGTGATATCCTGCCCGATGGTCCACCTTATAGAAAAAAAATTTCCCCATATATCTGATCAAAAAAATCATCTATATATTATAGGGTAAACTTGTTCTTTACTATCATTTTATAGTAATCATTATATTCAAATATAGAGGCACATTTATTAATTATTAATCTTGACAAAGTGGTGGTTTCACTTCTTGTTGATGTTATCAGGAATATAAAAACCTTATCCATATTCTCTTGTAACTTCTTCTTCACTTATTTTATATTAATGGTGGAAATTCTATAATGTGTCTTTGATATATTCATTGATCCAGGAATAAGTTCAGTTGATCACTAAACCTCTCAATCAGGAGGAAGACCAAAAAATTATTTAGTGAATACAATAGTGTAAAATTTCAGGAATGGATGTATTTGAGCATTATTTTCTCCTTTCTCTCAACCATTTGAGCTAGATATGATTCCCCATAATAAAATAATATCCACAATTAAGTTGATGATTCTGATGGATATTCCTCTTTTCCCTTACACTTTTATAGAAATGGAGGATACAACATGATGTCAAGAGTGATATCCCTTTCCTAAGAGTTGGTGTTGGATTTATGTAATGATAACCAATCCATTACCAATTTAGCATAAAAGAGTAAAAAAGGGGTTATTGAATTGTTTTTGGGAAGTTCACACCAAATACATTAACTAAGGTGTAGTTTTAAACTTTGGATTCAATGATTTTTCTACTTTATGTTTTCATAAGATACTCAACCTTAATATTTTGAGGCGGTGTTTGAATATTTCTCAAAAAAACATGCAAGATATAGAACAATTCATAGAAGTATAATCAAATGGTATGTTCTCTATTTTTGAATGAATAACTAGTGTACATATCACCATGTCATTTTCAAGCACTATCTCAGTTGTAGTGACATTATATTCCCTTCCTTGATTCCTTAGAGGTTATTGTTGATTGCCTCTGACAACCCTGGGCTTGGGGAATTGGTTTTCTAAATGCCCATGTTCCATGAACTTGAAACACTACATTACAGGCTGAGTGTTGATTTGAACCCTCCTTTCATCTTTCTTATTATTGGGATTTTTTATGTCCCATTGAAAATTATTATCCATTTGACCATCTATTACACATTTTAGGAATTTATTGGTAACCTTTAAAAATTTTCTAGGATACTTATTCACACAATAATGACACATGGGGTGTTGGGACTTCTTTCAATCATGTGATTTATCGCCTATATTAAAATCCATTTCCCACTTTTTCCCCAAGCACATGAATCCACTGAGATTCTTTGATTTCCCTATAAAACTTAAGGGAACAATGAAAAATCTCCTCATAGCTATCAAAGTCTCAAAACACCAATTCTTTATGTAGACAAGGATTTAGGTTTATAATGAAGCAATCCAGCATTATTTTAGTGGCCATGACATTGATGGAGGTGTATCATTCCTACCTTGTGTAGTTTTCTTGATATGCCATGATAGACTCATCTTACATTTTCTTCAGTATGAGGAATTCCCTTTCCATTTTGAGATGGAGGGTCCAGAGAAAATAATTATTGAAAAATATTTTTTGAACTATTTTTATTCCATGGAATCAATTTCCTCTTTGGAATTTGTTTTCATGATTAGTATCCACCAATGATCTACTTCCCCATAAAAATGACAAACTGCCAGCATAAATTTGTATTCTTTTGAGAATTTTTGGACATAAAATATTTTATCAATAATGTTAATTAATAATTCTATGATGAAGGTAAAATAAGATCCACTAACATGATATTCCTTCTCTGCATGAAGGATTCAATGACAATATTCACTTTCTTACAATAATAAGATAATTACACCCAATTCATGTTACTATACATAACTAGATCTAGATAAGAAAATACTATCATGAAATTTCGATATTTTGTTCCAATAATATTTGTATTATCATTAATTAAATCATCACATTTCCAATTAAATTTATTTTTTGAATGAGTTATTATAAATCTATCCATTAAATAATTAAAATAAAGTATAATTAGGGGGCTTGAGTACTTAGATAATAAGCCTAAAAAGGAAACATTAAAAATTAGAGGATAAAATTGTAAAGGAAAATTATATCCTGTCTTGTGATTACATAGGTTTCTATTTAGGTTATCCATGATCTATTTCCTAACATATATTTGTATGTGCATTTTATTTGTTCTATTAAAAATTGATAATAAATAGCTTATGAATTTACCAAATCATATCCCCTCGGAGTGTCAAACCATGCATGCAGTGAGGCCTATTTTCATGTATCGGGTAACCCTATGTCAGGGAAAGAACACCTTTTCAGAGTTTTTAAACATAGGTACATCTATGCTAGAAACATTTCCACTTTTATTATCTGAATAGGGATTCATTTTTTTGATAATCCACTTACTCTTTACTAACCAACATTTCGGGATGTGATCTTATACTTAGTCTTCTCTCTAAGGCATTCACAAAATTTTGTAATTTTAATCCCAAAAATACATACACCATCCAATAATACCAAATATAGTAACCCAAGCTTTTTATCACATATTATTACATGATTTTAAGCATAATTAATCATCAAATCACAAGGAAGGGATTGTATCATATAGTTTTCGGGATATTAGGTACATAATTGACCATCATTAAATTAAATAAATCTTTTATTTAATCATTATAATGATCTCATAACTCTATTTTATCCCTTATATCTGTGGAGGTTATCCTGGGGAATACATGTACAAAAGGGCTGAGGTAAAAATCCCAATACGGGAATAAGAATATAAATAAACATTGGATGTGGGTTAGAATATATAACATGATAATACAAAAGGAATAGAATTATAATTGAACAAAAGGATGTATAACATGTATATAATGAGAAAATAAAATACTCGAATTATTATATTATTAAAACAATATATAACATAACATAAACATGAGTCGAGGATAACTTCCAAGACTATATAATATAGAGGACAAAGTCCCTAAAAGGAATCAGGTTCACTCTCTTTCCCAACATGGCTTCTCATGAGGCTATACATTACCCTAAGAATTGTAGAAATTTTTTCTCACACCCAAAATAAAATGTTCATGAATATATATACCAAATTATGAATCGTACATAAGAAATCCAACATAATCATTAGGGTTTTCCATGGAACGAATTGGGTATCATAATCATGTCAAAATGGAAAAAAAAGCTAGTATCTTAACAGTGTCAATGAGAAAAATTATTTAAATCATACATGGACATTAATAAGAGAAAATATATTTATATCAAGATAATTAATGTCAAAATTGTTTTAATACATGTATAAAATAGTTTTTAATAAACTTTATAAATAATGAATTTTAGTCTAGTTTAATGAAAATATTAAAGATTCCATAATACATAAAAAGGAATAATTTTGTATAAACCCATAAATATAACAATATATTTTTCATTGATAAATTTAGTGATTTTATAAATATAACGGTGGATTGAAATAGATTATGTATGGTACGTGAAAATTTGTAGGATGTTGGGAAGTTCCCTTGAACTGGGATTGCTTATCGAGAAGAATTGAAAAAGAAAACATTCTAAAACACAAATTACCCCATAAAAGAGGGATGATATGATTTGGATAAATGATTTTATAACATATAAACAATATTAATAAGAATTAAGTAAAAATAAATAATAATCACATTGTTTTAAAGATATATAAAGAGTAAGAAGAATGAAAATTGAGGTTCGGGCACTACAACAGAATTGTCGTTTAGCGGCGGTTATTATTTCATTTAGCGGCGGTTTTAACCACCACTAAATGGTGTGGTAGGGGTTTCTTGAAACCGCTGCCTAATACAGCATCACTAATCTTTCCATGGTAGTTATTTTCTTTTAGCGGTGGATTAAGGAAAGCGTCGTAGCTGTCTGATTTCGTGGCGGTTTTCACGGCGGCTATAACTGCCGTGAATAAACTCAAATCCAACTGCCGTAAAACCACCACTAAAGCCAGGAAAACCACCGCGGGATGAGACAGCCACGGTGTGAGTATTTCATAGCCGTTATAATAGCCACTAAATGTAAAATAAACCTTATGTTTAGCGGCGGTTTTTAACATTTAGCGGTGGTTTAAACCGCCGCCAACCCGCCGCCAACTTACATTTCGCGGTGGTTAAAACCGCCGCTAAAAGCTGCCCTGAATTTTTTTTGGATTTTGCTACCCCACTGCCCTGAAAACCGAATCAAACCAAATATAACAGAGAGAACAATTATAATAAATGAAAAAATGGAATTCCAAAAGCAGTGACACAAATAAGGATAACAGCATCCAAGCAGTGAAGATAGAAATCCCTAAAATACTAAATACCCTACCTTACCACTAAACCCTAAAATAATTCCATATATTCCAAGAAGTGAACACAAATAAGGGTAATAACATACAAACAATTATTATATAGATTTCCCACTTTTTACAACACATGGAATCCCCAACCACTCCCATCCAGACCACTACCAAGCATCACACACCTGGAAACACACTAGTCTCAGTATCAATATCTTAAGAATATTTCATCAACTAATTTATTAGGAATATAACCATGTTTTAAAAATATGACATGCCTTAAAAATTGTAACATCCATTTTCATCTTCATAATATCCTCATAAACATCATTCAAAAAATATCTTATATTATGGTCAATACAACTGTCTTATCCACTTTTGGAAAACCACATCAAGAAAGAGTTCCTATTATTCAAAAATTTGTGGATATTCAATTTACTTCCAGAAAATAATTAGATCCTCTTCTATGAAACCTCTAAAACATATAACTTCATGAACAACATTGAATTCCAACTTTATTCACCAACTCTATTCATAGGGGACAATAACATGGTTTAACTATCTTCTAAAAAATAAATTCATGACATGGAATATCACCTAATCAATAATGAATATCTCAGTTGGGATCTACCCAAACTAAAATCAATATTTCAATGATATTCTCACACAATCCATAATTATTCTATTGGTTAGAATCCCACAATAATTAATTAAAAATCACATCCCTTGGAAGGCATTTCTCCCAACTGATAATAAACCTTTTGGTTGAAATCTTCCCTAACACATATCAATTTCTTAATAGTTTTCCTTTTTATAAAATAACACCATATGATAGGAGGATTTTTATTTTCTATAAAACCTAACCCAACTATAATATTGAGTGGTAAAATTTGATATGACGAATCCCATATCACATTCACTCAACTAATTGACTATTATAAAACATATAACTTTATGAAAAACAATCACTTCTACCACTATAATCAACATATGAAAACTTATATAGAACCTCTAATTCCCTATAGAAACACATATAGAACCTCTAATTCCCTATAGAAAAATCACACTGCAAGAGAAGGTATTTGAGAAGTTGATCACCCCCAATATGATTATTTAGTAGTTAAATACATTCTAAGGGGACTACGTGTACATCTAAGTCCCAATTGAATTATAAAATAATAAATAGAAGTATCATAACTATAGAGATATGTATATATCCCAGTTTAATTATAAAATATGAAATGGAAGTATCAAAACTATATTGATATGTATATGTGAGAATAGATAGAATACACATATCATACCTAAAACTATATTGAGCAGTATCTGATCCTGTCCCTCCCTTGTATACATCATCATATATTGATTCAATGAAAGTGGAAAGGTCTGATCAGTATATGAGAGAAAACACAAAATGATAATATGTTGAATGATATTTTCATTTGTTAAAATTAAAATCCAAATTTAGTCATGACACCAAACACATTAAAATATCTAATCATTCATGAACTAAAAACATTTCCATAAACATAGAGATACATAGTATATAATCATCAAAAGAGAGCATCAATCCTCTTGCAGTCCCTTCAAAGAGGATTTTGAAAAAGGTATGGCCATTAAATATAATTGGTTTTTAACCATTGATGAAAGGAATTGAAATATAGAATAAGAAAATAACATTCATATTTAATTTTTACTATATAAAAACCAAAACAAAATCATCACTGAAACAACTCATGTCAAAGAGAGAAGCGAGAGAACCTGCACTGCTGAATGACTATCTCTCTTAGTTATTCTAAATGACCAGTTTTATTATTGTGTATTTCTGAGTCCCACATTGGAATACTCCCCATTCATTCACCATTAGTCATTAATTTTACTACCATATTTAAAAAATTATCTTATTATAATGATCGAGAGTTTCTTAAATGTTAAAAACAAGAAGTAATCCATATCATCAATTTTCAATCAATAAGATTCAACACATAGTAATATCATGAAAATCCATAAAGTTCAAGCAACTCAATTCTTTCTTCTAATTTACTCTTAACTAGTTTACTATCTTTATTTAGTTTGTTTTCCTTTAAAGAGTGTTCCCCCATGTTCTCATTCCTCATAACCATGAGAAATAAAGTAGTCATAACCAAACACATAAAAATAATAATATAGGACCCTCGGGAAAGTTCTTAGTAGGCTAGTCAAAAAATTTATTCCTAAATGATGTATACCACATTCGAGAAATCAAGACATAAAAAAACATCAGAAATCAATAAAATGCATAAAAGGAAAATGAGAAATCAAGGAAATTTTAGTACATGAAAATTTGTGGTGGCAACTATGTGCCAAAAATGATACATATACAAACCAACTATTTTCATATTACAAATCAACAATACAAATAATCAGGGTCCGATGATGCATCATCACCCTCTATACCTTCATCATCACTTTGTGATGTCACCTATAAGAACATTATATTGAAAATTAAATATGAATGCATATTTATATTAAAAAATTACACCCATGAAAGTTAGAAAACTAAATGATTTTGATTTTTTGTGATTTACCTGCATACCACCAGTCGATGCACTACCACTGGGGGAATATCTGCTTATCTGTTGACGTATTTCAATCAACTCTTTCTGCAATGCAGATATCTGCTCCCCTGCTGGAGAACTGTGCTTCGTAAAGAAACAATATCTTTCTTATCATCTCCGGGTTTGGGCTGACTAAAGTCATAAGTAGATGCAACTACTATCCCCAATGGCCTGCAAAAAATCTCAGATGGTACGGGTCCCAAACCCACCCCGCGCACTCTCCCAGCATGCTCCTTCCCAAGGACCTTAGCAACCGGGTCATCCTGGGTGACTGAGTAGAACTGTGCAGTATTGGAATCCCATAGATCTTTAATTTTTACCTATAAATAAAATATCAATATATATTAACATAGTAAAGACTAATAATAAGTTTTTATGATGCAAAATTGACATCATAGCCCAACTTCTTTAGCATGCTCGTTAACAAAACATCCATCTGATTTCTTGTGAACATCTAACCACAGTTCAGTCCTGGATGCTTCATGCCCTAAACTCTGTGACTGCATTAAGCAAAGACAAATAGAAAATTCAATATATTAAACAGATAATATTTTTTTATAAATATTTAAACTAATTAAAAGATTACCAATGTCGTCTGGATTCTAGAAAAACTTTTTGAGCCCACAGTGTGCAGGATGACTTGCTTAGCCCGGTTTGATGCATTTTGTCTTGAGAGATCTTGAAATAAATAAAAGGAAATTTAATACTGATGTATTGAATGTCATGTCATTTTCATATACATGTATAAATGTAAAATGAGGATAATATAATAATATATATTTCAATACCACCCTCTTCTGATCACGATGTCTGTCAACAAACACTTTTCACTGCTATTTCGATACCCTACTGGGTAGCTTCTCATACATTTTCTACATGGTCAACAAAGTATCATTGACATCACACCATAATATCAATTTGAAATCTTTCCACTTCTTACCTAGATTTTTCAACATCCACTTCCGTGTTATCACATCAGCAACGGTAAAGTGGAAGAACATCTGTATACATAAATTCATTTTGAACATATTAGTAACATGACATTCAATTAAACCATAATGTAATAAATTTACCTTTATTTGAGAATCAAACACTTCATTTTTACAGCTTGAAGGAATATGTCTCCAATCGTCATATGAAATGGGACGGGAAATGGGCTCCACTGCCAGCTGGCCTAGAATCTGGCCAAGTAACCCCACGACATCATCCGTAGAGACCACATAAGAATAAAATGGTACAAAAATTTTCTCACCATTCAGATTCAAAACATCTGCACTTTTTATATTTTTCTCCACGGTTTCATTTTTTTCAACTTCAATTAGCAAACAATTAGTATAAACAAAATGCAATAAATTTATTTAATTAAAATTTGTACCTATGATAGTGACACTCCAGGGTGTCCAGGATGAACTGGAAGGGGCACGTCACTACCCCACTGCTGAGCCTCCTGAAAGGGGAGTCGATGACTCACCCTATACTGGGACATCCACGGATGGTGTGAGAGATGGTGCAGGGGGAGATGGTGTAGGGGTGTTGGCACCTGGCGTCTCAGATGTCGTGGGGAGGGAGACAGATGGATCGCCATCTGTCACGGAACTAGATGAAACAATATACCGCTTCTTCCATGGAATTCCTGTCATTTAATCAAATAAAATTAAGTTCAGAATATATATTTCAAAAAAATAATGCATAAAAAAATTAAAAATGATAATAGATGCCCAGTACTAACAAACAAAATATATACAACAATGATAACGAATGACTGTAGAAATGAAACAAGTGGTTGCTGAATAAATAAATAACTGTGCATACAATCATTTTCCCCTTCAATCTTGTCAGTTTCCTTCTCCATTGCTTCATCCACTTCATTCATCCTTGCTAGAATAATATTTTCAATATCATGATCGATAACTAATTCTGCTTCTTGTTGCTGATTAAATTTAATTTCAGAGGTCAAATTTTCCACTTCACCACCCATACCATACAAATCTCTTTGTATTACATGAGAAACTACACTCCACCCTTCATCGACAACATCATTCCCATAATATACCATTTTTGCTTGCGATGATAAGATATATGGATCATACAGTTCACGATCACCAACATCCATCAAGCGAGAGAAGTTCACATAAGTAAATTGCAAGGAATCTATTTTAACACCTATGATAATATCGACCTATTTTCATTTGAATAAAATAACTGAAAAATGTCCGTGGTAGTTTAATTCAATAATATCATACATCTTTCCATAGTATTCCACATCGGAAAATGTAAATATACCACTATTCTGTGTTTTCAAACCCACTTCTCGATCGACTGTACAAAATCTAAAGCCATTCACATTATAAGCGTCGAACTTTCTAACTTTTTTTAGAGGACCTCTAGTAAGAATCTTCAAATCTTCTGACACCTCTACTCGAGTATCAGTATTCATGATCTGAAAAAATAAATATAATTTATTAGATTCACAAAATGTATGTTTCAAACTAATATTCGTATTTATTGTAATATTTATGAAATTACACGTCGTGCAAACCATTCTACAATCTCTTTATTAACAGATTTCATTATATCTTTCTCATTTCATGTTTGGCCTCTCATTCGTCTCTTTTTTGGTATCCTCAACTCTTCAATAAATTGATCTGTAATGTCACTATTCAACAACACATATTTATGTGCCTGTAATAATTCTAATTCAGTCAGTGTCACATTTGAGGTCCTCCCAACTGATCGGCCAATAGCAGGAAATATTTTTGATTTCGGATGTATTTGAGATTGATTCGATGTGTCTTCAACACGTCCAACTCGATTAAAACTTGTCACAATATCATCAATGTATCAAGAACAAAAGGTAAGACACTACTTAGCCAAATAGCCTTCAACAATTGAGCCTTCTGGTAGAGCATTATTTCTCACATATGATTTCAAATGTTCAAGATATCTGTGAAATAAAATAAACATTATTATGAATTTAATTAAGTACCAAAAATTGTTTACATAACTGGAAAAAATATAAATAACGTACTTCTCAATTGGATACATCCATCGATAATGAATGGGGCCTCCTAATTTAGCTTCCTCAACCAAATACACAGTTAAATGCATCATTACAGTAAAAAAGGATGGAGGATAGATCATCTCCATTGCTCAAAGGGTCAATACAAACCTCTTCTGGAGGTTGTCAAGCTGAAATGGATGTAGAAATTTCTCACATAGTAGTCTGAAAAATGTGCAGAACTGTAGTACAAAAGCAATAATTTTTTCAGGTAATAATGTACGGAATGCGAATGGTAGTAACTATTGTAACAAAATATGTGAATAGTGACTTTTCAATCCATGTAACTTACGATCCTTCAAGTCAACACACCTCGAGATGTTTCTTGAATACCCATCAAATACCTTAACATTCTTTAACATTCGAAGGAATGTATCTTTATCCCTATTATTCATTGTAAAAATTACCGGAGGATACTTTTCATTCTCATCTGGCCAGAGATCGCGTTTTATGTTCATTGCTTGTAAGTATTTGCGAGCATTGAGATGATCCTTCGACTTTCCATGCTCATTAAGCAGTGTGAAAATCAAATTGTCACAGAAATTATTCTCAATATGCATCACATCAAGATTATGCCACAACAAATTAAATTCCCAATACGGATGTTTGAAGAATATTCTTTTTTTCTCCCATCGTTGCGTTCTAGTTTCTCTTGACGATGCACTTCAGACCCGTTTTCTGCTATCATTCAAATTATGAACCTTCCCAAATTCTGTTTTAATATTTTCAAGCTGTTTGAATATTTTAAAACCATTTAACAACATTGGAGGTGGTATACGATCAATGGAACCCTTAAATTTTGATCTGTTCAGCCGAAATCTATGAGATGCATCGAGAAATCTTCGATGACATAAGAAGCACCATTTTGTACTGTGAGGTAACTGTTTGGGCTCAAAACCAAAGTTACAAATGGGACAAGCCAAACTCGTGAAAGTGTTCCAACCAAATAAATTCCCAACCCTAGGGAAGTCACTAATGGTCCACATTAAAGCAGCATGCATTTTGAATATTGTTTTAGAGGAATCATCAAATGTCTCAACACCATTGCTCCATAACTCCTGCAATTCGTCAATCAAAGGCTACAAGTATACATCAATATCATTTCTAGGCATTTTTTTCCAGGAATAATCATCAAAAGGATAAAATATGTTTGTTGCATACACATCCACGGAGGCAAATTATAAGGGATCAAAACAACTGGCCAAATGATATAATTGATACTCAAAGTCCCAAATGGGTTGAATCCATCGGCAACCAATCCCAATTGAACATTCCTAGGATTAGATGAGAAATCGATATGTAATGAATCAAATGTATTCCATGATTGAGAATCTCATGGATGTCTCATTAACCCATCATTGTTATTATCTACAGAATTCCACTTCATGTGTTCGGCGGTTTTCGATGACATGAATAATCTTTTCAATCTAGGCTTCAATAGAAAGTAACACAAAACCATTGCAGGTGTGATCCTTTTTTTCTTCTCCATGAAATTATGTTCATTAAGACATCCAACATCACCCTTTTCCTGCCATCTAGAAGAAGAACATTTCTTGCAATTCTATCTACTTGAATCCTCTCCCCAATAAAGCATACAATCATTGGGACACACATGTATTTTTGTATAATTCAGACCAATCTTGTTAACAATTTTTTTCATATCATAAAATGATTCTGGGGTTTTCTTCTTCAGGAAATGCATCACGAATAAATTCCAATATCATGGACATTGTCTTATTTTTAATTCCACATAGAAATTTTATGTGATACAACTTTACCAGAAATGATTGTTCAGAATATTTCAAACACCCACAATACAACTCTTTATTTCCATCATCAACTAAATCATGAAACACATTTTCCTCAGTGAAGTTTTCTCTTACATTTGTCTCCACAGAATCAAGAGGAGGATACAATGATATGTTACAATCTTGATCTGCCTATGTTATAGTCTCAAAAACATCACTTGTCACATTGCAATTTGTAGCACTCTCTTCTAGTTGTTCTGATATGTTTTGATGGTGATAGTGGTGCCTTGTAGTGCCTAATGCATCATTTATTAGGTTTTTCATTTCATTTTCCATTGTCGACGAACTTGGGACCTCATTCTGTGAATTAACATCAGTGCTCAATCTTTCTGTAACATTCGATTCTCCATGCCAAATCCAAAAAAAATATTGATCAGGGAATTGCTTCAGTATTAAATGTTCATAAACCTCATCTCTCTTCAACCATGTTCTAAATTTACATTTAGGACATGGAAATTTTATTCTCCCTTCAAGGGATCGATTATAAATTGCAAAATATAAAAACTCATTCAAACCCTTAATATACTGAGGTGTGTTCCTTGGTAATGTGATCCAAATTTTATCCATGTATATCACAATGTGCACACACTATAATATAAAAATTAAAACACATAGTTACTACTAAATTGAGAAAGATATTCATATATACGATAGTATAATATTACAGAAACATAATATAATAAAGATGAGCCCCAGAGTTAAATATGAACCCTTAGTGTTTGGGATAGGGAACGTTTCTTTGGTAAAGAGAAACAGTGTGCTAACAACATGGTAGCTACTTTACCATGAAAACAAAAACACATAGTTAATTTGGAATAACCCCAAACTAAGTTCTCTATAGAGTCTTCATATAAAACACTAATATCGGATAAATCTATTATAAATAATGTTTAGGGAAACCCTTATGATGCTTACAAAACTCAACAAATTGTTAATTTGGAGTGACAAGAACCGCGTGAGGGGTGGTAGTCTTGAGGCATGATAAGTGGTGGTGTTCATGGAAATGTATGATGAAATAACTTGGGTGATTACGTTTTGAGGTTCTACGAACCATGTGTGTATTGAATTCCTAGACCTCTCTTTGGTGTATTCATATAGAAAAGAGTGGTGGTGTGACTTGAGGGTTATTTCGGTCATATATGTGTTAATTCTCATGAGTGAAGAATTATGGTTAAATGGGAAAATCGAGGATCTGACCATGGAGTTGAACTAAGAGTAAGATTCAAACTTTGGTGTGGGCATTGAACATTTTTTTTATTCGTTGAGTTTTAAGGCATCGTGTTCGGGATATGATAGTGCATTGGTGGGTGGGATTGACCACCTTTGGTATAATTCATCTAGAGAAGGACTTTATAGTGTTGTTGCATAAAAATTGATGTGGTAAAGAGGAGACCACATCAGAAATGGCATTCAAGATGCGGCTGATGTGGTTTGGGGATCAAACTAGGGTATTTGAAGAATAGTTGATGTGTCTTGGCTTAGTGTTTGGAGTTTCATAGTAGAATCATGTCAGGAATTTGGAGGTGAAATTTGGGGTGTTGGTACTATCATACAGGACAACATAATAAGACAATCAGAAGTATCAAAAGTATAAGGAAATCCATACCTAAGTGTCATAATTCATTATAGTCAAGTAGGTCTTATAAATAAATAGGTTATCCATTTCAAAAAATAATGAAAAATACAATGATAAAAATTCTATGAAAGTGATTACTTTCATCTAAGACTATACATATTAATGAAAAATCATCCAGTTTGGATAACATATTGAGAAAGAAAATACAAATAAAATTTAAATACAAAATAAACCTAGATGAACTATCTCAAAATAAAATTTCCCAAAAAAAGTCACAACCATATTCAAAACTCAAAAACATCTCCATGTGATCCCCAAAAAGTCACAACATTCTAATATAATATTGAAACACTTTTTTCAATATAATAGTTATTTATCACTAAGGAATCACTTAAAATATTTATCCTATAATGATTAAGAAAATAAATATCCTTTTAGTAAAATTGATGAATATAGATCGATAGGAAAGTAGGTAGTGTGATTTAACAAACCTACACTTATATAAGGAAATGTTTTAGAATACATGAATTTATTATGATGATGTGTAAAAAACTATTCTTAAATTATCATCTACGTTTTGGAAATTGAATCTACATAGATATAAATTCATAACATGGAAAAAGTTTTGTTACATTAAATATCAAAATGTAACAACTCGTTATATAGTGTTTTGATTTTATGGATCACTAAAGCAAAATTATAAATTCCCATACACTTATGAAATTGTATTCAACACACATATATTAAAAACCACTAATATTTCATCTCATTGAAATATTATTCAATGGGTGAGACATGTCATGAATGGTTAATTATGGTTTACTCATCAAGATATAAGGGGAAACAACATTTTATGTTTACAAAGTCACATGAATAACCAGTCATTAATCATGATTATAATGAGGCTTTAAATCATAGATTAATTATTATTATAATATTTGGAGTCTTCTGTGTATGTAGGAAGCCCAATCATTCAATTTAGTAAATAAAGATAGAATGTCTTAAAAATAATCATACTAACAAATTACACAAACATGAAATGTAGATAAACATTACACATAACCAATTATTCATGGTATACAATTAATCATTCCTATGAAATGCGAATCCTCTATTCCTAAATTGAGGCATGAATATCCATGTCAATTTTCATAATGGGAAAATATTTAAATCATCCAATGTAATACAATGAAAAGAGGTAAATCACATAAATCATTAATTAATTGAATTATATCTTTATCTTGAAGTAAAATAAGAATGAACATCAATAATGTATATCATAAATACAGTCACATCACTAGAAACATGGGATTTGTCATTTGTATGGGTTGGATAGACGTAGAAATGAGTTGTTCTCCAAGTAAAAACATATTAGAAATTTCCTATCTATTGTCACATAATATAATGACAAAAGAAAATAAATATAGGATAAGAATTTTCATGCCATGGGTCATATTCTCTAATAAGTAACTAAGCCCAGGTTCCACCAGCCCTAATGTGCACCTCCCTATATGCCAATGGATCCTAACTAACATTGAATGTCTGATGGAGGTACAATAGATCAATACTAAAAACAATTAAATCATAAATAAATGAATGATAAAAAACAAAAATCATAATTTTAATAACTATAAATCAAGTGTGATAACCAATTTCATTTAAAAATTTAAATTACATAATTATGCACCACTACCCTAGTTTTAATAAAACAGCCAAAATATCATTCCTAATTAACTCTAATACCTCTATCATGGCTCGATTCTTCAAGAACCCAACCTGGGATGGCAATGGAATTGAGTTTAAAAAAGATTCAAAAAAAAAAGTAATTACAAACCTTACGGTTCATATAGGTCGCCAGGGTTGCGGGGGTCCAGGGGAAGTGGGGTCGTCGGGGGAAACGGGGTCGCCTGGGTCGCTGGGGTCACGGGGGAACATGGGTCGCAGGGGGAAGCGGGGTCACCGGGGTCGGAGGGGCCGGGGTCGCGGGGTGAGAAGTTGGGGGGGGGGGGCTACTGTTAAGAAAAATAGTGTTTCGCAGCGGTTTATTATAAACTGCCATGAAACCTTTTTTAAAAAAGGGTTAGAAGCAGTTCCTAGAACCGCCGCTAAACAACAACCTCTAGATGCATGTTTTGTTGTAGTGGGGTAGAATCCCTTACCATATGTTTGAAATAGTTCTGCACTAATCTTAATGTCCTGAATAATCAAATTAATAATATTAATTAATCATTATAGAAAGTTATATATATGTAATGGATTTTTTTAAATTTTATTAACTACATTTATGGTCTTTTTAATTAGTTATAACGTTCAATTTCATCCTTTTGGAGTGCCCATTTTCTTATTTTTCATGATTGGTTTGCTAGTATAAGATTATGTAAGTTCATGTAAAATAGTAAAATAAATACAGAATTCAAGTTATAAGTTTTAAAATAACATAAATACGTTTAAATGATCATATAATTCATTTGGTTATTTTTGGGTGATGTTGAATCATTAGATAAGTAGTTAGTTATAATCGTTTGGATTATTTTGGGTTGTTTTTGCAAACAATGAACTTTTTTATTATTATAATTTAACATCATGTGTATATAATAATTAAATAACATTACATAGACTATAATACATATATTCTAGTCTGTTTCATCCTTAAAAATGGTATCAGGACTAGCCTTTAACACATGAATAGAAATTGAAAACCTGTCATCCTTGAATTTGAAAAATTAACACATCACATATTATGTTTTCATTTCATGAGAAAAAGGATATGGGAAATAATTTATCATAAATTATTACATAAACATAATAAAATTTCGTTATAATTATGTAAATGTACCATTTTAATGTGGATAGGTGAGGGGAAAATATGATAATAAAAATAGGAAAAGAAAATAAAAGAAAAGGAAAGAGGAATTTAACTCTTGAATTTCTTCTCCTTGAGATCCTCCATGGAGAAATTATTTTATTATTTTGATGGGACCAAGATATCCTAGACATGGGGGATAGTATTGTGTAGTTATTTTATCATAATTTGGAAAAGGAAAAATTAATGAGAGGTGCAAGGTTAATAGGTGGTGAGGGGTGGTATTTATAGTTCAGGAGAGGAGTGTTTTATCATTATTTGATTCATTAGATTATTATTTTACCTCAAGATAAAAAATAGTGAGGTTTAAATGAATAAATATTTTAAATATATAATTTTAAATAATAATAATTCTTCTTACATCAATGATGAATAATGTAATAGGGTTTTTATCTTATAAATTATATCTACCGTAAATTACAATATTTTACTATTCAACAAGAATTCATGTATTTCAGAAAAATATCAAAAATTCACCCGAACCATTTTTCAACATTTAGAGTTAAAAAATAAACTCCATTTTATGAAAATAAATTTTTAATATTATAAATTTAATTGATATTAAAAATCATTATTCACTTGGAAAATACCAATTTTTAAATTCTAACTAATTTCGTAACACCTTGACAACTTATTTAAGGTATAATTAAAAAAATATTATAATCATATGATTAGAAGATAATAATTTATGAATACATATTATGAAAATAAAATTTATTTTAAAACACTATATTCATTATAAAGTGGAAAATAATGACTTATGTATAATAAAAAAATCAACACATAATTAATAATTTCAAAAACATTTATTTACTTATAATAATATATAATTATATCATATTTTAAATTATATGATTCATAAAATTTATTAATAATTACATGGATGAGGATACTATTTTAATGGTTTATTTTTTATTCATAAGGTTTATATTACTATTCAAATGTTCAAGGTACTACTTCAAGAGTACAAGTTCCTTAACAACTAGTAATACAACTTATATTGCTAATTATTCATTTATAATGTTTGTATTGGGTTATTAATGTTATTTTATGTAATTTTACTATGTTAAATTAGTATGAGAATGGAATTTCCATTGATATTTTTTTGGGATATTATAAGGATTACACTAATGAATTTTATGAAAAGCTACATGCATTAGAGGAAAGAAAAATAACTATCAATGATGTTAATAACCCTCAACTAGAGAATAAAGAAATTAATATCAAGGGTCTTGAAAACTAGTTGTTATAGAAATATCAATGTATGATAAAGAAGTAATAAAGATAAATAAATAATGAGAAGATAGTCTAAAGTTAATGTTGGATGAGAAAATCAAGGTAAATATGAAGTGTCTTGAATTTGGAGTCAAGATAAAAAACATTGAAAATGTTCAAGTAAAGTCTTCATGAAAAGATTAAAGAAGAGCAATTACATCAATAGATGTAACCACACAAACTTTTATGGAGGTTTATTATCATAAAATTCCTCTATCAAGTGGAAATAGAAGATTTAGATCATCCAATGATCAATCTCAAGAAGCCTCTAAGAAAAAGGTTTCAACCTTATCTAATAGTGATATTTTTAATAACCTTGTTCTTATAAAAAGTGTGAGTTAAAAATTAGAACCTATAAAAACGTGGATAAGAAAAAATTATGAAGATACCAGCACAAAATTTATTGGGATGATTGATATGTAAAAAATAATATGTTCTCCTATAAAATCCTATTATAATAATAATGTGAAACAAAAAAACTAGCATATTGATCATGTTAGACTATTTCTCAAATAAAAATTTCAATATTTGTTAGCTACTGTTGTTATTACAATAGATTTTGGAACATGGAATCTGATTGTTGGCATAATATTATTGTATCATAAAATTAAAAGTTTCCTATATCGACTGGGAAAAAGTTCTAAAGAAGAAAAGAACACATATGAAGGGAAATAATCATCCAGTTACAAATATATTTTAAAATTTGAGGAACCTATATAGAATTTTCAATGGAATTAGTCATAGTGAGGATTTATAAAACTATAAATCATTCAAACATTCTACTAAAACATATCATAAGAAAAGACCATATGAGTTGAATAATAGAGAAAATTAAACTGTGGAAAATAATTAGGAATAAATTTCATCAAATAATATTTTAAATAAGTATATAAATAATATAGGAAGGTTTACTTGTGTAATAAACACAAAAAGATCAAAAAAATGTCACAAATAATGAAATAAGTTTTTTATTTTGTAAAAAATATGCCACACCATAGATCACAACGAACTAGCTATAGATATTATAGTGTAAAGTTGATAGATAAATAAACAAAAGGGGTGAGCATTCCAAGGTAAAAAAAATGATTAAAGTGGTAAAGAGAACACCTCAGAAGACATATGGATCTACCCTTCATTTTTTCATATTCAAAATGATATAAATTTATTTTTCCCATCTGATATGGAATGATAAATGAATATTCACATAGATTATGAGAAATTAGATGTTAAATTAAAACATGATATTCTACATGATGAAGTCAAATTTATAGAGATGTTATTAATAATTGATAATCAAATAATCCTTATGTTTTTTGTGGATGGTGAAAAGTGGAATGAAATGTCTCTGATTATTGTTTTCTTATTACACTAACTCAAGAATAAATACAAAATAAGAATCATAATTCACCAAGTCATGAATGTGGATGGATGGATATTATTAATAAGAAAGATCCAAAAAAGTTACTACTAATGTATGTAAATACACCATGTTTCTTAAAACATCAGTGAAATTTAGAAATACAAGTATAAGAAGGTTACCCTCACATGGATTAGAAAATAAAGGAGTTTTATAATTAAGAAACAATGATTATCTATATTTCTCTCACATAAAAGAAAAGGGGCTCCACATTATTCCCATATACCTTGAGTTTTTTATTACATATAGGCATTTCAAGGTAATTCACATGCTCAGAGGGAGAAATGAGTTGAAGGAATTGAATTTATAATCTTAAAGTATAAAATATTTATTCTAGGATTTATGAATGTCAGAATCTGGGTTTGATCTAGGTATTGACATCATGATGAATATGTATTTAAAAGTTGAGATTCCACACATAATGGAGATAATAAAGTAACCATAATTGATCATAATTTTATACCACCATAATTTATTAGATAAAAGAAGATGGTATTCAGATTACTTGGAATTCAGAAGAACAACTAAGGAAAATATCCACCTTAATGAAGTGAGATTCATTTTCTCTAGAAGGTAATATTTCAATAACTCATTAATAAGGTATTTTGGAATACCTCCCCAATAATTCGGATTGATTTCAAGAAAAATGACCATTGTATGATAATTTTATAAACATGTGTGATGAGTTGAGCCCAGGAATTTCATGATAGTTGTATCAAGAGAATTTTACTTATAATTATTATTGGAAAAGTTCCATTTTTATTATATCAATTGGAATCCTTAAATTTATTTTATCCTGAAAATAGTTTCAAAATTTCAGATTAAAGATACAAGTTGTTGTATACCAATTTTTTTATAATATTTTGAATTGATAATGGACCACATTGTTACCTAAATTATACCCTCTTGTTTTCTACACAAAGAATCACTCATGTAGACATAGAGTGGAATAATTTATGGAATATTTAGTAAGAATGAAATGATACTTTCATCTCTTAGGTACTTTGTAGTTTTTTTCAATAAGGGGGAGAGAATAAAAATTAAAAAGTGACATGAAAATAAAAAAACGAGATACAATATTAAGAAGAAAATATAAACATCCCATTTGATTTATTGGTATTGGAAATAAATAAAAAGTGGTGATTGATGATCCTACATTATTTTAGTGTTGTATATTATATCAATGATTCAATAATAAATTAGCCACATGATAGAAATATTAATTATAAAATAATAATATCTTGGATGTCTACTAGAGATCCCAAGTATGTTGTTGAAGACGAGTTCCATCTATAGAATATCAATGGTCATATATTTTATTTTTAATGAGGTGAATATAAGTGTGATCATTATTAAAATTTTTATACCTCTAAATGATAGGTGATAAATATAGAAGGAGAGTTCACATTGTGTACAACATTTAATAAGTTTAAGACTATGTAAATATTTATTTTCGTGAATGAATTTTGTTGATGAAGGAATTTGATGGTGATATTTATTTATTTTTTTGTTCATAATTACTTTTTACTAAGTACATGAGTTGTAATTATATAAAAAATAGTATATCAAAAGATACCAGAGGAGGTCTAACTCAACCACTTTATTTTGTAAACCCATGCATGGGTAGCTACGTCGAAATAGGAAATCTATTACAAGATCGAGTAGGTATTGGGAATTCTTAACGCCCACATACAACAATGAATTTATTGCATAGTGGACACATAAAGCTTAAAAAATATTTCTCGGGGGACCACACAAAGGTGAGGTGTTTCCCATGATGACCTAGGTACCAGATCGGGAGGTAGATGAAATGGGATAGTTTATATTATAGACTCCATTTGAATAGAAGTGTGATGTGGGATTAACACAATGTTGTTACTATTCCCATGTTAAAAAATGTTATGCATACAAACTTGATCACCATATCTATTTTATCATGGATATTTTATCAAATCCTTCATCATCCTTGATCTCTATATGTAGGTTTGTTTTCTAATGACCTCCAAAACCCTGAAATGTTGTTTTTCCACCCACATTAATAAACCTAAAACCTTCTACACGATTCAAATGAGTTTTATATCTTCAAGAGATCCATCATATTATATAAACCTGATCTTTTCATGGACATTACCATGCTCATGGATCTTGAGATAAGAAATTTCAAATCCTTTGATGATATTACATAGTGAAGAAGATTATGATTTGTGGTGAAATATGAGTACATGTGAGTATAGATTTTTGAGATAAGTAGATGATTTTTTTAATATGCCATGATTCTCAGCACTGTATGATGTTGAAAAATAATAAGGAATATCACATTCAAAAATTTAGAGATATTCATACATTCAGAATCATTGCTTGAAATTGAATATTCAATGGGATTATTTATGAGTATAGACAAGTAATAAAAAATAGAGGAAAGGCAACAGTACATTTCCAATAAATCCCAAAGAACCACAACTTAGAGAAGTTGTTTCCATTCAAATTTTTATTTGAGAGATCTCTATTTTACATAATAGAGTATCCCCATTATTTCATTAATATGAAGAATGAGGATGATACATGATTCTTTATGTCTACTTGAATAGGGCATAGGGTTCTGCAAGACACTAAGCTATTTGAAGAAGAACTTATATACTTGAATTAGTATGAAAAATATCCACATACTCTTTCATGTTCAAATAACACTTGAGGGTAAAAAAAATATAATGTATCAATGTATAATTATCAAAGATCAAAAAAAAATCCCATCTTGTTGATGGGAAGTACTGATATATCATCTAATGTTTTTGTGAATAGGGAGGAGCATGATCACACTCATTTCTAGTTTGAAGGAGAATATGAGATATAATTCCATGGTAAAGTTGAAAAAAATTCATCGAGGAATAAAATTAATGCATGAATGAAGTACATGGATAAATAAGTATAATAGATTCTAGAAATATATTTAGTTTTATATTCTTGGACAATTTGGATGAAGTATGAATATAAGAATATGTAATATAATCCAAAAAGAAAGTAAAGAAGATACTAAATGCATATGAAAAAATAATAAATTTTTTTATATGTGATGTGGTTTATTTATAACACATACATCATGATTTATATATGATGTGATCTTATATATATCATGTTGAGAATTGTAGAAGAAATAATCAATTATTTTATACATGTTAAAACATGCATAAAATAATATCAAGATTGAAGAGTGATTTTGTTTCACAAATACTTTTTGCATCAGTTTCAAAAACAAATACTTGTTTTATCCATTTTATTACTATATTTGAGGAATCTCTTTATTTATGTAATTCTAAGATAACCCTTTTCATTTTTTTGAAGTAATTGAAACTATTTTGTCTCTAAATTCAGAGGGAGTTGATTATAATCTTTGGTCTATTTTGAAAAGTACTTTTTATATAGTGTTTTTCACTTATAGAGGGCCACTCTCATATCTTGTATTCTTATGATTTAATGTTAAAATATTCATTGTATCTGGTTAGTTACAGAAAAAATAAGTATAATTCCATACCAATTCTATGTATTTCTTTGATAACAATGTGGAAGTTGTTTGTGAGTGGGATAACAATCAATGTACACTGAGGATGTAGTCATCCACACTGGACATGGGACTCATCAGAATATCATGGTGTTCCTAGTTCTATATTGATTTATCTTATTTATTTTTAACTACTTGCTAATAATTAAAGAGAATAATTCACCAAATATGTGACATAGGTACTAAAAGAGATAAAAATTTTAAATTGATGGAGAGTTATTCCACACTGATTCACCCTTACTAGTGTGGTCATCCAATAGAAATCCTAAAAGACACACTTATCTTTTTATGAATTGTGATTAGGAAAATTATATCTTATCAAATTTAAACTAACTAAATAATAAATTATTACCTACCTGATTGGAAATTTCCTTTCTAATTAATGTGTGATGACAACTATGTGGTTGGTGATATGTTTTGGTGAAATGGTAGGATATAAGGATACTTTTGATTTACTATGCCATTAAACTATTTGATACTTCTCAAAAAATTATAAAAATTCAGAAAAAGAGTTTTCAGATATTATACCATAATATTAAGTTTTTAGGTGATATTTGATTGGGATTAAGTTATATTATTAAATTACCAGATAACTCTAATGTATATTATAACTAAGAAATAATCCAAAATAAGAATTATTAGTTTGAAAAATTTGTTATGGTAATTTTATATTGAAATCAAGGATAATAAGGGTGCTAAAATTTGGATATTGATCATTTTTTCTTGATGACCAACAACCAATATGATAATCTAGTTGAGATTAATTAATCAATTTATGACTAAAATCTATTTTATATTTATGAGGATCCCCTTACCCTTACTCCTAGGTTTGATGCTAAAAACACATTTCATAATCATTGAAGTCGATGTCGAGTGATATATTTCAAGAAAAACTTACATATTTTTAACATTAATTAAACTTTACATATCGCAATAATATACACTCAAAAACTATAATGGTATAGTGTCTTTATAGACTGAATACATAATAATTTTATTTATGAACCATATTTAAAAATTTTCCAATAAAAACTTCTCTCATGGTACCATTATAGATTTATCAAACATATCACCTTTATTCATAACCTGTGGATGGAAAATATAAGAAATTGAAGAACTAAAATGCCAAGTATGGGTAAATATAAGAGATAATAATTAATGATCATATATGAACAAAAGATAAGAATGTCGGTATAAGAGCATTGTTCTGTTCCATTAACATAACTTTAGAAAAACATAACAACAAAACCTAGAAAATAAATAACAAATAACGACATGTGGATATATGTATAATAAAATACAATATCCATCATTATATGAGTAATATGAAAAACATAAAAATGTGGAATAAACATAATCATATAAGACATAAAATTATGGATATGGTATCATTACCCATTTCCCATAACAAGGTTGAGTAATAATCGCTACATGATTCCCATATCATAGTGTTCGTGGGAAAACAACCCATGTAACCTCTTTGGATTGAGATAAAAACTCAATTACTCTCTCAAGCTTTGACTAACAACCTATAAAACCAATTTATCTTGTGAAAACAATATGTATACCCTCATAGGAATGGGATGACAACCACATAATCTCTTGGGATTAGGCTACTATCCATGTTCAATTTTGAGCTAATTACATAAAAAATTTAACAAATTCATTATAAATCTATATAGGACCCCACCCATCATATAATAATCATCTATACATATTTGTTATTTGAGAACATGAAAGAATTAACATTCCAAACATTAAATAATTATCCAATGGAACAGAGATGGGTTTCATGAATATATTCAGAGAAAATTTCATAAGACATCTATAGATATAAGGTAGATGGTATCATGAGGACATATCCCAGGTGAAATATATGGAACATCAAATGATGTTGAAATATTTATAAAAAGACCTTTTAATACTATTGGATAATACAATTGAAAAAATGATAAGAAATATTCCCTTTTTGAAATAACCAAAAAGTCCTTATTTTTTTATTTAAAAATAAATACATTTTTATTTATAAAATGTTTCAAAAATTACCCTTTACAACAAGGAAATGTTTTTTTCAGAATATTTTTATAGAACTATGATTGTTTAAAAAAAATTCTTTTACATTATATAAAAACATTAATTACTCCATTCATAAAAAAATCCCATGAAATAAAATTTTAAAATCCATCATTCCTTTTTGAAATCAGAATTTAACTCTTTTAAAATGAAACACCATTTTAATTTATTTTGATAACCATTATGAATTGAAATCATCTAGAAAAAAATTAATCTAAATCTTACATAATTAGTTAATATATGTTAGAGGGATATTATTTGTATGTTTATCTTATTAAAAATAAATTAATCATATTAAGAGTGATGATTTTTGGGTGGATTTTCATAGAATTTAATGATAACTATTGGTGGATAAAGAAAGGTTGATTACATAACCTTAGAATTATGTTGTCATTGGTTCTGAATTCGTGGAAATAATTTTAGGCTTCCCTAGATTTAATTAATTTAATTAAATAATTTTAATACAATCTATAGGTAGAGTGACTATGGAATTTACACAGAAAGTGGAGTGATTATGAGTTTCTCATGGTTCTTCGACCAAGCACATGGATGATATACCACATGATAGAATGGTCAACCACTTGGTATGTTGATCATGTGACCACATTTTTCACAATCGATCCATTTTTTAGAGACATATTAAGTTAAGATTAATAATATTGAAAGGTACATCCTAGATTTTATTATCTACGTAAAAATAAAATAGGAATCTAAGTGTCAATGTAAAGGTAACCAGAAGTATTGTATTTTCTACCAAAATGTCCCTCTAGTTTCTTCACTACATATGTATGGGTAACTAATTAATTCCAGTGACACATAAAGGTAATTGGATACTTATGTAATGGTAATATGAGGGATGTGTAAAGGTCAGATACACTGGTTTAATTCTTATATTAAGATAACACTATCTACATAAGGGTACTCCAAGGTTTATAAATGGGTAATTAAGGGACCTTCATTGTTAATTAAGGTGAAATTAAAATTTAAAATGAATAAGGAGAGGAGATTTTGAATTAGAAAATTCAATGTATGAGGGTGAATAATGAAATTAATAATCATGATCAGATTTATTGTGATTCAAGAAATATATAAAAAATGGATGAAAGAATTTCTTATGGGGGGGATTTAATGTTTCAAATGAAGCATCTACATTCTCAACTACATGAATATATATATATATATGAATTGTTTTAAACAAATTGATTATCATGGAAGGTAAAATATGTATACTCGTTGGATGTTATATGAATAATACTAATATTGAAGAATAATGATTAATACTTGAGGTTTATACCATGAAAGGTGAATCCTCTTATTTATAGGTGACTATAAATATCATTCATGAATTTATTTAAATGATATAAATATAGAATAAGTGATGGTTTGATTTTTTTATAGGGCAAATAAAATGATTATTATTTCTTATTGTTACCTGTGGTTATTATACTAGTTTTGATGTGAAGATTTGGGTGTTTGGAAATTATAAATGTCAGATTCTTGAGGAGAATTTGAATTCAAATTATCATAACATTTTTATAAATATAAGACAAATACATTTGGAATTAAAAAGAAATAATATTATTCTTATGGTATTCAAATAATTATTAATCATTCAATGTAGGGGAAAGAGTGTCAAGAAATTTTTGAAGAATCCAACTGAGTGCATTTGTCATAAAGTTCATCTTAGGGGGATAGGATGGATAATCTACAAATACCATATTAATATAATAATTAAATCTTTATCAGGTATCAAAGGGGTGATGGAAATGGTAAGAGATGGTGAATTATATTTATTTAAAATAACATCATGTTTTAAACATTAAGAGATGAAAATTTCTAGTTCAAATTTTAATCAATTCAGCCACACCAATATATTAAAATAAATATACAACAATATACAATAATATAAAAGATAAATAGAGTAATTTAACAGTCACTAAAATCTAAATGATTCAACTTTACTCCCTATACCCAATCCTATTGTATGAAACGTACTATAGTATATCACTTTTAATGAAGAGTGAAAAATATTTACATAAACATTTTTTACACATAAAAGATTAACCTAATTCCCTTGTACTTTATAGGTTTAGAAAGAAATATCCTTTTATAGGAGAAGAACCAACCTATAATTTTACTAAATAAATCCAAACCTCTTACCATTTTTTGGTTTGTATGAAACATTATCTTTTATAGGTGGAAACCTAACCCATTATTTTATAGGATCACACCCAATATAATATTTCACCTTATTAATAGAAACTTCTTATATATTACATATCAAGGGGAACTCAGTCCTATAGGAGGATATAGTAAACCCAAACCCTTTTAGGTGCTTTTATTTCCTCTACTATTTTATTGGTTAAGTGGAATCTGATCATGTAAAGGCCTTGACCCCAATCGCTTAGAGTCAGCAATTAATTTATAACATTGGAATAATATAGAAGTAATAACACCCCAAATGACTAAATAGATTAGTAGTCATGGAAAACTAGATACAAACATAAAATTCATATTAAATTCTAAAACATTAAATACAAAACTAATTTGTTTAAGAATACTATTATTCCCATAAGTGTATTCCTACATAACTATGAGAAAATAGTTCCTCATGTCCTTGGAAAAATTAAATAAAATAAAGGCGTGATAACAAATTCTTATTAATTATAAGAATATAACCGAAGCTATGAATAAATAATTCATAAAAAAATATAAAGATAAATAACTAAAATGAAAGGAATTTAATCACTTAATAGATCCTAATACAGTAGGAATAAATGATGATAAAATAATGGAATACAAGTAATCAAATGATAATGAAACATAACCATTGATATTATAATAATCTAATAATCACATAGAGATCAATATGTAATCTCATAATGAGGGAATTCAAAATGTGGGGAATTATAAAAATACCATCAAGGATTCATCCAGGACAACATACACAATTGGAAAGGCCTCAGCCAGAACCCAAAATAGTTTCTCTAATGAGTGACAAGATCTATCAAGTGTATATAGTGGGACTCTCCAGTAAATTATTTTTTCTAATTCATTCCACTTATGAATGCGGTGAAACATAATCAACAAAAACAATTATGTTGAAAACTGACAAATAAAATGATAATACCTACCTTGGTCAAATGAACACAATCATAATCCATGTATGGTTATATAGTGAATGATATCAAAATAGAAAATCCATAATCAAACTATTCATAAACCATCCAAGGAAAGAATAAAGATGATATCAATACAATATATCTCTAATAGGTCATATTTAGATTAAAGGGTTGATTTAATTGACTAATAGAAATACCATGAAAATATCATTAAAAACATTTTGTGTAAAATATACATTTCATTTTGAAAATTACATTTAAAAAATTGTTATATTTTTTTAAATACATTTATTTGAAAAAAACCCTGAAATATGTTTTAAAATATTGTGTATTTAGGATGGAGGAAAATTTAATTTCTGCCGTACACTTTAAAAAAATATTTCTTATATTTAAAAAAACCCAAATGAGAATTGTTTTTAAAATGAAATAAAAATTCAGTTTTTTTTGTAAAAACTAAAAAATTGGTAAAATATATCTAATAAAATAATTTTAAAATTGCTAAAACATTTTATAAAACATTCTTTTATAAAACAAAAGTTTTAAAAAATAATTTTCGACTGAAGAGAAATAATGCAAGATTTTACGAAAAAAATACAAATAATTATAAGAATTAAAGATTGATTTTTTTTTAAATTAAAAGAAAATTTAATTAATGACCGTAAAAGAATAAAATATATTGGTTTTAACATATAAATAACCCCCAAAGTTGATTATTAACAAAAAAATATGGAATAATGATGAGATTGTGAAATTAACTCTTACAAATTGGGTTTCAATCAATTATAAGTATCATAAAAGAATAAAATTTTAGAAATCATTTATATAATAATAATAAATACAATAATGATATATCATTTCAAAGGGAATATATATACACCATACAAAATAAATAAATGGTTAATAAAGCATGTGTCCCTTATAAATAAATGTGAGATAGAAGTCCCTTATCTTGTTATTTACTTTAATTGAATATAATCTATCTTCAAGTATAATGGTTTATATGTAACACCCCAAGCTTCCACAGTATGCTTCTCTTTGAATAATATAGTAGCGTGTGTTGTACGCAACATCGAGGTTCTAACACACACCACAACCAATCAAAGTAGCCGTTATGAATAGTAATACCCACTTTTTTAAATTTTATAAATTTTAATTGCACTTCATTTTTGGATTCGGAATATCAAATTTAGCTTAGGGTGAGTTTTTGGTATTTTTCTGAGAAATTCCAATTTTTGAGGAATAGTGAAAAATTCTAAACTTTAATTAAAAACAACTTTTTAAATACAAATAATTTATAGTTATATATTATAATATTGAGTGGTTTTAGTGTATAGCGATAATATATTTTTAACATTTAATTCAATGCTTTTCATTGGATGTAATTTCACATTTAAACTACACATAAACAAGGGTCAATATTTTGATAGTTATTATCTCTTAAAAATGTTTTTTTGTTTTGACAACGTGAATTAATTTTAAATTAATTTTTGCCACTTCTGTGTTTTGAATTTATAAAAATGGATTCCATGTTTAGAATCACGAGGTCCAAATTGTGTAAATAGGTAACTTTTTTTAGTCATTTTTAATAATTACTTCGGTGAATATTTTATTTACCATGGTTAAAGGGTAAATCTGGTAAATAAGGGTAAACAAATAATATTATAAGAATATTAAATTACCCTAAAACATGTCCGAACCCTATTGGATGATACATGTCAGACCATGGGCATATTTGGGTCGATTTGAGGACCCCATGGAGCCACTTGTATGTGATAATGACACTTTATGTTAATTAAGTTAAAGTAAATACAAAAATGACATAATAATATGTCTTTTAGTAAAAAACTTTTTACATAGGGTTATATATGTTATCATTTCGACTATAAATATAAGTTTTAAAGAAAAAAATAATTCCTACATAATTTTATTTTATTTAGAATTTTTAGACATTGAATAATTAAATTTATTTATGACACAATAATGATGCAGTATTTTCCTTATTAATGAAAGAATCAAATAAATTGTATTATAAATGTTACAATAAATACAATTTGAAAGTTCTGATGACATACACTAATTTTATAGGTTAATATGACAAGTAATAATTAATTAAATTAATTTATTTCGAATTCATAATGTTTTTAGGGTTTAAGAAAAATCAATTATTAAATAGTGTCAAAATTGACAAAAATGAATTTTGAAAATCAATAGTACTTTATTAATTGATATTATATTCCTAAAAATATAATGATCAAACAAAGGACATATATAATGATAGTTGTATTATTAATGAACCACTTGGGGTTCTGTTGAAGTATATAGTATGTTTATTAACCATATAATATAAAAATACAAAGAGACATGGTAAATGTCAAACTATTTAACTAAGAGTTAAATCTAAAAGATAAAGTTAATATAGTGACCCAATCCTATCTAAAATCAATTTTGGGAGTGTTTTTAGACCCATCTGAACCTTATAATTTAAAGAATACATTTTTGAGCCATTATATATTGAAAATTAGTTTATTATAAAATAATATTTCTAGCTTTTCCTAAGGTTCCCCTCACCTCTCTTATAGAAGGGCACTACCCCTTCTCTCTAATTCACACCTTCAAATCCATTTGGATCAGTAAAAACCTACCCAAATACCCTCTCAACTATACTCCCTTAATCCTAGAGGCCCTACTTTAGTCAGAAATCCAACCTAAGGAGCCCTTTTGATCAAATCAAAAGGATGAACCCAGAGAAGAAATAAACAAATTACATCACCTCTTTCAAGTTTCTTTATTCTTCCACTTCCTTTATCTTTGTTGTTTTCATTATATAATAATACCTCTAGTATCTTCTATATTCTATGATGTCATTATAAATATGGTACAACCAAATTCTTTATTCTATCCATCCTTTGAATGACATGTCACCATACGTGCGTATGTACGGCTTACCGTCTCAACGTCGTGGTGTAAATTTTATTCAATACATTATTATTTGGATGGGTATAATAATGATGTGTAATTGATTTAAATAATAAATATAACATGATAATTATTCTGTATATAAGATATACCATCCAATCATATATTATTTTAATATCAAAATAATGATATTGTCACTCGTGTGTACGTACGAATTACCATCTCCATGAATGCGATGAGATTCATTCCCCATCGTATCCATTCAAGACTAATTTTCATTAGATGTTTAAAAATAATGTTTAAATACTTGATATCATTCTGGATATGATTAATATACATCCCATCCATAACAAATATGACTCACAAAACAAAATAATATAAATGAAAATAAATTCATTAACACCAGAAACAACGATAATACTAAGATATTATTAACAAAGAAATGTTAAAAGATCATATATGATATCATATTTATGTATATGTTTCTTGTATAATTTAATTACAATTATTTAACTATTATACCATAGTTTAACCTACCCTCGACCAATGAAAGGTACAAGGTAAGGTTTTATTTCACAATCTCTACATTATCTGAGGTTGTTTATACGTAATTATCTTCTGAGACCTCTTTATCATCCAAATCCATGTTTCTTAAAAATTTATTTCACAACATTCTTAATATTTTATAGACTATAGTTTTAAGTCATTTATACCATTGTTTGACTTTTTATAAGACGTTTATAAAGGAAACTATCTGTCATTTTCTAAACAAGGTCCTTTTTAACTTTTTTGACAAAATTTAGGTTAGAATGTCTTTTTTAACTTATACGGCAGGTGCATCTATTTTCCACCATTATAAAATCTTCGAAGCTTCCCTTACAAACTTATAAGATTATTTTCAAAGTAAATGTTTTATTTTATAATTATGTGACATTTAAATGAAATAAAAAAAGAGATATTACTCTCAAATAGTTTTGATTTCATCTATGTCAACATCTTTTGATGGTTTTTAATCTTATTTGAAGTTGATTTATTATGATACAAAACATCCATATTGTATTGAGAGTTTTGTGATATGTTTGACTGTGGATGTGTTATTTATATACCATTCATGGTTTATGGATAATTTTTTGACATTTTGTATGGTAGTTTTAATACAAATGTTTATGTTATGATTAAAGCTGTTCATATGAGGAATGCATTGGACTTAGTGAGTGACAGGTGGGGCCTTCTATAGCTCCTAGATGCATCAGTAGATCTCATGAGACAAACTAGTGTGTTGGCACAAGTCCTTGAAAAATCACATTTTTAGTCTTGGAACAACGCCTTGACTATGTTCCTATGATAGTCTTGCATTATACATTCCATCATTATGAAAGTGGTTTTTGATATTTCATGTGATTATTCGACTAGTAGAATATCCATGTGAATAAGTAAATGGAATTATTTCATTTTATTTTTTCCATGTTATGCTGAAGTTCATGTTTAAAAGGATTTTGTTTTAGTTATACATTGCCTTAAATGTTTATGATTATTTATGAAAGTTTCCGCTATATTGTTATCCTTACTGAGCATCTGAGCTCACCCTTTCTTTGTTTTTTTCCTAGGATGTGAAGAAGTATTTTATGATTGACCTGCAAATATTATCTGAGGGGATATCAGTGTGGACTATGAAGACTATTGTTTTTGTACTTTATCACTGTATGATGTAATGTAAGACTTATGAATGTATCTAGTGTTTCCAAGGCTACTAAAATAGTCGGACTTTCGAGACTTGATCATTTATGATCATGCCAATGTTATGTAATAATTCACAAACTCTGGGTAACTAGGGTCGGGGAATTACAGTTGATATCAGAAAAAGTTTTGTATAAACCTTGGAAACTATATTTAGATAAGCTCTGATTAGATCACATTACCCTAAGATAGACTTTGAGGATTAGTATAGAAGAAATCCCTATAATTTTGGTATTGTAGACATTTTTTGAATTTTCCACGAAACACATCCCTGGATGGATACGAGTAGGTAGAGGTGGATCTGGCACAGATGTACCTAGGGGTAAAACCCGAAAACACCACTTTGGGCTAGACTCGAACGAGAACTGGTGCACGACAACAGGCCTTGTTGCACTCTTGATTATGACACTCCCGGGGGATATGATTAGGATAATTCTAATTTTCTATACAAACCATTATGAATGGTTTATGAGTATATACTTTATCAAGAAAAGTTTTTTTTATAATTATGGATTATATCTATAAACTGTTCAAATCATATTAAGTGTTTTACAAGTTTGGAATTTTGAATTTCGATTCATAAACTAATATCGTTTATGCCATTTTTTAGAAATGAAACCTTGTGGATGGAATAGAAATCATATCAACTCACATACCCCATTTAGGGATTTTCCTCCTACTCCAGATAATTATAGTGGAGATTGTGATACAACTGGTACTGATCAACTTATCACCATACTGGGACAACTCACTCAGGTTATGAATTATAACCTTACCCGTATGGAGCACCCTTATCAAAAACATGGAGGATCAATGTTAGATCGCTTCATGAGGAAACAACCACCAACGTTCAATGGGAATACAAATCCATTAGTAACTAAGCAATGGATAAATTATTTAGAGAAAATATTCCACACCTTGGGGAGTAGCAAAAGGGAAAAAGTTATCATGGCAGTTTACAACCTAACTGGAGATACTGATCAATGGTGGTCATTGATTCAAAGCACAAAGGAGGATGATGAAGTATCAAATATTTAATAGAGGGAGTTTAAAGAGATTTTCATAGAAAAATACTTTCCTCGTGACCATCAAGCAAATATCGAAAGGCAATTTTTGAGTCTGAGGAAAAAGGAGGATGAGAATGTCGCAAAGTATGAGACTAACTTTACAAGGTTAGTGAGACATGATGTAGATTATATATGTATCCCATGAAGTAATATTGATCATTTCTTTGATGGGTTAAAACCATTTATCCATTGAGCATTGATATAAAAATCCTATCGTTGTACGAAGATATTGTCTCATGTGCTATCAAGATAGAAAAGGAATTCTATAAATCTTATGACAATAAAGTAAAGCAAGATAAGAAGAGAACGGTGAAGCAAGAGACAGGTAATGGGGAAAAGGGAAAGAAGGATTTTCTATTATGTGATTACTGTGGGAAGAAACACCCTGGTACTTGCCTAAAAGGAATGGGAGTCTATTATAAGTGTGGTGAAAAAAGCCACCAAGAACATGATTGCAAGGGAAAGAATTTTTTTTCAATATTGAATGCTATAATTGTATAGAAATGTGGAATTATGAAAATGAATTCCTTAAGATCCAATGAAACTTACCTCAGAAAAGGCCAATGGAGAAAGGCCAAGCATATTCTGTTACTAAAGTTGAAGCCGAATAATTATTGTATTTTTGTTTTTGGATTCAAGAACTATATTCTGGTTATAAGAATAATGTGATATATATAAGGATTGTACTACAATACTTGTTTTTTTGATTAAGGTTTTAATATGACTAAGGTAATCATATTTTTAGTATGTGACAATAAGAGAAACTTTACTTCGTTTGGGGAATCTGATGTTACAATTGCTTTTGGAATTTAGATACCTTTTATAGAGAGTATGGACAATGGTTTTTTTTGGATAATATAATGTTTTTAATGGATTAAGTTGAAATTTAGATAGTATTTTTTAAGGTTAAAACATTTATTACGATTGTTTTTAGAATATTATAATACCATAGTCATGGGAAAAGGATGACTTGTATGTCGGGCGATAATCCATCGTGTCAAATAAAGCTAACGGAATAAAATCCACAATCATAGTGCGACATGACTTTATTACCTACCACTAGCCTACAGGAAGTCGCTGGTTATTACAAAATAGTTTTCATCATTTAAATGGTATATGTTTATATTTGGACCCCTATACGATTTACATAAATAAACTATTTTTTAGTTCTATTATGTATTGGAGTGAAAGATGTGTTTGCGGTAGAAATTTATTAATTGATAAAACTCTAATTATAAAGTAAGTATATCTCATTATGATCTTATCCAATCTCATACGTAAATTACTCAACATTAAGAAAAGGATCTTAGAATAAAAATGTTGTCCATTTACATTCCCTACAGGGTAATCAAAGACCTTTCAACCCATCACAAGTTTATGGCTTTCAGGTCGTTAACTTTCTCCTAATAATATTCTCGATCACTCTCCATCAGAACTTGATGATTATTTTTCGCTTCCATATCCATGTTTTATTACATGGAACCCTAGTATGTGTAATTTTTTGTAACCTTCATACTTACCATTCTTTATTTTAAAATAAAGGCCTCATTAATCCATTTTTCAATGTGGGATTTCAACAAAGATATTTTGAAATGTCAACCCCAAGTTTCCATTACCGAGCATAAATTTCAAGGACACAATTTATTGAACGGGGAGTGAATGTAACACCCCAAGCTTCCACGGTACGCTTCACTTTGAATAATACAGTAGCGTGTGTTGTACACAACTTTGAGGTTCTAACACACACCACAACAAATCAAAGTAGCCATTATGAATAGTAATACCCACTTTTAAAAAATTTATAAATTTTAATTGGGCTTCATTTTTGGATTCAGAATATCAAAATTAGATTAGGGTGAGTTTTTGGTATTTTTCTGAAAACTTCCAATATTTGATGAATAGTAAAAAATACTAAACTTTAATTAAAAACAACTTTTAAATCCAAATAATTTATAGCGATAAATTATACTATTGAGTGGTTTTAAAATATAGTTAGAATATATTTTTACCATTTAATCCAATGTTGGTAAATGGACATAATTTCACACTTAAAATAGACATAAAAAAGTGTCAACCTTTTGATAGTTATTATTTATTAAAAGACATGGTTTTTGTTTTGACAACAAGAATTAATTTTAAATTAATTTCTGCAACTTCTGTGTTTTGAATTTAGAAAAATTAATACCATATTTAGAATTAGGAGGTCCAAATTGTTTAAAAAGGTAACTTTTATTTTTATACATTTTGAATAATTACTTCGGTAAATATTTTATTTACCATGCTTAAAGGGTAAATCTGGAAAATAAGGGTAAAAAAATAATATTATAATAATATTAAAATACCCTATCATGTGTCCTAACCCTATTTTCTGATACATGTCTGACCATTGGATCTTTTGGCCAATTTTGGGACCCCATGGAGCCACTTGTAAGTGACAATGACACTTTACATTAATAAAGTTAAAGTAAATACAAAAATGACATAAGCATATATCTTTTAGAAAAATAATTTTTACATAGGGTTATATATGTTATCACTTCGAATATAAATATTCATTAAAAATATGAAATAATTTCCTACATTATTGTATTTTATTTACAATTTTTCAAAATTTAATAATTAAATTTATTTATGACAGAATAATGATGCATTATTTTTCTTTATTAATGAAAGAATCAAATAAATGGTATTATAAATGTTACAATAAAATCAATTTGAATGTTTTGATGCCATAAATGAGTTTTCTAGGTTAATATGACATTTTAGGATTAATGAAATGAATTTAATTCAAATTAATAAAGTTTTTAGGACTTTAACAAAAATCAATTATCAAATAGTGTCAAAATTGAAATAAAAGAATTTTTAAAACAAATATTATATTATTAATTGATATTCTATTCCTAAAAATCTACGGTTCAGCCAAAGGACTTATATAATGATAGTATTTTTATTAATTAACCACTTGGGGTTCTTTTTAATGTATATAGTATGTTTGTTAACCATATAATACAAAAATACACAGAGACATGTTAAATGTCAAACTATATATCTAAGAGTTAAATATAAAAGATAAAGTTAATATAGTGACCCAAATATATATAAAACCTATTGTTTGAGTGGTTTTATACCCAGCCCCAACTTATCCTTTAAATAATCCATTTTGGAGCCATTATAAACCGAAAAGTAATTTATTATAAGATAATATTTCTTGCTTCTCCTAAAGTGCCCCTCACCCCTCTTATAAAAGGGCACTCCCTCTTCTCTCAAATTAACACCTTCAATGACATTTCGATCGGCCAAAACCTGCCCAAATACCCCCTAAAATATCCTACATTAATCCTAGAGGCCCTAAATTTTTCATAAATCAATCCTAATGAGCCATTTTGATCAAATCAAAACGAATAACCCGAAGAAGATGTAAATATTTCATCACCTCTTTCAAGTTCCTTTCTTCTTCCACTTCCTTTATCTTTGTTGTTTTCATTCTAAAATTATAACTACCTTATATTCTATATAATGTGATGGTATTATAAATATTTTACAACCAAATTCATTATTCTATCCATACTTTGAATGACATGTCACCATACGTGCGTACGTAAGACGTACCGTCTCCACGTCGTGGTGTAATTGTTATTCGATACATTATTATTTGGATGGGTATAAAAATGATGTTTAGATGATTAACATAATAAATATAACATGATAATGAATCATTATATATGATATAACATCCAATTATATATTATTTTAATATCAAAATAATGATATTGTCGCTCGTGCGTACATACGGATTACCGTCTCCACGAACGCGATGAGATTCATTCCCCATCACATCCATTCAATACTAATTTTCATTAGATGATTAAAAATAATGTTTAAAGACTTGATATCATTCTGGATATGAATAATATACATCCCATCCATAGCAAATATTATTCAAAAAACACTAGAATATAAAGGAAAACGAATCCGTTAACACCCGAAACAACGATAATACTAAGATATTATTAACAAAGCAATGTTAAAAGATCATATATGATATCATATTATTGTATATGATTTTTGTATAATTTAATAACAATTATTTCACCATTAAAAAGGAGGTTAACCAAACCTAGACCACGGAAAAGTACAAGGTATAGGTTTATTTCACAATATCTTCTTTATCTGAGGTTGTTTATACATAATAATCTACTGGGACCTCTTTATCATCCACATCCATGTTTCATAAAAATGTATTTCAAAACATTATAAATTTTTTATATACTATGAGTTAAAGTAATTTATACCATTGTTTGATTTTTTATAAGACGTTTATAAAAGAATCTTTTCATCGTTTTCCAAACAAGGTCCTTTTTAACCTTTTCGACAAAATTAAGGTAAGAATGTCTTTTTTAACTTATATGGTTGGTGTAGATATTTTCCGCCATTATAAAATCATTGAAGCTTCCCTTACAAGCTTATAAGAATGTTTTCAGTGTAAATGTTTTATTTTATAATTATGTGACTTTTAAATTATTTCAAAAAATAGATATTTTTCTCAAATAGTCTTCATTTCATCTATGTCAACATCCTTTGATGGATTTTAAGCTTATTTGAAGATGATTTATTATGATACAAAACTTCAATATTGTATTTAAGGTTTTGTGATATGTTTGACTATGGATGTGTTATTTTTTTACCATTCATGGTTTATGGATAAAGTATTTACATTTTGTATGCTAGTTTTAATACGAATGTTTTTGCTATGTTTAAACTTGTTCATATGGGAAATGCAATAGACTTAGTAAGTGACAGGTGTAGCCCGCTATAGCTCCTCGATGCATCGGTAGGTATCATGAGACAAACTAGTGTCTTGGAACAAGGCCTTGACAGAATCTTATTTGTAGTCTTGGAACAAGGCCTTGACTATGTGGATATGATAGTCTGGAATTATGCATTCCATCATTATGAAAGTGGTTATTGATATTGCATGTGATTATTCGACTGGTAGAATATCCATGTGAATAAGTAAATGGAATTATTTAATTTTAATTTTTCCATGTTATGATGAAGTTCAAGTTTAAAAGGCTTTTTTTTTAGTTATAAATTTCCTTAAATGTTTATGCTTATTTATGAAGGTTTCTTCTATATTGTTAGCCTTACTGAGTATCTGAGCTCACCCCTTTCTAGGTTTTATTTTCCCTAGGATTTGAGGAAGTATTTTATGACTGACCTGCAGAGATTTTATAAGGGGATATGAGTGTGGACTATGGAGACTATGTTGGTTTAGTTTTTCACTTTATGATGTAATGTTAGACATATGAATGTATCTAGTGTTTCCAAGGCTACTAAACTAATCGGTCTTTCAAGACTTGATCATTTGTGATCATACCAATGTTATGCAATAATGCACCGACTCTGGGTAACTAGGGTCGGGGCGTTACATTAAATAATTTTATTAATTTATACCAGAACTATATTAATATTTATGATTTGATATATGATCCTATTATATCCTCTTATTACACATTCATTATTAATATTTTATTATTACCACTTTTCAGATGTTAATTGCTTCATTTTCCTACGCATATTTGGTTGTGTATCTCCCCGTTCTTGTGGATAGGTTATAGATCCATCATCTAAAAAACAATATTAGTGTCATAGATGTAATTTTTATTAATTATATACATTTTTTTAATCATTATTTAATTGTGGATAAAAAAATTGAATCATATCGCTTTATGGAGATGGTATGTAGTACGTACACATGAGAAATGATATAATATCTCAATGGTTAAAATGGAATGGAAATACATGATATATTAGATTTCACAGAATCAATATCATGATTAATTATCATATATATCCAATATTTACATCCATGAACATTATTGATGAAAAATGAATTACACCACAATGTGGAGATATTAAGACATACGTACGCACGTGTGATGATTTCATTTTTTATATGATGGATTAAAGGTATAATATAGTTTTTTAATATTCATAATAACATATCATTACATATATGACACTTTATTAATTTCTTTATTATGGAAAAACCACATTAATAGGATATTTAAGAAGAATTATTTTGAAATTGTCAGCAAAGATGATTACATATTCTTCCACGAACTTCCTTTAGATCAATTCTTAGGGACACAAGGTTTGGCTTTTTTAAAGAATAATAACGATTAAAACATGAATAATTTTGTTAATAAGATAAATGGGTAGAGTTTTTTTGATATGAAAGGCTTCAAATGGTGTCAAAATGTGAAGTAAGGGGTGGCCTTTTATAATTGAAGTGAGCATCTTTTTAAGAATTTATTAAAATATTAAATTAATATAAATTATTTTTCAATTCCAAATGGCTCCAAACATATTTATTTAAAATATATGATCATTATGGGTTGAAATATCCTCAACCAATATAATTTAGATAGGTTTATTCTAAATATACCCCCTTATCGTTTGGTTTAAACCCTTATTTAACAACTTTAACTCTTATAGTGCCAACAAAGAGTTTTACTTTTTGAAGGATAATATTGTTTTTATAAAATTAAATATAACCCACAAATGGATCATAAATGACATCATAAATCTTATCCCGATCATATAAAATAATGTTTCATCAATAAAAAATTAATATCATTTAATAAAATAATTTAATACATCCCTAATATGTCCAGGTAATCTATAAATCTTATGAATGATATTAATTTTCCTCAATAATATATATTTTAAAATTTTTAATATCATTTATTTTATTTTTTCATTAATTGAAAAAATTATTCGTCATCATTCTGTAAAAATTAAAATTAATTATTTCTTCACTAAAAACTAAAAATTAATTTACCCGATTTATATAAATCTTTTATATTAAAGAAGAAATTAATAGTTGATGATATCCAATATATATCACCATATTAAAAAATTTATAGTTCTTAAAATCAAGAATGTGATATCTTTTACTTTTCATTAAATAAAATATTAATGATATAATAATGTATTTAAAATTTCTATAAATGGTCATATATTTTATCCTCAAATTATTATGGATGAACATTACCCATACAATAATTTTTTGGTAGGTTTTAGGTTCATTATATAGTCTTTATCATTTTATTTTTAACATAAATTACCCAATTTTCACTTTACCGTGGTAAAAAAATTTACAAAGGTTACTATTCAAATTAATCAAAAATAAAAGGGGATTATTTAATAAATTTTAATGCTATTAATAAAAATATGGAATTAATTTTTCAAAATTTAAAGATGTTTCAGAAGTAAAATTGAAATTAATCATGCAAAATGAAATGAAATTTTGTTTCATGAAAAAATGCATTTTTATGCCCAAAAAATGTAATTACACTAAAACAAGGTATAAGGTTGATTAAAATTAAATAATAAACAACTAAATAGTATGTAATTAAATTTAATTTCAAATTAAAATCAAATAAACAATTTTTAATATAATAAAAATGAATGTTTTATAATAATATATATTCTTTACTATTAACTAGAAAATAAATATATTCATTAATTTTTCAAATAATCACCAATAGAGAATGTTAATATGATAATTTGAAAAATTAAAATAGCCTTATAATTTTTTATATGTTCTAGAATGTTTTAATAATATTTACTCAATAATATTTGGGAAACTATTTTTGTAGAAAATGTATTCATGAAGAATAAATGACTTTAGTAAAAATCAAGTGCATATTCACAAAGAATTAATCAATGTATTAAAAATGAGTTAGAAAATTCCATAATTTAAAATGTGGTTACACTATTCATTAAAACCATTTCAGAGCCTTAGTTCTAATGATCACATAATAATATTTCATTGTTCATTTAAGCAAGGTGTCGGGAAACCTAAGCTATCAAGGAGATTAAATTAATTTAAAAAGAGACATACTCTAAAATGTTGGGGTGTTAAGTTATCCACCATTTCTATAAATTTCATCCCCAAAATTTGAAATTGAAGTTTTAAAATTAATGGTTGGTATATTAAAATATCATTCTGGGAAAACCACATCATAAAAAGGGTTAAAAACATCTTCCTAAAAAGAGGTAAAGGAAACTGTGATGGTAACAAAAAAACTAGGATTATGATTAGTAGAAAATTTGTGGGAAGTAAAAATATGGACATAAAAGAGAAATACAACTACAAATTTATGAATTATAGTGATGGAGAATATATTAATTATAAATTTAACCCTCAAAAAACCGGAAATATTTTGATTTGTTAAAAGACCATTCATTTATCAAAATAAAATTAAACAGATAATATTATTATTTAGAAATAATTTTTATTGCATCTTGGTATTCTATTATTATCTTGATAAATAAATTGAGAAAAGATACATACTTTATTGTATTTTATGGAATAATACAATCCTTGGGATGTGATTCGATCCATTTTTACTTCATTTTATACACCAAGATATAAGTATTCAAGAATAAAAAACTATGCTTGAAGAACAGTTATCAAAATATCTAAAAGTCATTCCATCGGCAATTAAATATTTACTAAAAGAAAAATGGCTTTCAATTAGCTCCCAAAACAATAAATCATAATTTAAACTCAAACAATAACATCCAAAGGTCAACTTAATCCATTCCATAATTATTTAACCTTAGGACTTATCCAAAGTACATCTATCCAAAAAATTTGAAGCAAGGTTTCTAAATTTCAAAAATAAACTTACCATTATATTGCCCCAAGAAGTATATTGCATCACTTATTAAAACATTCCATATATATTCATACATTTATCATTATAAAACATTAATAAAGAAAAGCATGCTTCAATAATGTAAAATCTCTGGTTGTTGAATATCTTCCTAAAATCCAATCATATAGTAAACACATGAAAGATAACTTAAACCATGAAATCACTAACCACATTCATGGTCACCAATACCATCCAAAAAAACATATAATTATCATTATTATTTAAATATAAACCATATATTAGGGGTAACCTTCCCCAAATTATTCATATTATAAAAGATACAATTTCCACTGAATCATATTTCCTAGTCATTGATACCATTCAACATACACTAAAAAATCCTTCAAAAATAATTAATGTAGTATAATACTTATATATCTCATGATTAATATAAAAAAATCATTGGTAAAATAATTTTACAACATAAATATTTAAATGAACACCTGAAAATTAATCATTCTTTTTCATATATGGTAATAATATATTATTTACCAGGACCTATTAGCTATTTTTGTGGTATATTACTTTTATTGTTGGGGAATTACTTTTTTTAGTCCCCCAAGTCCTTATAGTTTAAATGTTGATCATTAAAAATTTATTTCTTTCCCTAAAATCCTTATCAAGGTGGCCTTTTTGCTCCCCACTTGAAACAAAGTTCCATTCCTTTTATGAACATACCAATGTGTTTCCTTCTATAATATAACATGTTGTATAATATTTATTTTACTTATTCCATTTATATGCCTTTTTCTTTATCATACTATTCTTCTATAGATTCCCTTAGAATCTATAAAGAATGGGAAATTATTTTGTTATCTTTTAAGAACATGATACTATATTATCATATGATGATAATATTTGGGAGACCACTTCCCTTTGAATTGTTGGCATAAACCCATCGAAGAAACGGTCATTCGTACCCTTTGGAATATTTTCATTGATAAAATATCAATTCCGTTTTCTTAGTGACATTTATAAATAAGGGAATACAGTAGATTAGATCATATAATTATGAAATATAATGTATAATACCCAAAATTTATGATGTTCTTCTATACTTATCCTCAATTTCTACCATCGGGTTATGTTTCATAATATTTGTTTTCTTAAATATAGTTCCTATGGTTTTTATAAAACATTCACAAATACCCACTATAAATACCTTAACCCTAGTTTCATAGAGATAGTGGATACATTATTTCATTGTCATAAGATAAAATAAATGACATCCCAAAGGAATGAATATTCTTTTCGTCTTGCTAAACGTGAAAAATAATTAAAACTCAAATTACAATTTAAAATAATAAAACACAAATAATTTATTTTATATTACCATTAGTACCCTTAGTGTATTCCTATATACCAATCAATAAATAGTACCTCATATCCTGAGGAAAATAGTAAATAATAAATAGGTGAGGTCAAATTCTTAATAAGGATAAACATATAAAAAAATCATTGAATAAATAAGGCATAAACAATATGAAAAGTTAAATAACTCAAATACATTCAATTAAATCCACAACTTTAGAAAAATATGGTATGAATAAAAGATGATAAAATAATTATATATAAACAATCACAAGATAATGAAACATAACCATGGATATTCTATTCATTGAATATTCACATTGAAATCAATAACTAATAAAAAATGATATAATTTATAATATGAGGCATAAAAACAAACCATTAAGGCTTGAACAAAGGATCCATAAATAAATGGGTAAGGCCTCACCCAATACCCAAAATATCTTATCACACAAGACCTAATAATGCATCGAGAAGACATAGCAGGCCCCTCTAGTCCCATACTTAGTCCAATGAATTTCTTATATGAAGGGGTTGAAACATAATCAACACAATTTTTTTATATTAAAAACTAACATATGAAATTATAATACTTACACTAGTCAAATAAAATCAATAATAAACCATATTGAGTTATATGGTGTACAATATTAAAATATTACATCTACAATAACAATAATCATAAAAAATTGAAAAAATAATATGAATGATATCAACAAAATATATCTCTAGGGAATCATAAGTACATTAAAGGGTTGATGTCATTTATGAATAGAAATACCACGAAAATATCATTAAATGTTTTAGAGTAAAACAACCATTGATTATTAAAAATAAATTAAAAAAAACTAAATATTCACAAATTAATTTGAAAAAACCTTCCTTTGTTAATAACCATGAAATATGTTTTAAAATATTGAGTGTTCTTGATGTAAAAAAATTTCATTCTTGCCCTTGAATTTAAAACAAATATTCCTATTACATATTTGGTAAAATACAAATATGAATTGTTATGGAAACAACATGAATATTCCATTAAATGTTTTGGGAAAATTTAAAAATGTGTAAAAATGTTTTTGATAAATCAATTATAAAATATTTAAAACATATTTGAAATCATTCTTTTTGAAATCCTATATTTTTATGAAAAAATACTTTCAACTAAAGAGAAATAATGTAAAATATTCATAAAAACATTTACAATTATTTTAAGTATCAAATAATGAAAATTTTTACGATTACTTGAAAATTTCATGAATGACCAGATAAGAAGAAAATATATTGGGTTAAATTTAAAACTAATTCCCCCATGGGGTACTTAAACAAAAAATCACAAATAATGATGAAATTATGAAATAAACTCATAACACAAGGGGGTGTTATGAAACCTAATAACCATAAAATAATAACATTTTAAAAAATAATAATATAATTAAAATAGATAAATTCATGATATAATATTTCAATGGGACTATATATACACCACACCAAAATTTTTGGAATAAAGCATGTATCCCACAAGAAAAAATGTGATGAAAATATATTACCTTACACTATACTTTAATTAAAAAATATAAAATCTTGTATAATGTTTTAAATAATGTTATTAGTCTATAATAGAACCATATTAATATTTATGATACCATATATGGTTATCTCATATCATCTTATCACCTATTTTTTATAATATTTTATTAGAATCTCTATTTCAGAGGTAAACTACTACGTCTTCTGATGGATGTTTTGTTATGTATGCCCTAATTATTATGTAGAGGATATATTTCCATCATCAAAAATATTAAACTAAAGTCATAAATACCATATTTTTTATTATAAACATATTTATAATCATTTTTTGTATGTTTGACGTCGAAATTGAATCTCATTTCTTTGTGAAGATGGTAAGTAATGCGTACACATGAGAAACAGTATAATTTATAAATTAATAAAAGTTTAAGGAATTTTATCATATAATAATTATTATAGAATAAAATTCACGTATTAATTAACATATATATTAATTATTTTTCCCTTGTAAATTATGATGAAAAATGAATTACACAAATATGGGGAGATGGCTAGTCGTACGTATGTACATGCTATGATTCCCTTTTTTATAGGATGGATAAAATATAGAATATAGTTGTTCCATAAAAATAGTTAAAGCTCAATATATATATATATATGATACTAGATTCACAATTTTATTATGGAAACCAAACAGGAATAGGATGATGAATAAGAAATAAATTTGAATGTTTGTAAAGATGATTACTAGTTCTTCATCAATCATTCTTAAGATATTCTCGTATAGACACTAGTATAGGTATTTTGAAAAAACTAAAGCCTCTATAACATTAATAAGTATGTTTATAAGATAAATGGTCAGGGTTTGGTCGATATATATTGACCATGTGGTGTATATAACATATGGGAGTTGTGCCCTTTTATAAATGAAGTTATGGACACATTAAGATTTTATTAAAATATTAATTAATAAAAATTAATTTTCAATTCAAAATGGATCCAAAATAATTAATTTAGAATTTAATATTATTATGGGTTTAAACTTCATCATACAATAAAATTTAGATAAGTTTTGAATAAATTTATACCCTCATCTTTTACTTTTAACCCTTATTTAACCTCTTTAACTCTAATCATGACAACATGGTTTTTTACTCATTGAGGGTTTATTTTGTTTTTATATAATGAACAAATACAAATAAATGGATTAGGGATGATTTTTCAAATATTATCCCAATATTTTGGATCAATTTATTATTTTTTTTATTATCATATCATTTAATAAAATATTATTTATTATAAAATATTCATAATGTCAATGTCAAGAAATATTCATTACCTTGACATTAAAAAAATAAATACCACAACATATCAAAAAAAAAACATTTTCATACATCCATAATATTTCAAAATAATCTATAAAAATTATGGATGACATTAATTTTCTCAAATTTTATTTATTTTAATATTTTTAATATAATTTATTTTTTTCATTAATTTAATAACTACTGCATCATCATTGTGTAATTATTTAAGGTAATGAGATTTTTACTAAAAATAGAAAAAATATAATGATGTAGATAAATATATATATTTCTTAATAATATTTATTGTTGAGGATATCATCTGGATTAAACCTCATTAAAAATGTTATAGTTATTAAAATAATGAATGCGATATCTTTGACATTTCACTAAATAAAGTTTTATAAACATAATAATCTCATTAAAATGGATATTAATTGACATATAACCAAACCATAAATGATTTTGGACGAAATTTAATCATACAGTGATATTTATTCATGTGTTAGAGACATTTTAAAATCCTTATCATTTTATTTTTAACATAAATTACCCAATTTACCATTAACTGTGGTAATAAAAATTACTGAGGTTACTATTCATATCAATAAAAAATAAAAGGGATCTATTTAATAAATATATAAATTATGAATAAAAACCTTTAATCCATTTTTAATTATTCAAAACATATAATTTTTAGAATATAATTCCAAATTTACCATGTAAAACACAATGAAAAACAATGTTCTAGGAAAAATGCATTTCTATTCAAAAAAATTTACTTATACCAAAATAAGTTATAAGGATGAATAAAATTAAATTATATCTAACTAAATATTACATAAGTTACTTTTAGATAAAATTCAAATAATAAATATAATTATTATGATAAATAAAATGTCATTTTTACAAACAATCGTCACTCTTCAACATTCACTAGAAAATAAACCTTTTCAAAAAATTCCCAAAAATTCAATATAATCTAATTTTTATATGATGATTTTTGAAATAATAATAGGATTATAATATAAATTCTATATATTTTCTACAAATTTATTATAATATTTACTCATAAAAAAATAATGAAAACCATTTTTGATGGAAACCGTTTTTGAAGAAAAAGTTACTTTACTAAAAATTAAGCACTTATTCACAAAAATTAATTAATAAATTAATAACCAGTGGGAATGTTTTATATTTAATAATTTGTTTAATACTATTCATTCCTACCATTTTAGAGTGTTGTTTATAGTGATCACATAATAATATTTTTTTTCTAAGCTAGGTTTTGTGGAAAAAATAAGCTATCCAAGAGAGTAAATTTATTGAAAACGAGACATACCATAAAGTCATTAGGTGTTTTGAGATATTATAAGGGGATAAAATAATCCTTCTGTTACAATGGGATATAATAAACCTTGTATTAAAGGGGATAATATAAATCCAGTCTTCTATGGGGATAGACCAAGCCCATACATGCATTTTGTTACAGTAGTATGAACTTGTGAAAGACGAACTAATTGTGCAAACAATTGTATAAAAATTTTCGTTAAAAATATGAAATGTAGAAAATTTTACCTAGTGAATGATATTTAATGAATATGTTGCAGTTTGGATCGGGCCGTGCTCTGGCCCATCAATATACTGAAACAACTAAGATTGGGTAACAAATAGTTTACTTCCCTAAGAAGTTTAATGATGAATCTGTTGGAGTCAGTTACGAACTATGAAACATATAACAGTAAATAAGAATCATTTATATATATCTTAAAATATTCATTAGTCTTTTAATATAAAAAATATCAATTATTATTTTCTCCACATTGAAGCACATGATAAATTCGTATAATAAAATATTCACATCAGAGAAGCTGTTAATTAGATTTGGTATACTATTAACAATGAAAACATTATCGAACAAGTAATATTATTATAATGGTAAATAAATAATTAATATTATAATAAATATATCCCTAATATTTTATAATAAATTCCTCTAAAAACATTTCTAATTTCTGCAAGTAAAACTCTAAATATTATAAAATAATTAAAATTTTATCCTTTCACTTTTTCCATACATTTGTACTACTCATGCTTATTTTCCAAAAAAAAGAGTCATGGGTATTTATAATTAATGAGAGATAATTAATATTAACATGAGTTTTCTCTAGATATTCTACAAAAAAACATTTTATATAGAGAATCATGTTCAGAAAAGTCAACACAATTAGTTAATAATGGAAATTATTATCCTTGCTAAACTCATTGCCAATATTCAAGACAACCCATTCCTACTTTAGCTGGTTTAATTTTGAATATCACATTTCACAAAATAAAAAAATTAATATTGATACTGTATTAATCCCATGTTAAAATTATTTAATACATCATAAATTTATATAAATCTAATTCACATGGCATTAAGATAGTTGATGTGTAAATTTAAAACAAATAAAAAATCCAAATATTTAAAATAAACTTGGAAAAAATTTAAATATCAAATATTATATAAAAAAATTACAAATACAACATTATAAAATCATATTTAAACAAAAAAAACCACATAAGTTAATTCAAAAAGTCAAATTCACTATAGAAATTAGAAATTTATAATTCACATAATCCAATTCACGTAGCCAATTCATGTAAGAAAATGCACATAAAGAAATTCACGTTGCTGACTTTAGTAAGAAAATTCACATAGAAGATTCTAATCAAGAAATTCATATAAGTAAATTAAGGTATCCAATATTCTATATATCCAACTTTACATATCCAATATTCAATGTAGCATAATTCTCATATCAAATATTCATGTAATCGAATTCCCATATTCAAAAATTTAAAAATCTATAATCAACTTGGCATATCAAATTTTAGGTCTAAATATTACTTTCTACAAAATAGAATCATCTTTGTGTCTGGTTGAATAATATTTATAAAATTTCATTATAATTTTAAACAATCAAGAATTACATTAATCAAACTTCTATAGCTGAAGAATTCATTGCATTATCAACAAAAAATTGTTTAAAAAACTAAAGATTTCAGGATGAAAAAATTATGTAATTTAAAACCTAATTTTAGTCATGATAGACAATGAATTAGAATTTTAATTATTTTAATGAAATGTATTTATGTTTCCATTATTTCTAAATCAACAAAAATAACTAAATATATATATATTTACAATATGTTTTTATAAAAATACATAAGGTATCCATGTATTTAAATTTTTCTATGTGAATTTGAAATTGGCAAGGTGGATTTGAAAATAGACACATGGATTGATAATTAGTTATGAGTTATTGGTACATTTTCTTAGTAAGAATTAAAAAAATCATATATAAATGACATTTAAAGGTCCCCAATGATTTATTTTTTCCGGTAACACTTCATGAATCATGCATAACATGTTCTAGACAATAAAAACATGAAATCAATTGATATTTCAAATAAATAAAAATATAGATTAATTTACAGTCAACCTCAGTCAATATATAAGATAAAAAAATAAAGATAACACTTAATTAAACTATTAGAAATAATAATTACACAACCCAATGCATCATGGTTTATAATAAATAGAATTGAAAAAGTAATGCATCATAATTATAATAACATGAAGATGTTTAAGGATCCCCTAAAAATTATCCCTCTTTTTGATAATTACAACACCAATAATAATTTCATAAATCGCCCCTCCCCTGTTTAAAATTATCAAAAAGAAAATGTCTTAATAAAAATGGAAGCATATTATATTTTACAAGGGTATTTTTTTTAAAAATTACATATAATGGAATATAAATATTTCACAATACATTCCTAAATATAAATATATTAAAACATGTTTCATAGATCCACTATAAAGACCTCAAGTTTTAGAACATTGTGTTATATAAAATGATAAATGTTTTTATTTTTTAAAAAAATATTCTAAGTACCCTTTATAAAATAAAATATCATGTAATGTAAATGTTTGAAAAATCAGTAGAGATCAACTAGTTTCTATTAAATGTCCAAAAAATTAATATAATATGTAAAGGTTTAGATAAATTTAATATAGTAAACTAAAAAAAACATTCTAGGATACAATATATTTCATGTAAATAAAAATCAGCATTGAAAAACATTCACACTCATCATAAATTTCAACATTAAATCTGATTATCTATGAGTGTAATAGAATAAAAAATGTTTCTATGTAATAAAATTGAAATCTATATATATTTTAAAACCATTATAGTAAATGAATGAATAGTTTAAAACAAATTTTATAATATTAAATCGGTACATGTTAATCATGGACGGCTGGTCATATTTAATAATAAAACATTTACAATTTGAAATAATTTATCATGAAAGGAACTCAAGTAAAAAATTTAATATTTCAGTATGAACAAGAAAAAATAAAAATCATATTCCAACATTCAATAAATTAACTTAAGATAATATTTTTTCTAAGAAAAATTTATTAATGGAATTAAGGACTACTTTCCATTAATTGATTGATTATATATGTCAATTAAAACAATGAGAACATTAAATGATAATCTTCAAATCAATTCCAAGTACATTATTTTTATAAAAAAAACTTGTTTATATAGAAATTGAATTTGTGCATAGATAAAATAGAGAGCACACTATTTAAAAACACATATTTGACTTGATAAATCAGATTGAAAATGTAAAAATTGTATATATTTGAATTCTAAAAATAGATTTCACATTTTTGAATACATCATAAATAAATTAGACTAATTTTTAGAAATAAATTAAAATTATGTAATATGAATGTTTAAATGGTTTAGTAGGATGGACTAAAACTAAAAAATAGACATATATCTTTCCCCCTTAATATTAGATTTGTTCTAAAAAAACAATACTGATTCATATATATTTTGAAAAATATCTCTTTTAAAAAGTAAACTATTAAAATAGTAATAAAATAATTTTAATTCCAATGGTGAAAACTACTCAATAACATACACTAATACTACTAGGATCTATGTTTTATGTGATTATATATTCTATGATTTTTTTTAAATAAACAGATTATAATATCACAAAAGTAAACTATAATTTTTAACAAAAATAATATATTCGCCTAAAATATGAAAATTAAATTTCAAGATTATGGTATATAAATCTAATTTTATTCGTATTTAGTTAGAAAAAAGAGTTAAATATTAATTTTAATAGTAATATCCAGAAATGATACAGGATATTCATTATTACAAAATATTAAAATGAAAAGATTTTAATGATTATGACAACATCTAATGGATAAAATTATTATGACAAAATTTTGGAAAATAGACCCTATAAAGTACATATTACTTGGTTATAAAGAATGTCTCAAAATTATATGAATTGTAATATATATTTTTAGGTACCCAAGAAGTATAAAATTTTGACAGTTTATTATTGAAATCGTATTTATACATCAAAATTATTTTTTTTAAAGAACAAGTGAAAATCAAGGGACAATCATAGGAAAAATGACCATAATATCCACATTTAAATTAATTAAATAAATAAATTATGGCATACAATTTAGATATTTTATTAATTAAATCATATTTGTAAATAATTTTTTTTTGAAAACAATGAGTGAAAATAAAGGCAAAAACCCAAGAACAATGACCATAATATCTATATTTAAATTAATTAACTAAAGGAATTCTAGTATACTTTCATTTCACAAAAATTATTTCAAAACATAAAATAAAAAAAGAGTCCCAATTAGGACTACTATTTTTTTTAAAGTTGGTGCCGAAGCCTCATTTTTTATTTTTAAATCAAAACAAAGATCTCTTTTAACTGGTTAGAGGGAAACCCATTACATAGCCCGAAGGCCCAGTGGGCTTGTAGCCCATTACATAGCCCGGAGGCCCAATTTCTAAGGCCAATTCACATTCTGTGAATAGTAACCTGCTTCTACAGTATCGCCACCGCTACAGTGCCATGCCGCCGGTACAGTACCCGCTGATGAACAATGCCGTTGCTGCTACAGTGCAGCTACGGTACTGCTACATTAACCTGCGCCCCATGGGTTTTGAACCCCCATTTTCCAAGTAGTATTACTGGGTGATTACCACTAAGCCAAACCCCAAATAACCAATTAGGACTACTATATTAATCATCATATTTTTTGATAAAATAATTCATTCAAACATTTACATTTGAAGGAAATTTATTATAAATTTTCCATTTCCAAAAATTATTTCGATTTATAGCTTTTCTTAAGTAAATTTTCAGCCATTATTTTTCTATTTGAACAAATTACAAATCATCACAAACCTTTTGATGTATATAATATTTTTTGTTTCTATGATTTCCATTTAAAAAATATTTTTCATCCTTAAGATTAAAAATTTATTAACCAACATTCTCTAACTTAAGATATAAATTTTTTTTCTATTTACTAAGCCTTCTTTATTTTTATTTTATTTACACAAGTATAGCTATTATTTTTTATTTATCAATTTTATGAGTCATAAATTTATTTCAGGTCTTTAATATTTAGTTTATAATTTCTATAATTGATTGAATTTTTAGATTCATAACTAAAATAACTATCTTTTGGTATTTTTATCACACCTATATTTAAATAATTTCAGGTAAATGAACCTAAATCACATAAATAAAAATATGATGTTTAGGGTTTTACCTTGGAATATGATTCAGGTAACACAAAATTACTGTTTTTGTTCGGACTTTCAGCCTTATTGGATGAGATTTTAGAAAAACTCTACGTAGTCACAAATTCCATTTCTTTATGTTTCACTTTCCTCTAATTTTTTTACATCATATATTTCTATTTAACATTTCATTTCATACTACAACCATAGAAAATAGGATTTGAACTATCTAAATTAAAATTTTAATTACAATGAGTGATTTATTATTTAGGAAAATGAATTCTTTTTTATTTCCTAGAAACTACATTTTCATGTGCTAATAATTATTATATTTATAGTGAACAGTTATTCTGAAACCCCCTTCTTCAAAGGTAGTTGTTTCAAAATGATTCCAAATATCCTGAGTAGGTATAATATTATAAAAATTTTTAATAAATATTTTCAGTAATATATTGATAAAAAAATATTCATAACTTCATAATTAAGATCATATTAAATATAATATTCTCATTTAAAATCAATCAGAGTAGATTTAGATAAAATAACAGATTTAATCACAATATTCCTAAAAATAAAAATACACATTAGATTATATTCCATTCTGATATTACCCAAATTATATATACTACCATTGAAATGTGGTAGAAATGTAAGATTAAATTTTTTTTACTCTTTATGTCATCCAACACTGAAAAAGATATTTCCCTCAGCATTGTTAAAGAATGCATTAAAATTTATTATAATTAATATAATCAATCAAATTATGAATGATATATCTTAATAGATATATCATTTGAAAACAATTATTAGATATTAAAAAATGTGGAAAATAAAATATCTTCAAAGGAAGAGACCATGATACTTATTTTTAAGTCCCAAAGGGGTGTTGGAAATAGAAGGGAGGAAGGGTGAATTTCCTTTCATTTAAAAAAACCAGAGTTTAAACATTAAGAAATAAAAGTGATGATTTCAAATATTACACAATTAAATAACACCTATAATAGAAATGGAAGAGAAAATAAAATGAAGGAATGTAAAATATTAATATAATAACTTTTTAGTGGTATAGATATCAATAGTCTTACTCCACACATCACAAAAACCCTGTGTTTTGCACCCACTATGGTATATCACATTTGATGGTGAGTAAAAAAGCCTTACATCTACCTATTTCAAATGTAGATACAAACCAAATTTCTTTATCCATTATGGATTCAGACAAAACATAACCTTTAAATGTGAAATACCAAACGTATACTTTTACTCACTTAATAGATACCTATATAATTTTTATGTTTAGACCAAAACCATGTTTTTCTCGTTTTAATCCTAAATAATTATTTTATAGTTGTAGACCGTACCTTGAATTTCATGGGATTTGTTACAACCTCTTCTGTGTTATAAGTCAAGTGGAACCCAGTCATCTATGGTGATATACTAAAACTAGACTCTTATAAGAGAAGTCATTTGAATTAGGTTTGTATGAGTTAAGTGGAACCCGATCTTCTATGTGGAAAAACTCAATCCTTTAGTCTATGTTGGTAAAAACACCCATATGTACCAATTGTTAGGGTAGTATAACCCTGTTCAAGGTACAATAATTTTGGATAATATAGTAAATACAATTACTAAAAAAAGAAGGAAAAAAATTTAATCCAGTGAACAATTTTTAATGAAGAGACTGTCATTTAAATCATGTTGTGAACTTTCTCTTCATGATGATGAACCAATTATTCTCAAGAAAACAGATGTTTAATTCAACATGATGTCTAATGATGAAGATCCCGAACATAGTTTGGAATAATGAATCATTTAATATTAATAAAGAGTCAAATATATGTATCTTTACTTCATTATTTATAAATTTTATATAAAAATTATAATCAAATTTTTTTTCCACTATAAAATCCACAATATATTCTAACAACAAAATCATCACATGGGAGTAGATATTAATTATCTTCGACATACTGTAAAAAATAATACAATGTTGTACAAATAATTTCAATAGGATAATCAATGAAGAATTAATATGTCAGTAAATACCTCTATAAAAGATGATAATAAATACTTTGGAACAATCCCTAAAATGATCCTTGTTTAACTCTAATGAATAAAAATAAATATAATTTTAACATTTCCATTTTTTTCACACAGTCATAGAAATCATGTTTATATTCTAAAGAAATGACAAACATACATTTTTTTATAAATTAGAGGTAATTACTCTCTATGCGAGTTCTCTAACCATATTATAAAAAAATCATCTTTAAAAAGTAAATTTACAACCATTAATACAGTTAGCAAAAATGAATTTTAATATTCACAAGAAAATATTTATTAAAATTAAAAAAACAATTCATACTTCTTCCAAATTAATTTTGAATATCAAAATTACCAAAACTTTAGTGTCACTATCCATAAATTCTTAATCTCATGTGAATATCATTTACTCCCCCCCAAAGCATTCAAACATGTTTGTATGGATTATATATATTTAATTTGTAATTATATATCAAACAAACCACTTAAAATATAATAAATAAAATTATATCAAGTTGAAATATAAATAATTAGGTAAAATAGAGTATATTTCTTGATCTAGAACATCATTTACAAACTCCCAAAACAAATTAGGTGAATCGATGTATCGAAATTCACATACGAGAATTTAGATAGCAGATTCACAAAAGCACCCTCACAGAAGGGAATTCATATTTATGATAACTGACGTAAGATAATTATAATGGATGATTCATGTAATAGAATTCACATAAGTGAATTTATGTATCCAATATACTATGTGGCCGAATTCATGTATCCAATATTCAAAATAGGTGAATTAAAGTATCCATTATCCAGTGAACCAAATTCACCTATCCAGAATTCTAAAATGTATAAATATATTGATTTATAAAATTTTAGACATAAATCATAACTTTTGAATGATATAATAAGAATTAGTTCCTATGGATTTATATTTGTGAAATTTAATTTTGATTAAAAAATAATCAAGATTTACCTTAATCAGAATTGTATAGCTCAATATATCCTTAAAATAAATTATATAAATATTCATGAAAAACTATAGAATTCTAACTCAAAACATGTAGTAAATTCAAAACAATATTCAAACAAGATTCAGATTGATTCAAATTTTTATTTCTCACAAATAATGAAAATAATTTTCTTATATTTACAACTGAATAACAATCACTATACTTGGAATTCACTAGCCCACATTTTCATCAAGATATGGGAGGTAACAAAAAATAAAAAATTCTCTATGAATATTTGAATTTGGAAACATGGATTTGTAATTGGTTATGTGGTTAATGATAAATGTTGTTTTTCAGAACCATAAGAATCAAATATAAATGGTTTTTAAAGGTACCAGATGACTTATTTAACATAGAAACACTTCATGAAACTCGAAGAAAATGTTATTAGCAATTAGAAAAGAAATAAAAAAATTTATGAATGTAGATATATGAATCAAAATAAAGTATAACTCAATAAATATATATGAGAACATCCGAGAGAGATAACATAATTAAGGTATGAGACATTATAATTACAAAATATAATGTATTAAGACTTCTATTTAAGGGAATCAAATAAGTAATTTTTATTATTGTGAAAACATGAATCATTTCAAGGATCCACTCAACATTATACCCCTTTTCGATAAATAAAGAACCAATCATATTTTCATAAATTCTCCCCCCTTTTGAAATTATAAAAAATGTATCGTTTTAATAAAAATGGAAACACATTCAATTTTATATGAAGACGTTTATGATAAAATAACATATAAATGAATTTAAATATGGTATAAAACTTTTCTAAACACGCATATATGAAAACATGTGTCAGAGAGGCACTATAAAGGAATCTAGTGATAGAATATTGGGTTGTATATGGTGGTTAATATTTTAAATTTTTTTGGGAAAAATAATGATAAAACCCTTCATAAAACAACTTTTAACATAAAGTGAAAGTTAACAAAATAAATAGATATTATAAAGTATATTTAATAAGTCTTGAATGAAAATTAAATTTTTTTATAAAACATTATTAAGGGAAATGATATGAAACTTAAATTCAACCACATAAGGAAATATTAGATTCATTAATGTAAAAATTAAGCCTTGTTTAATTATTGTCCATGAATAATTTCTATGAGATATTTTTTACTTGGGATTCTAATTCATCCATTATAAGATCTTTGAATCGAAAGGCTAACTTATCCTATGACTTTATATACTCCTCCACAATAATGTTCTCACCATTGAATCCACCAACAAATATATTGTCTTTCTTATCGATCTAGGTCAATTTTACCTCATTGATAGTAATTCTACAATATTTCCCCATAATTTTAGCAGTTTCTTCATTAGTTGCATTGAGAGAAAAAACATGTCTAGCCACAACATCTTCCAAGCTCAAGAGAAATTATGAGGATTTATTGATCGCATAATCGTAAATTCCCTAGTTGTCTATCTACATAGCATTATTTTGCAGAATAAGTCTCAAATGGAGGAGGCAATGATGAGTATTCTTTCCTCTCTTTACAGGTTCCCTTCTTTCCATTAATGGATGCTCTTACCTGGATTCTTTCGAAGACCTCAGATGTAACATCAAACTCTATATAAAGGATAACATGCTAAACATTAGAGGTCAGGTCACCCACAAATAGAGAATCCCATGGAAGTAACCCTTTCCCTATATGAGTGGCCTCACCATAAACATGTGTAACATGGTCTTTATTAACTTCACATGCCTAGAGATTAGTAAGGTTAACAATATCAATTAAAATAGTCATGGGAACCTCCCTATAATTTCTTATCGCGAGTCACCAACATAAAGGAACTTGAAATGACTGAAAACTATAACCTTTGGACTGTTTCCTCTCAGACTCTCCCTACATACTACCTTTACCCATCTAGTATAATCTTCCCTATCAACACACACCCTTAAACTTTAGTCACGTACATTTTTTATCAACACCTTATCTTCCCCTTCATTTTTCACTCCCATTGAACCCTCTCATATATGAGAGCCCACACTGTGCTCCATAGAAATTTCTATATTTTAATTTACACCACTCCCTACATAGACCATAGCCTCATAACCAAATATCAACTCAGCCTCTATGTCATTATGGCCTTCTTCGATTTCCCCCACTCCCTTATCATAGCCAATCCCCATGTCATTTTTAATCTCTCAAATACTTCACTCACCTTTGGATCATGGGAAAAAAACAATGCCATATTTGGATGAATTCTATCCCATGTCGCATATTCAACTTCTTCAACCAAAAACTATTCATCCAGAATTGTCCCTGCACCAGACACCACTTGGTCCGGGCCCCTCCCCCTCTGTCTCTGCTCTGACACCTACAAACCATACTAGAGTGACCCCGATTCTTATAGGAGGACATAAATTCCACCAATAATTCATAAAAAATCATTTTTTTGTACTAAAACTCCTCACCAGTAAAAATACATAAATAATATATCAGTGATCTAGATGCAACCACTTCCACATAGACTCTTGGGGAAACATGATATAAAATCACCCATTTCCTACTATCTGAAAACATAAAACAACCAAGTAGGTTCTTGAGCATAGAAATAATAGATGTATTTTGGAATGGAATAGGGAGTTTGAGAAATCAAACCAATGTAGCAGTCCTTGTTGAGTCACAGTTTATATGAAGATCAAAGCTCCACTAGAAGAGGATTAACATGACTCCATTGAAGCTTCTTTGAGCCAAGAACCATGCATGGATCATGTCCTCATCCACCATGATGTGTATCATGATATGACAGATGTCGAGTAACCTAACCAGAACTCGGACCAAAATACCCCGTGATCAATTTATAAACCTATCAAAAGAGTCTACAAAAGGCCATTGATGCCTAAATATAGCTATTTGTGTCAAGCGGAGAAGAGAAGTGGTCTCATTGAACTTAAAAATCAAGATTGGATGTTACAGAATACCCTAATAAAAATTAGTCACCTTAGCCCGAATGGCACAAAGGCCTTCTTTTTTTATTTCTGTTATGGATAATCCCCCTTTTAAGGGTTTAAGGGGAACCCATACATGACCCATAGGCCCAAGGCACAAGGCTCGACTAACCCACAATACATGACCCGAAGGCCCAGAGGAATACCATGCCCAATACATGACCTGTAGGCCCAGCCCACATGAACTGCCCCTCCCCAGCTTTCTGCGTCATTGACCACCTTGCTCCCCACCATGCATTGCTAATCGGCTAGAATTTCCTTGTACAAATCCGCACGGTGCTTGGTCCTGATGGCGGCTATCATACCCTCTCATTCTTCCAATCTGGTTAGCTCTACATCTGGTGGCTACTACTCATGTTGCTTTGATCCTCTTTGGGGGTCTGTTCTATGTGCACTGGGCTACTCCATAGTCTACACTACCCGAAGGCCATATTCCCCGAAGGCCTTTGAGGACCTGAAGGACCTGGAGACCCATAGGCCCAAACTGGGGGCCCGAAGGCCCAAATCAGGTGAATAGTTCCGGCTGCTACAGTACGAAATAGTAACTGCTACAGTACCCCTGAAATTCTCCTCCACCTGGTTTTGAAACCGGGTCTCTTGGATGCCAAGCAGGAGCTCTTACCACTCGGGTACAAGCTCATTGGCTTTGGTACCTTAGAGAAATTCTTAATATGATTAAATGATGGTAGGAAATTAGGGACAGAGAAAGTAGTGAAGGCCAGTTTGCAAGATCTATCGAAAGACGACAAAGATCCCTCCCCCGCGGGGGGGGGGGGGGGGGAATATGTAACGCCCCGACCCCAGCTACCCAGAGTTGGTGCATTACTTCGTAACATTGGCATGATCACAAAAGATCAAGTCTCGAAAGACCGATTAGTTTAGTAGCCTTGGAAACACTAGATACATTCGTAAACGTTACATTACATCATAAAGTGAAAAACTACAATAACAAAGTCTCCATAGTCCACACTCATATCCCCTTCTGACTATCCCTGCAGGTCATTCATAAAATACTTCTTCACATCCTGGAAAATATTAAAACATTGAAAGGGGTGAGCTCAGATGCTCAGTAAGGCTAACAATAATGCGGAAGCTTTCATAAATAAACATTAACATTTAAGGCAATGTATAACTAAAACAAAAGCCTTTTAAACATGAACTTCAACATAATATGGAAAAAGTAAAATGAGATAATTCCATTTACTTATTCACATGGATATTCTACTGGTCGAATAATCACAAGCAATATCAATAACCACTTTCATAATGATGGAATGCATAATGCCAGACTATCATAACCACGTAGCCAAGGCCTCGTGCCAAGACCACAAATTAGATTTTGTCAAGGCCTCGTGCCAAGACACTAGTTTGTCTCATGAGACCTGCCGATGCATTGAGGAGCTATAGCGGGCTCCACTCGTCACTTATTAAGTCCAATGCATTCCTCATATGAATAGGTTTAAACATATCATAAACCATAACATAATCGTATCACATAAAACATGCATAAAGGAAACATAACATTTCCACATTTCAATCACTAGATATCAATACCACACATTGATATAATAAAAACGCTTTCAAAACCATTTTCAATACCAAAATAAAAGAAAGTTAAAACTTTGTATTAATTTTTCATTAAAAAAATGATGGCTTGTAGAGGAAGCCGAAACTCAAATAATGGTCACGGCAGCGGAGAAGTCGTTGTCGCCGCATAAGTACGGAAAGAAAAACATTCCCTTTTTGTCGTGTAGTAAAACGCTTCGTATAAAAAGATTCCTTTTGAATAAACTTAAAAGTCAAAGGGGTTTATACACCGTATAAAAGAAAGTTGTGTATAAAACCAAATATGCCTCAATGAAAGGAGATTGAGACGAAGTCCTTAAAAAGATCATTTTTAAAATAAAATAGATCTATTATGTGTATTCACTATAATTACACATAATAAAATTAAAAATACAAGATAGGATATAATAATATCATGACATAATTTGAAAGTAGGAGATTAACCCAAAGAATGGAAATTGGGTTAAGAAGTTCCCTTACCTTGTGTCCGACTTGACTCAACCGTTCTTTAACCTCATGAATAATAAACTAGAGTTAATATCTACCTTATTAAGAACCATTTTAAATTTCATTATCCTTTTTATATCACTTATTACAATGTTATGAACATTATGTAATTATTTAAGTTAATAACGGTCGTTTTGTCGATCTTTGGTAATTGAGTCAACAATAAACTTCTTATAATTACAAGTTGTTCATGTGGTAGAATATCCATTATATCCAGAATTATATTCATGATTTAGATGTCATATATATCTTATATATCCAGTATATACATTCATTTATAATATTACGTAACATTTAGAGGTAAGAAATGAAATGCACCGTTCATGGAGACGGTAAGCCGTACGTACGCATGAACGCTACTTTCATTTCAATTTCATATTTAATGGAACGAAATCATAATGATATAAATGTATAATATAATTCCAGTATAATATAGTGTATAATACCATTTACTCCATCCTTTATACATCCCACATATGGCATTAACGATTCAAATCACTTTGAGGGGGCGGTAGTCCGCACTTCCTAAAATGAAATTATCGCGTTTTACCCATAATGGAAATCATAAAGTATGCCATAAATGAGAAGTACAGAAGAATAAGTAAAAAATAAACATATTATATATCATATATAAAAATAGTGACATCTTAATGGCCACCTTTGGAGGTGTTATATGAGTGTTGAACAATCATCGTTTTGTGAGGCAGAAATTCGCCATCCACAGAAACCGTATGTTCTTTAACCATTAGATGTAGGTGTGTGTAATTGTAGCTAGAATCCTTCTTATAACAAAATACTAGTATATTGAGGATACTGGTTTTGTTACAAAAGAAATGAATAAAAAGATTTTAGGGGGTTGGAGAAGATAAATAAAACAAAACAACATTAGAGAAGACATTACCTCAAAATCGGGTAACGCTTTTTGATTTGGGCCAAAGGCTTCCTTGGGAAGAGTTCTGCCCAAAGTGAGGCTTCTAGGAGTAAGAGAGGGAAGTTGGGAGAGTATTTGGGCAGAGTTTGGCCGAGCCAAATGGCTTGAAAGTGTAAATGAGGTGGGAGAGGTGGGGGCCTTTTATAAGTGGAGAGGAGGGGAACTTTTAGAAATATTGAAATGTTACATTATTTCACAATGATTTTCGGATTCTAAAGTCCCCACACTTATATAATTCGAGTCTAAGGTGATAAGGTTTCTAAATCTCTTCATCCAATAGGCTTTGGACAAGTTTAAGCCTTGGATTTTTCATTATCTTCTCATTTTATTTAAATCGTTAAATAATGAGGTCATCACTACATCATAATGTTGTCATAAATAATTTAATTTATTTAATGTATAAAAATTATAAAAAAATACTATGATGTAGGAAAGCGTTTTATCTTTCTAATGAATATTTATAATCAAAATTTGGACTTGTTTAACCCCACTTAAAAACTGTTTTAGTAAAATAACTCATGTTTGTGTCAATTTAATTTTAACATTAAATAAATATATATTAATGTCATTTTCCAACTAAAGTGGCTCCATGGGGTCCCCAAGTTGACCCATGGGTTTTCTTGGTCGGCCATGACTCATCCAATAGGAGTAGGACAAGTTTCGTGCTCATCTCATATTATTAAAACATTATTTGTACCTTAAACTACACTAATTACCTCTAATCGCGATTAAGAACTTAAAAGTTACTATTCACCAAAAAATTATTTTAATCTCATTGAACCAAATTTTACTTCTTAATGACAACCATGTATGTCGGATTTTTGAAAATCAAATCACAGAAGTGGTAACATTTCATTTAAACGAAAAATCAGTTATTTAACTACCACTTAGTGGTTTCACTATTCATCAAAAATTGAAGTTTTTCAGAACAAGGCCAAAATTTCACCCTGAGCTATAATTGATATTCCAAATTCAAAAATGATGTCTATTTTACAAAATTCCAAACATATAAGTTGCATTAATTAATTTTATAATTAATTCCCGCTGTTACAACAAATAGCGTGTTTTTAAGAAACAATTTATATCAAAAGATTGGCAATTGTTTATGTCCAATTTCAATGTTAAATTAATTCTAATGACCACCATTGGATAAAATGGTAAAAATATATTCTAATTATACCTTTAAACCACTAAATAGTATAATTTATCACAATAAATTATTTTTATTAAAAAAGTTGTTTTAAAGTATTTTTCACTATTCATAAAAAATTAGAAGTTCTCAGAAAAATACCAAAAATTCAACATAGGCTAATTTCGATATTCCGAATCCAAAAATGAAGTCCATTTTGAAATATAAAATTTCTATAATTTTAAAAAGTGGTTATTACTATTCATAACGGCTACTTTGATTAGTCGCGGTGTTTTAGAACTCGATGTTGCGTACAATGCATGCTATTGCATTATTGAATGAGAAGCGTATCGTGGAAGCTCAGGGTGTTACATTCTCCCCTCCTTCAATAAATTGCGTCCTCACAATTTGAAATTTTTATTTGAAAATAAAAGGTTGAAAAGAGAAAATACCTTTGAGGAAAACCCACATCGGAAATAAGGTTAATAAATATATAACATTAAAAGAAAGCAGGATAAGTACAAAGGTCACCCGATATAGCCCATTCTAGGATTATATGAAAATACAGATATGGAGGAGAAACAAACCATCATGGTCTGATGGAGAGTTATAGAAAACAGGATTAGGAGAAAGTTTAACCACAAGAAAATCACAAACTTGTGATTGGTTAAACGGTCATTGAATCCCCAGTTGGAAAAGTTAACCGACAAAATTTTTGTTTTAAGTTACCTTTTATAATGTTGAGGAATTTATTTAGGAGATTTACTAAGAACATAAGGGAATATACATACTTGTTATGTATACTTTCATTCGTCAATAAATTTTTACCACAAACCCAACTTTTACTCCAAATGGTAACAGAACTCAAAAATATTCTATTTATCCTAATTGTATAAGGTTCAAAATGTTAACACATACCATTTAGATTAGTAAAACTATTTTGTAATAACCAGGGACTTCCTATAGGCTAGTGGTAGGAAATAAAGGCTTGTCTCACTATGGTTGTGGGTTCGATTCCTGCAGCTTTGTCCGACGCGACGGGTTATTCCCCACCCTGCAGGTTGTCCTTTTTCCTAAAACTATAGTATTATAATATTCCAAAAATAATCTTCATAAATTTTTTATCCTTAAACAATAGTATCCAAAGATCAACTTAATCCATTCCAACCCTTATAGTTATCCAAAATACTTCTGTCCAACTCACAGTCCAAATTTTATAAGGAAGGTAAACATAATGAAGATCCTTTTTTCCATGTAACAACATTTGAACACCTTCATCATGTATTCTTTTTAAACATACTGAATTACCATGATCCCTTATTCCTTATAGAATACTAGATATACTCCATCTATCCAAAAATGTATACAAATCATCAATCAGTTTCAAGGAAGTTAAGAATATCCAATATAATTTATCCAAATCAATCACGTCTTATTCCAAAATCACTATCTCAGTATCAGAACCATATTATGGTTTATCTTTCTCTCAACCATATATTTTCCAAAAATTTAACCTACTATGGAGTCACTTTTCTTGGTTCCACACAATCTCAAGTCCTTGATGAAATAGTACTGCAGTACAATCCATATATATATATCACATTATTCTTATAACCAGAATATAATCCTTGAGTCCAAAAGCACCAATACATTAATTATTCCGCTTCAACTGTAGTCACATCATAAGATTGGCCTTGATCCCTTGGCCTTTTCTGAGGTAAGTTTCCTTGAAGCTTAGGACATTCATTTGCATAATGCCCTGTTTCCCTACAATTGTAGAATTCAACTTTGACAGCCTCTTTCTTTCCCTTGCAATCACAAGCCTGGTGACCCTTTTCTCCACATTTATAACAAACTCCCATTCCTTTTAGGCAAGTACCAGGGTGATTCTTCCCACAATTATCACATAATGGAAAATCCTTCTATCCCTTTTTCCATTTATCTTTCTCTTGTTCCACCGTTCTCTTCTTCTCTTGCTTTACTTTGTTGTCATAAGACATAGAGATTTCCTTTTCTGTCTTGATAGCACACGAGACAATATCTTCGTATGATGAGAAGGATTGTGATACTAAAGCTCGACGGAGAAATGGTTTTAACCCATCAAAGAAATGATCAATCTTACTCCTTGGGTTACGTATATAATCGGCAGCATGCCTCGCTATCCTTGTGAAGTTAGCCTCATAATTTGCGACATTCTCATCCTCCTTCTGCCTCAAACTCAGAAATTGCCTTTCCATATCTGCTCGATGGTCATGAGGAAAATATTTTTCTAAGAAAAGCTCTTTGAACTCCCTCCATTCCATATTCGATACGTCATCATCTTCCTTTGTGTTTTGAATCAGTGACCACCACTGATCGGCATCTCCAGTGAGGCGGTAAACTGCCATGACAACCTTCTCCCTTTCACTACTCCCCAAGGCATGGAATATTTTCTCTAAGGAATTTATCCATTGCTCAGCTACTGTAGGATTTGTACTCCCATTGAAGGTTGGTGGTTGTTGCCTCATGAAACGGTCTAGCATTGATCCTCCACGTTGCGGATCAGGGTGCTCCATAAGAGTAAGGTTATTATTCATAACCTGTGTGAGTTGTCCCAGTACGGTGAGAAGCTGATCAGCACCAGTTGTATCTCCAGATCCACAATAATTATCTTGAGCAGGAGGGCAATCCCTACACGGAGTTCGTGCATTGATACGGTTTCCATTCCTTCCACTAGGCGCCATTTCTAAACATTGGCATAAACTATTAGTTTATGAATCAAAATACATAATTCCATACTTGTTAAACACTTTACATAAATTGAACTATTTATGGATATAATCCATAATCATAAAAAGAAATGTTTTCATTGAGGAAGTTTGTACTCATAACCCTTCATAGTTGTTTGTAAATAAAATGAGAATTATCCTAAGCATATCCCCCGGGAGTGTCGTAACCAAGAGTGCAGCAAGGCCCGTTGTCGTGCACCAGTTCCCGTTCGAGTCTAGCTTAAAGCGGTGTTTTCGGGTTTTACCCCTAGGTACATCTGTGCCAGAGCCGCCTCTACCTGCTCGTATACAGACAAGGATGTATTGCTCGGAAAACTCATAACATCTCTATAATACCAAAATTCTAGGAAGTTCTTCTATACTAATCCTCAAAGTCTATCTTTGGGATATGTGCTCTAATCAGAGTTTATCTAAATCTAGCTTCCAAGGTTAGTACTAAACTTCCTCTGATACCAACTGTAACGCCCCGACCCCAGCTACCCAGAGTTGGTGCATTACTTCGTAACATTGGCATGATCACAAAAGATCAAGTCTCGAAAGACCGATTAGTTTAGTAGCCTTGGAAACACTAGATACATTCGTAAACGTTACATTACATCATAAAGTGAAAAACTACAATAACAAAGTCTCCATAGTCCACACTCATATCCCCTTCTGACTATCCCTGCAGGTCATTCATAAAATACTTCTTCACATCCTGGAAAATATTAAAACATTGAAAGGGGTGAGCTCAGATGCTCAGTAAGGATAACAATAATGTGGAAGCTTTCATAAATAAACATTAACATTTAAGGCAATGTATAACTAAAACAAAAGCCTTTTAAACATGAACTTCAACATAATATGGCAAAAGTAAAATGAGATAATGCCATTTACTTATTCACATGGATATTCAACTGGTCGAATAATCACATGCAATATCAATAACCACTTTCATAATGATGGAATGCATAATGCCAGACTATCATAACCACGTATCCAAGGCCTCGTGCCAAGACCACAAATTAGATTTTGTCAAGGCCTCGTGCCAAGACACTAGTTTGTCTCATGAGACCTGCCGATGCATCGAGGAGCTATAGCGGGCTCCACCCGTCACTTATTAAGTCCAATGAATTCCTCATATGAATAGGTTTAAACATATCATAAACCATAACAAAATCGTATCACATAAAACATGCATAAAGGAAACATAACATTTCCACATTTCAATCACAAGATATCAATACAACACATTGATATAATAAAAACGCTTTCAAAACCATTTTCAATACCAAAATAAAAGAAAGTTAAAACTTTGTATTTATTTTTCATTAAAAAAATGATGGCTTGTAGAGGAAGCCGAAACTCAAATAATGGTCACGGCGGCGGAGAAGTCGTTGTCGCCGCATAAGTACGGAAAGAAAAACATTCCCTTTTTGTCTTTTAGTAAAACGCTTCGTATAAAAAGATTCCTTTTGAATAAACTTAAAAGTCAAAGGGGTTTATACACCGTATAAAAGAAAGTTGTGTATAAAACCAAATATGCCTCAATGAAAGGAGATTGATACAAAGTCCTTAAAAGGATCATTTTTAAAATAAAATAGATCTATTATGTGTATTCACTATAATTACACATAAAGAAATTAAAAATACAAGATAGGACATAATAATATCATGACATAATTTGAAAGTAGGAGATTAACCCAAAGAATGGAAATTGGGTTAAGAAGTTCCCTTACCTTGTGTCCGACTTGACTCAACCGTTCTTTAACCTCATGAATAATAAACTAGAGTTAATATCTACCTTATTAAGAACCATTTTAAATTTCATTATCCTTTTTATATCACTTATTACAATGTTATGAACATTATGTAATTATTTAAGTTAATAACGGTCGTTTTGTCGATCTTTGGTAACTTGAGTCAACAATAAACTTCTTATAATTACAAGTTGTTCATGTGGTAGAATATCAATTATATCCAAAATTATATTCATGATTTAGATGTCATATATATCTTATATATCCAGTATATACATTCATTTATAATATTACGTAACATTTAGAAGTAAGAAATGAAATGCACCGTTCATGGAGACGGTAAGCCGTACGTACGCATGAACGCTACTTTCATTTCAATTTCATATTTAATGGAATGAAATTATAATGATATAAATATATAATATAATTCCAGTATAATATAGTGTATAATAACATTTACTCCATCCTTTATACATCCCACATATGGCATTAACGATTCAAATCACTTTGAGGGGGCGGTAGTCCGCACTTCCTAAAATGAAATTATCGCGTTTTACCCATAATGGAAATCATAAAGTATGCCATAAATGAGAAGTACAGAAGAATAAGTAAAAAATAAACATATTATATATTATATATAAAAATAGTGACATCTTAATGGCCACCTTTGGAGGTGTTATATGAGTGTTGAACAATCATCATTTCGTGAGGCAGAAATTCGCCATCCACAGAAACCGTATGTTCTTTAACCATTAGATGTAGGTGTGTGTAAGTGTAGCTCGAATACTTCTTATAACAACATCCTAGTATATTGAGGATACTGGTGTTGTTACAAAAGAAATGAATAAAAAGATTTTAGGGGGTTGGAGAAGATAAATAAAACAAAACAACATTAGAGAAGACATTACCTCAAAATCGGGTAACTCTTTTTGATTTGAGCCAAAGGCTTCCTTGGGAAGAGTTCTACCCAAAGTGAGGCTTCTAGGAGTAAGAGAGGGGAGTTGGGAGAGTATTTGTGCAGAGGTTGGCCGAGCCAAATGGCTTGAAAGTGTAAATGAGGTGGGAGAGGTGGGGGCCTTTTATAAGTGGAGAGGAGGGGCACTTTTGGAAGGATTGAAATGTTACATTATTTCACAATGATTTTAGGATTCTAAAGGCCCCAAACTTATATAATTCTAGGATAAGGTGATAAGGTTTCGAAATATCCTCATCCAATAGGCTTTGGACAAGTTTATGCCTTGGATTTTGAATTATCTTCTCATTTTATTTAAATCGTTAAATAATGAGGTCATCGCTGCATCATAATGTTGTCATAAATAGTTTAATTTATTCAATGTATAAAAATTATAAAAAAAATACTATGATGTAGGAAATCTTTTTATCTTTCTAATTAATATTTATAGTCAAAATTTGGGCTTGTGTAACCCCACTTAAAAACTGTTTTAGTAAAATAACTCATGTTTGTGTCAATTTAATTTTAACATTAAATAAATATATATTAATGTCATTTTCCAACTAAAGTGGCTCCATGGGGTCCCCAAGTTGACCCATGGGTTGTCTTGGTCGGCCATGACTCATCCAATAGGAGTAGGACAAGTTTCATGCTCATCTCATATTATTAAAACATTATTTGTACCTTAAACTACACTAATTACCTCTAATCGCGATTAAGAACATAAAAGTTACTATTCACCAAAAAATTATTTTAATCTCATTGAACCATATTTTACTTCTTAATGACAACCATGTATGTCGGATTTTTGAAAATCAAATCACAGAAGTGGTAACATTTCATTTAAACGAAAAATCAGTTATTTAACTACCACTCAGTGGTTTCACTATTCATCAAAAATTGAAGTTTTTCAGAACAAGGCCAAAATTTCACCCTAAGCTATAATTGATATTCCGAATTCAAAAATGGTGTCTATTTTACAAAATTCCAAACATATAAGTTGCATTAATTAATTTTATAATTAATTCCCGCTGTTACAACAAATAGCGTGTTTTTAAGAAACAATTTATATCAAAAGATTGGCAATTTTTTTATGTCCAATTTCAATTTTAAATTAATTCTAATGACCACCATTGGATAAAATGGTAAAAATATATTCTAATTATACCTTAAAACCACTAAATAGTATAATTTATCACAATAAATTATTTTGATTAAAAAAGTTGTTTTAAAGTATTTTTCACTATTCATAAAAAATTAGAAGTTCTCAGAAAAATACCAAAAATTCAACATAGGCTAATTTCGATATTCCGAATCCAAAAATGAAGTCCATTTTGAAATATAAAATTTCAATAATTTTAAAAAGTGGTTATTACTATTCATAACGGCTACTTTGATTAGTCGCGGTGTTTTAGAACTCAGAGTTGCGTACAATGCATGCTATTGCATTATTGAATGAGAAGCGTATCGTGGAAGCTCAGGGTGTTACAGCATAGTTGCTATAATTATCATATAAATATGAATATTTCAGGTTATAAACACATTCAAAAAACCCATCAATTATAGAATTATAAATTGTTCCCCATGATTGTGACAAAATAAAAAATGTTGTCATAATATGAAATTTAAATTTATACATAGTTTATAAAAATAATTCTTCATGATTAAACAATTTCTAATATATTTTATATATTGGAAACTATAGAAGTTAAAAATTCCTGAATGATCATATTAAAAACACTAGAACATAAACATAATTAATCATTCTATAAAATAAAGCACATATTTATGATTTCTACATGACTAAGACAAATAAATTTTTTTATTCCAATGTTCTTGAGATAGACATAAAATAATAATAATTTTCCTAGATTTTTATGAATTGAAATAATTGTGTCCCCCATTAATTAATTCATTATAAATCTCAATTAAAATAATAAGAACTTAAAATGAAAAGTTCTACCTCAATTCCTCTTACCTTGTCTTAAATAAATAAACTTATTTATATGGAAAGTAAATTCCATCTTAAAAAAATAGAGAGGAGACTGTTTAATGCACAAGTATTTGACTAGCTAAAAAAATAAAATTTAAAAACTCTATAAAATTAAATAAAGAAAATAGACTCTATATTTTAAATGTACTTTAATTAAAATAAACTTACTTATAAATTTAATTAAAAATCTATAAAATTAATCTTTAAATATTTCAGATGTAGGGAATAAAATTATAAATAAGAGACAAATATTTCTCCACTAATAATTATAATTTCATTTTTTCCAAAAAAAACTATATTCATGAATATTTTAAAATTTATAGTCCATTAAAAATGACATTATATTAATAGTGAAAATATAATTTTTATTCCACAAGTGAACAATACTAAAAAATATATAATATCCCAAGGATATATTAAACATGTAATAAGATATATAATGAATTTTGAAAATAACAGAATGATAATATCATACTTTTAAAATAGAATTTACAACTAAAAAAATATATTCACATACAAAATGAAATAGAAAATTCAATAGTATGACATATGAATATAACTGCATTTACATTTACTGATAAAAACTGTTAAATTATTATGTATATGGTATAATCATAAAATTATACAAAATATTTGGGATTATCCATAATGATATAGTAAAACAAAAAATGATTATAACAACATGGAAACAGTAAATTTATAATGAAATGAGTGATGTACATAAGAATATAAAATAGATATTACCTTGGTATAAATAATTGTAACACCCCAAGCATCCACGATACACTTCTCTTTGAATAATACTATAGCGTGTGTTGTACGCAACTTCGAGTTCTAACACACCACAACCAATCAAACTAGCCATTATGAATAGTAATACCCACTTTTTGAAATTTTATAAATTTTATCGATAAAAATGGACATCATTTTTGGATTTGGAATATCGAATTTATCTTAGGGTGAATTTTTGGTATTTTTCTGAAAACATTCAATTTTTGATGAATATTAAAAAACACTGAGTTATAGTTTAAAACTGAATTTTTATTTAAATAATTATTTTTTTATTTAAATTTATTTTATGTCAAAAAAGACACATAATACCTATATAAGTTCAATGTAATTAATTGGATTCAATTTATAATAATTTTATATATATTAAAGATTTATAGAACCTTTCATCGTCTTTTGCCCACCTCCTAAGAGAATTTGCAAATTCACATAAAACATAAATTTACCGCTTCTGTGAATGGAATTTCAAAAATCCGAGAGACACAATTAATATCAAGGAGTAAAATGTGGTTCAATAAGATAAAATAAATTATTGGTGAATAGTAACTTATTACTTTTATTTACCACGGTTAAAAGTAAATAAGGGTAAAACTTGTATTATTATAACCCTAAAACATGTCCTAATTCTATTGGATAAGTTTAATTCGACAAAAAAAACCTTAGTATTAAAATATGACCCTTTATGTCAACTTAGATTAGATTTGAACACTTATTATTATTTAATTCAAAGAAGAGTTAAAAGAGTTAAAATCAAAGTTTAATAACTAAAACATTATTAATATAGGGTATTACATAAGATAAATTCGACTATAAATATTCATTATAAATATCAAAATATTTCCTACATAATAGTATTTTATTTATATTTTTTAGACATTAAATAACTTAATTTATTTATGACACAATGATGATGGAGTAATTACCTAATTAATAGAATATTAAAATAATTGATATTATAAATATCCAAATAAATGTAATTTGAAACTGTTTTTGAATTACACTAATTTTATAGGTTAATATGACATGTTAGGGTTTTTTATATAAATTTTTTTCGAAGTAATAATGATGTTATAAATTTAGAAAAAACAAAATACCAAATAGTGTCAAAATTGACATAAAGAAGTTTTTAAAAAAAATATTATATTATTAATTGATATTATATTCCTAAAAATATAAGGTTCGGACAAAAGACTTATTTAATTATAGGTGTATCATTAATCAACCAATTGGAGTTTACATGGAAGTATATAGTATGTTTATTAACCATATGAAATAAAAAATCAAAGAGACATGGTAAATGTCAAACTATTTAATTAAGAGTTAAATCTAAAAGATAAAGTAAATATAGTGACCCAAACCTGTCTAAAGCCTACTGGTTGAGATGTTTTCGACCCATACCCACCTTATATTTTAAATAATCCATTTTTGAGCCATTAGAAACCGAAAATGATTTTATTATAAAATAATATTTCTAGCTTTTCCAAAGGTTCCCCTCACCCCTCTTATAAAAGGGAACTCCCCCTTATCTCTAATTCACACATTCAAAGCCATTTGGCTCTCCCAAAATCTTCCAAAATACCCTCTCAACTATCATACCTTCATCCTAGCGGCCTTTAGTTAGTCAGAAATCCAATCTAAGGAGCCCTTTTGATCAAATCAAAAGGAAGAACCCAAAGAAGAGGTAAATATTTCACCACCTCTTTCAAGTTCCATTCTTCTTCCACTTACATTCTCTTTGTTGTTTCCATTTTAAAATAATAACTCTAGTATCTTCTATATACTGTGATTTTATTATAAATATGGTATAACTAAATTCATTATTTTATCCATCCTTTGAATGACATGTCACAATACGTGCATATGTATGGATTACCGTCTCCATGTCGTGGTGTAATCATTATTCAATACATTATTATTTTGATGGTTATAATAATGAAGTGTAATTGATGTAAATATTAAATATAAAATTTTAATTATATTGTATATATGATATACCATCCAATTATATATTATTTTAATATCAAAATAATGATATTTTCGCTTGTGCGTACGTACGGATTATCATCTCCGCGAACGCGATGAGATTTATTCCCCATCATATCCATTAAAGACTAATTTTAATTTGACGATTAAAAATAATTTTTAAAGACATGTTATAATTCTGGATATGAATAAGATACATCCCATCCAAAACAAATATTACTCAAATAACAAAGAATATAAAGGAAAATGAATCCGTTAACACCCGAAACAAAGATAATACTAAGATATTATTAACAAAGCAATTTTAAAAGATCATATATGATGTCATATTAATGTATATTATTATTGTATAATTTAATAACAATTATTTCACCATTATACAGAAGGTTAACCTACCCTCAACCAATGAAAAGTACAAAGTAAGGGTTAATTCTACAATCTCTTCATTATCCGAGGTTGTTTATACGTAATTATCTATCGAGACCTCTTTATCATCCACATCCATGTTTCTTAAAAATGTATTTCAAAACATTCTTAATATTTTATAGACTATGGGTTAAAGTCATTTATACACTTTTTTGAATTTTTATTAGATGTTTATGAAGTTATCTTTCCGTCGTTTTCCAAACAAGGTCCTTTTTAACCTTTTCGACAAAATTAAGTTAAGAATGTATTTTTTAACATATATGGAGGGTGTAGCTATTTTCCACCATTATAAAATCTTCAATGCTTCCCTTACATTCTTAGAGAAATATTTTCAAATTAAATGTATTATTTTATAATTATTTGACTTTTAAATGATTTCAGAAAATAGATTTCTCTCTCATAGGTTTTTTATTTCATCTATGTCAACATCCTTTGATGGATTTTAAGCTTATTTGAAGTTCATTTATTATGATAAAAAACTTCCATATTGTATTGAAGGTTTTCTGATATGTTTGACTATGGATGTTTTATTTTTATACCATTCATTATTTATGGATAAAATATTGACATTTCGTATTCTAGTTTTAATATGAATGTTTATGTTATGTTTAAACCTGTTCATATGAGGAATGCATTGGACTTAGTAAGTGGTTGGTGGAGTCTCCTATAGCTCCTCAATTCATCGGTAGGTCTCCTGAGACAAAATAGTGTCGTGGAACAAGGCCTTGAAAAAATCTTATTTGTAGTATTGGCACAAGGCTTTGACTATGTGGCTATGATAGTATGGAATTATGAATTCCATCATTATGAAAGTGGTTATTGATATTGAATGTGATTATTCTACTAGTATAATATCCATGTGAATAAGTAAATGGAATTATTTCATTTTATTTTTTCCATTTTTTTTCTAAAGTTCATGTTTAAAAGGATTTTTTTAGTTATACATTTCTTTAAATGCTTATGCTTATTTATGAAAGCTTCCGCAATATTGTTATCCTTATTGAGCATCTGAGCTCACCCCTTTCTATGTTTTATTTTTTCCAGGATGTGAAGAAGTATTTTATGACTGACCAGCAGGGATTTTCTGAGGGGATATGAGTGTGGACTATAGAGACTATGTTGTTGTAGTTTTTCACTTTATCATTTAATTCAAGACTTATGAATGTATCTAGTGTTTCCAGGGTTACTAAACTAATCGGTCTTTCAAGACTTGATCTTTTGTGATCATGCCAATGTTATGTAATAATGCACCAACTCTTGGAAACTATGGTCAAGGAATTACAGTTAGTATAAGAGGGAATTTAGTACAAACCTTGGAAGATAGATTTAGATAAACTCTGATTAGAGCACGTTGAACTAAGATATACTTTGAGGATTAGTATAAGAGAACTGCCTAGAATTTTTGTATTGTATAGATTTGGTGAGTTTTCTTCAAAATACATCCCTGTTTAGATACGATCTGGTAGAGGTAGCTATGGTACAGATATACCTAGGGGTAGAACCCGAAAACACCGCTTTGATCTAGACTCAAACGGGAACTGGTGCACGACAATGAGCCTTGCTGCACTCTTGGTTACGACACCCCTAAGGGATATTCTTAGGATAATTCTCATTTTCTTAAAAAACCATTATTAAGGGTTTATGAGTATATACATCTTCAAAGAAAACATTTTTATGATTATGGATTATATCCATAAACTGTTCAATTTATGTTATGTGTTTTACAAGTTTGGATTTATGTATTGGGATTCATAAGCTAATCTAGTGTATGCCATTTTTTAAAAATGGTTCATAGTGGAATGAATGGAAACTATATCAATGCATGCACTCCATGTAGGGATTTCCCTCCTTCTCAAGGTAATTATAGTGGAGATGGTGATACAACTACTATTGTTCTGTTTATCACTATACTAGGAAAACTCACTCAGGTTATGAATAATAACCTTACTTGTATGGAGCACCCTGATCCACAATGTGGAGGATCAATGTTAGGTCGCTTCATGAGGCAAAAACCACCAATATTAAATGGGAGTTAAAATCCATTAGTAGCTGAGCAATGTAAACATTCCTTAGAGAAAATATTCCAAGCGTTGTGGAGTAGTGAAATGGAAAAAGTTATCATGGATGTTTACCACCTCACTGGAGATGCTGATCAATGGTGGTCATTGATTCATAACATAAAGGAATATGATGAAGTATCAAATATGAAATGGAGGGAGTTTAAAGATATTTTCTTAGAAAAATACTTTCCTCGTGACCATTGACCAGATATAGAACGGAAATTTATGAGTCTGAGGCAAAAGGAGGATGAGAATGTCGTAAAGTATGAGGTTAACTTGACATGGTTATCAAGGCATGATGCAAATTATATACATAACCCAATAAGTAAGATTGATCATTTCTTTGATGGTTGAAAACCATTTCTCCATCGAGCATTAGTCTCACAATCCTTCTCATCGTACAAAGATATTGTCTCATGTGCTATCAAGACAGAAAAATAATTCTCTAAATCTTAAGACTTTAATGCAGAGTAAGAAAAGAAAGGATCTGCTGATCACTCTGGAAATGGAAATAAGGGGATGAAGGGAAAAGTTGAATATCTATCCTGCAGTAAATGTGGGACGAAGCACCCCGGTACTTGATTTAAGGGAATGTGAGTCTATTACATGTGGGGTGAAAAAGGCCACCAAGCTCGTGATTTCAAGGGGAAGAAAGAAGCTACCAATGTTCGATGATATAATTATAGGGAGATGGGACATTATGAAAATGAATGTCCTAAGCATCAGGGGTTCTTACCTCAGAAAAGGCCAAGGGAACAAGTCCAGGATTATACTATCACTACTGCTGAGTTAGAATCTTTAAAAGACGTAGTAGAAGGCAATTTAATGGTTTTCTCAAGTTTAGAAAATGCTTTATTTTATTCTGAATCATTGCATTATTTTATATCTTCCCAGTTTTCTAATAAAATTATATATTTCTAATTTTATTTAACAAGGTAGTTTTTAGTTAAAACGCCTAAAGGAATTATCATTGAAAAAAAGTTTTGTGAGTCAATCCCCATTAGAGCAAATAAATGTTCTTTATCTACTGATCTCATCATCATACCCATGATTGAATTTGATATAATCTTCTTTATAGATTAGATTTCAGACCACGATGGGAAGATTTATTATAAAAAGAAAGAGGTTAAAATTTTTGATGATGATGATAAAGAACACCTTATCTTTAGAGCCGAATCATCAAAACCTAATTATTATCTAGATCCACCCCCATTAGCTCAACTAAATTCAATTATTAGGGTGGAAGAGAATGAAATAAATGTGGGTGAGGAAAGGAATATTCAAATAGAGGATGTACCTATTGTGCAAGAATATGCTTATGTTTTTCCATAGGATTTACCTAGACATCCTCCAGAATGGGAAATTGAGTTTTCCATTGATTTAATTCATGGATCAAGGCCCATATCGAAGAACCCTGATAGAATTTCCACTTTAGAATTAGTGGAACGAAGAAACAACTAGAGGAATTGATTAATAAGGGATTAATTCGCCCTAGTGTTTCTTCATGGGGATCCCCTGTTCTTTTTGTTATGAAGAAAGATAGATCTATGAAGTTGTGCATTTATTACAAGGAGCTCAATGCTATAACAATAAAGGACCAGTATCCCCTACGTTGTATCGATGATTTATTCGACCAACTTCATGGAGCTTAATACTTCTCAAAGATTGATCTTTGATCTTGATATCATCAGGTGTGTGTGAAGAATAAAGACATTACGAAAACAACATTTCGAACTAGGTACGGGCATTATGAGTTTACAGTAATGCCTTTTTGGATGACTAATGCACTCTCTGTTCTCGTGGATCTAATGAACAAAGTTTTCAAGGAATATCTTGATGACTTTGTTGTGGTATTTATTGATGATATTTTTTTATACTCCAAATGTGATGAGGATCATGAAAATCACCTGCGCATTATTCTAAAGACTCTTAGAAGACATGAATTATACAAGAAGTTTTGCAAGTGTGAATTTTGGCTTCAGGAGAATTATTTTCTTGGCTATATTGTATCTAAAGATGGAATCTCAGTTGATCCTTCTAAGACAAGAGAAATACAATAATGGCCAGCAATGAAAAGTATAACTGAGGTACGGAGTTTTATTTGTTTAGAAGGTTATTATTGATGTTTCTTCTAGAATTATTCCCAATTGGATAACCCATTAACAAAGCTCACACGTAAAGGGTATAAATTTGTTTGGACAAGATAATGTGAAGAATTTTTTGAAGAACTGAAGAGAAAAATAGTCAATGATATAATCTTGACTCTACCATCGGAGAATGATGGTTTTGTTATTTATAGTGATGCTTCAAAGAAAGGACATGGTTGTGTCCTTATGAAAATTGATGGGGTTATTTCTTAGGCATCTCTATAGCTAAAACTTCATGAGAAAAACTATACTACTCATGATATTGAGTTAGTAGCTGTATTCTTTACTTTGAAGATATAGGGACATTATTACTATAGTGAATAATGTGAGATATATATCGATCACAAGAGTTTGAAGTATATTTTCTCATAGAAATAACTCAACATGAGGAAAATAAGATGGCCTGAACTACTCAAGGATTATGATTGCACGATACACTACCACCTGGGAAGGAAAATAAGGCGGCAGATGCTTTGAGTAGAAAGGAACATGGAGTTTTGAATAAGATGAGAGTTGTAAAGGATCTTATATACATGGATCTAGTAAATATGGATATGGGAATCACCATGTAATGGGAAATGTCAATACTTTTTCAAATGGTTTTCAAACCATCATTACTAGAAAAGATAATGAGTTCTCATATAGATGATGAAGAGTTTCAAAAAAAGATTAATGATTTGAATGATGGGAGATTGAGTGACTTTATGTATGAAGATGGAATTTTGAAATTTGGGAAGATACTTTGTGTTCCTGATATACCTGATCTAAAAAAGGAATAGTTGGAAGATCCTCATAGTTCCAATTTCTCTATACACCATGGGAGGACAAAAGTGTATAGATATTTGAAGGAACATTTTTGGTGGGACAACATAAAGAGGGAGATTGATGATTTTGTGTCAAGATGTATGGTTTGTCAACAAGTGAAAGCTGGAATGTAATAGCCGGAAGGAGTCATGAAACCACTTCTCATACTTGAGTGGAAATGAGATTATATTATGATGGACTTTCTCATGGGACTACCAAAGAATCCTAGAAGGAAAGATGTAATATGGGTCATTGTTAATCATCTTACAAAGTGAGAACATTTTCTTTCTATAAGAGATGATTTACCACTTGAACGTTTAACATAATTATATATAAATGAAGTTGTAAGACTTCATGGAGTACCACTATCGATTTTTTCTGATCGTAATCCTCATTTTATATCAGGATTCTGGAAAAGTCATCAGAAAGCCCTGGGTACTGAACTTCATTTGAGCACTGCCTACCACCCCCAAACTGATGGACCATCAGAATGGACTATTCAAACCTTAGAATACATGTTGAGATATTTCTCACTTGACTTTCAGGGTATTTGTGATCAATAATTACCTCTGGTAGTATTTTCCTATAACAATAGCTTCCATTCAAGTATTCAGATAGCACCATATAAAGCGTTATACAAAAATAGATGTCGCACAACAACCTGTTGGGATGATTTTGGTGAAAGAAAACTTGTAGTCCTAGAACTGGTGGAGGAAACGATGGAAAAGGTGAAGGTAATACAAAACCACATCAAAGCAGCTCAAAGCAGGTAGAAGAGGTATGCTGATAACTGAAGTAAGGATTTTGAATTTGAGGTAGGAGATCATGTTTTTTGACGGTATCTCCATGGAAGGGTGTTATACGTTTCCATAAGAAGGTAAAATTGAGTCCTAGGTACATCATACCTTTAGAAATTCTAGAATGAATTGGGGTTGTAGCTTACTGGTTGGCAATGCCACCAAGTCTCTCCAAAGTTCACAATGTGTTGCACGTATCACTATTTAGAAAATACATGTCGGACCCAATGCATGTACTCACCTAGGAGGAAGTTGAACTAGAACCCGATCTATCTTATCACGAAGACCCCATTAGGATTCTTGATACCAGAGAACAAGGGTTGAGAAACCGAACGACTCGTCTGGTAAAAGTTCTATGGAGAAGCCATAAGATGGAAGAGGCAACATGGGAAACCGAGGAACTTATGATGAAAAACCACCTGAGTCTTTTTATGTAGTAATACTCTAGAAATTTAGAGGAAAAATTTTTTTGAAGGAGGGGAGAATCTAACACCCCAAGCTTCCATGAAACACTTCTCTTTGAATAATACAATAGCATCTGTTGTATGCAACTTCGAGTTCCTACACACCACAACCAATCAAACTAGCCGTTATGAATAGTAATAGCCACTTTTGAAAATTTTATAAATTTTATCTTTAAAAATAGACTTAATTTTTGGATTTGAAATATCTAATTTATCTTAGGGTTAATTTTTGGTATTTTTCTGAAAACATTCAATTTTTGATAAATAGTGAAAAACACTAAGTTATAGTTTAAAACCGAATTTTTATTTAAATAATTATTTATTTTATTTATATTTATTTTAGGTCAAAATAGTAACATAATACCTAGATAGTTTCAATGAAATTCACTGATTTCAATTTATAATATTTTTAGATATATAAAAATTTAATAGAACTTTTCACTGTCTTTTACCCACCTCATAGGAGAAATTACAAATTCACATAAAACATAATTTTACCGCTTCTGTGAATGGAATTTATAAAATTTGAAAGACACGGTTAATATCAAGGAGTAATATGTGGTTCAATAAGATAAAAATAATTATTGGTGAATAGTAACTTTTTACTTTTATTTACCACAGTTAAAAGTAAATAAGGGTAAAAATGATATTATTATTACCCTAAAAAATGTACTAATTATATTGGATAAGTTTAATTCATCTAAAAACAACCTTAGGAATAAAATATGGCCCTTTAGGTCCACTTTAATTATATTAGGACACTTATTATTATTTAATTCAAAAAAGAGTTAAAAGAGTTAAAATTAATTTTTAATAACTAAAACATTATTAATATAGGGTTATACATAAGATAAATTATACTATAAATATTAATTAGAAAGCTAAAAATATTTCATACATAATTGTTCTTTATTTAAATTTTTTAAACATTAAATAATTTAATTTATTTATGACACAATGATGATGCGGTAATTACCTAATTAATGAAATATTAAAATAATTGATATTATAAATATCCAAATAAAAGTAATTTGGGACTTTTATGAATTAAAATAATTTTATAGTTTAATATGACATATTTGGGATGGTTATAAAAAATTTTCTGAGTAATAATGCTGTTATAAATTTAGCAAAACAAAATACCAAATAGTGTCAAAATTGACATAAAATAGTTTTTAAAACAAATATTATATTATTAATTGATATTCTATTCTTAAAAATCTGAGGTTCATCCAAAAGACTGATATAATGATACGTGTATCATTAATGAACCATTTGTGATTCTCTTGGAACTATATAGTATGTTTATTAACCATATAATATAAAAATACAAAGATACATGGTAAATGTCAAACTATTTAACTAAGAGTTAAATAAAAAATATAAAGTTAATATAGTGACCCAAACCTGTATAAAATCTATTGGTTGAGTGTTTTACAACCCATACCCACCTTAGTCTTTAAATAATCTATTTTGGAGCAATTAGAAACCGAAAATGATTTTATTATAAAATAATTTTTCTAGATTTTCCTATGGTGCCCCTCACCCCCTATATAAAAGGGCACTCCCCCTTCTCTCTAATTCACACATTCAAAGCCATTTGGCTCGTCCAAACTCTGCCAAAATACCATCTAAAAAATCCTACCTTCATCTTAGTTGCATTCCATTAGTCAGAAAGCCAACCTATGTGGCTCTTTTGATCAAATAAAAAGGAATAACCCGAAGAAGAGGTAAATATTTCACCACCTCTTTCAAGTTCCTTTCTTCTCCCACTTTATTTCTCTGTGTTGTTTCCATTATAAAATAATAACTCTAGTATATTCTTTATAATGTTATGTTATTATAAATATGGTATAACCAAATCCATTATTCTATCCATCCTTTGAATGACATGTCACCATAGGTGCGTATGTACAACTTACCGTCTTTACGTCATGGTGTAATTATTATTCACTACATTATTATTTGGATGGGTATAATAACGATGTGTAATTGATGTTAATAATAAATATAACATGATAAATATTCAGTACATAAGATATAACATTCCATTATATATTATTTTAATATCAAAATAATGATATTGTAGCTCGTGCATACGTATGGATTACCGTCTCCACAAACGCGATGAGATTCATTCCCCATCGTATCCATTCAAGAATACATTTAATTTAATGATTAAAAATAATGTTTAAAAACTCGATATAATTCTGGATATGAATAAGATACATCACATCCTTAATAAATATGACTCACATAACAAAGAATATAAAGGAAAACTAATCTGTTAACACCCGAAACAACGATAATACATGATGTTATTAACAAAGAAATTTTAAAAGATCATATATGATATCATATTAATGTATATAATTCTTGTATAATTTAATAAAAATTATTTCACCATTATACAGGAGGTTAACCTACACTGGAACAAGTAAAAGTTCAAGGTAGGGGTTAATTATACAATCTCTTCATTATCCGAGGTTTTTTATACGTAACTATCTACTGGGATCTCTTTGTCATCCACATCCATGTTTCTTAAAAATGTATTTCAAAACATTAATAGATTTTTATAGACTATGGGTTAAAGTCATTTATACCCTTGTTTGACTTTTTATAATATGTTTATAAAGGAATATTTTTTTTGTCTTCAAAATAAGGTCCCTTTTAACCTTTGCGACAAATTTAAGGTAAGAATGTATTTTTTAACTTATATGGAGTGTGCACCTATTTTCAGCCATTATAAAATCGTCGAAGATTTCCTTAAAATATTATAAGAATATTTTCAAAGTATATAATTTATTTTATAATTATGTGACATTTAAATGATTTCAAAAAAGAGATATTTCTCTCAAATAGTTTTGATTTCATCTCTGTCAAAATCCTTTGATGGATATTAAGCTTATTTGAAGTTGATTTATTATAATACCAAACTTCCATATTTTATTGAAGGTTTTGTGATATGTTTGACTATGGATGTGTTATTTATATACCATTAATATTTTATGGATAAATTATAGACATTTCATATGCTAGTTTTAATACGGATGTTTATGTTTTGTTTAAACCTGTTCATATGATGAACTCATTGTACTTAGTATGTGATGGGTGGAGCCCGCTATAGCTCCTAGATCATTGGTAGGTCTCATGAGACAAACTAGTGTTTTGGAACATGACCGTGACAAAATCTTATTTGTAGTCTTGGAACAAGGCCTTGACTATGTGGTTATGATATTATGGAATTATGCATTCCATCATTATGAAAGTGGGTATTGATATTGCATGTGATTATTCGACTAGTAGAATATCCATGTGAATAAGTAAATCACATTATTTCATTTTATTTTTTACATGTTATAATGAAGTTAAAGTTTAAAATTCTTTTGTTTTATATATACATTTCCTTAAATGTTTATGCTAATTTATGAATGTTTCTGCTATATTGTAATCCTTACTGAGTATCTAAGCTCACCCCTTTCTATGTTTTATTTTTCCCAGTATGAGAAGAAGTATTTTATGACTGGCCTATAGGAATTGTTTGAGGGGATATGAGTTTGGACTATGGAGACTATGTTGTTGTAGTTTTTTACTTTATCATGTAATGTAAGACATATAATTGTATCACATGTTTCCAAGGCTACTAAACTAATTGGTATTTCGAGACGTGATCTTTTGTGATCATGCCAATGTTATGTAATAATGCACCGACTATGGGTAACTGGGGTCGGGGTGTTTCAAGAATATCTTAATTTCACATGAATTAGAATACATACATTTAGGTACCAAAGTCTTTGGTGGTTTAAACTATTCTTCCATGAAATCAGAATTGGAAAAAAAATATTTTGAGACTATAAGATTGAGTGAACTAAAAAGGAAAACCACAAACATAATGACAATAATATTCACAATTAAAATAAATAATCAATTAAATTCTAATAGAAATATCATTGAAAAAAATATTTTTAAACAAAATAGGAATAAACTAATAATAATAAATTCTATCATTTTTTTGAACACATTTCTTGAAATTAGTAGTCTTTACAATATTGAAATTTTCTATCCATTTATTATAAAATATAATTTTTAATCAAACATTTTCATTTCTAACATTATGTTATTAAATTTCTAGCCTTTAATTTTTTTGAACAAATTATAAATGATCAAGAAAAATTTCATGCATTAATGAAGTTGTGTTATTAGTATTTTCATTTAATATCTAATCTATTTACTTAAGCTTTAAAACTTCTAAATATATATTATATAAATTAATAAATAAATTATTTTTATTTTCACAAACACTTTTATATATTTTTTAATGACACATTTATATAAGTAATTTTTTTATTTGATCATTATACGAATTACATAGTTCATTTCATTCCCATGTACATGGATAATCATATTTAGAGTCAATAGAAGTATTAAAATCAGAACTAAAATCACAATTTTTAGGTATAATGGTTACAAAAATACTTTTATCTTTTATATTATATGAAACAATATCAATTGAAAAATAATGAGAAGGATAAACGGTGAGCTTGGAATATTTTTTAACTAACACAACATTAATAGTTTTTTGGACATTCAAACATGTTACATGAACATTCAATATCACTCCATGTGGTAAAAATTTCTTTTCATTCTTCTTGACCTTCCTCATATTTTTGAGATTTATAAAATTCGATTTAATATGTTCTTTCCTCCTTAAATCATAGAAAATAAGAATTGAATAATCTAAATTCAAATGTGAATTAACATCAGTAATCTTACCATTAAAAAAACGGGTTCCATATTTTTTTGTAATAATTTAATTTGTGAATACTTTCTAAAATTGTATAAAACAGTTTTCATAGAATCTCTTTTGTGAAAGGTAGTTCTTTAAAGCTATTTCAAAATTTCATGTTTATTATTGTAGCTATAATTTTTGTTCAAAAATATTTCTATTAAGAAAAAAATAAATTTAATCCATAACATTATATTTATGATCATATTTAACAAAATATTGTCCTTTCAAAAAAAATTGATTCACATTTAGGTAAAAGATAATATTTAATAAAAATATACCAAAATAGAATATAAATAATGTATACAAAATCTTCTATATGGATCTTCTGCTGTGTATACTTACTACCATTGAGATATTGATGCAGTGTTAGAGTAAATCCATTTTTACTATGTATGTCATCCATCATTGAAAAATAAATTTCCTATAGTCTTATTAGATACTATGATAAAATTTGTAACAATTAACAAAATAATTAAATGACTCACAAATTATCATTAAATATCAATCTGTTGAAACTAATTTTAAGGCAATAAACTAAGTGAGAAACTGTGTAATTGTCAACAACACATTCTTTCATAACTATTTTTAATTTGTGATGGAAATGAATGAGGAGGGGGGATTTTATTTCATTAAAATGTTAAAAAATGTTTATACATTAAGAGAGGAAATTGATCATTTCAAATATAAAACAATTTAATCCTGCCAATATAAGATGATTTATCAAAAATAAAATTAAAAAATATAAAAGAGAAATACAAAAATTATACAGTGGTTCAGATATAAATGATTCTATTCCAATTTTGACATTACAACCCAATGTATGAATCCCACTATACTGTATCAATTTTTAATGAGAGTGGAAACACTTTACATCCACATTTTTACACCTTGAGGGATAACCATATTCCATTATCTTTTATGGGACTAGAAAAAAACCCATCTTTATATTGGAGATGACACATAATTTACTTTTACAAGATCAATCCTAATCTCTGACCCTTTTCATATTTATATGGAACCTACAATTTTAATAGTGGAAGCCTATACATGTATTTCATAAGGGGTAGAACCAACCTAGACATTCACATGATCCGTTCTAACTTCTTCTATGTTATGAGTGTGGAGGAACTCCTCTTTCTAAAGGGATAGATTAATACAAGTCTCTAACGAGATCAGTAATTTCCCCAATAGTTTTAAGGGTTAATAGGAACATTATATTCTTAGTGGATAGAATGAAAAAAAATCTTCTAAGTGAAAAAACTTATCCTAGTATTCTAGGGAGATAGACCAAACCTATACATACCTTTTTTGTAGGGTAATATAACCATATGAAAGAGGCAATATAGGTGGAAAATAGAGTATAAATAGTTAAAACCCAATTATGGAATAATAAAATTTAACCAAGTGAATTATTTTCAATTATGATATTTGTGTTTGGATTAGGTAGTGCTCAGTACCTTTAATATATTGAATCAATTAATCACTGTAACCTAGCACTTTACTTCAAAAATCATTTTCACATTGAATCTCCAAGAACCAATTGAAAACTATTCATTATATAATAGTAATGAAGGGTCACATATTTGTATCTTCACTACCTGATTTCTTATTTTTATTTAGAAAATACCAAGGACAATTTTTACAAAATTGATTTCCCATGATAAATTAAAAAAATAAATTCTCTACATGGGAGAATCTACAAATTAGCTTTGATGTAATATAAAAATTAAAAATATTCTTTATAAATAATATCATTAGGATAATAACTAAATAATCAATATAGCACTAAATACATCAATAGAAATTGATAATAAATTCCCTTGAATAATAAATAATTTTATGCAAGAGTAACTCTTAATATTCTAGAAAAATTCTAATATGAACTTATCTATTTTTCCATTCAGTCACATTACTCAAGTTTAGTTTTTAAATAAATGATTAATGTGTATTATTTAAAAATGAGAGATAATTATAATCCATGTGGGTAATCTTTTGATATTTTTTTAAGAAATTTTATACTAATAATTATGTTTAAATCAATTAATAAATTTAGTTAATTATGAATATTAATATCCCTGATATAATCAAAATCCATATTTGAGACAAAACATTTCATTCTTAAAACTAATATATTTTTAATGTAAAATTTTCTAAAATATTATAGAAATACCAATATGCACAAAATCCAATGTTAACCACATTTAACTAATTATAAAATAATACAAAAACTATTCACATAGACTTTATATATGAATCTGTATTTTAAAAAAAATGGAAAATAGTAAATACTTAAAACAAATTTGAAACAAATTGAAATATCAAACATTAGGTAAAATAGAGCTTAATCACATATTTATAACAAAATTTATAAATGCACAATACCAAGAAGAAGAATTTACAGAGGTAAATTCATGAAATTTAATTGACATAACATAATTCACATTTTAGAATTCACATATCTAATTCACGTAAATGAAACAATATATGTTAATTCACATAGATGATTTACTTATGTGAATTCATGTAAGGGAATTCACGTAGACTATTCACGCAATAAAATTCATATATCCATAATTTTATGTAACTAAATTCACATATCCAATATTAAATTTAGTTGAATTAAAATATTGAATATTCATATAACCTAATTCATGTATCCAATGTTCTGAAATACATAAATAGATCAACTTATTAGAATTCAGATTTATAATCAGACCTTCAAAATGAAAAATTCATATTTATTTCCAGTTGACTTATCTTTATAAAAATTAATTATATTTCTAATGAATCAATAATCACAATAGTCTAACACCTATATATCATGTTACCAAAAAAATATTAGAAAAACATTTTTGAAAACAACAGAATTTAGAAAAAAAATATGCATTGAATTATAACCTATTTTTTGAAATTACACTGACATATTCGTAATTTTATTTATTATAATGGAATATAGAGAATTATATTACCTTTACCACTAAATAATAATCACACAATTTTGAGTTTTATCCCTTGTTATGATCAAAATAAAATAGGAAAAAAAATCACGAAATTTTTCTTAGTGGATTTCAATTTATCTATATTGATTTAAAATTGACTACGTGTTAAATGATAATTATGATATGTGAGAATAGTAAAAATCATATATAAAATATTTTAATGATCCTAATTGAATTATTTTTTATAAGAACACTTCATGAAACTTGTAAAATATGTTATAAATAATGATAACATGAAATCAAAAGATATTTGAAGAATAAAAATATATAAATCAATGTAATGTCAACATCAGTCAATATATAACATAAAAACCTAAGGATAACACATAAAATATTCATTATAAATTTTAATTACACAAATAAATTTATAAATAGTTAAATAAAATTAAACCAAAATTAATATAGACAATCAAATTTTGTATAATATATCTTAAAATATCCATTCATTGAAATTAGTTGTTAGGTATGAAACAAAATGAAAAACTAAATTATCCTCATTGTGTTAATATATGATACAAATTGTAGGTCCAAAATGGGTGATATAAATGGACAATAGGGTGGGGTAAATTGTATGTCAATAAAAAAATAACCATAGTTTAAATATTAAGATCAAAAAGTGATAAGTTAAAAAATTAAACATTTTATCCACACTAATATAACAAAATAAAGTGATAATAAAATACAAGAATGTAAAAGATGAACATAAAAATATTATAGTGGTTCAGATATAAGTGGTCCTACTCCACTCATTAAATAACTTCTTGACCTATAGAACCCACAATGTTATGCCACTTTTTAAAGAGAGTAACAACTCTTTACATCAATCATTTTCAATCCAAGAGGCCTAACCCAATTACTATTTATTTTAGGGATAAAAAACACATCCTTTTAGAGGATAAGACCCAATATATAATTTTAAATTCTTTATCTTAACACCATTACTTTTTTACTTTTATATAAAATCCATTCTTTTGTTGTTTGAAATCTAATCCATTATTTTACAGGTGTTGACCCAACCAACACTTTTACAGGAAGAGTCAAAACCTTTTTTTTGTTACAAGTCAAGAGGTACCCAATATTATAAGGGTACAGAATAAACCTATACTATTACATGAGAAATACATTCCTCTACTACTTTATGAGTTAAGAGGATTCTAGTCTTCTAAGGGAATAGACTAGAACCAATATTCTATGGAAATAGTTTAAACCCAAATTTCATTTTTATTAGGGTAGTATAACCCTGTGTAAGATATACTCAGTGTGGAAGAGATATTAGAAATAGTGAAACCCAAAAAAGTAATAAAAAAATTTAACCAAGAGAATGGTCTTCAATAATGATTCTTATGTTTGTATTATGTAGTGATAAGGCCCTAAACTATGTTAAAATAATTAAATTCAGGAAACCAATAGTATACCTCAGTAATCAATTTAATGATGAATCTTCAAGAATCCATAACAAACCATACATCATAAAATAGTAAGGATTATTTAGATATATTTGGAATCAACACATGATTCAGAAATTTTACATACAAAATTGGGATGATGACATTTTGGCTATAAAACCCCTGATAAATCATGAAAAAAAAATAATCATCTATGATTAACCAGTAATTAGCATCAATACAATATAAAAAAGAAAACCATGATGTGAAAATAATATCATTAGTATACTAAATAATTAATTAAAAAAATTGTAAATACATCAATAAATCTGATAAAAAATTCCTCAAAACAATGCTTAAATTTATGTAAGACTAACTCCTTATGTCTCAAAACATTTCTAATTTGAATTTTCTATTCTTCCATAAAGTCAAACAACTTGGGATTATCTTATTAATAATTTATTCAAACATAATTTTCTTAAATGAGAGATAAATAATTTGTATATGGATTCTATATTTATATTTTGTAAAAATAAACACATTTTGTAAAAAGAATATATCTTAGAACAATTAATACAATTATTTAGTAACGAATATTAATTTTCTTGAGAAACTTCATATCAATATTTGAGGAAAAATATTCATATTAAAGGTAGTATAATTTTGAATATCTAATTTTAAAAAATATCGGTGTGAATATCCATATATTCTTAATCCTAGTTAAATCCCATTTAATAACTCATAAAATAATGTAAATCTTATTCACATGACCTCTTGATAAATAATGTGTAATTTTAGAACAAATAAAATGGAAAAAATATTTAAAAGAAAAATTATGAAAATTAATATATAAAACATTTCATAAATCAGAGTAAATTTATATATTTAGAACAACCAATAGGAATTAAAAACACATTGTAAGTGAATTAACATAGTATAATTAATGTAGGTGAATTTACATAGGGTATTTGACATAGTTGAATTCACTTAAAAGAATTCACATAGACAATAAATTTAAATGAATTCAAAAAAAAATAAAAAAAATAAAATAAGTGAATTAAAACAGTATGTTCAGGTAATTGAATCTGTATATCAAAAAATAATTATATTTGAATTCACATATCCGATATTAAATAGAGATGATTTCAAATATCCTATAAAATCATAATAGAATTCATGTATCCAAAATTCTGAAATCTATAAATACATTATATGATTACAATTAAGAACTAAATCACACATTGTAAATGTAAAATAATTTGGTTCCTATTGAATTATATTTTCAATAATCTCATTATAATTCCAATTAATCTAGAATCACCTTAATAATAATTTTATATCTCACATTATCATGTAAATATATCATAAATATTCTTTTGAAAAACAACATAATTTAGGCATAAAACATGAAGTAAATTATAACCTATTTATAAACATTATAAATATATATAAATAATTATATTTACTCTAATATAATTTATAATATTTTATAATTTTCTAAACTCAATAAGAAAAAATCAATACATAGTTCTTTAGCCTATCCTGTGACTAAAATACAGATTTGTGACCAAACCTTGAAATTTGGATATTTTGATTTGAAATTCGATATATGGATTTTAAATTTGATATATTGATTTACAATTGGATAAATGGTAAAAAAATGGATATGTTAGATTATTAAAAATCGTATATAAATTATATTTAAAATTACCAAATAACTTATTTGTCCAACAAACTCTACATGAAACTTGTAGAACATGTTATGAAAATATAAATTAAGAAATAAAAAAGATAATTTAATAAAAGAAATAGGTGAATTGAAGTAAATTATATCTCGATAAATATATAAGATATATATTTAAAGATAAAATTTAGTTATTCTATGAGAAGTTATAGTTACAGATGTCAATGAATTTATACATATGGTAAAAGGAATAAAACAAGTAATGTTTTATAATTATCAAATCATAAAGTGGTTAAAGTTTCCAGTGTTGACACTATATTTTTTCAGTAGAAGTAAAACTTTTATAAGTAGAATCTTAAGAGTGTTATACTCATAAATAGTAACAAGGATAACCAAAGGATGTTTCCAATTTTGTCCAACATTCACTACACTACACATCATAAGTCCTGCGAAAGCCCCCTACGCAACACCAAAAGGTAGGCCATCCCTGCACGAGAGAACTAAATTGGGTACCTATGTCTGAAACATGTTTGGGAAAACTATTTCAACTAATCTCTCCTATTTTACTATCAATAGGACCACATGGCTCCTCATTTTCACAATTGAAAAATAAAAATATGATCTAAAGCTCTGGTCCAATAACCTCTTTACCTAAGTCCTCTAAAACCCCTTAATTAGCTCTCCAAATCTATAGAAAGGAAATAATTAAGGGGATTAAATTAGATAAAATGGCCTCTAGGTTCTAAAATGTATGAAACCTCTAGGGGGATCCCTTATCCTATAGTAGAAAATAAGTAATGTGAGTCCCCATCCATAATCAGGGACCTTTATGAGCCTCGTCGAGAAATGCCTGAGGAAACTCATGGTGAATAGGCTAAATCATCACCCAATTCTTTTTCTAGTTTAATCATTTCCTAGGGAATATACTACTTGTGAAGGCCTATAACCCCCTTTGTAAAGCACTTCCAGTCCCTCTCGAACCCTATGTGAAACAACATTTCTCTCTAATCCAACACCTATGTGAGACCCCCTTTAATCCCTTTTCCAAGCCACCAATACAAGGTATCAGCTTATTTGGGACCCCTTGTTTGAGATGGATCATGTTGAAATAGTCAATGAATCCTCTAGACTTGAGAAACCATGGAATAAGGTACACCAACATGTCTCCTATTTGGGTATGAATTTCTATGATCAGTGGTTTCAAAGTCATTTCCTAACTAACAGTCAGGGTACTCAGGGGTTCGTGTGAGTATGAATTACCATAGACATTATAACCCCATAGTTGGAGGAGGTTTCATGGAAAATATATTCTTAGATACTAGGTTTTGAACGATTTCCTTCACAAGTCATCTATAAGACCCAAAGCCTCTAGTTGTTGGTGGGGAGGGTAAGGATATCACTTTCCCTTACCTAGGAAAGGGAATGAGACATCCTCTACTATTGTAGAACCAATTTTAGGTCATACTTCAGAGAATAATCCCCTATCATTTTTTACATGATATCTCCCTCCTCATGCCTTCTTATTCTATACCCACGGGCTAGATTGATAAACAAATGTGACTATCATGGTTTCTAAAATAAGATGGGTATTCGATCTTCAAATCCTTTTCTATCACCCTTTGGTTCAATGGTATGATGATGGGAGTGATGTGTCATATCTCCTACCTATTCTACTAGAAGAATATGGATCGTATGGTATTTTAGACCTTCCGCTTCCTCGTGTTTCTCACATTCAATCATAAATCATCAAAACTCATGTGGGATTAGAGGTTAGTAATTATAATGGTTCTTGGATGATTAGATGAATGTTTTAATATAGATACTTCCTTTGGATCTTCCTATCACATTCCTTCAAAGGACCTCTATAGGAGTGTGTTCTCAAGACCATGTATCCATCCTTATGAAAAAGAATATTGGGTAGTTTCTTATATATTCTACTTCCTCTTATTACTCAAACGGAGAAGGGATCAGATGTGATTATAGGATGTTGGTGATCATGCCATCCTCCTAATTTTAAAAACCATAGGAATCATTCCATGTGTGAGTCCGAACCAAACCTTAGGTAATTCTACTCAGGAATAACCCCCTAAAATCCAACATATGGGTCTTCAACATGTTATAAGCCCCAACATTTTATGAAGGGAATACATCATAGGAATAAGTCCATAAATTCATCTTTCATGAATCCCACTTGATATAAGACCCAAAATCTTATCAAGGTCATCCTCCTCATGAATAACCATAGAAATACAACCTATGGTCCTTCTACTAAGTAAAATGCCCCACCATATCGTCATACTCATTCATGGGCCTCCTATTCGGTTTAAGTAAAAATAAAAACCAAAACATAATGAATCATATTCAAGAGTAGGCCATGAACAAACTTCATTCACAAGGATATCCTCCATAGAATAAATCCCCATGTTAGTCCCCTCAGTAGGCTATACTCCCCCAATGGGAAAAACGTTCAGAGGGTTACTATAGGTGTGGTCCCTCATAATCAAACTATGGGGACTTTGATTCACATCCTAATTGGATATGTAGGAATCCTCCCTATGGTCCAAACCCAACAACCCAAATAAACCATATTCTCTCTAGTCCACATTCCCAATAGTTTGTTCTTCATCATGGAAATCTAAATCCTTTTTCAAGATCCCAATTCTACTTTCGTATAAGTATCATACCAAAAAATGTATAGGAACCATTTTCCAAAAATTCCTTACCACATTATGTTAATCTATACATTTAGGTCCCTACCACATGACCATAAAAGGTATAATGTGCCCCATTATGTGGAAGTGAACTATGTGGGGGGTTTTATTCCATTCAAAAGAGTACATAAGAATCCCATTCATGGGTCTGATCCAAACATAAAAACAAATTTATTACTTTTGGACGATGATTCACTCCCAATTGCCCCACTATGTGGCTGAAAACTTGCATTTCCATAATAACGACCAATGGATCTCATACCAATGCATAAGGGGATACCCGTGATGGGGAACCATAGATACATACATATGTCTCGATCAATGAAGAACCTTGGATACATACATATAATTCTAAATTCCTAACATACAGATTATAAATTATAAATTAAAGGGTGACCCACATCATAGTTGAGAATTCTTGAAGGATTCATGAACATATCTTAAATATAAATGAGAGTTCTAGAGTGGGCCATGATTCCACCACAAAGGGTGTGATCAGATTGACCTCACATCCAATTGAACTGACATGAATTATTAAGTATCCTAGGCCAAACTTCCCAATGAGTTCCCACCTTTTTGAAGATGGTCCCTAATGTATATAGAACCATTGGATGTTTTTGGTTCCATGAATAAACTGGTTGGAAGCTGTTCAGAAATATGAAAATATACATGAATCATTACACAAAACACAACTCCCTACAATTGATAATCAATCGTACAACATGAGTTTATATTATGTAAAATAAAATATTGAACCATATATTAATCCTTTACATAGATGATAGTATCAGTAACTTTTCTAGGTGCTTTTTTCTCTCATGATGAAATAGCTATATGAAAAATAATCAACCATGCAGTCGTTTAATGAGAAAATAACTTTACATGGTTTTTTGTGTGTTTTTAATCTTTTTTAGGAATTTCCAATAATATCTCCCTTCAATCCAAATAGCATTTTACCAAATCTCAATGATTCATTCCATGACTACTTTTAATGTATAGTCTTCCTCTAAGAAGATGATGACATCACCGACTAAAAAACATAAACAATGGTTTCTCGAACACACTAGTCTGGTTGTATCATTAGTATATTACTATCTCAACATCATAGGATTCCCAAAATCAATCCTGCTCGGAAATTCCCATAGATGGTCGAATCATTGATGATCAATAGTCCAAGAGTAGGTAGAACAAACCCCCATAATCAACCATTTTTGGAATCTTATACCCATAATGCAACAACTACGCCCTCCATTAAAATAGTGGTTGACTAGGAGGCCATGGACGACCTCATCCAGTAGTCACATGGGTCCTTCCAAAGGGCTCCTTCCTACGACCCCCACTACCAATGTTATGTGACATTAAACCCTCATCATACTGAGGATGTAATCCTTGGATGTTCGGTGAAATTATCCTAGACCCAGGCATGTAGGATGGTCTACTAGGGGAAGAAACCATTCAATAGGGAGAACAAACACATCTTATCTCCCTCCAAAGAATCTCACCAATAAATATTTGTGGCTATTTGGGAGTATGAAAATATGACAACCTTCCCTAATTGAGCTAGAAATCAGACTTTCCTAACATCATCCAAGGAATCCTACTATTCATATATGGAGGAAAACTATAAGATAGACCATAAACCTACCCGCACTAATTGATCCTCCCATTAAACTCATCTGGAACCACTCAATGAAGCCCAAGAACCAAATATAGTGTCACATTGATAGTAGGAAAAAATAGCAAACCACATTCATCATGCATAGCAACTGCCTCATATACTAGTGTTCATAGAATCCCTCATGAAAATTTTGAAAACAAATCATAAGAAGGAGTGCACAACCACCTACTTTCATCAAGCCTATCAGCAGTTTCATCTAAAAGAACCTTTAAAATTCAGTTAGAAAGTCCTAAAAACAAATAGGGGAAGACCCAAATATCTTCCCACATAAAATAGTACTATCAATATCCACTGGTAGGAAATGGGATATAGGAAAAGGAACATACCTCTTCTCCAGATGAGGATTGGTAATATATCACTATTATAGTTTCTGAATTCACCAATAGTATCCTAAATTTTGAGAAAGGGTTGATGTAAATCCCTTCCCACATCCTACAGACTTTCTAGGACATCATAATAGTGACATAAGTAGTGAAAGAAGGTAACTCACTTGTTTTGTCTCCATAAATATGGTGGCTAACCAGGATTTCATCTTAGAGAAGATAATACCTCTAATACAATCCATAATGATCAGGGGAGGAAACTCCCTCATGATATATGAACAACTAGATCAGTAAAAAACACCATTTACAATAGGATGAAATTAGTCCATTCTAATGTCCACTCCAAGGATGGAACAAACATCATCCAAAATTCTAGAAGCATATCCAAAAATTCCAGAGGTGGGTCATTTTGTTTTACACAAAACCATGCACATATACCATGTTTTAAAATAACTCCATAAAATAAAAAGGGAAACCACAACCAATACATCCAAAAAATTTCAAGATAATCCCAATCCCTCATGAATAGGGGATTTTATAACCCACCATTTGAGGTCATTAAATAAGGCCCAATATGTTGTGAAACTTGAATAAGAATAGCCCCATCCCTCAAAACTGGGGGATTTTTTTAACTCAGTAACCTCCTCCTCAGTGGAAATTAGTCTTCTGCAAATTAAGGGAAATTTCAAAAAATGAATCCTCCCAGTTCGTCCCATCCCATGATCTAGTACCCGAACTAGGAACATAAAAAATTGTATTTTATGGATATTTCGATTATATTAAATTCCACCAAGAAGTTCCTACAGAATCAGCAAAGGAGAGGAAAAGGTCTAATGGAGGTCATCAAAAAACGAAGCCTCCTGAATACAATGATATAATTCTTGTAATTCATTACACATCAGTAAGGATATTCAAAGTCAACAATGCTTACCATAAATAACATGAGGTCAATTATAAGGAGGAGTCAGAGGAGTATGTACTAATTCATAATGTGTTCAACACTGAGACAATATAAAGAGGTGTATATACCAATAACCAAGGGCATTAATTTAATCTGGGTGTTACCTCAATGATTCTACCATTACCCCCTCCATATTCATCCATCAAGGAAATGGGTAAGGGTAAGATTGTTCCTCACATACTTCTAAGAGAGGTTAATCCTCTTTCACATAAGGAAATTCATGCTCATGTGGAATAAGATATGAAATAATTGAGGATTATCAATATAGAACTACTCCGATGAAGTGTTACTTCTAGATATACTCTACAAAAGGATCATAATCTTTCACTCCTAACCACTGTACCTCAGCAAAAAAGATTTACCACTGTGACTGAAGAAGAACTAGAATATCGTCTCAATAGAGGATATCGACTACCAGTATACTTGGATCCCGTGACAAAAGACTGATAATACCCTTTATTGGGTGCGCAACCAAAACCGTCCCAAAGATATCATTATTGGCATTCCATTATAGGGTTAACATGAATGATATCTACAATTCCATATTAGATGGACCTGCTGGCTATTTCTCTAGTTCAATATCAAGCTCATATTGGCCTTCATCGAGGGCACATGAATTCCATTGAGTCACTATCAACTTGATTGGAAGTCATGAGTAATGACACACAAAGATAAAACTAGAAAATAATCCTGAACACAAATTGGTAAATCCGAATCTTCCCCTGAAAAACATTTGGAATCATATATTTTTTATTTTTAATGGATTATAAGACCTATAGTATAATTTTCTTCATTTTTTATCTCACTATGATTTCATGATGGGGACCTCTGAATTAGAGGAGGTAGTGAAACATAGGGGTTTCCTACTATCACTGTAGGGACAAAACTTTATATGGTACCCTATCTTTTTGGATCAGTCACATTGAGCTTGGAGGATCTCCATCAAAAGTCCCTCTTCTAATTATTCTTTACACAATTGAATAAAATAGGCCGTGACCTTTAAAAATTCAAGTATCTAAAGAATGAATAGGTTTTAGATTTTATTGCTTGATGGAAATGATGGAAACACTACTTAAACCTACTTATTCCAAAAGAAGACTTGTTTCCCATATGTATAGAGAATCATCATGATGAGTTTATCTTGCCACATATCCCTATGAAATATAAAATAGGGGTTTGAGATATTTCTTTAATTTTTCAAAATTTAGAATACTTGATCATAGAGACCAAAGCTATATCTTGAGTAATTATGTTTCATGAAGGAATGATAACAATGAAAATGGAGGCCACCCCTGTTACAGTTAAGCATGCCCCTATATCCAATCCTTCTTGAAACCCTACACTGTATCATGTTATTTAACCTCCTGAGAATCAGAAACATCACCTACCTCATCATGATGATAATTGATGGTAGAGAGAAAAATATTTTGTTCAGATGAAAAAAAATTTATATTCTTTCTAAAATGACCAAGTCCATGGATACTTCATCTCGACGTTAGAGAGAAACATGATTGAGCTTAAAAATATTATAAGTACAAGAATAGATGGTAATAATGATCTACCAAAAAATTTCCCCTCCTATAAAGTATTTGGTCACAACATCTAGGAGTGTTTTTTAATGAAATCCAACAAAAAATTTTGTACTATGGGAATGTGAAGATGGGAAGGCCACTTGCTTAGGTATTATGTGTTTCTTCCTATAAACCCTATGTGGGTAATGAATGGAAATAATGTTATTAAAAATGATAAATAGAAGTTTAAAAACTTTATGTTAATTAATATTTTCAATCGAACTCATACTACATTCCAAATGTAGTTGAAATAACGAACTACACCCTTCACTTATTCCACTATGACATCGTTAATCCATTCGATGTTACAATACCCCAATGGAAAGTCATCCAAAAAGGTTTATAACTCGATGTTCATGGATAAAACATAGGAATATGAGAATGTGTTGAAGTTGGAGTTATCTTTGAAATTAGAAGACATCATGCCTAAAATCTCATGGGCATGAGCACAACCCTGCCAAATGGAACAACAAAGGAAACATTCCAGACCGAACCCCCATCAGAAAAAAAGTTGATATTTGGTTCCATTAATGTTATTCCCATAATGGATTCCTTATCATATGATGAGCATAATTAATAACCGAAATTATTGAAATTTAATTATTGTACTGCGGAATAGCCCATTAAATTTTAGAATACAATGGAAGATGTGGTCATTCTAGGAGTCATTTCTCTAACCATATCCCTACCAAAATTTTCTATGTGGCTAGAAAACAAGGGAGAACTCTCCAACAGGATTAATAGGAGTATAGAAGTTCCACCACATATGAATGGGTATAAAAAAAATGTTTATCCTTGAATATTGGATAGAGGAGACATCATCGCCAAATCAACCTCATCACATAGACAAACCAATTAAATAGAATCTACTAAGAGTATAAGGACCAACAATTCCTATTCTAAGGGATGATCCATAGACATCAACTACCTCAGCTACTAAAGCACACAAAAAAGAGTATCCCCATGCGGGGAAGTTTATATCACTGGAATAGAAGTACGTTGTTTTGAAGAAAGTATCCCAAGTGTTATCCATGTAATCAATATGGGATTATCTGAATCAATCAAAATACCCCTCAGAATCACTCATAGAGGCACAGAGAATACCCTATGAATTTGAAGTTTAGGTTACTTCTTCCTATGTGTATCATCAAGAGAATGATCCTATAGAATTCCACACAGTCATATATTTCACTAACCAGGATGGGGATGCCATCACAAAAGGACATGTGAAACCCTTGTATATATTTTGAAGGATAAATGACATTGATAACCAATGATCCTTCATTGAAAATAGATCAGTAGTCACCCTCATTCCAAAATGAACACTTTTTAAACTGGGTTTCAATGAATATCAATTGTCACCCTTCACATTAATTCTATAGGGTTATGATAAGAATGATAAAAATTATCTTCATGAAATCCAGATTATTACTCAGTTCTAGGATTTCACGTTTTACTCGAAATTCGTGGTTTAGGTAGGATACAACGTTCAATGTTATACTAGGAAGTTATTCAAAACATCAACATGTGGTTATCCCTTTTTCATAAAACTAATTCCTAAAATATTGTATCAATGTAATATTGGGAAATTTTATAGCGAACAAACACCATTCAAATCTTGTGATTCACAAAACGTTGATGTTGGATTCATTCAGTGGGATGAGAAATGTTCTGTGAATGATGGTATCACTCAAATAAATGTCCCAAATGGTTTAAATATGATTCTAACTAACCCTTTCAAATATCTCAGTGTAGAGTATATGATCCTCATCCACCAAATTTAAGAGGTAGGTCAAAATTTAATCACATTTACAGTGAATTCAATGATTTCAATCAATAAAAATGAGTGTGATAGAACTTGATATGTTATTACCTATTCAGATAGTAATGAAATCCTTATTGAAGACAACTTCACTTAATCCAACGATCTTTAAAAAATCCTTATCCAATCAACTGGGATGGAAGAAGCTATCATGTCTATAGGGGAAATTGAAAAGGCTAATTCCCATACCCTCATCCCCCATTCCGACTTACAGAAAGGCAATAAACCATTAATTGATCCAGAAATGGTTGTTTCATCCTCAATAGGTCCAAATGTTTAATAATACACTAGATCAGATAAACTCTCTTCATCACCTACATCATAGGTAGATGTATATAAGGAAAATAATAATGAATAAAAAAATAGGATGACCATAGGGATCCCCTTCAGCATTTTATGAAGGTGTTCCCACCATTGTTGACAAACTCGGAGAAGTAAATCTCAGTATAGATGGAGATATTGGAGTATCTTTGATCATAAAAGCCGTGATTTCAAATGAATATGAGCTATATAAATCCTTCATAGAGAAACACTAGGATGTGTTATTCTGTAATTACACAAGGATTCGAAGACTCAATCTCATGGTTTCCACAGATCACTTGAGTTTTCTACAGGACCATTGAGGATAAACATTTTCCTGCAGATAGACACACCCAATTCATGCCCCCCAAATTAAGGTTGATGTAGAAAACCTCCTCTAGAATGACTTAATCTGAGAGTGAAAATATCCAAAATGGATGTAAAAAATAATACCTATGAAGAATAAGTAAATATAAATAAGTGTTTTCATCAACAGTAGAGATATAAACCATCACTGTCCAAATGCTTATTTTTTAGTTCCAATAAAAGAACTCAGAATTCATACGATGGGTAGTTTTCAAGTCCTTTTCTTTCACGGATGGTTATTCAGGGTTCAAAAATATTTAGATATACCTATAAGATGAATAATCCAACACCTTTAGGACTCTTAGGGAGTATTATGTTTGCGAGTAATGGAATTTGTATTGATGAACATCGATTCCACATACCAACAAGCAATGCATCACATCTTGAAACCCCACCTAGGGATGTTTGTCAAATTCTATGTTTATGATCTTGAGGTTATTTCCTAAAAAAATTCGTACCAAACAGATTACTAGGATACCATCTTCCAAAATCTATGAAAACCTATCCATAAGATATAACCCTTAAAATGTGATTTTAGGGTGACCTTGAGAATGTTTCTCGGCCTATTCCTATGAAACCATGAAATAAAAGTTGACACTGATAAACAATTCTATCCTTATAATTACACCTCATCGAAACCTTAAATTATTATGAGTAATTCAAGGAAACATAGCTTAAATATGATGATTCATATCCAAAAAATTCTGAAAGTGTTTTTACTTCACCAAATTGATGAATAATGGGGTAACATATCATTGGACTGATGAATCATAAGAATAATTTGAAAATGTTATGAAATGCCTCTTGAGACCTAAAATATTAATGACACTTATTAATAGATATCAAATTATTATATATGTGATGGAATTGGAGGGATCACTAGTTTCCTTACATATAAAAAAAAATATTTCTGGAATCAATGAAAACTTTATTATCTCAATCAAACCATGATTGATTCTGAGAATCATTATTCAGATATTGAGTAATGTTTCATGGCATTAATATTTTCAGATTTGAAATAGAGGCCCCACTTGAGTACTATTTGGTGTCTCGCAATAACCCACTCAACTACATCATCATACATACTATGTGGATAGGATGCCTGGAAGGGCAGATGGTTATTCAACAATAGTTTGATATACAATTTTTGCCTCATAAATCATTAAAAGTCTGGTCCTTGGATGATTTCCTTGAGAAATACCCATATATAAAAAAACTATTTTAAATAATTAATTTCTACGTTATGAGATATTATCTATACATGGAATCCCCTAAAGATGGGAAATATATATTGATGGTTCATCTAAGATCTCATCAGGGAGGTTATTGGAGTACCCTAATCTCAAAAAATTTGGGCAAGGGTTCAAGCTCATTTACCTTGTAAATGAAGTATTTCCTTACTAAATCCAATTATCATAAGGCTATAATAAAAAGTATGTTAATATTAGTACCTAATTTTAGGCCTAGAAATGGAACACCCGTTACTATTAGACCACATAGAGGTTAAATGTGACATAGATTTGGTAATCAAACATATAAATTGGGACTGCACCATCAAAAAAGAAGAACCAATACCCCTTCTTCAATATGTCCAAGTGTTAATGGGTGAGTTCCCCTCAAATCCAACATAAACTCAAATTTTATGATCATATAATTCATATAAATATCTATAGAAAATTACAAATAAAACTTTAGAGTATCCAAACCCAGATGAACTGGTTATCAATATGGCCCATCACTAAATGGTCTCAACATTTATTCATGTTATAACCGAAGAGTTCAATGAAGTCATCCTTATCCCTGGACTATATTATCCTTCAATAGGGTGTATGATTTCGATCATGCGATATCATCAGAACAGATCAATCCCATTGGATAGAGCTCAGAAAGAGAAAATACAACAACGAGAATATATCTTCACTAATTATGATGGCTCCAACCACCAGATGTTCCTCTGTAAATGAGGTATTGATGGGGAACTTCTCAAATGTATTGATGGATAATAAACTATATCAGTCATGATTAAGTATATTTGGGAGCCTATGGTGATCACAAATCATGAATCAAGATTTACCATCAAATCCGTAGGCTTGGGTTCTACTATCCCACATCGAGAGAAGATTGCACAAAATTCACTAAGATGTTTAATTCCTACCAAGTGAATTCTATATTCATCCATAAACCCCCAGAATAGATATATTCAACTAAATACTCATCCATTCACTATATGGGGACGAAATTTTGGTGGGTGACACTCTCCAGCCATGACCAAGTAGTTCAAATACATCTTAACTACTACCAACATATTCACCAAATGGATTGAGTTAATACCCCTCAATGTAGTCAAGACCAAAAGAATTTTCACCTTCATGAAATCCTATATCATTACTATATTTGGCATCCCCAATGAAATATTAATAGAAAACATAAATTTTTTTTGTTCTGCTATGATGGAAAATCTATATCGGGAATATAAAATCAAATAAAACCATTTTAACCAATATCATGCAGTGGCTAATGAAAAAATAGAGTCCTTTAAGAAAACCCGATCAAACATACTCACGACGATGGTGGATAATGATTAAAAGTCTTTCTTGAAAAGATCCTATATTCCTTGTGGTCTTACCACACTAAAACATGTACTTCCACATGGAAAACCCAACACTAACTTGTATATAGAACAGGGGAAATCCAGCCCATCGAGCTCTATTTCCATCATTATATGTTTCCATCTATGATTAAGTGTCCACAGTTGAGAAATCCGAGAAATGATTGCATGAATTAGAATGACTATTTGAGAGAATATTGCACACCTCGAATCACATGGAAGTCTATAAAAATTGGATAGTATGAGCCTTTAACATGAAGGTACACCTCTATTTATTCATCCAATTAGAACTAGTATTGGTCATTAGAACTGCAATAATACTAGGTAGAAAGCCTCTAATGATTGATCCAAAGTAGGATGGAACTTAGTCCATATAGAAATTCCATTTTAATGGAGATTATTCATTAATATCAATGGATGGATAGATCAATATGACCCTACCAAATTCAAGGTTCCTAAAGATATACTTCATGTTTTCATAATATGCTCATCTCAACTATAAGATGTTAAACTGTGGCATTGGTTCTTATAGCATGACCATAAAAGGAATGAAATAACACCACTGCTGCATGAAGTTAAAATATGTGGCATCATCGTCCTTGTCACATGGTTATCAAATGAATGACATATGGTCCTTGTTGTATGGCTTAAAATTTCAATACACCATTTGTCTATACAACAAGATAATAAATATCATGCTTAATATACCTCTCCTTCGATGTTAAGAAACTTCTGAAATATCATGAGTTGAGACCCTCCTCAGGATCCTTTATATACTGGCATGTATCTCAAGTGTAAGTACCAATCACAACCCTCTAACACCTCAATGGTTTGAGATATGCTATTGGTCATACATGTGAAACTAGGGATGGAAAGTTCACATGAGAAATCCCTACATACATCATTTCCACTCCATAGTGGAACTTGTGCACCCATTATAATTATAAGATGCAAAATTACCATGTAATTATTTAAACGGATCATCATATTCGGAGATGGAACCCATAAAACACCTTTATTCAGTAAATACATGTTTCTTAATTAAATTACACTGAGATATGTAGTGACACTCAGACCTCCCATCCTAGGTCCAAACATGAAAACAAAATCCCTCTATTACCTGTTATTAAATAAGATCTTTAAAAGGATCCTTTCCAGAACTATTTATTGATTTATTCTTACTTCAATAAGACATATAGTGAAACCTAAACCATATGTTCTGGGCCTAACAATCATTTAGGAAAATATCAAATATTTTTTCCCATGCCACAACCTGATTGATGTGGGGATCTATCATTAAGAAAAACGTGTGGCATGATTCATTCCCCCGAAAGATACATAGTGATGCTCGAGTCTTATCACCTAGTCTACCCATAATATTACTTTTCACATTAGTTGACCTATGTACTTACCAAAAGATGTTATACTACACAACCAATATCCTAATTGCATGATGATAAACTACAAGATCTTTTCAGAAACTACATGTGTCATGATTCTCAATCCAATAAGAAATTTTGGGATGATAGGATCCCTATTCCATGGTCTATACACAATGGAAAATAAATAACTTACCCCATAGGTATGAGTCTTACAACACAAAGAGACTTTCAAGAACTACATGTGGCCTGATTTCTTCCAGCATATGATACATAGTGATAACCATATGTCCATTATTTGGTGCAACTATAACATTTTTCCGCTTCATGTATGTTTATCCTCACCCTCACTGATTGACTCTTAACTAAATGGGATCTTGGGAACAACGTATGGCATGATTGTCAACCTAATAGAATATGTATAAATTTTTTGGATTATAACTCCTGTCCCATTGACCATAAATATCTAAATTCCCCCATCCTTCATTTCTATTTACTTTCAGTGGAGGAAGTATCTTTTACAACATGTAGTTTCTAAAACCAAACATATCACAAGTGGGATTAGGTGTTTTGGTAAAGGAGTTCCATTCATGAGTAAGTCATATCAATTTTCATCATAGTTATCATAGTCCTATTTTCAAGACCTAAAAATGAACACCATATGTCATCATAGAATGAAAATAAACCACATGGTTTCTTCAATTAGTATTTGTGGATCAATTGTAATCCTAACGAGATATATAGCGATGTTTAGATCTTCATACATGGGAAAAATTGAAATACAATATGTGGAATTCCCTAAAAATCATATGAATGAGTCAAATCTACATAATAGGATTTATCATGGTGTCTCACCCCATGTGTGAGACCTTACTCAAAGCCCCTTTTTTTCTTCATATGAATTAAATCAGTGCTAGGAGTCATTTTCAAAACTACGTGTGGCTTTATTATTGCTTCAACAAGATACATTCTGATGATCGAGTCCTATACCTTATTCTAGCAACAATATTCCACTGTTTTTTACTACGAGTCACCTATGTCCTTACCATATGACATTAAACTACAAAACTAACATCCTTACCACAAAACATTAAACTGAAAGGATAATGTCCTTACCACATGACTTTAAATTGTAATGATATTTTCCTGACCACATGATTTTAAATTTTATGGTACCACAAGAACTACATGTGGATTTATTATAATTCTAGTGAGATATCTAGTGACACATAAGACTCATATCCTAGTCTCAGCTGTGGGTCAAATAAAAATTCCCATCTCTCCTATGTATAAACAAGTATCTATGTATGATCTATTAATTTATATCAAATAATTAGGGGGGTCCACCGATGAAATTGAGATTTCATGTTCTACATATATGTCAGATCTATTCATGAGACTCTACACATCATGGATAATATCGGTCCAATATCGCCCATAATTCTCAGAAATTCCCCTTCCACAAGCCATAATACTAATACTGCACACTCTCATATATTTATAATCATTCTTCATCTCCTAGGGATATAATGTCTTATATACGAGGATAGTTTTTAAGACTTTGTAGTAACACACCCCGATTTTATTTGCATAAAGTTTCAATAAAATCATGTTCTTCAGCAAAAGGATGCCACTTTGGACTATATAGTAATACTCCAAAGTTTTCTTTTAAAAAAATTGCCAAAACATTTGGGGTTTCAACCATCAAAAACGTCACCCTCAGGGGAAGAATTTTATTCCCTTATATGATTTGATGAAATTAGGTTGGAACACATGACTTAAATTTTATATTTTGTAATCACTAATATTTTTCCCATGTATTTTTTCTTGAACTAAAATCCCCCAAGACCATGGTTTAGAATTCCCCCTGATAATGTACAAATTATTCTATAAAAATATTGGTCTTTTAGGCCACATATTATTAATATTTTACATTATTCCATAGTCCTAGTCATATGAAATAAAAATACTTGACCCATATTTACCACATTTTGGTCAGACCTATGTAGGAAATCCATTCCACCAATTCTTTGTAAATTCTGACTTGAAATATACATATTGTATATAGGAAAATTCCTTTTAAAAAAACTCAATGTTTTGGGAAATCCGAATCTCAATATAAATCCTTCAGCCATCTTTAATAGAATGTTAGATTTCAGGAAAACTCCCATTCCTGACTAAGATTTAACATTCCCTGGTTGGGTTTGAATAAAGTATCCCACAAAATGTGGTTTTTAGTAAAATGATGATTCTATCTGCCTCAAACAGAACACAACCAAGTTGGATTTTCATAAAGTATCCCATAAAATGGGGGTTTTCAACCATTTGTTATTTCATCATCAGAAGAGACCTCCTATATTACCATAATCCCTTTCCCCTATACAAATCATCATATTCTCAAATCCTATGATTTCCATTTAAAATATTCCTTTCCTCATTCCTAAATGTTATGGAACATTTCAAAACTAATTACCATGAAAGGTGATAATTATTAGCCTTTAAATAAAATTTAAAAACATTATGTTATATCCCCACTAATTTTCATTCTGTATGAATTTAGACCGCATAGAATTAGTTTTTGCAGTACGACTATAAAATAAATAGAATAAAATCTTATTTACCAGATTTTAAACAATACAAAAATCTACTCACCATAAGATTTTAAACTACACAGTCAATGTTCTGGTTGGATGTCATTAAACTGTAAGATGATTCAACCCTTGGTCAAAAGGGACGTTCCCCTATGACATTGGTCATTTAAAAAAATTCACCCTCCTTTAAAAAAAATCTTATAGTATATGTTTCTCATTCATGGAAAATGAAAATACAAATGATCTCTTTATTCTCAAAAAACTTTTATGAATAATACCACATATCATGGTCTTGTGAAATCCAAATATCTAAAAAAATCATTTGCAATCAGTAATCGAATTTTATAACTCCTAATAACTTCTTTACACGACTATAGTGTAACATGCCCTAGTTGGTTTTTTATAAGTCACCCAAAAAAGGTTCTTATAGCTTAAAGATGCCACTATTTTACTATTAAATAAGATTCCCAAGTTCTATTTGCATAATGTAGCCCCTAATGTTAAATTTTTAACTAGTGGTAAGATAATATTCAAGTGATACCTCCTATATTCGTGAGTATCATGTTTTATATTTGGAAACCACAAAATCATGACTCAAAATTCCCCTTTAGGTTTTTGAAGACTGTCAGAACATTCTATCCAATAATACATTTTCGTGTCATCATTTCAAAAATTATGGTCATATATATTCAACCTAAAACATCATTCTTACTATTCAAGGTTTCTCAAAATTAAAATTCCCAAAAAATGAACACAATACGTTCCATATTGAAAAAAGAAAAATGTAACTATAGAAAAATTCATGTCTCATATTTCTAGACTTACAATTTATATGTTTTATGAAAAATATTGAGTGATAAAAAGAAATAGTTGTAAAAATTGATATGATAAAACCTAAAAGGGTGGTCTAAGAGAAATATATTTCTCGCCAGGTGATTATTCTCAAACAAGACTTTTGAAAAAATATTGACGATGACACAAAAGACATATAATTTTTATGGCTTTTCATAAAACATTACAAAAAGTTTAACTGTGCCTACTATTCCCCATGTCTTAGGGAAAAAAATAGTGTTCTCTCTCAGTCATGTCACACTAATTACAATAGAAAAAAACCCAATCAGATGAGTCACATTAAATTTCCGATTACGATTATGATATATACTTAAATATAGGAACAAATGATTGGAAGAAAATACCTTTCATTTATGTTAAAAAAACTAAAGTAAACATCCACATGCTAGATCATCTGTAATATATTTTACAGATTATCCTCAAAAAATTCTTTTAGAAGTTGACTTTTACCTTGGGTAAATTTACACATATTATGGATGCTCAAATATTTGTGTATCAATGACCTCATAGTCTTAATGGATCTTCTCCTACTCCGCACCAACAACATTAATTATTTGATCCAAATCCGATGACAAGGATTGGTGAAGCCCAACAACCTATTCCTTAATGAAATTTATCACTTCATGAAGGTTCACAATTTAGAGAGACTTCTCATTGAGGAGATTTTGGTACTCATCCACCTTCTTAGAGTTGCAAATCTTATCTTGGGTCTTGACTTCTCTAAATTTTTCAAACTATACCACCAGTTGTCCCTCATCTTGCTGGTATCTCTGGTCCTCTTACATTTAAAGAACGGTTGACTTCAATGCATAATGGATCTTAGAATAATTAAATCCACCATATCCAAAATGGAAATCGGTAATGGAAGTCAGCGAAGCCACAATAACATGTCTTCATGTGGTGTCTCCCCTGATTATATTCCAGATATCCCACCCAACAATAAACGTGTAGGTAGAAGACCCAGATGTGTCTTCAGATCAGACTCAGAGCCTCTATCCTTGGGAGAGAAATAATCCATGATGATTTCACTTGTGGATCCACCTTGTTCAGCTTTCCCCACAACATCCTTAGATTTACATACCAATATTGGTCAAACTAGAATTGAATCCCCCCACTCAGGCCCAGTCACCGAAGCTGATGGAACAAAATAGTAGGTGATGACTCTCGCGAACATATGGAGGTAAAAATAATACAAATTTATTGAAGAAAACAAAATATTGGATAACATTAACCTATTTTTGGGTTATCTGTTGAGATTGATACATGTAAAGTACCTAAGAATTAATTCATAGATAATGATTCTCCTGATAAGGAATTTCCTCTTGAGTTTTCTTAGTAGATAGGATCATAGGCTCTAGAGGATATACCAAATCAAGATTTTAAACCGTCATTCCCTCAGAAATAGGAGTATGGTGGAATTTGATTCCTTATTCATAAAGTTATTTATAAACATTGTCTACATAAAAAACATCACATGGTGAGCTTTGATGTGACGAATCAGGAGAATAAAAATCTACTAATTTTGGAAAATGAATTAATGATAGTACTCTCATTCATTTAATTCCCTGTGGAAATCTAGACAATATTTGAGGGAACATTGAATATAAATTTTTGGACTAATTATATCTAAATTTTAATGATAATGTTGTCAAGTCTCCTAGAATACTAGTAAGTAGGGGTATCTGATACACATTGTTCAAGAACTGAATTTGCTCCAACATTAATCCTCTTTGTCAAATTCTTAGTAGGGACATCATCGTGAGGCCCTGTGTTGTCATGTTCATCATCATCACCTTCATCTAACCATTTGAGATCCCTTTTAGCCCTTTTGGAGGGACAATGTGACAAACATTGATTGCTAAAAGGCCTCTCGTGTAGGCAACATATTTGAAATATCATGAGTAGGGAAATATTAAAAACAACACATGAAACCTAATGGTGAGAATTTTACATCATCATGGACATCTCCCTTATATGTAGGAATAATGTAAGACACGACTGCATCACTAAATTCTTCATCCATCAAAATAAAATATTCCTCATCCTGGGTTTGTTCCTCCCTTAAGGTATCCTCATAAATCCTTCAAGGACATGTGTTAGGTCCCTTGAGAGAGGAAGCGATATAGACTATATAAAAGGAAATCAGTCTCAAAAAATTATATAGGGAAAGACCTGAAATAAAATGACAATAATAATGCTTAATGGAGAACATTCTCTAGACCAAATTTATTTTCCTCTTTCACTTCCTCTCTCGAGAGAGCGAAGGTACCATGTTATTTTTATTGGAATACTTGAGGAGACTGTCGATGAAATACCTTCTCCATTACCTCTATCATGGACACTAACTCTGGGATAGTTTCAAGGATCCAAGAGCCTAATTCCCTGTCTCTATGGGGTGTTCATGGGCCCATACATCAGAAACTCCAGTTCCACATCAACCGGATTTTCATCCTCTTATCTCTGAAGATGAAAAATAAAATCCACAAAAATTAATAATATAAGATGAAATAGTATTAAAGGATAAGGGGAAAATAGAAAATAAATTTGTAGGGTCAAGTTAGTCATTCCATTCCAATTTGGGATGAAATGCTACCCCCTTATGCACTCCTTAGTATGACATGTCAGACACTCAACTCATGACCAGGATTTGGTAATCATTTGAAAATATTGAACCCTCTAACTCTTGAAAATAACTCCCCACCATAGCCAATTCCCCATTAGGGTGGAGATCAGAGGGTCCTTTAATTTTTCACATATATAGGATGTGCATGTCGGCCTATAGAAACATCCTTGAATCCTTGAAATCGTGAGTTATGACCTTCAAAGATCATATCACTAAGGATCACATGTAATTTGTCCCTCATGTGGAAAGATATGAGGTTTAATCACCTCCTTTTTACATAGAATCAATTTATTCATATATTTTTTCTTAGATGAATGGGCGGATATGACACAAGTCTCCTAAACATGGTGATGATTGGACTACCTTACATAGAAGGTGTGGTCTACTCAACCCAAGAGTTCTTGGTGGTTTTTTTCATGATATATCATTAAAGGATCCATATATTCAACAACATTTCCTTCAGGTTGATCCATTCGATTTCTCTTGTCACTACCATATGTTTTTGTATTCATGACCCAATAAATAGCTTTTTTCAACACTCCTTGGGGTTATGATGAGATCTCTGCACTGTTATAACAGTCATCCATCTCAAATCATGAATTCAATAGAGGAGGTTTGATTTAAATTTTGGATGCATCCATGGGCATCTGAATCCATAACATTCAGATTAATTTAAGATGTCTTTAAAACCTAAAATTCATAATGGAAAAGATGCTTGACTATTGTATAAATTTAAACTGGAACGAAATTTGATATGGACCATAGGCCAGAAACTCTTTATTTTTAATATTTTTAAAAAGAACATGGAAAGGAAAAAAGTAGTACAAACCACAGGAAAAACACACTACGCACAACACATGAGAGGGAGGAGAATTACTATAAAGGTCTAATATAACAGATCAGAGACCTCAAATATGATTTATCTCTCAATGAAAGCTTCTAGAACACCATATTTGAATTCCATAATAAAATACCTCATTTCATGATTCATTTACTTACCTAAAATCTACAAAAGTCCCAGTCGGGGGACTTCCATATGAGAAGAAATTAAATTCTTCCTACATATTCAACATTTTCATCAATTCATCATATATCAATCGTATAGGATGGATTCTTGAAACACAGTTAAAAAATGGATGAAATTGGATGTTAGAGACTTTAACTAAGCTCAGTACTATATATGAACTGAAGTGTTCCATAATCCACCCCGAAAGCACTTGAAGTGTACCTTGAATTAAAATAATGACTTCCCATTGTATGTTTGAAGAAATAATCAACAAAATATTTCTAGTACAGGGGTGACTAGTCATATGTTTCTTTCACCTTCTAGTTTTCCCACAAAAACCAAAGTATCTAGCCTTACAACACCATTACATTCACATAGCAAATAACGGTAAATGATTAGACGAATTTTAAGGAAGACTACAAGATGAGCCTTCATAGTAACTTCTAGATTGATCTCATAATCCTAATAGGAATAATGGACCTTCTCAAATATAGGCCAGAATATTCCTGGAGTACCATGATTCTCTAATGTGGGTAACCCTATATGGAACCCGCAAGTGGTACCTTCTTCTTCTTTCGTGAGAAAATCATTCATCCACAATCATGGGTCGATTTAACCCTTGGGGTGAGGATCTTTATTCTGAAATTTTATTTTGGTATTAAAATGATAATTTCCCAATGGTGGTGTCATTTCTATGTCCTAAAATACAGAATTTACCTGGAGGAACTCATCATACACATCCCCACGAATGGGGGGTCTAGAAATTTTTTATACCTCCCACAAGATAATTTCAACTTCACTATAATGACCCATATTTACATACATAGTTAATACATCAAAATTGAATCATACTTATTACAACATATAACAAAACCATGAAAGGAACTTATAGGTATAGTGTCTTTGGAAACTTAGAAACATAAACAACAGGTTCATAAAGCATCTACACTGTCTCCCATTTATTTCATCATATCTAGAGTCCATTTTGGAATATCCTACTTAATAACCTTCTTCCTGACCTGGGGATAGAAAACATACAAAAGGGTTAGCTCAAATGCTCAGTAAGGGTAAACAAACGAAATACCAATCACATCATATTCATAAGAACATAACATTTTGGAAATCTTAACCTGCAAAAGAGATTATAATTTCATAACATGGGATAAATCATAGTAGTGAAATTTAATCCCAATAATCATAACGTAAAACATGAAACTTTTCAGCATACACACATAATCATATAGAATCATTTCTTAGTAGTGAAGACTCATTGGAAAGACTATCTTAACGGAAAAAGTCCATTTCTGAACCGAGTTCACTCCTCGTTTCAGTCCTGTTTCACTGAACCGGTTTAACCTATCATTCCAGCCATGTCTATCTCATGAGATATAAACCTATACCCAATACATTAGAGGGAGATATAGGTCCCACCAATCTCATAATGAAACCATTCTTATGTGTGCCACAAAATCATAAATCATACATCATAGCATAACCCATGTAACAAAAATGTGATTCTTAAACATCATGACATCATAAAACAATTCATATAAGATAAAGGAATTAATAAAAATAATTCCATCACAACATAATCAAATCAATATAATAATAGGGATTGAAACCGAACCCTATATTTTCTTAGATGGAAAATAATTTTGATAAAACACTTGAACTCCATTCATGAGGAAAATATCCATAGTACTTCAAAAAAAATTTCCTTTATTAACAGGTCATACAATTTTAAACTAAAAGAAGTTAATTAAAAATAGACATGAAAACTTTTAATGGAGGATTCTTGGAAATAATGTTTTAAAAATCCATTCATGCTATATAAGTTAAAAAAATATTCTTCTCCTACTTTTGTCGGAAAAGTCAAAAAGTACCTCCTACAAAAAACGAAAAAAGATTACTTTCATATATTTTACTAAAATCTCACAGAAGGGTAAAATTGGATTTAAACAATTTTAGGTGGATGTAAATAATATTACATATTTAGGAAACATGGATTTGGATGATAAAATACACCCCAGTAAACACCAAAGTATAAACAATCTCGGATAAAAATGAGATTGTGATATTTTCCCTCACCTTAGGTTCAATTTGCTTCGTAAGTGTCTGAACCTCCTATATAATGATTTAAATAATGTAATTGACTTATTCTAGAATCATAATAATTGTTATTATATCATATATGACAATATTCTTAGCCTCTTATTAGTATTATTTCATTGCTACTTGTTATTCGGGTGTTTATTACTTTCTGTTCTTATGCGTGTTTTGTCAAATAAATTATTATTGTTATCTTTAGGTTATAGATACATCATTTCCAAAATGGTATAAGTGTAATATATATCATATTCATTCATTCAATTCATTTATATAGTCATTATGCAATGAAGATCATATAGATTGAGTCACATCACATCGTGGAGACGGTATTCCGTACATACCCACGAGCGATGATATTGTTCCCATGATCGTGGAATTGTATTGGAGTGTATGCATACTATTTTATAATAAATATCAATTTACAATAATAATATATAGGTATTATTTTCACCATTATACCCATCCAATTAAGGTGGTGGTGGAAAATAGATTACACCACGGTGTGGAGACGATATTCTGTACGTACGCAGGCGCGATGATTTCGTTTTCCGTAGGATGGATAGATGGTGAAATAGGGTTGTTTCATACTTATAATAAAATTCCAGTATATGAGTGATATTTATGTTATTACTTCATAATGAAACAACTAAAGAAGAAGAAGTGGAAGAAGAAATAAAGTTGAAAGAATCGGTAACAGACATTACATCTTCTTTGAAGCGCCTCTTTGAGACCTCCTCTTAGGGAACTAAAATTTGTCTTTGAAGAAGACCAGGACCTCTAATATGTTTCTAGGGAAGTGGAGAGGAGAATTTGGATGGTTTTGGACGATATTGAAGGCTCAATGCGATGTGAGGAAGAGAGGGAGGAGGTGCCCTTTTATAAGGGAGGATAGGGGAACCTTTGGAAAAACAAAAAATATTATTTTATTATAAAGTCATATTTGGTTTTTAATATCTCCAAATTGATTTATTTACAAGCTAAGGTGGGGATGGGTCGAAATCCTCTCATCCAATAGAATTTAGACAAGTCTAGGTATCTATTTTAACCTTATCATTTAGATTTAAATTTAAGTTAGATAATTTAACTTTTACCGTGTCTTCTTGTTTTCTTACACTATAAGGTTAATAAACACACTATAACAAGCAAAAAAGAACCCCAAGTTGTTTATTATTAATATATATAACTGTATATAAGTCATTTGGCCAAACCATAGATTTTTATGAATAAAATAACAATTAATAATATAATATTTTTTTTAAAAAAAAATTTATGTCAATTTTGACACTATTTGGTAATTGATTTTTGTGAAAATCATAACAGAAATATTAGTTCAAAAAAAGTTAATTAAATCAATACAAAAATGTCATATTAACATATAAAATTAGTGTAATTCATAAAAAGTCTCAAATTACATTTACATGGGTATTTATAACATCAATTATGTTAATATTTCATTAATAAGAAAATTACTGCATCATCATTGTTTCATAAATAAATTAAATTATATAATGTCTAAAAATTATGAATAAAATTCCATTATGTAGGAAATCATTTTAAATTTCTAATGAATGTTTATAGTCGAATTTATCTTATGTATAAACCTATATTAAAAATTATTTACTTATTAAACATTGATTTTAACTATTTTAACCCTTCTTTAAATAAATTAATATTAAATGTCCTAATCTAATCCATGTGGGCCTAAATGGTCATATTTTGTTCCTAAAGTTGTTTTAGGTCGAATTACACTTATCCAATAGAATTAGGACATGTGTTAGGTTAATAATAATATCATTTTTACCCTTAATTTCCCTATTTACTTTTAACCGTGGTAAAACAAGTAAAAAGTTACTATTCACCAAAAATTATTTTCATCTCATTGAACCACACTTCATTCCTTGATATTAACCATGTCTCTCGGATTTTCGAAATTCCACTCACAGAAGCAGTAAAATTAGGTTTTATGTGAATTTGGAAATTCTCCTAGGAGGTGGGTAAAAGACGGTGAAAAGTTCAATAAAATTTTTATATATCTAAAATTCTTATAAAGTGACTCCACTAAATTTCATTGAACTTATATAGGTATTATGTATCAATTTTGTCCTAAAATAAATTTAAATAAAAATAAAAAATAATTTAAATAAAAAGTCGGATTTTAAATAGTAACCCAGTGTTTTCACTATTCATCAAAAATTGAATGTTTTTTGAAAAATACCAAAATTTCACCCTAGTCTAATTTCGATATTCCGAATCCAAAAATGAGGACTGTTTTGAAAAATTTTTTTTCAAAAAGTGGTTATTACTATTCATAACAGCACGTTTTAATAATATTTTAATAGCATATCGTTGTTTAGTGAAACTCGATATTTCGTACGACGAAAGCAATCGAGGAAGGTCGTGATTGCGTGTAAAGCAAGCCAAGCTAGTTTTGTGTGTAGTGAATGATTCCATTTATGATTTATATAACATAAACACAAAATATTTCTCATAAAAGTCTCAGGTGTTACATTCTACCCCCCTTAAAATGAATTTCACCCTCAAAATTCGTCACTTTGTAACAAATAGATGAGGATACCTTTCCCTCATCATCTAATCAAGCTCCCATGAAAATTCATATAATTTGTGGTTCCTCCATAAAACTTTCACCTAGCGAGTGGTCTTGTTCCGTAGGACTTTTTCGCTACGATCCAGAATCTCTATCGGCTGTTCTTCATAAGAATGATCTTGCTCCAGCGGTACAACCTCTGAGCTGAGTACATGTGAAGGATCAGGTATGTACTTTCTCCAGAGAGATACATGGAACACATCATGAACTTGGGATATATTCAGTGGAAGCGCCAATCGGTAATCTACCTTCCCAACAGGATCCAATATTTCGAAAGGACCGATATATCTAGGGCTCAACTTTCCCTTCTTTCCAAATCTCATTACTCTATTCCAAGGAGATATTCGTAAGAACACTTTATCACCCACTTCAAAATCTAGGTCTTTTATTCGGCTGTCGGCATAACTTTTTTGTCGACTCTGAGATGCACTAATTTGTTGTTGAATAGATCTGACCTTTTCTTCCATCTCATCAACAAGATCAGGTCGTAATAGCTTTTTTCCCCAACTTCATCCCAACAAGTTGGAGTCCTGCATTTCATTCCATAGAGAGCTTCATAAAGAGCCATCTGAATATTGGAGTGAAAGATATTATTATAAGAAATTTCCACCAAAGGTATGTGTTGATCCCAACCACCATTGAAATCCATAGAGCAAGCTCTCAACATATCTTCTAAATTTTTAATTGTCATCTCAGACTGACCGTCTGTCTGAGGATGATAAGAAGTTCTAAAACTCAACTATGTATCCAAAGTATGCTGAAGACATTGCTAGAACGTGGAGGTAAATCTCTGATCCCAATCAGATATAATGGAATGTGGTACTCCATGTAATCTTACCACTTCCTTTACATATATCCTGGCAAGCTGATCTAGAGAGAAATCCTCTCTAATAGTGATAAAGTGTGCCGACTTTGTAAGACGATCAACCATGACCCAGATAGCATTATTGCCTTTGGATGTTTTAGGAATTCCAGTGACAAAGTCCATAGTGTTGTTTTCCCATTTCCATTTTGGTATGGGTAATGGTTGTAACATCCCCTTAGACTTCTGTCTCTTAGCTTTAACTTGATGACAAACCAAGCATCGAGAGACATATTCAGCAACATCTCTTTTCATGCCATCCCAATAAAAGTACTCTTTCAGGTCCCTATACATCTTCGTTCTTCCAGGATGAAGAGAGAATGAAGAACTATGAGCCTCATCCAGTAGCTCCTTCTTTAATTCTGGGATGGGAGGAACACAAACCTGATTCCTGAACTTTATTATCCCATCACAATCAAGGTTGAATTCAGGAACATTTCTCACCATCTTTTGCAAATCTACATCTTCTTTATGTGCCTCTTTAATCTTCACATGTATAGATGGTTGAACATTCATTTGAGAAAGATACGATTTTCCCCTTCCATTATAATTCCAAGATCCATCCTTTTTAAATCCATAAATATTGGATATTTTGTGATCCTCATCATGGATAAGCTAGCATGGTCTTGTCGACTTAATGCATCTTCCACCTTGTTTGCTTTACCAGGGTGGTATTGAATTGAGCAGTCGTAATCCTTAATCAGCTCCAACCAACTTCTTTGGTGCATATTCATCTCCCTTTATGTGAAAATATACTTTAAACTTTTATGATCAGAATAAATATCAAACCTTTCTCCATAAAGATAATGCCTCTAAATCTTTAATGCAAAGATTACTGCTGCTAACTCCAAATCATGAGTTGGGTAATTTTGCTCATAGACTTTCAACTGTTGTGAGGCATAAGCTATGACCATATCATTTTGCATAAGAACACACCCCAACCCCTTCTTGGATGCATCACTGTATATCACAAACCTTTCTCCACTACAAGGATGTGTGAGTATAGGTGCACTGGATAACCTTCTTTTCAACTCCTTGAAATTCTCTTCTCATTCCTTCGTCCAAACAAACTTAACTCCTTTCTGAGTCAACATGGTGAGTGGATTAGATAATCATGAAAAATATTTTACAAAACGTAAATAATATCCAGCCAAACCAAGAAAACTTCGGATCACAGTTACTGTTGTTGGTCTTGACCATCTTTTCATAACCTCTGTTTTTGCTGGATCCACAGATATCCCCTCTTTTGAGATTATGTGACCCAAAAATGCAACTTTTGGAAGCTGAAATTCACACTTGGTAAATTTGGCATAAATCTTCTCCTTTCTTAGGGTCATAAATATAATTCTCAAGTGATCTTCATTTTCTTCCTTGCTCTTTGAATATAAAAGAATATCGTCTATAAAGACTTCCACAAACTGATCAAGATAGTCTCAAAAGACTCTATTCATCAGATCCATGAAGATAGAAGGGGCATTAGTAAGACCAAATGGCATAACTATAAATTCATAGTGTCCATACCATGTACGGAAAGCCGTCTTTGGTATATCATCACTTTTGACCCTTAAGTGATGATTCCCTGAATGAAGATCAATCTTGGAAACGTATTGAGCTCCGTGTATTGGTCAAATAAGTCATCTATGCATGGGAGAGGATATTTGTTCTTGATAGTGATCTTGTTATGTTCTCTATAATCAATGTAGAGTCTCATTGATCACTCTTTCTTCTTCACAAACAGAATAGGTGATCCCCAAGGTTACTCACTAGGGCATATGAATCACTTATCAAGATTCTCTTGGAGTTGCTTCTTCAATTCCTGAAATTCAATTGGGGCTATTCTATAATGTGTATTTGAAAAAGGTAAAACACCCGGTACGAGTTCTATTGAAAAACCAACTTCATGATTTGGTGGAAGACCCAAAAATTCCTCTGAAAAGACATCATCAAACTCCCATACAAATGGGTATATTCTTAATTGTGATTTTCTCTCCAACCATTTGAGATAAATAACCTTCATTTAGTGGAATCAAGACCCATAAGATGGAAGAAATTTCCACTGGAAGCTTATGTTCATACCTGCATTAATAGACGATCATAGATTGATCTAGAATATGAAATGTGACTTCCCTTATTTGGAAATTGATATGAGCTCCATATTGAGAAAGCCAATACATGCCAAGAATCACATCAAATTCCACTATAGGAAGGATCACATGATTTGTAGGAAGCACTTTCCCACAAACATCAATCTAAGAAGAATTATAAACTTTTGATTCAACTGTTGTGCCATTAGGAGTTGTCACAACCAACTCAACATCTAATTGTTGAGGTAATACGGCGATACCCTTAAAAACTTCTTCAGAAATAAAAGAGTGGGTGGATCCAGAATCAAATAAAACATTTTCTACATTAGAGTGGATGGTATGTGTACCTCTCACCACTTCTTTGTCGTACTCCACATCACCGATGGTAATTGAATGTGACTTTCCTTTTTCTTTAGCATTAAGAGTTTGTTGACGTCGATCATCATCATCAAACCTTGGATTTGGGCATTGATTGGCATAATGCCCCATCTATTTACACATGAAACATTGAAGTGTAGTAGGTTCATTCTGTGTATCCCTTCCTTTGTTTGCATCATTAGACATTTTCTTCCCATTATTTCAACATTCAATTTCCCGATGACTTTCTTTTCCACACTTATAACATTTTATTATCCCCTTAAGAAAATTTCCTCCATGTTTCTTTCAGCACTTTGAGAATAAGGGAAAACTCATCTTCTTTTCAGTGTGCTCTTTATATTTTCATTTGAATTCCATTTTACTCCACTTATCAAACCCGTATGGCTGATGGGTTACTCCAATCTACATCTCAAATTTGAGAGCACATGGAACGATTTCCTCGTAGCTATTGAAGTCCCTTATGGATACCGCCCTTCGAAGACTTGGTTTTAAGCCACTAAAGAATCGATCGATCTTACACCCAGGTTAGATAATAATACTAGAAGCGTACATTGAAAGTCTTGTAAAATTTGCTTCGTAGGTACCAATAGATTCATCATCCTTTTGCTTTAGTTCAAGAAACGCCATCTCTATCTTTGTTCGAAGAATATGAGGGAAGTACTTATTGAAAAATAAGTTCTTGAACTCGTCCCATACCATGGACTGAATTTCATCTCTTTGCCTCGTATTCTTGATAAGATTCCACCATTGATTAGTATCTCCTTCTAAACGATACACTGCTAAGATGACATTATCATGTTCAGAACATTGAAGAACTGAATATATCATTTCAGTGGTACTGATCCATTGTTCAGCCACTAATGGATTAGGGGACCCATTGAATGAAGGTGGACACTGCCTCATGAAGGATTCAACAGAATGTTGCTCTTTCCTTTGCTCGTTTGGAAGTCCTGCATGATTCATAGCTTGAGAAAGTTGTGTGAGCATGGCTATAATATTTTTCATTCCAGCTGACATAATGTTTGGTTGCTCAGGGGGGGCAATCATTGCATTGACCGCCACATTCTGCATTAACACAGTTCCTTCGTATAAGGCCCCAGTCATAAACCATACATAATCTTGAGTTATTACAAGATTACACATTGAGGATCTTTTCAGGTTTAGAGGTTTAGGGAATTAGATCATAAAACTTTCATTACATTCCACATTTAAACAAAGTGGTTATATAAAAGATAGTATTCATTTTTCTGGTCAACGGAAACATATTTAAAATAATACATGGATTTTTTCTTGACACTTCTTTGACACTATCATCATATCATGTACCTTTCTATTGAACTATAAAAAACATTTCAAAAACTTGGGATGAGCATAAAAAGCTTAGTAAGGGATATAAAAATATGGAAAGGAAATATGAGTACATATATACATAAGAATGAAATCATACTTTACCCATAAAAAATAAGCACTTTAACATACCTCATCAAATCATGAATAAACCATAGAAATCATAAGACATAAAGGTAACTTGAGGCATTCATAACATTCTTAGGTAGGGAGTAACCCTCTTGGTTACGTTTGGAATACCCATCACAGTATATTCCCTAAATCTCTTTGGAGAAACTTTAACGTTTAACCCCTTCACGTTACCCAATGCATTGGAGAGCTATATTAGGCTCACCCGCACATAGTTTATCATGGAACCACCCGTCTTCATAACAATGCCCAAGAACCATAACATAATCGTATAACATTTAACATTCATAAAGGAAACATAAAATTTCCACATTTCAATCACAAGATATCAATAAAACACATTGTTATAAAAACATTATGAAAACCATTTTCAATACCGAAATAAAAAAAAAGTAAAACATGGTATTTATTTTTCTTTTAAAAAAGGTATGGCTTGTAGAGGAAGCCGAAACTCAAATAATGGTCATGGTGGTGGAGAAGTCGTTGTCACCGCATACGTAAGACAAAAACATTCCCTCTTGTCATTTAGTAAAACGCTTCCTATAAAAAAAAGATTCCTTTTGGATAAACGAAAAATTCAAAGGGGTTTATACACCATATTAAAAAATGTTGTGTATAAAATAAGATATGCCTCAATGAAAGGAGATTGAGACGAAGTCCCATACCCCGGGTCTGACTTGACTCGATCGTTCTTAAACCTCCTGAATAATAAACTTGAATTAATTTATACTTGCTTAAGAACCTTTTTCATGTTCATTATTTCTTTTTATATCACTTATTACCATGTCATGAACACTATTTAATTACTTAAGTTAATAATAATCATTTTATCGACCATTGGTACTTGAGTCAAAAATAAACTCTTTATAATTACATGTTGTTCTTGTATCCATTAAATCCAAGGTTATACTCATGATGTAGATATCATATATATAATATATATCTAGTATATACATTCATTTATAATATTACATAACGTTTAGAGGTAAAAAATGAAATGCACCGTTCATGGAGATGGTAAGCCGTACGTACGCATGAACACTACTTTCATTCCTATTTCTTACTTAATGGAGTGAAATCATAATGATATAAGGGTATATTATAATTACAGTGTAATATCATATATAATATCATTAAATTTATCCTTTATACATACCACATATGGTATTAACGAATCAAATCACATTGAGGGGGCGGTAGTCCGCACTTCCTAAAATGAACATATCGCGTTTACCCATAATGGAAACCATAAAGGTATTACATAAATAAAAAATACAGAAGCTTAAGTAAAACATAAACATATTATATATCATATATAAATATAGTTAAATCTTAATGGCCACCTTTTAAGGTGTTATATGAGTGTTGAACAGTCATCGTTTCGTGAGGCAGAAATTCTCCATCCACAGAAACAGTATATTATTTAACCATTAGATGTAGGTGTGTGTAAGTGTAGCTCGAATCCTTCTTATAAAAACATCATCGTATATATATTATACTGGTTTTTCTAAAAAAGAAATGAATAAAAAGAGTTTAGGGGGTTGGAAAAGCAAAATAAAACATAATAACACAAGAGAAAACACTACCTTTAAAATGGGTAACTCTTATTGATTTGAGCTCAAAGGCTTTCATGAGAAGAAATATGCCCATAGTGAGGCTTCTAAGAGTTATAGAGGGAAGTGGAGAGACAAAATGGTCAGGGGTTGGATGAGCCAAAGGCTTTGGAAGTGTGGGTATGGAGGTAGAGGTGGGGAACTTTTATAAGAGGAGAGGAGGGTCACTCTTGGAAAGTTACAAAATGTTACTTTATTTTCAAATGAGTTTCAGATTTTAAAGGTCCCACATTGATGTATTTCGAGGATAAGGTGATAAGGGTTTGAAATATACTAATCCAATAAGTCTTTGACAAGTGGAAGTTTTATCTTTAACATTATCTTTTCATTTTATTTAAATCCGTTATTAATGAGGTAATCGTTGCATCATCATGATGTCATAAATAATTTAATTTATTTAATGTGTAATTATTATGAAAAAAATACTATGATGTAGGAAATATTTTTATGTTTCCAATGAATATTTATAGTCCATAATATCATCTATTTAGACAAAATTAATATTTTTACTCAGGTGATACATTCTTTCTTATATTTACTTTCTTTAAAAATAAAAAGATAAAAAGTCACTTTCACAAAAAAGTGATTCCATGGGGTCCCCAAGTTTGGCACAAGGCATCACATGGTCGTACATGAGACAACCAGTAGCATTAAAACACATGTTGGTGACATTTGTTTTATTATGGTATTATTTTATTATCCTTAACTACCCGATTACTCATTAATTAAGATAATTAAAGATAATTACCGTCATTACTATTCATAATGTCCAAAAAATAGAGTCTTAATTACATAAGTTGAAACTTTTGATTCCAAATATGGAATCCATTTAACCAAATTATAAACATATAAATTGCAATAATTAATTTAAAAATAATTCCCGTTGTCAAAACAAATAGCGGGTTTTTTTGAAACAATATCTATGAAAAGAATGGCAATTGGTTATGCCCAATTACAAAGTGAAATTCAACCCAATGACCACCATTGGATTAAATAGTAAAAATATATTCTATTTAAACTTTAAAACCAATTAAAAATATAATCTAACCATATAATTAAATTAGATGAAAAAGCAGTTTTGATGTAAAATGTAGTATTTTTCACTATTCATTAAAAGAATGAACATTGTCAGAAAAATACCAAAAAATTATCCAATGTAAATTTCAATGTCCCAATAATAAATAATAAGTTTATTTTGACAAATAAAGCTTATAAAATTGTAAAAAGTTTGATTTAAAAATGGTTTTCCATCAAAAGGTAGTAAAACAATCTTTTAAGAATATTAGTGTATTCTATGCTTAAGATTGGATTTATTCTCATTTTAAGCCTCTAAAACACTATCTAATTCCTAAATAGACATAGATAATATTATCTATTATTCATTACTTACTTGGGATGTTACATCCTCCCCCTTTAGAAAATTGTGTCCCTGTAATTTATTTACTTATCGAATAAGTTGGGGTATTTATCCCTCATAGCATTTTCAGATTCCCATGTTGCCTCTTCAATCATGTGGTTTTTACACAAAACCATTACCTGATGAATCACCTTATTCTGTAACACTTTCTCCCTGTGGTCAATAATCTGGACTAGTTTTTCCTCATAATATAGGTTCTCTTCCAGCTGAACTACCTCTAGACTCAAAACATGAGATGGAGCTGGCATATACTTTCTCAACATCGAAACATGAAAAACATTGTGAACCTGAGATAAACTCGGAGGTAAAGACACTCGGTAAGAAACTGATCCAACCCTCTCCAGAATTTCATATGGTCCAATGAACCTTGGACTCAGCTTTCCTTTCTTACCAAATTGCATCAGACTTTTCCATGGTGAGACTTTGAGAAAAACATGATCACCTACCTCAAAAGAGAGATCCTTCCTCCGTTTATCCGCATAACTCTTCTGCCTGCTCTGAGCTGTTCTCATGTGTTTCTGTATCAACTGAACTTTTTCTGCCATCTCCTCTACCAATTCTGGTCCCATCAACTTCCTTTCACCCACTTCATCCCAGAAAGCTAGAGTTCAACACCGCTTCCCATATAATGCCTCAAATGGTGCCATCTGTATACTGAAATGAAAAATGTTATTATAAAAAAACTCAACCAAAGAAAGATGTTGGTCCCAACTTCTTTGATAATCCATCAAACAAGCACGTATCATATCTTCCAATGTCTGAATTGTTTGTTCTGATTGCCCATCTGATTGAGGATGAAAAGCTGTACTAAAATATAATTCAGTACCCAATGACTTATGAAGGCCTTTCCAAAAGTTATAAATAAACCTAGGATCACGATCAGATACAATGGAGGGGGGAACTCCATGAAACCTGAATATCTCTTTAAGATACAATCAAGAAAGTTGATCTGGGAAAAAGTATCTCGTATAACAAGGAAATGAGAAGATTTAGTCAAGTGATCAACAATAACCCAAATTGAATTATGACCACGAGGTGTCTTTAGCAATCCCACAATGATGTCCATGAATATATTTTCCAATTTCCACTCTGGTACTGGTAAAGGATGAAGCATCCCTTTCGGTAACTGTCACTCTGCTTTAACCTATTGACAAGTCAAACACTTCACTATAAAATCAGAAATATCTATTTTCATTCCATCCCACTAGTAATACTCCCGCAAATCTCTGTACATCTTAGTACTGCTAGGATGAACTGAAAACGGAGAACTATGAGCTTCACATAACAACTCTCTCTTCAACTATTAATCAAAAGGCACACACAATCTCTTCCCAAATCTCAAAACACAATCACTATTAATGATGAATTCATGCAACTTACCCTTCTGAACTAGCTCTACCTTTTTCTGCAACTCACTATCTTGCTTATGTGCTTGCTTGATTCTGTCTGATATAGGAGATTTCACTGATACCTGAAACAAAACTGAAGAACATCCTGCACCAAAAACTTCTATGCCAAAGTTCATCAAATCCTTAACCAAAGGATCACGTTCCAAACACGACATTGTTAATGAAGCATTAATTTTTCGACTCAAAGCATCAACCACTTTATTTTCTTTTCCCGGATGGTAATGAATTGTACAATCATAATCCATGATTAATTCTATCAATTTCCTCTATCTCATGTTCAATTCTTTTGTAGTGAATATATATTTTAATCTTTTGTGATCGGTATATATTTCACACTTTACTCCATACAAATGATGCCTCCAAATTTCTAAAGCGAAAACAATAGCAGCTAATTTCCAAATCATATGTAGGGTAATTTAACTCATGAGTTTTCAACTGTCATGAAGCATAAGCAATGAACTGATCATTCTGCATTAGGACACAACCAAGTCCTTTCAATGAAGCATCACTGTAGATAACAAACACACCATTCCTGGAAGGTAGTGCCAAAAATGGAGCATTCACCAATCTTCTTTTCAATTCCTGAAAACAATCATCACATTCTTTTGTCCAGATAAACTTAACACCCTTTCGTGTTAGCTTAGTCATTGGACTAGATAACCGTGAAACATTTCAACAAACCTTCGGTAATAGCCTTCCAAACCGTGGAAACTAAGAATCTCAGTTACATTTGGGGGTCTTGGCTATTCTTCAACAACCTTTGTTTTTGCAGGATCAACAGTTATCCCATCTTTCGAAATAATGTGACCAATGAAAGAAATTTGTTCCAACCAAAACTCACACTTGCTGAATTTCCTATACAATTTATTTTCTTTTAAGGTTTGAAAAATAACCCTTAAATGTCTTTCATGCCCCTATTTAATTTTAGAAAAAACGAAATTATAATCAATGAAAACCAAGACAAAATTATCCAAGAACTAATGGAAAATTATATTCATTAATTCCATGAATACATCAGGTGAATTGGTTAGCCCAAAAGGCATTACTACAAATTCATAATGGCCATATCTTGTACGAAACATGTTATTCGGAATATCTACCTTCTTTACCTTCAGCTGATGGTACCCCGATCTCAGGTCAATCTTTGAAAAATACTGAGCTCCCTGGAGCTGATCAAACAAATCATCGATATGAGGCAAAGGATATTTGTTCTTAACAGTGATGTTATTCAAGGCTCTATAATCAATGCAAAGTCTCATTGAACTATCTTTCTTTTTAACAAAAAAAACAGGAGAACTCCATGGTGATGTGCTAGGTTGTAAAGACCCAGAAATTTCAAGGAATTTTTTTTCTTAATTTCTTTGGAATTTTGCGAGTGCGTGGTTTCAGATGACACCTGATTTTGAGGCCTGGAGTGTCCGGAATGATCCGTCGATGTTTTGTTAAACTTAAAATTAACGCGCGTAAACAATTTTCCTGAAAAAGTGGAATAACTCTTGAACGGTTGCTCGGATAAGAAATCCGAGTGCACCGTTGCGCTCATGATGGCGGGATTACCCTAGGTGCGACTTAAGTTTAGTCGGTGCGGGCCTCCTGTGAGAAATTCCAAAAATGGCATAACCGTAAATAAAAAAATTAAATAAATTATTTTATTTTTCGAATGCTTATAACTCACAAACGGTAGCTCAGATTAAAAATCCGAGACCACCGCTGGACTCATGAGGTTTTTCATTATTTAAGAAGATACTAACTTTGGTCCGCGCGGGCCACCAGAAAAAGTTAGTTTTTGGCCGCAAATAAATTAATTAAGTGACAATTATTTTATTGTAATATTCATAACTTATAAACGGTAACTCGGATTGAAAATCCGAGAGTATCGATGGGTTCGTTAGGGAGTTTTTTACTTAGGCAGAGCCTAACCTTGACCAGCGCGGGTCGAGGGTGACTGATAATAATTTTCCGAACTTTTTTTCGGTTAGGTTTAGTAAACGTACGTGCGGGTTTTTTTCAATCTTTTGAACCGGTGCTCGGAATTGAAATCCGAGGGCACCGATGAACTCGCAGCGCCGGTAATTGCTCAATGGAACCTTTACCGTAGTTTCTTTTTGAGCGGGTTGAGGTTAAATATTTGGGAATGAGATTAAATCAAATAAAATTTGATGTGTACAAATTTTATTCAAGGTAAGTGGTTATTTTTAACAAAGGGGAAGATAGAGGTGGGGCCCACACCCACCTAACCTCCCATGGCAGAGTTTAGTGTGGTGGGGCCCACACGAGACCCTAACTCCTCACCTCCCCATAACTCACCCCTTGTTAAATGCTTGGAAACTCCAGTTTATCTTTTATTGAAGTGGAGCCTCTCCACCTCCCAAGATTAAGCCAACTAAGATAATTAATAACCTTATTAATTATATTTGTCACACCTCTTTGACTTCTTTTGAAATGCTTGGAATCTTTTAAAAGAAGGGAACTTAATGAAATATGGGGTTGGAAATTATTGTGTGGAGGATTGGAGAGATCTAGAGTTTTTTTAAGAGTACCAACTCACCGACGAAGAATGATCATTCCTTCATGACGAAGAACGCTTCCCAGTTCTCCATCAAAGGAGGAGACACCTCTATGGGGAATCCGCAATGACGACGACTCTTCCTCCAACGTCAACGAAATCGGCACTGATCTTCCACGATGTCCGATCATCGCAACACTTGCCTCTTTCCGCAGCTTGACAACGTGTGGCGTCTTTGCGAGGTAGGGTTTTTTTATAAAGTGTATATGTGAATTATACCCTCGTGCATGTGTATTTTAATTACAGGGTGTTTGTATAATTTATCTTGAATAATTTAAACCCTTGTCGTTGATGAGTTATGTATTGAGCTTCTAATGTGGAGGGCACATGCATACGAACAATCCCAGACCCTCCGCTGGTTGTTCTTTTGTGCGCGGGATGACAGGCGATGAAGAAACGGGCCGCAATGGAAATTTGAAGCCGTCGCAGTAAAGAGCAGTTCCCGGGAGAGACGCAGGCGCAGACGGTAGGCGAATCGGACCACCGAAGCGCGTTCGGTGGTCCGTGGAAAGTGCTGCCGACGTGCTATGCCGGGATGACGGATGTCTGAAGGCGACATATTTCTAGTGGAGGAAGCAGCCCGCGAGTCTGGAGGAGAAGAAAGCGTGAGAGTTTAGGAATGGAGAATGAGGATTGGAGAGAGAAGGAGATAAAGAGAAATAAATTAAAAGAAGACCCAAGAAATCAATAGGAATTGATGGGGCGTGAAGGCATGGAATAAAGGGAGGCACAACTTTTGGGTGGTGCATGGATATGAGGGTGTCAGATTTAAGGAATTAAATCAAAATAAAAATAAAAATAATATAATAATGTTATTATTTTTTTTTGGGAAAACTGTATTTTGACGGTATCTTCCTCGCATGACCTTGGTTTCATGAACCATCAGTGGTAGTGTGACCCTGACTCCATGACTGAATTTATGAGTCCAATATTGGATGTCTTTTTCGGGTTTTTGGATCGGGTACCCGAAGCGCTCGGAAAATAATAGATTTAATATTATTATTAAATCTTCGACCTACTATAACTCATGCGTGCGACATCTGATTGGCTTGCTGTCAGCGGCGAAATGACCCTGTCTTTAAGATGGTCGATTGAAGTCTAATGTTGAATACTAAATTCTGGTTCGTGGCTCGGGCCCACGAAATATCGAATAATAATAATATTATTATTATTACGGGATATTGTATCGGACATATCTCTCTCATACAATGTCGGAATGTCGAACCGTCTACGAGGTTGCGACCCTGGAATTAAGAGGGATCTTTCAAAACCAATTTTGGATATTTAAGTCGAGGTCAAGGTGTGGGCCCCACGGGGCCCGGTTCGCGCGTGTTGTTGTGAAATGCAACTTTTTTACCGGCTATCCGTTTTGGACCAATGGGTAGTCCATATCGTGTGTTTTTTCGTACGGATTGCAATGGTGTGATCGGTTTGGTTAACCGGTGTCACTTGAAGTATGGCCGGGTTGGTTCAAACCCAAAACCAACCGGGCCCTCAGAGCAGAAACACTTATATCTTGAGCTCCAGACGTCCGATTGACGTACCATCGACTCTGTTGGATTCCTCTTGATGAGACGGAACTTTTGGAATACTTCTCCTGAGATTTGGACGCAGTTGGAGTATGGCCGGGTTGGATTGTATATGAAATCCAACCGGGACCCTAGAACAGAGAAGCTGATAACTTTCAGACCGGACGTCCGTTTGACGAACCGTCAGCAACGTTAGTGATCACGTTGAGAAACGGTCCCTATGGGAATACCCTTTGAGAGTTCTGGGTATATTTGAGATACAGTCGGGATGGTTCGCACACGAAACCAACCGTCCCCCTGGGAAGAAAAGGCTAGTAACTCACAGACCGGGCGTCCGATTGATGCGTCGTCTATTGCATTGAGACCCCTATGACGAGACGGTCCTTTGAGATACTTCTTCGTGGGACTTTGTGATACTTAGAGTATCGACCAATAGCTCCTGGAGAGGACCCTCTCAGAGACGAGCGTACGAAGTACGGAGACCGTGTATCCGGCTGAGACCTGATGACTGCTTGACCAACTCTACTTGGAGTGAGTCGACTGGCCCAGTGGACGGATCACTACTTTGTTTGGGTACAGACCCATGGTAGACGGAGCACTACTGTGTGACAGTGTAGACCCGCAGTACTCGTCTGGAGAGTACCTTTGCAGGCTATTAGGGGGTGTGCACTACTGTGTTTGGGTGACATACCCCGGCGGGAAGCACTACTGTGTTTGGGTGGCTGACCCGCGGTACTCGACAGGAGGAGTACCTCAGCAGTCTTAGGTTAGTGAGCAGTACCTCGGAGTCGTGAAAAGACCACTTTACACTCCAGAGACGAGGCTCTTCAGCAGTTACGGTTTCGATAATGAAAATCCTGGTTTGAGCTGAGTCTATGACCTTTGTGTTTACCTCATGATTGAGTTGGGTTACTTGATAACTACGGTATATGTATGGGCATAAAACTGGGTAGTGGTTATCCATTGATTCATAATCTTTGTGTTTACCTCATGATTGAGTTGGGTTAATTGATAACTAAGGTATATGTATGGGTATATACCTGGGTATTGGTTATACGTTGATTCATAATCATTGTGTTTCCTCATGATTGAGATGGGTTACTTGATAACTTGGGTATATGTATGGGCATATACCTAGGTAGAGGTTATCTGTTGAGATCTTCTTTGTTGTTATCTTTGTTGGATTTAGTGAGACCTTGAGGGTCTTGGGGTCCCTACTGAGTATCGATATACTCACCCCTGCACAGGCTATGCCTGCACCTCATTGTGTTGGTTGCAGACGACGGGTAGCGCAGACAGATGCTGAGTGTTCGAGGACTGGACAGTACCCGGAGGTGGACCTCACGACGAGACAGTATCTGGTGGTGGACTTCACGACGAGATGACACTCAGAGGAGGTTGACGGGCGAGAGCATTGTGGAGGCAATCTGTACCTACCCTTCAGGTAGGATCCTTGGTGAAAGATCCAGGAGCTGCTTGTCACCTTTCTGATGTTTTGTCTTTTTCCTTATACTTTATAGTTGGGCTTGTATTTCCGGCCCCATTACTTTCAGCACAGCTTGTTTCAGTTTTACCTAGTGTTTTTCTTCCGCCTGTACTCTGTGGTGTTTTTTTTACTTTTATAAAGGAAATGCCTTCCCAGTTATCTGGATTTACGCCTTTGGTGCTAGTCGCCAGCCCCTGGCCTATGGAAGGCGGGCTTGGGGTAGTCACAACACGGGCCCTGAGGACGGGTCGTGACATAGGTCGAATGAAACCTTTCTCTAATAAATCCTTCAATTGCTCCTTCAACTCTAAAAGCTCAATTTGATCCATTCGATAAGGGGGTTTTGAAATTGTCTTAGCATCAGGAACTACGTCAACAGTAAATTCAACTTCGCGATCTGGTATTATTCAAGGCAACTCATCAGTAAAAACATCAGTATACTCATTTACCACTGACACATGATTAATCTGAACAGTTCCTTTGTTTTCAACGATGTGTGCAAGGTAACATTCATTTCCATCTTTTACGAGTTTCTCGGCCTCTTGATAAGTTATCAACAGTAAGGGTTCATTATTGTACACAAACTGAAAGTCTTTCTAAAAATAAACTTCTTTATCTCTACAGTTAATCTTAGCATTGTAAATAGAGAGCCAATCCATACCCAGGATAACATCAAACTATACTGGAGGAAAAACAATAAGGTTCACAAGTAGGCTCTTTTCACGGATAAGGATAGGAATATTTTTATAAATTCTTTTTGCCTCAACATTTCCTCCAGGTGTTTTTACCACATGTTCCGGAGTCATTTCTTGAGATGGTATTCCCATTCTACTATAAAAGTTTTCAGATATGAAAGAATGTGTAGACCCCGAATCAAACAACACACTTGCATAATCTGAAAAAACAAAGTACCTGATACAACTTCATTTGATGGCTCGATATCTGCTGAAGTAGTTGCAAAGGATTTCAACACCCCTTTTTACTTTTAGTCTAACTGCTTCCCATCACTCAAGCTCTTTGTTGGAGACTCGTTTTCATAGTGACCCATCTCATTGTACTTAAAAAATTTCACTAACTATAAATCAAATTTGGTCTTACCATCAACTTGATCTTTTTCAGTGCAATCACAAGCCTTATGTCCCATCTTACCACATTGGTAGCACTTTCCAGAATTCAGAAGACATTCCCCAGCATTCCTTTTCCCACATTTATCACAAACTAGAAACTTAGATTTCTTACCATCATACTTTTTTGAAGAATTATTTCCTTTCTTATGCCACCTCAGTCTCTTCTTCTGCTGGTTGTTATAGAACACTTGACCATCGAAAAACTCCATTCCCACCTTCTCAGCACATCGAACAAGCTTTTCATAACTTTTGAACTCACGAGAATCCAATGCCCTTCGATATTTTGGATTTAATCCTAAGTAAAAAACGATTGATTTTACTATCAAGGTCTCAGATAAAATTTGGAGCATACCTTTCCAATCGAGTGAACCTTTCTTCATAGGAAGCCACTAAGTCTTCTTCTTGCCTCAATTCCAAGAATTTGTTTTACATCCTAAGTCGAACAGCCTAATGAAAATACTTCTCAAGAAACATACCTTTGAATTCATCCCAGTAAAGAGCATCAATCTCATCAGCATCCCATATATTTTTAACCATCGACCACCACTGATCTACCTCACCCTCCAAATAGTAAATAGCGAGACTAACCTTTTGATTGTCTGAACACCCCATGACATCGAAAATCTTCTCCGGTGATTTAATCCACCCTTCAGCTATCACAGGGTCAGATGATCCTCTGAATGATGGGGGATGTTGCCTCATGAAAGGTTCCACCACTGACATGTTCCTCTACGGTTGATCTGGCTGATCTCGTGCATGGATACCACCACCATTTATCGCTTGAGTCAACTGCACCATTACTGAAACAAACTATTCAGTTCCAATCCCGACCATCTCAGGATGCTGATTTGGAAGGTTATTTCCTTCTGTATGTCTTTATAGCACTTCTTCCCTATTTCCTCTGCGGAAAACCATTCTGAACAAACATGTATTAGATGAAGCAACATGGTAATCTTCAAATGCTATATCATTTCAAAAAAAAAATTTTGGATAAGAATTTAATAGAATTATAACTCCTAAATTTATCTAAATAGACCTCTGATACCAGCTATAATGCCCCAGCCATAATCCTTACTTAATGTTGAGTTATTACAAGATTACACATTGAGAATCTTTTCAGGTTTAGAGTTTTAGAGACTTAGATCATAAAACTTGCATTACATTACACATTTAAACAAAGTGGTTACATAAAAGATAGTATTCATGTTTCCCATCAACGGAAACATATTTAAAATAAGACATGGATTCTTTCTTGACACTTCCTTGACACTATCATCATATCATGTACCTTTCCCTTAACCTGTGAAAAACATTTCAAAAACATGGGATGAGTATAAAAAGCTCAGTACGGGATATAAAAATATGGAAAGGAAACATGAGTACATATATACATAAGAATGAAATCATACTTTACCCATAAAACATAAGCACTTTAACATACCTCATCAAATCATGAATAATCCTTAGAAATCATAACACAAAAAGGTAACTTGAGGCATTCATAACATTCTTACGTAGGGAGTAACCCTCTTGGTTACGTTTGGAATACCCATCACAGTATATTCCCTAAATATATTCGGAGAAACCCTAACGTTTAACCCCTTTGCGTTACCCAATGCATTGGAGAGCTATATTGGGCTCACCCGCCCTTAGTTTATCACGAAACCACCCGTCTTCATAACAATGGCCAAGAACCATAACATAATTGTATCACATAAAACATGCATAAAGGAAAGATAACATTTCCACATTTCAATCAAAAGATATCAATACAACACATTGATATAAAAACATTATGAAAACCTTTTTCAATACCAAAATAAAAGAATAGTAAAACATGGTATTTATTTTTCTTTTCAAAAAAGGTATGTCTGTAGAGGAAGCTGAAACTCAAATAATGGTCACGGCGGCGGAGAAGTCGTTGTCGCCGCATACGTACGACAATAACATTCCCTCTTGTCGTTTAGTAAAATGCTTCATATAAAAAAATATTCCTTTTGGATAAACGAAAATTTCAAAGGGGTTTATACACCATATAAAAAAAGGTTGTGTATAAAACATGATATGCCTCAATGAAAGGAGATTGAGACGAAGTCCCATACCTCGGGTCCGACTTGACTCGATCGTTCTTTAACCTCCTGAAAAATAAACATGAGTTAATTTCTACTTGCTTAAGAACCTTTTTAAAGTTCATTATTCCTTTTATATCACTTATTACCATGTCATGAACATTATGTAATTATTTAAGTTAATAACGGTCATTTTATCGATCATTGGTACTTGAGTCAAAAATAAACTCTTTATAATTACAATTTGTTAATGTATCCATAATATCCAGAGTTATACTCATGATTTAGATATCATATATATCATATATATCCAGTATATACATGCATTTATAATATTACATAACTTTTATAGGTAAGAAATGAAATGCACCGTTCATGGAGACAGTAAGCCGTACGTACGCATGAACGCTACTTTCATTCCTATTTCTTACTTAATGGAGTGAAATCATAATGATATAAGGGTATGTGATAATTCCAGTATAATATCATATAAAATATCATTAAATTTATCCTTTATACGTACCACATATGGTATTAACGAATCAAATCACTTTGAGGGGGCGGTAGTCCGCACTTCCTTAAATGAAGATATCACGTTTACCCATAATGGAAACCATAAAGGTATGCCATAAATGAAAAATACAGAAGATTAAGTAAAACATAAACATATTATATATCATATATAAATATAGTGACATCTTAATGGCCACCTTTGAAGGTGTTATATGAGTGTTGAACAATCATCGTTTCGTGAGGCCGAAATTCACCATCAACAGAAACAATATGTTCTTTAACCGTTAGATGTAGGTGTGTGTAAGTGTAGCTTGAATCCTTCTTATAAAAACATCCTCGTATATTGAAGATACTGGTTTCATTACAAAAGAAAAGAATAAAAAGAGTTTAGGGGGTTGGAGAAGCAAAATAAAACATAAGAACACAAGAGAATACACTACCTTTAAAACAGGTAACTCTTTTTTATTTGAGCTCAAAGGCTTCCTTGGGAAGACATCTTCCCAATGTGAAGCTTCAAAGAGTTAGAGAGGGATGTGGAGAGGAAATATGGGCAGGGGTAGGCCGAGCCAAAGGCTTTGGATGTGTGGGTAAGGAGGTAGAGGTGGGGGCCTTTTATAAGAAGAGAGGAGGGGCACTCTTGGAAAGTTACAAAATGTTACTTTATTTTCAAATAATTTTCGGATTTTAAAGGTCCCACATTGATGTATTTATAGGATAAGGTGATAAGGGTTCGAAATATACTCATCCAATAGGTCTCTGACATGTTTAAGTTGTAGATTTAACATTATCTTTTCATTTTATATAAATCCTTTATTAATGTGGCAATCCTTGCATCATCATGATGTCATACATAATTTAATTTATTTAATGTCTAAAAATTATGAAAAAAATACTATGATGTAGGAAATCGTTTTATATTTCCAATGAAAATTTATAGTCCATAATATCATCTATGTAGACAAAACTAAAAATGTTTTACTCTGGTGATACATTCTTTGTTATATTTACTTTCTTTAATAATAAAAAGATAAAAAGTCACTTTCATACAAAAGTGATACCATGGGGTCCCCAATTTTGGAACAAGGCAACCACTGGTCGGCCATGAGAAAACCAGTAGCATTAGGACACATTTTGGTGTCATTTTTTATTATTATCGTATTATTTTATTATCCTTAACTACCCGATTACTCATTAATCAAGATAATTAAAGATAATTACCGTCGTTACTATTCATAATGTCCAAAAACAAAAGAATTTTAATTACATAATTTGGACCTTCTGATTCAAAATATGGAATCCATTTAACCAAATTCCAATCATATAAATTTCAATAATTAATTTAAAAATAATTCTCGTTGTCAAAACAAATAGCGGGTTTTTTTAAACAATATCTATGAAAAGTTTGGAAATTGTTTATGCCAAATTCCAAAGTGAAATTAATCCCAATGACCACAATTGGATTACATAGTAAAAATATATTCTATTTACACTTTAAAACCAATTAAAAAGATAATCTAACCATATAATTAAATTAGATGAAAAAGCAGTTTTGATGTAAAAGGCAGTATTTTTCACTATTCATTAAAAAAAATGAACATTGTCAGAAAAATACCAAAAAATTATCCAATGTAAATTTCAATGTCCCAATCATAAATAATAAGTTTATTTTTACAAATAGAGCTTATAAAAATGTCAAAAGTTTGATTTAAAAATGGGTTTCCATCAAAAGGCAGTAAAACAATCTTTTAAGAATATTAGTGTATTCTATGCTTAAGATTGGATTTATTCTCATTTTAAGCCTCTAAAACAATATATAATTCCTAAATTGACATATATAAGAATATATATTATTCATTACTTACTTGGAATGTTACACTTCGGGTTCCATCCATTGACTAAAACCAAGAAGAATAGTGTGAGAGACACTAATTATAATAGGAAAACCACATAATCAAGAATAAAATTTTACACTCAAGGTCTTCTCATAGGTTATTCAGGGCCATTTCTAAAACACTAAGATTGTGTTCTATGCTTAGACATATCCTTAGGTTTATTACTAAGGCTTTCACATCCTAGTTTCCAGAGGTTGACTATACCTTTCCTCTGATACCAACTATAATGACCTATACTTTACATACATTGTTAATACTTCAAAATTGAAGCATACTTATTACAACATATAACAAAACCATGAAAGGACTGTATAGGTATAGTGTCTTTGGAAACTAGGAAACATAAACAACTGGTTCATAAAGCATCTACACTGTCTCCCATTTATTTCATCATATCTAGAGTCCCTTTTGGTATATCCTACTTAATAACATTCTTCCTGACCTGGGGAAAGAAAACATACAAAAGGGTGAGCTCAAATTCCCAGTAAGGGTAAACAAAAGAAATACCAATCACATCATATTCATAAGAACATAACATTTTGGAAATCTTAACCTACAAAAGAGATCAAAATTTCATAACATGGGATAAATCATAGTAGTGAAATGTAATCACAATAAACATAACATAAAACATGAAACATTTTGTCATACACACATAATCATAGAGAATCATTTCTTAGTAGTCAAGACTCATTGCCAAGACTATCTTAGTAGACAAAGTCCATTTCTGAACCGAGTTCACTCATCGTTTCAGTCCTGTTTCACTGAACAGGTTTAACCTGCCATTCCAGCCATGTCTATCTCATGACATATAAATCTTTACCCAATGAATTTGAGGGAGATATAGGTACCTCAGATCTCATAATGAAACCATTCTTATGTCTTCCACAAAATCATAAATCATACATCATAGCATAACCCATGTAACAAAAATGGGATTCTTAAACATCATGACATCATAAAACAATTCATATAAGATAAAAGAATTCCTAAAAATAATTCCATCACAACATAATCAAATCAATGTAATAATAGGGATAGAAGCATAACCCTATATTATCTTAGATGGAAAATAATTTTGATAAAACACTTGAACTCCATTCTTGAGGAAAATATCCTTTCTACTTCAAAAACATTTTCCTTTCTTAACATGTCATAAAAGTTTAAACTAAAAGAAGTTGATTAAAAATATACTTGAAAACTGGAAAAGGAAGGTTCTTGGAAATAATTTTTTAAAAATCCATTCATGCCGTATAATTTAAAAAAACATTCTTCTCTTACTTTTTTCAAAAAAGTCAAAAAGTACCTCATACGAAAAACGACAAAAATTCCTTTCATATCTTTTACTAAAAACTCACTGAAGGGTAAAATTGGATTTAAAAAATTATAGGTGGATGGAAATAATATTACATATTGAGGAAACATGGATGTGGATGATAAAATACACCCCAGTAAATACCAAAGTATAAACAATCTCGGATAAAAATGAGATTTTGATATATTCCCTTACCTTAGGTCCAATTTGCTTCGTAAGTGTCCAAACCACCTGTATAATGATTTAAATAATGTTATTGAATTATTATAGAATCATACTCATTGTTATGATATCATATATGGCCATATTATTAGCTTATTATTAGTAATATTTCATTACTACTTGTTATTCAGGTGTTTATTACTTTTTGTTCTTATGCGTGTTTTGTCGAATAAATTCTTATTGTTCTCGTTAGGTTATAGATAACTCATTTCCAGAATGTTATTAGTGTAATATTTATCATATTAATTCATTCAATTCATTTATATAATCATTATGCAATGAATATCATGTAGTACGAGTCGCATCACATAGTGGAGACAGTATTCCGTACGTACACACGAGCGATGATATCATTCCCATGATCTTGGAACTGTATTGGAGTGTATGCATACTATTTCAGAATTAATATCACTTTAAAATAATCATATATAGTTATTATTTACACCATTATACCCATCCAAGTAAGGTGGTGGTGGAAAATAGATTACACCATGGTGTGGAGATGGTATTCCGTACGTACGCACGCGCGGTGATTTTGTTTTCTGTAGGATATATAGATGGTGAAATAGGGTTATTTAATAATTATAATAACATAAAATTATATGAGTGATAATTATGTTATTACTTCATAATGAAACAACTAAATAAGAAGATGTTTAAGAAGAAATAAATTTGAAATAATCGGTAATGGACATTACCTCTTCTTTGAAGAGCCTCTTTGAGACCTCCTCTTAGGGAAATAAAATTGGTCTTTGAAGAAGACCTGGACCTCTAGGATGTTTCTAGGGATGTGGAGAAGAGAATTTGGCAGTGTTTGGCCGAGATTGAAGGCTCAAAGTGATGTGAGGAAGAGAGGGAGGAGGTGCCCTTTTATAAGGGAGGAGAGAGGCACCTTTGGAAAAACTAAAAATATTATTTTATTATAAAGTCCTATTCAGTTTTTGATAGCTCCAAATTGATTTATTTCAAAGATAAGGTGGGTATGGGTCGAAATAACCTCATACAATAGAATTTAGACATGTTTAGGTATCTATTTTACCCTTATCATTAAGATTTAACTTTAAGTTAGATAATTTAACTTTTACCGTGTCTTCTTGTTTTCTTACACTATAAGGTTAATAAACTTACTATAACAAGCCAGAAGAACCCCAAGTTGTTTATTTTTAATATATATAACCTTATCTAAGTCATTTGGCCAAACCTTATATTTTTAGGAATAAAATAACAATTAATAATATAATATTTGTTTTAAAAACAATTTTATGTCAATTTTGACACTATTTGGTAATTGATTTTTGTGAAAATCATAACAGAAAGATTAGTTCAAAAAAAGTTAATTAAATCAATACTAACAAGTCATATTAACATAGAAAATTAGTGTAATTTATAAAAAGTCTCAAATTACATTTATTTGGGTATTTATAACATCAATTATGTTAATATTTCATTAATAAGATAATTACTGCATCATCATTGTGTCATAAATAAATTAAATTATTTAATGTCTAAAAATTATAAATAGTCGAATTTATCTTATATATAACCCTATATTAAAAATGATTTACTTATTAAACTTTTATTTTAACTATTTTAACCCTTCTTTAAATAAATTAATATTAAATGTTTTAATCTAATCCATGTGAGCCTAAATGGTCATATTTTATTCCTAAGGTTGTTTTTGGTCGAATTACACTTATCCAATTGAATTAGGACATGTGTTAGGGTAATAATAATATCATTTTTACCCTTAATTACCCTATTTACTTTTAACCGTGGTAAAAAAAGTAAAAAGTTACTATTCATCAAAAATTATTTTCATCTCATTGAACCACATTTTAGTCCTTGATAATAATCATGTGTCTCGGATTTACGAAATTCAACTCACAGAAGTGGTAAAATTAGCTTTTATGTGAATTTTGAAATTCTCCTAGGAGGTGGGTAAAAGATGGTGAAAAGTTCAATAAAATTTTTATATATCTAAAATTATTATAAAGTTACTCCAATTAATTGCATTAAACATATATAGGTATTATGTATCAATTTTGACCTTAAATAAATTTAAATAAAATAAATAATTATTTAAATAAAAACTCAGTTTTTAAATATTAACCCAGTGTTTTCACTATTCATCAAAAATTGAATGTATTTAGAAAAATACCAAAATTTCACCCTAGGCTAATTTCGATATTCCGAATCCAAAAATGAACTCTATTTTGAAAACATAAAATTAAACAATTTCAAAAAGTGGGAATTACTATTCATAACGGCTAGTTTTAATAATATTTTAATAGTATATTGTCGTTTAGTGAAACTCGGTATTGCGTACGACGCAAGATATCGAGGAAGGTCGTGATTGCGTGTAAAGAAATCCAAGCTAGTGTTGTGTGTAGTGAAAGATTTCTTTGATGATTTATATAACATAAAAACAAAATATTTCTCATAAAAGTATCGGTTGTTACATTCACCATGCGATATGTGAAAGGAGTTTGTCTGAGGACTCTCTCAACTTAGCAGATTGAAGAGGATTTCTGAGTTTCTGTAAACATAAGTCTACCCTTTCCAAATAGCCTCATTAATATGGAAACATTGAATCTTTTTTATGAATTATGCACAAGTATGGAACACCCAATATGTGAACATCCAATCAGGTGTAACTCCCCCTATTGAAAATAAATGTTAGTCCTACTTCTAGTATTACATCTGATCTATCCCAGATGTGTGGAAATTAGAGTCAGAATAGAGTGGATTCGATTCCTAAATGTCCCAATTCTGATCCGGTGTTCTACAGCTGTGATACCTGAAACAAAAAGTTGAAATTATTCCTTGATTAATATAATCATTTGTATAAGAAATGTTGATTGAAGGGTATATAATGTGCTTCAAAAAAAAAAGGAATTCATGAAGTTACATCGAGTCCCTGGAAAAAAGGAATCCCTCACAATTTTGTGATTATAGAAGGGTAGGTGATAACTTTCTAGGTTCACACATTGGAACTATTTCAATTAATTCTCCAAATCCAGAAGAGTAGGCTTGACCACATTATAGTAATATATCCTAACAGCCTTGATCATTACAGATGCACATGCATCAACTTGATGGTGAAATCTATCAGAAGAGATATTAAAAACCAATAATAAATAATGAAATTATCCCATTAAGTAAAAATATAAAATTAGAAAATAACATTTTTGACATCGATGAATTCAAAATTTCAGAAAAGGAATTGAATCCCACATAACCTTTGAATAGTTTCAATTCACTAATCCTTTGACCAGGTTCCACACACGGGCCCTTCGACCATGTTCCAAGTATAATCCCCCAGATCATGATTTTCTCATAGGCTCCTCGACAAGGTCATCCCCACGCAACACAATATCTCATGTGATTGTATGGTGAAAATTTTTTTGGGGTCCAACATAGAATGATAATTGTTGGTTGATTGGTTGGATGACCTGCCTGTTGAGTGTAAAAACATCCAACACCGAATGTGAGAAATTAGAAAAGGATCAAGTAGTATTTATAAAAAATGATGGCCTATGCACCAGACCTACACTATGGATCCGTGTAGTTGACCTAAAAATTGGGATTTTTCATTGTGACTATTCAACCGACCTACGTATAAGCCCTTCATTGTTTTCCAGTGCCACCTTCATAATTTTCGATGTTCTACCTTATGATTTAACCCTCACATTTCAATAGGATCCAATCTTATAGAGGGGGAGATTTTTTTGGAAACTCTGTTTTTTAAGTAGAGTGAAAATATTATGAAGAGGTACTCAAGAGTGTTAAAGATGTAAATAGCCACCCAGAGAACCAAACGGATTTTCCAAAACCAGGTGGCGTGTACACCCCTGCACATCTGATGGCCTACACAACCCCTCTGTACGACAATGAAAGGTTGGACATCCCTATGTGGGATACCTATTTTGGGTACCTATGCCTGATACCTTTATGGGGAAAATTATTTGAGAAGGCACCCATACAAGACTATATATTGTATCCCACGACGCCTCATTTACATGAATTGAAAATCGAAAGAATTCCTAAAGCTCTGGTCACAGAAACCCATCACCTAGGTCTCCCAAAACTCCTCAAGAATCTCTTTAAAGCCCGAGAAAATGGATAATTAATAAGAATAAGTGTGATCAATTTCCCTTTAGGTTACGAAATGAAATACACCAACACTAGGACCCCTTCTTGCCTAATGGACATCCAGCTATGCGAGTCCCATCTCTTAACCAGGGACCTATGTGGGCCTTACCTAGGAACACTTTGGGAGACCCATGGTTCCTAGGCTAAAGCCTTTCCCATGTTTTATTTACTACGTGGTTTATTTACTATTTCAAAACCAACTCACATAGGCCTATAACCCCTATGTGATTCACTTCCATTTCCTGTGAGGCCCTATACAATGAACTTCCCCTCTCAACGCCAGGACCAACATGATCCCCCCTTTTATCTCTCACATCAGAAAATAATGGATGGGATCCTCTACCTTTACACCCCTTATAGGGGAGGGAAAATATTGAATCCTTCAATTAAGCCTCTAGGATTGTGAAACCATGGAATGAGGCACGTTAGTGTGTCTCCAATTTGGGTATGCATTCTTGGGGTCAGAGGTTTTCCCCACATTTCCTACTGGATAGTTTGGGTCCTCAGGGTGAATATGAGTATTTATTCCCATGGTCAATAGGACCACAACCCTTGGGGAGGAGTTAGGGATCTTCTAGTATCTTGGGTTAGGACCATGCCCTCCCCTAGCTATATCTATGATATGGAGCCTTTGGTTCTAAGTTGTGACCGAAAGGATCACACATTCCCTTCCCTTAGACAGAGAATGAGATCCTCCTCTCCTAATTCATTACCAATTTTGAGACATCCCTAATGGATTAATCCACTATACATTCTCTTAGGACCTCTCATACTCCATTCCTTCCTCATCCATACCTGTGGAACATAGTTGGATAGATAACCAAATATGACTGTCCCAATTTACAAAATATGTGGGGATATTGGCACTTCAAATATCCTTCTCTCTCCCTTTTGGTTTAGGGTATGACAACAGGAGGGATTTTTTGTATCCCTAATCTCTTCCACCAATGGAAGAGGGAACATATAGTCTTCTAGATATTTTCCTTCCTCTTGTTTCTCACATTCAAACAAGACTAACCCGGACTCATGTGGGATAATAGGTTGGTCAAGATCATAGTTCCAACATGATCAGATGCATATTTTGGAAAAGTGTATTCCTTTGAATCTTCCTCTCTCCATTTATTAGAGGGCCTCCATAGGTGTGGGTACTCGAGGTAATGTATCTAACCATAGGGAAAAGTATGTTCTAAGGTTTTTCGGATCACCTGTTTCCTATTTTTTCTCATATTTTTCACGACTCATGTAATCTTAGAGGTTGGTGGTGATAATGAAATCCAAATGATCCTGAACACCATGATCCTCAATTCTCTATGTATGTCTCAACTAATCGTTTGGAAATCCTCCATAGGAATATGCTCAAAAATAAATGGGCCTCTTACTTAGAATAATCCCAAAATACTTTCAAGGGAATCCGACATTGGAATATGCCCTGAAATCCAACCTATGAGACTCCCACTTGGTATAATCCCTAACATCTTATCAAGTGAATCATCTTGAAAAATAGTCTCCAAAATCCAACATGCGGGCCTCCAACATGGTATAAGACCAAAAATATTATCAAGGGAATAGTCCTCTAGAATAAGCCTTAAAATCCATCATATAGACCCTATACTTAGTATGATCCCAAACCATATAATCATAATTATCCCTTGGACTCTTATTAGATACTATTTCAAATAAAAAAACCTTTGGGAATCCTCTTCAGGATTAATTCCCAACCAAACCCCATTCGCTATGGCATCCTCCTTAAGAGTAATCCCTAAATTAATCCTATCAAAGGGACATACTCCCATTTTATAAAAACATTCAGAGGCCCCCCATAGGTACAAGTCGTCACATGGAAATTATGTGGGATTTGATTACCATACAAATGGGATACATAGGAATCTTCCCTGATGTCCAAACCTAACATACCAAATCATCCCTATTCTCTATATGAAACAATCCATGTAGAGTCTGATTCATCATGGGAATCCAAATCCTTTTACAGGTTTCTCAGGATGATTCGGCAGAATTCCCACACCCGAAATTGACTGGGAACTATTCACCTAGACTTCCTTTCCACGTGATATTAAAATGTATGGTTAGGTCTATATCATATGAACATTAAAGTTATGATGTGGACCACTAAGAAGTGATAAGAAATGTGGGTTTGATTCCATTCAAAATGATACATAGGAAGCCCATTCATGGGTTCAATCCCATCATCAAAATAATTACAGTCTTCGATGATGAAGATACACTCTTGATAACCCCACAGTGTGAATGAAAACTAGAATCAACATAATAATAAACTAATAATATCTTTCCATTACATAAGAGGATACTACTAATGGAGAACCTCTGATACATATAGATGTATCCATAGATGAATAATCCAAGATATATAAAGAAGTTTATAAATTCTATAAATTCTAATAATTGATTTATAATTCTAGGTTGACCAACATAATACATGGTAATTAATTAATTACACATGAAAAAAAATCCTAAATCTTTAAGTGAGTCTCTAAGTAGGAAACAATTCCCTTTAAATGGGTGTGATGAGCTCAACCTTCCATCCAATCGAACAATGTGGGTTCTTATGTACCTTTGGATAAACCCCCCCCCACTGAGTACCTTCCTTTGGAAGAAAGGTCCCTCTTAGACAACAATTATTATTTTTTGTTCCATGAATAAACCCCTTGTAAACCACTTGGAAATAGTAAACATGACATGAATGATTTCACAAAACACAACCCCTAAAATCGATTTTTAGTAGAAAAAACACATTTCTCTCAGAAACATACAATTAACATTCTTCCAAACTTGATAATTAAAAAAACCAATCATACATTTTAAAAATACCACTTTTTTAAATTATCAAAAGGATAATGTTTTTGAAAAACTGTAAAAAAAATTATATTTAATAGGCAGTTTTTTAAGAAGAGATTACATATAAATGAATTTAAATATTACTAAAAACATTTCTTAATATGAATATTTTAAAAAATATGTAATTTAGACACTATGAATCTTTCTAGTGTTTGAACATGGAGTTTTATAGAGTGAGAGAAATTTTAAAAAATTCTTGTGAAAAATAATGAGATAACTCCTCATAAAATAAACTTTTGTGTAAACATAACGTTTAAACAATAAGTTGACATTATGTTTTATCTATGAGAAGTACTAAAAAATTAATATAATAAATTAAATTTGTACAATAATTAAAAAAATATTGAACTAGAAGAAACATATTCATGATACTTCAAATTTCATATAAATCTATAAATTCTAGAAACTAAACAGATTTAAATTACCCATTAATTAGTGGATGAAATATGATTCTCTGTGAGTCTAAAAGAATAAAAACTATTTCTATAAGATAAAAATTAAATATTTACTTATTAAGATTAAAAATTCATAAAATATTAAAAATATATTTATTAAAATTATAATATACACATTTTAATCATGCATGAATGGTCATATTTAAAAATAATTCACTAAAATATCACCTTAATTTATCATGTTATGCACTATATTGAATATTTAAAATCTAAACATACCATACAAAAAACATAAAAAGATTCCAAAATTCATGAAATAGATGTAAATCTAGAATACATTTCTAGGAAAAATTTCAGAATTGTAATATGGTTTTCTCCCTTTTAATTGATCATCATCTTCATTATTTATTGATAGGAAAAGACAAATAGAATAATCTAAAACAAGAGATCATAATATAGAAAAGGATTTGGGGTATAAATTAATGTAAATCTACGGAATCCCATCTAAAAAGGTCCTCTCCCATAGCCTTAAGGATACTCCAACCATCAAGGCCCGAAGAAACATAATTTTGGGAAGCAATGAAAGATAGATGATCTGCCACTTTTTTCCCTTGTTTTAGGTGTGAAACACATTTATACTGCTACTGAGAAGGCCTTTAGGTTATCCAATAAAATTTTAAACTAGCCAAGGAGTATTACCTATACCTACCAGATCATGCTAGAGAGTTATATATTTTTTTCTGCTTCACTGTTATCAATATTATGTTGGCTCCAATGACTGGGACTAGTGAGCATTGCCATTACCTCTGCCTATAGAGAATGAACACAACCATAGTGTGTTGTAAACATGAATATGAAAGATACCCTAGAATCATGGGTCAACCCTTTTCCCCATATAATACCTTGCCTATAAATTTGTCTGTGTTATATTTGATGCTAGTGGAAGGAGATGTCATGCTATCCCAATGTCTTGTTATGGTATTGAGAGGACTGATAGACCCTGCATACTTGATTGAACATGTATGATCATTGGAGTATCACACAGGTTATTATGTAGCCTAAGCAGGTCATTGATCACTCTCACTGCCCAGATTATAATTCATCTCCCCAATGACTGAACTCCCTCATTCCTAGATCTGTTTCACGCTTTCCAAATGCACCAACAACCAGTGATCAAGACCGTAGCCTGAGACTCTCTCTCCAGACCATAATTTGGAAAATAATGGAACCATCATTCCATAAATGAATCTCTAAATTCATATGACCTGTATAAGCAGTGAAATAACCAAATAAACTCTGCACAACTTGTGCCCAGTCCCCCTAAAAAAATAAATTTAATTAACTCTCCTCTTGATGAACCCAGCATCATGTCCACATGGACACAAGAGGGAATCAAATTCTTCTAATATTCTAGTTAGTTTGTACCAAATGGTTCATGATTCACCGTTATATAAAATTATACATGATGGGGATATTACTACACCACCTTATATAATTCAATGTGTTGAATCTATCCTTAAAAGACATGTCCCTATGTAATCCCCTGGTGGAAAAGACCCCTAAAGTCGAAGGTGTAAGGACACACTTGTCTAGATCCATGTTCACTACAATGGTATTAAAGAGATCCTACTGATCATTATCCAAAGTATCCCCAATTAATGAAGGTTCCATTGTTTCCTCCCCAAAGGATATCTAATTAGTCATATATCTTGCATATTCAAGACTTTACCCTATACATTTATAATGCTAGAAAAGGATATCAACTTTCCAAACAACCCATCGAGATAAAGGTAGAAGAGTTGGGGGTGAGAGGATATCACTGACCAAAGGGGTGAAATATAATTGGATCTAACAACTAGGACCACAATCCACCTTGATAACATCACCTTTCTCCACAAAGAATGGCCATAAAAATGCTTCCATACCAACTTGGAATGTATGCACTGAACGATGTAAATATGATTTTAAATGTCGGTAACTCTATAATAAATCATCTTACCCATTCTCTGAAAAGAATCCCAATGTAATTTCCCTTCTTATAAGGAGTCCCAGAGAAAAAAAACAAGGATCATATCTATGGAGGTAATAAATTCCTTTGGAACTTTAATGTAATCCATCACATGAATCATACTAGTCGATAGAACACTATTGATTAGCATTATCCTGTCTTTGAAGGATAGAAAGTTGTTCTTCTATTTGAGAAATAAACCCATCATCATGTCAATAATGTGGTCAAAGTCATGGATGTTATTTATGTGGGGATAATGAGGCACACCCAGATAATCCATATTGAAACATACACTTTGCATATCCATATAGTTTCATAAGAAGGTAACACGGCTCGCCGAACATTTTTTGGACATATATAGATTAATTTTTTAGTGGTTGATCACCTAGACACTCAAATGGAAATAATCCTCCATCACCCTTCGAAAACTATGAACTGGACTTTTTATAGCATTCAATATGATCATGGCATCAGCTGTGAACATGAGGTGGGACATGCAGGAGGAAATCATCTAACTCTGATAAGGTATAATCAATCCTTGGTCTATATTCCTCTTATTCAAGGGGCTGAGCACATACTAGGAGATAATGATGATGATAGGGGATAGTGGATCCCCCTTCATGAGACATCAGGTGGCTTGAAAAAAATCCACGAGTCTTTCCCACAAAAGATACAACTATCCAAGAAGAGCTAAACATCTAAAAATGACATTACTGACTTAAGATAAAAGGCACATACCTATAAACACTTTATTTATAATACTCTATTAAATAATTTTGTAAGACTTATTCATGTATAATTTGATATCCAAGATCGATGCATGGATCATGATGTTGATATTTTAAATCATCCCATGAGCCACCATTATTTCCCCTGGATAGATTAGCCCTTCATAAAGCCATGCTGCTCTATGGAAGGCCAATGGGGAAGACAAGAAGACAATTTTTTATTCATGATACTAGAGTGGATTTTATATGGGCAGTTACACTTGGTCACAGGCCAATAATGATGGATTTAGGAGGGGTATTTGATCTTGTTAATGCACACAAGTTCCATTGCACTGATCACACGAGGGATGCTACGGCCTCCGAAGAAATCATGGATGGAAAATAATGTTTCTTTTGGAACCACATGCAAAAACCCGATGTAAAATGTCCTTGGAAAGCCATAAGAGTTTGGAAAACTCTTGGGATTGAGGCTCATCATGGCATCATGAATCTCCCTCTTGTTTGGGATCACTTCTACGGAAAAATTATCCTAGCGGGAGGCATGAGAAGGGATCACATCAAAGAAGGGATCCCTACCACTTTTATTTCCATCAGAAATACGGGGGATGGCGCCTGCAAGTATCTCCTTAAAGTAGAAAAAATCCAAACCCACAACAGCATCCATATCTTCCACGTTGGAGCCATCCTCCATCATTGAATTTGGTTTGATATGACGTTGCTTCTCCTTGATGTAGGCATGGATGTAGGCACTAATTTTATTCTCTTAGAGTAGCCAATTTGTCCTCGATTGTTCACGAGCTATACATTACTATTTAATTAACATCTCTACCAAATTTTCCTTCTTCTTAGCAAGATCTTCAAACACATGGTAATTCCAAACATCTTCAAGGCTTTCATCCAACTATTCAACCTCTTTCAACAGAACATCATTGTCCTTATCAGCTGGGGGATGCTATTTGAACAAGACCAAAAGATCCTACCTAAGGTATCACAACTTTTTATGAAGCCCAATCCAAGTGTTTCCCTATATAGGGATACCCCATGGTTGTTTTACTACCTAGAGATATCCTTCCTTGCAAGGTCCAAAAGTGATAAAATCTGTGTAAATTTTGGTGGTCATGCCTTGAAGAAAGAGAATCCAACAGAAAAAAATGATTAGAAATACCCTGGGTGAGATGAGTTACATGGGGATCGGGGTATGCAGTAATGGATGAAATGTGGGCAAGAAAACTATCAAGTCGACTCTAAGATCACCAACCACCTCTTTGATTATTATACCACGTAAAATTTTCCATAGTATAGCCCATGTCCGAGAGACCCTTTCCAACCATGAAATGAAATATGTACAAGATCACCTTACAAGGGAAGGGAACTCTCCCTCTCTTCTCATCTAGGCCAGCAATTATATTGAAGTCACCTCCAACAATCCAATAAGAATTTCCAACATTAAAAGAGTTGAGCCCCTTCCACAAGGATTATATTCTATTGGAATTGAAACTACCATTATTGAAGGGGGGAAACATTGTGGATTTTTCAATACACAATCTAGTCATAGTGAACTAGTCATCTAAAAATACCAAATCCATAGAATTATCTTCACGCTAGAAAATCCACATGTGATTTTTAAGTAGATTCTCAATCATAAATCCATGCATCCTAATCCTATGGGAAAACATCCCAATAATGTAGTGGTTCTGCTTTTGTTCAAGGATCACTATAATATGATCCTTGGAACTCTTCAACTTCAGGGTTACGTTGTTGGTCTAAACCCAGGCACCCAGTCCATAGGGGTTCCAGATAAAAATGAAGTCATTGAAAAACTAGGCACATGGATTCGGACCTAGGCGATCATAGATCACATGGAAGAGAGGATATATCACCTCGATTGTTTCTGGACATAGAACTCATGCACATGCCAGATGATTGTAGGGTAGTAAGGGTCACCAGCGTGGAAGAGATATCTTGTTGGACTTAGATAGGTTTCACATCCCTGCTGGTTGAGCCCTTGGAAGAAAAACCTAACCTACTTGGTTGGGGACTGTTGAAGGGATAAAAAACTCATGAGGGGAGGGTCCTGATATTTTCATCTTGGTGGGTTCAATAGCCTTGGAGGATGCAAGAAGACACTCCCCATCTGAATAATGCTGCCCCCTAAAGGGGGAGGACATGGGAAAGGGAAGATGGGTTGCTGGGAACGGACACCATTGAGGGATTAGAAATATGAGGAGGTTATAATAAAGCCAGATGCCTCTAAATATAAAGTCTAGGGAATTGGGAAGAACCACCAGGGTTGCGGGAGACCACTACTTATATGTGACCAGAGGATGGTAGACAGAAGCATCCTCCCATTAGGGAAAAGCCAGGGACGACGAACAATATTGGATACTCCTTTATTGATCCAAACCATGGACTCTAGAATCAACCTAGGGAAACTCATAGAGGGTGCCTGGTCAGGTACCTTATGGAAGGGATGATGCCAAACCCCCCAGACAGATGCCTGGGGATCAAATATCTTGAAGCATACAAGTTAGGAATGCACAAATCCATGAGACAGTTTGTGGAGCTTAGAGCCACAATATTAAGGGTGCTGCTTTCTGCACAAGTTTTTATAATGGCCATAATGGTGACATAAGAGAACTAGGTTAAAAACATGGGATAGAGGATGTCATGATCCAGGACTATTTAATCTTTCACCCACAAGAAAATACATTCAGGAGACAGAAGGGAGAGATCCAACTCCACACATATCCGAGTGACTGAATCCTCTACACGACCCTATGCGGAACAATCCTTGCATTGAAATCCACCTATAAAGTCACCAATATCTTTGAGAAAAGCTTCATTCTATAATCATAGTGGCATGATAGGTAAACTGATCCAAAACACCACATGGGGACCCTCATTCCCTTTGTGGATCTCCAACGACGAACACACCAAGATGAAGTTCCATCGACCCATGGACCGAAATTCGTTACACCAATCCCAAAAAAAGTCATATTCTGATGCCAAATCCACACAAACATATTGAACATAATATCCTAATAAAAACTAATTATGAAAAAAATATTATATAATTATTTCCTTTCACAATATTATTTTTAAGATTAATAGGAACTAAACAATCACAACCAAGTCTATTCTATTTATCATCAATTTTTTTGAAATAATCAATATTGATATTGGAAACAAATTTATTATTAAATTTTATTTACCAAAAAAAATAAATTTTGATATTATATTATATATTTTTATCCTTTAATTGGATTATTTATAAAAACTAAATATGGTTAGAAGCATTTTTATGCATGTAAGAATTTTTTTTTATATTTTCATTCAAAATATGATTTTCTTCTTCAATATTTAATATTTTTGAAATAAAATTCATTAATTTAACAAATAAATTCTTTCACTTTTCAAGAACCCTTCTAAATTTTTCTTTAATGAAAATAGGTATAGAGTTGATTTCTTTAATTTAACTCCATATAAATTGGACATTTCTTTAATATATTTAATACATAGATCATCCTTTACAAATTTGATATAAGTATGAAAATTATAAGTAAAATAAGATTCTTTAGGCGTACTTGTCACACATATTTGTCCATATTTTCTCTAATATGAATGAAGATAACTTTAAAAATAATTATAAGGATAATGTTTTACCATTAAATATTTTTCATATAACACATCATTAGAGGTTTATTATAGAATTTAACTATTGTTTGATGAGCCTTCAGAATCACTCCAAGTTGTTATAGATTTATTTTCATTGTTTTTGGCTATACATTAATTTGGGAGCTTTGAATAATTGGATTCAATATATTTTTTCTTACTAGAATGACAAAAAATTTTAATTTAATAATATAAATTAAAATTTGAATTAACTAGAGTGATCACATATTCATGAAATATGTTTTCCTCTATTTTCATTTATTTATACTCCATTTTCTTATTTCCAAACTTTCTATAATTATAGTGATTTGTTTTTATGGGATCTACTTATTTATATGTAGCTGTTTTAATATATGATTAATTTTCATGAGAAATTCCCTAAGTAATTTTTTTTAAAATATTTCTAGTTGGAGAACAATAATAAATATTCATAACCTTATAATAAAGAACATATTTTAAAAAATTTTCACTTATAAATTCAATCAGACGAGATGTAGGTAAATAATAATATTTAATCACAATATCTCAAAATAAAATATCAATACTCTTTAGATAATGTTCCACTTAAATATTTACTAATTAGAGTTACTACTATTATAATTCAGTATGAATTTCAGATTCAATCCATTTTTACACTATAAGTCATCCATCACAGGAAAATATATTTCCCTTGATCATATTGAGGAATACGATAAAAGTTAATGCAATTGATATAAATAGAAAAATGATTCATAATATAGCTTAATTGAGGAATCATTTGAATACAATTTTTATTTATTAAAAAAAGTGACAAAATGACTTATCCTCAAAGGGTCAAGCTATGATACAAATTGTTAGGCCCTGAAGGGGTGATTAAAAATGGAGAAGAGGGGGTGGATTTTATTTCATTAAAAAAGTAATCATAGTTTAAATTTTAAGAGTGCAATGTAATAATTATAATATTAAAAAATTTAACCACATTTATAAATGAAAATAAAGTGAAATAAAATGCTAGAATGTAAAATATAAACATAAGAATTTTACAGTGGTTCATATCTAAATGATCCTAATGCACCCTTTACAAACTAACCTAGTTTGTGAAAGCCACTGTGGTATTCTAGTTTTGTTGTATTGAAGATATTATATACGTATTAATTTCTCACAAATGGTGGTTTAACCAAATTTCATTTTATTTTATGGTTTTAGATAAAAACCATGCCTTTTATATGAGAAGATGTAACCTTGAATTCTAAACGATCAATCAAAACTACATTCCATTATTTGGTTTAGGCAGAACATGATATTTTATATGGGGAAATCATACAAATTATTTTATAGGTGTACAACCATGTAATACATTTATAGGCATAATACTATTCTCTTCTATGTTATGTTTTAAGTAGAACCTAGTCTTATAAGGGAATTGTCTAAAACCAACCTCTTACATGAGTTTCCATTCACTCTTCTATTTTTTGGATTAAGAAAACTGTATCTTCAAAAGGGATACAATAAATGTTTTATTCTGAGGTGATATGAAAATACCATTCTTCTAGTATGATAGAAAAAACCAAGTGTTCCTTTTTTAGGTTAGTATAACCCTGCTAAATTGACATTGTATGTTTATAATATAGTACACACAATTACATCACGACTATGGAATAAAATTATTTTACATAGTGAATGATTTTAAATGATGATGTTTAGATTCCTATAAAGTAGTGATTAGGGCCTTCAGTATGTTGTAATAATTATTCGTGGGAAACCGGTAGTTTACATCAACATTAAGATTCTTGATGAAGCTTCAGGTCTCATTTGTAGAAAATAAAACATATAATAGTAAAGTAGAGTCACATATATTTATCTTTACTGTATGCTTCAATCATTTTATATAGAAAATACAAATGAAAATAGGATCCACTTTGAAACACATGATAAATTCAAACAATAAAATATTTCCATAGGAGAGGATGTTATTTAGCTTCGATATACTGTGAAAAAGAAAAACATGTTGCAAAATTAATCTCATTTGGATAAATATTTAATATAACTATAAATAAATCCCAAAAGATGATAATATATTCCATGTAACACTCCCTAAATTTATGTGATACTTACTGTTAATATTCCAAAAAAATTATAATATGAAAATTTCACTTTTTTGATATTGTCATACTAATCATGATTATTTTTAAAACAAATGATTCAAGTGTGTTTTTTTAAAAATGAGGGTCAATTAGTATCCACATGAGTTCTGTCATAACATTACATAAAAAACACGTGTTATTCTGATAATCATGCTTTAAAAAATAAATATAAAAAGATAATAATGAATATTAATATCCTTGAGAGATACCCTATAAATATTTGAGTTAACTATTTATACTTAATTTGGATAAATTTTGAATATCAAATTTTGTTAAATATATTTTTGAATATTGATAAATGAATAATCCCATGTGAATATCATATAATTAATATTATAAAAAATATTAAACTTATTCACAAGACTTATAGATAATTAATGTGTATATTTTGAAAAAATAAAACAACAAAAATATTTAAAATAAACATTAATAAGATCGAAATATCAATTATTTTGTAAAATATAATATGTTTACACATTTATAAAAATAACTCGAAATTACCAATACTATGAAAGTGAATTTATTTATGAATATTTAGATAGAAAAATTAATGTATCCATATTCATGTATGCGAATTTATGTAGCCGATCCAGATATGAAAATCAATATTACTAGTCTATGTAAGAGAAGTTAGATAACAAAATTCTTGTAATAGATTCATCTAAAAAGATTTATACAATATAATTTATATATAAAAAATATTATATAACTAAATTCATGTATCCAATAATCAACACAGCTAAATTCACATACCCAATTTTCACATCACCTAATTCACACATAAAAAATTCATAAATCTATGAATAACTTGACTTAAATAGTTGATGTACACAATAATTCCCTCCAGAAGTAAGAACCAACTTCATTTTCAATGGAAATATATTTATATAATTTAATTATATTTACAATGAACCATGAATCATCTCAATTAGACATATATATCTCTAGTTAATATACAATTAAAATAGAAAATAATTTTTTTTGAACAACAGATTTAAGATTAAAAAATCCAGTGATTTATGACCTATTTTAGTAATGATATATATCAACTCAAAATTTTATAACATTTAATGAATTTTAGATGATTTGTTTAGATGTATAAATCAACAATAATCCCCGAATTTGGAGTTCTATAACCTATACTTTGATGAAAACATTAATGGTAAAAAAATATAGAAATTTGGGTATGTAGATTTGAAATTCAAAACATGGATTTCAAATTGGCTATATTGATTTAAAATTTTCAACATTGTTAATGTCAAATTTCTTATGTTATTATAGTGAAAATCATATATAGATAATATTTAATTGTCCAAAATGACTAATTTAGCATATGAATAGTTCATGATACTTGTAAACAAATTTATGAACAATGTAAAATGAAATAAAAATAAATTTTATGTAAATAAATATATTAATGAATGTAAATTCTACCACAATTAATATATAATATAACAATATTAAGATAAAACATAATTATTCTGTGAGAAATTGTAAACATACATACCATTAAATTAAGACTTATGTTAGAGGGAATAAAACATGTAATGATTTGTAATTATCAAAACATGAAGTAAATTTAGGATCTATAAAACATTCCCCCCATTTTGATAAATATAAAACAAATAATAATTTTAAAAACTCTCCCTCATATTTAAATTATAAAAAAGAGAATGATTTAATAAAAATAGAAACATATTATATTTTAAATGTAGTTTTTTCAAGATAAAATTAAATAAATTGAATATAAAAATTTTATAAAACATTTATAAAAATGTTTGTTTCAAAACACGTGTCATGGAGGATCTATAAATTATTATATTTTATAAATTTTGAGTTGAATATATTGGGAAATTTTTTAATTTTTTTGTGTCAAATATAATGAGCAATCCCTTCGTAAAATAACCTTCCATGAATAGTGAATTTTCAAAAAATTAGTATTGATCAACTAGTATCTATGTGTAGTCCTAAAACAATAATATAATATACAATGTTTAAAAAAATTAAAAATATTAAACTAAAAAAACATATTCAATATTACTTTATATGTCTTGTAAATCCTAAAATTTTAACATATAATCAAATTCAAATCCCCTTAATTAGAAAACTATATATTATTCTACTTGAGTATAAAAAAGTAAAAATGTTTTTATATGATTAAACTAAAATCATTACATATTTTAAAACCATGATTATTCATTCTTATAGTATTTAAACTAGATTTTATAAATTCAGAACCACACATGTTAATATTGTATGACTGATGATATTTTAAAATAAAACTCTTAAAGTACACAATTTGTAAAATAGTCATAAAATAAGAATACTTTGTGCAGGAAAATTTCATTATTGAGATAATGTTCTATCTCCTTTAAATTATTTACACTATAAGACAATTAAAACAATTCTAAATTGAAATCCAAATATCCACATCAATTTTATATACCTTATATTAAATAAATAGACTATTATATATATAAATTTAATTCTATCTTCTATTAAATATAAAGGATTCATTTAAAAGACACCATATTTATCTTGAAATGTTAGATTTAAATTTTAAAAACTGTACATATTTGAATATTGAGAAAAAATTCTACATTTTAAAATACTTCATAATTAAACTAAATATATTTTAAGAATTTAATTTCAAATAAAAAAATTAATGATTATATAGTTTATATGTTGGTAATATAATTAAAAGGAAAGAGAATATAATTATTCCATCTTAATTTGGGTTTCCTTATTTCGAGAAAAAAAAAAGAGTTTATATATATTACACATAAATTTCTACATTAAAAATTAAAATATCTAATCATTTAAAAATAATTTCAATTCAAAAATTTAACCCTCTCAAAATAAACGTTTAATATCATACAAATCCAAGAAAAATTTCATTAGATATTATGTATTTTTGAAAATAATAATAATATTATATCATATATATAAAGAATAATTTATAAGTAAAATAATATATTCATCTCCCATATGAAGATTAAATTTCAATAATATTAAATATAAACATAATTTTATTCATGTTTACCAGAAAAAAGTCAAATATTAAACTAAATGTTAGAATTCCAATCTAATACATGACATTCATACTTAAAAAATGAAATAGTAAAGCTTATAATTATTACTCAAATATACCAAGGATAAAATTATAATGGCAAATGTGATGGACATAAATACTAGAAAAAATATTTTAACTAGGTATAAAGAACGTCTTCATTTCAAACAAACTATAATATATACCTTTAGGTATCGATTGAGTTGAATTTATAAAAATCGTGGCCTTTAAATTAGATTTTGACATAAAAGTCATATTGTTACCTCAAGATTGAGTGAAGTTGAAAGGAAAATTAGAATAATAAGGACTATAGGATTCATAATAAAAATAAATAAATGAAATTCTAACAGTATTTACTTTTAAAAATTTATTTATAATCATAGTAATAACAAAAGAATACAAATAAAGTCTATTATTTTCATCATCACATTTCTTAAAATGAGCAGTCTTGCCAATATTGACATTTGAAGGACATTTTTATAAATTTCCCTTTTTAAAAAAATATTATCATTTTTATCTTTATCTATTTTATTTTCATTATTTACTTTCTTTTTTCTAAATTATATATCAGTAGAAATATTTATAGGTGTGGAATAAGATATGTTTCTAGGATTTTTATTTAACATATCATTTTCTTCCTTAAGCTTTAAAATTTATTACCTAAAATTATTTAATTGAAAAGATAAATTCATATAATTTTCACGAACCTTCTATATCTTTTTTTAGGTAATATATATATATATATATATTTCAATTATTTTTATTGGTTCCTATACGAATAAAAAACTTCCATTACAGTTTCAACACATGGATAACCATTTAAAAAATAGATAGATATATGAGAATTAGAACAAAAATCAGTCTCTTTTGAAATATATATCACACAACTATGTACATTTTTTCTGGAAAATGATACAAAATCACCTAAAAAATAATTATAAGGTCAATGTTTTACATCGCAATGATTTGAAAATAATTCAACAATACTAGTTAATTTTTGACATTCAACCTTGTTCCATGAGATTTTAGAATCACTAAATGTAGTCAAATATTTCTATTATTAATTTTTTATTTTCATGTGATTTTTTATCTTTGAAAAACTAGATTTAAAATAAAGTTTCTTCCTTGAATAAACCAAAATAAAATTTGAACAATATAAATCCAATGTGAATTTCTTTGAGTGACCAATCCTCTATTAAAATGGTGTTTCTCATTTTTTTGGATGTACACTCCATTTTTATGTGTCTAGGCTTTCTATAATTATTAAAAAATACTTGTCCTAGAATCCTTTTCATTATAGGTAGTTGTTTTAATCTATTTTCATGTTTAATGTGTAGTGTTGGGACTATCTTTTTCAAAAAAATTACATTCATATAACAATAAAAAAATAATCATAATATCATAAATAAGATCATATTTGTTGACATCTTCGACATTCGAATAAATGAGATAAAATTTATATAAAACACAATATTATACAGAATAATACAATATAGAATATAAAAACATTTTTGGTGAGATTATATCAGTTTATTCCACTGATTAGACTTACTACCATTGTAATTATTTGGAAACATTATATTCAAAAAAATTTACACCTTAAGTCAACCATTATTAAAAAAGTTATTTCCCATAAGCCTTTTTAAGGAATAAGATAAATGTTACCAAAACAAATTTATGAAATAAAATAATTCACATTATATATAATAACATAAAACACTTGAAACTAATTTTTATGTATCAAATAAAGTGAAAAACTAACATATCAACAATGCGTCAGACTGTGATTCTAATTATTAGTTCATGAAGGGGTGATTCCATTAGACAAGATGAAAAGAATTTTATATCTTTAAAATATTAATAAGAGTCTCAACAATAAGAGTGTAATTTGATTTGTTAAAATATTGAACAATTCAACCTCACCAAAATCAAAGAAAAATTAAAAAAATAAAATGGAAGAATGTAACAGACGAAAAAATAATTTTATAGTGGATTGGATATAAAAGATTCTACTCCACTCATAAAAAATTGATGTATAGATCAAAATATTCTGTATCAATTTTTAGGGGAGTAAAATCTCTTTACATACTTGTATTTCATACCTGGAAGCTTAACCTAATTTCATTGTCTTTTATGAATTCTTAAAAACCCAAAATTTTATAGGAGAAGACCCAACCTAGACTTTTATTGGCTCAATCCTAACCTCTTTCTTTTTTCGAGTTTAGGGGACTCCGTGAATTTTACATGTGGAATAAATACTTATTATTTTATAGGTGTAGAACCTACATCAACCAGTATAGGATATTTTATAACCTATTTTAGTTTATTCATTAATTGGAACATGGTCTTCTAAGGGGGAAGACTGTACTTGGACACTTAAAGGGGCGATCCTTTCCTTTGTGGGTTATGAGTTAAGAGGAACTCAGTCTTCTAGAAATATTTACTATAACAAGTATTATAAAAGGATAAACTAAACCCAATATTCTAATGCAATAGACCAAACCAAGATTTTCCTTATTTTAGGTGTATTATAACCCTGTTTAGGATATAATAAGTCTAGAAAATACAATACAAATAGTTATAGCAAAAATAAGTAATAAAATAATTTAATATAGTCAATAATTTTTTATAAATATTCTAAGGTATGGATCAACCAGTGTTCAGTCCCTTCAAGATTGTGAAATAATTAATATTAGGAGATCATTAGTTTACATTAGTTTCTAGTTTAATGATGAATCTCTAGGACTCAATTATGAACTATGAAACAAGTAATAGTTGAAAAGAGACACGTATATACATATTCACTCCATGTTTCAACCATTTTTTATATAAAATTTCAATGATTATTCTGTACACATTTAAAGACACAATAATTTCAGAATATAAAATATTTTCATGGTAGATTATTTTAATTAGATTTCATATACTAAAAAAATAAAACCATTTGGTACAAATAAAATGTAGAGACCTGAAGCCTGACGTACATAGACTTTACATTACTTTTGCGGAATACTTAGTACATAACAAAAACACACACACACACAAGGATCGTAATAGTTTAGTGTCTTTGGAAACTCAGAACGTAATCTTCTAATCGTGGTGAAAGATCTTCAATATATCCCACAATGTTCTTCCCTTTTTTTACCTAAAACCTTTTTTTATATCCTGGGGAAAAGAAAACATAAAAGGGTGACCTCAAATGCTCATTAAGGGTATACAAAAGAAAAATCAATCACATCATATTCATAAGAACATAACTTTTGGAAATCTTAACCTGCAAAAGAGAGCATAATTTCATAACATGGGATAAATCATAGTAGTGAAATGAAATCCCAATAATCATAACATAAAACATGAAACTTTGTGTCATACACACATAATCATATAGAATCATTTCTTGTTAGTCAAGACACATTTCCAAGACTATCTTAGTGGACAAAGTCCCTTTCGGAATCGAGTAACCCTCGTTTCAGTCCTGTTTCAATGAACCGGTATAACCTACCGTTCCAGCCATGTCTATCTCATGAGATATAAAATATTTACCCAATTCATTGGAGGGAGATATAGGTCCCACCCATCTTATAATGAATCATTTCTTATGTGTGCCACATAATCATAAATCATACATCATCGCATAACACATGTAACAAAAATGGAATTCATGAAACATCATGACATCATAAAACAAATAATATAAGGTAAATTAATTCATAAAAATAATTTCCTGAAAACATAATCAAATCAACGTAATAATAGGGATAAAAACAGAACCCTATATTATCTTAGATGGAAAATAATTTTGATAAAACATTTGAACTCCATTCTTGAGGAAAATATCCTTTCTACTTCAAAAATACTTTTCCTTTCTTAACATGTCATACAATTTTAAACTAAAATAAGTTGATTAAAAATAAACTTGAAAACTTGTAAAGTAAGCTTCTTTGAAATAATTTTTTAAAAATCCATTCTTGCTGTATAAGTTAAAAAAACATTCTTCTCGTACTTTTGTCGGAAAAGTCAAAAAGTACCTTGTAGGGTAAATAAAAGAAAGATTCCTTCCATACCAAGGGGTAAAATTCAAAATGGGTAAAAATGACTTTAAACATACATGAATACATTTTTATAAAACATGGACATGGATGATAGCAATAACCCCAGTAAATACTTACGAATAAGCAATCTCGGATAAAAATGAGATTTGCACAATTATCCCTTACCTTAGGTCCGATTTGCTTCGTATGTGTCCGAACCTCCTGTATAATGATTTAAATAATGTCATTTACTTAATACAGAATCATATTCATTGTTATGATATCATATATGGTTCACTTATGACTTTATATTACCCGTTCTTTTGTAAATTCCATGTTAAAGACGCGTTTTGGGTAAAATCGTTTCATTTATCGTAGGTGTTTTGACTTGTTGTTATTGACATTATTATTACTTATATCATGATTTAATTGATTCCAGAATATAAAATATGATTTATATATCATATATATTCAGTATATATATATATATAATAGATAGATAAATGAAATGAAAAACACCGTTCATGGAGACGGTAGTCCGTACGTACGCATGAACGTTGTTTTCCTTTCCTTATTGTCTTGAATGGAAGTAAGTAGATGACATACATATATATATATACATAAATCCAGTAGCTTTATAATTTCATATATTTCATTATTATTTCTTATATATACTTTATAATCATTCTTAAATGGTTAACATGGAGAATGAATCTCATCGCGTCGTGGAGACGGTAGTCCGTACGTACGCACGAGCGATGATATCATTTCCATAAATATTGAATTGAATTGTAGTGGATTATACAATATATCAGAATCAATATGATGTTTTAATAACTATGTATAGTTATTATTTACACCATTATACCCTTCCATGTAAGGTGGTGGTGGAAAATAGATTACACCACGGCGTGGAGACGGTATTCCGTACGCACGCAGACACGGTGATTTCTTTTTCCGTAGGATGGATAGATGGTGAAATAGGGTTGCTTCATACTTATAATAACATATCAGTATATGAGTGATACTTATGTTATTACTTCATAATGAAACAACCTAAGAAGAAGAAGTGGAAGAAGAAATAAAGATGAAAGAATTGGTAACGGTAATTACCTCTTCTTTGAAGCGCCTCTTTGAGACCTCCTCTTAGGGAACTAAAATTGGTCTTTGAGGAAGACCAAAACCTCTATGATGTTGCTAGGGAAGTGGAGAAGAGATTTTGGCAGGGTTTGGCCGAGCTTGAGTGCTCAAATTGGTGTGAGGAAGAGAGGGAGGAGGTGTCCTTTTATAAGGGAGGAGAGGGGCACCTTAGGAATACCTCAAAATATTATTTTATATTAAAGTCAAAATCGGTTTATAACGGTTCCAAAGGGTCTTATTTCGAAAATAAAGTGGGGATGGGTCGAAATCCTATCATCCAATAGGATTTAGACATGTTTAGGGTATTATTTTAACCTTATCAATTAGATTTAACTCTAAGTTAAATAATTTAACTTTTACCGTGTCTTTTTGTTTTCTTTCACTATATGGTTAATACACTTACTATAACATGCCAAACGAACCCCCAATTTTTTATTATTAATATATATATCCTTATCTAAGTCATTTGGCCGAACCTTAGATTTTTAGGAATAAAATAACAATTAATAATATAATATTTGATTTAAAAACTATTTTGTGTCGATTTTGACACTATTTGATATATGATTTTTGTGAAAGTCATAACAGAATTATATGTTCGAACCAAGTTGATTAAATCAACACTAATATATCATAGTAACCTAGAAAATTAGTGGAATTCATAAAAAGTCTCAAATTACATTCATTTGAGCATTTATAACATCAATTATATTAATATTTCCTTAAAAGGGTAATTACTGCATCATCGTTGTGTCATAAATAAATTAATTTATTTAAAGTCTAAAAATTATAAATAAAATAAAATTATGTAGGAAATCTTTTTAGCTTTCTAATGAATATTTATAGTCGAATTTATCTTATGTATAACCTCATATTAAAAATGTTTTAGTTATTAAACTTTGATTTTAACTATTTTAACTATTCATTAAATAAAATAATATTAAATGTCATAATCTAATCCAAGTGGACATAAATGGTCATATTATATTCATAAAGTTGTTTTTGGTCGAATTACACTTATCCAATAGAATTAGGACATGTGTTAGGGTAATAGTAATATCATATTTACCCTTAGTTACCCTATTTACTATTAACCGTGGTAAAAAAAGAAAAAAGTTACTATTCACCAAAAATTATTTTCATCTCATTGAACCACATTTTAGTCCTTGATATTAACCGTGTCTGTCGGATTTTCGAAATTCCATTCACAGAAGCGGTAAAATTAAGTTTTATGCAAAATTCAGTTTTTAACCTACCACTTAGTGGTTTCACTATTCATCAAAAATTGAAAGTTTTCAGAAAAATACCAAAATTTCATCCTAATCTATATTTCATATTCCGAATTCAAAAAATGAAGTCTATTTTACCAAATTCATAACATAGAAATTGCATTAATTAATTTTATAATTAAATCCCGCTTTTAAATCAAATAGCGTGTTTTTAAGAAACAATATATATCAAAAGATTGACACTTGATTATGTCTGGTTTAAATGTGAAACTACATCCAATGACCAACATAGTATTAAATTGTAAAAATATATTCTAAATATACTTTAAAACCACTCAAATTAATGATTTATCACTATTAATTATTTCGATTAAAAAAGTTGTTTTTAATTATAATTTAGTAATTTTCACTATTCATCAGAATATGAAAGTTATCCGAAAAGTACCAAAATTTCTCCTTAGGCTAAATTCGATACTCCGAATCCAAAAATAAATTCCATTTTCAGAGCTAAAATTTATAAAATTTAAAAAGTGGTTATTACTATTCATAACGGCTAGTTTTAATAATATTTTAATAGCATATCGTTGTTTCGTGAAACTTAGTATTGCGTACTACACATGCTATTGAGGAAGGTTGCGATTGCGTGTAATGCAAGGAAAGTCAAGGATGTGTGTTGTGCAAGCTCCTTTTTTGTGTTGCGTACAACACAAGACATTAGTGAAATTAAAAAGAATATTTTTCATAAAATCTCGGGCTGTTACATTCTACCCCCCTTAAAATGAATTTCACCCTCGAAATTCTTCTAGGTTATAAATGGTTTACCATTAGAAAGTTTCTTTAATAGAAACCCACATCGTAAAAAGGAATACCAAAACTTGTCTTTAAAAACTAAAGTATGAAATGTAACGATTACCCAAATAAACTAATCACTGGGTTTCTACATAGGTGAAAATATGGATATGGAAGAGAAATCTAACCACCATGTTCTGATAGAGAGTGGTAGAGAACATGGCTATGGAAAAACCAGTAATCACAAATCCATATATTTGTGATGATATAAGGTACCATCTGATTCATCAGATATAAGATCACTAGGACAACATTTTTTTTTGGTTTTCAAGGTCGTTTCCCTAAAGTTGAAGAATTTGAATTAGAATAAATACATACTTTATTTTGGTACAGTCGCACTATTGTTCGTGCCTTGAACAATTTCCACTTCATATCTTAAATAAATAAAGTTGAATTTGTTATTCGTGAAGTGTTAGCAGATCATGTGATAGAATGACGGGTCATTCCATCTGTCTCAAACAAAAGGTTAGTAAAAATTATATACATAAGTCGATCTATAGTGAGATTAATCATATATGGTTCCTAAAATGGACTTATACTTCATATATAATATTTCATAATATAATAAAACTAGTTTCTACTAAACAGGGACTTCCTGTAGGCCAGTGGTAGGCGATAAAGGCCAGTCGCACTTCGGTTGTCGGTTCGATTCCCACAGCCTTGTCTGAAGCGATGGGCTGTCGCCCGTCCTGCAGGTTGTCCTTTTTCTAAAACTACATTACTATAACATCCCATCAATAATATCGAAAAAAATTCTATCCTTAAACAATACTAACTTATGTACAACATAATCCATTCTAATCTTTAGGCTTATCCATAATACCACAGTCCACTCTCATAATATAGTGAAAACGATTACCAGAGATTTAATACTGTCGTTAATCCCCATATATCATAAGATATGTCTTTGTTGGTCACATTCCAAACATTCAAAGGCCTTAATCATGTATTCTCTTGAATACCCATTGAACCTTAGTGAAAACATGAATGCAGTTAAAAGTTAAGTCTTTCCACATACCAAAATCCAAAAATTCTCTATACTCGAACCATGATATAACCTTCTCCTTATATCAGTCATGAGCTCATGAATACTATCAAACATTTAATTTTCTCCTTATCCATTCATTATGCGCATATCATCTACATTCCAAAAATATCTGAATAACCATTCATGGATACTGGTAACATTAATCAGACAACAATGTAACAATCCTTACATGTCTCTTTATTCCATAGTACCATGAGATTTCTTATACAACATTACACATGATAAACATGTAATCATTCTACTACATTTTTAAACCATTGACCGAGCTTCAACAATTCTTTCATCTCACATATCATTTGTAGTCTCTTCATCATCATCAACATAAATACTTCCCATACGACCATACTGATTATCTTCATGAGACTTTCCCTTAGGGCATTGGTTTGCATAATGCCCATACATTCCACATTTAAAACATTTTACCATTGTTGATGTCGTAGCAATACCATAATCCTCATCCCTGGTGTAACTGAACCTTTTCCTTTGCACTTACTGGCCTTGTGTCCTTCTTTTCCACACCCAAAGCATCTTCCAGTTCCTTTGAAACATTCTCCTTGATGCCTCTTCCCACATGATTTACATAGGGGAAATTTAACTTTATTTCCTCTATGATCATCATGAAACTCCATCTTTCTCTTATTAGCCGAGTCGAGAAACTTACCAAATTTTACTTTATTAATCATATTATGAGATTGCTGATTCGGCATAATAATGATGTTTGGACATCCAAATCCCATTTCATTTGGTTGCTCATGAAAAATATCATTCCATTGTTCAGCATATCATCCATTATCGTAAATCACCTTGTTTCCATCCATTTTCTAAAACCCAAAAAAAATAGTGTGAGAGGCAAAAATCATTCTAGGGAAAAAAACATAATAAAGGTGGAGTATCCTCAATATCTAACATCTTAGGTTAAATTCTATGATCGTTACCTTAGTTCTAGGACTATATCCTATACGTATACTTATCCTTAGGGACATCCCTAGACATACCTTAGAAATATCTCTAGGGATCTCACTAACGTTTTCGCATCCTAGTTTCCAAAGGTTGACTAAACCTTTCTTCTGATACCAACTGTAGCGGTCTGGAATTACTTCCAGTGGACTATAATTGATACCTATCAGGGCACTCCATGGGCGGCTACACCCCCTGGGCGGGACACACCACCATCCCCAGTGGCAGCCATTTCCACATGAAGCCCTTGGGAGGAGAGCCATGCTTCGTCCAACGCTCACATGTGAGTGTTACCAAGGATTGGATACATTACTACCTCCTTTGCCTCTGATACCAACTGTAGAGACCCGAATATTGACTTACATGGACATTAGATTACATTTGCGGAATACATAGTACATAACAAAAACACACACACACACAAGGATCGTAATAGTTTAGTGTCTTTGGAAACTCGGAACGTAATCTTCTAATCGTGGTGAAAGATCTTCAATATCTCCCATAATGTTCTTCCATTTTTTTTACCTAAAACCTTTCTTTATATCCTGTTGAAAAGAAAACATAAAAGGGTGAGCTCAAATGCTCAGTAAGGGTATACAAAAGAAAAATCAATCACATCATATTCATAAGAACATAACTTTTGGAAATCTTAACCTGCAAAAGAGAGCATAATTTCATAACATGGGATAAATCATAGTAGTGAAATGAAATCCCAATAATCATAACTTAAAACATGAAACTTTGTGGAATACACACATAATCATAGAGAATCATTTCTTGTTAGTCAAGACACATTTCCAAGACTATCTTAGTGGACAAAGTCCCTTTCTGAATCGAGTAACCCTCGTTTCAGTCCTGTTTCAATGAACCGGTATAACCTACCGTTCCAGCCATGTCTATCTCATGAGATATAAAATCTTCACCCAATGCATTGGAGGTAGATATAGGTCCCACCCATCATATAATGAATCCTTTCTTATGTGTGCCACATAATCATAAATCATACATCATCGCATAACACATGTAACAAAAATGGAATTCTTGAAACATCATGACATCATAAAACAAATCATATAAGGTAAATGACTTCATAAAAATAATTTCCTCAAAACATAATCATATCAACGTAATAATAGGGATAAAAACAGAACCCTATATTATCTTAGATGGAAAATAATTTTGATAAAACATTTGAACTCCATTCTTGAGGAAAATATCCTTTCTACTTCAAAAATACTTTTCCTTTCTTAACATGTCATACAATTTTAATCTAAAATAAGTTGATTAAAAATAAACTTGAAAACTTGTAAAGTATGCTTCTTGGAAATAATGTTTTAAAAATCCATTCTTGCTGTATAAGTTAAAAAAACATTCTTCTCGTACTTTTGTCGGAAAAGTCAAAAAGTACCTTGTAGGGTAAATAAAAGAATGATTCCTTCCATACCAAGGGGTAAAATTCAAAATGGCTAAAAATGACTTTAAACATACATGAATACATTTTTATAAAACATGGACATGGATGATAGCAATAACCCCAGTAAATACTTACGAATAAGCAATCTCGGATAAAAATGAGATTTGCACAATTATCCCTTACCTTAGGTCCGATTTGCTTCGTATGTGTCCAAACCTCCTGTATAATGATTTAAATAATGTCATTGACTTAATACAGAATCATATTAATTGTTATGATATCATATATGGTTCACTTATGACTTTATATTACCCGTTCTTTTGTAAATTCAATGTTAAAGACGCGTTTTGGGTAAAATCGTTTCATTTATCGTAGGTGTTTTGACTTGTTGTTATTGACATTATTATTACTTATATCATGATTTACTTACTTCCAGAATATAAAATATGATTTATATATCATATATATTTAGTATATATATATATATATATATATAATAGATAGATAAATGAAATGAAAAACACCGTTCATGGAGACGGTAGTCCGTACGTACGCATGAACGCTGTTTTCCTTTCCTTATTGTCTTGAATGGAAGTAAGTAGATGACATACATATATATATATATACATAAATCCAGTATCTTTATAATGTCATATATTTCATTATTATTTCTTATATATACTTTATAATCATTCTTAAATGGTTAACATGGAGAATGAATCTCATCGCGTCGTGGAGACGGTAGTCCGTACGTACGCACGAGCGATGATATCATTTCCATAAATATTGAATTGAATTGGAGTGGATTATACAATATATCAGAATCAATATTATGTTGTAATAACTATGTATAGTTATTCTTTACACCATTATACCCTTCCATGGAAGGTGGTGGTGGAAAATAGATTACACCACGCCGTGGAGACGGTATTCCGTACGTACGCACGTGCGGTGATTTCTTTTTCCGTAGGATGGATAGATGGTGAAATAGGGTTGTTTCATACTTATAATAACATATAAGTATATGAGTGATACTTATGTTATTACTTCATAATGAAACAACCTAAGAAGAAGAAGTGGAAGAAGAAATAAAGATGAAAGAATTGGTAACGGTAATTACCTCTTCTTTGAAGCGCCTCTTTGAGACCTCCTCTTAGGGCACTAAAATTGGTCTTTGAGGAAGACCAGAACCTCTAGGATGTTTCTAGGGAAGTGGAGAAGAGATTTTGGCAGGGTTTGGCCGAGCTTGAGTGCTCAAATTGGTGTGAGGAAGAGAGGGAGGAGGTGTCCTTTTATAAGGGAGGAGAGGGGCACCTTAGGAATACCTCAAAATATTATTTTATATTAAAGTCAAAATCGGTTTATAATGGTTCCAAAGGGTCTTATTTCGAAGATAAAGTGGGGATGGGTCGAAATCCTATCATCCAATAGGATTTAGACATGTTTAGGGTATTATTTTAACCTTATCAATTAGATTTAACTCTAAGTTAAATAATTTAACTTTTACCGTGTCTTTTTGTTTTCTTTCACTATATAGTTAATACACTTACTATAACATGCCAAACGAACCCCAAATTGTTTATTATTAATATATATATCCTTATCTAAGTCATTTGGCCGAACCTTAGATTTTTAGGAATAAAATAACAATTAATAATATAATATTTTATTTAAAAACTATTTTGTGTCAATTTTGACACTATTTGATATATGCTTTTTGTGAAAGTCATAACAGAATTATATGTTCGAACCAAGTTGATTAAATCAACAATAATATATCATAGTAACCTAGAAAAGTATTTAAATTCATACAATGTCTCAAATTACATTCATTTGAGCATTTATAACATCAATTATGTTAATATTTCCTTAAAAGGGTAATTACTGCATCATCGTTGTGTCATAAATAAATTAATTTATTTAAAGTCTAAAAATTATAAATAAACTATCATTATGTAGGAAATATTGTTAGCTTTCTAATGAATATTTATAGTCTAATTTAGCTTATGTATAACCACATATTAAAAATGTTTTAGTTATTAAACATTGATTTTAACTATTTTAACTATTCATTAAATAAAATAATATTAAATGGCATAATCTAATCCAAGTGGACCTAAATGGTCATATTATATTCATAAGGTTGCTTTTGGTCGAATTACACTTATCCAATAGAATTGGGACATGTGTTAGGGTAATAGTAATATCATATTTACCCATAGTTACCCTATTTACTATTAACCGTGGTAAAAAAAGAAAAAAGTTACTATTCACCAAAAATTATTTTCATCTCATTGAACCACCTTTTAGTCCTTGATATTAACCGTGTCTATCGGATTTTCGAAATTCCATTCACAGAAGCGGTAAAATTAAGTTTTATGCAAAATTCAGTTTTTAACCCACCACTTAGTGGTTTCACTATTCATCAAAAATTGAATGTTTTCAGAAAAATACCAAAATTTCATCCTAAGCTATATTTCATATTCTGAATTCAAAAATGAAGTCTATTTTACCAAATTCATAACATAGAAATTGAATTAATCAATTTTATAATTAAATCCCGCTGTTAAAACAAATAGCGTGTTTTTAAGAAACAATATATATCAAAAGATTGACACTTGATTATGTCTGGTTTAAATGTGAAATTACATCCAATGACCAACATTGTATTAAATTGTAAAAATATATTCTAAATATACTTTAAAACCACTCAAATTAATGATTTATCACTATTAATTATTTCGATTAAAAAAGTTGTTTTTAATTATAATTTAGTAATTTTCACTATTCATCAGAATATGAAAGTTATCCGAAAAGTACCGAAATTTCTCCTTAGGCTAAATTCGATACTCCGAATCCAAAAATAAATTCCATTTTCAGAGCTAAAATTTATAAAATTTAAAAAGTGGTTATTACTATTCATAACGGCTAGTTTTAATAATATTTTAATAGCATATCGTTGTTTCGTGAAACTTAGTATTGCGTACTACACACGCTATCGAGGAAGGTTGCGATTGCGTGTAATGCAAGGAAAGTCAAGGATGCGTGTTGTGCAAGATCCTTTTTTGTGTTGCGTACAACACAAGACATTAGTGAAATTAAAAAGAATATTTTTCATAAAATCTCGGGCTGTTACATAAAATCACAAGGAAAATAAATAAAAAACAATAGAACTATAAATACATCAATAAAATATAATAATAGATTCCCAAGAACACTACCTGAATTTCTCTGAGACTAACTATTAATATTACAAAACAATTCTAATTTGATTTTTTCTCTTTTTCTATACACTCATGCAAACCATGTTTAATTTATAAATAAATCATTCAGATGTATTCTTATTAAATGATTGATAATTAATATCTATGTGTGCTCTCTATCGATATTCATTAAAAAAACACATGTTGTATAGATAATCATGTTTTGAATAATTTATGCAGTTATTTAACAATGAATAGTAATATCCTTAATAAATTCCTTATCAATATTCCTTAGAACCACTTTATACATAAGGCTTTATAATTTCAATTATCACATTATTCAAAATATCAACTAGAATATATAATTAATTCCATTTGACTCTCATTAAATTCATCATAAAAAATATAAAACCTAATAAAATGGATTATAGAAAATTAATGTGTAATTTTAGAAAAAAACATTAAAAAATTGAATATAAACTTGAAACAAATTTAAATATCCAACTTTATGTAAAACATAGTATATTTTTAGATTTGGGAAAACATATACAAACACTCAAAACCACATAAGTGAATTTATATATCTGAATTTGTGACATTTAATTAATGTAGTTGATATAGTGACCCATTATTTTATACATGTTATTAAATTATTTATAACATAAAAAGCTATTAACTAAAACCCAAATACAATGAGGCCAAGTTTGTTTAAAATATTATCTTCATAATACATCAATGTGAGGCAAAAATAAAAATTCATTATGGTATTCTCCATAATAAGCTTCAAAATCCTTTTGAGCCCCTAAAACCTCATTAGATAACCTAAGGAATCCATAGACAAAATGGTGTGAGCTAAAAATCACATTAAGAGAGTAAAGATTACAATGAATCATAAAAAGTGAGTCAATTGTAAAATAAGATATCCTAAAAATAGATGCTCAAGGGTTATCAAACAAGAGCATAATATAAAGAACATAGTATCATATGATCAATGAATCATAGTGAATGTGTTAGAAAAATATAAAATGAAATAAATATGAGTCATGGATAACTACCTTGACAATATCACATGGTGGAAAAATCCCAAAAATGGATTAGGGTTACTACCTAATTCCATATATGATGTCTCGTAAGACTAAAAACATTAGGCGTTGGAGCACTATCTAGGAACAACCCTCATATATGCTATTTTAGGATAACATGATTTTGTCTTGGCACTACGATAATAAATTTTTCATGATTTATGTGTCAAAAAAAATAAATTATTCATAAGGCATAGAAGAGGAATTACCCATTGAATGAAAATGGGTTGCATAATCTTGCCTCATATCACAGTGAAAAGAAATTTCATTATAATTGGATTTGAGATATGAAAATAAGGAGTGTATTACCCATCAATTAAAGGGAGAAAAATAAAGGTATAAATTTGATAGGAAAATATAAATAATTTTTAAGAAACCCATAACATCAAATATTCCCATCGTTGATGAAAAAATCGTTAAAAGATTACATAGAATATTTCTTGAGAAAAATAACCATTTAACATAGATATAACTTCTTCAAAATATAAAAATTTTAATTAAAAATAATCATTTAAACATATAATGGAATATTCAAAGAGTTTACTAGTTATTTTTTTGGGTAATCCTATTCACGTTGTATAATTAAAAACAGTCATTCCTATCATAGTATTGTAAAAAGGCTGAAGAGTGCCTCATTCAGAAAACAAAATTAATATTCCAATCATTTTTTTAGACAATTCCCAAATGGGTTAATTTTATTTAATAAATATTTTTGGAAATTTAAAAATTCTTCAAGAAAATACTTTTTGAATAAAGTGATATGGATGAAATTGGATTTTTGAACAATTAGGGAATTAAATTATTCATTTCTTTAATAAATTTTCTTAATAATTTTATAAATAAAATAGAGGAATATGTTATTATGAAATTATAAATTCAATAATAATTATAAGATTATAATATTAAGAGTTTTTCTTATACAATTCCAATATAATTGCATATAATAGAAACTCAGGTATAAACAATCCTAAAACAAATGAGATTGAAGCGTAAACCATTACCGAGTTGGTAACTTTTGGTTCATAAATTACATGAATGAATTAAATTAATTTTAAGATAAAATATCATTAATTATTAATTATTGATGATATAATTAGAAAATAGGAGGTATATACACTATTTAAAATAAATTAGTTTCATAAAATAACATGTATCTCTAATTAGGATGTTTTGAGATGAAACACATACCTCAAGTCCATGATTTATCTTATATGTATTTTATCTATTGTACAAAAAATAAATTATTTGATTTAATAATAAAATTTTATAGGTTTTAAACTATATTATTTAACAATTAAATTAATTTATTTTAATAACAATTTTAATCATATAATTGTTTTTGTATACGTTGGGTGTTTTCAGGACGTTGAGTTCATTATATAAAAATAAATTGGTGTGTTTACAATGGTCATAGGGGTAACTATTAAATAATATAATGATTGATAATAATTAAATAATTATAATTTTTTATATAAATTACACTTATAAAAATAACAATGAATAATGGTTATAAAAACTATATTACATTACAATCTAGGAAATGATAATTCATATGTACACATCTATGACATTCCTATTTTTCAATGATAGTGAAAAAAGGAGGTAAGATTTATTTTGTATTTAAATAGTTATATTAAAATCATTAATATCATATTATATCTTTAAATACAAAAATATACACCATCCATGTTATGAGATAATAAAAACAATCACATATCTTCATGAGGTGGTATTCTGCCGTACACACGAACAATGTCACCATTTTCCCATTGATGGTAGAGTAAGATTGTATATGAGATAATACATTTATAGAAACATCATCATCTAATGAATATAACATATAAAAATTAAATTCAACATCATGAATGACAATGAGAGGTGATTATGGTTAGGTAATTACATTGATTCACAATGCAGAGGTCCACTGTATACCCAAATGATGGGTTTGTTTCCCATTTGATGGAAGTGGAGATGGATTTAAGGTATTATATTAAAAAAATAAAATCATAGTATATGTGAGATATTAATTTTATTATACGAGAATTATTTATTACTATTTTAATGAGTTTTAAGAATAAATTAGACAATGATGTTTAGTTAAGAACATTACCACTTATTCATACAACCTCTTTATCGTAACACCAAATGCCTTCCAAGATTTACTTTATGATCAATTCATATAATTTAGGATACAGTTTGGGAATTAATTAAGGAATTTGGTTATGTATGGGAAAAACCTATTGGTTTTGGAAGTGTGTAAATGAGTAGAGAGGAGGTTCCCTTTTATGACGGAAGGGGAGTTGAATTCTTGTAAATACTGAAAACTATTTAATAATGTGAAGTCACTCTCAAGAAAAGTACTTGTAAAAAATGAAAAATAAAGTATTGTATGATATAAATTGATAAAAAAACACCCATAACATTCAAAATAAACATATATTATAATTTTTATTCTATTTACAATTTTATTTTAACCACCATGGTAACCCTGTTTGACATCAACTGTAGTAACATATTTATTTTATTTTTACTATTAATTATTATCAAATATTATGTTGATAATATTACATAATATAAATTATTAATATTTAAAATATGGAATATATTTAATAAAATTTCAATGACATAAATTTTTAGTTTAATATAAAATAACATAAGAAATAACGATGAAAAAAAGTTTTCTAAAAAATAAATTTCTCATGGAAAAAGTAATATTATATTATCTATTGGGATAAAAATAATTATTATAATAAATTTAACATTAAAATTTTATATTTATAATATATATAGTTCATTTATATTATTACAATTTAGGGGTTATCTTAATTAACAAAACTAGAGAACCATTATATACTTTAAAAATATTTTTAGAAAAAACCCATTTTAAAGCCCAAAAATAAACTTATTTAAATATACAACACAAAGATTAATAAAATGTAATTAATTTAATGATATATAACCAAATAATACTTAGTTTAAATTTAAATCATATTAAATGTATAACCAAACATTCAAATTATATAATTTTTTAAAAAATGACAGTTTAACAAAAAAATCAAAATTTCACTATTCATTGAAAAATCCATAATTTTTGAAATATATTAAATTTTTTTGATAAGTTAATATCGATAATATTTTTGAGAAAATTATTTTCAATTTAAAACATCACTCTTCCTATTGTTACACTAATTAATTAATAAATTTTCTCACAAAAAATAAATAAAAAATTATTTTTTATGGAACCAAATTTCTTTGAATAATAAAATGTACTTATTAAAAAAGAGATGTTATTTTATAAAAATTTATTAGTGAATTTTTATAATGGAAAATTTATATATATTTTAATAACTATATTTTACTCTTTATACACTCGAATTAAAGGCCTAGTTTATGATGGTCATGTTTAAATAATAATATTTTCGTAGTATATCACAGTTTGATTAAACATAGTGTTGTGTGATGTAAATGTTATAAAACATAGTTTTATTTTATAATCATGGGATTTGACATTATTGAGGATCTAAATTTTGGATTCCAGTGCCTCCATGAAAATATTTTTTACTCTAGATCACTCACTCGTGATTTTTTTATTTAGTAGTTCCCACTACTCTACCCACTTATGAAAATGACTTATGAATGGGGGGGGGGCGGGTGGATAAGGTTTATATACCATATGAAAAAATCCTATAGTATTTGATATTGGAATGAAAAACGGGTGTCATGATTTTTTACCCATATGTTTCGCTATGATTCCCCTCTAACTAGCAACCATGACCCATTGGGTATGTACTATCTTTTATTTTTAAATAAAATAATATCACCCTAAGTTATTTACCTATGATTGAGAGGATACCCACCTACATAGTTACCAATTTCAAGATCTACATTAGAGATTTATAACACTTCATCGTAATATTGTGTTCTTTTTGGAACTCCCTCATGGTTTTGTTCTTTATCAAGGTCTTCTACCCACTAGGGTGGCTCATAACTCACCCCCATCTGAAAAGGTTGTGTGATAGGGAGGGGTATGGAATGGGATTATATACCCTGACCAACAAGTATCCAATCTCTAATTTGAGATATATAATAAGGTTTGATGGAGTGACACCCATATGAAAAGTCATGACACCCCTACAGCTAGCAAACATGACCCATAGGGCACACCCTTTCATTCATTTAGGACTCCAACACAATCTAACCACTTAAATAAATACATTACTTGCAATTTGAACTTGTGTTCATTAATCAAGCGTTTGATATTTTAAAATTCCCTTTATGGAATACTCACATCACAAAAACTGTTAATTTAAATTCCTCTTAATATAGGGAAAGATAAATGTTAATGTCATCTTGAATAACACATTAGGAGGATTCCATGTTTGAGAAAATAGGTGGGAAGTGTAAATATGAACATGTCAAAACACATAAATAGTTATGGAGAGCGATTTAAATTTTTTATTATAAGAGATTTAGTGGTCAAGATAATGTTAAATACAACAAAACCATTAAACTATGATGAGTCCAAAGACCACCGATTCATCATATATTTGGTTAATATGAAAAATATTTGTTCTATGTTCTTTTTTCCTTGAGGTGAGGGAGACTTTTAGCATAAAAAGTATGGAGATAAAGAAATATACTTACCTAAAAATTATAATTTCATCATTTTATCATTTTACACCACAATCTATTCTTTTTCTCTAAATGACTAGTTTTCAAGATGATGATTTTTAAACACAAAGCACCAAAATTAAATTCTAACAGATTATAAGACCCATAAAAGGGTAAATTGTAATTAATACCATCTCTTATAAAAACATGTTAAAAAATTAATATAATAAGTAATAAAAATAAGAATATACTAGTATTACAAAATAAACAATTAAACAAAATATTTAACATAGATCATTCCTTAAATAAATAACAATATATCCCAAATAATCTTAGTAACATCAACATGAATGTTTTTTGACCTCAAATACTCTCAAATACTCTTAATAGTACATCTCAAAAAACATAATGTAAATCTAACCAAAAAACATTGTATGTTAAACCTAAAAGATATATATATATCCTAACAAAATAAAACATATCTAAAAATATCATTAATCATATTAAAATATAATAACATATAACCTAAAAATGGATGCTTAAGACCCTGAGATTATGATAAACATTAAACTTATAATCCCATGATTATATCCATTAATTATAGGATACAATTACCAAAATAAATAGAATATTTGAAAATTATAACAACCCTTAGTTTTTTTATGATTCTAATAACCAAAATATCTTTGGTAAAACTACTTCATCAGCATAATTATTGAATCCCATTACATAATTACATAAACGTATTTACATCAATGATTTTATATAATGTATATCCTTTCCTGGACAAGGAGATTAACCTACGTTTTGGTAATTTACTCGGATAATTCCCATGTTCTTTACAAATAAGGTATCAAATTAATATGTAAATCGTTTCCCTATAACCTCTATTTCCATAATGAAAATAACTTACCCTAACATTGAGATATAATTATAGGTTATTATTCTCACATTCATGACTTGTAAGAAGATTAATATTTCTTCAACTATGTTTTATACCACATAAAATTTTATAAATGTCCATCTCCCCCATATTTATTATATAAGGAATATCACAAAAGTTCACAATGTTAACCATATATCGTGATGGATTATTAGGCATAATCATAATATATTTCTATCTAGTCATTAGGAAATTTGGTTGGTGATAATCACCTAATTTTCCATCTCATTTACAATAAACTAGGTTACACTTTGTTCTAGACTTTGGATAAAACTATAATGAATAGTATGAGAAATATTAATATTATTAGGAACCCACAAAATCAGAAAAAATCATTTATATGATGTCAAAATTATGAAACCTTTTTTAAATATATGGATCCTTTGGTTAATCCTATGTCATTGATTTTTATAATCTTATCAAAACATTACTTATGGTATAGAAAAAGTTTGTGAACTTCAAAATATTATTCCACGGTTGTGTCATTCTAGGCGAGAAACAAGGGCCGTAGTCATGCACTAGGTGATGATAAATTCAAAGACCAATGCATCCTTTTAAGATTTATTACACATAGGTAAAACTATTATAGTTTCAAATCCACTTATAGTATCGATATAGGGATCTAATTTATTAGAAACTGAAACTCAACCATTCACCAAATTCAAGAAAATTTTATTATAGTTAGTATTATCCATTATCGCATCACAAGGGTTATTACAAATGTTTTCTTATCTTTGTTTGTAAAGGTTAACTAATACATAGCTTTGATAATAATAATTTAGACAGAAGCCTTTTACACATCGTCTTTCATTAATTTTAATATAAAAATATAATAATTATAACCAAAATATATTGAGTCATAGTTTATTTAGATGAATAGGTTCCTAATACATTAATGTGAAGTAAAAAATAAAACTTCTCTATTTTATTTCCCATAATGAGCTACTAGATTCTTTGAATAACCTAAAACTACATGGTATAACCCGGGGAATACATATAAAATAGTTTTAGATAAAAATACATATATAGAAACAATCATGACCTGGAAAAAATATATGTGAGTCAATTGTAAAATAGGATATCAGTAAAGGGAATGCTCATGGGTATTCACTTAGGGGAAAAACACAAAGAACATGGTATCATAATATCAAGGAATCATTGTAAATGTGGAAGAAATATATATCATGATATAAAAAAGATTTATTGGTAACTTACTAGGCAGTATCACATGGTCTGAAATTTCTCATAATGTATTATATTGACTTCTTAATCTCATACATAATGTCTTATGAGAATAAAAAATAATGTAATGAATTGGTGTTATATCTACCATCACCCATTATATAATCTATTTTGGGATCACATGGATCTATATATGTGAAACCATTATAACATGTTCATGATTTATGTGTTCCAAAATAATAAATCAATCATAACAAATAAAATATTAATTATCAATGGAAATAAAATGGTTTTCATAATGTTTTCTCAAATTATAATCAAAACAAATTTCACAATTAATCCATTTAAGAGATGAAGATAAGAAATGTAATAAAAAATTTAGATAATATATAATAATATATTTTAATATGTTAAATATATATATATAATTTATAATTAGTCCATAACATCAAATGTTTTCTTCATTGATGGATATTTCATTATAAGATTACATGTTTGAGATAAATTCCCTTTTAACTTTGAAAGAACATATTCAAAATATAAAAAGATCTATAATATTATTGAAAATATTTTCTTTTAAATGAACCATGGAATAATATAAATTAGTATTAATTTTTTTGTCCATGATGGTAGTTACTTCTATACATATCAAATAAGTTAAAAGAAATGTTCTATTCATGCTATTATAAAAAGTTAAAAAAGTTTCTAGTTCAAAAAATAAAATGAAATTATTTGTAATTTTTTTTTTAAAAATTAAAAAATTGGTAAAAAAATATAAACAAATTAGATAATTTTAGAAATATTATTGGAAATATTTTTAAAAAACATGGATATGTAAGAAAAATGATCTTTTATTGAAGAGAAAACTGAAGACAACTTTTATAAAAATGAATATTTATATGTAGAAAATAGTTAAAAAAGATATTATTAATAAAAAATTTCATGAATTTATAGAGGATTAAATTAATGTGTTTTATTAAGAAACTATAAAATAATTTCTTATAATGGAAAATCAAACACAAAAAATCCTAATTAGAATGAGATTGAAACATAAACCAAAACTGCTTTAGTATCATTTGAATCATAACACCCATGAATGAGTAAAATTAATTTTAACAGAAAATATCAATAAATATGATGTTTTCATTATATAATCTGTAAAAGGGTAGTATATTCAACTTGAAAAATAAATTATATGCATAAAAGGATATGTCTCTCAAATAAGTAATTTATGAGATGAAACCCTCACCTCGAGTCAATGCTTTATCGTGTTTGTGTTTTTTTATCATGTATAATTAAAATATGTAAATTTTTTTATTCTTAGAAAATTTTTATAAAAATCAATAAACTATAATTATAAAAAAAATCCTTTTATTTTAATGACATGTTTAATTACTTGATAAGGTAGGTCCCCATATAGTGTTTTAAGGACACTAAATTCATAATTTTAAAACAACACCGGTGTGTTGAACATGGTCAACTGGGTCATTTGTTATATTATTTAAAGAATAATATTCATGAACTAATAATCATTTTTATACTGAAATTATAATTTTAAAATTAATCTAGAATTATTGTTATCAAAAATGAATTATGTTAAAATCAGGGAGATTGTAGGTCGTACGTACACATGTGTTATACTTATATTTTTCAATAATCTTGATGGAAACAAGGTAACAATTATTTTTTAATTATATAATGATAATAATTTAATAAATATAATATACTTTAGTTAAATACACATACACATACAATTCATATGATTTGGCAATAAAAATGAATCACCTCGCTTGGCGAAGCGGTAGTCCTCTATACACACGAACTCCTATATAATTTTTCCATAGTTTTTAAGGTTATAATGTTTATGATATATTAAATTTAGATAATAATTAATATTTAATGAATATAATATATAAAAATTAAATTAATAATCATTTCTATCTATTATAGGGGATTATGGAAGATGAATTACATTGGATTTCAATGCCATAGTCCGCTGTATACAATTAATGGTGGTTTTGTTTCCCATTTTATTGAATATGAGATGGAATTAGTGAATTTAAATAACATAAAAAAATACTAGTATATGGGATTTTTTTTAAATATGAAAATCATTTAGTAATTTTTTATTATGGTTAATGAATAAATAAAACAATGATTCATGAGTAAGAACCATACCACCTTTTTAGAAAACATCTAAGGGTTATACCTAAAGCCTTCCTAGATTGAATTTATGATGAGGGAAAAGTACTCTAGGATGTGGTTGGGGAATTACATAATTTAATTGTTATGTTTGTTTTGAACCAATATGTTTTTTAAGTGATGAAATGTTAGGATAGGAGGTTCCCTTTTATGAGGGTGGAGGAGTTCCATTATTATTAATACTGAAAACTATTTGATAATGGGAAGTTCATGTGAAGAAAATTATCTCCAAAATATAAAAATAAATAAATTAGAATATATATGGCTGAAAAAACAATAAAACTCAAAATAAAAATATTTCAAACATGTTATTTTGTTCACCCTTTTGCTTAACCCCTGATATTAATGTTTGAAAATTAACCGTGGTAATTAGTTTTTACGATTTTTATTATTCATTTTAACTTAATATTATATTGAAATTATTTCACAAGGTAAATTATTCTGATTAAAAATATGAAATTCATTTTATACAAATAAAGTTTACTGAAATGGAAGAACATAATTTAATGATTACCTACAAGGGTGATGAAAAACAGTTTTATGAAAAATATATTATCAAGGAAAATATGATTTTATATTTACCATATGAATAAAAATACTCAATATATGAATTTGAATTAGATAAATATAGATATATTATGAATAAATTCTTTTTAAATAATTCCTTTTTAGTTGTTAATTTTATTAATAAGATGGAGAAAAATAATTCCCTTTAAAACAGTTTTCAAAAAAGTGTATTTCAAATCCTAAAAATAAACATGTATTAAAATATTACATGAAAATGATTTAATATAATTTATTGAATTAAATATTTATAAATAATACATATTATTCTTTTAAATAGTAATAAAATAATAATTATAGTTTTAAATTTTAGGATTTGTTAAAAATAATCGATAGTTTTAGCAAGAATCAGCAATTTCATAATTCATTAAGAGATAATTATTTTCTGGAAAATCTGAAAATTCACTAGATGTTAATATTGATATGATTATTTAAAAAATCATGGTCATTTTGATTTAAAAACATTTCTAAAATATCAAAAAAATTATTATATATTTTATTAAAATAGAAATACAAAATTATTTCTGAGGGAAACATATTTCGTGGAAGAATAAAATGTATTTATTTAAAATTATGTTATTATTTCATGAGAATTTATCAACACATTTATATTTAATTGGAATTATATATATTTCACAAAGTATTTAATACTATTCATACCATCAAATTTGATGGCTAGGTTTTAACGGTCATGTTTAAATAAAAATATATTTGTATTATATCATATTTTGTTTAAAATCAGTGTTTCATGTTGTATATGATACAAAACAATGTTTTCTTTTAAAATCATAGGTTTATAAATTTTACCGACTAAAAAAAATTTCCCCCTCATAATTTAAATATGTGACTCGTTATAACATTCTGGGTAAGAAAACCTTAAGGTATATTTTTAGTGTTTTTGGATTGATTATATTTTTTTATAATACATGTTGATAAGTTTAGATGTGGAGTTCCAGGGATACCTTAAAAATATGTAAAATTAAAGGAATTAGTGAAATTTTCTTTTTTAGAAAGTTTACTATTTCAAGACAAATTATTTATTCATAATAGTTGGTTTACCCTCGATGGTTTAGAGATTTAGGGAAGAAAACATCATGAAATATGGATGAGTCATGAATGAATGATGATAAGTTTCACAAATATAAGAAGTTTCATGAATAGAAAATTTGCCTAATGGTTTAAAAATAAAAGGAGTTTCGCAAAAAATAATGAAGTGTTTTTGTAATATATTATGGGGATATTGAATGTTTTTCCAAGTGGTAGAAATATCTATAAATAGGTTGATACCCCCCTCATTAGAAATTTTAATCATTATAAAAACAAATGATATAAATTCAAAAATAAATTTCACGAAATATTTCCATGAATAAAGGATTCATAAGAATATATATTTTATAATGGAATCAAATTTAAATAAAGTGAAATATTTGTGAAAATTTGTGAGTTCCATAAAATTTTAGAAAGTTTTGCAAAAGGATGTGAGCTTCATGAACGGAAAATTTCATGATGGTTTGAAAAGTTTTTCAAACAATTGGTTTGCTTTCGAAAAGTTGAGAAAGGGGTTCTAGAAATGTTAATCTTATACAAATCATAAGGGATTTGCAAATAATTATTTTGGTGATGATATATTAATCATGTCTATAAATTTAGAAATTATTGATCCACCAAATGAGATTTTAAAAATATTTATTCAAGTGATTAAAAGAAGAATATTTTGAATGATCAATTAGAATAATTTAGTTGAGACAATAGGGAGTACTCAAATTATGAATTGTAGTGAACTATGAGGGATAATGAGTCCGATTTTTTCTTTGTAATAGTTATGTTATTTAGTGTATTTGTTACATAGGAACATTGGATTTGTATTCTCCATGGAGGTAACCAAGGGAGGTTGAACCAAGTAAAACTATTCTGTATAGTTTATGCTTTCAATTCTCTTCATACATTTCTATAAGAAATGGAGTGAAGAGTGTTTTTTAATGATGAAATATGATCCAAATGGGTTTTTTTCTTAATATGGAAGACCCTGATTCAGACCCCATCTCATGGTATTTAACATAGTAGGGATAACATCAAGGGTTTTACATTTGAAAATTCCCTTTGTATGAAAAGCACATAATAAAAAGGGTAAATAAAAAATCCTCTAAAATTAAGGAAAAGGGGAATGTGATGGTCATTTAGAATAAAACATGACTAGGTTTCCCTGTTAGTGAAAATAATTGGGATTTGAAAATATTTACATAAAAGAAAATAATAAATAATGATTGAGATTTATAGATATTATTTTTCGCATGAATGTTAATGATCAAGAGAATAATAATGATAAGAAAACCATAAATCTTGGATGAGTTTAAAAAAAATCATTGATTCATCATATATGAATGTAATAGGATTCCATTTTTTTGAATATTGATTTCTTTTATTTGGGAGATCCTTTTAGGATCATGAAAAATCAGATTAAGAAATATAATTAATTGACAATTATAATTTCTACCATGAATCATTTTTACACAAATAACATATATTTTCTATAAATTAAGAGTATTCAAGAGTATTTTTTAACCCCAAAGCACTAAGATTACTATTTAAAGGACCATTAAATCCATAAATTGTAAAAATATATTCTTTCTATATTCATTATAATTAATTTGGTTATTAAGAAGCATGATAATTCTTAAAATTAAAACAAATATATTAATAACTAAATTGAAATAGTAAAATAATGGTTTAAAATAAAACATTCCTTAATAAAATAACCCTATACCCCAAATAAACTCAAAAACCTCAACATGAAAGATGGTTTTAATCTCAAAAGTTATATCATACCATTCAATATACATAACCAAAAACAGAATATAAATCATCCCAAATAATACTTTATGATAAAACTAAAGGTTTTATTGCTCTTAACCAAATAAAAAATCACACAGAATGACATTTATCACATTAAAAACCCATCACAAAGAACATAAAAAGGGGATTTCTAAGACTTTGACCTAATGATAAGCCATAAAATGATAAACCCATGATAATATCTATGACTTTTAAGTTACTCTTACATATATAAATATGAGCTTTTAAAATCAACACAATTCTTAGATGTTTTATGATTATTATAAAAAAATACAATTGGAAACAATTGTTATAAAAAGTAATTTTTGAATCCCAATAAATAAAAATTTCAACCCATTTACCTTTATGATTTGGTATAAAATTTGTCATTTCTTTTTTAGGGATAATCCTTTGTTAAGAACATTGGGTCGGATAATTCCCAAGTTCACCATATATATGATATAAAATTCCTCACTAATTCATTACATTGTGACCTCCATTTCCATATATAAAATATATACCCTTCCATTTCATATGTTATTCAAGGTTATTATTCCCACTGACCTGACACGTAAGAATCAAAATATTTTTCACTCAATGTTTATTACCTTATAGACTTTTATAAAGTACAATAGTAAACTTATTTAGATTATTAAGAATATGACCAAACTTCATGCTGTTAACCATAAATCACGATAGCTGGTTAGAAATAAAAAATATATATTTCCTTCCAGTCATTAGGAAATTAGGTTTCTCATAATCATTAAATAATCTATAACATTCAGTGTAAACACAATTCCTCATATTTACAATCCTTTACTAAAAAAAATCATTGTATAGGAAATAATAATCACATTGGGAAATTATATAATCCCAAAAAATAATTTATTGAATATATAAATCATGAAAAATTATTCTAAATCAATTAAACCTTAGGTTTATCCAAGATAATTAATGGTCATCATCTATATAAATACTTCATGATGTTTCATAATGAGTTTGTGGAAATTCCAAGAATATCTCACTGGAGTGACATACTAGGAGTAAATGAATTACCATTTTCATTCACAAGTTGATGATAAAGTCAAATCCCAATGCACCCATTTTTGAGTTATTACCTATATTTACGACTATTATAGTGAAAAATACACCTATAGTATTGAGATAAGGATGAAATTTCTTTGAAACCACTTTTTCAATCCTTCACCATAATTCCAATATATTTATATAAACATAGACTTATACATAGAATTATCCTTATAGTTCTCACTAAATTTTTTCAAAGTTGTTTATAAAGGTTGACTAAACCTTTACGTTGATACAAAAAATATAAACCCAAATTGTTTAAACATAAAATTATATTATTCTTTACATAAATATCTATTAATTACAGACCAAATTCCCGAGGCCTAGTATTTTTTATAATAAAAGGTTCAAAATAAATCAATGTGTGTCTAAAATAAAACCTCTTTATTTTATTTTACATCCAGTGATCCTAATTTCTTTATATATCTTAAAAGTTCAGGGGATAACATGGGGAATAAATTAATAAAAAAGATGATAAAAACACTAGTATGGGAATTAAAATGGAAAGGAAACACAACAAATGACTAAAAGGTAACACATTATATCATAAAATATAAGGCTCAAGGGTATTCACATGGGGGTATAACTTAAAGAATATGGTATCATAAGATCATTGAATCATTGGAAATGTGGTGTCAACATATAACATGGAATAAAAATTAGTTAAGTATAACATCATAGACAATATAAAATAGTTGTAAATCTCCCATAATGGTTTAGGTTTACTCCCTAATGTCATAAAATGCATATCATGAGACTAAAAACATTACCCATTGCATTAGTATGCTATTTTGATGAAACCATCATATAATCTATATCAGGATGAACCAATGTTATCTTAGCACACCCATCATAACATGCTATTTATTTATTTGTGAAAAAAATGAAATCAATAATAAGTCATAATATAATAATTACCTATTGAAAGAAATTGGGTTTCATGATGTTGTTTCATATCATAACCAAATACAATTTCAAAATGAAGGCATTTGAAAGATAAAAATAGGTAACATATTACCCTATAAATGTACGTGGGAATGATATAAGAATATATGTGAGAGAAATCTATTCATAATATATAAGTAATCCATCACATCAGATGGTTTTTTCAATGATGAAAATTTATTTAATATATTTTATGGAATATTTCATGAGGAAAATTCCCTATTCACATTGTCATTATTTCTCCAAAATTGAATTTTTCTAATAAAACAATAAAAAATTAATTCATTAAAATTATCATTGTAAATATAGAAAGGAAAATTCAAAGAGTTTATTGGTCATTAAGGTGGGTAATTCTATATATTTCATATAATTTAAAATAAGCGCTCCATTCAAATTGTTGTAAAAATGGTTAAAAATTACCTCATTCAGACAAGTAAAATATTAATAATTTCAAAATATATTGTAAAATTTAAAACTTGAGGAATTTAATTTCATTATTTTTCTATTTTAAAAACATTCTTTAAAATATTGATATATAATATGTATTTATAAGAAAAAATATATTTTTACCAAAGATATAAATGATGTATGATTTTCGTAAAAAAATGAAAAAAATCTAAAGATACAAATAGAGTAAACTGGTATTATAACATGAAAATTTATTGAATAATTATAGGAGTAATAAATTAAAGGGTTATATTGAACAATAATGAAATAATTTCCCATAATAGAAATTCAGGTATAAATAATCCCGACTAAAATGAGTTTGAATCATAAACCCTAACTACATTTGAAACATTGGAATAAAAAATCCCCTGAATGATGTAAATGAATTTTAAGAAAAAATATAATTAAATATTAAGGACTAATGATATATTATTTAATGTTTTGTAATATGAATCATGTAAAAAAACAGGTTCATAGAATAAAATGTGTCTCAAAGATGGATATTTTTTAGATGAAACTGTTACCACAATTCATGGATTTGTTTTGTATGTGTTTTATCTCATATATAATAATTTTATATAAATTAATTATTTCATATTTTATTTCTGGATTAATAAATTATAATTAGTCTATTTACATCATTTAATTTATTGAAATGTATAATTACATATTCAATTATGTCTATGTCAGGTATTTTGAGGATGCTCAGTTCATAATTTCAAAATCGAATCCGTGTTTTGACCATGATAAAAGGTGTCCTTATTCTATTATATTCAGAATAATAATAACTAACTGTTTATAAAATTAATAATAAATTAAAATTTTATAAATATCCATGAATTATAGTTCTGAAAAATGAATTATGTTACCATTATTCAGATTATAAGTCTTATGTATGCATGTGTAACATTTCCATTTTTCAAGAATCATGTTAAAAAATGGTAACTATTATTTTATCTTGATTTAATTACTATAATATCAAAACTATAAAATTATTTATTTAAATACACTTAAATATTCTATCAATGAGATTCTCTAATAAAAACGAATCACATCGCTTCACGATGTGGTAGTGAGTCGTATACACGAATGACGTTATCATTTTTTGATGATTGGTAATATAAAAAGATATATGATATATTAATTTTTCAAAATGATTAATATTTCTTGAATATAATGTTTAAACATTAAATCTATCATAATCAACATTTGAGTGAGGAAATTATGGAAAAAATTACAATAGTTTTCGAGACAATATTTCTCCGTACACATGAACGATGGTTTCATTTCCCATTTTGTAGAAGTGGAGATGGATTTTGGGTACGAAATTAACCTAATAATATTATATATATATTTAAATATTTATATTAGTATATGATACTGATTTAGTATTATTTTTAGTATTTGGAAGAAAAATACATAAAATATGCTTGGTTAAGAATGTTATCTATTCTTCAGACCACCTCTTTAGGGTTATACATGAAGCCTTTGTAGATTAGATTTCTGATAAAAATAAAGAATATAAGATGTGGGTAGGGAATTAATTAATGGATTAGGTTTACTAATTTTCAAATTAGTGGTTTTTTGAGGAGTGTAAATGAGAGGATACTAGGTTCTATTTTATAATGTAGAAAGAGTGATATTGTCATAAATACTGAATACTATTCAATAATGTAAAGTCAACCTCAAGAAAAGTGACTAAAAATTAAAAATTAAATGAATGGGGATGATATGAGGCCTATAAACACCTCTAAAATTAAAAATTAAGATGTTTTGAACATGTTATTCTATTTAACTATTAATTTTAACCCCACTAGTAAACCAGTTTTAACATTAGCCACAGAAACATATTTTTAATATTCATTGTAAAAAAAGTATGTAGAACATGTCACATAAGATAAATTATAATGATTGAAAATATGTAATCCATTTTAAAATACTAAATTAACAAAATTATATGATCTTAATTAAAAAATATACAGAAATGCACGATGAAAAGTAGTTTTCCTGACAAATGCATTTTTCATGGAAAAGATGATCCTATGTTAATTTCATGAATAAATATAATAATTATATGAAATTAAATTAAAAAATAAATAAATTTAATCTATAAATTTAATTTATATCATACTTAATTGGGGGTTATTTTAATTAATTAACATATATATTTATCAGACACTTTAAAACAATTTTATGTAAAAATGTGTTTTAAAGCGTAAGAATAACCTTAAATTAAAATATAGAATATAGATGATTTAATTGTAATTAATTAAATAAAATATAAATAAGTAATATTGTGTTAATTTTAATTCATATTAAATTAATAATGGGAATTCAAAATTACTTAATTTATTTAAAATAAATGACAGTTTGAAAAAACAAATCGGTATTTTTACTATTCACTGAAAAATAAATATTTTCTAAAAAACAAATAAATTCACTATAATGTAATATTAATATAATTATTTTAAAAATTAGGTGAATTTTTTAAAATAAAACTTCTAAAATTTACCCAAAAAATTATAATATTTTCTCAGAAAAAGTGATAAGAAATCGTTTATGAAGGAAGCATAATTTTTCTATGATTAATATATCATTATTATAAATTATGTTATTGTGTTCTAATAATTTAACCAAACATTTATATTAATAATGAACTTTATTGTTATTTACTAAATTTTGTAATAGTTTTCATACCCTCCAATTTTATGGTTGTGTTATAAAAATCACATTTAAATGATAACATTTTATTAGTATATCAATATTTGTTTAAACTCATTGTGACATATTTTATACGATAACGAACATAGTGTTATTTTAAAATATAATGTTTTTACATTGTAAATACTTAATAAAAATAATGTATAAAATTTTAACTTGTACTATGTAATCGAGGGATTTAAATATGAAAATTCCATTTTTGGACAAAACCACATCGTAGAATGGGTTAATAAAACATCATATTAAAAGAGGGAAAGGGAAATATGAAGGTAATCTGGAATAAAACATTACAAGGTTTCCAAGTAATAGAACATGACTGGGTAGTGAAAATATGTATATATGAGAAAAACATAAATAAATTTTGAGAGTGAAAGAAATCATTGATTATAAGAATGTGAATGTTGAAGAGAATGTTAACAACTAAAAGACCATAAATATATGATTAGTTAAATTAAAATTGATTAATCATATGTGTAGGTAATTGGATTACATTTTTCATTCAAGATAATTTTTCTTCGAGTTAAGGGATCATTTTAAAATATAGGTCAATTATATATGCTAATATACTTTCTTGAAAAGTATAATTTCACCCTTTAAGAATTTTCACTATAATATCATATATTTTTCCAAATGATGAGTGTTCATGATGATTTTTTATTTGTGAAGAAATTAAATTTTCTATTAAATGATCATAATATAAATAAAATCATAACAAAATAGTCCTCCCATCTCTATTAAAACCGAATCATTAGAACAAAGTAAGATAAAAACCAAAATTTATACCTATATATTAATCTTTAAAATTCAAAAATAATGCCAAAGATTTAACATGGATTATTCACTGAATAAATAGACAAATTTCCCAAAAATACTCAATAACCTCAAAATGAAATAAAGATTTATCCTCAAATGTTATCTCATAACCTTCCACTTATATATCTGAAAACATAATATCATTATTTCCAAACAATCATTTACATTAAACCTAGAGGTTATACATATCTCATCATAACAAAATGTTTCCCAATATATAATTAATCACATTAAAAATTTGTCAAATAGAAGATGAAATGGGTGTTTTGCACATTAAACATATGATAAACCATATATTCCCAATCCCATGACTGTATCCATGAATTTTAAGTTAATCATACAAAAACAAATATTTGCATAAAAAATTAATATAATACATAGTTGTTTTGTTACACTTATTAAAAAAATATCACTGGTAAAATTTTTTTACAACATAATTATTCATTCCCAACGAATAAATAAAAAATCAAGTTTGCATAATGATTATTTAAAACTTATGAGCTTCCTTGGTCAAGGGGCTAACCCTTAGTTTGGGGCATTGACGCAAATGATTCTTAAGACCCCAACATATAATACATAAAATTACTTGGACAATAATTTCCCTATGACTTCTATCTCAACATCGAAATCAAATTACCCTAAATTTGAAGATATTATTCTAGGTTATTCTTTCCATATTCTTGAGCAGTTGTAAGACTAAAATTTTTTATACCATGTTCATTAGTACACTATCTTTCACAAAAGTCCATCTTCCTATTATTTTACATGTTTGTAATATAACTAATGTGTACATTATAAACCATATATCATTATAGATGATTATTTATAATCAAAATATCAGTCTCTATAGTCATTAACCAAGTTGGTTTCTCATAAAAATTTACTTTTACATCACTTTCATAGTTAACATGATTCATTTTAGTTCCAAAAATTGACTAAAACCTAAATCATTGTATGAGAAATAATAATCATCTTGGGAAACCCCATAATCAGGAAAAATAATTTATAGGAGGTATAAATCAAGAAAAAATCATTTAAATCTATGAAATATTAAATTTATACTAGGTAATTCATGGTCATAATCTATTCAAACCATTCATGATGGTTCGTAAAGATTTTTTGAATTTCTAAAGGATATATCTAAGGTGTTTCAAACAAGGCATATAACAAGGCCAATTTTCAAGGACTAGGTAATGATCGAGTCAAATCAAAATTCTCCTTCTTCATATATATTACTATTAGAAAAAACTATGCTTGATCCACATTTTTTTGTAGTATTTTGACATATATTTAATCTATTAGAATCCACTAACTCTATCATTAACTAAAATTTAAGGAAATTTTATTATAGATTGACTTATCCTCCGAATTATCCCATGGTGTGTCACTAAATTTTTCCCATCCTAGTTTCAAAAGGATAAGTAATACTTTTATCTTATACTACTATAGTGAACAAATTATTTTAAACATTTTATATCAAGATTGTTACCACAATCACATATTAATTACAACCCAAATATCATGAGGCATAGTGTATTTGGAATAATATGTTAATAATACATCAAAGTAAGGATAAAATAAAAATTCATTATTTTATTCCCAATATCGAGATCATAAATTATTTAAGGATCCTAAAACATCATTGGAAAACATGGGGAACAATTAAAAAATGGGTGAGCTAAAAATCATTATAAGGGAATAAACATGATAAATAATTACAACTAGTGAGTCAAAGTGAAAACATAATATCATAAAATAAAAGGCTACAGGGTAATATCATAATGGTATAACATATAAAACATGGTATAATAATATCATGATATCATTGGAAATGTGGCCAAAACATATAAAATGACATAAAAATGAGTCAAGGATAACTTCCCACACAATATCACATAGTATTAAAATCACCCATAATGGATTAAGTTTAATCCCCAATCTCATACACAACGTCTGATGATCCTAAAAACATTACCCGATGTATTGAGAACTATCTGGGTGCATCCATCATATATGATTTTTTAGGTTCAACCAATAATATCTAGGTAAACCCATAATAACATGTTCATCTTCTATGTGTTACATGAAAATAAATCAATCATAAGGAATTAAATAAAAAATAACCATGGAAATTAAATGGGTTTCATAATATCTTCTCATATCATAATCAAAAGAAAATTAATAATGAAGGGATTTGAGTGATGAAGATAATGCATACATTACCCCATCAATGTAATGGATAATAAGATATGTATATATGTGAGAGAAATATATACATTATTTATAATAAATCTATAAATCAAATTTTTTTGTTATTGAGGAAAATGACTTTAAAATATTTCAGTGAATATTTCTTGAGAAAATGACCTTTTCACTTTTAAATCACATATTCAAAATATAATAATTTCTTAAACATTATAGAAAAATGTTTCATAAAAAAATGTAAATAGTAAATGATTATTGAAAGAGTTGAGTTTTCATGATGGATGGTAGTTCCATAAATTTAGTATAAGTTAAAAGAAACATTCATTTCACACATCTATAAAAAGGTTAAAAAGTTCCTTTTTTGGAAAATGATAATAATATTAATTTAAAACCAATTTAAAAAAAAATAAATCCTGGATAAAAATTAAATTATTAAAATTTGTAGTAAATTTACAAATATTCTTGAAAATATTTAAAAAAAACAATATGGAAAAAAAAATATTTTTAACCAATGTGAGAAATGAAGTAATCTTTTATTAAAAATATATTATCAATAATTATGATTACCAAAGAGAGGGAATTGGTATTATTATCCAAAAATTTCCTAAATAACTAGATGATGAGGAAATTAATGTTTTTTATTATATAATGATCAAAAAGTATCCCAAAATAAAAATTCAAGTGTAAATAATTTTTGGATTAAATGAGATTGAAATATAAACCCTTACGACGTTGGTAAAATTTTCAATCCAAAATAAATTGAATTAATTAAATAAATTGTTACTTAAAATATCAATTATTATGAATTATTTATGATATATTATTTAAAGGCTCAGTATATACCCCATTGAGAAATAATTTAGGTGCATAAAAGATAATGTGTTTCAAAGGAGAATGTTTTTAGAAAAAATCCTTCCCTCGAGTCTAGAATTTATTTTGTCTATATTTTATCTCATTTATAATAAAATAATATCAATTATTTAACATCATAATAAAATATTCATGGTTTTATCACCTACATTTATATTTTTTTTAATTCATTTTTATGGATTTTTTAATAACATAATCAGTTATATCCATGTCATGGGTTTTTAGGATTCTCATAACACAATATCAAAGAAGAATCGATGTGTTGAACATGGAAAAAAGGAGTCATTTATCTATCATCTCTATAATAATTATCATGAAATAATTTTAATATATATATAAATTATAATTTTAAAAATAAAAAAGATTTATTGTCATGAAAAATGAATTATGTTACAATCATGAAGATGATAGGTCAGAAATACACATGTGTAAACATTCCATTTTTAAAAGATCATAATTTAAAGTAAGTAACTATTATTTTATCTTCATATAATGATAATAATGTCATAAATATTATATTATTTCATTAAATACATTTAAAAATACCATCTTTATAATACGTTAATAAATAAAATGAAATCACTTTGTAAGGAGGTATTCTATCGTACACACGAACAATGTTAGCATTTTTTCGTGGATGGTAAGGTATGAAGTTAAACGATATATTAATTTTAAAAAATCATTGATGTTTACTAAATATAATATATAAAAATTGAAATAATCATCATGAACAACTATGATAACTGATGTTGGAAAATTAATTACATCAGTTCGTGAAGCTGTAGTCCTCTTTACACATGAATAATGGTTTTGATTCCCATTTGATTGAAGTGGGGATGAATTTAATGTATTAAATTAAAAAAATATTATATTTATATAATTTATATACCTAATTTATTATATAATCCTTATTTAGTATGAATTTATGGAGGTGGAAGAAGAAATCAAACAATGATTCTCGGTTAAGAATGGTACCTCTTCTTTAGACCACCACTTTAGGGTTGTACCTAAAGCATTAAATGTTAGTATTTATGGTCAAAATATAAACTAAATAATTTATTTAGGTTTTTAATGAACGTATATTGGTAGTTATTGTCAAAATAAATGTTTTTTTGATGTGTTTAATGGATAAGAAAGGAGGTTCCTTTTTATATGTTTGGAGGATTGGGATATATGTAAATACAAAACACAATTCAAGAATGGGAAGTGAAAATCAATAAAATTACCAAAAAATGATATTAAAGGATTTTAGGATATATAAAGATGATACAATACAAAAAAAGTTCAAATAAACATGTTTTAAACATTTTATTCCATTTACTTTGTTAGTTTAACCCTTGGTAAACCCGTTTTAACAATAACAAGGGTAACCAATTTTTTACTTAGTAATCATTTTACTATAACAAAAAATAAAGTTATAAATATTAAATAAAATAAATTATTATTATTAAAAATATTTAATCCATCTTATCAAATTTAATTAACATAATTGGAGGAATTTAATTTAAAATAAAACCCACAAACGCAAAGTAACATAGTTTTTCCAAAAAAATGAATTTTCAATAAAATGATGATCTTATATTAAGAGTATAAATAAAAAAACTAATTTTATGAATTAATATTAAATTATATTGATATATAATATATAAATTTATTTTCAATAATTCTTCATTAGGTGTTGTTTTAAATAATTTAAATGGAGAAACATTATGTACTTGAAAATATTTTTTTTGAAAAAACGCATTTTAAAGCTGAAAAATATACTTATATTAAAATTTAGTATAATCATGACTAAATGTATTTTATTTTATTGAATACATATTAATTATAATTATGTTAATTTTAATTCATTTTAAAATAATAATTATATTTTTCAAGTACTTAATATTTTAAAAAGAAATGACAGTTTTACCAAAAATCTTTATTTTCACTATTCATTATAACATAATAATTTTTTAGAAAAATATGAAAACTTAACTCTATTTTAATATAAATATGATGATACAAAAAACTTCATTTTATAAAATTATTTTTTAAAATATCAAAAATGTTATTTTCATTTTTTATGGTAAAATGTAATAAAAAACATTTTTGATTGAAATATATTTTCTAAAGAACAAAATTTCTCCACTAAAAATTTTGTTCTTAATTCCATAGATTTTATCAATAAATTTATATTTATTAGTAACTTCATATATATTTCATAATTTATTTTATAAAATTTATACCCATTAATTTAATAGAACAATTAAAATGGTCACATTTATATAATAATATTTCAATAGTATATGATAGTTCGTCTAAACTCATTGCTACATGATATAAACTCTATTGAATGTACTAATTTTTTTAGATCTCTTTCTCTTCCATTATATCCCATTTAAATAAATTTCTTCCTATCAATTTGATGTTTTTCTAAATAAATATGTGTTTGAAATTTGAAAACACCTTTGTAGAAAACCAAAATAGTTAAAAGGGTTAGTAAAACATCCATTTAAATGAGGTAAAAGAAAATAAAAAGGCCATCTTGAAGAAAACATGACTAGGATTCCAAGTAGAAGAAAATTGGTTCGACTTGAAAATATTTACATGGAATAGAATTATAAATAATTATGGAGAGTGATATATATCACTGATCATAAGAATGTGAATAATAAAGAATAAGTTAAGGATGAAAGGAAAATAAATATGTGATGACTTAAAAGACCATTGATTAATTTTATATGAAGGTAATAGGATGAGATTTTGTTTTGAGGAACTTGTTCATATATTTGAGAGATCATTTTAGCCTCTTGACTAAGGAAATATGGAAATCTACTTACTTTAATAGTATAATTTCTTCATATAATCATTTTTAACCACAATATTATATACTGCTCTAAATGATGTGTTTTCAAGATGAATTTTCTTATGCCAAAATAACTAAAAATAACATTCAAGAAATATTAATCTCCATAAAATTGTATCATTCTATTCCCTAGCCATTATTAAAATTATTATTTTCAGAATATAGTAAGAGAATACCCAAAATTATTATGAATATATTAATCTCCAATATTCATTTATAAAACAGAATATTTGACATAGACAAGTCATTAAATAGAAAACCCTCTTTAATAAATTACCCAAATTACCTCAAAATGAAAGAAGATTTAAATAAAAACAGTTATCTCATACCCTTTAACATACATCTCCAAAAAACACAATGAAATTATTCATAAATAATCCTTTATGATAAAACATAATGTTATATATATAGATTAAACTCATAAAAGGTTTCACAAAATAACATTAATCATGTTAAAATTCTGTCACTTTGGGCCTAAAAAGTGAAATATAATACTTTCAACATTTGAATAATCATAATTTCATAATACCATTACTGTATCCATTAATTTTATGTTAATATTATATAATGAAATATATGCTTCCAATGTTTAATCAATCATTGTATGTTTTATGATTCATATAACCAAAACACCATTTGTAAAGAAACATTTAGTTTATAATTATTTAATTCTAATATATAAATAATTCAAATACATTACTTAAATTATTTGATATAAAATAGGTCATTAATTATTATTGGTTCTAACCCTTATTTTATTGAATTAACAAAGATGATTCCCATGTTCCCCACATGTAATAAATAAAATTAATTAGAAACATGTTTCTCTATTACCTCTATTTATACATCAAAAACATATTAATAATGATTTGATAAATTTTTCTAGGCTAATCTTCCCATCATCATTACATGTTAGAAACTGTATCATTACCCATATGTCCATTTCCACATAATCTTTCATAAAATTTCATCTTCCTCTAATTTTATTCTTTTGGAATCTCACTGATGATCTCATTGTTAACTATATATTGTTATATATTACTATACATAATCACAATATCATTATATCAAGTCATCATTAAATTTTCTTACTAGTAACAAATCAATTTCCATCAAATTTAATTTTAAAATTAGTCCTCTTAGTTCTAAACATTCATTAAAACCATAAAGAATATTATGAGCAATAAATATCCTGGGGGGAAACTACATGATAATGAATTTTTTTAAAGGATATATAAATCATGAAAAATTATTTTAATTATATAATTGAATAAGTTTATCCTGGGTCATGAATGGTATTCATATATTACAACATTTATGATAGTTTTTAAATAGTTTTTTAATTTATAAATTATATCCATCAAGAGTGTCAATCCAGCTGTGCAATAAGGTTTGTTTTCATGCACTAGGTGATGATTGAGTCAAATACCAATACACCATATTATTTTTTATTGACCCTAGGTAAAAATGTGCTAGAGCCACATCACATTGTAATATCCATACGTGGATTTAATTTCATGGAAAACACTCACTCGATACTTCCCCAAAATTATAGGAAATTTCTTAATACTTATACTTATCTATAGGGTTCTCACTAATGTTTTATCGTTATCTTTTCTGATGATTAACTTATCATTTTCTCTGAAACCTACTATAATGACCAAATTATTTCACATAAATTATTTTTTTTCTAGAATAAAAATATAATAATTAAAACCATAAGATCACAAATCCTAGTTGATTTAAAATACTAGGTTCACAATACATCATAGTCAGCCTAAAATAAATCATCTTTGTTTTATTCTATAAAATGAGATTGTAAAGCCCTTAAAGCTCCAAAATCTTCCTCGGATAATATAGGGAATACATTAAAAATGGATAAGATAAAAATACCAATAAGGGAATAAAAATTACATGAAAACATAATATGTTATTCAACAGTATAAAATAATATAATAAAATATATATATCAAGGGTAATACCAAGAGGGAATTACATAAATAACATGGAATCAGAAGATGCAGGAATCAAAGGAAATGTAGAAACAATATATTACATGATATAAACATTAGTCCAAGATAACTTCCTAGAAAATATCATCTATTGTAATAAGACTCATAATTGATTAGGTTTACCCCAAAAATCCTAGGCATGACATACCATTAGACTAAAAACATTACCTAATGAATTATAGAGATATCTGGACACCCCCATTGTATAATTTATTTCGGGAACACCCAACACTATCTAGGTGCACCCATCATAACATGTCCAAGATTTATATTTTCTAAAAGAGAAATAAATTATAAGGAATAACATAGGAATTACCCAGGGAATCAAAATGGGTTTCACAATATTATCTCATATCACTTTCTAATGATGTTTCACAATAAATGAATTTTAGAGATAAACATAAGACATGTATTACCCTATAAATTTTTGGTATAATAAGACAGGTATATATGAAACACACACACATATATACTCATAATTTAGGATAAATCCAAAGCTTCAAATGTTTTCTTCATTTATAAAAATTTCTTTAAATTATTACTTGGAATTCTTATTTTTAAAAAAATAATTTTCACTTTGAAATCATTTATTCAAAATCCGAAAATTTCCAATTATAAAAAATATATTCATTAAAAATAACCTTTGAAAAATATAATGGGATATACAAATATTTTATTTATAGTGAAAATGGTTTATTATGTACATGTCGTGTCACACCCCAAATTTCTAATTTATTTTTATTTTACTATTTCTGGGCTCTGCGTTCTCGCTTTAAAGATCAGGTTGGGACCCAGTTTAAAAATTTCTAACGTGTAATGGTTTTCGTGGGTTTCAGACACAAGGACGGGCACCGCGTGGTTAGTAGTGACGGTGCGGTGGCCCCAGGTGCTTGTACGTGTGCCTAAGGAGACTACGTTGAGGAGCACAATTTGTATGCATGTTTTTTAAGTTGTACGGTTAGAGCGCGTGTACCGAGATTCCAAAATTTGATAAATAATTGGAATATGTTTTAAAAAGAATGGTTGTTAGTAAAAATTATTTTATGTGGTTGCTATTATTATTATAATTATTATTATTCTTTATATTATTATTATTATTATTATTTTTATTATTATAACTATTGTTATTTTATTAAAATGAAAAAAGTCTAAACTCTATTCTACCCGTGCCCCCACCCCTCCTTCCCCTTACCAATCTACGCACAACAGCCCCCCCACACGATCTTCTCCTTTGCGCCGCCTCCCTCGTTCAGCATCCTCCTCCTCCCGGCGGCACCCGCCAGCCTCGCTCCTTGTAGCACCAGACCCCCAGCCTCGCCATGCTCGCCTAGGACCCCGCCCCGGCCGGCCACACCTCGCCCACCTAATCCTGCCACCCTTGGCTCCACTGGCATACCACCTCTCCCCACCACATGCTCACCCTCTGTTTACAGCCAACCACCTCGCCCCATCACACCTCTGGTCGTGCTGTGCTTCGAACCTGCCCCCTCGCCACACTTTCGGCCAGCTGGACCCTCCACGATCTTCTCAGACAAACACGATCTTGGTGACCCACAACTCCTTTCCATCTGATAATCCTCTCCTTATTATAACCCTTCCTTAGTTTAGAGTTTTTCTTTATTTTTTTTGAAACCATTATTCTATGGTTGGTAATTTTTGTGTTTTTCTTGTTGTTTATGGCATCTGATTGGTCCACGATGTTTCTCTCTCCCTTCTGTTGAGGTTCTGTCACGTCCGCTCTTTGTTTAAGGTAGGTAATTCCATGGTTTTCCTTTCTATATTCTAATTGATGCTTGGGTTTTCGATAATTTTATTTTATGTTATTCACAGCTTTGTTATACCCATAAATTTTCTGGCTATATTTTTTTTATTTTTTAGAATTAGTCAAAAGAATGTTTTGAGTCAATTCCTGGTTCAAGTCTGTAGTTATTTGATTATGTTCCAAATATTTTTTTGATATTTTTTATGGATATTTTGTTGGGGTGTTTCTTTTTATGTTAATAAAGTTTGATAAAAAAATACTTTGAAGGTAAATATTTGGTTATGATAATGTTTATGTGTGCTTGGCGCATTTGATAAAATACTATAGTGTTCAAAGTGGAATTGAGGGTTTTTATGAAATGTTTATAAATGATTATGTAGTGTGTCAGAATTGGTTATTTGTAAACTTTTTTCAGTTTATAATTTCGGTATTGGTATAACATGATAATAGTGTTAAGGTGTAAAAATAAAAAGGGGGATCTTTTGTTTTTAATATGGCGGTGGGAGTTCTTTTCAAATAAACTGAGTGATTGTTTTTAGTTTCAAAGTGATGGTTTTGTGGAAATAGTGTTGGTTGTTTTCTTGAAACGTAGGCATGCAATTGGATGTTGTCACATCCATGGGTGCACTCAGTGCACCCATGGACATTACTTTATGTGACAATGACACCTTTAAACTAGTGTTTCCCTAAATCCATGTTTTTTAAATGGGTTTTGACTCCTAAGTAAGATTCGGTCTTTCATGTGGATTTTGGGAACGGATTGAAGTGTGATCTGAAGGGTGTTCATGTTTGGCTTTGAAAATATAAAAGTTGTATATGTGTAATGTATTGGGTAATGTTTTGGGACATGACAACTTAAAGGTCCGTTTGGCTCTTCAAATTCATAGGTGTAGTTGTGTTTAATTTATGAATGGTTTGTATTTGAAAATTATGTGTGCTTGGTTGGAACATTAAATTTTATTGGAATACTTATTTCTACATGGGTGTGTCATGATGGCCCATTTGGAACTTTCATCTTTAATGTAATGTTTGCGTTGACTATTTGAAATGACGATGTTTTGATTAGTGTATGCCCATATACAAAATTTAGCATTCTGAAAAAGGCATCAAATGTTTTTAATGATTTGAAGGAAAAATGGACCAGTTTTCACCTTTGATGATATGTTACATATATATATATATATATATGTATATATATATACTAGGGAACCTCAATTGGGGGGGGGGGTTATCCCTTATGGGTTATCGTATGGAGTGTCCGTGTTTGGGGTAGGCAAGTGCAGTGAGATGAGTCATGCATATGAGGGACTCCTACTCACATAGTATTATTGTAACCACTATGGGTTCCTAGGTGTCTTTTAGAGATCGACTGACAATTTCTAACCAACCCTGATTAGATGGGTTAGTACCCCTTGGATTTGTTGTTAGGCTTGGCAGGCTTTTCCATTGGAATGGTCAGTTAGGGCGGCCAGTTGGTTATATACTTAGGATCTTCACCATACGCTGGCAGGTGGTTCCGAAACTGAGTACGTCCAGGAGTCTAATAGGGATGTTTAGGATAACCAAGGGTTATTGGATTATTTTCCTTTCTTGTTTACTTTTCGTGCACTTGTCTTGTTTACTTTCGGTGCAATAGTTTATTTTCAGCATTCACTCTTACTCGTTTTACCATAGAAGAACATTGGTATATTCTGTTTTGGATTTTATTTATAAAATGACAAATGATTTTGGAAAATGGTATGTATCATGTGTTGTATTGTTAAATGAGAAAAACTTGTTGCGTATTTTAAAATGTGAACACCCTAATTTTATAATTGTATTTCAAAATTGTATTAATGGATTGTTTCGGGAAAGGAGACATTGGATTTTGTGGTATATTATGGAAAACCTACTGAGTATATTTAATGATCATTCATATCTTTATAATTTATGTTGTAGGTTTCCCTGCTCTGGTTTTCTTGGATGAGTTGCTTGTTATTCAAGCAAATTCGGTCTATGGTCGGGAGGTGACCTGAAAGTTCATGTGTAGATATGTTTAGTTTTATTTTCTTTTAGCTATTAGTATTATGTTTATTGACTATTTTTATTTATCTGATTTTTTCATGGGCCAAATCATTCTCAATGATTAAAAGTTTGATGCCCGGAACTAGTTTCCAGCCCGTGGGGATCAGGAACGCCCCTCGAGCCATGTCGCAGACTGGCTCAGTTGACCGGTTTATGGTCGACCCGAGTTGGTTCGTAGAAAAATGGTGTCAATGGGTCCCCTATTATTCGGCGTGTCTGGTATATGGAGATTTGGATTATCGGGACACGAGAGGTAGGTATGGGAAGGGCTTCATGATCCTTCTCCCATTCTGAACATCATGTCTCTAGGGGTAATCTTGGAATTGAGTTCTTGTCTCGTTCTTGTTTGTTTTGGATTGAGGGATAAAAATAGAGGCAAACTGATGTTACATTGTGATTTTACATGGACTAGTGACCCATGTGGAGTCAGCTTACACGGTTTACATTCCTCTTAGTCATTGACACTTTCTTGGGGCATGGCCCACTACCCTTTCGTTATGTTAAGCATGACTACTAGTCCCTCACTTCAGCGATTTGATGCAAGTTAAGTGTCGTCTTGGTTCTGGTTGGTTTAAGTTCATTCTTGAAACTGAAAAAGGGTTTTTGAAATGAGTATGATTTCATTAAAATGGATTTAAATTTGTAAAATGGATTTTTTAAAATTCAAAGCCCTTAGTCTAAAAATCCTGTGTTTTCTTGGAACTGGTAGTGATATGGTTTGGGGGAAACCTTGGGTAAAATTTCTGAACATTTTTACATGTAAGAGAATGAATAAAAAGTTCATGTTGGTGTGTATGGATGGATGTGGAGGAATACATGTGAAATGTTTCACGGGATTATAGGGGTGTCCACTTAGAATTAAAGGATTGAACTTTTTTTCCAAAGTTATTTTAAAAAATGAAAATGATTTTTGTAAATTGAATTTTGTTAGAAAAGTGGGTTTCATATTTGGAATGTGGCCTTGAAAGAAGTTGGTTTTGAAATCTAAAATGACAAAGGGAATTTTGTCTGTGTTTATATTTTCTTGTTTATTTTGAGCTGATTGTTTTGGATGAAGGTTCTCTCTTGGAGGTTGCTTCGGCTTGATAATGGTTTCAGATATGTGTTTTATATATTGTTCAAAAAATGCCATGTAGAAAGGTCGCCATGGTTTCTGATAATTCATGCCATGTTTTGGTTCTTCTCAGACATCGTCTATCCTTCAAGATGATTGGGGTCCGTTAGAAGATGCAGTATGGATTGAAGAGGTCGAGTGCATCTTCCGGTATTGGGAACTCCGGAAGCTATCAGAGTGCATGCTGTTTTGGGTATGTTTGAGGGTCTGTATCAAGACAAATGAGAGTTGGTTTCCCCACCATCAATGCATGTTAGGATGACATGGTATGTCTTTAAATCCATCTTCATCCGATTTTTTATACCCGAAGAGGTAAATTCAAAGAAAAGGGAAGAGCTCATGCGTATTCAACAAGGCCAACATATGGGGAATGAATATATTGACCATTTCAAGGAGGTTGTGTCCTTTTCTCTAGAGGTAGCATCATATGATTTTATGAAGACTTATCTCTTCATTGGGGGTCTTCGTACAGAGATTAAGGAGTGGGTCCTCCTTTCTAAAGACCGTCGTTTCAAGAAGTTTGTGGATGCGGTGTTCTTAGATGAACTAGTCTCCGGAGCGCAGGTTCTTGGAAATCCAGGATATCTAGTTACTCATGAAGGTTCCCCATCTGGTGAGCAGGATGTGCCCGAGGAACTTGTTTCAAAAGAGTCCTCTGTATTGATTTTGTCTTCTATTTCATCAGACCGTTCAGTGGTATGCCACCAGTGTGGCTGGTTTAGGCATGTGAAGTTGTCATGTCGCATCCCTCCAAAGACGTGTCATCATTGCAGGTGACTGGGTCATCTAGGAAAGATCTGCAGGAAGCATCCCCTGAAGAAGACGTTCTGTCTGGAGGAATTTCAATTCCTAACTGTGTAAAGACCCATAAAATCCATGTAATTTTTTTCAATGAAATGGGAATTTTACGTGTCCGCGAAAATTGACGGCACATGATTCCGAGGCCCGGAGTGCCCAAAATTAATTTTTGAACTTTCGTTCGGGTACGTTCTAGAAACATGTGAGCGGGATTCTCTAACTATTGAACCAGTGCTCAGAATTAAAATCTGAGGACACTGTTGAAGTCATTGCACCAGTATTCTCTTATGAAGACTTTCACCTTGACGATAGTTGGTCGAGGGTGAAAGTTAATTTTTTTGGTTTTCTTGAAAAGAATAAAATAAATTAAATTGTGTAACTTTTTTATTTTGTTTCGTTTTGAAACTCCCATGTGGATGTTTCAAAGGTGGGGACCACTGGAATTTACCTCCCATGAGAGGTTATAGTGGTGGGGACCACCCGAGGCTTAAACCTCTTGAACTCCCCTCTTAATGCAGGAGAAACCTCTCAAAACCCTCTTTAATGTAGAGGAGCCTCTTGAGCTTCCTCCACAATAATTTTTCCAGCGCCATACATTAATTTTTTCAACATGTGTGTGTGTGTGTTCCAACATAATCTTCTTATTAAGTTAAATTATATTGGCACCTCTTTCTTTTGGGTGGAAAATGATAATGGTAAAACTCTTTGGAGAATCGGGGAGAATCCCATCCCCCAATAAAGAATGCTCTCTCTGAATAAGAATTCCTTCGACTACGAAGAGCCAACGAACATGCCCGGGATCGGAGGCACGGGGTGGGTGTGACGAACACCAATATCTTCAACATCCTCCTACATGGGATGTATTTATCTATGAAGAATCTACATCCATACTTCCTTCTCATGCCAACGTCAATGAATAATCCAAGGTAGGGGGTTAATATTAAATTATGGAATTCTCTCATTTAAATTCTTTGTTCTTGGAAAGAATGGTGATTGCGGATCCACCAAAACCATCTGATCCATGATTCATATTAAATTGAAAATTTATCCTTCATGACTCTTATATTTGTTGAGCCTCTTGCAACCACTTTACCACATAGGGTGCGGGCCAAACAAACATGGCCCGATCCCTCCGTCGTTATGCTTCTTTGGTGTGTTCTTCACAATGGACGAAGGCGAAGAAGGCGATGAAGGCAACGAAGGAAACGCTGCCGCCACCCGCGGCCTTGCCCCGCCGCCCCGGCCGAGATGGCCCAACGCCTGCCCCACCGCCCCATGCCACCACTTTCGTGGCCCCACCATACCGCTACCACGGCCCCGTCGCATAGCTGTCGCGGCCCCGCCGCACCGTCGCCGCTGCCCCGCAGCACCGCCGCCGCCACCGCGGCCCCGCTGTGTCGCCCGCGACCCACCACTGCCAGAGACACCACCACCTTTCAAGCTGCCACCACCGTCTGTGTTGAGCCTCCGTCCAAGCAGCCACCTCCCTTCTAGATGAACCACTCCGGTAGAGCCTCTCTACGGCCTCGTGCCCTCGCAGCACCCTCCACAGCCCTCCGTGGCCTCATGGCCACCCGCGGCCCTCTGAAACCCCTCAAGGCCTTCCATGCCAGACCCTGCTAGCCAGGACGAACCCAAGAAGCCAGGCTACCCAGCAGGTCGGGCTGGGTCGGTCCGACCGGGTCGCACCATTCCCGGGCCCACTCCAACCCATTTACATTCTTTTGGCCATAAATTTTGCATCGGACGTCCGTTTAATGAACCATCAGTGGTTATGGGACCCTTGGAGCGAGATGGTTCCTTAAAGTATACACCACTGGATTTTGGGATTGATTTTGGGTATAGCTAGGTTGGATCGAGCACAAATCAAATGAGGCCCCCATGACTAAAAGGCTAATAACTCATAGATCGGGTGTCCGATTGATGCGCCGCCTATTGAGTTGAGACCCCTGTGACATGGCGGTACTTTTAGATACTACTTTGTGGGACGTCATGGTAGTTGGAGAATCGATCAGTGGCTTGGGGAGCGAACACTCCCAGAGATGAGCAAACCTAGTGCGGAAACCCAGTTGCTGGTTTTGATGAGAAGGGTTCTCCTAGTGATCCTTTGCGGGACAACTCCTAGCGATCCTATATGGGTCATATCCTTGCGATTATGTGTGCGTCAGCTCCAGTGATCATGTGTGGGTCATCTCCTAGCGATCTTGTGTGGGTCAGCTCCAGCGATCGTGTGTGGGTCAGCTCCTAGCGATCCTCTGTGGGTCAGCTGCTAGCGATCCTCTATGGGTGAGCTCCTAGAGAACCTGTGTAGGTCAGCTCCAGTGATCATGTGTGGGTCAGATCATAGAGATCCTATGTGGGTCGACTCCAATGATCCTGTGTGGGTTTGCTTCTAGGGATCCTATGTGGGTCATCTCCAAGTGATCCTGTGTGGGTCGGCTCCAAGCGATCCTGTGTGGGTTCGCTCTAGCGATCCTGTGTGGGTCAGCTCCTAGAGATTCTGTACAGGTTTGCAGTAGAGCCTCTTAACAAAGTAAGATGATTTAGTAGTTATATCTAATCATCTTTACAACTATACGTATAGATATACCTGGTGTGAGATGAGTCAGTACCTCTTTTTTTTACTCATGATTGGGATTGATTACTTGAAATCTATGGTTTATGTATGGACATACACATAAGTAGGTTTAGCTGTTGATTCCATACTTTTTGGATTATCCTTGGTGGATTTTGTGAGACCTTTTGGGTCTCTGGGTCTTTACTGAGTATCATTATACTCAACCCTATATGAGCTATGCCTGCAACTTGTTGTGTTGGATGCAGACAACGAATATCCCTAACTGAGGCTGAGAGTACCAGGATTGAACGGTGTCCGGAGGTCGACCATATGGGGTGTTTGTACATAGAAGAGATGGGTGGACATGGAGTGCTGAGAAGGTGATCTATAACTACCCTTCAGGTAGGAACCCAGAGGATGACCCAGTAGCAGCCTTTCTTTTTCTTCATTTGTATTGTATTTCAGCTGTACTTGTACTATTACTATTGGGCTTGTATTCCAACCCCTTTTTTACTTTCATCACTTTTTTTCAATACAGTTGACTTGCGTTTGTATCTTGTTGTGTTCTTGGTTGCATGTGATTACTGGTTATAAAGGCAATGCCTTCCCAGTTTTAGGGAATACGTTTTTGGTGCTAGTCGCCAGCCCCTTGCCTAAAGAAAGAGGGCTTGGGGTAGTCACGACACAGGACCCAGGGGATGGGTCATGACAAATTGGTATATGAGGAGTCGGTTCTACCGTAGAACATATGACTTTGATCTTTAATTTTAATGGAAATAGTGTTAATTCTAGCGAGTATGGTTATCAGTTTAGGAAATCCAGTGTTGGTGCGGTGGCTGACGTATCCATACAACAAGACCCTGACTTCTGATTACTAACTCAGTGCACGAAAATGCTGATTGTGTGTGTGTTTTAAAGAGTTTTCTTTGTGATCTTTTGAGTCCACTCACCAGGTATAAATTATTGACCGTGGCACACCTGTTTCTATTCAGGATGTTTCAATGAAGATAACCATCTAGGGTTCCAATTATAGTATGCACTGACAGCCCACCGAGCAACGAGGCCTCGGTGTAGGGCCCCTTTCTAGTAGAGGCACCAGTGGTGCCATTACCCATTGGGCCACTGATGCCACCAGCCCTAATAGAAGAGGGTGAATGCCGCTTGAGTGCGTTTCACATGTTCCAGTACCATATGATACCCAGGTTCAGGGGAGAGATGGACCCACAGGCAGATGATGATTGGCTGGAGGCTGTGGTGATAGTCTTTCGACTGGTACGAACACTAGCCTATCTCATGGTGATCCTTGCCGCTAACCTTCTATAGAAAGCATTATAATGATGGTAGAGCTTGATGCCCTAGGTCCATGATGAGGTGAAACACTTCTTGGTAGACTACGAGATCCTGTTTCGAGTAGAGTTTGTCCTAGTGACTATTCGTGCAGTGCACATATACGAGCTTCTTCATCTGCAGTAGGGTTGCATGACTGTAGATCAATACTTAGTGAGGTTCACTGACCTCTCACTCTACTCCATAGATATTTTTTGGAACCCATTACTCATTGGCCGGACCACTGATCAGGGGATCAGGGGGGAGATCAGGGCTTCGATGATCTCACTCAACATCCCGACGCTAGCAGGGGTGTTAGAGAGAGACCTCCTAGTGGAGAGTTTCTTTGCTGAGTAGTCTCCAGCAATGAGATCCACCACTAGTCATCACATAGCGGAGTATTCTATAGCTAGTAGGAGACTGTTGTCACAGAGTTCCTAGAGGACTAGACCTATAGGTGGATGACCACATGACTCAGGATTAGTTGTGCGGGGAACCCGAGGTGGAGCAAGTCATGCCAGGAGCAGGCAGTGTTTCACATGCAGTGGGTAAGGTCACATGTCTCGTGATTGTCTGACCCTCCATACGGATGATCATAATATGGTCGAAGGACCGCCCATATAGAGATAGAGATTCGACCGAGGAGGTCTTCAGGGAGCATGCAGACGTGGAAGCAGAGATGTTCATGCAGGTGGCGGTGGGAGACGATTTAAGATGTTACCGCCACCACCACCAAGAGGTCCACCCCGACCGTAGGGAGCATGTGGACATGGGAGAGCTCAACTCCAGGTTGTTGTGTCTTACGATCATGGCACTCCAGAGATCATACGAGGTACGATCTGTGTCTACTCCACCTTAGTTGTATTACTTATAGACACATGTTACAGTCATTCTTTTATTTTCACTTCCCTCTTTCGGAGCATATAGATTCCGATAGAGCCGTTGGCTCGATCCTTATGGAAAGATACTCTTACGGGATCAGATTCGATGATTACGCACTAGTGTAGGCAGTGCGAGCTTACTATTGGAGGCAAGATCTTTGGCTGGGATCTCCTAGTAGCAGCGTCGAGGCCTTACGATGCCATCTTGGGTATAGACTGGTTATCTATAATCCATGCTCTGATTGAATGTATCAGGCACAAGAGTGTGGTGTGTTCGCTCGGATGGGACCTGGTTCACCTTCACCAATGAGAATGGATCCTTTTCAGTGTAGGATGGACTTACCCAGAGGAGGGTGAAGCTGATTACACATTTGTTGTCTAGCCTTACCCTCAGAGCGGTTGATGTGGAGATTCAGATTTATCCTGTAGTGGTGGACTAGTACGCGGATTTTTTCCCTGATGATGTTCTAGGTCTACCTCCTCATAGAGAGGTGAAATATTACATTTAATTGAACCTCAAGACGGAACTGATATCTATGCCATCGTACCAGATGGATCCCATGGAACTTCACGAGTTGTGGGTATAGGTATATGACTTATAGGGGAAGGGATTCATCCGGCCTAGTGTTTCTCCCTGGGAAGCCTTGATTTTGTTCGCCAAGAAGGCGGATGGGAGATTGAGGCTTTGTGTTGATTATCAGTGCCTGAACTAGGTGACCATGAAGAATAATTAACCACTCCTGAGGATTGAAAACCTATTTGATCTAATGAAAGGAGAATGGTGGTTCTCGAAGATAGACCTCATATCAGACTATCACTAGCTCAGAGTGCGAGATGAAGATGTGCTGAAGACAACTTTCAGATGTCGGTAAAACCACTACAGGTTCTTGGTTATGCCAGTAGGAGTTACCTACACTCTAGTAGTGTTCATGGGACTCATGAACAAGATCTATAAATCATACCTTGATAGCTTTTTAGTAGTCTTCATCGACGACATTCTGATCTACTCGGCTACTGAGGCAGAGAATGCCTATCATTTGTAGATAGTTCTGGACACACTCTGAGAGCACTAACATTATAGTAATCTCTTGAAGTGCCAGTTTTGGATATAAGAGGTTCACTTTCTAGGACATGTCTTATCAGATGCTGTAGTTGTAGTGGATCTAGCAAATATTGAGGTGGTACTTTATTTGGATCAACCCAAGAGTGTGATGGAGGTACAGAGTTTCCTGGGTTTGACCGGTTACTACAGGAGATTTGTGCCATATTTCTCCAGAGTTGCGGCACCACTTTCAGCATTGAAAAAGAAGGGGAAACCCTTTGTGTGGTTGAAGAGATTCATGAAGTGTTTTCAGGAGCTAAGGAAGAGGCTAACTAGTGCCCCCATCTTGAGGGTTCCAGTGGAGGGTATAGGGTACGTTGTCTACTGCGATGCATCAGGGACCAGACTCGGATGCGTACTGATGCTGGAGCGAGTAGTGATGACCAATGGTTCTTGACAGCTGAGACAACATGAGTATAACTACACTACCCATGACCTAGAGTTAGCAGCTATGGTCTTCACCGTGAAGATGTTGCGGCACTATTTGATGGCTGAACATTTTACAGTCCACTCGGATCACAAGAGTCTTAGGTATATCTTCTCTCAGAAGGACCTAAACCTGAGACAGCGATGCTGTCTTGAGTTCCTCTAGGACTATGACATTGAGATAGTCTATACTCCTGGGAAGGAGAACGTTTTCGCAGATGTACTCTGTAGGAGATCTCATATACCACTGTTATGTGAGGTAATAGAGCAGGTGACTGCTTTACAGTTATCCTTTGTGGATCAGGATGGAGCATCTTTTCTTTAGTCTCTTACAGTCACTCCCCTGATTCTTCAGCGAGTTAGGGACGCATAGTGTGGGGACACTGACTACAAGACAAAAAGTCTTTAGATACCCACAGTACAGACACCTGATGGATTTATGAAGGTGGGGAGCATGTCTTCCTCTTCAGAGGACGTACCATGGTACCAGTATCACTTCTGGAGGAAGTTTTGTGGATGTTCCACACATCCCATCTAGCGGTATATCCAGGAGTGGAAAAGATATAACAGGACCTCCGACGATAGCATTGGTGGCCAGGAATGAAGATGGTTGTAGCAGAGTTATCTCTTGGAGACTCACATATTGGAAAGTGAAGGCAAAGTATTAGGTACCAGTTGGCTTGGTTCAGCCTTTAGAGGTACCAGAGTGGAAGTGGGATGAGATATCCATGTACATAATGATAGGAATTCCACGTACATCCAGAGGCCATGACTCCATTTCGGTGATCATCAACTGATTCACCATGTCATCCCACTTCTTACCGATCAGACAGAATGGTTCAATAGAGAGCTTGGGACGCCTCTATGTCCAGGGGGTTGTGCGGCTATGTGGAGTACTTTCGACGTTTGTATTCGATCGTGATGCTCATTTTATATCCTGAACATGGAAGGGTTTGCAGGAGGATTTTGGGATGCAACATTGTTGAGCGCTGCCTTCTATCTTAAGACGCATGGTCAGACTGAGCAGACCATTCAGACCCTCGTAGACATGATTCGTGCTTGTGTCCTTGACTTCAATCGCAGCTGGGAGGATCACTTGCCTTTTGTGGAGTTTGAGTATAACAATATCTATCACTATACCATTGGGATGACACCTTTAGAGGCGTTGTACGGGAAACCTTGCAGATCACCCTTGTGCTGGACTGACCTAGGGGAGTTAGCACAAGTGGGACTCGAGAAGGTACAGGATACCACAGAGAAAGTTCAGATCATCCAGGAGCAGATGAAGACTGCACATCGTAGGCAAAAGTCGTATGCTGAAAGGAGACATAGAACTTTGGAGTTCGAGAAAGGAGACCATGTTTTTCTACGGGTCTCACCCCAACGAGGTTTACAGAGATTTGGATGAGGCAGAAAGTTATCCTCGAGATTCATCAGACCCTTTCAGGTCCTCAACAGAGTTGGCGAGGTGTCTTATCGCTTATCTCTTCCACCTCAGTTGCACCGGGTGCAAGACATCTTCCTTATATACCAGCTGAGGATATACGTGCATGACCCTTCCCACATCTTTGACCATAGAAAGCTGGACGTCGACAATGGGGTGACTTTTATGGAGGTTCTAGTAGAGATTGGGGATCGATATGAGCAGGTCCTTCGTGGAAGGTCAATACCTTTGGTGCATGTTCATTAGAAGCATGAGAACCTCTAGAAGAGCACATGGGAGCTGGATGCTAAGATTTGTGCTCAATTAAATGGGAATTTTACGAGTCTGTGAAAATTGACGGTGCATGATTCTGAGGCCCAGAGTGCCTGGAATGAATTTCTGAACTTTTTTTGGCTACGTTCAGTAAACGTGCGAGCAAGATTCTCAAACTTTTGAATCTTCACTCGAAATTAAAATCTGGGGGACACCGTTGAACTCACAGGGCCAATATTCACTTAAGAAGACATTCCCCTCGATTATAGTTGGTCGAGGGTGAAAGTTAATTTTTTGGGTTTTTTGTGAAAAGAATGAAATAAAATAAAGTGTGTAACTTTTTTATTTTATTTTGTTTTGAAAATCCCATGTGGAAGTTTCACAGGTGGAGACCACCTGAATTAACCTCCCATGAGAGGTTATGGTGGTGGGGACCTCCTGAGACTAACCTCCCATGAGAGGTTATGGTGGTGGGGACCACTCGAGGATTAAACCACTATAACTCCTGGCTTAATGAGGGAGAAACCTCTCAACTACCATTTTAATGTGGAGGAGCCTCTTGAGATTCCTCCACATTAATTGTGCCAACCCCATACATTAATTTTTCCAACATGTGTACGTGTGCCAACATAATTTTCTTCTAAAGTTAAATTATATTGGAACCTCTTTATTTTGGTGGGAAAAGGAGAAGGAGAGAACTCTTTGGTGAATCGTGTTGAATCCCATCCGCCAATGAATAATGCTTCACCGATGAAGAACTCCTTCGACTACAAAGAACCAACGAACGAGCCCGAGATTAGAGGCATGTGGCGGGTGCGACGAACACTGATATCTTAAACGTTATCCAACATGGGATGAATTCATCTATGATGAATCTAAGTCCGTTCATCCTTCTCTCCCCAATGTCAATGAAAAATCCATGTTAGGGGGTTAATATTAAATTCTTGAATTTTCTCGTTTAATTTCCTCATTCTTGGAAAGCATGGAGAACGTAGATCAACCAGAAACGAGTTGATCCACGATTCATATTAAATGTCAAAGGTTTTCATTCTTGACTCTTGTTTTTGTTGAGTTGCTTGCTACCGCTCAAACTCGAAGGAGCAGGGCCAAACAAACATGGCCTGAACCCTCCGCCGTTCTTCTTCTTTGGTGTGTTTTCGCAATGGATGAAGGCGACAAAGGCAATGGAGGCAATGACGCCACCGCCTGCGACCTCCAAACCCCGCGACACTCCACCGCCCATAGCCCTACCATGCCACCTTGGCCAAACTACCCCATGGCCCACCGTGGCCCCACCACTCTGCCCGCGGCCTGCCGCCACCATTTGAGCTACTGCTGCCTTCCGAGCCGAGCTGCCGCCGCCGTTCGGGAGGAGCCGCCGTCTGAGCTGCCACCCCCTTCCGAGCCTCCGCCGCTGTCTGAGCCATTGCCGCCGTCTGGGCCTTCCCACCATCACCGTCCAAGCCGAGCCGCCACCTGAGCCGCCGCTTCCTTCCATGACACCGCCTCCGTCTGGGTCGAGCCACCGTCTGAGCCGCCACTGTCCTTCTGGCCAAACTGCCCTGGTCGAGCCGCTCTGTGGCCTTGCTCCCTCGCAGCACCCTCTGCAACCCTTCGCGGCCTTGCAGCCACCGGCGACCCTCCGCGGCCCCTCCGCGGCCTGCCATGGCAGACCCAGTGGGTGGGCTGGGTCGGCCCAGGTTGGGTCGGACCGGACCTGAGCCCACTATGACCCATTTACATTCTTCTGGCCATAACTTTGGCACCAGACGTCCGTTTGATGAACTGTCAACGACGCTGGGTCTCTTGGAGCACGATAGTCCCTTTAAGTACCCCCCAATATAGTTTTTGATTGATTTTGGGTACAATTAGTTTGGATACTACACGAATCCATTTGAGACCCTGGGACTAAAAGGCTAATTACTCACAGACCGGGCATCCGATTGATGCACTGTCTGTTGCGTTGAGACCCCTATAATGTGGTGGTACATTGAGAAACTTCTTTGTGGGAAATAGTGGAATTTGGAGAATCAAAAGTGGCTTGGGGAACAGACTCTCACAGAGATGATAAAGCCAAATGCAGAAACCCAGTAGCAAAACGTGATGAGAAGAGTGATCCTAGCTATCCTGTGCAGGTCAGCTCCTAGCCATCATATGCCGGTCAGCTCCTAGCGATCTTGTATTGGTCAACTCCAGCGATCCTATGTGAGTCAGCTCATAGTGATCCATTGTAGGTCATCTCCTAGTGATCCTATGTGGGTCAGCTCGTAGCGATCCTGTGTGGGTGCGATACATCGATCCTATATGGGTCAAATCCTAGAGATCATGTGTGGGTCAGCTCCAGCGATCCAATGTGGGTCAGCTCCAAGCGATCCTTTGTGGGTCAGCTCCTAGCGATCCTGTGTGGGTTAGATCCTAGGGATCATGTGTGGGTCAGCTCCAGCGATCCTCTATGGGTCAGCTCCTAGAGATTCAGTACAGGTTAGAAGCAGAGCCTCTTAAAGGAGTAAGATGATTTAGTAGTTACATCTAATCATATTTAATATTGTTCCTAAAGATATAACTGGTGTGAGCTGAGTCAGTACCTCTATTTTTTCTTCTTGATTGAGATGGATTACTTGGAAACTAAGGTATATGTATGGGAATATACCTAAGTAGGGTTATCTGTTGATTTCATAATTTGTGGTTTATCCTTGGTGGATTTTGTGAGACCTTGAGGGTATCGTGGTACCTACTGAGTGTTTTTATACTCACCCCTACACAAGCTATTCTCACACAGTGTTGTGATGGATGAAAATGACGAACATCGCTAACTAAGGCTGAGAGTACAAGAACTGGATGGTGCTTAGTGGTGGACCATATAGCATGGCGGTACGTAGAAGAGACGGGAGGACGTGGACTGCTAAGAATGTGATATGTACCTACCCTTCAGGTTGGAACCCAGAGGACGACCCTGTAGATGCCTTTCATTTTTATTCAGTTGTATTGTATTTCAGAATTACTTGTACTATTACTATTGGGATTATATTCTAGCCCCTTTTTACTTTTAACACTCTTTTTGGTATACAGGTGACTTGCATTCATATATTTTTGTCTGCTTGGTTGCGTGTGTTTACAGGTTATAAAGGCAATGTCTTCCCAGTTTTATGGAATACACATTTGGTGCTAGTCTCCATCCCCTAGCCTATAGAAGGTGGGGTTGGGGTAGTCACAGCACGGGCCCCAGGATAGGGGTCATGACAGACTGTGAGGCAGGAGATGCTTCAGCCATTAGAGTCCCGACCATAGCCCTTGGGGTGAAACTCGCGCTCAGTTAGGAGTTTCTAGGGGTGAGAAGCCTTGGTCCGGGTCTTGTGTTCTGTGTTGGATGTAGAATATTTAAAGTATTTTCATTTTCGTTTTTGTAATTTTAATGTTTTGATGTTATTTTTAGTTCATTTTTCCATCATGGAGTTATATTAGACATGTTTTTTTGTAATCTAATAGTTTTTTTGTTTGATAATAAGGGTTTCAGAATCGTGCGTTTTTCTTAAAAGTAGTCTTGCCTTTGTATGGGCTCATCTTGGTTTAGCAGTGTCCATTTGGATATGTAAGTTCCTGCGAAGGATTTAAGGATTGTAGTTATACTCAGGTTCACTATTGCGATCATGTTCTTCTTAGATGGTTCTCTATAGTGTTCAGGGTTATTTTTATGGGTCGAGAGTTCCAGGTTTCCATGGAGGTGTTGTTTCGGTCGTGCTATAGAAGATAGTTTGTATAAGGACCCGACCCCAATTGCCCGAAGTCTGTGACTTGTTTGATTACGTTGGCATACATAAAAGGAATACTAATCCTGAAGGACCGAGTAGTTTAGTATTATTGGAAACAAGATACTTACAAAAGTTCAAATTTACATATGGAAAGGAAAAACAACACTAATTTATTCCACTAGAGTCATCAAGTCTCCTAGATTATTCTTGCAAGTCATTAATAAATTACTACTTCATGTCATGAGAAAATGAAACATAACAAAGGGATGAGGTCAAACACTCAGTAAGAGTAAGAAATACAGAGGAAGGTAATACAAACATTAGACATGGTGAATAATTGAATACACAAGCCTTTAATAATAATCAAGAACACACTATGGCAGGAATATGAGCTGAGTAAATAATGCCATAATAAAACATAATCCTGGGTATTATACTAGTCGAATAACCACATGAAATATCAATAGCTAAACTCAGAATGATGGAATGCATAATTCCAGACATTCTAAAACATTTTTTCAAGGCCTCGGCCAAGACATCTATTGATTAATGCCTCGTCCAAAATCCATATATCACTTTGGGAAAGGCCTCAGCCAATTCCCGGTCTAGTTGTCTCATGAGTCCTACCGATGCATCGAGGGGCTATAGTGGGCCCCACTCATCACGTAATAAGTCCAATGCATTCCACATATGAGTGGGGATCAACATAAACTACATATACATTCATATTGTTACTATCATATGAAATGTATCTAACTTTCCCCAATCATAAAACATAAAACACTAACCATTCAGAATAATACGGTGAATGGTTTTAGGATAGATCATCCAAAATAGAGTTAGTAATTAACCATTTAATAAAGTATTTTAGATGACTTAATAAATTATTAAACTCAATAATACCATGGAATCAACAAGAGTTTTGAATTAGACTAATACACTCTTATAAAATCATTAAACAATTCTTGAGATAAATACTCTTTTATTTTAAAAAGAATAGTTCTTTTGGAAAAATATTTGTATAAAATCAGAATTGGATTAAGATATAATTTTCATAATAAAATGAGTGATTTTATAAGGATAATGGTTCCCAAAAACAGATTATAGAGTTCCCTTAAAAATAGATAAGAATTTGCGAAATTCCCTTGAATCGAGCTAGTAATTTGGAAACAGTTTTGAAAGTTCCTTTTAAAACATGTAACTATCCATAAAATAAGGAAGGATTATGGTTTTTAAACATATATATGATAATCACACCGAACATATCATGAGTATATAACAATACATAAGAATTATATCGGGGTAATTAGACAATGAAAGTATCCCGAATGAAAATGGAAGTTCGGGTGAAAAAAACCTTACCTTAACTCCGAACGAGTTCTTCCCTTGTACTTAGGCTCCTAGAATATTAAATTATACTTACTAATAACTTATTTCAGAACCTATTATACATTTATTTAGCTTATCATAATTATGGTCAGTTTATTTATGTCTTTGTTGATTAGTTATTGTATTGAATTTCGTCGTTCCAGAGTTTTCATTTATTTTATTTTCATATTCAGTTCACTTATTTTTAAGTAATGAAGTGGAATGGATGTAAATCTACAGAATTGAAATTATATATTATTTATGAACATAAATAGGTGTTATTTTTCATTTATATAACTTGGTTACATGGAAAGAGGATGAATTATCATATAAAATTTTAATGATAATTATTTCGGTTAATTTGTGGGTTTTGATTACAACGAACTCATTTTTATTTATAACCAAATATCATTTGAACAAAGGGATTAAAGAATATTAAATAGGTTATATTATATATAATAATCTAGTTCAACTTTAATAAAAATGGTTTCATGACCATAATTTAGAATGATAAAACAAATCGAAAGTCCATCGTCCTTGAATGTGTAAAATTGACACATCTCAGATGGTGTTCTTGCTACTAGTATAAAAGAAGGTAAAAAGTGGGATATGATGATAACTTATTCCACTATTATGAAAACATTACAGTACATATAAGGTACTGTAGTCATCAAAAAATTTGGATAAAGAGAGGTAATAGAAAAATAAAACAAATGAACTTGAAAGGAAAGATAAAGAATAGAAAAGTGGAATTTACCTCTTGAATCAAACATCCTTGAGAACCTCCTTAAGGGAGAGGTTTTGGTCTTTTAATGAGACCAAAGCTTGTTGGACATGGGAGACGAGGTTGGGAGGGTATTTTCCCAGAATTTGGAAAAGGTACAAGGCTTGAGAGGAGTGAATGGAAGAGGGGTGAGAGGGGGTTTTTATAGTTGAGGAGAGAGGGAATTTCTTAATATAAAACTCATTAATTTATTATTTCATCACAATACAAGTAATAGTTAGTATTGCATGACAAATAAAAGTAATTTTATCATGTGAATTATGATTAAGAGTGGTGACATCATCCATGATGCTAGGAATAGTCTATTTAGCTTATAATGTATATATATATGGTAAATTACCGTATTTTACTATTCATCTAAAAAATCTAGTATTTCAGAAAAATCCCGAAAATTCACCCTAACCATTTTTTGATGTGTAGAATCTAAAAATTAAGTCTATTTTTCAAAAATAATTTTCTAAATATTATTAATTTAATATTTAATTATAATCATAATTTATTATCAAAAACCAATTTTAAAACAATCATTTACTTATTCTAAAATATAGGTATATCGTACTTTCAACTTGAATATTATTTATATATTATCATACTTAAGGTTACTATTCATTAGGGTATATCAATATTCATAAGGGTATGTTACTATTCATAAGGGTAGGTTACTATTCACCAAAAATTATGTTTTTCTTATTGGACTCAAAATAACTTACTAATCACGACTTTGTATTTCAGATTTTTGAAATTCACATCACAGAAGTGACAAACTTACGTTTTAAGGGTCCCATAGCACTTAGTAGTTAATGTGATTATGACATATTTATAAGAAATTAATTTCCTATAAAAAATATTGGTTTACTACAGTTTGGATTGGTTGGTAGTTCCTGTACCGCCCCCCCTCTCAGGGTTGTATATTTAGGTGTTAAATTTCCATGCTAGTTGAATTCCTGTGGCAGGGAGAACCAGCTCATGTTCTCCCATTCTCTTGTGGTGTGGTTCATTTCAGTTTCATTCAGGCATCGATTCTTGATTTGTCCATTGTTCGGTTGGGTGACTTTCTTGGGGAAGAAAGTGTCTTTGGTGAGGAGAAATTTCACACCCCGACTTGCTAAATTATTTTTATTTTATTATTTCTGGGTTCCACTTTCTTGTGTTAAGGATCGGGCTGGGACCAAGTTTAAAAATTTCTCACGTGTCATATTTTTTGTGGGTTTCAAACCCATGCACGGGAACCGCATGGTTATGAGTGATGTTTTAGTCTCCCCGGGGGATTGTGCGGGTTCCCAAGAGGACTGTGTTGAGGTGTGCAATTTGCATATGTGTTTTTTTAAATCATGTGATGAGCACCTGAGTGCCCGGTTTCAAGAATTTGATAATTAGTTAGATTATGTTTTAAAAATAATGGTTGTTAATAATAATATTAGGTTATTATTATTATTATTACAATTATTATTCTTTATATTATTATTATTATTAGTTTTATTATTATAAAAATTGTTTATTAAAATGAAAAAAAATCTAATCCCTAATCTATCCACCCCTTCCCCTTCCCTATCTATGCGCCCCAGCCCCCCCCCCCACCCAGTCCTCTCCTCCATGCTGCCTCCCCCATCTGGCCACCTCCTTCTACCATCATCACCCCTCCAGCCTCAATCCACGCTACACCCCACCCCCAGCCTCGCCGCGCTCGCCTAGGACCCCACCCCGGTCGGCCTTGCCTCGCCCACATGATCCCACGTCCCTCCGCTCCTCCATCCTACCAACTCACCCCACCACATGCTCACCATCCATTTCTGTCTAGCCACCTTGCCCTGTCGCGCCTCCGGCCAGGCTTTGCTTCGAACCCACCCCCTCGCCGCACATCCGACCAGCCAACCCCTCTGCGATCTTCTCCGACGAACCCGATCCTGACGACTCACAACACCTTTCATTCTGTTAATCCTCTCCTTGGTACATCTCTTCCTTATTTTGGATTTTTTCTTTAATATTTTTGGAAACCCTTATTCTGTAGTTGGAAATTCATGTGTTCTTCTCGTCGTTTAGGGTGTGTGATTGGTCCGCGACGTTTTTCTCTCCCTTCTATTGACGTTCCGTCGCTTCCGCTCTTCATTTGAGGTAGGTAATTCCAAATTCTTCCTTTCCGAAATAAAATTGAATCTTGGGTGTTTCAATAATTATATTTTATGTGATTCAATGCTATGTTATACCCATAACTTTTCCTGTTATAGTGTTTTTAAATTTTTAGAATTAGTCAAAAGCATGTTTTGAGTAAATACTTGGTTGGGGTCTGCAGTTATTTGATTATGTGCCAAATCCTGTTTTGATATTGTTTATGGCTATTTTGTTGGGGAGTTTATTTTTATGTTAATACAGTTTGATAAAAAAAATACTTTAAAGGTAAATATATGGTTATGATAATGTTCAATCACACTTTGCGCATTTGATAAAATACTATAGTGTTCAAAGTGGAATTCAGGGTTTTTATTAAATGTTTAGCCTTGATTGTGTTGTGTTTCAGTATTAGTTATTTGTAAACATGGTTTGGTTTATAATTTTGGTATTGGAATAACTTGTTAATAGTGTTATGGTTCTAAAATAAAAATGTGGATCTTCAGTTTATTATATGGCAGTGTGAGTTATTTTCAAATAAAGTGAGCAGTTGGTTTTAGTTTCAATGTAGTAGTTTTGTGAAAATATTGTCAATTGTTTTCTTGAAACGCAAGCGTTCTATTATATTTTGGCAGTTCCATGGGTGCACTCAGTGCACCCATCAACGTGCCTTCAAGTGACAATGGCACCTTTAAACTACTGTTTCCTTGAAACCTTGGTTTTCTAAATGGTTTTTGTATCCAAATTACGATTCATTATTTTTTGTGGCTTTTGTGAAATGTTTGAATTTTGATCTCAAGGGTGTGATAGATTGGATTTTAAAATATAATAGTTGTATTGGTGTAATGTTTTGGGTAATGTTTTTTGACCTGGCAACTTAAAGGCCCATTTGGATCTTCAAATTCATAGGTGGAGTTGTGTTAACATTTATAATGGTTTGTGTTTGGAAATTGTGTGTGACTGGTTGGAACTTTAAATATTTTTACAATAATGATTTTGACATGGGGGTGTCATGGCAGCCCATTTGGTACTTTCAGCTTTAATGAAATGTTTTCATTGACTCTTTGAAATGATGACATTTTGATTACTGTATGCCCTATAAGAACATTAGTATTTTGAAAAAGGTATCAAATGGTTTTAATGATTTCATGGCATGAAGGCCCGATTGGCACCTTTGATGATATGTTATATATATATGTATGTATATATATGTATATACTGGGGAACCACTATTGGGAGGATATCCCTCATGGGTTATCGTATGGAGTGTTTGTATTTGGGGTAGGCAAATGCAGTGAGATGAGTCAGGAATGCAAGAGCCTCCTACATACATAGTATTATTGTAACCACTATGGGTTCCTAGTAGTATTTTAGAAATCGAGTGATGGTTGTTGACCAACCTCGATTAGATGGGTTTGTACCCCATGGATTTGTTATTAGGCTAGGTGGGATTTTCCACTGGATTGGTCAGCTATGGCAGCCAGTTAGTTATAGACATACGAGCTTCACTATAGGCCTGCAAGTGGTTCCAAAACCGAGTTTGTCTAGGGGTCTTCTAGGGATGTTTAGAATCACCCATGGTTACTAGATTATTGTCATTACTTGTATACTTTTCATGCACTGGTCCGGTTTACTTTTCATGCACTAGATTAATTTCATCTTTCACTCTTACGCGTTTTACTCTAGCACAACATTAGTATATTCTATTTTGGGTTTTATTTATAAAATAAAAAATGATTTTTTAAAATGTTATGTAGCGTGTGTTGGGTTTCTAAATGAGAAAAATGTGTTGCTTATTTTCAAATGTGAAAACCCTACTTTTATAATTTTATTTCAATCTTGCATTAATGGATTGTTTCGGGAAAGGAGACATTGTATTCTTTGGTTTATCTTGGCAACCCTACTAAGAATCTTTAATACTCATGCCAATGTTTATCATTTCAGTTGCAGGTTTCCTTGATCACTTTTTCATGGTTGAGTTTCTCGTTCTTGGAGAAAAGCCGGCCTTTGGTCAGGAGGTGACCTGAAAGGTCATGTGAAGGTATGTTTAATTTTATTTTCGTTCCCCTACTAGTATTATGTTTATCAACTGTTTTTATTTATCAGTTTTTTGATGTGCCAAATCATTCCCAACACTCCTCGGGCCATGTCGTGGACTAGATCAGGTGACCGGTTCAGGGTCGACCTGGGTTGCTACATGACATGTCGTATAAGTTTAGAGAAACATTCCTCCCACACTCTTGTAAAAAGAATTAAATGTTACACTTCCAGAAAAAGAGAATAAAATTCATTTCAAAATATTTTGTGTAAATAAAAAAATGGGTAAATATTATTTTAATTAATTTATTAGGGATTTTTTAAAATGTTCATGAAAATATTTTTATAATACATAAACATTGAAGAAAAATGATTTTTGACTGAATATAGAAATGATGTCTAGTTTTCTTAAAAAAAATTATCAATTAATTTGTAAAATGTAGAGATTTTAAAATAAAAAATGATATTTGATAACATAAATGATCTAAAAGGCTACGTTTAACTTATGTTATGGGAAACACTCAGTTTATCTTGGGTTTTATGAAACACTAATATTTTTTATGTTTGATTGCATATTAAAAATAACACACCAAACTTAAACGACCATTGATATATATTTTTCTCTTATAACCTAGCCATAAAATTGGAAGGTATAACTAATATTAACTAATTAAATATATATATATATCAGTCAATATATCTTATTAACATATTTTTGGTAAATAATCAATCAATATTTAGTAATGTGATTTTATTTTTCAATTTTTTTTTTCAAAAATGATTTTTATTTCCTTTCATGAAAAAAATATTTATAATAAAATTTTGATACATTTATAAATCTTTTTTAACAAAATAATATTCATTTTTTTAATTGTTGTATCAATATTTTTTTCAGTGATATTTCTGGATTTTTCTAAATATAATGATTTTCGATGAATAGTGAAAAATAAATTTTTTTTGTAAAATGCCATTTATTTTCTGTAAGTTAATTAATTAAATTCCCAATTTATTTTGAATATGACTTAAAGTAACCTAATAATTATTTATTTATATTAAATTTCGTTTGAATTAACTTTATATTGGTTTTCCTTATATGTTTTTTTGGGTTTAAAATTACATATTTCTAAATATTGTTTCAAAATGAATAATGTTTCTCCTTTTTAAATAAATAAAATGGTAAATAATGGAAAATGTTATAAATTATATTTTTAGATTATATATCTATAAATATATATTTTTTCATACAATGAATTTTATTATTCATTTATTTTATAGAGAATCATCATTCTCTAAAAAAATAGCCTTCTAAAAGACTTGTCATTTCAACTCGTATACAAGAATAATATCAAATTAAAATTTTACACTTATGTGAATTTAACAATGGAAAATTCATTAAATATTTGGATTACTAATTATTTATGTTTTTTAATAATGAAAACTTAATTTTTGACAAATTTCATTAGTGAAAACAAATAAATTTAATTACACTGATTAAGGTAAAACTGAGTTTACAAAGAGATTAAAATCTAAAATTAATGGGAACATTATCTAGAAAAATATCCAAAAACCATTTTATGGAAATATTTATACCCTTATGACCTTGGGATATATATTTTATGTTATGGGATAGTAGCCCAGGATGGTGAACTATATAAAAATTCAATTAAAGAAAAAACAAAAACAACCTTTTCCCTTTTAATTTCTATGAATGCTTGGGATTTGGGGAAAATATTTTTTATGTAATATTTATATTTTTTAAATATTAAAGTGGTTTTTATGATTATAATTAATATTCTATTTTTAGTGATGAAATAATTACATAAAATGATTAATAAATTCAAATTTAGTAATTATTTAATTAATAATTAACTAAAAGAACTGATACAAAAAATATTGAAATAGAATTAAAATGAATGAATTATTGTCATACATAAATTTATAGAAAAATAAATCACGTTACATAAGTTTTAATTGAATATATTAAAATTTCATCTTTGTCATGATATTTTTATATTTAAATGAAATAAATATTATCAAAAATAATATTAATGTTATTTTTTAGTTAATGATATTTAATTAAATGATTAACTTTATTAAAATAACTATATTCTTCAGTATGATTTTTAAATGTTAATTAATTATAAATATAGTATATTCCTGGACCAATTTACCTTTTATAATGATCATTTTTACGACCTAATTGTTAAAAACTATGTATGTGAAATTATGGTTAAAAGAGTACTTTGTGAAAATACTTTTTCGTTGATTAAATAAAATTTTAAACAAACATAATATTTTTATTTTAAAATTTATATTTTACACTTATAATAATTGGGTATAAATTATATAATAAATCTAACTTTAATTTATTATTAATGGTTAAATTATATATGTTAGAAAACTAGTTACCTTAAAGAAAAACCAAAATGAAATAATAAGTAAACTTAAGAGTTAAGGAATAAAATTTTAAAAACATATGTTTCTATAATGGAACATGATTTTCATACATAGATATTTAATATTTTTGGATAAATATTTATTTCATTACACAAATACATCTTTGAGGATCGTAAATGTCCAATGCCTTTTTAATCACAGAAATATAAAAAATTGGTTAATAAAATATACACATCATATCTAAATTGGTTTTTCAGAATTATATCCCTTCTATAATATCACACATAACACCTTTAATCATATCCTATGTCATGAAATGATAGAAAAAGGGATACCTCATATACTCAGAAAGGATAAACCTAGAATATATTAACTTGTTATCATCTGAAAGCATAAGATAAGAAATATGGGAATGTGATCATGAGAATAACATAAAAATTTCATAATAAACCTATAATGGATAATAACCATGAGTTATGGAATAAAAAAATAACATGAACAAAAAAAATAAAACATCATCATAACTCATTCATGGAACATATGTCGTAGTCATAAATGTGTTTGTTGTCATCATAAGTACAGAAAACAACATTATATGTTAATGAAAAACTATCCAGACTCTTGGATCATTCTTTATCACCTATTTTCATTAATGGATAAAGCCCGTTAACTTGTTTCCTTTCACAGATAAAGTGCATCAACCTTTTACCATCACATATCAAGAATGTAAAATTGTTTCACCTAATTATCTCATGAGATATAATTCAATACCCAACTAATTCGAGAGACTTATAAGTCCCACCCATCACTTAATGAAAATAAGATATATGTGTTCTGCATGAACATTAATAATTCTTCACATCAGAGCCCATGTAAATAAAGTATTTTCATAAACATTATTAAATCATATGTAACCCGTGTAAAGAAATAGGTTTCATTAATATCTTTTCATTATAAAAATAATCCATTCAGAGAATGATTAATAATGTCATGGTTGAATCATATCCTATGTAAAGAATAAGTAACATTTTATAGTTAGATAGGAATTTTTGTTTTAAATATTACTAGAAAAAATTATTTAGTTTAATATCATTTCTTTTGTGAAATTATTTTATTAATGGGACACAAAATGTTTAAGGAAATAATTTTCATAGACAACAAACTTATAGGCTTGCAAGGGAAGCATCAAGGCATCAATGATTCATAATGGAGGAGAAATATATTCACAATATAAATGTTAAAAAAAACATTCCTTTCTTCATTTGTTCTGAAAATGTAACAATGTAAATAATTTGGAAAATGAAAAAAAAATCATTTCAATCCATTTATCAAAAATCCATAAGTGGAAAAAAATAACATTAAATATTTATAGAATAATGCTAAAAAATATTTTATTTTTTTAGAAAACATGTAAATGGAACATAAATACCCCCAATGGATGTTTAAAATGAAACAATTGCTAATGTTTATGAGTATTTGAAATGAACCCTTAAAAATTTGTAATCAGTAGAATCTCATGCACCCTGAAAAAAAATAAAATTATATGGACATGAAAATAGAATAATATTCAGAACGTGACTCATGAAAGACATTCATGGGTAGTATAATCACCATGTAGAAGAAAAAGGTATCATATAAAGCATGTGTCTCATAGAAATTAAAGTGAGACAAAAATCCCTTACCTCATGTATTTCCTTTCCTTTTTTTGTTAAATCCTCCTATATAGTAAATATGGATTTGGTATTAACTTATTTTATAACCATATATTAATCACACCATGTATGTTTTGTTTATAATATCTTATCACTCATTGTTTTAATAGAGAAATAAATATGTATATTAAATAATGGGGATTACAAAAGTATAAACGACATAATTTTTTTCAGATCATTATCATAAAAAGGAAGAATATTATCAAGATTTTCAACTATCCAGGTTATTTTTTGGTTATTCACCCTATTATAAATATAGTAAGCCCCCCTATTGGCATCACAGATGGTGTGAGTGACAATGTAACTGATCTCTACAAGAGAATAGAGATAATTCATCGACCAGGTTGTAAGCGGCCAAGAAAGTTTCACCCCTCCATTACACATAGCATGGAAAATTATGGTCAAATCACATTAAATCCAAATATTTTTCCTTCAATTTTGTTTGTCAAAGGAATCAATGTAGATCACACTCCATTTTTCACAATCTATGTTTGAGGTGATTCCCTGGATACCATATAAACAACCAAGGCATTGCCCAAGGTGGTCCTTAATGATATCACCATAACCCGAGGGACCTAGATTTTCCTTATAGGTGTTGTACACATTATATTTAAACCAACCTAGGAGAGGTCTTTCTATAACACTTCAAATGTATCCATAAATAGATGATAGATACCGTCGATACATAGATGGTAAATAATCTCAAATTCCATGAAAGAGTTATCACAACAAGTCCTTTAAATCGAGGAAGCTTCACAAATTGCAATGGGGATCCCCATATTCCCTACATTTAAATTGAATGAGGCATTGCTATGAATGAGAGAATTTCAATCATACCATATCACATAAATAAGCACCGTAATAGAATCTAATAAATTATTTTTAATTTGAGGAGAAGTTTCAATTAACATATATCATTTTACCTACAAGCTGAGAGAGTAAATCAGAATCCCTATACAATAACAAATATCCAAAAAAAAAGTTCCAAAGGGAAAAGAATGTACCATGGGATATAAAAATATTTTTAGTATATTCTCTATGTGGGTTACAGAAGTTACATTTAGAGCAAAGTTAAATCCTAAAATATTGAAGAAAAATATCAGTATGGACTCTATTATTTGAAATATTCCAAACAATTGTAAACCCAGAGGGATTAATCCATGGCTTATCAATAGATTTTAACTTTCTAAAATTGTTATTCAAATTTTAAATGTTGTGATTATAGAATTTTTTGGGATTAAGAACACCATTATTAGAAGGTTCCCAAATAAAGAAGTCATCTTAATTAGAATAGGGGTAATTATCAATTATATGAATAATGTTATCAGGAAGGTTAGAGGATTGTGAGTTTATCACCTCTATAATAGTAAAATTAGTGTCTTTTGGTAAATTAATAGGAGGTAACATCTAAACACTTATTAATTAATAATTAAAGCCACTATTCTATGTGATAACTGCTTTGTTTTTTAAGCATGGTTTGGTTTGGAATTCCCATTCCATATACTTTTATCCTTGTCATATCATTTTATTTATAATTACTATGTTAGATATGTCATATATATTCATAAAATTCTTCCTTTTTATCACCCATGTGAAATAGAGATGAAAAAGTAATAACATTCCATCATGGAGATAGTAATCCATATGAATGCATGAACGACATTATCATTTCACAAAAATAGTAGGTGGTAAAATGGTAGATATGATATTAAAATAAAAAAATTATAATTAGGTCATAAATATGATATATAAACAATAATCCCATTATAATTCACATTTTTAAATGATGGTGATGAAGGATTAATTGTATTACTATGTGGAAATAGTATGTTGTATGTACGCACGAGTGATACTTTCATTTCTTATTTCGGAGAAAACGTGTTGCATAATAGTGTTAATAACAATATTAATAACAAAATATTAGCATATTGTGGTTTTTGAAATTATTATTTCATGATATATATCATAGATTTTGATGTGGAATATTTGATTAGAAAAAGAGAGTGATCGGTTAGAGAGATTGCCTCTTCTTTAAAACAGATCCTTTAGATAACCTCTAATGACTTCTATAGTTGGTCTTTTAGGAAAAAACTTCTAGATTGTGGATAGGTATGTGTAAAAGATAATTTGGTAGATTTTGGTAGAGCTCAAAGACTCAATGTGTTGAAATGAAATGATGGTTGAGGTGTCTTTTATAATGAAGTTGAGGGGCACGTTTGAAATATCAAAAAATATCAATTACTAATAAATTCAATATCAGTATAAAAATCTGAAAAATTAAATGTATTCTAATATAATATGATACAGGGTTGTAATATCTTCATCCAAATAGATTTTAGAATATTTTTGATATTTTTTTAACCATACCCTTTTGATTAATCTTTAGTTATCCAATATTAATTTTAAAGATGATAACAACATTATCAATATAAAAATGTATATATTTTATTTATAAGGTGTAAATTTAACCAAAAATTATCTATTAATGATAATTTAGACCATTATATATTCTATTTTTCATTATTTATTTATTTTTATTATTTTTATCTAATTTTATAAAATATTATTTCCATAAAATATCATCTGTGTCATTTTTTCACTATTATTTATATTAACATTAAGAAAGACTAAAAATAAATATAACATCAAAAACCTAATTTTATAAACTCATAATATGTAATATTTTGCTATGAATTCATGGAGAAACTTAATTAGTTAAGAATATATTTATTTTAATATTTATAATATCATATAATTGATTGTTAAATTAATTTAATAATTACTGCAATCATCATTATGAACTTATTTATGATAATTATCTCGTAAAAAAATCTAAAAAAATTAATGATTTTTGTAAAAAAATTATTTTTTTAGATTAATATAAATAGTCTATCATATATTCAATTTAACAACATATTAAAAATAATATAATTTATATAAATAAGAGTATAAAATTTTGTCACTCTCTTTGATTTTAAAAATATCAAATAAATTTTCATGGAAATGCCTCAAATAAATTAGTCAATTTAGAAAAATCTATTTAATTTGTAGATTTAACATAATCTAACAACATTTTTGAAACTATTAGGGTGGATTTTTAATATTTAGAATACTATTTTTTCTTTTATTTTTCCAGACATACAATTAAACATGGTAATAAAAATTACGAAAGTTACTATTCATATTGTCAAAAAAATAAAAGGCTTATTTATTAAATTTTTTCTTTATAATTCAAAATATGGAATCCATTTCTACAAATTCAATTCAAATAATTTGAAAAAAATTAATTACAAACTAATACCGTAGTTGGGATGAAAAAAATGTGTTTTGAAAGTAAGAATGATCAAAATATTGAAATGATTTTTATATCTAAATAAATCATGGAATTTATTTCAATGAAACAGATTGGATGAAATGATTGAAATTTAATATAATTATTATTTATAATTAACCAAAATTTAATTTAAAAGTACCAAATTTTTTAATGAAAAATCAATTTTCAATTAAAATTCAATAGTTTTTTATTATTCCTGAAAACTAGAAACTTATCAGAAAAAAATCAACAAATTAATTTTTAATTTCTATATTTCAAATAAGGAGTTTATTTTTAAAAAAAGAGTTTATAAAGTTGTCAAAAAATTTAGTTTTAAAATATCTGCTCCTTCATAAGGTGGAAGAACATCCTTTCTAAAAAATTACTTCTTTCACGTGTAAAATTTAATTTGAACTTATATACTATTTATAAAACACCTAAGGCAAAAGTTAAAAATTAATTTTAATACTATACATATACATATACACACACACAAACAGAACCACACAGACACACACAGATATATATATATATATAATAATCTGACATGAGTGATTTTTTTATTTATTGGTAAAAAACACAATTGTGCATAGTATTTCAGAAAAACATTTCCTTAAAAAGTTGTTTTATATTTTATAATTATTTGTTCAAAGAATTATATATACAAGTAAAAACCACATTTTCATAAAAAAATTATTATTTTTCAAACATTCCCTTCAAATAGATGGGTCATAATGTACTTGTAATGGCCCGAGTTTTTGGGGTCCATTACTTTGTGAAAATCTCGTTTTGGGTTTTCTGGGAATCACGGTGGTGTAGGCCTACTCGTAGCCTTAGCCTACCGGTAGCAGGCCTACCAGTAGGTCGGTCTACCTGTAGCTCGGCCTACCGGTAGCTGCGGCCTACCGGTATCTCGTCTACCGGTAGCTGCTGCCTACCGGTAGCTGCGGCCTACCGGGAGCTCGACCTACTGGTAGCTGCCGGCTACTGGTAGCTCGGCCTACCGGTAGCTACAGCCTACCGGTAGCTCGGCCTACCAGTAGCTGCAGCCTACCGGTAGCTCGGCCTACCGGTAGCTGCTGCCTACCGGTAGCTCGGCCTACCGGTAGCTCTAGCCTACCGGTGGCTGTAGCCTACGGATAGCTCTGCTACCGGTAGCTGTCACCCACCGGTAGCTCTCAGCTACAGTTGGCTCTGGCCTACCCCGCGGGTTATTTCCAGTAATGCTCCCTTTAGCGCAAATATGGATTTAAACCCTATTTTGACTCGTTTAAGCATGTTTTTAAGACCCGTAACGCGCATAAGATCTTTAATTAAATACTTAAACAATTAATAGGTCGGTTTACACCACCCTACCCATGAATGGAGCCGCATGGTCAACCCACGACCACTGTGCCTTACGCGGTTTCGCGTTTTCTCCTCAACCGTCCAAGGCTCTTATAAACTAAGGGTTAGCCGTGGTTTCTCCTTTCCTCGATCGCGGATTTTATTTTGGTTTGTCGGGCACGCCACATCGTACTCCGTAATGTTCTGCGCCCAGCCTAAATGTCGATCATCTATCAACAAGTAGGTAATTTCTCCTTTTCCTCTCTGTTTTGTGTATCATGCGAGGTGGGCGTGCTTTCGATTCTGTAGAATTGGATAAACCTGACCTAACTAAAGATAATGATCAAATTCTATAAAGAATGGAGGGGGGGTTGTGATCATTGACGCTGTCTTATATTTTGATGTTGTTTCTTTTATGACAATCTTGTTGAGTTGTGCTGGCTTATGCCTTCTAAAAATCGAGGTCGTTGGTGGTCATTGTTTGTGCACTAATGAACCCCCTATTTATGTTTTAAATAGCTTGTCGTGGTTGTAAACTCCTACTGTGAAATGTAATCGGTTTATCACGTATATCCGGCCACATAAGTTGAGGCACCAAGATCTTTCATTTTGTGAAAACCCCCGGTTAAAACACATGAAAACTGAAATCATGGAGTGTGTTAAGTCGTTTAAATCTGAAAATATAGGCTTGGCCTTGCTTAGTGTTGGTGCCAGTGTTTTGGTGGTTTTCTTTTACGATTTGATTGCTGGAGATGTGGGAGGGGATGTGATTCCTTCTTCTTTTATACCCTCAGTGGTTGTGTGAAATTGGGGGATGGGATCCCCTATTGATACGGCTTCGGTGGTTGTGAGTTTCAAGACCGGGTGGATACTTGTTTATATCACGAATTGGGGTGGAATCCTCTGTTGTTGAGAACCGGGTATGGGCATTATGGTTGTTGCTTGATTGTTTACCTTCCTGGACTTATACCTATGCCTACTAGTTTCCCAGTAGTGCTTAAACATAAACCTTAATACTGAACATGAAATACGAAAGGGGAAAAATGGGTTGTTAGCGTGAGTCGTGACTCGGACTTGAGTGTTGTTGTGATCTGTAGGCTGTCTGACGAAAAACCTAGCTTTGGGAGAGTTCTTGTTACCTATATATATATATCTGTAGCTTTGTGTTTCTTTTTCGTGCCCCTCCCAAGTTGAGCACTTATTGCCGAACACCCCCATTTCATGGGGGAGGGTGTTTTTCCGAACACTATTCTTAGTGGCGGGTTATTAGCTCCTTTTCTGCTCCTTTTCCCGGATATCCCAAGTATCTTTGGGTAGGCTGTGATGGCCTGAAGTCCATTATTAGCCCAAGAACCTTCGGGCAAGGTAGTGTGGTGGTTGGCCAAGTGTGTGCGGCAGGTGGTTTTCCAAGTGTCTTCGGGATGAGGCCCAGGTGTCTTCGGACGTGGCAGTGTATTTTCTAGCCCAAGTGTCTTCAGGAATGGTGGTGGTTGTTTTGGCCTAGGTGTTTGCAGATGTGGTTACGTGAGACAGTTGTGGCCCAGGTGTGTGCAGGAGGGATTTCGTCCATGGGACTGCTTGTGGTTGTGGCCCAGGTGTGTGCGGGCGGCTGTGGCAGTGGGACTGCGGTGAGAATGGTGAGATTGGTTCGATGCGTAGGATGTCTCAATAACCAGTGGGAAAGTGGCGCGGGGTACCCAAACATCGATGTGCCCTTATTATATATATTACTTGAATTTCATTATTTGGGGAGTGTGCCTTGGTGAGTCTTGGGGTGGATAGATTACCTTGATAGGTGTTTAGTTTACTCCTTTTCTCACGGGACTTTAGTACGTTCCTCCACTTGTGCACGAGAGTCTTTGGTTTTCCCTTCTGAGTGTACTTGTATGCTCACCCTACGTATATAAAACTGCTTTCCGGTTTCCAGGAGGACTTTGGGGATCACACAGGACCTTACTAGCTCGGACCTTTGGAGAATTTGCAGTTGTTGTTTTCTTTTCCTCTTTGGTACTTACCTTGTAGTCAACCTTTTCACTTTGTGGCTTTTACTTTTGAGACATGCATGTGGGAATGGTTTAGTTTTGGCATACTTTTCTTTCTGCCTTGGTGTTGTTGGGTTTTCTTCTCCTAATCTCTCGATCATATAAAATAAAAATGGTAATGCCTTACATTTGAGAGAAATTTCTATACCCTTGGTGCTAGTCGCCACCCAGGGACCTATTGAAGGCGGGTTTCGGGGGTCATTATCTCTCCTTCAACTTAAAGAATGAAGGGCCTGGCAATCTGCTGACCCTTACCTCCTTTTGGTGAAGGTGGGTCATGACAGAATGGTATCAGAGGGAGGTTGAGAGATAGGATGGATTCTAGAGTTAGGCATAGTGAGGATTTCATGGGACGGTAAGGCAACAGTGTTGGGTGACCTTGGCGCGTGAATTAGGCCAGGGAAGACCAGCAAGGACATGGGATTTTAGGGCCCCCCGTGATCCGATGCAAGGACTCTGGACCTACCAAACGACCAAGTGAGGCCACACTGATTGCAGGGTAGAGACCCTATGAATGGTACATGCATCATAAATGACTTGTGTTCTTGTGTTTCTGGTATGTCTTGGGGATTAAGAAAAAATTAAATTTTAATAAGTTTTAAGAAGAATATTCTGCACTATTTGGGCTTAGGCATTCCTTGTTTGCCATGCAGCTATGGAACCTGGAAGGTGACCACGTGTGGTAAAGGCGATAGAGGCCCCAGAGGCTACTTTGTCAGATCGGCAGAGAGATGATCAAGAGGAAGAGGACGACCAGTGGCAGAAGACTCTTCGAGCCTTCCAACGATAGGCCCTTGAGAAGTATGAGGGCAACACCTCCGATATGAAGACGGAAGGCTGGATAGAGGATCTAGTTATAGCCTTCGGCCTGATTAGGGCCCCGACCGAGTACTGGGTTCCTCTAGCTATTAGCCAGATGCGGGGAGCAGCACGTCAGTGGTGGATGCTTTACTTGGGGGGGAAAAGAGAGTCTGAGGAGGCTTGGGTGGATTTTGAGAGGGAGTTCTGGGCAGAATTCCTCTCCTCGACGATGAAGGCAGATAAGAGGCAGGAACAACTCTCCCTCCAGTAGGGGAGTATGTCCGTGAGGGAGCTAGGGATCAAGTTCAAGGACCTCCTACGTTTTTCTCTGAACCTCTTTCCTGACGGGGAGTCTTGGGCAAGACGTTTAGAGGAGGCGCTCCGACCCTCCCTCTAGTATGTTGTTACCCCCTTCACCCAGCCGACGTACTTGGAGGTCCAGAAGAAGGTTGAAGTGGTGGAGAGGATGCATGCTCTAGGAGGAGTGTCGCGAGAGGGGATCCAGCTGGGACCACCAAAGGGGAAGGCCGTTACCACCAGGCCTCCAGTGTTAGGACCCTCTAGGTTCCGACCCGCAGGGAGCAGGCCGCAACAGTTTCAGTTTCGATCCCCCGGACCTCGCCCATTTCCTACGGGCCTGGGACCGCGGTGCTTCATCTGTGGGAGCCTTGGGCATCTCCGGAGTCAGTTCCCCAACCGGGTGCAGTACAGCAGTGGCAGTCATCCCCAGCACCCTCCCCTACAGCAGCTTCTAGCCAGACCTTTCCAGCAGCAACCGCAGGGACAGTGAGCTCCCGCTCCTCCGAGGGCAGACGTAGGAGGAGGCCTACCTCAGGGCGCTCCACTGGGACCTCGACCAGTGAGTGTTTGGGGAGGTGGCTGATAGACGAGGGGAAGGGGAGTTGGGCGTGGACAGTTGCACGCTGCAGAGGTAGCAGTTCCAGCAGGGCCAGAATTTGTTCGAGGTACGATCGGTCTGTTTAGCACTCTTGCTTATGCCTTGTTCGATACCGGAGCTTCACACTCCTTCGTTACACCCAGTCTAGCTCGTGCCTTGGGTCCAGATACCGAGAGACATCCAGTGCCCCTAGTGTTGAGAACACCAGTCGGAGGTCAGACCGACTTGTTGTTCGTTTGTCGGGGATGTAGACTGATGATAGGGCCACATCAGTCGGTTCGCGATCTTCTTCTGCTACAGATTCAACCATATGATGTCATACTAGGCATCGACTAGCTATTTTCTCTGTGCGCCGTCATCGACTATTTTTGAAGATGGGTGGTTTTCTCAAACTTGGACAGCCGGCGTGTTACCTTCACCGGCGAGCGGAGCAGTCCGAAGGGAAACAATAGAGAGGAACCTCTACTCTCCTTGTTGACCGAGCTGACAGTGGAATCAGTAGATACTGAAATGGTGGAATTTCCAGAGATCGTCCGTGAGTTTATGGAAATATTTCCTGAGGAGGTGACGACTCTACCCCCTCGACGTGATATTGAGTTTGGGATAGACCTGCAGGTCGGTGCTCGTCCAATCTCGATGGCTCCTTACCGGATGGCACCTTCGGAGCTCCGAGAGTTGCGGATACAGATTGATGATCTGATGAAGATGGGTTATGTTCGTCTGTGTGTGTCACCGTGGGGTGCTCTGGTCTTGTTCGCAAAGAAGGCAGATGGCAGTCTTAGGTTGTGGATAGACTACAGGAGGTTGAATCAGGTGATGATCAAGAATCCCTACCCTCTCCCAAGGATAGATGATCTTTTTGACCAGCTGAAAGGGGCATGATGGTTCTCGAAGATCGACCTGCGGTCTGGGTACCACCAGCTGAGGGTGAAAGATAGAGACATCTTGAAGACAGCGTTCAGGTGTAGGTATAGACACTTCGAGTTCGTAGTCATGCCCTTCGGTGTTACGAACGCCCCGGCTGTGTTCATGGGGATTATGAACTCCATCTTCCAGGAGTACCTGGATCGGTTTGTGGTTGTGTTCATCGACGACATCCTGGTCTACTCTAGATCAGAGGAGGACCATGCAGTGCACCTGAGGATAGTTTTGGAGGTCCTCCGACAGCACCAGCTCTATGGGAAGTTGTCAAAATGCAAGTTCTGGACACGAGAAGTGCACTTCCTCGGGCACGTAGTGTCTGAGTAGGGGGTAGCGGTCGACCCAACAAAGGTTGAGGCTATTGTTTCTTGGGTAGCACCCAAGAATGTGGCAGAAGTCCGAAGTTTCCTCAGGCTGGCGGGTTACTACTGGAGATTCGTGCCCAACTTCTCCCGGGTAGCAGCCCCTTTGACGGCTCTGACCAAGAAGGACCATGCTTTCGTATGGAGTGAACAGTGCCAGTCAGCCTTCAGCTATCTGAAGGAGAAGTTGGTCAGTTCCCCAGTGCTGAGATTACCAGAAGAAGGGGTGTCCTATGAGGTATTCTGTGATGCTTCGGGACAGGTCCTGGGATGCGTGTTGATGCAGCGACAAGGGGTGATCTCTTAACGGTCCAGGAAGCTTCGTTCCCATGAGCGTAATTACGCCACCCACGACCTAGAGCTTGCTGCAGTCGTTTTTTCACTAATGTTATGGCGGCACTACCTCATCAGGGAACGCTTGGTGGTCTTCACGGATCACAAAAGTTTGAGGTATATCTTCTCCCAGCGGGACTTAAGCTTGCGACAACGGAGATGGGTGGAGTTCCTCCAGGATTACGACTTTGAGATCTCTTATACTGTGGGATAGGGCAATGTGGTAGCCAATTCCCTGAGCAGGAGGACGCAGAAGGATGCGGTCTGAGAGTCGGCGGGCGCCTAGAAGGCGATGGAGGAGTTGGTTGCCTTGCACCTGGATGCGAAGATGGATAGCGGCATATGCTACCTATATCAGATTAAAGTATAGTCATCCATGTTCCAGCAAGTGGAGGAGTCTCATTGGGGAGACCTAGAGTGTGAAGTGATGCGTTACCGAGTTGACCAGGGCAATGCTCCAGAAGGATGGACAGAGGATGGTCAGAACCGGATGCTTTTCCAGAAAAGGTTGTTTGTTCCAGGGGTGATGCGTGGCAAGGTTATCAGTGAGTTCCACAACTCACCCCTGGTGGTACACCCAGGAGTCTCCAAGATGTACCATGGTTTGAAGAGGTAGTTTTGGTGGCTCGGAGTTAAGCGAGCGGTGGCAGAGTTTGTGGCCATGTGCCTAGTGTGTCAGCAAGTGAAGGCTGAACACCGAGTTCCAAGCGGCCTACTGCGGCCTCTAGATATCCCCGAGTGTAAGTGGGATGACATATCGATGGGTTTTGTCATGGGATTACCAAAGGTCCAAGGAGGGTATGACGCCATCTGGGTGGTAGTGGACAGGTTGACAAAATTGGCTCACTTTCTGGCAATCAGGGAGTCGAGTACCGTGGATGCTTTGGCACGAAAGTACGTGGATGAGGTGGCGAGGTTGCATGGAGTTCCGAGGTCTATAGTCTCGAATAGGGATGCATAGTTTACCTCGCGAGTCTGGAGAGGATTGCAGCATCCATTTGGAAACCAGTTACGCCTTAGCAGTGCTTTCCATCCCCAGACAGATGAAAAAATAGAGCGCACCATCCAGACCTTGGAGGATATGCTACGGGCATGTGTTCTGGATTCAGGAGAATCATGGGTGCGATACTTTCCCCTGGTAGAGTTCGCTTACAATAATAGCTATCACTCTACCATTGGCATGGCCCCGTTTGAAGACCTGTATGGGAGGCCATGCCATTCACCTGTGTGTTGGACCGAAGTAGGAGAGGTAGGCATCCTTGGCCCGGAGGTGGTGCAGAGCACGACGGAGAAGGATCAGCTCATACGGGAAAGGATGAAAGCGGCACAGGATAGACAAAAGTCGTATGTGGATACCAGGAGGAGGCCCTTGGAGTTTGAGGTTGGAGACCACGTGTTCTTGAAGGTCTCCCCTCAGCGTGGGCAGCGGAGGTTCGGTAAAGGGAGCAAACTCTCTCCCAGGTTTATTGGACCCTTCGAAGTGTTGCGGCGGGTTGGTGAGGTGGCTTATCAGCTAGAGTTACCACAACCTCTACTAAGGATACATGATGTCGTTCATGTTTCCTAGCTCCGTCGGTATATGCTTGACGAATCACACATCCTTGATTGGGGAGAGATGGACATCGAGGATGACATGACCTTTGTGGAGAGACCAGTGATGACCGATGATCGCAAGGAGAAGGTTCTTCATGGATGAACCATTCCCTTGGTTTGTGTGTTTTGGAGACATGGTGGGCTTGAGGAGAGTACGTGGGAGAGGGAACCACAGATGCGTGCCTAGTACCAAGAGTTGTTTTGAGCTTTGTTCCTTGTTGCACCTGTTGCAGTAGAACGTTTTGTCCTTTTACAATGGAATGTACTGGTTTTCTTTCCTCTGGATGTGTGTGAAAATACCTGGCTATGGGGGAGGAGAGAACACGACCCCTAATCAAGAAGCATTAAGGTGGATGCGATTAAACCCGTGTAGACGAGTCAGTGCCGCCCAAAGCGGATAATATCTTGACATGGGGAAGGAGACTCCCCAACCCACATGCCCAGGAAGTTTGGCATGGTATGTTTCTTGATTCTTGGTAGGGAAATGTTTCAGTTAGCATGAGTTCGCTCCTAAGAGGTATCTTTCGAGGTGGTTTTTCGGACCCTCTCTTCCCTTATGGTTTGTTTTGATTCTCGAGGATGAGAATTGTTTAAGAGGTATCTGATGTAATGGCCCAGGTGTTTGGGGTCCATTACTTTGTGAAAATCTCGTTTTGGGTTTTCTGGGAATCACGGTGGTGTAGGCCTACTAGTATCCTTAGCCTACCGGTAGCAGGCCTACCGGTAGCTCGGTCTACCGGTAGCTCGGCCTACCGGTAGCTGCTGCCTATAGGTAGCTCGTCTACCGGTAGCTGCGGCCTAACGGTAGCTCAGCCTACCGGTAGCTGCCGCCTACCGGTAGCTCAGCCTACCGGTAGCTGCAGCCGACTGGTAGCTCGACCTACCGGTAGCTGCAGCCCACTGGTAGCTCGGCCTACCGGTATCTGATGCCTACCGGTAGCTCGGCCTACCGGTAGTTCGACTACTGGTAGCTACAGCCTACCGGTGGCTCTGGCCTACCCCGCGGGTTATTTCCAGTAATGCTCCCTTTAGCGCAAATAGGGTTTTAAACCCTATTTTGACTCGTTTAAGCATGTTTTTAAGACCCATAATGCAGATAAGAGCTTTAATTAAATACTTAAACAATTAATGAGTCAGTTTAAACCACCCGAACCACGAGTGGAGCCGTGTGGTCAACCCACAACCCCCGCGCCTTACGCGGTTTCACGTTTTCTCCTCAACCGTCCGCGACTCTTATAAACTAAGGGTTAGCCATGGATTCTCCTTTCCTCGATCGCGGCTTTTCTTCTAGTTCATCAGGCATGCCACATCGTTATCCGTAAAGTTCCGCGCCTAGCCTAAACGTCGATCAACTATCAACAAGTAGGGAATTTCTCCTTTGCCTCTCTGTTTTGTGTATCATGTGGGGTGGGCGTGCTTTTGATTCCGTAGAATCGGATAAACCAAACCTAATTAAAGATAATGAACGAATTCTATAAAGAAAGGAGGGGGGGGCTGTGATCCTTGATGCTGTCTTATATTTTGATGCTGTTTCTTTTATGACCATCTTGTTGAGTTGTGCTGGCTTATGCCCTCTGAAATTTGAGGCCATTGGTGGTTGTTGTTTGTGCACTAATGAACCCTTGTTGATGTTTTAAATAGATTGTTGTGGTTGTAAACTCCTGCTGTGAAAAGTAATCGGTTACTCACGTATATCCGGCCAAATAAATTGAGGCACTAGGATCTTTCCTTTTGTGATAACCCTCGGTTAAAACACACGAAAATTGAAATCATGGAGTGTGTTAAGTCATTTAAATATGAAAATACAGGCTTGGCCTTGTTTAGTGTTGGTGGCAGTGTTTTGGTGGTTTTCTTTTACGAGTCGATTGTCGGAGATATGGGAGGGGATGGGATTCCCTCTTATTTTATACCCTCGATGGTTGTGCAAAATTGGGGGATGGGATCCCCTGTTGATACGGCTTCGGTGGTTGTGAGTTTCAAGACCGGTTGGATACTTGTTTATATCAAGAATTGGGGTGGAATCCTCTGTTGTTGAGAACCGGGTATGGGCATTATGGTTGTTGCTTGATTGTTTACCTTCCTGGACATATGCCTATGCCTACTAGTTTCCCAGTAGTGCTTAAACATAAACCTTATTACTGAACGTGAAATAAGAAAGGGGAAAAATGGGTTGTTAGCATGAGTCGTGACTTGGACTTGAGTGTTGTTGTGATCTGTAGGCTGTCTGAAGAAAAATCTAGCTTTGGGTAAGTTCTTGTTACCTATATATATATCTGTAGCTTTTTGTTTCTTATTCGCGCCCCACCCAAGTTGAGCACTTAGTGCCGAACACCCCCATTTAATTGGGGAGGGTGTTTTCCCCAACACTATTCTTAGTGGCTGGTTATTAGCTCCATTTCTGCTCCCTTTCTCAGATAGCCCAAGTATCTTCGGGCAGGTTGTGATGGCCTGAAGTCCGTTATTATCCCAAGAACCTTCGGGCAGGGTAGTGTGGTGGTTGGCTAGGTGTGTGCGGTAGGTGGTTTCCCAAGTGTCTTCGGGATGAGGCCCAGGTGTCTTCGGGCGTGGCAGTGTATTTTCTATCCCAGGTGTCTTCGGGCGTGGTGGTGGTTGTTTTGGCCTAGGTGTTTGCAGGCGTGGTTACGTGAGACAGTTGTGGCCCAGCTGTGTGCAGGCGGGATTTCGGCAGTGGGACTGCGTGTGGTTGTGGCCCAGGTTTGTGTGGGCGGGTGTGGCAGTGGGACTGCGGTGAGAATGGAGTAATTGGTCCGATGCGTAGGATGTCTCAATAACCAGTGGGAAAGCGGCACGGGGTACCCAAACATTGATGTGCTCTTATTATATATATTACTTGACTTGCATTATTTGGGGAGTGTGCCTTGGTGTGGCTGGGGGTGGATAGTTTACCTTGATAGGTGTTTAGTTTACTCCTTTTCTCACAGGACTTTAGTACGTTCCTCCACTTGTGCATGAGAGTCTTTGGTTTTCCCTACTGAGTGTACTTGTATGCTCACCGTATGTATATAAAACTGCTTTCAGGTTTCCAGGAGGACTTCGGGGATCACACAGGACCTTACTAGCTCGGACCTTTGGAGCAGTTTCAGTTGTTGTTTTCTTTTCCCCATTGGTACTTACCTTGTAGTCACATTTTTCACTTTGTGTCTTTTACATTTGAAACATGCATGTGGGAATGGTTTACTTTTGGATTAATTTTATTTCTGCCTTGGTGTTGTTGGGTTTTCTTCTCCTTATCTCTCGATGCTATAAAATAAAAAGGGTAATTCCTTCCATTTGTGAGAAATTTCTATACCCTTGGTGCTAGTCGCCACTCCGGGACCTATTGAAGGCGGGTTTTAGTGGTCATTATATCTCCTTCAACTTAAGGTAGGAAGGGCCTGGAAATCTGCTAACCCTTCCCTCATTTTGGTGAAGGCGGGTCATGATAGTACTTATTTAAATAGTTATATTTATAAAATGATGTTTCGTAGAAACTCAGTGTTTCATGTAATGTAACCTATGCCAATGTTGTTTATAGGGAATACTTAACCTGGTGTAGCATATAACACAATACTTTAAATAAATTTAATTTATACTACAAAAATTTCATTAAAAAATAGGTTTTTATATTATTCCCATCATAAAATTAATTTCACCCTAAAAATTCTTCAATCAAACACAAATAGATGTGGATACCTCTGCCTAATCACATCCTCATGTTTCCACGTATCTTTTTATAACTCGTGGTTTAAAAAAAATATCTTGTGAGTGGTATTTTTTCATAATACATTCTCTATCTGATCTATAATTTCATATTTTAAATCCTCAAAAGAAAGGCCAGGTTGCAACTTTATGACATTTGAGTTCAGTACATGTAAAGGGTCAGGAATGTACTTCCTTAGGAGAGATACATGGAAAAATCATTTACTTTAGATAGATTTATATAATGTTCCATGTCATAGGATATCATCCGAATAAAAACATGAATTTTAAAGGGACTGATATAATTAGGGATTATATTCCATTTCTTCATGAAGCTCACTACCTTCTTCCATAGAGAAATTCATAGGAACACCTTCTTATCGACTTCAAATTCTAGATCATATTTTGATTATCAGCATAATGCTTCTGCTGAATTTGAGAGGCCTCGATATACAGATTAATGGTTTTAACCTTCTTAACCATTTCTTCTGATATCTCAGTTCCCTATATCTTTCATTCTAAAACTTCTTCCTACCATATTGGAGCTCTATATTTCTTCCCATATAATGCTTCATATGTTGCCAACTGAATTTTCAAGTGAATTATTCTTTTAAGAAAAATAAACTATTGGAAGGTGTTGATCGCAATAACCTTTGATATCCAAAGAATAATATCTCAACATATCCCTTAGGGGTTTAATTGTTATGTTGGATTTAATATTTTTTTGAGGATGATAAGGAGTACGGAAAATCAATTTTGTATGATTTTTTTAATAATGACTTGACCAAAAATTTGAGCTAAGCCTAGAATCCAAATAAGAAAGAATGTAATTTTGTACTCCATGCAACATTACCATGTTATTGATGTATGTCCGAGATATCTGATCTACAGAGAGTAGTTCTCTTATATAAATCGCGTGTGATGACTTTTTATTATGATCAACATTAACCCATATAGAATTATGGCCTTTAGATGTTTTGGGATATCTGGTGAAAGAATACATGGTGATTTTCTCCATTTCTATTCAGGTATGGTTAATTGTTGTAATATCCCCTTAGATTGAAATCTCTCAATCTTAACTTGCAGACAAACTAGTCAATGAGAAATATACTCTCTAATATATTTCTTCATTCCATCCCACAAGATATATTCTTTTTGGTCTCTCTACATATTTTTACTTACATTATGAATAGATAATTATGAACTACGAGCCTCATCCAATAGTTCCTTTTTGAAATCTGCTATAGGAGGAACACATACACGGTTCATGAACTTCATTAATCCAATAAAATCATGTATTAACTAAGGAACATTTTCCCATTATTTTGTAGCTACACATTTTCCTTATGTTATTTTATAATCACAACATGGATAGATGGTTGAGAATTCATTTATTCAAGATTAGACCTCTCCCCTTATTTTATGTTTTCCAGTTCTATCCTTTGAAAATATAGAAATACTGAGTCTTTGGTGATTTTTATCATAAATAATCTAGTATAATCATTGTGACTAAAATTATTGTTCACCTTGTTCACATTCCAAGGGTGGTAATATCACAAACCATCCTGGCTACCTTGGTAACCTGATAACCAATCCAGCCCTGACATTTCCTGAAGGGAAATGTAGATCCCCATGGGTTAATGACTAGCACCTAAAATCATAAAACATGAAAGTAGGAATGAATTTTCCAAAAACATTGCAGAATCAAGATAATAAAGTCAATATGCATTCAAAAGAATCTCCAGTAAGAGTAAAGTACCAGAAATAAATAAGTAATTAAATCCCAAACTGCTATAACCCTTGTACTAAAAATAGTGGAAAACACCCTAAGTCTCAATGGACCCAAATCACGACATCCAAGGTCAAATAGCTAGATCCACCTCCAAGAGATCATTTCCCCTTGCTCGAACCAGGAAAGTGATAATATAAAAACTCTCAAAGGCACATGTAGGGTGTGAGGTAAAAATTCCAGTAGTGTCACACCAAGGATTCCATAACAGGTGCTAAAATATATTAACCATTTTAATTCGTTCAATTTTTAAATAAGTATGCCTTTCATTTGCAAAGAATATCGAAAAAAATCCTTCTATGCTATTCAAATAATGGAAAATACTTTTAAAAAATTATTTACAAGTGATAAAATATTTCTAAAATAATGTATTAGATCACATAGTTTCATAAAATAGTTTATGTGAATTCATGAGGCATGAAAAATAGTTTTATAACCATTGAATACATCTACATATAATGTATAAAGGAAAAGTGGGAAACATTGTCATCTTCTAAAAAAGTACAATATTATTCTAGATATAGGACTCCTACTCTCTAAGTGATCTCAGTAATATGATTATAAACCCATCCCCTTTACAACAAGAAAAAGTAATCTCTTTACGATCCTATCAGGGATGTTACCCATTGCTTGTTTGTTTTATAATGTTTTAATAACAAAGATTCCGTCCAAATAACTCACCTACCACCTAATCCTTGCATGTTATATTACACAGTAAATGATAGGAAATTTATTTTTAGACTTCATAACATACAATTAAATCCAATTCTTCCAATTAAATTCCAATTTTACATTAAAAAATAGGTTTTAATAAATAAATCCTTTTTAACAAGATAAACCCACTGGGTTTCAAACAAAACATTTAAAGAAATCTACACAAGTTTGAAATCCATTAAAAATAAATTCAATAAATTTCAATGTTCATTTAAAAAATTAAATTCCAAAATTTAATTGAAATTATTTCAATTAAAATTCCAATTCCAAATAAATGATTTATGTAAGCCAATTTCCATAAACACGACCAAATTCAATGTAATTTTTCTCATTCCCAAACCATTTGAAATATCCCAAGTCAATAGAATTATATTTTATTCAATCAATTAGAATAAAGTTTTAAAATTTTATTTTAAATCAACAGTTGAAATAAATAAAGTAATTAAAATTTGATCATTTTGGCTAAATAGGACAGAATCACCTACTATTTCTGAAAAATCAACACTTTCAACAACACCTATCAATAAGAAAATGGTGTAGAAGACATAATAACACAACATAGAGGCAAGATACAACAAAATTAAGAATATGTTCTTCAATATCATGATGATCTATTGAAATCACAATGTAGGATAAAGAAAAAATTATGAATAATGAAGGAGAATGCTTCCCCAGGAATCACACCGCAAGCCCAATGACAATCGAAAACAAAAAAAAGGATCTAGAAGTGTTAGAGAGATTCAAGATCAACTGGAGATGGTTTATTTTGAGGGATAATAAACTGGAGTTGAGGAAAAAATATATCACCTACTTTCTTCCCATTTAAAAAATCATAGTTAGGGTATTTCACATCGTGTAATCATTTTACACATCGTGAAATAGTTAATATTTGGAAGTACAAAAAAACACATCCACATCAATTGAAATTTTTTTCATTAAATAACTAATAAAATTTAAAGGGTCTTAATGAAATATAACATTCATTGTAGGCACCCAGTGACCATTACACATTGTTTAACCCTCCGGTAGCTTTCACAAAATCCTGGTTAAATATGAGAGTACAAAAATGCCAGGAATTAACCATTATAGGTATCCTCCCAGTCCATTATCAACCCTACCCTATCATGAAAATGGAAAAAAATTGATAAGGTTAATAGAATACTTGTTAGAATGGTAACAGGATGTTACAACCTCCCCACCATATGAGCTCTATGTCCCCAAAAATCATACGAAGAAACATCCCTTCCAAAAATACGAGGAAAAAACTATCCCATCAGCATCTCACATTACAACTTCTCATGGTTATTAGAACCATGATTCATTCAAACACAAACCAAAGGTATCATCCTCCCATGAAGTGCCTTGGTCTCCGAATCAACTATCCTGAATGGCCACTTAGTCCAAGAAAAATCAAGTTCAATCTCTAGATCACTGCAGCTCAATCATTGAAATGGACGAGATAAACAATTTCTCTGTTATGATACATGGAAAACGTTATGTATCAATTTAATCCATAGTGTAAGTGATAATGGTTTGAAATATTCTCCTCCTACTCAACAACCTCAAAAGGCCACACAAAATGAGGTACAATTATCCCTTTCATCTTCAGTTGTCGATGACCCAACTTGGGTGAAACTATGAATAAATCCTGATCACCAACTGATAACTCCAAAGGTCTTTAAATATTATCATCATAAGACATATAGTGGTTATTTTCTATCAACATTCTCTAAAACATTAACCGAATCATTGTTTTTTTCTCTTGTAAAAAACATGGTCAAACTGAGGAACTTTCTCCAATAACTTGCTAACTCAAATGCGATTTACATGGATAGCCATTCAGGGCCTCATAATTTTTCATTCATGAACACAAACTGGTAACTATTGTTATAATAAAACTCAAAAAACCCCAAATGATCATCCCATTACCAAAAAAAGTTAATAACACAAACATGAGGCATATCCTCATGAATATTTATAGCTCTATCAGTCTGTCCACCCGACTATGGATGATCATATATGTTCAAATATACCTGATATCTGTATGCCTCCTCAAGGCCTCTCCAAAAGAAGCAAGTGAACCATAGATCCATATCTGATACTATATCATACAGAACTATATAATAATGATCAAATAATTCATGTAGATATTTTCAAACTCCTAAAATTTGAATGTATCATGAATGTGTATTTGGTTAGATTACTTGTTCAGCCTATTGATCCTAGACCATATCACATTCTTGTTTCTCTGGGTATGAGGTAACCCACCCAGAAATTCCATTGAGATTTCATACCACTTACAAGTAGAGTTTGGAAATGGATGATGTAAACCTGAAGGTTTCTGATGCTGTAAATTCACCTTCTAGAAGGTATATCAATGAGAGACAAACTCAGCCACTCCCCATTTCATTCCTATCAACTAGAAGTTACACCACATTAAATGAAATATCTTATTGGTTCTTGGGTTCATAACCCACTATGAATTGTGATAACCCCCCCATCACATCCTCTCTTGCTACTAATAACACAACGAAGCAATTCCAATAGCATAAAACACCCTCTTGGGAGAACAACTATACAAAAACTACCTTCCCAACATAAAGAGAGTCTCTAATGATATAGAATTCATCATCAAGATGTTGATCTAGAAGAATCATCATGAAATTATTGGATGTTAACTAGAAGCTAGATAAATAATCTTCAAACCATTTATCTTGAACTATAATACACACCTTTTCAAACAGATCCATCAAATCACCATCTTCCAAATATTCTTTCACTTCCTGGGTTGTATGATTCCTGCTCAATGCATCTACAATGACATTACCTTTCCATGGGGTTTAAGCAATTTCAATGTCAAATGATTGAAATTACCCCATCAAGTGCCTCTACAAGAGATACAATTTTTTTGACTGAAGATGTAACTCAAGATTTCATGGTATGAATACATAGTAAACCATTATCTGAAAAGGTAGTGCCATTGAAAATTAAGCACGTTCATCAAAAGAACTAGTTAAAATTAATGTTTAGAATTATTTTTCTTCTGTGGTCTAAGCTCATGAGATCCATAATTAACCACATGACCTACCTACAAAAGAACATAGAATAATCTTGAACCAAAAGATTCATAGTAGAAAATATAGCCCTACCCGACCTATGGAAGAGTCAATGCTGATGTAGTTGTCAAAAATATTTTATCTGAAAAAAATAACACTAAAATTTATCATTCCACAAAAACTTCACCCCATTGCTTGTCATATCATCCGTTGGGGGAGAAAACATTGATAAGTTCTTTGAAAAACCGGTGATAATATCTAGATATAGCGAAGAAGCCACTAATCTCGAAGACAATTCATTATTTCTCCCAAATCATAAAATCCTTTACATTCTTAGGATCAACTGGTATACCCTATTTAGACTCCACGTTTCAAAATAATTTAACTTCCAAAATCCATAAACCCCACTTCATAATCATGGCATAGAGCTAGTGATTTCTCAGCATACTCATAACAGTTATTAGATTATACACATGATCCTCCTAAGATTTAGAGTAAACAAGGATTTCATCCCCAATGAATACCAGGAAGGAATCTATATACTCATGCGAAATTCTATTCATTAGATCCCTAAAAACAATAGGATCATTTTTTATACCAATGTGCATAAAAATGTAAAAAAAATACCATAACTTCTATGTAATGCGATTTTTTGTATGTAATATTCATTTATACTCAATTGATGGTACCCAAATTGAAGGTCAAACATTGAAACCCACATCTCCCCAATCAAAAAAATACAAAAGGGAGTCAATTTGTCGATATGGATAGTTATTATTTACCACAAAATGATTGAGCTTTTATTATTCAATTCATAAGAGAATAGAACCATATGATTTCTTCATGAAGAGAATTTGCGCCACTTAGGGTGACACACTCGGGTGTATAATGAATTTATTAGAATGACATTCCAATTGGGACTTCATCCATTTCATTTAATCAAGATCAATTTCTTAAGATGGAATATAAATTGGTTAAGTGTTGTGAACTAATTAAATGGAAAACTAAAGCTCTCTTACTAGCGGAAAATAAGGGAAGTCAAATGGAAACATGTTTGAAAACTCTACGACAGCTTTATGGAGATCACTGCTTGAATATTTCCTCTCTATACCAAAAGAAAATGGTGATATTACATCAATGAATCTGGATAAGAAGGTCTAACTCTGCTCAACCTTGGGTTTCATTCTCCTTGAAATAAAAGAGATAGACCACTGTCTGTATTAAGGTATTCCCTCTAAATATAACAATAAATCACGGATTTATTGGAAATGATACAATACCTATTGAATATGATGTTAATAGATTTTATTCTGAGATCCATAAAACTCCAAGAAATATCGACAGTAGATAGAGAGAAGGCACAACTGGGACTATATAAACCCTTCTATCTAATCACACCAAGGAGTTTAGTAATATTCATTTTATAAGATAAAATCACCATTGGACGATTAAGAAAATTTAAAATATGAGTTGAACTAAATTACTGAGATTCCTCAGTATTAAATCGAGCCATCACTAATGCTGAAGCTATAATAATTATACCTCTCATAGTTACTCGACTTTTGTCTATATCATCTAGAGACTCTTCTATACTATGAAGTATATTTATTCCAGATTCTTATGGAAAGAACTATTGTATACATGAATCATCTAATTTCCCTTCATTTTTAATATGAGATGATGATATTGATCTAGAATGTAGAGATGAAACGTTACAAGAAAATCATTGTAAGTGTCATGAACATTTGCAGGAGATACTATTCCTGTGTACCTCCTTGAAAATCCTCTTAGAATTTATTGTCATTCAAAACCAATAGAAAATCAAGGAGCTCCTCCCGAAGTAGTAAGAGGTCTGGAATGTCTCCTCCATCAAGAGCTATCCTGAGAATCATCATGCTCATATTTTCCCTTGAAGGAGCTCTCACTACCATTAGGAGGGAATGAATCTATTGATAACCGTGACATGCCAGTCAATTCCATCTCGACCCTCATCGCCCTACCAAGTACATCATCATTAGTGGGAAGCTTTATAAAGAAAATTTGACAATGGATATCTGATCGAAGTACCAACTCAAACCGTCGAGCCTTCATCCTCTCATTCGATACAGTCTCATGTGCAAACTGCGTAAGATCAGCAAAGCGATTTGAATACTCATTCTAGGTTCTGTTGGCCTTCTCAGGCTTGAAAAACTTAACATCCTTGGAAAACACCATATACTTCAGATAGAAGTAATCAGTGAAAAGATATGTGAAGTATTTCCACTCTAAACATATATGTTTCTTCACCATTACCATCGTGTCCCACCATGTCCTACTATGTCCTCCCAGCATGAAGGCAGAACACTTTACCATGACCTCATCTGGTGTCTCCATGAACTCAAATAGATACTCTATCTTTCTAAACCATTAATCACCATATTGGGGAGTAGTAAAACCAATGATAATTGGTGGATTCTAGCAATGGAAGTCATGAAAATTATTTTTAAGAACAATCCTATCAGGATCCACATTTGAGGACTAAACATGAACTAGATGTGGTGCATTTCCCAGATCTTGAATTTTGTACACAATCCCCTCAATTATATTTAGGTCTAGTGGAGGATTTTGTCACTGTGGTTCAAATACAGCTTCCTCTTGGATCAAATTTTCATGTCTTTTTTGAGGCATGATGCATCAAAACATCAAAAAACAAAAAGTAAGACATCAGAGTTACACTCAAACTAAGCAACAAGGTAAATTATTTCTAGATAGAACAATGATATTTTGATCCCACTATATCCAAATCCAAATTGGAAAAATTATAGAACTAATCTATAAGAAATATTTTCATAACCATTCTGGGAGACTTAAGGTTCATTTTGGTGGGATTTGGTTATACACTAAATCTCAACTACCTCCTAATTCATGAAAATATTTCAAATGCATACTAAATTTAGAAAAGAATCTCAACAGCCTCCTTTGAAACTATTTTATAATAAACCAGAACGGGTACCCTGGAAACCTGATAACCTGGCAGAACCTGACATATAATGAATGTTTTCTCAATCCTCATGAGTCAACCACTAGAACTTGGCATCATACAACATGGAAGTGGAAAAAAAATTCACAAAACATATCCAAATCAAGACACAAAAGTCAATATGCATACAAAATAAACTCTACTAGGAGTTATGTACCAGAAGTTAACAAGGAATTAAAGACCAAAGAGAAACACCCCATGTACCAAAATAGAGGAAGACACCACATGTCCCTAAGGAAAAAACGCACCTCACCCTTGGTTCAACAACTGCATCAACCTCCAAAAGGTCATTTCCATTTATCTAAACTAGAAGGAGATAATCTATGCACACCTGAAGGAATAAGTAGCTTGCTAGATAAAAATACCTTCCAGATCTCACCATGAATTCAATAACAATTCCAATAATAGATTTACTAAATTAATGCTTCTAGTATTGACATAAATAGTTTTAGAAGTTTCAGAGCATATTTGAATAAATCATTATATATAATTCAAATAAATAAAATCAATTCAAGAAAAGGTTTTTCTAGTGATGGAGAATTTATAAAACAATGTTTTACATAAAATAGTAACTTAAAATAGTTTATTTAAATTTAAATGTAATGTAAATATTTTTAACATCATGGGAATACATTTATATATCAAATATAAATGACAAGGGAGAAACATGGTCATCAGAAAAATAAGTATGATAATATTCATGATATAGGACTATACACTCTCAAAGTGATATCAGTAATATGGGTATATAAACATCCCCAAAAAACTAGAAAATTGGAACAATTCACCATCCATTCAGGGATATGACCCACCACTTGTATGTTTTTGATAATTATAACAACATTGAGTGTGTCCCAATAACTGACCAAATGCCTAAGGCATACATGTTATATTAAAAAAAAACAATGATTGGATATTTATTTTAATACTACATAAAATAAAATTTAATCCCATTATTCCATTTTAATAACAATTTTCTTTTTAAAACCAAAATCGGTTTTAATAAGGAAAAACATGTCTCTTTGACGTGATAAAACAATAGGGTTCCTATCAAACCATTTTAATCAATGTTAACAAGTTTGAAATACCTTAAAACCCAATTCCATCAATTTGAATATTCATTTAGAAAATTAAATTTAAAAATTTAATTGAAATAATTTTCATCAAAATTTCAATTTTAATTAAACAATTTATATCAAATATTTTTTGCAAACACACCCCAATTCAATAGAATTAGGGGTTTCCCCTATTATCAGGCCAAAACCACTTCAAATATCCCAATTCACTTGAATTGGATTTTATTACATCAATTAAAATAATGTTTTAGGAATTTATTTTAAATTAATAAATTTAATAATTCAATAAATTCAAAATTAAACATTTTGGATAAACATGACCAAATTACCTACCCTTTCCAGAAAATCAACACTCACAAAAACACCCAAAAAATGGGAAAAATGTGTAGAATAAATCAAAACACAATATAGAGATGAGCTCTAATAACCTGGATCATATATCCATCAATTTCAGAATGATACACTAAAATCCTAAAGGAGGAGAAAGATACAGAAATTATGAACGAATGTGAAAGATTACCCAAGAATCACACTACAAGCGCAAGGATGATTGAATGCCAAAAACAAGTGATCTAGAAGGTTTGGAGAGATTCAAGATCACTTGGAGAAGGCTCTGGGTCGAGTTAGAATAAATTGGAGTGGATGAGAAAATAGATCTCATCCCTGCATCCACATAAAAAATAATAAATGGGGTATTACATGATGTGTAATTCCACTACACATCATGAAATAGTAATTACCCAAAAATACCAAAAACATGTCACATTAAATTTAAAAACCAACCTTTATATAACATATAGGGTGTAATGGCTCTTCACAACATGTAACATTCATGGTGTGAACCCTTCATAGTGTGAACCTTTCATCATATGCACCCAGGTACCATTACACGTCATGTAACCTTGTAACACGACGTATAACCCTACGATCTCCTGGAAAAAAGCTCGGTTAAAGATGAGAAGCAAAAAAACATATCACTTAAACATTATGGTATCCTACCAATCAAATCTAAACCCTACCCAGTCAATAGAATGGAAATCCCATGACATGGTTAAAGGAATACCTATCAGTTCAATAATGGGATGTTACATGTAATGTATTGAGAAATCAAAATATTTAATCATTTCCAACACACTTATTTAGTGCATATTCGAATCCTTTGTTATGAATATATACATTATGGTTTTGGGATCAATATATATATATATAATACTTTTCTCTATAAGGATAATTTTTATATATATGTAATAAAATGATTACTGTAACAAAATTCAAATCCTGAGTTGGGTAATTTCACTTATGAACCTTCATTTGTCATAAAGAATAAGCTATAACGATTTAAATTTTCAAAATAACACATCCAAATCCATTATTGGATGAATGACTATAAATCACAAACCCTTATCTACTAGACGGTAATGTTATCTTAGGGTCACTGACTAATATTCTCCTTAATTCATTAAAAATTCTTTTGAAATTCATTCATCTAGAGAAAGTTGGAAACCTTCCATGTAAATATAGTGTGTGAACTGGAAATTCAAGATAAATTCTACAAAATTATTCTACAATATTTTTCTAACCCAAAAAAATATGAATCTCTATTATGGTGGTTGGTGTATGACATTTCTCAAAAAAACATTTCTTTTAGGGATATACTGATATATTCTCACATGATATTTTATTAAGTATAAATAGAACATACTAAATCCAAAATTCAAACATGGTATAGTTTTCATAAATCATATCCTTTCTCAACATCTTCACAAAAATAATTAAGTGATATTATTGTTCTTAATTTATATTTGAATATACAAGAATATCATCTATAAATATTATATAAAACTGATCAAGATAGTCTCTGAAGAAATTGTTCATCATGTCCATAATGATAGAGGGGGATTTAGTACGTCCAAAAGTCATCACTATAAATTCACAGTTTCCATACCATGTTCGGAATACCATCTTAGGTATAGCCTACTTCTTGATCCTCAATTGATAATATCTAGAATGAAGGAAAATTTTAGAAAAGTAAAGAGTTAATCATATTTGATCAAATAAATCATCAATATGGGGAAGATGATACTATTTATTGATTGTATTTTTTTATGATCTATATAATATATGAAAAGTTTATTTAAACTATCATTCTTATGAAAACATAGAAAAATTGAACCCAAGGTAACAAATTAGGGTGTATTAATACATTATCAAGATTCTCCTAGAGTTTCTTCATTAATTCTGAAAAATAAATTTAGACCACTCAATAAGGTTTATTCAAAAAAGGTATAACACTAGGTAGGAGATTTATTTAAAACTAAACATTATGACTCAGTAGAAGAACTCAAAATTATTCATTAAAAACAAATAAACCTTACAATAAATGTATTATTATTTATTATTTTCTCCCCATCTATTTGAGATAGATAACATTCTTGTAACGGAATTAAGAACCACAATATTGAATTAATTTCAACTGGGTGTTCATATTCATCCTTACATCGATAAATGATTATATGTTCCTTAAAAATATGTAAAGTGACTTCCATTAAAAGGAAATAAATATGGTCTCTATATAAAGAAATATATTCCATGCTATGAATAAAATAAAATTCAACTATAGTGGAAATGACATGATTTGCTGGAAGTACTTTCCGAAAAACTTCAATAAAAGAAGAACTATAACCAATAGAAGAAAATGTTGTTACATTATAAGTATTCACATCAAACTCAATATCTAATTTTTTAGGTGATACTATGATACCCATGGAAAAATATATAGAAAAAAGAGTGAGAGGATCTATAATCAAAAAAGATATTAGCTGATTTAGAGTGGATAATAAGTGTAACTTTCACCACATCATTCTTGTAACCCACTGTGGCAGTCATGATCACAAAATATTACCCTTTTTCTCTAGGATTTATTGGTTACTATAGTTGATCATAAAAAAACTATCAGATTCATTCACTAATTGGCATAATTTATATAATCCTTAAATTAATATCATTTTATTTTGGGGGGTGCAACAATTGGAATCTTCATTTCTATCATTTCATTAAAAAGAATTTTCATTTCCTTTAAAAATTGATGGGCTTTATAACTCTCTGTGACACATTTTAATTACATACCACTACCATTTAAACACTTCTCGTGACGTTTCCTCCAACATTTATGGCACGTTTATGGATTTAATTACTTCCCACCAAGTGAATTATTTGATTTTTCATGAGTCTCGATATTTTTTTTTCATATAAAAAATATGGGAATCGTGGGTACCTCTGATTTCCTTTTCGACCGTAATATCTCATTAAAAAATTTATTCATAGCTACTAAAGTCTCTTATGGATAACACCCTTAAGAGATTTTTTTAATATACTTAATAATGGATCAATATTACTTTCTTCTTGGATAATAATACTATAAGAATGCCTTGAAAGTCATGTAAAATTATATTTCATAGGTACCAATGTATTCATAATCCTTTTTATTTAGATCATGTAACTTTTTTCCATTTTCATATAAATAATATCGGGAATGTAATTATTGAAAAATAATTTATTGAACTCCTCTCATTCTATGGAATCAATTTCATCTTCTTGCCCCATATTACTGAGAAGATTCCACTGTTGATATGATTCACTTTGTAGATGATAAATAACTAGGATACCATTTTCATGTCCAGAGAATTGTTGAATTGAAAATTTTTTCACAATGGTTTTGATCAATCTCTCATCAACTAGTATGTTAGAAGATCAACTAAAATAATTTATATGTTTCATCATGAAAGATTGAACAATAAATTGTTCCCTTATTTGATCATTTGGAATGTAGGTATGATTCATTGTTTAAGAATAATACTCTAATATGGAATCAAGATTCTACATTCCATGTTATATAAAATTTGGCTTCATAGTTAGGATATCATTACATTTCCCATCACAATCTCTATTTGAATGATTACATTGGGTTTTAACCATTGATTAAGACAAAAAATATTATTGTGATAAATAAAAATCATAGTGAGGAAACATGTAAAATAATTTTGAAAATGTCATAAATCATGAAGCCCTATATGAAAAATTTGGTTTTAACAAAGTTCATTCATAATCGACACCAAAAATATAATATTTCATCCAATACATAGGCTCATCCTTAGTGTTTTTACTATGATTTTCTCATACTAGTTTTCAAAATCTAACTAAACCATTTATCTAATACAAACTATAACAACCCATACATTTCATAAATATATATTTCATCTTTTTATATGATTTATCATTTATGTTTACAAATACATACCTAAGGATCATAAAGGTATAGTGCCTTTTCAAACATGGGAACATAAACTACTACTTTATATAATATGTACATTTCCTCCAACTTGTTTCTTCATTATAATATCCCTTAAACATATCACACTTAACACCTATATTTATATTCTGTGGAAGGAAAACATAAGAAAAGGGTGAGCTCAGATGGTCAATATGGGTATCCCTATCCGATATCAGCTTATTTGCTTCTGAAATAATATGATAATAAATACGGTTATGTTATAATGAGAATAGCATATAATGTTCATACCCAACCGGTCATGGATTATAAACAAAATTTATAGAATAAAACATTAACATGAATCATAAGAATTAATGTTCATAATATCTCATTCTTGAACTATATGATGAAGAAAAAAATTTGTGTAACATCATCATAAGTATGTAAAATAATTTCATGTTTCATGTTTAACTACCAAGACTCCTTGATTATGCTTTATCTCATGATTCCCTTAACAAATCAAGCACATCCACTTGATTTCCATCTTAGATCATGCACATCCGCTTTTTTCTATTAATTATCTCATGAGATAAAATTTACTACCTAATAAATTTTATGGAGATATAGGTCCCACCCATCTCAAAATGAAAACTACACATGACCATAAATAATTTATCACATCAGAACCCATGTAAAGAAATGAGTTTTAGAAACATCATTCAATCATGAATAACCCTTGAAAAGAAATGGGTTACCTAAAAATTGTCCCATCATAAACATAAACCATTCAAAGAAATATTAAGAATTTTATCCATGGGTTTTATCCCCAGTAATTCATAAGGAACATCTCATGATGTTATCTTATATAGGAAAATTATTTTCGAAAGATTACATGAAATAATTCATTGGTAAAATAACTTTTCTCTTGTGAAATAATTTTATTAAAGTGCAAAAAAATTCTAAAAGAATTAATTTTCTTTTAAAATAAACATATTATGGTTTTATGTATTCTTTAAGGAATTAAGTAATCATAGTATTGGAGAAATATTTTCATTCCATATAAGTTAAAATAATATTCTCTTATTACTTTTTTATGAAAAATACCCAAAGTACCATGTATTGAAAATGATAAAAAAATTCATTTAAAAACATTTAGAAAATATTAACAACTTTTTGAAATAATTTTAAGATAACATGGATGTTGAAGATAAATACTCCCAACGGATATATAAAACAAAACAATCATGATTGTTGATGATATTGTGAAATAATAGCTTAAAACATTAAAATCTGTATACTCATATTCCCAATGAAATAAGTAATATTATATGGATATGAGAATACTATAATATTTTGAATAATATTCATAAAATACATACAAGGTTAGTATATACACCACATAGAAGAAACACGTCATGTATGAGGCATGTCTCCCATAAAAATAAAAATGAGACAAAATTCCCTTACCTCAAGTCTCCGATTACATTGTTTGAATTAAAATGTCATATATAATAAATATGTATTTAATATTAATATATTCTATAACCATATACAAATCAAACCATGTATTATTTGTTTATAACATCTTATCACCTGCTAGCAAATAATTAAAATCAATGTTCTATGTGATAACTACATTGTTTTCAAAGCATGTTTCTGTTCAGAATTTATAGTCCTTATAAATTGAACATGGTACTGTCATTTATAAAATAATTAGTATATTATATATTTAATATATATTCATAAAATTTATGCTTATTACAACCAATTTTAAATATATATAGAAGAGGAAACACATCGCATCATGGAGATGTTATGCCATCCGTACACATGACTAGTGTTAACAATTCCTAAAACATTATTTGGTAAAAAGGTATATATATGATATTATAAAACCAGAATTATAAATATTACATAAATATAATATATAAAAATTAAAATCATAATAGTTACATTATTTTAAATATGGTGATTGAACATGAATTATATCGCTACGTGGAGATGGTTAGCTGTACGTTTCCACGAGCGATACATTTCCTTATTATTTGATGGGAAACGAGAAGTATAATGGTGTTATCATTATTAAAATGACATTTATGCATATTTTGGATGTATAAGTTATTATATTATGATATATATTATAGATTTTTATGAGGTACATATGATTAGAAAAAAAGTGTTTTCAGTTATAGTGATTATCTATTCTTCAAAATGGATCCACTAGATATCCTCTAAAAGACTCAAGAGTTGGTCCTTTTAGAAGAAAATCAAATCTTGAATGTGGATCAGTAATTGTAGAATATAAATTTTAAATGTATGGATGAATTTTAAGACTGAATGTGGTGAAATTATATGAGGATGTGTCCTTTAATAATGAAGTTTAGGGGAACTTTTGGAATCTACAAAAAAATAATTTGTAATAAATTAAATATCTATCTAAATACCTCCAAAAAATATGTATTATAAGAAATTATTTTATTGGGTTGTAATATCAACATAAAATTGATTTTAGATAAGTTTATTATTATTATTTTCAACCTTATCATTTTTATTAATTCTTAGTAAAACTTCTTCAATCTTAACTAAGGTAACAACATTTAATATATTAAAAGGGCAATATTTTTACATATAAAGTGTAAATTGAACAATAAATGGTAAATTAATGATATGTTAGACAATAATTTACCACATTTTTAATTATTCAGTAATGGTTTTTAATTATTTATCAAATTTATTGAAATATTATCTTTGTAAAATATCATTAGTATCATGTTTGATACTATTCATTATATTAACGTAATAAAAATCAACAAAGAATTATAATTTTGAAAAAAAGTCATTTAATACATTCATAATTTAAAATATTTACCTATAATTTTTTATCACATTAATTAATTCCAATTATATTTCTTTTAATATTTTTAATATCATTTAATTGATTGTTTCATTAATTGAATAATTATTGCATCATCATTGTCTAATTATTTAGGATAATCATTTCTTCACTATAATTTAAAAATAAAATTACATGATTTATTTAAACCAATTATATCAAATAAAAATATAAATAGTCAATCATATATTTTATTTATCCTCATATTAAAAATATTATACTTTTTTAATGTAAGAGTGTGATGTTTTTTCATACTCTTGGATTTTAATAATATTTACCCCATTTTTATGGACATGTGTTTATTAAAATTTTCAATTTAGATCGTTATGTTTTAAAGTCTAATTAACCACATCCAAAAAAATTTATTCATGTTTTAGGATAGTTTTAAAATATTTATAATATTATTTTTACCCATAACATACCCAATTTACCCTTAACCCATGTATTAAAAATTACTAAAGTTACTATTCTTATTATCCAAAAATAAAAGGGTCCTACTTAATAAATTTGGATATTCTATTTCCAATTATAGAATCAACTTTATAAAATTAAATTCCCTTAATTTTTAGATATTAATTAATAATTAATAAGGAGGATGGGACGAACCAACATGTTTTTAAATAAAAAATGTCCAAAAGTTTGGAATGTTTTTTATATAAAAATTCAATGTGAAATTGATTCCAATTTCCTAAATTTTATTAATTGATATAAATTTAATCTTGTTATACTTTATAATCAATAAATAGTATAATTTAACACTATTAATTATTTCAATTATAAAACTATTTTCATTTAAAATTCACAAATTTTTATTTATTCATCAAAACATGAAACATATCGTAAAAATAAAAAAAACATAGTAAAATTTAATAACATGAATTCAAATAAGAAGTTTTTTTTAAAATAGAATTTATCAAAGTGTAAATATTTATTTTTAAAACAAGTTCTCCATCAAATTTTTTTACAAATTCCTTTTTATAAAAATACTTCATCCATTTGTTAAATTTGAATTGTTATTATATCATTTATAGAAATCACATAAGATAAATGTTAAAATTTAAATTTAATATATATATATATATATATGTAATATAAAATGTATGATTTCATTATTTATTTTTATAAAACACACATGTGCATTTTTTCAGAATAACATATAATTAAAAAAATGGTTTTACATTTTTATATTTAATTGGTCAAAGAGTTATATATATAATTGAAAACCATAATTTCATAATTCAGTTAATCATGTACATACAATCCTTTATTATGGATTGGTTATAATTTCATTATTTAAATAATCACAATAACAAAATGTTGTTTGGTACAATCTCAGTGTTGTGTGTAATGCAAGATAAGTTCGTGTCCTATATACGCATGTCTAAATTAGAATAGCATATATCAGAAGACATCAATGAAATTTAATTTATTTGAAAAATATTTCATAAAAGCTCAAGGTTTAATAATTTAATTACGTGGTGGCGGTTTGCATCAAACATTTTTTCTATAAAAACCTTTAATTATCAATCATGGATCTAATTAAGGTAAGATTGACCTCCCCATAGTGAATACTTTTGTGTATTTACAAGAATTCCACCCTCCTCAACTAAAAAATATAAATCACTCCCCTCACTTCATCAAAACTTTCAAGACAATTTATAAACAAAAATCCAAAATTACTTAACCAAATACATAATCATATCCAATAATCCTCATATCTTTCATAATTCAATCCTACTATGGCCTTCGGATCAATCCAAAAAAAAGTTTCCTGAAGAAGAGGTAATGTTAATCAACATGCATTTTTTATTTATTTCTGTCTCCAAAACATAAATTAATCCTATAACATGTTTATATAACAATATAATTATCATAAATATAATGATATGTATTTTATTTTGTGTTTAATACCTACAACGACAAACAATTCCATCAAATGGGTTATGCAATCACCTTCTTGTGTACAGCGGACAACCGCCTCGTGAACTGATGTCTTTCATTTTTTCACTAACACCTCACAAGGATGGAAATAATTTTGGATATAAATTCCTTATATGATATTTATAAAATTATTATACCAATGTATTAATTATTTAAAATATTCCAATTTAGCATTCCATACCGTATGGGATACAATAACGCCGCTCATGTGTGTGGAAGACGACCACCTCATGATATGATATGATGTTTTTGTCACCAATTTGTTACATGAATGGGAAATGGGTTAAAATAATGAATATTTATTAAATAAATTATGTCATTGAAATCTTCATGAAATAATAATATTTTTGGAAATATAATATATCATTTTCTTTATTACCTTTTCACACACTAAAAAATTTATAACGTCATTTTTGGATGTGTGGACTACTGCCTCCTCGAAGTGACGTGATTCCTTTTATATAAAAAAAATTATATATAATTATATATAATTTAATGTAATTTTATCTGTGATATAATTATAATTTTCTAAATATAACATATTATATAACTTCTTTCAATAAGGATCACTGAAAAATGGAAGCTTTACTCATGTGTGCGTACGACCTACCGTCTCTATGATCAAAAGGTTAGTTCATTTTTCATAAACATATTCCATGATTAGTTTTAAAATTAATATTTCTTTTATAATATGATATTTACTTTATGATTATTATTCTATATATTTTTAAATAGTTCCCTTTTTGACCATAGTCAACCTACCAAAGTCATTTTTGACCTATAAGCCGAATATGGTCAAAACATCCGACTTAAACAAAATACAAATATTAAATGTAAATAATTTTTTATAAGTGAAATAAATGTAATAATAAACATGTAAAATTTTCTCAATATGTATATAATTAACATAATATGTTTTTCATGAAGATGAAGAACAAGTGTGACAAATCAGACTCAAGGTAAGGGTTTTTTAATCTCACATTTATTTCTATTATATATTTTTCATATTCACCACTTTTTGTTTTTGGGTGGTTTATATAATTATCATGAATTTATTTTATAAATATTATAATTAAATTCATGGGGATACACACAAAGATGTGATGAATGCTATTTAATGGGGTTTACAGTTTGAGTGTTTCTAAATCGATAACTAATTTTTGTAAGAATTTTCTTTCATTAAGACATTTGTTATGTTATACCATTATATTATTTTATGAACTTCATATAATGTATGTTTGACATTTCATATCATGAATTTCATTATTTTAATTATATTTTATATTAAATTTAATATTATTCCATCATGGGGATTATGATTCAACGTTACCAAGGTGGTAAGAGTATTTTGCCACAATATCATCCTTTATCAGGACTCTATATGATTAAGTATATGATGCTTGAATCTTATAATTCTCATGAATTTTCTTATAATCTGTGTATTCATGATATTTTCATTTAAATTACTATATTTCCAATCATTGATACCTAAAATTGTTGATAAATGTTTTTTAATAACATCTTTATTTATTTCTCTATTCGATCAGAAAACTGTTTTCTTCAAATACTATGTTTTCTAAAAATGTTGTCAAAAATGTTTTAAAAAAGTGTTTTCAAATCTGGAAAGAAATTTTCTTCCTAAAATGTATTAAAATATATTAAAAACATTCCTTTTTCAGGGTTATTTTCAATTAAATAGATTATCAACTATTTTTTTGTTTCAAAAACTAATTTTTAAAATTAAAAGGATATTTCTCTCAAGAATGTTTTAATGGTATTTTAATCAGATTTCCATTCATAACCATTAAAACACATTTTTGTTACATATTATACATTGTGGATATTTTGTAATGATAACATCTTATTTATTTATCTTTATTAATAAATATCGTTTTATTGATATTTCTGTGGAACCAGTTTATTTTCCACAGTTTAATGTTTTTTCTAACAGATTGACATGAAAAATCCTTCTCGTAAATGGATCAACCATGTTTTAAAAATCATAATTATTGTTTCTATGAGTTTTATGGTGAAATTTCTATGTACTTTTTCATGTCTTCATTCTTGGACATCTTAAATGATAGGGAGGCCCCAATAGCACTAGGTGATCCCATTAGAGTATATACGATGGGTTTTCCTGGATAGCATCAGGTGATCTTGTTAGAGCTTATATGATGAGTTGTCACAAATATCTCTAGGTGATCCTATTATAGTTTCAATTATTGGGTGGAATGGACAACATCGGGTGAGCCCATTACAACTTATATGATGGGGTAGCCTAGGAAATTCTCAGTGAGACCTTTATATATTATACGATGGGTGCTCCTAGATAGTGATCCATTTAATTAGGTAACAATTATATTGGAAGTTGGTTGTATGGATATTCAAATTAAAATTAATTTAAATGGGGTTTTTTTTGAATATGATGCTCTGGGTGACCAAAACAATTTTAATTGATTTCTAAGGTTTATAATGTTTCATTTGATCATGATTAATATCACATGGAACATGGTTAATGAGTTTGATGAATTTTCCATTTTCAATGTTTTCATATTTGATGATATATAAATTGATAGCTCTGAATTCTTTAATGATTCGCTCATGCACTCTAAAAATGTTGTCATACCCTTATAAACTCTTATGTTCATTGATGTCATTAAATTACTCATTATTCTGTTTAACTTTACTGATAAATTGAGCTCACCCATATTATATATCGTTTCCCCCGTGTTATAATGATGTTTGTATATTGAAATACATAGAGAAGGAATTTTATTTGAATGATGATGGAGAATTATTTTGGAATATGGTTTTACATGATAAATGGTCATATAATGACATCTGTATTATTTTTGTAGTAATTTTTTTAGTAATACAAAACTCTATACCTAAAAGGTATTTGATATTATAAGTGATCTCATTTTTCATTTTGATTTTTTATGTTTTGGATGAGAAAAAATAGGACACAATTATCGGTATCATTATCCAAAATTTAATGTTTATGATTTTAACATAGGATCCCAGTGTATAAGTTTAGATAAAATTAGAGACGAGCATGTTTTCATGGGAGGTTATATTATGATTTATGGATACTATCATAGGACTATAATCAGAAGAATTGTCATAATTTCTATTTCATTGAAAACCCATCGAGGTTTTAAGCAATGAGATCTTAAAGTGATTAAATACATTTTTGGTGATTTTTTAGTGGCTTGGTGTATTTGTAACCCCTAGCATAAACATAACATGTTATTTAGGGAGTAATGTTTTTGTTTAATGAAAATAGAGGACAACTCAAAGGACAGGTGACAAGCCATTGCATATGATAAGGCCGCATGGTGTGAACCCTCAACCATAGGGAGAGAAGGGTGTAACTCCTACCACTGGCCTACATGATTTTCTCGTTAATATGAAATTATTTATAAGAAAATAATAAATTATTATGATAACAAATGGGATTTTATCAATGAAAGAATAGTTGAATTATTGTGGAAGAAAATATTATCAAATCCTTCCAATCCTTAGGTTTTTAACATAGTTAAGAAATAATTGAAGAATATTAAAGATAGTTATTTATCGAATTATTTGGTTTAATCATTTGGTATTACTATTTAATTTTGAATATTAATATATCATATTATGGTTTATTGATTATGGGAATTATCATACCATTTGATAACCTTTTTTGTTTTTGGTTTATGTCTAAAGACACGTGGAATAACTAGTTATCCCTTTTATGGTTATATGGTGTTTAAATTTATTTTTTGTATAAAGAATAATAAAATTCATCTTAAAAACACTTTTTGGAAAATGTTATGATATTTTTGTGTGAATTTATTAATAGATAAAATTCTACCCATCAAGTATGTATATTTCCATATTTGCTTGGTCTAGATGGTTAGAGAATTTCTTAATTGTAAGAAAATGATACTGAAATAAGAATGTTATATTAGATCCTATATTTATGATCAAACTAGAGTCTTTTAGATAATCAATGATTTATTTTTTAGGCCCTTAACATTCCATTGATCATTCAATATTTTTTAATCAATGAAAACAATCACTCAATATAATTTTTTACTATTTTCCTCTATTTCAACCAATGTTCCCCTATTTTGAAACCTTGTTATTTTTTATTCTATAAGACCTTTTTAATTCCCTTTATTATTAATAAATAGTTTATATTAATTTTTTTAATATTTGGTTTTACAAAAAAAAATTAATTTCAAATGATAATCCTTTTATTATCGAGACAATGTTTATATTGCCATGATGAAATTTAATGGGGGGATGATGTAACACATAGTGATTTTAAAAGTATAAAATTATACTCAGAAACAAAATTGAACTACAAAAATATAATTATATTAAATTACATGAAACACTTTGTTTATCCTTTGGTACAGACACACCCAATAATTTTATGTTCAATAGTGTATTCAACATGCAACACCGAACTTAAACGATCCAATATTTATGTATATTTTTTAATGTTAAAACATGGACATTAAATTTGATGGTGTGAATAATATTAAATAATTAATTATATATATATAAGTTTATATCTAAATTTAAATTATTTATAATGTTTTATGAATATTCGATCAGTATTTATTAATTGGATTTAATTCTTCAAAGTTAAGTTTTCATCAAAAATAATTTTTATTACTTTTCATGAAAAATTCATTATAACTTTTTTTGGACGATTTAGAAAAATTATTTGATAAAATTTTCATCAATTTTAATGATAATATCAAAATCAGGTTTGGATAAATTTTCCTATTTTTCTGAAAATATTGATATATTGGCGAGGAGTGACAAATAACGCATTATATAAAAAGTATTTTATTTGACATAAATTAATTTATCTAAAAGTACCAATGTGTTTTGAATATTTTTTCATGTAAAATATGTATTATTTAGTTTTGTTTAATTAATTTTTAATCAGATTTATATTGGTTTTTCATATGAGTCTATTTTTAGGTTTAAATATGGGTTTTTTTAAAATGTTCTATAATGAATAATGTTTTTCATTTCTAAATAATTATAATAATACCTACTAAAAAATATTTTAATTTATATGTATATATTATATTTCACTTATTATTAATTAATTTTCATAAAATAATTATTATTAGTTATTGGGTTAATATATAATCATCTATTTATAAAAAATAGTCTTCTTAAAAATCTGTTGGATCACCTCATCTAATGGATTAATATTAAATTCAAAATTTTGAATGATGTGAAATGAGTTTAATAAGTGATTAACATTTAAAAATATGTGGAAAAATGACATAAAAAATTATAGTAAACCCATTTAATATAAATACATATTCCCTTATGATCTTTCGATAAATAAATTTATATGTTGTGGGATACTAGTTCATGACAGTGACCCCTAAAATAAGTTAATCAAAGAAAAAGTCAAAAAGAAACATTTTTTCCTTTCAATTTCTATAAAGCCTTTGGATAGTTGAAAAACATATGTTAGGTATTATATCTATTTATAAAAGATAAATTATTATCTTATAATATTAATTAATATATAATTTTTAGATATTAAATAATTATTAAAATTATTTTGAATAACGAACGTGGTAATGTTTTATTTAATAAGGAACTAAAATAAACGTTACCAAATATATTAAAAATGAAGTAAATTGATTGAATTATTTTATTAAAACATTTTATATTATAATATATAATTTTACACTAGTTTTACTTAATATATTCATATTATATATTTGTCATGATATTTTTTAATTTAAATTAAATTAATAATGTCAAAATTGGCAATAATGTTATTTTATAACAAATGATATCTTATTATATGATTAGAATTAATAAAAATAATATCTTATACAATGTGATATAAAATATTTAATAAATATTTAATATGTTACATTCAAATGGATATTTATATGTTATAATGAATATATTTACCACCAAATATATAAAAACTCTCTTAGAGTAGTTGATGTAAAAAGTGTTTTTTTCCACATTAGTTGTAATTGTGTTAAAAATAATTTTTAAAAAAGCATAAGATGTTTATTTAACCATTTTTATTTAATACGAAGAATAAATGGGTAAAAATAATCTAATATTTATTACTTTAATTCAGTCTTAATGGATATATTACTTATGTTAGAAAGCTAGTAACATTAATGAAAATTCAAAATAAAAAAGATGAAATCCTAGGATTTAGGGATAAAAATGTTTATAAAAATTTATTTAATTTTGTGTTTGAGGTTTTTATCAACCATTTAATCTATAAAAACATTAATTATTAATATTGGAGTCATATGAGTTAAGATTGAAATCCCAATAATGAATACATTTGATTATTTATAAGAATGCCACTCATCGTCAACTATACAAGGGAACACACTCCCCTCACTTATTCACACCTTTAAAAGAATTTGGTTCATATAAAACCTTCCTGAAACAGTTTAAAACTTCCTTAATCTTGTCCTAGAAGAAAAAAATGGCTTAAATAAAACCACAGATGGACTTTGGTTGAAATCAAAAAGGAATTATCTGAAGAAGAGGAATCTTCATCGATGATCATTTTTTATTTATTTCTTTCTATACACCCTAAATTTATTATTATACCAATATTATATAACAAACTAAGCAACATAAATATAATTTGTTCTATGTTTACAAACTAAATACACACAAATATCAATCAAATTGGTTACTAAATCATCATTTGTGTGTAAAATGGACTACCGCCTCGTGAATCGATGCGATTAATTTTTTCATTACCACTACTCATGGTTGGGAATAATGATGGATATAAATTTTATATTTTATATTTATAACATATTTATATTTTTGGAGTAATAATTCATATATTACCATTTTGAATTCCATTATGTAGGGGATACAATAACATCACTCTTATGTACGACTGACTGCTCCCCCCCAATGCAATGCGAATCGTTTTTCACAAGCAAATTACATAGAAGGTAAAAAAGGATAATTATAATTAATATATATCAAATAAATTATATAATTATGATATTAATGACATAATAATATTTTTTATAAATATAATAAATCATTTTTGTTATTACATTTCCACACTCTGAAAAGTTATAATGCCATTTGTGGAAAATGTGGACTCATGCCTCCTAGAAGTGATGTGATTTATTTTACATCACAATAATGATATAAATAGTCATATATAATTAAATATAATGTTATTTATGATAAAATTATTTATTTTTAAAGTAAAAAATAATACTTACCCTCTTAATATAATTATCATTGAAAAATATAAATGTTACTCATGCGTATGTATGACCTACTGTCTCCATGATTACAAAGTTAGTTCATTTTTTATAACCACATATCTTGAATGGTTATACAATTTTAATTGAGGTATAAATTTGATAAATATTTCATGAGAATTATTTTGGATATGTTTATATAATTACCTCTTTGGCTATAGTCTACCTAACAAAGTCATCATTGACACATAAGCTAAATATGGTCAAACTATGTGACATGAATAAAATTGATTAAGTAATTATATATAACATGTCTAGAACTGAAATAAAAGTAATAATTAACATGGAAAATTTTATAAATATGTTAAATAATTAAAATAAAGTTTTTAATCAGGAAGATAAATATCAAGCGTGGTGAATCGGACTGAAAGTAATGATTTTTCCTATATCACTTTTTTTTGTGTGATATATGACATATTCCACCCTTATTGTTTTTATGGTGAATATACTGCACATTACCTTATTTTATAATAATTACACATAAATTTATTGGTATTTAAAAATAAGTTTTTATATTTCTATTTCAGGGGGTTTACAATATCCCTGTTACCAAAGTGGAAAGTATTTTTTTGTCACAATATGAATTTATTGCGACATTTGTTGTGTTATACAAATAAATTATTTTATGAGAAGTATATACTAGCTATTTGAAATTTTATATCACAAACAAAATTATTTTTATTATTTTGGAAGATTAATCTCATTTTATTCCTTCATGGGGATTATGATTCAATGTTACAAAGGTGGTAATAGTCTTTTTTATAATCTCATCATTTATCAATATTGAGCATGATTATCTATATGATGTTGAAATCATATAATTATCATAAATTCACTTATATTCTTGTTATTCATTATATTTTCATCTAATATTACTATTTTTCCATTCTTTGGTAATTAAATTTTTTACAGAAAATTCTTTTAATAAAACCCAACATTATTTATCTCTTCGGTCTAAAATTATTTTTCTTATAAAACCATGTTTTCATAAATTGTTTTCAAAAATTTTTGTAAAAGGGGTTTGGAAAGAAAAAATTATTTTTTATTCATAATGTTTCTTAAAATATTTTTAAATCATATCTTATTTTTTTCTTAGTTTTTTTCAAAGAAAATGATTTTCAAATGTTGTATGTTATAGAAAGTGATTTTCAAAATGACTAGGATATTTAGATCAATAATATTTTAAATGAAATTTTAATGGTACATATATTCATGATGAAAAAAAACCATGTTTTTTACTTATTTTTCGATTGTGAAAAAATTTAATTATACCATACTCATTATTTCTCTTAATGAATTAATATTTTTACAATGCGATGGTTACAGAACCTGTTAATTTTACAAGAGTTGATTATGTTTCAAATATGTTAACATGAAACCCATTTATTTTACATTTTTAAATTAGTTTATAAAAGAATAATGATTTTTTCTATTAATTTTTTTTGATGAAATATCTATTTATTTTTTCTTATTGTGGATCTTGGATATCCTATATGATGGGGTGTCCTAGATAGCAATGGGTGAACCCATTATAACTTTTAATATTGGGTGCCCCAAATTTTGTTGCGTGAACCCATTAAAAAATACATGATGGAGTGTAACAGATATCATTGGGTGATCCCCATACAACATATATGATGGGGTGTCCAAGATAATATTAGGTTATCTCATTACATATTATATGATGGGTCAACCCAGATAAAGATGGGTGAGGCTGTAATAGATTATATGATGGGTGTTTCTAGATTACACACCAATTAATCAGTTAATGATTATATTGGATGTAAACCATATGGTTAATCCAATTTAAATAGTTTATAAAGGGTTTTATTAATACCATTGTATAATTGAAAAACTGTTTTAATTTACTTCTATGAGTTTAAGAACCATCATTTGATCAAGATTTATATTAGATGGATCAAGATTATTTATTTTGATGAATAATAAATTTTCCATGTTGTCATATTAAATAATTAAGATATTTTTGGGTATGAGTTCTTAAATGATTCTCTCATGCACTATGATTGGGTCTTCTTACCCTAATGCACTCTTATAATCATTGATTTATTTCAAATTATAAGGCTTATGTTTACCCTTATTGAAAAATTGATCTCATCCTTCTTATGTTTTCGTTTCCAAAGGTTATAAATAATTAGGATGAAAAGAATATTTATGCAAGGTCTTTCAAATCGATGATTATGATTACCTAATGTAGAAAAAGAAAATAAGGGTTAAGTGGGAGAAATTCTCATTTAACGACATGGGAATTGTTTTTATATGAGTTTTTCATAATTCTATGGAACTATAAATGTAATAGTTCCTTAAGAATATAAGTGATCTTATTTCTCATTTAATGTTTCTGGGTTTTTAGAGGAAAAAATTGGGTGATAATTATTTGTATGAATTTCTAGAAATGTATTGTCTATTATTTCAATAGTTGGTTCGGGTGTGAAAGCATTGCGATGTTATACATTTTATGTACCAAAGAGTGGGAAATGTTATTATTACTTGAAAATTTCATCAATAACCAGATTAAGAGTAAATCATAAGGGTTTTTTGATACTGAGCAAATAATTTACTATAATATAAATTCAAGCATAACAAATACTGATTTAAATGAGATTTAAGCATTATACCTTACCACATTAGTAACTTTTGAATCAAAAATATGATTAATTTAGTAAATAAATAGTAATATATAATATCCTGAATTATAAATTATTCATGATATTATATTTAAAGGGTATATATATACAACATTCAAAAGAAATTAGGTGCATAAAAGAACATGTCTCTCAAAGAATGAATTTTTGAGACAAAACCCTTACCTCGGGCCTGAGATTTATAATGTCTGTAATTTATCTCTTGTATAATAATATTCTATCAATTATTATATTTTTTAATAACCTTTCATTGGTTTAATCCCATGTACTTAAACTATTTACTTCATTTATTTTAATGGCATTCCTTATTACATAATTAGTTATGTCCATGTTAAGTGTATTGAGAACACCTGGTTTATAATTTCTAAATGGTATCATTGTATTGACCATTATTGGTGTGTTAATTTTTCAAAAATACTAATAATAATAATAATTAAATAATAATAATTTTTCTATATAAATTATTATTTTCAAAATAACTATTATTTATGTTTATTAGAAATGAATTACATTACAATCATAGAGATATGAGGTCGTATGTACGCATGTGTAACCTTTTCATTTTTCAATGATCATTATTAAAATAAGTAAAGTGATATTAACCTTTAAAAAATATTACTAATATAAAAAATATCACATTATTTCTATAAATAAAATTATATATAAAATCAATGTGATGTAGTAAAAAAATGAATCATATTTCTTTGTTAAGAGGTAATTCGACATAGACAAGAACATAGTTGTCATTTATCAATGTATGGTAAGGTATGATGGTATATGCTATATTAATTTAACATAATGATTATAATTTAATTAATCTCATATATAAATATTTAATATTTAATGACAAATATATTTTAGATTACATGAAGAAGAAATAAGTACATTAGTCCGTGAGGTGGTAGTCTACCCTACAAATGAATAATGGTTTCGTTTCCAATTTGATGGGCGTGGATAGAGATTTAGGGTATAAAATTAACATAATAGAATCTGAGTTAATATAATATAGTAATGTTTTTATGTGATGATTATTGAGTAATATTTTATGGAAATGGATGAAGAAATACAATAATGATGCTCAGTTAAGAATATTGCCTCTTCTTCAACCACCTCTTTTGTATTATACCTAAATCATTACTAGATTGGATTTAAAATAAAACCAAGGACTCTATGATGTGGGTAGGGAATTGTGGAATATATTTATGTATGTTTGGGATGATAAAATGGGTATTACAAATATGTAATTAAGAGGATATGAGGTAACCTTTAACAAGGGATGAAATTGACATTCTTTAAAATACCCCAAAACTATACGACAATTGGATTTCAATCTCAATAAAAGTGCGTAAAAAATTATAAATAAATGATTACCAGAGTCATAAGAATTATAAAAATATTTGAAATTAAATAGAAACATTTTTTAAAACTTTTATTCAATTTAATTCCTTATTTTTACCCTAGTACCTTAGTTTTAACATTAACCGTTGTAACATATTTTTACATTTTTTATTTTAATTATGGTCAATAATTATGGCAGAATTATTAAATAATATAAATTATGATAATAAAAAATATTTAATCCAATTTATTATATTATATGTACAAAAATGTAAGAAATTAACTTGAAATAAATCCCATAAGTGCGATGTATTGTGGTTTAATGAAAAATGAAAATTTCAATGAAAAACCAAACTTATATTAAATGTATGAATATAAATTATAATTATAAAAAATTAAATTAATAATATATATATATATTTAATATATAAATATAATTTAAGTCAGTCCACATTATGGGATATTTTAATTAATTTAAATGTAGAAACATTATTGTTGCGACATGGTTTTGGACCTGTTAGACTATGGAATATTTTTATGGCTAATGCCAGAGCTTGGCGCAAAGATGGCACGCGATTCTGAGGCACGATGTGCCCGGAATTAATTTTTTTAAAATATTAATTATTTTTTATACTATACACATGGAGGGGGTGTGTTATCTCCTAAATAGTAGCTCAGAACAGGAATCCGAGGGCATGGTTGCGTCTGAAGCATGACGTTTACCCTCGGTAGGGTGGAAACTTTGCGGGCGCAGGCCTATTGTGAGAAAAGCCACCAGGGGTGTTTTCATAAATAAATGGAAAAGTTAATTTACGAGCGTTGGCTCGAATAACTTCTGAATGAAGTATCAGATCAAAAATATGAGTCTGTTGTTTCATTCAGAACGTCATGTTTACCCTAGGCGGGACATAATTTTAGTCGGCGCTGGGTGTAGGGTCGGAGGCATGTTGGGAGGGAGCTGAAATGAAGTGTTTATTCAAAATAATAAAAATAAACTTCAATCATCTCACCCACACTTCCCCTCCACCTTGTATGCGCAAGAGGCGACGACACCACCTCCCTCCTCTGTTTCTTCGCCAAATCGAGCCATAGGCATCCGTTTTCAGCGCTGATCGTCAGCGGATCGAGGTTGAGGGCGTCGCGGGTGTCGTTCTACACCCGAAGCTATAGTGATCCACCAACAGGTAGGAATTTTGAGTTTTGAAATCCCAGATCCTGTTTGGTTTGGTTTTTCCCATTTTGAGCCAGTATATGCATTGATCCGGTCCCGGGGGGGGGGGGGGGGCAGATGCCTTCGGATGCGCGTTTGGACCCCAGGGTGCCCCTGGCGGCCCTCAGAATGTTCGCCAAAGTGGCGGTGCTGGCAGCAGGCCACGAGAATGTCATCGGACCACCACAGGGGCGGTGCTCCGACCGCCAATTAGCGGCGACCCCGCAAGGGGGGTCGGCAGCACGCGTGTGGCACCATGCCGCAGCGGCGCGGTCCAACCCTCTCTTAGAAACATTGGATTTAAAACCCCTATCTCTTGCTCCATAGAAATCTGAATCTCACTCCTTCTATGCTGAGGCGACCCTGGCGATGTGACGAACCCTTCGTTCTGGGTTCAGGAGTTTTATGTTTCAGGATTGTGGCCCGAGAGCTTGAAACGTCGAATAAAATAATAATATTTTATTATTATTCGACTTCGGGCCATTGTATCTTATACCCGAAGAATCCGATTGATGTTGCATTACTGGTGTTGAGACCCTGATGGTACGACATACTTTTCTTGATGGTTTTCAAGTGTGGGGACCGAGTTTGGGGTGTGGGCCCCATGAGGTTGTATTTGGGCGTTTGTGGAGAAACACAAATTTCTCACTAGGAGTCCAATTTTGGAGAATGAATTGTCGATCCTATGTGTTTTTCCGAGAGGATCACAAAGGTGGGATCCGTTTTATGTGTTTTGGGATTGAGGCGTGGGCCCCACCCGGGCTGGCTTCGGGAAATAGTACTTTTTTCACCGGGTGTTCGTTTGGGGTGAATAATTAGTCAATCCCGTGTGTTTTTCCGAGGGGATCACAGTGGTATGATCCTCTTAATGAGTTTTGGGATCGTAGCGTGGTCCCCACACGGTCTACCTATGGTGAATAGTGCCTTTTTCATTGGTTGTCCATTTCGGGTGAGTAAATAGCCTATCCTGGGTGTTTTTCCGGGTGGATCGTGATGGTGGACTAGGTATCGGCCTTGGAGGTGAACGGTGTGGCGTTGTGGCGGGTCGCTCAGGTTAATGACGTTTGGAACAACAGTGGTTGAGGGTACTCCTTTGGTTCGTTCCTATGAGGGTTCATGTGGCATCACAACCTTAATAGAGGTTTGTGATCATCTCAATGAGATGTTTAATCTGTTAGAGTTGTGGCATCCCTTCGGTGGTCCCGAAGCGATATCCTATAGCATCTATTCCCTAGATCGGGTTCATGGTATAACTGTGACCGCTTATCCATTGGTGGAAACCTCTTATCTGGGAGGTTAACTGAGTAGGGTTTTTGGCATCATTGGGAATATGATCCCCTATGCAGTGGGCCATGCTCAGTTAGGTTGTGGTATCATCAGGTATACGATCCCCTACTCATCATGAGGATTATAGTTGGGTTTCTGTATCATTGGTTATACGATCCCCCACTCTGCGTGTGGTTTCTGTAGGGTTGCGGCATCGTCAATTTGATCCCCTAAAGTGTGGGTAGTTTCATTAGGGTTGCGGCATCGTCAGTTCGATCCCCTACAGCGCGCATGGTTTCTATAGGGTTGTGGCATTGTCAGTTTGACCCCCTACAACACGAGATGTACTAGATAGGGTTTCGATATCGTCGTTACCGTCGTGACATATGTGATGATCCTCTTTCTGAGTGACATGTGTCTGATGAGTGTCAAATTGGGTTGTGGTATCCCCCAATGGATCCTGGGAGTGATCCCCTATCTGTGAGATCTATGGTTGCCAGATCGGGTTGTGGTATCCCCCAGTTGACCCTGGGAGTGATCCCTTATCTGCAAGATCTTTGAATACTGATGTGGCTTCTCGCATCCCCTTGAGGACCCTAAGAACGATCCCCTATCCGAGGAGTTTCGTGTTTATGTTGTTTTAGATTGTTTTCCTCAGTGACGATATCCAATGAGCGTGGTCTCTCGGGTGAGGGTTAAAGATGTTTTTGTGGGACTGATGGAGTGTATCTCTTAGACGAGTGTCCTCTAGGATGACAGTGATTGTGGAGTGTTCTCTCCTGGTTGTGAACCGATGCTGGTGATGAGGTCGGTACCTCATGTGGCTTGGTGTGAGAGTAGAGTATATATGGTTTTTCATGCTATAAGTATGGGAATACACCTGAGCTGAGCTGACTAGTTGTGCTTAGCCGAGGATGGTCACGAGATGGAGTTTCTCTCTCATCTTGGTTCCCTCTGGCTGGGATGAGTGGACTGTGTGCTTTCAGTTGCTACCTTTTGTTTTGGGATTTTGGGGTACCTACTAAGTATTGTTATACTCACCCCTGCACGGGCTTTTCCCACACATGTCTGTGTCTTGTGAAGACCACAGGGCTTACGACGGTGTCCCAGGTGGACCCAGAGAATGGGTCTGACTGTGGAGTCTTACCAGAGTTGTGCCGAGGTGCTTTCCAGTGGTGCATTTGGCAGAGTACCCCTTCTTCCGAGCAGGTTGGATGCTTTTGTGGGTTTCCTTTGGTGTGCCCTATTTTGCGCTTTTGTACTTCTATTGCACTCTGGTATTAGATATTTTTATGCATGCCTTTAATTTTCAGTTTTATATATCTCTTCACAGTTTCATGGAGGTGTATGTGGGTGCGTGTGTACAGTTACCTTAGGCTAATGCCTCCCATGTGTGTGATAGCCTAATCAGCACTATAATCTAGCCCCTGGACTATTGTAGGTGGGATTGGGGAGTCACGGTTCGAGCCCCATTAGGTTAGGTCATGATAGAGTGGTATCAGAGGAGGTTCCACCTTTGGGGCCTCAGAGTGTAGCTAGTCTAGCTGTAAGTTTGGTCTGGGTTGCATAGCAGAAATATCAAGATGTTTCGAGTTCAGCTTTCATGCCAGGGACTGCAATGTTGGTGTGGCGACCGACGTATCCATTCACCAGGACTCTAATAACCTTCCTTTTGACTCAAGACATTTTGACACTAGTCGTAGGGACATAACAGTGCATGCATAATATAGGATTGGGTTTTTTTGGTTCTCCCTTGTTCTTCTTGAGTCATCTCTCTTGATATACTCTTTGACTATGGGGCATCTTGATTGTATTTCAGGATGCCTCCATGATGACAACCAGCAATAGTTCCATAGTGGGATTGTGGTGACAATCTACCCTGTGTAGAGGCTGTGGACCAGGGCGCATGTTCTGAGGCAGGACCTCTGGGTGGTCTACCAGTTGAGCCACCACCTGTCGAGCATCTGGTTGTGCCAGAAGTGCAGGATGAGGTTCCGCACAGGCTGAGTGCACTACAAGAGTTCCGGAGGCAGCGACCTCTAAGGTTCCGGGGTGATCCAGACCCTAGGCAGCTAATGACTGGTTTGAGACAGTCACCTGTGTTTTCCGCCTAGTAAGGACACTCCCAGATCAGATGGTGGTCCTAGCGGCGAGCCTTCTGCATGGTTTTACCAGGTGATAGTGGGATTTGAAGATGTAGTCCCACGACGAGGAAACGCTCACATGGGCAGAGTTTGAGCGGCTCTTCAGGGAAGAGTTCTACCCAATGACACTGAGGTCAGTGCAGATCCAGGAGCTTCTGTAGCTTCGACAAGAGGGCATGACTGTGTCAAATTACTCAGTGAGGTTTACAGACCAGTTTTGATAATCCTTGGATATGGTTTGAGACCCGTTATTTAGGGCTCAAACCTTTTATAAGGGCGTACAAAAAGACATCTGGACAGGTGTGGTTTCTTTGTGTATGTCGACATATGCTGGTGTGCTGTAGTGAGCCTTGGTGGTGGAGAGCTTTCTGGCTAAGTAGATTCAGCCCGTCAGTGTTGGCCATGTGGCAGTAGGGTCGTCGGCATCCGGTAGACAATGGTAGACGCCGGGGTCTGGACCTGGCCAACATTTCAGGAGGAGACCCCAGGATGGAGGATATGAGGCTTAGGGCTCACAGGGATCGCATGACAGTTTTGGTCAGCCATAGGAGAGGCGGTGCTACTCTTGCAACATTCGGGGACAACTTGCTAGAGATTGTCCGACCCGTCATACTACTGAGTGGGAGCTGGTCAACATACAGCCTTGTCAGAGGCAGCGTCTCAAGCAAGGAGGTCCGCAGGGTGGAAGACGAGGCGACAGATCTGGTGCGATAGTAGGAAGTGGTAGGCGGTATCAGTTGCCACCACCCCCACCCCTAGGTGGTCCATGCCAAGCTCAGGGAACTGGTGGCTGAGGGTGTGGACAGCTGCATTCTCTAGAGACTATTGACCCAGAGGCTCTGCATATGGATAGAGGTACACCTAGTGTCCTTTCTACTTTCTGCAGTTGTTTGATAGAAACTGTTCGCAGTACTCTTTCTTTTTCATTTCATTCTCAAGTTTGGTTCGGGGCATTGTTAAGACCATGTGTGGGTGTTGAACGACGTGCTTCAATGCGCGAGGAAGAGGGATCCTTCCCCACCGAGACACATATTTGTGACGCGATCAAAACTGTGCGGGCAGGTCAGTGCCACCCAAAGCTGATAGTGTTGAGGTGTGGTGGATGAGTCCCCTTAACTTATATGTTCGGGCATGGGTGTTTGTTGGCGAACTCGCTGGCATTGGAGACCCTGTTGAGAGGCTAGTTGCTTCCCTTGTTCTTTGGGTTTTTCAGGGAAAAAAAATTTCTATGGTGGGGAGGATATATGGACTTGGTTTTAGACCTTTCGGACATTCAAATTTTTCTATGAATGAATCCAGAGCTAGGCAGGAAGACGGCGTGCGATTCCGAAGCCCGGTGTGCCCAGAATTAATTTTACAAAAATATTATGTATTTTTTATACAATTCACATAGCGAGGGTGTGTTATCTATTAAAAAGTAGCTCAGAACGGGAATCTGATTGCATAGTTGTGTCAGTAACATGTAGTTTACCCTAGGCGGGGTGTAAAATTTGTGGGCGTGGCCCTGCTGTGAGAAAATCCACCAAGGGTGTTTTCGTAAATAAATGGAAAAGTTAATTTACATGTGTTGTCTTGAATAACTTCTTAATGGAGTCTCAGATCAAAAATCCGAGTCCACCGTTGCGTTCAGAATACTGTGTTTACCCTAGGTGCGGCATAATTTTAGCCGACGCCAGATGTAGGGTTGGAGGCGTGTTGGCGGGGAGCTGAAATGAAGTGTTTATCAAAAAATAAAATAATAAACATCAATAATCTCCCCCACCCTTCTCCCACACCTTGTACGCGCATGAGGCGACAACACCCTCTCCCTCCTCCGTTTCTTCGCCAAATAGATCTGCATGCATCCGTTTTCAGCATCGATCGTCAGCGGATCGAGCTTCAGGGCATCGTGGGCGTTGTTCTGCACCCGAAGCTTCGAGGATACACCAACAGGTAGTAATTTTGAGTTTTGAAATCCTGGATCCAGTTTGGTTTGGTTTTTCTCCAGTTTGAGCCTGCATATGTGTAGATCCAGTCCTAGGGGGTGCGCAGATGCCTTCGGGTGCTCATTTGGACCCCCGGGGTGCCGGTAGTGGCGCGTGGGAATGTCATCGGACCACCGTAGGAGTGGCGGTCCAGCAGCCAATTAGCGGAGACCCCGTAGGGGGGGTCGGCCGCACTTGCACTGCGCCGAGTTGTGGTGACGCGGGCCGGTCTGGCCCTCTCTTGGACACAGGTGTTTTTAAAACCCCATATCTTGCTCCCTAAAAATCCGAATCGCGCACAGTCTGAGTTGACGTGACCCTATAAATGAGGGAAATTCTTAATTATGGGTTCAAGAGTTTAAATTTTTTGGATCTTGGCCCAGAAGCCTAAAATGTCGAATAAAATAACAATATTTTGTTCTTATTCGACTTCGGGCTATTGTATCTTCTACCCAGAGCATCTGATTGACGTTCCATTAGTTGAGTTGAGACCTTGATGGTACGAAGGACTTTTCTTGATGGTTTTCGGGTGCGGGGATTGAGTTTGGGGTGTGATCCCCATGGGGTCGGGTTTGGGCATTTGCGGAGAAACAAAACATTCTCACTAGGAGTCTGATTTTGGCGGATGAATAGTCGATCCTGTGTGTTTTTCCGAGAGGATCACAATGGTGGGATCCGTTCGATGTGTTATGGGATCGAGGCATGGACCCCACCCAGGCTGGCTTCGGTGAATAGTACCTTTTTCACTGGGTGTCCATTTTGGGTGAATGAGTAGTCGATCCCATGAGTTTTTCCAAGGGGATAGTAGTGATCTGATCCTCTTGATGAGTTTCTGGATCGTAGTGTGGGCCCCACACAGGCTAGCTATGCAAGATTGTGTCTTTTTCACCGGTTATCCGTTTTAGGTGAGTACATAGCCTATCCTATGGGGTTTTCCACGTGGATTGTGATGGTGGCCTCAGTATCGACCTTGGAGGTGTGTGGTATGGCTTTGCGGCGGGTCGCTCGGGTTAGTGACGTTTGGACCAGCAGGGGTTGAGTGTACACCCTTGGTTCATTCCTATGAGGGTTCATTTGGCATCACAACCTTAATATAGGTTTTTGATCCTCTAGATGGGATGTTTAATCTGTTAGAGTTGTGGCATCCCTCCGGTGGCCCCGGAGCACGATCCTCTAGCATCGTTTCCCTAGATCGGGTTCTTGGTATCGTTGTGACCACTTATCCACGGGCGGAGATCCCCTATCTAGAAGGTTAACTCCATAGGGTTTGTGGAATCATCGAGAATATGATCTCCTACATAGTGGTCCATGCTCAATAGGGTTGTGGCATCATCGGGAATACAATCCCCTACTCAACATGAGGATTATAGTAGGGTTGCAGTATCGTTGGTTATATGATCCCCTACTCAGCGCATGGTTTCTGTAGGGTTGCGACATCGTTAGTTCGATCCCCTATAGCGCATGTGGTTTCTGTAGGGTTGTGGCATCGTTAGTTTGATCCCCTACACCGTACTTGGTTTTTGTCGGGTTGCAGCATCGTCAGTTCGGTCCCCTACATCACGAGATGTACCAGATAGGGTTTCAGTATCGTCGTGACCATTGTGACACGGGCGACAATCCTCTATCTAAGTGGCGTGTGTCTGATGAGTTCCATATCTAGCTGTGGTATCCTCTAGTAGATCCTAGGAGTGATCCCCTATCAATGAGATCTACAAATTCCAGATTGGGTTGGGGTATCCCCTAGCGGACCTTGGGAGTGATCCCCTATCTGTGAGATCTTCCAATACTAGTGTTGGTTCTGGCATCCCCTAGCAGACCCTAGGTGCGATACCCATTCCGATGATTTTGGTTTTTATGTTGTTTCAGTGAGTTTTCCTCAATGATGATATTCGACAAGTGTGATCTCTCGGGTGTGCATTGGAGATGTTTTTGTGGGACCCGATGGAGTGTATCTCTCAGACGAGTGTAATCTGGGATGACAGTGATTGTGGAGTGTTCTCTCTTGGTTGTGAACCATTGCTGGTGATGAGGTTGATATTTCATGTGCCTTGGTGGGTGAGAAGAGTATATATGGTTGTTCATGGTATATGTATGGGCATACACATGAGCTGAGGTGACTAGTTGTGCTTAGCTGAGGATGGTCACGAGATGAAGTTTCTCTCTAATCAGGGTTCCCTCATGCTGGGTTGAGAGGACTATTTCTTTTAAGATGCTCTCTTTTGTTTTGTGTTTTTTGGGTGCCTACTGCGTGTTGCTATACTCATCCCTACATGGGCTTTTCCTGCACATGTTTGAGTTTTGTGCAGACCACAGGCCTTACGACGATGTCCCAGGAGGACCTAGAGCATGCGGAGCTGAATGAGCGGGACTGACCGTGGAGTCTTATCGGAGCCATGCTGAGGTGCTTTCTGGAGGATCTTTTGGCAGCATACCCCTTCTTCTGAGTAGTTTTGACACTTTTGTGGTTTTCCTTTAGTGGGCACAATTTTTCCATTTTGTACTTTTGTTGCACTCTGGTTTGGGATAGTTTTATGCATGCCTTTCCTTTTCAGTTTTATATATCTATGTACTATTGCATGGAGGTGTATGTGGGTGCGTGTGTACAAGTACTTTAGGATAATGTCTCCCATGTGTTTGAGAGCCTACTCGGTGGTAGACGCCAACCCCTGGCCTGTTGAAGGTGGGCTTCGGGAGTCACGGTTCGAGCCCCGTTGGGTCGGGTCGTGACAATTACGAACCTGATTTTTTTTTGAAAAAACTCATTTTAAAGCCTACAAAAACTTATATTAAAATATAGTATAAAGATGATTCATTGAAATTAATTAGGTGAAATTCATCTAAATAATAATTATTTTTCTTTTAAATCATATTAAAATTATAGAGAGACTTTTAATGTAGTTAATTTATAGATAACAAATATTGTTTCACCCAAAATCTTAAATTTTCACTAATCATTGAAAAAATTTCTGAAACATACCAAAAAATTCACTCTAGGTTAATATAGATATTATTATTTAAAAATAATAATTTTATAAACTAAAATTTCTAAAATATATAACAAATAAATATAATTTTTTCTCACAAAAAAAGAATCCTTTTTCAAAGAAAACAAATTTTTTTGAAGAGTTAAATGTCTTTACTAAAAATTGAGTTCTTATTTGCGTTGAATTTATAGACAAATATATATCTATGGGGACCTTTATATATATTTTATAAAGTATTTTATACTATTAGAACCATCCAATTTAATGGTATGGTTAAAATGAACATGATTAAGTAATAATATTTTATTAGTATATCACAGTTCTTTTACAGTCAATGTTGAATGTTGTATACACAATAAAATGTAGTGTTATGTTATAATATTGTGGTGTAATAAGTGAATTTACATATGAAAAATAAAATTTATGATTCACATAATAAAATCCATGTAAGCGAATTCACATAGCAGATTGATGTAAAAGAAATTTTATAAGTGAATTCCAATAGCTGATTCCGGTTAGAAAATTCTTGTAACAGAATTTAGGTATTATAATTCATGTAACAAAAATTAAATATTTTTAATTCCTGTATTTAATATTAAACATATTTAAATTAACATATTAAATATTTGGGTATTTACATTCATGTATCAAAAATTAAAAAAATCTAAAAGCAACTTAATTTATTCAATTTCAGAAAAAAATAATTCTTTCAAAATGAAAAAATCATATTTTGGTCCAGTTGAAAAATATTTAATAAAATGAATTATATTTACAAATATTAAATAATGACCTTAATATGAATTTTAATGGGTAATTATTCATCAAAATAATTTTGAATATTAGATTTGAAAAATTGAATATTTCTGGGAAAAAAATATAATAAATTCTATCAGAATTTCATACATTAAATATATAGATTCAGAACTAATTTATTCAAATTAAAAGTAGATTATTTTATTATATTCCCATATCAATAATAATTCGTAAATTTATCATTCTTTAGAATAATTTTTTATCAAAATACAAAATGTTCCAAATATGGAATTTGGCTATGTGGATTTGAAATTGGATACATGGATTTACATATTTCTACATGGTAAATGATAAATGGGCTAGGTGAGAACAGAATAAATAATACAGAACATATATTTAAATGACCTATATGAATTATTTATCATTGTAACACTTCATGAAACATGTTGAACATGTTATGAAAAATAAAATCATGAAATCAAAATATAATTGATGCAGTAAAATATATGAATCAATATAATGTCCAATATAAACAATATATAAGATACATACCTATATATAACACTTAATTAAGCTATGAGATATTATAATTACATAAATAAATGTAGTAAATATGTGGATAAAGTAAATAAAACAATTTAAGTATTTTAATTATCAAAACATGATGTTGTTCAGTGTGCCACTCAATACTTTTCATGACAAATATTTTATAAACCACTGACGTTATTTAAAGTAATGCAATGAATGATATTTGAATTAGTGTGTTACTACTATTCTAGAAGATAATAAGTAGAGGATATTGATACATGAATAACTTGAAATGATTTATTGGTGATAGAATCATTTATTTTTTGACCATTTAAATTTATTTTGTAACTACCAGATATACTTATGTATAAGATGAAAGGAGAATAGTGATGACCTATGAAAGCATGATTTTTAAAGTTATATGATACTAATTGTACTCACATGAAGATTTTAGTGGTTAGTGTGATACTAGAGGAATCTATATCACAATAAGGATAAGACTTCTCACATTGATAGGTAAAATTTGTAGATATACTACGTTCCCTTTTGATGGTGCGAATTTGGGTGTAAAAATAGGATTATACAAAATACATTAACAGTTGGAATATGTTGTTTCAATAGAAATTAAAAAATAATATTAGATCACTAATTCACCACATGTAATATTTCTTATTTTGATCCTCTAGTGGTTATATTATTTTTATCAAATCCAGGTTACCATATTTTTGTGTATCTATTTATGTATTTGTTTTTTGAAGTCCCATTCTTATTTTGATTAAGTCATTTTAATATGTTATCTTCAACGGATAATTCGAATTTGTTTAATAGAAATGGGATTCCCATTTTTATAGTAATATTTAATTATTTGGTAGTTCATGATGTATCCTTATCACATATATATTATTTATGATGCCTTGGAAGAAACAATTAATGGATTTGTTCCCCTTGTTGATGTTGCTTCCACAACAAAATCAAATAAGAAGAATTTGTAAAATTATGATCACGCTAATAATATTTTTTTTATCTTATTTATTAGGGAGTTAATATATGAATGTTAAAAGGTTAAAAATAGAATGTGAAACATCATATAGTCTTATGAATGTCAATGAAGGTTAATATAAACTGAAATGAACTATGTACAATTTTAGAGATTTCAATATGAAGTTATCTAACTGCATTAAAATGATACTATTGATAGGTTCATTATAATTTATAATCAAGCTGTTAGTACCATCAGAAGTGATAGTGTTATTTGAGAATATTTTGATATGGTTTAAAAGATATAAATTTCATACCAGATATGTTTGATGGTAAAGCCTCTTATATGAATGAAAATGATTTAAGTGATATCCATATTGATGATTTGAAAATTATTTTGATATTTTATTAAATGTGTATAGAAGATTCTATAAATAAAACGTTAAAGGTTAAAAAATTTATTTCTTTTAAATCTTCAAAATCTATGAAATGTGTGATGTTTTCAGTGAGGATGATATTGTGAGATCCTTAAATTAGGATTCATTTTTCAATATATATTTTTATAAAATGATATATCACATCTCTAGATATATGTAAAGTGGAAAGTTATTTCTTAATGGTAATATACCACTTAAATTTTGAAATTGGGGGGGGGGGTAGGCATTTTTCAACAAACATTCCAAAAAAGAATGAAGTTGAAGTTAGTGATGAAGAATATAAGAGATCTAGAATATTCTGGAAGAATAATGAATTCCAGTCATATTTAATTTTTTAAAATAAACGTAATGAATTTCACAAATAATAAATATATATTTTTTCCTAAACACGAGGAATATGAAGCTATTGATTTTTATGAAAAGGAAGATACTGATAATATTTTAGGTAAATACATATTCAATTAAAAGTTAAATGATAAATATTTCACCAGTGATGAAATTAATAAATTTTTATGTGACGATATGGAAGATAAAATAGAGTTCATATATAAGATATTATTAAGGGTATTTTCTCAAAAAATTACATTACTTTAAAAAAAAAATTGGATGTTGAAAAACGTTGATCAATATACCAACAATATGGAATTAGGTCATGAAGAAGAAAATTATATGTTTTTAGTGGAGATAAAAGATATGAAAACATTTCTTTATCATAAGAAGACACTGGGTATCAATATGGAAGAAGATAATAAATACTTATATATGTATATTAATCTTATTCAGGTGAAACTAGTCAATTTTTAATATGAATCGAACCAATTTGGACTCATTTTTTGATGCACTATTCATGAAGATGGATAATTTTCAATGATATATAATTTAAGTGTAGATAAAAAGTATCTTCCTAGAAAATATTTTTAGATGAAGAATACAGTCATAAGAACTATGATTGTGGTTAAATCAAACGTTTCTTAAAAATTCATAATGTCTAGGAATATTAACCTTGATTTAAAATATTCTATAACTTTAGACTCTGAAAATGTAGAAATGAATTATATAATAGATAAGATAATTTATTTATTTGTCTTAATTTTTTTTAAAAATGGATGTAAAATGGATTATCAAAATAAATATGAAATGAGGAGACATAGTTATGGATAACATATTTTTTTTCAGGTAAATGAAATTTTATGGAAATTTTTGATATTATTAAGGATTCATGTATATTTTGAAGATATGTTGGTCTAATTACCTTAATAATTATGTGTCTATAATAATTTACATATTGGACATTATGGGGTGTCATCCCACTCAAATGAGCTATATTCAGAAACTATTAAAAATTCCAAGAATAAATATTGAATGAGTTTTTCAATTTTTTGAATATGTTTCTAAAATATGTGATCAATTAGGTCACCTTATATAGTATTTTGGACCATTATATTTTCCCAATTATTGAAAAAATATCATGACATAAAGAATAATGTTAAAGTAAAATATATTATTCATTCAGTTTCACTTAAAGTATCAATGAATAAATATTAATAAATATTTGATAAAGGGTGCACTTTGGATATGAAATGAGACTTGAAGATATTTATTGATGTTGAAAATTATTAATATGTATATTTGAAATTTTCAAATCATGGGCCACTCTAGAGAATATTGGTTGGTTCCACTATAATCTGAAAATAAAATTTAAAATCCAAAAAACCCTTCAAGTTTATCGGTCGAAGAATACATTTTTTACTGTTTCTTAGCTCTTGGATAAAGGAAATGTGGGGGTTTTAGGAATGATGAATTTTCAATGAAATGCATTGAATATAAAAAGTTTGTGAAAAAATTATGTTGAAAATGGTAATATATTTGGGGATGGAGATGCATCAAATAGAATATATTTAAGAATCAATGTAGAAAAATGAGTTACGACATCTACAGCTTGGCTTTCTTGGATAAAAGATAATGGACAGGATTTGATAAAAATAAATGTTTGTGATGTTAATTTTCTGAAAATTGAATGAAATTGGATGTTTTCAAAAATATAAAAATGGATGATTGTTAACTATAACCGCATGAATACAGAGATTTAGTATACTCAACCTTTCTAACTTATTCATCTAGATGTGAATAGTCCCATGATAAAGTAATAAAACAATGTTGATAATTTTTTCATTAATTTTATTGAGAAAATCATTCATATTATTTGTTTCATAATAATGAAGAATAAGTATGAGTCCTTAAAATGTTTCAATAATTTTCAAAGAAGTGTACAAAAAGAGTGTGGTTATTATCTCATGAAGATTTTGAAATACAGTAAAATTGAGATTAAAAATTGGAATATTGATATTTATTTGGAGAGTCATGGAATCTAAAATGAACATAGTGTAATATATAAACCACAATGAGATAGTGTGATGGAATATAATAACCTGAGTTTGGGGGATAAGGATTTGACAATGCTATTCAAGAAATATACTTATTTTTATTTCTAGAGACAAGATTTAGGTTCCCAGAATCATATCCAAAACATTTTTTTATAAAATATAAGTTTTTATATATCCCCTATTGAGAGGTATTATATTATATTTTAATGTTTGAAGTATCTTAATCTGTTTAGAATCACCTATGTTATCATTATTAAAGGAGAGTGTAATGGACCAATTTTATATCAATAGAATTCCCTTCTTATAAATATTCCATATAGTATAATCATATAAGATTGCATAAAGAAAACAATACAAACCTTATAAATGATTAATGAGTGAAACAAATGGTATCTCTAGAATTTAACAAAAGTATACAGATGAAATAGTAACATGACATTTGGAATAGTAATGTGACCCTTATGAATAGTAAATCAACCAATTGAATAGTGACCTCACTGATGATGTATAAATAAAATTTCTCCATCTTATAAGTGAAAATATGATATAAATATATCATAGTATCAGTAAATAACTATTTTAAATATTATTACTTATGTGTTGGTATTTTTGTAAGTCATATATATTTAATTAATTTTTTTGATTAATTTAATATTTTTAATGAAAATTTATTTTTATAAAATGTATTTAATTTGATTACTTATGATTATAAGGTAGTTTTAAGAAACCTTAATTAATATTTCAAAGTGTTAGTAATGAACAATTTTTTTAAAAAATTAAATTGTCATGTAAATTGTAATTTTAGTTAAAAATAAAATTTCGCATTTTTATAAAATTATTTTATTAAATGAAGATTATTTTTTAATTCTACACGTCAAAAAATGGTTGGGTTGAATTTTTTTGGATTTTTCTAAAATACAATATTTTTCGGTGAATTGTAAAAAAGGATAATTCACGAGAAATGCTAGATAAATGAATTAATGAATCATGATTGAGTCATGAATGATTTAAATGGGATTTAGTGGTATATTATATACTCTATTTACTATTTTTTTCACAAGAATAAAGACAAATCATATTCTGGAACAAAAATATTAAACTTATAATTAAAATAATGGGCAACACGTCCTCTCCACCACTATAAATATCACCCCTCTTTATCCCCTCTCATCACACATTTAAATCCTTTTTAGAAGTCCAAATTTTGCAAAAATATCTCCCTGATCCCTTAACCCACTTCTATGACCTCTCGGTCACATAAATTTATCCAAACATATCCCTAAAGAGGTACTTAAGGAATATATATTCAAGAGGTAAATTCATCTTTTTATTTCAATTATTATCTTTCATGTTCCTTTCATTTTTTTTCTTAAACTCATTTCCTCCAAATATAATGATAACCGCACTACCTCTCATGTACTATAATTTTATTATGATAATGGAATAATTCATCATCATCTCTCATTTCCCCTAATTTTTACTAGAAATGAAAACACCATATGAGATGTGTTAATTCATCACATTCAAGGATGATGAGTTTTCAATTTCATTTACCATAATCAATTCTGGTCATGAAACCATGTTTATAGTTGTATAAAACTATAATATATGTATTATATCTTATTTAATGTTTTTTATTCTTTTGTACACATGATATTAATTTATAATGAAATATGTTTTCATTGTGATTAAAAAACTGTCAATTTATAAAAATTGTTATCAGTAAAGTGTTATATAATTATACATCTTCACTCAAATTAACCAAATGAGTTTTATAACAATTATTTTCAATTTATTATTTCTAATAACATTTTAATACAATTCTATGAAACTATTCTCCTATTACTTTTTTAGCTTTATATGTATATAAGTAAACCGATCATGAAATCTAGGGAAACAAATGCTACCAAAAAATGAAATTGAACAAATTAACCCATCAAAAATGTCATGAGTAAACTTAATAAGGTAATTATAAATAAATTAAATAAATAATAGGCTCTAGAAAAATTTATTATTTAATTTAATTTGGTTATTCAATACATTAAGATCAAGTGAAAGACACCATCAGACTTACGGTATGGGATTCTACCCAATCCTCCATTATTCCTTCATGTTTCTGTATCTCTATTTTTACCCAAATGATGTTATATTTAATTTTTATGTACATGTTATAAATTCAATATATAGGTTCCTAAATAATGTATCAATATCCATTTATCATTCTCTTTTGAGGATATACATGTTTTGAATTGGTTCTTTCCTCAATACTCCCCAATAAACAAATCTGTTTAGGGGAACATTAATAATTATTACTCATTTAAAAGTACATTATATAATATTTTTTAAGGCATAATTATTTTTTTAAAACAAATATAATTTTTATTACAAAATTATTGGTTCAAATATGGTTTTATATAAAATATTATTCAATTCTTTTAAACGACCTTTGTTATTTTCCTTTAACCATACTAATTTTTTATAATTCAAATGTTTCATAAGTACTCTTTATACAAATTATTAATTATAGTTGACACCAATTTTCATGATATATGCATTTTATACCTTATTAATGTCCATTAATCATCTTAATATTTTAATTCATTAACATCTTTAAGACACTCCCATCTGTTATGCTTTATGACATGATTATGATACCCAATTTTTACCATGGGTAACTATTATGTTTATGTATGTGTTGACACCAAAATTTGGGAATAGAAAGAACAAATGTAAATCCTTAAGTGATGCCTCATGTAGCTTGTTCATGGAGCCCTTGCATCACTGTGGCCAGTGCAATGATTCCCCTCCAAGAAGGTGACACAGAGCAAGGTGGCGGGAGGCTCCGCGAGACCCTCTGACGCTTGCGAACCCACCCTAGAGCAAGGAGGTGGTGGGATCCGTGAGTACCTTTGACATTTTCGAACACATAGCGAAGAAAGGAGTTAGGAGGATCCGCGATCCCCTTTTACTTTTGAAATCCCACCACGGATCAAGGTGGTGGGAGGCTCGGTGAACCCCTATGTCGTTTGCGAACCTGCCGCGGAGAAAAGAGGTGGGAGGCTTCGAGATTCTGACCAAATTACACGTGTATACATGCTCAGTGAGCTATGATTTGTGTCACCTATTGCCTATAAATATCGGGCTCCCCTCAAGCCCAAACAAAGTATTCTCCGACCTTTCACTTTATTACCCCTAAAATTGGAAAAAAATCTGTTTTGTGAACCATGAGTTCTTCAGGGTACTTTATCTTCGCAAAGTGCCTTTTCCTAGGATTGAATTCATCCCCTCCTTAAATAGGGTTTCCCTTCATTGAGGCCATGGGCCTCCGTGAAGGAAGGGGATCTCCAAGGGGACTCTTCTATTAGTGGACCACTTATGCCTCGGGAAGTACCCTCCATGCACATGTGATCTTTATTCTCAGGTTGGGTCATTGTGCTCCGTGAAGCACATTGCATTGCAATTATACACTTCTCAAGGAACCCTCGCATCGTGAAGCATTGCTCAGTGAGTTCCTTTCTACTTTGTGAAAAACATTATAGGTGCACCACTGCCCTATTCCTAATCTAGGACACTTCACTACGCAAAGAACACCACTTCACGAAACCCCTCTACTACATGGAGCAACAGAGCTCCATGAGGCTTCAACCCGTGAACCCCTTTGTTCCAAAACTCCTTTTCCCATGCAACCCTTCTAGGTTTGCAAGAAGTAATTTCATGATCTATGGGTTGATACTTCCAGTTTTGTTGCATCACCTCATGCTTCTTCGCCTAAGAATGCTAACGACTATTGTTTATTCGCATAGCCACGCTTACATGGACCCTTAAATGGATCACCCTATAACACCCCTTCACCAAGGAATTGTAGATGCCTTCCCATCCTCAAGGCTGGGAGAGTATCAGTTATGTTAGTCATAGGGGTGTGGAGTGAACCCAACTCATCTGAGCTGCATGGCGTCAAACTCCCAAGCACCATCATCCTTAGCACATGCCATTAAACTATGACCTTGAAAATGCATTATATGTAGTGTGTCCCATATCGAACATTCTCTATGCCCACTGGTCTCCACAAAAGTGAGATCATTCCTCACATGAAATGAGATCCTATTTATCAGAGCGGCGTCTATCTGCATGGAAAGGGAAACCACCTTGGTGTAATCCCCTATCCTTTCTTACAGGAGGTAGCATCCATGTTCCTCCAATATTCTTCCTTGACAAAGACCAGATAGGGGAATGGGAATGGGATACCACCTTTCATTGGTACCAAATCCCTCTCCCTTTGGGCTTTAACTCCACCAGGACTCCACCCTAGAGTAAGTCCTAATTTGCATCTCCTTGGGATGCGGACCAAGTATAAGCCCCTATTTCCATTTTTGGCTGCTAAGTACATGTCAGCCCTACTCCATTTCTCATGGATGCACCTTTCACGATGTGATCGTCGGGATCTTGCTACCTCTTCTTTCTCACACCGAGCATGACTCATGTGGTATTAGAGTAAGCATCGACCATGAAATCCTCTCTGGGTATCCTAGTGTGTATGCCCCACACACCCCTCCCGAATTATGTGGGCTTTAATCCCTGCCAAGGCATGGTAAATAGGAATTCTCCATCAGGTTGAAGTCCAACACACATTGATCCTGACCACCTTCATGACGGTTCACCAAAACCCATCCCAAACTATGTGGACTTTGATCCATGCCAAGTCATGGTACGTAGGAAGCCTCTTTGAGGTTCATGCCCAACACCCGTTGGTCACGACCATCTTTATGTTAGTTCACAAAAACAAATCTCGAACTACATAGACCTTGATCCTTTCCAAGGCAAGGTACATAGAAGTATTCCTAAGGATCAAGACCAACACCCATTGGTCCTGACCATCTTCATGTCAGCTAACCAAAACCCATCCCGAACTACGTGGACTTTTATCCTTGCCAAGGACAGGTATGTAGGAAGCCTCCCTGAGGTTCAATCCCAACATCAATTTGTCCTGACCACCTTCATGTTGGTTTGTTTAATCCATTCTGAACAATTTAATCTTTGATCCTTTCCATGTAAAGGTACATAGGAAGCCTCCCTGAGGTTCAAGCCCAACCCCCATTTTGTCCTGACCATCTTCATGTTGGTTCCCACTCCTACTGAACTACGGGTTCTTTGATCCATTCCAGGGAAAGGTATATAGGAAGCCTCCCTGAGGTTCAAGCCTACCATTGATTGGTCCCGACCACCTTCATGTTGGTTCACCAACCCCTTCTGAACATTGTGGACTTTCATCATAACCATGGTAAGTTACGTATAAAACCACTTCGAGGTTCAAGCCCAACAACCCCTGGTTCCGAACACCTTCACATTAGACAACTGTAGTCCCACATGACATTAAATTGCATGCCCCATTTTCATCCTACATGATTTTAAACTACATCCACCACCCCAAACAATGTGGGATTTGATCCTTGTCTCCTATACAAGGTATGTAGGATGCCTCCATGAGGTTCAACCCCATCCTGTGGTATGCCATTGTTCCCCCATCTAGCAGTAAGTCATTTTTCCCCCATCCAGTATTAAGAAATTGTGTCCGCATCTATTAGTAAGTTGTTGTGCCCCCATCCAGCGGTATGTCATTGTACCCCCATCCAGTGGTAATCCATTCGGCCCCCATCCCGTGGTAAGCCATTGGGCCTCCATCCTGTAGTAAGTTGTTGCACCCTCATCCAGCGGTATGCCATTGCGCCTTCATCCAATGGTAAGCCTTTGTGAACCCCATTCAGTGGTAAGATGTTGTCAACCCAATACCAGCGGTAAGACACTGTTGTCCCTTCAATTGGGACCCATATCGCTGGTCCGTCCCAGAGGTGTAAGACCAACCATGCACTGCTAACTACATGTATTCCCAAGTATATCAATTAGTCGTTGTCCTCTATGCACATCCCAATTATATACCCATTCCTAAGCTATGTGGACATTGATTCCCTTCTACTGGGATACGTAGGAGGTATCTTTAAGGCTCAAGCCCAACATCACTATCTCCCACAATTCGACTCCATCTAATTCTATATCCATATAACTTGACCATCCATTATCTATATTGATTCTTAACTAGGCCACCAAATCCCGGTGATATCATGCAACTTCACCTCTTCACTAACCCTAGTAGTGACCGGGTAGCTAACTACGTGTTAGCCGCAACATCAGTGTTCCTTCCAGGATATTCACCCATCTGATCTACTCTAGCCAGCGTTCTGATCAGTTTGATATATCTCTGTTAGATGTTAAACCGGTAGCATACCCTATGTTAAACATGGGAATTTGAGGAAAACCTCAAATAGATGCCTATGGAATATAATTCCTTGCATTCGACAAGGGATGCATCAGTCTTACGTGCCCTTGAGAATCCATATAATAAAAGGATGAATCCCAAAGGTGCTATTATTTCAGCATCTAGACATGCTAGTGATGTTTAACATGACTAATCTCTCAAGGAAAGGTTGTTGGCATGACTAGACCCCATGGAATGTCCCAATATAAGTAGTGTAATTAACCAACATCCATGAAGACGTGGCATTGGGAAGAGTTTCCCGAACAATTTATTAGTCTTTAAGGGAGTCCTGAACTATGTCATGAGTTCCGAGGAGGAATCCATGGAAGGAAGAACTGATGTCCCATAATCCTATTTTGATCAAGGAGAAAACATCCCTAAATAAGTGATGGAAGTTGCCTGCCTTTGGAAAGCGGGAATGCAGGGCTACAGTCAGTGTGTCCTCGTCGTCCTCAAATAAACAGATGTGTATGCCCCAGTGAAAGCATCGAAAATAGAAATGGTGAACCCGACGTGAAGTTCTTCTCCTCAAATATGGAGATTAGTAGCATTTGAGACATTAGTGGATTAGCGTGTCATCAGAACCAGTTATCCGGACATGGGTCCCACCAAACAAATTTCAGTCCTGGCGTGAAACTCACCAGATGATGGGTAAGTCAAAATATTGGGAATCCCGGTTTGCGATGTTGTCAACATGAATCCTTCTTACCTACCATGGGATATGGAATAGTGCTGGGCCATTGAATGTCAATTTCATTATTTCAGCACCAATGGTTTAATCTCCATGCTTTCAAGGAACCTAGTTGCTGCAATAAGAATCTGATCGCCACCTAACCACTGAAGCTGGGGTAGGGGATACGCTAATGCAGAAATCCAACTTGGCTCCAACACTTCTATGACATCTTCCACACCCATAGCTATAGGGCTCACGTGCCCCATTTCCCCTTCTGAATTCATTCAATGAATGGTGATAAGAAACCTCGGACACAGATACGAGAAGGTGGAGATTATCTTGACTTGAGATATGGCCCTTAAGGATTTAAAGACATCTACATCTTTTCACCACCGCTTCCCCCATGGGATGCATAGGGATCCTCTTCTCTCACAAATGTACAATTGTTTCGGGAGCCTCTCCCTGGAATGCTTCGATGATTCCCTACCCCACGCTGATGAGATAGGGGTTGTCAGGGACAGCTCGACGAGGATCCCGTTCCAAGGGCCCACAAAGAGGGCGCCCACTAGGCCGCACCAGCACCACTACCCGGTCCCATAGACTAAAGAGTAGGTAATCTATGTACCTGCACTGTCAGCCTTGGTCTGGTTGACCCGACGCCAGCGTCTGGCACAGGCCGAGGAGGAAACCAACCAAGGGGAGTCAACATCAAAAACTATTATGGATTGTGCCACTACCGACATGTATTATCATCCCCCAATGTACACTAAGTATGGTAACATATATAACCAGCCCAGATTGAGGCCCCAACATTCCCACGAGCAGGCTGGGTCGAGCCTCTTGGCCGCGGACATAGGGATCACTCGTCGTAGACCAACCAACAACAGTGACACCCAGTAAAGAGGTCCTCCCCGTACTACCACCATGGAGAACACAGGTCCTCCCCGCTTCCATGCTTGAAATGGAGGTCCACCCCATGATACCTTGAATTTGAATGTGTGTCTTCCCCCTGGCAGCAACACTCAGTACAGAACACTATCCCATGCTCATTACATCGGGTATGAGATTGTTCCTCCTACCGTAGACCGCCGGTGTGGGGACATTACACATCCATTCAATTTCCAGCAAGGGTCCCCACCCCATTCCTTGAAGCAGATGGAGAAGGTCCGCCTATCCTTAGTAATTTGAGGGGTGAGGTTCAGCTTTACTTCATTGTCTCCCAGTGCGGAGGTCCTACCCGTGTACGGCTTGAAAAGTACGAGGACCCTCCTTACATTGACGCAGCTAGGGGAAGCAAGCAAGGAGGTCCTACCCATGCTCCTATAAGTTCCAGAAGAAGTCCTTCCCACTCCAGCAATTCTAGCGGAGGTCCCCTCCACACATCAGCTGGTTGACACAGAGGTGATCCATGTGTTCCCTTTGATATATGTCCAGGTGCACCTTACATCCCATCTCCCTCAAGTGAAAGTCCTCCCCACCCAACACCAATATGTCCTAAGGACCTCCTCAATCCTAAAATCTACCCTATCCCAAAGAACCATCACAGGTAAGGAGGGTGGGTCATCGCCACCATAAAAATCACTCTGAGAAGATTCAAACAGATATCAAGCCAGTCTGCTTCTCAGATTCTATGGCGGAATACATCTCGGTGATGTAACCCTTAGTAAGATCCTCCATGTGAAGGTCCAAGGTAGGAAAAAGGTGCATGAGCCTCATACATCAAGAATGTGAGTTCAATCAGATTCCCACCTCCCTCCGCAGGTGTGTCCGGGAGGAAGAAAATTAGGCAACTCCACAGGTTACGGTCGTGAGATCATCACCATCATCGCTAGAGGCACTCTCTACCTATACTAGAGATCACAGAGTGCTATTTTGGGGTCCAATGGTGGAGAAGTAGAAGTGTGGCCTGTAGAGACCCGAAGCTTAACGTACATGGACATTACATTACATTTGCGGAATACTTAGTACATAACAAAAAAAACACACACACAAGGATCGTAATAGTGTAGTGTCTTTGGAAACTCGGAATATAATCTTATAATCGTGGTGAAAGATCTTCAAAATCTCCCATAAAGATCTTCCTTTTTTTTACCTAAAACCTTTCTTTACATCCTGGGGAAAAGAAAACATAAAAGGGTGAGCTCAAATGCTCAGTAAGGGCAAAAAAAAAGAAATATCAATCACATAATATACATAAGCAGATAACTTTTGGAAATCTTGACCTGCAAAAGAGATCATAATTTCATAACTAGGGGTAAATCATGGCAGTGAAATGTAATCACAATAATCATAACATAAAACATGAAACTTTGTGGCATTCACACATAATCATAGAGAATCATTTCTTGTTAGTCAAGACTCATTTCCAAGACTATCTTAGTGGACAAAGTCCCTTTCTGAATCGAGTAACCCTCGTTTCAGTCCTGTTTCACTGAACCGGTATAACCTACCGTTCCAGCCCTGTCTATCTCATGAGATATAAAATCTTTACCCAATGCATTGGAGGGATATATAGGTCCCACCCATCTTATAATGAATCCATTCTTATGTGTTCCACATAATCATAAACCATACATCATAGCGTAACCCACGTAATAAAAATGGGATTCTTAAACAACATGACATCATAAAACAATTCATATAAGATAAAGGAATTCATAAAAATATTTCCATCACAACATAATCAAATCCATGTAATAATAGGGATAAAAATATAACCCATTTATTATCTTAGATGGAAAATAATTTTGATAAAATACTTGAACTCCATTCTTGAGGAAAATATCCTTTCTACTTCAAAAACATTTTTCATTTCTTAACATGTCATACGACTTTAAACTAAAAGAGGTTGATTAAAAATAAACTTGAAAACTTGTAAAGGAAGCTTCTTAGAAATAATGTTTTAAAAATCCATTACTGCTGTATAAGTTAAAAAAACATTCTTCTCGTACTTTTGTCGGAAAAGTCAAAAAGTACCTCGTACGAAAAACGATAAAAGATTCCTTTCATATCTTTTACTAAAAACTCACCAAAGAGTAAAATAGGACTTAAACAATTTTAGGTGAATGGAAATAATATTACATATTGAAGAAACATGTATTTGGATGATAAAATACACCCTAGTAAATGCCAAAGTAAAAACAATCTCGGATAAAAGTGAGATTGTGATATTTCCCTTACCTTAGGTCTGATTTGCTTCGTATGTGTCCGAACCTCCTGTATAATGATTCAAATAATGTCATTGACTTATTACAGAATCATATTCATTGTTATTATATCATATATGGTTCACTTATGACATTAGATTACCCGTTCTTTTGTAAATTCCATGTTAAAGAAGCGTTTTGGGTAAAATCGTTTCATTTATCGTAGGTGTTTTGACTTGTTGTTATTGACATTATTATTACTTATATCATGATTTACTTACTTCCAGAATATAAAATATGATTTATATATCATATATATTCAGTATATATATATATAATAGATAGATAAATGAAATGAAAAACACCGTTCATGGAGACGGTAGTCCGTACGTACGCATGAACGCTGTTTTCCTTTCCTTATTGTCTTGAATGGAAGTAAGTAGATGACATACATATATATATATACATAAATCCAGTAGCTTTATAATGTCATATATTTCATTATTATTTCTTATATATACTTTATAATCATTCTTAAATGGGTAATATGGAGAATGAATCTCATCGCGTCGTGGAGACGGTAGTCCGTACGTACGCACGAGCGATGATATCATTTCCATAAATATTGAATTGAATTGGAGTGGATTATACAATATATCAGAATCAATATGATGTTGTAATAACTATGTATAGTTATTATTTACACCATTATACCCGTCCATGTAAGGTGGTGGTGGAAAATAGATTACACCACGGCGTGGAGACGGTATTCCGTACGTACGCACGCGCAGTGATTTATTTTTCTGTAGTATGGATAGATGGTGAAATAGAGTTGTTTAATATTTATAATAACATATCAGTATATAAGAAATACTTATGTTATTACTTTATCATCAAACAACTAAAGAAGAAGAAGTTGAAGAAGAAAGAAATTGAAAAGATCGGTAATGGATATTACCTCTTCTTTGGAACGCCTCTTTGAATCCTCCACTTAGGGAACTAAGATTGGTCTTTGAAGAAGACCAGGACCTCTAGGATTATTCTAGGGAAGTGGAGAGGAGAAAATGGCAGGGTTTGGCCGAGCATGAGTGCTCAAATTTGTGTGAGGAGGAGGGGGAGGAGGTACCCCTTTTATAAGGGAGGAGAGGGGCACCTTAAGAATATCTCAAAATATTATTTTATATTAAAGTCAAAATCGGTTTATAATGGTTCCAAAGGGTCTTATTTCGAAGCTAAAGTGGGTATGGGTCGAAAACCTATCATCCAATAAGATTTAGACAAGTTTAGGGTATTATTTTAACCTTATCAATTAGATTTAACTCTAAGTTAAATAATTTAACTTTTACAGTGTCTTTTTGTTTTCTTTCACTATATGGTTAATACACTTACTATAACATGCCAAACGAACCCCAAATTGTTTATTACTAATACATATATCCTTATCTATGTCATTTGGTATAAACTTAGATTTTTAGGAATAAAATAACAATTAATAATATAATATTTGATTTAAAAACTATTTTGTGTCAATTTTGACACTATTTGATATATGATTTTTGTGAAAGTCATAACAGAATTATATGTTCGAACCAAGTTCATTAAATCGACACTAATATATCATAGTAACCTATAAAATTATTTGAATTCATAAAAAGTCTTAAATTACATTTATTTTGGTATTTATAATATCAATTTTGTCAATATTTCATTAATAAGATAATTACTGCATCATCTTTGTGTCATAAATAAATTAAATTATTTGATGTCTAAAAATTACAAATAAAATACCATTATGTAGGAAATCTTTTTAGATTTCTAATGAATATTTATAGTCGAATTTATCTTATGTATAACCCCATATTAAAAATGTTTTAGTAAATAAACATTGATTTTAACTCTTTTAACCCTTCTTTAAATAATATAATAATAAATGTCCTAATCTAATCCAAGTGGGCCTAAATGGTCATATTTTCTTCCTAAGTTTGTTTTTGATCGAATTTCACTTATTCAATAGAATTAGAACATGTGTTAGGGTAATAATAATATCATTTTTACCCTTAATTACCTTATTTACTTTTAACCGTGGTTAAAAAAAGTAAAAAGTTACTATTCACCAAAAATTATTTTCATCTCATTGAACCAAATTTTAGTCCTTGATATTAACCGTGTCTCTAGGATTTTCGAAATTCCATTCACAGAAGCGGTAAAATTAAGTTTTATGCAAAATTCAGTTTTTAACCTACCACTTAGTGGTTTCACTATTCATCGAAAATTGAAAGTTTTCAGAAAAATACCAAAAATTAGGCCTAGGCTATATTTGATATTATGAACTCAAAAATGATGACTATTTTACCAAATTCAAAACATATCAGTTGCATTAACTAATTTAAAAATTAATTCTCGTCGTCAAAACAAATAGTGTGTTTTTAAGAGATAATAACTATCAAAAGATTGACACTAGTTTATAACTGGTTTAAATGTGAAATTACATCCAATGACCAACATTGTATTAAATTGTAAAAATATATTCTAAATATACTTTAAAACCACTCAAATTAATAATTTATCACTATTAATTATTTCGATTAAAAAAGTTGTTTTTAATTAAAATTTAGTAATTTTCACTATTCATCAGAATATGAAAGTTATCCGAAAAGTACCAAAATTTCACACTAAGCTAATTTCGATATTACGAATCCAAAAATGAAGTCCATTTTGAGAGCTAAAATTTCTAAAAATTTAAAAGGTGGTTATTACTATTCATAACGGCCAGTTATAATAATATTTTAATAGCATATCGTTGTTTAGTGAAACTCGGTATTGCGTACTACACACGCTATCGAGGAAGGTCACGATTGCGTGTAATGCAAGGCAAGTCAAGGATGCGTGTTGTGCATGCTCCTTTTGGTGTAGTGTACAACACAAGACATTAGTGAAATTAAAAAGAATATTTTTCATAAAATCTTGGGTTGTTACATTCTACCCCCCTTAAAATGAATTTCGCCCTCGAAATTCGTCGGGGTTATAAATAGTTTACTATTCGAAAGTTTCTTTAATAGAAACCCACATCGTAAAAAAAATACCAAAACTTAGCTTTAAAAACTAAAGTATGAAATGTAACGATTACCCAAATAAACTAATCACTGGGTTTCCACATAGGTGAAAATATGGATATGGAAGAGAAATCTAACCATCATGTTCTGATGGAGAGTGGTAGAGAACATGGCTATGGAAAATCTAGTAATCACAAATCCATAGATTAGTGATGATATAAGGTACCATCTGATTCATCGGGTATAAGATCACTAGGACAACATTTTTGGTTTTCAAGATCATTTCCCTAAAGTTGAAAATTTTCTTAGAATAAATACTTACTTTATTTTGGTACAATCTCACACTTGTTCGTGCCTTGAACAATTTCCACTTCATCTCTTAAATAAATGAAGTTGAATTTGTTATTCGTGAAGTGTTAGCAGATCATGTGATAGAATGACGGGTCATTCCATCTGTCTCAAACATAAGTCGATCTATAGTGAGATTAATCATATATGGTTCCTAAAATGGACTTATACTTCATATATCATACTGCTTAATATAATAAAACTAGTTTCTACTAAACAGGGACATCCTGTAGGCCAGTGGTAGGTGATAAAGGCCAGTCGCACTTCGGTTGTGGGTTCGATTCCCACATCCTTGTCCGACGCGATGGACTGTCGCCCGTCCTGCAGGTTGTCCTTTTTCTAAAACTACATTACTATAACATCCGATCAATAATATCGAAAAAAGAACTTATATCCTTAAACAATAATAACTTATGTCCAACATAATCCATTCTAATATTTAGGCTTATCCATAATACTGCAGTCCACTCTCATAACATAGTGAAAATGATTACCAGAGATTTAACACCATCGTCGATCCCCATATATCATAAGATATGTTTTTTTGGTCACATTACAAACATTCAAAGTCCTTAATCCTGTACTCTCTTGAATACCCATTGAACCTTAATGAAAGCATGAATGCAGTTAAAAGTTAGCACTTTCCACATACCAAAATTCAAAAATTCTATATACTCAAACCATGAAATAACCTTATCCTTATATCAGTCATGAGCTCATGAATACTATCAAACATTTAATTTTCTCCTTATCCCTTCATTATGCGCATATCATCTACATTCCAAAAATATCTGAATAACCTTTCATGGATACTGGTAACATTAATCAGACAACAGTGTAACAATCCTTACATGTCTCTTTATTCCATAGTACAATGAGATTACTTATACAACATTACACATGATAAACATGTAATCATTCCACTACATTCTTAAACCATTGACCGAGCTTCAACAATTCTTTCATCTCACATATCATTTGTAGTCTCTTCATCATCATCCACATAAATACTTCCCATACAACCATACTGATTATCTTCATGAGACTTTCCCTCAGGGCATTGGTTTGCATAATGCCCGTACATTCCACATTTAAAACAATTAACCATTGTTGATGTCGTAGCAATACCATTATCCTCATCCATGTTGTTAACTGAACCTTTTCCTTTGCACTTACTGGCTTTGTGTCCTTCTTTTCCACACCCAAAGCATCTTCCAGTTCCTTTGAAACATTCTCCTTGATGCCTCTTCCCACATGATTTACATAGGGGAAATTGAACTTTCTTTCCTCTATGATCATCATGAAACTCCATCTTTCTCTTATTAGCTGAGTCAGGAAACTTACCAAATTTTACTTTATTGATCATATTATGAGATTGCTGATTCGGCATAATAATTATGTTTGGACTTCCAAATCCCATTTCATTTGGTTTCTCATGAAGAATATCATTCCATTGTCCATAATAACCTCCATTATCGTGAATCATCTTGTTTCCTGCCATTTTCTAAAACCCAAAAAGAATAGTGTTAGAGGAAAAAATCATAATAAAGGGAGAGTAACTTCAATATCTAATATATTAGGTTAAATTCTAAGATCGTTACCATAGTTCTAGTACTATATCATATACGTATACTTATCCTTAGGGACATCCCTAGACATACCTTTGAAATATCTCTAGGGATCTCACTAACGCTTTCGTATCCTAGTTTCCAAAGGTTGACTAAACCTTTCCTCTAATACCAACTGTAGAGACCCGAAGCTTAACGTACATGGACATTACATTACATTTGTGGAATACATAGTACATAACAAAAAAAACACACACACAATGATCGTAATAGTTTAGTGTCTTTGGAAACTCGTAATATAATCTTCTAATCGTGGTGAAAGATCTTCAAAATCTCCCATAAAGATCTTCGTTTTTTTACCTAAAACCTTTCTTTATATCCTGGGGAAATGAAAACATAAAAGGGTGAGCTCAAATGCTCAGTAAGGGCAAACAAAAGAAATATCAATCACATCATATACATAAGCACATAACTTTTGGAAATCTTGACCTGCAAAAGAGATCATAATTTCATAACATGGGGTAAATCATGGCAGTGAAATGTAATCACAATAATCATAACTTAAAACATGAAACTTTGTGTAATTCACACATAATCATAGAGAATCATTTCTTGTTAGTCAACACTCATTTCTAAGACTATCTTAGTGGACAAAGTCCCTTTCTGAATCGAGTAACCCTCGTTTCAGTCCTGTTTCACTGAACCGGTATAACCTACCGTTCCAGCCCTGTCTATCTCATGAGATATAAAATCTTTACCCAATGCATTGGAGGGAGATATAGGTCCCACCCATCTTATAATAAATCCTTTCTTATGTGTGCCACATAATCATAAACCATACATCATAGCATAACCCATGTAAAAAAATGGGATTCTTAAACAACATGACATCATAAAACAATTCATATAAGATAAAGGAATTCATAAAAATATTTCCATCACAACATAATAAAATCCATGTAATAATAGGGATAAAAACAGAACCCATTTATTATCTTAGATGGAAAATAATTTTTATAAAATACTTGAACTCCATTCTTGAGGAAAATATCCTTTCTACTTCAAAAACATTTTTCATTTGTTAACATGTCATACGACTTTAAACTAAAAGAGGTTGATTAAAAATAAACTTGAAAACTTGTAAAGGAAGATTCTTAGAAATAATGTTTTAAAAATCCCTTCATGCTGTATAAGTTAAAAAAACATTCTTCTCGTACTTTTTTCGGAAAAGTCAAAAAGTACCTCGTACGAAAAATGATAAAAGATTCCTTTCATATCTTTTACTAAAAACTCACCAAAGAGTAAAATAGGACTTAAACAATTTTAGGTGAATGTAAATAATATTAAATATTGAGGAAACATGTATTTGGATGATAAAATACACCCCAGTAAATGCCAAAGTAAAAACAATCTCGGATAAAAGTGAGATTGTGATATTTCCCTTACCTTAGGTCAGATTTGCTTCGTATGTGTCTGAACCTCCTGTATAATGATTTAAATAAGGTCATTGACTTATTACAGAATCATATTCATTGTTATGATTTCATATATGGTTCACTTATGACATTATATTACCCGTTCTTTTGTAAATTCCATGTTAAAGAAGCGTTTTGGGTAAATTCGTTTCATTTATCGTAGGTGTTTTGACTTGTTGTTCTTCACATTATTATTACTTATATCATGATTTAATTACTTCCAGAATATAAAAAATGATTTATATATCATATATATTCAGTATATATATATATATAATAGATAGATAAATGAAATGAAAAACACCGTTCATGGAGATGGTAGTCCGTACGTACGCATGAACGCTGTTTTCCTTTCCTTATTGTCTTGAATGGATGTAAGTAGATGACATACATATATATATATATATAAATAAATCCAGTAGCTTTATAATGTCATATATTTCATTATTATTTCTTATATATACTTTATAATCATTCTTAAATGGTTAACATGGAGAATGAATCTCACTGCGTCGTGGAGACGGTAGTCCGTATGTACGCACGAGCGATGATATCATTTCCATAAATATTGAATTTAATTGGAGTGGATTATACAATATATAAGAATCAATATGATGTTTTAATAACTATGTATAGTTATTCTTTACACCATTATACCCATCCATGTAAGGTGGTGGTGGAAAATAGATTACACCACGGCGTGGAGACGGTATTCCGTACGTATGCACGCGCGGTGATTTACTTTTCCGTAGTATGGATAGATGGTGAAATAGAGTTGTTTAATATTTATAATAACATATCAGTATATAAGAAATACTTATGTTATTACTTTATCATGAAACAACTAAAGAATAAGAAGTTGAAGAAGAAAGAAATTGAAAAGATCGGTAATGGATATTACCTCTTCTTTGGAACACCTCTTTGAATCCTCCACTTAGGGAACTAAGATTGGTATTTGAAGAAGACCAGGACCTCTAGGATTATTCTAGGGAAGTTGAGAGGAGAAAATGGCAGGGTTTGGCCGAGCTTGAGTGCTCAAATTTGTGTGAGGAGGAGGGGGAGGAGGTACCCCTTTTATAAGGGAGGAGAGGGGCACCTTAGGAATATCTCAAAATATTATTTTACATTAAAGTCAAAATCGGTTTATAATGGTTCCAAAGGGTCTTATTTCTAAGCTAAAGTGGGGATGGGTCTAAATACTATCAACCAATAAGATTTAGACAAGTTTAGGGTATTATTTTAAACTTATCAATTAGATTTAACTCTAAGTTAAATAATTTAACTTTTACAGTGTCTTTTTGTTTTCTTTCACTATATGGTTAATACACTTACTATAACATGCCAAAAGAACACCAAATTGTTTATTAATAATACATATATCCTTATCTAAGTCATTTGGCCGAACCTTAGATTTTTAGGAATAAAATAACAATTAATAATATAATATTTGATTTAAAAACTATTTTGTGTCAATTTTGACACTATTTGATATATGATTTTCTTGAAAGTCATAACAGAATTATATGTTCGAACCAAGTTGATTAAATAAACACTAGTATATCATAGTAACCTAGAAAATTAGTTTAATTCATAAAAAGTCTTAAATTACATTTAGTTTGGTATTTATAATATCAATTATGTCAATATTTCATTAATAAGATAATTACTGCATCATATTTGTGACATACATAAATTAAATTATTTTATGTCTAAAAATTAGAAATAAAATACCATTATGTTGGAAATCTTTTTAGCTTTCTAATGAATATTTATAGTCGAATTTATCTTATGTATAACCCCATATTAAAAATGTTTTAGTAAATAAACTTTGATTTATCTCTTTTAACCCTTCTTTAAATAATATAATAATAAATGTCCTAATCTAATCCATGTGGGACTAAATGGTCATATTTTATTCCTAAGTTTGTTTTTGATTGAATTTCACTTATCCAATAGAATTAGGACATGTGTTAGGGTAATAATAATATCATTTTTACCCTTAATTACCCTATTTACTTTTAACCGTGGTAAAAAAAGTAAAAAGTTACTATTCACCAAACATTATTTTCATCTCATTGAACCACATTTTAGTCCTTGATATTAACCGTGTCTCTCGGATTTTCGAAATTCCATTCACAGAAGCGGTAAAATTAAGTTTTATGCAAAATTCAGTTTTTAACCTACCACTTAGTGGTTTCACTATTCATCAAAAATTGAAAGTTTTCAGAAAAATACCAAAAATAAGGCCTAAGAGATATTTGATATTATGAACTCAAAAATGATGTCTATTTTACCAAATTCAAAACATATCAGTTTCATTAACTAATTTAAAAATTAATTCTCGTCATCAAAACAAATAGCGTGTTTTTAAGAGATAATAACTATCAAAAGATTGACACTAGTTTATAACTGGTTTAAATGTGAAATTACATCCAATGACCAACATTGTATTACATTGTAAAAATATATTCTAAATATACTTTAAAACCACTCAAATTAATAATTTATCACTATTAATTATTTCGATTAAAAAAGTTGTTTTTAATTTAAATTTAGTAATTTTCACAATTCATCAGAATATGAAAGTTATCCGAAAAGTACAAAAATTTCATCCTAAGCTAATTTCGATATTACGAATCCAAAAATGAAGTCCATTTTGAGAGCTAAAATTTCTAAAAATTTAAAAGGTGGTTATTACTATTCATAACGGCTAGTTATAATAATATTTTAATAGCATATCGTTGTTTAGTGAAACTTGGTATTGCGTACTACACACGCTATCAAGAAAGGTCACGATTGCGTGTAATGCAAGGCAAGTCAAGGATGCGTGTTGTGCACGCTCCTTTTGGTGTAGCGTACAACACAAGACATTAGTGAAATTAAAAAGAATATTTTTCATAAAATCTTGGGTTGTTACATGGCCCAACACCAGTATCTGTAGACCCTATGACAAAAACTGCAGTCATCATCCCATGTTACCGTAATATGGTGGCTGAGTCACTCCACTCTTCGGAGGACAACCCGAAATGCAGCGGCTTGTCTGGTCACTTGCTGTATTATTTTCCAGGAAGCCTGCCATCTCAGCAGTCTACATCAGTACCACTACTGGTTCCCCAGCCACCTTCGGTAGATGAGTGGGTAAATGAAGGGCCAGATTGTGAATCTAGACCAAGGATCTTGTGGGATATTCTCACAGCGGACCATTTCCCAGAGATTTTTTGGCCAGTTGTAGCGCCAAATTTTAGGGCACCAGAACCACTTACCTAGGAGGAGGATGGATGCTTTCTCCAAACCTTTGGGAAACTCATTTCTACCTTCGACATCAATGAGTGGCCTACCCCAAGAGTTAGTCTCACTTTGAAGACATCATACAACAATGTCATTTGGTCGATTAGGCCGCACTCTTCGTGGCCCAGCACCCGGAGCCACTAGGTCACCATAAGACCCTCTAACAATGATGTGTCGACAAATTTAAATTTCTCCACAGGATAATAAAGGAGGCTTCTCCCAATGTGAAAATTCATGGATGGGAATAGTACGCAGCCCTCCATTCCCCTTCCATCTGAAACCTGCCCGATTATCCATGTGATATTGAGAATATACCGCCAGGTAAGGTCATGGTTAACATGGTTGACCTATTAGAGGGAGAGAATGAGCTTGGTATCCTTTATGGGGACTCACCCCCAGAGGGAGTTCCACAATTATTGGATCCATTGGGAAGGTTAACTCGCCAGTAGAGAAACCTACTGGGTCTTCTCATGCCAATCGAGGCAGTAGTTCTCTACCGGAATCCAATCAAGGGAATGAAACACCTCAGATCCGTCAAACCCTCCAAACCATCTGGATTAGCGCAGAAGGTGGAAGATGATCCTGAAAAAGTACTGTTGCATCACAAACATTCCAAAATCAAGAAGATGATCGACTACCACCTTGCTAAATGTGTTGTGGAGACATGTCCAGACTACAGTGATCCTCAGACAGGGCAGCAGGGGTAGACCCAACTACCCATTAGAAAACTGCCCCATAGGTGACCCTGACAATCCTACCCATGCAGATAGGGTTGAGGCTGTAACATATGGCAAGAGGGCACCGTATGTTTCACCAAATCCTCCTAAATAGTGTGAAAATCCATCGAGACCTAGCTTAGGCTCTCCTAGAACCTCCACAGGTTGTTCCACCAGCCGTTGAACAAACCTATGGGCTGGTTTATTATGTTTAAGAACCTTCCAATGCACTAGTGTTGATAGATCCCCATCAAGACAATAATCCCCAATGAGATGATCCAATGGAATCACTCATCATCCGCCTTGAAGCTTTAGAGACTCGATAGGCGGCAATACTGCCTGATGGAAAACCATATAAGACATGGGTGGATGATATGCCATCACCTCCGAGTTTTCGGAATCCCACGTTTTCCCCCTTCAACAGGACAGAGGACCCTCCGCAGCACCTATCCCAAATTATCTCAAGGTGTGGACCCATTTTGGGAACTCCACCATAGTAGGAAGCCACCAAAATCCAGAGTTTCGTACAAACCTTGTAGGGTTTAGCATTCATCTTTTATAGCTAGCTCCCAATCAGATCAGGAGTGGGTTTGGAAGACCACCGTAGGCAATTCTTCTACTAGTTCAGTTCCACCACTCAGAAGACGAGTATCGCAAGCCCCTTCAAGTGAAAATAGAGAACTGATGAGCATGTTGCAGACATTGTCGCCCGGTAGAAAGGGCTCATGTACTACCATGACATGTTTTTGACTCCGGAGAAACTACTAACAATGTGCGTAAAGAAAATCAAGACAAAACTGGTCCCCTATTTGATCACCTAGAACTACCCCATTGGTTTCGAGAATTCTCTGATAAGGCCAAGGGCCTAGAGGAATCCTTACAACAGGCTAAGCAGGCACATCTGTTGAATCCTGCAATCCCCGCGATAAGGGCCTCCATGGCACAGCCTGCCATAGTGGCTCAAATAGTGGCCACCAGGAAACTAGATTTTTTACCAGTAGAGCTGCCTCCTCATCCTCACAGAGGCCCTCCACCATTGGCGCCACCTCCATCCCAATAACTCCCACCTCAGAATAAGCAGGTGCCCCAAAACAATGCGACTCTACAACAAAGGTGAGATAACAAGGCTATACCTCCTCAGCAGGCCCCTCCAGCCCTGCATCAGTGTTAGGATCCTAGGTCCCCCCTTCTCGGACATGATTAATCAGACCTACTCATTCAACGAGGAATAAGACCTTGGTTATTTCTGATGTTCCCTAGAGTAGTGGATTCTACGTCTGCCTGAATATAGGACTCCAGAAGAGACAAACCTCACCGATCTCCATAATTACTGCCCCAATCAGTGGATCCTGGGGAAAACCCTCAAGTAGTGCTTCGTGTTTAATGAATGGATTCAAGGCTAAGTGGATAACAACATATTCCAGTTAGGCCCAGCTCCGACACAAGTGGCATGTGTCTTCGTGAAGCCAGATAGCAGCAATGATAGGGAAGGCGAGTGGAATCAAGTTTCTAACAGTGGATCCTAGAAGTTTTACGATTGGATGGATCATAAAGCAGTCGCCCATACCGATGGTGCTATCCGTGCATGCCTAAATAAGACAAAGCCTTTAGATTTTTCATCTACTACTTCTGCATCATCGTCTTAGTAGTCCCCTTCTCAGAAGAGTGGGCACCGACGGTGCAAGGGAAAACAAAGTCCCCCACCAATTCCATCATCATATCGTACTCTCGACACCTTCATGCCTACAGAGAGGAAAATTCATTCTAGAATATGTATGGTAGTGGATGACTTTTCAAGTGAAAGTCAAGGGTACGCCTTGGTTAATACCGTAGAGATGGTAACCCCATACATATTTCTTGGCGGTGCGGAGCGCCACATAGATACTCTCAACATCCCCAGTCGTCATCAGCATCGAAGGAGTCACAACAATATGGGTCATCAGAGTGCCTCAGTTAGTACGTCTAGATATAATGTACACCCAACCGAAACCTAGATGTAGGCCCAAAATAGAGCTCAGCAAACACAACCTTTTAATCTCGTGACATCAAGTCTGCCTTCATCACCATTCGTGTTGTCGGATCATGCAGAGCCACCTTGACCGCACCGTGACGAGCCACACTTTTCTACAAGCCAATATCAATCGTCTAGCCATAATCTGGTAGTAACACTATAGGCCTCGACAGGTGAGCAGCGAGATATTCATAGCACCAACCAGCCGCTATCCCAATCGGTATGGCCAACCATTCCTTGTGTTATTGAGCGACCTCCTGTAAGTAGAAGTTCATGCCTGGCCCGGATGTATGATGTTCTCAAAAATCATGACAACATTCTAGCATATATCTCCATCCTTGTGGCCCTTTTCCTATAATTAGATACGTGTGAGGCCCTCGATGAGACATTAAGAAGCCCCCTCTAGATTGAGATGGAGGTAGCGGCCGCAAAAGCCTTTCATGTTGTGGGGGTCGAGAATGCGGAATTCCAGGCATTCATATTTTTCTATGGAGAAGATGAAGTCTCTACCATACAGGGGCACATTCTCCCAGTATTCATCACATTCCAGTTCAATGGTTTGGAGGTTCATTATTGTCTTGTCGACACGGGCTATAAAATCAACCAAATCCCGAATCGGACACTGCGAAAATTAGGATTGTCTGAGGATGATATGAGTCCCTCTAACCTATGAATCCAAGGTTTTGAAAGTACAGAGCATACACTGGTTGGTAGGATCCGTTGGAAGACACAGTTTGGTGGTCTAATTGCCAGAACCTATTTTATTTTAGTCTCTAAGGACACCGCTTACAATGCATTGATGGGTAGGCCATGGATCCACCTGCATTCGGAGGTTCTTTCATCATATCACCAGTGCCTCAAATACTACCTTAATGGTCATTTGGGAGTGATTGAAGGAGATGTGTCTCCCTTTGCATCTTGTGAAACCCACTATCTAGATGTTGACTACTACTATATTAAATACCGGCAGATTCAGGATAATGAGGTTGAGCATGCCATTGACGCGACCAGCCCATGGACAGATCTAGATGACACCCACATCTTTCCAATACCATGGTTAGAGGCCAATACCCCAAACACGGGACAATGCTTTTTTGTTTCTGGAATGAGGGGGGAACACATTACCATGTCTAAGAAACGTCATAAGATCACCTCATACTCCTACACAATCCATGTTTTGGTGATCTTGGAGCCCCCTACTCTGATAAGGTATCGAGATGTCCGCCCCATGAAAACAACAATATTTCCTAATTACTTGTTTTTCTCAACTGGAAATAACTAACTCAAGATGAAGGGAAACTATTGCTTCGATATCAACATGCATGGCCCTTTGGGGGGAAGACTAGATGGGATCGGGTCAATATCCTTCATCGTTATGGTTTTGGTGGCACAGGAGTTCCCCAGTGCGGTGTCCACTACCACACAGGCTTGTACCAGCCCCCTATTATGATCTTGTTAACTCAAAGAAAACTCCTCCCACCAAGGATTCCTACTCTAAAAATGAAGAAGAGGATTTAGAGGATACTTCCCCTACCTTTGAGGAGGGTGTCGCTTTCACGATCGATGAATAAGTATAGTTGAACCTCGGTAGTGAGGCAGACCCGACACCCACATTAATCTATACTACCATGCCCCTCAAGGAGAAACAATAGTATATAGACTTCATTAAACAACAATGTGAAGTATTCACCTGGAGTTATGATGATATTCTAGGACTAGATCTTCAGGTAGTCATTCACCTCCCCGGTCTCTTGGAAAATCATCGCTGGTTCATGCAGCCTCCCAAAAAGATACACCCCACTCACAGTGCCATGGTTGAGGTAGAAGTTTATAAGATCATAAGATCCAATTTCATTAAGGAAGTCCAATAACCCAAAGGGATAGCCAAAATTGTACTAGTCAGAAAAAATAAATGATAGATCATAGACTACATCGACTTCCGGGATCTCAACTCTCACTTTCTGAAGTATGACTTTCCCCTTCCTATGATAGATATGTTGATCAACATTACCACTAGATTATTTTCCCTCTCCATCATGGATGGGTACTATGGGTCTTTCTAGATCTAAATGTCCCCTGAGGATGAGGAGTCTACAGCCTTCAGGGAACCACAAGTTACTTTCTCTTACCAAGCCATGCCCTTCGGTTTATATAATGCAGGTGCTACCAATCATCGGGCTATGTATTGTATATTTAAGCTGATTCTGGGAATGTTGGTGGAATGTTACATGGATGATCTGGTAGTAAAATCTCACCAGTGTCAGGACCATCTTAGAGACCTTGGGAATGTGTTAGGATTTCTCTGTTCTCATCACCTGAAGATGAACCCTTTGAAGTGTGCCTTCGAGGTCCCATCTAGAATGTTTCTAGGCTTCGTTGTCAGATACATGGGCACTGAGATCTACCTAGAGAAGATTAAGTCCATTATCTAATTGTCTCCTCCGAGAAACATTTTTGAGCTTCGAGGTTTCAAGGCCACTTATCATACATACGCATATTCATTGCGAATTTGGACGGTAAGGGTATGCCATTTTCTCAGCTCCTTATAAAAGGCATCGTCTATGAGTGGGATGAAGAGTGGAAGACTGATATCAAGGAAATAAAATAGCGTCCACTCCAGAATCTGGTCTTACTGGCACCCATCTCTGGAAAGCCTCTAGTCCATCATGTGACTGCCCTAGAGTGATCTCTCAGTGCCCTTCTCACCCAGTTGAACAATGAGGGATCAACAAATATCCTATACTACCTCAGTTGCATGCTCCTTGATACGAAGACTAGATACTCTCCTATATAGAAAATCTACCTTGCACTGGTATTTGCATTACTGAAATTGCGACATTACTTGCAGCACCACAAGGTACAACTGTTGTCTCATGTAGATCCGCTGAAGTACATCATGAACCTACTCATATTGACATGTCATCTATCTTAGTGGGAAGCGATTCTCCAGTAGTTCGACATCAAGTTTGACCCTCAAAAGAATACCAAGGGGAAATCATTGGATGAATTCGTTGATTCCCATACGGCTCTTACCGACCAGTCCCTCGATCAAAATTTCCCTGAGGAAGTGATCCTCTCGTTAGACCAAGCCATGCTATGCTGGAAAATGAAATTCGATGGTGCTTCCCGAAGCCCCATTAGGATATGGTTCATTGACCCCAGGCCCAATAGAGTAGGACTGGTTATCGTCCTCATTACCCCAGCACAATCCATTTTTCCATATTCATTCCTATTGTCAGAAATCTATACCAATAGTGAGGCAGAGTATCAGGTTCTCATTACTGGCCTCGAGTTGGCACTAAAGATTGATGTTCCCCTTTTTCATGTGAAAGGGGACTCTAAACTAGTCATAAAGAAGATCAACAATTACTATGTCTTTAGAAAGATAGAGCTCATACCATTTTTGGAATGCACTCTATAGCTAATATCCCAGTTCCTATCTCGGCTGGAAGTCACTCATGTCCCTTGATCTCAGAATGGTCAAGATGATGCCCTAATTGGCATAGCCGCATCACCTACGGAGCCTGAATAGGATGATATAATTATCCACATGGCACACTGAAGATTCATTGCTTCAGTCACTCTATATGACAATGAAAGCCTGCTGGTAAGACACTTTAATGTTTGTTCCACCACATCAGGTCCCACAGGTCCCCTAGATGTTGTGATTGATGTGACTCCTAATTGGAGAACCTCCTTTGTTGAATATATCCATAATGTTAATGTCTTGACAGATCGGGATGAGAGTGAGTGAATCTGGCACCGCACATTAAAGGTCACCCTCTAGAATGGCCATGGTCGTGAGTAGATCCTCTACAAGTGTGGGGTTTGATGGGGTCCTCCCCCATTGCATTCAAGGAGCTGAGATTTCACAAGTCATGTAAGAGGTTCATGTGGGTTCTTGCGAGGCTCATCAGACTGGGCAAAAACTATATCACCAGATCCATAGACTGAGATATTTTTTCCCTCTATCATCTGTGACTGCATAAAGTTTTTCAAATGTTTCCATGCATTCCAAATTCGTGCCAACATTATGAATCAACCGTCAGAGCCTCTCCACACTACTAATTACTCTCGGCCATTTTCAGTATGGTTCCTAGATGTCATGGGACCATATCCACTAGTGATAGCTCACCAACATAGGTTCAATCCAATAACTATGGATTTCCTCTCTAACAGGGAAAAGGAAATTCCACTCAAGAAGGTCAATGTCTATTCCATCATTGAGTTTGTGAGATCAAACATCATCTACTAATTTGGAGTCCCTCATTCCTTCCTCACTGATAAAGGCATGAACTTCCATGCAGCTAAGCTGAAGAAGTTGTTCACTAAGTACAACATCTATTTTAACCATATATCCTACTATCATGCACAGGAAAATGGATAGATCTAAGAATCCAAAAAATCCCTCACTAACATTCCGTAGAAAGTGGTTGGTCAGAACAAGAAGAGTTGGCTAGACGAGCTCCCCAAGGCATTAAGGACTTATCGGACGTTGACCCGTAATTCCACCCAGGTGACCTCAAATTCCCTGGTGTATGGAACGTAGGCCATCCTGCCCATCGAGATTCAGTTAACCTCATTGCACAAAATTTTCTGTGATCATAAAGCATCAGATAATGCAGCTAAAATACATCTGGCTGAGTTTAAAGCATATGTGAGAATAGGCTTCATGCTTTACACAATATGGAAATGTATCAGAACAAGATAACTACAGCTTTCAAAAGAAAATATCACCTCCACTCCTTCCTAAAAGTAGAAATGGTGTTGTCCCTAAGAACACCAATGATAACTGGTAGGAAACCACCCTTGTTGGATTACAAATGAGAAGGACATTACATCATTCCCATGGTTTACCCCAATGGCGTATACCCCTTGGTTACCAGGGAAGGTGAGAATATAACTCCTCCCACCAATGCCAAGTTCATCAAGCAATACTTTTCATAAGTCACATGATCTTACACAAACTTATACTATATGGTCTTTCATGACCCCAAAATGCATTTTGGTCCTTCATGAACTTAAGTTGTCTATTCCTACATGACCATAAATAGTAAAAGGTCCCGCATGATGTTAAACTGAATGTTTTCATGTATGATGTTAAACTGTATGTTGCCTTGCATGATGTTAAACTATATGTCAGTTCTGAAGATGTTAAACTATATGTTGTCCCACATGATGTTAAATTGTGTGTCACCCTTTGAGATGTTATACCCTTAGAACTGTGTATGTCTTGATTCCCATCGACATGGGATATGTAGAAATGCTCGGACACCTCGTCTTTAGTACAACCCCAGTGTACTCTTTGACTATTCCCCATGGATATAGTTCTCTAGGAGGATCCCACATGATGTCATATAGGATTATTTGGCCTCTCACATGTCAGGACTGCGACGATTTAACCATGTTCACTTCCTTGTTCTTCTCTCCTCCCATGTCCTCACCACATGACGTTAAACTACATGGCATTTAGAACTATGTATGTCTTGATTCCCATCCTTATGGGATACATAGAAACACCCGAATATTTCTTCCGTATTCCCAGACGCAAACAACGGGACCTCCCATTGGGTCAATGCACATGGTGTGTTATAGGATTTTTCCCTCATCCATGTCGAGTTCATCCTGACCGTACCCTGTACCCCACTACCCTAAAGATCCCCACCTCTTTAACTATTCTTCTTGACTTTAGGTTGCACGAAAACATTTATTCTCCACACACCCCATGATCTGGGTTTTCATTATCTTTCATATCTGATGGGACCCCCAAATGGAATCGATGCTCGGCCAAAGGGCACTCCTACCATTACAGGCCAACGTCTTTGAGGGGTTCGAATAAAAAGTTAATACAAGTCTCGCGTTGAGAATGTGGTCATTGGTCGATGGTCATTTGTGTTTCCCATTTCAGGTTACCATGGTGTGGAGGCTGTGTTTAGAATTTGGTGAGCAGTTATACATTGTCATTGTTATCACTCCCATAAGTCTCAAAGTGGAGTGTAGTGGCTCATTCTGCCCTACTGTCTCTTCAATCTTCGGCCTACCTCAAGAAGGAGTGTGATTCTAGCTGACGGATCAATATATGATTGGAAGAGACTAGTACTAGTCCTTGTTTCCCACATCGAGCATTGCGCATGTGGTCTTAGTAGCTGAGGAAAGGAAATACCCACATAATAGGTCATTTGGCTACAGTTGGCCATGCTGCCCATCCTCATGTCCCTCGACCCTTTCAGCCCCCTGGACTAAGTTCTCATTTTGGAGTGGGAGGTGTGGTATGGACTCGCGTCCTTATTCACGTCGGGATATTTTACCATAACGAACATCCCCCCCTTTGAGACATCCCTCCGTTTATCATCCCTTCCATAAGCACATGCCCTTCTGTGCTTCGTGAGCCCCATCATTTTGGATTCCATCATCTTCTATATCCAAAAACACCCCCAAATGGCATGGATGTTCAGCCCAAGGGCTCTCCTACCATTACGGGCTATCAAACTCAAGAATTGTGAGAGGAAAATTGATACAAGTCCCATTTTTTGAATATGGTCAATGGTCGATGCTCAATTATTTTCTCTATCCTTCGGTCACATAGATATGAATACTGAGTTGTGAACATGGTCAACACTTATCCTCTATCATCATCGATGTTTTGTGGTTTTCCATAGGGATAATGATTCGACCTCTTTAATGAGTTGTCCCAGGAATATTAAGTTAAACTAGGCATCTAGGGTCCGATCTCTATGACCATAAACTATTATTATCATCGCACTCACTATGAGACATTAAACTACAAGATGGTTGTGACATTCTGTATGTGGCCCTGCCTCAGGTCCCTTAGTCATCTTGGGACCCTATACCAAGTTCTCACTTTGGATCGCATTATGTTGTATGAGATTATGTCCTCATTCACATCGGGTTACTCTCCATGTAATACACGTCCCTCGTTGGGGAATCTTGACCTTTTTGGTGTCCTTGCTTCATAACGATAAATTGCATAACATCCCAATAAGAACTACATATGGCTTGATTTCCATCCTTGTGGGATACGTAGGACCATCGGAACATCTAGTCTACAGGTCCAACCACATCTCTTAAGAACCTCCCCATCATATTTCCCCCTTGGAATACATTATTCTAAAAGTGGTTTAGTAGGTATAATATAGGATTATGTCCCCATCCAGGCCGGGTTTATAACAACCATTCCACATAACTATCTCTCCCATGAGTTCCCTTTGATATCTTCCCCTATAATCATCTCTTCGAGTGGTCTGCTCTTAAGTTGGGTCCCTCGTCCCTCTTTAGTGACTCACCAATGTAACGAGGAGTAATCTGGTTTGGACCCTGGAGTGTCAGATTCTACCATGACATACTTCCACCCATTTTTCAGGATTTGTGTTCCCCTTAATTTGGGATTCCATTATCTTTCATATTCGAAGGGACCCCCAAAGGGAAAGGATACTCAGACCAAGGGATCTCATATTATTACGGGCCAATGTCCTTGAGGGTTTCTAACAACAAATCGATACAAGTACTAAATTGCGAATACAGTTAGTGGTCGATGCTCATTTGTTATTCCCATTTCAGGTCACACGATACGGATGATATGTTTTGAACATGTTCAATATTCTTCCTCTATTTTCACGCCAACCCCATAAAGCTTTAAATGTTGGTTACATGATTTACATAATTTTCCACCCCATCATATCCAAATGGACTTTCGACACTCTTGGTACTATCCCTTAGTGTGCATTTTCACATTAAGAGGACAAAGCAGTAGTGAGGCATTGTTCAGGGCTCTGCACCTACATCCTCTTTTACGTGTATCCCCTATGTTTCAAAGACCACATACACCCTTGTTTCCCACATTGAGTTTGACTCGCACGGGCTTAGGGACCAGATCGGGGTATGCGCTCTCTTCGAAGAGTTCCACTTCTTCATTTGTACAAGCTCTATGACCATAAAATAAGACCACTCAACATCCATGCTGCAAGACATTAAAACTACAAAAAATCTTCATGAAAAACGTCTAGCTTGATTCCCATTCTCATGGGATACGTAGGAATGCCTAGACATCTCGTCTTTGGGTCCCACTCATGTTCCACTAATTTATCTTTTCTATTATTCCTTCTAGGCCCTGACTATTATATTACTGTGTCGTGTGGCTTATGTGGGTTTATGCCATCGTTCAAGATGGATTTATAACAGTCACACCACATACTCCTTTTCAAGGAGCTAGTCCCTCATACCTACTATCCCGCATGACATTAAAATGTATGATGTATTTCATTGAATTAAACTATATGTTGTCCTATATGAAATTAAATTACACTTTCTAGAACTATGTATGGCATGATTAAAATTCTCATGGGTAATGTAGGAATGCCTAGACATCTCTTCTTTGGGTCCAACTCAATTGAGAGCTAGTCTCTCCTGCCTCGTATTCTCCAGCCTTTTCTAGCCCATCAGCCAGAGGTTTCTTCCTTGGAATCACACGCGGTGTAATGTGGGCCACATCCTCATTCACTTCTAGTAATATTTATCACTCTACGCACATTACCTCTTCAACCTCATCTCTTCTATTTATGTCCGATCTATATGACTTTAAAATATAATGACTAGTACCACATGAAATTAAACTTCAAGTCACATGACCCTAAACTATGACATTATCATCCTGGCCGCACGATGAAAAACGGAACTGCATCGTGGTGTGCTCACGTAAGGAGACATCAAGTTTGATATCGGTCAGCCATGATTACATTTTTCAATTACTTTATAAGGATTGATTCTTGTGGAGATGCCTAGAATTTCTATCATAGGTCAGTCGCTTCACAAAAAAAAACCATTCATCCTAAAGGACAAACAAGATCTATCAAATGCTGCATATTTTGGTTCAAGCACCAGACCCACATGCCCTTGTTATCTCTGGCACTGTTGTTTTACCATGCCACCATTAGAACTATATATGGATTAATTCCCATCCTCGTGTGGTATGTAAGAATGCTTGGCCAATTTTCCTCAGGCCCAGCCTAACATTCTCTTTTAGTCCCCATATCTAGGAGTTTTCTTGGGAGTGCATTGTGGTGGTATGGACTCCTACTATCTTCATTCACATAAGGTTGAGTAATTATTTCAGAACAAGTTTCCTTTCTTCTGTTCAACCGTGGTCCAAGCTCTATGACCATAAACTAAGACCACTCAGCATCCTTTCCATAAGATGTTAAACTGCATGACATCACCCATAACTACATACGACTTGATTATCATCCTCATAGGATATGAAAGAATTCCCATACGTCTTGTATCTGGGTACATCCCCAGGAATCTAAAATCTTGTCCCCTCTCTTTCGGCCCCTTGGCCTAAATCGTATTCAGAACATGTGGATTGGCAAGTACCTTCTGGGTTCTAGTTTTTAATATGTTTTTCAATAGTCATGCCATGTTCCCCCCTTGTATTTTTTCAACATATTCCACGTTCTATGACCCTAAACTAAGATCTCCCTATAGGAAATGTGCATCATGTATGGCCACTTCACCACCCTATGCATAGTCTGTTAAATCAAGCCCCCCTTAATGGCCCTTCCTACAACCATTACATTAGAAGAATGAAACCCCATGACCCTTTTCCTTGGAAAGGGACCCAACTCCATCTATCTGATACGTCTTATTTTCATACTCAGATGTGTTGTGTCAAAAAGCCTAAATTGTGAAATTTTCATGAGGACATTACCTCGTTCCGTTTCCATGCTTTGTGAGCCCATTATTTGGATCCTCAACCTCATCCACATCTGAAGGGACCCACTTTACATCCTGGTCTCATGCCACTTTGGATTACCTACCGTCTTGGGCCAATGCCCCTAAAGGCCTCAGACGACATTTGTGACAGGTCCCGTGTTTCAGACATTGTCAGCAGCCGAAACATATTTGTCTCTCCCGATTCTAGGCTAGTGTGAAACATATACTGTGTTTTGAACATAGTCAACAGTCATCCTCTAACGTCACACCTCTATCATTGTGATCCAGGTCTCTAGCATCATGATTCACATTTTTCTCCAATCCCTTATGTTTATGTGTAATTCCATCAATCATGAAATTACCCCTTTTCAAATCTTGGTGCATCATGTTGGTGGGTCAACATTTTTGGGATGTCATTCACCTAGTGTCCCATAATCCCAAACATATACCTTCCTGAACTATGAAAGTCCTATCACTACTCCTTGTTTACCACATCGATCACGACTCATGAGTGATTAGTAGATCTGGTAGGATGGGTACTACCGCATTCGTTCCACACATGCCTTTTTTCATCCTGCATTATGTTAAAATGCACTCTAGAACTTCGTGTGGCTTGATTCCCATCCTAATAGGGTACGTAGAAACAACATGGATCATTGCCTCGGGCTTATCCTTACATTCACTATTTTTCCCTTGACCTAAAGAACTTCCTCTGGGGATATTTGGTGTTGTGTGGACTCCTTATGTCCTCATTCATGTTTGGTTTATAGCTACCTTACCACATAATCCCTTCTTAGGATATCCCCTTTCATTTCCCAAAATATTGTATGACGTTAAATTGCATGAATCTATATGTCCTCAATGAATGAAAATAAGCTAATGTTATCAATTGAACAAGTTTAGGATGCCTCATGTTAATCATGGGATGAACCAAATCCCTTTCCATAGACGATTCCCCTATCAGTGTAGGCCTCTGGCCACGCTGTTCTTAAGAACTATGTTTTTCTTGATTCTCACCCTCATGGGATATGTAGCGACACACAGGCATTTCACCTTTGGCCCAACCCTAGGGCCATCAACCCTTCTCCCCCCGGGCCCAATCCTAGTCTAGATAGTATGACCTTTAATCTATGTGCATTGTCTTCACTGTACAACCTTTAAAAAAATCGCCTATCATTTTCATCTGTATAATGGTAAACTACAGAGTATTCCAGGTCCTTACCGGAGATGTGATACTAATAAGTATGTTTGATCCCTGATCAGGAAGATATTCCCACCTAATGTGTTTCCACTACAGTGGCGTGATTTTAAGAGTGTTGGACTCCATTCGAACAACCCATCACTCCACACTCCATGCTTTTCATGCCATTAATTCAGACCCTTGTCCTCTATCACATCTAAAATAAACCCTAACAATATAGATGCTTGGCCTATGGCTCGCCAACTATCCTGGGCCAACATTCTAGAAGACCAATGGTTGATGTTTCGAGTTAGGCCTCATGTTTCAAATTTGGTAAAAAGTCAGCCCTCTCTTGTAATCATCATTTCATACTAATGCAATAATGATACTACATTTCAAACATGGTTAGCGGTTATCCTTCATTTCCACTCCACCCCTACAATGTTTTGAATCTGGGGTATTGTGATTCAAACTTTCCACTGCCTTATGTTTGTACAGACATCAAATGCCACTGGAGTTACCCCGCTCATGATCTAGAGCACATTGGGAAGACACTAGGTCGATTGTTCTGAGGCCTTCATCCTCCAGTCGGGCCTCTCCCTTGCTTCCCAGAAATCTAGATTGGTTGTTCAAAACCTGGTTACCTAATGGTTGGTTTGCACTATTATATTCAGCTGGAATGATATGGTGGTCATCCACTTGTTTCTCACATTAGGCCTGACCCATGTGAGCTTAGGGACTGATCGCTGTATGTTCCACAAATATAATGGAAGTGCAGTAGACCAAAAATGAATAACAAAACTCATGCATTAATCTAGAATGAATAGTCAAAAACATGAATGTGTGTTCAAAAGTTACATCCATCATAGTACCTAAGGATCGACTTCTCTGATGGATGGGTTAACCCCATCAAAAGAGAGATGCAGCTCTGCCACCCTCTAGCTTGTGGTGTCAAGGATTCAATGTCACCTGTTCAGTTCTCTCTCCATCTCGGCAGCGATGGGGCACAGTTCATCAGTAGTGATCCAGTCCTGCTCCTCATTGGTTCTAATAATGGTCATATCCTCAGAGGCATGCCTTAGGATCCCTTTAGACTCTTCCAGTTGGTCCTTTAGCCATGATATAATCTCTCACTACACGTTGAGGGAAGTAGAATGCTCATTTGTGTGGATGTGCAGCTACTGAATCTCATTTTCATCCTCTAAGAGCCTCCTAATGTTAACTGCTTTTCTCCACTGCCAACCCACACCAAGGTTTCTGTCATACTCCTAGATCTTCTCCGCCATGAGATCTAGGACGAGCATGTAGAGATGCTGGGCATCCACTCCCCCAACACATAGTTCTTGCGGTCGCGAATGAAGTCTCTCCATCTAGTATATCCATTTTGCATGAGGGGTGTCATCGATAAATCGCTTGATCAGCTTCCATAACTGGTGGTAGACTCTCTTGTTTTCCTCTTCAATAGAGGTCATATCATCCCATTATGTGGGGTTGGAGGGCTCATACATAGGGAATTACCACAAGAACTCATCTGCAGGGTCGACATCTAGTGTTGGATCGAGTATGGTAGGACCCGTGCTGTCCGATCAATCTTCATTGTCAGATCCCACTTCTATAATCTTAGGCTCTACCTTTCATACAATCCCACCAGTGAATAGAATCTCTATAGCTTGGTCAGTCTAAATATCCACTTCTATGACCACCAGCATTCCCCTGGGAAAGGAACCGCCAAGAGTTCCAACCAACCTCACCAAGGCAGCCCACACCATTTTAAGATCTGTGCATACCATGAAGTGCCCGAATGTTAGTTAACCAGATCAATGGGTTGAAATCATGAATTTTGTAGAGATGACATATAGAGATCAAATTATACATCTCGTTCATGGGTTTTTTCCATCGGGACCCCGAGTTTTGGCCCTCCATATATTGTCGGATGGTCTAAAAACTCCGGAGGAGCCACTTAGGGTGTCCTAGCCCCACTGGATGCGATAATATCCATCGCTGTGGGTGTGGATCCTGAAGGCCCTGCATCTGCATCCACTGAGGGACAAGAACATTATCTGTGTATGAGTCCCTCCTACATAGTTTAAATATTGGTGGGGGTCCAAAGCAGTCGGGAAGAAGAACCCGGGGATGGAACTCAGGGTCTAACCTCAAGAGCCTCTTTAAACTATTGGGGATCTTGGTAAGAGTCCCCAACATCACCCTCCTTCAATGGGATCCCTCTACCGGCCTCCTCCCCTTAGGAAGACTCGTATCACACTTCTTGAAGAGGGAAGAACTCATTCAATTATGCAGCCAACAACTATAGAGGGGCCATTCGATCCGACAACAAGTTCACCCAGTTTTTCATCAGACGTGGGGTACCCAGGGAGGGCACAAAGTCCTTGAAATCTACCAGGAATTTCTCCACCTGTGCCTGGGGTACTACAAATCTGGCCCTGATGGCACCTATCAGTAGAAAATCCATCCCGAGATGGTTCATGTGTTTCCATATCTCGGACGGGCTGAGGAATTTCCAATTGACATCCCAGATGTCCCACGCCTCTAGGGAGATAGTATTCTCCAGCAGCTCTACATATTGCATCCACATCCATGGAGCCTGGGTGCATATTCTGCAAAATCCTCTTTGTGGCCTCCCCTCCAGATAACTCTGCTCTTCTGGGGCCATCGGGTCTACTACTGCTGATGAATCAATTGTCACTGCCTCCCCCTGAACTGGTACGGGCCTCACCGTCATGGTAGCCCAGCCACCACGGGATGTACTTGACATTACCTGGCGCTATCCTCGAGGTTGGGGAGTCACACCATCATTAGACCAAAGGGTTGGCTGCATCAACGTATCCCCCAGGAAGGCCGTCACCTAGTTTTTGACGTAGTCCTTTACCAACCCGAAGACAGTTGTGGGAAGAGGCAGTGCATTACTTATCTCCCCAACATTCTATGTTAACATGAGCCACATTTTCCTCATCAGCCACATGTTCTCCTCATAGAGAACCCCCAAAAAGACTTGTGGGGTCAATTGCTGCATACAACAGAATTTCCATTCATATCTGTGTGTGGTGTATGGTTCACAAAGGGACTCACAATCCACCCATTCCACCAAGACTCCTCCCCAAAAGGACAGAATATAGGACCGATGATCCTCCATTACTTTTCCATATTTTGTGAATGGACCCATTGGCAACATGAATGGGTGAAAATTGAACTCCTTTACCTTCTAGACCCACTTCAGTACAACCTACACTATCAGTATGGTCGGAAATCTCCCTGCTGCATTCAGAATGGCCAGATGAAAATTCAATTATGGATAGGATATCAGGTTTGGATACTCATAGGTACCATTGACATGAGCCTCTATCCACCCATATAGTAGGTGGAATGAAACACATATTCTCTATGGATTCTTCCCTTTGCAGATATGCAAAAACATTTTGTATAGCTTGGTGAGCATCGGGATCATGAGGTTGACCCACACTTATGTCACCAGCATGGACGCCATGATAAATGTGCTTGGTCACACACCCATGTTCGTATTTCTCCCAATTTGGATCCAACTACATATGAGTGTCATAATTAATGCAGCCTACTTGACTATCGGTTGCTACTCGGTGCTGACACTGAATTCCAAGGTTTTCCACTACTTATCCTCCTAGAGCCGACATTATGAGAACTCCTTGCCCCTTTGGGCCCCCTTTGGGAATGTTCAAGGACTCACCAGAAACTGCCTATCTTCCAGAATGTTTAGGAACATTTTGAACCACCTTTTGAAGTGGACATGCCTCACTGACTACATGTCATCTCCCAGTACTAGGTTCATCAATTCCATTACCAACAGTGGCATTTACTCCAGATCCTCCCATGCACCCATAATAGGGAGGAAGTCATCATACATCTCCCCCAGTATTGAGACCCACCGAGATCTAATGCACATCCCATAAACTAAAGTTGTCCTATCCATGAGTAATTTGAAGGTATTGGTCCTCGATGACCATATGCTCAGCAACTTTGGCATTAGCTGTTTCGGTTAATAGACGAGGAATAGGGAGGCCAAAGCTGCCTCATATATGCCAAATCTTCTTAGCTCCTCCCCAAATTCCTCACATGAGGAACCTACCCATTACGCCCTGGCCCAATCATCTATGAAATTGCCGCCCTTGAGAAGATCCCACTCATCAGGCCACCCCTTTCCTAGGTTCCTCAGGTCTACCGTGAAGATGGTGTGGTATAGAGGGGGGGGGGTGTCTCTGGATTTAGTTACTTCCCATCAACGTTGTTCAGAGGATTGTACAAACAATCATCATTGATAGGCGTGAAGTCCTCTCGAGCACTGATGTCAGCCACTTTGAACCATCGGTGCTAGTATACTGTGCTCCTGAACTAGTAAGCTAGCTCTTACATGCTCTCTTCACGGATGAGGAAGTCATTCGTAAGTACAAATCCATACAGAGGAAACATCTTTCATAGTAGATAGTTCTTTTGGATTTCCGACAGTAGATCCACCAGTGAATTATGTTTTAAGTGGATCTGCACAAACTCCCCAATAACTGAGTTATCCCATATCTCCTCCCTCTTGGTAGCATCTATATGGAACCCCTGGAAGACTCTTGGTGAGCCCTTAAGTTTTTGAGTTTGAGAGTTTTTTGGTTTTTTTTCACGAGGCCATTTCATAGAGCTCATTCGAAGAGGTTATTAGCAATGTTTGTTCACAGAGCCCTGCCCCAGCCTTCAGACACAAGCCACAAAGCGTCCCGTCATGAAGCTGAAGTCTCATTTTGTTCCGTGATGTAGAAGGCCCAATTTTCAGAGAGAAATCACGAAGTACGTAGATCTTCACAAATCGATAGCACTAAAATCCAAAATCACGGAGATGATAAAGGACAAAAAAGAGGTCATCCTCCCCTATTTATAGTCGAGGAGCCCAGGCGCTTCATGGTGCGTCCAACGGTGGTAAGATTCATATCGCGCTTAGCCCATTCATCGCCACTCCAACTCATGAGCCTGCTTCATGAGTCAGATTCACGATTAGCTGAGGAACATTTCTGATTGACCCCTAGACTTTGACCCTCACTTTCTACTCAGCTCCCAGTCCCAGGGAGGAATTTTTTGGTGCCAAAATTTGGGAAGAATACAAAAAAATGAATTCCATAAGGGAAATATCATGAAGCATGTTCACAGAGCCCTCATAGCCCCAATACCGAAGCAAAGCTTCCCATCCGTGAAGGTACCGTAGATAAAAAAGGTAGGAGGTTATTGAACCACTTTAATGCTTATGAACCCACCACTGAGTAAGGAGTTGAGAGGATCTGTGATCCCCTTTGAATTTTGCAAACCTTCTGTGGAACCAGGAGCTGAGAGGCCCTGTGAGCCCCTTTTATATTTGAAAACCTGCCACGGAGCAAGGAGACGGGAGGATATGTGAAAACCTTTGACATTTGCAAACCCACCATGGAGAAAAGAGGCGGGAGGCTCTGCTAACCCTTTTGACTTTTGAGAACCTTTCGTTGATCAATGAGGCAGGAGTACTTGGGATTCTGAAAAAATTCCATGTGTTTTCACACCTAGCGAGCTCCGCTTTGCGGTGCATATTGCCTATAAATATCAGGATCCCCTCGAGCCCAAAGGGCAGATCCTCCATACTTTTTCCTTCTTAGCTCCCAAATCGAGAAGTAATTTCTTCTCGACGAACCATGATTTCTTCAAGGCACATTAGCTTTGTGTAGTTCGTCTCCCTGGGTTTGAATTCATCACCTCTTCAAAGCGGGATTCCCTTTGTAGAGTCCTTGGGCCTTCGCAATTAAAGGGGATCCCCAAGGGTGCTCAGGTCTTCATAGAGCACTTTTGCTTCGTGAATTACCCTCAATTCACATGTGAACCGCATGATAAGGTAGGGTCATTGTGCATCATGATCCATGTTGCTTCGCAATGCTATGCTTCGCGAGGCAACCTTGCATCGCGAAGCACTACTCCGCGAGTGAATTTCCACTTCGTGAAGCACCTTTCATGTGCACCAATTCCATATGCCTAGGCTAGGCCACATCACTTTGCAAAGACCCTTCACTCCAAGGAGAACCATAACATCACGAGGCTTCTACCCATGAACCCCTTTCTTCTGCAACCCTTTTTTATATTCAACCCTCCAGGTTTGCATGATGTAATTTCATGATCCCTTGGGTGGTACTTCATGTTGCATTTCTTCACCTCATGCTTCTTTGCATAGGCATTCTAACAGTTATTTATTCTTGACATAGACATGCTAACGTAGAACCCTCAATGGCTGAAACAATAACAACCCCTCATTATGGCATTGCTGATGCCTTCCCTTACTCAAGGGCCGGTGGGTATCAGTTATATAAGTCCAAGGGGTGCAGAGTGAACCCCTCTCATCCATGTATCAGGAAGTTAAAATTCCATGAACGGTCTTCCTCTGCACATGATGTTAAACTATGGCATCACCCTATGCATTATATACATGGTGCTCTGTATCAGACATTCTCCACACCATGGTTCTCATTCGGAGTGAGATCATTCCTCACAGGGAATGAGATCCTCTTTATCAGAGTGGTGTCTATCTGCTGGGAAAGGGAAACCACCATGGAGTAAGCCCCTAGCCATTCTTGTGGGAGGCAGCATCCCTGATCCTCTTATCTTATTCCTGGACAAAGACCATAGAGGGTAGGATGGGCCCCAGAGCCCTCTTTTATTTGGTGCCAAATTCATCTCCCTCTTGGTTTTTCCATCACCAGGCCTTCAACCTAGAGTAAGTCCCAATCTCCATCTTTTTGGGCTACATACCACGTGTAAGCCCCTATTTCCATTTTGGACTGCTAACTACGTGTTATGCCACTCTATTTCCCACGGATGGACCTTTTATAACGTGATTGTTAGGTCCTTGCTGCCTCTTGTTTCTCACAATGAGCATGAATCATGTGGGCATACAGTGATCATCGACCATGACATCCTCTATGGGTAGCATAGAGTGTAATCCTCACACAAACCTCCCGAACTACATTGACATTAATCTTTTCCAAGGCTCGGTACGTAGGAAGCCTCCCTGAGGTTCAAGCCAAACACCCATTGGTCCCGACCATCTTCTCTTCAATTCACCAAAACCCACCCTAAACTACGTGGAATTTGATCCTTTCCAAGGCAAGGTACGTAGGAAGCCACACTATGGTTCAATCCCATCACCCATTGGTCCCGAACATCTTTACATCAGTTCACCAAAAAGTATCTCGAACAATGTGGACATTGATCCCTGCCAAGGCAAGGTATATATGAAGCCTCCCTCAGGTTCTAGTCCAACACCCATTGGTCCCAACCACCTTCACGTTGGTTCACCAAAAAAATTCTAAACTACATGGTCTTTGATCCTTGCCAAGGAAAGGTACATAGAAAGCCTCCCTGAGGTTCAATCCCAACACCCATTGGTCCCGACCATCTTCACATTGGTTCCCACTCCTTCTGAACTATGTGGTCTTTGATCATTTCCAAGTCAAGGTACGTAGGAAGACTCCCTGAGGTTCAAGCCCACTATCCATTGGTCCCGACGTCCTTCACATCAGTTCAGTAACCCCTTCTGAACTACGTGGACTTTGATAATTTCCAAGGTAAGGTACGTAAGAAGCCTCCATGAGGTTCAATCCCAACTACCACTAGTTCTTCCCCCTTTATATCGGGCCACCTTCATCCCACATGACGTTAAACTACATGCCCCCTTTTTGTCATGCATGATGATAAACTGCATACAACATCCCGAACTACATGGGATTTGATCCTTGTCTCCTAGACAGGGTCTCTAAGAAGCCACCATGAGGTTCAAACCCATCCAGCAGTAAGTCATTGTGCCCTCATCCAGTGGTAAGGCATTGTGCCCCATCCATCGGTAAGACGTTGTGCCCCCGTCCAATAGTAAGCCATTTTTCCCCCATCCAGCGGTAAGACATTGTTCCCCCATCCAACAGTAAGTCGTTGTTCCACCATCCAGCTGTAAGCCGTTGTGCACTCATCCCGCAATAAGCTGTTGTTCCCTCATCCAATGGTAAGACATTGTGAACCCCATTCTATGGTAAGCCATTGTAAACCCAATACCAGTGGTAAGACGCCATCATCCCTTCTATTGGGACCCATATCTCTAGTTTGTCCTAGTGGCGTAAGACCCACCTTGGGCTTCTAACCACACATAATCCTCAGTATATCATCAGGCCGTTTTCCACTATGCACACCCTGATTCTATACCCCCATTCTGAACTATGTGGACTTTGGTTCCCTGTCATGTGGATATGTAGGAGGTTACTTTGAGGCTCATGACCAACATCACCGTCATCCACGAGTCAAATCCATTTCACACTCCATCCACTTCACTTGACCATCCGTTATCTATCTTGAATCTTACCCAGGCCACCATATCTCGGTGAGATCATGAAAATTCATTTCTTCATAGCCCCAAGAAATAACTGGGTAGCTAAACATGCGTTTTCTCCAACATCAGTGTTCCCTATAGGTGTTGCACCCATCTGATCCACTCTAGTTAGTGTCATGATTGGTCTGATACGTCTCTACTAGATGTTAAATCTGTTGCATACCTTGTGTTAAACATGGGAATCTGGGGAAAACATTAGATACATCACTATCGCATATAATTCCCTGAATTCTACATGGGATTCCTTGGGCATCCGCACCCTCGAGAAGACCTATAATAAGGGGAAAACCCCAGACGAGCTAGTGTTCCAGCATCTAGACATGTCAGTGATGTCCAACATGACTTCTCCCCCGAGAGAAGGTTGCTACCCTGACTGGAACCCTTGGTATGTCCGGAAAGAAGGTGTGTATTTAACCAGCATCCATGAAGGCATGGCACTTGGAAAAGTTTCACGAACAATGTCTTAGTGTTTAAGGGAGACCCGAACTAGGTAATAAGTTCTGAGGAGGAATATATGGAAGGAAGAACCAACATCCCATCTTCCCATTTCGATCGAGGAGAAAACGTCCCAGAATAAGCGATGCCTTCTGCCCACTATTGGAAAGCGCGAATGCAGGGGCCACAATTTGCGCGTCCTCGTTGTTCACAAACAGATGGATATGCACGCCCCGAAAAAAGCATCAGAAACGATATGATTGATTATGTATAATTATATATGTGGGAAGAATATTCATTTACATGTTATGATGGGTGTTCCTAGATATAAATCCAATGAATTGGGTACTATTTAGTCTCATAAGACATTTTGTGAGATGGTTATTACAGTTAGCCATGAATAGTGCTACTATGTGCAACGATCTTGGTGGATAATATTGACTTGTGCTCTTACATGTGCACCGAGCCTTGAATAATGATAAATTCTTGATTTTTGTCGCTACCACATTACTATGACTCCATGTTTATATGATCTCATGTTTATATTTTGTGATTCCTTATGTTCCATGTTTTTTTAAATCATCATGTCATGCCTTCAAACCCATTTTCTAATGATTTATTCTGATGTTTATTCCCATAGAAGGTTTTTTTAGCTCATACCTTTCTTCATGTTATCCCCATGTTATCCTATACCGATGTATGAGCACAATGAATGTTCGGAGCTCATTATGGATATTATAAAAATGTTATTTTTATGATGTTTCATTATGTACCCAATATAACAAGACAATATATTTTACGATACTTTTCTTATAATTGGATGTTTTATTATTCTTAGTATCCTTTAAGGATACGTGTTAAGGGACATGGTCTCTATATATGGTGTCAAGGGATGGTCTAGTTATTTTTTGAGATTAGGAATAGATAACTTTATTAAGAACTTTAAGGATGAGAATATGTAAATGAAAACATCCCTAAATATGGGTAAGTATAGAGTAAATGGTTTTATCATGAAAAAAAATCCTTATCTAAATATGACCAAGGAGATGTGGCTCAAGCACATATGTATATAGTGGAAAAACCAGAAAACACCACATTGAGCTAGACCTGAATGGGTTCAGGTGCACGACTATATACGTTTTGGCACTCCTCGTTTGACACTTATGGGGGATATGATATGGTAAATTCATAAGATTAGTATAACCATTATTATGTGAAATATCCCATATGAATAAATGTGAAGAAATAGATCATGGATAACCTAGATTGAAACCTAGGGAATCACAAGTTAAGATATACTTTTCCTTTAAGAGTTTATCCATTTATGTTAAAATATTACATTTTATTCTTATTATATATGTATTCAAGCCCTCTAATTGCACATTCAATTTCATAGTTAATGGAATGAAATATAGGAGCATGTGACAATAATAAATGTGATACATAATGTAGTGATTTCCCTAGTGATATGCCTGGTATGATGGGAACATGTGCTCAAAACATTCTGAAACTACTTCCCCAGCTGGCTAAAGTTATGAATAATAACTAGAATCACCTGGAAGAACCTCCTACTTCCAGAAATGAAACTTTTTATGTAGAATCCATCATATAGAAAAGGCCTCCCAGGATTAATGGGTCTTTTGATCCCCTCATCATGGAACAATTGATAAACTATATTGACAAGATATTATATGTCCTCTAGTTCTTAGAAGAAGATAATGTCATGCTGGCAGTCTATCGATTTGATGGGGAATTAGATAAATGGTGGACACTGATCCAAAATACGATGTCCCAAGAGTAAATTGATTCCCTGGATTGGGAGTAATTAATGAAAAAGTTTTCCAATAAATATTTTCCATGAACCTTCCATAACAAGATGGAAAGAGAGTTCCTCAGACATAAGAAGATAGATGATGAGTCCATTAGCGTGTGTGAAGAAAACATTACAAGGCTTGTAAGATATGCCTCAATATTTTTCATGAACACAAAAAGTAAGGTGGATAACTTCTTTAGTAGACTAAATCCAAAAATATGAAAATTTTTGGAAATTTAAGACTTCTACAGTTATGAGAATATTTTCCATTGTGACCTCAATGTTGAAGTCAAGAATGTCTCTCAATGGTCTTGTGGGCCCAGTGATAAAAAATGGAAAATGGAGTCTAATATTGATAGTTCATCAAACAAATCCAATGATGGAAGGAAGATTGAACAACCCACATATGAAAATTGTGTGAAGATGCATCCTAGGATATATCTAATGGGAACCAATAGATGCATAAAATGTGGAAGAATGTGACATGTATCTAAATGATACTGAAGGGAAATGAAGAATCAAACTAATGTGGAAGATTAATGGATGGTTCAGATCAATGCTCATCCAGTAGTGCGATGTTTCTACTACAACGAACAGGGTATTATCTGAAACTTTTCCCTAAGACAAGGGTTGTTAGAGGAAATCAACAACAACCTCCATGGAAAAAATTAGGGGCTTTTGTTATCACAATAACTATTGTAGATCTAGAAAATGATGTGATGATAGGTACACTAGTTATTCATTTGATAATAGAAAACGTACTATTTGATTCTAGTTCTACGCATTATTTCCTATCTTAAATGTTTAGTAGAACTGTTCAAACACCTCTTAAAAATTGTAGATTTATTTATTTGTGAAAACAAAACATGGGGAAATTATTCATCCAAAGTATATAACTCCTCTCTAGTTGTTGTTTGTGGACTGAACCTCCTATAAAATCTCATCATACTTAGTTAAGTGGAGTTTGATGTTATCTTGGGCATTTATTGGCTATATTTATACAAAGCCAACCCAAACTTTTGGGAATGGGAGATCAATCTTCACATCTCGAAGCATCCTCTAATAATTTACAAGTGTTAGGAAGGATAGTATTCTTGAGAATAATTTTCTCTGGTGTGGATATTATAGCCTTATGAGTAAACATTTCTAGCATATATTGTCACGACCCGTCCTCTAGGGCCTGTGCCGTGACTACCCCAAGCCCACCTTCCATAGACCAGGGGCTGAAGACTAGCACCAAAGGCGTAAATCCCTAAACTGGGAAGGCATTGCCATTATAACTGGAAACACACACAATAGAGTACACAACTGGATACAAAACACTAAGTAAATCTGTATAACAAGAGAGTGCTAAAAAATAAAGGGACTGGAAATAAAAGCCCAATAGAAAGTACAAGTACAATTGAAAAGGAAAAAATAGCTGGAAGATTGAAAGTAGGTCCTGGATCATCCACCATATATCCTACCTGAAGGGTAGGTATAGATAGCCTCGTCAGCACTCCACGCCTGGCAGTCTTTTTCAGGTACATACTTATCGTGAGGTCCACCTCCAGGTACCGTCCAGTCCTCATACACTTAGCCTCGGTCAGTGCTGTCCATCGTCTGTATACAACACAACAAGGTGCGGTCATAGCCTGTGCAGGTGTGAGTATAAAAATACTCAGTAGGGACCCCGAGACACTCAAGGTCTCACAAAATCCAACAAGGACAAATCCCAAGGTATTAGATCAACACACAACCCCACATAGGTATATGCCCATAAATATACCTAAGTTATCTAGTAATACTTCTCAAATCATGAGGAAAACAAAAAGTTACTGACTCAGCTCACACAAGTATACAAAAAATGTAGATAGATAGAGATGATAAGATATAGACACTAATTCGTCTATTCTGTCGAACCCACATAAGAGCCAGGAATAGAAATCAGAACTGTCGAACCCACACAGGATCCCGGAATAGTTATTCTGTCGAACCCACACAGGATCCTGGAATAGAAGTCAGAACTATCGAACCCATACAGGATCCAGGAACATTAGTCAGAGTTGTCGAATCCATATGGAATCCTGGAACAGTCTTTTGTGCTGTAGAACCCACACAGGATCTAGTAACAGTCGTCAGTGCTGTCAAACCCACATAGGATCGAGGAATAGTCATCAGTGCACAACCAACCACAGGGTTCTGCTCAAAGCATGCTTGATTCTGAGAGGTTTATCTCCTAATGAAAAGTTTTGATAAATCAACTTCCAAGACGTACCAAGTTAATGTATCCAAAATATCCTTCTTTCCGAAATAAACTCAATGCGACAGATGGCACATCAATCAGACGCCCTGTTCGATAGATATTGGCATTTTTGTTCCGAGGGACCAGTTGGATTTACATTCGATACAACACGACTGTACCCCAATTGTGTCCAAACCACAAGTGGGGTATACCAAATAAACCATATTGATCCTTGATTTCCATCCCTATAGAAGTTTCATCAATCGGACACCTGTAGCCCATGTTATGGGTGAGAAGGTGAAATAGGGTCAAACAATTCCGGGTCCGGTCCGGCCCAGTCGGATCGACCCAGGTCCGAAATGGTGTCCGACCCAGTATATGGGTCTGACCTAGTCTGCGGGGAAGGCCCAGCCCGTGGGGGTGGCCCGGCCCGTGGGGGTGGCCCAACGGCCCGCGCTGTGTCCGACCGGGCGGCCCGGAAGCCTGTGGGGTCCGCCCTAGCTATGTTAAGTAGGGAGGCTGGGCCCCCTGGATCTCGAATGGCTTAACCATTTGGATGGGAATAAAATAGGAGCCACATGGTGCCGGTCCACGTCATGTGGGACCCGCTGTGTCTTGCTCCTCACATCAGGTCGATCAGCCAGCTGCCTCCCGTGCGACGCCGTTGCACTGTGCCCCCTCTAGCGACCAGGCGGCTCGGGCTGTTGGTCTTCATCACAGATAGCCTAGCACCGGCGCCGCTGCATCTCCATGGCCAAGGGCCATGACCCTTTCATCTCCACTGCACGAAGTGTATGGGCCACGCCTCCTCCAGCGACCCGGCGGCTCGGGCCGCCAGCTTCTATCGCGGTTGGCCTTGCGCCCACCACCGCTGCACCACCAAGACCAGTCGACCGAGGAATTCTTCTCCATAGGCGCGGTTACACCGCCACTGGCCATGCGGCTAGCTAGAGCGTCAACTGCCCATCTCTTTGTCACTGGTTCCGATGACCAGAAAATATTTTGCGGGTCACCGGATGAGTTCCGGTGGCCCGTTTCTCATTCCGGAAGAAGTCACACTTCCCTCAGGACGTCGCCTTCAATCCGCAACAGATGATAATGAGAAAAACTCAACCTAGACTAATGCCACATTGGGCATGAAATTGATAAGAAAGTAGGAGGGGTCATGCTGTGTTGGTTCGGCCCACTCCCTCCGTGTTAGGGTGATATCAAGTGGCATTGAATTCTAAAGAACAACGAGAAACGAAGAACACACAAAAATTAACAAGCTTTAACCCCTACCTAGTATTCTTTGTTCGTTGATGATGTCACGGAAAGGAGGACGTCGATTTGTTGATGTCGGGAAAGGAGATGAAGAAGTCGAGGACGACGTCGTTGGCGTTCTTCAAGGACATCGCTTCCTCCCTTGTTCGAGTTGTAGATCGCTCTTAGTTTGTGGAAGAAGTGTTCTTCATTTGAGAATTCTTTTTCTCCCAAGCTCTCCTTTTCCCAAGCTCCACCAAATTAAAAAAAATTCAACCCCCAAAAATAATGGATTAAGTTAATCCATTATTTAATTATTATCCCAAGTATTCAAATAGATTAAGATTAATTAATTATTTATCCCTTAATTAATTTGAGTGGATTGGCACCATAAAGTGGGGAGCTCAAGAGGCTCACCCCACTTAATGGGAAGTTCAAGAGGCTTCGAATTCGGGTGGTCCCCACCAATTTAATCCTCACATGGGAGGTTGACTTCGGTTGGGCCCCACCTCCGTAACCTCTCGTGGGATGTTAAAGTGTGGCGGTCCCCACCTCCAACCTCCACATGGTGGTTCTAAAAAATCAAATAAAATAAAATAATACATGCACTTATTTTATTTTATTATTCCACGTAATACCAAAAATCTATCTTTTATTCTCGACCATCTGTCGTCGAGATGAAAGTATTCTTATGCGAATACCAGTGTTGCGAGTTCAACGGTGCCCTTCGATTTCAATTTCGATCACCGGTTCAAAAGTTACCAAAAAAATCTTGCGCTTTTATTGAATGTACCCGAAATAAATTTCAGAAATTGATTCCGGGCACACCGGGATTCAGAATCATACGCTGTAAGATTCCATGGACTCATAAAATTACCATGTATTTATGAAGAGATATTCCACTGAAATTCTGGGTCCTTACATTCTCCTCACCTCAGGGATTTACGTCCCCGTACGATATAACATGAACTAAGGGAACAAATGGGGGAACTGTGCACGCATCTGAACCTCCCTCTCCCATGTGCTCTCCTGGTGGTTCTCATGCTGCCAACGAATGTGCACCAGACTATGTGACCATCCAAGAAGGACCCACTCCAATCGATCCTCAATCTCCACCGAAACCTCCATAAAAGTCACCCCATCGTCGACATCTATCTCACCATGGTCGCTGATGTGAGAATAGTTGTGCACGTATCTCCTCATCTAGGATATGTGGAAGACGTCATGAACCTGGTGAAACTAAGGTGGAAGAGCTAGGCGGTAAGCCACCTCACCTACCTTGATGAGGACATGGAAAGGTCCGATGAATTTCAGAGATAATTTTCCGCGTCGACCAAATCTCCATAAACATCGCCGTGGTGAGACACGTAGAAAGACGTGGTCGCAATCCTCGAAATATAAAGGTCTCTGTCTCCTGTCAGCATACGACTTCTGCCTACTCCGTGTAGTCTTCATCCTCTCCTAGATGATCTGCATCTTCTCTATGGTATCCCATACCATCTCTAGTCCCACCAGTGCTGACTCCATAGTTCGGGTTGTATATCGTTCTTCGTTGGTGGAAGAAGTGTTTTTCGTTGGATAATTCTTTTTATCCCAATCTCTCATTTTCCCAGGCTCCACAAAATAAAAGAAAATCCAAACCCCCAATAATAATGGATTATGTTTATCCATTATTTAATTATTTCCCAAATATTAAAATAGATTCAAATTAATTAATCAATGCCTCATTAATTATTTTGAGTGGATTGGAACCATAATGTGGGGAGCTCAAGAGGCTCTCCCCACATAATGGGATGTTCAAGAGGCTTCCAATTCGGGTGGTCCCAACAAAATTAATCCTCACATTGGAGGTTGAGTTTAGGTGGTCCATGCCCCCATAACTGTTAATGGGAGGTTAAGGTGTGGCGGTCCCCACCTCCAACCTCCCCATGGTGGTTATAAAAAATAAAACAAAATAAAATAGGACATGCAATTATTTTATTTTATTATTCCACACAAAACCCAAAAACCATCTTTTATTACCAACCATTTTCTATCGAGATGAAAGTCTTCTTAAGTGAATAACAGCACTGCATATTCAATGGTACACTCAGATTTTGATTCCAAGAACTGATTAAATGGTTACAAAAAGCTGCATGCCCATTTATAGAATGTACATGAAAAAAAGTTCAGAAATTCATTCTGGGAACACCGGGCCTTGGAATCATACGCCATCAGTTTTGGTGGGCTCATAAAATTCCCATTTATTTAGGAAAAAAAGTTCTATAGAAATTTTGAGTATTCACCAATATGATAGAGACAATGGATAGAATCATGCTTAAAGACATGCCCATCATATGGGACTACAATGATTTATTTCCCAAAAACATACCTAGTCTTCCTACTAATCGAGAGGATGAGGTCTCAATTGAATTTATTCCAAGATCTATACCTATATTAAATAAACCTTATAGAATGGAAATTGTTGATTTGGAACTGTGGATGAAGAAGTTACTGGAGAATTTGAAGAAATGTTTTAGACGCTAGAGTGATTCACCATGGGGTGAACCGATTGTATTTTTTATGAATAATGATGGATAAATGCACCTCTACATTGATTATCTTGAGCTTAATAAAATAAAAATTTATAACAAGTATCTCATAACTCCGATAGATGACTTGTTTGATCAGCTATGTGGGTCCAACTATTTCCCCAAGGGGGGCCTTCGGTCGGTATTTCACTAATTAAAGGTGAGTAAGGAAGATATTCTCATTGTCACCTTTTGAACAAGGTATGGGAACTATTAGTTCTTTATAAATCCCTTGATACTCACTAATGGCCCAAATATTTTTAGGTATTTAAATAATAGAGTCATTGAAGATTAACTTGAAATTATTTTTGGTAGTATTTATTGATGATATTTTGATATACTCCAAGAACAAGTTGGAACATGAGGAGTATTTTAATACATTCATAATGAATTTTCAAATGAGGATACAATATGAAAAGTAGTGTAAACTTGAGTTCATGATAGAGAAAGTATCATTCATTGGGAATGTAATTACTATCAAAGGAATATTTTTAGACACTTCCAAGAAAAAGGAAATTGATGAGTGGCCTAGGCCAACATCTTTTATAGATCTCCACTACATTTTAGGTGTAGTTTGGTATTATCGATGAATTGTGAATGAATTATCATGATAGTAAAAACCAGCAACCAAGATGGCCGGGAAGGGTGTGAAGTTCTACTGGACTCAAGAATGTGATGAATGATTTAAAGAGATCAAAATGTGTTTTATCACTACACCAGTACTCACACTCCTGATTAGTGGAGAACTCTTTGTGATGTACAATGATTCTTAAATGAAGGGAATAAGATGGTTATAGAATTAAAATGATATATTGACGACCATTTCTTAAGGTAGATTAAAATCCATGAGGAATCTTATTGCATGCATGATCTATAGTTGGTAGTTGTGATCTTTGATTTGAAAATCTGGAAGAATTATCTCTATTTAGAGAAGCATTAGATATATACTAATCACAAGAGTTTCAAATATATATACACATATAAAGTGATTAATAGTCACCATATAAGATGGTTATAGTTCATTTTTTTTATAAATTCTCTATCCCCTAACATCCCGGTATGGAAAATAAGGTGACAGATTCTCTAAGTAGAATGATCCAGCATCATTATTCATGATGATATTGAAAAAGGATGAAATCATCTTTGATCTGCATAGGATAGACATGGAAATTATTAAGGTAGGAACATCATTAATCCTTTATCAATGGTTTCTCAACCATCCCTCATGGATAAATATAAGGATACTCAATGAAAATATGAGGAAATTATGAAAAATGTGGAAGCTGTCTAAAATGGGAAGTTGTTTGAGTTCAAGTTTGACGAGGAATGAGTTGTAAGATGTGTGTCATGATTATTGTTACCATATGGCCCAAAGATGAAAACATAGATTCTGAATGATGCAAATATCTCAACCTTCGCAATTCACCAAGGGAGAAAAAATATGTATCAATATCTTAGACACAACTTTGGGTGGAAAAAATGAATAAGGATATTGTTGAATATACATCAAAGTGACATGTATTTCAACAAGTGAGTGATGAATAAAAAAATTCTAAGGGGACGATGAAACCACTACCAATACCAATATAAGAGTGGGAGAATATTTACATAGAATTTTTTACCACACATCCAAGGATATAGAGGGGAAATAATTCAATATGGGTCATCTTGGATCATCTTACAATGACAGATCACAGTATAATAATTTGAGAGGATATCTCATTATATATAATTGCACATATATATCTATGATTTGGTAAGTCTACATGGATTTCCATTATCTATTGTTTATGCTAGAGATATGAGATTGACCTTGATGTTCAGAAAATGTCTCTAACATGCTATATGCACTGAACTGAACTTCAGCACAACCCATCATCCTTAACCTGGTGGCCAATATGAGCGAAATATTTATAAATTTAATGTTATGTTTAGATCATGTAATATAGACAACAAAGGAGGGTGGGACCAACATCTTCCATTGTTCAAATAATCTTAAAATAGTAGTTTCCACTCCAACATCTGAATGGAACCATATGAGTCCCTTTAGGGGAAAATGTTTATAACACCAACATGTTTGGATGAAGTTGGTGAGCGTAAGATACAAGGACATGAAGTGGTCTATGAAATAGATGATAAGGTAAAAACTATTATGAAACTCATGAAGGCCTCTGAATGTCAACAAAAGAGTTATGAATACAATTATCTACCACACCTTTAGTTCAATATTGGAGACATGTTATTCCTCCGCATATATCCATGGAAAAGGCCATGAGGTTTGGGAAGAAAGGAATGAAAAGTCCCAAGTACATCATCCTCTTAGAGATTCATGATTAGGTTGGAGATGTGGCCTATCGACTAAAAATTCAACCTACTATTTCTAAATTAAATGATGTATTACATGTATCCCTATTATAGAAATACATAACAAACCAATCGCATGCACCCTATTCATAGGTGTAATAGTGGGAGAATGATATTTCTTACGAGCAAGAACCGGTGAAGATCATGGATCATAGAGATAATGTTTTATGCAATAATACAAATCATATGGTCAATGTAATATGGAAGAACCATATGTACGTAGAGGAAACATGGGAATTGGAGGATGAAATTAAGGAAAAGTACCCATACATATTTACGACATAGAATATAATACAAAATTTCAGGGGAAAAAATTTATAGTGGTGGAGGAGAATGTAAGGAACTATTGTTTTATTAATGTAATCCTCTTATTATAATTATGTCTTATAGTATAATCATATAATATTACATATAGAACATAATACAAACCTTATAAATGAAGAATGAGTGATATAGTAGGTATCTCTAGATGTTAAGAAATGTATACCGATGAAATCATAACTTGAACTTTGGAATATTAATGTGACCATTATGAATATTAAATAAACCAATTGAATAGTAAAATCACTAACGGGAGTATAAATAAAACTTTTCCATCTTATAAGTGATAATATGGTTGATGTATAGCATAGTACATGTAAGGGAATATTTTAAAAATTATTAATTAACTCTTTTTTATGACATGTTTATTTAATTAATATTTTATGTTGAATTTCATAATTTATAAGAATTTTTATTTCCATAAAATTTATTCATTTTGATTACTTTTGATTGTAATATAATTTTAATATACCTTATTTAATTTTTCAATGTGTTAGAAAAGTATTTTTATTTTTCGAACTTGTATTCCTCAATTAAATTGTGATTTTAACTATAAATTCATATCCTAATATATATAAAATTATTTCAATAATGAATTCTAAAAATTGAAAAATTTTTGGGTGAATTTTTGGGATTTTCTTAAAATTGTTGAATTTTTGGTGAAAAGTAAAATATGATAATTTACGATAAATGCTTAATAAATGAATATGTGCATCATTCTTGAGTCACTGATGATGTACATGAAATTTTATTCAGACTGAAAAGATATATTTACTTTTTTTGGTCACAAGAATTATGAATATTCATTGTCTTGAAAATATATATTAAACTAATGATTAAAATAATGATTAAAATAATGGGAAACCCCTCCTCTCCTCCCCTATAATTACGACCCCTATTTACCTCATATCCAAAAACTTCTCAATCCTCATGCCTAGTAAAAATACAACTAAAATATATCCCTAATCCCCTCTCCCATGAATAGGAGCTCTTTTTCTAATAAAAATACGAAAACACGTTCCTTAAAGAGGCTCTCAAGGAAGATATATTCAAGAGGGAAATTCCTCTTTTAATTTGTTTAATTTTCTTCTAAGTCCCATTATTTATTTTTATTTCCACAACTTTGTTCATAAAATGTTATGATAACTCTAGTACCATGAATTAACTGTAATTTTTTCATGATAATGGAATAATTCATCATCATATCTCCTTTCCCCTCCTTTTATACTAAAAATGAAAACACAATCCGAGATGTGTTAATTCGTCACATTCAAGGATGACTAGATTTAAATTTCTATTATGCCTTCAATTATGGTTAGGAAGCCATATATATGGTTGAAAATGATTATAATGTATGTGTTATATATTTTTTAAGGTTCATGAATCTTTTTCACACATGATATTCGTTTATAATGAAAAATATTATTGTTGTTATTAAAAAACTGCAGATTAACCAAAAAAAATTTCATTAATGTTTTATATGAAGATTCATCTTCACTCCAAATAGAAAAATGATTTTTATGACCATGTAATACTATGCATGTTCACTAATAACATATAAGTCCAATTTTGGACTACCTTTATCATCTTAAATTTTTGTCCTTACATGTATATATGTAAACCAATCATGAATACCAAAGAAATAAACACTACCAAACAATTAAATTGAACCTATTAACCCATAAAAAAGGTAAAAAATGGAGATAATAAGGTTATAATAAATCAACTAATTGAATAATAGGTTCAGGAAATATTAATTAATGAATGTATTTTGGTTATCCACGACATTATGGTCATGTGAAGAACACCACCAGAATTTAGGTAAGGGATTCTACCCGAACCTCCATTATTCCTTTGGGTTGATCTATCTTCCTATTAACCTAATGAAGTTATATTTTATTTTTATGTAAATAATCTAAAATAAGTTTATATGTTCTAAAAAAATGTATCATGATTCATTAAACATTTTATATTAGTGATATGCATGTTTTTATGTGGTTCCCTCCTGAATACTTCCCAATGTGAAAACCCGGTTTAATGGAACAATCCAAATCCCTACCCATTTTCAAGTAAAACATATAATATATTTCTAAGAATAAATTATTTTTATAAAACCACTATTTTTTTAATCAAAACCATCTATTTTCACTTTATGTCTTATATAAAATATTATTTCAATTTATTTTTTATATGACCTTTGATATTTTTCTTTATCTGTGAAAATATGTTTTAATTCTATTGTTTCTTATGTACACTTTTTTTACATGTTATTAAATCGAGTAGACATTAGTATTAGATATATATTCATATTATACTCTAATACTATCCATGAATGATCTAATTTCATTCCTTCTAGGTCATTTCTATGATACTTCCATTTGTAATTCATTATGACAAGATTATGATATCCAATTCTGAGCATGGGTAACCCTTATGATTTTTTTATGACTGATTATGTATGATTAATTATTTTGAAAAAATATTCATTAACATGTTATTATGGTTTCACCTAGATAGAGCTCTAATGAATTGGGTATAGATTAGTCTTTTGAGATGTTATGTGAAACTGACTTTGTGGTTAGACTTTACAACATCTATCATATGAAATGACCATGGTGGTTAACCATGACTTGTGATCCTCTATGTGCAATGATCCTTCAATCATGATATATTCATGCTATATTTTTCTTCTACATTAAAATGAATCCATGTTTATATGATCCCCTATTATTATTTTATGATTTCAAATGTTCCATGTTTTTAATTTCATTATTCTATGCCTTATAACCCCTATTCTAAAGCTTTATTTGTATATTTATTCCCTTACTATGCATTTTAGCTCATCCCTTTGATCATGTTATCCCCAGGCTATCCTATACATATGTGTGAGAATAATGGAAGTTAGGAGTTCATTACAGAGTTTAAATAAAATTTGTTTTTATGATGTTTAATTATGTACCTAATCATCAAAGACACTAGAAATTATTATACTTGCGTTGTAATGTGATGTTTTATTATGATTAAAATAATGTAATGATATGTATAAATGGATAGGGTCACTATAGTGATAATCTCGCGACGTTTAAAATCCAAATTTTTATGGGTTATTCCTTATACATATTCTAAATATAATATCATATCATTTTTTCTAACAAAGAAAGTTGAATGTTCATTGATATCGATTATGTGAAGGTTCTTAAATAATCAAATAAATAATTTTCCCATGATAAATCAAGTTCCATAAGTGATTATGATATTGTTTTTATTTAATATATTAAATATTTTTTTTTTCAAAATTTTAAATTTTGACATTAAAATGATTGGTGGAGATGATTTAATGATTTTAGGTAATGATGAACAATTATATTAAACTCATACATGGATTAAAAGGGATGTTTAAGTAAAAAAATACATGGGAAATAATGAATAAAAGGCATACACCGTGAGAAATAAAAAAAAAACATATCATTCATTAATTTCCTCTATATTTAAACCTAAATATGTCCAATAAGAGTTGAAGCAACATGAGTTGGTGGAAGATATTTTGAAGAATTATAAAAAATAGATAGGAATAAAACATGGGAGTTAGTTCCCACACCTAAAAAGAATAATGTGATCAGAACAATGTGGGTTTCCAAAAATAAATTTTATAAAAATTGAGTAGTGGTTACGAGTAATGAAATATGGGTGTGTAAAATAAAATCATAGTTTTAAGAATTATACTTTTATGAGACCTTTGAAATATTTATAAGGAATGAAACTATTAAAATGTTTCTTACTGTTATAGCTTAGTAGAAAACAATGATATTAAAAATGGATACCACGTCTTCTTTGATAAATGGTGATATAATAAGTGGTTTATATTGAGAAACCATGTGGGTTCTGACATCTAAATTTGGAAAATTAGGTTTCCTAGTTAAAGAAAGATTAATATAGGCTCAAAAAATCCCAATGAGCTTTTTATCATATGCTGGATAGATGCCTAAAGAGGTTAAATTTTTGAAAAGGAAGGGAGAGAAAAATCAATCTAGAAACTATGAAAATTCAATATATCATCATGTAGTTATTTATATATAATATTATTTTTCTAAAAAATATGAAAAAATGTATAAGATTCATTTTATGTAGATGAATAAATTATATAAGATTCCTATACAAGGAGAAATGAGGTATACTATTCTATTAAAAATATCTCATGAGAATGACAACATTTTACATTCTCAATATAATTTTGATAAGGAACTTTTAAAAATATTTTGAATGTAATATTCAAAGATTATTCCCACTATAATTTTAGTGGTAAATTATTTACAAAAATTAAAATTAAAAATATATTAATACAAGGGAGTTGAAGAAGTTAATTAGAATTTTGTTATATATTATAGTATAAAGAATTAATTCAAAATATATTTTCACTTAATTTTCTACGTCTAAAATTATACGTAAATAATCCCATTTGATTACATGAAAAATGATTCTTAGGTAAAAAAATTATTTTAAACATTAAAATATTGGAAATTAGATTTTTTTTGTTATGTCGAAGCATATTGAGAAGGATTTGTTAATGATAATGGTCTATATATGATAAAATATTCTTCATTGGTGATATGTGTATTATTTGGGACACTAATAAGAAGAGTTATATGAAATTATGGAGTACTTAAGTAGAGTATGTGGTATAATATCATTCCAAAAATGAGATAATGTGATGTAATATATCGTTAAGAAAAAGAAATATTGATATTGAAATTCCAGTCCATCTTAGGTGCAACAATAAAATTGATTTCAATTTGTATAAAAAAATCCACATTCATTAAGCATTTAAATATAAATTAAACAACGTTTTATGAAGGATATTGATGAAAGAAATTAATTAATGAAGGATTATATTCCTAAAATGTATAATATGGGTGATGTTTTTAATAAGCCATTGTCTGAAGAATATTTTCTGAACATGAAGTTTACGATGGATGTTATATCACATTTATCTCAAGCCTATTGTATGATGATATTTTTTCTGTATCATTTTGTATTTGGATATTACTGTCCAGGAGGTATAAGATAAATGGAATCACAAATCATGCTTCATAATTATCTCATTGATGTTATCAAAATGATAGAATATATATACGTGTATCCATTGACACAAGTTTCTCTTAAGGGGGGTGATTTATTTAGAGAGAGTATTTCAAAATGGCTAATATGATATTTCTTCATGTGGTAAATGATTTAATAGTTTATTGAAATTGTTAAAGAATAATTTTATCATATTTATTGATAAATAATATTTCATTTTGGGAATTAATTTTATGTGTTTTTGATGTGATGATGAAATTTTGATTGAAGATTTTTTTTCTTTGGATTGTGGAATATAAATATATATCGCTAACATCTATTTCAACATGTTATAATTCATCAATATTTTTTTAATAGATTTAATTTTACCAATTATTCTTAGAAATATTGAATGGTGATACATTTTGAAGAACATAAAGTTATTTAGAGATTTATGTTCCATGGTTTTTAAAAAATTATAATGGGGGGGGGGGGTCAGCCCGAGCCTATAGATGTATTAAATAAATGTTAGAGAGGATCCTCCTGGTATGTTTTCATTTTTAGAGGGCACAAAAATTATATAAAAATTGATTATTTATTTGGAGATCTTCATATAATTTAATGATAACTATTGGATAATGGAGGAACATTATCTATATCCACAGTGATGTATGTTTTTGTCCGTGAGAAGGTGTGAAACTGATTCGAGCATATTTATGGCCAAATTTAGGGAAGTGTAGAATTTTAGTTCACATGGTTGGTAGAGTTATTATGGCCTTTAAACTATAATTGTAATGACTATTAGTTCCTCATGGTAGGTTGACCAGCAAAACTGATTACTGACCACTTCACATAATAGTTGAACATACTATATGTTGATGAAGTGAATGCATTTTCCTCATCCATATAATTTTTGTAGAGATACATGATTGTATCATTTGTGATATGGTATGCAAGTATGATATACTCTACAATACCAAATATAGGATTGAATATGTAAACATGAGATGCTCAAATACAAGAGGTGGGTGAATTGTACTTCTAAGAATTCCTTTGGAACTTTTAAAGATAAGTATGTTTAACAAGGTTAAACAAGATAATTCACAAGACCTCTATGTTCTAATAACTTGTTTGAATCCGGAGAAGTGATTCAATAAATGAAACTTAAAAAAAGTTTACACCAACTAAGATAATAACTTAAAGTGTATAGAATCTATCTAAATCAGAGTACAAGTATGAGGTAGTATAAGAAAGGTATACTTTCCTCAACAATACAAAAACACAATGGGAAAAAAAGTAGTAACACAACAATTAACAAACAATAACTCTTTTAACCCAAAGATAAGGGTATCTAACAACCCTGGATAAGAGGTCCCTTGCTATATACTTTCAAGAAATTTTGTCTTACCCACACTAGGGTAAGCCCTCGATATGAAGATCAGAGTCTGTCTTGCTATCCCCGCCAGACCTCAACTATCAGGTAGTAGACACCCCTATCTTCATATCCTCGGAATCCCTCGATTGTACACATCAACAATCAAAGTTTCACAAAGCCAATCTACATAGAGAAAAGTTTGAACAATCCATTCAAGCATTCTACACGAATCTTGAGAGTTTATAAGAGCCTCTCTCTAGAAATCACTTCAACAACATGTAAGCACAGTTTTCAAAGATGATGTCATGTTTATTAAGCTCTTTTCAAATGATCTCTTATTTATTGGCACAACTCCAACGATTAGATCCCCCCTCCAATGGTCATATTCTTCCTTGAATTTTTCAGGGAACTGTACACATTTCACCAAACAATAGTTAGTTAATAACTAAAGGCATGACATAATTTTATAATAGAACAAGTGAAAGAATAACCAAAATCCAATATTCGGAATGTGAGAAAATATGAAAGTTCAGAGTCAAACAAAAATTAATTTGAAGTCTATAATATAAGGAAATTCAGATTCTGTTTTGTAGGAATTCAGAACCTAAATTCTATAAAATTCCGGAGTCTGAATTTCAAGGAAATTCAGAGTCTTGATTTACCTGAATTCGGAACCTGAACTTACAGAGTTCGGAGTCAGAGTTCATGAGAATTTAGAGCCAGAACTCAAAAGAGTTCGGAGTCTGTATTCAGAGAACTCGGAATCATAACTCAGAGAAGTTCGTATCTAGAATTTGTAATCAGAATTCGTAGTCAGACTTCATGAGAGTTCGTAACCCGAATTCAGAGTTGAACTTCATAAGAGTTCATATCTAGAATTCAGAGTAGAACATCATGAGAGTTCATAATAGGAATTCTGAGATGAACATCATAAAATCTCATAACGGGAATTCGGATTTTAAAACAGAATGCTTCATATCTATGTTTTATATGATTCCAAGGTTTTAGTCATGACACCAAATTTTACACTTATAAGGTTTATGATATGAACAATAAATTCTAGGTAAGGATAAATTTCCTTGGGTAAGAAAATTTTCCCTATGAAGTAAATCAAGGAGTAAAATGAGTTTTTCCATGAAATATGGTGTTTGTGGTTTTCAAAATAATATGAATCATGAAGTCATAAGGAAACCTTAATGACTCGACATCCTCCCCCATGAAATAAGGAATAGAAAATTCATAAAGAAAAACCTTATTGACTCAAATATCTCTCCCTTTTTGAAAAGCACAAACATCCTTACAAAAAAGAATATATAGACTTAGAAAAACTTTTCTGGACTTATAAAAAAAACTTATCTCCCATTTCATATTGGCAAAGATGAATACGACTAACTCTCTCTTAGGCTTTGGAAGTCTAAGGATCATATTCTAGATTTCCAGAATGGGATTTTTATTATCTTGGGTATGGAAATATTCCTAATGTGAAACTCCCCCATAGATAAACTCCCCCTTACTTAGGGAAATATCTTCTTATACATAGAAATATTTTTTCCTTCTCTCCTTTAGAATTATTTTTCCTTCTCCCCCATTGTGATTTTCAAAAAGAGTTTAAGGGAATGAAAAAGTATGGTACCTGAAATATTAGTATAGACATAAAAACAAGACAAGCAACCAAAATTTTATTAAGATTTGAAGAATTAGTACAAGGAAAATAAATTACAACAAAATATCGGATTGGGCCTATATTTTTCTTTTTTCCTTTGGCATTACCTTCTTCACGATTGTCTTCAACTTCATCAGATCTTTATGATCCTCCTCAGGTTGCTTTCCCAAGGATGTGATTCTATCTTCTTGAACCATCAGGGCCTCTTCTTGGGCCTTCAACAATTCCTCTTACCTCAAAATCCTTTCTTTTATCTAGGTCTGAAGACCCTTCTCTGTTTCCCAACTTTGGACAAAATAACTCATCTTTCCATTCAGATGTTTGAAATCTTCAATCCGAGAATGTCTTTCAAGAGTTAGATTTTCATAAAAGCTATTTGTAATATACTTGATCTTGGAATCATCAGTATCAAAAGATTCTTTGACATCTTATTGAAACTGATCATGCTCACCCAAATCTAAATTTATTTTATTTGACTAGAGAGTCATTTTCCTGCATGATATTCGGTTTTCCTCATAATTGATAAGGAATTATTTGTGTTCTGCCTCTATCTTCACACATCTATCCATCACCATCGAGACAGAGTCTGATTTCTGATTCATGGTGTGATGAAGCATCTTGTATACTGAATCTATTATGGTGAATATCAGAATGGTACCCACAAGCTTCTTAAGGGACTGAACAACAAAATCATTCCCTAAGGCAGATGACTTCGAATTAGACAATTTTCAGAATAACATCTTCATCAGGAGACTCATGCTCACTTCTGGATAATTTAACAATTTTATCTTCATCATCTTTTTTTTTCTCACCACCGACCTCAAAATATTCAGGAATAATGAAGTAATGATTATGACTCTCTTCCTCTGAAAACTTATTCACTTCCTCTTCTTCACCCTTCTCATCATCTCTAGGAGTTACAAGTTTAGAAGATCCGGCTTGAGAAGTCCAGAGTGAAAATTTATCAGAATCACTTTCCTTTTCCTGATACTCTTCAACTAGATTTAACAAATCGGCTGTCTTTTTAGAACTTTGAGCTTCCTGAACTTCGTCCATAGCTTCTTTCACCACTTCCTTCTCTTTGTGTTTTTCTAGAGACATGAATTTATTTCCCAGAGTCTCAGGCAATGACTCCACCAAGAAGGACATCAGAATAGGGATATTCTCAGATGAAACCTCAGTATCCCTTATAAGGGATTGACAAAATTCATCCCCTGACATCTGCTTGTTTTTCTTTTTCTATTTTGCTTGTTTCTCATAATCCTATGCAGCTTTTTCTTTCAAGGCCTTAGCCTCAACAGGATCCAAATTGAATGGTGGCTCCAATGATTTCCTATTTTTCTTATCCTCCCTCCATTTTTATACGACTTCATCAGGTTATGCCTTCTTCTTATTTGGTTTAGGAGGTGCGGATTGAGGTTCTTTGGCTTTAGGGGTTTCAGCTTTAGCTACTACTTCCTTGAGATTCTTTTCTTCCCAACTTTCTTTGAAGGTTCATCTTTTTTAATATTTTCCCGAACGGCTTCTGCCTCATCCTCAGGATGATCAAAAAATTATCTTGTCTCCTTATAGAAACCAACCTTCATTCTATTTATAGTATCATAACTGATAAGCATCACCTTAAAATTTCTTGGCTTGGAACTGTAGGGGATCTTGAATGATTGAAGACACCGAACTATGAGCTTTGAAAGTAGGGTAGGATACATAATAATCTAGGCTATGAGGTTCCCATTCTTGATGTTCTGAATCGTAATGTGAACGTGCCTCATCAAATTGATTTCCTCATATTTACCAAAAAAATCGAAGATGTACATGTCAATTTTTTAAGGGTTTCTGTATCACCCTTCCTCGGTACGATGAGACCTTGAACCCATAATTGTAGAATCTGATTGTTGGTAGATAGATGAGAAATCTTTTTTGTCTTTGCATTAGTAAGTCCAAGGCATTCTGTATCCTTCACCTTGATGAAACTTCCTTCCATATCCGGAAGCTTGTGGGAGAGAAATTTAGCTTCACCTTCATATGAGAGACCCACCAAGCTCACAACCTTGGTGTAAGAGAGTTTATTTGTCTTTCCAAAACTCTTGAAGGATAATTTTTCTCTACCTTCTTCTTTAAAGAAGAAAACTGATTCATAGAATTCTATAAGAATATCTGAATAGACAACATCCTAAGATACTTTCTTAGATATAGCTACACTTTCCCACCCATTGAGATTTATGTTCTTAGAAATAATGGAGTCATACTTGTTGATGAATTTTGGGTGTACCAACCTCTCCCTGTATATCTACCATTCCGAAATCGTATTAACAATAGACATATCCTGAGAGGGAACTTCTACACACATTTGAACTAGAGCACTTCTGAAGAATTTGGAATGGGATTTTATAGAGAGGCAGGGCTTCATCATGCAAGAGCTTAGGAACCGATGTGGGACAACTACTGGGGGTCCTCTTTATATAGGCGTTGAAGTGACAGTTGAACTTCCCATTTGAATCCAATGGTTGAGAATTCTTTAGATCTAATGTGACGGTTGAAATAATAGCCGCAAATAAAAAGTTGGATAAATCTGATCTTTTGAGGTTTTAAATGGAAAACATTCGGATTTAAGTCAACTTCAATACATGAAATTTTAAAAACAAATGAAACTAACAACAAATAAAAAGTAATTATGAAAAACTCAAGAAAGAATCTTACCTTTAGGATTACTAGGAAGATTATTCTTAATAGGTGATATTATTCTTGAAGAACTTTGGATTTCAAAAAAAAAACATGAGTACGGAAAAAAAATTCACTAAGAAAATTTCAAATCTGAAAATTCCATTATAAAGATTTCAAATCCGAAGATTTTCATTATCAATATTTCAAAAAACCAACTATGAAAATTTTCATTACGAAAATTTTGAAAAAAACAACTACGAAAATATTCATTATGAAAATTTTGAAAAACCAACTACTAAAATTTTCATTACATAAATTTTGAAATACTAACTCTGAAAATTTTCATTACGAAAAATTTGAAAAAACCAACTACGAAAATTTTCATTATGAAAATTTTGAAAAACCCACTATGAAAATTTTCATTATGAAAATTTTGAAAAACCAACGATAATAGATGTACACCCCCTTATGAAAATGAGCTTATTACTTTAAGGGGATCTGTTCAACCGGATGTTAATTGAGGATGATTACCTTACGGTTATCATTCCTATATTTTGTTTAATGTATTCAAATCTATCGTAGGGTAATGCTTTTGTCAAAATATCAGCATGTTGAATTGAAGTTCTGATAAATTGAAGAATGACATCTCATTTTTGTCTGTGATCCCCAAGAAAGTGATGCCTAATGCCTATGTTCTTTGCACGAGAGTGATGTGAAGGGTTTTTATTAAGGGAAATGGAAATTGTGTTATCACACAAAATTTGAGTCTTAGTAAAACTCAAGCCATAGTCTGTGAGTGTGTGTTTCATCCACAACACTTGAGCACAACAACTTCCAGCTGCTAAATACTCAGCTTCAGCAGTGGAAAGTACTACAGAGTGTTGTTTCTTACAAGACCAAGAGACTAATGAATCACCTAAGAAATGACCAGTTCTAGATGTACTATTTCAATACATTTTACATCCACCAAAGTCAGCATCTATTTTTTTTAAAACAATATAATTTCCAGAAGAATAAAAGAGTCATAAATCCATGGTTCCCTTTAAGCAGCGAAAAATAAATTTCACTGCCTTTAAATGCGATTCCATAGGATTTGATTGATATCATTCACATAAGCATAATGAAATCATTAAGTATGGATGAATAGCTGTCAAGTAAAGTAGACTTCCTATCATACCTCTAAAAGATGTTTGATCTACTGGTTTCCATGATTCGTCAGTTTCAAGTGTGTTTGAGGTACCAATGAGAGTACTTATACTTTTAGTGTTGTCATATCCATAATTTTTAAGAAGATCATTAATATACTTATGTTGGGATATATAGATTCTTTCTTGTTTTTGAGAAATTTGAAAACCAAGGAAAACTGTTAACTCACCCATCATACTAATTTCAAAATCAGATTTTATTAGTTCCCTAAAAGAATTAGTCAAGGATTGCTGAGTTAAACCAAATATAATGTCGTCAATATAAACTTAAATAATCAAAAAAACTTTCTTATCTTTCTTTATAAAAAGAGTTGGATCTGCATTTCCCTTAACATAGTTATTTTGAATAAAAAATCCTATAAGTCTATCATACAAAGCTCTAGGGGCTTGTTTAAGTCCATACAATGCTTTGGTAAGTCTAAAAACATGATCAGGATATTTTATGTCTTCAAATCGAGGAGGTTGTTCATCAAAAACTTCCTCTTGAACATAACCATTAAAAAAATAAAACTTCACATCCATTTGAAAAAGATTGAAATTGGAGAATGCTGCGAAGGCAAGTAAAATACGAATATATTCATGTCTAGCTACTGGAACATATGTTTCGTCATAGTCTATTCCTTTTTGTAGCTTATAGCCTTTAGAAACTAATCTTCCTTTATTTTTAACAATAATTCCATTTTCATAACATTTATTTCTGAAGACCCATTTTACTCTAATAACAGAAGTTTCCTTAGGTCTTTCAACCAAGGTCTAGACTTTATTCCTTTCAAATTCATTTAGTTCATCTTGCATGGCTTTAATCCTATCATCATCACATAAAGTTTCATCAATGCTTTTTTTATAATAAGAAGTAATGCTAGATGTTCTATTTCATTTCTTAAGGAACTTCTAGTCTTTATAGGTTGATTAAAATCACCAATGATACAATCACTGGGATGATTCTTTAGAAACAGTAGGTTTGGGTTTTGTAAAACCTGTTAATCAACATAGGGTAGGAAATCATCTGGGGTAAATGTTTTAGTATTATCTTCTTGATCATTTTCCATATCAGAAGTATTTTCTATCAAAGGTCGATAATTGGTTTTTGAAAACACATCCATGGATGTAGGTTGGGGTTGTTTAAAATCAAAAGGATCAGTTTCATCAAATTTAACATGTACTGTCTCTTCAACAGTACTAGTGTTTTTATTGAAAACTATATATGCCTTAGAAGTTGTGGAGTAGCCTAAAAAATTCCATCCACAGATTTTGGTGTGATTTTTTGTAAATTATATTTACTATTCAGAATGAATACTTTGCAACCAAAAAACGTAATGTAGGAGAGTCTAGGTTTTCTACCATTCCATAACTCATAAGGAGTTTTATTAAGAAAATTACTAATCAAAACTCAATTTATAGTATAACAAGCAGTACTTATAGCTTCAGCCCAAAAATGTTTGGCTACAAAATACTCACTCAACATGTTTCTAATTATCTCTGGAATAATTCTATTTTTTATTTCAACAACATCGTTCTATTGAGGTATTCTGGGTGCTAAGAAGTTGTGAGTAATACCTTTTCTACTACAAAAAGTTTCAAAAAAGAAATTTTAAAATTCTCCTCCATGATCACTATGAATAGTTTTAAGTGGAAGGATTTTGTCATTTTTAACTTGGGCTCTAAAACTGTTGAAAAATGAGAAGTCCTCAGATTTCATTGCTATAAAATAGACCCATGTAAATCTAGTGTAATCACCAATAAAGACAAAAACATAATACTTTCCCCCAATGCTTCCAGTTTGTGTTAGACCAAAAAGATCAATATGCACTATCTCCAATGCATCATTAGTTGAGACTTCCCCGACTGATTTAAGACTTGATTTATGTTGCATGCCATATTGAAAATGGTTACAAACTTTTGAAGAATCAAATCTAAGCTCTGGTAGATCCTTTACTAATCCTTTATTAGAAATTTTTCATAGGTTCCTAAGGTTACAGTGTCTTAACCTTCTATGCCATAACCAAGAGTGATATTTTGTTTCACTAAGGCAAGGTAATTCTTGGATCCTAAGGTCTTTTATTTTTAGTGTCTAAACATTATCATGACTATGGGAAAACAGAATGAACTCTTCCTTGGAATTATGTACTAAGCAATTGGTATTCCTAAAGTTCACAAGGTAGCCTTCATCACATAATTGCCTTATGCTAATGAGGTTCTTCTTAAGACCCTTAACAAATAAAACATTTGAAATCAATGTTTTTCCAACAAAAATGATGTTACCTATACAAATAATTTTTCCCTGAGCATTATCAACAAAAGTTACTTTTTGTCCTTTCATCTTGATAATATTTTCAAAATTGTTTTTGTTACAAGTCATATGTCGGGAACATCCACTATCCATGCACCACATATTGTTGTTGGTACTTTCCCTATTTTCTTGAATATAAGAAAAATTTATACTTTCAGAATCCAAACTCTCTTGGATCAGGAATTGTTAGACAAGAAAATTTTGGGTATCCACATTTGTTTAGAAAAATATGCTGTATGAAACCCTAGAGATTGAACTTTATTCAAGGAGAAATTTTTCTTCCAATGCCCAACTCTTTGACATTTAGTGAAAAAAGGGGTTCTAGAAGGAACAAAATAGTTGTTTTTGATAACCGGTTTTTGGTGAGTATAACCTACTCCAGTAGTGTTTCCTTGATGTTTAATTTGAGAATACATATTGTCAAAATATTCCTCCCAGAGGAGAATTTTGCAAGATGCTTCTTCCGAGAAAATATTTCGGATTTCAGTCTGATGACTAAATTCCTATCCTCAAGAATCATTTCATTAGAGTTAGATTTTTCCTAAAAATATTTTACCATTAAAATAGCATTCTTAAGATCATTAGAATATTCTTCTTTATCAGAATTTTCTTTATCATGGTCTTCAGAAAATATTTCAAAAAACTCTTCTTTATCTCTATGATCTCTAGGAAGATCTGAATTCTCTTTTGTATGAACTTTTTCCAAAGTATCTTCCTTGTCTAATTTCTTATAAATTTTACAATTTCTTGCTTCAAGTAACATGGAAAATCTAGAAACTTATTCATATGAAGTTAATTCTTCATTTTCTGAGGTTGAAGTATCATCATTAGAAGTACTATTTTCGGAATCTTAATTCTTATCAAGAGATAAATTTTTTAATGCCTCAACAGAGCGTACCCTGTCCATAAGACATGTATTGGGGAAAGAAGTTGTAGTAATGAATCCCATATTCTTATGTGCTGATTAATCATATTCAGATGAATCCCTTTCTGAAGAATCTCCATAGCTAGCACTCCAACTATCATTATCTTTAAGTATTTTCTTGTGCTTTGATCGATAGAATTTTTTCTTGTTCCTTTCTGAATTTCATTCCTTATTTTAATTATTTTATCAATAAGGGAAAATCTGGTATTATATGAACTGTTCTTTTACATTCATAACACGTAACTTCTCCATATTTCTTATCTCTGTAGTCTTTATTTTTTTACTTACTCTGATGGTTTCTTTGTGCTAAAATCTTGTTCATTATCTGAGCAATATTAGCTAATTCATTCTCAGACTTTTCTGTGTCTCTAGATTCTTACTAAATAATGAATTTCATTGCCTTTGATCTTGTTACTCTTTCTGGGGTCATGGATTTCATATGTTTAGAATTGGTTGTAAATGAAACTCCTCCATTCCCATTCTTCTTCATGACATTTTCAGAGTCTCTCTTAATTATGGTTTCATGTTGAAGAAGAGTTTCAAACAATTCATCTAAGGAAATCTGAGTAACTTTCCTGTTCGCATAAGTACCTGTCCTCTTAGACTCCCATTCATGTTTCATGATATCAATGATCTTACCTACAAGAGACTCATCATCAGAACCATTTCCCCCATTGATTTTATGCTATTAAAAATAGTCATAAACCTTTGTTGTACTTTGCTTATAGGTTTTCCATAAGACATGTTAAAGCTATGGTATTTAGCTCTCAACATAGCTCTTCTGGTCTCTATGACATTAGATGAACCAAAATGTGTAACATAAAGTTTCTTCCTGATACTGTTTGTAGCTTCACACGATGATATATGACTGTAGATGTTCCTAGTCATGGAACATAACAAAGTATTTCTTACTCTAATATTTGACTGATATTCTGATTTCTTCTGTTTCGTAAAGGTTCTCAAATCCTTATCTAGTATATTATAATCTCCAGTCATCATTAGATAGTTATCAACTCAAGTATTGATAACAATGTTCTTCATCTTATCTATCCAGTACTAACAATAATTTCCATCGAAAACAGGAGGTCAGGTAGGATTTAGGTTATCAATCGAACCAACATTTAAACCTGCCACCCTTAAGATTAACTTTGGCATAAAAAATTGTTAGTAGAATGAGTTCGTAAAAAAGAGAAAATATCCTAAGCAAGGAAAATATAGAACAAAAAAAATGAATCTGAACTATGTGATTCCAAAAAATAGATTCCCAAAAAGTATGAATCCAGAAGTTCAATTCCGAGAATTCTCTTCTGAATCTAATCGTGAGAATAATTCATATTTTACCAACCCTTTGATACCAATTGTGAGATGATATGTGACTATGATATACTCTATAATACCAACTGTAGGATCAAATATGTAAGCATGAGATGCTCAAATACAAGAGGGGGGGGGGGGGGTGAATTGTAATTTTAAAAATTCCTTTGGAACTTTTAAAGATAGGTATGTTTAACAAGGTTGAACTAGATAATTCACAAGACCTCTATGTTCTAATAAGTTTCTTGTATCCAGAAAAGTGATTTCGGAAATGAAACATAAAAAAATATTAAACCAACTAATATTCTATCATAAAGCGTATAGAATCTATCTAAATAAGAGTACTAATATGTTGTAGTATAAGAAAGGTACAATTTCCTCAGTAATACAAAAGAACAACAGAAAACAAAGTAGTAACACTACAAGTAACAAAAAATAACTCTTTTAACCCAAAGAGAAGAGTATCCAAAAACCTAGGATATAAGGTCCCGTGATTTATACTTTCAAGAAATTATGTCTTACCCACACAAGGTAAGCCCTCGATACGAAGATCAGAGTCTGTCTTGCTATCCCCGTAAGACCTCAACTATCAGGTAGTCGGAACCTCTGTCTTCCAATCCCTGGAAGCCTTCGATTGTACACATCAACAATCAGAGTCGCAAGAAGCCAATCTGCATGAAGAAAAGTTTAAAAAATCCGTTAAAATTTTCTGCATGAAGCATGAGAGTTTATAAGAGCCTCTCTCTCAAGAAATCACTTCAACAGCATATAAGCATGGTTGTCCAAGATTTTCTCAACTGTATCAAGCTCTTTTCAAATGAGCTCCTATTTATAGGTACAACTCCAACGGTCATCTCCCTCCTCCAACGGTCATATTCTTCCTGGAATTCTGGAGGGACCTGTACACATGTCCCTCAAACAATGGTTATTTGATAACTAATGGCACAACATCATTTTATAATAGAACAAGTGAAAGCATATCGAAAATATGATATTTGGAATGTGAGAAATATGAATGTTCAGAGTCAACCAAAAATAAATTCGAAGTCTATAATACATGGTTATTCAGATTATGTTTTGTAAGAATTTGGAACCTGAATTCTATAAAATTCCAGAGTCTGAATTTCAAGGAAATTCAGACTCTAGTTTCACCTAAATTAGGAACCTGAACTGACAGAGTTCAGAGTTGGAGTTCATTAGAATTCAGAGCTAGAACTCATAAGAGTTCGGATTCTATATTTAGAGATCTCAGAGTCAGAACTCAGAGAAGTTCATATCCAGAATTCGTAATCAGAATTATTTGTTTAACTTCATGAGAGTTCATATCCAGAATTTGGTGTTGAACATAATTAGAATTCGTTTCCATAATTCGGAGTTGAACTTCATGAGAGTTCGTAACCGGAATTCAGAGAAGAACTTTATAAAAGCTCGTAATAGGAATTTAGATTTTAAAATAGAATGCTTCATATCTAGGTTTTATACAATTCTGAGGTTTTATTCATGACACCAAATTTTACACATTGAAGGATTATGATATGAGCAATAAAATCTAGGTAAGGATAAATTCCATGGGGTAAGGAAATTTTCCTTAAGAAGTAAATCAAGGATTAAAATGAGTTTTTCCATGAAATAAGGTGTTTGTGATTTTCAAAATAAGAGGAATCATGAAGTCATAAGGAAACCATAATGACTAGATAAACTCCCCCTTGAAAGAAGGAATGGAAAAGTCATAAGGAAAACCATATTGACTCAACATAATTTATCCAAAACAAAGGTAACTCCTTGTTTATATACATATATAATGATAACCTATAAGACCAATATCCCATAAAAAGGTTAGAAATAAATCTATTAAAATGTAACTAGAAGTCACATATATAATATATAAAGGTATATATGGTTATTTTACCACACATATAAGTGTAAATATGAAATAAAAGATGAAATGTAATGGTAACTTGATTCATTTGTAAAATAAAACTAATGGTTGTGTAAAAGTTATATCTACATTCTATAAATTTATCTAATGTTAACACTACCTATGTAAGGGTAGTTTTGGGTTTACATAAGAGTTATTAATAGTCTTTATAGATATATAAGGGTAAATGAAAATGAAAAATGACAGGGGGGATATCATGATTCATTCAAGACTAGGTATATGGAATTTAATGAGAAAATAACATTTATTATATTTATTGTGATTTAGAAAATATAATAAAAAATAATGAAGGAAGATATTCTTAGGAAATTTCATGCATAAAATGAAATATCCACATTCACAAATACCTTCTTATATATTGGTTTATGATCTATTTTAAGCACACAGAATATCAAAGAAACTATGAGATACAGGATCAACATATTTAAGAGAAAGAATGGAAATATTGAAGAAGAGAGAAAAATCTGTGATGTTTATGACATGAATTGTGAATCCATGTATTTATAGAAAACTATAAATATAATTCCTTGAATAATTTAAATGAATACATTGAAAAAGATGTGATAGTTTTTTATTTAATTGATGAGGAATTAAAATATTAAGTTTGTATTTATTACATGGGGTAATTTCATTAATAATGAAATGAAACAGTGTAATTTGTTTAATTAAAAATACCTGAGACTTTATGGGAATTCAAATTATCATAACTATGAAATTTTTTGTAGAATGATCAATCATAAAGGAATTAAAAAGTTACTAAAAAGTACAAACAAAATAAAATATTATAAAAATTTATTAAAAAGGGAAAATAATTTTAAAAAATAATAGGCATGGTCAATCAAATGGATTATACCTTATCTAAAAAAAACAGATAAAAAAGTTAAAGATCATAACAATTGACATCATTTCCAAAATTGAAATCATAATTAGTTTTCAATTCAGATTTAGATTTCCCTTGATTTAAGATCTTAAGGATATTTTCATTGGACAACTTTGAATCATTATAGTGTGATCTAGTAGACATAGTCTATAGTTTACTAGAATAGTCCCAACATGGCCTTTGATGTGATTGTTCTAGAGTTAAACCCTCACCATCATTCATCTTTTCCCTTCCATATAAAAAAGAATCTTTAAAAGAGGAATGGACACCACTAATCTATGCTTTCATGGGGTTCTTATCATGCCCTCATCAATAAATACAATTCGCCACATTCCAGAATTGCGAGAAGATGAAAATATTTTCTGAATTCCCTAGTGGAAACAATCATGGTGTTGAGTCTCAGCATGATCGAAGTGATCATAATGTATGGTTGGAGGACTGTAAGAAACAAAATTCATGTATCCTTACTCTAAATGGGTCTGTGTAGGGATGTCCTGTGATACATCCATAGAATAAAAAAAAATTATTAGTAGCTACAACCATCTACACTTTCTCAACCCACAACAGACTAGAAACTATCTAATTATTTTGGATAATGTTGGATAGATAACATCAACCACCATTTTATACATTATTATGTAAATTAAATTTATTCTTGAATGATGACTCGTCTTTCCATTTTATAGAACTACATGATAAAATGATATTTTTACGACATGTGTCTTTACCATGAAAAATTACTTGACAGTACCTAGGAAAATGATGAAGTCATTCATTCTCAACCTTAAGAGGGAGATCATTATCCAAAACTAAAATCTCTATAGGATTAATTAAGAACATGATTAAGTCAACATCCACTAGTACCCGATCAAGATTCCCAAAATGGAAACCTTAGTTTCTCAATCCATTTTAATTAGAATACCCATAGTAGAAGAAATATAAAAATAATTTTGGGATGGCACAAAATCCATTTGAGACAGATAATTTTAATCCAGACTTGGGGACAATTATTTTTAAACAAAATGAATTAAATCAAAAAACTAATTATAGAAAGTAGACCATACATTGATTTAAATAAATTAAACTAATCCCCAAATCCTTATTCATTATTTTCTCTAATAGAAAAATTATATTGAATAATCCCCTACCCATGGGTATGCATTTACAATTCGATGAATTCTAAATAGAATCAAGCTTCTCAACAAAGTCATACACTTTCAATGGTTTTCCACATGTGGGGGGAAACATCCTAGTAATGATTGAAAAAATGAAATCTAAAATTGATCAAGAATATCCTCCTTATTCAAAATCACAATAGCAATATCACACCAATTCTCAATCCTATCTGAAATAACATCATTGAGATATGTGAGGTTCATTATTTTACTGTCTTTATTAGCAACCACTGAAGATTTTCTCTCAGTTTTCTCAGACAACCCCATATCGACAGTTCGAGTCCCATCAACACCACTAGCGCAACCGCCCCAACTGATGACCAAACTGCCATAATTGAACCAGATCTTGGGGTGACATGATTCCTAAAATTGGAAACATCTTCCAATTGAAGGTTATTAGAGGTTCCTCCTCCGCCCGTAGCCACCATAGAAGGGTCAACTAGAACATATATATCAGATCTATTAACTATAACATTGTCTTCAACTGTAGATACATATCCCTTCTGAGCTAGTGAAGAAACCGTTGATCGAGGCACACATAGGACAACTTCAACAAGTTGAGTACCATCAGAGATCAAGCCTCCATTTTCACCTTCTGTGACTCATGATGAGGCAACAAGAACAGATCCACCAAATCTGCTCAATCATGGAACGAAAATGTGTGTCATGTATTTTATGAAGAGACCAACAGAGAGAGTTTTTCATGTAGGTCTCAATAGTGTGATAGAGAAAGAAATAATAAATATATTATATATTATTTTTCATGATTATGATGCATGCAATTATAAATTTATAAAATGTTTTATATGCATGTGATTTGATGTGGTGTCTTGATAGTGTGTAATAAGAGAATAAGAAGAATATAGAAATACATGGAAAACATGAAAATAATCTGTTTTGAAATAATCGTTTGTCTTTTACTCATTTAAAATAATTTTATAAGCCTGGGATGCACCAAAGCATTCTCAGGGGACATGTATTCCAGAGTTTCAATGTTATAACCAACTAATTGTATGCAAATGATTATTATTTTGTGCAGCATGATCTTTGAGGAATCCATATCATGGTAAATGCTATAATTTTTATACTTATAGGTGCATGTTGTTAGTATATTTTGTCGTCATTTATTGGTGCATGTTTGGGTTTGAAAATACAGTTCGACGTAATACACTAACAGGAAGAAAGAGTTGATTCACGATAAACTGAAAAATAATATCAGATCATTAATTAACCTCCCCTCTCAATTATATTCTATAGAAACTATAGGGGTTCTATAAAAACCATTTTAAAAATTAAAATGACTCTTTTTAAATAATAATTCTCAAAACATCAACATAATTTTTTCACATGGAAAATGTTAGAAAGTTATTCATTTTTTAAAATGATACATAAGGAAAATGTTAAACAATATTTTTGAAACTATTGATTTTTTTTATATTATAAAATTTCCTTAATAAATTATTAAAATATGGATAAGGAAATAGATGAATAGAATGTAGATATGGAGGAGGAAATTTCCTGATCATAAAGAAGAGGTTATGTAGATTTCACTTACAAGCATCACATCAGTTGAATTATTTACAGGGGAAATAAATTTTAGGGATAACATGTAAATTCTTAATAATAACTAGAGTATAAGAAAATAATTTATATATTTGTCATAAATTTATTTTATTTTCTCCAATATGTAAACTCATTCCTAAAAATTACTATTTGAATATAGGATTGGAAAGAAACACTTACCACTTTAGTAACCCCTAAACCAAAATCCCTTGATAGATAATACCAGTTAAGGATCTATAATAAATATAATTCTCATTTAAACTATGGTAAAAATACATCCCTGGTTAGTATATACACCTGGAGAAAAGAAGGTTTTGTATATGTCATAAGTACAAAATGAAATTTAGACGAGGAAACCCTTACCTTAACTCTTAAATTTTAAATACACACTTTATCTATTTTATAATAAACATGAAAATTTTAATTAATTTTTTAGTAACCATATTAATAACTATTTTATTTTATATTCTTGAATTTTAATTTTTCACAACACTTGTATTAATTTCTAAATGATTATATCCGTCATCATATGTTAGTAATTTTGATTTTTGGGACATGTTTCATAATAGAGATGTAGAACACTATTGTTTAACACCAGATTAATCAATAAAAGAATAAAATCTATAAAAAAATAATTTTTTAAATATTTATATATTCTCGTGTACATTTTCTAGAAACTCTGATCACATTTAATGAGGCATGGATATATGATAAACTAGTTTCAGGTAATTTAACGATATTAATAGATTACATTATAATGATACTTAATTTATGTTTAATTTGTTGAAAAACGTAATATGAAAATATAATAATAATTAATTATATATAAATATATATTAATTAAATTTATTTTATTACCATCAGTATAGGTTGGTGATGAAAAACATAACATTTCACTCCATGGATGTCATAGTCCACATGTACAATGACACTTTTTTTCCATATAATAGAATGAAACTAGAATTTTTTATATTTTTAAATCACTAAAATTTTATAAATATAATATTTAATCATTAAATATACCCATTTAACCAATAAAATAATAAGGTTATGAAGAAGAAAACACATCACCCATGGAGGTGGTAGTCCACATGTCCACATGGATGTCATTTTAAAATTTCAAAATAAGACAGTGACGAGGTAAAAAATTATTATTCCATTATCTAAAAATAATCATATAATAGATAATATGTGTTATATTATATTATAATAAATAATATTGTTTTGGAAGAGAATATATGATAATTACAAATAAGAGAAGACTTCAGGTGGATGATAATCACATTGAGGCTTTGATTCATAAAAGAATTCACGGAATTGAAGGACTATGTGAAATTTAATGTATACTATGGATATAAAAATAAATATATATTATAGTATAGATAATATTTGATGATTTTAATATTAATTTAAAAATTGGAATTTATTTTTAAGTAGTTGGAAAATCCCTCCTAATGTAGGTGAAAAAGATTGATTTCCCATAGAATTCAATGGTAGGAAAGCGGTAAGAATGGAATTGCATGATACTTTAGTGAATTAGGTGATTAAATGTTGGTGAGAAATGTATGATTTAATATTCAATCAAATAATGGTCAAAGTTTCACAAAAACTTATTAAAATATGATCAACTTAATTTAATCATTTTTATCCCTTAACAACCATGATTAAAAATTAACCATAGTAATTACTTGTTTTGAAAACAACATAAGATGGTCCTTGAAAATAAATTTTGACATCTGTATTAAAAAATTTAACTACATTTAATCTTATTCAATATTTAAATATAAGAAAAAGTTCATTCAAATTTAAAAATATAACATATAGATGAATTTTTTTACAGAGAAATGCCATTATAAAAGGTTAATTGTTCTTAGTCAAATTTCATATCAATAAAATATTATACGATTGTTAATGTATCGTATATATATAATTATCACATTATATTAATTATATAAAATTTATTAACTTTATTTAATTATCTATGAATTGTGAAAATACTTGTAAAAACAATTCATTTAAATATAATTTTTCCACAATAAATAATATGAAATTTGATAATTAATTTATATTTTAAAAAAATAACCGACCTATTAATTTTTCAGGATATGATGAATTAATATTTAAATAAATAATTATTTGTCTCAATTTATAATATTGATATATATATTTATATTTATAATTATAGTGTGCATATCACATAGAATGATTTTTTTTGTAAAATATATTTTTATGCCTAAAATAATTTCTTTAGTTATTTAGCTACACTAATATAATTTTATCAACATACTAGAATTTATAATTTCATTTATTTTTATTTCTAGAAATATTTAATAACGTGGTAACCTCTTTCTATATCATCCAACATAATAACTATAATATAATGACCACATTTTAATGCATATGATTTTCTCTAAATAAAATGTGTTACAATTTAATTTTTTTCTAGTATTTATTATGGAAGAATATAATCAACATAGTATTTTTATACTAAAATCAATTACTAAAATTTATTTAGATACATTATGTCCCCTTAATTGAATTTCACCCTCCCAATTTTATTTTTTATCACCAATTATAATAGGTGACAATATAAATAATATATTCATGACATAAGATAAAGTTTCTACTAAAATATAAACCTCACTAAGTTAGTTAACACTTCGTAACTCATCTCATTATTGATTATTAAGACCTATATAATGGATGTAATATTGATAATAAGTTTGTAGTTAGCCTTTCCTTGAGAGGTAATCATATGTTGGATTAGGATATTGAATGTGACTTCTTTATTCAAGAAATTGATTTGGGATCTATAAAGGTAGTGATAATTGATTTCAAAAATCATATCAAATTACCCAAAATGAAGAATAATAAAATTTTCAAAAATCATATTCACATTTGAATTAATATGGGATTATTTTATCATATTACTAGTGCTTTACTATGATTTTTTAATCACTTGGGTGGTGTTTTTGTATAATTAGAAAACATACTCGATATGGTGTAATGGATACATAATAAATAAATCTATACTGGATCATTTGATTACATTAATCATCATGATCAAATTCATTAAAATTAATTTAACAGGCTTTATATTATTTCCATATCTTATGAGTTTGTCGATTTAGGTAATTATAATTAACCCCTAGTTTGGGGAATTTTTTTCTTAATTTCTATACTTCTTATAACTAAATAATCTGATTTTTGGAGGTTAATTATGATGGTATTTCGGTCAATAAATTACATTAGATAACCTCTTCATATCCCTGTAACATTCTTATGCTTAATTTCGTTCTCATTTACACTTGAAGCAATTACATGTTTCTTTGAGACAATTTACCTTATATTTTTTCCAACATTTTTAGTATGTAAGAAGATGTATTTTGTTAAACATAAACATCATCACATGAGTTTACATGAAACAATATTTTTCTATTATTAACCCACAAATATAAAAAATTAAGGGTTATAATTTTTATTTCAACCATTGAATCATATCAGACAATCTATATATTACTACTAAATTCTACTATACCCAACAATTTTTGTAGACATTTCTTAATTCCAAAAATTTTAATGAACATTTTTAATTTTATAGTAAATTATTAAACTATATGTGTACCTTGATAGTCCTTATGAAGTTTTATTTGATGGTATTGATGGATACATCCATCCTTTGTTCTATATCAAGTAACTCTCGTTCAATTTTAATATTAAGATTTTAGGGATAATATTTATTAAACCCCCACCCCACACTAAAACTCATATCAATTATTTGTGTCAATTTAATAATTAGTACTCATTTTGTAAAATTGGTTTTACCAGAGATCAAATCCACTTTTAAAACGACAAACAACTAAAAAAACATTTTCATTCTTAGAGCTCTAGAAAATAGAAATTATCTTTTCTACTATTTTTATCCATTTATTGAAAACTAGTGGATTAAGTGACCAACTGATGGTTGGTTGTTTTTGATTCATGAATTAATCAATAGAATATTTCTCCTTCAAAGTGATTTAGATATCAAATGGATCCATGTTATGGTTTACAAAATGGTATTGTGCTTCAATGATGTTTTTTCACTCAATCACCATTGCATTCTACAGCTCATTGGGATATTCACCATATTTTCCATTAGGACAATTATCAACATAGTTTCTACAATATCTACAAATTACATAAATACTGGAATGTTTAGGTATGATATTGGTTTAATTATTATAAAATAGAAATGATACACATCGTAGAAGTAAATAAATAATGTGTACACCTAACTTATGAATCATTAGGGTTCAATCTAATTTAACCAGGTTTATTATCCAATTAGGTTCTCTATCCTAACTAGTTATAAATTAAATCATCAAATTCTATTTAAATCAATTGTATTTGGTTTTAAATACCATGTGAATTAAAGATATCATATCAACTAATAGTGTTAAACTTGCTGTGTAGTGAGGTCCACATGCGGTGAACTAAGTGATGATTGAATCAACCAAACAGGATCATGGGTATTATAACCAAGTTAATATATGATAGGGTATTCATCCACTTTATTGTATCAAGATATGGATTTCAATTATAATATACCAAAAACTCAATACATCTCCAAAAATATATTATGTTATCCTATACATAGAATTATACCTATGGGTTTTTCAAAATATCTCTCATATTAATCCATCAAAATGAGTAAACCCTACATTTATACCAATGAAGGAGACCCAATCCCACAAAACTATGTCTGGTATTGGAAAATATTATTTAAAGAAATGATTTGATACCATGTAAGATAGATCTATCTAAATATTCATATATTGTACATTAATTAAATAATACATATCATAATAATAAACACCAAAAAACCATAAATGTTAAGTGTCTTTGGAGTCTAGATACATAATCAACTAAATGTTGAACTATATTCAACATTTTAAATTAAAATCACATGGTATCATATTTAATTATTATACATAATACCATTTTTCATAACCCATGGATTGAAATAATATGAAATGGGAAAGATCATATTCTCAGTATGGGTAAACATAAGAGATAACAATTAATGATCATAAGTGAGCATAACATAAGTATATGGGTATGAGAGTATAGTAATGGAACATGAACATAAAATTATAAAACCCTATCAAATAAACATGGAAAATAAATAAAAGTAGTAAGGATCTGAGCATAACATAATATATAAGTCACTATTACATGAGTACGATACAAAACATATGAATGTGAAAAAAGCATTATCTTATAAATCATAAAATAAGTGATCATTTATAACAACTCTTTTATCATAAAATGTTTGATCATGAATAAATATCTAATTTCCATAATATAGTGGGATTTGGATAAAATAATTTTTACCCACATGGGCTTGGATAACAACGAGTTTACCCTTTTGGTTTTTGGATAAAAACTCGTATACCACCCTTGGTCATGTTATAATAACCTATGCACCCTATTCATATTGGGCTACATGAATTGTGACAATTTTGTTCTAATTAGATATAAAACATTATCCAATGAATTTGAGGTAACTATTGGACCCAAGCCATAACATAATAATCATCCATGATTATGTGTACTTAGAGAACATGGAAACATTCATATATGAAATATCACTTAATTAACCTATGGTAAATAGGATGGTTTAATAAATACATTCATTGATAATTTCATTACATATATAGAGAAAGAAGGTGGATGATATCATAAGAACATATTTGAAATGTAACTTAAAGAATGTGAAATTACATTTACATATATTTAAGATAACATTTTTAATATTGTTGGATAATTCACTTTGAAAAATGAGAGGAAATATCCATCTTATGAAATGCTTGAGAAATCAATAAAACTGATTCCTTAAAAAATATATTTTGATATTGATAAAAAATTTAAATATTCCCATTTTAAATAGAAATATTGGGTTTTAAAAATAAAAAATGATAAATGAAATGGGATTTTAGAAAACATTCTTTGAGAAGGAATAAAAAAATTATGAAGTCATTATTAAAAACAATATAATTTAAAAGAATTTTTTAAAATGAAGAATTTATATTTCATGTAAATCTTTTAAATTTATAAATAAAAAAATTAATCCCATTTATTATCAAAATAATTATAAAAAAAAATTTATAAAAAATTTTTAAAACATGAAAATTAATCTTTTTAATAAATAATTCTCATAATAACGCAACAATGCATTCATATAAAAAACATTAAAGTGAGTGATTTTCCAAAAGGTTTCATGTGGAAAACATAATGAATTATTTGGAAATTATTTTTAATAATGTAAAATATTATAAAATAAAAATAACAAATTACTAAATCATAGATAAGAGAAACATAAAATTAATGTGGACAAATATGGGGAAAATTGTTGATAATAAGAAAGAGGTGGGATCAATTTTTCATATAAGTGTCAAATTGGGTAAATTATTTACAAGGGGAAATAAAATTGGGGGTGAAAACTTAAATCCAAAATAATAATGAGATTATATGAATATTTTGGTTTTATTAAATATAAATTATCAAATTTTTCCAAGATTTAATTTCTTTTATAAAAATTTTTATTTTAAAATGAGATTTGAAAGAAACCCTTACGGTTTCAGTAACCATATATCTAATATACTTATGAGTATTGTACATGTTATGGGTCTATATTAACAATTATACTCATTAAAACTATTATATATATAAATTAATTTATTTTATATAAACCACAAAAAAATAAAAAAGTGGTGGATGTTGCATATGTCTGAAATTAAAAAAAATATATATTAGAAAACCCTATCCTTAACTATTGAATGTTACAAAATAACATTATCCTAATATATAATAAAAATTACCATACCATTAAATTATTTAAAAACCTTATCCATATATATTTCATATCATATTCCTTATTTATTATTGTTCAATACAAATTTATAAGATAGTTATTTATTATTTTCATCATCGGATGTTTGTAATTTCTATTTTTCATGCATGTTTTATAATAGAAAAATAGAACCGTATTCATTGATAAAAAGTTGATAAATAAAATATTTTAAAATAAATTTTAATCATTTAATCTCAATTATTTATATATCCCCATGTTCATTTGATGGTAACTACTGGTGCAGTTCATGGGAATGCGATACATGATGAACATGTTTGGTGTAATTTTCGATATTAGTAGATAAATTTATAATGATAATAAATATTTTATCCTTTATGAACCATATTCCAAACATTTATTTATAATTAATATCATATATATTCTTCAAATATATTTTATAACAATTGGTATAATGTGGTGATGAAAAATAGAACATGTCACTCTATGGAGGTGGTAGTTCACATATATACAGAGATGACGTTTTAATTTTCCATAGAATGGAAAGAAATTATATACTGCCTTACATTTAAAGAATATTAAAAAAATAAAAAAAAATTTTTTTTTCATTTAATACAAATTTTATCTTACCATGAGTAGAGGTTATGACAAATTTAATGTGTTACTCAAGGAAGTGGTAGACTATATGCACTGATGGATAGCATTTTCAATTTTCCAAGGGAGAGTTGGGTTAGATAATGATTTTTAAATTATCATAAAAAAATTTATATAACTGAATAATAGTATTATTATTATACTATAAAGGGTATTAGATATTTTTAAGATATTTTATGAGATAGATAAGGAAGAAAAGGCTAGGGGTGGATAATACTCACTTGAGAATTTGAGTCTTCTATAGAATGAAATCAAGGAACCAGAGGGATTGTAGAAATTGAATGTAAAAAAGGAATGTCAGAATTATAAAGGAATTCTATTAAAGGTATTTTGGGTATAATTTCAAGGTAATTTTGAAAAATTTGTTTGTATTGGGGTGGATGTATGTGGTCGCATTTTATCGGTTAAAATGATTGACCTTTTATTGGGATGAAATGGTAGGTTATCAGTAAGAATATATTTACATGAGATTTAGGTGATGTATTTTTTAGTGATAAATATAAATAAATTTAATACCCAATAATAATCTACTATAAGGTATAATGTTAATAAAATCTTATTAAAATTTGAGCCACTTATGTTATCCATTTTAAACATTAACATCCTTGATTATAAATAATCCATGGCAATTAATCTTTTTACTAAAAATATAAGATGAAAATTCTTATAAATTTTATATGTTCAGTTTCAGAATCTTATCACAATTTAATATAATCCAATATATAAATATTTAGATAATAAATTTTTATAAAAAACAATATATTGAAAAAATAGTTATTTATAGTAATGTGCTTTTCTAAATATCATGTGTTTGTACTCTAATTTCATATAAATTACATATTAAAATAGTTTTAATATATTTAAATATAAAAATTAAAAAGATTCATTATTTAGAATTTTCATCTGAATATACTATGAAAATAATTAATCAAGAACTTTTTGGAAAAATTATTTGAAAAATAAAAGTTTTATCAAGGAATATAATATGATCTTTCAGAAACATAGCTTTGCGTAAAAAATACAAATAACCATATTACCAAATTTTTACATGTTGGTCAAAACATGAAACCTGGTTTTTTAGAATCAATTTGTAGTGATTATAAATATTATTTTTAATCTAAACACGAATAACATTTAAAAAAAGAATTTTTAGGACAAAAATATTTTTATACTTACATGATTTCATTAGTCATTTTGACATAATTATTGACATTTATCATAGAATTATTATTGAAAATGAATATTATTATTATTTTTATATGTATATTATAATATTGTTACCTCTATATATATGTTCCAACTTAACACCTATATTAAAATGGTGACATTATAATACTTATAATTTTAGCATAATAAAAATTTTAAACATTTTTTTTCAATATTTCATGAAGTGTAATTTTTTAATATAGTCTTGTGTTAACAAAAATATATATACTAAAACCATATAGTGTGATAGTTTCGGTGAACCAGATCGCTTGGTTTTTATATTTTTCTAAATTCAATGTTGTAAAATTCATGCCCAAGGTATCTAAAAAACCAATAGAAATAAATTAATTTCTATGTTAAAGTACTAATTTCATGATTATCCAATTATATTTAGAGGTTGTTTTAATGTTATGGTTATGAGATGTGTTCATAAAGAGAAAATGATACCCATTGTTGAGAGTAATCACTCTTCTTCTTGGGGTGGACACCATTTAGGGGAGAGGACTACCCAAAATACTTTAAACATGGTCTTCACTTTCTTAATTTCATTAATGATACTACATTTATTACAATAGAGTGTGAAAAGTGTCAAATGTTGTGAAATTAAAGTTGTAAATAAGATATATTACTAAAAGAGATTTATTATGTATAAATTTTAAATGTTTTTGAAATAGATTTTATGGGGACATTTCTATATTCTTATGGGAATGAGTACATTATTGTGGATATGAATGAGGTTAATAAGTGGGTAAAGGATATGGAACATGAAAATAATCAATCATCTAGTTTTTTTAAAATTCAATAAAAAGAAAATAATATCCAAATTTGGAGTGCCCAGAGAATACATTACAGACAATAGAACCCATTTTAAGATTATTTAGTTTAAATATTTAATAGAAAAATATGGTTGTATTCATATAAATATAAAATAGTTTCTCCAATTTTCTATTAGAATATATGGAATTTCTCATAGATATATTTATTAAATTTTTTAATAAATAGTCTATTTCTCTAGAAAAGATTGGTTTTTAAATTAATATGAGGTTTTTTCATTCTAAAAAATTTTCTATAAAGCCTCCATAGGGATATATTCTTAAAGGAGTATCATTGGTAAAATATTTCATTTGACTATAATGTTTTATAATGAATCCCCTAGGGTTTTTAAGGCCTTTAAATTGGATTTTAAAATTGTTGGTGAAATAAAATTGTAAGAGTGAATCCAACTAGATGTGATTTTAAGAGAGTATTATCAAAATTAATGGATTTATAAGGTAGGGAAAAAGAATTTCAGGATTGTAACATTAAAAATACATACACTAAAAAACAATCATGTAATCCAGAATATAATATATTTGAATGTTGTGTTTTTCATGATTTTTATGATTTATGGAGAATTTTATCTGAACTTTCTTGTATCCATTCCAAAATACTTTTTTGAAGCACTAAAAATTAATAATATTTTTTGACCAAACTATCTTAAATGTTTCTCTCACTATTAGATTCCATATTAAGGAAAATATTTTATGTGTCTAGGAGGGGTCTTATACATTCATAACTATACTATAATATTGTACACCTCAAAACCCTCATATGGTTTTGTGAATTTAATTCACGGGGAAAATCAATATGTAAATTCTTGATGAATATTATTTTATATATTCTGATTACAGTTTTTCACATATAATTTGAGTATTGATGTTATTTTCAATGAAAAATGTGAATTGATTAGTGAAATTTTTAATATTGTTTTTTCTGAGTTCTAATTGATATTATTTGAATATATTGATGAATATTATTATTTTCGGGATTTCATTGATTAAATTATTATAGGGTTACTTTTTTAACCATATTAGGATCATATATATTTTTTGACTTTGGTGGAATAAGTTTTAAGATTTTAAATTTCAAAAACAAATTCAGTAATTAGTTGTTATGAATATAAATAATTAATGTTCCAAAAATTTATTTTTGAAATATTTTACTAGAGAAAATTATTGTTTTGATCTATGATGTTTTTAATTTTTTGAAAATGTGGTATAGTCACATTTTCATATGAATTGGATTGTATTTTTGTATGACTTTCCCCATTATCCATCTACATCCAATATATTTTCATATGAATTTATTTTTGTATAATAATTCCAATATTTTTAAATCTTTTATTAATTTATTAATTTTCATATCTTTTTTGAGATCTAAAATTAAAAGGGATAAATTAATGACTTGTAGAACATGAGAATGAATCTAATCTCAATTGATGTTTGTTGATGTAGATTATGAAGGATGAACTGGGATTGCATTTTGTCAAAGTACTGATTTTGTAGGATGTAACAAATTTCATGGAGAGATTATGAATTATAAGAAGGATCATTGATTGTCTCATAAGAGAAAGATGATAGATAGGGATAGGTTTCCATGTTGTAACGAAAATGAGGAGCTTGATATAGTTTTATGTGACCTTATGGCTTAGAGATAGTGCATTACTATATTCTAAATATATAACTATTGGGATTGGACTGATATTCGAGAGAGAGATAGAGATGATCATTGAGGCATTCTAGGAGACATAGAGGATTTCTTGGGCACAAAGAAGAGATAACATCAACTGGTGTTTTAGAGGAGAAAAAAATTAGAGAAAAATCTTCTCCTTCCTCTATTCATTTATATTTCATAGTTGTTATTATAATTTCATGAATTAAATATATTAAAAAATGTATTAAATTCCTTGAGAATAATATTTTTTTGGTTGTTAACTTTTAAATCATATGTTAGTTTCACAGTAGGATGTTATTATAATATTCAGCTCCTTAAGAGATTTACTTATCTAATAAATGAGAATAAATTATAACGTTTCGTTAGGTAATTAATTAATATTATTCTTCATTTTTAATGTCATTATTTTTATAGTTTTATTAATTATAGTAACACATTAGTATCAACCGGAAATTTGACCTCGTTGAGTACCAATTACATCGTTTTTTGAATGAATGAGTTATACAGTTGAAAAAACTATAGGACATGATAAACGAAAGATTGGACAACTAAAACAATTTCCCAATTTTTATTCATTAAATTTGAGTTATCTTTTCTCAATGAATTAATGGGGAAAATATTTTCCTATCCATGCAATTAAGTTCCCAACATTGTTATATTTTATTCCTTATAATTTTTATGATTCATATTTCTCTAGAAATTTTTACCTTATTCAACACTATAAAATTAATTACACACATTGGTTTTTATCATTGTTGTTGTTATCACACACATTTTTTCAGTGTTTTCATTTGCATCACTAAGTCAGTACACACACTTCACCTAACTTGAGTGATCGACCCACTTATTAGATATACTAGTTATTAAGTGGATTATAAATAAAAAAATAAATTATAATAATAAAAATTCTAACCTATTATTATAATCTATAAAATATATTAATAACCATGTAAATAATAAATATATGTGACCTGCTACTTCAATTAAGGAGTAACCCCCACCCCTGAGTATTCCGACTCCAACCTCATCCAAGAAACTATTAATCTCCACTACCACCCATGATACCCCAATCATATAAGAGGATTCAAAATTATTTATAATGAACATTTAAGTAATTTTCCAAAATATTTCAATAAATTTCATTTGGACATAATTTTTGTAAACTCATAACACAACATATTTTCAATAAAATCATTAAAAAGGAGGTGGAAACAACTCCCAATACCCAACATGATCAATCCTACAAAGAATACCTAAATATTCATATAAATTTATCAAGAAAATTAATATTAAATTTTCGAGTAATAAAATAAAATAAGAACATCACCTCAAATGAAACAATTCATCACCCCAGGTGATCGTCTTGCAAGGCCTCTTTTATCCAAAATATACTAAAGCTCCACTATTTATACTAAATTCTTACATGATGTGATGGAATAAAAATTAATTACTATATTATGGTTAGTAAAATAAAAATTACGGGGGATACATATAATGAAAATAAAAATATTGAATATATTTACTCTACTAGTGAATCCATAATACGAATCCATTTAATGATCTATAGAAGGGAAGGAAAGGGAATAATGAGGAATGGGGGAATCTGCCAACATATTATCAATTGAATAAACCAAAAAAATAATAATGGGATCCCAATTAAATTACATATTTAATAAAAAATAATAGGGTACCATTGTGATGTGTCCCCATCTATCACTACACACCACCCTTACCTAGGAAACCCTAAATATGAATTTTGGTACACAATAGTGAACCCAAAAATGTCATGGTGAATCTAAAAAATCATATTGAAACCTAAAAAATACATATACAACATTGGTGACATAACCATATGCAATAGGAATGAATTCCCCCTTTCGTATCAACACCAAAAATTAATATAAACCCATCAAAATGTTATAAATAGATTCATAGTGAAATCCTCATTGTTGACGTATAACACATCGAAAAACTATAAAACCTAATAAATCATTGAGTTTTGGGATTTAAGAAATTAGCCACCATGTTTTGCAATGAATGTTCCTAGAATATCAATAAAAAATTACATGGGAGATTAACAGTTCAAGGGATCCCATTATATTGTAACAATCGATTTCCCTGAAAAATTTATCTTTGATAGCCTCTCGCAATGCTATAAATCCTCTTATTGTGACATAAAATATTACTTTCAAACATATTTCTACTTGAACCTTAGACAAATCCTCATATACTAGTACTTTTCAGCCATAAAAACCTCTAAAAGCACACATCCACTAAAATCCACATAGGTTTGTGGGAATTTTTAAAAAATTCATTAGTAAAAATATGTGGGGTCAAAACCATTCACCTATAATACTTTTCCAATTTCATAAATATTATAAGGCCTCATTGATGATTCACACTAGTCTTTGAGACTCATTGAATACACCTATTTTGAATCTACCACGAATCATATTCAAACACACAATTTTCCTTAACAATCATATTAACACAAAACATGAATGCCTAATGTTATAATCCAACACAATCAACAATCATTCCCAAACATCATGTTTTAACTTATATCAAAGTGACTACATTTGGTCTTTCACTAAACAAGAAATTTAGAACCCGACTGAACCATCTACCTCCATAGACATGATGTCCCATGCATCCCTTTAATGACTAATGCAAAAAAGTCTATGAAAATGATGACTTAATGTGGAATTCATGAATTTATGATTTTCCAAATATATACAACAATTTTCGATGTCACTATTATACTCATGGAGATCCCCCAGTGGACTGTTCACATAAGAATCTCCTGAATATTACCATTAGAACTCACAGTATCACCCTATGTGTATGATCATAATAAAAATACCCACTCTTTCTCATATGATAAAATTTTCCCTAGAACAAATTTAATCACATAGACATAAACACCCCACTAATCCATAACCCAAATGTTCATATTCATCAGTTACCCACTACAATAACTTAACCTAATGTGAATTGGAACAAATATATGGTTATTTTCGTGTTACCATCATTGCCTAACCTTTTTCATCCATGTGATGATGGATAACCATAATAATATTTTAGTTGGTTCTACCAATAGGCCACCATCAGTGTATACCAAGAATTCATAAAATTATATCCACCAACTTAGACCATCTTTGGTGCGCTCTACATCATAAGATTTACCTTATTATCAATTAATGAGCACTAAAACTCTCGTAAATATTAATTGGGTGAATGTCAAAACTCACAAAAACTAATCATGTGTATTTCACTTCCATAATGTTCCACACCACTATTCCCCACATCACCTTATTGATCCATCACCATGGAACACAGTCTCAATAGATTGAACTCATGGTCCATGACCTCACTAAAGACCACATAAAACTAAAATTTTAACTACATATAGACCAAAATTATCCCCCCCCCACAAAATTATTAATATCATTGGTGATTAACTCATCATAGTTTAGGTTCATACCAATCCCCATTAATCTCATCGATCTGGATAGAGCCTTAGTGTATCATATAACCAAACAATTATCTAATCATACCTTCGATCAGAACCACATTTTATGATATTTTTTTATTGTATTAAATTTCTAAAATCCCCTCATTTTATTAATTAAATATGGAATTAAACACATATTAAGTGTTTTTTAATAAATTAAATTTAATTGGATGATGACTTAAAATTACATTTTTCGTATATTAATTCATTTTTGAAATCATGAAAAAATTATTTTTCTTTTAGGGGTTATTAGGTTGATGTTTTCATACAAATAATGCTATAAAAATATATTTTTTAAAAAATAGGCTCATTCTAAGGAAATGATTTCAGAATGGACAGTAATCAAATCCAAAGATGATCGTATTGATAAAATGTGAAATGTAGGTAATAGGGTACTATAGTATAGGTTGAATACAGGTAGAGATACTTATCAAATTTTATAATTACATTTATAAAAAAGTAGATAAATGATATTATGTTAATGATAGTGATGATGATCACCACTCTCTAATAATTTATGGAACTAGCACCACAACTAGAAAACAACAAAAACAAGAGGCACTACTTACAATGGTTTTCATTTAAGATGAAAGCATGACTATTGACAAAAAAATGTACAATACTTCACTCCCAAATATTTCTAATTTATTTTATATATACCTTCATCAAGATGAAGTAATTATAGATAATAATTTAAAGGTATTTGAACTTAATCTTGATTCAATTCATTCCTTTCGATATATATCAATTATAAAAATCTTAATAACCACATTCATTTTGAATTTTCAGACTCCAAAAAATCACAGATTCCTAAAATGGTTATTAAATCTCAATACATATAATCTTATTTGAAATTAATATCAAGGGTCCAATTTTCACTTTCAATGATATTTTCCCAATTGCACATGTATAAGAACAAGACCACATAGACAAACTATTAAAGATAGTATATAACTCCATGACCTCAATTCAATTTTATTATTAATTATTTGGAATTTCATAATTATCACTGAAAAATATCACAGATAAACTCACATGAAATGAGAATTGATAAAGTGTTCATAAATACCCTCTCTATGAGAACTATTCAGTGCTGATTAAAAAAACTGGTCCCGGTAGGCTCCAAGATTTCCGAAGAAATATATGGTGTCCCCTCCATGGGGACAACCCCATTCTTGAATGATATATCATACTAATGAATTTCCTAACAAACCAACACATATTTTTTCTAGTGTGATTTCTCCTCATTCACACAAACACTTGTATGTTTCTTCAGAGGTCACCCATCAAGATCACCATTCCAAAAAAACTATTTATCTATGGAGTTCAAATTAGGTTGGAAAATGAATGGAAAGGTTATCCATAATTACATGGGTAGTAACATTCATCCATTTTACCCTTTATCATTCGAGGGTGTCACATTCACCTCGCCTTTTAGAGAACAACTTCCTCGTTGTTGACCCTACATCTCAACCTAGGTTGTTACACTACACTTCCAGATGGGTTCCTCCTCTAATACCATTTTTTAACATATTGAAAAAAACCACTATGTCTAAGATTATGTTCCATATAACCTTATTCACATCACCCAAAATGCATGAAACTACCATCTAGTTGTGAGGGTACATGTTCATTATTGGGGAAACTCTACACTTAGTATAATTTCAGAGGAAAAATAACAAAAAATTACATAATAAATAAATAATTCAAGTAATATGAAAAAAATCTAAAAATTGAATACATCTCATACAAATAAATGGATCCTAATGTGGTAATCCCAACATATAAACAACCGATGTTAAATCATATAATAATTAGTGGTGTTCTCTGGTTTTTTCTAGATCTGGTAACCACTAAATGATAATTTTCTTATCCATACACAATAGTTCCTTTTCCCTTCACTAGATCCATCATGAATTCTATAATAGAACCTAAATACCCATGTAAGGTGTTATTAAATGACTCTGTAGCACACCACAAACACATCCTTAACATAGTGTGACCAATTATAATTTGAATATATTATAATGATAATAATTTATTAACATGAAAATAAACATGCAATCGAAAACAGAGTAGTCATGCACCAACTACGCTACCAAAGACTCCCGACTATACCCACATTGGATCTATCCCAAAAATATTACAATAATATGTGAAAAGTAAACTAATTAGAAACATTTTTGGAGATATTATCACTTGAAAAGCTCATGGAATTATCCATTCTTGTGGCTCATCATTCCATAGGCCTCATGTATTTAAAATATACTCAGACATTGTGTGTATGTTTACACACACACACACACCAAAATATATATTATATATATATATATATATTGGATTCCCCTTGTGGTGAAACAGAGCCACATCATCTCTGCGGGTCTTGCGGTCAGTCTCAAGGTTGTGTCTCCCAATGTACTTATCAATATAATAGATCCCATAGTTTATTTGTAATCCACATCCCCAAACTTTTCTGATATATTGGCTATATTTATATATATGTGGATGTATTTGTTCATCTACGAGTGTGAATTAATAATATATATATATATATATATTGATAATTTTCAGATGTATTTAATGTATGATTTAAAAAATAATATTGAAAATATATGTAAGAGGTAATATCATGTATCACACAACTTAAAAATAAATTGAAATAAAAAATATTGAGTTATTAAATAATAAAAATATTAATGAAATAAAACAAAGAAAAATATTTATGATCTTGAAATTGGTGGAACCTAAGTAGAAAACGCATAAGAGAATTTTCCTCCTATAAAATTCCACTCTATTCTCTCCATCTATTTTTTATTTTATTATATTTAATTATTTTTCATAACTTCTTTTTCTAATATATTTATCTACCCTGATCGGATTATGGTTTCATCAATTCCATTGGGTTCTTCTCAATGAGTTGAATTTGAATATTGTGTTTTTAATGGTAGCGAGCTAATTTTTTCATGTTTTATTTATTAATTTTTTTTAAATATTAGTTATCAAATATGAAGATTATTATTATTAAATATCCTATAACTAATAGAAATCTCATTATGATAAAATTATAATTGATTATCAACTCTTATCATTGGAACATCATTTCGTATAAAGAAAGAAGATTCATACTTATTGGGGATTTTGTTTCTCATTATTCCATGTTAGAATTTAAATATTATTATAATTGATAACCATAATTGATTATGATCACATAATGTTTTATTTTTCTTATTTATTTCTAATGACGATATTTTTGTCGTGTATGCTCTACCTTGTATTTAAGTTACCTTGCAATGGAGGAATCATTCCTTCACGTTAGATCTGGTGGACCACCATGATATGTTTACCCCATGGAGGGGGAGATCGATTGACTTGCTACCATGAAAGTGATGGTCCTTTGTAAAAGGTGAAGATATTATGATTCAATGGAAATTACATACAAAGGATACAATAGGATCATTGATGGATAGCTATGTGTTACTCTATGCTCAGAGAACTACCGAGTAGCATGCCAGATGCCTGCTATTATAGTGAGTATCATTCCGTACATGGAGCCCATGGAATGTTTGGTTACATATATACATGATTCTATAACATTTTTGAGTGATAGTATCACTATCCCAGTGACTAGTTTGGTAACATATGTTGTCTTCTTATTGTATTTATGACATTGATGCAAAATAGGTACAATCGTGGGTCCATGGTAGGTCAGTTAGTGAACAAAAACTATGCTTTGTATTGTACATTTATATGATTATTGAAAATTTATTATTATTAGGATAATAACTGGTTATATTGAAAAAATCGGTTAATTATGTGTTCGTGGTGTCATACAAAGTATTCTAATCACAACCTACTCATGAATATGAGTGTTCTTTTAATCGTCACATGGAGTTTGAGGAAGGGAAATGGCTCTACGCTGGAAGGTTGATCAAAAGAGCATAGATTTGGTAGTGGACTAGGATGGACACTAGAGGACCCCACTATTTATTTATTTTTTTACACTTTTCAATTTTTGAGATTGAATCATTAATAGTGATTTATTTATATGAAATATATACCATTTTTTTATTTTCATGTTACTATGAATATTTATTTATTCTAATTTTTTTAATATTTAACCTATAACATGATACTAAGGGTATAGTTTTCCAACTTATGGATTCATACCACAGATATTATTATGCAACCTCTTGCATAGGGGGGCATGAATGATGTCATGTGTCACTCTTTATTAGAACCTGTCATTTGGGTGGCAATGTTGCGATGATAAATGGTGAATTTATTATTACTGATATAAGTTAATGACCATCAAAGATTCTAAGTATATTAGAACTATTTTATCACTATTAAAAAAAATTCTATAAATTTTAAAAGATATTTCTATAGTAGCTTTTAATTTTCATGAATTATGTTAAAGATTAACACATATTCTTTGTACCCATTATTTTTAACTATATCCATCTACCTTAAGAAACAACACATTCCTTGAAAATTATTTAGGATAGTATGAATTTTTATGCATCATGATGTGGAGAAATATATTTTTTACATGATTATAATGACATATTCATTTTCTAGGGAAGAACATAACTCCATAAATATTAATTCTCTTGGTCTTAGAGAGAAAACGTGTTTTCATGGGAGGTAAGTAAAACAAATGTGGATAATTAAGGATTGAAGTTTGAATATTTGTGTGGATGTGAGAGATCATTTCAAATAAAATAAATCATAAAAGATACAAGAAAAATAATTTTTTTTGTGGATATAGAAAGGTGTCACACATTTCATTTAGAATATTTTAATTGAACTCTTGTAGTGTATTTGTTTGCTAAGAATTGATGAGATTAAAATTTTCCAATATATATATATATATTAAATTCCATTGTTAAAATAATCATATTTCTTTAATTAAATTGGCCATTAAAAACATTAAGTGTTTTTGAATAAATTCCATATAATTAATTAAATATTTAAAATTATTATTTTATTTTGGACTAATTGGGTTTTTTGTTTTTTCCTAATTTTTTTAGATCTAGGTTTTTTTAATATGGCTAAGTTAAATGGTTTTATGGTCTTTAATTCTACTAAATGACAACCAAAACATTTGATTGACTTGCATCTACTACAAGGACATCAAACAGTTTGACATCGTGGTTATTTTCAAAAAAATCAACTAAAATTTTATTATATATATATATATATTACAAAGTAAATAAAATACTGTTAATATATTCGAAATTACTTGCATTAATGTAATCTCAACATATAATTAAAAATCTCACTTAATACATAATTTTATAGAGTAATGGACACTAATACCATCTGCAACCCAACACTAAAATGGTTTAAAAATTGATTTTAGTAAATTTTTATTCCTCCAATAATTTATAATATAAATGAAAATATATATTTCAATAACATAATTGGTGATACACTATAGTTATACTTTCATGTTTTTTTATTTTTTCTAACTTTAACTCATTTTATTTGTATAATAAATGGTTTATATTTATTTTTATATTTAAAAATCATTGATATACATCCAAGGAATATTATTTTTAGTATTGAAAATGAAGTAAATGTGTTGGAGTATATTTTAATATTACTAATCTTTTTTTGTGTATCATTGAAATCCCATATAGATTTTCTACTGGGATTAAATTTCACTTTTCCAAAATTAAAATAATAATGTAATAATACTAGATAAATAATATCTTATAATTAAATATGTATCTAATTTAAATTGAATATTACTATAATAATGAATAATTAAAATTATTAATAATGAAAAGAAATAATATAAATAATATAAATAATAATTTTATATATAATTTTTTAATAAAAACATTTTTTACAATTTATAATGTAATTATTTATTATTAATATATCTTAGAACTAATAATTAAACTATTTAGGGTCATGAAATTTACCAGAAATAAAAAATTAAAAATCCTATAAGACCCTAAAAGAATGATCACACCACCTCTAAGAGTTAACCCAGTCAATAGATATCTCATTACAATTTCTTTAAGCTTGATGACTCACTATTTAAGTAACCCAACCCCCTTTTATCAGGGCAGAAAGGTCCCTTCATATATCTTGCACTGTGTCGGTGTGTACCTATTCCACACCCATTCCAACATTATGGTATACTTCATGGCCTCCATCACTATCCACAATAACACATATATACTAATATATAATTAATAATTTTATTATTCAAATACAGTTCATACCATGGATTAGTAACCCCAATCCATGATCCTATATATTTTATTAAAATTTGAAGACAAAAAATCACAAACACAGACACACATAGATACATTGGTTTGTAAATTCGAATTTGTGGAATAGATGATACTAGCTAGAAAAAGTAGACAAAAATTCTAATATAGGAACCTTATAAGAGATCGAAAAAATTATTATTTTATTATATTAACCATCCATTTCGTAATATCTACTAGGGTTTGTAGGGTGACACCCTCTTATCCTTTTATAATGGTACCATGACGTGTTGTGATCATCATCTAAATTCTAAACCAGATTCATTTCGACAATCCCTTATTGATTTTCCGAAGTAACATCAAGAACTCCGCCAAACATATCAAGAGTGATGGAATTTATAGGCTCTGCACATCCTTCCATTGGTGGGATCTCCTCCTCCCCACCAAGGTCGTCACTAAAATCTCCAACATGATTGCAATCTATACACATAATTTATATGAAATCAAAAAAAAACCACACAACCCTTCATCTATGGAGGGAAAAGAATATTGCATCAACTCTTCAATAATAACATGAACCTTTTAAACCTAGGAAGAAATATTTTTGACTTATTAATACATTTCATCATCATATTTATAAAAATAAGTAAATATTGATGAAACAGTCATGTATTTTGTATCATTATTTGAGATAATAGTCTTTCCACATGAATCAAAATTCATAGATGAATCTCCAGATTTCATATAGGAATTCCCTATTGTCATCTTGATCACATGATTATAAGAATAAAAGGTTTGATCTTGCAGGACATAATATTATAACAAATAACCAATAGGCACTAAATCCAATCCAGTACCATCCCCCTATTTAGTATATAATATGTGTGAATTTGGGATCTATCTAGAAATCTATATTGAGGTTTCATGAAAAATACCATTCACTATACCTGGAGTGGAGAGAGTTTCCTTAGAAGTAAAAACTTCATACTTCCTCAATTTAAGGCTAGATAAAATAAGTTTTTCCTCTAAATAATTTCAAATAATCTTACTCCTAGAACCAACATTGATTGAGAAAATTTTCAATTCTTTCAAAAGATGTGTGGGATTTTTTCCTATTCTATTTCTAGAATATATAATAACCTCACTGATCATGAATACCATATAAAGGTAATATATATTATCTAATAACTGCTCTATTTATTGATAGATATTTTTTCTGATGAACTCCATTACCATGTTTTTTAGTCGATTCAGACCTTATTTCTATAGGCAGGTGGCCACTTGGATATTTCCCATGAGGCCTTTGAAAAACATGTGTTTAGGGAGGATGAGAGGTTTGAATCATCACACCCTTTTGGGAGAGGGTGTAATAACCACATAGTCTAGGACTATCTTATAGATTAAAGATGTATTCCAGAATAATTTATTAAATCCCAAACATGAGACATGTCACCCTAGTATCAACAATCAATTATTTGGTATTTTTTGATATCAGAATCATTTTTATATATCTATGGTTCTTCATCAATATAAATATATAAAAATATATCAATGTTTCTACATATATAATTCCCTATTTTAATAGAAATATTGATTTGTAAAATTTTTTACTATCAATATTCATGTTTTAATCCATACAGTTGGTTGCTCAAGAGTTTAACATTATTTGTGAATAAAAGAGTTGTTTTGATGTTGGGATTGATCCTATGAGATGAGATTCCAAAATATCCTACTAAAAGGAATGAGAAACCATATAGTTTGGTGCCTTATAACAGGAAATATCATATATTTTAGGGATATGTGATGATGAATAAAAAATATAGTTTAATATCTTTTAACAAGGACATCTAGAAGAAATATTCCAAGTTAATGGCTGGTGTAGGTATTTCACTGAAGTGGCATGAAGGAACATAGAAGGTATGTAGTCCCCCTAGTAAGGTGAATGAAATTTTAGTGGATATATTCCTTTAATTATTATTATGATAGATATCCAAAAGGAATATAGCCTTTGAGATGGATATTAATCTATTAGGGATGTAGCCCATGGAACATTAGGGTGAATTTGGGGTGTTTTTTTAGACCATATAGAGGATTATTATATATCCATTTTGTTCTAGATTCAATGCTAACACATTTTTGAAAATTGGGGCTCATGCCATTGGAGGAGTGTCAATAGAGGATATGGTTGGGGATTATACCAAATGGGATTCCTAAATTCTTATTCATGGTGTTGACATGATCTACAAAAAACCTCTAGTACCACATAGTTCATTCTCAATGTGAAAAAGTAGGGTAATAATATGATCTGACAATCCACGATCTCCTTCATCAGCAGGTGGTTGAAGATGGGTTGAGATGGGAAAAAGAAAGGGCATTGATGTATCCATATCCTCTCTTATTTTTCCAACCATGATATACACATCTAGATATAAATATGGATATGGACTATAAGATAGACCAGGGGATTACTCTATAAGGTATACCTTATATATAAATTGGTAAAATATAGTAGGATAAAGTAATAATCCCCAAAGGAAAAATCAAGTGTGACTAACCTCACCATATAAAATGGGGAGGCCCTTGGAAATGACTCTATGTTTGAGACCCTCATTACCCTAGTAATGTATGATTGAAAACATTTCTAAGACCCCCTTATTGGGAAAGTTACCTATATGAACTAATTAAAATTGAAATTTAAGATCAATTGGAAATGCGGGTGTTCCCTTTTTTGATCATAAATATCTAGAGGCTTTGGAAGAGGCCATGGATTTGTGGTTTTTGAATTGAAACATTTAGGTAATAGATATTTTTGGGGGATGTTTATGTATAGGGTTTCTTGAATAGTTAATACAAGGGTTGAGATATGGAAAAATAGTATTTTTGTGGTACCAAGGTTTAGTGACCCCATCTTGCATTCTTCATTCTATGTAGAAGGCTGTACAAAAAAGATTTTATATACAAGTGGTTCGTAGAATGGTGGTCCTAAAGGGGATTGAAATGTTGAAAAATGGGCCACACAAGATTTTTTTATATGTAGAATATTATTAATGCCATGTGGACTTATTTTAAACCCTCTTTTAATTTTTGGATATATATTAAATTATTACCTAAAAAAATATCTTTCTCGGACTACCTCTTTGTCCAATCGCACAACAGATATCTCGAACAATAATTCCACTCTCTAAAGAATATATACCACCCCCTCAGTCCATCTTTTGGATTTTTTATAGGGGTATAGATTTCTCCACTGTACTTCTATTAATGATGATTTTTGGTTTTTGGGTGTCCTCATTTATTTGTAATGGTAAATTTTAGTTGTAGGGGATTGGAAAGGATTCCTTGCCCCACAAGTTAATTTTCATTTTTGGAGGGCTTCAAAAGACATATCTCTCTAAAATGTAATTTTATTTATGGGGGACTGGAAATAATACCTCTCTCTAAAAATGAATTTTTATTTTTAGAAGGAAAAGGAAGAAACCTCGCCTTGTAAAATATTTTTTGTTTGTTGGGATGCTATGATGAGGAACTATATGGATTAATGAAGCACATAACCAATAGATTATGTGGAAGGAGGGGTTATTTTTCATATCCTTTATATCTCATGGTACATTACTATATTAATATCTAGAATTATTTTTATCCATCCATTTCAAAACACATTACAACCATTTAATATTTCATGAAAACTTTTCCAGACCTCTCAAAATTCCACTCTAATAATAAATTCAAATTAACATGAAGAGGAGTCCATTATAAGAGAGAATTTAGTTTGTTTGAATTATTTCTAGAATGATTTGTATGGTAAATGTAGAAACAATGAGGTCCCCATTCATATAAAATGTGTCATACTCGACTCATTTATCACATTGTGAAATCTAGTTCTCTGCATCTAGTTAGAGCTCTCTCACATATCATTCTTCTTTTTATAGAATTTTCTTTTTGAAAAATCCTTCCTAAAATGAAAAAAATATCATCTGTGAACTAGTATATTCGACGAACTCATTATTCCACTTTCCAGTCGATTTATTGATGTATAACAAAAATGTGTTTCATATAGTTTCTAAATCACATTTTGATCCGAATAGTGAATGAAGTGAATAACGATCCACATAGACATTTCATTTTTATGCTTTCATGAATCTAACATATTTTTTATTATTTATATAGAATCATAGTTAAAAATGGATTCTATAAATCATCCTCTTTCAAGCTCTGTAATTTACTAATCCTAATTCAAGATAAGAAGTTTAATTTCCAAAAAAGCATCAAAATATATCTTCGATATAATATCATACCTCACGAGGGTATTCTGAAGAGTATCCTATCACCAATACTTCTAGATTATCCATTTTCATGAAAAATAACACAATAAAATATCGGGATTCATAATGATTCTACCATTCCATTGGTTTATCTATTATCTAAAATAGATTGGTTTTAGGGGTCCTCAGATCATGTTAAAATGAAAATTTCCACTGCAGGACACATCATTTTTGAATCCGTTCCGGAGAAGGTTTAAATTCTAAATAGTTCATTGTAGACTTTTAGGAGTGGTTATAATCATGAAATATCCTTATAGTCTACTAGTCATGATTATTCATTCTTCCTTATCATCCCATGAGGAAATCCCAATGGAGTGTGGAGCTCCCTATGGGATTTATGAAATGGAGGGTGTTTTTCTAATGAATAGGAATGTTCTTTCTTGGTGCACCACAATTAAATGGAATTTACCAATAGTCCTTTTCTATTAAATTGTATCCAAAATCATATATTTCTTAGTTTTCATAATACATAACAACTGATATCTTACCTGAATTAATTATTCATTTCTGTTAAAGAACTAGTACCATTCATTTTCTATATGGATAAGTTGGGTTCAGCCCATGGGATAAGTAGCAATTAAGAGGAATTCACATTCTTAGTAAAATGTATGATGAATTACTTCTTGTATCTAACACCTATAAAAATGCCACAAAAATTTTTATTTGTGGGAGACATGTTGACTATAACAGATAAATGACTCAGTCATCCCCTTCACATTCATTCAATTATTCCATTAATTGATTAGATAATGTTATTCTACAATCTATTAGTCTATGTCCAAAGAATTAGCTAACCAATAATAATATGAAACATTAATCTCAATATGTTCTAGGTTAATAATGGTACACTGTTTAGGAGTAGTAAGATACTAAATGAAATTAATGGATCTATCTAAACATATCTCTAGAATTTGGGCTCGCATGATTTTTCACCCTATTTTTAATGGATGTATCTCTGCATGTAATGATTCTTATACTAGTTTCATGGTCTACACATTGATTATGGAGTCCATATTGGTCTAGTGAAAAAACATAAACCATTTTTTACCCACTTTTTATCTTATTTATTTTTATGGGGTCATATACAGTAGGGGAGATAACCAAATTTCCTTTACGAACTGTTTCAATTTTTTATATCGATGTGTAAAAGAACACTTTTGATGTTATGAGTATTAGTATACCATAACTATCCATTGTTATTCCTCTCACCCAGTGTTGATCAACATATTTTCCCTTCATCTAACATCCCTGGGCACCGTCGATGTTCTTGTGAAGTTATGTGTAATATCTATTTTTCAGTCCTCATCCAGAACCCTATAGAGTGGTGGTAAATAATGGTAGTGGAACTTCAGAAGAACTCTCCTAAATAATCTATTTTTAGGATTGGATTATTATTGATCTATTAGATAGGATGACCATTTTGGAAAACTTTTAATCTCAATAGGATCACATGATAAATATTGATGATGGAAATAGATTTCATTATTACCCATTATGACGATTAAAAGGGTATTAAACCCAGTCATCCTCCACCAACTATGGTTGATGATGATGCTTGATGACTCTAGGATGGATATTCCAATATTTATTAAAAATCATCTTCTAATTTTTCTGGGGTTTATAATAAAATTTGGATGTAATAATATCTATATGGGGTGATTGGAAATTCAAAAGGATGGTTTTGTAAACTATTGGATTCCCCATGTCCTTCTCCCATCATAATTGCTTCACTAACATCTAAATGTGAAATTTGTTCTTCATAAATTTATAATTGACTTAAGAGAGTTTTTTTATTCATGTAATCAATTTTGGGAGTGGTGGAGATCCTATAATTCCAACTAGAACTGTTGGTAACACTACTAATTTTATTCCCAGTGGAATGTTGTCGGGTATTCCTACGATCATTGTTAAATTTTCCCATTCAGTCCATGAAATTGATCTAAAGGAAACAATTGAGGATTTTCCACCAACTATGTCACAATTTTATGTATGACTATTTATAATGAATTATATCCTATTTCATATACTCTTATCCATGGTTAAAAAGGATACATATCACAATTATTTCATTTAACATTAGGTTTTATAAAAATAGTCCTGGAACTAGATTTATATTGTCATAATAGAAACCCCTTTGAAAAATATTTTTGATAAAATAGGAATGATTTTTAAAATTTTCCCTGGATTAGGAGTTGGTGGATTTTATTATCAACACCAGTATGCCCTTGTTTAGAAGTTTCTCATTTATTGGTAAGATTTGGCTTCTTGTGAATGTGATTTCATCTAGTTAAATATTTCTCATAATAATACCAAATCATTAAAGGGTACTTCTACTAAGATGTATTAAATAACTACTGCACAAGTTCACCTACCTGATTCAATTATTGGAAATAACATATATCATTTAGAGTATGAGGCTTGTATGCAATGAATAAATTCATATATTTCATCAAAAAATATGGGGTTTGAATCCCTCAAAAAAATGTCAATAGATGAGAACCTTTCTATTATAAATTTCTCCATTAGTAAAAATTAATGCTATTTAGATAAACATTCTCAAGCAAGAACATAATTCTTCATGCCAAGTGTTATCATATCTACTGAATAAATCAATTTAAATTTAACTATGATCACTTTATTCACATCTCAGTTCCAAATATTGCCAAGGAGTGACTCTAGGAAGTGGATGTTCCACCCAAATATTTTCCCAACGAATGTAAACATTTATGTTCTAAATTATATACCCCATTGTACAAAAATTTCATTAGAATATTAACAATAATACTAGATTTGACCTTATTATTGGGGTTTCCATGTATTAATGTATTTATGCAACAATAATGGGACAATGAAAATGAACTAAATTTAGATATTTATAGTCCTACATGACCAATCAATGAAGCTACTATTTTCGGTAAAACAACTTTAATATATAGTTTTGAGGGCAACTATCCCAAACTGGGTTCTTAGGCCATAAATATGATATTACCAACATGTATCTGACTCAAGTTTAGGGATACAAGAATTTTAATCATAACACATATCTTTAAATTGGATAACATGTTTCAGAAACATCTATCTAGATTAAACTCATACATAAAAAATGTAGTATTAATATTCTAAGGAAAAAATGGTTAGCATGCTAATGAATTCTGTACTGATCAAGAACACATGTAGGAATGAATGATTTTACAATAATTAGGACATGGGGTAAAGTTTACTACTAATAAAAATAATTATCTGGGTGGTCTAAGCTCACATGAGTCATGCTCAACATGGGAAATAAGATAAAAATTGGGAAAATATTTAAATCCACATGAGAGGGAATGGAAGGGAATAGGAGGTGACATCATTACCTTAATCAGATTTCATGATTCATGTCAATGAAAACTTATGAATAAGTCCCCATAACTATATCCAATGAATCATTAAAAAATGATGGGATCCTAAAATATATTGAATTATTATACAGACGAAGAGAATTTTCATATTTCACTATTTCACATGTTTGGAATAATGTGTTTCTCCGAATCCAATACCATTTACCTTTTCATGGATATATATCTTAATCGGGTAAGAGGGAATATAGAATTTACCATGTTTCATATAGTCTAATTCCATGCTAAAAGGACAGAAAAGTTATGTAGTTTATAGTCATGTGATAAGGACAGTCACATATTGTTTAAGGTAGTATGGCTTGGAATATTTTTATATAGTTTGACTTGAATGTGACAAGGAAATTTCCACATAGTATAAAATCATTTTGTAGGGACACATGATTTTTTTTCTTAAGGCCACATGGATTTTAACAAAATAAAAATTATTTTATATTCCATAATGATCATAATGAGAATAATCCATTATAATTCATCTATAAAGATGAAATTTTGTAAAATATAATATGGGGGATTATGAATCTGAAAATTGATGTGGAATTAGTATGAAATGAATGTCATGGGCCATGATCAAATAATGGTTTGAAACATAATATTTTCAGCGAATATAAAGAATGAATATGTCTCCCTTGAGGATGAACATGCCTCTAGTTCACAAGCCTTTTAAGGGATACTTATTCATATTAATAATAGGGAATGTTATGATCTTGAAAGGGGAGGAATGTTTATTATGCAGTTCTTACCCATACACAAGGGATGAATTATTTTTTATATCTTAATTTTACATGATACAAAGGGTCCAAGCATCACTATATATATAATTAGGTTGAGAATCAAACAACACATAGTTCTAAAAGATGTGTAAGTTTTAACTGAATACCATGTTCGAAAGGATGTTTCTAGTATAAATTATCCTCAAACATAGTGAAATTATTATCTATGGAGGGGTGATTTTTTGGAATAAAAGATCCAAAATGGGGTAGGAATCCATAATAGGCCTTATTATGTAGATCTAGCCCATACATAAAAGATTAGGGGAATTTACTAATGTCTTTAGATGGGGATATAATATCTAGTTGTCATTACATATCTTAGAGAATCAATCCTCATATAGTTCCTTAACAGTGTAGTATTGGACACCAAAACAATGTATAGTGGTACTCTAAGGTGAGGGACATGTATATCATTCAAAAGACACAAACCAAGCAGTTTAACATCATAAGGAAAGGATTTTTGATATACATTGTATGGTCCTTTATCTAGTACTGTATTATCCAAGTCATTAACTGATATTCATTGATCTTGTGGGTAATTCTATTACCAAAACTCATAAGTTCACTTGAGTAATGATCATTGTAAGAAACAAGGCCTGTAAATAGATTATTTAACTACATAGAGATAATTTATAATATGAGAGGAGAATTTTTATATCATACGGTGGTTGGGACAAGGTTTAAGATCTTGACGCCACTAAATATATTATAGGATTTAAGATCAATAAATCTATTTTTTGGTTGGTTTTTATAGTTTATACTTTAAAATATATGACCAATGGTTATTTAAAATGGATTTTCATCCAATAAGTAACAAACCCAATGTGAAGTGATAACTCTAAGGGAAATAGATAAGGAAAAAAAACCTTCTATGAGGGGGGATAAATTTTTTGTTGTTCCAATAAAATTGGGTCTAGGTTCCACAATGTATCATGTATGGACAAGAATCAATCCATGCATAGTTCTTGGAAACCATGTAGTTTAATGCCATATATCAAGTATAGAGGTTAACCAATGTCATGAAAACAATGAATGATGTGTGTAATACCATGTTAAAGATGATGCAACATGATTAAAATAGGATAAAGGAGATTGTAAACGAAGATATATATTGTTCTCAGATCATGTGGAACAATATGGGACAGGTGTACAAGGAATGAACACAGACCATGTTTGAGATATAGCTTCCCGTATTATGTCATCATGACCTATAAAAATAAAATAGGTCTCTCCTGAGGATAGACATGAATCTTGTTGATAGGTATTTTTAGAGTGACCTACATTGATAAAAAATGGGGCATGTCATGCATAGTCAAAATAGAGGTGTCCTGAAGAATCTAAAATTCCATCATCAGTAGACAAAGAATGTTTATAGAGATATGAGTGTCCCCAAGATATGCTGTAATATGTGTAGAAGGAACATTTATGAAAACAATGGAATCATTTTAACTAGAATTGGCAATGGGGTATTAAATTCTGGGCACATATTTGACTCAAATATAAGTATGGGGACATTTTTGTTTCCTTTATGGGATCCTGAATGAGGTAACACATTTATGATCTTCAACAAAGATCGTTTTTAGTATGAAAAAGATTATGGTATTTAAATTATTATTTATATGGGCTCAAGACATGGGTTATAATAATCACTAAGATTTTGATTGAGATAAGAACGAATCCACAATTATATCTTCTATGAAATCTCATTGTGTAGGTATTAAACATAAAAATAAATTAGATGCATTTTAATGATGTGATTAGAACAAAAATTATAAATCCATTAATAACATCATATCCTATGATTGTAGGAATCATTCCACTTGTAGTTATTTAAATGAGGTGTGGTAAGAGAATGGAACCAAAGGTTGTGATCCATTCAAGCATGGATCATGTTTTATGCAATTTTATGTCATGAAAAGAAGGATGAAAACCATATAGTTTAATGTAATATAGTCAAAAATAATTTTATAGTTGTCCAATATTTATCTTATGAGGCATCCTGGATTTATATGGTGGAAGGATTATAGTTTAAAATCTTGTGATGAGGACAGAAATTGGAGCTTACACCTAAAGAGGAGTCCCAAAAGAGAATTTTTGGGTGATAGCACCACATGTAAAAAATGGTTTTGTAGTGAATGTAAAATTGTACATAGAGAAAGAATGACTGGGATTCACTACACATATTATAAGGATAGGAATCAAGTAACACATAGTTCAATAAAATATGGATAAAATATATGAATTTTAGGGCCATGAAAATAGGACCAATGATTAAATATAGTTTAATTTCATGACACAAAGATGAATGGACATTGTTATGTCTAACATATTGGGGCCAGGAAGATAGTTTCATTGTTTAATGTAATATGGTTGAGGAAAAAGTTTTGTGGATTACTACTATATAGGAGGCCCATTATTCTAGAAACATGAAAAGAATAAAGACTAATAGTAATTTTAGGTATTTTTTGGGAATCAAAAATTGTTGGAAGACCATTTTCATGAACCAAATAATGTATTTATTGAGAAATATTTCATTTCCAGGGGCATATTTTGGTTTCCTTGCAATGTGAGTAATGTGGTTGCTGCATTGCGGTGGTCCTTGTGAATAGAATAAGATCCCACCCACATTTGGTCAGGTTTTGGAGGCTTCTTCACTATTATCATTGGGTTTATGGGGACATATACCATCTCTCCTTGAAGGAATGATCAATGATGAATTTTCTTGTTGATGTATTTTGATATCTGATTCTAGTATATCTCCAAATGATTTAGGGTTTACAAACTTTTCTCATCAATTTTATATAACTCTTCAAGGTATTTATATGATCATAAATCATCAAAATGTTGTTCATAGATAGCTATTAAATGAGAGGAAATTGAATTTCAATGAGAAGCACTATTTTTTCCATAAACCATAGAAAATAGGGTTTAATGAAAAGATGTGTGGATAATGGTTTTGTAGTCCCACAAACAAAAAGAGGATTGTTAGGCCAAGAATTTTTTTTCCATTTCCACAATTTTTGCATATTGTTTGATAGAATTTTATTGACAACCGCTATGTATCCATTTTCTTCTATAAGGTATTTGGGATAATGGATGGATTCTTTTAAATAATACTACAACGACATCTTCAATTAAAAAGAAAAATAAATGGTGTCGTTATCCATTAGTATTGTGTGAGGGTCACTAAATCTAGACATAATATTTGACGTTATGAAATTGTTGATACATTTGGTACTGAACCCTTAAATAGGTATTTCCTAAAACCATTTATAGAAGAAGATAGTTTTAGTAATGATGTACTTGAACTTTTTGGCAGTCGATGGATGGTACAACCCCAGGTTTCCTTCCTCCAGACAGTAAATGGGCAGGATTATTTTGTTTTATGCATCAATTTGGGGGGCTTATGAATGATGTAAGTATTAATTTGTACATAATAATATGTCGTGAAATGTTTTTACAATGTTATTTCTTTTGAAGGCCATAAATATCCAACCCTCCTAATTTGGGAAGAAATATTGGTTCATGGTTGATGGGAACCACAAGAGCCAACCTACACTTCATCTAGGGAGGGAATAATATCCCTTACACAAATGAATATGAGGAGAATTCCATGAATGAATAACCTATAAATAACATTTAGATCACTCGGTCTATTATAGAGAGTGAAATTGACCACCTGTCATCAAATATTATCTTTTTTATATTTTTCTAGAATTGGGGTACCCATTTTTGAGATATTTAAGGATGGGTGTCATCCACCCATTGGTATCAACATTTGGTTTGATGGAATAATAGATATCATTGATCTCTTATGGGAAACATTTATAAAAGAACAATAATATCCAAAAATGTGAGATGTTGATGATCAGTTCACCCTAAGGTCAATCATCCAATAATGAAGAAACGTTTTTTCATGCATCTACCCAATAAATTAATGAACACACGACATGAGTAACTGTTGGATCATAGATGAATTATATCTTCAACCATCAAATATAATTAAACATAGGGGATTATGTCTTCCATTATAATGGGATAATCACATTTTTTCTGCTAAATTACCAACTCATAATCAGATTGGATTCTCAAATGATTCATCAGTATTTGTAAATCCAGTTCTAAATCTACAATGTGAGATTTTTAATCGACCTCAATGTCACTATAGATTTCAGAAATAACAAAAGAGTATGATAGAATCACTTTTTTATTGAAATGAGAATTATTCCCAACATGTATTTTTTTAAATTCGGTTCTTATAATCTCTTTCTAGTCAGTATTTAAGATAAACCATCAACGTACATTTACACATTCAGGTAGATTCAAAAATTGAATAAAATTCCCCACCTAGTAGTTAAGAACATACTAGTACTTATTCTAAAGAGAGATGTTTTTGTAGTAAATTTTCTATGTATTATGATTTTTCACCTTTATGGTAAGACCCAAATGTGAAACTATTATAGAATGACCACCCATCATGGAAAATGACCTTTCAACATGCGAAGACTGTGAATATATCGTAGTTGATCAATTCCAGAAACAAAATCGATATCATGGTGATATAGTTAATTCCTTAATTTATAAATTGAAAAAATCAAAAACAAATAGTTAATTTTAATGCCTAAATATCAAGTCTCAGTGTTAAGTATGGAGAGAATAAGATACTAAAGGATGTTTTCACTACCCGCTTCATTTTCAATGCAATGAATGAACCTAGGGATTTTTCTAGAGACGTTACGTACATGATAAGTATCATTCCTTCAATGTAAAGCATAATAACTAATTGGTTTAAGTGATATTTCTAGTTTCTATCAAATGATTATTGGAATTCATCAATCCACTAAAACAAAACCACTTCCTTCATCACCCTGGTGATGTTAAAACATTCTCCAATGAGGTTTTCTATGAAGCGCCGAATGTAGGAAAGGTGCCCCTACAATCCTATAAACTCATTGAGATTCTCAGGAGGTAATTAACCTAGAATTTACATGGTATTATTATGGCATAATAATATAACCAGATTCTTTATGAAACTCAAAGAAGATACCATGAGGTAGTACCGAAAGAACATTTAAATGGATTAATCTTCCGACCCCGTTTTCAATGTTTTTCAACCCAGATTTTCAAATAAGAAAGGTGATAAAATTTTTGATGTCATTTAACCACTAAATCATCAATGTAACATTAAATGTTTTTCCCTAGAAGTGTTTTAAAGATGATATGCATAGAAAAATAATATATAGGGCTATAATTTTGTAATCCAAAAGGCATGATCTGATAGAAGAATACTCCATGTGCGGCCTTGAAGGGGATGTATTCTTCGTCTTTCGAAGAAATTTAGAGTTTTTAATAGTGAATAGTTATCCATGAATTAGAAGGATTGATAGATAGCTTTTTCATTGATTATATGATTTTTTGATGCCAACATGGATGTCATATTTTCATTAGTTCTAGTTGAGGTATCTGAAAATGTAGAAAACCCTAATTTTACAAATATTTTACTTGAATGAAATAATATTTTTGAGAAATTTTGGGTATTGAACTTCTTGAATGAATTTGGATTTAATGAACTCAAAAACTTCGTTTTAGACCCTAGAATAATTAGTCGGATGTATCCTTCTGGTTGCCTTATTATAGACATGATGGTATTTTAGTAGTCCCAATTTGATGGGTATCCACATTTGGATCCAGACATGGAATATCTGTATAATTCTCGGATTAATATTCGTGATATTGATTCATGAAGGAGGTTTAAATTTCAAATTCATCAAGGATCATAGCCATACTGATCAACGTTGTTTTCAAATCTTCCTCTATGCCCTAATTTTTCCATCAGGGATCATCGATATTGTTAGAGACTCTTACCACAAATGGTAGAGGATCATTTTTGAGGTCCTTCAATTTCTGTTCATCCATTTCTACTTCATCTGTGTCTATTTACGGATGGTAGAGATATGCAGGTAAATAATTTCAGTTAGGGGAATAGTCAATGTCCACACACAAGCTTCTGATAGAGATATCACGACATCTAGAGTTTAAACAAATGAATTCGTGGCCTGCTAATGTTTTGAGGATAAGGTTTTAGAATTTCAATCTGAGATATCAGTGAAAATAGAGGAATTGATGATTTATTCCATATCCTCAAGATCAAATAACATAGATGATATCATGATGGTCAAAGAGAATGTTTATGAATTTGAGGTGATATCTTCAACCTTACCGATGGAAATCACATAAAAATCTAAGAGATCTCTAAATTTGATATCTTATGAAATTTAAAATCTCTTAAATGTGGAAAATGCTGTGAAATAATAATTTATTGGTTGATGCCCATATCTTTGGTTAAATATTACATTGATATATTGAGATTCACAACATTTGAATGGATATTTTTCACCTTGTAATGTCCCAATATATCTGTTGCTATAGTACATGAGGCATTGATTATTTAATAAAGGAATAATTTCATGTTGGTGAACCATGGCCTTTCTAGAAATATAGTAAATATTCTGTGTTTTTGGTTGACCAAGAACTCAAAATTAGAAACTAGATCTCAATACAATGTTCCAATCAAAATGATTCTAATTGGTTTCTATTAAATTATATCATATCTTGGAATTATTAAAGAAGAAGTGGTTGATTAGTTTGGGTATATCTCAGTTAGAAGATTCGTCTTAATGGAATTTGATTAACTCCCAATCCATTGGAAATGATATATTGGTGGAAGTTAATGTCATATTATCTTCCAGATAAGAACATGGTAGAGATGTGACTGTATATAAAAGCATCTATCACTTCCTCAGTAAAATATATAACTACGTGAAATTATATAGGATGAACCTATGCACAACATACCTCGGTGGAAGTAACATCATCTTAGAGGTCCTGAGGTAAAATAAGTGAATATAAAAGTGTTTCCCATTAACCATTTGATAGATTGAGATCATGAAGAAATGAAATATTTTCAAGTAAAATGTTCAATTTATTTAGGATTTAATACTTTTACGTCAAAGGTCAATGTTTCCATACAATGAAATATAGAATTGGAGGAATATTTGGAGCTAATATGCCAAGGGAAGATTATTCAGTAGGTTGAGAACATGTAGAGGGAACTTTTTCAATTATTGAATTGATCCTCCTTGTCCTAACCACTTTCTTGTGTCAGTCTGGTTGTCCATTACGCATCAATATATCTCCCAAAATGATCAATTTTGAATGATTTTTTCCATGTATGGTTAAATTTTCCTTATCAAGATGGACTTGTCAAAGTGATTCTAACTTGCTTCATGAATATTGAAATCTATAATAGTGGTGTAGTCATTTTTTTGTGTGTTTTTACATGGTTGTTCCTCCATTGTTTCAACTTTTTTTGTGGCCTCAATTCATGCCTCCCAAATTTTTTAAGGGAAATTATAGTTCCTAATAATTCTCTTTGTTAGATAATGGGTTCATTAAATTAACTATATTAATAGATCTAAATATATATTCTTCATCTGATGAGGACTCTATTTTATGTTTTGATTCCCATTGTACCTTTGGGATGGGTAGTTCTCATTCACTTAAGATTGGAGGAACGAATTTTGAGAGATTCAAGGATCAAATTTTTATACTTGGGATAGGTTCAACTTCTTGCGTTTCATCCCACCATTCTGGCCATTCTGTTTCATAACCATATTGTACATTGGAGGAATATGGTATTGATGGAGTTGGATACTATATAGTTGAAGAATATGAGGGTATATTTTTTGTTTCAATTGTGATATGAGAATAAAATGGGTCAAATAGATCACCATTCTACTCATCCGATCACTAAACATTTATTCATTACTGCAGGTGAATTCCAACCATTCACCCTTTCTCCAGGACTATTGGTGGAAACTCATGAGACATGTGTCGGTGTTTTCCCAGTTTCACCTACCCAAAATCATCCTTCTTTGGCAATATGTATTTGAAAAAAATAATTCATGGAACGTATGGCATTATATTTTATAAAAGGGGATAAAATTTTATACATATTCAAGACTAACATGATAAAGTCTTTTGGGCTCAATCAGAGTTATCATGTATTTTTCTATGGTTGCTGAGAAATGGTCAAGAACCAACTCATCTAAAAAAGATTAGGATATACATTTTTTGTCTTCAAATAGAGATCATTTTTGATCTATAATTTGATCCCTAAAATGTTTTTCTACTAATGTCTATACCCTGAAGAGTTTCTCGTATGATCAAGAGAAGACTTCGGGGTAGGAGCTGGTAGAGGGGTTGGAATAAAAGTGACACTTATATTTTATTCATGTTCAGTACTCATTCCCTGAGCTACTAGTACTGGTTTGGATTGGGATTTTGTTGTCAATATTGACTCATCCATTATTTTTTCACTAAAATAAAGGTCTTATATCCCACTTGAGTAGTTGTATAGAAGGAGTAGTGTTCTCAAATAATTTTAGATGTTTAATATGAAGACAGAAAACCAATATTACTATGGATATTGAGAATTTAGGACGTATGATATAAACTTCTTCCTTGAGATGAATTCTAATACTATCTCATTTTTTCATTGTTTTTAGTTATAGGGGAATCAAACTACTTCCTTGGGAAGTTTTGAGAAGAACTAGTAATGAAATTGTCAACGAAACTCTTCCCATCCTTTGATTGACCATTCAAGTAAATTGGTGTACCATAATATAGTTGGTACCTACAGGGTTTGTAAATAAAATATTGGTTTTTGGTGGCTTCTTACTGAAACAATGTCCCTGTCCATAGTCCACACCAAGATACAAAATTTTTTACTTGTTGGTTGGTATCCCCCAAACATTCGAACATTCGAAATATAGGATTTCCAAAATTAGGTGGGGTTGTTTCGTATCAACCAACTCGAGGTAAGGGTTTCTATTTAGCTTTATTGGATCATTTTTTCCTTACCATAACATTGATAAATGTTTTTAAGGATTAAAAAGTCTTATCAAGTATTGTGGGAATGTCCGACTCAGTACGAGTTGATATAGGCATAAAAAAAGGCCGAACTAGATGTTTCAGTCCAATTTTCACATGTGATTGAACTAGCCATTCATAACATGACTAAAATTGGTCGGGTTGTCTAGAAAATAGATGAAAATATCTGTACATTTCTATCAGTAGTTCCAAATAGATTGGAAACCTTACCCCTCTATTGAGTGTACATTTTGAATCTATTTTTACCAGTATGAAAGGGCCCTAATTTTTTAGGGAAATAACTTGGAGGAATGAATTGTTACTCTATTAGAAGAACACACCAATCTAAAAAGATCAATACTGAGTAGTTTCACATTACGCCTTTTAAATTATCTAATTACATTCTCATACTAAGCCATCCACAAATCACGAGTAAGGGTATTGAAAAGCATGAGTAATAAGTGGGATTGAACAATTGACTTACACTTTTCATTAGCTAATGCCCACTGAGGATGAGGCAATGTAGAATTCATAGGAATTCCCAAATTTTGGGGAATCCTTTATTTTATGGTATGAACCCAATATTCATCTATTTCATTGTGTATAGTATTTTGAATTTCTATATTATCTTATTGTTCTTACACATTAGACTAATGCAACGTAGCATTATCCAAAGTGACTATGATGTTTGTTGATGTGAACCCAATTGTGATCATTTCACGAGTCTTGAAATAATGGGAGAGGCCATTTATCTAAGAATATATATGAGAAGAGTTGCGATTCACTGGGGAGGTTTTTCTCCTAGAAATCCATGTTTTTATTATCATTGGAGCTCAAACTATATTTCATGGATCCCTTCGAAGTCATCTAGTGAATTGTAACCTAAAATAAACCCCATATAATTTTTTACACACCTATGAAAAAGAAACTACATCACGGGATGAGATGAACCTTGTTGATTCATTTAGTGGAATTTCCCCCAACTGATAAAAGACCGTATTTCACTAAGGATGATATAAAAATCACACTAGACCAATAGAATGGAGGTGGTCCTATTAGACATTAGAAACATTTTGAGAATTATTTTTTGTCCTCTAAGGAAGTGTTATAAATTCTGCCATCCATGTAGGATGGGTTGCTTATATATATCCAGGAATATAATCAATGTAGATGATCAAAGTATTTTATAGATATTTTTACAAACATAGGCTATGTATATTACATAACTTATACTAGATCCATATTATTTCTAAGATATGATTGAAATTTTTGGTACATTATGATTGACTTGTCCTAAAAAAGAGGCTTTCTTAATATTTTTATACACTTTATGCAGGATTCATTCATTTGATTTATCTTATCTGGACCAATTTATCTAATATTTCTTTGTGATGTAGTTATTATAAATCAGAACATTAGTGTTTATAAAATTATATTTCATAAATATGTCTTGGGGATTTAATATTACATGATTTCATCATTGGATGAAATTGCTAATGGTGGAGAGAGGAGAAGTGCAATGCCCAGTTCTCACCCCATCCACTGTTATGAACAATAGATGGAAAATCACTGATCAACTAGTGAATTATATCTAACATGTTGATATATGTGTGTTGAAGAGATCATTACCTCATTCCCAATTTTAGGTTCTATACTTCTAGGAGATACTCTAAGTCAATTTAGAAGTATATATCTTCAATTACCTTGACATTATTTTGATATTCATCATATTGAAATACTATTTATTTCAATTTATGAAGAGTACTCCATGTGATTAGGAAATATGTGGGCACCAAATCATCTGATAATACCCTTTGGCTATTGAATTGGGGAGAGGATAAAGGCTTGAACATTACATAAACATTACCCTTTTCCAATTGAATCCTAATGAGAAATATTTCTCCTTAATATTTTGTGAGACTTCCTCATCCATATCAAACCAAATTGGACATTTTAATGATTATTTATTGTAAGAAATGGGGTTTATATACATGTCCTCAAATTTAGTAGAAGGAAATTAATCCATGGAGGTTTATGAGAACAACTATTTCAATAGGTTTTGGTCTACAATTAAAAGAATAAATCCTTCCAACGACAATGCATTTGGCATGACCAACCCTGTTTTCTAAAGTTACACATTGTTCGATGGAGTTTCTAGATATGATTATTTAGGTGAAGGAACTTATTAATGAAATAAAATGTCACTGTGGGGTGGATCTTCATTGCGGCTCCCATCATTGGGAGGACTGCCATCAAGTATTCATGACCTAATTCAAGAATAATGTATGCCGTGTATACCATGGGAAGGATATTCAGGGTTGGTGGTTGTATTGGGAGGTCAGTATTTTTTATTTATCTTCTGGAAAAGTGGAGGACAGTTGCGACCCTCATTATAAGGTGAACTCTTGAGATCGGTTAGATTCTGATCATGATACAATCCAACATATTCAGGTTTCTGGGGAGGTCCTCTTGAAGTACTTGAATTTAAATTTTAGGGTTGACCTTTAGAACAATTTATACTAGGTACATAAATTAGAGAGGGATTAGTAAGATCCTGAGCCACTATAGAAAGACATCAGGGTGATTAAATAACAAGATCATTCAATAGATCAAGGTCATATGTTCATTCCCACATCATCTTTCACATGGCTTACTTTTAGATGCCTTCCTTTGAAATATTAGAGATGAATAATGTGGATTAGGGATTTTAAATTTTAAAACCTACTTGATTAGTTCCTCTATTGATTTTGAAATTTTTTGATAGATTTCTTGAATTTTTTATGGGATATATTTAAACCCTACAGTAGACACCAAATTAGACAGCTGACCTCTAGTTTTATTGGGAATATAATCCCATTCTAGTTTTACATTTATCATGGCATGAACCTGCCCCTCCTATAAGGGATGAAGATAATACTTATAAACTATGGTGACTCCTAAATTATTCTTCTAATTTACCTCAAATACCGAGGCAGGGTTATGTGCCTAACAATTTTCACTTCCCATTATATTATTATGTTGTGAAAAACTTATAGAATGTGGATATGGATAAACACCTGTCCTTAAAGAATAACCCCGATATAAGTAGTTACTTCTTATGATAAAATAAGAATATATAATCATTCTATCACTATAGGAGGGATGAATTAATTCTCTTTTACTGGATTTATTTTTAGTATATGCCGACGATAATTTAGTTTGGATGATGATATATGGATATTCCCTATGTTTTTAGTCAGGATCGACCATCATGATTTTCATGGAATCGAAAAAATCTATTGGTGGGCTTGATGAATACAGGTAGGTGTTTGTGACTTCTCTTGGTTAGATACCAAATATAATTAGTGGGAATATTTCGATAATATTGAACTCTATTTATTGGAATTGATGTTGTGGGAAGGTGTTTGTTCTATCTCATGATTTATCCCCAAATTTTTCTATTGGGGTTCCTTGTAGGGAACATAGTTACTAAAATAATTCTTAATAACTAGTTACTACCCTCAGGGAACTATCCAAGGATCTTGGTCCTAAGTGACATAGTTTGGAATCCTAAGTGTAGTAGCCTCATCATGTTGGGTGTTTTTTTACATCAAAAAATTGGAAGAGACTACTACTAGACATATCCATTTGGTGGGGTCCCTATGATGCCTAGATAAGGCCATCAGTGACCTCTTGATCAATAACCATAAGATTAGTGGAAATTTGATACAACATTTCATTTATAATCTCCCAAAATAATTTGAAACGACATCTCGTGAAGTCTGATTCTAGACCACCAGTCATTGTTGAGTCGATGGATGGTAGGGATTTAGGTGCTAGAGTGATTTACAAGGTACCTCAAGGGTTGGTATGGTACAATTTTGGCAGTACACCTGAAAGAGAATGTTTCAATCATGGAGTTGGAGATGATTGGTTGGTACCCATGTCCTCTAATTGGATGAGAACCCGATGAGAGATGAAATATTTTAGATCTGTTGAAAGGATACCATTGGATTGTATTAAAGGGAGCTCTTGAAAAAATATCATATATACATATAAGAAACTCAAACATTAATACCCCATAAATGTAGCATGTAAATAAAATAACAAATGAAAAATAAATTATTTTTGATCTTTGTTTTAGTCCCACAATAATTATTTTCCTGAAGGTTCCTAATATGCGGGTGATAAAAATTTCTTTTCGTTATAAATTTTTATCAAGTTCACTATTTTTTTCTGACATACTCCGTTCCCATGATCATTTTGAGTTGATTAATACTTACTATCTAATGGTAGGTGGCCACTTAGACCTCTTAAAGGTGTCGTTTTGAAAACTTGTGGGCTGAGAGGATTGGAGGATAGGCTCATCGCACCCTTGAGGGATATTATTTCCTTCTACGAGACTATATTATAGATTTATGACATATTAATGAATCCTTTATTAATTCCCAAACCTTAAATGGGTCTTTATTGTACCAATAATCAATTTTTTTCCCTATTTGGATTTCAAGAAGCATTAGTATGCATCTCAAGATCTTCATCGATTTGGAATTTTTTAGGTATATAAGGTTCCCCATCGATGGTACTATTTTTTAAATGGAATAGATATTATTAGATATTTTATTATCAATATGTTATTATTAAGCCATGTGTTTGGGAGGCTTGGATTTTAACATCATTCAAGAATACATAAGTTGTTTTTATGGTGGTATAAGGTCCTTGAGATTACATTCTTATGTATACTTATGAAAGGAATAAGAAACCACATAGTATGATTTCACATAATGAGACAGATCACACCTTTTAAGTTCAAGTGATGAGGACCAAACCGCAAAGTTTGACATTTTTCGACAATGATGTTATGGAGAATGATTTATAGCCAATGAATATTATATTGATTATTCCCATGTGGAATGAATTTACCAAGAAGGTATGTAGTCCCCTAGTTAGGGGGCAGGTTATTACTAGATAAATAGTCAAATAAAGATGATGATAAAAGAGACCCAAAATGAATATAGTCCTTCATGTTAGATTTGAACCTACCAGGGATGTATCCTAGATAACATTAGAGTGAATTTGTGATGTTGGTTATGGATCACATGGAGGAATCCAATGTAACCCTATTGTTCAAGAATCAAAGACCATATGTTTTTTTAAAATTGGGCCTTATACCTTTTAAGGAGGGATCTTGGAAGATATAATTAAGGATAATACCAAAGGGGATTCCCAAATATTAAATAATGATTCTAACATGATGAAAACAAACCTCTAAAACCCCATGATTGATATTTCGTGTAATAATCAAGGGAAAGTGAATGATCTAAAAAACCATGATCTCTTTCATCCACTAGTGTACATAGCCGAGGATACAAGAGAAGATAAATGAGATTTTATTTTCTCATCTCCTATGTTGTTTTCATAACCATGATTAGAACATCTAGATATCTATCTAGTTGTGACCCATATGAAAGGATAGGGGATTACTATATGTGGAAAGGCCTTTCTCTTAGTTTATGATAAGAGAGTTGGATAATCCACTAAAAGACCAAGGAAAAGGAACTGTGACCCCCACCCTCACAATCTAAAATGGGGAGGCCCTTTTCACTACCTTCAAGGTTGGGAACCTCGTTCCCTTTGATATATATGATGATGAATATTCTGAAGACTCCCCTTTTTAGTTAGGTAACTACTGTGAACTCATTTTCAAAATTAATGTACGACTGATAGACCACACTTGTGTGACCTTTTATTTTGATCATACATATCTGGAGGATTCAGAAGATGCCTTGGTTCAGTGGTTTGTGAAGGGGATAAAATGGGACATATCTCTTTGCAAGAGATTTTGATGGAGAGTGTTGTTTGAAAAATTCAAAGAGGGAATGAGATAAGTCCAAATTCTAGGTGGAAGGGAACCAAGGCTGATGTACCCCATTCTGCATACTTCGTGAAATGTGGGAGGGTGGCTTAAAAATATTTTATCTAAATGTGATTAATAAAATGGGGGTTTTCAAATGGGTTCTCCATTATAATTTCAATAAAAAAAATGATCATTTTCTATATGGACCAATATTTTTTCCCATTGAGAACAATATTTATGACCTCTTTCATGTTGCGATATCTGATAAATTATGACCTACAAAAATAACTTTCTCAGAGTTTCTCTCTCTTTAATCACACATCATACCTCTCATTATAGAATTAAAGTCTCGGAAAAATATCCACCTCCCCATCATTTCACATTTGGGGGTTTTATGGGGGATATTAATATAACCTCTCAACCATTTCCCATGAATGATTTTGGTTTGAATGTGGCCTCCTTACTTCACAAATGGAAAATTCTTTTATAGGGTCTGGAAAAGGATGCCTTTCCCTAAAAATGAAATTTTATTTATAGAGGGATAAAAAAATATGATTCACCCTATAATGTGATTTAAATATTCAGGGGTCTAGGAAGTACTTCCTCTCCATGCAATCAAATTTCATTTATAGGGGGAATATAAGATGTATCTCCATGGAAACAAATTTTCCATTTCGGGGTTTCTATGCAGATGAACTATGTTGAGCAGCGACTCACATATCAAGCACACTATGATAAAGGATGGGTTGTTTTACTAATACATTGAGGACCTTTTATGGATCATTTTATTTTACTATTTTAATTGAATAATTTATTTTAATCTATCCAGCTAAAAATGCATAATATGCTTACAATAATATATTCTAAATCTTCCGGACCCAATAGAGATCTTGGGAAGATAATCAATCATTTTTAGACATAATTTTAATAGCCGAAGACACAGTATTGAGAGATATAGTGTTCATTTAATTTTTTTATTCTGTAGTTCCCAAACTTGAAACCATTCTTGTAAGGTTATTATATACTATCCCGACATATATAGGGGCTCCCACCCCTCCAAAGACCTGACCATCAATATCAATATTTCTTTTATTACTCATAATAGTCATAAATCCAGGTAGCCTATCTTAAAATTAAAATGAAGAGTATTGTTAATCCACATTCACATGTGCATGTGAGAGACTCAAAAAATTTGATTTAATGACCTTAACATAGAAATTACCAAATCTTGTGTTATTAGAAAATCATTTACCTTATTGAAATTTGAGGGTCTTTTTAGATATAGAGTTTAATAGAACATGTTAATATCTCTTACATAACAAACTCAAAAAGTACATGTCAGATACTTCCTCATAGTATAGATCCTCCCAAATAATAAAATTATTTATAAAGTCTTAATAACTTCATTCAAAGTGACATCCATATCATGAAAATTGGGTTTGTTTATATTTACACTCATCCTTAGAACATATAAAAAATATTTAACAATGTGGGTTGTGTTAAAAAAGATAAGTAATGGATATAAATAGAATAAAATTAATCATTTGTCCCTGAATACTTATTACAATTTTTCATTTTGATCATAATAATTGAATTTAAAATAAACATTTTATTACCTAAAAATCAAATTCTTTAACCAAATTTTTTCTTAAAGAATTACATAAGATGTCAAAATGGAAAAAATAATAATCATCATGGTTTATTTGAAATAATGAAAATATATGATATTTTTCACAAACCTATAAATTTTACACTTAAGAAGTAGAAAATACCTTACTTTAAAAACAATATAACCATCTTTCCTTGAGAAATCATAATATATTCATAAAAACTATAGTTGGCATAAATAAATAATATAGAGAAGTTGAGTCATCATTTTCATACATCTCTTAAATATAGAATAATATTTATGATTATAAAGGGAATATCCGCAAAGTTACACATGGAATAAAAATCTTAGTTACACATAGTATATCAATCACAATTACAGTAGAATTAACCATTATTGTCACAATTGGAATTACCACCATGGTTACACATTGAATAAACTTCATGTTCAGCTTTATAACATAATTATTACACAATGAATTAGGGGGATATCATAGACCAACCCATACGTAGTATATAATAGATCCACATGAAATCATAAAATAATTCCAAAGAACCATGTGATAATTCTAATACGTAAAATGATATAGTTTTAAAAATATTCATTTCACCTATAAGAAAAAACATGTAGATATTGATATATCCCTTTCTGTTAAAACCTAATTTCCCAATATAAAGGGAAATAATGTTTTTTTCATGAAAATAATTATTTTTGTAATGAAATCCCAAAATAGAATAATTATTATATTGATGGGAAGATATTGTTTTATCGTATAAATTAAAATTCAACATTCATTTTTTATTTTATTAATAAAGTTAAAACATTCCAAAAAAATATTCATTTTGATTTATATTGAATTTAAATATAAAAAAAAGACATACATTTTCATTTATAATTTATTTATTTCAATATAAAAACATATATAAAATAATTTTTATGAACACAGACATCAAATAGGATGTTTTTTTAAAATAAATCAATAAATTATCTGAAACATGTTTTTTCATGTAAAATGTACCTTACGTAAAACATTAACAAGATTAATTTTATAAAATAATTTTAAAAAACCAATTATGGTCAGAAATTAACTTTGTGGACCATTTATGCATGAAAAATATTTCTCATGATTCATTTAGAAAAACATATACCAAAAAAAAAGAGTTGCAAGTGAAATTTTAAAAGAGGATTTTTTTAAATAGACTCCCTCAAATTGAGTCAGACTCATCACATTCAATATTCATATTTCTAAATAATAAAATTAAAATACCTTTTTTACTGTATTAAGAACATCATTAATGTGAATTATAACATTTTATTTTATTTATTAATATGTTATATTTAATTACATCATCATTTAATTTTATATCATAATTATTAATGATCTTCACATAATTTTTCCAAAATGGATTTGGTAGGTAGATTATGGTCAAAGTGGTAATTATTAAGTCATAACAAGAATAATAATATTGAAATCATAATATTTTTTTATTAATAAAAATTCTTTTAAATCTCGTCACTAAATATGGTTATAAAAAATAAATGATGTTACAATCATGGAGACGGTAGGTCGTACGTAAGCATGAGTAACATTTTCATTTTTGAATGTTCATTATGGAAAGATGTTAAGTATTAATTTATTTTTAGATATTAATAATAATATAATAAAAATAATTTAATTTCATTAAATACAAACATATATATACAACCCATGTTATGTGTTGGTTAAATATGTGTCGAATTGCATCATAGATGATGTAGTCCACACATGCTCAAGAATAATGTTACACTTTTTAATAAATAAATAGTTAAGAAAATATATGTTATGTTAATTATCAATAATTGAAATTAGGACATTAATAAATAAATAAATATTTATATATATATATATATATATATATATTAAATCCTTCATTATTACAAACCTTGATAGGTAGTGATGGAAAGCGAATTACATCGGTTAGCAATGCAGTGGTCTGTCATACACTTGAATGGCGGTTTTGTTTCTGATTTGATTTAGGAGGAGAAAGAAATAGTTCATGCCATAAAAATAATCAAATATCAGAATATTTAACATACTTTTATTATTATTTCATCCTATTTTTATATGTTTCTATGTATTTGTAGAATGATATAAAATGGAAATGCTTTAATAAGAACTATAACTCTTTTTAAGACAACCTATTAACGTTTTAAAATTTATTTCATAGTTGTATTTAATGATTGAAAAATTACTCTAGGGTGTGGGGAGGGATTTAAGGAATTTTTTGGTAGGTATTTATAGAACAAATATTTTTTCTAAATGTGATGAATGTAGGATAGGTTCCCTTTTATATGTGATGGGAGGGTAGTCTAAGAAGTTCAAAATGTATTAAATTAATATAAATTACATTTCAAATTAAAATATCTCTAAATGGATAATATTTCATGATATGATGGGGGTGGGTCTAAATTATCTTATAAAATATTAATTGGTCAATTTAATGTGATGTTTTAACCCATATATATTTTTTGAACCCTCCATACTTATTTTGACTATTACCACATTATTAATGTTTTTACTCATTAGGGGCCCCAGAAATTCCAATGAAAATATAAATAACAAATAAATGGACCATGATTGATATTATAAACTATTTCACATTCAATGCATGGACTATATCGTTTTTGGAAATAATAATTATTTAAGAAAGTATTATTTATTATAAAATATCATTATTTTAAATAATGAGACTCTTAATTTAATTTGACATTAAAAACATCAAGAAAATATGGAATTTGAATATAAACTCTTAAATATTATCTAAAATTTTTTAATTATCAAAACATTTTTGGAACACAAATATTTATACAAATTATATTAGTTTTCAAAAATTTAAAATCATTTATTTTATTTTTTAATTAAATATTTATCGCATCAACATTTCTCAAATATGAATGTATATCATTTAATAAATAAAATATTGAAAAAACAGTAAAACAATAAAAATATTTTTTTAAAAGGAATATTTGTAGGTTACTAATATATATATTTATCAATGTCTAAAAACATAATATTTATTTATAGCCAGAAAGTTTCATTTTTTTGTTGTCTTTTTATAAAGTATTAGAATGGTCACAATCATGATCATATGGAAAATGGATATATATTATATTTTTAGATAGTAAATGAATAAATATACTCATAAAATAAAAAAAATGAAATTGGTAGATTCACAGTTTCGTCCTTATCAAATTTATATTTACCACTAGTTAATCAATTTTACCATTACCGTGGTAACAAATATTTAGTATGTTTATTTTTCTTAATGAACTAAAAAAGGGAAGTATTTTACATATTTAGTTCTCCTAATTATAAATATTCGATACATTTTACAAGATTAAAGGAACATATCTTTTAGAATTATATTTAATAACAGACAAGCCAAAAATGAAGAAAAATGTCTTTTGTATAATAAATTCCCCTTTTAGGTAATATATGACCATATATTGACAATATGACTATTAATTCTCATTATATGACACTAGATTAAAATAAATAGATATGTAATATAAATTTCATTTAAATATTTCCTTATTATGTGTAATTTTTATTAATTATAATGGATAAACTTTATGTACAGAAAAATAGTGTTCAAAAAATTACATTTTAAGCATAAAAATTAGACTATACAAATAACCCGAAAAATGACGATTAAAAAGAAATTAATCATATTATTATAAGTTAGATAGTTTATTTGTAACTTTAATACCAAAATATAAATATAATGGGGATTATAAATTAATTTAATTAGTTGAAATAATTTTTTTTAAAAATCAGCAATAATCAGTTTTCATTGTAAAATCAACAATTTTATAAAAAACACAAAATTTCAACTTATTTTAATTTTGATGTGATGATTTTAAAAATTATTTTAATTTTATAGAATAAAGCATAAATTTTTAGTGGAATTATAATTCTCAAAAAAATCTTTAAAAATAATTATTGAAGAAATCTATTTGTTTTTATGCATATATTGTATATATTAAAAATTGAGTCATTATTTACAAAATATTTATCTTAAATTTGTTTAAATTTCACAAATTAATTTACCCTATTAATAAACACAAAAATAATAGAGAGGTTTTAATAGTCATATTTAAATTCTATTATTACATTTTTTTAAGATTGGAGCCTCAATTTTTATATGATTCTAAATATAATGTTCATCTTGTAAAAGATCATGGTGTTTTTTTCTACCCCTTTAATTAATTCCATCCTCTCAAGATCAATATAAACTCATTAATAAAATTTTTGAAATTCGAAAATATCATTGTTAAAACCTAACTTCATTAAAATGGATAATAAAACATCCCCTCTAAAAAGGGGGAGAAATAAAAAAAAGGACATCTGGAATAACACATAACAAGATTTCAAAATATGATAAAATTACTTGGAAGTGAAAATTTTGAGCTGGGAGAAAAGTGTAACCTACAAATAATTATGTGGCATGATAGAGATCATTGATTATAATAATATTAATGATCATGATAATGTTAATGACCACCAACCATAATCATATGAGGTGTTAAAAAGATAATTGATGCATTAAAAATAAAGGTAATAAGATAATAATATTATTTCAAGATATTTTTCCTTGAGTTTAAAAATTCATTTCCATCTAGTATAGTAAAATTAGTAAAATATTCTTACATGAAATGTAAAATATCATCCTTTAATTAATTTCAAACAGAAATTCATATTTCGAACAAAATGATGAGAATTGAAGAAGAGTTTTTTTCAATGAAGCACTAAATCCAACTTCTAATAGATCACATGATTCCATAAAGGGATAACACGATATTTAAACTGTATTTAGAAATTAACCAGAAAAAAATAGTTTAGAAAATGTTAATATAATTCCCAAAATGAATAGGGCTTCATTAAAAGAAATAATAAATTAATCTACATAATTCAATATTAATATTGAAATTTTAGATTAAATCATTCTATAAATAACTATCCTTATAATTCCTTAAAATATTACTTACAACGATGGAAACCGAATACTAGAATTTGTTTATCACATATTCAATATAAATTTATCATTTATCTCTAAAAAACAATAATCAATCTAAAAGTACAGTACAAAAAATGTTTTATCCATAATATTTTAATATCCAAGATATGAAAATAATTTCCATAAATAACATGAATCCCAAAAAATACTAATTAAAATCATATATTTTTCTGAAATATAATTTTACCTTTATTCCTCAAATAAAATCCATTGATATAATATACATTTCTTTAATGTCACTTAATCTTTATTTATCACATCGTTTAAATAAATTAAATGTCATACCAACCAAGACATCATGTATTCCTGTGGTAGGCAATGCATACTTTTCACCCTTTGGTTTTTAGTTCCGTCCCTATGGACTTTTGAGATGTGATGGGTTGTCAACCAGACTTTATGTTATACATTTTCTAAAATTATTCTAATATAAATCATATAAATTTCCCAGAAATATGATGAACATCCCCAAAAATAAAATAAATATTTAATGATAATAGAATCACTAAGGGTTATAAATACCATTAAATATATGTCAGAAAATGAAAAGGCATTCTTCATCCAGTAACATTTAATTTAAAACTTTTTAATTTTAATGGTTATATATTCCTCAAACATAAATTATGACTCAATAAATGTATCTGAAGAATTATCACCTTTTAACTACACCACATTTGAAATATATAGATTCCATCTAACATATGTTCCATATTTTGAAATAAAATACTACTATTGAATAATCTTTAGTTTTTTCATCATTCTCATAATATATAGAATATATCATAAAATCATTGATAAATACATCATTCGTTCAATATCTTTCTTAAACCATTGACCATTCTATGTTGTATTAATCCTTAATAAATTATTCTAAAAATCAATTAAATTAAATATTTACATATAATTTTATAATATAATCTGAATAATGTTTAATACTAATAATATAATAAAATAATTCATACCTTAAATCCAAAAACTGTGGTCTTATTTTATACTATTGACTCCCCCTTTATCAGTCACCTTGAAGTCCATTTATCCATAAAGGAGAATAATCATTCCATGGTTGAATTTATATTTATAAATAAGGATGATGAGTTGAGATTTTGAATTAAAATAAAAATCCAATGATTAATATAAATTTTATTGAAATAAAAAGGTATCTAAAAGATCAAATTCTTTTCTTTCAAGTGATTTGGAATTTCCAAAGGATTTTAAAATAATTTTATTAATATTTTTATATGATAATAATGATTAAATCATATGGATAGTATAAGAAGGGCGTGTGATGAAAATTTTCTTTCATAATAAAAAATTATCCTTAATCTATAAAATACAAGATCATTGAAAAATTAAATGAATTAATTAATATTAAAATTAAACTTCTCTTGGTAATGTCAATATCCATTCAAACCGTATAATAATCTAACGTTAAAATCACCAAAAATAATATAAATAACATTAATATTTCTTAATTTTTTATCCTTAATGGTTATCTCATATCTTTCCTCTTACATCCCAAAAAATGTTACCACATTATTCAAAAATAACCCTTTACATTATGTCGAAGGGTTACATGTACATCAACAAAATAAAATTTCTCATAAAATATTAATTATCTTTTTGAGTTCAAAACACATAAAACCTCATAATCTATGTCTAATACGATGACCATATGACCAAACAAAAAAATATAATCCCGTGATGGTTTCCAAAACTCTAATGTTAACCTCACATTATAACATCTTATTCTAAAAATTTATTTAATCCTTTAATCTGATACCAACTATATGGATTAAACTATAACAATTACATAAAAAATTTTAGAAAATAATTGACTTTCTTTGATTTTAAGGATATTTCCAGCTTTATAGTTTTATATAATTCTGTCAAAAATCTTATATAGAAAACCCATACCGTACAAGTTGTAAACTTCTAATTAGTATCCATTTTTTATCACAATAAAATACTTTACGAATACATGTTATATTTGTTCAAGGAAACATACATATCATGAACTCTAGATTTATTTACTTTTCTACTCATCCTTAAAACTTATGAAAATCATTACAAATGTGGGATGAGAACAAAACCATTGTAAGGGACATAAAAATAAATATTGAAACCATTAGTCCATGAATACTTATAAAAACCATACTTTTTCAAAGTAAAATTTGGATTAAAATAAAAATTTTCTTACACAGGAAATCAACTTCTCTACCCAAATAATTTCATAGAGCATTTCAAATTAATTATTAAAGGTGAAATTAAAATAATAAAGGTTTATTTTAAATCATAAAAAATATAAGAATTATTAGTCACAAATCTATACATTTTAACCTAAATAAGTATATAACATATTAATTTTAATATAAAATCATTACCATATATTTTGATATCACAATATTTATATTAAAACCATATAATTAATAAATAAATTATGTAGGTAACTTGAGGTATCATTTAAATATCATTAATTTTTATGGAAAACCCTTCATGATCGTCAATGTAATAAAATTCATGGTTACACATGGAGAAACAGTAATGGTTACACTTGGAGTAACCATCGTTGTTTCACTTTGAATAACCAGCATGGTTAAAATTGTTATAACTATCCTGGTTACACTTAGTATAACACTCATTGTCAATATAATAACATAAATAATACCCAATAAATTGTAATGATATCAAATAACCTCTCATCATCTATTTATAATGGAACCATATTCCACAATAAAACCATTCTATGAACCGTAACATAATAATAAATCATAAAAAATATCATTCTTTAACATATTTTTTCACCCAGAAGAAAACATATCAAGATATTGATATGTCCCTTTATATCGAAACTCAAATTTAGAAACTAAAATTAAATAAAACATGTAAATTATTGATTTATTTCAAAAAAACATGGAATATTATGAATAAATCCAAAAATTAAATAATAGTTACGATATTGGGAAGAATTTTTGTCGACGTATACATTAAAATAATACTTTTTTTTTTCTTTTGTAATGAAATTCAAAACATTCCATAAAATGATTAATTATGAAACCCATTGAAAGATTATAAAAAAATACAAAAAATGTCATATATAATACCTTTATGAACATATTAAAACATCCAAATTTTTTTTATTAATATGGAACTCAAAGTGAATAATTTAGAAAATTAATATTTAAAATAATTAAAAATAATATTTTAATGTAACATATCCCTTAACTAAAACATTAAAAAGACAATTTTTTTAAAATAATGAAAATTAAAGATAAATAGATTAACAATTACCTCTACAAATAATATACGCTTAAAAAAATATATTGATAAATTTATAAAACAAGTTAATTTAAGAAAAAAGGGTTACAAGGGAAACCCAAAATGAGTATTTTTTTAAAAGGGAGTCTCTTACCTCGAGTCAGACTCGTCACAAAAGATAATTATATTCTATAATTATAGTCATTTTTTTAAATTTTTTGCTTGATTAAGAAAATTTTTCATATTTATTACTCAATTTTATTTTATTTTTTACCATGTTATATTCAATTACTTAATCTTTTAGGTTTATTTAAGATGTTTTGACGATATTCGGCCCATATGACAAAAAGAATTCATTAGGTTCACTATAGAATAATAGGCCATTATTTCAACATATCAAGAATAATAATAATGAAATAATAATCAGTTTTTCACATCAATTATAATTTTAAAGGAAATAATGAAAGATGGTTATGGAAAATGATTTGTGTCACAATCATGGAGGTGCTTGGTCATACCAATGCCTTTGTAAGATTTCCATTTTTAAATGATCATTATGAAAAAGGTAAATATTATTTTAACATTAAATATTAGGTATTTATGTTATAAAAATAATATTATTTCCTTAAATTAACTTATATAAACCATCCATGTGATGTGGTGGAGAAAAATGAATCACATCGCTTCATTGTGGTGGTATTCCACACATACACACACAAGAAATGTTCATTCGTCAATGTATTAAAAATTAATAAAATTGTGTTTATTAAAAAAATTTCTTTTATAAATATATAAAATTAGTCTCTGAAATCATAAAATACCTTTTTAATACTTTTTTAACTTCTATAAATTCATTGTTTTAAGAATTTTCTTATAGGAAAGTCAATTTTCTAGACATAGAGATATATGTTTATAAAAAAATATTTTTAATGGGATGAACTGATATACTGAGAAAGATTAAAATAGTTATCAAATTATTATTTATCTAATTACATAATCCTAAATATATAAGAATTTATAAAATAATGTTTTAACAAGACCATTGTAAAAACATTTATTGGATTGAATGAAACATCATCTCCAAAAGACCCTATCTAAATCTATCAATTGAAGAAATTTCATTTCACCATGCCTAAAATTATTGTTATATTAGATGAAATAAAAAAATAATAATAGTGGTGTATAAATATGATTCCAAATATATGTGGAATTTATGAAGATCCTTATAATAGAATTAATTGTTCATCTAATTCCATTACAACCATGTTCAATGAATGTGAAATATGACCATTGAATGTTTTCTCATTAATAGGAAGATATTCAGAGGATAAGGAATATTTTTCATCAATAATTATCTATGAGTTTATATTATTAATTTCTAACATGTTTTTACTATTATTGGTTGATTCAATATAATTATTTATAGGATTTTTACTTAAGGAATAGGTTTGTGTGGATATTTTTATATAATGTGGGTTTTCTATGTCTATAATTGTATCTCAAATCCAGTGTGATTGAGGGATTCGAATGATATGATAAAATAGTTATACCAGTCTTGAAGATTAATAATTTCCATGGATATGGAAATATAGTTCATCCGATCTTTGTATTGAGGGATTAATTTTTTAAGGATGAAAAAACATTATAGTTTTGGTAGACCTATGGATTTCTAAAGGATAGGATATAGACTTCCTTAATGAAAAAGGATAGATTATGGATCTATGTTATAAAACATTTATAAGTATTTATTAATATTTTTATAATTTTTCATATTAAATATATATATAAATTTCTATTTCCATAATTTATATGTTTAAATAATTTGGTATGTAATATACTTTTCATTAACTCTATTTTAATAATGTATCATAAGAACGATTTGTCTAATCACATTAATTTACTGGAAAAAGGTCAATCTAATTATACTATATATTAAGGCTTAACGAGTTAGTTGTTTTAGTTTTTAAACTAAAATTCACACCCTCCTGTAGAGTTTCTTTATACTCTTATGTTCATACTTTTTGTATAAAAAACTATTGCATAAAGAGAAACTGTTTGACTAAAAATCTCACCCATTTTTGAAAATTCAAAATGTAAATTTAAAATATAGTAAATAATTAGAAAAAAAATTTAAAAATACTCAAACCCATAATATTATAATCATTACCAATTTACCAATGTTATCATAACTTCTCTTTCCTTTATTTCCCCAATCAGTTATATAATCATTATCTGAATAATTTTATTGAATGATAATGTTTAGTCACTTTTAAATAGATGATACTTTTGTTCTTCATAATTAAAAATACTCCATGAATATCCCACACACACATAAATATATATATATATATAAATAATCCATCATTATAACTATTCATTAGAGTTGGAGATGGAAAATGAATTATTTTAGTTTTCAAGGTGGTAGTTTTCCATACACATGAATGATATTTTTAATTCCCATTTGATGGAAAATGATATATATATATAGGTCATCCGCCAATATAATAACAAAATAGTAAAATGAATTTTGTAGTGTAGTTATTTTAGCACATTTGATGATGTTTTGAAGGGGGGAAAATGAATAAATAAAATGAAAACGATTTTTTAAGAAGCATTTTCTTCAGAAATCCTCTTAAGGTTTACACAAAAAGACTTGATAGGTTGGTTTTATGAAAAACTTCCTCTAAGATATGAAGAGGGAAGTAAGGAATGGATTTGGGAAGGTATTGGATAAATCAAAAGGAATTTTAAGTGTTAATAAAAGAGGAGGGAATGTTCCCTATTATAAGTGATGGGAGGGTTAATCATGGATTTTCATAAAGTATCAAAATAATTTTAATTATTTTCCAATTAAAATGGGTCGAAATTGATATTATTTGATTATAAGATGTTGATGGGTCAAATTAATCTCGTAAAATAAAAATTCGACAATTTTACTTTATGTTTTAACCCTTATCATTTTATTTTAACACCTATAAACCCTTTGTTAAAATTACCATGATACTAACAGTTTAACTCTTTAGGGGAAAAGAATGTTATTAAGAATGGGAACAATATAGATAATTTTACCATTATTGATATTATCAATAATTTCCCATTAAATTTTCCAAATAAAATATTTTTAGTAATTTAAAAACACACAATAAAACAATATTTATATAAAATATTATTAATATTTATTTTTAAATTATTTATTTATTTTGATTTTAAAAAAATAAATACAAAGATAAAAATTTATAATAAAACTTTTAAAGTTACCAAACATTTTGAAAATTTTTAAATAAATTTCTGATCTCAATTAGTTATTCAAATTATATTACTGTTAATATTTTTATAATCATTTTTATTTTTATAATTTTTATTAAGTAATTATTTCATCGATGTTTCAAAAGAATTTAATGATAGTATTTAATTAATAAAATTTATAAATAAATTACCATGATGAAAAAATAATTTCTATTTATAATGAATATTTTTAACCAACCATAGGACCAAGAATCAGCCTATATAGACCACAACTGAGGAAGACCTAAAAGAGGATTCTGAGAAAGTAGAAACCAATGAAGCAGAGCTAACAAGGTTAAAGGAACAAGAGTGTATGCAATTTGCCATCAGTACTAGGCACCATGTAGCTCTACGTGGTGAAATTATGGATGAGAATCCATGAAAAGTGGGGATCTAGGTCTCTAATGTTGATGATTATAGGGAGTGGCTATTGTATAGTGTAGTCTGGTTGGGTCATTAGGTCATGTTTTGGTACATTTTTCTTACATCCTTCTCGTTATGTACTAGGCCTTATTCCACTATGACTATGGGTCATCTAAGTTTTCCCTATCAATATAGTTTAAATGAAGAATATCCAAAATAAATAAAAATGTAATTCCTTTATGCCATTCAGGTATTTTTATAAAATTAACCACACCTAGGATACTTTTTTCTCTATCCCAAAATATCATATTTATTAAAAGCAATAAAGTGTTATTTTTGGATTTTATTTTCATAATGTATTATAAATGTCACAATCATGAACATATGGAAAAATTTCCATATGTTAAAATTTTAGATACATAAAAATTAAATTTACTCATCCAATAAAAATAATTCAAGTCATATGCTAACATCTTAGTCCTTATCAAACAATTATTACCATTAATTAATACATTTTATATTTTCATGGTAAATGTTTTTTACTTTGGTTACTAATGTTTTTTTTAAATTACCTATTTTAAAAGATAAAACATCTCAATTTAAAATATTAAATCTATTTTATATTATTCAAAAAATAGAAGAAGAAGAAATTAAATTAACATTACATTGGAAAAACAAGACGAAAATGAGTAATTTAGAAAAATTCCAATTAAAACAAATAAATGATATTATATTTACTCTATGATTAACAATCAGAATTGCCTAAATTTAGATTAATATAATAAGAAATTGTATATATAAATTCCATTTATATATTTTAATATTATTGACTATTTTTATTAATTAAAATGCAAAACAAAATTATTTACTTAAAGGTAATTTTCAGAAAAAAATTATTTTTAAGCATAAAAATAAACATGTAAAAACTTATCGAAAATTAAGGATTCAAATGAATGTAATCAGATTATTGTAAATAAAATGGTCCATATGTCTCTTTAACACCAAATCAAATAAATAGTGATACTTATAAATTAGTTGACTTAAATGGATGAAATGATAGTTTTTGAAAAATTGTTAGTTTTCAAGATTCACTAAAAAATAAAAAATTTCAGAGAAATCCCAAAAAAATCTCATAGTTAATTTGTATATTATTATTCGAAAAAATATCTTTATTTTATAATATAATATTTCTAAATTTTCTATAACTTTATTATAATAGATACTCACAGAAAACAATAAAAACTGATTGTGAAGAAAATAATGTTTTCAATCATAAAGTAGATTTAATAAAAAATATGTTATTATTTTATATGAATTTATCAAAATAAAATGTTAAATTTTATAAATTTTTAAGCCCTATAATAACATCGAAATTAACATATTGTGTTTAATATCTATATTTAAATAATAATATTTCATGGTATGTGTAAGCTCTGTGTTTTATGTCGTCTACACCATCAAACATAATATTATTTTAAAATCATAGGATGTTTCCTGAGTGGATGATACCATTGGAGTAGGAGTCCATAATCATGAATCCACAATCCCATTTTCCCCCCTTATTTAAATAATAACTCTAAATAGAATGTACATGCTAGAATGTAGGGGTCATAGGTCCATCCTTGGACAATGGGTTGAAGATATTATTATGCCTCATGGGAACATGATGCCCCAAAAACCTATCCGCTCGAAATATAAATTCATTCATTGAGTGATAAATTAAATACCTTGATGTCTTATATTTAGATAATTTTAAGTAATTATGACATCTCTTTAGAATAATATCCAATATAAGAGAAAATAACACAGAAATGGGAAACTACTTGAATTCAAATGACAACTCATGCTTGAAAATATGAAAAATTAGGTATATAATTTCGACAAGATCAAAACAATTAAAAATTGAAATAATACCCTAGATAAATAAAAATTATTAGAACAATAGACCTCTTAATGAAATTTAATTTGAGTCCCCACACAAGGCGTGACATCCCAAAGAATATGTGAGTTCCATATGAACTAGTTCATGGCTCCAATTTCAATCCAAGATTAAATAATTGAGTTTCTAGATGAATACCTATCAAATAAAGGATCCTATTATTGAATGGAAAGAAAAAATGCGTTGAGTGATACTAGAACAAATCTCCAACAAAATATTTTAAGTTTCTTAGATGGGAATATGTGTATTATAAGCCCTCACCCTTTGAAATCATTCATGAATCAAAAAATCCCCAATAATGATGAATGAAACTACTCAAATTCTCTATATTCCATGAAATTTACTACTACAAAATGAGATCTTAGTTAGGATTGAAAACATTCATACCTCAATACAATCTAAAAAAATGGGTTGGCTCCACAAATTAAATTGATCCATTCTTGGAAATCCCATTGTGATATAATGTCGTATCATCAGGAATATGAAAAAAGAAATTATTTTTTGATGTATGATTCTTCAAATATTTTAAAGACATCGTAGCTTATAGGTTATTCACATCAGACATCACAAAATTAAATGAGCTTGAGGGAACCCAAAATGCTTATTTTAGGACACCTTTTTCATCCGAAACCATCTAAAAAGTAATTAAGATTTCTTTGGGATCGAAATAATTGTCGAGTGGATTCTCTATGCATCATAATATTAGAATCACTATGAAATCACACGATAGGAGGCTCCATAACATTGAAACCATCCAAAATCATAATATTATTATTTATATTTAATAATAGATATTTAATATTAACATATTAAATTGTCCAAGGATATAATAAAAACATAGGAAAAACACAAACACACCCAAATGGTGCCAAAATTGAGCCCTCATCTTACCCCAACCAGATAAAAATTATCAATAATTAACTAATACTCATTTTAATAATTATTATCTATATTATTAGATAATATTAATAATGATATAATTAATCTTATAACAAATTTATTGTATAAAATTATTTAATAAAATTAATAATTCACTCATCATTAATTAATATATTTAAAAAATTAACTAAGAATATTATAAACTATTTTACTAATTAATAAAAATATTATTAATTATTAAAAATAATGTTGCATACTATTATTTTTATTATTACAAATCATTAATCATATTATTAATTATAACATTAATTAATATATATCATACTATTTATATAAATAATATTTTTAATTATAACTACAATTATTTATTATTAATTACATTTAATTATTAATTATATTATTAATTAGTAATTACATTTTTAATTAGTAATTATATTATTACGTAATATTATTTATAATATTTTTTTAAAATTTTGATTTAGTATTCATTATATTAATAATATTAATAATATTAATGAACTAATGATTATTTATTTTATATTTTTGTTGTTTATTATTAAAAATAAATTATACTATAAAATATATTATTAATTATTAATCATATAATTAATAATAATATTGACAATTTTTGACCAATATTTTTATTTCTGGGCCTTTAGGGGATTCTAATTTGATATCAATCATTGTAGTTACTTTTTATGTATTTTGGGTGTGTCTTTTCATGGGTAATTTTATTTTATCTCCCTGTTTTCCCTTATATCATAATTTTTAATAAAAAAATTTCATGTCTTGTATTTGGGTCTCCCAATATATTATTAAAACATACAGAATTAATTATATTATTACTTACAATTATTTATAATTCTAATTTCAATTTTTTCATCATTAAATTATATTATTAATTATTATATATTATTTATCATATTAACTATATTAATATTATTTGTAATTAACAAAAGTTTATTTTAATTTTAGGCCTTTATTTTTAATTATTATTTATATTTGTAATTATAAAAAAATATTAATTATTAATTATGTAACAACATAACCCCTGTCACCCATTATTTCATATTTCCACATTTTAGATATTTCAAGAGGGAATTTGGAGGCATTTTGGAGAATATAGATGCATTTTTTAAATTCAGGGGCACACCACGTCATAGATATAGAAATGGTCATGCCTGTTTTGGAGTGGCAACTGAAATGAGTGGGTTTTATAAAGTATTAGTCATGAGTCTTGGCTATTTTGAAGAAAGGAGTTCCATGGGATTTGAAATTTCCATAGTGGCCATCGTTTTTCAATCGAGTGTCCTCCAATAAAAAATGTGTACTATCTCTAAACGAAAGTGGGGGGTGTTTCACTCAACGATTCTCACTATGGGAAAATGGTAGACCACCACATTGTGTTATTGGTAATGATGGTTATTGATTAAGGTGGGTCGAAGATATGCAAGGAGGCATATAAATAGTGAGCTGGGGTCCTCTTTATTATCATCATTTTCATGGAAAATAAAAATGACAGTGTATATTTCCATATATCGTGTTGAGTTCCAATTGGGGAAAACTTTAGTCTCCTTTAACTAAGTACTAGCACAAGTATAGAGTTAGTCACAATGGAGTGATGTAATTTAGATGATCATCTTATGCAACCAGTTGGTCAAATCATCTTTATTTCATTTCTTTCTTCTCTCCCTTCAAACACTAGTAACCCCTATCCCTATCAACACCCTCCACCATTTTCCAATTGCAATTATAAACACCACGGAGGGTCATTATCTATTGTTCTTGATTCATGGTTCCAGATTTATTTCTATTATGTTCGATAGTGGTTAATACTCATTTATTCTACACATACACGGTGGTCCTTTGTTGTTTTATATTGAGGAAGAAAATTCCAAACACTATATCATTTGTGAAAATCATGGGATTATCAAGCATATTTTTGGGGTATTTTGTTTGAATTAACCTATTTTGATAAATAATGGAGGACAAGGATTAATGGGATGGAAATATTTTTGTATATAGTGATTTACTTTTCTATGTTATTTCTTATGTTGCATATATTAATTTTTATTTGGTATGTTAAGTAATTAATTAATAAGGACTGATAAATTTATAAAGGGGGTGTAAAATTTATGAGAATGATGTATGGATCTAACCTTAAGACTACATGATAAGAAATACCTTATAAATTAAATATTGTTTTTCATTTTTTCCAATTAATATGATCCCATTTATTACCGGGAATTATTTTTTATTGTAAGATCAAAATTTTTTGAGTCTAACTGATGGAATCACCTCTATTAATTAAATATTAATTAAATCATTTAACAAAACATGGATTTTTTTGGATAATTTGGAATTAATGTCATGTATTTTTTGGAATACTGAATATATATTTCTAGAAAATTATTTTCATTTTGTAGTTGTGAATGCATGGTTATAATATGCAGTGTTCATATACCTGGAAATTTTTTAGAGTGGTGATATGTATAGCTAAAATAATGAATGATGAATTTGGTGTTGCGTTAGTATGATAAGCATGTATGTGATGAAAATTTATTGTAGAATAATGTGTGTCTTGTTGTACGGGGTGGTTGTGAATCATGAGATGTTCGTTGTGTAAAGTGGGTATGGTTGTGAGGTTTTGGTAGTGTGATTTGGGGCTTAGTTATTGATGCTTGATGGTGATATATTGAAAAAAATGAAAATGTGAAATAGGGTTAAAAGATATTAAATAAAATAAATGAGTATTATATATTAAACTAGATGATAATAAATAGAGAAATGAAACTCAAATAGTATGCATGTTATATTATGAACGAGTATTCATTAAATATAGGTAATAAAATTAAATATTAATCTAAATATGAAAATCTATAATTGGTTAAATAATATATTAAATAATAATTTTTTTATGTTTATATGGATTATTCATATTATTCATGATGGGTTGTGATGTGATGGTATTGGTAGTTGTTGAGGGATAGTGATGATGTAATAGTGGAGTAAATGTGAAATCATAGGGTTTTTTGTGAAAACCATTAGGAAAAGATCTTTATGTTCATATCTATCATGATATTATTTTTTGTTTTAACCAGGTTGGTGAGGGATTATGGATGCCTACTACCACTCCCCAACTCTCCCTTACGCTATAGTGTGTGGCATAGTTTTTAGTATTTCTTGGTGATGGGATATTTAGTGGTGATTCATGGGGTTGATGGTATTTATTAGGGGTCATGCATGGTAGGAGGAGGGGACAGTGATAATTTACATAAGTTGTATAGTACCCAACTACTGTGAACATATGTTGTGATTCGGTTGTAATGATAATGGGATGATTGATGAGGGAAAGTAGTTAATATTTCTCTCAATTATGATTTGGTAATGATATAGAAGGAAAGAGAGTGCATGATGTCTGACATTGAGGTGTCAGATAGATAAACAAGTGGGGATGTAGTTTTAGGTGATTATGTTTTAAATTATATGATATTAAATTAATAATTATCATGAAATACATTTTTTGTGGCCCTTAATTGGGTTAAGAATAGCTTGATTACATTTTATGTTCTTATTGGTTATATGACATGTTCACTGGCTCATTAGTATTATCTTCTCTCCTAGGCATGCAATGTCATGAGTAGGATCCCACTGATTATACAGGGCATGCACATCCTTATATATATAAACATTTCTTATGTAATTAAGTGGGATTTTGGGATCGAGATGGAATGTTCTAGCTTGAAGTGGAGTGTTTTTTATATTACTTATTGGTAGTCTTATATAAATTTCTTTTAGGATACTTCTTTTATGTCATATCGTGCATTATGGGTTTTTATTATAATGATATCCTGGTTTATTTTATATGATGTGCTATTCATTGGTGAATTCCATATATTCTATTCTATTTAATTTCATATAATGATGTAAATTCATACTATTTAATGTTTTTTCCCTTGACGCTGTTAGAAAAATTTGGTCTATTGGAAGCGAGATTTGGGGGACAGTCCTTCCCTTCATGATTGACCCAATAGGGGTACCAGTGTAGGAGGGTGTATGATAGAGTGGTATCAGAAATGATGGTTGAGAGATGGTACAAAGATAATTGAATTTCATTGGTGATTACTTTATGGTTTTTATGGTCTATAACATTAATTTAATTTAGTAAATGATGAATGCAATGAACACTGACAAGGAAAAAGTATGTTTTGGTACCTCTTTATCCGAATAGAGAAAATTATGATTTTTAAATATTCTATGTGATGTGATGTTTCTAGACCATTTGGGTCTTTAGTGAAATATAGGCATTGTTATTTATTATTATGGAGTTTTTACTAGGAAGGTTTATGGAAAAATAAAATTTATTTAAATAAATTAATTTCATTAAATCAATTCAAAACCATTAGGATTATAATTATCTATTTTCATTTAGATATGTTATTTAGTCATCACCTATGTGTTTTGTAGGTTGGTGTGGTTCCAAAGGATGATCTAGTTGAATGTAATAGGGTAAAATTACATGATTAGGATGAGTTAGGGAAATGTATGCTTCATGATTTCCTGTATTAGAGTTTAGAATGTTAAGAGTGGAGAGCCATCGATTTAAGGAGGGAATTATTTTTAGAGGATATTTAGATTGCGCTCAGGTTTACCTATGCCGAGAAAGAGTATTGTGTCCCATTAAAGGTTTTTTATATGAGAGGAGTATCTTATTAGGTGTTGATTTTATATCTCTATTATAGTATGTAATTATTTTTCTACAAGAATGATTACAAGAAGTTAATTTTTTAGTTTCTATCATTGATGATGATTGCAGTGAAGTGAGGTTTGTTTCTCTCTCTCTAATATGGGATCTTGAGCATGCATGAGATCAATATTAGGGTTATTTATTTTATTTATTTTTCCCATGAACACTTTAATGATGAGGAGTCCAAAGCCTGACAACTTGAGAAAATGTTGTGCCAAGTTATAAAATATTTGGTCACTCCATTTATGTTGTGAAGTATATGGATGTTAAAATGAAGGATGATGTTAATGAGGGAATGTTTTCTCTATGATTTAATAAGATTTATTTGAGACTTATAAATTTAAATGGATGACCTCCCTTGTATGTATAGTTGAGTTTCTAATAGGCTGATAGTCAATCTTAGTAGAGTACCTCTTGATTTTCTAGATTCATCAGTTCTCATGCATCTATCAAGAGATCCTCATTTGTGTGGTTTAGATGAAAATTCCACATTAATTAGAAAAGGAAATTCCCACCTATCAATGTGTGTCAGTTCTATGTGAGTGTATGAATTCTATATCATCCTCTAAATATCTTCCTCATAAGTAGTTTCAATAGTCAGGGTAGTCAATTTATATTAAACAATACGGAAAACAAGTTTATGTTCCTTACTTAAGAGTTGGATATTATGGGTATATACCTCATGATACCAGTCACAATCTTGTCACAAGAGTAGGCTATGTCCAGGAATTAAAATTTGAGTAGGTCGAGTGAGTCCATAGATATGAATATTGGTAGTTTAATTCCATTATATTTCTATCACTATAGGATATAGAGGTCATTAGAGTCATAGTCAGATTATTGCATACATTATTTTATATCTTGTTTGATTTGGTTTCATCACACTCTTTTGTTTTTCATGAAATTTTACATGTCGTGTGACTAATGGTGGCGATGAATTTTGTCCCCTTTTATTTACTATGCCAATATGATTCCTGTTGAGTTTTTTAATGTATTATAGGGCTATAAACATATATTAGGTAAACATCAATCTTATGATTATTTATTATTTATATAGATAAAACCATAATATTCCACTCATATCATGGATTGGTTTTGTTTTTTATATATGGTTGTATATTTATTCTACAAATATATTTTAATTTGTTGAATGGAGGTAATATATGAGGTGATTATTGGCATGCAATTTTATTAGATGGTTTGTAGGTGTTCAGATCCATTACTATCATAGATAGTATTTTTAACCTTGTACATGTGATAGACCAAAATTTGGAGTTTCCTTTGGAATTTATGGAGTATCTGGACATGTTTCCCAAAAAAATTGTTTCCTCACCCACACAACATGACATTAACCATGGGATTACATTACAACTAAGTGAAACCTCAATTATAATGTCTATATATAAAATGACTCCTTATGAGATATTTTAATTGAAGATACATGTAAAGGACCTTAGATAAAATATTTTAATTAGGATAGTGTGTCTACTTGGGGGTCCCAAGTGTTGTTTTTGAAGATTATAGATGGTGTTTTGAGGAAATATATCTATTATATGTGATTGAACAAGGAGATAATAGAGAATATATTTTTCCGTTAGAAGAAATATTAATTTGACTAGTTGAAGTGATCGACCATGTTTTCAAATATTTATGTACAATTTGGATATCATTAGATTAGGGTTTAGGGGGAATAAATATTGAAGGCTTCACTTTGATATTAGTATGGGAACATTGAGTTTTGGTTCATGTTGTTTGGTTCTAAGAACACAGTTACTATGTTAATGTGACTCATGGACCTTATATTGTATGAGTTCATGGAATATTTTATGTCCATGTTCATTGAATAAATTTTCACATACTCAAAATAAAAAGAGACGTATTCAAAACTCATGATAGTTGTCTTATTGTATCTGACAACTCTAGATTTATTGGAAGATATCCAAGTGTAATTATTGGGCAGGGAAGGTCAACTTAATTGGACTTGTGGTGTCTAAATTACGAGTAGAGGAAGGACCATATAATGTTTATGTGTTTTTATTGGGTAATATCTAATAAGAGTACATAATTTTATAGTTTCATCAGCCTAGAGGGATATTATTAGAGGTTTATTTCTAATTTCACTCATATTATGATTCTATTTATACACCTAACTAGTAATGACCTAATGATTATAAGATATGATCCATTCTAGGCAACATCTGGTTTCCTGAAGAAGCAGTTAATCATTGCTCCCATTCACTACCTTCTAGTGGAAGGAGTGGTGATTGAGGTCTTTTATGAGGTATACCATCTATTTATGAGGTGTGTTTTAAAGCAGAAAAGGGAGGTTCTATCCTATTGGTATAGAAATATACATCCCCATGAGTCTATTAATACTATCCATGAACATCAATTATTAGATATAGTTTTATATCTAACGTGCAGGTGACATTAACTGATAGGGGAACACCATGTTCTCTTCCTAGATCATAATATTTTGAGGTATTTTTCCTCTTAGTGGGATCTGACTCTATGTTAGTGGAGGTGGATAGAGTTTATCATATACAATGGATTCAAGATATTCTATACCCAAGGGAAATTAAATTGGGTTAATTATATACTAATATGTAAGTCTCCATGATACATTTTTCAAAAAAAAAATGATACCAAGAGTGGAATGTGGGGATAGATACTATAGACCATGGTGGATAGGAACTTGATGGAAAATGTTGTTTGTATCAAACGGCAGTTGAATTATCCTTATTGTGGAAGTTGGAGGAGTCTTAGTGGGATGAACCATATGTGAAGGTGATGTAAGACCGTGTTACTCACATTAACATGTCCAAAAGGTTATTCAGAGGATGAGAAACCTTAGATGGTGGTCCATAGGAGATTGTTCATTCTATAGATGGTGTGAGAGAAATTCCTACATGAATTATAGGGATCACCTCTACCGATGCATCTTGATCTATACAAGATGTATCAGGATTGGAGGGGATATCTTTATTTAAGTGAGATTACTAAGTCTGTATTAGAGTTTGTATCATGGTTCTTGGTCTACTAGTAGGTGAAGGTAGTGCATTTAATTCCAAGAGGGTTTTGGTAGGTGTTGGATGCCCGAATATAAAAATGAGAGGAAATTTTGATGCTTTTCATAATTATTCAACTATTATCTCAAGGGATATGTTATTATATTTGGGTTATTATTGACCAATTGATGAAATAATAATATTTTACAATGATTGAGGAATCAAGTGGTGTGTATCTTCTCTTGGGATGGTAAATGGATGAACTAGTGAAACTCCATGGGGCGACGATGAAAATCATTTCATATATGGATCAACATTTTAACATATGATTAATGGGAGGTATTCAACATACTTTTGGATCCCAATTGAATATTTTCATAGGTTTTCACCCATAGAATGATGGGAAGATAGAGATAAATATCTAGAACTTGGATAATATATTGAGAGAATGTTTATTGGATTTATGTGGGTCCAAGGTGAAGAAAATGTATTTAGTGGATTTCACATATAGTAAATACCACCACTTTTCTATTGGTATAGTTCATTTTGAGACTTTTTCGTAACACCTTATCAATCAACATTGTGTTGGACTCATTTGGAGAGACAACAATTTTTAGACTATATATGGTGTAGTGAATGACCATGGAGGTCCATGTGATTCAATGGTGAATGAAGGTTTCATAAAACAATTAGAAGTCATATATTAATTAATGGTGGTGATATTTAGAGTTTAAAGTTAGGGATATTATTTTTATAAAGTTTCCTATTCATCATGGGATATGAAGGTTCTATCATATTGTTAATTTACATCCCCAGACTATTGGTCCTTTTGAGGTGTTGGGATGTGTTCATGAGGTGATGTATCAATTAGTTCTTCCCCCATAGCTAGAGAATATCTGTGATTTATTCCTTGATTTTTAGATCTAATACTATCATTATAATTATTCCCACATTGTAAATAGAGTATATTTATATGTAGATGATGTTATGATATTTTCAGAGTGTCATATTGAGATCCAGGATCTTCATGAGATGGTGTTTGTTGTAAAAGTTAACCCATTGGTTTGTGTTCGCAGTAGGAATATTAGGTTAGAGTTAAATGTGTGGGAATATGATTTTTGGATGCATTCTCAATATCTTGAGTAATTTTGATATTTTTTCTATAATTATTGAGATGATGATTTTATGTTGAATAAAATGGTTTCCTATGAAATTTTTTCTTGAGTTTATCTAATCACATTGTTTTTCTATGATGATGATTTCATTTCTATTCTATAGGTTTCATCCTCAAGTGTGTTATATTAGAAGTTGTTGTCATGAGATTTAAGTTATATTTCATTGGTTTTTATTTTGTCTATGTTGTAGTGAAATTATTGAGAGGTGTTTTATGGGGTGCTTGTTCAAACCTCTCATGCTTTCAATCCTCTTTGAGTTTTGTTTTCATAATCAATAAAGTGGATATTCTAAGAGGTATTTGATGTAATTTAATAGAAACACCCATCTGTTTACATTATATTTGAAGGTGTTTTATGGTGTTTAAAGGGTTTATTGAATGTGTTCTAGAGGAGGGATATGTGTTTTTTCCATTTATAGGAACACCCTAACATAAATGTGGGACTGGTGGTAGTCGTTTTAGAGAGTTAGGTGAAATGAATTGATGTTTTAGATGAATTATCATTGATATTGTTCATTTTGTTAAAAGGTGCCTTACAATGTGAGAAAAACCCGTTTTTTTAGTTATTTTCAAGGAGGAATCTGCATATGATAAATGAAGATGAGAACCATGCTAAGGAGGTGGGTATGGTGCTCAATTACTCTTCTAATGGGACACGAGGAGAGTATTATTCCTTGTTGGTGAGCATGGTGGATATTGGTCGACATGAGCTCAAGCTATGCAAGGTGAAGTGGAAACAGAGAGTTGGGGGTTCTCCATTTCATGGTCTTTGGTGTGGTAATGTGAAACAATAAGTTATATTTACCGAAGTTTTGGTGAGGGTTTGTGGTGGATTGATGAGTTTCCAAAATTCTTTGCACCGTGCCATGGTGTAATATGCGGTTCCAATCAATGTCACTAAATTGATTTTTCAAAATGATTGATATTTTTGAGATATAATTATTTTAGACTGGTAATTCTCAAACCTACTTCTATCAGGTGGATCCATGGGCATATTGTGAGTCACTACATCGTGGTGGATATTTTTCAAACATTATCTATAAATATAGGGCTAGGTCTTACTTTTTTAAATTTTCCTTCTCTCCCATAGAACCCAAATCAACCCAATCCTTGTTTCCACACTACAAGAATTTCCATTTGACATTATACATTATTTCGTTGATTAGAATCAATCATTAATGATTCAATGTTCTTGTGAGATTCCCTTTTAGTTTGGTGTTGGTTTATAATTTTTTATTTTTCCATTTTACGGTGGTCCTTATTATTTTAATATAAATGTAGAGGATTTGTGACAATTTCAATAGTTTATATATATTATAGGATTATCAATCTCTTATTATTTGGTTAAATACTATGAATTAAGGTTAGAAGATAAATTTACAAGGAGAAAGATAAATAGGAATGGAAGTGTTATGTATGTAGTTATCTATATTTCTGTGTTATTTATCATGTTTTTTGTAATTGATTACTATTCAAGGTCTATAATGAATGATACGTTAAATGTGTTGTAAAATATATGAGAAATAAGTATAGTTTAATCAATAAAACTTAATGATAATAGTTCTCGAAAAATTGATGAATTATCTAATGATTACCTATTGATATGAGCGCCTTTATTTCTATGAATTGATATTTATCGATAGACATATTTTTTGTTTTTAAATACTATAAAAACATAACATATTTTAATTGTAATTAAAATTTGTGATATAAATGGACTTTTTTTGATAATAATGAATTTAAAGGATGTAAGTGTTGGACCATATATTATATATGCCTGTAATGATATTTGTTATCTGTTTATCTATGAGTGTGTCTATTGTATGTGGTGTGTGTGTGGTTGGAGATTATTTTTTAGTAGTGATAAGGTTGGTTGTGAGAATTAATGTTGGATTTGGCCCTTGGTTTTTTGTGTATGCGTGGTATTGGATGATAAGTGTCTAGTTAATAATTTTTGTATTGTTGGGTGGGATGTCTATAAAAAATGAGGGGTTGGTTGTGTATAATGTGTTTAGTTATGTGGATATGGAAGAGTGATATGGAGATTTTTAAGGATGATTTATGGTGTCTGATAGAGTGAAATGATAATATGAAAATGGGTTGTGGGGGATGAAGTAGATGAAATGAGAATTTCATAATGAACATGATAATAATAAATAAAAGAAAATAATTAGAAGAGTGTGGGTGTTTTCTTTTGAATGAGTTGTCATTAAATATTGGAAATAAATGATGAAATTAATATGAATTGGAAATCTGGGAGTTTTATGAATAAATTTTAAAATTGAAAACTATGTCATGTTATTTTCATTTTTTGTGGTTCATAGTGTGTTGTCTTGTGGCCATTGTAGATGTTTTTTATGGGTAACATTGATGTAATAATAGAGTAACTAATTTTTTTATAATATTGTTTTCAGGAATCCCCAAATAGGGATATATGTATGACTATGTATCCTTGTATTCTCTATGGATTTTTATGTAGACACAATTGAAGTCGTGTATCCCATATCAATAACCAAATGTTTATGGGGTGTCTTCATTAAAATCAAGGGTTGTGGGGGAATATGATTGACTAGACCGTCTCTCCCACTATACCTTTGATAGTACTGGGTGGCATATTTGGTGTGAATTTGTTGTGACAGAACTGTTGGAAACAATTCTGGGTGATGAAATAGGTTATGGTGATTCATAGTGATAATGTTATTTACTAGGTGTCATGAATGGTATAAGGAGGACACATGGTTGATTGATTTCATGTTCAAATTACCCGACTGCTCTAGAATTTTATGTGATGATCATGGATACAATTGGTTTGTGATTTTAACTTAATGATTGGCATGGGATGATAACTAATGATCCTGTTATAATGATGTAATGATGAAATTGAGTAGATAATAGAAGATTCATATTGATAGTTGGGTGTGGGAGAATATAAATAGTGGGGAATTAGTTTCTGGTTACTTATATTTATATTCTATTAATATTACATTATAAATTTGTGTGTCATAAATTGTGAGTGGGTCTTTTTGACCGAAGGAATGGGTACTTAACATTTTATGTGCTTGTTGGTTCTACTATTTATTCTTTAGAGAATTAGTAACATCTTATCACATTTACATGAGATGTCTTCATGAGGTATTTACCGAGTATAATTGTTGTTCTCACCCATATATATATATATATATACTATTTTTAATTATTTGGGAGGTATCTAGAAATGAAGAAGCATCATTCTAGCTTGGATTGGAGTGTTGTTGTTGGTAGTAATACACTAGAGTCTTTTGGAACTTAATTTTGGGGGATTTTTTACATTTAATATCATGAAATATGTGATATTATTGTTGAGGGATATTAGTTTATTTTAAATTATCTGGTTTGGATTTCTAGATTTCATCTAATATCTTGTCTTAATTTCATATAATGAGGTCAATGACTCTCTTGGTTTGTTTTATACACTCTTTTGTGATTCCCCAAACCATTTTCATGTGTAATAATAATATCATGGTTCTATTCTGTTAACTTTCTAGTTGTCTGAACAATACTTGAAAATAAACACAAGGCATTCTTTATTCAATGAACATTGAAATTGTTACATTGCATAATGGCCAAGAGAATCCAATTAACCAAAAATAATCACTAAGAGACCTATTATAATTACAGGAAGACAACCCAATACAATATAAACCCCAAGAATATAGTAAAGGTCCTTCAAATCCATCATAATGAACATCAGTATTGCCAGAGCCACTGCAACCGCACAGACCTTTAGTGGAATTATATTCCCCATCTCCACCATGATTTTATGAATATGGAATACCATAATTCATGTTTTTATAAGGTGTTAAAGAAAATATGATCGTTTTCTACCTTAGGTGACAGTTGAAGATGCATACGACCATTATTTTCCTTTTAAGGTGGTTAGAATTTAAAATAAAGTGACTTTTAGTTTTTTGTTAAACCAAAATAAATTTAAGTGAAAAATTTAAGATATATTTTATGAATTTTTATAAAACCTATATAACTAAATTAATAATTTTAGTAGTTTTTATATCATAAGTTTCATCATTGACATCATAGTTTTAAATTTAAAAGAGTATTTTATGAAACATAATATGATTTCAAATATAGGTATGTATTTAAAATACTTTTCAAGTTTTAAAAATGATTTAAATTTTGTATGATGATACTTTAAAAATAATATAAATTAATAGTATATTATTTTATAAATCAACTTTCTAAGGTTACATTAAACTTTCCTTTTAAACATAATAAATAATGTTCTTAATATGTATTTTAAGAATCTTGAATGTTTTAAGTATTTTTGTACTTTAATCTTCCAAAGTAAAAATAGAAATCATGTTTTATGAAATTGATGATATAAATTATATAATGAAATAAAATAAATTTCTTTTCTTTGATTATATATCTTATTATGAATGTTAATTTATAAGAAATTTATACCCTATGAGCCAGCCCTCTAGCTGAGCTGAAGAGGCAGCAGGTGCTACTACAGGAGTATGCAGTTGTGCCTAATCCTTTAGCCTCTGTATAGGCCTACCAGTATGATTGTGTATGTGCGCCTGAAGACCGAAGAAGGTAACTGGAGCGCGCCATCGTGCAGGATGGAACGACGACATGGGTGGGAACAGAGTATGCCCACAGAACCCGGTACAATGCAGAAATGGGAGGGGGGGGGGGGAGTAATCTGATCGACGACTTGGAGCTCCGGGCTTATAAAGGAGATTTTTAAGCCTCCATGTTTTGATGTGGGACAATATTTTTTAGCTGGGAGCAGATGCAGAACATCCGATCACACCACTTGCAATCTAAGAGATTCGATAAGTGTAGCCATCAAACCCACATAGCCATGATTTAACTTTGACATTTTTATCCGTCGTCTGATCATTCAGGATCTAATCACAGATTTTCAATTCTTTTTAAATCTCCATATCACTCATGGACATCAGATAAAAAAAGATCTAATCTGGGTAGTCCTTCTTTTTAAATTGATGTGTCCCTCTACAGTCATCCAATTGAGTCACGATCATATCTCTACTATCCATTTATTTCTTGGTTTTCTCTCTCGTCGCCTTCTTCTTCTACCTCTTGTGTGCGCTGAACTAGTAGTTGGTGCAACTTTTTTTTCTTCCACACCCATGACTAGATAGACCCTCATTTCACCCATTTTCCAGAAATACCGATACCTTAGATCTTATTTTAAACTGATGGGTCCTGGTTTTTTATACTATTTGATTTAAAATATATTTTATATATTTTATTTATACAACTCTATTTTCACCTGAACCCTAGGGTGTTCATCTTCTCCAACGCCTCCTTCGAGATTCCTCACACCTATCCTCCACATTCAATACATATAAGGGTCCTAATTTGTCTTTCCTTGTTTTGGTTTGTTATATATATATATACATATTGAAGTATATACATGTATATATATAATCGGTTAAGTTTAAGACCTACTGATTCCTCTTAAAATGGTGAATTCTAGAACTTAAATGTGTTCTTAGTCCTTTACCGAATAAGGGTTTGAGTTTTTATGTGTACGATATAAATATATCTATGTGTGTCTGTGTGTGTTGATTATACATAAGCATATATAAATGTATATGTTTCATAACTGAACCCTTTAAATCTTATGGCATGATTTGAAATTATTAAACCCTTGTCTAACTTATGTTCCTCATATGTTCAAAATATGTAAGAATAATTAAATGTTTGGTGTAATACCCTTATATACAACATATATACTCAATTATACCCACATAGATATATATATATATGCATATATAAACATGGATCTTATATATAATCTAGAGCATCCAATGAATGTTGAGAATGAATGGTAAATGTGGATTTTAAAATATGAAATGTTTTAACATAAAAATAAAATTCATTATATACACCCTTGTTTATAAACTTATTTACACAACACTAAACCCTAGATAATTTTGTATTTTCCAAATATTATAATTTTGATGCATTTAGTTAATATGGAGAATTAATGAATATAATTTTTGGGGTTTTCTTTTCTTATATACATATGTATGAATAAATTATTTTCCTAAATTTAAAATGGTATTAGGTATGGTTGTTTTTCATGCCTCTCAATTCTTAATATTTTTTTTAAATAATTGTGAATACCCTAGTGATATGTTATACATAAGGACACATGTAATGAATGTTTAGACAACTATGTGTCCAATAACAGACATGAAATATTTCTTTTACCTTTCAATTAATTATATATCCAATCCATGACAAATTTCTATTAATGTTTTTGTTAATTTTAGTAATAAGAATCTAGAATTTAGGGTTATCATTTTACGTGACAATCCAATATTTTATGTCCTTTAGTTGTTGTCCCATGATCTTTAATCTGCCTATCATACCTGTCAATAATTACTATAACCATGAAATTGTTATTATTATTATTAATAATTATAAAAAATAATCGCTTATTATATGTAAATTCTATGGAATGTAATAATATTCAAATGTCCTTTTAGAGAATAAAACATTATTTTATTCTAAGTGGTATAGAACATATTGTATAAAATGAAATGAAAAATTAAATAGTTCAAAGTGGTATTGGAAATTTTGAGTAATATGAAATGAGAAATCAAGTAATATATGACACATGGAATGATATGTGTTAAGTAATTTAATAAATCTTAATGGTTTGATACAGTTTTATTTAATGAAATGTGGAATGCATTGGACTTATTTAGTGTCATGTGGGGCCTTATATAACCTATCGATGCATCGGTAGGCCTCATTATACTTCTAGAGGTGGAATTATCCATGGCCTTTCCTGATTATGATTTATGGATTTTGGCAGAGGCCTTAATCATTTTAGACGTCTTGGCTGAGGCCTTGACATAGTCCGACCTATGCACATTCCTCGTTATGACTATGAAATTTAATTAACCAAGGGAATATTAGGCTAGTAGAATATTCTTAGTTAAAGGGATAGTACGTATGTAAATTAGAAGAAGTAAATTCTTATGAAAAAACTTGTATTTGGCACTCAGATAATTTTTCATCTAGTTGATGGATTATATATAGAAAGGAAAGAAATTAAAGTGATTAATTTTATGCGCAACTCTGATTATGTATTACTCTCAATTTGAAAATTTAGTGCATTCACTTTTTATTGTCACATTTATTAAAGTTATAATAACTCCTACATTATATGATACATACTCTATATTTTGTATGATAATGCTTATGTTTTATTGTAACCTTAATAGTATTCCTTGAAATATTCAGTTATAATTCTTGGGAAAAATCTAATTACATGATTTATGTACTACTACATTCCATAAAAAATGTTTTATGGATAATTTTAAAAAGAATGTTTTCAATAGGTTTTAATTGAAATATTATTTTATTCTGAAAACCCATTACTAGAAATTCGTATGATCATCCTATGTTTCAACATGAATTTTACAGGTTCAGTGGATTTGAGTTACCCTGTTTAGTGGAAGCATTGTAGAGATTCATTGCTCTTTCAGTTTCTGATGAATTGTAATAATTGTAACTAATTCTCGAGGACCTAAACCAAAAATATACTCTTTAGTTGAACTTGTTCTCTAATTATTAGAATTTATTTTTACAAAAAATAAATTGACACACCATGTTTTATTTGAAACCGCATCCTCTTGGGGGAAGCCAAGGGTCGGGGCGTGATAGTTGGTAACAAAGGATTGGTTTTGATAACCCCGGAAAATTATAAAAACATTAGAAACCCGATTATGTCTTACTAAGTATATGTTTCTATAAAATTTTCTGATTGAATATGAATCAAGACTTCTGTCTCTTCCTATAGATGTGTTAGAAACTATAGTGGGTAAATTATGTTTAGAAGGCTACGAGATTTTTGAAAGACTTCATTTTTCATGAAAACACAACTATTTTATATCCAATTCTCTTTGTTTAATCCAACTTCACCGAGGAGGAGGCTTTGATTATTTTCCAATGATTAACACACAATTCTCATTCTATTCAAGGAAGGGAATATATTTTGATTGTTTATTTAAATTATTAACTCTAGGCAGGAGTGCTACATCTCGAGAGGACATTGGAGTGGCTGCCCAGGTGGGTGACCCCCGATAAGCATAACTATGAAAAATCTTGACCTACGGTCTCCATGGTAAAATTATGGACATTGATGTCCTTGAGGATGAGACTACCCATTTACATTATTAACATCAAGTTCATATTGATGTCACTCAACTTAATACATGACATGCTTCTCTCACAAAAAACTTCAGATGTTCACATGTGGTTGATCCAAGTTGCTGCATTGCATCTGGACCAAAGAGATTGAAGATTTTAAAACAACTTTTTGGATCCACTTATCTAAATATTGGGGAAATCAACAACATAACTGAAATTGGTGAAGTGTCATCATGAAGGACGTCGTTAACTCCATATTTGTTTTTTTGTGAGAAAGGGCAAGTAGTTATGTAACACGTTGGGTTTATGAACTTTGTAAAACTGAATAATGTTATATGTTTTGATACCTTAACATTCATTTAGAAATAATGTCTATTTTAATATTGACATGCCTTGCTAAATGAAACATATCTCTTGAATTTTTCAGATAGAAGACATGAGTTCACCAACCAATCACCTATAACTTCCTACCATACTTTTAGAGATTATAATTGTTAATACATGTTTGGACGAGTACCAAACCTATACAAAATTACGTTTTCCTTGCAAAAAAGTACAATAGGTGTCGAACCGGCCAAACTTCCCCTGTCACTACTAAGGAGAATTTTTTGACTATTACCGTATTGCAAATGAAAAATTTGCAGAATATATGAAAAGGGAAAGTATCATGAAGGTTTTTTTCTATGTTTCACATTAGCTGATAACTACCGAGCTATATGTATGTTTTTAGAAGATACATTGGAAGGTGAGCAACGATTGGATTACCTATTCTATGTCCCGAGTTTTAGTATGTATGATTAACTCTACGACATCAAAATTTTCAAGCATGATGTGGTACAATGGATTTAAAGGAAACAAGTCCACTCTAAAATCTCCGACCTCCACACCTCTCATGCCTCCCTATGGAAGGTTGAGTTATTTCTGAATATGTTTGTCCCTAGATGTCCATAGTGTATCTTGACTAAGAAAATAAAGGATTTCAATACTACCCTACCCATCCACCAAGGTCATTAGCACCCTCCCCTTGGTGGGGGTACGAGTGAAGGGACCTCGAGAGTGATGTGAGGATAGTTTTACTAGTGGGTTGGGTACACATATTTTAGAATTGAGAGGAAGAAATTTTCTGAAGAAGGTGATAATGTGACAATCTAACCTTTTTCATGTTTAGAAATAATATCATGGTTTTATTTTCTTTAATTTTCACATTTTATTAACAATACTTGAAAATAAACACAAGACAATATTTATTCAATGAAAACTGAAATGGTTACATTATTTCAAGGCCAAGCGAATCCAACTGACCATAAATACGTACTAATAGACATATTAGAATTATATGAATACCACCCAATACTAAAAAAACTCCAAGAAGATAGTAAGGCTCTTCCAGATCCATCAGAATGAACATCAGTTTGGCCAAAGCTACTGCAACCACACTGAGCATCAGTGGAATGATGTGTGCCATCTTCTCCAAGATGTTTTGAATATGAAACACCCTAACTCATGTTTTTGTATGGAATTTACGATAATCCAACCATTTCATACCTTAGGTGAACATTGGAGCTGCATACGACTGCTATTTCTCTTTTATGGAGGTTCAAATTTTAAATAATGTGACTATTAGTATTTTGCTAAATCAAAATAAATTTATGTTAAAAATTTAATATATATTGTACAAATTTTCATAAAACCTATATAACTACCTTAATAATTTTAATTGTTTTGATATTTTATGTTTCATCTTTGAAATCATGGTTTTTAATTTAAAATAGTATTTTATAAAACCTAGTTTGATTTCAAACTTAGGCCTATAATTCTAATTATTTTTTTAATGTTACAAATGTTTTAAATGTTGTATGATGATACATAAAATATAATTGAAATCAATAGTATTAGATTTTAAAAATCAACTTTCAATGGATATATTTAACATTCATTTTAGACCAAATAAATAATGTTCTTACTAAGTATTTTAATCATCGTGAATGTTATAAGTATTTGTGTACTTTAATCATCCAATGTTAAAATAGAAATCATGTTTAATAAAATTTATAATATTCATTATATAAAGAAATTAATGCTATTTTTTCCTATGATTTTATATCATATTTTGAATGTTAATTTTTTAAAAATTTATACCCTATGGACCAACTCTCTAGTCGGGCTGAAGAGGTAGCACGCGCTACTACTGGAGTAGGTGGCCGATAATAGTCCTTCAGCCTCAACATAGGCAAGCCAGTGGGTGTGTGCGTGTGTGCTTGAAGGCTACACAAGGGATCCAGAGCACGCCACCGTGTGATGTGGCACGGTTGGATGTGTGGGTGTAAAGCACGCCCGCAAAACCCACTATGTGGCGATATCTAGATGGGTAGAGAGTAATTTGAGCGATGGATAGGAGATCCGAGGTTATAATGGAGCTCAGTAAGCCTTCCTGTTTTGATAAGAGATGGAATGTTTCAGCTGGGAAAGGATCCCAAACATTTGATCACATCGCGTATGATCTGGGCTGTTTGATCAGTCCAGCCATTGAACCCATGTTGCTGTGGTTTATCTCACACGTTTTTATTATCCATCTCATCCATCAGGATATAATCACAACCATTCAATTATTTTTTGAATCACCACATCACTCATAGCCGTCAGATCAAAGACAATCTAATCTTGATCATTCCATATTTTTAAATCGTAGCATCGTTCCATTGCCGTCTGATCATGTCGTGATAAGATCTCGATCGTCGTTTGATTTTCCTGTTTTATCCCCCGTGGCTTACTCATTTTACCTCCTATTTATGCTGAACCAGTAGCCCATGCTACATTCTATTTTTTCATCCATAGATGTTACTAAATGGCCCCCCATTCACTCATTGTTTCCAAATACCGACTCACTCGGTCTTATTTTAAACTGAGTGGCCCCGGTCTTCTATACCACTTGATTTAAAAAATATTATATATATTTTATTTACTATATTTGTACATCTCTCTTTGCACCAGAAACCTGGTGTGTTCATCTTCTCTAGTGCCACTTTCTTGTTTCCTTGAACCTCTCCTCCACCATCAAAACATTTAAGGGTCATAATTTTTCTTTCCTTGTTTCGGTTTATTATATATATATATACATATAGAAGTATATACATGTATATATATATATATTAAGTTATGTATATGACCTATTTATTGCTCTTAAGATGGTGAATTCTTGATTGAAAATGTGTTCTTAATCCTTTAATAAACAAGGGTCAGAGTTTTTAGGTTATTGAAAAATATATTTATATATGTGTCGATTAAACATAAGCACATATATATATATATATGTATATGATTCATAACCAAACCCATTTAATCATATGCAACGATTTGAAATTAATAAACCCATGTTTAACTAATGTTCCTAATATGTTCAAAACATGTAAGAATAATTAAATATTTGGTGTAGGACACTTATACACACAATATATATTCATTTACAGACACACACACATATGCATATATAAACTCGGATCCAAAATCTAATTTAGAATATCAAACGATTTTTGAGAATGAATGGTAAATGTGGATTTTAAAATATGAAAGGTTTTTATTTAAAAATACAATTCATTATATACCCCATTGTGTATAAATATATTTACACAACAATAAATAGTAGATAATTTTGGATTTTCCAAATATTATAATTTTGATGCATTTTGTAATTATGGAGAATTTATGAGTATATTTTTTTTGGGGTGTAATAATATTATATACATATGTATGAATCACTTTTTTTCATAAATATTAAATGGTATTATTTATGGTTTATTTTCATGCATCTAAATTATTAATATCGCGTCTAAATAATTGAGAATACAGTTGTGATATGTAATATATAAGCATACAAGTAATGAATTCTTAGACATTTATGGGTTTAATACCCCTTATGAAATATATTGTCTACCTTTTAATTAATTTTGAATCCAATCCTTAAAGAATTTCTATTATGTTTTTTGTTTATTTTATTAATTAGACTTTAAAATTTAGTGTTATAATTTTATGCGACAAACCTGTATTTTATGTGCTTTAGTTGTTGTCACATGTGTTATAATTTGCCTATAATAGTTTTAATTTGTTGCCATAGCCGTGCAGTTATTAGTATTTTTATTAACACTTATAAGCATGAATCACGTTGTATATGTAAATTCTGATGAATGTAATCATACTCAAATTACCTTTTAAGGAATAAAGAATTAAATCATTTGAAGTGCTAAGGGACACTTTTAATAACATGAAATGATAAATTATATTACTCTACGTGGTATGGTACAATTTGAATAATATGAAATGGGAAATCTAGAAATATGTGACACTTGGATTAATAAGTGTAAAGTAATTTAATAAATAAAAGTGGTTGGATGAACTTTGATTTAAGGAAATGATGAATGCATTGGACTTATTTAGTGTCGGGTGGGCCCCGCTATTTCCCCTAGATGGATCAGTAGGGCTAATGATACAACTTGTTGTGGAATTGTCTGAGGCCTTTCTTCTGTATGATTAATGGATTTTGGACGTGGCCTTAATCATTTTGATGTCTTGGATAAGGCCTTAACAGAGTCCAACATATCCACTTTCCTCATTATGATAATGAAATTTAATTAGCCAAGTGAATATTCGACTAGAAGAATATTCTTGGTTAAATACCTAGTACTTATGAGAATCCGAAGAAGTAAATGCTTATAGAATAATGTGTATTAACCACTCAGTGAATTTTTCAACCATTTTGTGGCATAGAGTCAGTAAAGAAATAAATTTATGTTATTAATGTTATGCGCAACACTGATTATATATTACACTTTGTTGAAAATTTAGAACATTCAATTTTTCATGTCACATTTATTGATGTTAGAATGAATCATACTTTATATGTTTCATAACCTATATTTTTTAGGATAATTCATATGTCTGATTATAACCTTGTTATTATTCCTTGAAATATTTGCTTATAATTATTGGAAAAATCTTATGACACGATTCATGTATTGCAACATTACCTACAAAAATGTTTTATCAATAAATTTTAAGGAATGTTCTCAAGAGGTTTTAAATGAAATATTTTTTGTATAAAACCCCTTACTAGTCATTCATATTCTCACCATACATTTTAACATGAATTTCACAGGTTCATTGCATTTGTGTTATATTGTTTAGTGGCAGCTTTGGGGTGATTTTTTTCTATTTTAGTTTCAGAAGAATTATAAAAATTATATCAAATTCTTCCGGACCTAAACCAAAAATAACCTCTCTAAAAGAACATGATGTGTGTGAAAAGCCTTAATTTTTATAAAATAAAATTACACACCATGTTTTATTTTAATCTGCACCTGCTTCGGGGAATCCTGGGGCTGGGTATGACATCTGTGATAGTCTCTATGTTGTTGAATGTTGGAGATGATTTTTGGAGGAAAATATATCTCTTCACTGATGGACCATGAGGGGTGATAGTGGTGGTGGTGTGGGGGGGGGGGGGGAATGAGGCATTAATATATTATATTTTAACTTCTTGTTATTAATATTATAAATAATTAATTTTATAACAATCTATAATATTAAATTTTATTTATTAATTAGTAAGATATATTAGTTAATATATTTTAGAATATGAATTATATTAATAAGATTGTAAATTATTAATTCTTAATATTATTTTTTAGAAATTTATTCTTAATTATAATAATAATTATAATAATAAATATATTATTGATTATTTTAATAAATTATTAATTTTTTTTAAAATAATCATAGTATCACCCATTAACTGAATCTGTATGTGGCTTTTCTCTTTTGAAGATGAGGGTAATTATTCATGTTTGACCCAATCTTCACTTTTGTATTTTACACCCATTCTAATAAAAGGGAAAGGGTGTATAACCCATATTATTTAAGTATTTCAATTATTAATTATATTTTTTTAATTATTATTTATATTATTAATTGCATAACTAGTTATGTTATTAATTATTAATTTCTGAAATATATTTTAATTTATTAACAATATTATATAAATTATAAATTATTAACTATATTATGACTTATTATTAATTATATACATTATATTATTAATTTTTTTTATTTATAATATAATTTATTATTTATATTAATGATATCCTATTTTAACAAGTTATATTTTTAATTATATACTATAATTTAAATATTATTAAAAAAATATTTCATTATTGTAATTGAGGAAATGTGAAACCAAATCTCATATAGAAAATCCAAAAGAGATTTTAAGGTCTCTTCTACTATAAAAAGGTGTCCCATGTGATATTTTTATAAATATTTTGGGATTACATTAATGAAAGTGATATAGAATAAAATAAAATTATTTTAAATTGTGTTTAATATTTTATTACATATATATATAATAGAAAAAAAAATATTTCTATATCCAACAACAATGAAATATAATATAAACAAATAATCCTATGATTTTTTACGGCTATACTCTCTTGGATCATTCTTTTTAGTAGTTATTCGCCTCCTCCCACCTATCAAATGTCAACACCATGAGGCCACCTCAATTATATTGCCCACACCACATCAATTCTCCTCCGAGTTGACTGCCAACCCATATTTTTATCCATCCACTACAAGAAGGTGGGAAAATGGGAAACCCAAATTTAGGAGGTTGCTAATGGGAATTGTGAAATAAAGTTCTTTTCTATTATGATTGGCGGTCACCCGATTTTTTAATTTTTGTTTGAAAAACACATGTATCCTCCACATCGTCCCAGAGCATAGGATCCCCCCTTATCTTCTCAGAACCTCTTCTATACATTTTGTACTCTTCACCATGAAGGTTAAGGTGTATTACCTTGGGAAACTCCACACAAATCATAATGTATTGATTTGAGTATCTTGTTGAAAAAATTAAAATCCAATAGAAATGGAACACTCGTGATGGGAAAGTAAAAATTAATAAATAAAGTTCACATAAGATTTAATTTACTTTGGTCCCTTGGGGCCTACATGCACGAAAAGAACACCACTAAAACACAAACATGTTTTATTAAGAAAAAAATATGAAACAGGGATATGAAAATCAAAATACAAAAGATGACCAAAATACAAGAATAGATTCCTCACGAAAACATTTTAATAGTATGAAAATGAAGGGAGATGAACTTACAAACCCCAAAATATTTAAATCTATTGGAGGATCCTTATTGATTCTTAGTCATATAAACTTCCTGTATGAGCTTAAATGGTTGAATTAAATCTCATGCTTTGGTGTGTGTATGAAATACCTCACATGATATTTATGTTTCATGTGAATGGAACACTTTTTCATAAGGAATGATTCTCATCACAAAACCCCTCCAGGAGGATGGCACTAGAAGCAAAAACCATAGATCACAATATTAGAATTATTGGTTCATCACTATAGAAGCTATGTCCATTATTAGGGTTTCACATGGGGATAAATATGAGAAAATTAGAGAGGAGAACCTGAATGGGACACACCAAGAAAGTGCACCACTATATGTGTGATAAATTTATTAATAGTGTGTAGAGCCTCAAAACTGTAAAACTAATAAAAAAGAACCATATTGAAACATGGAACAACTATTAAATGAAACCAGACAAAAAATATGTGGATTACGTAGATAAAATAGATTCCCTATAAAAATCGATGTAAAAAATAGTTTCTCTATATATAAAAAATTCTCTACCCATGGGTCGAAGTATATGAAACATCCCGTGTATGATTTTCTAGATCACTGGCCCATGTAGAAAATATGATTTTGATTTATAGTAAACACCCATCATATAAAATTGAATATAATTTAACATTACAATACTATTATCATGTATGTGTAACAAAATTATAAATGTGTAATTTTAAGACATGGAAATATGATATGAAGACCCTATAACTCAAAAATCTCCACAATTTTTTTGAAATTAGTGACAATCCTGCACATATGTTTAATTAATCTGGACATAAATCTATTTTTCTAAATGGTTTTTGATTTTTTATAATACCAAGCCTTTAGTAAAACTATCATCCCAGTTAATATAAGTATTAATATCACTAGCATAATTTTTTCTGTATTCAATAACACATCAAATAAAATGCAGTCTAATACATATGAGTTTTGATTAAACATAGAATACTAGATGTTTGGATATATGAAATGATGGTGGGATATCACTATAGAATATAATATCAGAATCATAATTCTTATGTTCTGAAACCAAACCCTTGATCCACAAGGCTTCTGTGATAGCCTTACCTAGTGAAATATATTCTGATTTTATAGTTGAATAAGAAACCGAAGATTACATAATAAATTTCCAGGATATGGGTCCTCTACATTCAGTGAATTTATACCCAACTAATAAAATTTTAGTGTCAATATTAACTATATAGTAAACATATGAATATCCAAAAATCATTTCAATTGTATAAATATTTTTACCATAAAATATTGATATGTATAAAGTACATTATAGGTTACAAAGAATCCAACATAGGGGAAACCAACATGGATTCCCTAGTCTGGACATATATTTTCAATGTGTGATAATTTCAAAGGAATCATTTTGTTTGGTTCTTATCAAGGAGTACATGGCATTTATAATAATGTGGGAATAGGGTATTTTAGACATATACTCATTATCAATTGAGTCAATGGGTGATTGTGTTAAAGAAAACATCAAATGCCCTGAAAATGGTAGAATATTAGATTTTAGGGGTTCAAATAGGTATAATTTATAGACAGTCATAACATAATATTGATATGAATAATACAACAATTCATTGGTTATATAAACTATTTATACAAAAAGTATTTTTTTTCTTCCCCCAAGTCATTCATTTTAGAAAATATTTGAATTTATATTCAATAGAAATAATAAACTTAATTTTATTGAATATAATGATAATTTCATCAAATATATAATAGAATGTAATGCATGACGTTTTTGATAGAATTAAAATAAAGACAAGAATAATATTGTCTCACAGTGAAGTGTTTATTAATAATAAAAGAATAAAACAGACAATACCATGGCCTATATTATTATTTTAAACCGTACAATGATTTATTTAAAAGGAATCCCCTGATAGTATTAAATTTATTAGAATAAAAATCATGGGGGTTACAATATAATTTCAGATTATGGTAACCCTGATCAAATATTGTTTTCACATATAGTTTTTAAATGTGAAACTCATAATAAGTACTAAAAAAAGTAGCAACCTTATTGAAGGATGACTTAACAATTGTGGAAGGACTTTAGAATGGTCTATTGACTCTCATTGGTGGAATACTTTAGTGATTAGTGTAAAATTAAATTTCAATTTACTTTTATAGTATCATCTATATTGTCTTATAAATAAACTTATAATGAATCACATTAGCATTGGAAGGTTTATCAATGATATGAAAAGTGTGAGTTTTATTTAAAAATTTCATTATTCATCCATAGTGGGGATCCAATTCATAGAATCTCAATCATTTTTGTATTTCTAGTATGTTTTAGGATCATGGTCTATTATATCATGGGAAACATAAAATGAAAATGAAGCCAGATCATATTTATTATGATGGGAAGGAGGTCTAGGCACCCTTCCTCATCTATCACTAGTCAACTAGTAATCGACTTTTTTATTTGAAGGTTAATTTTTAGAACATAAATTATAACTAGATATTGATTTAGTTTTGGTCATAGGTTGAGGATATGGTAGAGGAGGGTGAATAGTATCCTCAAATTGGGTTGATGGTCTAATATTGGTAACCCCATCAATGGATACATCAAACCTATCTACTGTAACATGTTTAGATTTAGAATCGAAGAATTAATGGAACACTACATATCTACTACTTGTTTTTTTGGTAACTAGGTTTATCAAACCATAATTTATAACTTCTACCACTATGAGAGTAATAAAAAAAATACACTTATGTGATTGAGGTTCAGGATTATCCATCCCGATATGGGAATATGCAGTGCAAATGAAGACTCGTAGGTGATTAAAAAAAGATGTTTTGTTATTACATAGTTCTTATAGGGATTTAAAATAATTATCAAAGGATGGGAACCTATTTATGCGGTACACTAACATAGTAGAAGCCTCATCCTAAAAGTATTCAATGACACTGGAATATGAAAGCTTGCTTTGTCTCTCTTATGAATAGTCTTATGTATTCTTTTAAAAATAACATATTACTAGGGGATTCCATAATAGTTTGGTTTCTTTTAGTTCTTTGAGATTGGATGAATTGAATGAAATTAGTAGATAAATATTATAACCCATTATGAGTTCTAATGGTTTTAATTATCTTCCTTTAATGACTTTCTATAAGTATTTTCCAGGTTTCGAAGGATTCAAAAACCACCTATTTTTTCTAGAGTATGTAAATCCAAACCATTCTATAGAAGTCATCAATAATTTAAACAAAATATGAACCTTTTCTAAGGGTGGGATTCCTTGAATTTCCCTAGAAATTAAATGAATAAAATTTAATGGGAAACTATATTTAAAGCTATACTGATTTAATGTGACTCTATAATCATTACCAATTTCCAAATTTCCACAAAAGGGAATTTTACATGGTGTCATATTAGTTTCCACCCCTAGTTTATTACGATCTTTATGAAAATTAGAGCTTATGGGGCCCAATATGCAATGTGGTAATAGTGTGTTATCAGTATTGGACACATACAAACTACCCAATTCTCTATAATGTGTATTTTGATTCAATATATAAAACCCATATACAATAGAACCCTTGATAATAGTTCTAGAACATTTAGATATTTTTGGTAATCTCAATTCATACCTAAAATTGAATCCCTTTAATCTAGAATTTCTAATTATAAATTGTTTCTTGGTAGGACTGCAGACCACATAACATATAATTTGATGATTGTTTTAATATGTAGTTATAATAATATAGAACCACATCCTAGTACTTACTCATCCTATTATTTCCCAAAATTAGACATCAATTATCCATTTTACCAAATAATACAAGGACTTATTGAAGCTACACATGATTAATGAGAAGTTGAAATCCAATATGTAATCATAGGTGATTGAATGGATGAAAAAATTTATAACATAAAATATACCATTACAATAATTCACTAGAAAGGATTGGTCCACATGTTTTTAGTCTCAGGGATTTATTTTTGTTTCATAAACTAAGGTTTAATATGCCAGTTTTAGTATAGTAGAAGAGATTTTTATTCAATATATATAATTATACTTACCCATAGGTTTTAATGGTTAGATATTTTATTATCCTTATACACATTCTTTTTTTTATACATGTTTGTAGCCTATCTCTTTTAAAAAGTCTCTCAAACTAAATCTTATATTTATGTTTAGAATGTAATTACTTTAAGAGATTTAAATTTCTTGCCTCTTCTAGGATTAAAGGGCCACAACCATACATCATTCTCTATACTAATGTGTTGTAGGAATTATCTAATGTGATTAAAATAATCATGGCATGATCTTCATCATCAAAAAATAAAATTTATATTTGTTAAATAATATATGATTTTAATAATTTTTTATAAATTGTAATTAACTAAAAAATATAGTTTATTTAAAAATTAAAAATCCATTTATTCTTATAATGTCTACCAACAAGTGAAGAATCCATATACAATTTCTCTAGTTTAAGCTATAAACGAGTTTCTTTATTTGTATTAAAAAAACTCCCCTAAGAACATTTACACAGAAAGAGAGAAGTAGAGAATTATAAGACTGAACAAGAACATCAGAAGGTATACATTGATAATGAACTGGTGGTCCTGATCACTTCTTGATCACCAGAATTTTTGTATATTATTTACTACATTTTTACATTCACATATATTATGTTATATTTCTATTGGGGGTCCAAATCACTTCTCAGTCACATGAATTTATCTTCTGATCATGAAGGTATGAAATCATCCTTATAATTTCGTGTGAAGAAGAAATAACTAATTTCATATTCTTTATTTTTTTTAAATCCACACCTCTTTAAGATGAAGGATCATTATCAAAAAACTCCACCTGGAGTGGTGGACAAAAATTAAAAAATGTATATAAGTTGATTAAAACATGGTTTTTAACATATTTGATTCTAGATCAATGATTAGGGTTTCACTATAGGAGAAATATGATAAAAAATAATAGATGGGAACTATAATAAGACACACCAATATAGCGTACCACTTTAGGGGTTATCAATTCCCTCGAAAGAGCATAGTTTTGGAAAACTGCCAAACCAATTAGTAACCACAATAGAGCAATGCTAAACCATAATGAAATGAAACGCAAATAAAATAATATATAGGTTGATGAAACAAATCAAATAAAAATCCATAATAATAAAATGACATAAATAAAGCCTGCAGGGATTGCTGGCTAAAAATCAGGAGTTGAACAAAATGAAATAAGCTAAGAAAAACCACCCAGATTAGAAACCTAGGATAGAAATAAGTATTTGAAACAACATATACAATTGATCATATTAAAATATTACATTATTATTTATCATGTATGTTTTAAAAATAATATAAATAGAATTATAAAAACACTATAATTCACACACTGTATCTTCAGTTTTTATGATGCCTCCCACAATAGTGCCTCAACATCACCCACACCTCCCATTATTGTACTTTTACAACATTGATTCCTGTAACATGGTCACCTCATCACCTCCTCGCAAAAATTCACTACTAATACTCATTGCCATCTCTAGCATCTCCCTTACCACCTTGCACATAGTCGTCGACCACCTTTCCTTTCTAACAACATCCATTCCGCCTCTAAAAAATTTATTCAAACAATATAAAAGAATAAATTTTTTTTATTGGACCAAACATTTGGATTAAATTTATGATTTGTAAAAATATATAGAATCACTCATTAGAAATAGGGAAAAAATATCAAATATCCATCCTTTAAAATTTGTCCTTTGAATTTTTTTTTTCATATGAAAATATATTCCGAAATTAATTTTAGGAATTTTAGAAATATAAAACTTTGGTTAATATATATATATATATATTATAAGCACCAAAAAAACGTAAAAACATAAAAATTAAGAGAATGGTTATAATTATTGTAATTTGAATTCTTCAAATCCAATCAGGTGATCCCCAATAATAGTTTTCTTATTCTGGATATATTGAGGTGCCTTTAATTGAAACAATGACATCCAATCTGTGTTATTCACAATGATTTTGATCTATAAATAATTTGATGAAGAGATTAATTCTGAAAATTCAACCATTTAATAAAAAATTGTCAAGATTGATTCTCCATACATCATTACAATATGTTTTTCAGAATTTGTTGTTCATTATTCCCAAAATCATGGTGAAATAATTGTTGTAAAGTAAAAATGAGAACCCAAAACCAAAAAGTTGGGAAAAATAAAACAATTTTTTATGGTGATTTATATTAACACATAAATAATCAATATTACAACATTATTATTCATATTACATTCTATTTATTAATAATAGAGAATGGTTTAAACCAAGTAATAACCTATAATATTTATTCCTAAATTTATTAATGGATAATACTCTATGTAGTATTGATTGACTATCTCAATGCGAACAACAACACATAATGAAAGGATATGACGATGTTTATTCTTAAATTTTTGAATATTTTTAACATACTAGTACCGAACCTTCCACCTAATCCCAATAAGACTCCTATAAATCCTAATGAAACACCCATTAAAGGGACTCAATTATAAATAAAATAATAAATGATGATGAAACCAGAAAATGATCATGTTTTTGAATCGAACCCATATTCCCAACACATTATAAAATCATCTTTATGACTATTCTTCTTGAATTATGTCTGCTTGATAGATATGGGATTCACTCAAATTAAATAAATAATTATTCCAATAATGTACTAATAATATTTTAAGGAAATGTTTCTTAACATCAAGATGGTTGAAAATAAACCAGTGTTGGAGAAAATTCACTATCTCAAAGTTATTATAAAGAACATTTTTTCGATAAAGGTTAACATATTTGTAAACATCTATGATGGTGTAATTATTTCAAAATTTAATACTAGGGGGAATAAATTTGGTAAATAAATCATTAAAAATATTGAAGATATTTCCTTGTAATAATAGTAAATGATTATTATCATTGAATAAGAATAAATGTTTAGGGGCATTGTATTAGATTAAAAATTTGATAATGAGATTAATTTCATTAAAATAAATTTACCATTGAACACATCCATACATTTGAAGAATAAAATTCAATATTTAATGAAGAATGAAAATTATTACTTGAATAAATTAGAATGATTTGTATTCAATGACAAAGTTAATTTTGTAATTTAATGTTGTTATCAATAGAATGTAGAAAGGCATGTAGAAAATATACCAACGGAAGAGATTATTTTTACATTATATGTGAGGTCAGAATGACTTCAACTAAAGATGATATTTTGGATTGATTCTAGAGTCATTGTGTATGTGTGAAAGTATTTCTTGAGGTTTAAAAAATTTAATGATATAATTATCGTGAAGTAAGTTAACCATGGAAATAATGCATTCACAAATTTTATTGGAAAAGAAAAAATGAATATAGAATTTAATTATTGGAATATGTGGAATCATTTAATTTTGTTTTATGTACATAAATATAAATATAAATTAGTGTATGTAGATATTATGTATATGAATGGATTTCAGGATTCCTTCAAATATAACATTGTTATCTTGTTGAAATGAGGCATGCTTGTGGGGTAGGGTTACTCAAATAATGACATGTATCAAATTTATATTAGTAATACAATTTAACCTTAAAGTAACCTGATTGAGTCCACAAATTTATAAAATTATTTATTGAAAGATGATAATAATCATTCATTAAAAATAAGGAAGAAGTTAAAATTAAATAACTTCAAAAATGAATTTAATAAATGTAAAACATGTGTAGAATCTAAAATAGTTAAAAAATATTTCAATGGGTTGAGATAAATTCTTATATATAATAATTAGTGATTTCTAATATTTTATTTTTTGAAATGGTTTGTTAACTCATGGAGTAAAATGGCATTTTATTAATTTTTTTGATGACTGCTCTAGGTATATACAAGTATGTATTCATAGAACAAATGATAAAGCCTTTAATATTTTTAAGTAGTATAAAAATGAATTTGAAAACCAATTAAACAAAAGTAATAAATTAATAATCTCATTTAGAGGTGGTAAATACTTTATGAAATATTTTATTGAGTTATTTTCAGAAGATGGTATAATTATTCGAAGTAATTATCCGAAAACACCTCATAAAAATCGGATTGCAAAAAGGAGAAATAATAAATTAGTAGAAACAGTAAATTTCATTATTAATATATCTAAGATACCATCAAATTTAATGGGTTAATATTTATTGTCTACATTTCATATTGATAATACGGTTTATTCATGGAATACATTGTTATCCACTTATGAAATTTGGAATGGAAAAAGACCTAATATTTTATATTTTAATGTATGCTTTATACAAGTTACTATAGTCTTCCTGATACAAAATGAACTAAAATTGGACCCAAAAAATTAATTGTTTTTAGATAGATTTACATAAAATAGAAAAGTATAAAGAGTTTTGGATTTTGAAGATATTGTTATCGGTGAATCTAGAGATATATGTTATTTTGAAAATAAATATTATAAAGATTATATGGAGGGGGTTATTCTAAATGACCCTATATCATATTCTAAATCTAGATTAAATACAACAGTAAAAAATAATCATTATTCTTGTGTTAAACCTAAATGGAGAACCTCACATATGATGGAGAATATCTACATCAAGATTTTATTTATCTTGATTCCATAGTATTAATTATTTAGGATGATTAATATGATTATCTCTCAAATCAGTATCCTATGGTATTGACTATTGTAGATATCCCAAATAAATTTAAATATTCTACAACTTCTATATATGTAATCTTATATAATAAAAAAATAAATGATGAAATAGTTTCCATTTTATGGAATAATATTTTGGTCTTTATGTAGTGACTAAGTTGTTCCAAGCCTATTGGTGGTAAGTGATTTTTCAGAAAGAATAATGATTCTGATAGTTACATTCATTCTTTAAATTCTATATTAGTTGACAAAAGAATCATAAAAAAATAAGGGACTGATTATTCTGATACTTATGCTCTTATATCTTGGATTACCTAATAATTTTATTTTAATTATCCTTAATTAATAATTTATACTTCCATCAAATAGATGCTAAAATTTCCGTTATAAATACCGAATAAAATGAAGATATTTACAAGGAACAAAGAGAATGAAATTATTTAAAATGTAATGGAAGGAATGTATATAAACTAGTTAAATATATTTATGTACATTAACAAAATCAGAAGAAATTTCATGAGAAATTGGATTATATTATTTTATCTAATATATTAACTCTTAAAATATTTAATACATATGTTTACTCAATGATTAAAAATTAATGTAGAGTTATTTTGTGTTAATATACAGATGATATGTTAATTTTTTAAAACAATCTGTTTGGAGTAAATGAGAAAAAATAATTTTCATTTTTTATGTTTAAAATTATAAATCATATAATTTTTGATCTATTCTTTTTTTAAATTTATATAACTTGCTATCAGTTATTATTTAAGTTAGTCTCATTACGTAGAAAAACTATTAAATAAATTAAACCATATTGGTTTCAAGAATTCTATTACTGCATTTGATTATAGTGTTAAACTATTTATTATAGAGGAAGATCCACAACCAATTATGAGTGTGATATTGAAATTAGTTCTTTAATATATTAAAGACATTATAATGTACATGATATTTCTTTTTTTGTTTATAAAATGATTATATATACTAGTAATATTTGTTTATACCATTGGAGATGTATTATTAGAATATTTGCATTCGTGAGAAATATAAAAGATTTATGCCATAATACAATGATTATACAAATGTATTTGAAAGATACAATGATTAAAGTAGGATAACTACTATTTGTGGTAATCAATCTACATATATATATGTTTGTTTACTCTTGGAGTTTGTTATATTTCTTGGGTGAGCAAGAAAAAAACTTCTATTTTACATTCGATCATTGGGCTAGATTTTATCGCTATGGCAGCATGAGGAAAGAAAGATGAATTGATTGGGAATATATTATTAGATATTAGATTGTAACCTAGTCTAATGACTCATATATCTTCCATGTATGATTGTGATGATATATTATTAGAAGAATATTGTTTCAAGTATAACATATCTCATATACATATATGTTTAGACATGATTATGTGAGACAATTGTTACTAGATGGTACAATAAAAATTGTCAATGTTAGATAGTGTAAAAACCTTGTAGACCCATTTATAAAATATATATTGACATATATTATTTCTATAAATAATAAATATATGGGGTGAAAACCAATCTAAAAAAAACTATAATGGATACTAAACACATTCATTTTGTAGAGCATAATAAAAGTGTTTAATCAATTAAAAAATGTTATAAATATAATTGTTGATATAGAAAATTATATCCATAAATATTTCATTTCAATATTTTCCTTTTATTAATAGAGTTAATCTATATACTCTTATAAATTTTTAATAATTGATTAGCTGTGTTTTTTAATAATGGATGAACTTTTTAATATTTTGACTATGTAAACATAGAAGCAGTTTCTCTCCCAACATGAGTTAATGGTCTTACTTTTTAGAGTGTAAATGAAAATGATATAAGTTGATGACCATAAAAGTACTAAAAATGAAATTTTTAATAAAGGGTCATTATATGTATGATATATATGGTTTATCTTAATGATTAACTAGTTTAATGTCCTAAAAACATGTAAATCAGATAATACAATGTAATATTGATACTAAGTAAAAGATTAATTCCAGAGGTCCATTTGTTGTGAATAATGACATACTTGTGATTCAGATTGTAAGTATTTAAGATTTAAAATAGAGAAATATTATAATTTTTATTCATAAAAAATAAAATAATAAATGTACTTTTGATTGGATGACATTTTTTCTTGGATGGATGAGGAAAAAAATATCTCGAATTCATCATATAATGATTGGAAAAATTCTCAGATATCCTCGATTATATAAAGGAGAAATTAAAATTTGGTTTTTAAAAGAAATATATATTCCAAAATTCTTTTTATGTCTTTTGTAAATATATTATTGTAAAATATTTGTCATTTATATTTTATATATATAACAAAACCAAACAAAGAAAACTATTTCTACAATTAAATAACACATATCATAAAAAATGACTAGTAATGAGATAAATCATAATGATTGGATTTTGAATTTTTAAAATTTGATTGCATGCTCCCCTACAGGAGTTATATCTTTTCTATCGAATATTGTTGTCCTATGATCGAAATTGGGAGATCAAATCAATTTTATTCACGCTGATTTCAATACATAAATAAGTGGATGATGAGATAACTTATTAAAATTAATATAAGAAATCCAAAATTTTCAAAATATATTATCCTAACATTAGTAGTTGAGGGATATAAAATTTCTTTGTTTGAAATTCTCATAATTATAGTGTAATCATCAAGGTAAACTTCCACTGAGAATCCTATAACCAAGAAGTGTTTGTGGATCAAACTAGTTTGAATAATGAATTATATTCATGAATCATTATTAAAAATTCCCACTTTCTTCCCTATTTTAATTTTTTTTCAATCATCGCTTTCCTCACACATTGCACACATCAACAAATATTATCCTCATTTCCCCTCATCATCATCCTGCCACATATCTCTGATCACTCTCTTCTCCACATATCGCCACTTTCTGCCCTAACAAACAACTCTCCCCACCTTATTGTTCCACATTATTCATCTTGCATTTTCTATTTTCCCATATTCCTTAATAATTTTTCGTACGTTAGTCTTCCGATATGTTATCATCGCCTCTTAGGTGAAAATTTTTCATTTATTCTTTTTTCATTTTATTACTCTATTTTTCACATCCAAAATTTTATTTCCCACTTTTTCCTAGATATTGTCTCTCGAATAATCCCATCATCACCACATCTCCAATTAACCACCAATACATGTTGTATTTAAATATAAATCTCTGTATGTTTTGTTGGGTTTTTTTTAAAAATATATTTTTTAAATTTTTTATTTAAAAATTGTATTTGGTTACCTATATTTTTAAAAATGGGTCTCAAGATGTGTGATCCTCGTTCATGCATCTTTGGCATTGAGAGTTTCATGAAAGAGGTTCACGCATCCTGTGTATATTTGATAAAAGATTCGTGAACCCCATTAATGCATATCTCCAAAAAAAATAATCTCTATTTGGGTTCATGCATTGTAAAAAATATTTTTAGTTTATAAATTTTTTGGTATTTTTAATGTTTTTTAATGTTTTTTAATTTATATATATATATATATATTTAATCATAATTTATCTGCTATTAAATATCCACCAGTAATGTCATTAAAAAAGTATAGATTCTTACATAAAACCTCACTCAAGGATCTTTTTTATTAGAGGGCTTTCCCTGAAAATCATTCTATATTTTTGATGTGGGATTCAGGTTTTCCCTTTCCTGTGTAGAACATTATGCATTTTCGATGTGGGATTCTATTTCATGTAATTGACAATGAAAAACCATAAAATAAAAACTATAAGACCAATATATATGAAACATAAAACATGGATTAAATATATAAGAAACTGTTGAAAATAAAAATAATTTCATAAAAAATGTTAATGAATAATAATTATAATGTTTTCAAAACCATCAACATGAAACATAAAAATGTTCTAGGTACATGTCTCTGAAAGACTATAAAATAAAAACTATAAGAACAATATTAATGAAACATAAAACAAGGATTAAACATATAATAAATAGTTGAAAATAAAAATTATTTTGTGAAAAATGTTTATGGAAACAATTTATTATCTTTCAAAACCACCATCTTGAAACATAAAAATGTTTCAAGTACGTGGCTTTGAAAGCCCACAAAATAAAAACTATAAGGCCAATATAAATGAAAATTAAAACATTGATTAAAAATATAATAAATAATTAATAATTAATTAGTTTATTGGTAATATAATAATTTATGATTTAGAAAAATTATAAATCTTAATTATTAATTGTTAATTATTAATTGTTAATTATTAAATACTAATATATAAAAATTAAATAGCTAATTAGTAAAATAATTATATAATATTTATTTAATTCATTATTTTTATAACTATTAATTGATAATTAATTATTTAATTAGTAATATAAATATTTATTATCATTATTCAATATAATTATTAATTATTAACTATGTAATAATTAATTAATTAATAAGTAATATATTTATTAATAATAATTGTTAATTATTTATTATATAATAATCAATAAGTTAATTTTGAATATAATTATTAATTATAAAATTTTTATTAATTAGTTATATAATAGTTAATTGTATTTATTTTTTATCTTTATTAATTATTAATTATTAATTATTAATTATATAATAATTAAGTGGTTAATTATTAATTTGATTATTAAATATATAAAAACTAATTAGTTAAGTAGTAATATTATTCTTAATTATATATAGTAATATGATTATTAATTATAATTATTAATTACTAACTATATAATAATTAATTAGTTGATTAGTAATATAATTATTAATTATAATTATTAATAACTAATATATAATAATTAATTAGTGATTAATAATAAAATTATTTAACAAATCACTAGTTAATTAGTAATAGAACTATTAATTATATAATAAATAATTAATAATATAATAATTAATTACAATTATTAATTATAATGATTAATGATTAATTATATAATAATTAATTTGTTAATTAGTATTATAATTATTAATTATAATTAGTAATATATTTAATAATTATAATTAGTAATTATTAAATATATATTTATTAAATAGTTAATTAGAAAATTAATAATAAATTATAATTATTCGTTATAATTTTTTATTATTAATTACTAATTATTGATTATCTAATAATTATTTAGTTAATTAGTAATATAATTATTAATTATAATAAGTATTTATTAATTATAATTTGTAACTGTTAATTATATAATAATTAATTTGTTAATTACCAATATAATTATTAATTTATAAAAAATTAATTGTATAATATTTAATTAGGTAATTAGTAATATTATTATTAATTATTTAATTAAAAATTTTAATTATAACTAAAAATCATATTACTAATTAACTAAATAATTATTATATAACTCATAATTATATTACTAATTAACAAATTAATTAAATTATAATTAATTATAAATCATTAATAACAAATAATTTTAATGAATAAGTGTAACTATTTATTATATTACTAATTTACTAATTAACTAATGAATTATAATATATTTAATAATTATATTAATAATTAAATACTTAATTAATATATAATTAATAATTATATAACTAATTAACTAATTAATTATTATACAATATATAATTAAATTTCAAATTGACTAATTAATTATTATATAAATAATAATTATATTACTAATTAATTATTATATTACTAATTAATTATTATATAATTAATAATGATATTACTAATAAACTAATAATTATATAAATAATAATTATATTACTAATAAACGATTTAATTATTATAAATATCATATATGTTTAATCTATTTATTAATTTTCACTTATGTTGGTCTTATAGTTTTTATTTTTTAGGCTTCAAAGCCACGTACATGAAATGTTTTTATGTTTCAAGTTGGTGGTTTTGAATGTTTAAAAATTCTTTTTCATCAAATTTTTTTGAGAAATTATTTTTATTTTCAATTATTTCTCTTATGTTTAATCGGTATTTTATGTTTTATTCATATTGGTCATATATTTTTTATTTTACTATATTTCAAAAACACGTACTTTAATCATTTTTATGTTTCTAGTTGGTAGTTTTGAATGCTTATAAATTATTATTCATCAACATGTTTTTATGAAATTATTTTTATTTTCAACTATTTCTTGTATGTTTATCCATGTTTAACAGTTTATTTATATTGTTCTTATAGTTTATATTTTAAATCCTTTTAAAGACATATACTAGAAATACATTCCCATATTGGAAATTCAGAATGTTTTACACTGGAAAGGGAGAACCTGAATCCCATATCAATAATGCAGAATGATTTCCACGAATTTCCCTATAATAAAAGAAAGCAATGGGTGAGGGTTTCTGTTAGAATATAGACTACTATAATGGCAGTACCAATGGATGTTATATAGTAGATAAATTATGATGAAAATAATTGTCATATGTATATATATAAACAAAACTAAACATGACAAAACAAAATTAAAAATAAAAATAAATTTTTAAACAAAATAGTACAAATAATTTAAAAAATTAAATGTTTTTGTATGATGTGTGAACCCATTCATGCCTCCATCCACAACTTCTCGAAGGATGTGTGAATGGGTTTAATGCATCTTTTAGAGCACTTATGATGAGTGAACCACATTCACACATCATCCTTGGATTAGGGATTCGTGAACGGGGCTCATGCTTCTTAGGACCCATTTTTAAGAATATCAGGAACCCTATCTCATTTTAAAAAAAAACACACAAACCCAATTAAAAAAACAGTCATTGATTTATGTGGACATGGTTACAGAAGGTGTATTTTAAATATATCCACCAGGATTGTCATAATAAACTGTGAGACTATCATCTGTGTTGAAAAATACCCTTGTAAAACCTATTTTGGTGTTCACAAATGCCCATTTATCAACTACTGATGTACATTTTTACTCTCACCAAACATGTAAGCATCAACTATCATGTAATGAACAAGTGACTTTGACTTAAATTCAGACTATCCTTCATCTAAATGCTGATACAACATTCAACCATTTGAAGTCAATAGTTGAGGCTTGGGTTCCATACAAGATGCTTTATAAAGGTTCATTATAGGATGTAGGATTTTCACCCAGCCAAGTATCATGGAAATTTACACCCCTCATGAATATGAGTATTTCATGGTCTAACTATTTGAATAAAATTAATATGTGGTTTTAATATTTTCTAATTAGGGAGTTTATGATTTTAAAAAAAATTTAGAAATATTGGTTTATCGAGTTGACGCTCAAAAATTCTCGTGGAGAGGGACAATTCGTTTGACTCTCTTAATCCTTTAAAAATTAAATTTTAATTTAATTTCATGGGAGATAAGGAGAGAAATTAAAAATATTATTTAAAATGATATTTCTTAAAAAATCATTTCATAATAATTTTTTATATTTACAGAACAAATGTAAATCGTAATTTAAATAGCACGTTAATTGAAAATTATCAATTTTAAAGTAATTCAAAAATATCACTAAAATCCGCAACAAGTCCACATCTTGAATTTTTTGAAGGGGATTTTGAGACACCGGGCCTATTGGACATGATGTATTCAAGACAAACCACATAGGAGTAGAACCAAGAAAAAGAATGAGGGAAATTAGCAACCCCCAATTCAGAGCAAAATATATTTAGAATGAGTGTATTATAATATACATATGTATTAGGCACCATGAAACTCTATATGGGGAAATTATAGCCAAATAACAATGTGATGTGGGAAGCTAGGCTCCATCGGTGATGTAGATGGAGTATAAGGGTGGTTCCAGTTTAATCGAGTTTTTGGCCCTTCGGGTCTTATATTAGGAATTTTGGCTCTGGTCTTATGGGTCATGTATGAGTTCCCTATCAAAAATATTAAAAAGAGGATTATTAAAATAAATATATAAATATAAGGCCTTAGGACCATTCAACGAACAAATATATCAAAAATAATAATTTAATATTTAATTAATAATTATAGTTTTTCTAATTAAATATAATATTAGTAGTGAATATTTAATTTCTTAAAAATATGTTATTTATTTTTTATCATAGTAATTCAACTATGAAGTCTGAATTATTACCTATCATATTAATTATAATTGATGAATCTATTGATGGATTCCCTCCTCCCATCCACTGGTTCACCCCCATGAAGATCTAGGGTTTTTCATATCTCCTCATGTGGACTAGTGTTTTCTAGCGGCGTAGATGTCGCATTGTTCTAGGTTCGACGTTCGAAGGTGATCCATCTACATTACCCCTTAATGCCTCTAGAAGATATTGATTTTATCACTACATATCTCCTTTAACTACAACCATGGATTACTATATTGACCCATTTATTTGAATGTCAATGGACTGAATGACGACATCCTATTCATCTTCGTTTCTTATACCAAGATTATTTTGATGAAGATTTGGTTGGAAGTGGTCATCTCAGTTGAAAGGTATTGTTCTAAATTCATCTAATACATCACTAATCTCATATCACACTCATATGTAGTTGTGAATGTTGTTACATAGTGTTGTCAAAAACATATATCGTCTTCTTCAGGACCCAAGTCAACCAGTCACAATTTTATAGTTTCTACAAAGTCATCGGCAGTGATGGCAGGCAGAGATTCCATAAGGATGCACATAGTGGTGATACATCAAGTGGCAAGGGGTCAAGTTAGTAGGTTTCTCTATCTAGGGATTCCTCGAGACTTCTATATTTTGGGCCAACATCTTGGTATTCATCACATGGTACCTATGGGTCATCACTAGTGGGAAACATGTGTTATGAAAGGGAACTGGATGTCTTTACGAATCTATAAGGTAGTGCAGATACTCTATCAAGTGGTCAACCTAGTTTTGACAGATGATCATGTTGAATCTCACTATCCAGCCTCCTCTAACCATGGTCCGGGATAGGGAGCTTCCTGACCATGCGACTATCTTTATTTTGGATTGGTCTAACATTGTAATGAATGATACAGGAGATGCCTGATAATGGCTTGACAGGCAACACCGGGTGGGTGGCTTGAAAGAGAGATGACTATAATGACACCTATCATTGGACCCTTTTCCTTCAAAGTTGATTGATGGGTCCCATATCTCATTACATGTATAATGTGAGGCATCATTTTGAGGTAGGTAAAATGTAACTTTTATTTTTGGATAATGGTGTGATGTCTAACGGTAGGAAGGATGCAAGATGCGTGACTAGTGACATGACATGTTGCAAACTCTCACTCAGGACCTTTGGGAAATGATTTGTCCACCAGGGCACTGGGTCTTCGGGCCATGTTTCATTAATCCTATGAGAATCTATGACTCTAGGTAATGTAAATGCTACCTATAAACCAAGTTTAAATGAGTAGTTTATTTTCATAAATAAAGGTGTCTTGGCCCCAATATATATTTTTTAAAAAAAATTAAAAATTAAAAATTATGATTTATCTCATTAATTATATTAATAAATAATTATTATTAATTATTCATTGTAATTTATCATATTAATATTATGTAAAATAATATTGTATTATTAAATTTTTGAATTTTGATCTATTTTAAATTATTTATTAATTAATAATTATAAATTATATTTTTAATCATTAATCATATGATAAATTATTAATTATATAATTATATTTATTAGATATTTGGGGGTACAATTCCAATTAAACATAAGAACACCTCTCATATGTATGTCAGAATGATAGGTCATATCCCCCCAAGAGAAAAATCATTCACTTGACCCAATATTTGTTAATATTATATTACCATTAATTAAAAATAAGAACAATTAATTAATGGTTATATTACTAGATATTATATTACTAGATATTATTAATTATCTAATTAATTATTAATTATTCAAAAAAAAATATTATTAATATTTTGTTTTTAATTGTCAATTAGTAAATTATATTTTTAATTATTAATTATTAAATATCATATTAATTAAACTAATAATATTGTTTATTATTAAATTTATTGATGATTATATTTAATATTATTGATGAATAATTATTTAATAAACTATTATCTATATTATTTATGATTAATTTAATTAATACTTATGATTATTTATAATATTGATTATCATTTATATTAATGATATTTTATTTTGTGTAGCTATTTCTTTAATTTCATATATTTATTAATGTATAATTATAATTAAAATATAATTATTTTAATGGTCGAAAATTGAAAATTAATCCCACATTGAAAATTGATATAGTAAATGTCCCTTCCCTTAAAAAAGGTAGTCCTTGGTGGGGGGTTTTTAATTATTTTTTGGGATTACAACAATGCTGGTAATTCGGAAAAATAATTATATATATATATACTAAATATTATAAAAATTTCATTAAATATATACTGAAAATCATTTGGATGACCGAGTGTTAATCAATTTGACACTCATCCATGAGGATTGCCATGCGTCAAATGGTTTGATGTAAAACACATGTGTTTCTTTAAATTTTTTTAAAATCCTAACCCATTCAATTTTTAATTCCAAATTAAATAATTTTTAATTAATGAGAAATATTATAGGATAATGATCACAAATTATATATAACTATTTTTATTAAATTTATAATTAACTCATTAGTATTGAATTTTTAATTTTTATAAAATAATATTAATTATTTAGAATTTTTTAAAATTAATTACTTATTTGTAAATTAATTAATATTATTATTCAATTGATACTATTAATTATAAATATTTTTTAACAATTTATTATCATTTATTTTTAAGTAAAACCAAAATATAGGATTTTTTAATTAATGGTTCATTCAAAAATTATTACTTAATTTCTCATTTTTTTGAAAATTATAACAATTATATTATATTGTTATTCTAGTGTAGGAAAATGGGACGCTAACTCTAAAATTGGAAACCCAAAAGGATTTCATGGACACCCTTCTATATAAATGAGGGTCCGAGGTCACCGTTTTATTTATATTTTCAGAATAATTAATGGGGAGTAATGCTAGATATAATAGGAGTGAAATTATGCTAATACTTAATATATATATATATATATAAACACAAACACACAGAAAATAATCAAAATAAGAAAAAATTCTAGATATATAAATATAAACCTGAAAACATAAAATAAATATTCAGTAGATAGGGTTAGGGACCTTCACGAATTTAATTATATTTTTTTGACAAAGGCATTATGACCCCCTATACCATTTCTTGAAGGTAAAGGAATTAAGGAATCTGACAACTTTATGGTCGAGAGGTAATTGTTTTTAACCTTGTTCGATTTCTAATATTTCTCCCTAAAACCCATATATAAAAACACTCATATAAAAGGGGATGGAAAGGTTCATTATACGGTTCAACAATTGGGGAGATCAATTGGGGGACCATCTTTTTTTGAGGTTATGTAGGATACTTTTCCATTATTTTCATTTTATTTTTTAATTTATTTTTATTCACATTTTTGGAAAATCTCACCACTATATTCTCTTATTTTTTTCCTATACATCATTCTTCTCCCACCCCAACACTCCCAATCCCAATTGTAATGGGGATGAAACAAGATATTGGTCCAAGGTGGATGTTTTGTTATAATAATTGTATGTGTGGAACAATAATTTTTGTGTAAGATGAATGCTTTCTCCATTTCTCTTTATCCTTGAATCCAATTTCTTTCCCTACAAATTTATTTTCACTCCCATATACTGATTCTATAAAATTTTGGATAATTTGTACACAATAATATAAGATGGTAATGAAAGAGGCTAATTGTAGATAACATGATGACACACACATAGGATATGTGTGTTTTCATTATTTATAGAGAAAGTAATTAGATGGTGTATTCAAAGTGGTTCTTTGGAATGTTGCCCACCCCCTCATTAAATGATGGAAGTCATTTGGAGGAATTTCATATATTTTGTTTGATGAATAAAATTAAAATAAATATTTTAAAACCAAAATTCACAAATTGATTCTCTTTTGGACCAATATTCCTTCAATAAACATTTTCTTTATTCTTTTCATTATTTCATTTCATTTTTTTTTAATTCGTTTGTTTCATTTTATTTCAAAAAAATGTATTTTATTTACATTACATACTATATTTAATTTAAAATTAAATAATAATAAGTGAAAAAACAATTCATAAAAAAATTAACTAATTAAGAACCCTCATTTCAGATGTGATACATGATCAGTCATTGTTATAAATAATTGAAAAAATATTATTAATGAGGGCCCAATGACAATCCTCATGTTCACTTTTGTTTACATGTATAGTGTGAGTATAAAAAATTGAAGGTCACCATTAATAGTTTCTAGATATAAATATATATATATATATGCATGAATGCACCAAATGAAATGTAATCCACAAATATCACATGCATCTTCATATCACACCAAAAGGTACTCAATAATACATTATGGTATTTGACACATACCTTCAATTAATAGTTCCAAACTAGTTTTTTTAATGTAACAACCTTCATCGAGGCTAGTTTCTACTCTCATAAACTCATCTCATACAATTGGTTTTAGTAGATCCAATCCCAAAAAAATAACCACACTCATATACCAATGCATCTAACATGTCACAATAAACAACGTGGGAGACAATACATCTGACTCACAACACATCCATCTTGATCATAATCATCTTAGGAGGCATCAATTCTAACCCATGTCACAGTCCTCTTATGAGAAATCATGTTCGGTCCACATCATAACCATCTATATCATAGTAATTTCAAGAGGCACCACATCAAAAATACATCCCAACATAAACATCATTTTTAGTATACCCAACCTATTTCTCAAAAATTTACAAGGTTGGTTTTACACCCAACAAACATTACATGAAAATTGTTTTTTCATTTAACCCAACCATAGGAAATCAACCCCCAGAAGGCATTACACCCAACCTCATAATATCACACCCATATTTTTATTACCCCCAATAAAATAATAAATAATCCTCCCAGTTTTCTATTACACTAATCCTCATAATAAACATTCTATAGGTTATCATTACACCCAAACACATAGTAAATATTCCTTAGTTTGAAAATACACCTAACAACATAAAAAACAATATCCCATTTTGGTATTAAATCCAATTTTACAATGAATAATCAACATTGTTTCTATTATACACATAAAAGAGAAATTACCATATGTTATCATCATACCAAAGATCATAATTTATCATTAGTTTTAAATTACACCCATCAATATAATAAAAAATTTCCCATGTTTTTATTACACCCATGTACATAACAACATTACCCATGATAGCATGACACCCAACCACACACTGAACAAAATCACCTGGTTATTGTTACACCCAACAATATAGTAATAAATTTAATATCCCAACTCTCTTAAACATATTATTGAATAATTTTAACACAAAATTACATAAAAAATTACCAAAAATATAGAGTTATGGGGAAATTAGTGTAATATATATTTAATACGTCAACGTAAAAATAAACTAAATCATCTTTATTTCAACATCTATAATATTCTCTTAAATAAAAATAAAATTATATTCATCTATTGGATACCCAAAGTACATACATAAAAGAAGGGGTGATATATTAATATCGGTAAGAGAAGAAACTTGATAATGAATTAAAACATTTGAGTTAAGAGGCATAACGTTATGTCATAAAATATGAGGATAATTTATTTTTACATAGACTCGTTGTATAGAGGAAATGATATAATAAAATCATGACACTATTAGAATATCAAAACAATTTCAAAATAGAAATCATATTCATTATTAAAGGATCACAACCAAGAAAACATAACATAATGTGTTAGGTTTATTTCTTGTCCACCAAACAGGGTACCTCATAAGATGAAAAAATTACCCAATTAATTGTTAGCTTTATAATTCAAAAACACACATAAAATCATTATATATACATATATATGTGTGTCCCATAAGTAATAAATTCCTAAATAACAAGAATACAAAAAACCCATGAAAGGGAAATAGGTTACATAATCATGTCTTATAGAATAACAAAAATATAACAACCTAGTTAATGAATTCACTCTTTTTTAATGTTTAGGTTGTTTTACATTGAGTTTATAGGGTGTAATTGAAAATTTCCGTGTTTTTTTTGAATAAAATGTATAGGGAGATGGATACATGGATGGTTTACATTTTTATATAATACTCATGACATGAATTAACTCTTGGAAGATGCCGACAGATCAGTTTAGATTGTTAAAAATATTCAACTTGTGAATAATATATGTATAGTGAATAAGTCTCTTCGGATTTTTAATTCGAGGATGTTCCTTTTCAAATCATACAAGAAATATGGGGAATTCACATGGTGAATCCATGATTTATAAGTGAATACATTATAGATATAGTTTATCTCGAACTATATGTATGAACCTTCTGTAAATAGATGTGTAGCATTCTCACTTGAACCCTAAGGACACTTCATGCATTTTTTATGGTTTTTGATCTTATAAGATCTTTGGTTTTGAAATTTCATCTATAGATTAGTTTTTACTTCCTAATTTGGTAGGTGGTCCATTATATATTTTGTTACCTCTACTTATCTTTTTTGGCTATAGGATTGGGATTCATTTGTAGAGTATCTTGAATTGATGGTGATTTATATTAGTCCTATGCAGATTTCTTCATGAATTTTTCTTATGAATGATAGTTCTCATGTGGGTTGTGCTATGATGTTTGATTTCATTGAGGTATGTTTTAATCTAACCTATCTAAAGACTATTTTTCATATGAAATTCAGTTATGTTTTGTGAGAATTAATGTTTGGGCCTCCAAACATTGCCATTGTGATTTCCATTCCAATATTTTTGTATGGATACCATCTCATTTGGTGTGAAAAATGTGTTTGAAGTAGGTGTTTTTTCCAAACCGTATGGAATTTGGAGTTTAATTGATCATTATCTGATTGATTTGTGTATGTAAATTTTTATTTCAAGCGAAAATATTTCCCCTCATTTAGAAAAAATATTGGTCTTCTTCAATTCATTTTTAACTTGATTGTGAACATAGATTTTAAATAAATATTTTAATAAATATTTTTTTTGGAATCATTTGTGAAATTTTATAATCCATTTCAAATTTAGTTGACATATTCCACACGTGGGATACTTGGTTACATATGTGGAGGATTTACTATTAGTTAATGTCCACTGTATCCATCAGGGGATTCACCAATGGGGTCTCTTCTTTTCCATAATTCATGTATCCTAGGGAATTGATCATGAAATTATAGGGGTCCACTCATGTGATTTTACTCTATCAATATGGCCTTTGTCATATGGAAAATAGTGAATCCTAATAATTTTTGTATATCATGGCACATGTCAACTAGATATCTTATTATTTGTTATCATATGGCTATTTATAATTTTTATCTAGTTTGTTCTCTTTTCTTTGAAAATACATGCATCAAAAAATTAAAAATTCATTATTTTATTTATTCATTGAATTTTTTTACTTGGATTGGTTTTAAAAATATGGAAAAAGGGGAACTATTTACCATGATTTTTGTATAAAACTCAAAACCATTTATCATGCCTTGTTCTACCATAAAATTGAGAATATTGGGATTATTATTCACAGAATTAACATGGAACACCAAGGTGGGATGGTACCGATCCTATTTTTCTCACACCCTACACATTCCCTTGGGAATGCTTAGACTATGTTTTTTTAATTTAATATAGGAAAAAAGTCACCATAATGAGGCAACGAGGTATATGTCATTAGGGTGTGGGTAGTTAATAGTGATATGGTGGGATATTTTCCAAATATCACATAGAGTAATTGTTTCTCATACTAGTTCCCTTTTTTGGTTATTGGAATAGTACAATGGGTATTTACCTACCTATTTTTTGTGGTTTCTATACCTTACCATTCATTATTTAGAGCATATATATCCTTTTTTATTTATTATGATATTACATTATTCTATTTATATATGATAGGTATATTGTCGTAGGACTGGTGGAATATTTCCCATTGATTATTGTTCAATGATTGGGTAGTAGTCTCCATCCTGTGGTGATCAAGAATTATATTCAAGTCTTATAATGGTTTGGTTTAGAGTGAAATTGAGGTGTCTTCTAGGATAGCTAATGAAAATTTGTTATTATGGGTGGTTATTCATCTAGTATCCTTTGGTAGTTTGGATGTATAATTGAGTTGAATTGATATGTTAGTTCAGGTGAGTGCCACACTAGTTCATGTCATACAAAGCCTTATGTTTCTATGAGATTTTTGGATGTGTGTCTCTTTTTTTTTTGATTTTCATCTGGATCAATGTTTTTTATTTTGTGTTTTAGATTTTAATTGAGACTATCATATCGTTTGATCATTTTAATCTATTCTGGTATGTTAAAACCTATCTCTGTAAATTAATAAATAGGTTCTATAGGATAGTTCTTTAAGAGATGATCGATAAGGGATCATCCTAATGATAAAAATATTTTAGAGACTATTGTGATGATAGTACATGTCATGGATCGAAATGTTCATCAAGTTCCGAACCACGATATTGATGAAAAATTGGGAGGTGGTGTAGATATAGGTCATGATCTAGAGTTCCTACAAAATAATCACTGTCTATTAATGTTTTAAATGAACCCTTAGTGGTGGAGGACTAGATGGGATCGATCTGGTATTTGAATTCTACGGTACACCTAATGATATTATGGTAATAGGTGCAAAGTTCATAATCAAGGTCCCCAACATACAATGGTAGGATTCGATAGTGTAGATAAATAAATATATAGTCTTGGATTATACATTCTTAATTATCTATTGTTTCTAATATGCTACAGAAATTATATAAAAATTAAAAATTCATTGGAGTTACTATCCTTACAATAGAGAGAGTGTTCGGTGTCGTAGTATACCAAACCTTTTTTGAGATGGTAAATTTTTCATTGGAGGTGGTATTGATTGGTCATATGAAATCTCCTAATTATTCAAATGCTTTGTTACTAAAAATATGATCATAGATATACATGATGAATAATACCACTAATAATGACTTGGTAGATAAAGTGATGATGGATGAAATGGATTAGCTGTCAATGTTATATTCTCTATTTCTTCTCTTCCACCCAAGGATAATCATAGTGGTGTGAAGGAGAAAAGAGACATTAGAATGATAATAAAATGGATAATAGATATGGTTATCAATATTAGACCTCCTCTACCCCCCATTAAATTATGTATTGCTCTATCCACAAGCCTTAGAAGAGAATCTCCAGTATGTAGTGGACATGTTTCCAACAGAGGATGGTCCATGCCCAATAATAGTGAGAAGTAACATATTTTTTCATCTTCTATAGAAATATTTCTATTTAAAATAGTTTCTTCACACTCTCTTATATTCTAGTATTTTTTTAATGTGATGAAACATCAAATGGATTTTATGTCTTTTTAAATAGTGATATAAATGCCTCTTGGAAGAAGGAAGTAGTCGGGGTTTTGTTGTACTGTGTGTTCTATATTGATATCTGATGGAGAGTATGTATATAATTTCATATTTCTCAATGTTGATATATTTTAAATCATTATTAGGATATATTATATATATATCTCTCAATTCTCATATTTATTTTCATCATTGATGTATTTCATTATTTTATGATGATGTGAGCTCTTCGGTGTTTTATCGAGAGTGGGATAGGAGGTTCAATAATGTTGGACCTTCCCCCTAGAAAGCATGATTTTGTTGTTGTTTTTGCTTTAATCATTCCCAATGATGTATCCCCAAATGGATACCTACTATTTGATGTTAGAGACTTCCTTAATAGATGTTTTTGGGAAACAATCCCCTAATGTTACATGGAAACGTTTTTCTACTGTTTGTGTTTGTTGATAAGGAAGGTTTGTTTGTTGACAAAGAGGGTTTCAATTGCGAGTATCGACTTTCAGATATATTTTTGACAACCTATATAGAAAATGAAACATGATAAAGTAATGGATTATTTAGAGGCAGTACACAAAATATATACATGGTGATTCCATTTTCTTGGTTTGGCATAATTTTTATGCCACAAAATCAGAAAATATTGAAATGTTCTTTTGGTAAAGGTTGCTTCTTGCAAGATTGAAGATAGACTAGTAACATGAGTGCAAGGCATGTTACATGATCAGAATGCCAAAAAATGAAAATGGAATGAAGTATGCAAAAATATTTGGAAATGTGCGTGAAAGATAAGGTTGCACGAAAGAAACATGCCCACCAAATACAATGTAAACGGTGTTTTTCACGCTCGAAGAAGATCTAGCATGAAATGATGAATCTTTCGCGTAGTGATTGTGACACCTATAAATAAGAGGTGACCCCCATCATTCGAAATATCTCAACACATAGAGAGTATGTGAGCTCCAGATCGAATAAGAATTTTAAGTAAAGGGAGTTGCACAAAAGATTTTGAGTTGCACGCAGGGTAAGAATGTTGCACATAAGATTTGAGTTTCATGGAAGGTTGAAGTTACACGCAAGGGGTGTTTTGTGTAAAATGTTGAATCTTTCAATAAAGGGATTATTGTTTCATGAAAGACGCATTATGTGTTGTGTAAAAGATTTGTGGATTCCCAAAAATACTATGGTAAAGCGATATTCACATGTGGATGAAAGTGGAACATTAATAGAGAATCCACATTTAGTAGTGGATTCATTCATCATAGATAATTAAAAGACCTACATGTCTATAAAATATGAGTGGATCATCTGAATAATGAGTGATAACAATTCATTTGAGAGAGCAGTGAGCTTTCACATTGTGGTTGGTTGAAAACTAAGAGGGGTAGTGAGTCTGCAGCATACTTGTAAATAATAGCACGCTTATAGTGTATTTGATACATCAGAACATTATTGGTGTGTGATCATTAGACATGTCACAGTGAGGGTAATCCATGTAAAATTGTTGTGTCTTCTCCATGGTTTAAGATTTATTCATTTTATGCAAAGAGAAGGAGAGAGAAGATAGCTTTTTCTAACAATTAAACAAAATCAAAATGGGAATTTTTTTTAATATGTCATACCATGATTCAACCCTATCAGTGTATCTAGCCTTGTGTACCTAACAATTGGTATCAGAGAAACTGGTTGATATTAGTGATTCTCATTCAATGGAGGTCATCAATCATAAATGAATTATGATCATCGATGGAAACAACATTCAGGTATGGAATAATTAGATGCAACACTACATTTGATTCTTATGAATGGACTTGTTTACAGTAGTAATGCATGTTATAACAACCAATATTAATAGTGGTGCATTATCAGAAGTTGAGTGTAGAGAATATGATGCAGGTACCAAGTGAATTAATGCATTGGGGGGTGGGACAATCTAATGCTATACATACGAAGGTTATTTCATGAAAAAATTCACATGCTATGTGGGAAAAGATATTTAATATATATGAAGGTGTTTCAATGGTTAGAGAAGAAAAGATGTAGGTGTTGTGGAATAAGTATGAAGAACTAAAAACGAAAAATAACTAGTCTTTAAACAAATTATTTGATAGGGTAACTATTTTTGGGGAAGATATGTGAGGTCTATGGGGAATCCATTAAAGACATAAATATCATGAAACTCAACTTACGGAAGCTTCCACATAGGTTCAATCCGAATGTTTCAATACCTGATGATAATGATCTAAAAGAGAAGACCCTGGACAATTTGAACAGTACTGTGATTGCATTTGAAATGAGGAACGATGATAAAAAGGCTGTGGAAAAAAGGAAATCCAAAGAGGAACCATTCAAGGCCATGATGAAGCTCACTATTGGAGATACACAAGAATAATAAGAGACAGATGAGGTGATATCATTCCATTATTCAAATATTAAATGCAGAAAATGAACTTTTAAAGGGAACCTTCCACTAGCATGCTTTATAAGTGGATTTGTTGGACATCTTGTAGCAAGTTTCCCCAAAAAGTTTCATGATGAAAATAATGATGATGACAATGTTTAAATTTCCCTAAAGAAGTCGGCCTATGTAAAAGAGGTGAAAGAGTTCCAGAGAAATTTCTTCCATAAGAAGAATCTTATTTCACAATAATTAGACAATTCATATGAGTATGAGGTTGAAGAGTTTAAGAAAAATAAAAATTTTAAAGATCAAATAAAAAATGATATGGTGTCTGTTGCCGGTATTATTCAAAAAAAGGAAGAATATGACATTGATGAAGAAGAATAAGTTTAGGGAAGATTCGATATACAAGATGAATTAGAGGCTGATCTTGAAGAGATAGTTGTTAGGAGAGCCAAAACAAAGAAACACAACAAAGTAGTTTGTGATGCCTAATTATATATGCAGTAGTTGGAAGAAGAGAATTTTGAGTTGATAGATGATATTTGGAAACTCAATTCATCAACACTAGAGAACTCAAAATCTGTAAGGGATTATAAAATCAAGAATTATGAATAAAATAGTTAAATTAATGGATTGAATGATACAATAGAAGATAAAATCAAGATTATAGATGAAATGGAAAGAGAAAATGTCAGTATGCAACAAAAAGTTAAGAACTATGAAGAAAATCTAATTGCCATCATGTTTTGGGAAAAAAGTTCATTTAAAGGACTAATCTCAGATGATAAGGCTGATTTGGGGATCGATCAAAAACAAAAAGCTTTCAGGGTTGAAGTCAGACTGCAAGTGCTTGTTTTGAGAATGAATATTGATAATTTTATAAAACAAAATTAGAAAATTCAAAGAAACCAAGGGAATATGAGAATTATAGATGTTACACGTAGGAATGCACCTTTCATCAGGTGTTATTACAAGGGAATGATGGGACAATCAAAAAATATGTGTTCTATAGCTAGAAGAAACAAAAGGGCATAAGAACAGAGGTGGTAGCCAAATAAAGATCGACTCTCTAAAATATATTTCAAAAGAAATTATTTTTGTTAGGTAGGATTTGGGTAGATTGATAGATATGTACATAGAACATACAAAGGAATGTGCCAAATGAGAATCATAATGTTCACATGAAGTAGATCAATGAAGAAAAAGGTGAGTTGAAAATGTAAAATATATATCTAGATTGAAAAATGAGGTCGGTCCATCATACTATGTGAACGATCAGAAGTATAAATCTATGCTATGTGTGAAGAGAAAAATATGGACCATCAAGAAGAGAGTAGAGAAGGTAGTGTTTTCTGAAATTTCACTTAAAGACTCAGACTGTTCCTGTGTGTGGATCCTTGATAGTGGTTATACGTCTCACATGACATGTAATAAGGATCTGGTTACAGTCATAAAATATTACAAGGAAGGAGTTCTAATGTTGAGAAATGATGAATTCCAGAAGATAATTGGATCGAGAATGTCCAGGTTTGGGGGGAAATAAATAAGACATACTGATGTCTTGGTTGTAGAAGGACTCAGTCACAATTTTCTTAGTGTTAGTCAACTGTGTGACTCATGAAATTCTATATGGTTTACAAGAAGACATGTGTTGTCAATGGAAGATATGGTACAATGTTACTATAGGGGGAAAAGGTAAATGGAAATATCTACCAGGTTTTTGGAGAACAAGATATGCGCTTTCTATCCAGGGAGGAAGAAAAAAAGTTGTGGCATAGACGACTTGGTCATCTATTCCAACCATCCATAGAAGATCTGGTGAAATTTAATGTAGCTAGAGACCTCCACATGGTATCATGTGATCTTACACATATGTGTGATTGTTTTAATCAAGTTTAGATCAATAGAAAGATGTACAAAGCAATGTAAAAGAAGACAAAAGCGAACTTGAATTGGTGCATGCTGATGTCTGTGGACCCATTTCACCAAGATCCATTGATGGGAAAAGTTATTATGATCATTTCAATGACTATTATAGCATAATGGAACGTGTATTCATCATTTCCCATGTGTACAATATGTTTAGTTTCCTAAAATAGTACCGGAGGGACTCTAAAAGGATTCCTGCGCAGAAAATCCGATGTTTTGCACTACTAATGGTCCAAAATTCACAAACATTCAGGTGGATGACTATCTTGAGAAACACGGGACATGGCACAATGATTATTTAATGAGAAATCCCCAATATAATGGATTTCTTGAAAGGAGAAATTGGTTCATCAAAAACAAGTCTAGAACGATTCTCATTGAAAAAGACCTACCGGGATTTCAAATCCTGTTTACCGTTACTTCCCCTCCTGGCACTCGGCCACCAGCACCTCCGGTCTCGAAGCTACCCACCCCTTGTTCTCCTGCCATCGGTTAAATGGAAAGGCGGCCGAGATATTTCCGCGACTCTCTTTGTGGATCATCCCGTGCCTCCCCATCTCCTTTCCTCCTAGTGATAGGTTCGTTCTCCCCTTCGATATCCCATTCCGGGGTGACTGTTTCGATGGAAGTTCCCTCGGGAGCCTTTGAGGATGCTACTTCTTGTCTCCTCTAGTGCATTGTGGTGTGTTTCAGTGTGGCTAAGACATATTTGGAAATCTTCATGAATTTTGTTTCTTTATGGGGGCTCTCTTCCCATGCTCGAATCTCACTGCTTCACCGAAATTCTTTCAGTCTGGTCCTATCCTCTGAGGCTGATTTTGTGCAGGCTTGGTGTTGTTCTCCGCGTTCATTTGGGAATTGGCATTTCAGTCTCTCCCCCTGGTAGATGGATGCCCACGAGGGGGAAGGAGAGTGCCCGCACATCGACGTGGTCAGGACTTCCGGCCCCTCCCCTTCCTTTCAAGAACGAGGCCTTCCCGAGTGCCATCAATGACTCCCTGGCAGGTTTTCTATGTGTAGACACTCGTACCCTCTCCTGTGAAGACGTTCAATGTCCGCGTATCTGTGTGGACATGGAGTTTTCTCTTGTAATTCCTGAGACTCTGGTCATCACGTTGCCGGAGGTGTCTTGGAATCATGACATCGTGTACCCTGTCTTCCCTCGCTTCTGTTCGGCTTGCTTCCTCTAGGGTCAATCAAGGCCTCAATGTAGGAACCGATCTCGGAACAACATCCGTTCGCCCGGGGGTCCTATCCTTGGAGGCCCTGGTCCTTCAGGCTCGATCCCGGAGTCTCCTGAGGCTCTTCCCACTGTTGTCCCTCCAATCAGGGACTTGTTCCCTGTACCTCCACTCTCTTTGGATCAAGGGCCGATGGTAGCGCCAAAGGGTCCTCTCCTTTGCTTCGAGCTCTTGTGGGATCAGTTGGTGGATTTTGTGTTTCCTTCTTGGATTCATTGTCCTTGTCCTCCTGCGTTCCGGGAGGTCGGCCTTCTGGTTGGGGACAAGAGAGTCGCTCCCAGAACCCCTTCCTCCTTGTCACTCTATCTTTATGCCTTGGGTTCTGGCCGTGGGGAATTTCTGACGCAACCTGAGGACCTTCCCTTGGAGAGAATCAGTCCACCTGATAAGTGAAGGGATAAAGGGAAGTCTGTCATGTCCCTCTCTCCCTCGTTGCTACAGGCCTCCTCTCCCTCTGTACAGAGCCCTGGTGCCCACAATCTTTTATAACTAATGCTTCAACGGGAGAGTTCTTCTCTTATCATAACAAAGACCATGAAGTTCGGGGCCAAAGCCGGATCCTCCCGTGTTAGATGAAAAACATGATCATCTAGAATGCTCGGGGTCTTGGAGCTCGGTTAAAGATGAAATTTATAGCCTCAGAATCAAGGGGGAAAAGCATGTATCACTACTATTTCGGAACAGAAACAACACCTGAGGAAAATCAATTATTTCTGTTGTCGTTCAAGGATGAATGGCCACATGAATGCAGACCCTATTAACAACCACATCTAGGTGTTCTGGATGAAGGACGTCTCAGTGGAGTTCATAGATGTAGGAGACCAATTCCTCACGGTGAAAGTCAAGAAGGTAGAAGAGTTATTCTTTGCAACTTTTGTGTATGGAAGATGCGACCCTCAGGAAAGATTGATACTGTGGAAAGACCTCTAAGCGTTCAGACCGACGAACACTCCTTGGTTTGTGGTCGGTTACTTCAACATCATCAGTGACCCGGAGGAGAAGAAGAGGAGAGGAGCCTTTCCAAGGAAAGCCAGTCTGGAGTTCGCTTCCTATATGACAAGAAGTGGACTGCTCGACCTCGGTTTCCGTGAGGATAGCTTTACATGGTGCAACAACCAAGGTGGAAAAAGAGGTGTTGGAGCAGGCTCGATCGTTGCCTGGCTAACTCTGACGCTCTGGTTTGTTTTCCCCAGGCCGAGGTTACTCATCTTGCCCAAGGAATCATAGAGAACTCTCCGCTGAAGATCTCGATCATACCCCACAAGACTTTTCAAGAACATTTTATATTTTACTGCTACTGGTCCGACTACGAGGGATACCACGAGGTAGTACATGAATAATGGAATTCTCCAACCCAAGGCTTCTCGTGGGTATCCATTCATAACAAGATTAGAATAGTTATAAATGGGTTGAAGGATTGGTGCAGGAGCCTTTCCCTTAATGATCGAAGGATTGAGTCCCTTTATCATGAGGTGGAACTCATTGAAGGGAGTCTTGAGGAATCCTGGAGTGAGTAGGCCGTTGAGAAACTGAAAACAAAGAAGGCATGTTGGGCAGAAGAGCTGTTGAAATATGAGAGACAGGAATGAGATCGGTCCAGAGTGAAGTGGTTCAGAGAGGGTGACAAAAATACCGCGTTCTTCCATGCATTCATTAAAGAATGAAAACGTTGGGCAAAGCCAAACATCCTGCTAGAGGACGGATCGTATGTAAACAATTGGGAAGAGGTTGGGAAGATGGCTCTTCATTACTTCCAGGATCTTCTTGCCGGCTAGAACCCCAGAATGTCCAGAGGGTATCCTTCTCGCACTTCGGGGCTTCGGGAGGCGATCCAGAACAGAGTTTCAGCGGAGGAGAATCGCACTCCGGAATCCATTCCATATGAGGATGAGATCCATCAAGCCATACAGAAATTGGATCTGGAGAGCGGCCTGGGGCCAGATGGGTTCCCATGATCCTTCTACATGGGATCGTTGGAGGTGTTCAAGGGCGACGTTATTGAAGCAATATAGGATTTCTTCATGGGAGGGTCCTTACCGAGTGTGGCCTCAGCCATGACACTTTTCCTTCTTCCCAAGGTAAAATATCCAAACATCCTATCCCATTACAGGCCGATCAGTATCTGCAATTTCCCTTATAAAATCCTTGCTTTCCTCTTTAACCTAATACTGGCTGCGATGTTGCCTTCATGGATTTCTCCTGAACAACATGGCTTCGTGCGAGGAAGATCGATCTAGGGGGCCATTGCCCTTGCACAGGAGATGGTGAGGGATATCAACTACAAGACTCATGGATCCAACCTCACCATCAAAGTTAACATCAACAAAGCCTATGATTAGATTGAATGGAGCTATCTCAACAGAGCCCTTGCAATGATGGGATTCTCGGCAAAGGGGGATGACAATGTCTTCAGATGCGTGAGCTCTTCTTGGCTGGGGATTTCTTTTATGGGTAAAACTCAGGGTTTCTTCAAGGATACTAGAGGTCTAAGATAGGGAGACCCGCTTTCCCCTAGCTTGGTCATCCTTGCCCAAGATGCTCTTAGTCCTTCAATCAACAGGAGCATACTCTAAGGGAATATTATTCCTCTCCTGAGTAAATATAGCCTCCCTACAATCTCCCAACTTATGTTTGCCGATGATACTATGATCTTCCTTAATGGGGGAAGGAGATCTGTCCTGAGTCAGATGGAGATTCTGAATGACTACTGCTTCTGGAGCAGTCTAGTTCTGAGTAAGTAAAATAGTGTGTTCTTCATATCCAACCATATCTCGTCTCATCGTCTGGACTCCGTCAAAAGCAGGATCTATATGCAACCCGGGTGGTTCCAAATGGATAACATGGGCACTCCAATTTCTTCTAGTAGAATGAGAATACGTGATTTTGATGGCATCTTAAGCAGGATTTCAGGGTGTGTTCTTAACTGGAAGAATCAACTTCAATAGTTTGGAGGATGCATTGCTTTGGTGAATAGTTTCCTTTCAGCCATTCCCATTCATGCCTTGGATTCTTCCAATTTTCCGAAAGGAGTCATCAAAGTAGTGGACTCCATTATTTGTAACTTCGTCTGGGATGCAAAGTATGAAGGTATACGGCATTGGACGAAGTGGGAGAGGTTGGAGAGACCCATCCTCGAAGGGGGGATCAGCTGTTGAACTCTCCAATAAACTATAGAATGTGCCCACGCCAAGCTTTCATGGGAGATTTTGGAAGAGAAAACCTTATGGGGTTGATGCATGTCACTTTTGATCAGAGGTAATGAGGAGGTTAGTTGTGGACCAGCTTCCCCGCTATGGGCCAAAGTCCAACCTCTGATTCTCCCCTTGTCTTCTTGCACTTGCTGGATTGTAGTAACATGGGACATCTCTTTCTAGAACAAGAACTGGGCAGGCTCTGTTTTGGATTTCCCAGGATGTCCAGCGCCTTTGATTTCATTCAAGTAAGCCCATTGACATCCCCGCTTCATCAAAGTGGTGTTGAATGCGGACCAACAGTATGTATTTGATTCAATCATGTTGAATTCCAAGAACGAAAGATGTGTTTTCACTTCATCATCCTCGGGGGTCTTTAAAAACACAGACATCGAAAGGTGGAGGTCCCCCACGAGGCCCCTAGATTGGTGGAATGGTGTTATCTAGTGTCGTCAGATCCCGACCTAAATGAACTTCTTGACCTGGTGCATTAGGAACCTGGCCCTGGAATCAGATGACAATATCAAGAAACATGGGATCAACCTAGCCTCGGGATGCCACTGTTGCAAGCAACAAATGGAGGAAATCTTGGATCACCTATTTTTTAAAAGTGAATGGGCGTTGGAGGTTTGGTCGTTTCTTGGGGGAGTCAGGTCTCCGTGTTCTGAGGAGACTGAGTCTGTGTTCCTGGAAAGGTGGTTTGAAGGCGTGCTCGGTTTGGAGAAGACCCGCCTCCCCTATGCTGTCTCCTTTAATGTGGGGTGCTGGTGTATTTGGCAAGCTAGAAACCAAGCCCAATACGAAGGAGTTAGACCCACAACCAAATCCATCCTTACTCGCATCTGTTTCTAGCTCATCGACATGTCATTCATCTTTAAGGAGTGGCAGAGGTCCTCCCCTTCCCATACATGCAGAAGAACAATACCTATCCTTCCCTTCTTGAGGAGGGAGGACCTGAGAAGTGGGTTCGATGGGATCCCCCTGTATCAGGATACAAGCTCAATACTGATGGAGCTTCCTCAGTGGGGGTGATATCCGGAGGGGGTGTTGTTAGAGATACTAAGGGTGAAGTGATCCTGGCTTTTTCTTGTTTCTTGGGCAGGGGAAATGCCATAATTGCAGAGGCTCGGGCTCTATTCACAGGGCTTTCGTTGTGAATCTAGGAGGAGGTTTCCATTTCGGAAGTGGAGGTGGACTCACTTGTCCTTTTTAATTCACTTAAAGATAATCTCTCTACACCTTGGTCCATAGCGTACGTGGTCCGGAAATGTTGTGATATGCTTAGTCATAACATTACTCTTTCACACATATGCTGAGAGGGGAACAAGGTCGCAGACTATTTGTCTTCCATGGATGACCATTGTTCCATAGACGTGCATATATTCCGGATTAATAGTTTGAAGGTGGAATGTGTTAATTTGATCAGAGGGGATGCCCTCGGTCTGCATTACTTTAGACCTCCGTAGTTTGGTTAGTGTACTTTATTCTTCTCTTAATAAAAAATTTAATTTGGATGGATGGATGGAATAGGGCTCTGTTGTGTCCTATAGAAGGAAAGACTCTATATGAGATGTGGTATGGAAAAAAGAAAATAGTGAAATACTTTTTAATCTTTTGAAATAAGTGTTTCATTCTCAACAATAAAAAACATATGAAATTTGAGTCATGAGGGGATGCTGGAATATTCCTTGGTTACTGAGGAAAAAGTCAAGAATACAAATACATTAACATGTGTCTAAGAAATGTAGTTGAGAGAAATGATGTCACTATCGTGGAAAATGAAGAGAATACCAAAAAACATAGTGAACATTTCTTTGATGAAAGTGATGAAGAGGAAAGCAACACAGGGGGAGTAGAAATCGTAGATGGAGATTCAGAAGAAGATACTGATGATGATTAGAAGGAATTAAAATTGGTATCTATATAGAATCCAAAGATTGGTTATGAAATTAATAGGAAAAATATCCTTAGTGATTAGACAACACATGTTCAGATAAGATTAATGAAGTCACTATAGCTGAAATCATTTAAATCTCAGGTAGAGCCAAAATGTTTTGCTGATGCAGCTTAAGATGAAAACTGCTTTTAGGTGAAGAATAAAGAGAAAGACTATATTGATAAGAATCTAACATGGGAGATTGTTTTGAGTCCAATAGATAATAATTCCATTGATACTAAATTTTTCTTTCAAAATAAGATGGTTGAAGATGAAACATTTATTAGAAAAAAATCATGACTGGTGTGCAAAGGGTACTCACAAATTGAGGGTATTGATGTTGATGATACATTGTCACCAGTTTCAAGAATGGAGAAAACACGATTATTCCTAGCCATTGTAGTGCAACATAAGTTCAAAGTGTTCCAGATGGATGTCAAATCTACATTTTTGAATGGGTTTTTGGTAGAGGAAGTTCATATTGAGCATCCAGATGGATTTCTCATTCATGAAGATGAGAAAAAAGTTTTTTGGTTAAAGAAAGATCTATATGGGATGAAACAAGCACTAAGAGTATGGTACTCGAGGATTGATAAATATTTGTAGAAGCATGGTTTTATGAATGGTTTGGTTGATTGCAATATCTAATTCAACAATGATTGTAATCCAAGGATTATTGTGTTGGTTTATGTTGATGACATAATATTTGGTGGATCAGATGAAGCTCAATGCTGACTGTTTTCATAATTCATGAAAAGCGAGTTTGAAAACACAATGATTAGAGAGTTGATGTTTTTCCTTGGTTTATAGGTGACAAAAGGAAGGAATTTCTATTTCATATCTCAATACAAATATGAAAAGGAAGTTATGAGAAGTTATGGAATGGAGAATTACAAGGAGATGAAGACTCTGGTTTCCACCCTGATATAATTATCAAAATATGAATATGGGAAGGTAGTTTTGGTAACTGAATACAGTCAGATTATTGGAACCTTATTATAAAAGATAGCAACAACAACTAATATTTTTTTGCCCACATTCCAAGCAGCGTGATATCAATGAAATCATATAGAAATACACATGTTGGTAGTGAAATGAATACATAGTTATATCAAAGGAATTGTGGATTTTGGTTTGATATATAATGAAAAATCCCAGCAAGATCTTTTGGGATATACTGATGCAGATTTGGCTGGTTCAGCAGATGAAAAAAAATAAATGTCAGGAGGTTCTTTCAATCTTAGTGGGGTGTGTATTTATTGGCTAAGAAATAAGAAAGATTTCATTACATTGAGCATCACATATGATGAGTATATTGCAGCCACTGAGGCATGCACACATTTATTATGGATAAAGTAGTAGCTTGATTATATAGGAGTTGTAGTGAAGTCTCCGATCAGAATCTAGTGGGATAAATCAAGTTCTATAAATCTTAGAAAAAACCTAATTCATCATTCGATGACCTAGAAAATTGAAATCAAATCTTATTTGTTTAAGGAAAATTTATAGAAAGGTCTAGTGAAGTTATAATATTTGAATATAGATATACATGTTGCTGATATTCTGACGATGGACTTACCCATGGAAGTGTTTGAGAGGCAATGACTAGCTCTGGGAGATCATTCAACCCCCCTTACTTGAAAAAGTGTGGATGTGGAAAATCACCCTCTCCTTGAGGTATGGGTTGTTTTTTATTCTATACGAATCTATGCTCTCTACTCTATTGAAGATCACAAAGGAGTGACCTTTAGGTTCGTTGACAAATCAAGAGAATGGGTGAATCCTATTGGGGGTGAAAAAGTGGCTAAAGAAAGAAAAATTTATTTGAAAAAGACATGGGGAGAAGCTGAAAAGTGGAGCAGTGAGATAGATGAGTTTATCAAGACAGGTGAAAGAGCTGGTAGGGGGATGTCCACGATGAATGTATTTGTTCCTTCAGTATTCGAAGTGATCATTTAAAGCATAGATTGGACAACACAATAATTCAAGAATTTAAGAAGTTGGAGTTTTAAATATGATGATGCATGAAGTGATTGATCAAATATTAGATATCATGACAACTAAGGTTCATGATGAAATTAGTTTATTGGTATTGGTTTGGTATCAACAATTGGTGTCAGAAATGAAGTGATACATTGATGAACTTTTAATACTAATCTTGTTTCTCACGATGAGCTTTGCTCCTATGGGCTTAGAGTATGTTGTCACTGAATCTTAGTTCTCTATCTAAATCCAAAAAGGAGAATGATTGTAACACCCCGAAATTTTATGAAAAATATTCTTTTTAATTTCATTAATTTCTTGTTTTGTATGATACACCAAAAGGAGCTTGCACAACACACATCTTTGACTTTCCTTGCATTACACGCAATCACAACCTTCCTCGATAGCGTGTGTAGTACGCAATACTGAGTTTCACGAAACAACGATATGCTATTAAAATATTTTTAAAATTAGCCGTTATGAATAGTAATAACCACTTTTTAAATTTTAGAAATTTTAGCTCTCAAAATGGACTTCATTTTTGGATTCGTAGTATCGAATTTAGCCTAAGGTGAAATTTTGGTACTTTTCGGATAACATTCATATTCTGATGAATAGTGAAAATTACTAAATTATAATTAAAAACAACTTTTTTAATCAAAATAATTAATAGTGATAAATTATTAATTTGAGTGGTTTTAAAGTATATTTAGAATATATTTTTACAATTTAATGCAATGTTGGTCATTGAATGTAATTTCACATTTAAACCAAACATAATCAAGTGTCAATCTTTTGATAGATATTGTTTCTTAAAAACATGCTATTTGTTTTAACAACGGGATTTAATTATAAAATTAATTAATGCAACTTCTATGTTATGAATTTGGTAAAATAAATTTCATTTTTGAATTCGGAATATGAAATATAGCTTAGGATGAAATTTTGGCATTGTTCTGAAAAACATCAATTTTTGATGAATAGTGAAACTACTATGTGGTAGTTAAAAAAAACTGAATTTTTCATAAAACTTAATTTTACCGCTTCTGTGAATGGAATTTCAAAAATCCGAGAGACACAGTTGATGTCAGTAAGTAAAATGTGGTTCAATGAGATGAAAATAATTTTTGGTGAATAGTAACTTTTTACTTTTATTTACCACGGTTAAAAGTAAATAGGGTAATTAAGGGTAAGAATGATATTAATATTACCCTAAAACATGTCTTAATTCTATTGGACAAGTGTATCTCGACCAAAAACAACCTTAAGTGTAAATTATTATCATTTAGGCCCACTTGGAGTAGATTAGGACATTTATTATTATTTAATTCAACGAAGAGTTAAAAGAGTTAAAATCAATGTTTATTTACTAAAACATTTTTTATATAGGGTTTTACATGAGATAAATTCGATTGTAAATATTCATTAGAAAGCTAAAAAGATTTCCTACAGAATCGTATTTTATTTGTAATTTTTAGACATCATATAAGTTAATATATTTATGACACAAAGATGATGCAGTAATTATCTTATTTATGAAATATTGACATAATTGATGTTATAAACACAACAATAAATGTAAATTGAGACTTTTTATGAATTAAACTAATTTTATAAGTTACTATGATATATTAGTATTGATTTAATCAACTTTTTTCGAACATATAATTCTGTTATGACTTTCACAAAAATCATATATCAAATAGTATCAAAATTGACACAAAATAGTTTTTAAATCAAATATTATATTATTAATTGTTATTTTATTCCTAAAAATCTAAGGTTCGGCCAAATGACTTAGATAAGGAAATATGTGTTAATACTATACAATTTGGGGTTCGTTTGGCATGTTATAGTAAGTGTATTAACCATATAGTGAAAGAAAACAAAAAGACACGGTAAAAGTTAAATTATTTAACTTAGAGTTAAATCTAATTGATAAGGTTAAAATAATACCCTAAACTTGTCTAAATCCTATTGTATGATAGGGTTTCGACCCATACCCACTTTAACTTCGAAATAAGACCCTTTGAAACCATTATAAACCGATTTTGACATTAATATAAAATAATATTTTGAGATATTCCTAAGGTGCCCCTCTCCTCCTTTATAAAAGGACACCTTCTCCCCCTCCTCCTCACACCAATTTGAGCACTCAATCTCGGGCAACCCCTTCCAAAATCTCTTCTCCACTTCCCTAGAAACATCCTATAGGTTCTGGTATTCCTCAAAGACTAATTTTAGTGCCCTAAGAGGAGGTCTCAAAGAGGCGCTTCAAAGAAGGGGTAATTACCGTTACCAATTCATTCATCTTTATTTCTTCTTCCACTTCTTCTTCTTAGGTTGTTTCATTATGAAGTAATAACATCAGTATCACTAATATACTTATATGTTATTATAAGTATTAAACAACCCTATTTCACCATCTATCCATCCTACGGAAATAGAAATCACCGCGCGTGCGTACGTACGGAATACCGTCTCCACGCCGTGGTGTAATCTACTTTCCACCACCACCTTACATGGATGGGTATAATGGTGTAAAGAATAACTATACATAGTTATTACAACATCATATTGATTCTGATAATCCACTCCAATTCAATTCAATATTTATGGAAATGATATCATCGCTTGTGCGTACGTACGGACTACCGTCTCCACGACGCGATGAGATTCATTCTCCATGATAAACATTTAAGAATGATTATAAAGTATATATAAGAAATAATAATGAAATATATGACATTATAAATCTACTGGATATATGTATATATATATATGTATGTCATCTACTTACTTCCATTCAAGACAATAAGGAAAGGAAAACAGCGTTCATGCGTACGTACGGACTACCGTCTCCATGAACGGTGTTTTTCATTTCATTTATCTATCTATTATATAGATATATATATATACAAAATATATATGATATATAAATCATATTTTATATTCTGGAAGTAAGTAAATCATGATATAAGTAATAATAATGCAAGAACAACAAGTCAAAACACCTACGATAAATGAAATGATTTTACCCAAAATGCTTCTTTAACATGGAATTTACAAAATAACGGGTAAGATAAAGTCATAAGTGAACCATATATGATATCATAACAATGAATATGATTATGTAAGAAGTCAATGACATTATTTAAATAATTATACAGGAGGTTCGGACACATACGAAGCAAATCGGACCTAAGGTAAGGGACATATCACAATCTCACTTTTATCCGAGATTGTTTTTACTTTGGTAATTACTAGGGTGTATTTTATCATCCACATCCATGTTTCCTCAATATGTAATATTATTTCCATCCAACTACAATTGTTTAAATCCAATTTTACCCTTCGGTGAGTTTCTAGTAAAAAAATATGAAAGGAATCTTTTGACGTTTTTCATACGAGGTGCTTTTTGACTTTTCCGACAAAAGTACGAAGAATGTTTTTTTTAACTTATACGGCTTGAATGGATTTCTAAAAAATTATTTCCAAGAAGCATCCATTACAAGTATTCAAGTTTATTTTTAATCAACTTCTTGTAGTTTAAAATTGTATGACATGTTAAGAAAGGAAAAGTGTTTTGAAGTAGAAAGGATATTTTCCTCAAGAATGAAGTTCAAGTATTTTATCAAAATTATTTTCCATCTAAGATAACAAAAGGGTTCTGTTTTTATCCCTATTATTACATGGATTTGATTATGTTGTGATGGAAACATTTTTATAAATTCCTTTATCTTATATGAATTGTTTTATGATGTCATGTTGTTTAAGAATCAAATTTTTATTACATGGGTTATGCGATGATATATGATATATGATTATGTGGCACACATAAGAAAGGATTAATTATAAGATGGGTGGGACCTATATCTCCCTCCAATGCATTGGGTAAATATTTTATATCTCATGAGATAGACAGGGCTGGAATGGTAGGTTATACCGGTTCAGTGAAACAGGACTGAAACGAGGGTTACTCGATTCAGAAAGGGACTTTGTCCACTAAGATAGTCTTGGAAATGAGTCTTGACTAACAAGAAATGATTCTCTATGATTATGTGTGAATGCCACAATGTTTCATGTTTTAAGTTATGATTATTGTGATTACATTTCACTTCCATGATTTACCCCATGTTATGAAATTATGATCTCTTTTGCAGGTTAAGATTTCCAAAAGTTATGTGCCTATGTATATGATGTGATTGATATTTCTTTTGTTTACCCTTACTGAGCATTTGAGCTCACCCTTTTATGTTTTCTTTTCCCCAGGATATAAAGAAAGGTTTTAGGAAAAAAAAGAAGATCTTTATGGGATATTTTGAAGATCTTTCACCACGATTAGAAGATTATATTCTGAGTTTCCAAAGACACTAAACTATTACGATCCTTGTGTGTGTGTTTTTTGTTATGTACTAAGTATTCCGCAAATGTAATGTAATGTCCATGTACGTTAAGCTTCGGGTCTCTACAATGATTCTAATTGATGGAAGGATAAATAGTGAGATATAAAAGTGCATAGTGTTGTCATTAGAAGATTTTTCAATAAACCCAAACAGGGAGATTGTTGGAAAAAATACCTCAAGTTAACATTGAACCATTTTTATAGTGTTTTTCATTGTTGAAAAGGTAGGTTTGCTTATTGAAAAAGATGTTTTACGTGGTGATTTTTCATGTTCCATGGATATTTATGACAACATATGTTGACAAATAACGATGAAAAAGGAATGAATGGTCTAGAGGTAGTACAAAATTACATATATAAGGTGGCACCATTTTCCTATGAAAAATTTTTGGGCCTCAAAATCCGAAAATGGGGAAATGTGATTTTGGAAATGGATTTTGCGCACAAGATTGAAGGTTTTCTGGAATCATTCACACAAGTAATATTTCTTGATCATAACATAAAAAAATAGAGAACACATGAAATGAGTGAAATATATGGAAATGTTAGTGAAAGAGAAGGTTTCACAAAAGTAACATACACATCCAATGTGATGTCAATGAGGTTTTCACACTTGAAGAGGATCATGCGTGACATGGGGAATCATCTGCGTAGTGTTAGGTGATTCCTATTAATAGTAGGGTATCCCCACATTCGAATGAGCTCAACCCATAGAGAGGTTCTGAGCTCCGGATCGTATAAGAAATTTAAGAAAAGTGAGTAGCCCGAAGGATTTTGAGTTCTGTGAAATGTAAGAATGTTCCATATAAGATTTGATTTGTGTTTATGATTGAGGTTTCATGCAAGGGGTGTTTTCAGACAATGGTGGAATCTTGATCGCAAGGGATTAAAGTAGCGTGAAACACACGATAAGGGGTGTGTGGAATATTTGACGTTGCCTAGTTATACTACGTTAAATTTTTATGCATCTGTGGATGAATCTGGAACATTAATAGTTCATTTCCATATTATAGAGGATGAATTCATTATAGGAAATGAAGTGAACATCATGTCTATAAACTGTGAGTGGATCTTCTGCAAAAGCAGTGAGCACACTTCAGTTGAGAGAGCAATGAACCTTTACTTTGTGGATGGCTGTAAACTAGGAGGGACAGTGAGTCCACACCATACTTGTAAACCGAAATGCACTTATAGTGGATTTGGTACATCAACACATTTCGAATGTATGATCCCAGAACGTATCCTAGTGAGGTTGAACCATGTAAATGTTTTGTGTCTTATTCATGATTTAATCTTTGTTCCCTTTATGCAAAGGGATAGAGAGAGAAGAGAGTTTTTTCTAACAACAAAACAAGATCAAAAGGGGCATTTGTTTTAATCTGTCATACCTCGATTCTCCCCCTCTCAGGGTATCTAGTCTAGTGTACCTAACAATTGGTATCAGAGAAACAAGTTGATATCAGTGTTTATCTCTCAATGGAGGTCATCAATCATAAAGGTATTCTGATCTTTGATGGAAACAAATTTCAGTTATGGAAGAATAGGATGAAAGTCTACTTTTGAACCTTAGGAATGGTTGTGTTTATAGCAATAATACATGGTATAAAAACTGATACTAATAGTGGTGCATCATTAGAAGCTGAGCGTAGAGAATTGGATGCTGATGCGAAGGGAATCAATTCATTAGGGGGACTCCTTTAAAATTCTATATATACAAAGGTGATTTCATGAATAACAAGACATGATATGTGGGAAAATCAACGTAATATATGTGGAGGTTATTCAATGTTATAGAAGAAAACTTACAAGTATTGTGGAATATGTACAATGATCTGAAAATGAACCCGAATGAGTCTTTTGAAGAATTATTTGACATGGTAAATATTGTTCTGGAAGATATGTGAGGTCCTGGAGAATCCATTAAAGACATAAATACCTTGAGGCTCATAATATGGAAACTTAAACCTCTGTTAAATTTGATTGTTTCAGTACTAGAAGATAAAGATCTAAAAGAGATGACCCTTGAAAATTTTCATAGTACCATGGATGCATATGAAATGAGTAACGATGATAACGAGGCTGTGGAAAAAGGTAAATCCAATGAGTTGGCATTAAAGGCCATAAAGAAGAACACCATTGAAGATAATATGAAAAAAGATGAAACATATGAGGTGATTTCAGTCCTTTATTCAAATATGAAAAGAGGAAAATGAATTTTTACTGGGAAACTTCTTGTAGATTGATTTAGATGTTGACTGGTTGGTCATATTGCAGCAAGGATCCCCAAAAAAGTTTCAAGAGGATGATAATGATGATGACGAAATTGAAATTCCCAAAAGAGGTCTTAATCCTATGAGAAAGGGAAGAAATGGTTAAAGATAAATTCATTCAAGAATAATAATCATCTTTCACAATAATTTGATAGTTTAGAAGAGTCTATGGTTTAAGAGGTTAAGGAGATTGAAAACTGCAAAGACCGTGGAGAAAATTCTATGAGTGGTGTTGTCAGTAGTACTCAAAAAATGGAAGAAACTGAAATTGATGAAGAAGAAGAAGCTGAAGAAATAGATGATATTAATGATGAGTTGGAGTCTTCTCTTGAAGAGATAGATTTTTGGAGAGACAGAATAAAGAAAGACAATAATGTTGTTCGTGACGCCAAACTATATATGCAACATATGGAAGAAAAGAAGTTTGATAGATGGATGAAATTCAGAAATTCAAGTCATCAACACCACAGGACTCAAAATCAGTTAGTGATTATAAAATCAAGATTGAAGAAGAGAAAATGGAGATCAATGGCTTGAATAACACAACAAAAGATAAAATCAAGTGTATCAATGAACATGAGGGAGAAGTTGTCGGTCTGCGATTAAAATTTGAGAACCCAGAAAAACATTTGATTCCCAGCACATTATTAGGAAATAAAATCATTTAGAAGGATTAAATGATGAAATAGGATCGTAGTAGTTCAGCATGAAATAAGAAGCAATTGATCTCAGATTTTAAGGATTATTTGGGGCTCGATTAGAAACAGAAAGTAGTCAGGGTTGGAGTCAGACCGCAAGCGCCTGTTCCGAGAATGAAAATTGATGTTGGTAAAAATCAGAATCATAACATTCAATTAACCCAAGGGACTACTATAATTATAGATGCGACATGTAGGAATGCACCTTTTAACAGTTGTTATTGCTGTGTAAAGATGGAACACTCAATAAAAGTGTGTTCTATATCTATAATATACCAAAGGGAATAGGAACAGATGTGGCATCCACATAGAGATCGACTCTCTAGAACATATATTGAAAGACACTATTTTTGGTATGAAGGATTAGGTTACTTGGAAAGATATTGTAGGTCGACCATACAGAGGAATATGTCAAAGTAGTATCAAAATGTTTGCCAGCATCAGATCAATGAACCATCATATTAGTTGAAAATGAAAAATATATTTAAATATTTTCAAGATGAATCTGGTCCATCATAAAATATGAAATATTAGAAGTCTAAATCTATTATGAATGTGAATAAAAAAAAAGGAATATGAAGAAGAGATCAAAGAAGGAAGTGGTTTCCAAAATTGCATATAAAGCATCAAACTATTCTGGTGTATGGATCCTTGAAAGTGGTTGCATATCTCACACGATAGGAAATATGAATCAGGTTATAGGGATAAAGAATAACAATGGATAGTTGTAATGTATAGAAATGAGGAATTCCTAAAGATAACTGGATCGCGAAAGGCCTTGTTTGGGGGAAAAGAAATAATACATGCTGATGTCTTGGTTGTAGAAGGTCTCAGACACAATTTTCTCAGCATCAGTCAACTATGGGACTCAGGGAATTCAGTATGCTTTACCACAAAGATATCTGTCATCAAGGGGAGAGATGGTGAAGTGATCATATAGGGAGAAAGGACATAGGGAAATATCTACCTGGTAAGTGGAGAAGAAGATATATGCTTTCTATCTAGATTGGAATAAAACAAGGTGTTTCATAGATGACTTGGTCATCTATTCCAACCATCCATAGAAGATATGGTTAAATGGGATGCAGTTAGAGACCTCCCAAAGCTATCAAGTGATCGTACGCATACCTGTGATTCTTGTAAAGAAGGGAATATTATTAAAAATACATATGAAGAAAGGAAAATAAGACAACAAGAGTTCTTGAATTGTTTCATACTGATGTTTGTGGACCCATCTCACCATGTTCCATTGATGAGAAAATGTATTACATTATTTTCATTGATGATTATAGTCTAATGTAATGGGTATTCTTCAATTACCATAAGTCCGATGTGTTTATCTACATAAAACAGTATCAAACGGAATATGAAAGTATTCTAGGGAAGAAAATTCTAATGTTTCATACTGACAATGGTATGAAATTCATAGATAGTAAGGTGGATGACTATCTCAAGAAATAGAGGACAAGTCATCATGTTTTTTAGTGAGAACATCTCAATAGAAGGGAGTGGTTGATAAGAGAAATTGTATTATCATCAAAAATACCAGAATGATTCTCATTGAAAAGGACCTACTAAAGAAATTTTGGAATGAATCAGTTTTTCCATCAGTCTACATATCTAATAGTGAACTGTTGTGTCTGATGGAAAGAAAGAGTCTGTATAAGATGTGGAATGGAATGAAGACAAAATTGAAATAATTTTGAATCATTTGAAGTAAGTGCTTCATTCTCATCAATGATACACATAGGAAATTTGTTTCATGTGGAGACGAGGGAATATTATTTGTATATTCACGAAAAAGAAAAGAATACAAATTCTTCAACAACCTTTTAGGAAAAAAGTTTGACAGAAATTATGTCTCTGTATTCGAAAATCACGAGAATAGTAAACAACATAGTGAAAAGTTCTTTGGTAAAATTAATGAAGTTGAAATCTATGTATGGGGAGTAGAAGTGGAAGATGCTGATTCAGAGGAAGATGTGAATGATGAGCAGGAGAAATTAATGTTGGTATCTACATAGAAGCTAAAGAGTTGGGCTGAAATTGATTGGAAAAATATCATTGGTGATCAGAAAACAAATGTTTAGACAAGAATAAAGAATTCAATAAAACATACCACATTTATATCTTAGGTAGAGCCTAAATGTTTTACTGATGCAGATGAAGATGAAAAATGGGTTCTGGAAATTAAGGAATAGCTTGACAAGATTGAGAAGAATCAGGTTTTGAAGATTGTTTTGAGATCAATAGATATGAATTTCATCATCACTAAATGTGCCTTTCAAAATAAGATGAATAAAGTTGACACAATAATTCAAAAGAAATACTGACCACTATGAAAAGGGTTCTCCCAAATAGAGGGCATTGATGTTGAAGAGGCATTTTCACCGATTGCAAGATTGGAGAAAATCAGATTATTCCGAGCCATTTCTGTGCAATGGAAATTCAAATTGTTCTATAGGGATGTCAAATATCCATTTTTGAATGGGGTTTTGGAAGAAGAAGTTCATATTTAGAAGCCATGTAAATTTATCATTCATGAAAATGATAACATTTTTTTTCAAATGAAGAATGATCTAAATAGGATGTAATAAGCCCCATGAACATGGTACTCAAGGCTTGATTAGTATTTGAAGAAGCATGGTTTTCAGTGTGGTGGGGTTGATTACAATTTCTAATTTAACAATGATATTAATAAAAGGATGATGGAGTTGGTTTATGTTGGTGGTATAATATTTGATGAATTAGATGAAGATCAACACCAGAAACATTCTTAATTCATGAAGAGTGAGTTTGAAATGTCAATAATTCGAGAGCAGATGTTTTTCATTGGTTTACATGTGAAACAAGGAAGGAATTGAACTTTCATATCTTAATCCAAATATTCCAAGGATGATATGAGAATATTTGGAGTGGAAAATTCTAAGAATAGGCAGACTCCTTTTTCCACCTAGATGAAATTATCAAAAGATGATGATGGGAAGGTAGTTAATGTAACAGAATATAGGTAGGTTATAAATGTTTACTATACATGACAACAACAAAACCAGTTGATGTTTTGACAACATGCCAAGAAGAACAGTATCAATGAAATCTCATGGAAATACACATTCTTTTAGTGAAAAAAATACATTGGTATATAAATGGAATTGTGGATTTTCAATTGATGTATAAAGACAAATATCAGCCAGAGCTGTTGGGATATATAGATGCCGATTAGTGTAATTCAACAGATTATACGAAATCAATGTAAGGAGGTGATTTCTATGTTGGTGGATTGTGTGTTTCCTAGATAAGAAAGAAGCATGATTTCATTTCCCTGAGCACCACAGATGCAGATTATATTACAACCACTCAGGCATGCACAATTATTGTGGATGAGGCAGCAGTTTGATGATATGGGAGTAGAAGTGAAGTCTTTAAGGGGAATATAGTGTGACCACTCAAGCTGTAAAAATCATAAAAAACCCTATCCATCATTCAATGACCAAGAACATTGAAATAAAATAACATTTTTTTATGGAGAAGGTGAAGAAAGGTCTAGTGAAGTTGGAATATGTGTCTACAGATCTACAGGTTGCTGATATTATGACGGAGGCCTTACCCAAGGAAGAGTTTGAGAGGACTCGACAAGATTTAGGAGTTCAGTCGACTCGCCACACATGAATGAGTGTTTATGTGTAACCTTTCCTTCTCCAAAGTTGTGGTATGTTTTCCATACAATACTAATCTATCCTCTATACTCTATTGCAGACAACAAAGAAGTGACCTTTGGGTTTGTTGACAAAGATGGAGAAAGAGTGACCCTAAAGGGGGAGAAAATGTGGATAATGAAAGGAGAATGTATTTGAAAAATACGTGGGGAGAAGCTGACAAGTGGAGAAACATGAGAGAGTGAGTTTATAAAGACAAGTGAATGTCCTGATTGGGGTATCTCCATGAAGAATGTATGTGTTCCTTCAATATTCGAAGTGATTTGCCAGATCTTTTCTTGAAAAAACCTAGAATCTATGAAGTGAAGAAGGAGGAGTTTTATATCTGACGATGCTTAAAATGATCCATCATTGATTAGATATCACAACAGCTAAGGTTTATGATGAAAGTAGTATATTGGTATTAGTTTGGTATCAACAATTGGTTTCATAATTGAAGTGATTCATTGATGAACATTTAATACTACTTTTGATTCTCATGTCGAGCATTGCTCATGTGGGATTAGAGTATGTGGTCAATGAATCATTACTCTCTATGTAAATATCAACAGGCGAAAGATGGTAGATGATGTAAGAAAGTTAAATGAGGTATTAAAGTGAATTTTTTTGTTATTATAATATTTGTCCACAAACCCTAAGGGGGATATTTTTGGGAAAATCCCTCAAGGTAACATTGAACTATTTTTTTGGTGGGTTTTTTGTTGACAAGGAATGTTTGGTTATTGACAATGAGGGTTTCCATGGTGAGTTTTTGGGTTCTAGAGATATTTTTGACAACCTATATTGACAACGGAAGATTAAAATGTAATGAAAGATCTAGCGGTGGTACAAAATAATAGATACATGGTGAATCATATGCACACAATGCAATTAAAAATAGGATTTTTTGCCCTCGAAGAGGATCATGCACGACATAGTGAATCTTCCAAATAGGGATCTGTGAAATATAAAAATAAGAGGTGACCCCCCTCATTTGAAATATCTCAACAATTAGAGATAATCCAAGATCTGAATCGAGTAATAATTTTAAGTAATGTGAGTTGCACGAAAGTTTTTTAGTTGTGCGCATGCTATGAATGTTGCGTGTAAGATTTGAGTTGTAAGTATGATTGAAGTTGCATGCAAGGGGAGTTTAGTGAAAAATTAGGAATCATTAATGAAAAGGATTATTTTTGCGTGCAAGAGGTGGTAAGGGTTGCGTGAAAGATTTGAGGTATCCCAGTAATATTTTTGTAAAGTTGTATTCATCAATGAATGAAAGTGGAAAATCAATAGAGCATCTACATATAGTAAGGGATGCATGAATTAGAGATAATGAAGGGACCTACAAGTCTATGAAATGTTATTGGATCTTCATATGAAGTATTTAGAACACTTCTATTGATCGATCAGTGAGCTTTCACAATGTGGTTGGTTATAAACCAGGAGGGATAGTAAGTCTACTTTGTACTTGTAAATATTAATGCACTTATAGAGGATTTGGTACATCGGCACATTGAAGGTGTATACTACATTAACATTGACTTGTGAGGGTGAACCAAGTAAAATTTATGTGTCATATTATTGATTTTGGATTTGTTCATTTTAAGCAACATGAGGGATAGAGAAGATACTCTTTTATGACAAAAAAAAGTTCAAAATGGAGAATTTTTTTAATCTGTCATACCCTGATTCACCCGCCATCATGGTATCTATCATAGTGTACCTAACATATTCTTAGAATCCATTTTTATTAATTATATTGAAAGATATGTAGAGTTAATTATTTATAACATGCAGGGTATGTAGTCAATGTTGATACCCTCTTACCATATGTCAGTAGCTAAGCTTAAAGAGATCAATATCTAGTTGGATGATTTGATAAAGAAATATTTATTTTAATATTTTTTAACATGGAATGACCCCTTAATAGTTTTCAAAAATTATGATGGTTCACTTTGTTTTTGTGTTGTCTAATAAATGTTTAGCTGAGTGAAGGATAATAATATATACCATTAAAACCATTTGGATATTTTGATCATTCAGTTGAATGGGGTGAAGTAAGTTTCCAAAATTGATCTTCCTTTGGGTTATCATATGCTTAGAGTTTGGGAGTTTAATATCCCAAAGTCTTAATTTTGGAGAAAGAATTAATATTATGAATATCTCATGAATTTTTTTGGTAAATCTAATACTACTATTGTTTTTCTGTATCATATGAATTAGATATTCAATAAGTATATCTACACACTTTTTTTTTCTGTTTGTGTATGATATCATAGTTTACCCAAGATCTATGTTTGATCATGAAAATGATCTTAAAACAAAATTTGAAATATTGAGAAACCATAATTTTTTTGGAATATTTTGAAATTCAATTTATGTATCCATGAAATTATATTATTGGGGCATGTGATTTTATAAAATGGGCTTTCAGTTGTTCCAGAGAATGTAAAGGCAATTTTTTAGGGGATAAAACACAAAACATCTTCACGATATGCACCTTTTTAGTTCCCGATGTATAATATTGGTGGTTCACCAGAGATTTATTAATATTGGAATTACATTTTTCTATCTTACGAAGAAATCAATGAAATTAAATTGAGACACTAAATGCCAGACTTCATTTAAGAAATTTATGTGACTTCTAACATCATATCATATTCTTATATTTCCTAATCTGGTAAAGTGGTACATGATATATCTTTATACTTCTAGCACTATTCTAGGTTGTGAGATTATGTAGGAAGAACAATTCAGGTACTATTACTATATTGATATTCAAAAAACACTAGATAAATTACCCTACCAATGATTTATAGCTTTCTATATTTATTCGTTCTCTTATGTTTTAGAGACAATATTTTTTTGGGGAGAGGATCATGGAATTTTCTAATAACGTGTGCCTAATAAATTTGTTTTCATAAATGTAACTAACTCATAGAATGATATGGTTTGGTGGAATATCATTTAACATCTTACAGTGAAATTTTCTACACCCCATGGAAATGGAATGTTGTTTCCAACACTCTTTTAAGGAATATTCCACCATGGCCTATTTTGGAATTGAACTATTTGTGAATCCTTATAATTGATTTTTCTCAGTCGCATCTGGATGCATATGAGGATGATTAAAGAATGGTTATGATCAGTATTTTTTATTGTAATATCACATTGAGTTTATTATATAGTAATAATAATAAAATGAAATGATTAGGAGAACCAAGGAAACCATATATGGTGGGGTGTCCATTGTCTATTGGTGTATCCCTTTTTAAGGTTTTCATTTCTTTGGGAATAAATTTCTCATCCAATAATATATGAGAGAACTAGTCTTTAATGACTACAATTACATTTCTTAGTCCATTCAACCTAGAACTACGATGATGTATTATGATATTAGTCTAATTTTCTTATGGCCAGGTATGAAGCAAAAAAATTCTAAATATTTGTTTTGTTGTTACACCTTGAAGTAGATAAAGGCGAACTACCATATACCATTTAGACAACTCCAGCCTATTCTATTGCTGAATTATAAATAGAATGAGGTGTCCATGGAAATCATCGTTAGATTATCAAATAATCTATGTTGAATGAATTCTATATGTGTGGTGATTGATCAATTAATGGAATCAACACATTTTATTCTGATTATAGACACCTACAAAATTGAATATATGTGTAAGAAATACATGTAGTATATTTTTAGGTTTCATGGGGATACCTATATCATTTTTTAGATAGTCAACTAATGTCTACTTCTAGGTTCTAGAGTATTCCAGAAGAATTAATTGGGACCTGTTTTAGTTTGAGTATAATATATCATCCACTAAGGAATGGTTAGGTGGAGTGGGCTATTCAAATCACGAGGATATGAACCACACCAATATCTTGGATTTTTTGTTCATAGTAAAATAATCTTGGACTAGTCGACCTCTCTTATAATAATAGTTTCAAATATTTGATCATAATATCAGTCATCATGGATTTTTATAGTCTCATGTTCCAATCACCTCGGTTTTGGGAAGAGGTGGGAGATGTCTCTCATTTGGGGATGAGTCTCATTCAGGATATTTTATCAAGGATTATGGATACATGACGATAATGTTTTATATATCATAGTTGTATAAAATCATATGATGAACTTCAGCTTCATTCCTGGAGTTTTCCATTAGATATTTGGATTTATTGAAATTTAATCCTCGATTGGGCCACCATTAGATTAAAAAATAATGGAATATGACAACAAGATATGTTGGAACATTTTAGTTAGATGATACTATTGGTTGTTTTTCTTATCAATTTTAATTAAAAGCTCATTTGAATGATGTTCATGATTTTTTCCATATATCCTAGTGCAGGAAGTGCCATACTAATTCTTACCATGTTCTCAGTTTCATGGAGATTGAGTAGATGATATATGATTCTGTTATGGAGAAACCAGAAGATATTATTTATTCTGAGATGAATGAATATCATTGGAAATCTATTTTTTATATCAATATATTTTTCTAGCTAGAATAAGATTATCATGAGGCTTGGGAGAAATAATTTTCATTGAGGGAGTAGTGGAAAGCCTCTTCTTAGAGCACCATTTTTCAATGAGACTTTCCGGGGATAGAATGTACAATAGTGAGGAGAACTGAACATTAAAATTAAGGAATCATCTATTTTTTTTAATGTTAAATACTTTTTTACTTTTCGTTTAGATGGTGTGAGAGATGATCTGTTGGGTTCATAAATAAAATGGTGATTTCCAATGGATATATGAAAATTTCAAGCCATGAATCATATGTTCATGATGTGAATTGGCTCTAGTAAAGTGTCTCATGTTTAGTTTATAGAAATAAACATTTTTTGACTGTGAATAGTTTTTACATTGTGAAAATGTGACATGAAATTTTTTATAAAATGTGACACCATTTTTGGATAACAAGAATACATTGGAATTCATGTTGTAAATCCATGATTTAAAATATGAATCACTTTTTTCCAAGAGGGTTTTATCATTCCATATTCTCACAAATTGCATTATTCGTCCTGAAACCTTCTTTTTCAAACCCCTAGGATTGTCCTAAAAAATTTTTTTGGTTGGATTGACTATTCCATGCTCCATCATTTGTTGCTCTAATCTTCATCTTGGTTGGTATCTCCTTTTATGGTAAGTTTGAATTTCTCTCTTCTACCCCCGGTTGATTTATTTTATTGGAATTATCAATGGTAAATATTTTTGGCATCTTTTTATTGGATGTTGATCACTATCTATCATTTTAATATTAATCAATGAATTTAAATTACAAAGGTTTCTTCTCATGTGTGTTGTGGCACAATATGTGAGTTTCTTGGTCTATGGGTAGATCTAACATCTCTTCTAACTCTTTTTTCATGGAATTTGATTCTAATATGTGATAATTGATGATTGTTCATTCTTCTAGTTCAATATTATTTTCAATTCATCTCTTGGTGCCTGGATCCCATTACATTTAGTGCATCACCCGAGATTGAGGTAGGTGGAACTATCTCTAGATGAATCCATTTGAAACATAATTTACCTTCATTTAAAAAATTATAAATGAATTTAAATAATTCATCTATATGATGATTTTAATGTATAGATGAGTGTATCATAGAAAATATGATTTTACACTCATTTGGGTAAATTATTTTTTTATATAAATCATTGTTATATATATTGTTAAAATTGTTTTCAAATAATGTTATTTATTAATACAGGGTTTTCAGGAATCATTTTTGAAATGTCATAATCCTTTTAAATTTGATTTTATATATACTACAATGTGGATCCTTGGGTACCTAGGTGGATGGTTTACTATTAGGCCTTGTTAGATACTTCCATTTTGGGGTTCACTCATGATATGGTTCTATATTCCCAAGGCCATTTTTCCAAGGGACATGATCTTGAAATTATTTTGGATTTACTCACGGTGTTTTCCTCCATCCCTCAGGCCTAGTGTCTTGGAGTCCTATGTTCACACTATTCATCATTTTATATGATGGAATGAATCGGCTATTTATCTCGTACATTGATATTCTTGGGGTGATTACCAATTTTCTATGGAATATGATATTTGGATTGTATATATATATTCATCAATAAAATGTTAATGGAATGCTGGAATAATTAATTGATACAATTTAACATGGATTGGTGTTAGAACTGTTGAAAAAGGCTGACTATTTACAATGCTTTTTATATAAAATAACCTAACTGTTTATTATTCCATTTATCTTTTAAAAATGATTATATTGGGATATGTTTTTAGTGTGATGATATGGAACACCTAGGTGGGATCTTAATAAGAGAGTTTAGTTCACACCTAGTACATTCACACAGTAATTGGTTGACATTGTATTATATTTCACTGCATGAAAATGAATGGAGCTGCAATGAGGTGGAAAGGCTTATATCAAGTGTGAGTGGGTAAGTGGTGGTGATATGTTTCAATGTTTCCCACACACCACATGATGATTTTATTTCTATTTTTAGTTCTACTTTTTTGTTGATGGTCTTGTAACTTGGATTTCTACTGGGTTATTCTGGGGTTTTCTTTGTACATTTCCTTTCCATATTTATGGAATATATCCTTATGGTTGTGACTTTTATTATTTATGTTTTATATTTATAAATTTAATGTATCTTATTAGAGTTTGGGAAAAAATTCCCCTCTGCTAATTTTTTAATGAATGGGTGCTAGTTCTTATCCCATGGGGATCATGAACTCCCATTAGTCTTGTTTATGCCCGACTCCAAGCCCAATTTATGGGTTTTCAAATGTGGGTACTTAAAAAAATCAAAATAAATATAATAAAAATATGATACAAAATATTTAGATACATTCATATTTGAATAAATAAATATATTCCAGGTTGATTGAACTAAATTAAATAAAATATAAGAAGAAATGGTTGAAGAAGTAGATGTGGTAATGAACCCATAAATTGATGTTTTAAGAAATGAGTGAGGATTATTTGTTAGGAATTAGTGCATTAAATATTACTTATAATCAATAATGAACAAGATTTGAATTTATAAACTAGTAATTATCATGAGGAATGATGAAATAAAAAATAATTTAAATGAATGATACTAGAAAAATAATAAGGAATTGAAAAGTTCCAATGAATTGACTTTTCTATTAAGAAAATGGAGAGATTAGAACATGAAAAACTTGTATATCCCTATAATAGATATTCGTGATAAAATAGGGATTTTTATTGAACATATAATAAAATATAATAGAAGATTATTTTAGGAATATAGATAAAAATATATGTAAAGCGAGAGGATGCATAACCCAAATGAAAAAGTGGTTGGTGTGGATATTCCCCTACATCATGTATTTATTCAATTAGTATGTGTGTCTAAAGTATTGAATGATCAAATTATATTTATTGGAAAATTTATTCATAAAATTTTTCTTGTATATTTCATGTATATTCATTCATTTATATCGGTTTATAGTCATTTTTTATGACATTATAACCTTGTCCATTATCCCAATGATATTTGTGTCATTGTTCGGAGGTCACATCATTTTCATAGTAATGATGGATTTTTTTTATAACATTATACTATAACTCTAGAAGTTTTATTTTATATAGTTTAGTTATTTTGATAAGATTCAAGAGTTTTAAAAAAATAATTATAAAAATAATCATTATTCAGAGTGTATAAAAATATTCATTTAACAGTTTGTTATTTTAAGTTGGTTTTCCAACCATGATGAACATAATTTTTTATATAATTTGGACTATTATGTAAAAATTATATAATATGAAAAAATAAAATATAATTATTATTATAATATTTAACCATAAAATAATTATTTTAAAAAACTACAAATGAATTTATTAAAAATGGAATAAATCATTTATAATAGTGGTGAATCTATTATATTGTAGATGAAATTTTCATTTAGGAATATATGGGAGCAAGGTTGATAATAGTTATTAATTTAATATATTAAATTTTTTAATGCTTATCCTAATAATGTAATTATATTAGGAATTTTTATTCCACATTTCAATATTTATTTGTTATCAAAACTAAAATGTGTTCATTGCTGTCAATATGTTAAGGATGAACATAAAGTGAAGAGTAAGCTTTGTTTTTGAATGTTGAATGTAATTCTATTGGTATAGTTTGTTAATTATGGTGATGATTGAACGATTTTTTATTGATTTTATATCATGTAATATGTTCATGATATAATAAGATTAAAATTAATCTACAAGAACCAAAAACAATAAATTATATAAACCACCCTATAGGAATAGAGAATAAAAATTAACAAGTTGCAGTCTATTGTATACACCATGAAGATTATAAATTTTAATGTTAGACATAAAATTATATATACGAAATTATTCCATTTTCTGAGAGAACATTACAATGGAAAGACATGGTCATATTTCTCCAAGAAAAAGGGAAACTGGTTTCATCGTAAGAAGAATAAAAAGAAGGTGCTACATTATAGGACCAATCTACACCAAAATGGACGACGGGGTAAAATTTTGGTGGATATGGAAATTTAATGACCTCCACACTATCAAATATAAATTACCACATATTGGAAGAAGTAACTATGATCTACACCACACAGTGATAGTCCATAACATAAATCCCATTGAAATGACTTTTGGTGTCACTGATATATGCATCACCTCCACAACAAAACCAATAGATCCCATTTCAATGGCCTATGACTATTTATAAGAAACTGAAAAGATATGGCCATTCCAAAGTGTAATTAATCACACAAAAGTTCCACTCCTCACACGGTAAAATATATATCCATGCTATATAAGTGCATTTCTGAGAATATTTTGGAAATTATAAACTACCATGCTAGTATAGATTCACCCAAATTGTTTAGTGGATATTTTTACTCATCGTAACATCCATGTACAATTTGAGGGTGATTATTAATTGATATATTATCCATGGGATGTTAGTGAAGTTGTTGAAATAATATGAAGAGTATAGTTGTACTTGGAAACTAAAATTATAACTTTAATAATTATATTAATATACGTTATGCTTATTTTTATTGGGAGTCGATAATTGTGAGAGGAGATATATATGAAAAGAATAAATTTGAGAGAAGATAAAATTTTAGGATGTAAGAAAGGAGTCTAAATCCAAGGGATCAATAATAAAATGATTAGATTTAGTTTATTCATATTCTAAATATTGAGTATTCTTAGCACCTAAAATCTGGTTAATGATTCAAGTCTACCGGCCTGATCATTATCATGATCTATTCAATATCATAAAGAATGTGTAAACATAAAGATTTAATGATCCTTATGTTCATTGAGAAATAATATCTTTGGGAGGTGTAATGATCACCATGTTTTTATATTATTATCTTTTCATATTTTTTAGATATTATATATCTTCAAGTGAATTATAGAAGCGGTGTGTGAACAATATCAACGTAGTGTTGTAAAAAAATGTTTTTGAAGGAGTCAAAAAATACATTTTGGGGGATTAAGATACATGGAAAGGAGTACAAATGGTTGATGAAACTTTTAAATACCATGTATTATGATTTATCAATTATTTATGTATATGAGGAAAGGTTAAGGGACACCATTTATTAGATCTATAACCTTCACTAGTTGAATGGGATGAGTCTAAAGGGGAATAACTTATAAAAGGAAAATAGGATCCCGGATTCACCCCCTCTCCCTCTCAGCGATCCTATCATTTCTAGTCCTTACAATTGGTATCACATAATATGTTCCCTCTTATAATACAAAGAGAATAATGAAAAAAATTGTACGAAAAACCAAATAGTTCATGTCATTAATGTCACAAAGTACACTATTCAAAGGAATAATAGGCTTCTCCAACTCATATCTCTCATCCATCATGTTTTTGATTTCTTTATAGTTGGTATTCAACCTATGAAAAACATTTATTATATGAATCATGGTTATAAAAGAAAAATTGATATAGTTGGAATGATACATAATGTTATTTTGATATATTTTGCATATAATGTCTACACCAATGTGATGGGTGTTAAAACATGAAGGATATATTGGATAAATTGAGTAGTATCCATGAGGAAACTGTAAAAAATAATGGAAGAAATAATCCAAATTTAGAGGAGTTTATTGAGTAAATTATGATGGATGGAGATGAAGATGTTGGTAATTATTTTACTAAGGTAAATAAAATAGTTATCAATATTTATGGATTCGATGAGAAACTTATAGAAATAACTGTTGTAAAAAATATTATGATAATCTTTCTAGATCAGATTGATCCTAATGAATCATCTTTGAATGATCGAGATGATATTTCAATGGATAAGATACATAATATTATAATTTTATATGAAAAAATGTATCACAAATCCTTCATGAAGAATGATAATTTTTGTAATTTTTTCTAAATCCATGAAAAAAGGGATGACTATAAATGTTTAATATATCAATGATTTAGAATATGATGATGTTCCCAATTTGATCACCACCCTCGTGTCAAAGAAATTTTAAAGAGAAAAGGAAAAGTGAAAGGTGGTGCATTTCATTGATGTTTTAATGGTAATGAGATTTGTTATATTGAAATTTTTGGATCAATGAAGTAGGTTTATGAATCTAAATCAGATGGTGAAGAATAAATCCCGCAATGAATAAAATGTATATGAAATATAATAAGTACATATATAAAAGAAGAATAATTTTAAGTAAGGTTGAAGTCACGTATAATAATTATGATAAAGAATCCACCCTTATTACATTTTATTTGGAAAGGTTTAATTTTTTTCATTTTCTAAATATAATAGATAATTGAGAATGCAACTTGATAGGGAGCATAAATCAATGTTGGAATATATTCTAGAGTAGATTTCCTAACTCAAGAAAGATTAGATAAAGTTGGAGAAGGAGAACAAGGAAATAGATAGTCAAATGATGGAGTTTGATAAAAATGGAAAAGAGATTGTTAATTATTAAATAGATGAAATAGTCAAAAGGTATTCATATTATGTTTATGAAATAAAAAATCTATAAGTTAAATATTTCTGGATGAAATAGGATAATATGTAATCGAATAGGGAAATTGATTGTTACAAAAAAAATAATATTCATGATGCAATCTATATTTTTTGCTGTTCAAAATTATTTGAACAAATATAGATAATATTTTATGAAATATATTTAGATTAGATCATAATAATCTAATGGTAATGAAGATAGATGATCAAAGTTTCAATTTAAGAATAAAAAAATTTAGATTGAAAAGAAAACAATTATTTATAATCGTGCATGATCTCAATGAAAATATAATATGAATTACAGGAAAAAATACACATAAGATAAATAAAAGAATGTTAAAAAAAGAAAAAACCTCTTAATGATAATAAGGCTCATGGAGGAAAATGTGATTTATATTTTTGAAAAGGCACGAATCTGTCAAGGAGGTAAGAATTCAAGGGATATTGTTGGTGCTTTGGATGGTTCGGATAGAAAAACCACTACATGGGAACAACATGAATTTTACAAAGAAGTTCCAACAATAGAAAGACATTTTGGTGACAATATAGTAATGAATAATCAAGGAAACAAATTTGTGTCAAAATAACAACATAAGACCATTTAGAATTCATCCAGAGGTGACATTTTTAATATGTTTTAATGGTGTGAACAAGAAGGGAAAATTTCCAATATAATACAATCACAAGAAAGAGATGATGTTTTCGTTCATGAGTTGAAGAAAATTGGTTATCATAATAACGGTGAGGAGATTTTAAGGAATTAATGGGCTAGTTTTGGTGTAATCTTTTAGAATAAGGGTTTACCTCAAGGCATAAGAGGTCCCAATATATTTCTATATTCTATTGTATATTGTATTCTCACATGTATATAATTGAAGTAGATGGTTTAGGATATCATTAATGGTCTGATAATTTGATGACCTGATCATGGAGAAATTCTCCATTATGAGTAGTATATGAGAGCATATATTTAGGTATATATCTTTTAAGAAGAATGTTTTCATGTTTTTAATTTCTGGAATACTTATTGAGCTATGGAATTATGGTTTTAAAAATAAAATTTACACCCCATTGATAATAATATATTTAATATATTAATCAAGGGGTGTTGGTTAAAAAATGTATGATAAAGGGGGGTTTTTTGTATTGAATATAATTTTTTAATTTGTTTTTGATGTGTGTGCATGATCAGTTCATTAATTAATAAATTTATTTTTGAGAAACCCCTTTGTTAAGATTCCAATAATGTTATCACATGTTAATTTGTTATGAACTTCTTTGATACCATTGATCAAATGTATATTTTTTATACATGAGGTTATTCCACATATACATAGAGTTTATTAATCAAAGTGTCCTTGTTAATGGGTAATGTGATATCATCCATGTCTTTAAAAAATTGAGGATATGATGTTTTTGAGAGTTATTCACACATTTATTTTCTTTTCTATCCATTATGCGTGAAAATAATTTGTATTTTAGGGATAGATATTGAAATATATTTGATAAGGGTATTGAAAACAAGTACAGAGGGTGAGATTTTGGGTCCCATTTTGTGAGTTATAGTTGTTTCCATAAGAGAAGGTGTTCATTGATATCATTATATTGTGGAAGAAGTTAATGTGAGGGAAAAAATTAGATGTTGATTGAGAAATCAGAGTTTGTTGGTATAGATTTTCAAATTCATATTATGATTGAATTGGTATTTAGATATAATATATCATGGAAGAAGTTCATAATACAAAAAAAATTACCAGGATGCTATAAGCAGTGACCACACATAAATCTATAAACCACACATTAGAAATTATGATGAAAAAGGATTATACAATAGACTATTTTCTATAATATTGATATTCTACATCTGGTGGTGGCTTATTAAATGGTATATATGACATCATTCCACATAGTTAGGGACTACAACAAAAGGGATACTTGATCAGAGGTCTCCACAGTACAATGAAACTGGCTACTTTTTAGAAAAAAATTGGTTATACAATGTAGCAGAATGCTATACCATAATAGGGATTTGGATCAAATTTTGGTTTATTTAAATATTTAAGGACCTCCACACAATAAACTATAAGATACAACATATTAATTGGGGTAATAGGGTTCTGTATCATAGAGTGATTGTCAACAGTGAAAATCCAAGGTAAATGATTTTTAGCATCAATGGATAAACCATGACATCTATTTCTGGACTTATAGACTACATGTTAATGCATTGTGAGAGTTTAGAAGAAAACACTTAAAAAAATATGGATACAGAGTAGTTATATTCCTCATTCCATTATACCAATCCTCACCCAACATAATAATTTTCTATAGCATATAAGTGTATTTCCAGGCATATTCTGCGAAGTTCGAACTACCATGATGATGTGAATTCACCTAATTTGTTTGGTGGTTGTTTTTACTCATCATAAAATATATTTCAAATGGCATGGTTAATATAAATTGAGAGATAATAAAAGGGATATTAAGTAATTGGTTGAATTAAGTTGAATATTTTAAATTGAAATTGAAGTTAAAATGAAAAATCGAATAAGTATTTGGAAGTATAGTATTTATATTTTTAGTGATAATAGGGAAATGTGGGAAGAGATAAATCTATGAAGAAAAAAATTCCTAGGGTATGATCTTTTTAAATGTTTTGAATGAATCTTCAGATAGAATATCATTCGTCAATGTTGGAGATAAATTACCCATGTATTCATAATATTGGGGAACTATATCATTCCAAATGTGGTTAAAGATGTAAGGCTAGAAATATGTGCGTCATAAAGATCTGTTGAAGATATTTTAGGAGTACAAATAAAGTTACAATGATACATTTATTCATAGAGGAGGACCATCATAGAGAGGTGTAGTGATCACACAGGGCTATCAATCAATTTGGGATATTATTTTTTACAGACAGTATATATTCTTATGGATTTTAGAAGTGGTTTCTGACCACCATGAACTCAGTGTTGTTATAAAGTTGATGAGGTATCGAATGAATCAATGTTTTGGGAGGATTGACCAATGTGTAATGATTATGAATGAGTGTAGAACCATTTAAATATTATTTATCATGATTTATCATTTACTTCTGCATATGAGCTATTGTTGAGAGAATACATTGAGTGGATCAGTAACCATTGCTTGTTTTTTATGTTGTGTTTAGAACGGATGAAAGAAAGTAAACGAGGATCACTGATTTAATCATTCCCCTATTAGTGGTATAATCAAGTTGTATCCATAGAAGGATTGTTACAATACATTTTGAGGAGCTATAAAAAATAACAAAATAAAATATCAATTGAGATTGTTAACTCTTCCTTCATATGTTCTCCATTGATACACCACTTATTCTAATGGAGTGGTATTTTGAGGTGAAAAAGATCTATAGAATATGGATAAGAGAGTTATCTCGGTATTCTGGTATATATTAATTAATCTTACAATCTTATGGTTGAAGGAGATGTAGGGTGGTGAGGGGTAGTATTTATATGTGGAGGAAAAGGGAGTTTTGGAAAAAAATATTAAAATATTGTATTATATATCCAAATAGTGAAAAAAATGTGATTAAATAGTATAGGATTTGGGATTTATTATTAAAACATGCATTAAAATATTAATTTTACTTATAGATACCTAAACAATTTATTATATAATACTCAAAGAATATAGAAATCACACGATAATAATACTATATTTTCTAATTCACCGCCACATTTTACTATTTATTGAAAATATAAAATCTTCACTAAAATTTATTTTGATGTAATGATTCCAAAAATAAGAAGGATTTTATCAAAATAATTTTCAAAATATTAAATTATTATTTATTAAAAAAGTAATTATTTTTTTGAGAAAATATAATTTCTCTACCATCAAAAAATTACTAATGGTATTGAAAAATTACTTTATTATATTTATTAAAATCATTATTATTTTCAAGAAATATATTATAAACAAAAATTATTCCAAAATTTTCAATGTTTCGCTAAAATTTATTTTAATGGAATTTAAATAAATAATATTCCAAAATAAAATTTAAGGATTCTTAATTTAAAATATATATTTTATCATATTTAAATCTTTTATTTAACATTAATATAGTATAAATTTATTATGTTTTAATTTTATAATATACCAATTGATTGTTTTAGTAATCCAGAAGATTAATTACTATTCAAATCATCATATAAGTTATCTAGTTCTTATAAATACAAATTATTTTGTTACTCCATATTTAAACTCAATTAATCTGAAGGGTATATTTTTTATTTTTAAAAAATATCAGTCACATTACTAGTATTTGTGTTCTTTTTTATAGAATTATTCATAGGTGTGATTACTCTAGGAGACTAAAGAGATTTAAATTTTTCTATTATAGTAAATTTATTATTTAATTTTTTTTCATTTCACCACTTGAAATTTTATTAGGTATATATTCTATAAATATTTAATGATCTATAATAATGGTTTTTTATATGGAGGATTTTTATTATACAGTTATATATTATGAAATATTAGATATTTTAATTGGGATGAAAAATTCCATATATATAATTCTTGGTCATTATAATAATCAAAAAGAATATTATTACACCTAATATCATTACAAAAAAACACCCCATAATATAAAAAGAATGAATTAACATTTTATAATATTACATGTTCGGAATGTATTTGAATTGGAACCATTATAACACTGCTTATTTATATGTAGTGATATGAATTGATTTTTACATTGGATATAAAATTATTGTTCTAGAAAACAAATCTCTAAAGTATTAAACATAAATCGTTATATACAAAACAAAAAAAAATAAAAAAAATGTAAATGATGAGGTAGATATCTTTTTAATTTAGAGTCTTTGGGCCATTCATTTTTTAGTCAAGGACCAAAAGTGGTCCCCTATATTGTTGATCGTCTTAGTCTCCAAATTCGTTAATCAACCATCATCGATTTATCTTCACCTTCTTTCATCTCACTTTTCATTGGTTCAATACCTCTATATTTGTCCAAATTATATTTTTTTTACTTGATTTATTTTCTACTAGTTCATGTTTTCCAAATTAAATGATCCCTTGTATGATATTATTGGTTTTCTATTGTTTTATTTTTCATGGATTTGAATATTAATTTTAGGGTTTTGCATTTTTTCATCATTTAGATTTGACTATTATTTGTGTATTCCTTTTTAAAATATTTTTTCCATTCCTTTTTTTGATTATTTTGATTTACATATATTTTTTCATTCTTTATTTTAAAAATATAATTTATTTAAATTTTTATCAATTTTATTAATATTTTTTCTTTAGTTATTTATTATTTTATTGTGATTTGTTTGGTTTTTTATAGATAAACTATATAGTGGAAAATAATTTATAAATTTTATTATATGTTTTAAAAATATATTAAATTTATTTTATATCATATTTTGTAATTGTTTTTATAGTTTCCTTCATTTATTTTTTTAAAAAAATTATATTTTTACTATTATTATATATGAATATTTACATTTATATTTTAAAATACAATAACATATATTCAATACATAAATTTTTATATAGATGGTAATGGTTCATAATTATATCCCTGCATGATGAACATGTGGTAAATGTTTTGAATGGTTTGATGATATTTTTGAATTTTTCCAAGAAATATATTCTAAACAATTATTTCTTTTTTCATTCCATGAATAAAATAATTAAACATGATACAATTTTAATTCATATAAATCAAATATTAGTTAATTTGAAATGTATTTTACCCATGTTATTGTCCTTGGATTTTTCATGGAAAAATTGTTGATAATTAATGATCTAATGATAAAGGAGATTTTCAAGGAGATATTTTTTATTATGTTAATAAAATTGGAGTAGAAGTAATTGAGAAAACTGAATTGGTCCAGTGCCTATATGGTGATGGTTGAAACCCACAACATCCAGGTTGAACAAAATATATGGTTTTATAAAGAGTGTTATGATTTTAAAACATGATATATTTGAATTGTTGGACTGAAAAGTGTTATATAGAGTTTCTATAATAGCTAAAAGGAATACTTATCAAGGAAAATGATATACTATATTTATATTATAATTTGAAAAAATATTTTACCTGTTGGGATTTTGGTTCAAGAAGATACATGACTTCCCCTATGACTTGGTGTTATATGGGAATGAATACCTAGGTCTTTTAGAGTTCCCATGATATGTTAGATAATAATATACATTGAAATAAAAATCAAAGGTTGATTTATGTATTATGGTAGGTACCAAGACACATACTAAGTAATTTTTCAATAATATTACCATTCATCATATGAAATAATTCAATACAAATTTAAATGATTAAAAAGGATAAGAAAACATTTTTCTAAGTGAATATTTAATGAAAAATTATATCATAAAACTGATTGAAAATATTTAAAGAATGTTGATGAATAATTTATTGTATTCATATATGAAATTATAAATTGTCAGCTTAGACTGTGAACAAATGGAATGAATTCATTTTAGTTAATTAGTGGAAAACATAGTCTATGGCCTCTTTTATTGGTTAATTATAACTTATCACCATTTTTTTCTTAAAAAATGAATACATATCATTTTGGGTTGAATTATTTCTAATCCAAGACATACTAGAAAACTTATTGATGTTTAATTTCTCCCCATTAATCAGTGATTTGAATCCCTTATAAGGGAAATTCATCATATTATATAAAAATTTTAAAAAAATACTAATTTCATGAAATGATTTTTTAACATATATTATTTCCCATCATATGAATTTTTTTACAGATATAGAGTTAATTGTAACAAATATCATGTTATTTAGGAAGATGGGACCTCATGTTATCAACTACAAAATGGGAGAAAAATAATTTAAGTGGTTCATAAAATTATTTTTTTGGAATACTCTTATTTGTGATTAAGAATTGAATTCAATGTCTTGAATTTTTGGTTATTGATACAATTACATTTTAAACCATTAAATATTTTAAGAGGGTGGAAAATATTTGATCCAAATTTAAAATACTATAATGATATGGAAATTATCGATATATAGAGAATAACTGATCAATTTTTTGAGATTTAATATTGGATATATCATGAATTTCATGAACCCCTCCTCTATTGGTACCCCTCCAGGGCAGGAAGTGACGACATGAGGGACCCCCCGAATCTAACATACAATAGGCTACAAGTTGTAAAATAGATTAGAGGGTTTTTAAATTCATAAATTTTTTTAAATAACGTAAATTTATTTCATATTAAATAAAAAAATCCATCATTAAACACTAAATAGTAAATAAATAACCCATTTAAATTCATGAAATTCCATTAAATGTGGAATTAAAAGTTAATAAAATGAAAAATTCCTAGGAAGAAACCACAACAACCCCTACTGTTGAATAACCACTATGATCATGTAATTATTATCCTAATCACCAAAAAACTATTAGTGGCTTGATTTTTTATATAGGGGTGATCATATATGCATAATCAGTAGGGTCCTCCCCTAAACCACTCCAGAAATTGTGAAATAAGAAAGATAATTTTATTTAAACAAATATATGAAATCAACTTGTTACCATAATTAGTTGAACACAATCCTTATCTAACTAAGTATTTATCACCATCTAATTCCTATAATTGGGAAATATAATATCAAAATAATGTACAAAATAAATGTACCCCATATCAACATTCCCAATAAACTTGTTACCCTCCCTTCAAAGTCTTTTGTCTAGGATCCCCCACCCCCTTTATAAGTCATCCATTCCCCCATGGGATGTATATCAGAACAATATTATCATCATATAATATAACCCATATAGTCAATCACAACCACATACCATCAGATACCATAACCACATAATAAGTAAAAAATCCATTATAGACAATGTATCATTCATTATACCTCATTTTATCTATGCTAATTCATGTACAACTAGAGTATCCATATTCACTACAAACGAAATATGTGTATATACATAAATCTAAATATCTTACAACCCACAGTTAATGTCTTGAAAAAATAAGATCCATCACAACCCATATGAGCACATACCATATATCTTATCCCACTATACACAGATATTCCTACATACTATATTAGTCCTTTAAGAGAATGCGGGGTTAGAGAGTAGATACAATTAATAACATTAATAAAATTGTTGTGGAAAAGGCACCCAGAACCCAAGGATACAATAGGGATAAAACTACCTACTTACTTGGGTGGTGGGGCATAATAAATAAAAAACATAAGTATAATATATCACACAACAATTCAAATAGAATCTATCCTGCCCTAAAATTGGCTATAAATATTGCACCTCAATATAAATAGACTACCATTTCTATAAATATAAATCTATAGACTGACTACGCACATGGGAGTCAATGTTCATAATCATTAATTTTTAATAAATTTAATGAATTACCATTTAATTTTCCAACCCCCTCACAAATTATAGATTAAGAGGTTTTATTTATCCACCCAGCCAAGGGGCTTTAATATTCATCATTTAAATTAAAAAAACGCATCTCATGCTCTTAGAGAATTTATCCCAAAAAATTATTTGGTTTCTAATAAATTAATCATTCCACCACCATCACCTATTCAAAATATATTATTTATAACTTATTATCATTAAAAAATATATGTATTCTAAAAATAAACATAAGCTACCAAAAATAAAGTTACACTCACAGTGCATCAGGATGATTACAACAAGTACAAGAGGATAACACCAATCAATGTCTAGTATAGTAGATACTAAAAAGATCCCAATCAATCCAAATTACTCTATCTCAACACAAAAAAAAATCAAAAACCCTAATACAACCATCAGATAATAGGGAATCCCTGATCTCAACATATTCCATTTATCATTGATCCATCCATAGTAAACCATCACAACATTCAAGGGAACCAACCCACCCCTCATCTAATATCCCATCCATACTATATTTCACCAAAAAATAGTGTGGGATATTCCATCCTAATGAATAAAAATGGAATCATAACATATATTCAACATTGAAAATTAACGGGGAAATTGAGGCCATCACATCAAGAAAAAATACTAATAAAATTAAAGTTCGACTATATAATAACCCCATGAAATTAATTTCAATAGTTATTAATACCCCTTACCATTTTGAATTAATCGATTCATTAATAGCATGGTTAGATACTATGAAACATAATATTCAAAAGTTTGAAACAACTGAATTATTATATTTAAATTATTTAAGAAAAATTTCAGAGTTTAATAAGTTTTATGGAAGAATAACAAGATAAATTCAAATAACCATTTCATTATCCACATTATTTTACCATCTATACATTGTGAAAATTTTTCCAACCATATCAATCACACTACGGGGAAAAATAATCCTTATAAACTAATATAAAACTATCAATAAAATACGAATAAGAATCCACTAAACATAAAAATAATTATTTTCGAAAACAAAACCATAATCTAATAAATTTCTCTTTTTATTATCCAGATTATTAATAGTATTTGGTCAATTAAATTAATTACTCATATATTTTTAGGAATGGTACTTCTACATAGACACATAAAATAAGGAGATTACATGAATATCATTCTTACATATGATTCATTTTTTTTTTCTAAAAAAATATGAGAAGAATATATAATGTTATCCAATCACCACTATCGTGATGAACCAATAGTTTCTAAGGACATCATGTTAGCATGATTAATCCATTAATCATAAATATAAAACCAGAATAACCAAATGGAAAAACTTCTATAACATGTATTTAAGGGAAGATTGATAGAAATAACAAACTGTGATATTAGTAAAGCCACATCAGGTCACCCAAAAATCATACTAATGAGTGTGGTGTCTAATGAAATGAAAAGAGGATCAAGATTCCCCTGAAAAGATGATTTTGTCACAAATGGTTTGAACAAAGAGGTAGGAAATACGAATAATTTTTGAAGAATTATAAATTTATATAGGATGGAATTTTAATGATATTGTGTCTCAATATGTTTAGGCACGACATAGTTGTTATGGTTTTAAAAAAACAATAAAGTATCAAAATAAGCCACACAATTAAGTGTCCAAGTCAATATAAGTACAACAAACCCACTTATATCATATTTAAAATATCTCCCATATATACCGAATTAATTCTTATTTGAACACATTATATTACATAAACAAGTAAACATTAGGGCTCAGCTGAGTCACCCTTCCACACAAGTCATCAAAAGGGAAGATCCAATGAATCAACTCCTAGGGTTCTCTGACATATCCTAAATCACCACACTAAATGGAACAATAATAAGATAATGAATAATTTTATAACTTCGAATCTCCATATAGTATCTTTAGATACAAATTTTAATGTCCCTTAAAACAACAAATCCACTAAACCATCCACCCAAGACCCCATTAAGTAGCTAAAGCGTAGTGAGGAAAATGTCTCTAAAAATGGAAGAACCACCAAATTGGAAACCCATACTCAGCATAATAACCACAACAACCACACCCACCATCTAGATAAAATTCTTTCTCAAAATACTCTTCCACACCTCCAACCTTCCACTGATACCACCATTCAATTAAAAATAAAAATAAATAGATCACGAATAATTAGAAAAGCACATAAAATTACTCTCAAATTATTCAAATCCCAAAAAATAAAAATCAAACTACAGAAATAATATAAAGTAAGTGATAAGGACAACTGCCCCATGAGATAGCTCCAATGGTTCTCAACATTAATTATGAACAACAAAAACATTACAAAAAATACATGATTACATAAATGTCATATATCATATAAACCGACAAGGGTAATATATATAATAAAAATGAAATCATTGAAATAATAGCACAGAATGTTTAGTTGGAATCTATGAATCACATTCCCATTCATTATCTTATAAGCCAATATACTACTATAAGCCATGGACGAAAGGACTAAAATTCTTGAACACCACATTCTTTAGATTGTCTCAAATATCAAGACAACATTCCATGAATATGTAATCATCTCCAATCTCCAACTCCCCCTAGTCATTAAAATTGTAAAAAAGATACCATAGAAGATGATAAATGTGAATGAAATCATAGATCTCAGCAATCTATGTTTTTAGTTATAAGTAATATGAAATAGCTATGATATGCTCAAACACCTAAAAAGGTCTAATGAACTTGGGAGAAGAAATACCCCCATGATAAAAAATATGATTCAAAAAATGTGGAAATAACATCACAAACACATGTTATTAAATTTAAATATCTAGAGGCCTCCTCATATGACTAACAAAAAACATTTGATGGTCCTTACTTTCCATCATCTGCTTGTGAATCACCATTACATTATCTATAATGACCTATAATAAATCTTTTCCATTAATCAATGACTCCCCAGTCTCATTACAACATAATGAATATATACTATTTTGGTTATACACAATATTTAATGAATCTATACTAATAGTGGATTGATTACTTCAATTATTTGAAAACACCCATAAGAGAATGTGTTTCTCCCATGAACTTAAAAAATATTTAATAATTAAACACAATATATATTGAAATATATGGAGTTTCAGTGCTTCAAAATCACATGTTTGAATATGAATAGTGGGAATCATTTATAAATAAGTGCAAAATAATTCTAGATATATCTCCATATATTAAAGGTGAAACAAAGATCCAATATAGAGATTATAATAATATGAACCCTATAAAGGTTCACCACCAGCTCTAGATAATCAATCGATAAAACATCCACCATTCATGAATCTTAAACTTAATGTAAATGAGAGTATTTTTAAGGGTATAAATTCAATAATATTACATCATATCCTCCCCTAGATCTAGGTAAAAGTGTGATACAATTCATTGAGATGTTCTCCCACTTCCATCGGGGAACATCATGTGGTTGAATCATACAACTAGTAACATGATTCTCATCCTTCAACCTATGGTTGAATAAAAACTATTGTAATAAATTCCCTTCATATATCTTCATCCTAGTCCACCATAACATAAATATGATGGAATGATACATCGTATCCATAGGAATATGTACTACTAAGGGAAGACAATAGAACTCAAAACGAACCACTTGGCGGATCACTTAAGGAGTTAATATCCTCCCTTGTAAAACAGTATATTCTAATCACCCTCAAACAATACCTTAGGGGAATCACTAAAAACAACTTTATATCTCGAATCCATAACATTGTAATCCCCATGATGGGACTCCCCCAATTTCTACACCAAATATGACTACACCGACAACTAATTAATACACCATCTAACATCAAATTCCTTCATGACAAGGTGAATCATAGAGATCTCATCATTGACACTCTAAGAATAACTCAAATCACACACAATATCTTTACATGATTCCATCTCAATTAATCTAAAATTATATATTTTTTATATAGTGTATAGAGAAATACTTATGTAATTATCTTATAATAATTCCATCTACTAAAATTGTGAGAAGTTCGGATCGTGCTGGGAGAAGGTATACTTGATTCTATTTTGATCAATGAAAACCCAAAAGTGTTCAATTATATGTTAATACTTCAAGAAAATAAAATGAAATTCCACCATAGAAATATCAAGATCATGTGTGGAAGATTTTTGATTATAGGAACATAGTTTCTAAGAACCATAAGAGAAAACCTCTTTTGTTTGTGTCAAAACATAAACCAATTAATAATATGAAGCATCCAAATAAATCTAGAAAAGATCTCATTTATTTGGTCAATGATGAAAATGGGTGCTGAATATATTATCCATTATATACTCCAACGTTGTCTAAAATTGAGAAATCCAGACAATTTCTTGATCCTTTTTATCCAAATGCATTATAGGAATCATAATCAGAGGTAATATTGGTACAATCTAATGATAATGGCCTAAAGGTCAAAGAACCAATACTCTTGAAAAACATACATAGGGTTTACATTAGAAAAATGTACATCAATATGTTAAGAATCAAAAAATACACACACCAAGTCAAAACATTTCCCAATATATAATCCTCATAGGACCATAGCATAGACATTGATTGCAATCAAATTAGACGATTACACTTAGAATCCTAAAATCATCTCTTATATGCTCTACATTCTTCTCCTCTAGATAATCATAAATAATGATGTTGTCAATAATAACCAATAAAAACTAATCTATTAATTAATGGAATATAGATTTCATTAGTTTTATTAACATGAAATTTAACTAATGAAACCAAAGAGATTTTTTATAAATTCATAATTTTTATAATTACATATGAAGGAAGTCTTTCGATTATCCTTATAATTTACTAACATATAGTGATTCCTTGACAAATAATTGATATTCATGAACAAAAATTATTCTTTATGATGATTGAATAAGACAAAAATCAATAGAATAGGATAAATTTTCACCACTATCACCTAATTTTTGTGATGATAATTGATGCACTATTTTATAATACCGTCCTACTATTTCATCAAAAAAATGGGGATGAATAAGGTAATAAAGAAGGAAAATTAAAACCTCACTATTGTAGGTCATGAATATAAAAATTCAACTCCTACAACCCAAAATGTTACATCCTATAGTGCGATATTAATATCATATATTCACAGAATTCAAACAGTATCCCAAAATCAATCTCACATTGAAGGGGTAACATAAAACAAATATATAAATACTCAAGGAAACTATTCAAAATCCCTTCAAAACACCACTAGATGATCCTCCTCTAAAGGTATACTCAACTCAAACATTAGAAATTATAGATAATTTTTATTATTTTTACCAATTTTAGGATGTCATTTTCCAAAAATCATGAAATTCTCTCCATAATATTCATAAAATACAACCTTTTTACTAATGTAATAAACAATATACAATATTTAATAAAAAAATTATATAATTAGGGTAATGGTGTATAGATATATCCATAACCATTAACAATATATTAATGAGGAATGCATCCATATCATTAGTACCCAATCTCTACAAACATCATACCAACCATATCAACCAATAAATGGATTATTCAATTCCACAGGAAATGGATGTGTATCCACATCAATTCCTAGAGCATGGACATGTGTGTTTTCAAAAATGGAGCTCATTTCTCACGAATTAAGCAAACAATACATCCTAGTTGGGTATGGCTAGATAATATGTCACACATCATATGTCTCATCCAGTTTGATAAACTAATAGGAATGTATTTGACTATGTTTTTATCGGGGATTTATTTTACCTTGATGGTGATTGAGTCCCTGAAAATTATTTTGTCTCTATTTTGAAGTATCATGGGAATTATAGGGCCATTCTATACAATCACAATCTCCTATAAACTAATCATAAGATGTATCACCCCACTACATTATCCTTGGAGGGTACTACTGGAACAGTTGTGCCGAAAAAGGGTATCCAACCCTGTGCTAAATGATAGGAAAATATAGAAATAGAATATTAATATATACATGACATATGAATGATAAAAAAACCTACATTTTATCCTATGTTAGGTGTTTAAAAACTAACATCCCCACAGAAATGATATTATTAGGGATAAAAACAACTCCCTGATGTCAAAAAATTCTTAAGAAAAATATACTAATAATCAATATCTGTAGTTATTCTCTCTAGATAGTCCTATAAATTACTCACCCATGAAGATCTTATCATACTCATCATCCACTTTAATACAATATTATTTTCCAACAACTAAATATTTGATAAAAATAAATGATATGGAATGGTTTTGTATCTATAGATGAAAATAATAATCAAAATTCCTCTCCATATCCTCTTAATTTAGAGAAAGGTATAAAACATAACAAAATAGGTTCTTATAATTAACGTTAAACACTTGTATACTATATCTCCTTAGGTATAGAGTATAATTATCTTTTAGAAAAGACAACATCATATTCGATGAACGGAACTCATCCTAGAACTAATCAAGAAACTTATCATATGAAAAAATGACATCATATAGTAATCGATGAATCAAAAATCCACTACTGAGTAGATCCATGAAGTATACAGTCAACCACTAGAATATGTTTCTCTCTTTGATCACATTTCAAGGTAAAAGACATCTATAACTCCTCCAACCAAGCCTCAAAATAATGACCATGATTAAATACCTTTTAATTTTGTAGGATGAAGTATAAATAATCATAATTTTTCATCATTCATGGGTCTTAATCTACATCAAACTTAAATCTATATTGATTTTTTGGTATATAATGTAGATACCCAAAGCTTGAAATAGATGGAAATTAAAATAATTTTGTGGAATACTTAGTACATAACAAAAACAGACACAAAATGACCGTAATAGTTTAGTGTCTTTGGAAACTCAGAATATAATCTTCTAATCAAGGTGAAAGATTTTCAACATCTCCCACAAAGATCTTCCCCTTTTTTTCGTACCTAAAACCTTTATTTATATCCTAGGGAAAAGAAAAAATAAAAGTGGTGAGCTCATATGCCTAGTAAGGGTAAACATAGAAAACATAAAACAATCCACAAACATTTGAATGTAAAAACTTGATCATAAAATCTAAAAATCCAAATATTGAGTAAAGACATGAATCTTGGAAGTACGTAAGGAATATATCATAAGGGAACATCAATCATGATAAAATAGCATGTGAATAAAACATGTAATTTTGGAAACCATTAAGCACATGTTATGATTTCCATAGTATCCAAGGCATTGCTGCCAAGACCATCTTAATGGACAAAGTCTCTTTCTGAATCGAGTTCACTCCTCGTTTCAGTCCTGTAACTCTGAACCGGATTAACTTACCATTCTAGCCATGTCTATCTCATGAGATATAAATCATTACCCAATTCATTTGAGGGGGATATAGGTCCCACTCATCTCATAATAAAATCATTTTTACTTGTTCCACAAAATAAACTTAAAACATCCATCATAACACAAAGAATAAAATGGGTTTCATAAACACCATCCCATCATCTCATAATCCATAAAAAAATGGACATTTCATCATAAGAAAAGTGAAACCATATAAATCATAGAGACATTAAACATGAAACATACACATATGAAATAATGTCATCTTATATGTAAAATTGTTTTGATAAAACATTTTAAATGAATTCTTGTGGAAAATATCCTTTCTTCTTCAAAATCAATTTCATTTCACAAAATGCCATGAACTTTTAAAATAAAAGTATTTTATTGAAGATTTTCATAAAATATTGTAGAATATGCTTCATGAAAATGAGGCGTTATGATACCGTAAAAAACATGTTCATGTTGTATAAGTCAAAAATAACATTCTTCTCGTACTTTTGTTGGAAAAGTCAAAAACTACATCGTACGGAAAACTAAAAAAGATTCCTTTCATATATTTTACTAAAAACTCACCGAAGGGTAAAATTGGATTTAAAAAATTGTAGGTGGAAATAAATAATATTACATATTGAGGAAACATGGATGTGGATGATAAATATTCCCTAGTAAAATCTGAAGTATAAACAATCTCGGATAAAAATGAGATTGTGAGATTTTCCATTACCTTAGGTCCTATTTGCTTCGTAAGTGTCCGAACCTCCTGTATAATGATTTAAATAATGTCATTGACATATTCCAGAATCATAATTATTTTTATGATATCATATATGGTCATATTCTTAGCTTCTTATTAGTAATATTTCATTGTTACTTGTTATTCGGGTGTTTATTGCTTTTTGTTCTTATGCGTGTTTTGTCAAATAAATTCTTATTATTCTTTTTAGTTATAGATACCTCATTTACAGAATTTTATTACTGTAATACATATCATATTTATTCCCTCAATTCATTTATGTAATCTTTATGCAATGAAAATCATATAGAACGAGTCGCATCACATCGTGGAGACGGTATTCCGTACGTATGCACGAGCGATGATATCGTTCCCATGATCGTGGAATTGTATTGGAGTGTATGAATACTATTTCAGAATCAATATCACTTTACAATAATCATATATAGTTATTATTTACACCATTATACCCATCCAAGTAAGGTGGTGGTGGAAAATAGATTACATCACAGTGTGGAGACGGTATTCTGTACGTACGCACGCACGGTGATTTCATTTTCCGTAGGATGGATAGATGGTGAAATAGGTTTGTTTGATACTTATAATAACATATCAGTATATGAGTGATACTGATGTTATTACTTAATAATGAAACAACTAAAGAAGATTAAGTGGAAGAAGAAATAAATTTGAAAGAATCGGTAACAGACATTACCTCTTCTTTGAAGCGTCTCTTTGAGACCTCCACTTAGGGCAACAAAATTGGTATTTGAATAAGACCAGGAAATCTAGGATGTTTCTAGGGAAGTGGATAAGTGAATTTTTCAGGGGTTGGCCAAGCTTTAGGGCTCAAAGTGGTGTGAGGAAGAGAGGGAGGAGGTGCCCTTTTATAAGGGAGGAGAGGGTCACCTTTGGAAAAACTAAAAATATTATTTTATTATAAAGTCATATTCGAGTTTTAATAGCTCCAAATTAATTTATATCTAATATGAGGTGGGTATGTGTCTAAATAATCTCATCCAATATAATTATACAAGTTTTGGTATCTATTTTAACATTATCATTTAGATTTAACTTTAAGTTAGATAATTTAACTTTTACTATGTCTTCTTGTTTTCTTACAATATAATGTTAATAAACTTACTATAACAAGAAAAAATAACCACAATTTGTTTATTATTAATATATATAACCTTATATAACTCATTTGGCCAATCCCAAGATATTTAGGAATAAAATAACAATTAATAATATAATATTTGTTTTAAAAACTATTTTATGTCAATTTTTACACTATTGGGTAATTGATTTTTGTGAAAATCATAACAGAAATATTAGATCGAAAACATTTAAATTAAATCAATACCAACATGTAATATTAACATATAAAATTATTTTAATTCATAAAAAGTCTAAAATTAAATTTATTTTGGTATTTATAACATCAATTATGTCAATATTTCATTAATAATATAATTACTGCATCATCATTGTGTCATAAATAAATTAAATTATATAAAATCTAAAAATTACAAATAAAATAAAATTATCTAGTAAATAGTTTTATCTTTATAATGAATATTTATAGTCGAATTTATCTTATTTATAACCCCATATTAAAATTGATTTACTTATTAAACTTTGATTTTAACTATTTTAACCCTTCTTTAAATAAATTAATATTAAATGTCCTAATTGAATCCAAGTGGGCCTAAATGGTCATATTTTATTTATAAGGTTGTTTTGGGTAGAATTAAACTTATCCAATAGAATTATGACATGTGTTAGGGTAATAATAATATCATTTTTACGCTTAATTACCCTATTTACTTTTAACCGTGGTAAAAAAAGTAAAAAGTTACTATTCACCAAAAATTATTTACATCTCATTGAAACAAATTTTATCCCTTGATATTAACAGTGTCTCTCGGATTTTCAAAATTCCACTCATATAAGCAGTATAATTAAGTTTTATGTGAATTTGGAAATTCTCCTAGGAGGTGGGTAAAAGGCGGTGAAAAGTTCAATAAAATTTTTATATATCTAAAATTATTATAAAATGACTCCAATGAATTGAATTGAACTTATATAGGTATTATTTATAAATTTTGACCTAAAATAAATTTAAATAAAATAAATAATTCTTTAAATAAAAATTCGGTTTTTAAATAGTAACCCAGTGTTTTCACTATTCATCAAAAATTGTAAGTTTTCAGAAAAACCTAAAAATTTCACCCTTGGATAATTCGATATTCCGAATCAAAAAATGAAGTGAATTTTGAAAAATAAAATTTATAAAATTTCAAAAATTGGGTATTACTATTCATAACGGCTAGTTTATATAACATATCGTTGTTTAGTGAAACTCGGTATTGCGTATAACACATGCTATCGTGGAAGGTCGCGATTGCGTGTAATGCAAGACAAGTCAAGGTTGTGTGTTTTTCTAGCTCCTTTTGGTGTAGAATACAACACAAGACATTAATGAAATAAAAAAGAATATTTTTCATAGAATCTCGGGGTGTTACATTCTAACCCCCTTAAAATGAATTTCGCCCTCGAAATTAATCGGGGTTATAAATGGTTTACTAATCGAATGTTTTTTAATAGAAACCCACATCGTAAAAAGGAATACAAAAACATGGCTTTAAAAACTAAAGTATGAAATGTAACGGTTACCAAAATTAACTAATCACTGGGTTTCCACATAGGAGAACATATGTGAAAATATAGATATGGAAGAGAAATCTAACTGTCATGTTCTGATGGAGAGTGGTAGAGAACATGGCTATGAAAAATCCAACAATCAAAATTCCATAAATTTGTGATGATCTAGGGTACCATCTGATTCATCGGATATATGGGCCCTAGGACAACATTTTTGGTTTTCATGATCATTTCCCTAAAGTTGAAGAATTTGAATTAGAATAAATACTTACTTTATTTTTGTACAATCCCACTGATGTTCGTGCTTTAAATAATTTCTACATCATCTGATAATGAAATGACGTTGAATTTGTTATTCGTGAAGTGTTAACAGATCTTGTGATAGAATGATGGGTAATTCCATCTATTTCAAAAAAAAGGTTAGCAAAAGTTATCAAATATACATAAGTCCATCTATGGTTAGGTTAATCATATATGATTCCAAAAATGATCTTATACTTCATATTTCATACTGATTAATAAAATAATACTAGTTTCTACTAACCATGGTCTTCCTGTAGGCCAGTGGTATGCGATAAAGGCCAGTCGCACTTTGGTTGTGGGTTCTATTCCCACAACCTTGTCCGACGCGATGGGCCGTCGTCCATCCTGTAGGTTGTCCTTTTTCTAAAACTACATTACTGTAACATCCCATCAATAATATCGAAAAAGCTTCTATCCTTAACCAATACTAACTTATGTACTACATAATCCATTCCAATCTTTAGGCTTATCCATAATACTATAGTCTACTCTCATATTATAGTGAAAAGGATTACCAGAGATTTCATATTACAAGAATGTTAATACCATCATTGATCCCCATATATCATAAGATATGTCTTGTCGGTCACATTTCAAACATTTGAAGGCCTTAATCATGTATTCTCTTGGAAAATAAATACCCATTGAATATTAGAGAAAACATGAGTGTTGTCAAAAGTTAACTCTTTCCACATACCAAACCCCCAAAATTCTATATACTCAAACCATGATATAACTATTTCCTTATATCAGTCATGAGCTCAGGAATACTGTTAAACATTTCATTTTCTCCTAATCCCTTCATTATGCGCATTTCATCTTCTTGCCAAAAATATCTTAATCACTTTTCATGGTAACTGTTACCATAAAATTATTAAAAACCACAATATACCAATACATAAATATTCCAATATTCCACGATACTATATACAAAATTATTTTGGAATCCCATTACATAAACACTTAATCATTCCACCACATCGTTGTCATATTAAACATCGCCAATAGTGATCACATGTGACTTCCCTTTGTCCTTTTCCATAAGTGGTTTCTCATGTCAATCATCATTAACCCTTGGATTAGGGCATTTATTATCATAATTCCCCATTTCATTGCACTTGAAGCATTGAAGTGTTGGTGGTGTGTTCTCTACAGTCTTTTCGTTATTCACATCATTAGCAACCCTTTTTCCATTACATCGACACTCAGCTGCTCGATGACCTTCTTTTCTACACTTAAAACATTTTCTATTAACTTTAAGACAATCTCCACCATGATTCTTTCCACACTTTGAGCATAAGGAAACATTCATCTTCTTTTCACCATTATTCTGAGATTTCTCCTTGAACTCCATATTTCGTTTCTTGTCAAAACCATGAGATGGATATGTAACACCAACTTCAATTTCTACCTTGACAGCACAATGCACAATTTCTTCATAGCTACTGAAGTCTCTTATAGTTAATACCCTTCAAAGATTTGGTTTTAAGCCACTAAAGAATCGATCAACTTTACTTACAGGTTGGGTGTCAAAGCCAGATGGATACCATGCAAACATTGTAAAATTCACTTCGTATATACCAATAGATTCATCATCCTTTTTCTTTAGTTCAAGAAACTCCTTCTCCATAGTTAATTGAAAAATACGATGGATTTACTTATTAAAAAATAAGTTCTTGAACTCGTCCCATTCTGCGGACTCAATTTCATCTCTTGGCCTCATATTCTTGATATGATTCCCCCATTGATCAGCTTCACTTTCCAAACGATATACTGCTAATATGACTTAATCATTTTCAGAACATTGAAGAACTGAAAATATATTTTCAGTGGTACAGATCAATTTTTCAGCAACAAGTGGATCAGAAGACCCACTGAAAGAAGGTGGACATTGCCTCATGAATGACTCAATAGAATATTGTTCCCTTCTCTGCTCATTTGAAAGTCCCGAATGATTCAAAGCGTGTGTAAGTATATAAATATGATTTTTCACTGCATCTCACAAAAATTGTTTTTGTTCAAGAGGACAATCAATGCATTATCCATTACATTGATCAACACAGTTCCTTCGGGTTCCAGCCATTGTCTAAAACCCAAAAATAATAGTGTGAGAGGAAAAAATAATGCTAGGGAAACCAACATAATAAAGGGGGAGTAATTTCAATATCTAACATATTAGGTTTAATTCCAAGATCGTTACCGTAATTCTAGAACTATAACCTATACTTATACTTAACCTTAGGGACATCCCTAGGCATACCTTAGAAATATCTCTAGGGATCTCACAAAAGTTCTCGCATCCTAGTTTCCAAAGGCTGACTAAACCTTTCCTCTGATACCAACTATAGAGACCCAAAGCGTGACGTACATGGAAATTACATTAATTTTGTGGAATATTTAGTAGATAAAAAAACATACACACAAGGACCGTAATAGTTTAGTGTCTTTAGAAACTCAGAATATAATCTTCTAATCGTGGTGGAAGATCTTCAACATCTCCCATAAAGATCTTCGCATTTTTTTTCTTGCCTAAACCCTTTCTTTATATCCTGGGGAATATAAATCATAAAAGGGTTGAGCTCAAATTCCCAGTAAGGGTAAACATAGAGAACATAAAACAATCCATAAACATTTGAACGTAAAAACATGAACATAAAAACTAAACATCAAAATCTTGAGCAAAGACATGAATCTTGGAAGTACGTAAGGCATATATTATATGGGAACATCAATCATGATAAAATATCATGGGAATAAAACATGTAATTGTGGCATCCATTAAGCACATATTATGATTTCCATAGTAGCCAAGACATTGCTGCAAATACCATCTTAGTGGACAATTTCCCTTTCTGAATCGAGTTCACTCCTCATTTCAGTCCTATAACACTGAACCGGATTAACTTACCATTCCGGCCATGTCTATCTCATGAGATATAAATCTGTTCCCAATGCATTGGAGGGAGATATAGGTCCCACCCATCTCATAATGAAATCATTTTTACTTGTGCCACAAAATAAACTTAAAACATTCATCATAACCCAAAGAATAAAATGGGTTTCATAAACATCATCCCATCATCTCATAATCCATATAAAACAAATGGAAATTTCATCATAAGAAAAGTGAAACCATATTAATCATAGAGACATTAAATGTGAAACATACACATATGAAATAATGTCATCTTAGATGGAAAATGGTTTTGATAAAACATTCGAAATGAATTCTTGAGAAAAATATCCTTTTTTCTTCAAAATCATTTTCTTTTCACAAAATTCCATGCACTTTTAAAATAATTTTTTTTTAAAATTGTCATAAAATCTTGTAGAGTACGATTCCTGAAAATGAGGCGTTATGAAACTGTAAAAATCCGTTCATGACGTATAAGATACAAATAACATTCTTCTCGTACTTTTTATGGAAAAGTAAAAAATTACCTCGTACGAAAAATGACAAAAGATTCCTTTCATATATTTTACTAAAAACTCACTGAAGGGTAAAATTGGATTTAAACAATTGTAGGTGGATGGAAATAATATTACTTATTGATGAAACATGGATGTGGATGATAAATATTCCCCAGTAAATTCTGTAGTATAAACAATCTCGGATAAAAATGATATTGTGAGATTTTCCCTTACCTTAGGTCTGATTTTCTTCATAAGTGTCAGAAACTCCTGTATAATGATTTAAATAATGTCATTGACTTATTCCAGAATAATAATTATTTTTATGATATCATATATGGTCATATTCTTATCTTCATATTAGTAATACATCATTGTTACTTGTTATTCGGGTGTTCATTGCTTTTTATTCTTATACGTGTTTTGTCGAATAAATTCTTATTCTTCTTTTTTAGGTTATAGATACCTCATTTACATAATGGTATTAGTGTAATATGTATCATATTTATTCACTCAATTCATTTATGTAATCATTATGTAATGAAAATCATGTAGAATGAGTCACATCACATCATGGAGACGTTATTCCGTACGTACGCATGAGCGATGATATCATTCCCATGATCATGGAATTTTATGGGAGTGTATGTATACTATTTAAGAATCAATATAACTTTACAATAATCATATATATTTATTATTTACACCATTATACCCTTCCATGTAATGTGGTGTTGGAAAATAGATTACACCACGGCATAGAGACTGTATTCAGTACGTACGCAGGCACGGTGATTTCTTTTTCTTTAACATTGATAGATGGTGAAATAGGTTACTTTGATACTTATAATAAAATATCAGTATATTAGTGATACTTATTTAATTACTTCATAATGAAACAACTATAGAAGAAGAATTGGAAGAAGAAATAAAGTTGAAAGAATCAGTAATGGACATTACCTCTTCTTTGAAGCGCCTCTTTGAGACCTCATTTTAGGGAACTAAAATTTGTCCTTGAAGAAGACCAGGACCTCTAGGATGTTTCTAGGGAAGTGGAGAAGAGATTTTTTTAGGGTTTTTTTGAGCTTTAAGGCTCAAAGTGGTGTGAGGAAGAGAGGGAGGAGGTGCACTTTTATAAGGGAGGAGAGGAGCACCTTTGGAGAAACTAAAAATATAATTTTATTATAAATTCATATTCGGTTTCTAATAGCTCAAAATTAATTTATTTACAATCTAAGGTGGGGATGGGTCGAAATAATCTCATCCAATATAATTTATACAAGTTTTTGTATCTATTTTAACCTTATCATTTAGATTAAACTTTACGTTAGATAATTTAACTTTTACAGTCTCTTCTTGATTTCTTACAGTATAATGTTCATAAACATACTATAACAAGACCACATAACCTCAATTTGTTTATTATTAATATAAATAATGTTATATAAGTCATTTGTATGATCCTTAGATTTTTAACAATAGAATAACAATTAATAATATAATATTTGTTTTAAAAACTATTTTTTGTAAATTTTTACACTATTTGGTAATTGATTTTTGTGACAATCATAAAATAAATATTAGTTCACAAAAATTTAATTAAATATATACTAACATGTCATATTAACATATAAAATTATTTTAATTCATAAAAATTCTCAAATTACATGTATTTGGGTATTTATAACATCAATTATGTCAATATTTCATTAATAATATAATTAAACCATCATCATTGTGTCATATATAAATTAAATTATTTGAAGTCTAAAAATTACAAATAAAATACCATTAGGTGTAAAATCTTGTTAGATTTCTAAATAATATTTATAGTCTAATTTATCTTATGTATAACCCTATAGTAAAAATTATTTACTTTTTAAACACTGATTTTAACTATTTTAACCCTTCTTTAAATAAATTAATTTTAAATGTCCTAATCTAATCCAAGTGGGCCTAAATGGTCATATTTTATTCCTAAGGTTGTTTTTGGTCTAATTAAACTTATACAATATAATTAGGACATGTTTTATGGTAATAATAATATCATTTTTATGCTTAATTGCCCTATTTACTTTTAGCTGTGGTAAAAAAGTAAAAAGTTACTGTTTACCAAAAGTTATTTTCATCTCATTGAACCACATTTTAGTCAATGATATTAACCATGTATCTCAGATTTTCAAAATTCTACTCATATAAGTGGTAAAATTATGTTTTATGTGAATTTGGAAATTCTCCTAGGATGTGGGTAAAAGACGGTGAAAAGTTCAATTAAATTTTTATATATCTAAAATTATTATAAAATGACTCCAATGAATTGAATTGAACATATATAGGTATTATGTAACAATTTTGACCTAAAATAAATTTAAATAAAATAAATAATTTTTTAAATAAAATGTCGGTTTTTAAATACTAACCTAGTGTTTTCACTATTCATCAAAAATTGAATGTTTTCAGAAAAATACCAAAATTTCACCCTAGGATAATTTCGATATTATGAATCCAAAAATGAAGTCCATTTTGAAAAATAAAATTTATAAAATTTCAAAAATTGGGTATTATTATTCATAACAGCTATTTTATATAACATATCATTGTTTAGCGAAACTCGGTATTGCGTACAACACACGCTATCATGGAAGGTCACGATTGCGTGTAATGAAAGCCAAGTCAAGGTTGCGTGTTGTGAAAGCTCCTTTTGGTGTAGAGTACAATAGAAGACATTAATGAAATAAAAAATAGTATTTTTCATAGAATCTCAGGGTGTTACATATACTTCTCAACAACACTGACAAAGTATTGATGGGTAAATCGACTAGGATTCATACATAAAAATAGAAAATGGATGTGGGTTCCTTAAACCTATAATATTTATTATTTAAAATTCACTAATTAAGGTTAATTATAATTACCACCATTTACTAAATTAAATCATAGATTAATACAATTATGATACATGATCCTCATATTGGTCCCTACCCTATAGTCATAATCACCTAACATAGTACACTAAGCAAACTGACGATCCTTATGTTGGGTCATATAGGGCCCAAAAGTCTGGTTTCTTAGCTAGTCTCCCTTTACTCATGTTACATATTTTGTTAAACTAGTATATTTTCCCAACCAAACGTTATAATCCTTAGTAAATTCTATCTACAAACTACATCATCTCCTTCATCGAAAATCAATGATATAACGCTTTCACAACACCCCTCCATTGGTACCCCTCTTGGGATTACAGTGAAGAGAGGAGTTCCCCCACCCCCAAACATCTCCTCTAATAGGTCATAGGTTAGCGTTATAAATTGATTGTATGAAAATTCATAAATAAGAGGTGTTATATTAAATATATTTCCAATAAAATGATAAACATCCACTAATTCAGTCCAAAGAAAAAATAAATAATTGATACAAAAACATGAATTTTCGTAAAATATTGTAATAAAATAAATTATCAAGAAAAATACATAAGAAATTAAAAATAAGACTAGTGGATCCTGAAAAACCATTAACATGTCCTACCTAGATCCACAATTAGATCAAATGTATATGAAAAATAGTTTATATATATAATGGTGATCAGACTTGAACACTTAATAATATCCTCCTAAAAACCACTCATACAAATATGGAAGAAGCATTATAAAATCCAATGAATATGTAGAAGAAATAAATTTGATACCTAAATCATGTTAACTATATTCAAACAAAACCAATGTTGGAACCATGGTCTTCTATGCATGATTTGGAGTGTGGTTTGTGTTTGTTGTCAATCATCAATGGAAGTTTGGATCATGTACCAGCAAAGAGATCATACCATTCAAGCAGACAACAGTTTTGAAGGTGGCGTCGTTTCCCAGTGTTTGCCAAATTTTTGGGGTCCAAAATTTGGAGCTTGGTGAGCATCGCGAAAAATGTATTTCAATGAAGATCATAAATTAATATGGCAAAGGCATGAGTTTCGCAAAGATGGGATGCATGGAGTGGATTTAGCGAAGAACAGACGAATGGAGGCGGTGAGTCTTCGCGATTACGTCAAGCTTCGCGAACGGCAGAGGCTGGAGAGCTTCGCGGCGATGAAGGGCTTTGCGAGGGAGCTTCGCTGCGTGTTGCGAAGGTATGTTGACGGTGATTCTTCGCGACTACGTCAAGCTCTGCGAATGGAATTTTTTCGTGGTGCTTCGCGATTTGGACAGAATTCCGGCAGAAAATTTGGTGCTTCGCGATTTGAGCTGACGTGGAGATGACTTCGCGTGGAAGGGTCGAGGGTCGGTGGAATTGCCTATAAATAAGGGCCGGCCCCTTCGAGAGAAGCAGAGAGCATCTCAGAGAAATTCCTTTGCTCTCGGTTCACAAAGGTCACTCGCGAAGGCAGTTTTTCTTCGTGAAAGTTGAGCTTCACGGCGGCTATCCTAGCTCCGCGAAAAGGTTGCGCCCCGTGTTGGCTCATCGAGCTTCGTGAAGAGGCAGGAGCTTCGCGGTGACTTTCCCAGCTCCGCGAAAAAAGATTGCCCCGTGTTGGCTTAGTGAGCTTCGCGAAGTGGCAGGATCTTCACGACAGCCAAGCATTGCGAGGTCTTGAGCATCGTGAGAGTGCTTCACGATTGAGCTTCACGAAAAGGCAGGGGCTCTTCTCAGAATTGCTTGAGCTTTCCAAAATAGGGAGCCATGCAAAGTAGGGTACTTTGTGAAGACCCTTTCAGAGGTTGTTTGCCCAGTGGACAGGGGCAAGAGGAGTATTCATCAGTAGGTTGGAATTTGGATCTAACAGAGCATTTACTAAGGATTATGATGCAAGAAAAGTCCCATGCTGAACAGGAGATAGTGAACTTCATGACTATCAATTGAAGAGACCTTCACGTCTATAAACTGAGTGAGCCATCACCCAACGGCAGTGAGCCAGGGGGAGTCAATGGGTGTGACCCGAGGGAAGTAGTGAGCTATCCCTAAACCTTTGTAAAGGCAGTAAGCCTGGGACAGAGTGACTGTGCCCAAACTTTTGTAATCTCCAGCTGGTGAAGCATAGTGGATTTTGGTACGACCGACAACCTGTCGGCGTATGCTCCTTGGAAGTTGCCCTTAGTGGTGAACCAAGTAAAAAAGGGCGGTGTCTTCTCTATGCATGTGTGTGTTTGCTTTCTAATCATTTTCATCATACAGGTTCAACAAGTTCCTACCAATGTGGGAACAAGATCCATTACTTTAAAAGAAAAAGTGGTCACCCTGATTCACCCCTCCCCTCTCAGGGTGTCCCGGGGTCCTTCAAGTGGTATCAGAGGGAGGTTGCTCATGTTGAATCTGACTTTTTCGTCATGGAAAACGCGGTCAATGTCAGGGGAGTTCCTCAATTCAATGGAAGCAATTTCCTGATCTGGAAGAACAGAATGAGATCTCATCTGAGATCTCCTAGAATGGAAGTTCTCCTTTCTACTGTGCATGGAATACAAGTCACTGATCCAACAAGCCTTGCTATGACTGAAACAGATAGGAAACTTCTTGATGCAGATGCTAAAGCACAAAATGCACTCACTACAGCCCTTTCTGATCAGATCTACCTAAAGATGATGAATTGTACCTCAGCAAAATCCATGTGGGATAAACATGAAAATATTTATGAAGGTGATAGCAAAGTGAAGGAGGCGAAACATCAAGTGTTGCACAATCGGTTTGATGATCTGAAGATGCATCCATACGAGAATGCAGACTCTTTCTTCAATTGAATTACTAAAGTGGTTGGAGCTATTTGGGGTCTAGGAGAAGAAATCAAAGACATTGATATTGTAAATAAAATACTGAGAAGACTTCCACCTCTGTATAATGCGAAGGTGTCAACCCTTGAGGAAAGAGATCTTTCCAAACTTTCTCTAGATGATCTACAAAGCAGTTTGGTAGCATATGAAATGAGAGTCAAACCTGAAGATGCTACGACTCGAGTGAGCAAGGAAATGGCATTCAAGGCCATGGATAAACTAAAAATCTCAAAGGATAGTAGCTATGAAGATGACGAAGAAAAATAAATTCTTTCTCTCATTGAAAAGAAGTTCCAAAAGGGGAAAGGGAAAATCAAAGGGAAGTTACCTCTCGCATGTTTCCATTGTGGAAAAGTTGGGCACATTGCCTCTCAGTGCTTGAGGAATACCAATGATGATGACAGTGAAGATGAAAAGTTCAAGAAGCCTCAGAGAAGGTTCTTCAAAAATGGAGACTTCAAATCCGGTAAGAAAATGCAAAGGAAGAGTTTTGTCTGTGAAGTGGAAGAAGATGATAATGAATTCTGTGATGAAGAAGAAACAGAATTTCAAACTGGGAACCATGCTTCTATGGTGGCCACTATTGAAAAGTCAGAAGATACTGATGGAGAAAGACAATTGAGAACTTGTGTAGATCCTGAGGTGCAACTCAAGGATGTGGTTAGTAAGCTTAAGATTAAATGCAAGAGCTACAATAGTGGAAATCAATTGTGAAAGAATCAACTGAATACATTGATCAACTTGAAGCTGAAATTGAACGACTGGAAGAATTTGTGGAGGTACAGTCTAAAATAATTGAAGGCAATGATGATGTTGTTGATCTGAAGCTGAGAATTGAAGAGAAGGGAAAGGTCATCAATGACCTCACATCCAGACTGGATGAAAAATCCAAGACTGCTGAGGGTCTTGAGGAGGAAGTAGTTACTCTAAGGAGTAAACTAAAGACTGAATCAGTTCCAAACGAATCAAGGAAGAAAATACAGTTTGGAAGATTCTCATATGCAGAATTACTTGCAAGAGCCATGTGTGGTTCTGATGGGGTTGAAAAAATCTTGAGTGATCAAAGACCCGCTTGCATGGGAAAGAGTGGAATTGGTTGTGAGGCTGAGACATCTATTGTTGGAAGTGAAAAAATCCAAAAGAAAGATAAGATGAAAGTTGAACATGTTGAAACGTTACCTAGAGTTCCAAAAAGGGAATCTTCAATCCAAACTAAAAGGAGACCTGAAAATTATCCTCAAACATTCAAAAATGACAGACAGTCTTGATATTCTGCCAAGGAAGAATGTATAAGAAGAAATTCAAGTGATAAGACATTTCCTCTCATGAAGTGTCAGTTATATGGCTATCTAGGCCATACCATGTCTTATTGTGAAGAGTCAAGAAGCTATCTGATGGAGAAGATATATATGCTCAACAAAGGAGAACAATTTCATATCCTAATACTTATAGAAGAAATAATTTCTATGGATATTGTTTTTGTTGTTCTAACTTTGGTCATAAGGCCGCTAATTGCAGGTAGAGAAGGGAAATGGACACCTCATACCAAAGTTCATGACAAGTCAAGTCTCGTCAGCAAGACAATGTTGCTCTTTCAAACAGGTTCTCACCTCTCAAATAAGACTTTGACTATGAGGAACCTGGATATGCGAAAGAGATTGTTGAACGACCATCAGTTCTATATACTCAATCTAATTTCTCATGGAAGGAAAGGAAGAAGATTGAGAAATCCAACCATGCAGAGGTGGCCCTCAAAGCTACAAAGAACTACAGTACCTGGATTCTGGATAGCGGTTGTTCATCTCATATGACAGGTAATGTCGGCCTACTAATGAACATCATAAAGAATTTTGATGGTACTGTAAGATTTGGAAATGACGGGGCTTTGAAAATCAAAGGGAGTGGAAGTACCAAATTAGCTAATGGAGAACTAAAGAAGACTAAAGTCCTTTATGTAGATGGCCTATGTCATAATCTCCTCAGCGTGAGTCAACTATGTGACTCAGGACTTATAGTTACTTTTAATTAGAAAGGCTGTACTATCAAGGGAAAGACTGGAAATTCACTTATGAAGGGATGTAGAACAGAAGGCAACTTGTATCAGGTTGATAGTGAAGAAAATGTGTGTTACATGACTGTTGAAGAAGAAAACAATTTGTGGCATCCAAGATTGGGACACATCAATCAACAAGACATGGAGAAAATATAAAAATTGAGAATTGTCATGGACATTCCCAACCTAAAGCGTGAACGTGAAAAATCTTGTGATGCTTGTATTCGTGGGAAGCTGGTCTGCAGTTCATATCGGCCAAAGAAGAAAAGAGTGTCTCACCTTCTTGATCTGATTCATACAGATGTTTGTGGGCCAATACATGTTGCCGGAACTCATGGAGAAAAATACTTTGTCCTTTTCATAGATGATTACAGTAGAATGGAATGTGTGATGGTCATTCACATGAAACAACAATTCCTTGACTGCATGAAAACATATCGGCGAATCGCCGAGAATGACACTGGACGAACAATCAAAGTGTTGCGATCTGACAATGGAGGAGAATACACTTCCATTGAATTTGACTGTTGGCTGGGTTGATTCCTACGTTTTTTGGGTTTCACATAGATGGAGATCTATTGAATTTTTTGTCTGATTTCCAACAAACCCAAAGGGGGAGATTGTTGGAACCATGGTCTTCTATGCATGATTTGGAGTGTGGTTTGTGTTTTTTGTCAATCTTCAATTGAAGTTTGGATCATGTACCAGCAAAGAGATCATACCATTCAAGCAGACAACAGTTTTGAAGGTGGCGTCGTTTCCCAGTGTTTGCCAAATTTTTAGGGTCCCAAATTTGGATCTTGGTGAGCATCGCGAAAAATGTATTTCCAGGAAGATCATAAATTAATATGGCAAAGGCATGAGTTTCGCAAAGATGGGATGCATGGAGTGGATTTAACGAAGACCAGACGAATGGAGGTGGTGAGTCTTCGCGATTACGTCAAGCTTCGCGAACGGCTGAGGCTAGAGAGCTTCGCGGCGATGAAGGGCTTTACGAGGGAGCTTCGCTGGGCGTCGCGAAGGTAAGTTGACGGTGATTCTTCGTTACTACGTCAATCTCTGCGAATGGAATTTTTTCGTGGTGCTTCGCGATTTGGACAGAATTCCGGCAGAAACTTTGGTGCTTCGCGATTTGGGCTGACGTGGCGCTGACATCGCATGGAAGGGTCGAGGGTCGGTGGAATTGCCTATAAATAGAGGCCGACCCCTTCGAGAGAAGCAAAGAGAATCTCAGAGAAAGTCCTTTTCTCTAGTTTCTCAAAGGTCACTCGCGAAGGTAGTTTTTCTTCGCGAAAGTTGAGCTTTGCGGCGGCTATCCTAGCTCCGCGAAAAGGTTGCGCCCCGCGTTGGCTCATCGAGCTTCGCGAAGTGGTAGGAGCTTTGCGGCGACTTTCCCAGCTCCGCCAAAAGAGTTCGCCCTGCGTAGGCTCAGTGAGCTTCGCGAAGTGGAAGGAGGTTCGCGATAGCCAAGAATTGAGAAGGCTTCAGCATCACAAGAGTGCTTCGCGATTGAGCTTCGCGAAAAGGCAGGGGCTCTGCTCAGAATTGCTTGAGCTTTCCAAAATAGGGAGCCGCGAAAAGTAGGGTACATTGTGAATACCCTTTCAGAGGTTGTTCGCCCAGTGGACAGGGGCAAGAGGAGTATTCATTAGTGGTTGGAATTTGGATCTAACGGAGCATTAACTAAGGATTCTGATGCAAGAAAAGTCCCATGCTGAACAGGAGACAGTGAACTTCATGACTATCAATTGAAGTGACCTTCACGTCTATAAACTGAGTGAGACTTCACCCAATGGCAGTGAGCCAGGGGGAGTCAATGGGTGTGACCCGAGGGAAGCAGTGAGCTATCCATGAACCTTTGTAAAGGCAGTAAGCCTGGGACAGAGTGACTGTGCCCGAACTTTTGTAATCTCCAGCTAGTGAAGCATAGTGGATTTTGGTACGACCGACAACCTGTCGGCGTATGCTCCTTGGACGTAGCCCTTAGTGGTGAACCAAGTAAAAAAGGGCGGTGTCTTCTATGTGCATGTGTGTGTTTGCTTTCTAATCATTTTCATCATACAGTTTCAACAAGTTCCTACCAACGTGGGAACAAGATCCATTACTTTAAAAGAAAAAGTGGTCACCCTGATTCACCTCTCCCCTCTCAGGGTGTCCTGGGGTCCTTCAACCAAGGACCTCTAACACATATAATTTGCTAGGATAGTACCAATATAATATATACATTGAACATTCCTCACATCAACATTCCCACTGAAATAATCTACCTCACCCAAATGACAAACATCATGGTGCTATGATATACTATATATGTTATCATTAAAACATGGGAAACCATATCACAACCATAAAATCATCTCACCCTACACCATATTAAGACTTTCACAACCACATCCCATGAAATCTCATAACCACATTGTAAGTGTGAAATCCATCACAACACATTCATTATGTACTATGAATCAATTCATTGGAGACCATGAATTTACATCAGTAGTAATTGAAGACACTATAGAGAAAATATGTCCATATGATATAAACTCAAGTCACTATATAACTTACATACATGTATGGAGAAATTTATATCCATAATATCTTCTTTAAGAACATACCATATTCATTGTGCCATTGTAGCCTAGATATTCCAACACACTATACTATGTATGGAAGAAAGTGTGTGGTGGGATTGTAGTCATCCATCCATGTCCATGAAAGCCTATATTTCGGGATAGAAAAAGACACACATAGACACTATGGGTGTTGGATTCCTTACCAACTCAGGTGGTGGAGCATTTGAAATAAAAAACAAAAATGAAATATTGCACAAAACTAGTATAATGGACTTCTAAAAAACCCTATAATTTTCTAAAGATAATGTCCATCATGGAAACCCATCCTGAAATTGTATTTCAATATAATAAAATCTAAAATTCGATAACAACAGTCAAGGTTCATCATCATTAATCATCTATTAATTTATCCAAATATTATTAAAATTATTAATTCCATCATAAATTATTGTTTAGTTATTTTTTAATAATTTTACCATCAAAGGGACTTTAATATTGAAATTTTATATTCAATATTTCCACCCACGATCTTACATAAATTATCCCATCAAATGTTATGTTTTATAAATACTAGATGTAACACTGTATATATGTAAAGGGGAGACCATGAAAGGAAATTAGGTGTATTAAAACCACTATTAAACTGTGATTTTCGTGGTTAACATATGATACCTAAAACCATGCATTGACCCTAGATAATAGTGCAACATTGTTTTGTGTGGGGGTGACCATTATTGTTGGAACATAGATATAGGAATTTTTCTGATCGACTGTGAATCATGCTCATGTTATTTGAAAAAGTAAAAATCATTTAAATCAGACTTTGATTTATAAGAGTTTATTTTATCTTTTACCCCTCCCACACATGTGGTCAAATCCAAAGATCCCAAAAAAGATATCCATCTCCTACATCAATGATTTCTGACCTCCCCTTCATGACTGTCAATTGGTTTCCAAGGAATTTCTATAATAACATTGGATTTTGGATCCTTCAAATAAATAATTTATTTGATATCTTGTGTGACACATAACACTATGCTGATACCATAACCAACTGAAACAAACCCCAAAATCTAGATACTACATAATGAAAAAAATAATTTGTAAATAAATTTATAATAAAAAATTTAAAAATTACATATTATAATTTTTCTTTTATTGGTTTTTTTAAAAAATGGCTATAGAAGATACATTTTAATAAATGGGTATAGTATTTTACCTCAACTAATTTCATAAATAAAAAGTAAAATTTAATTATAATATTAAATATATATAGTTACAAAATATTATTTTAACATTCTATTATTTAAAAATTTGTATGTAATATGATCAAAGACACATGATGTCTAAAAATAAATTTTCAGAAAAAATAGATTTTATTTATATTTTATATATTAATAACTAAATAACTAAATATATAAATTTTATGTTATAACAAATTACATTATTTTTGAATTTATAACTTAAATAATATTCTAAGGATAATTTTTGATATTTTTCAAAAACAAAATTATGTGAATAGGTTAAATCTTAATTTTACCAAAGATACAACATTACAATTATATGTATATGATTTATTAGTGAATAAAAACTTTTAATTTTGAAAAATTGTATATAGTAAGAAAGAATATTCATTAATAATATAAATTTATAAATTTATTAAACCTATGATTATCATTTAAAGGACTAATGTAATATTTTCTAATCAAAATAGATTTAGATTTTTTTATTAAATAATATATTGGTAGAACACATTTTTGGATTGATTTCAAATACAAATAAATTTTATTCATCATATGATAGAAAATATATAATTATAATCTTATTATTTGACAATTTTACCATACACATTAATTATATTCTTGAAAATATACTTTCTCAAAAATGGTTTGTTTCTCGTAACAATATCTAATTATAAAATTGATTCTAAAGACACATAGAAATAACATGTATTTAAATTGATTTTATATTTGGAATCATTATTTCTATATTATTCTCAATGTTCTATTTTTATGAATTAAAACTAAATTACATAGGTAAAAAATTGTTAAAAAAGTAAAATAAAAAATTAAAAAGTGAATATTTATAGAGTGGAGGATTAAAAAGAATTGAAAATTAATTATTGAGTTATTATCAACCATATCTCACCTACAACTCAATTATTATCCATTTTTAGCCTTATTGACAAGTGAAATATGTGCTCTTATTATATTAAGATAAAATATTTTCATGAATGTCATTATCATAACTTATAAAATGGTCATGTCACCACCACTTCAAGACTGTGACAAAAATCAAGTATCCTATTGAAAATTTACCCTATTTAATTCCCTGAGATTCATATTTGTTTTTATTGATTTTTTAGTCACAATATATTTTCATAATCCCTCCATTTCCAACCAACCTTCCTTTGAATAGACCAAATCCTCAATGTAAGATATTATTTACTTACTTCTTTTATTTACATTACCAAATAAAATATCATAATTACTATATGAATTATTTATACTAAATTTTGTTATTATAATGGAATAAATATTAACCACATATCCCCATTTCAAATTGGAAACACGAAATCTTCATTGGTGTCCTATGTTGACTACCACCTCCACGAAGTGATGACTAGAATTTTTTTTCACCACCACCACTCTCCAAAGGTAATAAGGTTGAAATTGAAGAAACAATGAGACATATATAATAAAATTATTATTATTAATATATAAATTATAACCCGACTTCATTTAATATAATTTTACATGAAATGAAAATGGTAACCATGCATTTCATAGACTATATCCCCAACAAAGTAACAAATTATATTTTTCATCTAGTTTATTTATTATTTTTTGAAGTAACATAAAATATTATTAAACACCGTAAAATTATAAAAATATTATCATTATTATTATTTAATAATTATACTAACCCCAAAGAAGCCACTTTCATCATCATAATTATCAGGTAATTATGGTATGTTCATGATTGGGTTGATCTAACCAAATATATTAACAATTATATAAAAAAGTCTCTTAGATTACAATGATTAATTAATTATTCATAATATATGTTATAATTTATAAAATTAATATTTTACTTTGTGTATATACTGGTTAAATTAATATTAAAATCACTAATTCAGATGTTACTATTCAATTGTTATAAATCTGTAAAATCAAGATTATCACATATTTCATCTACATGAACTATAACCAAAACTACCATAAAATGAAATTAGAAAAAAATAAATAATTATAAAACATAAAATACAAATAAATTTATTATATGTGAATTATTAACCATGGGATAATAATAAAAACATCACTTTTTTGGAATTATTTAAAAAACAATCAAGTTTACTCAAAATTAATATTAAAAATATATATTAAATAACTAATATAAATGCAATGAATAGTTATAAATGATTTTTAAAACATGTAATAGATATAAATAAGGTTATAAAATAAGTGAATAAGATATTTATGTTTGGTATATTGGAAATCAGAGTGAATTTTACTAAGTGGGGAAATAATTTAAGGGATTATTTGTCTGACGTTTTAATTATTGAGACATATTTCTTATTTTATATCATGATATTTTTATTATGGTTTCATTAATTAATAATGAATTTATTTTACTATATGTAACTATTTCATGGGGTTTTATTTTCCATGTTATAATCCTTATTTAAATAGTCATAGATTCAAAAGATACAAAATTTTAGAGGGGTTTTGATTAAAATGTAACGAAATCCATAAGGGTTTAGATAACCAATATTATTTTGAAAATTGTATTTCTTCTGAAAATAATCCATCAGTGAGTTTTTTATTGATTTTAAAAACTCATATTTTTTTATTTTGACATATATTATATTTTTCATTTCCTCAAAATATTATACTTCTTCTTGAATCATATTTTACGTGAAGGGTTTCTTATAAGTGAAATTTAACTTGTATTTTTTCTGTTTAGGAACATCCCTTTTAAAATTTAAATGTATATTTTAAGATTTTTTTAAGGTAATATTTTATTACAGAACAATTTTTTGTGTTATTTTTATAGTACATGAAACTATTTAATTGTTTTAATGAAATTTTAATATTTTATATATGGGTCATTTTCATAATGTGCGAAAAGAATATATTTTAATTTTTCCAGGGGAACACATATTTCCATTGATATTTCAATTTTATATGTACCATTATCAATATGTTTCAAGGTTACTTAAAATGAATTATTTTTAACCTATATTAATAAAAAATTTATTTTAAGATTATTTCTAAATATCTAGGATATTTCTAATTTCCAAATTCATTTTTATAAAACTCCAAAAATCTATTGTTTATAAAATCTATAATAAATTTATATACATTTTTCTTTTTGGGGGATATTTTTTAAATATTAATAGAGAAATTATTTGTCAGGATTGATTATGTAATGTTTTTTTCTTCCTATGATATGATCCATCACTAATTTTTCTCAAGAAGAACCATATGTTTTGAATAAACATAACTTTTCTTATAATAAATTTTCTTTGTCAAAACTCAATGTTTAATTCATTGTGTGGAATGGTATTCATATTGATTCCATAAATTTATCAATTGGGTTAATTATTAACTTAACAATATACCATGTATCCATATGATTTAAAAACATATAATTTATTATATGGGTTAAAGTATATTTACCTAGAGAGTTACTAGATAAATTTAGATTTCCATTTATGCTCCATTTTTATCATGTTATGATTATTGATTGATTTATCAATGATTTTTTTATTTTAATTTATTTTTAAGGATATAAAACAAATTTTACTTCCATGGTTTTGTATGACATTATGAATGAAACCCATTATCTTACATGGGTTCCTTATAATGTGTTTAATGAAATACAATTTCTTTCCATGGGTTATTTGTTATATGAAGAATTATTATTTTTATCGAACAAAAATGTATTGAATAATAATGGTTGGGGTCCTATAAATCCCACTAATTTATTGGTAAAAAAATTTATATCTAATAAGAAAATTATTCATGTGTATATTTTAGTCACTCATAAGAATGATAATTAATGGTGTTGGTCATGAAAATATTGTTCTATATACTAATGAATGTGAAATATTTGAAAGGTGTTCCATGATACTATCTTATGATTTCATGATGTTACACATGAATGTATTGTTTCTTTTACTAATGATTTCACAATCGTCTTATGATTATGTTATGATCTCGTGGATCATATTTTGTGACTCATGTTTACACACTTCACTAATTCCCGGAATAAGATATTCCATGATATATTTCATGACTTGTGATATAATTTTTACTATGAATAATTTTTATGCATCTCGATTATATAAATATTATTATGTTATCTCCACATATGGGAGATGTTAAAGAATCATTATCAATAAGGTTATTTTATATATAATGTAACTAACAACCTTTCTGTACAATGAACATGGATTTTAATTTTTTAATATTTTTATTTTCTCTCTAAAAGTATAAACCTAAAAAATTTCATTTTAATGTAACAATTACATTTATGTTGAAATATATTATAATTAAAGATGTGTATCAATTCTATTGAGTTTATTTATGTATTTTCAACACTGGGTCGCAGAGTGATGATCTGTTGAGATCTATAGTTGGTGTCAAATTAGAGTAAAGATAACATTGAATATTTTGATGTTATTTATTAATGATAATTTAAAAGACATAAAGTATTTAAGTATTTATTAGTTATGGTTTATCATGTTTTCAATTTTATAGATAATTCTTTAGGTTAGTTTTATTGAATAATTTTTTAAAGGGATTTTTATTTGAGTGCATTAGTGAAATACCTTGGATAAGAATAAATTATACATTTTAGTATTGATAAAATACCAATGTTTTGGTAAGGTATTGATTTTGTTATCCTCAAATAAATTAAATATATATCTAGATACTAAAACTGGATGTAGGACCTATCATAGATTCACCTAGAGGTAACAAAAATGAAAAAGATATATTGGGTATTAACTCATTCAAAACCCAGTGCACGAAAAGAGGCATAATTGTAGAATTCTTTTTTACACTATTAGGGGATATAATATTGGTAATTCAAATTCTCTCAAATAAAACACTTTGAATGATTTGGGTATAATATTCACTAATTACATTATAGTACCTAATATGAAAATGACTATGGATAACCAATGATTATACAAATAGAGTTATAAGTTTAATAAAAAAATAATATATGTTAAAAATTATGTTTTCATAAGGGATTATATATAATGATTCAATTTTTATATCCATAATATAGATATTATCATAACCATTTTGGCTTTAGTATTTTGTGTAAACAGGATAATATAAATTATGTTGATAAATGTATTTATTTAGAAACCACTATATATTTTAATTAAATAATGGAGTATACATAAATGTTTTATAATCATAGTATACTACCATTAATACAGATAGGGTGAGTTTCTAAGACATACATGAGGTAGTGAGGTTGATATATTAATAAAAATTAAATATATATAATTGTATCTATTTTTAATAGTGTGGGTTATTTATCAACGATATTCTGGTATATACCTAATGTTATGCGGATTATGTGACACAATTAAGAAAATTTCTTAGATTATTTATTTTATGTTTCTTGAAACATTCATTAAATGATATCAATAACCATTAATTTCTTTTATATGAAATGAACATTTTTGTGGATATTGATTTAAGAATACATTGTTGAGGGATGCATAACAATTATGTTTCAAATAATGAACGATTTTGAGAAAATTGAGTTATATTGTATAAATGAAATTATAATTTATTATTCATTTTATAAAAAGTTATTGCTTTTACTTTTTGTGAATTTTATCTCGTTTTTGGATGATGATGATATATATTGACTACTATGTGACCACATGGAAAAGTGACTAATACCATTTGAGGGTAAAATATGTTGTTAATTTTAAAATGAATATATGTTTTTTCTACTGTTTAATGTATTATAGATTCATAATGTTTTGGGAAATGTATATTTCTAGAATATATTATTTGGAAAATATGTTTTTATTAATGATTAATGTTCTTTTTGTAATGTATATTAAATTAATATAGCCTTAGATAGTAAGGTAAATGTTATCTTAGATGTTATATATCAAATTATAAATATGTTATGAATACTTTTTCTGAAATTCATTAGTGATTAGTTATTAAAACTACAAGGATGTAATTTATTTAAGTGGGGTAGAATATAAGGATTCAATATTTTGTTCCTTGACATTAATAATATATTCCATAGATTTTTCTAACAAGCCACACCAACCAATAACAACACATGAATAAAATTAACCATGAGATATTAAAATTTCTTGTAAAATATAATCATTACTAAATAAAATGAAAAAAATCAATTAATATAATTATATATAATTATTTTACATTGAGTAAATTTTTTTAAAAAAATATTCATTTCAAAGAATCATTTTAATAAAGTAGATATTATATTTTTATTTAATTAATTTAAATGATCATAGTTTCAATTTTATTATAGTAGATAATATTTATATTTATAAACTATAATGTAAACATTAAATTATTTATAAATTAATATGAAATTAGTTCAAATACACTTGACCTTTAAAAACCAAAATTTTATTAAAAAAAATATTTCACTATATTTTGTAGTTTCATAACTAAATATATAAATTGTAAATATTCATTTTATCAAAAATAACTTCATTTTTTATAGTTTCAATTTTATACTAAGGTGAATTTTGGTTATTTTTCTAAATTAATAAATTTTCAGCTGAATAGTGAAAATACTATTTTTTACAAATTTATAACATTATAATTATATAATAAATATATAGAAGTTTATAAAAACATTTAATTAATAATATATGTTCCTAATAGGTACATATATAATACTATTATTAATTTATAAAGTGTATGATTATCATTTTAAGGACATTGAATATATTTTCAAATTAAAACTCTTTTTTGGTCCTATATTTAACTAAATATAATTTTTCTATAATTTAGTTATGGATTTCAATGAAAACCATTTAAATATTATTTATTTAAATAAACAATATATATCATGAATATTTAATACATTGATAATTTTACCCTAAACCAAAATATTAATCATAAAAATACACATTTACCTAAAATGGGGTTTGACACTTAACATGTGTGAATATAAAAAATGATTTTTTCATTGTTAGAAAATTTTTCTGAAAAATTTAATTTAATATTTTATATATTTATGTCCAATTGATATTTAATTTCCATTTGTTTTATTAATTAAATGTAAATATTTTAAGAGAAATTAGTTACCATGGAAAAACCTATAATTTCATGGAATTATTTTGAGACTGTGAAATCTGACGGTGCATGATTCCAAGGCATGGAGTGCCCAAAATGGTCTTTAGATGTTTAGAAAAGATTTAATTAGTGTGCGTAAGCAGTTTTATTGAAAAATATGAATAACACTTAAATGATTTCCTGGATCAAAAATTCTGGGGGCACTGTTGCATTCAAGATGGCGTGTTTACCCTAGGCGCGACTTATTTTTTTTTTTTCAGCACGGGCCTCCTGTGAGAAAACCAGAAAATGGATAATCTCAAAATAAAATAAATAATTAATGTTATTTTAATTTTCAAATGCTTATAACTCATGAATGGTAACTCAAATAAAAAATTTGAGACAACCGCTGAACTCATGAGGGTATACTTTCTTTAAAAATTTAATGATATTTCCTGGCACGGGCCACCAATGAAATTTAGTTTTTGGCCATAAATAAAATAATTAAGTAAAAATTAGTTTATTGTAAAATCCATAACATCTAAACAACAACATGAGATTGAAATTCGGAGAAAACCATTGAGTTTTTTGGGGTGATTTCTCCTTAGACGTAGACATACTATGACTAGCGTGGGTCGAGGGTGAACATTATTAATTTTTTGACGTTTTTATGGTACGTTCTGTAAATGCATGCGTGGTATTTTATAACATTTGAAATGGTGCTCAGATTAGAAATTTGATGGAACCATTGAATCCACAGCACCGTGATTCGCTTAAGAGAGACTTTACATTGACTGCAGTATGTCTGGAGAAAAAGTTATGTTTTTTGACTTTTTTAAAATAAATGAAATAAAATAATTTTTTATTCTATTTTTCTATCCTATCCTCCAACGGACAAGCAGAGTGTGAGGCCAAAAATCTATCAAGATAATAAATGGCTTGACTAGCCAATCCTATGTAACGACATCGTTAGAGAATTAAGAAGGTTTCTAATTTATGAGCCCCCATTAATTCCTCACGTCGTTACTTTCCCTCTCCGTCTAATATATGTACGATTTTTGGGGAGGGGTATCAGCATAGATTCACAATGAAGCAACATGCTATAATAGTGTCCTGATACTAAAACCATAGAGGACTGAGACAATCCCACCAGGAGGTGACAGGTGACACCGAACCAGGAACTAGAGAACAATGTATGAGCGGCATCGTTGGAAGCATGTAGCGGGAATGAAGAACATCGACCCACCAACAAGCGCGATCATTTCTCCGACGATTCGAGGTAGGGGTTATGTTGATTGATTTTGTTTTCCACGCAATTCATTCTAAAATGATAATAAATAATCAAATCATAAACAAGTTAATCAATTATTTTTTTTTTGTAAGTGCGGGAGGGTGTGTATTATCATTGGGATTGGGATTGAAATCATTGCATGATATCTGGTTGATCATTTTTTTCCAAAACCCCAGGATTAATTTCTAACGTGGAGGGCGCAGGCTGACATGAATAAGGAGTAAGCATCTCTTCTCATGCATTGATTGTGATTGCCCAATTTGAAGTTTAAAACAAACCAAATCATGGCCTACCAAAATGATGAATGTGATCCCAAGAGGCCAGAGGCGCAGAGGGCACAGAAAATGGACCAGCAGTGCACGAACAACACCTAGGCAAACACCCTACTGCCAGCACCGGCACTTTTGGTGGCACACACCCGCACGACAATGGCACATGCCGGTGTCGACCACGTTCCTGGTGGAATAACCGGTCACTGCACAAGGAGGTGTGAGAATATAGGAGGGGCATGCCCCTGGCAGCATGCCCACACAGTAGTAGGGCCTCGGCCTGCATCTGTCGTGGGAGAGAAGAGGTCGTCGGTTCGACCGACAGCTAGTGGACGGGGCACGCACCAGCGGCACACCCAGCGGCAAAGCCGCGGCCCGTCGACCGCTGCATGGAGGACCCGCGACACCACGTGATGCCACATTGGGTAAACTTCAGTGGGTTGCTAGTTGATGTGGCTCTGTGACACATCAGCCCTACCCAGACACGCTGTGTCTAGGGTTCTTGGAGGCCAGCACCGCCTGGTGCGTGGCCCCACTGGACCAGCCCAGCAGACCGACCCACAGCCCAATGGGCCAACCCGCACCCCAATGGACCGAACCGTGGCCTAGAAGGCTGACCCGCAGGGGTCTTTGGGTACCTATTGAGTACTGTTATACTCACCGTTTCATGGGCTTCTCCCACACCTTGTTGAGTCTTGGGCATAAGATGAGAAGCTGGGTTGATACTTGAGGGATCCAGGACAAGGCATCACATGGAGGAGACGGGCTGATGTGGAGTGTTGTGGAGACAATCTGTACCTACCCTTCTGGTAGGATCCTCAGTGGATAATCCAAGAGCTATTTTGTACTTTTCAGTTGTAATTGTAACTTTTAGTTCTACTTGTACTTTACAGTTGGGGTTGTATTTCCTTCCCCTTTACATTCAGCACTCATTTCACTATAGTAGTTTCATTGTGGTCACATCCTTGTTGTGATCTATTCTATATGGTTGGTTCTTGTTTTCCCTTGGAGTATTTGTCTATATAGATTAAAAAAGAAAGTCCTTCCTGTTTTAGGTATATTCCTTCCTGATGCTAGTCACCAGCCCCTGGCCTATGGATGGTGGGCTTGGGTTAGTCACAACAAGGGCCTCGAGGGATGGGTCATGAAAAACTGGAATTAGAGGAGTCAGTTCTACCAAAGAACTAGGACTCTCATCATTTTTCTATGGAAATATTGTCATGTGTTTTGAGTTTGGTTTTTAGTTTGGGGAATCCAGTAATGGTACGGCGGATGATGTATCGATACACCAGGACCCAGAATTTGGATTTCGGTCTCAGTACACATAAACACTAATTGCGTATTTTGTTGAAGAGTAATTCTAGTGAATTTTTTGGAGTTAGATCAACATGTATAACTTAATGACTATGGAGAACCAATTATTTATAATGATGTCTCAGCATAGATAGCCATCTAGGATTCATGAAAGAATATGAAATGATGACCCACAGAGCGATGAGGCCTGGGTGTGTGGTCCTCTTACAGTTTTACCACCTTCGGGTGGTGCACCAGAAACACCACCACTCATTGGGTCACAGATTACACCATTGTAATATACATGCTGACCTAGTGCATTTCATGAGTTCTAGTGATATAGGACTTCGAGGATACGAGGAAAGACAGATTCCTAGGCAGTTTTGGATTGGATGGAGGTAGTGGCAAGAGTTTTTTGACTAGTTGGGATGCCATTAGATCAGATAGTGATCCTACCTGCTAGTATTTATTAGTGTGTTACCATGAGGATGGTCTTCATGGTGATGAGGCTTCAGTACATTGACCTTTTCCCAAGATGGTACCTTCGTGTAGTGTGCCAGCTATAACACTACACGTTGGTCTGTATTTACAACCAGCAATACTGGTAGAGGACACATGTAGGCTTAGTGCCTTACTCATGTTTCAGCATCAGATACATCTTAAGGTTTGAGGTGAGAATGACTCACAGGTGGCTAAGGACTGGTTTGAGGAGGTGGCTGGGTTTCCATCAAGCTAGGGAACCATTCGATCAGATGGTTGTCCTAGTAGAGAGTCTTTTACATGGCTCAGTAGGATGATGAAATCATTTAGATTACCTTGATCTTTCCAAGAGGTTACTTTTTTCTGTGGACAAAAATGACAACCATCCATAGAAAAGGGGGTCTCATTCCATAAATGGTTAATGCATGAGTGTTCCCTAGAGCTTCTACATCTTCAGCAGGATGACATGTCGGTAGGTGAGTATTCATCGAGGTGTACCGACTATCCCAAGTACTCAATGAATACAGCACGGTCCGTTATTCTGGGCTCTGACATCTGAGGGAGGTGTGGTTAGGGACATCTGAGCCAGAAATACTCCACTATGAATTCCTACTTATGTTAGGGTGATAGAGAGAACCATTGTCGTTGAATGTTATTCAGTTGAATAGATATAACTAATGAATGTTAGCAACTAGAAAGCAGGAAACTGACACCAATCATAGATTCCTAGGTGGGTAAAATGTTTTAGGAGGAGTAAGTGATAGGAACATATGAATCTTTATGGTAGTAGATGTGGAAGTGGAGAACGGAGAGTAGAATAAGGTGATGTACATTTCTACATGTTACAACCACCACCCCAATGTTGTTCCCACCAGGCTCAGGGAGCAGGAGGACAGGAGAATGTAGCAGCTGCATTCGATCAAGGAGTGTGACCCAAGGGCTCCATTAATGATTAATGTTATGGTTCCTATCTACTAATTGCTACCATATTAATAGATATATAAACTAATCATTCCATATTTCCATGAATCTTCTTCAAGACCTAGAGTTTATGGTTAAACCATTGACTTGACCCTTAGGTCTAGAGATACCTTTTGGAGGATAATTGAAAATATCACTTGCTGATGTTGTGATCTGACCATTGAAGCTAGAGTTTCAGTTTGAATTTCATTGGGGCATTATTGAGGCCTTACGAAATTAGTTTGAGTATGGAATGGACATCCAAAATTCACACTCATATTGATTGTATTAGGCATAATGATTTTGGTTTACCACCAACATTGCAATGGGATTTTCCATGGTCGGTAAATGAGGAATCCCAAGGAGCACATGATAAACTCATGCATAGAAGGGTGAAGCCGAACACTCTTGAGTCAGCCAGCCTTACCCTCGCTGTAGTAGGAGTTTGGAGTTTTGAATTCCAAAAAGTAGTGAAAGTGTGTTGCGACATCCTTCCAAAATATGTTTCTAATATTACCTCCCATTAGGGAGCGGGACTTCCTCTTTGGCTGGGTACTACCTGTGTTTTGTACCTAACTTCTCGAGGGTAGTGGCACCCTATTCATCTTTGACAAAGTAGGGGGAAAGCATTCCAGTGGACGAAAAATTGTCGGCACAGATTTCAGGACCTGAGATAGTGACGATGGCTAGAGTTCCTCCAGGAATTTGAATTTGAGATAGTCTATATTACTAGGATGCGGAACGTGGTGGCAGACACACTCAGTAGGGGGTCTGGTCTAAAACTACTCAGTGAAGCATCAGAACAACTAGTCGCGCTTCAGATATCATTCTTGGATAAAGATGGAGTAGGTTACCTCCACTCCATGACTGTCACTCCTCATATTCCTCAGTGAATTCGGGAGGCACAACATCAGAAATTGACTGCGAATCCCAACGTACTCATTCATCCTCAGGAAGAGCTCTTGAATAATTTTCTAATGGCGTGGAGCACATTTTCCTGTTAAGAGGATGCACCATGGTGCCTGTGATGCTTAAGGAGTAGTTGAGAGGGACCCTTACATACCATTTAATGGTACATCCTAGAGTGGATAAAATGTACTACAACCTCCAACTTCTGAACTGGTGGCTAGGGATGAGAGAAGCAGTGGTAGAATTTGTATCATGATGCCTCACTAGTCAACTAGAGAAGACTTCACAAAGCCGATAGAAGTATTAAGCCATCAGTATACAGAGATACTTGGAATTTGAGGAGGGATAACATGAAATCCTATGGGTCTCACCCCGATAATAATTGTGGAGGATTGGATGGGGCGGAAAGCCTTCTTTGGGGTACCTCAGACCTTTCTAGATTCTCAATTGAGTGCGTGTGGTGGAATACCGTTTATCTCATTCCCCATAGATTCACTGAGTGTGTAATGTTTTCCATGGTTAACACTTGAAGAGATGCCTGCATGATCTATTGAACGTTATCGACTTGGGCAAGTTGAAGGTTGATGATGGGGTGACTTTTATGGAGTTCCCGATGGAGATTGAGGATCGATGGTAGTGAGTCCTTCGTGGGAAGTAGATACCTATAGTACGTGTTCACTGGCAGGACATGAACCTTTAGGAGAGCACATGGGATTGGGAGGCTCAGATTCATGCTCAGTATGCCCCCATTTAATTTTGTTTCCCTTGTTTTGGATTTCATGGACGTAAAGCCCTATGGTGGGGAGAATTTAATGTCCCATAATTTCAGTATAATTTTTCTAATTATATAGAATTATTTCAAGACTGTAAAATCTAAGGGCGTGCGATTCCGAGGCCCGAAGGGCCCTTAATGGACCGTCGATGTCTATATAAGCTTTAATTTGCACGCCTAAGTAGTTTTCCTGAATAAGTGAGATAACTCTTAAATGTTTGTCCAGATCAGAAATCTGAGGGCACAATTGCGTTCAGGATGGCAGGTTTACCCTAGGCTCGACTTAAGTTTTGTTTGCATGAGCCTCCTGTGAGAAAAAAAATGGCATAACCGTCAATAAAATAATTAAATAAAGTTATTTTATTTTTCAAATTCTTAAAACTCATGAACTGTTACATAGATTAACTATCTGAGACCACCACTTTGATCATGATAGTATGATTTCTTTAGGCAGATACTGACATTGACTCGAACAATCCCCCAATAAAAGTTATTTATTTGGCATAAATAAAATAATTAAGTGAAAATTATTATTTTTTAAAATCCATAAAATATTAATGGTAACTAGGATTGTTAACTGAAGAGTAAAGTTGAGTTTTTCGGGGGTGTGTTCTCTTTAGGAGGAGCCAATCTCTGACTCGAATGGGTCATGGTTGAACGTTATTAATTTATTGATCTTTTTATTGTACATTCAGTAAACGTGTGGGTGGAGTTTTCTAACTTTGGAATAGGAGCTCAGATTAGAGGTATGAGGGCACTGTGGAATACGTATTGTTGGGATTCTACAAATGGAGACTTTTCTTTGACAATAGTAGGTATAGAGAATAAGTTATGTTTTGTGACTTTTTTAAAAGAAATGAATTGAAATAATTTTATATTTTTTTTCTTTCCTATCCTCTAATTGAAAAGTGGAGTCTGGGGCCGATGATGTGTCAGGACAATAAATGGATTGATCTTCCAATCATATGTAATGATGTCATTAGGAAATTAGGAAGTCTTCTAATTTATAATCCCCCATTAATTCCCCACGATGTTACTTAACCTCACCTTATCCTATATATATGGAGCTTGGGGAGAGGTATCGGCACAACTTCACCAATCATAGAAGTGTTGAAGGAGTGTAGTGACACCGAAACCATAGAGGATAAAGCTGATCCCAGTGGGAGGTGACGAGTAACACCGAACCATGAACCAAAGGACGATGTACGAGTGGCGTTGTTGGAATCCCGTAGTAGAAATGAAGAAAACCAACCACCTTCATCCATGGGAGTTTCTCTGATGATTCTAGGAAGGTGTTGTGTTGATTGATTTTGTTTTCCCAATGTTTCATTATAAAATGATATGTACGGATCAAAATATAAACATGTTGATCCATGATATTTTTTTATATATGCAGGAGGGTGTGTATTATCGTTGGGATCAGGATTGAAATCAATGCATGAAATTGGGTTGAATATTTGTTCCAAAACCCTCAAATTTATTTCTAACGTGGAGGGTGTAGGCTGACATAAAAAAGGAATGAGCCCCTCTGATCATTCATTGATTTTGAATGCCCAATTTTTAGTTGGCGATAGGACAAATCAGGGCCTAGAAGAGTGAGGAAAGCGATCTTAGGTGGCCGCAGGCACAGACAGCAGAGGAAACGGGCCACCGGTGTGGGATCGGTGGCCCGATGAACAGCTTGTGGCCGACACTGGTCCTGGTAGTGACACACGGAGGTAGGGTAATGGTAGGCGGCAATGCTAGCCATGTTCCTAGTGGAAGAACTGGCCGCTACTCTAGGTGGTGATGGAAGAGGGGAGTGGCGCGCCTTAGGCAGCGCGCCTATGCTGTAGTAGAACCGTGACAGAGTAGAGGTTTCCTGTTTGATTGGTGGCGTGAAGATGGGGCGCCACCATCGGAGTACCCAGAAGAAATTTTTTGGCCCATTGGCCATGAAACGGAGGACCCATGGCTCCGTGTGGCACCGCGTTGGGTCAACCCCCATATGTTGACCCACTAATGTGGCTCTACACCATATCAGCCATGCCCGGACACGTTGTGTCTGAGTTTCCCTGGCGGCCTGCACCGCCATGTGAGGGTAAATAATGGGTTGGCCCAACGGAACAACCCAAGGCCTAGCCATGTTAGTCTGGGTTGACCCAGATCGATCCAGGTCAGCCACAACCAAACCGGTTCAGGCTGGTCCGACTGGGGTGGACCGGACCCGGACCTAGTACTGACCAGTTATGCTATACAGGTCGTAACGTCTAAATCAAATGTCCAACTGATGAACCATCTGTGGGGCCAGTATCCTTAGGACATGGTAATCCATTTGAGATTCTCCACATGAGTTTTGGAGATTGTTGGGGTATAGCCAGGTAACATCGAACATGAATTCAACTGGTCCCTTGACACTAAAACACATGTATCTTGCAAATTGTGCATCTAATTGAAGAGTCGTTTGCAGATTTTGGACTCTATTGAGGAGAAAAGACTTTTGGAATAAATTTTGGTGACTTATAAGGATATCATGAAGTGGAGAGTGGATTGAGGAGCTGTTCTCCCTATCACGATACGTACGGAACCCTGCGGTTGGCTGAGACCTGAAGACTGCTTAATGATGGCCCAGTGGAATGTGGCTTTCTGTAACCCAGAAGGACCACAGTGTCGAGTGGCTCTGTGTGACCCAGCAGAACCATGATACATGATAGGAGGAGTACCTCAGTTTAGCTAAGGTGGGAAGCTACTCTGTGTGACCTGGCAGACCCATGGTGGGAAGCGGCTCAATGCGACCCGACATGCACATGGTACCCATCAGGGATGAGCACCAAAATAGTTCAAGTATAGTGGGATGTAGCTCTGTGTGACCCAACATGACCAATGTACTCGATATAAGAGGATTTCTCTAGAATATAATGAGTCCGACTATTTGATGTTCCTTCTATCCTTGACCTAAATTCATACCTTTTGTGAGCCAAGTCCTTTACCTTCATGGTGATATCTTCATGGTGATACATGTGTGGTACTTTTACCTTCTTAGTGTTACCTTCTTGGTGTTACATTTGAGATATTCATCCCTCATTTATGAGATGATTATATCATGATAACATAGGTATATGTATGGGAATATACCTAAGTAAATTTGTTGACTGCTTCTTGCTTTGTGATTGAGGTCTTTCATTGTGGTATTTCATTTGTGGAACAGTGGGAGACCTTCAGGGGTCTTGGGGTACCTACTTAATATTGTTATACTCATCCCTGCATGGGCTTCTCCTGCACCTTGTTCTATCTTATGCAGATGATGAGCAGCTGGGCTGAGATTTCAGGGAACTTGGACTTCACGGTTCACGGAGGAGAAGGGCTAACGTGCAGTGTTGTGGAGACGATTTGTACATACCCTTTAGGTAGGATCCTCAATGGATGATATAGGAGTTGTTTTGTACTTTTTAATTTTAATTGTACCGTTCAGTTGTACTTGTACATTATAGTTGGGCTTTTATTTCTGGCTCCTTCACATTGAGAACTTCTTTTCACTACAGTAGTTACATTGTGGTTACATTCTTATTGTGTTCTAGTATATGTGGTTTCTTTTTTTTGTTCTCTTGGACTGTGTTTCTGTACAGGTTAAAAAGGAAATGCCTTCTCGTTTTAAGGATACCTCTTCCTGGTGCTAGTCACCAGCCCCAAGCCTAGGGAAGGCGGGCTTGGGGTAGTCACAACATGGCCCCCGAGGGACGGTTCGTGACAAGAAAAAAAATGGGAAATGAAAAAATTAAAATAGTGAAGAACATAAGAAATGTTTTAAATTAAATTTGTAGAGAATCGTTTTACTTATATCACTCTCAATCAATTATTATAAATTTCTTGTTTATATTAACATGTTAAAGATGTTATTTAATTATATATTATTATAATATTTAAAAATGATATTCTCACCACTAGTAAAATGGGGCTCACACGACCCCTTCTAGACCACCCTAAAAATTATGATTCCAAAAAAATATTCCATTATTTAAGCTATAATTATATTCACTTTCTTTGAACCTATGGGAAAGATATATTTTCCCTATATAATGATTTCTATGGAATCTTCCCAGCTAAATTTGATGTTCTCAATGTGAGTACATTCCTTACATCTTTTATTTTATTTATTAATATCACAAACAACATTTAATAATGATTATATTATTACATAATTTTTTACTTTATACTTAATGTTTATGTAATATATTAATACATATTTAAAACCATTCCCTTCATTAATTATGAAAATTCAAACTATCATTCATGTATTGCATGGAATACCTCCTCTATGAAGCTATGACTACAAATTTTTTCACTAACAATAACCAGTACAGGTTTTAAGGGTTAAATTGATGATTATATGCGACATATATAATATTATATTTATTTTTATGATAAAATTATAAAACAAATTCATTCCTTTTAATTCTATCAGAAGTGAAAATGTTAACTGTGTGTTGTGAAAACTACTAGCTCCAAGAAGTAACATATCTAAATTTATTATAGATTCATTATCATTTATTAAAAATGATGAAATTATATTCAAAAACATAAAATATATTCATACAATAGCATTTTATTTAATATAATAGGATAATATGCCAATATAAAGTACTTTTATAATCATAATCATCCATTAATTATGGTATGTTCATGTTTGGGAATATATAAAAACTAACATAAAAAGTGATATAAAATAATATAATGGATGTATATAATAAATTAATTACTGATAAAAATGATAAAAATAAGAAAGTAAATATTTTTTGGGTTCTAGAATAGTAACAACAATAATTAAGATACCATTATTTTTTTTGTTAAAAATTACTAAAGAAAGATAATTGTACATTTCATCTACAAGAACCAAACAAATATATTCCAAACCAAAAAATTATAATATTTTGAAAAATATTAAATGAAAATTTACATTACCATTTAGGATTTTATTATGATAAAATGTATTATAATAATAAATAAAATCCAATATTTTACAAAACTAGTTTAAAACGATCAAGATTACTCACCCCCAATATTAAAAATATATAATAACCAACCAATATACATTTATATAATAATTATATAAACGATTATTGACTTCAATATTTGTTATAAATATTTTATTAATATATTTAGGTTTTTTTATTGGAACTTAGAGTGCATTCTGATGAACAAGGAAACAAGATAAGGGGTTATTTATCTCAAATTTTCATTATTGAGATATATTTATTATTGTGAAACATGATATTTTCAAAGTGGGTTTATGAATTTTTAATAAATTTATTTTATCATATTTATATTATTCATGAGTTTCTAAGATCAATATAATTTTCTTTCCTTAAATGAAATTTGGCTCAAAAGATACAAAATTTGAAAGGGATCTGATTAAAATGTCACTCAAACCATTATGGTTTTAATTTCAAAAATTATTTTCAAATCAATATTTTTTAAAAAATACATCTAAAATTATAATTTTTAAATATTTATAAAAAGTCACATAATTGTTTTATTATTAATATTGTTTACATGCCCACTAAAAATTTCATCTCACCTTGAATAATATTTTACCCGATCTATGAAACAAACCCCATCACTTATTCTTGGTCATGAATATATTTTTTTTAATTTCTATATTTGTTGGATTATTTTGAGAATGTATTATATATTCCAAAATAATCGACTTTGTTTATTTTATACATCTTAATATTCATTAAATGTTTTAAATAAATATTTATATTTTTTTCTGTATAGGTTATTTTTTCAATTGTGAAAAAGATAAGTTTTAATTATTTTCAATGAGAACACATATTAACACAACCATTTTTAATTTTTATGAACATTTATCTATAGGTTTAAATGGGTTATAAAATGATTTTTTTCTACTAATATTTTTAAAATATTTATTTTAAAATAATTTCAAAATATATAAAACATGTATACTTTCTAAAGTGGTTTTTATAAAACTCATGAAATGTAATTTTAATCAAATTCATTGTCCTTTGAAATTTGTTATGATTGATCAGTGGTATTATTAATATTTTACCATTCCATTTATTTATATGGATGGATTATATATTTTTATTTTTAAACACTGATATGATCTATCCCTATACTTGTATTACTAGACCATCCACCATGAATATGCATAACTTTTCTTCCAATGACTTTACATTTTGATCCCTTAATATTTGATTCATTTGACTAAACAGTGTTTACATAAAAACACTAATCTATTAATTAGTCAAATTAATGACCTAACCATATGATTTTTATCCCTTTTTTCTAAATACTAAATTCTTTATTATATCTGTTGATGTACCTATCTATAAAGTTAATTAATATCTTTTGATACACATTTAATTTCAATGGGTTCATAATCTTATTGATTGATGGTGGATTTGTAAATAATTTACATATTGGAATCAATTTTAAAAGTACATGTAACCCATTTCAACCTATTTTTTATTTATTATATTTATAATAAAAGCCATTTTACATCCATTGATTTTTTATAATATGTTTAATAAAACCAATTTTATTTGCTTGGGATCATTTTGAGATGATTAATGATTGATGTATTATGTCCCAGAAAAGAATAAATGAATTATTGTTGAGGCACTATGTCACCCAATAATTCATTTTTAGAAATTTATATATATCATTAAATAGTTATTTCATTTATAGTGTAGTTCCTCTCAACCATGGGTGTTGATGTGTGGTAAAAGAATGTAGTGTTTCTTATAATGATGCATGCAATTTATTAGATTGATTTTATGAACTATTATCTTAATCTTGTATGACGTGTCTCATGAACATAATGTTATCTATACAATTATTTATTCCACAATATTATGATTATGTTATTCACTCATGGATCACATTTAATGAATCACGTTTCAATAATATTTCATATCATGCCTTATGATATTCCATGACCTAAGAGATGTTTATAATCAATGTTTTTTGGGAATGGTTTTATTTTGTATGTTTATTATACATATATTATTATCTTATTCCCACTTATGATCATAGATTTTTTTCTTATGTTTAAACTTATTTTATATTTAAGTTCACATGTTTTTATGTTCATATTTTCCCCAGTTTATAAAAGCTAGTTTTATATATGATTTATAATTTATATGATATCCTTAACACTCATTATAGATTTATTAGTTTAATATATAATGGAAAAATATCATAAACTCCCATTTTAAAATTTCATGTCATCGGAATTATTATTCTATACGTTGAATATTGATTTTAATCATAATTGGTAAAAATAATCCTATAATGAAATTTTAAAAATTTCCCATAAAAATAAGACTTTAATAATAAATGGAAACTTGGTATTTAACTATTACTAATTTTATTTATAATAATATTTAATTACATTTATAATTATTAATGTATTGGAGATGAATTTAATTAATATAATGATAACATCATGTAGTTGAAAAGTGTTATTTTCTAGAAAACTATTTTTAAATGAATAATGTACACCATTTTAGTTAATTAAAATAATATTTAAATGTCAATTATTTAAATTATATTTATATATTATACATATAACAGAATAAATTTAAATGTATATAAATTTTAATAATAGTCATATATTTAAAATATGATCATCAAATTTTTTAAAAATGTAGTTCTGGGAAAACAAATTTTCAACACAATTTGTGGGAATATTTTAAAGTTAAATTAATTCAATTATTGAATTGAATTTGAGAAAATGGATTAAATATTTGGAATCATAAGAATAATATTAGTTAACAAGGTTTATTTTTTTCAATATTAATAATAAATTCAATAAAAATTAATTACCATGGTTAAGGTTAAAATAGGTTTAGCTGGGTTTAACATGAAAATATGAGGCTCTAAATGGACAAAAAAACTTTCCAAAACTCCATTATTTGGTTTTATTTCAACCATATCATTATCACCATCAAGTATGACAAATTTGTGGCCAATATTACCAAGAATTTGAATTTTTGTTATTTTATAACATTGAAAAATTACTAGTTTGCCACTAACTGCAATTATAAAAGGGGTCATAATCCCCTAACTACTGTACACCTATAAATTCAATTAGATTAAATAAAATCTACAAAACTATCTCCTTGATGTCCTGTTACATGTTTTAGGTGTGATGTAATCCCAAAATTCCAACCCCATGGACATTAAGATGTTATCCAAAAGGAGGTATCTCTAAGAGAAGTTAATCATCATAAGAAATCACTTTCCAATATAATTTCTTCTTGTACAAAAATCCATTTTTACAAAAAAATTAAAATAAAATAACAATATTATCTCCCATATACTAATATTTAACTATATTGTGGCATAATATTTATCCACCTTCAACTCCCTCAAATGGAAAACAAAACCATCCCTTATGTGTACGGTGGACTGTCACCCTATGAGATGATATAATTTGTTATCCATTAGAAAATCACATAAATAGTCACAATGATAGAACTAATATACCTATTTGTTAAATATTACATAATATTAATTCTTTATGATTAATATACCATGTAATTAATTACCCTTTAACCTAATATGTATATAATGATGTCGGTCATGGGTATATATGACCTACCGTCTTCACGAAGTGATGCGATTCATTTTCCATTTCCAAATTTGAAGAATTATTTTATAAATTTATAGAATGTATTAATATTATAATTATAAAATTAATATTTTCCATTATATTATTACAATATATCCAATTCATAAAAAATAGAACATCAATGATAAAACATTCATGATAAAACACAGCAATTAACACCTAAAACAATTGTAAAAATCAATTATTTTAATCAAGAAAGTGAGAAGGTATTTGAAGAGGATCATATAAATTATTATAAGTATGAATACAGTTACTTTATAAATTTATAACATGTTTATAAGAATTATATATGTGTTCAAATCATGATTATCTAAAGGTAAGCATGAAAGAAATGGATTTCATCTCAATTTCCACTCTATTGTGACAAATTTTGTATTAAGTACCTATTCATTATTATATGGTGTCTATACTAATAATTTTTTAAATTTAACATGAATAAAACTTATTCAATATTATTAATGAATCAATTCATGTATATTCTTTCATCAAGATACAATTAAGAAGATACTGATGATGTAAGGATTTATTTTACAAATTTATTTTTTTAGATTGCATTAATTTTTATGGATGGAATCTTATAATAAATACATCATAAAATCAATATATTTTCATAACATATGTTTATTTAATGAGTTTTAATATCTTAATCTAATAGATCCTTTCATTTTCAAATGAATAAACAAAATAATCTTTTAAAATAATAACTAATTTTATTCCTCTTTTGGCTTGATATATTTTTCTTATGCGTCAACATATTATAAAATTATTTAAAAATTGATAATTTTATTTACATAAATGACACTTTATGTTTTAATTTAATTTTTAAATGGTTTTAATAGAATATTTGTAATGTTATCTAGACATATCATTTTCAACTTTATTTATGAAAACCCAAAAGAATGTTCTTTTCAACATATATGTAATTAATGGGATTTCAATTGACTGTTACTATTTTATGATAATTATCTTATTCGAAATGTTTTTTTATAGTTTTGAAAGTAGTTATATTTAATGAAATGTTATTTGAAAATTTTACTTCTAAAAGACATGAATTTATTTCCCAACCTATACTTTTAATGAATTAATGGACATCATTTATCTCTTATTAATTTTTAGCTGTTAACAATCTCTAGAAAAATTAACATTCATGTGGAAATTTGAAATTACATTTCAATTAAATATTCATAGTCTTTATATAATATATATTATTATTTTTTAATTCGTATAGAATTTCAACATATAGTGTTTCACATAGATATTAAATGTATTAGTTATAGAAATATCGATATTAGAAATTATTTATTGAATTTAGAAATTTTTTGATAATGAAATTTTTTTATGAATTGAATTGATCATTTAATATATGTGGAATTAATTAGACATGTAGTGATGGGTGGGGAAAATAATTATATATCCCCACAATTCATCGATATGTCTCATGAGATAAAGCAGTTGGTAAAATTCAATGGGATTTTGGAGGTATACCATTTGATAGAATATATTTTCCTAGAGCAAGGCATTAATGGTATAGATATCATGATGTTTGATATCAAAAAACACAACATTATTCAATTACTTCCATGAGAATTATGTAATTTTTATCCAGGAGATTCTTCCCTTGATATTATCCATGAATGCATTTCATTCTTATGCTATTAATTATGTGACATGTTTTTTAATTTATTTACCTTGAGAAAATGATTATATATTATTTAATCTTGAAATCATCCTCCATAAATAACCCTTACTAGGATTTTTAGGTAACACATGTTTTACTTCTTTCTTTCCTTTGTATATGAAGAATAATTCTTTTAATATGACAATGGATGGTTAATATTTTCTTTTATAGTGTTTTATATTTTATTCCCAATATAAAATGAAAATTAAGTATGTATCTTATTCCTCAAGACTATTAAACTATTCTGTATTTTGGTGATGTAATCACTTTTATCTTCATCCCTTGTAATAACGAATAAAAAACTATAGGTTACTAGAATTTGGGATTTTACTTTTTCCATCTAATCCAGTTTTTTGAACCATATAAAAAAGGCTTTTGACAATACTGATCAAGAGACATAACCTAATGACTTGATTTCAAGATATATATATGTATAGGATAACAAAATAATGTTTTCGTAAGGTAAATATTATGTTTTTATCCATGTAATAAGTCCATATTTGGATACTATAAGATGAAGTGGTATTATAAGAGTTGAATCATAGGGTAATAACCCTAAATGGAGTTTGATTACTATATATCATCTATAATTCTACTGCATGGTGAGTATTCCCATTATATACATCTATTATCACAATACAATGGGTTATTCTTTGGTTAATTCACATTTTCATTATTGGCTATAATGAAATATTGTAAAATATATTAATGATATTTCCAAAGAAACCATCTTTATGATTCGATGAGTAAGTATGAAAAAAAATTCAATTTATTTTAAGTGTTACATTATATTTATAATTATATAGTATGATTTATAATTTAAAATTTTCTCAGCTAGTCTAATGAGTTACATTTTATATAAATGGTGCATTGATGAAATAATTCCTTTAATAGTCATGGAAAATGTATTAATTTCCATGATAAGCAAGAAAACACATTTGGTGTAAGAGTCGAGAATATAATGGATATATTAGGGAAGCTGGCCAAGGTTATGGATAATAACATTTCATATATACAAAAAACATAATGTTACATGACATGATACACCTATAATAGATCATTTAGTCTGATATAATCATATATATTATTGTGGGATGAGTAATCGTGTGGTAACATATCAATGGATTAAGTACCTCAAAAAGATATTCTGGGACATGGGATGTGATGAAAGGGAAAATTTTGAAATGGATGTACATTGTATCAAAGTTGATACTGGTCAATGTGTGTTGTTGATCCATAATACTGTGTTGTAAGAAGAAATATAACATTTATAATAGAGATAGTTTAAAATAACATTGTACGATAAAAATTCCCTCATGAGTATCAATGATAATTTCAAAAACCGTTCCTCACCATTAATTAACAGGATGAAAATGTGTTGTAGAGTATTTGTATTACATTACAAGAATATCCATATATACTATGGATGAATTACAATATTTTAAAATCAATAATGATCATTTATTTTAAGGGAATGAGGCAAGTCTTTAAAGAGAACTAGTTTCCCAAAATATTCCATCATAGGATGAAAAAATATTATGTAACATCAATAAATTGTTGTAAATTTATAGATCCTATAAATTTAAGGGGAATGAAGAGAAGAAGATCATATATGAACACTAGGAAAACTGGAATTCATTAATGAATAAGAACATGATGATGAAATTTCAATAATGTTAAAATTATATAATGAAAAGTCCTGGAAAATTCATTATGGGAATGATATTTTTTAAAATATTTATAGATAAAGGTCATATAGACAATGAATGTGAGGGAATGAAAGAGACCAATGCTATCCAATTATTCAACTATAATGAAATGGGGATTTATATATACCAATGTTCCAAGAATCAATGATCTTACTGTATAATAAGATAAGGGGATAATCAAATTATTATATGATCACTAATACGATGGGTGAAGTTTTAAATGATGTGGTGTTAGCTAAATTAATAATTTCTTAAAATTTTTAAAATTACTTTTTTAATTCTAGATCCTCACACTCATTTATATTTTTTTAGTTTTTAATGAAAGTTATACACTTCACTTACTCCTTAGGAAGGGAGTTTTCAATTTAATCTCTTATTAGTATTCTCATTGCAATAATGATTTTTCATGAAGATCCCATTATTACATTTAAAAAAACATAGTTATAGAATTTATAATTTTACCTATGGTTGAATTTTATATAATCATTTGTATGGACTATATTTCCAATTATAGTTATTTTTTCTTTCATATATAATGAAATTACATTTCATGATGATGATCTAGATTTTATTATCTTTATATAGGAGACTTAATCATTGGATTCATATATAGATACTCATCTAATGTAATGTCTTTGAATTCCAAATTAAATATTTGAAAATTAAATGGGGTTATTTCAAGACCAGGCTCTGAGATGGTACGTGATTTCAAGGCTTGGAGTTACTGAAATGTATTTTAGAATAATTTTTTATGTTTTATTAAAAAATCATGCAAGTAGATTTTTCTAACATTTAAAACAGGTCCTGGATAAAAAATAAGAGGGAACTATTGAACTCTGAGCATCTGGATTCCCCTCAGAAGAGCCTAACATTGACCGGTCCGGGTCGACTCATGAAGATAGTATTTGGGACTTTGAGAATAAAAATAAAATAACTTAATGAATATTAATTTTATTATCTTCGCTTTATCATTATACAGCAAATCATTATAATTTTGGTACAGAGACTAGGTGACGTTGAATCCATAAATGAAAATCATTAATGAATTAATGTGGTGATGCTGCAACGCAGAACACATCTTCTTTCTTTAATTAAACATGGATTCTAGGTTAACAGACAACCATGGAATTCCTCTATCGAACGACAAAGGAAACCTCTCCAACAATGAACACAGATGAATTGGAAAGTGGTGAAGACAATCATGGGGAGAATATTCAAGAACATAGATCAATATAATATGAAATACCATCATCCTCGACCAATCCCCTATTTCCCAGATAGCTGTTTGTTCTCATAGAATTTGTTTCCCCAATTTTCATTTTAAACAATGACATGCAGATCAACCCAGTAACATGTTGATCTGTAGGTCTTATCATCATGCGGGATGGGTTTTGAGTAGCAGGAATTTAATGGAGTGGGATTCATGTGAATTTTTATTCCTCTCCAAACCATCATACAATGAGGAATCTATATCAACACAAACAATGGAAATGATCCATCCATCATGCTTTTCTGGTGTGTTCTTCTCCCCCGCTACTTCCTTGTGTATTTTTGGGTTATGAACGAGTGGTCATTGCACCATATATCCATGGATAAAATCCCCAAATCCAAAGATCCTAACATGTGATGACACTAGGATGGTGTGGCGATGAAGGAATGGGACACACATAGCGACATGTGTCCTCTATGATGAAGGCCGACAATGACATGCGGTAGTGGTGGCATGAAGAAGGCAGCACGCCGCAGTGATGGAGGTCATAGTGGTACGGGATCCCGACACTAGAACGGTAACATGTTAGGAAAATAAGGTTGTGCCCAACATGAATTGACTATGCGGGAGGTGGATGAGGCCTCGAACAGTAGGGGCCACTGTAGTGGAGATTGGCAACACTGGTCGAGGCATCGTGTACGGTGATGTGGCCAACAGGGCAGGCACGACGTGTGCTAAAAGGTGGTCCACAAATGACCACTTGTATAGGGTGGTTTCTAGACTCTAGTGGTCATGTGGTTGTGGAAACTGTATACCACTGCCGTGTTTGATATGGAACCAATCCAGTCCCCTAATGCAAGTCGAGCTGATGGAGTGAACCGGGCCACCGGGTGGCCTGATATGGAGGAGAATCGGCCCGCTATGTGGGTCAGGACAAATGTAAAACTAAACTTCTTAGCAGAAAAACTGGTCTAAATTGGTAAGACTAAGTCGAACTAGACTTGAGGAGAACTCGGTCGCTGGGCGACCTGGCGGGCTGGACCCCGACCGAACTGGGTCGGTTCCAGCAAGGCACAAGAAACCTGACCACTAGGTCTAATGGTCCTGGACACTAGGCTAGACTAGATTGGGTCAGCCTAGACCCAATAGGATCTTTTAGGGTCTGATGAAATGTGTGGGGTCATGCGGGATCCCTAGGGCCAGGTTGGTCGGGTCAGTTAGACATAGTCGGACCAGGCCCGAATGCAATCAACCACTGTTTACTAAAACACCAATATCAGTTAGACCAAGCATCCTATTGACTAGCCATCTATGGCGTTGGGACCCTTGAGATGATACGGTTCATGGGTATACTATAAGTGATTTTTTAAGTTTATATACCAATGGTGTATTGATTAGTAGATTCTCCCAGAATCAAGCACACCAGAGAGTGGTAATTCTACAACTCACGATGAAATGATGGATATGATGAGTCGGACCTTGGTGGCCCAGCAGTAGAGCAGACCTCAATGGTTCTTTATGTGAATAGACCCTAGTGCTCCAATATTTGATCAGACCTCAGTGGTCTAGTAGCTGAGCGGACCTCAGTGGTCTTGCAGCTCTATAGACCATAGTGGTCTAATAGTAATGTGGACCTCAGTATTCCAGTAGCCAAGTAGAACATAGAGGTCAAGTAGCTGAGCAAACCTGAGTGGTTTAGTAGCCGATTGAACCTCAGTTATATACCAAGGATTACTCCCTCAATATTACAAGATTATTCACCATTATGAATGATAATCTTACTTCTATACATAGAGTAATATATGGTGTGAGGTGTCTTTTCATTGTGGTATTTGATTTTGGGTTTTTCTTTGTGGTATTTATTTGTGTTCATTCATAGTGATTTTTACTTTCTGGTTTGGGGTCCCTATTTGTATTGAGATATTCACCCATACATGGGCTTCTCACACAAGTTTCATGTCTCGTGCAGGTGATCCACATTTCAATGGAGACGTTGGTGGTCTTGGACCAGGTTGTGCTTAGTGCTATAGGACATACAAGTTTACTTCTATGGCTACAGAAAACTACACTTCACCTACCATTCATGTAGTGTCTCAAGCGGCATGGCCATGGAAGTGTTATAGTACAATGTGGTTTTAGACTTGTATTATGGCCCCTTTTTTACTTGTATTATACACTTAGTAGTTGTACTAGTGACAATTTTGGTTTACATAGTGTTTACTTTCAGTTGTATGAGCTCTATGTGTGTGTACGAGTTTAAAGGAAAATGCCTTCCTTTTTTGGGATATGTGAACTCAGTTCTAGTCATCGTCCCCTAGAATCTGGAATGCGGGCTTGGGGATGTAACGCCATGGGCCTTGGGGGATGGGTCGTGACATCAAATATCACTTCAAACTGATACTCTTGGTGAACAAGATTAGACAAAACCAATGGCAGGAAAATTTAATCATCAAATTGCTGACATACCTATTATAATGCAATACAATGATGTATTTACTGAGGAATTTCCCTGATGTCCACCATAGCATAAATTTAATTTTTTCCATTTATTTAAATAGCAATGAAATACCAATATTTAATACTCCATATAGAAGAACTATTGTGGAATTAGTGGAAACGAAGAAACCACTAGAGGAGTTGTGTGATAAGGTATTTACAAAACCTAGTATTTCTCTTTAGGGATCCCTTATTCTTTTTTATAAGAATAAATATGGATTTATGAGGATCTTCACTAATTATATACAAATAAATACTATTTGATAAATAAAAAGTATCATCTATATCACTTTGATAACTTATTTGATCGACTTCAGCGAGCTCAATATTTTTCAACAATTGAACATTATTTCATGAATTATCAATTTCAAGTAATGGATGAAGATATTATAAAGAAATTATTTTTAATGAGGTATATAAATTAACTGTTTAAAATAATTCTATTTGGATTGCCTAATTCCCCCACTTTTTATGGATCTAATGAACATATTATTAAAGGAATATCTTAATAATATTATTCTGATATTTATTAATGATATTTTGTTATATTCTCATTGTTATGACGACATTGAGAATAACATGAATAATTTATTTAGACTTTTAGAAGGAATAGTTATCCGGGAAATTTATAAATTTTAAATTATAGATTTGGAATGTTTCTTTTCTGAGAAATTTTATCTCATAGGATTGAATCACATTAGATCATATGAAGAAAAATGTAGTCAAAGAATGACATACACCAATGAGAATTATTGAGGCATATATTTTTATTGGTTTGATAGGTTATATGTAGGATTTTTTCAAAAACATTCATTATTGGTTTACCCTAACAATGATTATATGAGAATAATGTATGAAATAATTGATAGGATATTATTTAATTCTACCTTTTTTACTCTACCATTAGGAAATGTTGGATTTGTGATATATAGTGATTTATTAAAGAAGGGACTTGGGTTTTCCATATACAAAATGTATATGTTACTACCTATGCATCAAGGTAGTTATGGTCTCAAGGTGATGACTATCCAGCCCTAGATCTATACATAGTGGAAATAATATTTTCCTTAAAGATATAAAGACATTTGCTTTAGGGAACAATCTCTGAGATATACATAGATCATTAGAGACAAGAATACATATATATTCCTATAAAGATATCAATATGAGGCAAATATGTTGGCTTGAGATACTGAAATATTATGATTTTTTAATATACTACCACCAATGGAAGGAAGATATGTTATTGGATACATTGATTAGGAATGATCATGGAATTCTAAAAAAATGAGGATTGATAGGGATCCTAGGTCCTTATATCTAGTAAATATAGATATATGAATTTTTAGGAATGGGGAACATAACATATTGTTCAAATTGTTTCAAAAACAAATTTATTAGAGAAGATAAAAAGTTTCCAACCTGATATGGATAATTTTCAAATAAAAGTAATGATGTGAGTGGTGAAAAAAAGTAATTTTTTTTGAAGACATTGTTCTAAATTTTTTGAATATGGATTGAACTCTATCTATACCTTATCTAAAAAGTCTATTGTTAGATGATTCTCATTACATAAATTTTTAAATACAACCTTTTCAATAATATGTATATGGATTTGATGGAAATATTTTTATGCGCTAATATATATTGTGAAATTAAAATTTCTATATCAAGATAATTGTTTTTTTAATATTTTAAGGCTTACCAAAAAAATCCAAGAGGATTTATAAAAACCCATACCAATTCCTATGTGTAAATGGGATTAAATTACTGTTGAATTTTTCAATAGATTACCAGTGGATCCTATAATTAATGATGAATAATGTGTTATTATTTATCTCCTAACCAAATATGCACATTTGATTTGTATAAGAGATTGTTCTCCTCTTTATAACCTTGTATAAATATATTTTATATAATATTAAATACATAATTTTTGACCTATTTAAATCGTGTATAACCATGTTCCATGATTTACATTAATACTCTAGAAAAGTATTTAGAAGGATCTTGATAATAAACATTATTTGAGAACTTCCTTTCACCCTCAAAACAATTGATAGTCATAAAGAACAATTAAAAATATAGAATACTTATTTTAGTCATCCTAAATATAATTTTATGGCTTCTTATATGAGTATATATCTTTAGTAGAGTTTGCCTATAATAATATCTTCCATTAACGTATTCAAATGCAATCGTATCAAGATTTATATGGCAAGAGTTGTCTTACTTCTACATATTGGGATGAAGATGGTGGGAGGAAGTTTGTAGGACATGAACTTGTTACAGATAAAATGGAAAAGGTAATGACTATTTAGAATCATATAAAAGTTACTCATTGTTGGAAGAACAATTATGCTTAAATCCATAGGAATTATTTTGAATTTGTAGTGGGAGATGGAATTTTCTTGAAAGTACATCCATGTATGGCTGATATTATGTTTGGTAAGAAAGGAAAATTGAGCCATTGGTATATAGTAACTTTTGAAATTATAGAATCAATTGTAGATGTGGATTACCATTTGGTAATGATTTTATGAAACTCTAAAGTACCTGTTTTTTTCTATACGTCATAGTTATGTAAGTACATTCTAGAACCAACACATGCACACTTTTATTATGAAATAAAATTTGAACTTGTTATATATTACTCTAAATAGACTATCTAGATCATTGAAATTAGGGAAATGTATTGAGGAGTCGTATGACTCAAATTGTAGGTGTACATTGCATGAATTAAAAAATAGAGGAATAAATAGTGGAACCATATAATGTTATAAACAATAACCATCATTATTTATTTATAACATAATATGCATAATAATTTAAAGGTGGATTTTTTTTTGAAATACTGAAGAATATAACACCCAATATCCAATTATAGTAAGGGAACATTATATTAAAATGAATCTATAATACAATTAATGCTTTAATTATTAATGGAAAAGAATTATAATTTTATTGGATTAATATTCATTTTGAACTAACTTGGTAAAAACTATCTAGAATGATCTTTTGACAATTTTCCTAGGAATTATGTTTTTATGAAAATTTAAAAATGATTTTTAACTAATAATTATTTTATTTATAAAAATATGTTATAATATGTTGAATTAATTATGTCTTGAGTAAAAATTTTATTTAAATAATGATACGATCATTTAGAGGTAAAAATGTTTATTTTTATTTAAAATATTATAAATGCATGATTTATTACTGTTAATATTTATTTAAATGAACTTTAATGAAGAATTAATGGAAAAAATATTTATTATATAAATAACTACATGAATTTTAATCCATATCTTGATTATTACTAGTAATGTATTTAATCTAATATTATCGTATGATTTGAGAATTCATTTCTTGAAAACAGTTTTTTCACAAGTTTTGCATATTCATTTTTAAATTATATTCTACCACATATGAAAATTGGATTTAAAAAATGGGTTCCACTTGTTGAATCATAATAATTAATATAATATTATAGGATTAAAATAATATTTTTCTCAATGAATATTGAAATAAGTAAAAATTAATTACCACAGTTACCGTTAAAATGGATTTAACAGTGGTTATATTAAAAATATAATGGTTAAAATGAAACAACAACATGATAAAAACCAGTTGGGTTGTTTTATTTAAACCATAAAAATATAAAATTCTAATATGATCCATTTTATATAAATTAATTCACGAAATTTAGCTGATATTATTTTTAAAAATTGTAAAATTATAAGTGCGCCACTCACCTCAACTATAAAATCGGAACTACATACCCTCACTTATTCCCACATATTGATCCATTCATCTTGATCATAACATGAATAAAATATTTATACAACATCCTTAACCTTTTTAAAATGATTCTATAATGATAAAATGTCAAAACCTATGGTCGTCACTAGGTTATCAAAAGGAGGCTTCAAAATGATAAGGTAATTGTCCGAACAAAATTGTTTCTTTTTTTTCTACTTCTTTTACCATATAAAATTAGTTATGAACAAATAAACCACAATTAATCCAATATATAACATATAATTATACATTATTATGATTAAGGAATAATAATTATCCATATCCTTCTACATAAAATGTAATACAAATGCATCTCTAATGTGTGTGACAAACTAACCCCTCACAAACAAATGATAATTATTTTCCATCACTGAATCACATAGATAGTGAAAATTATGGAAATGATGAAAATAAATCATCCGTATCACATAATATTTATTCATAATATTTTCAATGTCATCCATTTACATACTTTTTCACCAATTTATGAAAATATATTATTGCTCATGCTTACATATGCCCTACCATCTCCACCAAGTGATGTGATTCATTTTCCATGTCCAAATTTAATGAATGATTCTAAAAGGGTGTATAATGAGTAAATATTATATTTATGACTCTATTATCATTATATATATGATTTAAATATATTCCATATTAAATTTATGCTTCCATAACAAAACATGAATGATAAAATTGAAGTAGTTAACACCTAAAACAATAGTAAGAGTGAAATATTATTATCTAATGGTTGATAGGATGTTAAATGGGGTTGATAAATTGTAATATAAATAAGAAAATATTTATTATATATATATATAATGTTGAAAACCATTAAATAATATTTTAATCAAATATTATTTAGATCGATGTGTGAGGTAAGAGATTTTGTATCAATTTCTACTTCATTCAGACATATTTGGTATCATAGAACTGTCCATTTATTGTGGTGTCTATAATGACCCATTGCTATATTTACAACTAATACATATTTATTTAGAGTGATTAATTTTTTAATTAAGATTTATTATTTCAAGGGGTTACAAATTAAATGTCACCAATGAGTTAAGGATTTATATTACAATATCATATATAAGGATCTCCTTAATTCTCATTAATGAAATATTATAATCCATCATTAATAAAATAAAAATATTTTCATATCCTTTGGGTATTTAAGGTGTTTCTAATTTTTTTCTAAAAAAGTTCATATATTTAGGACATTAATAAATCACATAAATACTTAATATAAAAACTAATTTAATTCTCTTATAGCCAGATATATATTTTCTTAGTGTCATTATTTTTAATTGTTTTTAAAATAATTTAATTTTATATACCAAATTAAATTTTAAGGTATACTTGAATTTTTCAATTGAATTAATTTTAATATTATTGTCCTTTAATAAATGTTTGATTATGAATTTCATTGCAATAAGTATAAATAAATATACTTTTTAACATATACACAGTTGAAAAAATTCCCCTATTTGGTAACAATTTTAAGATATTTAGATTATTTTAAATTTTTACTATGGTTTTAAAAATATAAATAATTAAAGAAAACTTATTTTAAAATAGTAATTCTATAAGGCTTTATTTTCTTATAAATCCTATATTGTTGATGAATTGATGGTCTTATTTTATCTTCTATTAATCATTTGTCTACATCATTCTCTTAAAATACTCAATTTCTTATGATCATTGTAAATTTAAATTAACATAAATATTAAAATTATTTGTATCATTAATATGAGAACTCAATAAATATTATTCCATTGATATATATTTTTTTATTATTTTAATGTTATTTTATTCACTAGGGAAATATTTATTTGTTTTCTTTACTTAATATATATATATTTACTGATAAGAAGTATTGATGATGGATTAAATTGCTCATTCAATATATCTAAAATGAATGGGACATTTAGTAATGGGTGAATTCTAAATTATTTAGCCCCCTCATGCATCAAAAAATATAATGGAAAAATTAGTTACCCAAATTAAAGTGGTTTATGGTTTATAATAACTCCTCAACTAAACTATCATGGTGCACGTTATTGATGTTATAGATATCATGTTGTTTGAGATCATGCTTTCTAATATGAAGAATTTTATTCATTGGTAATTCACTTATTATTATCAATGAGATGATTCAATTGATATTATCTACATATGAAAATTATGAGGGATATATTTATTAAATGGGATGAGTTTTCAGTTATTTATCCTTCCATATAGATTATAAATTATTTAATCATGAAATATGTATATAAACCTTACTAAGAATTTTAGATCATCCTTATTTTCATTCCATTCACTAGGATATAAATATGGATTATTCAACTAAGTTCAATTATTCTAAATGTTTTCAATTAGTATTCTCTATATATTATATGCAATTTAATATGGAAATAATTTGTATGTATAGTTCTTTAAAAATGATAAGATATTCATTCTTTTGGTATGTGATTGGTTATATCTTATTCCATAATAATAAATTCATATAATGGCTTCGGGTTACTAGATTTGAGTTTGTTAAAAATAATTTTCCTAACTCCCTAAAACTCTAAACCTAAAAAGTTCATTGGAGTAAAAATTTTACATTATTTTCGAGAGATATTTTAATTATGTATGTGTATCAAATCCATTGGGCATAAGTTAAGTGTTCTCAACACCTGATCTAGGAGTTCGGGTTCGGGGATATTAACAAATTCCTCATCTCATTCTCCTATCTATACCCATATCATGTATATCATATTTACCAAAGATTATACTTTCTCATATAAACCATAGGCGATGCATAGAAATGAACATTGACCTGGGAAGGTTTAAATTTGGCTATTTGGGAGTTCAGGTCTTGAAGAGGGGTCATATTTTCTTATTTATTCTTCCCTAATTAAGGAGTTTCATTATGACAAAATTTCCACATGGATTGACTTATGAGATTTTGTACCACTAAATTATTTTTAAATTCATGTAATGTTTTGGAAATATAAATGAATCTAGAACACGAGTATAAATATATATATTATGGACATTGGGGTTTAAATTTATATTCCACGAAATGATGGATTTTCATAAAGGGGGTTTCCAAATAATTTCAAATAACTATTTCAAATCAGTGTTTAAACACGAAAATAATCATTTAAAAATACCTATGGGGTTATTTAAGATTTTTTTGATTATAAATATATTGATTTTTCAATGTTTTTATTTATTAAGGAATGATTTTTTGATTTTAATATTTTTTGGGATGGAAAGTGGTGATTTATTCATAATGATTTATAAATTTCATTTTAAATGTTTCAATTTTTAAGGAAATTAATTTGATAGAGAATCTGAATTAATATATCATAATAAATCTCATTTTGGTACAAAAAAATAGTTTTTTATGCTTATGAGGCTCAAATTTGTTTCCTTATTAACTTTTCCCCCCATCATGGGGTTTATAATAGTTATATTATGATTAGAATGTTGTGGAAAATGGGATTTTTTAGGGTACTGATGTTGTGTTGATATTTATTTTTTATACCTTATTAATATATATATAGATAATTTATTAATTTCATTTTCTATTACATTTTGGTTTAGTCATGGTAATGTGGGCATCTACATAAGGGGACTTGATTTTGGATATCTTATTATGCTCACACAATAGACTATGACCCTTCATTTGTTTCCACATTGTAGATATGGGAGTTCCCCAAACAAGGCCTATCTGGGGAAATAAGGTTGATTATATTAGTTTTATATGCATCATAGGCCAATAGATGGTATTATATTTATATTTTTATTAGTATTATCTTACATTAAGTCCAAATTTTTAGCCTATTATACCTCTTCCATAATTGTTATATGTATATAGGGGACTACTTTATTTATTCTATATCAGGACACTTGTGTTGTTGATAGACCTAGTATACATTTTCAGCCATTAATTTCATGATATTATTTATATACAGTGATTCCAAGATGTGTTCAATATTTATGGCTGGGTTTATTTTCTTAAATGGGTTTCAAGGATGGTATCATAATGAAGTTTTAAAATTAATAAAAAAATATTTATTTTCATGGATGAGTTTTAATGACTTGTTTTTGAATGATGGAAAATATCTTTATATTTTTTTAATAAAATCAGATATTCCATTTAATGGCATTAACATGTGTCTATTTCTAGGAACATATATTACATCTCTTATTTAATCAAATTATATAATTTATTCCTTCTGAAAAAATGCATGATCGATTAGTTTCTAGGATTTTATTAAAATATTTTTTTATAATTTACTTTAAACAAATATTTTAAAAAAATTATTATGGGAATTTCATATACTACATCGTGAGATCTTACTCGCTCAGGGATCTCACACCCTACATATACTATTTGTGTGTGTATGAAGATTCTTTGTTTTAAATCTATTTTACATACCATTTCTGGATTGGTCATCATTTAGATAGAAAACCTATGGGAGGGTTGTGATGTGGTAAGTGTATATGAGACATGTATTGTTTTCCTAGTGGTATTTTTGGGGGTTTTTTGTTTATTTTTTGGATATATAAATATAGTCTAGGTCAACCATATTTTTATTTTAATTGAGATATGTTATTTATACCTTTCTGTGTATTTATTTTCGATGGATCGTTTATATTGCTAAAAATGATGAAAATCACATTTTATGGTTGTGACTTATTTAGTCATTATATTTATTTTGATTTTTTACATTGTTATGTATGGATGTTTAATGTATGGATTCACCAGGTTTGTTTTTTATAATGATGTGAAGTTTTTTTAATCTAATTTGAATGAAAAATCCTCACCATGTGGTATAGTTTTCATAATGAATTACATATCACTACATCATGGGTACGGGGAATGAACTTTTTGCCTTATTATAGGATCACCCGGGGGTCATAGAATGTTGACCTAAGAAATTTCATTATAAAATTGTATCAAAGAACATTATAATTTTTTTAGGTATATCATTGTTGTTAAGAGATAGGATTGATAGATCTTGAGCGGTTGGTGCAAAAACATTCTAGCTATATCTTTTGTATTTTAATCCTCACGTTTTAATGGGTTTTAAAGATTTTTTTCTTATAGTTTGGTTCAATTATTTACAATATTAAAATTTTTTACAATGTAAAATTGATATTTGAATCCCTAGTGAGTTATATAAGTGACTTAAGATATTCTTTCAAGTTTTGGGGTGAAAATAGAAGAATAAATGGAGTTATGAAGAAAATTTTCATTAGATGGAAAACTGTTTAGAGCTTATGTAAATGATTCTAATGAGTCAATAGAATATTTTTCACATTTGGATTATAGTTTACAAAAACATGTGACAAAACTATTTAAAACACTATATATTTAAAAAAATTATTTTGGGGTCTTATTTTATTCCACATTTATCTTAATAGGGTTTCAACTTGATGGAGGGTAAACGAAAAGGGGTTTGATATTGTTTATTTGTTACTAAAATGATTTTTTCATGATTCTTTGTTCATTGTTTTGTGATTCTTGATTTTAAAACTGAATATTTAGAGCGGCAAAGAAAATTTTATGAAATTTTTAACATCAAATCCGATTATAGTGGGTTGATAGAAAATAATTTCCCCGATTCTCATGAAATTTTTTATAAAGCTATTGATTTCATTATGTTATTTTGAAAAAAATATGAAATATATGTTCACATTTTTTGTAAATTTTTTCAAATTCAATTATATAATAATTGATACTTTAACATTTGATAATGATATAAAATGAATTAATTAATATTTTAATGGGATTTGAGAGGTTTAAAAATAATTTTTCAATTTAATAGGGGTTTTAAAATATATACATGATATTTTTTATTTCAAATAAATGATATTTCACATCAACTGAACAATATAGCATGTTTTAGTGGGAATATGTTTTTTATGATTTTCCATTATTTTTTTATGTTAATATTTATTTTAATTTAGAGTCATTAATAATGTTAATAAAAGAATAAAAAAATAAATTCACTTTCCTCTTTCATTATCCACCATATTTTACCAGATTTACTTTTTTACCAATTCATAAAAAATCAATCATTATAATGGGAAATCAATACTCACGAGAAATTAATTTCATACTATTTTGGAAATATCAAGATGCATCCACCAAATAGCATAAAATAGTATTATTATTTTCAGGTAACCCATGAACCTAATTTTTTCATGATTTGGTTGGGGCTCATCTTAGGTTTGTTGTGGTGAAATGTTCAAATTTTAGGAAAATTCTGGGTTGTGCATGGTTAGCACAGGGTCATCCCAAACCATGTACCCACCTAGTTTAAACCATGCAGACAGAGAATGTCATAGTTTTCATGATTATTTCACGATTTTAAAAAATGTGATCCCACAAGGTAAAAATTGTGTACCCCAATAGAGGAGTTCACAGTTTGAGTTCATGGTTTTTCTAACCATGTGGCCCTTTCTACCAAACTATGTGCATAAGATTTTTAATTTGTGAATATTTTTTTAAAACCTAATAAACCCATTTTTAACCTGCCACATCACCCTAACAAAGTGTAATTTGGTTTCCTCGGTCCTAAAGGCCCCCAAGAACAAAATTTGGATCCTACAAACCCCTTCCTAGAAAGATCAAAGCAATAGAAACCTCATTCGACCCATTTATAGTAAGTGGCCTTCTTCTATTCATTCACTCCTACTTCGTATTCACTGACCCTAAAGGGTTTTCTTGATCATATTGTGTTTTCCGGATTTATACATATTTGATTGAGATCATGAATCATGCTTGTATTTATATGTCTTCATTTCCATCATTATTTTCTAGAAATTCCCACTCTGGGTGTTGAGTTTTGATACTAGGACTAAAGGTGGGTGGTTTCATTTTGATTTTAAATGTGAAAGAACAACGATTTTCTTGATTCAATGTAAATTTCATTTTATTGAATTATAAAAACACAAATATATTTGAATTGGGATTGGAATTTACTTGGTATAAATTTTGAGTATAACCCTCAATTCAAATATAATTGAAATTTTTTGGTGTAATTTGGAGATTTAGGGATATTTTAAATTTATTTGACAATGAAATTATAAAATGGATTAAATTTAATTTTTTAAAACATGTTACTTGATTTATTTTGAAAATTCATTAATTAATGAAAATATATGATTTGATTTTGAAATTGATTTGGAATATTGATATGAAAAATTGAAAAATTAAATTATAAATGATGTTTGATTTGAAATGATTGATTTGAGATTTGGTTGGATTTATTGATATTATATTTCCCTCAAATAGGAGTGTATATAGTTTTCTCATAATTTGTAGTGGATGTAATTTTCCATTAAGTGGTAGTTAATGTGATTTCCCTTTAAGTGGGGGAGGTGTTTATTTTTTATTTAGTGGGGGTAGATTTGAGTTGTTTAATTGATATGTAAATATGACATTAATTTTAGACTATTTTATTCATTCCGATTGATTTATATAAACTATTTTAGTTTATATGTTTTTTAAGACTTTGTTTGAATTGTTCTTATCTTTTGAAATGAAAACCGGGATTCTTTTAAATATGTAACTACACTTTATGCAAGTTTTGTTTAAAAATATAAAGCATAGTTTTGTTTTTTGACTATGAAATATTATTATGGAAGAATTGGTGACACCCAAATAGGGTTTTATCTCACACTCAAAATTTTCATTTATGAATTTTTAGATTTTTTTCTTCTAGGTTTGGGTAAAGGGAAGGAACCTCTTGTAGGAGGTGGATGTTCTTAAACCTTTTAGATTGGATTTTTGATTACTTTAGGATGTTTGATTTTTATCCTATCTATTTCTGGTACTTAAGGATTTACTGTTTGGGTTTTACATACATTCTTGACTTCTGGTGCTATCTCCTTTTGGAGTTTCTTTGAGCATACAGATATGTTTACGTTTCCTTCCTCTATTTTTTGGTAGAAAATTAGTTCCCAATTTTATATTATATGATTCTAGGTGTTATTCACCATTCTATTGTGAAAAATAATGTCATTCAAGCTATGTCAATATCAGATTGTTTAATAGGTTACCATGGTATTTGGGTCAGTTTTTGGAAATGTGGAATCAATGGTGTAGATTTTTCATCTTTCTTTGATGTAAGTATGCAGTTGAAAGATAATTTAGGGACTTTTTCAGTACTATCAAGGGAGTTAACGATGAGCCCTCAGAATAACTAGCCTTAACACACCATGGGTATTTTGTAAAATTTGTATTGGGAATTAGTTCTTGTGTTTTACCAACTAGAATTCTAGAATAGTTGAAATTCAAATCTTGGTTTGTTATTCGATGGGATTTATTTTCATGTTTTTTTTTTGATTTAGTGTTTCTATGAATATTTTGATAACATATTCAATAATTTTTTGTGTTGTTTTGTACCATCATTCCTATGATAAGATGTGCGGATAGGATCCCGGTGAAAGATGACGATGAACCGTAGTGATTACATACTCATGTAGATGAGAATATAGATTAGGTTATATTATATGTTGTCTAATATATGGTACAATCACTTGCACTAGTTCCATTTCAGTATTAGGCTGTCAACTCTCATAGGGAAGGATTTAAAATTTCTATTCACGAGTTCCTTCACAATAAGACACCAATGGTACATGGCTATAATAATCCTCTACAGGTTGTGTCGCAAACCAAGCCCAGTCACCATCCTAATTAGCGCTCGAATTTGTCCATGGAAAGTCCTGAAGGTTCTTACCAATCTCCACTAGCTGGTAGAAGTTATTGGGTATGAAATGAAATATTTTGGGAACAATTTACCCATATTTATCATGTTAAAATAACCATGAAATCAAAAAACCATATCTGAGAAAAGTAACTGAAAGCACTTTTAATAAATTCAGAAATTTAAAATTTTCAACTAAACATATTCCAATATTGTAATTGACCCCAAGGGAAAAAATGACCTAAAACCATCACGCAATACATTGAGAAACAAACTCACGCTTCAACGTCCAAGATCACAAAACCATGCCACTAAAAAATGAACTGCCAACCTGTCACAAATTTCCTCTACCTGAAACAAACAGACAATAGACTTCGCATACCCCCAAAGGTGTGTATAGGATGGGAGATGAAGTCCTAGTAGGATACCACCAAAAAAGGTTCAATTACACAACATCCAAGATATTATTTAATGTTCTTATTCAAAATTATACTTTTAAAACGCTTTTAAGGAAAACATTTACATGCTAATAGTTGAGAAGGAACAGTTGATGGAAAATATTTTACAAGCACTATTTTAAAGAGAAAGAGAAAAATTCATTAAGAACACACACAGACACACACACTTTCACAAAAACAAGTGGTCCTCCATATGCTGACAGAAGGCACCGCGTCATGGACAGTAGAGCACTGTGGGTAAATACCCTATGGTTTATCTTGCTCGAGTGGGACCCTAAAACCTATTGTCTCGGTGAAACATGGAATAAAAACCAAAAACCTCAGAAAAGTGGTTAATAATCCTCAACCCATACTCAACGTGGATTAGAAACAACCACCCTCATTCATTCATATGTTTAGTAAGTGTTTCGATCATCAATCTATCTATGTAAAACTGGGACGATACCCCTATAGATCACTAGATAACTAGTTCTATTCTTCCAACCTATATACATTGTGTTCTCTCTTATGCTCAAAAAATTTTACACATTCACATATCACACACACCACAACTTTCATAATGAAATAAATATATTCTGCAATTTACAAAAAGGATTCCAACACTCAAAAAAATGTTTTACATTTTAAACCACTAAATTATTTTAGGAATCCCCTTTTTATACCACATGCACACCAAAATCATTTCACACCTTAATTCGCATCACCTGTATGAAGTGATGAATTACAAAAAAAATAATGATCATTTTTAAATAGTACATCAGTGGTTTTCACACAAAAACATCACTTTAAAACCTAACAATTGTTTAACACAGTCAAACACCAGTTTCACCCACAACATTTTAATAAATAAATCCAATTAAATAGTTTATTAAACACTCCAAATTAGACCACATGTTTTACCCAAAAAACACACTTTATTCCATATGTAAACATTAATCTAAAACCGAACACACAATATAACCAAAAAACATGTTCTCCATCATTCAAACATTTTAAAATTTTACTCCTGATTCACCAAAAATATAACATGCCAAAGACAATCTGTGTATAAATGGAAATCTCATTTAAATACACACACACACACCTAAAGATACATGAACGAAAATTTCTCACCTACCAAACAACCCTTATAACAGGTTATAGAAACAACTCCTCCAAACACACATCAAAACCCAACCAATCCCCTTATTAAAAATCCAATCATGACCATTAGACACAACATACACTTTAAAAACATCATACACACCACATGATTAAGGTAATACATCATTTTAATAATTTATAAAACATCAAAAAATGATGAAACCAATGATTACACCAAAACATACACAATTTCACAAAAAAACGACTTTAAAACTAAACACACAACATCATCACACTAAAACATGTCTCACACCCAACAACCAAACCATAAAATATTTTAATAAAACAACGCACCAGTTTGAATGCACAAAACACAACCTCTTTTTGTTAATGTTTCTATTCCGAACACTTAAACATATCAAACACTGTAAAAATATAATTCTCACTCAATAAACAATTGATTTAACACTCCATGAAATTACTACAACACAAAAAATGAAAAACACACATTTTCTAAAAAATGCAATTTCATCACACATGCATGTTAAAATATTTTTGGATCACATTTCTCACAAATAATAAGGCACTACCAAAAATATATACTATGAAACACACATAAACGACCAGACTATATTACTCCTAGAAATCCATTTTCTTCAAATGAGCCTTCAAAAACACTTTAATCATAGTTCGCATCTGGAAACTAAATCATAGAAATTAAATTATCGAAAGTTTAAAAAGGTAGGGAACCACCTATCACTGTGTAGAAACTAAGTATATTCGGTGTGCGACTCTAAATGATCACCAAATGCACCACAGAAAATCTAAAATGAACCTAAAAAAACAAGATATCCACAAATGCATTAAAATTTAACAATGTATAATCAAAACCATAAGTAACTAAGACCAAAACCCTAGCATGGGGGAGGAATGGTCGACCTGAAGGATGGTGAAAGCGCCAGAGGAGAGCAGGGTACTTGAGAAGTGTTCTAGTCACTGGAGGATGGTGAGGCATGCAGGTTTGAGTGGAAAGGGATGTCTTCTAGGGGAGACAGCGGGATGTTTAGGATGAGGAGGGATTCTGGCATCTGTCTGAGGAGGGTAAATTGGGGCGACGATCATCAGACGATGAATGTGGGTAGTTAGGAAGTGGTCACCGGACGGGGTAAGAGGCCCATAGGGTGGTGCGTCACTGGACGAACCAAGAAAGCTTCAGGATGTCATATCACATGACAAAGTAGAAGAGTGGTGTGATAATGGTCGTCAGACAGAGCAGGAGGGCAGCGGTCTGTGCATCGCCGGTCGGCTGGGAGCACCAGTATGCATGGGAGGTGGAGAGGCCAAACATAGGGGTGCTTGGGATAGAGGAGGGTTGTGAAGGGAGAGAGAGGTGGAGGAAGATATGAAGAGGGAAAAAGAAAAGTGAAAAGAAAAGGAAAAAATGAAATGGGGAAGAATGAAAAAAATAAAAAAACAATGTAAAAAAAGAAAAAAATATATAATAAAAATAAAATAATTCCTAAAATAGTTAAAATAAAACAACTAAAAAAATAAAAATAACAAAAGTATTAACACAAATATTAAAAATAATAACACTCAACAATAATTAACAATATACTCAAATAATAAAAATATTATTATCAACAAAAAAATTAATTAAATTTCATTACACTTTTTATTTTATTTTATTTTTATTCTTTAATTAATAATAAATTTTATTTATCTGCCGTGAACATCGGGTAGGCCTGCGGGGAACCGAGCGAGGATGTGTCGTGACCTAGGAGAGGTCATTTGGATGCAAAAGCGATGCAATGAATGCTTTCAAGTCCAAAATGATTGTTTTTTAATAAGTACTAAAAAAAGTCAGGGTTCCACCCGCACTACCTGAGGAAAACAAAATTAATAAAATAAATTTTCTAAAAGAGGTGGTTTTGAAAATGTTCCCCACCATAGCGCTTTCTATCCCTGAAATATCACAACTAAGACTGAACCACAATGAAGCAACCGGTAACCCCTGGTAAGTCAAAAAGATTCAATACGAAAAGAAAGTGAAAGGAGGAAAACACATCATGATCAGAGAATGTGACTTAAATGACAACCTTGAGAAACTCCTAAAAAGGATTTATGATATTTGTCATCTGCACCCAAAGAGCTAGAAAATGTCCATATGAATGATCAAGGAATGGAGCTCCCACACCAATGGAAACCAAACTAAAAAACTAAAACACCTCATGCACCATAGAACAAAAAATACACCATTTTTTTTTGAAGGAACAATCAAGATAAAACCACATTCTAAGAACACTCTTATCACCTACTACTAAGTCACCTCTAAGAACATGACCAAATGGCCAATATAGGGAATTCCAAAGTGCTCGACACCATTAGGAACCTACCAATGCTCGGGACAAGACTAGAAAAACCAACATGGAGAGGCATGAGTAGACACCCCATCATTTTGAAAAAGGCCCGCACTGATTCATTCCTGTGACATTTGAGTGAGACCCACCATGGGTCTCCCCATCCTTAGAAATGATATATGATGCAAAACATTAAAAATTTATCTATGGAGACCAAACACCCCCACCATAAGGGGAATGGAGGTCGGGGTCTAACTACCAAGATTTTAAAACCACAAGCTAGGACAAACCATCACCTCCACACCCCTAAATGCGTACTATTCATATTTGAGAACAATTTACCCAACAGACCCAATAAGGACCACTAATAGTGATTACATTAGATGGGACTCAACCCCTGATACATTAAAGTAAAGTGACGACTACAACTCCTCATATCCACGGAAAACCTCACACACCCAAATCAGTTGTTCGAAATGGAACAACCACAGAAAAAAATTTAAACCACCTTTACCATCAATACGGATGATAGAAATAAAGTTGGCGTCTCATACACTATCGGGGTTCCTGACCACGCGCCATCTTCACTTATAAGACTATGGATGGAGCCCTGATTTTTGAACCCTCTCCTGCCTCATATTCAGGCATTGAGGACTCCTGAATGGAGCTTCTCCTTTTGGTGCCACAGACCACACTGCAACCGAGACAACACGATTAGAAAAAACACACTCAAACATCAACCCAATCCTTTATGGAACATCCACCTTAATAGGGGTGTATATGATGCACATGTATAACCGCTTTACCTTAACTAAGAAACATAAAAACAAAATATCTACGATAAACACTCAACTTTGAATAGAAAAAATTAGAACTCCCCAAGAGGATACACACATATGAAAAAAATGATTCCCAAAGGATTATATGAAATTCAGTCGTATTCATTATAGAGGTTTCATGATACAAGACGTCACCAAAACATGTCCAAAGTGGTTGATGAGAGGACTAAGAACCTTTCAAGACATAGGTCAGCACCGGTAATTATGAACTTACTTCACCCTTTCCCATTGGAATTCTTTTCACCACCCCCATGGGGACCTTCAGACGCAGAAGTGCCAATCATCATACCTTGAATCCCATACCACTCAAAGAGACCAAAACTCCCTCCAACAGCCCTCATGTCTGTCATTACACTGCAAGAGTATTCAATTAACTGAAAATGAAAAAATGGATAGACATTGTACTATAACAAGAAGCGAGAGTCCTTGCATTACTCAACTAGAGAGTTGGACAACGGAAAATTACCCGTAGATGAACTTCAATCGGATGATAATTCTTTATGGGAGCGTTCTCTAGTCAAGAAAGAAAAACATGGACCCAATAAAAATGGTATAATGGCCATGAAATACTACAATAAAACACTAAATGTGTAGGGGGAAACACTACAAGGGCTTCCCGAATCACTTTTCAAAAGAAACCACCAACCACACGCTTTCACCCCAACTTAAGAATAAGGATTCAAACTAAGTAAACAAGTCATTAAAAATGATTCTTGGTTCAAAAATCCTCACATCCAATATTTCCCAAATACATGGACACACCAAAGAACCACCGATTATTAAAAAACTAAATCATTTTTACTTAAATGATGTATTTCCACAAATTCCAAACAAATATATGAAGAACGATGCAAGAAGAGACTTGTGTCAATGTGTGATTGTGACATATTTTTCATGGCAATAGGCTAATCAAACCACTACCATAGAGAGTATTATAATACATCATCCTCGACTCCACATGACTTTCCAGACCCTATGAGCTCACTAGGACCACAAAACCTACTCCCATTTAATTTTCCCAAAACAAGATTAGCCACATTGACGAACGACTCAGACAAACATCATCTTATACTGGTAACTCAAGTCCCACCACGAGGTGTTATTTCTAGGCACCATCCTCTTAGCTGGAATGCCATGTTAGAAAATCCTGAATATGGTCTACCCTGATTCTATCCTAATGAAATAAAGCCCCAGGGACAGAACCAACTTTGATACCATTTCATCATGAACGAAGTCGGGTCACCATCCAACTCGATGACCGACCTGGTCTGCAACAAGGACTAAAGGGTGTTCCTGATCCCCATGGGCTGGAACAAGTGTCCGGGTATCAAATGAAATTATTTGGAAATGATTTTAATATATTTACCAATTTAAAGTAACCAATAAATCTCAGAAACCAGATCTGAAAAAGTGACTGAAAGATCCTTTAATAAATTTAAAAATTTAAAATTTTCAACTAAATTAATGCCGGAAAGAAAAATGAATCTCAATGCATTGTGAAAAAATAATAGCAACATCATCAATACACTCCTTCCAAAATTCCAAAACCCAGCCACTAAAAAACGAACTGAAAACCTGTCACATCTTGCATTAACCTGAAATGAAGAGACAACACACTGTGTATACAACCAAAGGTGTATGAATGGTGTGAGGAAATCGACCATTTGGATAACACCATATAAAAGGTTCCATTCAAAAGCATCCAAGAGATAATTTAATGTTATTATTCAAAATTATACTTGTAAAAATATTTTAAGGAAAACATTTACAAGATAAAAGTGAAAAAGGAACACTTGAGGAAAACTATTTCACAAGAAATATTTTAAATAGAATGAAAAAAATTCATTAAGAACACACACAGACATACTCAAAAACACACAAAAGTAGTCCTCCATGTGATAACAGAAGGCACCACGTCATGGATAACATATCACTATGGTAAATCCACTACGGTTCATTTAGCTTGAGCAAGACCCAAGAACCATGTGTTTTGGTGAAATGTGGCTTAGAATCCACAAACCTATGAAAATGTAACATTGAAACCATGACCCTAAGTCATTTTGGATTAGAAACCATGACCCACAATCATTCATATGTTCAGTTAGTGTTGTAATTGTCAATCAAGCTATTTGAAATAGGGATGATACCCCTTTGGATCACTTGAGAACTAGTTCTAGTCTACTCACCTAGATACTTGGGGTTTTCCCTTGTTCTCAAAAAAGTTTCCACATTATCATATCACACTCACCACCACTTTCATAATTAAATAAATATGTTTCACAATTTATAATAAAACATCCAACACTCACAGATTTTTTTTACATTTAGAAACCACCAAATTATTTTCATAAACCCATTTTAATACCACATGCACACTAAAAACTATTTCACACCATAATTCGCATCACCTAAAAGGCATGATAATTTAAAAAAAAATTAATGAACAGTTTTAAACATCACGTCATGGGTTTTCACCTAAAAATGTAACTTAAACTTTTTTAAGACAGTCAAACCCCAGTTTCTCCTACCACATTTTTATAAATAAATCCAATTAAATAGTTCGTCAAACACTCAAAATTATCACACAAGTGTTTACACCAAAAACACACTTTATACCATATTTAATGGTTAATCTTAAACTGAATGCACAATATAACCATACCAAAACATATTTTCAATCATTAAAACATTTTAAATTTTAACTTTAGATCCACCAAAATGATTACATGCCAAAAACAATCAATTTTAGAATGGACCTCTAATTTAAAGACACCCACAAATAAAGTTCCTTGAAAACACATTTTTCACCTACCAAAAACCCTTATAACACATTATAGAAATGTCACGTCAAAGAAAACATCAAAACACAACCAATACCAACATTAATAATCCAATCATGACCTTTAGACTCACTAACCACTTTAGAAACATCATACGCACCACATGATTAAGGAAATAAACCATTTTTATAATTTATAAAATATCCAAAAACAGTGAAACCAATTATTAAACCAATACATACCAAGTTTCACATAAAAACCCACTTTAAAACTAATCACACAACATCGTCACACTATAACATTTCTTGCACCCAATAAACAACACAATTTTTTTTATAAAACAACGCACCTATTTTCACATACAAAACATAGCTATTATTTGTTAAAATTTCAATTCCCAACTGTTAAACATATCAAACATCGTAGAAATATAATTCTTACCCAATAAACAATTTATTTAACACTCCTATAAATTACCACCTCAAAACCAAAATGAAAAACAAACCATTTCTAATAAAATAAAATTTCATCACACATGCATGTCAAAATATTTTTAAAGCTCATTTCTCCAAACCTATAAAGCAGAAAAAAGAATTTATACCACGATACACACATAAAAAAGCAGACTATATTACTTTTGGAAATCAATTTTCTTCAAAGGAGTCTGCCCAAAAATTTTAATGATAGTTCGCATTATGCATCTAAATAATAAAAAGTATTAAATTTAAATAAAAAATTAAATTAAATTATCTATAAAATTAAAATCCATGGAACCACCAAACAGTGTGTAGTAACTCTATAAATATGGTGTGCAACATCGAATGCTCACCAAACACACCACAAAAAAATATAAATGAATGAAAAAAATTCAAGATATCTACAAATGCATTAAAATAAAACCGACATGAAACAAAAACCTAAATAAAAAAGACCAAACCCCTAGAATGGGGGAATAATTGTCTAGACAAAAGAAGGTACATACACCATAGGAGATTGGGGTACCCTTAAATGGTTACGACTTCTAGAGTAAGGTTCAACGTGTTGGTCTGAGTGGAAAGGGAGGTCATTTAGGGGATACGATGATCTAGTTAGGAGGGGAAGATAGTCTGATGGCTAGCCGGGGTAGATAAGGCGGGACCGCAGTCACTAGATAGAGCAAGAAGGTAGCTAGTTGGTTTTCTCCGGATAGAGTAATAGGGCATCATGGTAGTGCATCACTGGAAAATGTACGAAATCAGTGAGGTGCCTTGTCACCAGATGAAGCAGGAAAGTGGTGGGGTGGGGGTTGCCAGACGTAGTTGGGGGTTGCAGTAGGTGCGTCGCTGGATGACTGGGAGGAGCATCATGCATGGGAGCTGGAACTTCCAATGAGGGGTAACTAGGGATAGAGGATGGGTGGGATGGGGGAGAGAGGGCTAAGAATAGAAGAAGAGGGAAAAAAGAGAAAAGAACCCGAAAAAAGAAAAAAGGGGAAGGAAGAAAAAAAGATATTTAAAACAATGTAAAAAATGAAAAAATATATAATAAACATAAAATAATACCCATAATACTAAAATTAAGTATAATAAAAATAATAAATAAAATTACTTAATTATTCACACTTATGTTAATATTAATAATACTTAATAATAATTAATAACATACACATATTATAATTACAATATTATAAGTAAAAAAATTAATTAAAATTTCTCAATATTCTTATTTAATTTTATTTTTATGTCTTCATTAATAATATATTTTATTTATCTGTCATGAAAATTAGGTAGATGTGTGGGGAAGTGGTTGAGGCTATGAAGTTTCGATAGTGGCACGCTGAATGCTGTCAAGGCCAAAATGCGTGTTTTTAAATCAGTACTAAAAAATGTCAGGATACAAAATTTACTACCCTGTTTAAAGAAAATTAATAAAATATATAATGGAAAAGAGGTGTGTGTGTGATAGGATGAGTATTGGTTGAGAATGATTGAGCTATTTTGTTGTTCTTAATGATTCCTAATGTGATCAAGGTGAAAGGTGACACCTTCAAGATGGAGGGATGAAACTAGAGCAAAAGGGACATTAGGGCGATGGAGGAGAATCATGAGGTATTAGAGTTGACGGAAATTAATTTTATTTTCACTGACTAGTTCTATCATGGTTCAATGGTGCTGACTATGCCTATAGAGTTTTTCAAAGCCACGTAGGCTCAGAGGATTGTTATCGAATTTATGTAAAGATTCATCGAGTATCACTACTGGAAAGGGGATCTTTCCCAACGGTTGTATACCAACAGTTCTTTGAACTGTTGGCATATATTGTCTATTCCAACGGTTTATAGAAACAGTTTGGAAAAACACCTCAATGCATAGTTTCACCAATGGTTTCATATAACCGTTGGGAAAGATGGTTTTTCCCAACGGTTCTTAGAACCGTTGGGAAAAGTGGCTGGTGTTTCCCAACGGTTTCTAAAAACCGTTGGGAAAAAATGCCCTAAATACCCAAAATCGAGCCAGTGGCCTCCCCACATTCCAGAAGCATTCAGCTCGTGTCCTCCTGGAGCGATTCCTTGGCAGAAGGACCTCCCAATCCCCACATCTTCCAGCACCTACCAGGTTAGACTCCTATATTTTATCAAGGATATAGTTCCAGCTATTATAAATCATATAATTCTATTCTTGATTTCGTTATTCCCAATTATTAGGGTTTTTTTAAAAATTTATGATTGTTTCATGGTGGTCATGTGCGCCACTATAGGTACATTGATTCACTAATTTATTTTGGTATTTCCATAAAATTCTAATACAATTTATTAATTAATCAATGTTGAGTGTTAACATGACATTCATGTTATTTATTTTTGTTGAAAACCTTATTTATGGTATGGGGTCATATTATTTAATGTGTAAACAAATACTTATATAGAATTTCCTTGTAAAACCTGATGGTTTAATTCTAGTTAAATGGACTCATAATTTTTTATGTTATTACTATTTAGTAATTGGTGAGGTGAATCATATATGTATATGAAAAATGGATCAAGATAATTTAGTATTGGATAGAATTATTCCCTAGTAATGTGAGACCCTTATGTTATGGGGTGAGTATGGAGTAGTGAGATATATTGCTTGTTACTTACTTTTTTCAATTCTATGAGGTAATCATGGCGTGCACTAATTTTTTGAGATCTGTCAATGTTTTTATGGTTTTGATAGTGATCCATGATGTGTATCCTAGTATGTAAGATCATGTTGGGAATTGGACCCTGGATTGGGTGAATTTGTATGTAGTAGGGTGCTTTCTAGGATGGGTTGTAGTGATGTGATGGTAACTTATGAGAGGGGTGGGTCTTACTAATGTGGATTCATTCTATATCATAAGCATGTAAATATAATTTGTATTATGATAACTAAATGTGAATGATGTGTGATCAAATATTGTCTTATCCTGGAGAATTCCTTGTGATATATTGATATGGTGGCATGAGTGATGATGCATGTGGTGACATGACCAACATACATGTGTTTCATTGTTAGTGATCAGTTAGGTTAGTGATCCTATGATCATTGGGATGTGACGCTAAATGATTCAAGAAGAATTATTAATATGATAACATGAGGGTGTGTTCCTATTTGGTTTTATCTAGACTCGTAGTATAGTATTGGAGTTGAGTTATTTTTATATATTATCTGTTTTTATGGATGTTGTCTTTTAGTGGTTGTGTGTTTGGGAACCCCCCTCCTTCCTAGACCCTGGACAACCCCCCACCTTCCTCCCTGGACCCTGGACAACCCCCCGAACACCCCCCGGACAGCCCCCCGGACAGCCCCCCACCCTCCTCCCTCGACCCCAGACAACTGTTGTACCCCTCTCTCTTGGATTTTAATGATCACAATCACTCTCATCGTGTTCTAACTTGTTTTCAAGTGTTTTGATGCTAGGAAAAAGGTTGCCCAGGAGTTGGCCCAAGAAAACTGAAAGTGGACTCTCTGAGTCCACCGGCCAACCAGTGGATTCCCACCGGCCAGCCGGTGGGCTCTTGCAGAAGCATTGTTTTCTGCCAGAGCCACCGGTCAGCCGGTGTTAGCTCACCGGCTGGCCGGTATAGGCACCGACCAACCAGTTCTTGCCCACCGGCCAGCCAGAGGATCTAGGCAGTAGGCTTGCCCACTGCCTGGTGCCACCGGCCAACCGGTGTATGACCACCGACCAGCCGGTGGAACCCAGACAGAAAGCCTGCTCTGTCTGGACCACCGGCCAGCCGGGAGCTCAGCACCGGCCAACCGGTGGACCACCGGCCAGCTGGTGAGACACCACCGGCCAGCCGGTGTGCCCAGTCAAACTAGCCGTTGGGCTTTGACCAGACTTGTACTTTTGACCCCCAACAGCTCCGGAAGCCCTCCAACGGCCATATTGAAGTGTTTATGGGTATTTCTCCTATAAATAAGAAACCATGGATGCCGGTAACATAATGGAATGATATTTTGTTTAAAATGGGAATAATTTTAAGTGAAAACAACTGACATATGCCAAACCAACCAAAATTCTTCTGATTCTGTTGAAACATTAGGAAAATGATCCATGGGTCATATGTGACGTGTATGAGTCAACCCTGGCTCAATCCAAGCCACGATGTGATTGAGACCATTGAAACTGTCTCCCTTTTGTTCAAAATGGAATAAAATGTAAGTGAAATCAACAACTATCATATGGGAAACCGACCAAACGCCTTAGGATTATATTGAAACTTTAGGAAAACGATACATGGGTCATATGTGATGTGTACGAGTCAGTCTTGCCTCAATCCGAGGCGCGGTGTGGCCTACACCACCAAAACTATCTCTCTTATGTTAAAAATGAACAATATTTTACGTACATAAGCCAAACCGATCAAACGGATTCTGATTGTGTTGAAACATTATGAAAACGATCCATGGATGATATGTGATGTGCACGAGTAAACCCTGCCTCAATCTGAGGCCCAGGGTGGCGGACACCACCCAAAGTGGCTCCCTTTTGTTTAAAATGGGCTTAATTTTAAGTGAAAACAACAACTGACATACGCCAAACCAACCAAACGCCTTCTGATTCTATTTAAACATTATGAAAACGATCCATGGGTCACATGTGACATGTATGAGTCAATACCTCATCAATCCGAGCTGTGGTGTGGCCGGAACCACTCAAAATATCTCTCTTTTATTTAAAATGGACATAATTTTAAGTGAAAACAACAACTGACATACGCCAAACCAACCAAACAACTTATGATTCTATTGAAACGTTAGTAAAACGATCCATGGGTCATATGTGATGTGTACGAGTCAACCCCACCTCAATCCAAGCCATGGTGTGACCGGGACCACTCAAACTGTCTCTCTTTTGTTCAAAATAGACTAAATTGTAAGTGAAATCAACAACTGACATACGAGAAACTGACCAAACACCTTCGGATTCTGTTGACACTATAGGAAAATGATCCATGGGTCATATGTGACGTGTACGAGTCAACCCTACCTCAATCTGAGCTGCGGTATGGCTGGGACCACTAAAATTGTCTCTCTTTTGTTGAAAATGGACAAAATTGTAAGTGAAATCAATGACTGTCATACGGGAAACTGACCAAATGCCTTCATATTCTATTGAAACTTTAGGAAAATGATCCATGGGTCATATGTGATGTGTAAGAGTCAGTACCGCCTCAATACGAGGTGCGGTGAGGCCGACACCACCCAAACTGTCTCTCTTATGTTAAAAATGGACAATATTTTACATACATATGCCAAACTGATCAAACGGATTCTGATTGTGTTGAAACATTAGGAAAACGATCTATGGCTCATATGTGATGTGTACGAGTCAACCCCGCCTCAATCCGAGGCCCGGTGTGGCCGACACAACTCAAAGTGTCTCTCTTTTATTTAAAATGAACTTAATTTTAACTGAAAACAATAGTTGACATACGCCAAACTAACCAAACGCCTTCAAATTATATTGAAACATTAGGAAAACGATCCATGGGTCATATTTGACGTGTACGAGTCATTACCGCCTCAATCCGAGCCACGCTGTGTCTAGGACCACTCAAACTGTCTCTCTTTTCTTTAAAATGGACTAAATTATAAGTGATATCAACAACTGACATACGGGAAACAGACCAAATGCCTTCGGATTCTATTGAAACTTTATGAAAATGATCCATGGGTCATATGTGACATGTACGAGTCAACCCTGCCTCAATCCAAGTCACCGTGGGGAGGGGACCACCCAAAATTCATCTCTTTTGTTCGAAATGGATAATATTTTATGTACATATGCCAAACCAATCAAACGGATTCTGATTGTGTTGAAATTTAGGACAATGATCCATGGATCATAAGTGATGTGTACCAGTCAACCGAGCCTCAATTCGAGGCCCGGTGTGTCACTTATGGAGTCACAAGTGCTGAGACTCCTATGAAAATACCTTTTCACCATATATTATTAAAGTGGTTGTCATGTGAAGATTGAAATGGGTGTAAATAATATTTGATTTATTGAAACCCTGATTCAACTATAATGGATGATTGTTGTCATATGAAAATTCAAATGGGGAATTATTCACCATGCCTCTAATCAAAGAGGTGGTGTTCTTTTTAGTTGTTTTAATTCTGTTAGTGTTTTTAGTGGTGTGTTTTATGCAGGTCTATGCACTGGAGGGGCTACTGCAGGGGCATCTGTGCAACATTTCTGGAAATACACAATACCAACGGTTGTAAACCGTTGGTAAACTTTGAGAAAGAATTATACCAACGGTTCAATAAACCGTTGGTAAAAAACTATCCTTAAACATATACCAACGGTTTCATTTAAAATGGTGGGAAAAAGATATACCAACGGTTTACAACCGTTGGTATAACATCAAAATCATAGAATTCCCAACGGTGTCAATGAAACCGTTGGGAAAATAACTATACCAACGGTTCCCAACCGTTGGTATAAGTTGAGAATTATAGAATTCCCAACGGTTCTAAACCGTTGTGTAAACCTATACCAACAGTTCAACAAGAACCATTGGGAAATCAATACATAGAGTGGGCTATCCCAACGGTTTACATAAAACCGTTGGTATATATCTTTCCCCACGCCTTACTTCCCTACGGGTTGGAGAACCGTTGGTATAGAATATTCCAACGGTTTTCCAGCCTATACCAATGTTTACAACCGTTGGTATATACTCTATTTCTAGTAGTGTATTTATAGATTTCAACTGAGATTGTTTAAAATGAGAATATTATGACTTGACTATTGGACATGAGGCTTTTATCAGATATTATTTTTCTGATTCTCTTGAAGAATATCTACACTTTTACTGATTTTTTGGATAGATGGTTGAAGGAAAAACATAATCTAGATGGTAACTCAAGGTTGAAGGCAGTTCCTTTTTATCTGAGTAGTAGTTTTGTGAGTTCCCTTAATTGAAAGACTAACAATGATGAGTATAATAGTGGTTATAAATAATATATTTCTTATAGTCCTCTAAAAGGTCATGGTAATTTCCCATTGAATTGCTTTTAGTGTTGAAATCTCGGGTACACAGAACTGGTTCGTACTGAGTCAACCAAGATATGTGTCTATCATGGACGCTCTAGTAAACAATATGATGATCTTACAAAACTATTCTAGTCCATATAGTGTCATGGGATATTCAAAAACTTAAATTACTATGGTTTAATAAGTTTCTTCATGATCTAAGGGGTTCTAGCCACATGCATCATTAAAGAAGATTATTCATACGGTGGAAGAGTCTCCAAAGGAAGTAGATATATGTCTAGAAACTATGAGATGTACCATCACAATATCATCAATAGTGGGGACTATATTATCTAATTCTGATGCATCTCATTTTTTATACCGACTCTTATTGTGAATCTACTAAATATTCCTATGATGCTTTTATCTTATGTGATGGATATTAGCACACCCCTCAAAGTGAAGTCACTGTAGTGATTCTATATTCTTCATTATGTGTTATAATTCAATGATATTTATATATTCTATTAATATTTTTATCTATATGAAAATTATTTATATTATGTTTGAAATGGATAGAATCATCGCTAATGAAGACTAAAATGGATGCTATCATCAATGCACATCCTTTTTTGAGACATATGGTGTGTGTCTCCTTTTTCATGGATTATTGGATATGAGGTTGAGTAGAGTCATTCCATATTAACCATAGTTGGGGAAAGTAATATTAGTGTTTTTTTTATCTGGAGTGATATTCTGTGAGATATGATCTCCCTCCAATTTTTATTGAGTTTCTTATTATTTTCCCTTATGAATTCTGAAGAATTCCACCAGTAAAAGTGGTAAATAATTATATTGATCTAGTACGTTTTTCAATAAAATTATTTATAAGTTCTTACAATAACAAAATAGCTAAATTAATAGATTTAAAGACACAATTTCTTGATATTTTAAAAAAGTATTTGTCTCCCTTATTATGTCACTTTGGAAAACACATGTTCTCCTTACTAATAAAAATGATTGTACACATAACTATGAGTTGATTTCTGAAAAATCAATCAAGTTACACTATATAACATGTATATATTTCGATGTATTGGTGATACCTTTTACCAATTAAATGGGTTAAATTCGTTTTCAATGATTGAACTTTGGTTTGGTTATCGCCAATTAGAAATAAAGAGAATCTCACAGTCAAAAAAACATTTCTTATAAGGTATGTATATTATTATAACATTTTCATGAAATTTTGTCTAGAAAATGATCCTACAGTCTTGATGAATTTTATGAAATTTTAATTCTCAGAGTATGTAGATAATTTCATGGTCATATTTGTGGAGGACATCATTGTTTACTGTATATTAAAGGATGATCATGTGAATCCCTTGATAGAAGTTCTATAATTATGGAGAAATCACTTACATTATGTTAAGAAATGAAAATGTGATTTATGGATTCAGGAAGTGAATTAATTGTGACCCATTGTGTTAGAACATTGTATATTAGTTGATCCAGATAAGGTAAAAGATTTTATGAAGTTGGAGAAACCATCTAAATTTCTTGATGGTTCAATGCTTCTTGGGTTTGGATGTGCATTAAAATTAGTTCGTAATGAATTTCTAGAAATTAGCATCTCTGATGGCCAATATAACTTGAAAGATACTATAGCTTGATTGGGATAATGAATGATATATTAATTTTGTTGATCTGAAACGTTTTTTTGACTTCCTCAATGGTTTTGACTCTTCTAGGGGCCGACCAGAGATATGTGGTCTTCTATTATGAATTAATATTGGGATTTGGTTGTTTCATATGTAGGGTGATCATATTTATGACAATGTCTCTTGATCTCTTAGGAAACATGAGAAGATTTATCCAACCCTATACCGTAAACTAACAACTATGATGTATGGGCTTATGAGTTGATGACAATACCTTTTTAGAGAAAGGTTTACAGTGTATTCCAACCAAAAGAGACTATGTTATATTTTATCTAAAAAATATATGAATCTATACTATTGGTGGAGTATCTAAACTCTATTGATTTCGACATCACCTATAAACCAAGAGAAGTTAATATCATCATAGATGCATTGAGAGTGAAACAGCGGACCGATGTCATAAAAGAATCATTTGAAGAGTGGAACATGAGGGATCCTTATTTAAATTTTCATATAAGAGTCTTGGATGTAAGGGGAGATATGGTATTTTATAAATCTTAGATGACCTATTCTCTTATGGAGATTATTCTTTTAGGAACAGTAGGTTGATGGAAAAATACATAAAATTAGAGAATATCATTATGGTTGGGAGACCATTGTTGAGTGGTTGTTCTCCACGAAGTGTATTCTATGTTTTCAAAATCATTTTGTTGTTCTTTTACTAGTGAATAAAGAGGTAGTTGGGGATTTCCATAATTCATAGTGGATAGGGAATTGTAGAACCATATAGATGTTATATGGCATGCGACAATGATTATAGTTTCCAGTTATGATACATGACATTTCTGGTTTTTTCCATTCTTTTTTATAGATCCCCAACAGTTTAAGCGAAAGCACAGATGAACTTCCAATTTTTTTCAGCCACATCCAGTTGCAGCTTGGTAGTGTGATGAGATTTTTATGGACTTTGTGTTGGTTTTCTGGGTACCTTTGGAATGAAGAATGTGATATGTGTTGTGATCGATAGTTAAAAAAAATTAGTACACATTATAACAATTGAGGATAAAACCATATTATAGGATCTAGGAAGTATCTATGTGTGATTGATTTTTCATTTTCCTAGAGTTCCATCTACGATAGTCTCTGAACTGGATCTCAATTTTACATATCATCTTTAGAGATGCCTTTAGGGGAAATTAAAACTCAGTTTTTTTATGTACGTCGGACCACCCATATATTGATGAACAGACCGTGAGGGATATATATATTCATGAGGATATTATTTATGGCTATGTCATCATTTTTTATGGAGCATGGGATGGCCATTTAAGACTGGTTTAGTTCACTTAAAAAAATATCTACCAGTCTATGATTAGGATATATCTTATTAAGGACTTGTATGGAATAGATAGTAAATATCTATTGTGCGGGACATATATTGGTGAAAGTTCGTTTGATGGACTTATCTTTGTTCTAGATATGAAAAAAATATTTAGTTGAGTCATCATTAAATTTTGATGGAAAAGATCAGGTATAAGTCCTATACTGACCATTGACATAGATCATTGGAATTTTCAGTTGGTGGTTAGATGTTCATGATTGTTTCACCTAGTTTGGGTCCATGATATTTTTGGAGGAAAAATAATCTTAATCTCCATTATTGAAACATTTTTTGGTTTTTTAGAAAAATGGGGATGTGGGTTACTATTTATCACTTTGTCCATATTTGACGTTGATACATAATGTGTTCTGTGTATCATAGTTATAGAATTATCTTTCTGATCCATCTCATTTTTTGAGATGGAATGCTCTTGATTTTGAATTGGATTTAATATTGATGGAGAATCTAGACTGGATAGGTTATTTTTATAGAAATTTAATTTGTGGGATGTTGATAAATTTTTTCTGAGTGCTATGGAATCACAATTTTGATACTTGTGATAAGTAGAAGAGAGACACATTGATGGGAGAGTGATGGCGTATTATTTTTGACTTGGAGACCAATTTATAAGAATTTTGGGGACAAAATGTTTCCATGGTTGGGAGATTTTAATATCCTATTACTATTTCTATATACTACTTGACCCTTCTTTTTGATCATTTCGTGGTTGGGGTAGTTCCTAATTTTCTCGAGGTAACATTTTGAAAATTTTAGAAATGTATGGTTTGTGCACGATTGGCACTCATGTTTTTCAAACAATACCCCACCCAATGTAAATAATGAAATATCATACTGTGGGGGTTTCAATGGTTGGTAAACTATTTTAAAATCAACACACCCACTAAGTCGAAATTGTTCACCCCATTATATGGGAATATGAGTTTTCTAACCATGCTGCCTTGTGTAGCTAACTATTCACACCAAACTCTTTATATATGAAAAGTTTTCTAAAAATTTAAAAAGAATTTTCTAACCTCATAATCTACAATAACATAGGTTATTATGATTTTCATGGTCTTAGGGACTCACAATAACCCATTTAAGATTATCTAAATCCCTTCCTAGGTGGATCGATGTGTGTTAAACCTAATAAGATCCCTCATCGGAAAGTGATATTCTCTTATTCCTTCACCCCTGATATCTATTAATTACCTAAATATGGGTTGTTAGATCAGATTGTATTTTATGGATATAAACTTATTTCTATCTTTAATATTCTTTTGGTTTCTAGATATATTTGTCCATAATTCTTCACTAAAAATTCTAGAAGATGGTGTTGATTTTTGATATCATGTCAAAATTGGGTGGTTCTGCTGAGATATTCAATGTGATAAACATTTTATTTAATTGATTAAAATTAATTAAAATTAAATTTATTTATGAAATCCATATTTTATTTGTGTTGGAATTGGAATTGACCTTCTATTTATTTTGTGAAAACCCCAAATTTAAATGGAATTTGAATTTGGGGTGTAATTTGGAAATTCATGAAAATTGTAAATTAATTTTATATTAAAATTTGAAAATCTATTAAAATTATTATTTATAAACATGTGACTTGTTCGATTTTCAAATTGTATGAAATAATGGAAAATATATGATTCGATTATGAAATTGATTTGTCATATTGGAATGAGAAATTGGGTTATTTAATATTAAAAGATATCTGATTTGAAATTATTGAATTCTTAATTGGATGGTTTTTATGGTTTTCATTTTCCCTTAAGTGGGAGTGGATAAATATTACCTATATGTTCATGTGGAATTAATATTCCCTAATTTGGAAGTGTATGTAATTTTCACTCATGTGGGGGAGGAGGTAATTTTCTTTTAAGTGGGGATATATGAGTTGTTTGATTGATATGTAAATAGTTGATTGATTATGGAATGATTTATCCATGCATTTAAATTTATATAAACTATTTTATATAAAAATATTATTAACACATTGTTTTAAATGTCCCCATAATTTGAAATAAAACTCATGTTTTTTGAAATATGAAAATGTACTACAATTCATATATTTATAAAAAATAGTAATAATGAATTATCCTTTTTACCATTTTGTCTTATTATAGAACATTCAGTGAGACCATAATGAACATTTATCTCACTCCCTAATTTTTCCTTTGGGAATTTGTAAATATTTTTATTCCAATATGGAGTAATGGGATGGAATAACATGGAAAGGGCGAAGGTTATTGGACCTTTTGAGATGTAGTGTCGATTCCTAGGAGATTTTTATGTCATATCCTACCTGTTTCTGGTACTTGATGACTTGAAATTTTAATTGGTATACCTATTTTACTTTTGTTCCTCCCTATTATGAGATATTTCATTGATAATACTAATATGTGTCTATTTCCATTCACAGGTTTTTTGTAAAATTCATTCCCAATTTTATATAATGTGATGCCCAGTGATAGTATCTAACCCATGGGGACTGGAAACTCCCTTCATGCTATGACGAGATCAGCTTAGTTGTCTGGGAAAAAGGGTATAGAGGTAGGTTTGTGACACATATCATAAATCAGATAAGAAAAAAACATCCCTTTTTAATAGGTTTCCTATTTTTAGTTTTCAATTTTTATCATTAATAGTTCAATTCAACCATTCATTCAAGGGATTAGTCGAATGAAACATACACATTGACAAATAGAATAACAAAAATCAAAAAATCTACTACCTCAATACAAAAAATTCAATGTTCCCTGAATAAGAATGAAATAATAGACATAGATCTCTAATCACCTATCTCATGTGGAACCCATGATTCCAATGGAAAACATCATACGAAGAATCCTCCATTAGTCATCAATAGAAAATCAAAAGAACTAAGGGAAACAAAACTAACATAATATAGAATGAGTGAATGGGAGGGATAAAGAACCAATAATGTCATAAGAAAACTCACCTTGGATCACCCATTAATTTATATCAAGATTCTATTGATAGGTCATAATAAATGGGATCAGTAGTTTCTAGAATATATCATTAATCCCCTAGCTTTTGAAGTAACTGAGATGAAATAATGGGAAATTTGATGGACCTTAAAATTTATATGCCAGTGATTTTAAATGACACCATGAACTAATGCGGTTAACAATAAAACAAGGTCAAATATGAAAATGTCTTGATGTATGTTGAGATTAATATTTGTGATAGTTTGATTGGATCTTTTTAAAATATTAAATGAAAGAATAAGGATATTACAAATTCTAGATTATACTTTTTATTAATGATATTATACATGTAGTCAACTTCCACATCGTAAAATAATCAATATATCTTTATCTTGCTTGTAATACATTATAAAAGAGAGATAAAATCAATTTTTTTCACTGTCAATATAGTGTTAAATGGTTCCGGAGATATTTTAAAAATTTAAGAAATTTCATGTAAATAAAATATTTGATGTTAATATGAATAGAATTTGTGACTATTATATTATTATAAAAAAACTCATACCAATTTCATTACAGGGAATACTACCAACAAATATCATATTTATTATTATCAATGTGTGTTATTTTTCTAATTCTAATTATAAAAATGTTTTGGACCAAAATGAATTAAACAATTTAGTTAATAAATATATTTATTTCATTTTTCAACATGAAATGAACTTTCCACAATTATATTTTATATCCTCTTACATATATTGATTCATTTGGTACGAAAATAAAAAAAACTCATGAATATTAACATTATATATATAATTTTTAATGGTATATGATGATATGAAAGGTGTATGTCAAGAATCCATATAAACTATAAGACTAAATTTATTGTGAAGTATATTTATAAGGATTTAATTTAATTTTAATACACTTTTTTTATAGTGGATCACGTCTATTTTCCAATATACCACTATGAATGTGTTAGTTATGGGGGAATGTGGATCCATGTCTTGAAGAAAAATCACTAACAGATGAAGACACTATCCAAGGTTATTTATAAATCATGAATAATAAATATGATGGTCAATAATATATAAAAAAATTATTAATATTTTAAAACAATGTTATGAATATATAGAAGACTTATTAGTACAAAATGAGCATAATAAATTTTATTCTGAGGGGTTAATGACATTATGTGTTTTGGATACTAAACGTAAATAAAATTAAGATGGTTAGTGGGGAACCCAAGTTTAAAATTCATTACATGGTATGGTTATGGCATTAAAATTTATAAATTTCACCACATTGATCATGAAAATAGGAGTTCATTTCAGAATAATAGTTTATTTGTGTTCAATAATGTATTGAATTTTTAAAGTGAAAATGACAAAAACCAATCTATTTGTCAAGTTCATACTATAGAGGTATTTAATATTTATGGGATATAGATTACATAAAATTCTATGTCCCCATGTTTGTTAGAAATGTGTTTTCTAGAAAAAACATTGTAATAGATGATGAATTTAGCATGAAACGAGTAGATAAGAATATATTGGAATACATAAATGACCCAATTATCATTGAAATACAAGAGAAATAAAATTTATATGTTCCTAATCCTTCTAATTTTTAATATTTTAACTCTTTGTAATAAAAAAACAATACTTTAGTGATTGAAATGATTTTTATAAGGTTGAATTCCCTAATATCCATAATTTCAAAAAAATATTACTTGGGGATATTGATGAAAACATCATAATAATGGTTTGTGAATTACATAATGATCATTAAGAGGAAATATAGGAAAAAATACTTTAGTAATATCATTATATTAGATTTATCTTATATTTAGTTCCCATTTAACTTTTAAAAGGTATTAATATGTAATATATATTATTTTTAATTATATTATTTATTTATGTCACTTATCTAAAAAAATGTTAAATTTTTTCCATAATACTAAAACATTTATTACTTATTATTAGTAATTTTTATGATATTTTAACAATTTTAAATATTAATTATATTTTCATTCATCTAGATATATCATTTCATGTTAGATAAATGTTGTTAGTATTCTTTCTATCATTTTAGTTACTTAATATAATGTGTATGATAAAAATTTGTTTTTTTGGTTTAGTCTTATTTGTATCATCATCCAATTTTGATTTAATTTCATATGAAATCGTTGGGTTTGTAAAATATTTTAGGTATGTTTTTTTCTATCTATATCATTTCATATGTTATAAATATTGTCTTAAATTTTATGAATTGTAGCTAACTTATCTAATGAATATGATAAATAATCTTTTTATTTTAGACTGTATCGTCTTATAATTGTTACTCAATTTATGTGAAGAAGATTTATTTTCATAGTCTATTTACTTATGTTTTGTTTTGTTATATATATATATATATATATTATTTCATGTATCATAAATTGTATTAGTATTTTTTTAATTTTAGATAGAAAATGCAGAAAATATGATAAAATTATTATTTATTTTATATTAGTTTTAGTTTTATTACCTAAAAATTATTATTATAAAATATATAAAATAGTTGTATTTGTATAAAAAATCACTATTTTTTATCAATTTTATTTTTATGATCCTGTTAGATCAAATAACTGAGGCACCTAAATCATCTACGGATGATTCTACAAATTCTCATGTTGAGGAGGCCCCTCATTTCATTTCCAAGGAACCTTCTAGTTCAATAGAGAACTAGATTGATTTCAAGGTTGTTAAATGTGGTAGAAAATTTTAAACTAAATTATCACTTTCTATTAACATGTACCATAGAAAATCTATTGATCATTTTGGTAATGGTGATTATATGGGTCTGAATTCATGGTAATTTAGAAGCTTGGTTGATAAAGATATGAATAAAAAAATATTTATTTATAATGGGAAAAGTATCAACTTGACTACAATATCTAAACTATTGGAGACCATTTTGGTAATCTTATTTATTACTAATTTAGTTATAATGAATTTTTTTAGTAATATAGGTTATTTTTTTATTCTCATTTAATGAAATATTATTTACCTAAAACTAAATATGTTAAGATGACGTTTCTATATTTTTCTACAACAAGTTGGAGGAATTTTAAATCAACACCAAATTTGTATTTATTTTTTTGGAGGAAGATAAAAAAAAATTAATGTAAAATATAAGATTTCATATGTGTAAATACATAGTGGGATTTTATTGAATGTTTTGTACATGAATCATTTTTGGTTAGTACAATTTAAACATTAATGTGTTTTTATAATCAATGTAAAGGATCATATTAATGTTTTCTTTCATCCATAATTAATATGAACAAATGATATATTTTCCAAGGATCCAAATTAATACTATAAACCTAAAAATATATCTCATTGACTGTACTTCTTACTCAATGAATAAATTATGGAATAAAAGCTTGAAATAAAAATTTCCAAGTCATATGTATCTATAGAAACATCACATACTACCCTCACTAGTAACTAAAAATTTAAAAGGGACCAATTGAAGAAAATTATAAATATCATAGAGAATAGTTGGAGGATATATATTAAAATATTAAAAGTAGTCATTTATGTTATTTACATAAACAATTTTTTTATTCAGTAATAAATCATTCAAATAATATTTATAAGCATTCCTTGAGTAGCCGAGCACATAGATATGCTTTATACCCTATGATAAAAAATATTTTTTGGAAACTATATAAGGATAGATAGAATATATGGGTCACAAAAGTAGACATGGGGTGGGTGTTTCTATTAAAAAATTATTCAATCATTCTGGCACATCTTTGAGGGATGACGTATTGAAAGATAAAATAGACTACTTAGAAGCTAAATTTCAGGATAAGGGTGTGTTTATAGTGGCGATGAAAAGATCCCTTGTATATTCATTCATATTAGAGATGTATAGAGTTTTTCAGTCTATATATCCCACACCTCCACCTCCACACTCAAATCCCATTCCTCTACCTCCCCTTTCATATGCCACTCCACCAAATCTTCCTCAATATTTTCCAATATACCGTGAGTTATATATTTATGATCTCCAATATCATATTATACCATTTTAAATTATAAATCATATTGGAGATTACATACATTATCAATTGATAGATATTGATTCACATAGGATAAATGTAAAACTCCATCCCATTTTGATTTCAATAATTCCATGTGATATTGATTTTTATTATTTTGGTGATTGGATCATTTTTAAAACTGGGGTTCATATTAAGAATACGAGAGTTTTAACATCTTGATATTATTTTTTGTATACTTTTTACATATAATGGGTCCCTTCTGTGCTCATAATAGTCTTTTTATCATTAGATTGAATTTTGAATGTTCATTGAGAAATCTGGATAGGGTTCTTATTTTGGAGTAATTGATTTAGGTAAAACCGTTAATCACTCTAACTGTGTGATAATTTTTAATAAATTTTTATAGGGATTATTCATTCAACATTGAAATAGGATGATTATGTTTAGATTATAGATTAAATCAGGAAAGGTAGGTTTACACTAGGGATAGACACAAGGATGAAACATTGTTTTAGGGAAACCATGAAAAAATATAATTTGAGTTTCAGAGTGTTTTGCTTATACTGGGATAAAATTGAATCATATTCTACACAAACATGGGGAAGTTATGGAACTGAAAATAATGGAAACCTAGTGAAATTTTTTTTGGGATAATTGTGCATCCAAAATATGAAACTCATTAAAAAGTATAAAATTAAATGATTTACTCTATGGTATTTTAAACTACTAACCAAATTTCCCATTCTTTCACATGTGCGAACCCAAATAATTTTTGGGGTTCTATAGTTATTGATGAATTATTTTATATTTTTAAGGTTTTTTATTCTGATTCGACTAATGCATGGAAAAATTGACCATTCCTCATGGGGATTTAAAAATGAATTTGGAGACGACATATCAAGATTTTATCCCCTTGTATCGAAAGTTAATATTGATTTATGTATGTATATATAAAATTATATGGGGTATTTCCTAAATTAATTTTAATTTCATTTTGAATTGTTTAGTATTGTTATATATTTTTTCAAGGATGGAGTTGGGGGTATATTATAGTCATTCTGTGTGAATTTAATCATTTTTTTAGTGTGAAAAAATTTCTAGATGAATTTTAAACAATTATTAAAATATGATTAAAATTATAAATATTAATTAATTTAATCTAATATTTTAATATTAAGGGTTGAGTTTAAATCACTCTTTTTTGAAGAAAAAAAGAAAAAATACCTTTCGAAAATGGATTTGGGTGGATTCCAAAAAAACCATTGTCACAAATGCCCTGCAGAGGGAAAACCCAAAGGGATGACATAGAATATATTTGTTAAATAGAACGAAAATATTAAACAAGATTCATTTCAAGTTTTGTTTCCCACCTACTACAAAAAATGCAATAGGAAAGTATATCTATTGGGAGATAGGAGATTTGGATGATTATGTGAGTTATGATGCTCTTTGGTGAGAGTAGTTAGGTTATAGTTAAATAATTTCACTCCAAAAATGAGGTAGGTGGTCCATCACACCGAACATAGGTTTTACACATGCTTATAATTACATGTGATATGTGGTACCTCCATTTATTTTTGATCAAAATTAATTTAAAATATTTATTACTTAAAATTTAATTCATATGGATAGTGTTCCAAGGGCCATAATGAAACTTTGTGCACTAACGTGATTTCATCAAACCCCATCGACTGAATCATTTTTTATAAAGGCACAGATATTGAAACATGGACCATAAGAGTTTAAATATAAATAAAATGAAATGAATGATATGCATTTAATTTAGTGATAGGTTCTTTAGTGACATTTAGGTAGAGGTGGATGAAGAATTTGTAGGAATGGACAATGGATTAGCCATGTGGGAACCGTGAGAGTCCATAGACACTCTAGAAAAAATGAGATGTGTACGGGTAAGTGATAATTCACTACCAGTGTATGAACAATTGGAATATGAATCTTGGGTATCTTAATATTGGGTTGGGTGAGCTAACAATCTTAGATAACCTAGAATGTGTGATAATACTTGCACAATCTTCTGAGAAGCATGCTGTGAGACCTACCATGCTAGAAATTTGATATAGAGATGTTATCATGAGGATAAAGAGGGATTATACTACCTTCCATTAACTGGTGATCACCTAAGAAGTAATTTTGAGACCGAGAATCTGATATGAGTTATCTTGGATAAAATGAAACCTAGTGGTCCCCGTTGGTTTCATCGAATATGAAATTGAACCTAGGGATATTAATTATAGGAAATGGTTGGAGATGGTCATGATTGTCACCTTAGTATAAATAAAAATTGTATAATCCTTTTATGACTATGTTGAGGCTATGTTATTAGAATGACATAACCATAAACATTTCATAATATTGATATAAGTCAATAATATGACTTAATTCACATCAATAATATTTTTAGGATTATAGCTTTATTGAATTAGGTAATAAATCATACATAAAAAATTCAATATTACATGTAGACACTTCAACTCACTATCCATTTATTTCATAAAAAAGAAAAATTGAAAAACAAACATGGTTTCATTTTTGGTTTAAACTTCCTATCATTTCCTTGAACCCATCCTTGAATCTATTTGTCTTTATTTCCTATGAAAAAAATTTCCCAAAATGGGATGAGCATAGAAATATCAGTAAGGGATTACAGAAATGAAAACAGTTAGTCTATGGAAAACATGTTAACCATGAATACATTTTCATAAATTATTAAAATTCACATATATGTAGTAGTAGTTATAGTTCACTGATTATAAGCTATGTTCATACCATTATTTAATAAAAATTCAACATAAAACTTGTAAAAATTAGCATATAACATATAAAGGTAATATGAGACATAAACATACGTAACTGGATTGAACATATGGTATAATTCCATAGATATCACTAAATAGAAGATTCGTACATCCTACATCCGTACATATAACTAAAAGGAATAGCCATACGACTGACTTCTAAACCCAACTCATTGGAGGTTATAATGTAACCACCAATCCTTAGTTAATCATGGAACCACTCATCTTTGGTTTATCACGCAGTCAATCCTCTTTGGTTTATCATATATCCAAAAATAAATTTTCCATGTACAATTATAAAATCGTTACAGGCATACGACCTCAATTATCACTCATAAAAATTCATTCACAATCACAAGAAATCATTTAAAAATATTGATATAATAAAACCATTATTAAAACCATTTTCAAAACAAAAATACCTAAAAATAGAATAAGGTATTTATTTTTCTTATCATTTTTTTTATCATTTATAATAATCAATATACAAAAATTGCATAGTGAGAGAAAATTTATTGTTGTCGTGTACAATTTAAACATTTTGTTTGTGGCTTTGTAATGAAAATAAAATGAGTAATATAAAAATATTATTTTAGAAAAAAATTGATTAAATTTAATATAGACCAGATATTTCCTATATAAAGCATTTATATTCCTAAAAACAATTTCATAAAAATCATTTTTAAAACATGGACATGGAAAAGAATTTTTTAGAAGAATAAATCTATAATATATTTAAAATGATTTTTTAGTTAAAGAGTCCCATACAATAAGAGAGACACAGAAATAATAATAAAGAATTACATTAATAAAACGTTATATATCTTGATAATATAAAAATTCATGATATAATGAGTCAAAAGTGTTGAATAAACACCATGTAGGATAATAATTGTGAAAAACATTAATACATGCCTCTATGAAAAGAGATTGAGACAAAGACCCTTAAAAGATAGAATCATTATATTAAAGACAAACCAGGGAATTAAATATGTGGTAAATATAAAAATACACCAAATATAAGTGGATATTAATTTTAAAACAATCATAGTTCATTTTCACATATTCGTGGAATAACAAAACCCATGACATCGATATTTAAATCAATAAACAGAGATTGAGTTATGATTTTCTTTACCTTGAGTTTGATTCGTCATTATGTTCCTTGTTATTCATGAATTATAAACTTGAGATAATTTATAATTTTTTGATAACTTTTTTTGAATATTATTCCATTTATGCCACTTATTACAAAATTATAACAATTATATATTTATTTACGTTCTTACTGATAAATTTTTGATATGCGGTAATTTTGTAAAAAATGGACATATTTTGATTTGAATTGTCCAGGTGGTCAAAATTCCATCATATCGAGTATAGTATTCCTGAAATAAATATCATATATCTATCAATCAATGACATATTTATTTATAATAATCCATAATATTTGATGATAAGAAATCAAACACTTCGTTCATGAAGATGGTAGGTCGTACATATGAATGAATGCTACAATGATTTATTCTTCACAATAAAAGAATAATGATTAAATGATGTATATTTATATTTTAATATATTTATTATATTATTTTCATATATTTCACAAATTTTAAATAAAACCATCCTTTATACCTTTTTTCTATAGTGGGAATGAGTCATATCACATTCAGTGGGCGGTAGTCCACACATTCTCAAATAAAATTGTCGTATTTTTACAACATGGAAAGAATAGAGGTATGTTCTAAATAAAAATTACAGAAGAATATAAAAAATAAAAATATCATATATATCATAATTAAAAATTGATTCCATTATAATGGCCACCATGAGAGGTGGTATGGGTAAATTGAACGATCCTCATTTTGTGAGGCAGTAGTTCTCTATACACATAAACAATATGTTCGTTACCAATTAAATTGTTTTCTGTACAAGAGTAGATCAAAAACAATTAAAATAAATATTATTATATTTAGAATAGGGTTTTCTTAATAATATAATATCAAGATTTTTGGGACTGGAGAATGGAAATGAAACTAAAAAGCACGAGAGATGGTGTTACCTCTTTATCAGGTAACTTATTTTGGATTATACCAAAAGGAATCCTAGGGTGGATTTCTTCCATAATGGAGGCCTCTTGGATTAGGTTAGTGATTATAGGAAGTTTCGTGGGAAGTTCATGGCCAAACCAAATTGTTCCTGAAGTGTGAGTATTTGAGAAGAACGAGTACATTTTTTTAGGAGAGGGATGTGCCCCCTTGGAAATTATTAATTTATTAAATAAATGTAAATTAATTTTTTTAGTAAAATATCACTAAATTGATATATTTATAATATAATATGATTAATGTTAAAAATATTCTCATATAATAATTTTAATGTATGTATTAATTTTTTTTAACCCTTATCTTTTCAGTTTTCCCTAAATTATTCTCATTTAATTTTAATTGTGGTAACGACATGTTAATTATTAAGGGAATATTAACTTACATATATGTGATAAATTCACCTTAATCATAAAAATGATGAACATATAGACCTTATAACAGTTTTCAATTTAAAAATGCTTTTTTGTTTTTTTAAATAATTCAATAAATTATTGTTTTTATAAAACATCAATTCTAACAATTTTGACACAATTCATTTTATTAAATTTAACAAAAATCTGAACAGAGAGATAACATTGAAAAAATATCTTGAATAGTCTTCTAGAATTATAAATTCACCTATAAAAATAGTGAATGACATAAATTTTGTCCAATAATATTTTTTTTAATAATTATAATATTATTTATTTGATTCCTTCACTAATAAAGCAGTCACTACATTATCGTTGTTTCATAATTAAATTTAATTATTTAATGTTTAAAATTTATAAATAGAATATATGAATGTAGGAAATATTTTTATATTTCTAACGATTATTTATATTCTAACAGATCACTTATATAAACCCATATCAAATTTTTTTACTATAAAGATATATGTTTATAACATATTTTAATTTACTCTAAATAAAAATTTATAAGTTTCATAATCATATAGAAGTTGCTTACAAAAGAAAAAATTTCTTCCCATGGATTGTTATTGGATAGAAATATCTCATCCAATAGGATTAGGACATGTTTTAGGTAGTTTTATATTATTATAATATTATTTTTACCCTTATTTACTTGATTTATCCTATAACTGCTGCAAATAAAAATACATACTAAAGTGATTATCCATAATGTAAAAAAATAAAAGAGGCCATATTACATAATTTGAAAAATATGATTCCAAATATGGAATCTGTAACACCCAATGTTTCTATAGTATGTTTCTTTATAATAATTCAATGGAATGTGATGTATGCAACACCGAGATTAAGCGTACCACGACCTATCAAACTTGCATTTTGAAAAAAAAAATATTATTAACCACATTTTGAATTTAATATATCTCATATAATATTTACATTCATATTTTGTGTTTATTAGACACAATATAAGGACATATTCTATTTTTCAGATAAATGAAGTATTTTAAAAAATGATATCTTTAACCCTTTAATGGATAACCCTTTTTAAATCCAATATTTTAAACATTTATATATTAAATTGGATGAAGTTATATTATTCGTTATAATAGGTAAAAAATATCTTCAATAAATGTTTGGTACCTTAATGATAATTTTCATATTTCAAGGAATAGTGAAAAATCGTAAATTTTAATTAAAACAAACTTTATTTATCAAAAAATATTTATAGTGTTTAGTAATTAATATTAGTGTTCTTGAATTATAATTAGATAAAATTTTTATCACTTAATATAATTTATTTCATTATATTCTCATTTACATTTTAATTGGACAAAAACAAATGCCCATCTTTTGATAGCTTTTACTTATTAAAAACCCACTTTTCGGTTTGGACAACGAGAAGTAATTTTAAAGTTATTTGTTCTTAATATGTGATTTGAATTTTTAAAATGGATTCCATATTTGGAATCATAAAGACCAAAATCTTTAAATAAGTACCTTTTAATTTTTTGACACTTTGAATAGTAATCTCAAAATTTTTGTTTGTTTACCATGGTTAAAGGGTTAATCAGGTAAGTAATAGTAAAAAATAATATTATAATAATTTAAAACTACCCTAACACAAGTCTTAATCATATTGTATGAAATATATTTTTCTCATACCATCCTTAGGAGGAACTTTGGAAATTTTTTGACCACTTGGGAGTGATAATGACATGTTATAAGAATTAATTAAAATTAATGATAATTATAACTTAAACAAATACCTTTTATTAAGTCAATTTTAATACAGGGTTTTATGACTGAGATCTTGGAGTAAAAAAATTCATTAAAAATATAAAAAAATTTCTTACATCATGATATTATATTTTAAATTTTTAGATGTCATATAATTAAATTTATTTATGACACAACATTGATGTATTAATTTCCTTATTAACGAAAGAATCAAATAAATGATATTATAAATATAAATATAAATATAATTTGAATGATTTTATTCCATCAACAAATTTTAAGGATGAAATAAACATATTTGGTATGTTTTAATGCATTATTTTTCTACATAATAAAATTTTTATGACATTAACAAAAAATCAATTACTCAATTGTATCAAAATTGACATTAATATGTTTTTAAAACAAATGTTATTTTATTAAATGATATTAATATCCTAAAAATATATTATTATGTTAAATTAGTTACATAATGATTCTAAAGTCATTAGTTATCCAATTTTTTTCCCTTCTCATTATATAGTATCTAATTTAACCATATATTTTACAAATACAAGAAGACATGGTAAGAGATAAACTATTTAACTAATGGTTAATACCAAAATATAAGGGTCATTTGGTTACCTAAACATGTATAAAACCTATTTGTTGAGAGTGTTGAGACCCATCCTAACTTTATCCTCACAATAAAGCAATTTGGAGTGATTATAATCTGAAAATAATTTTAAAATAATTTATTATTTAAATATTTTCCTAAAGTGCCCCTCACCTCTCTTATAAATGGGCACCTCTCTTTCTTTTTAATTCAGACCTACAAATTCATTTGGATTAGCCATCCACTGACCCAATCTCCTCCAAAATTAGTTGAAATCAGTGTAGGGGACTTACCTTGAGCACAAAGCCATCCAATAAAGCCCATTTGTTTAGATCAAAATGAAACATCCGAAGAAGAGGTAATTATTTAATTACCTCATTCAAAGTTATTTTCCTCCCCTACTTCCTCTTTATTTGTTTTTAGAATAATAAAATAATAGCTTCAGTAACTTCTACATGATGATATGTTATTATAAATATGGTACAATTATATTCAATATTATATCCATCATATGAATGACAAAACCACTCTGCGTGTGTACATAGGGCTTACAGTATACAGACTATGGCGTAGTTGGTATTCAATACTTCATTATATGGATGTGTATAATAATGAGTATAATTAATGTAAATATTTAATATATCTTGTTAATGATTCCGTATATATATTATACGATCCAATTAAATACCATTTAACCATCAATTGAAGGATATTGCCGCTCAAGCATATGTAGGAATTACCATCTCCACGACATGACGAGATTCATCTTCAACGATCACCATTCAAGAATATATATATATATATATATATATATTGTATAGTCCCAAAGAATGATGTTCATAGACATTACATTAAATTTTCTAAATACTTAATACATGACAAAAATATACGCCCAAAGACCGTATTAGTTTAGTGACCTTTGAAACTTGGAACATAATCTTCTAATCATGGTGAAAGATCTTCAACATCTCCCATAAAGATCTTACCCTTTTTTTTCATACCTAAAACCTTTCATTATATCCTGGGAAAATGAAAAAATAAAAAGATTGAGCTCAAATTATTAGTATGGTTAAACATTAAGAACATAAAACAATCCACAAACAATTGATCGTAAAAACATGAACATAAAATATCAAAATCATGAGTAATGACATAAATTTTGGGAGTATAAAATGCATAGATCATAAAGGAATATTATCCATGATAAAATATCATGGAAATAAAACATGTAATTTTGGAAAACCATTAAGAATATGTTATTATTTCCATAGTTGTCAAGGCATTGCTGCCAAGACCATCTTAGTGGACCGTGTCCATTACTGAACCAGGTTTACTTTCCATTCCATCCCTATATTACCGAATCTGATTTTACATACCGTTCCAGCCATGTATATCTCATAAGATTAAAATATTTACCCAATTAATTAGAGTGAGATATAGGTCTCACCCATCTCATATTTAAATCATTCTTACATGTGCCAGAAAACAATCATAAATAATTAATTATAGCCCAAAGAATAAAATGGGTTTAATAAACATCATCCCATCAAGACATAATCCATATAAAACAAATGGATATAATTTCATCATAAAAAATCAAACCATGTGAATAATAGAGACATTATACTTAAATCATAAACATGATAAATAATTTCATGTTATATGGAAAATAGTTTTGATAAAACACTTGAAATTAATTTTTGAGGAAAATATCCTTTCTTCGTCAAAATCATTTTCTTTTCTCAAAATGCAATGCAATTTTAAAAGAAAATGATTTTTTTGAAAATAATCATGAAATATTGTACAGAAAGATTCATGAAAATAAAGAGTTATGAAACCTTAAAAATACATTCACACCTTATAATTTAAAAAACATTCTCCGAATACTTTATTCGTATAATTCAAAAAGTACCTCGTATAGTAAACAAAAGAAGGATTTCTTCCATACCTTGTGGTAAAAGTCAAAAAGAGTAAAAATTAATTTAAACATAAATGGATGAATATTAAACATTTTATGGAAAGATTTGAGAACATATGGATATGGATAATAAGCATAGCCTTAGTAAATACTTACAAATAAACAATCTCAGATAAGAACGAGATTGGAATAATGATCCCTAACCTTAGGTCTGATATGATTTGTACATATCTAAAACTTTTGTATAATGATTTAAATAGTGTCATTAACTTATTATAGATTCATATTAATTGTTATGATATCATATATGGTCATATTCTTATCTTATTATTATTAGTATTTCATTGCTACTTGTTATTCGGGTGTTAATTTCATTATGTTCTTATGCTTGTTTTGTTGAATAAATTCTTATTACTATTTTTAGGTTATAGATAAATAATTTAAATAATGGTATTATTGTAATATATATCACATTTATTCATTCAATTCATTTATATAATCCTTATTCAACAAAGATCATGTAGAACAAGTCACATCACATCGTGGAGACGGTATGTCCTACGTACGCACGAGCGATGATATCATTCACATGATATCGGAATTGTATTGAAGTGTATGGTGTATAATATTTCAGAAAAAATATCACTTTACAATAATAATATATAGATATTTATTCCATCCTTATACCCATCCAAGTATGTTAGTGGTGAAATAAAAGATTAAACCACGATGTAGAGACGGTATGCTGAACGTACGCACACGTGGTGATTTCATTTTTTTCATAGGATGGATAGAATATAGAATATGGTTGTTTCATATACAAAATAACATATCCATATTCAAGTGATACTGGATTTAATTATTAATAATAAAAAAATCATAAAGAGTAAGTAGAAGAAGAAATAAGTTTGAAATAATCGGTAAAGGATATTACCTCTTTTTCGACGCGCCTCTTGTTAAACTCCTCTTAGGGTGCTAATGTTTGTCATTGAAGAATACTAGGACCTCTAGAATGTTTCTAGGGAAGTGGAGAGGGAAAATGGATAGGGTTTTTTTTATCCTTAAGGCTCTAAATGTTGTGAAGAGGAGAGGGATGAGGTGCCTTTTTATAAGGGAGGAGAGGGGCACTTTTGGAAACCTCTAAAATATTAATTTATAATAAACTCAATCCCCAAATAAAAACCACCAAAAATGGCTCAAATTATAATATTAGATGATATAGGGTTGTAATCTCATCAACGAATAAAATTTTTACTTTTTGGGATTTTATTACATACTTTATCAACTTGCTTTATACTTATTTAATTTATTTAATTTCATTTGTTGTAATAATATTCTAAATTTTAAATTGTTATAGATAATTACATATGTGCTGTGAATATTCCATAATTGGATACATTATGACATTTTGGAACATATAAATTTCATTTTATAAATTTTAAATATTTTTCGGATTTTTAAACAATTTAATAATAGGTCAGTTTTATAAAATAATAATAGTGTCAATTGTGACACTATTCATTTATTTGAATTAAATAAAATACACACAGAGAATATATTCAAAAAAATATATTTAATAAGTTCCTAACATTTCATATAATTCTATAAAATTTGTGGAGAATTTTAATAAGTTCATATAACATTTATTTTAATATTTGTATAACCACTTATATGATGTTTCTCTTAATAAAATAATTACTACTACATTTTTGTATAATTATTTAATATACTAATTTGTTGCATAAAAATTAATAATAAAATATTCTGATGAAGATAAATCGAATAGATTTCATAAGAATATTTTCAATAGAATTATATTTTAAAACTCAATACCATTAAAATGTTATGTTTATTAAATTAAGAAGGTGACAACTTTGACATCATTTAAAATTAAATAATATAAGTGTCACAATCGCTTTTATAAGGCTCCAAATAGTCAACAATTAGACCTTTGAATGATTATGGTTTATATTTAAACGAAAAATAAGTTTTGGTTAGGTATTTGGGCCTTTTATGGGTATTATTAGTTTAATAAAAACTAAATTATTGATTTTTCACTAAATAAATAATTTCTACATCATTAATGTATATGTTATTAAAGTAATTATATATTTTTTAAAAATTAAAAATATATTACCATGATAAAGAGAAAGATTTTATCATTAAAATGAGTATTTATAACTGAATTCCTACTCTGTATAACCTAATATTAAATATAATTTAATTATTAATGTTTGAGTGAGACATATTTCACTTTCCTTTAAAATAAAAAAAATTAAAGGCATTAATCACATACAATTGGGTTCTAATAGATACCATTTCAACCCAAGTTTATTTTAGGACTAAATATAATCATATAATTAAATTAATACTTGTGTTAGGGTAATTTTATTATACTAATTTTACCCCTAATTATGTAATTTACCTTTAACTATGATAAATTTTATTTACCATAGTTACTATTCATAATTTATAAAAAATAAAAGTAGGATATTAACATAATTTGGAATTAAAAATTCCAAATATGGAATTCATTTTTCCAAATATAGGACACAAAAGTTGCAGTATTTAAATTAAAATTTATCCCGTAGTTGAGAAAACAGTTTTTAAAAGTTAATACATTGCACGAGATTGAAATGTTTTTAACTTTGAATTCCATGTAAAATTAATGATAATGACATACATAATATTAAAAGGTAAAAATATATTCTAGTTATACTCTAGAACCATTAAATATTATAATTTAACCATATAAATTATCTTAATGAAAAAAAGTTGTTTTTAATAAAAATTTATCGTATTTTTACTATTCTTCAAAATAAGAAAGTTAACAGAAAGATATTTAAAAATTATACACAGTAAATTTTTATATAGTTATTGCAATGAATACATTTATTTTTTCAAATTTAACTCATAAACGTGTCAAAAACAAGATTTAATGTGGGTGTGCCATCAAAAGGTGGCAAAACTGCATTTTTTTAAAAATAAATATTTTACATGAAAAAATTATTTTGTTCTCATAACATTAACTAGAATATGTTTATGTTAAATAATATTGTTATAAAATTAAAATGTTGGTTAATATTATTCATAACTACTAGTTCATAATAACAATATATCATTGTTTAGTGAAACTCGTTATTGCGTACAACACACGCTATTGCGGAAGGTCGCTCTTTCATGCAACACAAGACAATAATAGTGTATACGTATACTATATGCTAATACAGTGTTGCATATAGAGAAAGATAATCTTGGTGTACTGTACAACACAATACAACAAAAAAATTAAAAAAATTATTTTTGTCATAAAATCTTGGGGTGTTACATTCTACCAGACATAAAATGAATTTCGCCCTTGAAATTCGTCAGGGTTATAAATCGTTTACTACTTGAAACATCCTTTAATAGAAACCCAAATAGTAAAAATGAATACTAAAACTTTATTTTAAAAAGTAATGTTAGAAACATAACGGTCACCCAATGTAACTCAGCATTGGGTTTCCACATAGGACAATGTAGGTGAAAATATGGATGTGGAAGAGAAATATAATCGTCAACTTCATATGAGGAGTGGTAGAGTACATGGTTATGAAAAAGGAAACAATCCCAAATCCATTATTTTGTGATGATCGATGGTACCTTCTGATTCATCAGATATGATGGTACTGGGTCAACATTTTTGGTTTTCAAGATCCTTTCACTAATGTTGATGAATTTTTTCATAAGGATAAATACGTCATTGATTTCAGTGAAAAATCATTGTTGGTCATTCCATGAACAATTTCCACTTCATCTCTTATTTTTTTGAATTTGAAAATCTGGAAGTATTAGCAGATCATGTGATAGAATGATAGGTCATTCCATATGTCTCTATCAAAAAAATGGTTAGTATGAGATATTAAATATACAAAAGTCCATCTATGGTGATGTTAATCGTATATGGTTCCAAAAATGGACTTATACTAAATCTATCGTACCACGTGATAAAATAAAACTGATTTCTACAAACCAGGGACTTCCTGTAGGCTAGTGGTAGGTGGTAAAGGTCTATCGCACTTTGGTTGTGGGTTTGATTCCCGTAGCCTTGTCCAATGCGACGAGTAGTCACCCATCTTACGGGTTGTACTTTTTCTAAAACTATACTATTAGAAAATTTCAGAAATAATATCAAAAAGTTATAGCCTTAAACAAAACTATCTGATGTCTAAATTAATCCATTCCAGTATTTAGGTTATCCAAAATACTTCTATATAATCTCATAGTATAATGAAAATTATTACTAGAAATGTAATCTTCCAAGCATGTGAATACCATCATTTATCCCCCATATATCATAAGATATATAGTGTTGATGGTCACATTCCAAACATGTGAATACATTAATCATATAGTCTCTTGAAAAATGAATACCCATTGAACCTTAGTGAAAACAGGAATGATGTAAAAAGTTAACTCTTTCCAAATACCAAAATCCCAAAATATCTATATACTCAAACCATGATATCACTTTTTCCTTATACATATCATGAGCTTGTTAATACTATCAAACATCTCATTCTCTATTTATCCATTCATTATTCGCATATCATCTGCTTTCCAAAAATATTTCAATCACTTTTCATGTTTACCAATGCATTATCATTATTGTAAACTAATACATAGATATTATAATATTCAATAATACTCTATATGAGATTCCACAACACTATTTTGGAATCCCGTTACATATACAGTTAATCATTCCACCACTTCGCTGTCATAATCAAAATCACCAATAGTGATCACATGCGACTTCCCTTTTTTCCATTGACTTAAGAGGTTGTTGATGTCGATCATCACTAAACCTTGGATTAGGGAATTGGATAGCATAATGCCCCATTTACTTGCACTTATATCATTGAAGTGTTGGTGGTACTTTCTATGTAGTATTTTCTCTATTTACGTCATTAGATACCTCTTTACCATTACATAGATACTCAGCTACTCAATGACCTTATTTTCCACATGTAAAAATTTTTCTATTCCCTTTAAGGCAATCTCCACCATGCTTCTTTACACACTTTGAGCATAAAGAAACATTCGTCTTTTTGTCACCATTTTTTTGAGATTTTTCCTTGAACTCCATCTTTCGTTACTTGTCAAAACAATGAGATGGATATGTATCACCAAATTATAGTTATACCACGTTAGCACAACACAAAATTTCTTCATATCTAATGAAGTCTCTTATTGCTAATGCCTTTCTAATACTTGGTTATAAGACACTAATGAATCAATCAACATTACATTCATGTTGGATTATAAAGACAGATGCATACCTTACAAGCATTGTAAAATTCTCCTCACATATACCAAGAGATGCATCTTCCTTTTGATTAAGATCAAAGAAGTCCTTTTCAATATTTGTTCTTAGAATTCTAGGGAAGTACTTATTGAAAAAAAAATGTTCTTGAACTCGTCTCATTTCATGGATTCAATTTCTTCTTGGGGCCTTGTATTATTAATTAGAGTCCACCACTGGTCTTCTTCAACATCTAACCGGTAAACATCCAAAATGAATTTTTCATTATCTGAATAGCGAAGTATGTAAAATATCTTTTCAATGGTACTGATCCATTGTTTAGAAACAAGTGGATCTGAGGACCCACTAAAATAAGGTGAACGTTGCCTCATGAAGGACTCAATAGAATATTGTTCCTTTATCTGCTCATTTAGAAGTTCAGAATGATTCATATCTTCTGTAAGATTAGAAATAAGATTTTCCACTCCATTTCCCATATCATTTGGTTGTTCAGGAGGAAAATCATTTCATTGCACAGTACATTGATCATTAACACGGTTCCTTCGGGTTCTAGCCATTATCTAAAACCCAAAAAGAATAGTGCGAGAGGCCAAAATCATGCTAGGAAAACAACATAATAAAGTGGAAATACCATCAATATCTAACACCTTAGGTTTAATTCTATGATATTTACCATAATTCTATGACTATAAACTATACTTATACATAACCTTAGAGACATCCCAAGACATACCATTGAAATATCTCTAGGGATCTCACTAAAGTTTCCTCATCCTAGTTTGTAAAGGTTTACTAAACCTTTGCTCTAATACCAACTATAGAGACCCAAAGCTTGATGTACAAAGACATTAAATTAATTTTGAAGAATACTTAATACATGAAAAAAATAGACTCCCAAAGACCATATTAGTTTATTGTCTTTGGAAACTCAGAACATAATCTTCTAATCATGGTGAAAGATCTTCAACATCTCCTATAAAGATCTTCCCCTTTTATTTTCTTACCTAAAACCTTTATTTATATCCTAGGGAAAAGAAAACATAAAATGGTGAGTTCAAATGTTTAGTAAGGGTAAACATGGAGAACATAAAACAATCCATTAACAATATATTGTAAAAACATGAACATAAAACATCCAAATCACGAGTAATGACATAAATCTTTCCAGTACATAATCCATAGATCATAAATAAACATTGATCATGATAAAACCGCATAGGAATAAAACATTTAATTGTCTCAAACCATTAATAACGTGTTATTATTTCTATAATAGCTAAGGCATTGTTTCCAAGACCATCATAGTGGACAAAGTCCATTACTGAACCGGGTTTACTTGTCGTTCTAGCCCTGTATTACTGAACCATATTATTCTTACCATTCTAGCCATGTCTATCTAATGAGATATAAATATTTACCCAATGAATTGGAGAGATATATATGTCCCACCCATCTCATATTGAAATAATTCTTACGTGTTCCAAAAACAATCATAAATCATTCATCATAACCTAAAGAGTAAAATGGGATTCATAAACATCATCCCATCATGACATAATCCATATAAAACAAATGGATATCATTTCATCATAAAAAATAAAACCATGTAAATAATAGAGACGTTATACTTGAAACATAAACATACTAAATAAGGTTATCTTAGATGGAAAATAGTTTTGATAAAACACTTGAAATTAATTTTTGAGGAAAATTTCCTTTCTTCTTCAAAATCATTTTCTTCTTTCAAAATTCCATGCAATTTTAAAATAAAAGGATTTTTTTTTCAAAATAATAATGAAATATTGTATAGGATACTTCATCAAAATAAGGATTTATAAAACCGTAAAAATCCATCCACACTGTATAAGATCAAAAAACATTATCCTCATACTTTTTCCATAAAAGTCATAAAGCACCTTGTATGGTAAACAGTAGAAAGATTCTTGCCCTACCTTGTGGTAAAAGTTAAAATGTGTAAAAATGACATTAAACATACATGGAAGAATAGTAAACATTTTATAAAAACATTTTGAGAACATATGGATATGAATGATAAACATAGCCCAAGTAAATACTTACGAATAAACAATCTATGGAAAGAACGAGATTGAAATAATTATCCCTTACCTTTTGTATGATATGTATTGAACGTATCTGAACCTCCTATATAATGATTTAAATAATTTCATGGACTTATTGTAGAATCATATTCATTATTATGAAATCCTATCTGGTCATATTCTTATCTTCTTATTTGTAGTATTTCATTTCTATTTGTTATTCGGGTGTTCATTGCTTTATGATCTTATGTGTGTTTTGTCGAATAAATTCTTATTACTATTTTTAGGTTATAGATACATCATTTAAAGAATTGTATTAGTGTAATATATATCATATTTATTCATTAAATTCAATTATATAATCTTTATTCAAGGAATATCATGTTGAACGAGTCTTACCACATCGTGGAGATGGTAGGTCGTACGTACACACGAGCGATGATATAATTACCATGATTGTGGAATTGTATTGAAGTGTATGGTATATTATTTTTCAGTATAAAAATTACCTTAAAAAATCATATATAGTGATTTCTCCCATCCTTATTTCCATCCAAGTATGTTAGTGTTGAAATAAAAGACTACACCACAGCATTGAGAAGGTAAGTCGTACGTACGCACGCGTGGTGATTTCATTTTTACATAGGTTGGATAGAAGATAGAATATGGTTGTTTCATACTCATAATAAAATATCAGTATTCAAGTTATACTGGATTTATTACTTAATAATGAAACAACTCATATAGAGGAAGTAGAAGAAGAAATAAGTATGAAAAAATCTGTAATGGATATTACCTCTTCTTCGACGCGCCTCTTCTTAACCTCCTCTTATGGTGCTAAAGTTGGTATTTGAAGAAGACCAAGAACTCTAGTAGGTTTCTTGGTATGTGAATAAGATAAATGGATAGGGTTTTTTCATGCTTTAACGCTCAAAATTGTTTTAAGAGGAGAGGGAGGAGGATTCATTTTTATATGGGAGGAGAGGGGTACTTTTGGAAAACTCTAAAATATTAATTTATAATAAACTCACAACCCACATAAAAACCTCAAAAAATGACTCAAATAAAAATAATAGATGAGATAGGGTTTTAATATCATCAAACAATCAAATTTAGACATGTTGGGATTTTATTTTAAACTTTATCAACTTGATTTATCCTTAATTAATCTATTTTATTTTATTTGTGGTAATAATATTCTAAATTTCAAATTATTATAAATAATTAATTATGTGTTTTGAATTTTACCTAATTTGATACTCTATGACATTATCGACCATATAAATTTTAATTTATAATTTTTAAATATTTTTGTGATTTTTAAACAATTTAAAAATATGTCATTTTTATAAAATAACTATAGAGTCAATTTTTACAGAATTCATTTATTTTAATTTAAATAAAATACACAAAGAGAATATATTCAAACCAAAATATTTATTAGGTTCCTAACATGTCATATGAATCTATAAAATTTGTGTAGAATATTAATTAGTTCATATAATATTTATTTTAATATTTTTAAAACAATATATTTGATGTTTGTCTTAATAAAATAATTAAGTCAACATTTTTGTATAATTATTTAATATACTATTTTTTGCATAAAAATTAAAAATAAAATATTATGATGACGATAAATCAAATATCATTCATCGGAATACTTTTAATCGAATTTATATTCTAAAACACAAACCATTAAAATGTTATGTTTATTAAATTATGAAGGTGAAAACTTTTATATCATTTAAAATAAAATAATATTAGTGTCATAATCGCTTTTATAAGGCTCCAAATGGTCAAACATTATACCTTTTGATCATTATGATTTATATTTACACGAAAAATAAGTTTTGGTCAGGTATTTTCTCCTTTTATGGGTATTATTAGTTTAATAAAAACAATATTATTGATTTTTTACTAAATAAATAATTTTTCCGTCATTAATGTATAAGATATTAAGGTAAATATATATTTCTTAAAAATAAAAAATAAAATACCATGATAAAGAAAAACATTTTAGTTTTCAAATGAGTATTTATAACCAAATTTATATTCTGTATAACCTTATATTAAAAATAATTTAATTATTGATGTTTGAATGAGAAATATTTCAATTTCATTTAAAAAAAATTAAAGTTTTTAATCACAAAAAAGTGGGTTCTAATAGATACCATTTCGACCGAAATATATTTTTGGACAAAATATCGTAATCCAATTATTAAAATAAATTTGTTAGGGTAATTTTATAATATTATTTTTAACCTTAATTACATAATTTACCTTTAATTGTGGTAAATAAAATTTACCGTAGTAACTATTCATAATATCTAAAAAATAAAATTATACTATTGACATAATTTGGACCTAATGATTCCAAATATGGAATCCATTTTTTATAATTCACAACACAAAATTTACAATATTTAATTTAAAATGAATCCCGATGTTGTGAAAACGAGTTTTAAATGTTAGAACATTGCAAAAGATTGAAATGTTTTTACCTATGAATTCATTGTAAAATTAATGATAATGAAATACATAATTTTAAATAGTAAAAATATATTCTTTTTATATTTTATCCTTTCAAAATTATAATTTAACCTTATAAATTATCTTGATGAAAAGGTTGTTTTTAATTAAATTTTAGCATATTTTTACTATTTATTAAAATATGAACGTTAATAGAAAAATATTAAAAAATTATCCTAAGTAAATTTTTATATACTTATTGCAATGAATAAGTTTATTTTGTCAAATTGAACTCATAAACATGTCAAAAACTAGATTTTAATTGTGTGTGCCATCAAAAGGCAGCAAAACTGCATTTTTTAAAAAATAATTATTTTACCTGAAATATTTACTTTGTTCTCATACCATGTTCTAGAATATGGGTAAGATGAATGATATTATTATAAAAATCAAAATGTGGTTAATACTATTCATAACGGCTAGTTCATAATAACAATATATCGTTGTTTAGTGAAACTCGGTATTGCGTACAACACGCGCTATTGAGGATGGTTTCTCTTTCATGCAACAAAATCCATGAATACTATTTGCGTATAATATATGCTAATACGGTATTGCATATAGTGCAAGCTAATCTTTGTGTGTTGTAAAACACAGGACATCAAAGAAATTTAAAAAAATTATTTCTCATAAAATCTCACGGTGTTATATATATATATATTGATAATGTATGAGATATATAAACTAATAATTATACTAGAATAATAGTTATTTATGTAGGTAGATATATTTTGATTACCTATTTCAATACTATTCGATTAGAAAATGAAAACAACATTCATCCATACGTACGGACTACCGTCTCCATGAAAAATGTTTCCATTTCATATATATATCTATTATACATATTTATATCCTGAATATATATGTTATATTAATCATGTCTTATATTTTAGAAGTATGTAAATCATGATCTAAGTGATACAATCAAGTATAACAAGTCAAATCTCATAAGATAAATAAAATAATTATTACCCAGAATGATTCTTTAACATAGAAAATTATTATAAATTGTGTTGTATAATGTCATAAATTAATCATGTATGATATCATAAATATCAATATTGTTCCGGTATAATTTAATAACATACAATGGTCTTTGTATATTTGATTAAATGTACCCTTGACTAAAATAATGTATAAGGAAAGGGATAATTCATCAAGCTCGTTATTATAAGAGATTGTTTATGTGTAAGTATTTATTGGGAAATATTTATAATCCATGTCCATGTTTCATAAAAATGTTTTCAAAAAGAATATTTTAAGATATAATGGAATGGTATCTTTAACTGAATCATCATTTTAAAATTTTTATTGAATTCTTTTTCTAAAATTATTTTATTAATTATCCTACTTTGAAAATGATTCTAAGGAATTATTTATATGAACATGATAGTTTTAAAACAATAATTCTATTCAAAACTTTCAATGTTATATGGAAAACTCCAATTCAAAAATCTCCTTCAAATGAATTTCATTATATATTGTGTGACTTTTAAAGTATTTCATAAAATGTGATATTTCTTTCAAATTGTTGTACTGATCATTTTTAACTATGTCAACATCCTTTAATTGATATTATTCATGACTGTGGTTGATTTATTATAATAAAATATTCCATATTATATTTAATGAGTTATTATATTCTGATTGCGGATGTACCATTTTATACCATGCATGGTTTATAGTTAAGGTATTGACATTTCCTATTCTAGTTTAATCTGAATTATTATGTTATGTTTCACCGTTTTCATATGAGGAATGCATTGGAATTAGTATGTTATGGGAAGTTCCCTCTATATCCACTCAATGCATCGGTAGGTATCATGAGGCAAACTAGTGTCTTGGAATAAGGCATTGAAAAAATTTATATTTAGGTTCCGGGAACAAGGCCTTGACATTGTGATTAATATGTTCGACATTATGGATTACACCATTACGAGAATAGTCATTGATGTTACATGTGATAATTTTATTAGTAAAATATCCATCTGAATAATTAAATGGTATTATTTGATTTTCTTTGCCATATTATGTTGATTTTTATATTTAAATTTTTTATGTTTTAGTTGTATAACTTTCCATAAATGTTTATGATTATTTATGATAGCTTCTGCTCTATTGTTTATCCATACTGAGCATCTGAGCTCACCCCTTTATTATGTTTTATTTTCATATGATACCAAGAAGAGTGTTATTAATTTTATTTAGGGTTAAGCTTTGGGGATAAAGGTAGTATTATATATGTAGTATTTTAGGTTACAAATTATAATGTAAAGTTCATGTTTGTAATCTGTTTTCCAATAATGAAAATCTGATCGGTCCATTGTAACTTTATTCCATGTAATCATTACAATGTATGAAAATAGTGCACCGACTCTGGGCTTATGGGGTTGGGGCATTACTGTTTCTATCATAGAAATTTTATCAATAGCCTTGGAATTAGATTTAAGAAAACAATGATTTGGAACCTTATGATAGAATTTAAGGACAAGTATTGAAGAGAATCCTATAATTCTAAAATATATATTATGTGGGTATTCCTAGAAAATACATCCCTATATAGATATTACTTGTGAACGTTGTTCTATAATAGATGTACATAGGGGTGACAAATCCCACAATGTGTTCCCATCTAGTCTCTAGGTAAACTGGTACATGACAATGGGTTTTACTGCACGCTTGTTTTGACACTCTCGAGGGATATGCTTCAGATAATTCTTATTTTATTTATAAACCATTATGAAGGGTTTTAGAGTAAATATTCCTCAACAGAACCATATTTATGATTAGGGATTTGAAATTCATAAAATTTTCAATTTATGTTTTGTATTTTAATAGTTTGGAGTTATGAATTATGATTCATAACCTAATGTATTTTATGTCATTGTTTTGAAATGGTACCTGGTGGTAGAAATGGAAATCATTTCAATGCATATAATACATTTATGGATTTACCTCCTATGTAAGATAATGATAGTGGATTTGGTGACACAACTGGTACTGAAAAACTTATAACCATATTGAGACAACTGACTCTGGTTATAAATAACAACCTTACCTGTATGGAGAATCCTGATCCTCAATGTGAAGGATCAATGATAGACTGATCCATGAGACAAAAACCTCCTAAATTCAATGGTAATACAAATAATTTTGTTTCTATGCAGTGGATAAATTCCATAGATAAAATATTTCTTACTTTGGGATGAAAAATCAGTAAAAGGTTGAAATGGAAGACTATCACCTATCTTGAGATGCGGATCAAGGGTGTCCATTAATTAAAAACAAAAAGAAGTATGAAGATGTGGTAAATATGGAATGTAAGGAGTTTAAATAAATGTTTCTATAGAAATACATTCCTTGAAAACATAGAACTAATATGGAATGATAATTTCTGAGCCTGAAAAAAAGGGAAGTTGAGAATGTTGCAATGTATGAGGATAAATTCACAAGGTTAACAAGGAATGATATAGACTACATATATAACCAATGATGTAATATTAATTGATTCTTTTATGGGTTAAAACCTTTCATCAAATGGGCACTCTTCTCACAACCATTATCTTCGTACGACGAAATAGACTCAAGTTCTATCAAAAAATTATAATTATCTAAGTCTTATGAAATTAATGTAAATAAATATAATAAGAGAACCACATAATAAGAGACAGATAATGGGAAAATGAGAAAGGTGTATTTTCTATTATGTGAGAATTGTTGTAATAAACACCCTTGTACATGCCAAAAAAAATGTAAGTTTGATACAAATGCAGAGAAAAGGGTCACGAGGCGCATGATTGTAAGGGAAAGGAAGAAGTTGTGTGATGTTATAATTTTAAAGATATGGGACAATATGAAAATTATTTTCAAATGTGTCAAGTAATTATAGCTCAGAGAAATAAAATAGACGGTGTTACTACAGTTGAAGTAGAATAATTAATGTATTTTTGTATTTGGATTAAAGAAATATTTTATCATTATAAGAATAGTGTGATATATATAAGAATTTTACTAGAGTACATTTGGTTTTCATTAAGGTTTTAATATGATCAAGGTAATCATATCATAATTAGGTGACAATAAGAGAATCATCATGTTATTTTGGGAATATGATGTTACAATTGATTTTGGAAATTTAAAGACCTTTTAGACAATGATCAGAAAATAAAAATTGGATAACTTTAAATAGGAAATTGATTACGTTGAACATAGAATAGTATTGTTTAATGTTAAAAAAATTTTATGATTAATTTTGTAATGGTATAATACTATTGGATTATAAAAAGGAAGACTTATAGGTAAGTCATTAACCCTTCGTGTTGGACAAAGCTGCAGGAATCGAACCCACAACCGATGTGAATAAAGGCTTTATTTCCTACCACTGGCCTACAATTTGTCCCTAGTTATTATAAAATATTTTTCTTCATTTAAATAGTATATTTTTTTTATTTGGATCCTTATAAAATTTTGATAAATAGAATATTTGAGTTTTTTATATTTTGAAGAGAATTATGAGTTGCAGTAGGAAGTAGTTAATGGAGGAAACTCTACAAGTAAATTAAGTATTCTTCCTTGTATTCTTAGAATGTAAATTAAATTAATCCTAAAAAATAGGTAATGGATCATATAACAAAAAACGTTTTACTGGTACTTTTATTTTCAATGAATCAAAAGTTCCCTTAGATCATCGTTGATTTATAGATTTCTGGTTATTAACTTTATCCTACTAAAATTATCTATCACTCTCCATTAGAAATTGATGGTTTGTTTTATCTTCGATATCCATGTTTTCATCAATTGAACCCCAATATGTGTCATTTCTAGTTTCCTTCTGATTTACCTTTATTTATTTAAAAATAGAGGACTCATTAATCCAATTTACGAAGTTGGATTTCCACTATGATATTTGGAAATTTCAAACTCATAGTTTTCAATAATGTTATTAAATTTTGAGGAAAAAAATTTATTGAAGGATGGGATAATTTAATGCCCCATGTTTCCATGGTACACTTATTTTTAATAATACAATAGCATGTGGTGTACACAACACCAAATTTAAGCACTCCACGACCTATCAAACTAGCCATTGGAAAAAAGGTTAAGAATTGTATTAACATGATTTTGAATTTAATATGTCCCAAATAATTTTAACTTTCATATTTTCTTTTTCGTAGACATAATATAATGACAAATATAAATTTTCAGATAAAAGAAGTATTTTTAAAAAATGCAGTTTTTCTTTTTTTTAATTGTAAATCCTTTTTAAATTTAATATTTAACAATTTTTTATTTTCAATTTGATGAAAGTAAATTATTATTTATTAAAAGGAAATAAAAAAATTTCTTTGAAATATTTTTGGTACTTTACTCATAACTTTTATTCGTGGATGAATAGTGGAAATATTAAATTTTAATTGAAAAAAAAATTAAAATTAAAAAAATTATAGTGTTCAATTTTGAATCGAAGTGGTCTTAAAGTATAATTAGATTATTTTTTATCATTTAATATAATTTAGGCCACTATAAGTATTTTTAATCTTTAATTGGATACAAACACATACCATTCTTTTTATTGTTTAAACTTATTAAAAACATACATTTTGGTATTGACAACAATAATTAATTTAAATTAAATATTTGTGAACTCTGTGATTTGAATTTTGAAAAATGGATTCTAATTTTGAATATAAAAGGTCCAAATTTTGTAGATAGGTACATATAATTTTTTCTAAATTATGAATAGTAACTTTGGTAATTATTTTAATTTACCATGGTTAAATGGTTAATTAGGTAAATAAGAGTAAAAAATAATATTAATATAATATAAAACTATCATAATCCATGTCATCATCATTACATCACTTTTTATTGAGAAAACAACACAATCCATACAAAAAAATAGAAAACACTGAATCAAACAGCCTCTGGGGGTCTGAAGTTGTGCACACCAAGGGCATCCCCTCTAATCAGATTGACCCCTTCGGGTGTCAAAGAGAAAAAATCATGCAGCCAGATGGGATCAGAGCCCAAAACACCAAAAGAAGAATGGTGATCCACCACTTGGTTACCCTCAAACCATACATGACTGATTTTTGTACCATTAGACATCATACCTTTGCACTTTTTGATAATATAGAAGATGTACCAAGGAGGAGGACAAATGTCTTTGAGGGCATCATGAAGATTTTTCGAATCAGTTTCAACCGTAGGAATCTCAATGTCCTTATGGAGGAAGATGGTAATACCGATCAACAAGGCTTTGGATTCCGCTTGGAGGGAGGATCCATACCCTAACCGAGAGGAAAAAGCCATAAAGACCGAGCCCCACTATTCCCACGCTACACTGCCTTTGCGCAGGGCCCCCGATGAACATGACTTGTCGGAATTGAGTTTGAGCCCTCCCGAGGGCGGAGACCAGCGAACCCAAGAACCTGTAGAAACTGTCGACTGGACTCCATGGGATTGCGATCAGATCCAACTGAAGGATGGAGCATCACATGAGGAGGGGAAGAAGCAAACCAGATCCGATAGAATGCATTTCGACATGCAGATGATGAATCTACCCAAGGTGTGGGTCCCTTCATATCTAAACATATTCCTAGCTTGCCAGATCGCCTAACAACCAGAAGATAATATCATCACACGAGCTGTTCCCTCCGGTCCTCTATCACCCGAACCATGAAACCATCTCTCCAAGAATGAAAGACCTGCCAGAGAAGGAACACAAATCCCTGTAAGATACCCAAAGAAACACCATACTGCCTGCGCCTGCTCCTGCAAGAAGAAAAGGTGATCCGCATCTTCCTCCTATGAAGCAGCACAACACGAACACCTGGAAACCAGCAGAATCCCCAAGTGTTTAACGTTATCATCAGTGGGAATGGAATGATTCCTAATCCTCCATAAAAGAAAATTGAATTTCGATGGAACCACTTTAGACCATATAAGATCATTCCACCCATCTGACATCATTGGGGGTCTCATAATACCTCAAAAAACCTGAGAAGAGAAATTCCATGAAGAAGAAGCAGTGAAGTCATAGCGATCATGAGCCTGGGAAGGAGTGATGAGATCATATAAGGCCTTCTCCTCCACATCCAGCACTGTATTAATAAAGCCCGGGTGCTGGCTTGCCTCCCGAAAAGAAATGAAAGGAACTGAACAGCCCAGAAATCCCAACACTTTTCCTGCCCATTTTTGATTCCAGAAGGATATGGTACCCCTACCTAATATCCATTGTGAGTGTTCACGAAGCTCAGAGACAAGATTCACCAAATTATTCCACACCATGGAAACCCTTTCATCCCCCGAGAGCTGGCCATGGAACAAAGAATGCATATATCTTTTACTAAATAAATTTCAATATAGTGTTATATTACTAATCTCATTGAATATAAATATTCATTATAAATATAAAAAGTCTTCTTAAATCATGTTATTTAATGTTTTTTTTTACACAATGATTTATTAAATTTATTTATCACACAACAATGATGTTGTATTTTTGTTATTAATTAAGGAATCAAATAAATGATATTATAAATTCTAAAATAAATATAATTTGAATGTTTTGATATCATCCAATACATTTTATGATTATATTATCATATGGGGTATGATTTAATTCCTTTGTTTCTAAGTAATCATGTTACTATAACATTAGCAGAAAATCAATTACTAAATAGAGTAAAATTGACAAAAAAGAATTATCAAAACGAATACAATTTTATTAAATGATATCAAAATAATAAAAATATAAGATTCATAAAATGATTTATAAAATGATAAAAAAACATATTAATGATCCAATTGAGGTACCCTTGAAATTTTATAGAAACTTTATAAACCATATAGTAAAAAAAAAGAAGACATGATAAGAGTTAAACTATTAACTAAGGGTTAATCCCAAAATATAAAGGTAATTTTCTGACCTAAACATGTAAAAAACTATTTTTTAGAGAATTTAGTCTCGTTGTAATGTTATCCTAGAAATAAATCAATTTTGAGCTATTAAAATCTGAAATTCATTTTATAAAAAATTAATATTTCTTGCTTTTCCTGAAGTTCCCATCACCTCTCTTATAAAAGAGTACCTCTCATTCTTTTTAATTCGCACATCTAAAGCCATTTTTCTCAGCCAATACCAATCCAAATCTCCTACCATCTTTCCTCACATCAACCTAGCAGCCTTAATGTTTCCATAAATCCATCCTATGGATCCCTTTTGATCAACTCAAGTAGAAATATCCGAAGAAGAAGTCATCATTTCATCAACTCTTTCAAAGTTATTTTCTTCTTCTACTTCCTCTTTCTTTGTTGTTAACATAATTAAATAATAAATCCAATACCATACACATTATTAGATGTTATTATATATATTTTACCACAATATTCATTTTTCTATCCATCCTACAAATGACAATGTCATTTTGCGTGCGTACATACGACTTACCGTCTCCACGTCATGGTGTAGTTTGTTATTCAACACTACATTATATGGATTGGTATAATAATGAGTATAATTAACATTAATAAGGAATATAGGATGGTAATTTTTATGTATATATAATATAAAATATAGGTAAATACAATTTCACCATCAATAAAATGATATTGTCACTTATGTGTATCCACAACTTACCATCTCCACGATGCGATGAGAATCATCTTCAACGATCACTATTCAAATATATATATATATATTGAATAAGTATGAGATATGTAAAGACCAGTAATGTCCATGTAATTTTTTATTAATTATATGGAAAATTTACGGGTCCACAAAAACCGATGGTGCGTGACTCTGAGGCCTAGTGTTCCCAAAATGAATTTCTGATGTTTTTTAGGTATCTTCAATAAACGTGCAAGTGGGTTTTTGTAACATCTGAACCGTTGCTTGAAATTGAAATTATAGGGAACCATTGAATTTGCAGCGAAGATATTGGTCTGAGGAGACCATCACCTCGATCACAGTTGGTTATGGTTGAAAGTTAGTTTTCAAGTTTTTTGTCGAAATAAGAAAAAATAAAGAATAAAATTTATTTTATTTTTATTGAAACCTCTCTACATGGGTTATGGAGGTGGGGACCACCCGAATGGAAAACCCCCAAAATTGAATTCTAGTGTTGGGGACCAACCTAACCATCTTTAATGGGAGAAACCCTTTCAACTCCCCATTTTATTAATTAAGCCAACTAAAATTAATTATATTTGTCAACATATAATTGTTCCAACAAAATTAATCTTTTGAACTTATTTTAATTTATATTGGTACCTCTTTACCTTTGAGAGGGAAATGTTTGTGAAGGAGAAGGCGATAACTTGAGATAATTGGGGGTAATATCTTCCTCTCCAATGAAGAACTCCCCTCCAATGAAGAACGAGGAACTGATCCCAAGCCCGGATCAGAAGCACCATACAGAGGCAATGAATGCCGATGTTATCCAATGACTTTGAATTCTTCCTCATGAAATACTCCAATGAATGACAAGGTAGGGTTTGTTGTTTTGAAGGAGAAGGCGATAACTTGGGATAATTATGGGTAATCTCTTCCTCTCCAACGATGAATGCCCCTCCAACGAAGAATGATGAACTGATCCCGAGCCAGGATCAGAAGCACCATACAGAGGCAATGAATGCCAACGTTATCCAATGACTTTGTCTTATTCCTCAGGAAATACTCCAATGAATGAAAAGGTAGGGTTTGTTGTTTTGAATACCCCCTACCCGTTTTTGATGTTCTTCATGATTCATGAAATAATAAGTCGCTTGATACTCCTCTAACGCGGAGGATACAGGACAAACAAACATGGCCCGAACTCTCTGCAATCATATGTGGTTCTTGATGAGTTCTTTGTGATGGAGGAGGATGGTGACCGATACCAGTGGGGCATGGGAACAGTAGACAACACCATGTCCGACCATGATGAAGGCAGCGACGCAACCGTGCCACCGGAGAAGGGCCACTGCCCATTGGCCGTAGTGGAGGAAGGGCAGCGGCTGGCCACACGAAGGGGATGGTAGTGTGTGTCAGCGCCACCCCGTGAACTAGAGCCGTGGCCTTGTGTCGCGGCAGTGACGGGAGGGAGGTAGCCCGAGCTGGCCACCGGCGAAGGAGAGGCGCACGACCACACCTCGTGGAGAACAGGGTCGATCATATGGCTAGCTACGGTGGGCCACCGCCCTGCACCACAGGCCACCGCACCGCGGGCCGCCGCCCCACATGCCACCGCACAGCGGGCGGGCGAGGTCGGTCCAAGTGGGTCGGACTAGACCCTGACCAACATCGACCCATTTTCACTCTTTCATCCCTACCAAGAGCTTCAAGCATCAGTTTGATGAACCATCTATGGTTCCAAAAACCTTGGATCAATACATTTGTTTTTGGTATACCCCACTTGAGTTTCGGATAAGGTTAGGGTATAGCCGGGTTGGATCAGACACTAATCCAACTGGGCCCTCTAAAATAAAAGGCCAATAACATACAGACTGGGCGTCTTATTGATGCATCATCTATTGCATTGATAACCCTTTTACATGGCAGTACTCTGGGATAAATCATTGTGGGACTTAATTGATGTTTGAGTATCGACATATGACCAGAGGAGCAGAACCTCCCAGAATCAAGCGAGTATAATGTGGGAACCTTGTAGCTAGCTGTATCATGAGAATGGAATCCTATGTGGGTCTGTGCTTTAAGATTCCTCATGGGTCCGTGCTCAAGGATCCCACATAGATACTCTCTAGGAATCCATGTTGGACTACTCTAGAATCCTATGTTGGTCATTTGTACTAGGATCTTATGTGGTTCTGATGATTTACTAGGATCCTATGTGGGTTTGATGATGTACTTGGATCCTATGTGGGTCTGATGATTTAGGATCCTATGTGGGACTGCATCTTAACAGAGTAAGATGATTCACTAGTTACATATAATCATCTTTACTACCGTACATATGTTATACCTGTTGTGAGTTGAGTCATTACCTTCATGGTGATACTTTTGTGGTATTCTTAGGTGTGTCCTACTTGTGTGGTACTTTCCTTCCTGGTGATACGTTGGAAGTATTCTTCGGTGTGGCATACCTGTGTGGTACTTTCCTTCGTGGTGATACCTTGGTGGTATTCTTCTATATGGCATTAACTTTTTGTTACATACCATTTTGGTGTTACCTTTGTGGTATTATTTACATCGTGGAATAGGTGAACATTGAGCGAAAGAGTTGGGACTTGTGTTTCCTCATGAATGGGATGGGTATACATGACAACTTAGGTATATGTATGGGCATATACCTAAGTAGGGTTTAAAGTTGTATTCATGATTTTTAGTTTACCATTTGTGGATTTTGTGTGACCTTTGAAGGTATTAGGGTCCCTACTATTCGAGAGCTTTACCTACCCTTCAGGTAGGATCCTTTGTGGGTGTTCATAGGAGTAGTTTCGGTTTACTTAAACTTTCCAGTTTTCATGTACTTTCAAGTTGGGCTTGTATTCTGGCCCCTTTTACTTAATGTACACACTCTTTTTACTATTCGGTTTACTTATATTTGTATCTTGATGTGTTCTTGGAGGTGTGTTTTAATAGGATATAAATGTAATGCCTTCATGGTTTTTTGGGGAATATGCCTTTCGGTGGTATTTTCCAGCCCCTGGCCTATGGAAGGCGGGCTTGGGGTAGTCACCGCATGGGCCCTCGGGGATGGGTCATGACAAATTGGTATCATAGGGATTCATTTATATCGTATAAAATTGGACTCTGATCATTCTAATGAAAATAGTGTTTAGTGTAGTGAGTATGGTAATCAGTTTATGGAATCCAGTGTTGTTGCAGCAGCCGACGTATCCATACACCAAGACCCTGACTTCAGATTTCTAACTCAGTGCACAAAAACACTGATAGTTTGGGTGTTTTGAAATTTTTTCTATGTGATCTCTTTTATTCAGCTCACCAGGTATAACTTATTGACCATGGAGCACCTGTTTCCTTTAAGGATGCCTCCATGCAGACAGCCAGCTAGGGTTCCGTATATTGTACGCATTGATATCCCACCGAGCGACGAGGCCCCGGTGCATGTCCCTTTATCAGTAGGAACACTAGTGGAGGCACCAGCAGTACCATTACCCTTTGGGAAACCAATTCCATCATCCCCAACTACTTAGGGGACGACACTTGAGAATTTTTTCTAAGATCAAGCGCTAGAGGCCATCGAGGTTCCGGGGATAGACAGACACAAGTGCAGCTGAGGATTGGCTGGATGCCTTGGTGAGAGTCTTACGACTGGTAGGGACACCAACTGATCTCATGGAGAATTTTTTGCCATTATTCTACAGCTAGTAGCAGACAGATGGTAAATCTTGATGCTCTAGGTTCACATCGAGGTGAGACTTCTCTGGGAATAATTTGAGAGCTTTTTTCGGATAGAGTTTATCCCAGCAACCCTTTGCATAGTGTGCATACAAGGGCTTCTTAATATGAAGTAGGGCATCATGACTGTGGCCCAGTACTCAGAGAGGTTCTACGACCTCTCACACTACTCCACTAATATGGTGTGAGACCCTTTCTTCATGGCTGGCACCTTTAGCAGGGACTCCGTCGGGTGATCAGGGCGTCGATGAATTCCCTCAGCATCCCGACACAGGCTGGGGTGTTAAAGTGATCCCTCTTAGTGAAGAGTTTTCTTACAGAGAAATCACCAGTATCGAGACCCACCATCAGGAATCATAATGCGGAGTCTTCTGCATCTAGTAGCAGACAGATGTCACAGAGGTCCAAGAGGACCAGACCTATAGGTGGACGACTGCAAGATTCGGGGTCAGTTGTGTGGGGCACCGAAGAAAGAACCAGTCATGTGAGGAGAAGGTAGTGTTACACATGCGGCGGGCAGGGTCACATGGATTGAGACTGCCCGACCTATCATACAGATGATCAACAGATGGTCGAAGGACTTCCAAGACAGAGATATAGGTTCGAACGAGGAGGTTCGCAGGGAGTAGGCGGACGTGGCCGAGGAGTCGTCCATGCATCTAGCAGTGGGTGACAATTCACGATATTACTGCCACCACCACCAGGTGGTCCTCCACGACCACAAGGAGTAGGTGGACAGGGGCGAGCTCAGCTCCGGGGAGCTGAGGCCTATGACCATGGCACTCTGGAGATGATACGAGGTACGATCTGTGTATACTACACCTTATCTGCAGTATTTATAGACTCATGTGCCAATCATTATTTTATTTCCACTACCCTCGTTCAGATCTCAGAGATTTCGATGGAGCCGTTGGCTGGATCCTAATGGCTCAAGACTACTATTCAATAGAATTCGATGATTACACATTGGTGCCGACAGTGTGAGCTTACTCAAGGAGGTGAGAGCTTCGGCTGTGATATCCTAGTAGCAGCGTCAAGGCCTTATGAAATCATCTTGGGTGTGGACTAATTATCTAAAGTACATGCTCTGATTGACTGTATTTGGCGCAATGTGCGGTGTGTCCACACAGATGGGACTTGGGTAACCTTCACCGGTGAGAAGGGAGCCTTTGTAGTACATGATGGACATACCTAGAGGAGAGTGCATATGATCACTCAATAGTTGTCTAGCCTTACCCTTGGAGCAGTTGATGTGATAGTCTGAGTTATCCTTTAGTGGTGGACCAATACGCGGATATCTTCCCTGATGATGTTCTGGGTCCACCTCCTCATATATAGGTGGACTTGTACATTAATTTTTACCCCATGACATAACCAATATCTACACCAACATATCGGATAGATCCCACAGAACTTCTTGAGCTACCGCTACAGCAGGATGACTTACAGGGGAGGGGGTTCATATAGCCCAGTGTTTCTCCTTGGGCAGCTCCGATTTTGTTCACCAAGAAGTCGGATGGGATCATGAGACTTTGCGTTGGCTATCGTCACCCAAACGAGGCAACCATGAAGAACACGAACCCACTTCCTAAGATTTATGACCTCTTTGGTCACCTGACTGGAGCACTATGGTTCTCAAAGATAGACCTCAGATAAGGCTATCACTAGCTTAGTGTCCGAGACGAATATTTAAAAAATATGGATTTCAGATATCGGTATGACCATTATGAGTTTTTGGTTATGTCATCCGGTATGACCAATGAGACAGTAAAGATAATGGGACTCATGAACATGATCTTTCAACCGTATCTTGATCGCTTAGTGGGGTTCTTCATTGATGACATTCTGATCTACTCGACTATTGAGGAGGAACATGCCTATCATTTGTAGGTAGTTCTGGAAACACTATGAGCGCACCAGCTTTATATTATGCTCTCGAAGAGACAATTCTGGATCTGAGAGGTTCACATTATAGGACATGTCATCTCAGAGGCTATTGTTACAGTGGATCCAGTGGATATTGTGGTGGTACTTGCTTGGGAGCCACCCAAGAGTGTGACAGAGTTACGAAGCTTCCTGGGTTTGGTCGGATACTATCAGAGGTTTGTCCCAGATTTCCCTAGAGTTGTATCACCTTTATCTGAATTGAAGAAGAAGGGGATACCATTTTTGGGGTCGGAGAGATGCCGACAGAGTTTTCAGGAGCCGAGGTAGAGGCTAAGTAGTGCCCCCTTCTTGAGACTTTTGGGGGAGGGTGTTGGGTACGTAGTTTACCGAAACACATCAAGGACCAAGATCGGATGTGTCCTGATGTAGGAGAAAGAAGTTATCACATATGGTTCTTGATGGTAACGACATCATGAGCATAACGATGATACCCATGACATGTAGTTAACAGCAGTGGTCTTCCCCTTGAAGATGTGGTGACATTACTTTAGGAGAGAACGTTTTACAGTCTAATCGGATCACAAGAGCCTCAGGTATATCTTCTCTCAGAAGGAACTAAACCTGAGACAATGACATTGGCTTGAGTTCCCCTAGGACAATGACTTCAAGATAGTCTATACACCATGGAAGGGGAACATTGTAGCAGATGCACTCAGCAAGAGATCTGGTAAAAAGATGCTAGGTGAGGCGACGAAGCATCTGGCAGCTTTACGGATATCCATTGTGGATCAAGACGGAGCATCCTTACTTCAGTGTCTTATAGTCACCCCCCCCCCCCCACTTCTTCAGTGAGTCAGAGATGTGCAACATTGGGACACTAACTGCGAGGCTTGACGTGCTCAGATATCCCCTGGACATGCACCTGATAGATTTTCTGAAGGTGGGGAGCATGTCATCATCTTCATAGGATATACCATGGTACAATTGTTGCTTCGGTAGGATGTTTGGTGGGAGTTCCACACATCCTCTCTAGCGGTATATCCAAGAGTGGTGAAGATGTACCAGGATCTCTGACGATAGCACTGGTGGTTGGGAATGATGAAACCAGTAGAAGAGTTTGTCTCAGGGAGCCTCACTTATTAGCAAGTGAAAGTGGAGCATCTTGTACCAGTATTCTTAGTTAGGCCTTTAGTGGTCCCAAAGTGGAAGTGGGAAGAGATGTACATGGACTTCATGATAGGAATTCCATGTACATCAAGGGGTCAAGATTCTATTTGGGTGATCACCGACTTACACACAATGTCGTCCCACATCCTACCAATCAAAGAGAAGGGTTCATTAGAGAGCTTGGGACACCTCTATGAGCAAGATATTGTAAGGATACATGGATTACCCTCGACGATTGTCTCTGATCATGATTCATGTTACAATTCCCGACTATGGAAGGGGTTGCAGGAGGCTTTCAGGATGCAGCTTCATTTGAGCACTGACTTCCATCCTCAGATGGATGGCCACACTGAGCAGACCATTCAGACCCTCGAGGACATGATGCATGCTTGAATCATTGACACTGTTCGTAGCTAGTAGGATCACTTGACCTTGGTGGAATGTTCATACAACAATAGCTATCACCCTACCATTGGGATGTCACCATTCGAGGCTTTGTAGGACCGACCGTGCATATCACCTTTGTGCTGGACTGACCTAAGGGAGTCATCACTCGTGGGACCAGATATGGTATGAGCTACCAAAGAGAAGGTGTATATCATCTAGGAATGTATGAAGACTACATAGAGAAGGCATAAGTCTTATGCCATAAGGAGGCAGAGACCCCTGGAGTTCGAGGATAGTGACCATATCTTTCTACATATCTCACCTCGATGAGGTTTACAGAGATTTTTCCTGGGAAACAAGTTATCACCGACGTCAATCTGATCCTTTTAGGTCCACAATAGAGTTGATGAGGTGGCTTACCGCCTAGAACTCCCCCCTTAGTTGCATCGGGTGCACGACGTCTTCCACATATCCTAGCTGATGAGATACGTGCACGGCCCTTCACACATCATTGACCATGATTGGCTAGAAATCGATGATGGAGCGACATTTATGGAGGTTCCGGTGGAGATTTAGTATCTATAAGAGAGGGTACTTTGTGAGCAATCAATAACTTTGGAGCATGTAGGTTGGCAGCACAAGAACCTTCATTAGAGCACATGGGGGATGGAGGCTCAGATAGGTGCCCAGTACCCCCACTTGTTCCCTTATTTTGAGTTGTGGGTTAGGAGGATGCAAAGCCCTAAGGAGGGGATAATTTAATGACCCAGAAATTCCCTATAATTTTTTTTAATTATATAAGAATTTTACGTTTCTGCAATAATTGACTGCGCATGATTCCGAGGCCCAGTGTGCCAGAAATGAATTTCTGAACTTTTTTTTCTGCATGTTCAGAAAACTTGTGAGCAAGTTATTTTTGTAACTTTTGAACTGGTTCTTAGAATTAAATTCATAGGGAACTATTGAATTCGTAGTGGTGATATTCTCTTAAAGGGACCTTCACCTCGGCCGTAGTTGGATGAGGGTGAAAGTTAGTTTATGTGTTTTTTGAGGAAATAGAAATAAAATAAAGAGTACCATTTATTTTATTTTTATTAAAACCCCTATACATGGGTTATAGAGGTGGGGACCACCCAAACTAAAAACCCCAAATTTAATTCTAGTGGTGGGGACCACCCGAACCCTCTTTAATGGGGGAATACCTTTCAACTCCCCATTTGATTAATTTAGCAATCTAAAATTAATTAAATGTGTCTACATTTAATTGTGCCAAAATAAATTAATCTATTAAAATTATTTAAACTTATATTGGAAACTCTTTACCATTGATATGGTTGGGTTGGAAAAGGAGATGGTGAGAACTTGGGAAAATTTTGGAGAAACTCTTCCTCTCCAATGAAGAACGCCTCTCAAATGAAGGAGGAACCGAACCTGAGCCCGGATTGAAAGCACCTTGCGAAGGAAACGAACGCTGATGTTCTCCAATGACATAGACTACTTCCTCGTGACATACTCTAGAGGACAACATGGTAGGTTTCATTTTTTTTAATACCCTCTTACCCGTTCTTGGCATTCTTTGTGTTTCAAGAAATAATAAGCCCCTTGAAACCACTCTAATGCGGAGGGTATGGGCCAAAGGAACATGGCCTGACCACTCCACAATAATTTGTGGTTATTGATGTGTTCAAGGCGATGGAGGAGTATGGAGACCGACACTAGTGGGGCTTGGGAGTGGTAGTCGGCACCACGGCTGGCCATGATGAATACAGCGGGCCGACCGTGCCACGGGAGAAGGGTCGTGGCCTGTCAGCCATGGCAGAGCAAGGGTATCGGCCCAATGGCCGCAGCGGAGCAAGGGATGTGGCCATTGGAGGCTGACCACAAAAAGGGGATGTAGGCATGATTTCGTGCCGCCCCATGAGCAAGATCCGCGACCCTATGCTACGGCAGTTAAGGGAGGCAGGCTGGCCGAGCCGTTGGCCGGTTAAGGCTTGGCGCACAACTGCACCGCGTGAAGGAGGAAGCCGACCGTCCGGCCCACTGTGGTGGGAAACCACACCGCAAGCTGCCACACCATGGGCTGCTACACCGCAGACCACATCACCACAGGTCACCGCACCGCGAGCCAGGTCGGTCCGACCGGCTCATATCAGACCCATACTAACATCGACACATTTTCACTCTTTCGGCCATATCAAGAGCTTCGGGCATCCATTTGACGAACCGTCTACGACACCCAAAACCTTGGACCAAGGCAGTCCTTTTTGTTAGACCCAAAATTTGTTTCGTATATGTTTGGGGTATAGGTGGGTTGGATCGGACATGAATCCAATCGGTCCCTTGGGATGAAAATGCCAATAACTTACATACGGGATATCTGATTGATTCACCGTCTCTTAAGATGAGACCCCTTTTACATGGAGGTCCATTTGGATACTTCTTTTCGGTACTTCATGGTTGTTGGAGTATCTACATGTTGCTTGAAGATAATATCCTCCATGAATCAAGTGAACTAATTGCAGAAACCCTATAGTTGGATGTAACATGAGAAAGAGATCCTATGTGGGTTTATGCTTTGGGATACTTCATCAGTCCGTGCTTGCGGATCCAATATCGATCTGCTATAGGATTTTATGTGGTAGTACTCTAGGATCCTATGTGGGTATTCTCTAATATGATCCTATGTGGGTCTGATGTATTACTAGGATCTTATGTGGGTCTGATGATGTACTAGGATCCTATGTGGGTCTGATAATATAGGATACTATGTTGTTCTGATGATTTAGGATCCTACGTGGGACTACCTCTTAACAGAGTAAGATGACTCAGTAGTTACATCTAATCATATTTACTATCGTACCTTAGTTATACCTAGTGTGAGATGAGTCTTTACCTTCGTGGTGTTACCTTTGTGGTATTATTCTATGTGGCGTACATGTGTGGTACTTTCGTCCGGGGTGATACCTTAGTGATATTCTTCTATGTGGCATACCTGTGTGGTACATTTTTTCATGGTGATACGTTGGTGGTATTCTCTTTTGTGGCATACCTATGTGGTACATTCTTTCGCAGAGATAACATGGTGGTATTCTTCTATATGGAATTACCTTTGTGGTACTTATGATTGTGGTGTTACCTTCATGGTATTATTTATTTAGTGGAAAAGTTGGGCTTTGAGAAAATGAGTTGGGCCTTGTGTTTACTCTAGAATGAAATGGGTATACTTTATATATTAGGTATATGTATAGGCATATACCTAAGTAGGGTTGAAAAATGTTTTCATTATTTGTGGATTATCCTTTGTAGATTCTTTGCGACCATTGAGAGACTCGGGGTCCCTATTGAGTATCTTTATACTCACCCCTGAACTGGCTACGCCCGCACCTTATGGTGTTTGGTACAAAGGATGGACAAAGCTGACTAAAGAAAAGAGTATCGGGACAGGAGGTGGTTCGAAGGTTGATCTTGGACGAGGTGTGCCATAGAGATGGATGTTTGATAGTTGTGCCTACCCTTCAGGTTGGATCCTTGGCGGGAGTCACAAGAGCTATTTCAGTTTACTTGTACATTCCATCTTTCTGGTACTTTCCAGTTGGGCTTGTATTATGGCCCCTTTTACTTACTGTAGACACTCATTTTACTATTCATTTTACTTGTGTTCATATCTTGTTCTGTGTTTGGTCGTGTGTTTTTATAGGATATAAAGGCAATGCCTTCCCCATTTTTGGGGAAAACGCCTTTCAGTTCAAGTCACCAGCCCATGGCCTATGGAAGGTGGGCTTGGGGTAGTCACGGAACTGGCCTGAGAGTATGGGACATGACAAGATATATGAAATAATAATTCTACGGGAATAATATAAATTTATGTAGTTAAATATATGTCGTTTTCATACTTTCATACTATACGATAAGAAAATGGAAACAACGTTCATGCGTACGTATAGAATGTTGTCTCCATGAACGATGTTTCCATTTCATATATCTATCTATTAGAAATATTTATATTCGGAAAATGTATGATATATGAATAATGTTTTATATTATGGAAGTATGGAAATCAGGGTCCAAGTGATATGAACCAGAATAACATATTAAGACACATACGATAAATAAAGAGATTATTAAACAAAATGTTACATTAACAAGTCAATTATTATGAAATGGATAATATAAAGTAATAAATTATTCATGTATGATATCATAAATAAGAATAAGGTTATGTTATAATTTAAAAACATACTATGGTCATTATACAAGAGGTCAAATGTACCCGAAACTAAATGAAAGTACATGGTAATAGTTAATTCCTCATTCTCATTATTATAAGAGGTTATTTATATGTAAGTATTTATTGGGAAATATTTATCATCCATGTACATGTTTCATAGAAATTTTTTCCAAATGAATATTTTAATATTTTAAGTGAGGTTATCTGTAACTACATCATCATTTTAAAAAAATTTAATATTGATTTTTCTAAAACATTTTATTTAATGTCCATACTTTGAAAATTATTTTAAGGATGTATTTATAAGGACATGATTGTATTAAAATGTTCATTATATTAAAAAGCATTAAATTAGTATGGGACACTTTCGATAAAAAATCTCTTTTAAAAGACTTAATTTATATATATTTTTTTACTTGTTAATGATTTCATAAATATGGATCTTTCTCTAAAAGAGTTTTACTTATCATTTTCAACTATGTCTACTTTCTCTACTATATAATATTATTAATTGATTTTGATTTATTATCATAAAATATTCCACATTGTATTGAATGAATTATGATATGTTTGATTGTGGATGTACTATTTTTATACCATTAATGATTTATGGTTATGGAATTTACATTTCATATGTTAGTTTTAATACTAATGATTATGTTATGTTTCACCCTTTTCATATGAAGAATGAATTGGACTTGGAAATGAAGGGCGGGTCCGCTATACCCCTCAATGTATCAGTAGGTCTCATGAGACAAACTAGTGTCTTGGCACAAGGCCTTGAAAAAATTTATATTTAGGGTCTTGGTATAAGGCCTTGACTGTATGGTTAATATGTCTGACATTATGCATTCCATCATTATGACATTAGTTATTTCTGTTACATGTGATTATTCGACTATTAGAAAACCCATGTGAATAAATTGATGGAATTATTTGATTTATCATTATAATATTTTATTGAAGTCCACATTTAAATGTATTATGTTTCAATTTTATACATTTTCATAAAATAATATGATTATTTATGATAGCTTCTGATATATTTATTATCCTTTCTGAGCATCTGAGATCACCCCTTTCTTATGTTTTATTTTCAAAAGATGCTAAGTTGTGAATTATTATTGATATACATGGGTATGTTAGTGGAATAATGGGAGGATTATTTATTCAGTATTTTATATAAGAAATTTTAATGTAATGTTCATGTATGTAATCAATTTCCAAGACTGCTAAACTGATCGGTCCTTTAGGACTTGATTCCATGTAATCATTCCAATGTATTAAAATAATTCATCGGCTCCGGTATTCTGGGGTTGGGGCATTACATAATCAATTTTTCCAAATTCGAAACATAAAATTTTTAATAATTAATATAATATTAATTCCCATTGTCAATATGAGAAAATGAATTTTTTAAAAGTAAAAATCGTCAATAGATTGACATGTGTTTATATCAAATTTCTATGGTAAATTACATACAATGAAAAAAATGGATTAAATTATAAAAAAATAATCTAATTAATCTTTAAAACTAGTTAATATGACTATTTAACTATATATAAAAATGATACGAAAAAGCAGTTTTGAATTATAATGCAGTATTTTTCACTATTCATTTAAAAATGAATTTTATCATAAAAATCCCAAAATTCATCCAAAGTATGTTTTTGTAAAGATTATAAAAAGATGACTATTTATTAAAATATAACTTATAAATTCTGAAAAACTAGATTTAAAATGGGTTTTGAATCAAAAGGCGGTAAAAATTCCATTTTCAAAAAATACTTATTTTATTGTTAAATTTTATTTTGTTCTTATATATTGTCTATAAAACATATAATAAGAGTTTTTAAAAATCACATTGAGTGTATATTTCATTAATATAATCCAAATAGTGTGATATGATTTTATAAATTCAATTATTTTCATTTAAATAGTTTTTCATAAAAACACATTCTATATATTCAAATTGTTTTTATTTCCATATCTAATAAATTTGGTAACAAAATAATCATGTGAAAACCATACTTTTATAATTCTGTTAATACTATTTATTCATTCCATTCCAAATACTGGGTTATAATGGTTAAATTTAAATTATAATATTAAGTAGATTGATTAATCTCGATAATGATTATCATGTACACTATTGAACATATTTTTTTCTTTTCGGAATCATGAGATATTACATCCTCAACCATTAGTAAATTGTGTTCTTTCAATTTTAATATAGGTTAGGAAACTAGGGTAAGAATTTTCAAAACACCTTTATTGAAATCCTTCATCGGAAAAAGGGTTAACAATAAAACCACTTTAAAAGAAGGAATGTGATGTACAAAGGTCACCCAAGATAACACATATTTGGAATCCATGTCGGAAAACATGGATATGGGAAAAAACAAAGTGTCCTGTTATAATGGATAGTGATAGAAAAGATGACCAGGTGAACGTTAACAATCATAAAACAAAAAACATGTGATGGGATAAATAATATTTGATTTTTTTAGAAGTAAAGTTAAACAGAAAACGTTTTTTTAAGATCCTTTTTTAAATGATTATGAATTTATTTATGTTCTTGATTAAGAACAGAAGGAAACATACATACTTGTCATGTAGGGTTTCATAATTTAGTAAATTTCTACCTCAAACTCATCTTTTCTCGAAATGATGAGTATTCAATATTACTTGGTCACACCTGAAGCACTAGAATCAACTTATATGGAATGAGATAATATACAAAAGTCAAACAATCTATTCATCATGTCTTAAAATATTTATCCAAACCATGAAGTTTTGGATAAAATCAGATATTTCCCCTAATAGAATAAATTATTTTATGATGAAAAACTACTTTCAATATCCAAAATTCAACAGTAATACATTACTTTCCTCAAAAAAATTTGATAAATAATTGTCCATAAAATTCTTCAAACTAATATAAACTAAAATTGAAACCCATAACATAAAAGGATTTGATGAAATTGTCTTCTAAGAAAAATTTTATCATTTATCTCCAAGTAACATAAAAAACTCTTAATGTCTCATAAAAAAATTGATTAACATAATTATATTTTCTCCATGATTGGTTAAGAATTTTCATAGATTACCCAAATCACCATAAGTCCCCTATAAAAAATAGATTCTTCAAAAATAAAATTCAACCATTACTACTCAAATAAAATCCCATTGTATTATATTTTCCATAGGTATATATGATTCCCCAAATAGTGATTGTCTTCCAAAATAACATGTGTCACTCAATCCCCATTTCATTTTTCAATACCATGGATATCCATATGATAAAACAAAAGTTCCCAGAAAATTATCATATTATAACATAAACTATTTTAACTAAAAAAATTCTTACTAACCAGGGACATCACGTAGGCTACTAGTATACGATTAATAATTGTAATACGTCAGTTCTGGGTTCAATTCCTATAGCCTTTTCCGATGCGATGGGTTGTCACACGGTCTGTGTGTTGTCGTTTTTCAAAAACTATAAAATTTTATGACACTTCCAAAAACGTTTTAAAGTCCTAAAAAATAACCAAAACCTATTTTAACCTCAAATTTTATTTCATAACTCTCATCTTTTTTCCCAAAAACTAATAACCCATAATATCCTCAAAGGATAATGTCTATAAAAATACCATTATTCACCTTAATATTTTAGTTTATAATGCCTCAATAAGGGGGTTCTAAGATATTGAAATTAGGATCATCCTAAATATTATAAACTCATATGGTATCAATATATCTTAAAAAGAGGTAATTATACCTAAAGTTATCTAAACATTCATTTGATACCAACTATAAGGACCCAACCCTAAACATTACATAATTTGGAAATAAGTCAATAATTTGACATTACTTCACATTGAGGATCTATCTTATTTTACAGCTTTAGTGAATTAGGTAATAAAACATACATAAAAACATACATATTATAAGCAGATATATGAACTCATAATTAATTTTTATTAAGAAATTTTTTTTTAAAGAAACATTGTTTTGTTTCATGTTTAAATAGGAAAACTTTTCCCTGATGACATCCTTGATTCTATTACTCATTTTGTCTTATGAAAAACATTTCAAAACATTAGATAAGAATAAAAATCTGAGTAAGGTATATACAAAGAATGAAAAAAATTAGTCTTGGGAGAAAATGTAAATTGTGAATAGTATATCAAAAATTTATACATTTCACATTTACGATGTAATAATTATACATCCCTGTATATAAGATCATTTCTTACCCTTTTTTTAATTAATAGATTTCCATAAAACCCATATAAAGTAATGAATAGCATATAAAGATATATTGGGGGATAGACATACTTAAATAGAATTACTATACAGTCAAATTCCACACAAATCACTAAATGGAACAACCATACGACCAAATTCTATACATATCATTAAATACAATAGCTATATGGCATACTTCCATACCCAATGCATTGGATACTATAACGTAACCACTCATACGTGTTTTATCACAGAACCACACATATTTGGTTTATTACATAACCACCTATCATTGGATTATCACATTACCACCCATAAAATGTTCAATTACAATTACATAATCATTACACAATAAATATTACAATTATCAATAATTGAATTTCATTTTCAATAACAAGAAGTCATTTCAAGATATTGAAATAATCATACCATTATTAAATCCATTTTCCATACCAAAATACCTGAAAAGGGAATATGGTATTTTTTCAGAAAAAAATGGCTTGTAGAGGAATCCAAAAACCAATATGGTCATGGTGGAAGAAAATCCATTGTCATTTTATATTTTGAAAACGTTCCTTTTTTTCTTTTTTAAAGAAAGTAAAATGATGTGTTTAAAAATATTCCTTTTGAAAACATTTAGTGAAATTAAATATAGACAAAAAATTTCTTATATAATACTTTTATACCAATATAAAAAAATTCCTAAATACCATTTTTAAAACATGGTCATGAAATAAATGGTTGAAGATAATAAATCTATAAAACATTTAAAACAATGTTTTACATAAAGTGTCCTTTACCACTAGAGAACCACTTGAATAAAAATAATAAATGAATTATATTAAAAAACATTAAATATCATGATAATATACTAATTCATGATATAACATGTCAAATGTTTTACATATACACTTTAAAAGATAATAATGGTAAAAAACATCAAGATATTCCTCAATGAAAGGATATTGAGATGAAGTCCCTTAAAAATGTTATGGTTAGATAAATGGTAAATTAATGTTATAATATTGTTTCAAAAAAAAATACACCCAATATAAGTGAATATTTAGTGTAAAACTATCATATTTCATTCACACATATTATTGGAAAAAAAATCCAATGACATGGATATTTAACTCAATTTCTGGAGATTGAGTTATGCTTTCCCTTATGTTGAGTCTGATTCATCACGTATGTTCCTTGTTATTACTAAATAATAAATATAGGTTAAATTATAATTTATTCGGAACCATTATAATGTTTTTTATTCCTTTTATACCACTTGTTAATATTATTTAACAATTATGTAATTATTTATGTTCACATTGGGCATTCTGTCGATATTCAGTAATAGAGTAAAAAATGAACTTGTTTTGATGTAAATTGTCAATTTCTCTAAAATTAAATAATCTCCAGAATAGTATTCATGATTTAAATAATATATATATATATATATAGTATATATGTATTTATAATAAACCATAATATTTGGAGATAAGAAATGAAATTCACCTTTCTTGGATATGGTTGGCCATACATACAGATGAAATCTACATTCATTTAATTGTAATATTAAAAGAATAATAAATAAATGATATAAATTTATGTCATAATAAAAATATTATATTAATGTTATATATTTCCACTGGTTTAATAAATCCATCTTATATAAGTTACATGTATTGTGAGAACGAATCAAATCACTTTGAGGGGGCAGTAGTCCACACTTCTTCAAAAGAAATTATCATATTTAAGCAACATGGAAAAAATAAATGTATATTACAAAAGAATTATCGAAGAAAGAATAAAATGTAAATATAATATATATTATATTTAAAAAAATGTTCCAATATAATGGCCACCATTAAAGGTGGTAGGGGAAAACAGAATAATCATCATTTTGTGAGGGGTTAGTTCGCCATACACTGAGAAAATATATTCATTACCAATTAAATGTAGGTGTTTGTATGTATATATAAAAAAACTAGCATAAAAAATCCATTTATATTTAGTAAACTGGTTATCTTATGTAATCATAGAATAAAAAGAGTTTAAGTAGTGGGGAATGTAAATGAAATCGAAATGCATGACAGAAGGTGTTAACTCATAATCATGTATCTTCTTCGAGTTTATACAAAAAGGCCTCCCTGGGAGGCTTTCAACCCTATGATAGAATTCTATTATTAGGGGAGGGATAATAGGAATAGTTTTGGGTAGGTATTGGCCAAAAAAATAGATACTTAAGGTTGATTATTAGATAAGAGATGGAAACTTTTTATATGAGAGGGAAGTGGAACCCTTAAAAAATATTAAATTTTTCAATTAATATAAATTAATTTTTTAATTAAAATGGTTCCAAAAAGAGATATGTCAAAAATAAGATTAAGATAGTGTGAAATAATCTCATAAAATTATTTATATAAATGTATTGATTATATTTTAAACCTTATCTTTTTTATTTAAACTTAATTATAATCTTTTAATTTGAATTGTGGTGACAACATTTTAATTACTAAGAGGATATTAATTTTACGTATATGGGGAAAATTTTACATAATTTTAAATTTAATGAACTTTTAGAACATCTCAAAGTCACTTTGTTATATTAAAGTTTTTTAGGGTTTTTAAATAATTTAATAAATTACTATTTTTATAAAATATCAATTATGTTAATTTTTACATTGTTTAGTATATTTAATTTAATTAAAATTTTAACAGAGTGATAACATCGAAAAAAGAAAATTACATAGTCTTATAAAATTTCATGTTAACCTATTAATTTCTTTTCTTAACTAAATTATGTCACATAATATTTATTTTAATTTGTATAATTCCATTTATTTTATTCCTTCATTAATAATGAAATCATAGTATCATCATTGTGTAATAATTAAATTTAATTATTTAAAGTTTACTAATTATAAATAAAATAACATAGTGCAAAAAATATTTTTATCATTATAATTAATTTTTATAGTTTAATAGATCAATTATATAAACCCATATTAATTATTTATTAAGAAGATATATTTTTATCAAATATTTTCCTTTACTTTAAATTAAAAATTATATGTGTTGTAATCAAACCCATGTGGCTACAAAAGGCCTAATTTTCATACCAAGGGATTTATGTGTTATCCATATCACATCCAATATAATTATGAAAAGTGTTATGGTAGTTTCATATTATTATAATATTATTTTTACCCTTACTTACCTGATTTTCCCTTTAATAGTGGAAAATAAAACTGATTACTAAATTTACTATTCATAAAGTCCTAGAATAAAAGGGAAATATTTAAATAATTTGGAACTAATAATTCTATTTATCAAAATTAAAAACCTATAAGTTTCTGTAATTAATTTAATATTAATTCATGTTTTCAAAATGTGAACATTTGTTTTTTAAAAGTAGAAACTATCAAAACATTGAAATGTGTTTATATTAAATTTCAAAGTGAAATTACTTCTAATGATAAAACATGAATTAAATGAAAATAAAATAATAAAATTACACTTAAAAAAATTAAAAATACAATCTTACTATATAAAAAATAGCCAAAAGGCAATATAGAATCAAAATGCAGTATTTTTCACTAATAAAAAAAATGAATTTCATCTATAAAATTCCAAAATTCAACCAAAGTAAATTTTTAATTCACCCTTCAAAATAAGAAGTTTATTTTTTCAAATATAACAAAAAAATGTTAAAAATTAGATCTCAAATTGGTTGTCCATCAAAAGGTAGTAAAAAAATACTTTTTATGAAACATACTTATTTTATGCTTAAACGTGATTTGGTTCTTATATATTCTCTAAAGAAATATAATATTATTTTCTAATTATCACATTGAGTATATATTTATTTTTTATAATCCAAAAAAGAGTGATGTTATTTTATAAGAACAATTAATATAATTTAAATAGGTTTTTATAAAAATCCATCCATTATATTCAATTGGTTTTTTTCCATTTTCACTAAATTTGGTGACCAAAGAATAATTATTCAAACTTTTTTAAAAAATATTTTCATAATTTAGTTAATATTTTTAATTCCTTCCATTACAATTTCTAGGTTATAATAGAAAATTTTTAATAATAATATTTAATTGATTCTTGAAGCTCAATGTAGCTTATCATGTATGTTATTGAATATAGCGTTTCTTTCTTAAATACAAGATGTTGTAGTTAAACACTAGAGAGACTGATCACGGTTTTTAATATAGGTTTTAGTAGTTGTATAACCCATCAAAATGCTACTCATAGGTATGCGATGTATATACCTTTGATATGCATTGATATACATGAAATTTCGATGATATTGTCCTAGGATACATACATAGTGTGTGATATTAGTTGGGGATTTCTTAGAAATATTCCCTGGAACATTATTTCAGGATATAAAATCCACTGAGATATTGGTACTATGGTTTGGGATGACTTGGACACACTCCTTTGAGGAATAATATATGATTTTCAACCATGGAAACCACACCTATGAAATAATAATTGGTTATACCCGATATGGGGAACAATAGAATATGAATCAAATGTTTTTTTAGAATAGGTGACCTAAACAACCAGAAAAAGATGATGTTGTTTCCATAAGGGTATTCTATATCACTTGATGTCATGATTTTTATTGGGAGTGAGAAAACCCAAGATCCCTATGATGGTTCTCCTCAAAGGGCACACCATAACTCTAGGTGATGGGAATCCAACATGTGTGATTTATATTTCTTTGGACACACTATTAGGAATCACATTTTTGGATTCATATTAGTTGGAATGGTCCTATGAAACCCATATAAACCTTCTAGAACCAGTTAATGTAGAGTTTAATTCATCCCAAGATTAATGTTAGATCATGGGGATAAAAAGTTATTGTTTAATTATGTTTCCACAGTTACTGTATATATTTAATTTTAGAATATTAAAATTTTATATTAATTTTAATTATTATGTTAACGAACACAATAGTGGTTCCCTACATATTTTTATTACCATCTTTTTTAGTAATCAATGAAATGTGATTACATGGGGAGACTTTATTTTTCATAGGATCAGGATGAGAAGAGGCATGATGTAGAATCATTAAGTATGATAGCTCAAATATAATCAAATATTTGGATGAATTGAGGCTTGGGGTTGGTATTAGTGCCTCAATGGTTATTTTACTTTTTTAATATATATATGTGTATGGAGCAGTGGGAAAACAATGTATTATTCTTATATAACCATGATTTTGTAAGATTGAATGCCTCTATAGTCAATTAATGTTTATGTATATATTTATTTTATATGTATAATCTCATTATTTACAGATGCAGATGTGGTTAGCTTCACTTTTTAAACTATTTCACAATCTAAAATGGGGGTATGATTTTCCAATTATAACACCTTATTCTTTTATTGGTAGTTAGAAACTTATGGTATATGGGGAATCATGCCTTAGGCCACAGTGGTGACTCCTCTGATTTGGGAACTATGTAGTGGTCATGACCTAGTGGTGGATATTAAGAATTGTTATCAAAATTTATTTGATTGATATCACAAATTGAATTATATATATTTTTTATATCACCATTTGGGGAGATGATAGACATGTTATATAGAGATGTATCAAATATAATGATGGACGTCTCATTAGTGTGTCAAGAATACCCTATTCAGTTGGAAGTCCAAATTTATAGGGTTATAGGATTAAAATTTTGGATTTTGATGTTATGGTTATATTTTTTTCACCTAGAATGACACATATATGGTTTTATTATATGATTTATGGTTTATTATTGATTTGGATCTTGGCCTATTTGAAAGAGGCTGATATTCTCCCATCATATTTTTCATGTATGGCTAACATTACATGTGTGTGATTGTATATGATTGATATCATTGAAGAGAGAGTTCAAAAATTTAATTTTTTAATTAAAAAAAAATATATTTTTTCTATATAACTTGGAGGTGTAATTTTACTAGATAAATGACGGTATAGTTTCCATCTGTCGTTAGGATATGTTGATCTATGAAAAGATGCTCAATGATATTGGCTTTATAGTCTCTATCAGAATGTGATGTATGGTTACAATTAGTAGTTAAACACAAAAAATTGATTCCTTAATGATTGTAACCCTCCACGGTTCTCATGTTACTAATTATGATGACAAAAATTGGTGCCGTTAGTTAATGTGTCATCAGTAAAAAAATAGGATGATTTCCCATTATAGATTTTTTTCGGGACTTTTTATTAACAGAGCCATCTAAATATATGATACTAAACATTGATCATAGTGCGATGAATTAATAATATATATATGTTCTGAAAGAAGAAATTTTTATCTGAAGGAGCTAAATCCCACATGTATATTCCTATTGAGGGTTATCTAGAGATTTTGATTCTCAGGGGGTAGTTTTATTTGTAGATTTCTGGTGAGAATTTGTCTCATGACATGGCTGATGATTTTGAATGTGATCATTCAGATATATTCATATATGTGATAAAATATAGTGTGTAGGATGTAAATAATGTTTATTGGGATATATTAAATGGGATTATTATTGTTTCCCATTTAGTTGTGAATTATATAATATATGACATGTGAAGTACACTAGAGAACCTTGTTCCCCATGAAAATTTATTAAGATAGATGAACAAAGTAATATAAATGAGTTGAGATGAGGTGAAATAGGTTAACTAGACTGAGGTTTATCATAGGATTGTGAGTTACATTATATAAATTAAAAATGTGTAGATTCATTGGGTTGAGATCCATTCATGTGAGGTGTCACATAATATATAGTATATTCATAGTGATTCCTTGAAATTCCGTTCTGATAGGAACCTTAAGTGCTGGTGATTTGTGTATCGTGGAATGGTTTTAGTGGAATTATCTGTTGAACTAAATATTTATTTATATTTTCTTTTAATTTTTGAATGGTGAGGGTATAGATCATAGATATACTCTTATAGTTATGGAAATATCCTACAATGAGTGAATGTGTATGATAGTATAGGGGAATGAGTCATAGTTTTAAGAGATACCACTCAAGGAATTGTGAGTCTTGTTGCATGACCACGTGGTACAATAGTGTATAGACAATATGTTTGGATGGGATTTAGATAGTATGAGATGATTAAATGTAGTTCCATTGAATTATGGAATAGTGAATAGACCCGATAAGAATGATAGTCAATGTCCTTGGTAAAACGTTTTATGGATTTGTGGATCATTGTGCAAGATATGAATGAGAGATGTCACATATGTGACAATGATGACACTATGAATGGTGTAATCCCATGAGTTAGAAGTGGGTGAACATGGATCTGGAGTATTAGAACATATGTGAGGTTAGATAATGTCATGTTTGTTCTCATCATGAATTATTAGAAAATCCAAAAGTTAATGAATGTACCATTAAATGTGGAGGGTGTGACCCTCATTGGATTTTTTATTTTAGAAAACACCGAGGATCATGTTCTCTTTATTCCGGAAGGGGTAAAAACTATTATTTTATGTTTATTTTCACGTATGCATGTTATTTTTACATCACATCATTATATTTTTATGTTTAAGGAACATATTCAATTGAGTTGTAACCCTCGTGTGGAACCCAATACTGTTTTGAGTATATAAATTCATGTATATTTTTAATTGTTTGATATAGGTGAGCGGTTTAATTTGGGTAATGCTATTTAAATTGAGAATCTAAGAATTAAAACTAGTATATATGATGTAATTATAAGTGGTTTTAGGATCAAGATGTGTCTTGGGTGTTTTAGTAACTATTGGGAGATTCATTCAATTTTTATATGTTTTTATAGGATTCCACATAGGGTGTACCATTTTATTTTTGTCGTTTAGGTTAAACCATGCATAACCATAGGTGTGAGGTGATTTTTAGTTCAATTTATAAAAAATATGATTGGTCACCAAGTATGGATACCAATTCATGGTGAACAATTTAGATACAATTGTATACCTTGTGGGGTGGTGCGACAAACTGTTGACACATGGCTATAGAGAAAAAGTTCAAAACCTATAATTTGAGTTGAAAATGGTTTCATAGGGTTGGTGAATGGTCTCGCTAATTGTGTCACCCAACCATTATAGAGTGTTGGAAATGGATATTAATGTTTTTTCAATTAGAATATGGTTTAGTTGACCATATGAAAAAACCTCATAAATCATTTAGAGGTATTAAATTACTAGTTTTACTCTCCTATACATTATGTCTCTTCCCCCATTTCCCCTGTTATTCATAAGCACACCCCAACCAGCTGAACCCTATCGTCCTTCCAATCCTATCCACTAGATGTGATTTTAAGTGATACTTCTTCCGGTTTATGGTGATATTCCTCATACATTGGCATCCATTATTACATTTATGGGGTTCTTTTTTATTTAATTTCTTTCAATTATTGTTTTTGTTTCTATTCCATTGATAAATGGTAAAACAAGCCATTTATCTTATTTATTTAATATTTCATGTTGAGGGGATGTCCCTACATTGTATTTTCATGTTTTCGAACATTATTTTGATTATGGTATCTCATCGTATCAGTTTATTTATGTGTTTTTACAGAATTAAGAGAAATTAATTATTGAATTGGTTCTAAATGTTATGGATTTTTACAAGGATGGAATCTTGGGTATTCCATGGATCATATGAATGAATTTGATTATGGTTTCATTATGATAAAGACATTCAGTTAATTTTCAATGATTATTCCTATTTGATATTAATTGAATTAAATTATAATGATTTATAAATTTAAATGAATAAATATTTACAAATATATTATATTAAATTATTTATATTGTTCCTTGAAATAGGTTTTTGGGTTATTGATATGAGTTTGAGAAATACCAGGAATGATTAGATGGGAAATGCTTAACTAAATTAACATTGAAATTTAGTTAGGTAGTCCCTCATACAAACCACTTGGTTTTATGCATGTTTATTTTCACATGTCATGTGTTTTATCAGGACCAATGACAGAGTGAACTTTTTTTAAATGATTTTTTTAATTTAAATGGGATTTGTTGAGATTGAAAAAAATGTTTAAGGGAAAAATGGACCCTTTTTTATTGGCTTGATTATGTCATCCATTGATGGAGGAGTCCATAATTATAATGGAATTCTTTAGGAAATTTCAATCATGAGGGGTGTAAAGTAAATGAAATTAAAGGAATGATATACAATTGACATTGTATTAGGTTTCTTTAGTTACCTCCATGTAGAAGTGGGTGATCAATTAGGACTAATAGAGAAGGTATTTTATTTTTTCGAACCAATAGACGTTGTAGTGACATTGGGATAATTGAGATGACAATGGGGTTTGAGTTACATCCCACTAATATATGAGAACTAGAAGGAAGAGCACTGGATATTTTGATATTGGGTTAGATGGGAGGAATAGACCACCCTAATAGAATAATACCATATACCAATAGTTTGGAACCATTGATATAGGTCTATAAACCATTGATATAGCCTATACCAATGGTTTTGACGATCGTTTTTGTAGGTCATATGAGAAAAATATTCTAGTGGTTTCATAAAACTATTGGTATAGGAAATTCAAAAAAAAAACTCAATTTTTTATATATCAGAACCTCATGTTTATAATCAAATGACATAACCACTAACCTAACATAACATTGGTGAACCTAATTTCATATATATATATATATATATATATATATTCATAAGTATTTTAACTTTTGATTTATTTTAATGTTTTTGGACAAAATATTACATAAAACATATGTGTACATATACCAATGGCTCTCAAAACCGTTGATATAGACCTATAACAATGGTTCTCAAAACCATAGGTACATACATATACCAGTAGTTTTGAGAACCATTAATATATGTTCTATTTTTTTGAGATATACCTATGGTTTTGGTGAAACCGTTGCCATAGGGTGGACCTATACCAATAGTTTGGCCAAAACCTTTGAAATAGGTCCAAATTAGTGACCCTATACCAACAGTTTTGGCCTAACTATTGGCATAGGACTATATAAGTAACCTATAACAATGAGGTCCAAATCAGTGACCTATACCAATGGTTTTGTCCAAAACCATTGGTATTGGTCTTATTTATAGTAGTTCCATAAAAATATGAAAAGTGATATAATCTTTAAGTAGTCTAATGAGATTTATTTTATTGATAATTTTTTTGAGGAATTGAGACCGTGATATAGTCATAAGAATGCATATGGAAACTATAACCTACAATTAGTGGGCTATATGAAAAGACAAGATATTGATACCAAAGATTCCACATGAGGTGTCCTAGATCTAATGAGACATAAGGGTCACCTCTGGCTACACGTAGTAAAATGTGGACCCCATAGAGGGTACATATGGAAAATGGATAATGATGAATATAGGTGTAAACATAGAGCACTAATTTATATTTTAAGACCATTATGGTTGTAATGAGGGTAGGTCATGAACTATATATGTTGAAAACAGATTGTTGGATTGGTTTGGGTAGTTGGTAAAATACTTGAGATACTGTTGACAAGATTATTTTGGTCTGATTCACTACCCATAAATATGTTTTGTAATACATGGGACATATAATTTATGATCTTAAAATATATCCTTAGTGACTAATATCGGTTTGGGATACCACATACATGAGCATTACAAGCATATAGTTTTATGTTATGTGGACTGAGATGCTGATACGACGTTTTGGGACGCACTTGAAATGCTCTTGGGATCCTAATGATGTGATCTCTGGTAAGGGGAACCACATCGCTAGAAATATATGAGGTGGTATTTAGTGTAGATAACCACACCCCTAGACCTATATTATGTGATATATAGTGGGGATGGACACACCTATAGACTCAAATTTTGTGTTTTTATATAATTTACACCTAGATGATGTAATGATGGACAGAGAGAGACCCAACCATGTCTCTCGGTGATTGTTTTCCTAGAAGGGTATTCCATAAATCTTGTTAGTGGGTTTCCTATGAGTTTGATTTGGATTTTTAGCAAATTATCTATGTAATAATATATTGAGAATGAATTATTAGGCATAATTTTGGGGCATGCCCAGATACACTCTAAAATATATGGAGTGAGGTTACTTAGATAAACACTCCTAAACATAGTGGTTTAAAAAATAATTTACATAGTTTCATTAATAGACATCAATAGTTACTAGATAATGAAATATTTACAATAGATTTTACTTTATAAATTTATCATTTAATAGAATTAGAGAAAATAATTTTCTATTAGATCCAATGTTCTTTATATAAAAAGTAAATTCCCACCACAATATATGAAACATAAAAATACACAAGAAGCAATAAATTTCCAACAAATATCCTTCCCAAAATAATATATTCCATAAAAAATTTATGTATTAATTTTCATCCCTACTTGGGGAAATGGAAAAAAAATAATGGTTCATCTCACATATCCAATAATTTTAAACAGAATTGATAACATTCTACGATCACATGTCAGTATAAGGTGGGAATAAATTTATAATGAAAGAAAATCAGAAAATTCTTAACAAACAAATCAGAGATCATAAATCATGAAATAAGGAGAATCATAAGACTTGAATAAAAAGAGTATAAAGGAACAAGTCAACAACCTTTTTCCCAGATAGCACAACATATTTATGAGAATAATTATAAAATTGTGAAAAAGTTATCAATTATGGAATAAAAATTAGCATAAGAAAATAATACATTAATGATGAACACTAAATATGCCCATTCTTACAAGAAATTCAAAAACTAATCGAAAAAGATTCTTCTGTTTAGTGATTTTAATGAAATTTTATTTGAAACTAGTGATTAAAGTAAAGTGGGAACATTTTAACTTATTTTGTAAAGAAAATCAAAATTAAAATGACATAAAAATTACTTTAACATTTCTTTTATCTAAAATTATCATTAAATGTAAGAATGAAAACCATTAAACATATATTTTTTTATAAAACTATTGTTAAAAGTGTTTAATATTTAACACATATATCCATAAACCCTCACTTTTTGATGAAATTTCTTTGATACCCACATTATCTTAACTCTCATAGAAACCCAACCAAGATTTATAATCAATTTAATTTGATTTTCTTATTATTTTAATATTGTTTTACCCTAATCTTTTATCTTTCTCCATTCTTGAAAACCCCAAAAAATTATTCAGTCCACAGAATCTATAATATTCTATACCTGAAACCATGTTGCTAGGATTTGTTTTCATTTCTTCAACTATGTTTAAAAAATATTGTCTCTAAGATTTCTTAGAATTCACTCTATTTAAACCTCATTTAATAGAATTTATGAAAATTATAGATCTATATTCCATTATAAATCTCCATCCTTTTTATGAAATTATATTATATTTTAAAATAAATTAATCATCTATTAATGATAAATTTGTTTTCCATTTAATTTTTTTTGATTCTTATGACCAATTATATTTTATTTTGCTAATATTTTATCAATATTATAATATTTTTGTGTCTATAAATATTTGTCATTTTAACTATTTACAATTATAATTGTTTGTATTTATAAATTATTTATAGTTATAATTCTTATGTTAATAAAATAGTTTTTTCATTATTTCACTTTTCATTTATAATTTTTTTTGTTCTCTATAATTATATTTTATTTATTTCTTATTAAACGTGATTTTAATTTTTAATATTTTTTAAGATATGAATAATTTGAAAATAATTATGCATGTTAAAATTAATTGTTTAAATATATTACTATATGTTTTAAATTTTTTATATGTTAAATTTTTTTAAAATAAATTTATATATTATATTGTTATTTTTTAGGAAATTATTGGATTATAAATAAATAAATGCAAGAATAACAACCAATGAATATGTTTAATGTGTTGATATTTTCTTAATATGTTCCAAAAAAATCATGAAAAAAAAGATTCCATTTTTTGTACATGCGTTAATGATTGAATATATATAATTTAGGGTACTTAGAAATAAATGACCATATAATTCTCCATAGTTTCTTTAATAATTATACATGATAAGTTTGATATTATGAAATAAAAAACATATCAAAAATAAATAATGATGTATATTTCCTTCATGTTACATATAATGTACTTTGAGAATTAATTAATTATGCAGATGTTGAAACAATTAAAAAACAAGTTCTGAAAACTTGTACAGAGATGATAAGAAACAATTATTCTTTTTTTGAAGTAAATTTATATTATCAGAGGTGGTGTTGAGATTATTTAACTTGAGATAAGTGAATGGTTGGAGTAATGAAATCATTACTAAATTTCATAAAAATATATACGCCTAGAATGAAATAGGATTCTAGATTCCAATTATGAGGAAAAAATATAATTTCTAAGGGGATTTGAGTATAAAATGATATATAATATCTCCAATGACTATATCATTTATTGGTTTCAATTGAAAAATTTATCAGACTGTCCAAAATGCAAGACATCATGATTTAAAATGGATAAAATACAAAAACATGATTTTTTTCGCATGAACATGCACAAAATGACCTTCCAATAAAATATTTTATCCCCATTTAATTTGATATTTTAATAATCTACAAAAAAATAAAATAATGTAATTGGGAAAATAATTCACAAATATGAGAACATTTTTGATGGAATCGCATATAATTTTACTGATTCACAATAACAGAAAATATTTAGTCCTGAAAGATTTAATTTTGAATTTTTTTAGAAATATTAGATTTGGTATATGAATAGATTGAATAAATCAATATAAATGTCTTAATAGGAAACATAGTTCACAACCTATTTTGTTTGTCGTCTACTACTTTTACCAATTGAAATGTATGAATAGGAAATATATAATGATATGAATGGATATTTCGATGAATCAATTACATGGAAACGATATTTATGTTTTTTTATCACCATTGATTAATGATTTGAAATTTCTTTTTGAGATAGGTATTAAAATTTTCGATGAATAAAATAATGATCATTTTATTCTGTAGTTGTTATAATGTTAACTATAAATGAATTTACTACATATTGGAAATTTTTGAGATATATTATTAAAGGACGTAAGGATTTTATAATTTTTGATGAGGGGACATCATATCATCTTCTTTAGAATAAAAGGAAAATAGTGTGTATGACACAGTAGATATATTTGTGAATTGGTCATCCTTATAAATGATTAAAAAATGAATTTAATTTTATATAAGATTATTTTATTTCCATAATGACATTTACTCTTTTAGAATATTACAGGAAGGTGAAAAATATCCATGTCACATTTGGAAAGAACATTTTTTATATTCGTCCAATATATTCATAGTAGAAGAAATATATTCTATTGAAGCTTCATTATTATCAATTTTTTGACATAAAAAATAAAAATGATGATACACATGTCAAGAATAACATTTTTGACTGACCGATTGAGAAATTGTTAAAAAAAGGAATTAAAAATCATGGATTGGAAGAATGAATATACTTAATAACAATGGAAATAATTTTGGAGTTAGCACTCATAAAAAATGGAAATGGATCATATTTTCCCCTAGATTAACACAAATTATTACAGAGTGATAAGATACATTTTCTAATAAATACTTCATGTTATTATTTCATAAATGGGGATTTCTTAAAATGTAAAAAAATACGACATATTTAATGGATTTAAACATAATAGGTATGAAATATCATCAATTTAATTTATAAATAAACTAGTTTTCACCAGTAAAACTGTGTATAATATTTTAAATACCTTTCAGAAATTAAATAATCATGTTGTTTTACATTTTAAATTCAATTTATTGAAAATTCATAAATTCAATTTTTGATATCTGTTCTAGATTGAATACTTCCTAATACATTTTAAACTAAAAATATATCTTCAACCCTAATTTTTTGTATATTGTTTCATTTATTTATTCATTTTGTTTAAGATATAAGAATATGTATACCTATTTATTAATTTTTAATTTATCCTTTTAAAAGTAATATGAATTTTTTCAAGGGATATGTTAATAATTTTCAACAGTCATAGCCATCTATTTTTAAAGAATATATATCTGAGGAGGTAATGGACTTCTATATGGATTTTTTATTTTACATAGAGAACATTAGTAACCTTATAAATGAAAATATGATAGATTATTGTGAAGGTAAAATTATTCATGGATTAATAGTAATGTTAATTCCATTTGATGAAGTGATTTATGCACAAGTATAAATTCTTAACAACAAAAGTGATGTCGACCCATATATATCATCACATATTACAGTACTTAAGGTACAATATCTATAAATAAAAGACATGTGTTAATTGAATATACTTAAAAAACATTTGTTTCATGGTTTATATATATAATAAACAATTATTTATCAACACATGAACAAATGATATAGTTATCAGGGGGACCAAAAGTTAATTGGATAACATGGTCTAGTATTGATATTAACACATATACATTTAAAAAAACTAATATGTAAAGAGTTCCATTAAAAATAGTAGAGTAATTGTCACTAATGAATCCCCACATTTTTCAACTACCAATCATTAAAACCCAATTTCATCATTAACATCAAATTTTGGAGTTTTTTGGCATATATGATAGATTTTTTTTGTTAGAGTGGATAATAAAGAGAGGGTGACCTGAGTTCCAATTATAAATTTATTTTAAAAAGATTAATATTAAAAATCACACAAATTAAATAACAAGCTAAACTGTAGTGAATTTGTAATAGAGTAAAGGTTTAGTTAGGATCTCAAGAGATTCATTAGTTCTCAGTTAATCTAATCTGATGATTAGATTAGGATTTGAAAATTACATAATTCTTAACAATAAAAACAATCACTTGATAGTTTATCTATCAGAGTAACTTTAAAATATATTTGTATTTCAGAGTACTTAGCAGCAAAATATTCAATATAGTTTAAAAGAAAATAAACAAGCACAACAGTTTTAACAAAGAGGTTCAGTCTCAATCTTTTACTTAGTCCTCTCAAACAGTTTATATAATCTTTAATCCACACCCAAGATCTGGGCAATCACCAGTACTCAGATTGTCCAGGTCATATGTCCTCTACCATAGTTCTTCATGGGAAAAACAAAAAAAATAGCACACATCCTATCCAGGTCACACATGACCTCTACCACTATCCATAGTGGGAATCAAAATTTTTAGAAATATTGAGTGATGATATTAGATATCCTCTAGTTCAGCACAAATTACAGTGTGTGTATAAAAATACAGAGCACACACACTACTCAAAATGTAAATAAATGAAACACAATAGAGATAAACTAATAGAGATGAGTTTAGAATGCTCTTTGTGTTTTGTGTGAAGCTCTGGAATCCTTGGATTGATGCATACGAGGTTTTGAGACCTTCTATGGTTTTTTGTTAATAAATAGAGTGTCATTTTGGTATTTGACTTACAGGTCCAGGTTGAACAGTCTGATCAGCTTGAGTGCAAGTGAATTCATTGAAGCTCTTTTCCCCTAGAATGTTCACGTTTTATGGACATTGTATGTATTCTTACTTCTTCATATATGCATGTAAGTCCTTGAGTATCTCCAGAAGTTGTCTCGTATGTTTATGGAAAGTCTGACTGAACACCCTTTATTAGTTCAAGGTTCCCTTATATAGCTTTTGCTTCGAAAATAGGAATGATTACATTTTTACAGGTACGAGGTAGGGTTCTAGAAATGCCAACCACTATCATTAATTAATAGTATGTGCATTAAAAACATCAAATATGACCGTTGCTAAATAACCAAATAGAAATAGAGTTTGGAGAAACTGTGACAAATTTCCATCGGTAGCTCTTAGTATCAGTGAGCTTGTATTGGTAGATCTTCTGTATCAGTAGCTATTATCCTTCATAGTGGTATCTCACAAGAATTGGTAGCTTATCCTATTGGTAATTGTTACTCTTTATAATATTATCTCTATGTATCGACAGATCTTTCTATCGGTAGCTATTATGCATATCAGTGATCTTTCTGTATTGGTGAACGTATGTATTAGTGACCCATACTAGTGAGCTTGTAACAATGGACTTCATAATAGTAGTGGTTATTCTGTATCTATCGACTTGTGCATACCAGTGGACTTATTCTATCAGTATCTTAGGTGTAACAGTAACTGTCTGCATACCGGTGACCTTATCCATATCGGTAGCTGCCTATATCAGTGGATCTTCTTATCGGGAGATGTCCTTAACAGTATCTCTTCTTATCGGTTGCACTTCTTAACGGTAGCTCTTCATAACGGTAGCTATCGGTATGTCTGTTTGTATCATTAGCTTGTATCGGAAACTATGTACCAGTGACGTTTACTTATCGGTACACTATGTACCGCTAGGTATGTACCAGTTACTCAACACTTAATAACTCTCTGTTGTAAGTAAATAAAATCCAGATTGAGCCAGTAACATTTCTAAACCACTATAAACATAGATAAAAATTTATTATCAAATTCTAATGATCATTTTGATAGTTTATCATCTTAATAATATGATGATTATAAATTGAACGAATAACTAATATAAATATAGACATTATTTGGGATTATCAAAGCATATTGAAACATAATTGAGATTATTAAAATAGGCGAGGTCAACAATCTCCCCCTTTTTAATAATAACAAATTATGATATTTTAATCTAAAATAATCACGAATGTATCAGTATAAAATAAAATGGTTTTTATTTCTCAATGTGAGTAATGAAATTTTCATTTGTATTAGAGAATAGAGTATTATATGCAAATATATCAGATGTATGAAACAACTACATAAGATATATAAAACAAATGTACCATATGTAGAATTATATTATGGTAAAATTAAAATATGCTCATATTTCACATATGTCTCATATTTCTCCCCCTTTCTTATGCTCATATGTATTGTGCTCATATTTTTCCCCCTTTGTGATTATCAAAAAGTAGGAAACAAAGAATGAGATAAGTAATAGAATGGAAAAGAGAATAAGATCATATGTATTTATTAGGAAAAAAGATACATAAAAATACAAATTTGAGACAAAAATAGTACAAGGGATTCTTATCAAATGTCATAGCCACTATTCAATCCACCTCCTCGGCATGTGATTTGCCCTTTGGATTAGAGGAGGATTCATGCTTCGTGGATACAAGTGGAGGCTTAGGAATGCCAAAGATGGTCAATGGAGGCTGAACGACTGGTACAGTTCCTAGACTATACTGTGTAGCTCTATGTGTGATCATAGGAGTGAGATGGCTGATTGTATGAGCTGGTTTCATATGAGGAATGGAGGTAGACTGAGTAGAGGCAGGATGAGCTGGGGGTAAAATAATTGAAGTATTGTAAACATGCATGAATGGAAACAACATATTCATAAAGTCTAATATGATTCATCCTCCTCAATCCATGGCAAAGATAATGGCATCCTTGTTCTCCATAAACTTGTCTAGGGTAGGAGTCAACTCTATGAGCTTTCTTACCTGTTCCCTGAAACCTTGAGTGACTGGAGGAAGTTTAGGGTTCTCTAACTGAAGCATTAAATTATTGTTCAATTGCTGCTTAGTTTAGATCCTTTGGAAATAGAAATCCACTTTGTCTTTGACCTCTTTTTGAGAAGCAGTGACCTATCTCATAAAATTATGAAATTTTTTCCCTATATCACTAGTGGTTTTCACCACTTGGGTCAAAGAAGCAGAGGCTATAGAGCCACTGGTAGAATACTGGTCAATATCTTCTCTCATAACAGCTCAAATCTGATCAATATCCAATGAAGGCCTGGTAGAACATAGAGGTTCAACCGTAAAGGAAACTATTTCCTTAAAGGATTCAGTCAACCCACTAATGAGATTTTTCACAAGAGAGTCCTGGGTGATGACATGTACTTCCATTAAAGTCTTATATTCCTTAAAAACTGTTACCATTTGGCCAACTACACTCTTCACAAAATCCAAGTCTTTATCTTCTTGAGATTTAGAGCTCATATAAGACTCCATAGAGACAGTTCATATCTTTTGAGATTTGACATCCACTACAAAGCTTGGAACCTGATTCTGGTAGGTCTTGAATTCATAAAAACACCAAATATTAATTCAGTCATCACATACCTAATAGAAGATACTAAAAAGATTTCCAGTCTTTTCATTGCTTCCACAAAATCGTCCTGGAGATCAGACTTCAACTGGTTTAAATCAAATTTTCTTACTATGTCCTCACGTAATGTTTCAGAAAGGAGATTGTATGCGGGAAGAGGTGTATTGATGGGTGTCTCATATTTTGAATCAAGATAGTCCATCCCAAGAATTATAAATCATGAGTCTTCAACCTAGTCTTCAATCTCATGAGAAATTGATACAGTACCATGTCTGGTAGGATTCTCCCCATCATTTTTTGCATTCTCTTGTATATTTATAGAAATAGCAGCCTCAGTAGCTTGGTATTCCACATAAGAGTTCTCCACAACCATTTCCATTTCTTCAACAGGTGGTCCATCAAGAATAGGGGCAGATCTATCTACTTCACCAACTTCCTCAATAGGCATCTAGGAGTGCCCAATCAGTGGACTGAGACTCATGCAGGCAGAAACAGATGCTTCAGTTTCAGATTCTTCTTCTTCCACATTATCTGGAGCTGGCTGGTCTCCCTCATCAATAGGTACTTCTTCATTGCTTACCCCCAAAACTGTTTCCATTCTAGATGATACAATTTCAAAAACATGACTTAGAGGCATGTTTGGAGCCCTTCAATCAGCTAGAGAGGCATCCTCTTCGTCAGTATCATCACTATACTAAGGTTCCTCTTCATCAGCTCCTAGACATGGATCCCTCACATCCTTAGGCCAAGAAGGATGATCCACAGGATTAAACTTATCATACATCTTCTCATCATCACCGATTCATTCTATTTTCCACGGATTCCAATTGATATTCATGTATTTATAGTTATTTTTAGTAATACAAAAGTTTTCTTTCATAACTATTGTCTCATCCTGAGACTTAGCCACACCTCTTTCCTTGATCATCACAGATATCAGCTTTGCAAAGAATAGGGCATTAGTTTTTGAATTTGGTCTGGTCATATCTTCAATCTGAAACATCAAAAGCCAACCCATATTTACCTTGACACCATGTCATAAAAGATGTAACAAATACATATCTTGATATTTCAGATTTTCAATGTCCCCACTTCTTTGACTTAGCACTTGTTGGATGAACATGAACAGAAACAAGTTCTCTCCATCCAATTCTGCAGTAACTACTTTTCTTGGTGTACCATCTATTATTAATTCTTCCAAAGCAGCTTCATATTCAAAGATGTCACTTGTAAGAGATACTAATTTTGAGAAATAACCAAACTCTCGTTATTGTGGAACCTTTAGGCACCAAACCCACTAAATAGAGGGAAAATATATTGTTCATATATTCACTACTAATACCATCCTATTCTCAACTTTTGATTTATCAAAATGAACATACTCCTATAATTCTTTTACCAGCTTTGGATAATAAGGACCATTGTTATTCGACATGAAATCAACCCATTTCTGGTCTTCCAGCACTTCTAGAATGAAATAATTACTGGTCATCGACCAGTCGGCGCATATCTCTTTCTCAACTAATATCTCCCTTTGGACAAGATGCAGATTTGTAGGTTTCTTTACTTCACTAACACAACATGACACTCCTTTGAGACTCTTAGAAATCGACTCATCATCCTTTCTGCTGGCTGATGGTCTCTTCACTCTTGCCATCATGTGAATCGCGAGGCTTAGCATTCGAGGATTTGGGAGCCAAGGATTAAATGTAAAGGAATTAATGTGGATCAAGATGAGGTCAAGACTTATTTTTTATCATTCAGGAATCAATAAATAAATAAATTAAACATAATAAGTAAAATATAAACGATACAGATTGCGGAGGCTAAAGATACACAATTTTGAAAACATCGCAACCTAACAGTAATACATACTAGTGAGGATTCCTAACAGTGAGGTATAACAATGAGGTTCAGAACGGTGAGGTATAGCAGTGTGGTTCATAACGGTGAGGTATAACAGGGAGGTTCATAACACCGAGGTATAAAAGTGAGGTTCATAATGGTGAGGTATAACAGTGCGGTTCATAATGGTGAGGTATAACTATGAGTTTCATAATGGCGAGGTATAATAGTGAGGTTCATAACGGTGAGGTATAAAAGTGGGGTTCATAACGGTGATGTAAAATAGTGAGGTTTCGCAAATGGTGAGGTTTAGGCTCTACAAATTCTATCATTCCTAATTCATGTCTAATGTAACTTAACCTATCAGAACATAAATTTTTGGTGAATATGTCAGCTAATTGATGTTCTGTACCTATAAATTCAAGAGTAATATCACCCTTTTGTTAATGATCTCTCAAAAAGTGGTTCTTTAGATCAATGTGTTTGGTCCTAGAGTGAGATATATGGTTCTTTGAGATATAAATTGCACTAGTGTTATCACAGTTTATAGACACATGTCTAAATTGATATCCATAGTCCAATATATGTTTCATCCATAGAATTTGTGCACTGTAACTTCCAGCAGCAATATATTTGGATTTAGTAGTAGACAATGCAACATAGTTCTGCTTTTTACTAAACCAATATATTAGGGACTTACCTAGAATATGACATGTTCTAGAGGTGATTTTTCTATCTAACATGCAACCAGCAAAGTCAACATCTGAATTACTTACTAAATCAAATGATTTCATTTTGGATAAAATAATACTATGTTAATAGTATGTTTAATATATATGAATATTATGCTAACAATAAGAAAGTTTGACTCTTTTGGATTAGCTTGAAATATTGCACACATACAGTCACTAAACCTAATAACTGGTCTACTAGTAGTAAAGTAAAGTAAGCTTCAAATCACACCTCTGTATTTGGTTTGATCCACTGGTTTTCTAGTTTCATCAGCATCCAACTTATAACTAGTACTCATAGGTGTGTCACATTCCTTAATATTATCTAAACCAAAAAATTGAAAAAATCCTTTGTATATTTATTTTTATTTAAAATAATACCATTTTCATTTTGAAAAACTTGAAATCTAAGAAAAAATTTGAGTTCTCCCATTGAACTCATTTCTAATTCATTTTTCATACTCTTTGAAAAATCAATACAAAATGTATTTTTGTGAAGAGTGTAGTTGGCCAAATAATATCATCAACATAGATTTTCACTATCAAAACATCTTTGTAAATCCTTTTAATAAAGAGAGTTGGATCCTCAATACCTTTAGAAAAACTTTTTTAAATAATAAAAACTACTAAGTTTATCATACTAAGCTCGTGGGGCTTGTTTTAAGCAATATAAAGCTTTAGAAATTTTAAAAACTTGATTTGGAAAATAAGGATTAGAAAACTCTTGTTGTTGTTCAACAAAAACATCATCAATTATTAAACAATTTAGAAAAGAACATTTAACATCCATTTGATATAACATGAAATTCATTTGAGCAGCACAGGCAAGTAGAATCCGAATAGATTCTAATATAGCTATATGTGAAAATGTTTCCTCATATTCTATTCCTTCCACTTAATAATATCCTTTTCCAACTAGTCTTTCTTTGTTTCTAACAATATTTCCAGATTCATCAACTTTTTTTCTAAAAACCCATTTAGTACCTATGGTCAAAGTGTCCTTTGGTCTGTTAACTAATTCCCAGCCTTTTTTTTATCAAATTGATTTAATTCTTCTTGCATAGCTATTACCCAAAATTCCTCATTGATTGCATCATTGATATTTTTAGGTTCTAATTGTGAATGAAAGGCTTGATGTTCAAACTGGTTTCTTAGGGAAGATCTAGTATGTGTCTTTCTATCAAGATTACCTAAAAGAACATCTAAAGGATGGTTCTTTAGAATCATAGTTGATCTGGTAAAGGTAGGACTAGAAATTTCAGGTTCTTCTCTAGGTTCAGGTTCACGAGAAGCAGATTCTGGAATATTTCCAGAATTCCTTGGCTTTACCGTAGTTTCACTGATTTTATCATTATGGTATAGAATAGACATATCATCTTCATGATTTTCAAGAGAAGACTTAGGTTCATGTGGATCAGTTTCATCAAATTTGATGTGAATAGATTCTTCCAGAAATTTGGTTGTTTTATTAATGACTCTATAGGACTTTCTGGTTATAGAGTAACCTATAAAGATTCCGTCATCACTTTTAGAAGAAAATTTGTCAATATTTTCCATAGTATTAAGAATAAATACATTGCAACCAAAAACTCTGAAGTAAATCACATTAGGCTTCCTATTATTCCACAGTTCATAAGGTGTCTTTTTGAGAACTAGTCTAATCAAGACTATATTTATAATATAACAAGCAATATTTACAGCATCTTCCCAAATGTAAACTGGTAGGTCATACTCATTAAGCATAGTTCTTGCAATTTCTTGAAGGGTTCAATTTTTTCTTTCTACTACACCGTTCTATTTTGGTGTCCTAGGGGCAAAAATATTATGATTGTAGCCATTATGTGAGCAATATGATTCAAATTCATGATTTTAAAACTTACAGCCATGGTCACTTCTCATGGTCTTAATTTTAAGTCCACTAAGGTTTTCTATAGACTTGGATTACATAATAAAGTAAGAACAAGCTTCACTTTTGTGAGCTAAAAAGTATACCAAGGTATATCTAGAAAAGTAATCTACTAGAACCAAAACCTAGTGCTTCTCATTTAAAGTAGAAATTCTAGAAGGTACAAACAAGTCCCTATGAACCAACTCGAGAGTTTCAGAAGTTGAAAATTCTTTCTTTAATTTGAATAAATCATTATGTTTCTTTAATTTTTGACATGGATTACAAACATTGTCTGGTGGGAATTTTAGTTGAGGTAGGTCTCTAACTAAATTTTTCATAGTCAGTTTCTTAAGTGATTGAACATTGCAGTGTCCTAATCTTCTATGCTGAAGCCAAGACTCTTTAGGAAAACATTTAAACAAGTAACCTTATGTTGGGATAAAGAATTTAAATCTACAACATATAGATTTTCATTTCTTAAGGCAGAAAATAATAAAACATTTTTAGAAATAAAAACATTACTAGCATTATTTTCAAATTTAACATTGAAACCATCATCACACAATTGAGAAATGATTAACAACTTGTAATTTAATCCATCTACAAATAAAACATTAAAAATTAAAAGTGAATCAGTGTTACCAATCTGGCCTAAGCTGAAAATTTTTCCTTTTGAATTATCACCAAAGGTGACATTCCCGCCATCAACCTTGATTAAACTTTTGAAACATGAGTAATCCCTAGTCATATTCCATTAACATTCACTATCTGTGTACCATATCTTCTTACGGGAACACATCAAGCAAGTCACCTAAAAATAGGTTTAAACAGAAAATGAGTTTGGTACCCAGATTTTATTGGGTCCAGACAGGTTAACAAGAAAACCATTTGGTACCCATATTTGTCTAATGGGTCTCATATAATCAATATAGTAAAAATAATTTGAAAGATAATCATTTTTTGATATATAACTATGTGAATAGATTGTTGAGACATAGTAATTTCCAAAACTGGAACTAGAAGCATACTGTCCAGATTTGGGAATAAATTGATTCTTACCAAGCGCTCTCTGTCGAGGATGATAGCCTAGTCCAGTTGTATACTTTGGTTCCACTTGTTTTCCAAGCATTTGAGTTAGAGTATTCCTTACATTTTTGAACTTCTCTAAACCTTTTCTAAATTTCTCATTGGAAAATTTGAGTTGATTATTCTCCTTTAACAGTTGAGCATTATTTTCCTTTTCTATATTAAGATCAAATTTAATAGTACTGGACAAGGCATACTATTTCTTTAAGGATTTATACTTATCCTTTAGCTCATTTCAGGTTTCCTCTAGCATGTTACAGTATTCAAATAATTCTTCCATAGTCATGATTTCAGAATTAGAATCATCTCCAGAATAATAATAATTTAAATCAGGAGTATCCAATGTTACCTTAGATGTGTTTGTCATGAAACACATATTATCTTTTTGATATTTTTCATCCTGAGTGGAGTCAGAATAACTTGAACTATATTCTGAAACACTCCAGGTTTCTTTCATTGCTTTTTTATATTTTATCCTTATAATCATATTTCTTCTTGAACTTCAATTTTGGACAGTTAGCTTTAATGTGTCCTTTCCTTTTGCATTCATAGCACACTATCTCATCATACTTATCAATTTTCATCCAATCTTTCATCCAATCACCCCATTGGTCATACATATACTTATAATATGGTTTTCTGAAAAAATTATTCATTCTATAAAACATCTTAAATAGTCTGGATATCTGAGAAATTTCAGCATCGCTTTTAGATGCACTTTCATCAGAGCTTCAGCTATCACTTTCACTTTGAATTTTTCCTTTGTCATTGATTTTTAAGACGAGATCTTTAAGGATGCTGATTTATTTCTTGGTTCATCATCTTCTTCCTTTATACCTTTAGTTCAACTTCATACATCATCAACTTACCAATCATCTATTTAACAGGTACTGAACTTATGTCACACTATTCTCCTATTCAGACTGATGTGCCTCTACATTTCTCTGGAATACATCTTTGTATCCTCAAGATTTATTCTTTTGAAGGATCAACATTTCCGAGTGAGCTCATAGTATTCACAATTTTGTTGAACCTGAGATACATGTCAGAAATAGGTCCAGCATGCTTCATTTTAAAATTATCATACTTAATAGTGTAGGTATTTAATCTCATTTCATTAAAAAAAATTCTTCCCTCGTGGGAAATAGCCAATGTGGACTAGATTTCATAAGAAGTTTTACAGGTAGATATTTGATTAAATTATTCATCTCCTAAATCAATGTACAAAGAATTCATTGCTTTACAATTATTATTGTAAGCGGTTTTCATAGGTTCATCGCAAGTAGTTATTTCTACTTTCAAAATCATATACTGAATCTTTATACTAGTCCAGATGTCAAATACCATAATTTCTAAATGAATTTCCATTTTCAGTTTCCATTGGTCACAATTGACACCATTAATGAAAGGTGGCATGTTGGTAGTAGCACCTTATAATCTATTATACATAATTTTTTTTTAAAATATATTTAAAAGGATAAAATTTAGATCTAACAGAAATTTAAGATCATTAAGATACAACTAATATCACAGTTGAAAAACAGAGTATTTGGAAATCCTTTATTAATAACAACCTATGATTCCAAATGTTGGTCGGAGTGGATACTCAAGAGGGGGGTGAATTGAGTTCCAATTAAAAATTTCTATTGAAAATATTTATATTAAAATTCCCCCAAATTAAATAACAAGCTAAACTATAGTGAATTCTTAATAAAGTAAAGGTTCAATTAGGGTCTCAAGAGATTGATTAGTTCTCAATTATTATAATTTTTGGATTATATTAGCTTTTGAAACTAACCTAATGCTTTACAAAAAATACAAAAACATTCCTGTTTAACTATCAGAGTTACTTTAATATAGATTAGTATTTCAATGTACTTAGATATGGAATATTAAATATAGTTTAAAACAAAATAAATAGGCACAACAGTTTTAAACAATAGGTTCAGTCTCAAGCTAAGGCTTAGTCCTCTCAAACAGTTTATATAAACATTGATCCACACCCTAGATTGGGGTAAACAACATTACATAGACCGTCTAGGTCCTATGACCTTTACCACAGTTCTTCGTGGAAAAAATACTATATAACACAGGCTATCCAGGTCACACATGACCTCTAACACTATCCACTGTGGGAATCAAAATATTCAGAAAGATTGAGTGAGGATATTAGATATCCTTCAGTTCAGCACAAGAGACAGTGTGTGTCTAAAAATACAGAGCACACACACTACTCAAAATGTTAATAAATTAAACACAATAGAGATAAATATATAGAGAAGAGTTTAGAATGATCTATGTGATTTGAGTCAAGCTCTGGACTCCTTGGATTGATGAAGATGAGGCATTGAGTCCTTCCCTAGTTTTTTGTCAAGAAACAGAGTGTCATTTTTGTATTTGACATCTAGGTCCAGGTTTATCAGTATGATCATCATGAGTGCAATTGAAATTTTTGAAACTCTTTTCTTCTTGAGTGTTCAGGTTGTATGGACTCAGTATGTATTCATACTTCTTATTCTATGCATGTAAGTCCTTGAGTTTCTCTAGAAGATTGTCTCGAATGTTCATGGAAAGACTGAACGACCACCCTTTAGTAGTTTGAGGTTCCCTTATATAGCTTTAGCTCCCACAATAGGAATGATTACCTTTTTACAGGTACAAGGTATGGTTTTAGAAATGCCAACCACTATCCTTAATTAATAGTAGGTGCATTAAAAACATCAAATATGACCTTTTCTAAATAATCAAATAGAAATAGAGTTTTGAAAAACTATGACTAATTTCCATCAGGAGATCATAGCATTAGTGAGATTGTATTAGTAGCTCTTCGGTATCAGTAGCTGTTATCCTTTATAGCGGTAGCTTGCAGGAATCGGTAGCTTATCCAATCGGTAGCTGTTACTCTTTATAACTGCAACGCTTTGTATCGGTAGCTCTTTATATTGGTATCTGTTATGAATATCAGTGAAATTTTTGTATCTTTGAACATATATATCAGTGACCCATACCTGTGAGCCTATAACGGAAGACTTCATAATAGTAGTGGTTATTCTGTATCAGTCAACATGTGCATACTGGTGGACTTATTCTATCGGTAGATCAGGTGTAACGGTAACTGTCTGTATACTGGTGACCTTATCCATATCGGTAGCTACCTATATCAGTGGATCTTCTTATTAGAAGCTATCCTTAATGGTTTCTCTTCTTAATGGTAGATCTTCTTAATGTGAGCTTATTGTATGTCTGTTTGTATCAGTATCTTGTATCGGTAACTATGTACCAGTGACCTTGACTTATCAGTAGACTATGTACCGATAGGTCTGTATTAGTGAATCAACACTTACTACTTATCTATTCTATGTAAATCAAATTCATATTGAGTCAGTAACATTTTTAAACAAGCATAAACATAGATAATAATTGATTAACAAATTCTAATGATCATTTTGATAGTTTATCAACATAAAAATATAATTATTATAGATTGAATGAATAACTAATATAAAGATAAACATTATTTGGGATTATCAAAGAATATTGGAACATAATCGAGATTATCAAAATAGGTGAGGTCAACAGATTTATTATAATAAATATTTGGTATTAAAATTTAATTGTTACAAGGTTGACAGTAAAAGTGTTGCGATACATGATGAGTATTGATTTTCACTTATTGATTTGAAATTATTTAGTGTCAAGGAGAAATAATTAATTATATAGAAACATGGGAAACAAATATTTTATGTCATTTACTTATCAAATGATTAGTGGTTCATTTTTTTCTAGTGGATAACTCATTTGGGTGATGATAATATTGATGATGTATAGGACTTAATAGAAACTTCAATATCTAGTACAAAAGTACCATATCATAACAATGACTATGGTCTGAAAAATTTCAATGAATCAACAAATGAACATGGGGAATATATTTTGGAAAATATTCCACTACTCTCCTAAATAATTATGTGATCTATTTTTTGTGAAACTGAACGAGTTAAAAACATTGTTTCTTAGCATTGATTTTTAAATATATAAATGTTCATCATTACTCCAATTTTTTTAATATTTTCTATATTGATAAGATTTATATATCCATTTTATGGATGAAAATTATTTCGTTTGTCATTTATTGGGGATATTTTCTTTATATTATTTTTTTACAAGTATATATTTTTATTCAATGAAATATTAATAAATTTCTTTTGATTATAAAAAGTTACATTTTTTACATAATTTTTTTTAATAAAATATTGGTACACAAAAGTACAATTTTTTATATTATAATTATTTATGGATTTATTTTTTTGTTAATTTTCATATACACTAGTTTTAATTAAACATTTTATAGTTTAAAAATATAACAGTTAATGATATGTATTCTTCTATGAAAAATAATTTTTCTATTTTCGTCAATTATTTAATTTTAATAATGTATTGGTAAACATAATTTTTTAAACAATCATAAATTTATCTAAAAGAATGTTATAGTGGTGGGGGAACCAAGTTATTAGCATTTTCTTATATAAATATATATATATATATATAGTTATTAAATTATTTAATGAAATTAAATATAAAATTAATAAATGTATGTACAACTCTTGTCTCTATATAGAGAAGGTACTACATAAATATCGTATGTGTTGGATTACACATTTAACAAAACAACCACTCACTCATTGATATAAGAGGGTAGATATTCACTTTGATGGGAATGAAAATATAACTGGAGAACATTCCATTCACATTTGGACTGACCTGGATATGAAGAGTCATTTCAGGATAAATATTTTATTCTTTGATTAGAGGATCAATGACCAGAGAGTAAATTTTTTTTTATAGAGTTCATAATGATAGAATTTATAATCATTTTTACTTAGTTTTACAATGATTTAAATATGATAAATTTAGAAAAATATTATATATTTAATTTCATATTACATCTAGAACACAAGAGAAAAGAGGAATTAAGAAAAATTGCTTATACTTTCAGAAAAAAGATAGATAGTTTTTAAGATGAACATGACATTAATTTATATTTTTTAGTGTAAATGAAATCATGATCCATTCCTTAAGTATGAGTTTATAGATTGAGATTCATGGATGTTGTTTATCTTGAGTTGATGGGAGGAATCATTATAGAATGCTTTTATAATTATATAAAATTTTTAGCATGTTTTTAATTTTTAATAAATATATTTTTAATTGTATAATTATTAATATATTAATTTTAATTTACTAAAGGTAAAACAATGTCAAGTAACTATAAACTAATTTTTTAATTAATTTTATTTTATTTATAACTTATTTCTATTTTCTTGTGTAACTTGGAATTGAAAAGACACACCAAGAGATATCACCTCACAATTTATTCCCTCTTACATTATTATACATAGAGTATTCTTTATTTGGGCATGAAATTATTCTTAAATGTTTTTGTGATTTACACTAAAAGTAACATTGAATCTTTTAAGGTGTTCCACATGACCATCAATCTCTACCCCCTAATCATGAAACATTAAAATGTGTGTCAGTGAAATAAGGTAAGTATACTATTTATCCAAAAAACCATGTATTTAATAAGATTGAATGTAATTAATTAGTAGTTGTCATCAATAATTCTATTTAGTATATTTATCTCACGGTTATTACATTTGAAAAAAAATACTTTTGGATTCCATTCATGATAAATGAAATAGAATAACATTATCTCTCATGTTAGGATGATCATTATTTCTATATCATTATGAAATGTAGAACATCGGGCCATGTAAGAGGGTATAAAGAGGGTATTAGTTTTTTTAGAAATTGTTCCCATGCCCCTAGTGCATCGAAAATCACGGTAGAATAAAAGGGAGAAATATATTCTTTTAGGTCGAGATATAACACTTGAATGAGTTAGTAGAGGATATAATTAAATCATTTATACCATCTATTCTAGAAAAAGTGATGAGAATGATACGACCTTCTTACCAAGATACACCACCTCCACAATCACACCTGATTGTGTACTATAAGTTTGTCATTGGTTATCCCCAGGTACATACTGTAGAATAATGAATTTTACTTCATCTATGGGATTATATACATCATTATATTTTGTGGTCAAGTAAGGTAAGAGTCCTAGAAAATGAAATTGTTGATCTAAATACTATAGTGTTGCTTCCTAATGTGGAGGGGTCCATATTTGGACAAATTTTTGATATTTTTACTCATTATAACTAATCATTACCTACAAGTGATATATGATGTATGAATTCTGAAAATTACTTTAATTACCATTAAATTAATAGGTAATTTAAATATTTTCTTACTCATTATTTATATGATAGTTTTGTAAATAAATGGAAGCACATTAATGGAATGGGAAATTTAAGGTCACAGTACTTTCTGATACATTGAAAAATCAAATTGGATTAAAATGATTCCAAATGTTTTTTCTATATTATATAATTATTAAAAATGTTGTGATGACTACTGATATATGTGGAAGAGATTATATGTTAAATATTTCAGAAAATTATATTGTGGTGTCTTTAAATCATTATTATCTTGGGTTACCTATGTTGGAATTATTTTTCAGGTAATTAAATTCCAATTTTTAATTAATTTTCATTAAGTGAGTACATTTTATATTAAATTAATTAATTACTTTTCCAATGATTTATCCGCACACTCCTGGGATCTAACATTATAGAAGTTATATATATGATTTTATATACCCATAATAAATTCTAGTAAGGTTGAAAATACTTAAACCAAGAATCCAAAATGAAACGTGTATATGAAACATAAAAAACCGATTAAATATTGGGGTTTATCCATTTCCAGACTGATATGAAGAAAGATATAATTATGGATTACTATTAATTATACTATTTTTTATGATTTTTTTAATATTTTAATGGACACAAGATGGTATTTGTATTTTGACCAAAATAATGTAAACCATATTGGTTATTCTATTTAATTGGTGGTGTTGGAATACATTTTAGAATGTTATTATAGAATTATGTTTTATTGTATTATTTTAGTTCAGTATGGATGAATTTTTCATTTTAAATAAATTTGATAATTAATATTTTAAATTACAATAGGTAATAAATTGAGCTCAATTGGGTTCACCATCCAACATTAGAAGTAGAAAAAATATAATATGTGAAAGTTTGGGTGGATAATTTGTTTTCCAAAATACATGTTATTTCATACATATATAGTATTTGAATTTTAAAAATACTATTACACTAATTATTTTTCACAACAAAAAATATAATTTTGAATATAGGGAAAATGTTTTATGATGAGTTTATGATATAATCATGACTAGAACACCCACAAATATAGAAAAGGATAGTTTAATTATAACCCCTACTCTTTAAACAAATATATTATTTTTGAAATCCGTAACAATTTATTTTTTAGGTAATTGATGTAAAGCCCCAAAATTAATGTGGAAATGTTTTTTATAAAATACATGGGAATTTTACAAGTTTGTGAAAACTGATGGTGCGTGATTCCGAGACCTAGTGTGCCCGGAATCAATTTCTGATGTTTTGTTCAGGTACGTTCTGTAAACATACAATTGGGTTTTTATAACTTTTAAACTGGTGCTCAGAATAGAAATATGATAGCACTGTTGAGCTCACATCACTAGTATTCGCTTAAGAAGACTTCCACTTTGACGGTAGTGAGTCGAGGATAGAAGATAGTTTTTGGGTTTTCATAAAAAATAAAAAATAAAATCAGGTTCCCTACACTTTATTTTATTTATGCCGCCATTTGGTGTGTGGTGGTTAAAACCTCCTCATGGAGGTTGGTGGTGGTCCACCGCCCCTTAACCTCCCATGGGGCCCACCTAAACTCAACCACCCATTAGAGGATTAATGTGGTGGGGACCACCTGGTCTCTTAACCCTATAAACTCCCCATTAATGTGTAGAAACCCAGAAGCTCAAATTAATATGGGGGAGCCTCTTCAACTCCCTTTTATTAAATTTGTGACAACTCTCATCAATTATTTAAGTAGAGACTATCTAATTAATTAAATCTCCATTTGAATTTGTGCCAACAACTAAAATAATAGGAAATCTATTATTTATTTTGGGTTGGTATCTTTCTTTTGGTGGAACTTTTGAAGAGGAGAGGTAGGGAGAAAAGCTCCCAATGAAGAACAAAGAATACTCCACCAACGAACAACATTGATCCTCTTCTTCTTCTTCACTGGACACCTACCGACGTGGAACGTCTTCCACATCCATCGTGTGTATTCGGAAGTGGAAGAGTGTGGCGGATGCAATGAGTGAAAACTCCTTCTTCCTTCTATGACTTCACCATCAACGACCAATATTCAAAATGTAGGGGGTTTACATTGAGTAATATACCTGGGTTTTCCTAATTATCATTTAAAAGGAATCGATGTAAAGGATTGTATGAAATTGTTGTTCATCGTTCTCCTTTGATGAACCAATTGATATCACCTCTAAATGCAAAGGGTGCGGGCCAAACTAACATGTCCTGACTCCCATCGTAGATATTTTGGGATGTTTCTTGGGCATGGAGATAAGGCGACAACGACGAAGGTGGAAAAGGAAAAGGTTGCACTACCCACGAATTCCACGAATTGCGCCGCCCCTACAGCGCAACAATGCTCCTGACTGAACACCACAGGACCTCGTCGGCCCGAGCCGTGCCGAACCGGCCCACCCGGCATGCCCCCCATGCGCCCTGCCGGCAGGCCCGCGCCCTGTTCGGCGCCCCGCGCGGCCTACCTAGCGCCCCGTGTAGACAACCCGGTGCCCTGGTGGACTGCCCACGCCGTGCCCGTGCCCCACACGCTGTGTCCGGCGCCATGCCTGTCTACTCGGCCTCCGACCACCATGTATGCGCCGTGCCCGACGCCCGGCCGGCCGGCCCAGCGCCCTGTCGGCCTCCCCCGGACCATACGCGGCATCCTGGAACCCCTCCGGCCTACCCTCGCCCTGCCCGGCCTACCGGCGCCCTGCTGGCGCCCTGCCACAGTCCCGGGCCGAGCCACCAAGCCATTCCCCTTGCGGAATGGGCCAAAACAGCCACGACGTCTAGTCCAAGCGGCTTAAGCGGTGACCTCCTGGCCGCACTGCCCCCGCAGTCTGCTCTGTTGGGACCAGCGGACCATTTAAAATCTAGCGAGCTGACCCCCCAACATGATTGGATAGACCCCGCATGTCTGACCAGGTCGGCCCAGTCTGGGTTGGGCAGAGTCTTTCCAACCTGGTTGGACCGGGCCTGGGCCCATTACCGACCCTTTACATTCATTGGACTTATCTTTGTCACTGAACATCCATTTGACAAACCGTCAGCGGTGTTGGTATTCTTGGAATGTGAATGTCCCATTGACTATACCTCATTGGGGTTCCTGGTAATGTTGGGATACGGTCATGTTGGATCATACACGAATCCAACCGGGCCCCCGGGACTAAAAAACATATAACTCGAAGACCGAGATTCCGATTGACGCAACGTCTGTTGTGTTGAGACCCCTATGATGAGGCAAACCTTTGAGATAATTATACCTGGGAATTCATGATAGTTGGAGTATCGACCTATAGCTCACTAAGTGGACCCTCCCGGAGACGAGCGAGCAGAGTACAAAGACCTAGTAGCTGGCTGAGTTCTGACGACTGCTTGACTGATTCAACTCCGTGTGATTTGAATAGCCAAGGGGGAGCGCCTGGTAGTTGGTGGCAGACCCACGGCGAAAGATCTTCTAGTAGTTGGTGGCAGAACCGCGATACTCGACATAAGAAGTACCTCTGCAGGCTATTAGGGGGAGTGTCTAGTGGTTGGCGGCAGACCCACAGTGGAGAGCGCCTCTGTGTGAGTGCGGCAGACCCACTGTACTCAACAGGAGGAGTACCTTAGCAGTCCAAGGATAGTGGGAAGTGCAAGGTAGTTGGTGGTAGGCCCACTGTACTCGACAAAGGAGGAGTTCTTGAGTAGCCATGGTTTCGACAATGTGACTAAAAATCCTGGTTGAGCAGAGTTAATAGCTTTTGTGTTTATCTCATGATTGAGATGGATCACAAGATAACATAGGTATATGTATGGGAATATAACTAATTAGGATTATCTGTTGACTTCATACTTTGTGATTTATCCTTTCTGGATTAAGAGACCTTGAGGGTCTCGGGGTCCCTACAATGTATCGTTATACTCAACCCTGCACGGGCTATGACCGCTCCTCATTGTGTAGGATGCAGACGATGGAAAATGCTGACTGAGGCCAAGGGGAGCAGGATTGGATGGTACCTGTAGGTGGGCCACACTACGTGATGGTAAACGGAGGAGACGGACAGACGTGGAGTGGTGAGGAGGCTATTTGTACCTTCCCATTAGGTAGGATTTGTGGTGGACGATCTATGAGATGCTCTTCACCTTTCAGTTGTTGTTTCTTTTTTAGTCGTACTTGTTTTCAGTTGTACTTGTATTTTTTTGGGCTTGTATTTCGGCCCCTCTACATTCAGAACTCATTGTATACAGTTTTACTTAGTGTTTTTCTTCTAGCTCGTACTTTTTTGTCTGCATTTTCATGTTTTAAAGGAAATGCCTTCCCAGTTTAGGTATTTACGCCTTTGATGCTAGTCGCCAGTCCCTGTCCTATAGAAGGTGGGTTTGGGGAAGTCACGACATGTGCCCCGAGGGACATGTCGTGAAACATTGGTGTCTGAGGTGGTACCGAGCCTTAAGTGTGGTGCACTTCCTGGGTTTAGATGTAGGTCCCACAACGTGGATGTTGTGCTCTATAGGGGGTGATTGTAACAGCCCAAAATGACAGTGGGTTAAATGATTAAATGATATGACTCTTGTTAACAAGGTGCACCTTCCTTTTCCGGAGCCTGTCTAATTAGAACTCGACAGTTAAGTGTGCTTGGCCAGGATTAGTCATTATGATGCGTGACCTTATGGGAAGATTCCCAGGGTGGGTGCGAGTGAGGACAAAGAACACTAAAAACGACATGTGTTAGCCTATGGGGATAATCATTATTCATATGGCCCATTTGGGCATGTGGGTGCGCCCCATGGTGGGGACCATGTGTTAGTGGGGAAACTGGTGGGTTTGGCTCAGTTGTTACAATTGGTATCAGAAGAGTCGGTTCAACCACAGAACATAGGACTCTGATCTTTACTTTCTGTTAAGAAATAATGTTTAGGGTAATAAGTGTGGTTTTTAGTTCCGAGAGTCCAGTGTTGGTGCGTTGGAAAACATATCCATACACCAGGACCCCGAATTCTGATTTCGGACTCAATGCATGAAAACATTGATTGTGTGTGTGTTTTCAAAAGTTTTTCATTAAGTCATCTCAACTAGGTCAGCTCACCAAGTATAATATTTTGACAGTGTCACATTTGTTTCTTTTAGGATTCCTCAACATGTATGACCAGTTAGAGCCCCGAGAGTTGTACGTACGGATAGCCCACCGTCTGACGAGTCCTTGGTGCAAGACACTTTCTCAGCGGAGGCACCAACGGTACCAATTCCTATTGGGCCACCAATTCCACCATCCACAGAAGCAGACGATGCATGCCACTTGGGCACGCTACAGGAGTTGCAACGCCATAGGCCACCAAACGTCAGGGGAGAGACGGACCCACAGGCGGTTGAGGATTGGCTGGAGGCTATGGTGAGAGTCTTTAGACTGGTAGGGACACCTGCAGACTTCATGGTGATTATTACTGCTTGCCTTCTATAGGATGCAGTGGAAAGATGTTGGAGCTTGATGCTCTGGTTTTATGAAGAGATGATGCTACTATGGACAGACTTTGAGAGCCTATTTTGGGCAGTGTTTTTCCAAAGCACCCTATGAGAGGTACAAATACATGAGATAATGCATCTACAACAGGGTAGCATGATTGTAGCATGGTACTCAGTGAGGTTCAAAGACCTATCACGCTACTTCACTGATATGATACGAGACCCATTTATCAGTGCTCATACCTTTGAGCAAGGACTCATGCGAGAGATCAGGGCTTCAAAGATCTCTATCAGCAACCCGATGCTGTCAGGGGTGTTGGAGAGAGCCTTATTAGTGGAGAGATTCCTTACTAAGGAGTCTCTAGCAGTGAGACCCAACACTAGTCGAAATGTAGCGGAGTCTTCTACACCTTGCAGTAGACAAATGTCATAGAGGTCTATAGGTGGATGGCCGAACGACTCAGAATCGGTTGTGCGGGGCACCCACCGTTCAGATGATCAGCAGACAGTCGAAGGTCCGCCCAGGCAGAGATAGAGATTCGATTGAGGTGGTCCGCAGGGAGCAGGTGGACATGGTAGAGGAGCTGGTCATCTAGTAGGTAGTGTGTTAAGATTCATGGTGTTACTGCCACCACCGCAAGGAGGTCCACCCCAACCGCATGGAGAAGGTGGACAGAAGAGAGTTCAACTCAAGGCATCTGAGGCTTATGATTGGGGTGCTCTGAAGATGATTCGAGGTACGATATGTGTCGACTCCACCATAGCCACAGTTCTTATAGACACATGTGCCAGTTAGTCTTTTATTGGCACTTCACATGTTCAGAGCTCAGAGATTCCGATAGAGTTGTTGGGTCGATCATTATGGCTAGTGACTTCTATGGGAGCAGACTCGATGATTACGCACTGTTGCTGGATGTTTGAGAATACTCTAGGAGGCGAGAGCTTCATATGGGATCTATTCATAGTGGTGTTGAGTCCTTACGACATCATCTTTTGTATGGAATGGTTATCTACATTCCATGCTCAGATCTACAGTATTAGGCACAATGTGTGGTATGTCCACACATATGGGAAAAGGTTCACCTTCACCAATGAGAAGGGAGGCTTTACAGCGCATGATAGACTTACTCGGAGGAGGGTGCAGCTGATCACTCAGAAGTTTTACTACCTTACCCTCGGAGCAGTTGATGTGGGGAGTCCGATATATCCTGTAGTGGTGGACCAGTATGCAGATGTTTTCCCTGACGATGTTCCAAGACAACCTCATCCCAGAGAGGTGGAGGTTTACATTGACATATACCCCAGGATGACACTTATATCTACTCTAGCATATCGGATGGCTCCCACTGAGCTTTGTGAGCTATGGGTATAGATGGAGGACTTGTAGGGGAAGGGATTCATCTGGCCCAGGGTTTCACCATGGGTAGCCCTGATTCTATTCTCCAAGAAGGCGGATGAGAGCTTGAGGCTTTGTGTCAACTACTTTCACCTGAACTAGGTGGCCGTGAAGAACAAGTACCATATCCTAAGGATTGACGACCTCTTTTATTAGCTGATGGGAGAAAAGTGGCTATCGAAGATAGAACTCATATCAGGCTATCAGTAACTCAGATTTTGAGATGATGATGAGTAGGATATGTCCTTCATATGTCGGTACTGCCACTACGAGTTCTTGGTTATGCCTTTATGCATAGCCAGAACTCCTGCAATTTTCATGAAATTCATGAACATGATCATCCAGACCTACCTCAATTGCATTGTCGTATTCTTCATCAATGACATCCTGATCTACTCGAGTACTAAGGAAGAGCATGGCTACCATTTTTGGGTAGTACTATACCAATTCCGAGAGCACCAACTTTATGGTAAGCTCTCAAAGTTCCAGTTCTAGATATGAGAGGTTCACTTTTTGGGACATGTAATCTCAGAGGCTGGAGTTGTAGTTGATCCAGCGAAGATTGAGGCTGTACTTCCTTGGGTGCCACCCAGGAGTGTGATAGAGGTACGAGGTTTCCTGGGTTTTGCTGGGTATTACCGGAGGTTTGTACTAGACTTTCCTAGAGTTTCAGCACCACTTTTAGCCTTGAAGAAGAAAGGGAAACCCTTATTGTGGTCAGAGAGATGCTAGCAGAGCATTAAAGAGCTTAGGAAGAGGCTGACTAGTTCCCATATCTTAAAGCTTCTAGAGGAAGGCGTAGGGTACGTAGTCTACTACAACACATCAGGGACTGGACTCGAGTGTGTCCTGATGCAGGAACAAGCAGTGATCGCATATGGTTCTTGCCAGCTGAGGCTGTATGATCTGAACAACGATACCCATAACTTGGAGTTAGCAGCAGTGGTCTTCTCCTTGATGATTTGGAGACACTATCTGATGGGTGAGAATTTTACCGTGTACTCTGACCACTATAGTCTTAGGAAAAACATTTCTATGAAGGACCTGAACCTGATCCAGTAGCGTTGGCTTGAGTTCCTCCAAGAATATGACATTTAGATATTCTATACTCTTAGGAAGGGGAACATTATTGCATATTCACTTAGCAAGCGGTCTAGTATACAGCTGCTCGATGAGGCGACAGAGCAGCTAGATGCTTTATAGATATACTTTGTGGATAGGGATGGAGAAGCCTTTCTGTAGTCTCTTACAGTCACTCCCCCACTTCTTCAGTGATTCCAGGAGGCACAGTGTGGAGATGCTGAATGGGAGACACGACATGCTCAAATATCCATAGGGCAGGAACCTGAAGGATTTTCTGAGGGTGGGGAGAACGTCATCCTCATCAGAGGATGTACTATAGTTACAATGTCACTTTAAGAGGAAGTGTTGAGGGAGTTATACACATCCCCTATAGTCGTACATCCATGAGTGGAAAAAATGTACTAGGTCTTTCGACGACAGTACTGGTGGCCATGTATGAAGAAGGTAGTAGAGGAGTTTGTCTCTCGATTCCTCACTTATCAACAAGTAAAGGCGGAGAAACAGGCACCACCAGGCTTGGTTCAGACTTTAGAGGTCCCAGAGTGGATGTGGGATGGGATATCCATGGACTTTGTGACGGGTCTTCCACATACATATAGGGGTCATGACTCTATTTGGGTGATTGTTGACCGACTCACCAAGTTACCCCACTTCCTACCGACCAGAGAGTAGGATTCAGTAGAGAGCATGGGATGCCTCTATGTACAGGAGATTGTGCAGATTCATGGAGAACCTTATTCTATTGTCTCCGACCGTGACACGTGGTTTAAGTTTTGGCTATGGAAGGGTTTGTAGGAGGCTTTTGGGACGCAACTTCACCTGAGCACCACCTTCCATCCTCAGACAGATGGTCAGGCTGAGTGGACCATTCATACCATCTAGAACATGATACATGCTTGTGTCCTCAAATTCGGTCACATCTGGGAGGATCACTTACCTTTGGTGATGTTTTCCAACAACAACAGCTATCATTCCACCATAGGGATGGCCCCTTTTGAGGCATTGTACAGGTGACCTTTAAGATCACCCTTGTGCAGGACAAAACCAGGGGAGTCAGCACTGGTGGGACCAGAGATAGTACGGGATACCATAGAGAAGGTGCAGATCATCCACAAGAGGATGATGACTACACAGAGTAGGCGGAAGATGTATGCTGAAAGGAGACAGAGGCCCCTGGAGTTCGACGATGGTGACCACATCATCCTACGGGTCTCACCTCGATGAGGTCTACATAGATTTGGCCGAGGAAGCAAGCTATCTCCAAGATTGATCGGACCTTTTCAGGTCCTCAACATAGTAGGTGAGGTTGATTTTTGCTTGGCTCTTCTACCCCAGTTGCACTATGTGCACGACGTCTTCCACATATCTCAACTGAGGAGATACGTGCACGAACCTTCCCACATCATCGACCATAGAGAGCTAGATGTTGACGATGGGGAGACTTTTATAGAGGTCCCAGTGGAGATTGAGGATCAATATGAGTGGTTCCTATGTGGCTGGTCGACACCACTAGTGCGCGTTCACTGGCAGCACGAGAACTTCCAGGAGAGCACATGGGAGTGGGAGGCTCAGATGCATGCTCACTACCCCTATTTATTCCCATAGTTTGAGTTGTAGCGTACGGGAAAGTTAAAACCTAAGGGGGAAAAATGTAAAGACCTAGAATTTCCCTGGAAAATTATTTTTCTTAAATACATGGGTATTTTAAAAGTCCGTGAAAACTAACAGAACATGATTCTGAGACCTGGTGTGCCCAGAATCAATTTATGATGTTTTGTTCAGGTAAATTTATTAAACGTACGTGAAATTTTTTATAACATTTGAACCGGTGCTCAAAATAGAAAAATGATGGAACCGTTGAACTCACAGTGCTAGTATTCGCTTAGGAAGACTTCAACTTCGTCGGTTGTGAGTCAAGGATAGAAGATAATTTATTGGTTTTCTTAAAAAATAATAATAGAATAAAGTACCCTACACCTTATTTTATTTAAGCAGCTGTTTGGTGTGTGGTGGTTAAAACCTCTTCATAGAAGTTGGTGGTGGACCACAACACCTTAACCTCCCATGATAGGTTATGTTAGTGGGGCCCACCCAAACTCAATCACCCATGAGAGGATTAATGTGGTGGGGACAACCTGTGATTTTAACACCTTAAACTCCCCATTTTTGTGGGGAAACCCACAAACTAAAATTAACATGGGAGTCCCTCTTCAACTCCTCATTTTTAAATCTTTCAAAACTCTCATCAATTAATTTTGTGGTGCCTCTCTAATTAATTAATTCCCCATTTGAATTCATTCCAACAACTAAAATAATAGACAATCTATTATTTTATTGGAGTTGGCATCATTAATTTTGTGGAACTTTGGAAGAGGATATATATGGTGAAAAGATCCCAACAAAGAACAAAGAATGATCCACCAATGAAGAACGTTGATCCTCTTCAACTCCTTCCCCGAACACCTACTGATGTAAAGCATCTTCCTCAAACGTTGTGCGTATTTTGATGTTGAAGAGTGTGGCGGAAGTGACGAGAGACAACTCCATCTTCATTCCACAACATCACCATCAATGACCGATAATCAAAAGGTAGGGGCTTTACGTTGAGTAATATACCTTTCTTTTCCTCATCATCATTTAAAAGGAATCGATTCGAAGGTTTGTAAGAAATTGTTGTTCATCGTTCTCCTTTGATGAACCAATTGATATCATCTCTAAACACGGATGGTGCAGGCTAAACTAACATGGCCCGACTCACTCCACCGATCTTTTGTGATGTTTCTTCAGCATGGCAATGAGGCGACGATGACGAAGGAGACATCAAAAATGGCCGAGGTACCCGTAGCTTATGTGAATCGCTCCGCCCCCGCGGCGTGCCAATGTTCCCAGCCGAACCCCACCGGCCCGAGCCTTCCCGAACCAGCCCACCCGGCCTTCCCACGACCTGCCGTGCGCCTTGCGACCTGCCCGCACCCATCCTGGTGCCCTTTACCGCTTGCGCGGTGACCCGCCAACCTGCCCATGCCCTGACTGCACCCCTCCCGGCCAGCCGAAACCCTTCCCGCACACAGTGCGACCTCCCTCGCGCCCTGCCCGGTGCCCCGCCGGCGTGCCCGACGCCCAACCAGCCTACCTGGACCCCTGTCGACCCACCCCCACACCCTGTGTGGCCTACCCGCGCCCTGCCCGGTGCCCTAAAAGCTTTCCCAGCGCCCTGTCGGCCTGCCCCGCACCACGCGCGGTTGGCTAGTGCTCTGCCCGTCGACTTGGTGGCCTGCCTGCGCCCCGTGCTGTCTCTCGACGTCCTGCCCGGCACCACGTTGGCCTGCCCACGCACCACACGGCCACCCGGCGCCCTTCTGACCTCCAAGGCCGATCCTCAAAGTCGTACCCCTTGTGGCGCTGGCCGAACCGACCCCGGACTCCGGGAAAATATGCCTACGCGATGACCTACAAGATGATCCGCCCCCGCAGTCTACTCGGCCGGGCCCAGCAGACCGAGCTGAATCTGGCGGGCTGACCGTTTCGACGCAGACTGGGTCAACCCAATCTGGGTTGGGCAGAGTCAGTCTGACCGGGTCGGACTAGGCCTATGTAACACCCCGAGATTTTATGAAAAATATTATTTTTAATTTCATTAATGTCTTGTGTTGTACGCTACATCAAAAGGAGCTTGCTCAACACACATCCTTGACTTACATTGTATTACACGCAATCACGACCTTCCTTGATAGCGTGTGTAGTACGCAATACCGAGTTTCACTAAACAACGATATGCTATTAAAATATTATTAAAACTAACTGTTATGAATAGTAATAACCACCTTTTAAAATTTTAGAAATTTTATCTCTCAAAATGGACTTCATTTTTGGATTCGGAGTATCGAATTTAGCCTAAGGTGAAATTTTGGTAATTTTCGGATAACTTTCATTTTCTGATGAATAGTGAAAATTACTAAATTTTAATTAAAAACAACTTTTTTAATCGAAATAATTAATAGTGATAAATTATTAATTTGAGTGGTTTTAAATTATATTTAGAATATATTTTTACAATTCAATACAATGTTGTTCATTGGATGTAATTTTACATTTACACCAGACATAAACAAGTGTTAATCTTTTGATAGTTATTATCTCTTAAAAACACGTTATATGTTGTGACAGTGAAAATTAATTATAAAATTAATTAATTCAACTTATATGTTGGGAATTTTGTAAAATAGAAATCATTTTTGAATTCAGAATATCAATTATAGCCTAGGGTGAAATTTTGGCATTTTTCTGAAAAACTTCAATTTTTGATGAATAGTGAAATTACTAAGTGGTAGTTAAAAAAATTAATTTTTTTCATAAATCTTAATTTTACCGCTTCTATGAATGGAATTTCAAAAATCCGAGAGACACGGTTGATGTCAGTAAGTAAAATGGGGTTCAATGAGATTAAAATAATTTTTGGTGAATAGTAACTTTTTACTTTTATTTACCACGGTTAAAAGTAAATATGGTAATTAAAGGTAAAAATGATATTAATATTACCCTAACACATGTCCTAATCCTATTGGACAAGTGTATCTCGACCAAAAACAACCTTAAGTGTAAAATATTATCATTTAGGCCCACTTGGATTAGATTAGGACATTTATTATTATTTAATTCAAAGAAGAGTTAAAAGAGTTAAAATAAAAGTTTATTTACTAAAACATTTTTTATATAGGGTTATACATAATATAATTTCGACTATAAATATTCATTAATAAGATAAAAATATTTCCTATATAATGGTATTTTATTTGTAAATTTTATACTTTAAATAATTTAATTTATTTATGACACAACGATGATGCATTAATTACCATTTTAAGAAAATATTAACATAATTGATGTTATAAATTCCCAAATAAATGTAATTTGAGACTTTTTATGACATAAACTAATTTTCTAGGTTACTATGACATTTTATTGTTGATTTAAGTAACTTGGTTAGAACTTACCATTCTGTTAGAAATTTCATAAAAATCATGTACCAAATAGTGTCAAAATTGACATAAATTAGTTTTTAAAACAAATATTATATTATTAATTGTTATTTAATTTTTATAAATCTAAGGTTCGGCCAAATGACTTAGATAAGGATATATATATTAATAATAAACAACTTGGGGTTCGTTTGGCTTGATATAGTAAGTTTATTAACCATATAGTGTAAGAAAACAAAAAGACACAGTAAAAGTTAAATTATTTAACTTAGAGTTAAATCTAATTGATAAGGTTAAAATAATAACCTAAATTTGTCTAAATACTATTGGATGAGAGGATTGCGACCCATTCCCACTTTATCTTCGAAATAAGACCATTTTTAACCATTATAAGGTGTATTTGACTTTAATATAAAATAATATTTTGAGATTTTCCTAAGATGCCCCTCTCCTCCCTTATAAAAGGGCACCTCCTCCCTCTCCTCCTCACACCAATTTGAGCATTCAAGCTCGTCCAAACCCTGCCAAAATCTCTTCTCCACTTCCCTAGTATCATCCTAGAGGTTCTGGTATTCTTCAAAGACCATCCTTAGTTCATTAAGTGGAGGTTAAGTGAAGGCGCGTCAAAAAGAGGTAATATCCATTACCGATCTTTTTCAATTTCTTTCTTCTTCAACTTCTTATTCATTAGTTGTTTCATGATAAAGTAATAACATAAGTATTTCTTATATACTTATATGCTATTATAAATATGAAACAACTCTAATTAACCTTCTATCCATCCTATGGAAAAAGTAAATCACCGTGCGTGCGTACGTACGAAATACCATCTTCACGCCGTGGTGTAATCTATTTTCCGCCACCACCTTAATTGTATGGGTATAATGGTGTAATTGGTAACTATATATGATTATTATAAAGTGATATTGATACTGAAATAGTATACGTACACTTCAACACAATTCCACGACCATGGGAACGATATCATCGCTCGTGCGTACGTACGGACTACCGTCTCCACGACGCGATGAGATTCATTCTCAATGATTAACCATTCATGAATGATTATAAAGTATATATAATAATTTTAATGAAATATATGACAATGATACTGCATTTATGTATATTTATATGTATGTCATCTACTTAATTCCATTCAATTCAATAAGGAAATGAAAACAGCGTTCATGCGTACGTACGGACTACCGTCTCCATGAACGGTGTATTTCATTCCATTTATCGATATATTATATATATATATTCTGAATATATATTATATATAAATCATGTTTTACATTCTGGATATAAGTAATCATGATCCAAGTAATCATATTAATAATTACAAGTTAAAAACACGAACGACAAATGAGACGATTTTACCCAAAACGCTACTTTAACATGAATTTACAAAGGAACGGGTAATATAAAGTCATAAGTGGACCATATATGATATAATAACAATAAATATGATTCTAGAATAAGTCAATAACATGATTTAAACCATTATACAGGTGGTTCGGACACTTACAAAGCAAGTCGGACCTAAGGTAAGGGAAATATCACAATCTCATTTTTATCCGAGATTGTTTATACTTTGATATCTACTAGGGTGTATTTTATCATCCACATCCATGGTTCCTCAATATGTAATATTATTTCCATCCACCTAAAATTGTTTAAATCCAATTTTACCCTTCGGTGAGTTTTTTGTAAAATATATGAAAGGAATCTTTTGTCGTTTTTCGTACGAGGTACTTTTTTTTGACGTTTCGGACAAAAGTACGAGAAGAATGTTTTTTTAACTTATACGGAATGAATAGATTTTTAAAACTTTATTTCCAAGAAGCTTCTTTTACAAGTTTTCAAGTTTATTTTTAAACAACTTCTTTTAGTTTAAAATTGTATGACATGTTAAGAAAGTAAAATGTTTTTCAAGTAGAAAGGATATTTTCCTCAAGAATGGAGTTCATGTGTTTTATCAAAATTATTTTCCATCTAAGATAATATAGGGTTATGTTTATATCCCTATTATTACATTGATTTGATTATGTTGTGATGGAATTATTTTTTATGAATTCCTTTATCTTATATGAATTGTTTTATGATGTCACGATGCTTAAGATTCCCATTTTTATTACATGGGTTATGCTACAATGTATGGTTTATGATTTTGTGGCACGAATAAGAATGGTATCATTATGAGATGGCTGGGACCTATATCGCCCTCTAATACATTGGGTAAAGATTTTATATCTCATGAGATATACATGGCTGGAATGATGGTTATACCAGTTCAGTGAAACAGGACTGAAACGAGGGTGACTTGGTTCAGAAAGAGACATTGTCCTCTAAGATAGTCTTGGCAATGAGTCTTGACTAACAAGAAATTATTCTCTATGATTATGTGTGTATGCCACAAAGTTTCATGTTTTAAGTTATGATTATTGGTATTTCATTTCACTACTATGATTTATCCCATGTTATGAAATTATTCTCTCTTTTGCAGGTTAAGATTTCCAAAAGTTATGTTCTTATGAATATGATGTGATTGATTTTTCTTTTTTTTACCCTTACTGAGCATTTGAGCTCACCCTTTTATGTTTTCTTTTCCCAGGATATAAAGAAATGTTTTAGGTAAAAAAAAGTGATGATCTTTATGGGAGATGTTGAAGACCTTTCACCACGATTAGAAGATTACGTTCCGAGTTTCCAAAGACACTAAACTATTACGATCCTTGTGTGGGTGTTTTTTTGTTATGTCCTAAGTATTCCACAAAAGTAATGTAATGTTCAGGTATGTCAAGATTCGGGTATTTACATTTGGTATCAGAGGAAAGGTTTAGTCAACCTTTGGAAACTAGGATGTGAAAACGTTAGTGAGATCCCTAGAGATATTTCTAAGGTATGTCTAGGGATGTCCCTAAGGATAAGTATACGTATAGGATACAGTCCTAGAACTACGGTAACGATCAAAGAATTTAACCTAAGATGTTAGATATTGAGGATACTCCACCTTTATTATGTTGTTTTCCCTAGCATGATTTTTGCCTCTCACACTATTCTTTTTTGGGTTTTAGAAAATGGCTGGAAACAAGATGATTCACGATAATGGAGGATATGATGGACAATGGAATGATATTATTCATAATGAAATGGGATTTGGAAGTCCAAACATCATTATTATGCTGAATCAGAAATCTCATTATATGATCGAAAAAGTAAAATTTGGTAAGTTTCCGGACTCAGCTAATAAGAGAAATATGGAGTTTCATGATGATCATAGAGAAAAGAAAGTTCAATTTCCCCTATGTAAATCATGTGGGAAGAGGCATCAAGGAGAATGTTTCAAAGGAATTGGAAGATGCTTTGGGTGTGGAAAAGAAGGACACAAAGCATGTAAGTGCAAAGGAAAAGGTTCAGTTAACCCCATGGATGAGGATAATGGTATTTCTACGACATCATCAATGGTTAAATGTTTTAAATGTGGAATGTACGAGCATTATGCAAACCAATGCCCTAAGGTAAAGTCTCATGAAGAGAATCAGTATGGTCATATGGGAAGTATTTATGATGATGATGATGAAGATACTACAAATTATATGTGAGATGAAAGAATTGTTGAAGCTCGGTCAATGGTTTAAGAAGGTAGTGAAATGATTACATGTTTATCAAGTGTAATGTTGTATAAGTAATCTCATTGTACTATGGAATAAAGAGACATCTAAGGATTGTTACACTGTTGCCTGTCCTTATATTTTGAAAATGTATGATTAATGGTACCAGTAACCATGAAAAGTTATTCAGATATTTTTGGAAAGTAGATGATATGCGCATAATGAAGGAATAATAAGATAATGAGGTGTTTGATTGTATTCATGAGCTCATGACAGATATAAGGAAAAGGTTATATCATGGTTTGAGTATATAGAATTTTTGGATTTTTGGTATATGGAAAGAGTTAACTTTTAACTTCATTCATGTTTTCACTAAGGTTCAATGGGTATTCAAGAGAATACATGATTAAGGCCTTTGAATGTTTGTAATGTGACCAACAAGACATATCTTATGATATATGGGGATCAACGACAGTATTAAATATCTGGTAATTATTTTCACTATATTATGAGAGTGGACTGCAGTATTATGGATAAGCATCAATATTAGAATGGATTATGTTGGACATAAGTTAGTATTGTTTAAGGATAGAAGATTTTTGATATTATTGATGGGATGTTATAGTAATGTAGTTTTAGAAAAAGGACAACCTCCAGGATGGGCGACAGCCCAACGTGTCAGAAAAGGATGTGGGAATCGAACCCACAATCAAAGTGAAACTGGCCTTTATCGCCTTCCACTAGCCTACAGGAAGTCCCTGTTTAGTAGAAACTAGTTTTATTATATTAATCAGTATGATATATGAAGTATAAGTCTATTTTAGGAACCATATATGATTAATCTCACAATAGATGGACTTATTTATTTTTTGATAACTTTTCAATCCTTTTGTTTGAGACAGATGGAGTAACCCATCATTCTATCACATGATCTGCTAACACATCACGAATGACGAATTCAACTTCAAGAGATTAAGTGGAAATTGTCCAAAGAACGACAAAAGGTTAGACTATACCAAAATCACGAAATTATTTCTTCTAATTCCAATTCATCAACTTTAGGTAAATGATCTTGAAAACCAAAAAATGTTGTCCTTGTACTCTTATATCTGATGAATCAGATGGTACCTTAGATCGTCACAAATTTATGGCTTTGTGATTGCTGGCTTTTCCATAGCCATGTTCCCTACCACTCTCCCTCAGAACATGATGGTTAGATTTCTCTTCCATATCCATATTTTCACCTATGTGGAAACCCAGTGATTAGTTTATTTGGGTAAACGTTACGTTTCATACTTTTGTTTTTAAAGATTGGTTTTGGTATTCCTTTTTACGATGTGGGTTTCGATTAAAAAAACTTTCGAATAGTAAACCATTTATAACCCTGATGAATTTCGAGGGCGAAATTCATTTTAAGGGGGGTAGAATGTAACACCCCGAGATTTTATAAAAAATATTCTTTTTAATTTCATTAATGTCTTGTGTTGTACGCTACACCAAAAGGAGCTTTCTCAACACGCATACTTGACTTGCCTTGTATTACACGCAATCGCAACCTTCCTCGATAGCGTGTGTAGTACGCAATACCGAGTTTCACTAAACAACGATATACTATTAAAATATTATTAAAACTAGCCGTTATGAATAGAAATAACCACCTTTTAAAATTTTAGAAATTTTATCTCTCAAAATGGACTTCATTTTTGGATTCGGAGTATCGAATTTAGTCTAAGGTGAAATTTTGGTACATTTCGGATAACATTCATTTTCTGATGAATAGTGAAAATTACTAAATTTTTATTAAAAACAACTTTTTTAATCGAAATGATTAATAGTGATAAATTATTAATTTGAGTGGTTTAAAATTATATTTAGAATATATTTTTACAATTCAATACAATGTTGGTCATTGGATGTAATTTCACATTTACACCAGACATAAACAAGTGTTAATCTTTTCATAGTTATTATCTCTTAAAAACACGCTATTTGTTGTGACAGTGAAAATTAATTATAAAATTAATTAATGAAACTTATTTGTTGGGAATTTTGTAAAATAGAAATCATTTTGGAATTCGGAATATCAATTATAGCTTAGGGTGAAATTTTGGCATTTTTCTGAAAAACTTCAATTTTTGATGAATAGTTAAACTACTAAGTGGTAGTTAAAAAAATTAATTTTTTTCATAAATCTTAATTTTACCGCTTATATGAATGGAATTTAAAAAATCACAGAGACACGGTTGATGTCAGTAAGTAAAATGTGGTTCAATGAGATGAAAATAATTTTCGGTGAATAGTAACTTTTTACTTTTATTTACCACGGTTAAAAGTAAATAGGGTAATTAAGGGTAAAAATGATATTAAAATTACCCTAACACATGTCCTAATCCTATTGGACAAGTTTATATCGACCAAAAACAACCTTAAGTGTAAAATATTATCATTTAGGCCCACTTGGATTAGATTAGGTCATTTATTATTGTTTAATTCAAAGAAGAGTTAAAAGAGTTAAAATCAAAGTTTATTTACTAAAGCATTTTTAATATTGGGTTATACATAATATAATTTCGACTATAAATATTCATTAGAAAGCTAAAAAGATTTCCTACATAGTGGTATTTTATTTTTAATTTTTATACTTTATATAAATTAATTTATTTATGACACAATGATGATGCAGTAATTACCTTTTTAAGAAAATATTAACATAATTAATGTTATAAATTCCCAAATAAATGTAATTTGAGACTTTTTATGACATACACTAATTTTATAGGTTACTATGACATGTTATTATTGATTTAAGTAACTTGTCTAGAACTTACCATTCTGTTAGAAATTTCATAAAAATCATGTACCAAATAATGTCAAAATTGACATAAATTAGTTTTTAAAACAAATATTATATTATTAATTGTTATTTAATTCTTAAAAATCTAAGGTTTGGACAAATGACTTACATAAGGATAGATAAATTAATAATAAACAACTTGGGGTTCTTTTGGCTTGATATAGTATGTTTATTAACCATATAGTGTAAGAAAACAAAAAGACACGGTAAAAGTTAAATTACTTAACTTAGAGTTAAATCTAATTGATAAGGTTAAAATAATAACCTAAACTTGTATAAATCCTATTGGATGAGAGGATTTAGACCCATCCCCACTTTATCTTCGAAATAAGAACATTTGGAACCATTATAAACCGAATTTGACCTTAATATAAAATAATATTTTGAGATTTTCCGAAGATGCCCCTCTCCTCCCTTATAAAAGGGCACCTCCTCCCTCTCCTCCTCACACCAATTTGAGCATTCATGCTCGGCCAAACCCTGCCAAAATCTGTTCTCCACTTCCCTAGTATCATCCTAGAGGTTCTGGTCTTCTTCAAAGACCATCCTTAGTTCTTTAAGTGGAGGTTAATAGAAGGCGCATCAAAAAGAGGTAATATCCATTACCGATCCTTTTCAATTTATTTCTTCTTACACTTCTTCTTCTTTAGTTGTTTGATGATAAAGTAATAACATCAGTGTTTCTTATATAATGATATGTTATTATAAATATGAAACAACTCTAATTAACCTTCTATCCATCCTATGTAAAAAGGAAATCACCGTTCGTGCGTACGTACGGAATACCGTCTTCACACCATGGTGTAATCTATTTTCCACCACCACCTTAATTGGATGGGTATAATTGTGTAATGAGTTACTATATATGATTATTATAAAGTGATATTGATACTGAAATAGTATATATACACTTCAACACAATTCCACGACCATGAGAACGATATCATCGCTCGTGCGTACGTACGGACTACCGTCTCCACGACGCGATGAGATTCATTCTCAATGATTAACCATTCATGAATGATTATAAAGTATATATAATAAGTACTAATGAAATATATGACAATGATACTGGATTTATGTATACTTATATGTATTTCATAAACTTAATTCCATTCAATTCAATATGGAAACGAAAACAGCGTTCATGCGTACGTACGGACTACCGTCTCCATGAACGGTGTATTTTATTCCATTTATAGATATATTATATATATATATTCTGAATATATATTATATATAAATCATGTTTTACATTCTGGATATAATTAATCATGATCCAATTAATCATATTAATAATTACAAGTTAAAAACACGAACGACAAATGAGATGATTTTACCCAAAACGCTACTTTATCATTAATTTACAAAAGAATGGGTAATATAAAGTCATAAGTGGACCATATATGATATAATAACAACGAATATGATTCTGGAATAAGTCAATAACATCATTTAAATCATTATACAGGAGGTTTGGACACTTACAAAGCAAGTCGGACTTAAGGTAAGTGAAATTTCACAATCTCATTTTTATCCGAGATTGTTTATACTTTGATATTTACTAGGGTGTATTTTATCATCCACATCCATGGTTACTCAATATGTAATATTATTTCCATCCACCTACAATTGTTTAAATCCAATTTTACCCTTCGGTTAGTTTATAGTAAAATATATGAAAGGAATCTTTTGTCGATTTTCGTACGAGGTACTTTTTTTTGACTTTTCTGACAAAAGTACGAGAAGAATGTTCTTATTAACTTATACGGCATGAATGAATTTTTAAAAAATTATATCCAAGATGCTTCCTTTACAAGTTTTCAAGTTTATTTTTAAACTACTTCTTTTAGTTTAAAATTGTATGACATGTTAAGAAAGGAAAATGTTTTTCAAGTAGAAAGGATATTTTCCTCATGAATGGAGTTCAAGTGTTTTATCATAATTATTTTCCATCTACGATAATATAGGGTTCTATTTCTATCCCAATTATTACATTGATTTGATTATGTTGTGATGAAATTATTTTTATGAATTCTTTTATCTTATATGAATTGTTTTATGATGTCACGATGCTTAAGATTCCAATTTTTATTACATGGGTTATGCTATGATGTATGGTTTATGATTTTGTGGCACACATAAGAATGGTATCATTATGAGATGAATGGGACCTATATCTCCCTCCAATGCATTGGGTGAAGATTTTATATCTCATGATATAGACATGGCTGGAATGGTTGGTTATACCAGTTCAGTGAAACAGGACTGAAACGAGGGTGACTTGGTTCAGAAAGGGACATTGTCCACTAAGATAGTCTTGGAAATGAGTCTTGACTAACAAGAAATGATTCTCAATGATTATGTGTGTATGACAAAAAGTTTCATGTTTTAAGTTATGATTATTGGGATTTCATTTCACTTCTATGATTTGTCCCATGTTATGAAATTATGATCTCTTTGGCAGGTTAAGATTTCCAAAAGTTATGTTCTTATGAATATGATGTGATTGATTTTTCTTTTTTTACCCTTACTGAACATTTGAGCTCACCATTTTATGTTTTATTTTCCCCAGGATATAAAGAAATGTTTTAGGTAAAAAAAGGGAAGATCTTTATGGGAGATGTTGAAGATCATTCACCACGATTAGAAGATTACGTTCCGAGTTTCCAAAGACACTAATCTATTGCGATCCTTGTGTGTGTGTTTTTTATTATATACTAAGTATTCTGCAAAAGTAATGTAATGTTCATGTACGTCAAGATTCGGGTCTCTACAGCATAGGCCCATTACCGACCCATTACTTTGTTTGTCTATATATTTGGCACTGGACGCCCATTTGAAGATCCGTCAGCAGTGCTGGTATTCATGGAACACGAAAAACCCTTTGAGTATACCCCACTGGAGTTCAGGGTAATGTTGAGATACAATCAGGTTGGATAGTAAACGAATCCTACCGGCACCCCTACACTAAATATCCTATAACTTACATACCAGGGGGTCCGTTTGCACGCTGTCTGTTGCATTGAGACCCTTATTATGAGGAAATCATTTGAGATACTTCTATGTGGGACTTCGTGACAATTAGAGGATCGACCTGTAGCTCGTGGAGTAGACCATCCTGGAGACAAGCTAGCGTAGTACGAAGACCTAGTAGCAGCTGCGACCTGACGACGGTTTGACTGATTCGACTCGGAGTGATTCGACTAGCCTAGTGGGGAGTGGCTGGTAGTTGGATGAAGTCCCATGGCAGAGGAGTGCATGGTAGTTGGCAGCAGACCGATGGTACACTACAAGATAAGTACCTCTGCAGGCTATTATGGGGAGCGCCTGGTAGTTGGCGGTAGGCCCAAAGTTAGGAGAACCTCTGTGTGAGCATGGAAGACCCATGATACTCGACAGGAGGAGTACCTTAGTATGCCAAGGATATTGGGAAGCGCCTGGTAATGGGCGGCTGGCCCACTTTACTCGACAAAGTAAGAGTTCTCCACCTGTCGTAGTTTTGACAATGTGAATAAAAATACTCATTGAGCTGAGTCAGTAACTTTTCTGTTTATCTCTTGATTGATATAGATTACATGATAACATAGTTATATATAGGGGCATATAACTAATTAGGGTTATCTGTTGAATTCATAATTTGTGATTTGTGCTTGCTGGATTGAGAGACATTGAGGGTCTCAGGTCCCTACTGATTATCGTTATACTCACCCCTGCACAAGCTATGCCTGAACCTCGTTGTGTTCGAAACAGACGAAGGACAATGCTGACTGAGGAATATAGTAGTAGGATTGGACGATACCCATAGGTGGACCACACGACATGATGGTACATGGAGGATACCGACGGAAGTGGAGTGATGAGGAGGATATACGTATCTACCGTTCAGGTAGGATACGTGGTGGACGATCCAGGAGCTTCTCTTCACCTTTCAATTGTTGTGTCCTTTCCAATTGTAATTTTATTTTCCTATTGGGCTAGTATTCCAGCACCTATACTTTCATATCTCTTTGTATAAAATTTTACTTAGTGTTTTTCTTCTATCTCATACTCTATTATGTAGGTTTTTCTATTTTAAATGCAGTACCTTCCTTGTTTAGGGATTTACACCTTTGGTGCTAGTCGCCAACCCCTGGTCTATGGATGGTGGGCTTGGGGTAGTCATAGCACGTGCCCCGGGGGACGAGTCATGACAATTGATGCTAATTTTTCATATAAATAATCCCATTAAACACTATGAAAACTAATTTTTGGAATATTTTCTATGTTTGAATAATATTGAGTTGTAAATTTATTTTTTTATATTTTAAAAAAATGTTGAAAATGTTCACAATGATTTTTTCTACTCCTGTTCAATTATTTTTGTGTTTTTTTTCAATTCTTGGTTTGATATTTTTAGTTTTCTGTTATGGTATTATGTTATTTTATAATATAATTTTTAAAAATTATGCTGTTCATATTTTTTTACAAAACTGTCATTGAATGGCATCCTGGTTGGTTTTTATCATATGGTTTTTGTATAACTGATATTTAAAGACTGCAATGGGGACATTCAATATTATATTTATAATTAAACAATTTTTAAATCTATGTATGAAGGATTTAATAGATGATTTTACTAAATAAATAATGTTGAAATCCTTCTACATTTCTCTTTTTAGATGGTTTTTATTTTCATTGTATCAATGTCACTTATAATGTGACATTGAATGGTAAATAAACAATGTTAAGAGTGTTATTCCACTTGTGAACTTTAATCATGAATACTTTCCTTATGATATTCAACATAATCCAATGCATTAGAAGTAGATATAAGCCTCCACCCCTTATCCATCCTTACTTATGCATGTTAGTTGTAACAAATCATTAATCATAAAATAAAGAACGCATGTGATGTAAAATCGGTTTTATTAATTAGATAATAAAAAACCATGCAGTGAAAATTAGTTTCATGGCCTTTGTAAATAAATTTCACACATTGAAACCATTCATAATTCTATAAATAATAGTAACATTATACACCCATGAAAAATAAATAGGTATCAAAATAAATTTAGTAAAATTTAAGGAAAATACCCACCAAATATTATAATATAGAATATTATATTTACACCATATAGAGAAATGGTATCTCATTCTGTTAATAATTTCCCTAATCAACTTATGTATTGAATTGATGAGAACACTCATCAAACATAAGAAGGAAACATCGAGTGTTCATTAGGTAAATGCATTGGAATAAGACTCATATTTATACATAAAGGTTGATTACGAGGCAAAAATGTAGTGATAGATCATTCATTCTAAATGGAATCACATCACATCAGACATTTATAGAGATAAGGTTGATGATATCATTTGAATAATATCCTTGTTCAAGCATAATATATTTCAAAGGAAATGATTTAGATGATAAAACATTTTAGATGTTTTAGAAAAAAATGTATTAGAAAAATAAAATATATATAATGATTTGAAATTATTTTTAAACAATTATTCGTAAAACTATGAGAAAATTTAATTCTTTTAAATGAGATAAAATCCTATAGATAAACATTCATTTAAAATGATAAAGGTTGAAAAAATATATGTCCATATATTAATGTTAAAATAGATTATTTTTATTGAAATAATCTATATGAAAACAATTAAATAATTGAAATTAAAATATTTAAAAGTAAATTTAATTTATCTGAAAATTAAAAAATAAAAATTTTAAAATAAATTTAAGGATAACCAAAAAATTTGATATCAATGTTAAAATATGTGAATAATAATAAGTTCCCAATTTTATATATTTTAAATGCATATTTTGAAAAATAAATCAATCTAAAAGATTATAAAACCATAAGGCTTCAGTAACTTCAAAATCAATACCCTAGAAAGAGAAAGAGAAACAAGTTGAAGTGAAAATACAATTAAGGAAATATCGTTCATGTTATAACATATAAAAATCTAAAATATAATCCATATAAATGTTAATTTTTGCATAATATTAGTGTATGCCCCAAGAAATATGAATTGAGAGCAAGTGACCCTATTTTGTAACATAATATTTTTGGTAAGAATCATTTGATAACAATTTTATAATGAAGAATCTAAATAACCTTGAAAATAACGATGACATAAAATAGAAAATATTCATTATCTAAAATAAATAAATCTTTTAATAATACATTTCAATAAAAATGTTGGTAATTCAATAGAATATAATTGTGTTAGCACAAACCATTATGATATTAGAAACATTCTAATCAAACCCCCATGAAATATATGGTTAAAATTGATACATTATATAACATTAATAAGTAGATAATCAATTCAAATAATATTAAATAGTAAGTAGAAATACAGTTCCAAGGAAATCATGCTACCTAATAAGGGGAATATCTCAATGGATTGAAGGATTATACAAGAAACCCTTACCTTGTTCAATGATTTATTTGATGAATGTTCCTAAAATTATGAATAATAAACTTCAGTAACTTATATAACTTCTTAGGAACCATTTTCTTATATATTTCAAATAATATAAACAATTTATTAAAAAATTAATTTTCATTTATTATAATTTAATTCTTATATTTGCATGAAAATTGAATCTATGTCTGTTTATTTAGAGTAATTATTGACATGGAAGAGGATATTTTAATAATATTTGAAATAAATATTATAGGTAATATATAAAAATAACCCAATTATTAATTACTTACTAATTTATAATATAAATTTTTTATGTTCCCATAGTATCCATGTCAATGTATTATAGAATCATTCAAATAGAGGGTTAAACTGACCACAAACAAGAACATGCTATATCTCGATGGGTAATTATGGTTAATGAACAGAATAATATCATTATAACAGTAAAATAATAATATTATTTAATTTTTTTCATTTATATAATCATATTTAAAATATTATGGATTTGGAAATAAAATCAATATAAAAATGAAAGTGTTACTTCTTAGAGGCAGTAGTCCGCATAATACATTATTAATGTTATTTTTTTCTAAACAAATATAAAGGAATAAATGATGGATGCTACATTAATATATTAACAATTTAATATAATAATTAAATTTTTAAACTATATTACTATAGTTACTATATTTTTTGAAGACAAATACTAATAAGAAAATGTAAGGATTAAGTAATTCCAACATTAGTATGTTGAACGTTCCCTTAAAATCATTCATCAAAAAGAATGTATTAGGATAACTTATATTGACCAAAGGATAAATAAAATTATATTTGATTATATAAGGACACAAGTAAATTATTTGAGGGATGAAATTATAAGTATTGGATCTTTAATGATGCTGTGTAGGGGTCCCATTTTTTACATGAGGAAAAGGAATCTTTTTTTAATACCCTTAACATATCGATAATTTTATTACACTATTAAATGGTAAAAGGCACAAAAAGTTAGAAATAAATGATTTTAGACTTATGATGAATTAATAAACCCTAAAAGAAATTATTAGCACACAAATTTTGAACATGTTATATTTCATTTACAGATATATTGTTAAATTTAGATTTTTTACCAAGGTGATTAGTCTTTACATAAGTAAATTATATCTTAATGAAAATATAAAACAATCCAAATTACACAATTTGGATGTTTAAACATATATTTTAACTTCATTTAATATATTTAAATTAATATTAAATATGAAATTGACTTCTAAATTATAACATTATATATATATTCAATTTTATAGAATATTATTGTTTTCACCATTAAGTGTTCTTAATAACACATAATATTGATTATAAAAATAAAGTGTGATAATATATTTATATATTGGTTTAAAATTTATATTAAATTCATTTTCTAAAAGATATTAATATATTTATTTAGTTAAAAATTTAACATTATCAATAAAAAATTCTTCAAAAATAATAGTTTTACAGCTATACTGGCCGAGAAATTTGTTCTTAGTAATCATTGTTTTATGGAAAAAAATGAAAATAAAAAATTACATTGTATGAAATTTTTTGTCTAAATCATGAAAATAATTTTATAATATAAAATTTATTAAGGATAAAAATTTTAATTTTATTTCAAACGATCATGACACAAATAATAAAATTTTTTACAAAAAACATATTTTTATGAATAAAAATTATATATAGTAAATATTTTTCAATGTAATTAAATTTAAAGATATAAATTATAATATTATAAAACCATTAAGAGTTATGTGTCTTCCAAATTAATAAAATACTGAATATTATGATTGAAATGTTTATTTAAAAAATGCATGAAAATTAGAATGAAATGACAATTAAGCTCCAAAATGTTTGAGAATTTTTTTTTATGTTTAATGTGATATTTTAAAATACATTTTTTAGTACATCAATAAATTTGTAATCATTTAAATGGATTAATAAACACCTATATTTTACTCATATATCTATAATGTCATAAAACAATCAATTTTGGTAAAAGCATCATTTTTTTACAATTTACATAAAAATCAATTATTTTAGAAAAATATAAAATATTTATACTAATCTAATTTTTAAATTATATTTTAAAAAATTATTTTATTTTTATTAATCAAAATTTATCAATTATTTATATTTATTATATTAAGGAAAAAAAATATTTAAACAAAAGATACTTTTAATGAAAAATATCCTTTTTGAACATTAAGTGTTTCTTAAAATTAATTCACACGAGATTAAAACATAAATTATATTAAAATATAAATCATATATTGAAATATCATATATTTTAATAATAATATTTTACAAATGGTTAATATAATTTATTAGGATAAATTTCAGAATATATTTTAAAAACATATTTGAAAATAATAGTTCGTTTTAATACAAATAATTTAACCACTAAATGTAAAAAATTTATGTTTATTAAAATGATATCATTATTATTAGTTTTATAAATATTATAATAATTAATATTTATTGGATCATTTTGGTTCATTATTTCATTTATTTAGTGTTGTGTGTGATACAAGTTATCTAGGATAATATTATTTTGAAGGATCCATAATCTTGATTTGTTACACCGAAATAGTATCGGGTTGATCCCGAATTTCACCTTAGAACCCTAGGATCAAAACTGGGAATTTATTTTCATTTAAAAAATAATAGTATTTATTTATTTTTATCATATCACAAATTTACACTAAATTTATTAGTGATGAACTTGACCACATTGGTGGTGCCCTATTGAGTTGTATTCACACCCTACTCTACTGGAGATGACATGTGGGTCGAAAAGAATACTTCACTGATCATAGGTTTTGGTTGGTTAGAAGCATGATGTTGCATGATCAGTAGTATATCCCAAATAAGATCAGATATCAGGAATATATAAGGCTAATGGTTGGTGGTGGATCCACAATTTATTTTTTATCTTTAATTTTTTCATTATATGTGATCAATCTGGTTAGAAGTCAGTGTAATATTTTCCTATGCCTATGGATCTATACATCTATATACTTCTATATTGACTTACTATTGATTGATATTTTTATTTAATCCTAGTCTTTTAATTATTTACCTATATGGATGATTTTGGTATATTTTATCTATTATTTGACACTCTAACATGGTGGTACAATCATACCACAATACTACCCCAGACCTCCTCAACCAGATGGTAGTGTCTACCATATTTGGATGTGTTCCCGAGGACCTAGTAGTGAATATGAAAATTTTATAAACACAAAGTGTATATGTCATGGTAAAGGATGTTATAGTAATGGTACAACATGTTGGGGCCCCTTCGACTCTACATATTACTTTTTATTGAATCATATTCTAAACTAAGATTATAGGAATTTATACTATTTGATGTTTATTTGAAAACAATGATTACTAATGTTTCTAGGGGTGGTTATCTAATGATAATTTAAAATAAATATATCCTAGATATTTTTTCTTTAAATAAGTTGGTCCTTGCAGTGATGTAATTATTTTCTATGTAAGTTGATTGTAATATTTTATTTAGGTATATCAATTTTAATCTAACATACTACATAAGATTGTTTTTTATTGTGTATATTCATGAAATTTATATTTATAATGATATAAAATCAATGAAAAGATTAACCGACAGAAAAATTTATTTCTATAATAAAGATTGTAATTCATGACGATGAAAGAACCAAATACGTTTCTTAAATATTTCCTGATGAAGAAATTATGTGTCGTAAACATCCTTATCTTGATGGGTATGAATCATATATTTTATATAGTACCACTCACATTGTATTTTTTCATATTAGTGTATATATTATTATTTGTGTTTTTATCATCAAGAGAATACTTTTTACTAGTTATTATACAAACATGTTAATGTGAATAAAACATTACATAAGTTTTAGAGAAGTATGTTATATTATTTTAATTTATTAATTTATTAACAAAATATTATTTTAATTTATACTTAATATTTTAAAATAGAGATTTTATGAACTATCACTCTTCCAATTGAAAATAGGGAGAAAAGATCATTTATGTGTTCATAAATGTGACTTCTTTTATAATAACTAAAACATTGTATATATTTAAAATTCTATTTTAAAATGATTATTTTTTTTGGATAAGATGTTATTTCATCTACAATGATTTGTTAAATGTGGGTGTTATTTTATATGATTTATGTATGAAATAATTAAAACTATGATAGTTATTTATTTTGAAAAGGGAAGATCTTATGATAATGTTTACTTTTATTTATATTTTTAGTATATTTAGATCAAACGATTAATACTTTTTTTATTAATTATATTTTTAATGATCCATAAAATTATAATAAAAATGATCTAAATCTTATTTGGGAAGTAATATCTGATTATTAAATAGTTTTCTTTGATTTTAGTTTATTTCATTATATTAATATTGTAAATTTTTAAATTTAATTTTGAATTTGAAGTTTTATGGTAATTGTAACTATTTTATAATACAAAAAGTTATTATTGAATTGTTCTATCTTCTTATACTATTTAATATTTGGGTTTTTGGAAATTTTCAAAAAAAAATCTTACTTGTATAGGTACTATATTTTTAATAGTTTTTATTAATTTTTTTTTACTTTTATTGTTATTAGGAACAATTTAAAAAATAAATTACACTATAGTTGAGAAATAACCAATATGGAAAATTTCATACTGATAAATTTTATCAGGGTTTCAAATGTTGTTTACAATTATAAGTTAGGTTAATGTTTTTTTGAAATCATTTATTTTACCTAATATATAATACATATTTACAACTTCTCTTAAATAATGTCACATATTAATATATTTTAAAAATAAACAAACTATTGTGAAAAACTATTTTTTATACTAGTGAGATTATGTAACCAATAAATATACCTACATTATATAAAAACAATATTGAAAAAGAATGGTTTTTTTGTTTTTGATAAATATGGGAAAAAATATTTATATTTGTAGAGAGTTATTCAAATATAAAACATTTAATTTTGAAAATTAGATAGTTACAATTTTTTAGTGTAATATTTTTCATTGCTCACTAGTATGAAAAATTGTTTTGTAAAATGGTTTTAAAATTAGTTTTCAAATAAGAATTAATAGTATCTATAGGGGATTACTTTAAATGTTTCTATTCAATAACTGATTGTAAAAGATTATTTATTTATATTTTACAACAATTATACTAAAATCATTGAATAAAGTTGACATTTAGCAATAGTTAGTTTATAATAAATATTAAAAGATGAATTGTTACAATTATTATATCTAAAAAACATAAAAATATTTTAACAAAATTAATAAAAGTTAGTTATCCCTAATTTTTCATCATCCTACTTCCATAATCCCTAATTTTATCAACTCATGTACACACTCCATCTGTGGTCCAAATCCTTCATTTATAAATTTTCAAAGTTATTTTGGAATCATTTATCCTATAACATTTACAATTTAACTGACGAGTTTTCCTAATTTTTTCATCACCGTATATTCTAAACCCGTAATCCATATATCTAGAAACCAGGTTCTACCCATGCTCTTACTCCTTTATTTGATCGATCATTCACTTATTTTAAAATTGTTTATCCTCACTCTTACATCATTCATCATACTAAAGGAACCCTCATCTACATTTATACCACTAAATATGTGTTTTAATTGTCTCATTTATGTTCTGTCATCTTCCTAAATATATATTTTTGTCGACACTCTAATCTATTACGTGCAATTAAAAGATTGTGAATCACTATTTTGACTCTCTTTGTCATATATATTCAAAATATATCTCCAAATTTTATATGTTTTTTTAATTTTGGAAATATTTATTAATTATATTATATTTTTAAATTTTATTCTTTAATTATAATTTTATTCATGTATATCTTTTTAATTTAATTTATTTTGTTCTTATAATTAGTGTGAGTTTATAATTTTTTTATTATGTTTATTTTATGATTTTAAATTATAGATATAATTTTATTATGGTTTTAATTGATTCTATTAATATTTACTAATTCATTCTTGTTATTATACTGTTGGGGTTAAAAATGTTTTTTTAGAATTTTTTTAGTTATAATTTTTTTTTGTTATAGTTGCATTAGGGTCTACATTCTTTTTTGACTACAAATTGTTTTTTCAGTTATCAAAATTTATTTTAGTTGTATGTTTTATTTATAATGTAATTAATGTTTCTATATTTATATGATTATATGTTTTAAATTTAAAAATTATTTATAGGTTTACATGTTTATATGTTTTGATATATCCATCTACTATATTGTAAATTTAAAAAATCGACATATTCTAAATTGTTATATTAAAAAATAAATATAAATGAATATGAGAGAAGGGATGAAACTTTCATATAACATGATAAAAAAATCATGGAATAACTTTTTTTATCAATTTTTGGGGTGTTTTAATATGATAAAGATAAGGTATATAAAAATCCATATTATTTTAAAACATTTAAATCATAACATAAAATTCATGATTTTACAAGATGAAATAACTAATTATTCGAAATCTAATGATGACGAATCTTTTCACTGTATCACATAATATTATGTTAAATAATTAATTCATGATGTAGGTGTTTAAGACATTGAAATGTCAATTTTTCATGAATAATTATAAAACGATGTTGGAAAACCACTATATTGAAGTTGCCCAAAAATTTATAGTGTTATTCAAAGTACTAGTATTAGTTAAATTGAAATAATGAAATGGCTTATGTGTCTAATGTTAATCTAAATTCATTGAACTATTCACATTGCAACTTTAAGAAGGAACATTCTCTAAGATTCCAATTATGATGAAAAAATTACTATTCCCAATGGAATTGTGGTAACAATAGAGGCACAATTTTCTTTAAAGATCATGTAAAGTGTTGTAAAAGATATGGATGATTATAATAATTTCATAAATATAGGAAATAATGATATAAAATATTTTAAAAATCTAATTGTGATTTATTTTCAAGAACATGATTCAAGCCTCCCACTAAAGAAATATTCTTTCTTCCCTTAATTTTTCATTTAATTTTTTTATTTGAAAATTCAAATTATGAAAAGAGGTGATATAAATATATAGATATGTGTATCTATTATGGAAACTAATGTCACCCTAACATCAGAAAAAAGTAGATGATATTTGTATAAAAAATTCATTATCTTTCAAATAAATCTAGAAATATCACAATGGGACTCTGTATTTGTCACAAACCGTCCTAGTGGGACCTATAACGTGACTAACCCAAGCCCACCACCAACGAGCCAGGGGATAGAGACTAGTGTCAAGTAGTCATATCCAAAAAACAGAATGAATTAACCAAATGTACATATACACGTGAATAGATATCCAAGCCTACAATATTCTTAAATGTAAAACAACTAATACAATTCATGCGTACATCTAATATCCCAAAATAGAGTATGATAATAAAGTGATGAAAACTGAAATGGGTCCAAAACAACCCCAACACAAAACTGTAAAGATCCAATCATTTTCCAAGGGAATAGAATAAGTCGAAATCATACTCCTATTTTACAACTCAGTCTTCCAAGATCCAACTACACTCAACTAGCTCCCTATCCTCCCAGGACACTGTAAATAATTGGTCTTCATCTTCAAAAGACCCTACACATTTAGGTAATGCCCATGGAAGGGTGAGTATAACAATACTCAGTAGGACACCTCAAAAACACTAATCACATACCACTATTTATATTAATCTCACTATAAGATATAATAATCAATGAATAATAAAATCAAATAATAACCCAAATATAATCCGGAAAGACACCACACAAAAATGAGGTTGAAATAAAACAATCAGCCACATGATTCTTCTCGTAGTGACACACATTCTAAGAGAACTCACCAATAGATCCATGATACTATATAAGACACTAAATGAAGAGGTCTGGTTCATTTGGCCCCACCCAATGAAGCTCACTAGTCTAAGGGGACTAAGATACACAAATAAGGGGCCATGCATCGAAATGCTAGGGGACACCACAAACCCAGTCTGGATCAATTTTCTACATTAGGGACTATATTTCAAGGATTCCACCAACCCTAATAATACATCCTTCTAGATGGAGGATCAAATACCTTCTCAATAATATCATGTTGATTCCAAAAACTCTAACTAGGGATGATAGGGGATTACTCACCAGGCTCATGAAGTGACATAATAACTCTTTTTGACATATGGCCTCTAGAGGGGATAACAATTTAGTGATATGGATATAATTTCACATTATGAATTTGAGGGAAAGGAAAAAGGGAACAAACTCTACTTATACTAGTCCTAACTAAAAAAACATAGATCATAAAGAAAATTTGAAGGGACTACATGGAATGACCCAAATAGTGCATAGTGTTTCCTGCTATCCTGAGTCCTCCCCTATGGAATTGCCTCACAAAACTTGTAGCCTTCATTATACATGGAGTGTATAAGGTCACACATAATGTGTAGAGACCCAAAATATCCTATAAGTGTTTCCTTGTTGTGTTAATGTACTGAATCCATGTTTTTGTACTAGTCCATGGATGTTAAGTCATGTCTGTGTATAAGTACAAAGTGTGACATATGGATATGTACTTTTTACCATGACCATGAACTCTTCAGAGTAAAAGCTGAATAAACCAAGGAGGGTCCCATGCTCGGTGATCATAACATTTTCCAAACCCTAGAACCCCATCTCGGGGGCCCCACATGATATATGATCTTTCAATACACGTAGTGTTTCATAAGATTTTCTAGACCCCTTTGGGATCTCCTTTGTGATGATCATTGCATTACCTGAATCCACGATAAGGCCAGAACCATAAATTAACATTCATCCAATCTTATAGTTTCATGATCTCTGGATTACAGGTTTGAACCCGCTCAAAAATTTCCATCATCCATCCATTTGTTTCAGCATTTCAATACTGGGTGGAAAAAATATAGAAATTCAGTCTCGATCAACCTCCATTCCTCTACCGTCATCATCTCACCTTGATCATATCACTAATCATGATCAAAACCCTCGGTATCGATCGGTTTCATTAAATTGTGGTTACAAAATGATCGAATATTTCATATTCATCAAACCGTGTACCAAATGAAGGTTCCCACAATGAACGAGAAATTAAAGAAGGGATAAATATAAAATTAATAAATGTGATGAACAAACCTCAGTAATTATTGATTTGGCCTCGATTCGTTATCAGCTATTGGATGAACCAAGAGAGACAAATCAACGAACAAAAAAAAATTCATTGATAACCATATCAATTAGTGTTTTTTGAATTAATAAATGTTCATATGAGATTAAGAATGGGAAATAAATCAAATGGAAAAACATCATACAATGATATGTTTCAACTGCTAATGGAAAACTATGCATTTCCATCATCATTTTCAGGATCCGTCAAATCGATTATATGTTGACCATTGATCCAAGAGAGTGCCGTTGTTATATTGGGAGAATTATACAGAGACCTCTTCAATGGTCCACTGGAATCGTTATATTTATAATAAAAACCTTTTATTTCAATCATAAAAATAAATATAATGTTTTAAAAATCACTACATAAAAGAAGCAAAATAAAATAATTTTATTCATTTACACTCATGTGATGGATTTTCCAAAAATGACTCATGTCGAATAATGTTAATTCACGAATAGGGTAAAAATATTATTTTTAACTCAATCGATTCCTCAAATTTATAACACAGTCAATCGATTATATGTTATTGCACTTTTTTATAAAAACATTGCACAAATAATATTAAGTATAATGAATATATTTTAAACATTTATTCTGGGAACATTTTCCCATAGAATCACACACCGTCATGGTGCCTTGTCTCAAAAATAGTCCGCCTAATATTTCAAAATAACAACTAAAATTGGAGATCTTAATTTTCCCCAAGATATGGATTTACTTAAATTAAAATCCAAAACAATGGATATTTAAAATGATGTGGGTACAAAGGATGAATCTGAGCCTCCCAACCCCAGGTACTCTATTAAATATTCCTATGTAGCCTCCAAAAATTCTAACAAGGAATCAATCATCAACTAATTATCATTTTATATCAATCCTCAATCTACACTGGGTACTCAATGAAGGTCTCTCCATCCTTGATGTTTAGATCACCCCAATCGATAATGGGCAATGGGTCATGCACATACCTCATCAGATGCTACACATGGAAGATGTCGTTTACCTATTCTTACAATGGAGGTATTGAAAATTGGTATTACACCGCTCCAACTCTACACATAATCATAAATGGACCGATGAATCTCAAATATAACTTGTCACTACAGCCTAATATCCTCAATCCAAATTGAGGTGGGATGCTTAGGAAGACATGGTATCCTCCCTCGAACTCTGAAGGCCTCCATCGCCTATCAACATAAGACATCTAATGGATATTAGTTGTATTCATATACTCCTAGATGATATGAAAATTATATATTATAGCTCGCACAATCTCCTAGTCCATGAGTGTTGAATATCTAGGTTGGTCCAATAAATTGGTCAACTGTAGGGTATCCCATAAAAAGGCTCAAATGGAGACACACCAGTTGGAGAATGGTACACATTATTCTATGAAAAATCAACGTGTGGTATTTGATCGTCCACACTATGACCAATATCCAATATCAAAGATCACAACACAACATCTAAGACATGGATGGTCCACTATTTTTGGCTGTAGGTTTTGGGGTGGAACGATGTCCTCCAGCAAAACTGAGTCCCAAACACCTCCTACAATACCTTAAACAACCCAAATGATAAAGTATTACATGATAAGATATGATCATATATGTACCTCATTGGGGATGAACTATCTCTTTCATGTAGATATGTCTCATGTTCCCTACAAATCACTGTTCTTAGACAGCGAGGAAGTGGGATGACTTGGTGAGTCATTCAATTCTCACCCTAATGGAATCATTTCCTATAGACATATATGTTAATACCTCATTAGTTCCATAGGTATCCAATCCCACATCCACCTTGGAACCTCGAGGGGTTGATCTAAACCCACAAAAACATGGTTCTCATCCATCTCTTGATGACAATTAAGGCATCAGAAGACAAACTCTATAACTCCTTTCTATATCCCTAAACACAAAAATTGGCGTTCAAGGTCTTGGTGAATCATTTTCACAACTATATTTACTTATAAGTTAGATCTATGAAACTCTATAAAAACCTCCTCCAACAACATCACTGGTACCATCATGCATCCATTAAAAATAACAACATGCTATCATCCATTTAAAAATACACCATGAGAGTGACTTGTGTATATCTGAGCATGTAGGGTATCACAGTAGGTATCCCCAAGATATAACTTCTTTTATCATCTTATAATAAATGGGATAGAAACCATATTCTAATAATATGAATGAATATACATATCAATAAAGTACAACTATAATGAGGCTAACTGCTCTGACGCCTCACCCAACAACGGAGTTCAAAATCTCTAGCAGAGCGTGTCCACTACTATGATCCCCTTTATAAGAATATATAAATTATAAATGTCATATTCCTGGAGAAACTCTGGTCATAGCCTATATCTAAATTTTATATCCATTGGTCAGAAGATATTCTTGAGACCTTTTTGGTCCGAGTGTGTGATAAATCGCTCACCCATATGGAAGTTTTAAAACTTTTTCAATGTGAAAACCACTACTACTAACTCAAGGTCAAGGGAAGTGTAGTATTTTTTAGGTGGAATCAACTAGTGTGAACTATAAGAAATATATTCACGCCTCTACATTAGAAAAAATGAGTTTGGACGATGATTCATTGAAAAACACTATGTACTCGACACCCTCCTTCAGTAGCCTCAAGATGGGTGCGCTCACCAACCTCTACCTCTTCTCTTGAAAGAACTTCAATAACTTACCTATTCACATGAAATTCTACCATTTTTTAGTTAAGGATAACAAGGGTTCAACCACTCTATGGAATTTGGGTACAAACATTAGATAGTACCCATTATATCCAAGGAAGCTCCGCAACTCGGTAACAATATTGGGTGGCTTCTGTGAAAGAAATATTGCAACCATCACTAGAACAACTACTACTCCTACCTGTGAGATTATGTATCCAAGAAAATGGACTTCACAAATCCAAAACTGACACTTCGAGAGTTTCCCAAAAAATTTCTTCTTTTTGAGTGTATCAAAGACCAACTTCAATTGTTTCACAAGTTCATCCATAGACTCCTAATAAACTTGGAATTAAATAATGATTATTATGAAAAACAAATCAAAAAAAGTTAAAAGATCCGATTTTTGATTTCCTTGGAAACTTTTTGAAAGTTTATTATGCCAAATGACATCACCCAATACTCATAGGACAATATCTAAAGGTCATATTTGATATATCCCCATACCATACTCCCAACTAGTGATATCCTGATATGAGTTCACATTTTGAGAACCTTCATTCTCAATTCAACATATCAAAGAGGAAATTTGTCCTCAGTGTTGGATACATGATCTTCATGGTCACATATTTCAAGAACTGGTAATCCACACTTATCCTTATGCACATTTCGACATTCACAGAAATCAACACTAGGGATTCTTATTATGAAACACTAGGACTCACAAATACCTTCTCTATTAAATCCTATAACTTCATCCTTATCTCTTGAAGCTCTATGAGTGCCATATAATATTTTGGGGAATATATTGGTGTTGTATAGGGATGAAAAATGTTTAGAAAATCAACCTATTGATGGGGAGGTAAACCTATTATGTCCTTAGGAAATACGTAATTGTACTCAGCCACAACAATAGAAAACCGATAACCCAATGTATCCACAACCCCCAATGTCATACTATCCAACTGGTGAGTAATTGACTATACTCTTCTATGACTGGCCTTATCCTACTCTAACAAGGTTTTTTTCACCCACGAAGGAAAACCCCATTCCATTACTGTGGACACACTACATCCTATTCCCAAAACAGTTAATTTGGGCATGAACATTATATAACCATTCTATATGAAGAATGATGTCATAAGTCTTAATTGCTACATCATAGAGACCCTATACAAAACACCCACCTTCATACATTAGGTCGCACTATCAGAAAATAGTATGAAATCACTTAGTCACTTCATATCAGATCATTCAACAATAAGGATCTAGACAAAATATCAACCGAAATCTCGAATATTCAAAACAGGGAAGTGTATATAATAAAATGGCTTGAAGTTATATATAACAATAATAAAAATAATGTAGAAAATAAACAGACCATACCTAGTATCATCCATGGAACCTCAGGGTCATATAACTCAATAGCATATACCAAGCCTCTTCTCTAGCCACCAGCTACCTGAGCCATTTTTGGATCACATGGTGGTGGTGGTGGTAATAGGTCGAACCTCTAACCACATCATACTACCCTGCTATCCCCAACGACACATCCACTACCATAGAGACCACCCTGCTCCAACCTCTATCTCTATCTCTATGATTCCTAAAATATGTCTCGATCATATGTAATAGGGGTTGGGAATATCGCATTTCTTATGTCCCTGACAATTGTAAGGGAAACATCACATACCCCTCAGCAGATTCGAGCCACCCAGAGAGACGTACACCACTGACCCTAAGTCTTGGGATTACCTCTTGAAGCATCTGACCCTCTTCGATAAGTTTGATTATAGTTAGCTAAGAACTACAAAGGCCTTAGTGACCAGGTTCACACATCTAGCACCCTCTATTGTTTTCTGGTCTTGCAGAAAATATTACACCAATAATAATATCCTAGGAAATCCAATATATGAGGAAATTATATGATATACCACTAATTCACTGATGTACTAGTTCATGATTTTCTCAAAAGTACAAGCCATGAAGAACTAGTCTCATATCATATCGAAGGTTTAATACGATAGATCATTAAATATTGATCAATACTCTTCCACAATCAAACATCCCTACAACAGATATAGAATCTCCCGGATGCATACCAACCACAACATGGCCAAATAAAAGTCCTATTGGAAGGGACACTTGAAACATGTCTAGGAGAGACATGTATTTTAGTTCAAATGACTCACCATGCTCCACTATATCCCTGCAGATCCATGAAGAAGGATTGCAATATGAAATTTGATCTAATATATAGGTATCCTGATAAAGAGGAAATTTGGGTGACAACCTCTAGCTAGAACTCAACCACCTAGGGTCTGAATCGCATCGAAACCTAGGAGGCCACTAACTTTGATACTCGTGTAATTCAATCAATATTCTTGAATCATCAGTTAGTAGTGCTGGTACTAGTAGCTAATCAATAGGTGGTGGTATATATGGTAAGACACTAGGTGATTATATCTACAATATAAGTCCCCTTATTGATTTCATGTCACTAATCTGATCATCATTGTTATCATATGGTCGAATGATGGATATATTTCTATGTTGAGGCATCAAGAATTGAAATAAAATGTACCACATTCAAAATAGTATATCTTGGGAACTGACTCGACAAGAAAAAGGAAAACACAACCATACCTATATGATGCATGTACCATTCTTTTACCTACAACCAGTGTCCTTGTGTACCTAGTGGGAATTTGTTGATTAGAGTCTTGTTTTATGGATATGTCTATCACCTCACCAACTATGGGATCCTTGGCCTAAAAGATGGACTCGAAACAATAAACACTATTTCCCCAAAACTAATATCACTCAATCTTGATCATTGAAGTAGAACTGACATGGATCACATACCACTATATCATTACCCATCCCATAGGGGCTCATGTTGTGACTACCCCGAGATCACCTCTAATTGGTCAAGGGCTGGAGACATGCTCTGTGTTGGCATATACAAAAAATGGTTGAAATTATCCTAATGTTCATGTACAAACACCGAAATCTCCCATCCCACATAACATTAAAATGTAAAAAACCTAAACAATGCGTGAAAAAATCAATGATCCCACAATAGAGTATGACATCAATGTGATGAAAACCAAAAAAGGGATAAAAATAATACCAACCCAAAACTTTAGAGAATCAAACAATCTCTAAGGATGAATAATTAGTCAAAAGAATGATCATAATAAACACATCAGTCATTCAATATCCATATATGGTCCACTCGCTCCCTTTCCTTCAAGGGAACCATAAAAATGGTCTTCAGATTTAAAAAACATGACACATGCAAGGAAATCTCCTGTAGGTTCGAGTATAACAATACTTAGTTATATACAGAAAAAATAATAAACATGAAGAACCAAGTATCATCATCTTACTATAATATATAAAAATCGATTTGTAATACAATAATGATGGACCCATATATACTTTTTAAAGACACTATGACATAATGTAGTCTTAACAAACTATTATCTATAAGATTCTGCTTGAAGAGACACTTTTTTTTGAGAACTAACTCCATGATCCATGTTACCATTAGAGAAACATGATGAAGAGGTCTAGGTCACTCCTAGAACCACTGGGGCAAACCATATATTTTTCCGAGATCAACCCTCTGTATAAGGAATTATATGTCTACAATTTCACAAAACCAACAGATACGATATTCAAGATGGAGGATCAATGACTACCTCATGGAGGACACACGAATTCAAAAAACATCAACTGTGTATGATATAGGATCACAATCCAATATCATAAAGGTAAACCAAAAATCTATCTGAGACTCAACCTCTAGAGGGGATCAAAATCCATCGATGTGGATATAAAGCTACACTGTAGCCTCAAGGTAAAGAACAAAGGGAACATAATCAACCTATAATTGTCCAATATAAGAAAACAAAGTGCCTAAATCACTCTTCAAGGGACTAAAAAGACATCTCATAAATTTAACATTAAATTTCTTTCTATCCCATGTCCTTACCATGTGGAATATCCTCACACGACATGTAGTCTCAAGTATACATGAAATGTTGAAGGATGTACATGGTGTGTAGAGACACATGGTATCCATCTTTTTTCACATCTTTGTGTCTTTTTCTGAAGCCGTATCCATGTACCAGTCCACGTATTCCAAACCATGTCCATGTTTAAGTGCATGGAATTCCATCTAGATGAATAGTTTTTCTCATTTATATGACTTCTCTGTAGTACACACCAAGTCAACTAGGGATGGTCACCTACCATGATATTGGGGCCACATGCCATGTTATTCTTATCTTCTGCCAAACCATAGCACCATAGCCAGGGATACCCACTAGAACTGTGATCTCAAAATACATTACATGTTTCTTATTATTTTCTATATCTATTTGGGATATCTTCTACATTGATCTATGAACCACTAGAACCTCCTTTCACATTGGAACCTGAATACCAAGGTTCTTTTAAGCCTCTAGTTTCCAGATCTATGGATTTTGGGTTTGAATCCACTAGAAAATATCCTTTTTTGATCCATTCATTATCGCTCATCAATATCGGGTTGAATGGTTAACACATATGCATCTAGATCCACCTTCAGTAATACATCACCATCTTCTAACCATGATCACATAAATGATCTCAAACCTCACCATAATTAACAATTTTTTTTGCAAAAGAATGGCTGTGGAAAGATTGAAAATAGGTAATCATCAAATTGTTTGCTAAATCGAATCACCCATGATGAATGTACGATGAACGGGTAGAGAAATACCCAAACCATAAAAGTGTGGAACAAACATTGACTTTTTTCATTTATCCTTGAATCTCTATTGTAGAAGGGATGAAGGAAGAGGGATAAATCATTGAACCAAAAATTCAATCAATTAAAAATTTACCGACAATGAACGTATCAATTCTGGTTCTTTGAATTCAAACACATTTGTCCATGACTAGAAATGGGATTTAAATCACATGATAAAATATCGTAGCTCAATTTAGTATGATTTTTATCAAAGAATGATCTTTTATCATAGTCGTTGGAAAGATCATAGATCATTTGAACATCTTTAGTCGATCCGCGATCATGTAACCATTCATTTGATATAATACTATTGATCTCTCCCCATTAGTACTACAATATCTCCATAGTTATAAGGTAAACCATATATTTCTAATATAACTTCTTATTTATATATTGAAAAATAGATTCATCATAGAAACAGATAAATAAAAATTTTAATAAATATTTTTATTGATTTCAACACTTGTGATGACTTTTCCACAAACAACCATGGGTGAATAATGTTATGTTTTTCTTGGGGCAGAACCGCTATTCTGAACTCAAAAGATACCATCTTAATTCTAATCCAGGAACATTCATAGAATTTATTCCACTTTTTCAAGAAAACCTCATGATCATACTATTAAATAGACTTAATATCTTTCATACATTTATTTTTGGAACATCAGGCCTAGGAATCACATGTCATCCCAACAAGTGGTCTTGAAAATAATCCATATAAATTTTAAAAATAATACACCGAGAATCCAAGATGTTATTTTATTAATATAATGAATCTGTATCAGATCCTATATAATAATCATAGTTTGTGGCATGTAATGATGTCTTTTAATAACAAATCCCCATATATATGTATAATGAGAAAACATGTTATGGAGATCGTGATGATTTATTGACTAAAAGATCCTTAAAATTATATTTATTTTAATAAATCGTCATTTATTGATGATTTTAAATTTATATGGGTTAAACATATTATAGATTTTAATGATTAAAATAAAGATTATTTTCATTTATGTGTTATGATAATGTTAACTATATAGTAAAATTTTATACAAGAAAAAGTATCTAGAAACAGTGTTAAGGGACACAAATATTTTCTAATTTGTGAATAAGGGACTTTATATCCTCAATTTATGAGTATAATAATAAATTATTACAAGGAATAGAGAATATTTAACTTAATGGATCATCATCATCAGATTTAAAAGAGTTCAATTTTACACACATATATTTTCAGTTCAGGAATATTATTATAATATGAAAAACATAGATATCAAAATCGAGGTTGTTTCTTTGGAATACCAACCCACCATCATCCCCATTATCCATTACCATGCATACTTCCCTCATGGATTTTCCAACATCTACATATGTAGGGAATTAATCAATCTACAATCTACATCCTACCTAATTAATCCAAATCTCCCATAGAATTCCTGGAGACATCTGATCTTTATGGTGTCTCACCGATTTCCCGATTCAGTCTAGGATTTACTTATAATTTCATCTTCAAATTGTTAATCAATGGAAATTAGGATATTAATGAGTACACTATAGTTGGGTTTATGGACACGCCTCATTTTCTCGTTCCCTTTATGGAATAAAATAACCTTGCTTCTGGTTTTTTGAAAGGTCAAATTCATTTTGAATGATTTTGGAATTCTCACTTTATATGGGACTATTATTTCCATATGAAGATTTGTCCCTATTATATTTTGTTTTGGATTAGTTTTCTACTCTTTTCCATCCCTTTCAAAAATCCCACACCTCTCTAAATGTTTTTAATCTTGATTGAAGGTTTCATGATTATAATAATATATTTAGGTCACTAATGATACCTATAGCTCCTCGTACATTTGTAAGAGTATATGTATAAAATGACTTGGTAGATTAATTTTTGATCAATGATGGTGAATAATTTAGATCTCATCATATATTGAATTTTGATTCTTGGTTTTTCTATTTTACATCAATCCAATGGCTTGAAGGCCTTCATTTTTATTGATTTTTTATAATACACCTTTAAAGGGGTGAGGTGGAACCCTTACAAGGCTCGTAGGCGTAAGTATTACATGGATCATAGGAATTAGAGGAATTCATTTATTGTAGGATTTAAACATTACATACATCCCAGACTAACTATACAAATTCTCAATACATCCAAAATGGAAAAAATAGGTTCATGAGTGTATGAAAAATAGCATAGTGAAGAATATTTTTAGAAAATGTGGTTAACAATAAATATCTAAATATCTCATGAAGATAATATAATAAGGGTGCAGGGTGTAATAGTTAATATATAGGGTCTAGGTAACGATAGTTTAGAAAAGGTCTCTAATATAAGGGATCTGATGGTATTAAATATTGATGGCCTTCAAGGATGTAAAATCACTATAAGTGGATCCTATATAGAATATAATATTTCAATAAGACTCCACAATATGATCACATATAAAAGAAATATAATACTACTTCAACTATTGGGGACTTGGAGCTTAGAATCATTCTTGAGAATATTAAAATCAATTCAATAATGACCAAAATTGGTGGGATAATAGTATAAAAAAGGTAACAAATGGTGTCGATGAACATGATATGATCCTTTTTATGCATCCATGTAGAACATTTATGAAGATTAATTTTCTATCAAATCATCAATGGGTGACCAAACTATTATGACGATAAAATACTGAATGTTATCACCAATGAGAATTTATTACGTATTACGACATATAGATTTATATTCATTTGGAGGTTTAATGAAATGAAGATAAATTTTTAATACTTAATGAAGATATGGGAAATAATGAACTCTTTATTTGGGGATTTTATTTTTGAGAATAATGAGTCTTATATATATTATATATTTAGAGTCTCTATTTGATGAAATATTATAATAATTTATGGTTTTAACATATTTGAATATTTTTCCACAGTATTGATTAATATTAATCAAATTCAATTTACCACTTACATATAAATTCTTTTTTGGAAAATGAATAAATATTTAATTTTTAGGAACAATTGGAAATAAATGATGTTTTGGTCGTTAAAAAAATGTGTCGTATTATAGAAGTTAGAAATAATACATCTAATTCAAGGTAACTTAATATACATTTTCAAATCTGTAATGTTACATTGATGTTATACATGTCGATAAAAAAAATTATAGTTTTATTTGATGTCTTTTAGATATAAAAGGAAAGGAAAGGTACAGATTCCATGAAATATTGAGTGTAATATCTATTGGAATAAAATTTTACTTATCTCAGACTATGAATGTAAATAGAACAAATTTTCATCAATATTTTTACATATTAATTAAGGGTGATAAGGTAAATTTAAATTAATTTTCAAATGTTATTAGTGTACATAGATAGTTTTCTTCAAATTTTAGAAATTTTGTGTTATTAAAGTGTTGAAATTTAAAATGTATGGAATCATATGACTAATATTTATTACTGAAAGAACAATTATCAAGAGAACTAAATAACATATTTACAATATATGATCGAAATTATATAATATGGATAATTTATATTTTCAATTCTATTTGATGGAAATTCATAGAATTTAATTTTTTACATGCATTTCGGAATGGATTTTCCTCATACCTATATAAATAAATATTTATTTTACACCCTAATTTTTTTGAAATAATGGTCATTTGAAGATTTATTTTTGATCTATAGATTTGAATATGTTGACATGTTTATTTACATTGGATTTATACCTTTAAACAATATTTGAAATATCCGAAGTGGTATGTTAAAAATACACATATAATAGTGGCTTGTATTGTTAGAAAATAAATATCTTATCTAGTGCTGGATTTTTGTACTGATTATTTTTATGAAGTGAACAACATTGTTCTACTTAAATCTTGATATTTGATAGTTTATCAGGATGATAATGAGATCCATAACAAAAGGGTAAAGTTAATTACACAAGATGAATTGATAAAGAAACTTTTATAATTTTAGAACAACATAGGTGAAGTCCAAATATATATATATATATATATATATATATCAACACATTTTAACAGATAGAAGGTTAAATATCCAAAAATAAATCAAAAGTGGTTGATGAATGAGCATAATAATACATTTGTTTTAGGGTTGAAGTATATGGTCACCATTTTTTTTTCTTCTTCAAAAAAAATAAAATAGTTAGTAGGCGGATGAATTATTAATGTGATCACATGTTCAGGTTTTTATATTAATTGTCACAAATTTTATATAAAAACTCAGTATGATAAGAGTAACTTTAAAAATTGAGGTGTGATCATCCTCATTGATACACTATTATTTTCAATAATTAAATATAAAACCAATTTTATTTTAAATTACAGATTTTTTAGTTTTTTAGGATATATAGGTGATTGATTATACAAAAAATTTAGTTTTATTGGTTATGTGTATCTGGTTTTATTACAACAACTGTGTGAAACATGATGATTATATATATACAATTATCAATTTTGAAATATTTAGTTGAAATGTTGAACAATTTATCATGAAGAAAAATAAAATACAAATATTTTACTTTATTGACCCGTCAAATGATCATCGATCTGTAATTTTAAAAGGAAAAAATATTTTTTGGATGACATGGATTTTGATAATGTTATAGAATATTATGTGGTTTCATTATCCATTAACTGTATACTAAATGATAGAAATTAATATTTTTTAGCTATAGTTCATTCTATTAAAAATGTTATTGTCAAATGAATTTGAGAAGAAACATCATCACTCATCAAATAATTTTGGTTAATATCAATTTTTTAGAAACATAGACATGAAAAAGATTAATTTTTATATTGTTTTTTTAAATATATATATTTTCATAATTTATATTAATTTTTTTAAAATATTATATTCATTATTTAAATTATATATATTTTTGTTTAAAAATCCATCAGTGTGTAAATATTTGCTAAAATATGAACATGATTTTTTTAACATCAATATTTAAATCCATAGTGATGATGAATTTTTCTTATTGGAATAAATATTTAATTTTTCTAATTTTAGTTACACGTTATGATTTTAACAAGCATGACATCATAATTTTTTAGTCAATCATACTAATGTAATGACAATATCTTTTTAAATTGTATATCTTTATATTTTTTTTAATAATAACATATCTTTAACTATATTAGTTGAAATGATAAGTATAATTTTATTATTAAGAATAATTTTTTTTTTAATACTGGAAATCATTTTATTATAAAAATAGAAATGAAAAAAAAATTATATTAACCTATTTAAATGAATTTCAGGATGATATTGGAACCATTAAAAATCTATGATTATATTTTGTATTTTAATATATCTCCAGAAATTAAATTACATAATGTAATTAATATTTCACTTTAAAAAATTAATTTTATAACTATTTTATCCACATATGGCTAGCCCTTCTTATTCTTCATTAGAGAAGATGATACCTAGATTTAATTGATTTGTAATTAAATGTCAATAAAAAATTTAAATTAATCAGAGATACTAGAGGATATATAATAAATTTTAAGAAAATAATAACCTATGTGTTTGATATGCAAAGCAGTTTTGGTGTTGAATGACCATGGGGATCCATGGTAGGTTTTTTATTTCATATCCTAAATAAGAAATCATTGAAAATATAATGAATGATTAGTTGTGGGAGGTTGTAATGTTTAAATATGTCAACAAATTCTTGTTTATCCCTTTGTTAAAATATTATATATTTCACAAGGCCAATACGTAATAAATTAAATAACATTTGTAATTTTACATTTTTTAAGAGGAGTAAATTTAGAAAATGTGGATAGATTTTATTACTAGTGAGATAGTGAGATTTAAAAAATGAATTGAATGAATTTTATGTATTTGGGAGGTATATATTAATAAATAATGTAATATATATAGATTTGTCTTAGTCATGTGATAAATTTGTGGCCAATCGGCATGACGTATACTTTCTAGTATGATATTTATTGTATATAAAATCATTTTGAAAACTTATTTGTTTATTACATTATAATATATTCATTAATTTATATTTAAAAAGCTTCCAAGAGTTCTCATTAAAATATCTGCTAACAAAATAAATTCCCTTATCCCTTATCATGTAGAGGGTATCATTTACATGAGGAGAATATGATTGCTGACATGGTTTGTTCATTATGATATAAATCTAATAGAAGATCTAAAGTGGCTTAGTTCCACACTACACACATCATTCACCATGAAAAATGGATAAGGTTGAGGAAGTAAAGTGGAATAATTAATATTTATTTTTAAATATATGTAGTCGTTAAAAAAGTAATAAATTAATTATAATTTTTATATAAATTTTAATTTTTATAATTTAAGATAATAATATAACATTTTAATATATCATTTATTTTATTTATTGCATTGAAACCGATGAAGGAAAATTTTACCTTTGAGGGTATAATGGATATCTTAACTACTACATTAGGTAAGAAGAAACAATTGGTCCCTGTAAGAGTAAATGCAATGGCTGTCAGTATTAGGAATGTTTTGGGTAACACTAGTATGACATCAAGTGAGACAGAATATAAGGGAAAAAAATTCATTTAGGGATGAACTTATAGATTAATCAATTGATATATGACCATATTAAATAATATAAGTAGGCTATATTTGTGGAATATATATGTCAAACGACGCCTTTGCAGTCTCCCTACCTTGATTATCTACTACTTCATTTGGTCCTGGTATTGTACGACGAGTTTCATGTTGGGGATCCCCATATATATATTATAGACTAAATAATTATAAATAAATTAGGGTATAATGTACATCACCATCTTATACATCCAGTTCCAGAAAGAGTAGTGGTACATTGATTATCATATCCAAATGTTATTGATTATCGAGGAGGATGATGTGTTAGAGATAATATATGTTATTATTTAATTTGATTAACTATCTTTATTCTCCATCTAAAATATGAGGTATGATTTCATTTTTAATTTTGTTTCAAATTATTTATATATTTTTTCAAATATGAATATCTAAAATAAATTGAATCCATGAAAATGAATCAAACGTTTCATGAATTAGAACATTCATATACATCTGATTTTTTTAATGGGGTACAAAAATTATGTCATAAATATTCAATGTTGTATCAATATTGTGAGTTTATGATGATAATTGATATAGGTGGGATAGTGTATTCATTATGAATATTCCGAGAAGATATAATGGTTCTTTTAATGGTGAAGAGACCTCCATACATTTGATGTATTTTTTTCATATATGTAAATATCAATATCTATATAGATTTATTTAAATTAATATATTTTATAGGGGAGTAATTTATTACTTATCTAATTAGGTATCTCTATACACTTTTAATGTAAAATAAGATTACATATTTTTAGTGTTTTACAAATCATGAACAAATTTTAATAACTATGAAATATCTCGGTGATAATGATAGTGTAAGAACCCGACTCTTCACTCAGATATGGATCCTTCAATTTATTCGGTCTAAATCTATAATTTGGGCCTAATATAGATTCCTAATGAGTTATTAATGTTTTTGAGGGTGTCATGGGCTTGATTGGATATCGGAACACCTCTTTTTTGGAAAACAGGCCAAGTTGCATTGTTTGCACAAGGTTTACCAAACCATATGGATTGTTTTTTTCATGACAGTGGTACCTCACACGGCTTTTCCATATCCCTATGGGAAAATTGTGAAAATTAGCCTTTTCCCTAGGTTCAGAAAGAACAATCTAATATGGTTTGCGCATAGTTTGAAAAACCGTGCAGACAAAATATGTGCAGACTAAAAGCCTATTTAAAATGTCTAAAATTCCAATAATTATATTTTATGGAAACCCCTTCCTCTCTAATATGATTTTATGCAGTATTGACCTTCTTCTCCCTCAATTTTAGGGGTTTTAATATCAAATCATGGAATCAAGGTATCTTCATCATCTGACTTCTCATGGAGCTTATGTGAGTCACATTGGATGCGCAATGGTAAGTACTCAAGTCCACATTATCCATTCTTATCCTCTTTCAAAACCAGCCAAAATATTTCTATTTCTATGTTTTTAACCATTTCATATATCTACTCCTCTCTGAGGAAACTCAAGGGTCTATACTAGAGGAGAATTCTTGTACAACCCTAAAGTGGGTGGTCTATAACTCATCCCTGAAGTTCATCGTTTTGGGAATGTTTGTGTGGGGCCCAACAGTTTCATTGGAAACTATTTATTAAATTAATATGCCCTGATTATTCTCGATAGAATCATATGGTTATGTTATTTCCATATATGAGATTATTTGTTAGTGGTTTCATCCACAACTCAATCCTCCTCATGTCGAAGGTTATGCCATAATTGGGTGTTTAGTGTCTTGACATATTTGAGCAACTTTTCGGGTGTGCCTTTACTAGATCATTATAAAGGTGAGTCTTTTATCATAAATGGGTTGTTATTAATGAGAATTGCATAAAATAATGTACCATATATGCTCACCAATTGACCCCCTAATATAAATGCTTGAAAATATTTATTAAATGTGAAATATGAAATGTGAACTTGAAATTATACTAAGTATATAACATGGACATATTAAAATAGATTGAATAATGGTTACATGTGTATAGAACCCCTTTCCATGTTGATAGAAGGAAGCGGTGGGAACCTTAATAATAGATTATGCCTTGATGGCTAACTAATACTTGATTAAATGGTTGCAATACTTCATGGCCTATCCATACTATTAGAAGTCAAGGATTGGACACATGGTATCAACTCTACGTGACATATCTACCCTAATTGAAGTAATGACTTGAAGTAAATGAATTATTACATGACTATAATATCAAATAGGAATGGACTAACTCAATCTCTCCTCAGCTGTTGAGATGAGAATACCTTGGCTCTCGAGAACCCCATTTTGATTCACGGAAACAATTTTCGTAGGTTAATACCCACCTGGGCTCCAGTTCATCCCTATTACATGGATTCTTAGTATACTACTATTGATCCCCTTTCTTTATTACAAGATACCTCAGATACACTCCTTGGATCCGGAAATGACAAGTAGGTGAAATGATGAGACGCCAACGGGTCCTATATTTTCATAGCCTTATTTTACTTGGTTAATCACCTTAGACTCGGTAGATACCTTAATGTGGAATTCCTTGGATTATGCTCCATGGATTACACTCTTAAACATTTTCTAGACTCAGATACTACTGAGTCAGCTTTCTGTGAGACTACATTACCTTGGTTTTTAACCTGGAACTCCCTCAATATATATCATTATCGGGTTTCCATATTACTTCTTGGGACCTTCACACCGTATACTATCATGAGATGATGTTAGTGTTGGATATGCCTCACATGACCTATTAACATTAAATGGTAATTGATTAATTAATAAATTGACTACAAGTTCAGTCACCCACCGAGGGCTGAAGAAGGTACATGTTTATTTAGTTATATTTATCTTATTGATTTAAATTAAATATGAATACTTTCAAACTATTTTATTACATTACACGAGCTAGATGTTATAGATAACATTGTTGGTGGCCCACATAGATTTATCCCACACCCAATTTCTGCATCGTTTGGTAGATGGAGTAGATTACATGGTTGAAGGTATTGATAAAGGGAAGAATGCAGATTCCAATACATTATTGTGTAACATGTTATGCTTATCGTCTTGTATAAATGATTTCCAGTTTTATAGTTACATGAAATTACATCATCACTATTACATTGGATACAATTTTTGTTATTCTTGTTTATCTATTGCATATGTTTTGTTCAACGATTTATTTACATTGGTTATTCTATTTACAATTCATTTATATCTCTTCCACTATGCTACACTCTTCTAATGATGTCATAGTCTTCCCACAACCACACCCTAGGCCCTCACAACTAGTCGGAAACCTATAGCTTTCATGAAGATGTGATTGAAACTATGCGGCTCACTGGGCTCGGGGCACCCGTTAAGTGGCATCCGGTTCTAGGTCATCACAATGAGTTATCAGAGTTGTTTTCTTTCCTTTTGTAACTATTTGGATACAATATACTGGTGAATAAGAACCCATGGGACATAGAAATAAGAGAATCTTGGCCATCATGGACCCATGTATGGGGTAAAATCCTAGATACCCATAATGAAATTGTTGTTCTATATTGCATACTACAGTTGACATTATTTCATCGTTTCGTGACCTAAATGTTGGATGCATCACATGTTTTGTAGTGTTGATGATTATTAATCTTTGATAATTTATTACATATTTGGCCGGTTGATATGAGGGAAAGGATTATTTCTAAATGCATCATCATAGGCCCCCAGAATTCACATGTAATGCATATCGCCATGCCATAATGGTGCAGTACACAACTTTGATTTGCTTGATATGATTGTGAATGTGGACGGATGTAGTTATTTTTGATTTTACTTAAACTACTTTAGCTTCGATAGAGTTATTTCATGTCTCAATATATGAGGTGTATGGGCTCTCATGTGTCGGAAATTTTAATTAACCGAGTCAATCCATTATGCAATAAGTAAATGGGTGTCGTTTTTGGTGATATGTGAATGGGGACAGATTCATAAAAAATGACATTCCATTATAATGGGAATCTTGAAATAAAAAAAGAAATTGTAGAAAATACATTACCCACCATGTCATGTTAATGAAAGGTAAAGGGGTGAACCTATGTATTAACTTCAAAATTACATAAAACTTATATCAGAGGACTTACTGATAACTAGTCATCTAAGCGGGTATTTTGGGTTGTATGCCTTGGGTAGTAAATTTTCATATGATCTGTTTCTACTAATGATGTTATCTCCTTACTTATAATATGTTTTTAAGGCGTGTGGTTATCATTTAAAGCCCAATTTCTCCACGCCGACCCCGTTTTATTCGCCAGGAGGGTGGTGATGACCATGCTGTAGACATGGTGGGCACTGAGCTTCCAGTCTTACTTCCAAGATTGCCAGTTTAGGCACCACCTACTATACCAAATATTGGAACTGATTACCATTTCCGTGATAGATTCTTACATTTGATTAAGTCCATAATTGGTGCTCCACAGGTTACACATTCGATGGATGATCTAACATGTGAGATCCAACACCATCATCCTCCTACTTTTTTTAGGGATGGTAGATCTCAAGTTTTTGTGTCTTGGACTAGATAAACAGTTTCAATATGGGGTAATGAGCCTTGATACACTATTCAGAATACAGGAGGAGGTCATATTCTAGTGCAGGGAATATCCCCTTGAGGTTATAAGTTGCCTATTCTTGTGGAATCTTTTTGTTCTTGAGATAAAGGGATTCGATGTATTCTCGGGATGGGCTAGTTTTCCCACAATCATGACTTTTTAAAATGTTGTCACCAAAGGCATTCATTTACATCACCAGAAGGAGACTATTATCTTCTCAAAGTTGATTGTGATGTACATGATCTGAGATAGGGACAAAAGCATCATGGGCTTGGATGAGTGACCGCCCAGATTTTAAATCATTTCATAGAGGATCACGATTTACATCAAAATGGTTTTCCTCCAGTAGTTGATTGTTAAAGGGATGTCTTTCTTGAAGACCTTTTTGGATTACCTCCTATGTTAGAGGTACAGTTTACTTTTGAGCTTGTTCCAGAAGCATCCCCATTGTCCAATCCTATATAGAGGATGGCAACTACTGAGCATCAAAAGCTTAAGAAGTAGATAGATAACATAGAATCCAAATGCTTTATGCTTCCTAGAACACCCTCTAGGGTTCACCCATGCTATTTTCTAAGAAGAAGGATGTAACTCTCCATATATGCATTCATTAATGAAGGTTTAACTACCTTAAAGTCAAAAACCGATGTCCTCTTCCTGAAATATATAATATCTTTGATCAGCTCCGAGGAGAAAAGGTGTTCTCTATGATCAACCTGAGATCAGGTCATCATCAGGTATGAGTTAGACTATTATAAATACCATGTATAGCTTTCCATAGATGGTATGTTCTATATGAGGGTCTTTTTATGACATTCAGTAGTATAAACACACCTACCGTTATCATGGAATTGATGAATAGGGGTTTCAATCCCTATTTTGACTCTTTTGTCTAAGTCTATGTGGAAGACTTATTGGTGTAATTGTGCACCCCTAAAAACTATTCCAAACATATTCAGTTCGTTCTGAATACACTAAGAGAGCATCGGGTTTATGGAAATCTTGCTTAATGCGACTTCTGAATCAACAAGGAACACTTCTTAGGTCATCTTATTTCAAAAACATGAAAATCTACTGACCTTGAAAAGGTCAGTGTTGTAGTCTCGGAGGAGATGCCTAAGAATGTGTATTATATCAGGAGTTTCATAGGGCTCACTGGATATTACAGGAATTTTATAGAAGACATATCACGTATTTTATCACCTCTTACTAGGCTTACAAAGAAGAGTGTTAAGTTCCAATGGTCAGATGAATGTGAGAAATCCATTTAGGAACATAAAGGGAGGCTTCTCTTAGCACTAATTCTGATTCTTCTAGAACCTGGTAAAGGATATATCATCATCTATGATGTAAACTGCATTATCCTAGGAGTAGTATTGATGTAGAGGACAAATTCATTGCATATGGATCTCGGTAGTTGAGGTCTCATGAGAGAAATTACCCGATGCAGAACTAGAGCTAGTAGCAATTTTCTATGCCTTACGTTGTTGGAGACATTATCTCTTGGGTGAGTGCTTTGTGGTGTATAGAGTTCACAAGAGCCTCATGTATAACTTTTCTCAGCATGATTTGATCCTTCAACAATGATGATGGGTAGAATATCTTTAATCCTTTGATTTCGAATATCCATATATGCCAAAAATAAGAAATGTGGATGTAGTTTCACTGAGTCAGGAAAATCAAATGCAGGTCGTACAAGAAGCCAATGATGAATGGAAGATACTGGCCAACTTTTATTATCTTCATCTGAAGTATCAAGATAGTCACGAGTAGTCTTATCTATAATCCGTAATAGTTAACTCTGATCTACTGGATAAGGTGAAGAGTTGGTAGTTTCTAGATCCTATAGGTTTGGTTTCATGTGAGAGTATATCAGGATATAACCCACCACAAAATTGGTTTGTGGACAGAGATGATATCCTCTATCTACGTGGCCGTATATAGGTTCCCAGAGATGGGAGAGAGTAGATTATTAAATAGTCCCATGCTTCCCAATGGGATTTTAATCCAAGAATATCAAAGATGTATCATGATATGTGACAGTAGTATCAGTGTCCTGGATTGAAATATTAGATTACATGCCTTATCACGAGGTATTCCACCTGTTTGCAGGTGAATGCAGAGCACCAGAGACTGGTAGGAATGATACAACCACTTTTAATCCAATAATATATGTGGGAATATGTTTCTATGGATTTTGTAGATGATTTACCTAGGTCACCAAGGGGTAGAGATGCTATCTGGGCAGTCATTAACTGTCTAACAAAATCATCCCAGTTCATTTATATTAGAGATAATTTCTTAGTTGATGAGCTTGGAAGACTGTTTGTCCGTGAGATCATAAGACTAAATGGAGTTCCATGTACTATCATTTCAGAAAGGGATGCTTGTTTCACATAACTGTTCTGTAAGGGTTTGCAGAAATCTATGGGAACTCAGTTAATTCTAAGCAAAAATTTTTCACCCTCAGACCGATGGGAAATCAGGACAGACAATACTGGTTTTATAGGATATTCTCCTAGCATACGTCCTTGATATCAGTGGTTCGTAGGAGAAGCATATCCCTATTTTCGATTTTTACTATAATAAAAAATTTTACGTAATGATTCAAATGGTTCCTGTTGAGGCCTTATATGGTAGGCCTTTTCATTCACTATTGTGCTGGCTAGAGTATAGTGATGCAGCCATACTAGGTCCTTGTCTTGTCCAGGAGTCATTAGAACAGGCCCAGGTGACATGAAATCGTATGACTACTGCCCGGTCTAGACAGAATTATTATGCTGATCGTCGTCGATGACCTCTTGAGTTTGAGGTTTTAGATCATGTTTTTCTTTGTGTATCACCCAGGCTAGGGCATAGACGGATAGAGAAGTAGGGTAATCTATCACCTCATTTCGTCAGGCCATTTCAGATTCTATAGAGATTCGGTCCAATAGCATATTGGTTTATACTACATCAAAGGTATATTGAAATGAACGACATCTTTCATGTCTCAAATCATAACCAATATCATGCTGATACATTTCATACCTTTGATCCCGAGGATGTTGAGTGAGATGTTGATGCTACATTTGTGGAATATTCAGTAAGCACCATTGACCGAAGCACAAAGGCTCTCTGAGGCAAGTATGTCCCTGTCATACAAGTGTTTTGGTAGCATGACCGAGTAAATGATGATAATTAGGAGAGGGAAGTCGATGTATGTGCTCAATGGCCATATTTGTTCGCAGGCAGCGTTTCTTTACCCTTGGATGGAGAACATGGGGGCATGTTCTTTTAAGGGGGGAAGATGGTAAGAACCCGGTTTTCACTGAGGTATGGATCTTTTAATTTCATCTGTCTAAATCTTATCTTTGGACCTAATATATATTATTAATGATCTTGAATAGGTTTTGAGGGTGTCTGGGTATTTTTTGGAGCTCGAAACACCTATTTGTTGGAAAATAGGCCATGTTTCAATGTTTGTGCACGGTTGGCGCATGAATTGCCTAACCATGCATATTGTGTTTTTATGGACAGGGGCACCTCGTGTAGATTGTGCATGGCTATGTAGGTAAAACATGTGAATGCCCCCTTTTCCCAGGTTCGGGCAGAACCATCTCGCACTATTTACGAACATTTCGAAAAATTGTGCGGACAAACCATACCCAAGCTAAAATCCTGTGTAAAATGTCTAAAATGCCTTTAATGATCTATTAATAAAACCCCTACCCCACTAATCTGAGTTTTTGCAGGATTGTCCATCTTCTCTCTTAATTTTGGTGTTTTTGAAGATCAAGGCTTGGAATCAAGAGATCTTATTCTTCCGAATTATCATCAAGCTTCCGTTCATCATGTTGGATGTGAAATGGTATGTACTTGAGTCCTATTTATCAATTATTTTTTATCATTCACTCTCAACATAGATATTTCCATGTTATCATCTTTCACCTTTTCTTTGATCTAGTTCTATCTTAGTAAAAGCAAGGACCAATACTAGAAGATTAGGCTCGTACAACCCCATGGTGGGTGGTATATAACACATCCCTAAAGATCATTGTTATTTGGAATGTTCATGTGGGGCCCACCAATTTCATTGGGAACCATTTCAAAAATTAAAACCCCATTACTATTATCATTATAATCATAAGGTTATAATCCTTCCAAATTAATGATTAGTTGTTAGAGTTTTCACCCACAACACAATCCACCTCATGTCGATGGTAATGCCATAATTTGGTTTTAGATGTTTGACATGTTTGGGCCACCTTTAGGGTGTGCCTTTACTTGACCTTTATATAGGTGAGTCTTTTATCATAAATGGCTTGTTATTTCTGAGAATTATATAATGGAATGTACCATATATGGTAACCACTTGATCAACCTAAGGTAAGTGCTTACAAATGTTTATTAAATTTAAAATATGAAATTTAAAATGGGAAATATACTAAGTATATTACATGGCCTTATTAAAAGTCCTTGAATAATGTTTACATGTACGTATCACCTATTTATATATTGATGGAAGGCAGAGCAGTGAACCTCAATAATGGATTATGCCTTAATGGATAATTAATACTTGATTAAATTGTGGAAATGCCACTTGTCCTATCTACAGTAATATAAGACAATGTTTGCAAAAAAGGTTTTAACTCTATGTGACCTATCTACACTAATAAAAGGAATGAATTCAACTAAATGAATTATTACATGATTAAAATATCAAATTGGAATGGACTAACATGAGCTCGGCTTGTTTTTTTAGAGGAGAAGACCTTGGGTCTTGGAAACCCTATTCTTATTCAAGGATGCAGTTTACTTAGGTTGATACCCACCTACACTCTAGATCTTTTCTATTCCTTGGATTTCTGATATACTATCGTTGTGTCCCTTTCATTATTACATGATACCTCAAAGACACACCTTGGATCAACCATTAACTAGTAGTTTCCATAAAGAAAGACCAAACGACCCTATCTTTGCTTAGCACTTTTTTACCTTGGTTGACAACCTTGTACTCGGTAGGCATCATATTGTTGAATGACTTGGATTACATTCCTTGGATTACACTAATACCCTTTACCTAGACTCAGATACTATTGAGTTAGCTTTCCCTGAGTCTACGTTACCATTTTTTTACCCAAGAACTCCCTCAATGGATATCATTGTCTAGTTTCCTTGTTACGTCTTTAGACCTTAACTACTTATACTATAATTTGATGATGTTAGTGTTGGATATGCCTCACATGATATATTAAAAAATAATGGTAATTGATTAATTAATGTGCCAGTCAAATTTTTAGACACTATCTGAGGAATGAAGCAGGTACTTTGTTATTTTGTAATATAGTACTACTTTTTTACATTATATATACATGTCTGCACACAGTTATATTCAATTACACGAGCTAGATGTTTTCGACACCATTGGTGGGGGGCCACTTTGATTTATACCAAACAGTCTCTGGGTGAAATTTGGGGCCTAGAGTAGATTACATGGATGCAGGTATCAACAAAGGGATGAATACAACATCCAATACTTGATTGTGTGCTGATAGGATAAAGCTTGATAGCAGATGCATGAGTAGGATCCCGAGATTCTTGGAGTTGATTTTTTTTCTTTTTCCTTGTGGAACAAGTTTTGAATATTGTTTTGTATCCAATCCTTCCAATTTTCATGTGACATGACATTGCATCACTACTATTCTATTTGATACTATTATAGTTATTTTTGTTCATCTATTGCAACAGTTTTCTTCCACTATTTATTTACATTTTTCACTATTTACTATTCAATTATAAATCATATTCTATTCTAAACTCTACTAATGTGGGAATTGTCTCCCCACAGACACACCCTAGGTCTTTGTTTCTAGTCAATGACCTCTAGTATTTGAGATGATTCCCTTGAGGCTATGTGGCCCATCGGGCTCAAGGTACAAATTATGTGGCATCTGGTTTAGGGTTATCACATATAGAGGTAATTATATATATGAAAAACTGGAAAATATAGATATTTGTTGTTGGTTTCATCCTTTTTTTAATAGATGAAACGATTATAAAGTAATTATAAACTAATATTCATTATAATGTCATTAATGTTATGCCCTTTATATTATAGACAACATTTGAATTTTTTTAAAGGTAATTTCTTCATCCAAGACCAAGAAATAATTTATTAATAATCAAAAAAGGGAACTACAAAATTCTGAAATAAGGTATTTTATTACAATCTCTTTCATAAAGAGGAATAAGGTTAATTGGCAGATTATCAACCCACATAACACTCAGTTTGATAAATTTGTTAGCAAGATCATCAACCACCATGTTCACTTCTAGATAGGAATGTGTTATTTATATGTTTTAAGATTCAATTATTAGATTAGTATGTTAGTAATAATAATAGGTTTTCAAAAGGTTATTTCAATTACAACTCCATTTATTTACACAAAAATATTAAATCTGTAATTGTAATAAATTATCTATTTTTTATAGGGTTTTGATGATTTCTTGTTCTATGTGTATTTATAATTAATCTACCTTTGATGTTTATTAACAAACAATTTTTTATGTATGATTACATTTTTTATTTACATTAAAATGTTCATTGTATCATTATTTTTCATGTGGTTAATGTTTGAGTAATTATTATATTTCATTATTATTTTCTACAATCTTATATAATTTTCTACAATTTATTATACTGTTAAGGTTTTAGATTTTTGAATTTTATTTTTATTATTTAATATAATAATGTTTTAAGGAATTTTATAAAAAAATTGACTTTTTATGTATGTTTCATCATCAGTTTTGGTATTAATTGAAATAGAAGAATAATTTCAATGTCATTATATCTACTGAATGAAATTAAAATTTTAACAAATAATATCTTTTATGTTTTTCAAAATTATTATATAAAAAACAACATTGAAACACACACAAAAAGTCAGTTTAAAATAACTACTGTTAAAATTATTATTTTTAGCATACAATGATTCTATTTTTCTTTTTTAATTATCTTAGAAGTAAAAAATAAAATTTAAACACTTATTTAACCAAGTGTCTAGTTCTGAATGGGGGTGGTTACAATGGCGATAATGTTTCATGGAAAATTAGATTTTAGAGGGATTTTGGGAAAGGTTTTACAAAGTTTTATTGGTCAACTACATAGTCCTGGAGACTATCTAACATGGTTATGAATCCTTGTTATTATGCAATTAAAAATTTTTATTATAATTTATTATTATAGATACAATTGATTTTGACAAGGAATCAAGGGTTTTGAGGGAGTTAGGAATGAAAAATCTATCTGAATGGACCCATAGACCATGAAAAGAGACTGTTAATTCATGTCTATGTTAAATGAATTCCATATTTGTCACCAAAAAATCCTCAGATACAACCTAGTAATCATTAATAAATTTTTATATGTCTAATTTGGTTTATTATATTGATTTTCATTATTATGATTTATCTGTTTAATGGATCGTGATGGTATATAAATTGTTTTACATTATACCAAATATGCGATCAAAATATTGTAACTCTATAGTTTTCTATATTTTCACATATATATTATGACATGGGAATATCTATCAATTGATTTTTGGTGATGAATTATTATTTATCCCCATTATGATAAATATGTGATGATTTATCACGTTCGTGTGATATTGGAACCCATATTTGAGTTTTTTCTTGGAGGAAACAATTATGTTTCTTGATCTGATACCTTTTATGAGGTTATATAATATGTTATAATTTTTCCTTCATTATTAATTATTATAAATTTAAAATGGAATATTTTTATGAAATTACGATTATTTATAAATTGTGATTTAATTTCAAAAAAATAATTCTTTATTGATTTTTGGATTTCTACAGCTATTGATGTTATAAATGAAAATTTATAATTTTTTAATATCAATTTTTAATGTTTTAAAATAATATATGCATGAAAAAAAATCATTGGTCATTAATTTTTTTAATGGAAAATATAATTTTGATCATTTTTATGAAATTACCTTACAATTGTTTTCATTATAGATAAATTAATTTGATGTATTTATTTGAAAATTTTACCATGGGTTTATGGGCGAATCAAAAATAAGTTTCCATTAGAACCATTTTAAAAAAATATAATATTTATCCATGATGAAGTGTAATGCTATAGACTGTGTTTTACGGTGGGAAATATTTGAGAATACTACACCCATACAAAAAATACCATATTCTTTTCAATGTAAAGAGGTTGGTTTGAGTTTGTGTGAACATCAGATGAGATGGTATGTACACACATATTTCGAGAGTAGGGATCCAATTCTGTCCATTTGTGTAATTAAACATTTTGAGGCTGATAGATAAAATTTAATTATTTCAATTTTTCTAGGATATGGATTAACGTGGTAGATTGTTTGGAAATAAGTTATTTCAAAGAGTTTTTGGGAAGTATGATATTTTCAATTATTTTAATAAAACGAAAAGTTTTTTTAATATTTCTATAAAATACACTTTCTTTTAGTTTATGAATAAAATTTTCATGGAATTGGTGGAAAATGAAACGAATTTAAGGATAATTATTTCACAGAGAAAACTTGATGATTTTTGGAATGAATTTTTTAATGAAGAATCCATTTCTTTAATTTTCTTAAAATTTTTATAATATTGTGTATTTAAAAAAAATGAATAGTGAAAATTTGAAATTAATAGTTTTTCTTAATTTTGATAAATTTATTTTGGAAATTTTTTTTATAAAATAATGTTTTGTTAAAATATTCGTTATTTAATAAATTATTAATGGAATAAAATAATTTTGATTACTTATTGACGAATAATGTTGGAGTAATTATAAAAATCTTATTTTGTATACTCATACACAAAATGTACACTCTAGTTGACTTGAATAAATAATTTTTCGCAATATTTATTAGAAAAAAAATCATTTTTAGTTGTGATTTATATATCCACTTTTTATATTTAACATAGTAGTTTTTGGCCCTCAATAAATTTTATTTATTGAATTTTTCAATGTTTCTTATCTATTTTATTAGGATGTTGGGTTTGTAAAAAAAATATTTTCACTGATATGTTTTTCTAAAAATAGTTTTATATAACTATATTTTATATTCACATGAATTATTTTGGTTTATGTATATATGGAAAATTCATTCCATAATGGTTTATTTTTATACATTATTACTTGTGCATAATGTTTTTAATCGGGGATTATTGATTATACCATATAGTATTTTTGTTCAGGTGTTAGGATTCAAGATCCCTAGTAAGGGTGTTACAAAATTTAATGAAATCCTAGTTTTTGAGTTTAGACTGGAGAAATATAAAGGGTATAGAAAATTTTATTTTTTTCACTCAAAATATATAAATAAAAAGACAAAAAATCATTTTGGGTTCATTGTCATGATACTATGATATTGAATTTATGAATTATTGGGGGGGGAACCACATATGTTTTTTTAATTCCACCATATTAACCTTTTATGGATTAGGAAAGGAATAAATTAATGAATCATGATATAAATAATAATAATTTCAATGCAAGATATTGTTTTTTAATGTATTTTCTAGAATAAAAATTCATTTGCAAATTTTCAATGATCATTCTATTATTAGAATAAATGTTGATAAATTTTTTGTTAAAAAAATGATTTGATATTTTTTATGATGAATTTGGGATTGATATTTCCAAAGAAATATGAATTCATAATAGACTGGTATTAGTTTGAATTTTTTTTATGAATAAACAATTAAAGGTTAATAGGTCATGAAAGAGACATTTTTTGTGTTATTAAACTATTCCACCTAGATGACTTATATATAGACAATATAATGTCAGGATGGAATTTCACCATTGGATCCCCAGCTAGAGAGTGAGGTTGGATAAGGCATCCAACAAGTTATCAAGGCCATGAATTAGTATAATTTAAAGGGTATGTATCAAGTAATAGATTTCCAATTGTAAGTTCCACTATTATTGAGAGGTAATAATATGATATATTAGATATTCCCGTTGTTATAGAAGATAAATTTTATCTTTTATTTTTTGGAATACTAATACATTAATTGTCAAGTTTATTTTTTATTTTTTCTGGGGACCAACTAGATCGTGTTGAGATTCAATGGATAATATATGTAGACATAAATATCTTCACTAAAAGGGATTCTATATGATATCTAATGATTAACAATTTTAACAATAATTAATTCATAAAGTAGATAAATATATCATATATCCAAAAAATATTAATATGACTATTATATACTATGGAAAAACTATTTTCTAAGGTTGTGAAATAAATTATATGATTTATAGAAAATGAGAAGATCGTGGCATTAAATCTCAAGACATGACTATAACTAGAGATATAATTATAATTTATTTTTATTAATCCACATATTTACATAGTTTTTGTTAGTAATGAAAAAATAATGTTCTTTTATATAGATGACAATTAGTGGCAATATACTTTCCCCCCTCAATTAGGTGGTGGAAGAAAATATTTCTGTCAGAAAAAGTGTATGTCAGATGAATTATGTTAGAAATTATTCAAGAAATATTCCTATTTTTTATAAATAATGGATGTAATGCATTGTTTCCTATTTAATGGAGTGATAAATTTATAGGTAAATTGTTCAGGTCCACCAAGAGTAAGTTTCTTATACCAGAAGTTATGACATATTTAGTGGTTATAAAATTAGATATCCTGAAAAAGTAATAGTGGTTCATGCAACTGTGTGCATGAATTAAGGATATAGATTAAAATAGAAAAATAATATTATTTATGGACAACTATAATAGTTAGTATGCCTCATAACAAGGCTAATTTAATCCATCAATATAGTAATATGAACCTCTTTATTAAAAAATTAGCACAGAAGGAGGATGTGGTTTATGAGGGACATTATATGGTAAAATGAATAATTATTATATATTCTATAATTATTTATTAAATATTTTAAATTAGTGACGTTTCGTAATTGATTTGATCATATTTATGTTCATAAGTATTACACAATGATTTGATCCCAAAATCGAAGAGTATATATATTCAGTTGGGTGAATAGTTAGAGAATGGATTCAAAAATCCATCTTCATTCACTATGATTGGTAATGTGTGACTATCATGAGAAATTTTTACTATGGGAGAAATAAATATGAATTTATTATTATAATATATTCATCATAAATAATGAATATTAGGGTTTTATGATAATGTTGAGGTGTTGTTTTTGTTACATCATATGTGACAATGCACCCACTCAAGAAATACTGGGATATTCATGCTTGTATGGTTTGGATAATGGATATATATATATATATATATATATATTTTAATTTGTATAGATTAGTTTAGGTATAAATAGAATAAAATTTTCTTCTTCTCCTTATATGGGTGGTGGAATGATATCCAATATTTTTTGGAGGATTTACCTTAATTTACACTAGGGTCAAATTTGAAGTATTTCATTACAATTATATTTGAGATTATATCTATTTAATTTCCATATTTTTTCATGGAATTAGGGATGTTATGATTTTTGGAGTTATATTTGGATGATAATTAAAATAAGGGGTTCTTTATGGGTATTGTTTCATGATGGAAGTAATCAGTTTTATTTTGAACGAACATCAATAGAATCATAAGTAAATGTATAGAAAATGAAAATTTAAACCTAGTGAATATAAAAATAAAAGAGACTATAAATTGATGATTTTTTTAATTTTTATAGGTAGATAATTGATTTCCCAAGATCTATCTTTAGTCAGTGTATGATCAATTATTTTTAAAGGATGAGAATATTCTAAAATAGATTTTTAATTTTGATATATCTATTTTGTTTTTTTGGTCATTCCTTAATGACATACCAATAAACAAGAGGTTTTTATATCTCTAATAAACTATATTTTAAACTAGAATAAAAAAATAGTGTGTTATAAATTTTTAATAATATCCATATATACTCTTGGTCATAAGAAGATCATTAGAGGAACTTTGAATTGTTTTAATGATTTCTTAAGACAATAAAATGAAATTTAAATTATCTTTATACCATTTTTGTCTTCAGGGGAAAAGTTTTTTAGTCATGTTATCTATCAAAAAATAATTTTAGTTCATCTTTAAAAGAATAAGGTGGAGATGTATTGGTAATGTCTTATCTATGTACTTATATATGGTGTTTTAATTATTAGTATGTATATTACCAAATATTCATTTATGATATTTTGAATATCATATTATCCAATTAAAACCATAAAAAGGAATTATGGAATTTTTTCTGTGGAATTTCATGATTTAAGAGGGGTTTTAGGATTTTATTAAAGAATTTTTTTCACCTCCTATTATGATTATACCAGAATCACATGTTTTATATGAAGTGTACTATGATGAAATTACTTAGGGAATATAATGGGTTTTGATGAATGGAATAAATATTTTGTAATGTTGGTCTTGGAAGAAGATATCCCTTGAGAATAATTACCTAATACATAGCTCTAAATTAATTTTGTTTGTTCATGATTTGATAATTTAGTGTAATTACATTTTCATCAAAAATATTTATACAAATAATAAGATTTTGAGGAATATTTTAACATAGTTTGATATCAGTATAACATAACACAACTAAGAATATTTTACGAAGTCCTTGAATTCTGTGATTATATATACACATCGGGGAAGGTAAATGTCAAGGAAGTTTCATTTTGTAGGAAACAATTGAGTCTAACAGCGATGGAAGTTGGGATGTAATGCCATTTTATGGTTTTATTGGGATTTCAAATAAATGTAGTTGACACAATGTATGATGTGTTATTAAATAGGATTAATGTTATTTAAATGATCAAAAATCAGTATGAGAGATATAGTAATTTGATAAGGAGTGATATAGGAAACATGGAACCTTAAATATTGGGTAGAACCTCAAAATATAAACTATGGAACATGATTTAGTGCCTTATTATATTTGGAAGGATGGTGGTTCCCATGGAGAAAGAAGAGTTTTTTATTTATTTTCAACATTAATATTAGGTTTTTAATCTTATAATTAACAATTTATATTATGAAATAAGATCCCAATTATAATATTTAAGAATAAAGAATGATATTATTAAATTTATTTCATAATTATTATTTTAGAGTAGGTAAAATAAGGGCATAAAAATTTGTAGGTTGATTTTATCCTTTACAATTTTTATTTATGAAATTAGAGGATAATTGTGCATATTTTTAGATAGGACTTTTTGTTTCACTATGATTTAATTATTGTTTTTAGGAAAAACTGAAAAAAATCAAGTTATCATTGCATTCCAAACCATTACAAGATAAATCTTCAGCTAATGATTTCTGTATAATTTATGTGAAAAATATTTTTTGAATTCATAGATATTGAAAATCAATCGTCTTAGATAGAGATAAAATTTAATTATACATTATAAATAATACATTAAAATGATAAGGGGAAGTTGTTAAAAATAAATAAGATATATCAAACCAATACATATGGTAAAAAACGAAATTATACTAGGATTTTTGATTACATGCTTCATGTATATGTTATTACATTAAATTTATTTTGGGATGATCATCTTCTATCAATAGAGTTTTTCATAAAAATATTTACTTTTCATCAATCCATATTAGAAAATTTAATTAATTTTTTGGTGACCAATGCTATTTGATGTTATGAAACTAAATATAATATTCTTGTAAGATCCATTTTCATACAAGAGATGATGGAAAATGTTAAATTTATTAAGAAATGTGTGATATAAGACACTATTATATAGTAGTATCATGTTAATAATTCATAATAGCCCTTGATTTTTAATTTTACAGATCATGTGTTTATGAAGGTGACTACTATTTTAGTTAATAGAGTACATGTACAATAAGGGATTCTAATTGAATGATATCAGTTTCCGTTTGAAATATTTTTCCAGATAAGTGATGCGACTTATGGGTTCATGTTTTTATAATTTTTTTGTTTTGATTCATATAATTTTTTATATTTCCGAGATGATGAACTCTAAAATGAACCAATGTGAGGTTGTAAGATGTGATATAATTGACTGTGATACTACTGTTTCATATATTAAGGGATATATTCAGGATTTAAATAGTGGAGAAAACCCTTAGGTAATGGATTATTACTTTAATAAAGGTATTTCAGAAGAATATAATGATCGTAAAAGGGACATGGGAGAGATAAGCCGAGATATGTTGTGAGTGTCTTGATATATTTGACAATTATAGTACCTAGTGACTTTTCAAAGGTTTAAATTTTTATACATTCTATAATTGTATCACCTTGTGTTAGGGACACCTATTGGTTTTCCTTTTTTTGAATAATATGGTCTATAAACAAAAGGATTCAATGGATTTATGTGGATGATTGAAAGTTAATTTTGGAAATTTAAAGATAATATAATATATAAATTGAATTTCAATTATACCATTTGATTCAGAATGGGTATTTAACTTAGAATTCAATATTTATTGAAATAAATATTTCTAATATAATTTGAGAGAAGTTATACTAACACTAAATAGTCAAATTCAAATTCCCAACGACCTATGAACTAATCCATGCAACATTTTTTTTAAGGTGGTATGATGTTTGTGGTCATATTCATAACCTTGAATACCATATATTTTAGTTATGAAACTATGGTTTATGGGGAGTGAATAATGATCATTCTTCATCACAGTCTCAGAGAAATTTGAACTATAAATTGAAATCATGATTATGTTACAAGGATTCAAAATTTATTAAATAAAATATTACTAAACCACCCCATCATTTCCTTAAAAAATAATTAATTTTCTATGGAAATAGTAATGTGATTTTAGTGGTCTCCCCACATCTATACTACTTATCATGAATGAAAATCAGAGTTTTAAAAATGGATATCGATTAATATCAACATCTAGTTTAACCATATATAGTTTCCACATTATATACCTTCGATCTAGAATTGGGGTCCTAATGCATATATATGTATGGACATATAAATTGATTTGTGTTTCAAAATTAGAGGGATATGTTGATACCCCATAGCTGAATTATTATAGAACTTATATTTCACAAATTTGTAGAATTATTCATCAATGTATGGGTATATGATATATTTTATGACATTTTATCAACTAGTATACTATTAAAATTTAATTTCAATGATTATATACTTAAAATTCAGTATTTTTTATGAAGTGATGATATCTTTCCAAAACTATAATATACTAATACAATATTTTTTACATAAAATTGGGAACTTTTACATCCATTGATGGTTAAAATTAAAATTTGGAATATCTAAATGGATTTTTTTTGATTTTTTTGAATAATGGTACATTGAGATGTGAAAAACAATGATGGTGAACTTATATTTTCCATTATTTTACATAATTATACATTAAATCTCATAAATAAATCACACTCAAGAACCCCCAATGAGTTATTTACTTTTTATATTACCAAAATAATAAACTTATTTTATGATATCACGTACATTACTAAAATTATATTCCTCATAATTTATTTAAAAATCGATATATTTGGTGTAAGAAAATTCTTTAGTACTCAGGGAAATGGTAAATATAAGAAAATTTTGTTTTAAAATTTTCTGCATAGAGAATATTGTAATAATGAGTTGGAGAGAATTTATCATTATATCATAAAAATGAGATAAGAGATAAAAATGGGGGGAAATTATGCAATAATTGATGAATGTAAGGAAATCACAGGAAGTGTTCAAGAGTCATTATAACATAATCAAATTCTCGACCTACTTTAGGGGTTTGTAATGGTGATCGAATTGATATAATCTAATGATAAAATCCCTCATGGTCGGTTTGATCGATATAGGTATGATAATGGAATATAAGTGGTGGAGAACAGTGTGTGTAGTGTGATTAGTGAGATAATAGACATTGTCACAAGTGTCTTAGGTGTGTGCAGATCAACGGTGGTGGTGACTGATGGGGGAAATGACATGGCTATAATGGTAGTGGCCGGTAGGGGCGGCATGTACAACACAAAATATGTGGTGTGTGATGGTGGTGGCATGAGCGTAATGGTGTCTGGTGTGGGCAGTTTGAGCGGCGTTCACAGATCTATAGCTGTGGATGAAGCGATGCTCATCGAAATGGATGGGGTTGTTATATCAATAGTAGGGGCATTGTTTCCAGCAAAAGAGGGTGCATGTGGCATGTGATCATCATCGGTGGTGGCCGGAGTGGACAACAAACCTATGGTGGTGAATATAGAGTGAGTTCTAGCAATGGAAGATAAACTGAATGATGTTTCGGTAGGGAAATGGGTTCTGGCTTGCTGACCTAATGTGTGTGATCCACCATGACTTTATTTGGTGGGTGATGTAGGAAAGACTCATTGATTTACCAATGCCGCAGCCATGGAAGCTATAGTGACGTGCCAATTCCATGAGGTTAATAAATCCGAAAATATAAGTAATGTAAAATCCCAATCAAGTAATCTTAACATATGATACTTTTTATATGTAAAGTATGTTTCTCTAGATCAATTATTCATGAAGGTGACAACACCTGCATGACTGATAACACGGATGTGATTCATTAATGATTAAAAATCTATGAATACTCCACAATATATTTGATTATTCCTCCCACAAGAGGATAGCCTTGGACACATGATGATTTATTTTAGAAGATGAATCCTATATGGGGGTTTTCTAGCTGGGGATTCATTCCCCTGGGATGGGGATTATTTCATATCAATTTTCCATTGGAAGATTTAAAGTGAACGACATGAGGGATCTGTTCAATAACTATAAATCCAGTAATGATATGATTTCTAGAGTGAGATTTTTAATTTAATCAATTTATCATAAAAAATACATGATATCATGTATGAATCATAATTAGTTGTCTTAATTGGATATTATGAAATACTGTGGACTTATTAGATATTGCATATGTTGTGGGAATTGTGAATAAAATGATAGGAATACTAAGACATCCATATTTTTTCACTATGCTTGGGTACTGGTAGTGGTTTACTCAATCTTTATCTTGATACATAATGTTTTTTGTCAATAGTAGATGACGATATTTCTTTGAAAGTGGTATACAAAACCCTTCCTGACATTTGTTTGGAGGGTGAAATTGTTCATCTTGTCAAAGATAAATGTCACTTGAATGTGGTTTTCTCTTTTTTTATACAAAAGAGAACCCTAATGTTTCTTGTAGGAAGAAATAGAGTAAATAGAATATCAAAAAAAATATGGACTTTCTTGGTGACATCCAACCAACCATTTAAAAAGGAAATGTGCCGATTAGATATGGTTCAGTTAAAGAATCGACACAACAGACTTAGGGGTTAAGAGAGATGGACTTGGAGCCTGTCCATGAAGAAGAGTGTGACCTCATTCTAGGAGTAAATTTTGACCAAGTATCCACTCTTAAAATTTTGGGTCACCGATATTTGGGTGATTATTTGAAACTTTCATTGATTCAAGTAGAAAAAATAAACAAAGGGAAACCCAGGGAGTCCATGGAAGGTGGGATGAAATTGCAAAGGATTCTCTCAAAAACTCCTATAGTCAGATATTTTAAAATGGGTAATTGTTGTTGTGGATGAAGAAGGCTTTGAACCTGTTCCACCCTAGAATGTGAGGTGGAGGAATGACTATTCCTATCTTAAGCCAACTATGATCACCGGGTCTCATGGTCCTAACGAAATTGATTCTGAGTGGTATGGTGAATATGATGATTCTTATTAGTTGGAATTTTATTTTTTATATCCTTTGGTATCTCTTAGCAAGAGGGGATGATTACTTAATGACCCAATGTATCTAATTTATACATATCGTTTTTTCTTTAGTTAATTAAATTACTATTGAATAACTTTTCTAGTATATACCATGGTATAGAAATGTGGAATCATAAGATAATAGTACTGACCCATGATGAAATAAACATTGTAATGTGGAACTAGAATAAGAAAAATAAAATTTTAATATATATCATTGTTTTCTAGTATGAAATTTATAGCATATTTTCCAATGATAAACACATGTTACATAACATAATTTACAAAGATAACTATTCATGTATCATAACAGAATTTACTTAGGCTAACCACCGAAGTCCCATTATAAATTTATTGAATTAGAAATTATCACCCAATAAATGGGAGGGATATAAAATTTTATTCCCAAAAATAAAAAAATGATAAACCATTCATATTTTACCCCTGTAATAAAATAAAATAACATATCATGAATAAAACCTAAAATATAAATATGTTACATAAAACTGTCAATAATTATAGAATTAGTAAAAATATATAATTAGATCAAATGATACAAAAATTTTAATCACACTAAAAATATATGTTATAATATAACATAAAGGGTGAAATATTAATTATTTAGATCAGGTATAGATGATGGAACATTTAAGGATACATGGAATAATAGTTTATAATTTTAGAAAAGAGTGTTCTTAATGATATGGTAATGTTTCCAAAAACAATTGGTATGTTTTATATGAAAGAATGTACAGAATAAGGAATTTTTTTTTAAAAAAAAATTTAATTATAGATTTGAAACAATTGAAGATTTATGATAAATTAATATGAAATATGAAAAATTCCATTTGAATGATAATGATTTTATTTATAATTTTCATTGTATACAATAATAATGATTTTATTTATATTTTAATACTTGTTTGAACTTGTTTAAGAATATGAATATGAGTAATATAGAACTGTAACCGAAAAACAATGTGGTTACTATATAGGAAGTAGAACCACTTTTTAAACCATCATATGTTTTGAAGGATATGGGGATCCTTCTTTAAAACAGGTGATCATTAATAATAAGGTGGATTATTAGAGAGATATTTTGGGAATATATTGGTGAGTATACTATAGTTGGGTCATTATTTTAGGTGAGAATATGATTGGTCCTTTTATAAATGATTTTGAGTGGCATATTCACAAAAACTCATTCCTTAATGTGTAGAAAATTCAATTTTACTGGGAATTTCCCTCTAATATAATGGATATAGGTTGATCCAAATATCATTCTATTGATTCAAATATAATTCCTATGTATATTTTACCAATTTACATTATAGTTCTTTATTTTACTTCATTTTACATCTTATCATGAAAACACCCATTTTTTACTTTAAAAACATTTGTTTTTATCAGAAAATGAAATTAAAATTAATATATAATTTTTCCTTGATATTGATAAATATTAAGTAATATTTTTTAAACTAATTTGAAAACAGTTTTCAATATTTATTAATATGAAAATAAATAATGTATAAAAATATATTTTTTTAAAATATTTCGTTTTTAAAAAAATATATGCATTTATTCATATTTATTACTGAGTATTAAGTATAATATTAATATTATTTTATTATTTGTATTTAATAATATTTTTTTTAATAATATAAATATCCAATAGTTTATGATTTATTTTATTAAGGGAAAAATACATGACACAAAAAAAATAATTCCTTGAAAAATATAGATTTTTCTCCATGAGTGTTTTTTTATATTTCTGGATCATTCAACCATTAATTGAATATTATCACTACCTTTGTATTAAAATAATTATTATAAATATATAAATAATTTTAGTTATTTTTTTAGATTTGATGATTTTAACATTTATGAGAAAATTATTGAAACAGAAAAAAAAATTGTTTAATATTTCTATTAAATTATCTAGTATAAGTAGATATAAACACATATTATGCATATGAAACCCCTAAAAACTCTGTATATGTACTAATAGTGACATAAACATTTTTTTTAGTCAATGGTAGTCATTTTACAACCATATATATCATAGTTATTTCCACCAGTGTGACCATCACCCACTGAAGATTATGCTCAGGACATAAATGTTATAGATTAACATAGGTTTAGTTAAGGGAAACCATTATTGATATCCCTATATTTTAGAGATCTAACTGTATATTCTAAAACAAAATATTTTAACAAATTGAGTCCTTTACTTGTCGCTTTCTATATAAATTTTACAATGTGATTACTTATATTTATACACACTTTATAACCTTGTAATGTTAAATTTGCAACATCTCATGATTATTATAATTCAGTAGAAAATAATATTTAAACTATCCAGAAAATATTTTAATTTATATCCAATGATTGTATATAAATAGGTACCATATAATTATAGTGACCACATGTACCTAACAACCATATAACCACTACCATATTTTGTTTCAATATAAAAGCTTATATACTTCACTAAAACAATTATTATCATTACATCACATCATTTTTGAAGATTTTTACCATGTTTCCATTCTGTTTCATTATATATATAGTTATCATCAATGGTATGATCTACATGGGTGATCATGATGATGAATATTTAGATATTATAGTATTTTTTTATTGTTTTTTAATTTTAAATGTTATGATTCAATAATTTTTATTTAAATGTGCTATAATATTGCTCATTAATGGTATAATAATTATTTAATTTTATAAAATAATTTTTCAATGAAAATATTTTTGGCAGAGAGGATCTATAAAAGGATAAAATAATACAGAAAAATATGATGTTACCTGAAGTATTTTTCATCGATTCATGTTAGTTTTAACAATAAAATGTTATCCGGATAAAATATATTATTATAGAAATAACCAAGGAATTATGTTAGATTTAGTATAAATTAAATTGATATATTGATTTGAAAATTATTCCTGATGTCTATGAGTGAGTGAAAATGGATTTCTATGAGAAATATTTTTAACATGCGTAATATTTAATCTTGTAAAAGTGTTAATTTAGAGAACATGAGTTAAGATGAGAAATGGTTAATACGGATAGTTGTATAGAATGATACCCCTATTATTGTCAAGAAAAAATGGTTTGTTTGTGGATGTCAGAATGAGTGATAACATAGATATGAGACACTTGTTGGTTTAAGATTATATAACTCTAATTAGGCAAGTGATGTATCATTTTGGGTAGTTATCTATTATTAAATTGTTTTAATTATGCGCCTGTAGCATTAGTTTGCAAAATTTTTAAGGAATTTTCTGTTTTCAATAGTTATATGAAAACATAGATTTTAATTTTTTTTTACGAAATGACTATATTCCATTAGATTTTTGGAATTTTTGTGTTTCCAATTATTTTAAATTTTTTTGAATCATTATAAAATATGAGATAATGATATAATTTTTTAAATTATGATTTTACTGAAAAGGTGTATATTTTGGGAATAATTTTCATTGTAATAAAATATTATTTTTTAATTTTGTGGAAAAATATGTTTTAATTTTATAATATTATAAAAAATGGGAAATTATGAAATGAATGGTCAATCATATGGTTAATAAATTCATTTTAGAAAATGTTTGGATAAAAATTTATTTTCAGAAGTAGTTTAAATTTTATGGAAAATATTTGTAATCATATTAATGAGTTTTCTAAAAAAAAATAAGTATATTGGAGTAATTGGTCAAAACATTCTAAGTTTATACTCACCCATAATTGGCGTGCATTAGGGGATACTAGTGATCATAAATCATTATACAATAACGTTAATGTATTTATTTTTTAGTAGTGGCCACATAAATAATCAAATTAGAGATAACATTGATGAGTTAGAGTCTTTGGGATTGAGTTATTTACTTTTTGTTTCTATGTGTCATTCTTAAATTCATTGGATATTTCAATTAAAATATTATATGGAAATGTTTTTAAAAAAAATGGTTTCATTTAGTGATAATTATATTCATATACAACCTTTCTCTTCATTTATTTTGAGGGTAAATAATTCCAAAATAGTAAATTATTATCCATTTCCACTTTTTAGTGGTATATGGTTATTAGGATGCCTATTTTAGTTTGTAAGTGATTTTAGTTCATGTCATTAGATTTATAATCCCATGATTATGTTTCATAAAAAAGTAAATTAGATAAATTTAACATTTATTTTTTAGTCCACCGCAAGTGATTTAAAAAGAAAAATTCTATTTAAGATATAGTCTACTGGATTTTGATATTTTATCACTTCACCACTGCTTGATTTGTTTTCACAATTTATTATTTTATTATGATATATATAGGAGGTGTTTAATTTTCTTATGGATCAATTTTCAATTGAGGAACATCCCAATTTTATAGGGAAGGCTTAAATGATAATTCAATTAAGAACTAAATAGTAGTATTTATTACTATCTATAACCTAGTAATCAATATAATAAGATAATATATACATTGTAAGTTATTATTAGATCATTCTTGGTGGATTCTAAAATATGGTTGGATAAATATACCCCATTGATCATGTTATCATTTAATTATTATTTTTCTTCATGTATATAAATTACACCTTAGGATTCACAATGTAGATATAAATAAAAAATAGTATTATATTGGGAAAACATTTCAGATAAATAGATATTGGGGCAAAAAATATTAAATGAAATGATAGAAAATATTCAATCAACCATATTATATATTAAATCAATATGTACATAACATATACAGTCTACTTTATTACTCTTGATTGTATAGTAACCATCACATATTGATCAAAACATCAATGAAACAACCCATTAGTTCAAAATATGTTTTATATATTTCATAAGAGAAATTTAACAATAACTGTTTCACATATAACACATTTGGAGGATATATAATTGTTAGATGGCCATTCTTATGAGGAACAACATGTGAGGATAATTTTAAATAGAGATAATGTAATTTAAAAAATTGTCACTTATTTTATAAATATTTTGTGTAGGAATAATAAATATGGAGAAGTGAAATGGGAAACTGAGGATGTAATGAAAAAATATTACACTAATTGAGCTCATCTTATTGAACAAAATAATATTCTTATTTGATAATTTTATTAAATTAGAAATAATGTGACAACATGATATTTTATTCATTATTAAATAAATCCATACAAATTTTAGAGACATGTTGTTCAAATAAGAAATAAAAATGTACAAAATTATGAGACTATATAATAATATGAATGAAAAAAATTAAAGGTATATATTTACCATATCTATAAGAAATAATAATGTATAATATATATTGTGAGAGTGGGTTCTATATACCCTACTTGATAAGTACCTTTAAAACTATCATACAATGTATAAAGCTTGAGTTATACATGATTTATTATTTTAATAATACAATTATTACATATATATAAACAATTGACATAATACTTTTCTTATATTACCTATAATCTAAATATGATATACTTTGAAAATATTATTAAACATATATCTTATAGTATAGATACATTATATTCACAAAAATTAATGACTTATCAATATTATGATTTAGGTTCTCATAAGACTTGATACCTCTTCTAAATATGTTGCCCTTTTATTATCCCAATCATAGAAGATTATGTGGACTAATCAGTCAATATGAACAAAACGTGTCTTGGGTTTCATTAAATGTTCCTATATATACGAATATGTATTTTTCTCTCATTATTACATCATTATTAATGCATATCATTCAATAAAAAACTTCCATGGAAGATGAAAACTAAAAATAATTATAATTTTTGGGAGGTTTCATGGGTGGGGTGTTGTAATAGATTCATGAAATTGATATCATTAGAGGAATATATTTTTCATTAAAATATATGAATAAAATATACTTTTTATTTTTTATATGATGATAAGGACTTGAATATATCTATGGACATGGTATAGAAAGTAAATTAAATAAAATATATCTAGTAAAATATATATAAATACTGATTATATTAGGGAATAAATTATTAAATATTCGTTATATGGTTTCAAAATATGAAGAGATAATATTAAAAAATAATTTTTTAGAAATGGTTTTCTTAGTGAGAACTTATACTTTTCCCTTTATGGACTGTGATTTTTTTCATGATATCACTCGTATTCAATGATTATGACTTAATGCTATAATTATATGGTTAAAGAGGGTCATAAAGAAACTTATATCTATATGTTCAATTAATTTAGTTGAATTGAAGTTGAGGGAAAAGTACCCTACATGTGTATGGGTCAGTGACTGTATGAGTGTGAGTGATCACATGTAAATTAATTAATAAATACAATTATATGTTATTCAGATTAAGAATAATTTTTATTGATTTAACTTCTAATGGTATACAAATGTTATTTAAGTTAAAGTAATTTAATATAAAAAATATATTTTTGATTTATTTCCATTTTTAATGGTACATTAAAATTATCCAGGCGGAGGAAAGAGTTAATTAATTGTATATTATATAGTCATTGGGTTTCAAGGGTTATAAAAACATTTTTTTAGAAATAAATGTTATCGTTAAGTATAACCAAAACCATGATCACCATGCTTGATAAAGGATATCATTCATATACTATAAATGATGAAAATAGTGTACCTTAAACCATATATGGATGTTTCATTCAACTAAGTATATTCATCCTGATGATTAAAATATAGATGTATAGATAACATTAATAATCTAGAGTTATCGTGTAGCAATCCAGCCTATGATGTCCTATTAATTCACCCAATTCAGTCTGCCACATGTTCTATAGGGTATTCCAGATCACCACTAGATTCACATTAATGACTAGTAATCAAGGATACACAATTTGGAATGGTTTAAAAAAATTAAAAATTTAAAAATGGTACAATGCTAATAATTCAATTTATTTTTTTTTGTTTTAAATATTGATGCGTTAAAAAATAACCGGTTTTAAAATATGGAAAATGAAAAATCGGGCATAATGTTAATAATATAAATCCATAATACAAAAAAAAATTCTAATAGTCAAAATTATATTTGAAATATAAAATATCCCATTCTATAATGTCCAATACACTGTCCCAAAAATAAAAGGGAAATCAAATTGACCAATGATAGCTTCATATCACCCATATTCATTGGTCACATAAAAAACAACCTAATAGAGAATCCATGTGGATAACTAAATAATAGGGTCAAAAATAGAAACCTAAGAGAAAACATAAGATATAAACATAAACACATATCATTATATATACATGGCCTGATTCAAAATATTCCCAATAAGATTCCACTATATATAATACGGAATTCCTTTTATAATATATCCCATAAATTTTAGTGTGAGAGATAATATAGATTTAGATCATTAATTTTATTTTAATAATCAAAAAGAAAGCATGCGTTAAATTTTATCTATTTAATTTCCCAAAACATAAAATAATCATTCATATAAAACAAGGGGCCTACAATTAAACACTCAACTTGAAATCTATTTAATAAAACAGTAATTTCTTAAAAAATAAACTCTTTCAAAACACTTGAAGAGAGACTTAAAATCTATAATCAATCAAACCCCCTATTTATAATTATTTGAAATATTAATAAAATATCTCATTAAAATTACTACTATTGACATATATTTGATTCGAAAAATTTAACTTCCAGAAATATATTTAAAATTCATTGAAAATATACAGAATACAAAATTAAACATATAACATGTGAAAGTTTGTACCGACACATCAAAAAGAGAAATCGATTCAATTAAGAAAAGCATTAATACTATAAATAAATGGACATGGGATATAAAATTCATGGTAAATAATCTAGAAAACATTCTTGAATATGATTCAAGCATCATTGGAAAATCATTAGGTGTTAACCTAAATGATAATAGACCTAGAATCATCAATATACTCTCTCTAACAAATCACTAATTACATTGGAATGTCCCATTAAATCCAGATGGGGTTACAAAGTATAATAAAATATTGTTGGAGTGTAAAAGTATGAGTTGTAGATATTTTTTAAGATTAAAATTATGTTCTTTAGAAAAAAAGTGACAACAGTGACCTTAAGTAAAATAAAATATTTATCATTTAAATTTTTATGTTATAATAGAGTAGTAAAATTGGAATGTTTTAATAGAAATGACAATATTATTATATATATATATACCATAATGAATATATATATTAATTTTTTGGAAATAAACTTTTAATTATTTTGAAGTCATTTATAACCTAAAAAAATATTATTTTGCTCATAATGGTTTTTATTTATCTTTTTAATAAAATATCATAATTAATTTTTCATAATTATATAAAAATTTATATGAATAAATAAAACTCATTTTTATATCTACATTTAAACATTATCTTAGAAAAATTTATAAATAATTTTAGGAGATGTTTTATTTTTTGAATTAATGATGAGAAATACAAATTTTTGTTAAAAATATATTCTTTTCGTGAATTTAAAATTCAATTTTTTATTAAAATTGATTAAAATTAAACTACGTTCATTTATATGAAGTATAATACAGTAAAGTTAATTTTAATAATATTTATACATGATTTTGGTATAAAATACTATATATACTTAAGAATACATTTTTAGGTATAATTTATTTTTTCACATTTCACAAGATTAATTATTATTTAATTTATTGTACTTCTATATACTAAATGTGAAAAAAAATTCCATTTTTATAATAATAATAGTTAATGTTATGAAATAAAATAAAATAATTTTTTTGGGAATAAATAATAACTCTTTCTGAAAGTTGTAACCATAATAAATGATAAACATATTTAAGTAGGGTTAAAACTAATGTGGAATGGAATTAAAGTAAATATAATACATATTTTTCAACAATTTTATGATTCTAGGTCATATATAATCATATATGTTTCAAATTTATTTATAACGTAATAAATTTTATTTTATAAGGTTATATATAATATTTCATGTAAATAAAGATAAAAAATGTCACTCTATTAATTTCATATTTAACTTATTTTTTATCAAGGGGATGAAAATATGGTTTTAATGAATATTTATGGGGATATTAATAATAATTAAATTACTTTTATTATGGTAATTAATTTATAAATGTTTAGTTAATACATAGTAATACTAAACACATATAAAACACTTACACATTGCTTCTACAAGCTGTATAAAATAAAAAACTAAACAATTTTAAAAATATATAATATAATATTTTATGGAAACATTATGATTTAACATGAATTATATGGTTATAAAAATATATAATTTATTTTCAATGATTTTATATATTAATTCTATACTTGTCTGATTTTTTATTGGAAAACATTTTGTATAGTTCATAAAATGGAATTAATGATATTTTATGTAATAAAATATTTTATTAATGATTTAAAAATATAAAAAAATATAAATTTTATAAATTAGAACGAGAAATGGTGGAAACTATCATCAATGGACCATTTATGGAATCTAGTGAAATGTTATGTACATGTATTATCCTTAATGATTAAAATAATGTGTTATTGAGGATAAAAAGGGGCAACCAGGGGTTAGAACTAAGATATAAAGGTAAAATATTAACCTAAACATCTCAAACATTTGTTGGATTAGAATATATAGTATCATTATAGTCATAAAATTTTAATATACAATGTTTTTTTATCAAATCCTTGTAAATTAATTTATATTAAATTAGTACATTAATTAATTCCAAGAGTGCCCCTCTCTAAACATATTAAAAGTAACATGCTCCCCTTTCATAGTCATTTGTTATGAGAACCCTAGATCATAAATTACATTCAGAAATTAATTAATAAAAACCATTCCCACATCTTAGATATCTTATTTTTGTAATAATATTATCTCTATAGATATTAATTCTTAAAGAAATGGTGGTTGTCTGATGAAGATGTATAACATTTAATCTAATGTTTTAGTTTAATTTCATATTATCCCTATATCAAAAAATATTATAACCATTTTGATATAATAAAATTAATATATACTATACATTTTGATGTTATTATGTTAATTTAGTAACATTAATCATACTCACATTTCCACAAAATTAGAAATTAAACAATCGTTCATATGTAAACATCACAAACCAATGTACTAAATTATCTATCATAACTGATTATTGATGTATATAATATGGATTTAATGTGTATATATATATGAAATTAATGAAATATTCATAATTTTTAAATGATAATATATAATAATTTATCATAACTTTCGGTCTATTGAATAATGACAACGATGTTTGGTCATAGATATAGATTACATGCTCCATGAATATATGTGATTTTCTTTCATCACTTCATCACATGGAGGTTATATTTAAGTGTATTTAAATGGATCATATTAAATTTATGATATAATTATAATCATTTGATGATAAATTATAGTTAAATTAATTCCATCATGTTCATTGAAAAATGCAAATGTTGCTTGTGTAAATATATAAGCTTCCATCTCTGTTATTGTAACAAAATTTATTTTTAATAACCATAATTCAAGGATATTTTTAAAATTATATTTAATCAATAAAATTGATACTTATTTCATGATTATTTTATTATGGATGATAGACTAATTAATTCTTTTACCAGACTCATCAAACTTAAGTTGTTTTTGGATTATTAACTGAATGCACTCAAAAAATTGATATAATCATAACTGATGATGTAACAAAACAATTTTCTTTTGAATTAAATAAAAGGGATAATTATAATTTAACGAACACAAAAATGGTTATTACTCATGTTAATAAAAACTACATATTTGTTTATTTTGGAATTAATGAATTGATAATGATTGATGGGTTTTAATCTATGATATTTCTCATATTGATATCCTTTCAGTGAGACTTATTCCATTTTTAGAACATGTTTTATTTTTCTATTTGTATAAACTATATTATGGATATCTTTTATAAATATATAATTGAAAATAATTTGTTTTGATAATAAATTTTTTATTCGCTTCCCCAAATAGTTTTATTTGTATTATTAAGAATGTTTTGAGGGATGAATTACTTTAAACATTGCCTTTTAAATGTTTTAATGATTTATTTTATTAATAAGTTTCTTCCATTTATACATCCATAGTATTTTTATGGATAAATTTATGTAAACATAAATTAAATAAAAATCAAATTTATTATCTCTTTTTAATTCTCCTAAAGGATTTTAATAGGTATCATTAAATTTATTTTTTATGAAACCTCTTGATAAAAATAAAATGAAGGTTTCATTTTAACATTTATAGCATCAATGTTCTTTCCCACCACCAAAACCATTGTAATGAATAAAATTTTTTGGATTTTGTTATAAATTATTTGGGAATATTCTGAGAATTGGGACTAATACGACGTGATATTATGAGTTCTGGTGTTCCTAGAACAATTCACAGAAAAATTTCATGTTTTTGTTATCACGCATGCATGACTTTTAGAAAATGGTTAAATAAGATTTAAACTGGTTCCCATATAATAAATATGAGGGAACATCGAGCTCAAAATAGTGGAATTACCCTAGGAGTTACTTAACAATAGTCGACAGAGGTCTTTTGATGAAAACCCTATAAATGGAGTAACCTTCAATAAAATACATAAATAAAAGTAGTATATTATTAAAATCCTAATAACTCATGAAGGAAAACTCATATTGGAAAATCGATACCATTATTGAGTTCATATGCGGGTCTTTCCATATTTGAGGCCTAACATTGGTCGGTGTGGGTCGACTATGAAAGATAGTTTTTAGATGTAAACATCATTAATATTTTCTAATAAAAATATTTTATTCATTATGTAAAAATTTGTTTTATTTTAAAACACATTTTTCAAAAAATTCATGGTTATCCCACTAGAAATTTAATTCCTTTGAGGTAAAGAGGTGAAGCTCTCTCGAAGAATGGAAACAAATCGTGGATCAATGATCAATGAAACACCTCATATTGGATGGATATTCTCCCAAAATAATGACACCGTGAACGTTATTTGTATGCAATTTAATAGAATTGAGGTAGGGAATTTTTATTTGATTTCTTTTCCCAGTTCATGAATCCCACTATTAATGCGACCCACTAAAAAATGAAGTGGTCCATGGATCGATCATTATTGCGGGATGGAAAAGTTATTGTGGGTTTTAAAAAGGGGGATATTTTTTTTATTATATGTTATTGATTCTTAGTAAAACCATCTAACAATAATGGATCAAGGATGACACAAACAAAGATAACATTCTTTCTTTAGTTTTTTATTCTATTTTTCTATCCCCTCAATCTATTACATTCTTCTAGAATTCTTCTTCCATGATACACTTTTCTAAATGATCAATCATTGTGCCCAAATTCATGATGAAATGATCTTATATGAAAGGTATGACCCTAAAAAGGCATTGAAAAGGTTAAACAGAATCATGGAATGGATCCAGTGAGGTGGAAACCCAAGGCTGCGAAATAAGGAAGACTGTCAGTGGGGTGGACAGTGGAAATGGTGGGACGTGCCTAACAAAGCCGGTCCAAGATGAGCATACAAAAAATGGCAGTCCATTAGCAGGGTAGCCGGTGGCGGTGGTAGTAGTAGCCCGATGATGGGCTAGCAGAAGGAGAGCATGGTAGGATAGAGACACTATTAAGGAATCCAACGGTGGAGGCAGAACTCAGTCGGATAGTGAGCGTATGGGATCCCGCAGTAATGGAGCATGGGGTGGTGGCACCAGGTAGATTACATTAGACTCGGGGTGGTGGTATGTGGAGGTCCACGTTGGACCTTAGGCGGAGGGCTGAGTTCGGACCATGGTGGCGAGCCCAAGGCATTTTAGAAGACCATGTAACTGACAATGCAATTCCATGAGGAGTTCCACGTAGACCAGTGATGTACATGCTCAGGGTGTCTCTCATGAGACAAAGAGGATGAACCGCTCGCATGCGGGCCAGACCGGAAAAGCTAATCCAATCTAGTCACCCTGCATCCCAGCAGGGTGAATCCAACCAGCCCAATGAGCTGGCCCAATGGGTCGAGCCAGTTCTAGTCGAGCTGAAATAGGTTGGTTTGATTGGACTTTGTTAGGTCGGCCAATGGGTTGGGTCTGGTTTGTTTGGATGGGGAAGACCCATACCTGACCATGGACAGACCTTTTCAGACAAGAAATTGTATAATTCAAACAATAGTTTGGATTGAAGTTCTATTTATGACAATGTGACCCTTTCCACATGGTGTTCCTTTTGAGATGGATTGGTGGTGTTTTAGTTGGATCAGGAAAGGTTGAGATATTAACCTCGGTATTTTCCTATGAGGGATGGATGTAGGATCTCATTTCTATCAAATAGGGTGACCCTTATTCTAATGTGAGTTGTCTCAGCCCAACTTCAATAGTTGACTCAGATTGTTGGAGAATGTATCATACATATTCCTCACTAATCTTTTTGGTACCATATATAGGGTTTGTGGACAACTTTTTACCAATATTTATAATGTCACCTATACCGTATCTAGGATGATGTTTCTAGCAAGAGGAGGAGTCCCCAAGTGTGACCAAGGAGGGAGGACCCCCTATCTATGTATCGAGATCATATTCTTTCCATTCTACATGACTAAACCAGACAAGTGTCTTTTAGGATGTTTTTAGTCGATGATGTTTGGCTATGACTTGGTGACTACGTGACGTGGATATTTCATGACTCATCGACACTCCAGGAGTTTCGATACTTGGTGTGTTATCAAAACACTATTCTATCCAACACTTTATGTTATATAGAAACTCAATGTGTTAATGAGACTATATGACTCTAGGAAACTATATAACTTATTTAGAGCCTAGTGTTTTCTTGGGTACTGTTGGTAGACCATTTCTACGTGATTCAATTAGATAGCTTTTGGTGTGAGATCTCGTGGAATGAGTGAGCTATGATTAGAAATGTGTAATTGGATTGAGATGAGACCTTGAGTCTTGGAATAAATTACGAGTATACCTAGATGTTATTGTTATATGTGTTGTAGACTTATACCATTATAGAGATTAATTTATCATTTTTGAGATTTGTTTCTCTAGGTACATTCACTTTGTGTTTTGGGGTTTTCTACTGAGTGTTGTTTTACTCACCCCTACAGGGGATTTAACTGCATGTGTTGTGTCGATTTCATAACATCATAACATTGATGGAGTCCTAGGGGGACTACGAATAGGTGGTTCTTGCAGAGACACCAGATAGTTGAGGTTTTATCATGTGGCTTTAGAAAACTGTCATTTTACCTTCCCTTCAGATAGGGTTTTCTGCGGATGAGCTTCAAGACCTTGTGGTATAGTCTCTTTTTTTGTGGGATTGTATTTAGGCCCTATTGTACTTTATTGTAGTTTACATTCCTATCATACTACGTTGGTTGTGATATAGTGGTATGAATGTATTGTTTTACTTTTTTTCTTATGTTTTTATCATTTTTGGGCTTGGACATGTTTTCATGTGTATAGGTACATACGCAAATGCCTCCAACTTGTGGTATATGCGTACACGGTGCTAGTTACAAACACCTAGAATATTTGAGGTGGGATTGGGGTAGTCACAACACCAGAACCTCTGAAATGGGTCTTGACAGAGTGGAATCAGAGTGAATATTGGTTCTACTTTAGAAACATGAGTATGTGAGATTGGTTTGGGGAAACAATGTTATGTTTTTGAAGTGTACCATTCCAGGAAGGGACTCCAGTGATGGTGCAGCAACTGATGTATCAATAAACTAGGTCTCTAAACACCTGCTTTTCAAGAATGTATATAAAAACACAAGATCTAGGGAAAACATAATGGTGCATACATCATATAGGAATGAGCTATGTCTTCCATGTCCATCTTGAGTCAACTCACTTAAGTATACTCATTTAAATGTGATGCATCTTTTTTTATTATTGGGTGTATTCATGATGCCATCCTGTGAGGTTTTTCCAACATGATTGGGATTCAGATGCAATGATTGATGAGGCCTCCCTAAGTGGTACCAATCAAAGAGAATTTTTTATTTCATATGGTTAGTAGGTGGCACTTTCTCATGTTGATCAGTTCAGAAACCCACCTCCAGTGGTTTAGGTGGACGATGTTTGCCAGAATGAGTTGTGGATGGCTCTTTTGTCCCTAGATGAAGATATGTAGTGTCCGAATGCATATCATAAGCTTTGAGATATAAATCACAAGGGTTGTAGGGTTACTAGGACCTACTATTAGTAGTTAAATGATGTAAACAACAGAATACGAGGTTTCATCAGAAGTTTTAGGGGCATTATAGTTACCCAAAGAAGAGGGGTTTCTATGCTTGTCGTGGGAAGGGATATACCATACAAGATTTCCCCACTTTTTAGGCCACAATAAAGATGTGTTTGATGAACCACTATATAAGGAGACGATAAGAGGAGAAGCTAGATCTATCTAATTATGTACGTGGTAGAGATTTCGTGGAATTAGTTGGAGGTGGAAACCGTTTGTGTGTGTTACCACCTCCACCCATAGGTGGTCCATACAAGAATCTGGGAGTTGGAGGATAAGGGAGGTTACAATTGTAGGCTATTAAATCTTATGACCATTGGACTCCAAGAATGGTTCATGGTATGATCTATGTATTTCTATATTAACTGCAGTAGTTAGACACATGTGCTAGTGATTTCCTTACGAGCCACTTTTCTAGTTTGATACATAAAGATTCAGGTTAAACCATTGAGTTAAAACACACATTTAGAGGCTCCTATTTGAGGAGGCCCAATGATCACACACTTGTACAAACAATGTGATTTAACACTTAAAGGTGATATTTTCTATTGTGATCTCTTAGTAGTAGCGTCAAGGCCTTATTATTTCATTAATGGTATGAACCAATAGCCACATTTCCTGCTCATATTGATAGTTTTAGGAAAAGTGTGTGGTTTATCCATGATAATAGAACCTAATTTACCTTTTTATCAGTAAAAGGGAAATCCTTGAAACTCAAGATGGACCAAATCACATGAGGGTGCATTAGATTACTCTTTATTTGGATATCCTGACCCTTAGTGCAATGGATATTTTGAGTCCTTAATTTCTTGTAATGGTGGAGGAGTATAAGGATATATTCTCAGAAATTATTCCTGGTTTACCTCTAAATCATGATATAGAATTAAACATTGATATACATCCTACGAAGACACTGATATCTACACCAAAATATCAGATGTCTCCCACAGATCGTCATGAATTAAGAGTTATATTGAAGGTCATATAGAGAAAGGCAATTGAGAGACCCTATGTTTCAGAATGGGTGGACCTATGTGGTCTCCATTGATCCAAGACACGTCATCTAAGAGAATAGGGTTCCATTGGATCGGATAACGATTGAGGAATATTTTGATAAGTACCCCCATCATGAGGTTTCCAGAGGGTGTTTTCAGGTACTTAGTGTTCTATGATGCATTTGGAACCATGCTTTTTTGTGTCCAGATGATGAGGAAAGTAGTGATTTCCTATGGTTCATTCTAGTTAAAATCACTCGGGCAGAACTATGTGACCCATGATCTTGAGTTAGCAGTAGTGAACTTTGCATTGAACATGTTGTGACACTATATGATGGGATAATAGTTTATCATCTACTTCGACCACATGAGTCTCATGCATATATTACCTTAGAGGGATTGTAACTTGAGACAAATGAGATGGATAGATTTCCTCCAATACAATTACTTCGAGAGTGTCTACACTCCTAGGAAGGGTGATGTGGTAGAAGAAGATCTCAAAAGGAGATCTATATTTTAGTTTCAGAATGGGGAATCAAATCATTTGGGCTCGTTGTAGATATCCTTGGTAGATAGAGATGGGACAACTAATCTAAAATCAATTTTTTCACCCCTGCACTATATTGGAGAGTCATGGACGAAAAACATACGGATTCTAAATGTGTGGAATTGCGTTCTGAGATGTCCAAAGGGGATTCCCCAGATGTATATTTAAAAGGATGGGAGCATGTTGTTATTTTCAGAAGATTCACGATGGTACCATTAGTATTTCGGGAGCAGGATCTGAAGGGGTTTCTTGCATCCCTTTTAATGGTACATCAAGGGTGGTAATGGTGTACCAAAACTGCTAATTTCAATTTGGAAAAAAATGATGAATACATAAGTTGTAGAGTTTGTGTCCTGATGACTGACTTGTAGAAAAATTATTGTTGAGCATGATGTTCTAGTGTCTTTGAATCAACCCCTTGAGGTACCAAAATGGAAATTGGATGGAATCAAAATGAAATTCATGATAGGTTTACCACGTATATCAAAGGGGTATGATACCATATGGGTGATCATTGACCGACTCACCATGTCATCTCACTTTCTACCTAAATGAAAGTAGAGTAATGAAGGGATATTGTGACACCTCTACATGTAGGAGATAGTTTGTCTTCATAGAGTTCCATTAATGATTGATTCAAATCATGATCCTCACTTTACATCCAAGTTGCGGAAGGGTTTTTGGAGGTGTTTGGGACTTAGTTATGCTTGAAAATGGTATTTCATCACCAGATGGATGAACAGATAGAGAGGAACATTCAGGTTTAGGGGGACATGATGCAAGATTTAAAGTTATGTTTTGTCCACAGTTTCTAGAATCACCTACCTTTGGTGGTGATTGTGTACAACAACAACTACCCCTATACCATTATTATGGAACTATTTGAGGCTCTATATGAGCAGCCCTGCAAGTAATCACCTTGTTGGAATGACCCAATAGAGTCAGCACTCATGGGCCGGACGATGGTGCATGCGACTATAGAGATGGTTTATGTCATCTAGGAGTGGATGAAGACTGCACAGGGCTCTCATAATTCTTATGATGATAGGAAACATTGGCCTTTGGAGCTTATTGAGGAATAGCATGTGTTCCTTTGAGTCTCTCCTTGATGTGGGATATAATGATTTAGCTAAATGAGTATGCTATCTATGATGTTCATGAGCTCTTTCTTGATAATACATAGAGTTGGAGACGTGTCGTTCCACGTGACTCTAAATTTGTAGTTGTACCATCTTCACAAAATCTTCCATAGGTCTCAACTGAAGAGATAAGTGAAGGATTCATCACACATCATTGATGGGGGGAATTTTACTCAGAACCCAACAGAGGCCAAGGATAGAAATAAGGGGATCCATTATTTAGCGATTGATTCCTCTAGTTGGTGTTCGGTGGAAGCATAAGAATCATCAAGATAAAACATGGGAGTGGGAGGCTAAGATTCATGCCCAGTACCCTCAATTGTACTAGTATACATTTTTTTGGATTTTGGGGATATAAATCCCAAATTTGGGGTGAATTTAATGACTTATATTTTGTCAAATTTATCGTTGAAAATTATTTGGGAAAATTATGAGACTATGTGCTAACACGGTGTGCGATTCCGAGGTCTGGTGTTCCTTGAACGATTCACTAAAAATGTTATGTTTCTAATAGCATGTACACACAACATTTATAAAAAGTCAAATAACATTTAAATGGGTTCTTGGAATAGAAATATATGGGCACTATTGAGCTCAAAACATTTTCATTAGCCTAGGATCCACTCAAACATTGTCAGAATGGGTCTTCTGTTTAGAAACCTGAAAATGGAATAATTGTAAATAAAATAAAATAATTATTTTATTTTATTTTTAAATTACTATTAAATAGAAAATGGTAACATGGATTGGAAATTTGAGACCAATATTGAATTCTTAAATTGGTGATTTCCTTAGGCGAGGCCTAACATCAGCTGAAACGAACCAGCTGTGAAAGAAATATTTTCGACGTAAATTTCATTTAAATATTCTATAAATAATTTTTAATTCATGATGTTGCACCATGATTTAGTTTAATACTATTTTTAAAAAAAATAATGGTTATCCCCATAACCTTGAAATTTCTCAATGGTAAGGACATGATGCTCCCTTGATGAATGTTGGCTGATCATGGATACAAGATCAACAAGGAACCTCAGATTCATAGGATCTTCGCCCACATAAACGGGAAAATGAACGTTCTTCATCAGTAATCAAACACAATAGAGGTAGGGAGTTTATGAATTGATTTCCTTTCCCCATTCATGTATTCTAAGATCAATGTAGACTAATAAACAAGCCTAATGGACCATGGATCCATCATTGTTGTTGAATGGAAAAATTCTCACTGGGTTTAAAATAATAGATATTCTTTTTGTGTTTTTCTGTTCTTTATTCTTTTGTTAAACCAAATGACACGAATAGATAAAGGATAACATGAACTTGTCCAAGATCCCTTCATTGTGAATTATTTGTGCCTTCTTTCTCCAATAAATCTATTGAATTATTCACATGTTCTATTCCCATGAAACCCTTACAAGAACGATTGATCATTATGCCCTGACCAATGGTACAATTATCCGAGATAGAATGTTGGACACTGCATCAATATAGAAAAGGCACATCAGTAGCATGGAATAAATCACGATAGGTAGTGAATTATGATTTCACATGGATGAAAATAAAGGTAGGCTGTCAATGGGGTGGCTAATAGTGAGGGTAGTACGTAACTATTGAGGTCGATCAATGGGGAGCGTGTGATGAACAATAGGCCGCTATAAGGGCAGCTAATGGAAGAGGATGTAGCAGCCCAGCGGGGGGGGGGGCGATCTAGGTAGAGCATAAAGGGATGGGGACCCCAGTAGGGAAGCCTACGATGGAGGCAGAACAGATTCCTCTGGGTACCTTATTAGATCCAAACAAATCTATATGCATGTGCGGTGGCCAGGGTGCGGTGGTGGTGTCATGTGATAGAGGAATGCGACGGGCCACTTTTGCCTTGTGGTGGAGGGTAAAAGATACAACAAGAGGGTATGGTTGTGGGAAGGTAATGGGGTAAGGGGCGTCATGTCGACAAGTGGGGCATATGGTTGGGGCATTCCATGTGTGATAAAGTGGTCAAACCGTGCGTATAGGGGATGAACTAGAAAATCTAGGATTCTCTAGTGGCCAAGCTAGCCGAGCTAGTTTGGTTCAGGTCGAACTAGTTTCTATCAGTCCGAACGGGTTATATCGGGTCCGATGGTCCTTTTCAAGTCGGCTGATTGGTTAGGATGGGTCAAACACATGCCATACCTATTCAGAAAAACAACTGTATCATTCTGAAGGAGAGTCCAATTGATGATTCATCTCCAGAGTTGAGACCTTTGTGACATGGATATTATTTTGAGAAGTATTGGTCGGTATATAGTTGGATCAGTAGAGGTTGAGAGTTTAACCATTGAATTTTCTTACCAGGTTTCAATGGATGATCTCATTCCCATCAAAGAGGATGAACCACATTCTGATGTGAGTTGTCTCAAGCAGGTATTGATAGTTCACTCGATGGGAAATAGCATGTATCTCACAATGATTCCCTGTCAGCCCTCACTTCGCTTCATGGTACATTACATTGGTTATTTGGAAATGGTGTCAACAATTTTTATAAGAGAACCTATCCCCTATTTTGGATGATTTTTTAGTAGGGTGAGGATTCCTCCAGTGTGACCCAGGCATGTTCTACCCCCTATCTATATATATTGATCATATTCAATCCATTCCATGTGACTAGAACCAATGAGTTTTCTTCCATCAATATTCAGTGGTTGATGTTTGGTTGTGACTTGGTGACTACATGACTTGGGTGCTACATGATTTATCTACACTCTGTGTCTTACAGACACTCTGTGTGGTACCGACACTCCATGTGTTACCAACACTCCATATGCTACTAACACATCAAGTGTTATCGAAACTCTACATCCTAGAAAGACTGGATATATCAGGGAGACTTTGTAACCTGTTGAGGCCCTAGTTTTCTATTTGGTAATTTTGGTCGATCATTTCTACCTGATTCTATGAGATATATCAAGGAGTGAGATCTCCTAGAACGAGCATGCTATGAGGGGAACCATGTCACTGGATGTTGATGAGACATTGAGTCTTAGAATCCCTTATGAGTATACCAATATGTCCTTTTTATATGTGTTGTAGACATATATCTTTATTAAGCTAGCTGTATCATCATTGTTATGTTTCCTCAATGGTATTTCACATTGTGTTTCGAGGTTTTCCACTAAGTGTTGTTTTATTCAACCCTATATAGGCTTTTCCCATACGTGTCATGTCCTCTGTAGACCATCAATGCCTTTACCAAGTTCTATGTGGTTAAGGACTAGGTGGTTCTTAGAGAGAGACCACACAGTCTATGAGTTCTCCTATAGCTATAGATTGACCTTCTTGTACCTACCATTCAGGTTGGGTTTTCTACAAAATAGCTTCAGTAACTTTTGTTATAGACTCTTTATTTTTTGTGGATGTGTATTTTGTCTCCTTTATTCATTAATTCACATTACATTCCTATCATAAAATGTTGTTTGGGATATAGTTGTATGGATGACTTTGTTTCTTCATGTTTTAATTTTCATCAATCTTTGTCTTGGAGATTATTTTGAGTGTAAAGGTACATGGAGAAATGCCTCTAATTTATGGAATTCACCGACATGATTTTGGACACCTGCCCCTAGCCTCATAGAGTCAGTCTTGGGGTTGTCACATCATTAGCCCCTTTGAGACAGGTTGTGACAACCATTATTTGATATTTGGATTACATTATAATAATACATTTTTTCTTCAATGAAACAAACATCTTCCAATGGTTGTAGATATTTTTTAAAAAAAATTTAAATGGAAATGTTTGTTGGATATCTAGAATCATTTTTCTTATGGGAGGAAAGAATATTCATTTTCGGATGATAATTGAAATGAAATTTTCTTTATTTCATGATTTTGTTATGGTTAAAGGTAGTTTTTTGATGTTGGGTTATCCTAAATTTTTTTTGGATTAGAAGAGGTGAGAATTATATAGATATCTAATGAATTGGGTAAAGAGTAGTATTTTACTTTTCATAGGTTAAACCTGATGGATTATTAGAAATTAACCGTAAGGTTTCTCTATAAAAAAGTGTTATTAAAAGAGTTACAATAAACATATTTCACAAGTTACCAAAATCTATTTTCTATGCATTATATTAGGATTTTAGGTAAACATATTGATTTAACATGTTATTCTGTTCATTGATTGATTTAATGTAAGGATGATGCCTTTTTAGATAAAAATTTATTTTTTTATTAAAATGTTGTCAATGGTTATCATGTATTATAATAAATCATCATTATTATAATTTTACATTATGTTTTATTATTATGTTATTTATCAAAAACATCGGGTAGTAAATCTAACTTCATTTGTAAATAAGTTATTATTTGATCTTAATGTTTATTATGTCAAAGGAAAACAATCATTTATGATATCATGGCTTTGAAATGGAATAACATGTTTTTTTATTTTTACATATCGTGTTGATAATTTTATGCTCATACAATGATTTAAAATAATTTTAATAGGGTTTATGGATGGGTTAAAATATGGATGAAGACTTAATTTAGAAAAAACCCATTATGGGTATAGTTAAAAAAGTAACACATAAAGACTTGTGTACTGTAATGTATGATTTGTTCATAATTATCTAAGACTCTTAAAATAAAATTTATTTGGGTATGTAAGTGATACATTACTTCAATTTTATGTTTTGTGTTTTTAATGGTTTAAATTGGTTGAAATTTATTTTTATCAATGATAGAAATGTAAAGATTATTTTTTATGAACTGGTCTCCAAGAGTGCGAGTTTAGAGATGTCAAAGTTAGTAATAGAGAATGGTTTGCATAACTTTTGATATTTGGTTGTTTTCGGGAAAAGTGACACAAAATGTATAGATATTATCATTGGTCTATTATTTTATGGTTTATCACATCTATAATGGTTGAAATTTTCCTTTTTAGGTTATAAGTTGTTATACCATGAGGCGATTTTACATTTTTACTGGGTTTTGGAAGAATACCCTACTAAGATTTAAATAACCCATTAGGTTAGATTATGATACTATGAAAAGTAAATTATGTCGCATTGGATAGTGGGATATATATAATCTTGGTGGTAGAAAAGTTATTCACTAACAATGTGATATTTTCTGAGATATTAATGGTCATGTTACGTATTACTATTCATGTAAGTGTCCAATTTTGGTTCAGGATATTTGAGGGGAGTTTACTATATAATATGATTATATTGAAATTTTTTTTGGTGATTAATGATATTTTTGTACAATGTATCATTAGATTGAGGTATTTGTAACCCTTAATCTTAACATATAATTAAATAATAAGGATTATTTTAGAAGAATTATATTAATTTGTTTTGATGTACGCTAAATGGTATGATATGTGGTTAATATATTCATTAATACTGAGATTACAATGGTTGATTGTGAAATAAATTTTTATATTTATGGAATTATATAAATTTATCCTTTGGTTTTATTGTGCATTTTTTGGTAATTATTGTATTATTTTAATATAGGAAGGTTCAATCATTTTTTGTATTATCTTACATTAAACTAACCAATTTTTGCATTGTATAATGTTTAAAGGCTACAAGAATTACTTTTAACCTTTAATGGATCTTATGATATATTAGGTGATGATTTTAGTGATTTAATCATGAAAAATTAATCACAAACTGTCATCGCATTGAGGAATTGATGTGATTATGAAAGAAAATGAATAAAGGATGAGATTATACATATCAATTAAGTATATATTTAATCAATAGTTTAAATGGTAAATATGTTCCTCAAATATTATAAAATGATGTTGAAAAAATATATTTTCATATTAGCTTCTTTTTTGATGAATTGGTGGTCTTTGGTAAACCTAATTGCTTTATGGGGTTTTTTCATTATCTTTATCATGAAAATTTATATTCTTGTAATAAATATTATATACCACTATCCAAAATGATTTCTAGACACATTTTTCTTCCATATATATATAATATAACATCCCACTAATGTTCTCTAATTCTGAATCCCATTTATGTGTTATTCCATTAAAAAATCATATTTCCCATTCAATCTTTTTGAAGGGATATTTTGTTATCTATTTTTATCTTGTGTGTTTTTAGAAAATAAATTTTCAAATATTAAACACTTGATTAAAAATATTAGGATAAACTTATTTGTAATAACATAATTAAAAGGGGTGGGTGGGAGAATTTATAAACATAATATTTTAAAAGATTAATACTATGTTTGATTAAAAACAAGACACACAACATCGAGATTAAACAAACCATGATATAATATTATATAAATATGATCTCTATAACCTAACCATTGTATTGAAGAGTTCAAATTAGAATATAATTTTTTCGATATATATAGATTCCCCTCTCAATGAAAATATGTTGATTAAATATTATTAAATGAACAGTCATTTTCAATAAAGTCGTTTTATGCTTCAAAAATATATTTTTCTTCAAAAATTGATTTTATTTCATTTTTTTAGAAATTGTTAAAATTTATATTGGAAACATTAAAGAAAGTTATTATGAAAATAATCACTTTTTAAAGAATATTTTCCAAATTTTCTTAGATATAGTCTATAATATGTTTTTCTAATATATTTATTCTTCAAATGAATAGAGAAAATATGGTTTTGAGGAGAAATGCATTTTATTTCTAGTATGTATATGTTTCATTATAATTATAAAATGTTTAAATGTATCATATGTATACTTATATAATGAATAATCTAAATTAATTTCATAAGAATAAATTTTATTCTTTATTTTGTATTAAAAAGGTTTTTTATATAAGAAATTTTATTTATGGAAAATCTATTTGCATCGCATTTTTTGGGTTTATATTTTAATAAAATCTTCCACTCATATTAATGGAATATGATATTGTGTATTCCGTATTTGGAATCAAAAAATTTAATATTAGTTAATAAGGGAAACTTATTTTTTGATCATAAGGAATAGTTACTATGGGTAATGGTTATAAAAAGAGTAATGGTTAAAATTGGATAATTAAGGATAAAACTAATGTTAAAATTTATTATAATATACATAGTTTTTACCTTTCACCTATAGATGATTTTAGGTGTTCATTAAAAATGTATGTTTCTAATTTTTGGTTCCATGGATACATTTCTTTGTTAAGGACCCAAATTTTATTCTATGTGAGAAAAAATAGACTTCTAGTCTCATGCTTATAAATTTTTCTTATATGATCACATAGTGATAAAAAAAGTATTGAAAGATTATTTTATGTTATATAGGGAATAATAAACATATTTTTATAATTTTATTTATGAATAATTTTTAGTGATTTTAAAATTTCATAAAATTATTATACAATGCTAACACAATGTTTGTTGATTTAGAAGAAAGATAAAATTAAGTTATTATCAAAACATATAAAAAAATATTTCTTATAAAAATTATGATTTTAGAAAAACTATTGTTAAAAATAATGTATAATTTGTTGTTAATGTGTTTAAAATCTAAATAAATAATTTGTATTATGTTCTTAAAATCCAAATATTTCAATTGTTTCTATAATGACATTAATGTTATTTTTGTTATAAAATATTTTATGAAATGATTTAATAATAATAAAATTATTAAATAAGAAATTTTTTAATGGGAATTGGTCTATAATTTCACACATGAAGTAGTTATGAACATATTTTTAGCTTGTAATTTACTATATAATGCTTAATTATTGATAAATTGTTCTCCACAGATATGGATATAAAGGAGAAACAAGGGGTTAAAACATGTAATAATGGTAAAAACTTCACTAATACTTGATAATTTATTATTTTTTAGAGTATTTATACCCATATTAATCATATGTTCTAAATGTCTTATTTTTTCTACTTTTACTTGAAAATTAATTTATATTAATTTAATACTGTAGGAAATTCCAAGAGTACCCATCCACACAAATATAATGAGGAACCTCCTTTCCTATCTTCCTCACGTGTTTTTATTACTCTATTATATTAAATGCCTATAAAAATACCCTACTAAAATATATAACCACTTCTATGTTGTCATTGCTTTTTCATAACACTATAATTAGAGGTATTAAGTTGTAATGAAAGAGATTTTATATATTGAAGATGTATAGATTTTAATCGATTATTTTAGATTCATTTCTTCTTCTACCCCTTAGAAAATACTTATAAATATTTTGATATAATAAAACATTAAATTTACACATAATAATTTGTTATTAATTTAATTTATTAACCTATTTAAATCACATTTCATCCCATAAATTGAAAATTAAACCATTGTTCATGTCTGCGATGGAATACCACCTCACAAACCAATGTACATTGTTTTCCGTCAAAACCTTTAATGAACTGTCATTATTATGGATATATTTTATATATATTATATTAATGAAAAAATTATAATTATTTAAAGATAAAATTTCATATTTTTTTTACCGGTATATCCATTGAATAATCATAACATAGTCCACACGTACAGGTGCATTACCACATCAACAAAGTGATGTGATTCATTTTTCATCACTAAATCACATTGATGGATTATAGAAGTTTATTTAGAGGGAGGATATTTTATTTATTTTACAATCATAACTATTTTAGGTACAATTATAATTTACAAATTTAACACAATTTAATTTTAAAAAAATGAAATGACACACCATCATTTGTATATCCTATCATCTCTTTGATAATAACAAAAATAATTTTTCATAAAAATATTTCTTAGTCATTTTTTAAAATATAATTAATGTTTGTAGTCTATAAATATTTAATTATTTGGATTCTATATATTATGAATTAATGACCACTTTAACCACATTTTTCTTTTCAAATTTTCTTAATGAATACATGTTGAACGTATAAAAAAGGTTTTATGTAAACTTAATTGATAAAGTAACCAATAAAACATAGTCCTTAATGATATAAAATGGATAATGATAATTTAAATAACATTAAAAAGTTAATAATAATCTAATTAACATATAAAATTTATTATTCTTTAATTAAATAACATACCACTATAGAAATTTTTCAATGTAAAGTATTTCTTGTCTCAATATCTTTTTATTGAGACTTCATCTATTTTAACAACATGTTATATTTTGTGTGGAATATTAAAAACCCTATAGATAAATTTTAATATTATTTTACTAAAAATTGTGGTTTGAAAATGAAATTAATGTTCTACTCTTCAAATTCATTCTATTTACAAAGATATGAATTACATAATAGAAATTTCATTTTAAAAACATCATTATAAATCTTATAAATATTTTATAAATATTTTTATTTAATGAAAATATAAATAATAGATTTTAATGGATTTATATATATTAACATAAATGAGTTTTTAATGGAATATTATATCTCTTTGAGCTTCATTAAAAATATTTTTAGAAAAAATTCTTCATCATGTTATATAGGAATTTTTTTTACAAAATAGAAAAAAATGATTTATTTTAATGTACAGGGTGCCAATAGTTATTTACAGTACTACAACAATTATTTTATTCTTTGATTCATATATAATTTTCCTATAATTGTTCAAATAAATACCCTTATTTCATTTGTATTCTGTGTTTTCCAATTGGTTTTTTAATTAAACAAATATATTGAAATAGAGAAGTGTTTTTCTTATGGGGGGAGAAGAATTATTTTTTGAGTATAAAGATAGAAGTTAATGTTTTCTTGTATCCTGATTATGTTAATGTTATAGTGATTTTTTGTAATGATGGGTGTGAATAATGTAGCTCGTTATGATGTATGTGACCTAAATATCCTTTCAATACATTTGGAGAAGGGATAGAGTTAAACAGTTAAAGGTTCTTCCTAATAGATTATTGTTATTTCATTAGTACGTTATTCCATTTGTTGGATTTATTTTTATAGTGACATTAAAATTGGAACCCATGTTTTGTATTTGACATTTATATTCATTAAAATGTGTTTTCATGGAAATATTTTTATTTCCTAACATAATCTATTGAACTTTTGATTTTAAGGAATTATCATACCCTTTTGGCTAAAAAGTATGTTTTTGATAATTTTTTAATGGATTTTATGTTTTATATGAAACCATAATTGTTATAAATTTTTTATTATTTTTTTGATAAGTGTTTTTATGGAAAACTATGGTCATGAAAGTTGATTTTATTTTTATATAAACTATTATTTTTTCTCAATGTGTAGTATTTTATTGAAAAACTCCAATTTATGATATCATTATTTTGAAATGGTATAACATGATTATTTTCTTCTATATCCCTTCCTTATATTTTTATCCTCATAAAAGTTTTTCAAATTTGTTTCATATGTGTTTATGATGAAATAGAACAATGATGAAAATTTAATTAAGAAAAAGAAAATATGGGTATAGTGGAAAAATACTCATTTAATGACATCAGTATTATTATGTAAAAATTATTTTTAAATATATAAAATCCTAAACAGAAATGGTCCTCTATTATGTATGTGATCCTTTCATTCCACTTGATGTTTTTAATTTTTAAATGTTATTAATTGAGTCAAATTTATTTGTATCAATGATTGATATCCAAATATTATGATTTTAGATATAGTTTCCAGGAGTTTGGGTTCAGGGATTTTATCGAAAGTATCCATGATTACTATATAGTGAACACATATAATAGTAGTGGAACACATTTCTATAACATATATTTATCACCTAGGGTCCATATGATATCAATAAATAGAGGTGAATGAACAATGAATCATATGATCAACAAGTAGATCAATTTTTAAAAAACATTATATAATCCTCATATCACCTCTTATCACCCTATCATGATTTTTTTAATAATTCACTTGGAAAGAATATTAAAAAATTTACCTTGGGATCTTCGTTCAAAATAAAAAAAATACTATGAGATGATATGTGGGTACCACACTTTTTTGGAAAACGTATTTGATGCACCAAACATGCCCTTGAAAAAGCATTAGTTTCGAAGTGATTTTATGCCATTTAAATATTATTTATAAAGAATATCCTTTAATATATATTTAAATAATTAAGAATTTCCTATTAAACAAATTGAAATCAACAATCATTTTCAACACTAAATATAACCATTTTACAAGGGTTAAGGTATTACCCCTTTTAAGAAAATCATTGATGGAACTAAGAAAACACACTAAAAATCCTATCTAGTGTGAAGACCAAACCATAAATAAAAAAAATTATATTTAAATAAGCAATTTTCAATTTAATCAAAAATAGGGATTTTATAATATTTCAATTTAATGATAAAAATAATGGAGGATACAAAATTTCCTTTATGAAAAGTTTAAAAACAATTAGAAATATTATTAATCCCATAAAAAGTATTACATAAACATTTAATTTAATATTTAATCATCTAGAAACATATAATAATTACATGACATATAATATTAATGAATTATATATAATAACCTACCTATATCACTAGAAAAAATTCATACAATGTTACAGTAAATATCCAAAGTAATCATGTTCTAGTAAACACACTTAACAATAACTAACAATAAAATCAGATTGAATAAATGAACAAAAACCCTAAACTGATCTTACCATGGTATTTTGACTTAATGGGTGGATGAGAACATATGATTAAATGGAGGAGGAAATATAATAAGAAGATTTTATAGAATTGTTTTGAATAATTTTTTATGAATCACTAAACATTGGTGATAAATAAATCGAAATGTTCTATAAGATGGTGGAGAATGAAATGGGTGTGGTAAAAGTGGATAAAAATTATATAGCGGATAATTATATGGAATCTCCTAAAATGATGTTTTATTTGAAAATTTACATACATATTAATTTTTTGTATAGTATTATAAATGATTTAAAAAGCCATATTAAAATAGTGTATATTTTATGAGTAACTCATTCACCACCAAAAAATTTGTATTTCATTGTTTGGGAATGATTTTCTCAAATCATGCAACCTAAGTAATTTCCCCAAAAGAAACCAAAATTAAATCCCAAACTATATGGGAAGGAAACTGATGATCATCCAATTATTCGTATAACATGAACTGACATTGCGGGTTTTGTAATTCTCACCACCATGCCACTTTTTACCCAAACAATTCATTATATAATATAGTCACAATAAAAGGTAAAATATGAAACACACAAAAAAAAGTTCAAATAGAAATAAAAAACTTGATAATAATATTATGAAAAGGAAACACTACATACACACAAATCCTCATGATAAATAAATAATGTCCCCAAACATCACTAAGAAACCTCAAGCACAATCCAATTCAAAATGGACCAACATTGAGTCCTATAAATTTGGAAAACTAAAATAAGTATCCTCACCCATTATAATTCATCTATAATTGTGAAACTATGATTACGGACAACCAAGAAATCTATTATCAATAAAATAATCATGTTTATATAAAGAATCTCATAAAAAACTACTAAGTGAACGACAATGAAAACAATATCAATAAACCAAAAAAGAGACCATCCAAAATGAATATGAATATTACCATAATACTATGTCTCCAAAACAAACTTTGAGATCATCATTATTTTGAAATCAAAATAATTGGGTGAAATAACCCCATTCATGACTCATCATGGAATAACATTGTTCTATCCTTAGGTAAACAAACTACAACGATGGTTAAATAAATTATGAACTCACATAACACTATATATTGGTCATCCTAACAGAGAATACCAACATAGTGAGACCCACAAATGAACCAGAACAATCCAATCCTCCCCAGCAGCCCATTTTATGAGGTTTCTCCATGGTCAATCCATTGGAACAATTATCAAGGAAAAAATAGCAGCAAAAATATATATAGATGACAAAAACATGATTACAATCAAATTAAAATTGAATGGGTATCCCTAAACCATCACTAATTTCTGGGTAATCAAAGATGATGGTCTGCTAAAATAATATAACAATCAAAAACCATTTAAAAACATAGATTACTCCCAAACAATCATGTTTAATTCCCAAACGATACCATCACTAAAATTTTGACATACAAATGAGACTCGGCTTCTCAAAAAATACATTACAATTCTGAAGAGCTTTCCTTATTTACCCAACTACCCAAAATATTCTCAAATAACTAATTCTACCTAATTCAATCCAAATAGTATTCAGATAAAATCTATAAACATACAACACCCAAAATATAATAATAACATCCACTACTCCAATCAGAGATTGGGAAAATTCATGAACTAAATAGGCTATAACTAGAATGATCAGTCATAAAGATAAATATCCTACCCTTCCTCATGAAATGTTGATTGAATCATATTTTAAATCACACAAAGCATGAACTCAACTAATCCATGATTTAGAAATCACATTTACTATTCCTTAAACAAAATAAATATTAAATCCAAAAAATAATATTACAAAAACAATAAAAACAATTTCAAAACATCATTCTTAATCATCTTCCCTAGATAAAAGTTCCAATTCAATTTAAAATAAATACCATAAAAGAAATCAAATGATTTAAAATATAAAACCTCATGTCCAAAATTTAATGATTTTTTATAAATGAATTAAAATGTAAAATCACAACATTAATAAATAAAAATTTTCATATAAAATTGAAATTATAGTAAAACAATTTGTACCCACTAAAATATTTCTATGTCATTAACCCTTTAAACATACATAATGGTTAAATAATCCAACCAAGTAAAAAATAAATTTTCAAAAATCTGTAAATTCTATAAAAATTATAATTTTAACCATTGAGATCATATTTTATTTCATAAATACCATACCAATTTTAAATTAAATCAAAATGATATATTTTTTAAATAAAATTATTGGGATAGTACAGAATAACACCCCTTGAAAACATGTTTTCATAAAAAAATGTATCTCATATTTCTGATAACCAAAGTCATTCCAAAATTAAACCACAATGATTCACTTTCAAAATATGAAACATATTCATGAAATCAATTTTTTTGTCACACAAATAAAATTAAACAATATATATATATATATGAAAAAATGAACTAAAAATTTAAACTAGAAAAAAATCAATAAACATTAATGCGTCATAGGATTACCATGATTTATTTCCAATAAAAACACCCCATGAAAATACAAGAATCAAGGGTTCAAAATAACAATCTAAATGGTATGTAGAGCTCCACTCATACATGGATTCATTTGTAATGTACGAAACTGTAATTCTGTGGAATGGTTCCCCGAGCCTTATTGAATACATGGCCTCAAGGAAATCTCACCATAGGGAAGAGTTTTCTGACTACCATTGAGTTAGTAAGGCATGTCTGTGGGGTCAATATTCCCTTTTATTGGAGTGAAAACATGGTAGCAATCGTACAAATCAATAGAATAAAGTGTAACCCAATCAAATACTAAGAAGTTAGGTGTATAAAGAAACTGTCCATGTGATCTCATATACAATGATAATGATTCTACATGTCAGGACAATACAAAGTTGAAAACACATGTATACATGAATTAGTATAACAAATGATTCAAAAACCAAAACTAAAAGAATACTATCTCTAGATAATTTCATTTACCTCATGTTAGTCTCCTGCTTTTATACTTTAATGTATGGAACAATGTCTTGGATTTAACTATGGGCGCTTTCCCACATACCTAACTAAATCCATGTAGTCTGTCCATATACCCAATGGTAGACTAAATAGGGTGTGAGATAGAATCCCAGCAGGTCAACGCCTGATGTGTCTGTAACATGTTTCGACTCTTCAATATATTATAAATAAGAGTTAATAATATTACAAGTATGATAATAATACATATAAAGTTTACAAGGAAATAATATCCACGAATGTGATCACATAATGCCATACAAGGCTCCCTACAAAACAAGGACTATTATCCTACAATAAGGAAGAATTAAAAAATGTAATGAAACACCACAACCAAACCATATATAGAATATATAACATTACCCTTGACCAAGATAGATAACCAATATCTCATACCATCCACGATCGAGCCAAATAACTAGAAGTGTAAATTTTACCATGGCTGAGCCATATAATAATTTTTCACTTTTTCCATTTATATTTTGTATAATATGAAATATCAAATATACAGTGCTCATTATGTATAATAATTAATTTTAGACACCTATGGGTCGGATCCATGGTGCAGAGAATCAATGAATCCCCCTCAATAAGTCCCAGGAGCGTCTCGATGGAAACATGGTTAGACATGAATTGGGGTCCATGGATCATGTCAAATGAAAATGTACACTATGAGAAAAAACATGCAAGATCCATGGGGTACCAGGCCTAAGTAATCCCATGGTATAATGTCCCAATGAATAATCTCATCCAAGGAATCCACTACCCCTATCAGGATACAAAGAGTACCATCTAAGGAATCTAATTGAATCAATCATTACACATTCCATTTTTTAAATTAAAATCATTAAATTCCATTAGTTTATATAATCATGTATCATTTCACAATCAAATATATTCTATGAGTTTACAAATACATAAAACATTTCACATTTAAAAAATTAAACAATTCAGGATTAGGTATACCATGGAAAAGAGTCATAACATCTCTTAATCAAAAAATTTAGTAAAATTAATTTTTTAACGTGATTTTTTGAACTAGGAATTCTCTAAGACACTCCCCATGGGTGTTATAACAATGTAAATCTAAATGTTACACACTATGGGTGACCCTGGATTTGGAAACAACCTCGAACAAATCAAACAGTACTCCACGGAATCCAAATTCAGATACAATATATTATATTTAGTTTTTAAATTCTATTTTAGGGGAATGTTAGAAGGATTGGAAGACCAAAACATGTATATTTACTCTATAAGAGACCATACCACATGGTAATAGTATATACCACCTACTATATATCCATAGTATAGTGGCTATCTAGTATCATCTTTTGATTAGAATCAATTTGAGAGAAAAATGTAGATTTAATGAATTACAAGAAAATGTGTATATTAGATTTCACCAAAATTACAATATTGATACCAAAAAAATAGAACACAAAAAATTTAATGGACTAATCAGAAGTATGAATCCAATGAGATGATCAGAACACGAATCAGAGTTCATATGTAAGAAGGAGAGAAATTCCAATGAAATTGATTCATAATAGAGATCACAATTTGATATATTACCCATTTAAAGAGATATAAAAGGAAAAAAATTTGGTTTTAATTATTTCTACGTTATACATGGTCATTCATTGAAAAATAATTGGATGCATGGTTTGGCCACAAGTTTATCCAAACCATATTCCCAACCTACGTCCTCTACTGGTCTATTGGGGCACCTTCATGGTCACTGTACACGAGTTGACCAACCGTGCATAAAACATAAATTTTGGATCTGTTAAAAAATGAAGGAACTTTGAACAAGCCTTCTCCTCTATCCCAAAAGTTTCCTTAAACCATGAGGGCTATTCATTATCATTGCACAGGTCTCACACAGTTTCTACAGACCATACAGTTTGTATATTTTTTCAAAATATATTGGGTTCAGGCTCCGAAAAATTCCTAGAAATTCCTGATACATCCATGAACACATTGGTTATTCAAAATAGGATATAAACAACCATTTAAAAATAAATTAGCACGATCTAAACCTTATAAAATATGTGATCATACAATATTACCCCCATAAAAGAATTTCATTTTCGAATTTTTCATTCCTAGGGTGGTCAATAATCTCAAGAAAAAAAATTTGGCCACAAAGAACATATGTCGATGTCTCGCACCCATGTCTCATCCTACAATTGATTATTATACCATAGAAACCATACTTGATGAATTGAATAATATTGTAGGATCATTGTGATCCTAGTAACAATAAGAATTTGATGCTCCTAAATAGATCAATATACATGTACCTCCACCACATCTGACAGTAGAGCATGTGATGGGTTAGAGTGATTATGGTCCTATTGAGATACATGGAAGAATTAATTCATGGTCTAATACCTATGAGGTAACAACTACTGATACACTAATATCTTAATCTCTCGATAATCCTGAATGTCCCAAAACATCACAGTGAAAGATTACCCTATTTCTAGATCAATCTATAAACCAGCCTCAGTGAGATACGTAAAAATCCCAAATCCCTAAACTCTAACTCCAGATGCTATCTACGGATATCAGTGATGGATTTATGTTTAGATTTTTAAGCATCCATCCACATAATGATCCACTCGACCTACCCAAAAGACTCTTTCATTGACCACAGTCCCAGTAATTTTGTCACACCTTCCTCTTACCAACATATGGAATATCGGCATGGCCTACCATAAAAATCCACATATAGTTACAAATTTTTAGTATCCTTATAAATAATATCGCATGACAACACAACTAGGGGTTTATTCCACTCCCTAGAGCCTCTAAAATCTAATACACATTCTCACTACATATCCTCAAGCACATGTATTATATTCTCTAATGGGACATCCGTATGATGGTGGTATGTTTCACGAACCATCCCCTGAGGCCCGTATCGTGACTACCCAAGCCTTCCTTCCATATGCCAGAGGCTGGAGACAAGCACCAAAGGCATAAATCTCTAAACTAGGAAGGCATTGCCTTTATAACTATAACCAAACATAACAGAGTACACAACCGGAAGCAAAACACTATGTAAAACTGTATACAAAAGTTGTGTTGGAATGTAAAAGGGGCTGGAAAGACAAGCCAAACAGGAAAAACACAAGGTCAAGTTAAAGAAAGTACAACTGAAAAAAATGCTGCTATTGGGTTGTCCTTCAGGGTTCCTACCTAAAGGGTAGGTACAGATGGCCTCCTTAGCACTCCACGTCAGTCTGTCTCCTCTGTGTACCATCACACTGAGTGGTCCAACTCCGGGTACCGTCCAGTCCTGCTACTCTATGCCACAATCAGTGATGTATGTCGTCTGCGAACAACACAATGAGGTGCGGGCATAGCTCGTGCATAGGTTAGTATAACGAAACTCAGTAGGGACCCAGAGACCCTCACGGTCTCACAAAATCCAACAAGGATAAACCAAAAAGTATGAAATCAACGGATAACCATTACATAGGAATACTTCCACACATATACCAAAGTTATCTATAAACCCATCTCAATCATGAGGAAAACACAAAAGTCACTGACTCAGCTCAACACCATGATTTTATTCTAGGGGTGGTAACATGTAACACTCTCAGTCAAACTATCAAAACCTTGTCTGCTGGTGTACTCCTCCTCTATAGAGTACTGTGGGCATGTCGTGTCACACAGAGGTGCTTCCCACTATCCCAGACTGTTGTGGTACTCATCATATCGAGTATCGTGGGTCTTCTGTGTCACACAGAGGCACTCCCCACTGTGGGTATGCCACATCAAACAGAGGTGCTCCCCCTCTTAGCCTGTTAAGGAGATCCTCCTATTGAGTACCCTGGGTCTTATGCGTCCCATAGAGGCACACACCACTGTGAGTCTGTCGTGTCACACAGAGGCACTCCCCGCTAGGCTAGTCGAAACACTTCGAGTTGAATGGTCAGTAGTCGTCAAGTCGTAGCCAGCTATTATGTCTTTGTACTCGTCTCGATCTTCTCTAGGAGGATATGATTCATGAGCTATAGGTTGATTTTCCAACTATCAAGAAGTCCCATGTAGATGTATCTCAAATTTCTGCCTCATTATTGGGGTCTCAATGCAACAGACGGAGCGTTAATCGGACACTGGGTCTATGTTATTAGTGTTTCCGTTCTGGGGGACCGGTTGGATTTTAGGTTCAATCCAACCCAACCGTACCCCAACTATGTTCAATCCTCAAGCGTGTTTTTCCAAAAGAACTATCTCACTCAAAGATTTCACTCACTGAAGACGGTTTGTCGATCATACACATGTAACCCACGTTATCGGAAAAAAGGTGAAATCGGGTCTAATGGGTGTGGGTCTGGTCCGGTCCATTCAGACCGACCCAACCTAACCCGCATCTGGACTGGGGTCCGACCCTGTCCGTGTGACCAACCCGGTCTACGGGTCCGGCCCAGACCGAGGTGGGGGAGGCCCGACCCACGTGGCCTGGTAGGACAGCAACTGGCGGTGCCCTGTGGGGCCCGCCCGAGCCGCGTAGGGGGGGGGGTGTCACGCCCCACTGTCTCTTGAATGGACCCAGCACTAGCCGCCAGTTCTGTAACCTGCGGGACCCGGGAGGGTCCTTCCAAGCCCGGTTGGCCGAGTGGCGAGCCGGTTTGCTCTGCCAGCGGCCAGCCCTGCCAGCCGCTTTTTCTCCACTGCCGCAGCCAGGGGGCCGTGGCTTCTTCCTCCATACGGTACGATGGTGCCATGCCCCTCTAGCAGCCTGGAGGCCGCCTGTGGACACTACCGTGGCCAGCTGTCATGACATCATACTTTTTGTAGTGCGACGACACTGTGCCCTTACGGTGACCCGGCAGCCATGCGCTGCCGGTTTCCTTCACGGTCGGCCCAACTCCAACTATCGTTGCTCCGCCGCGGCCCATCAACCACGGTCCGATCCTCTAGCATTGTCGTTATGCCACCACCATCATAAAAAATTGAAGAAAACCAGAGGGGGGTCAGGCCGTGTTCGTGCGGCCCGCACCCTCCGCGTTATGGAGATAACAAATGGCTAAAAAATAATCCAAGATTAAACGACGAAGAACATAAATAAATTCAACATAAAATCCCCTACCTTGAGTTCATTATTTGTTAAAGATGATGAGGAATGATAGACGTCTATTCATTGACGTCAGAAATGATGATTTCAGGGATGGCATTATCGTCGTTTTTCAAAGATGGCACTCCCTCCTTTGTTTCAGTTGAAGAAGGAAGATGGTGTAGGTTGTTCATCATTGGAGATTTCTTTCTTCCTTGGTGTTCTATCTCCTATAGCTCGTCAATCCTCCCTTCCCACAAAATAATGATGACAACCAAATGAAATAATATATTTTCTATTATTTTAATTGTTGGCATGAATTCAAAATGTGGTATTTAATTAAATGAGATAACTCACTAAATTAGAGCGGTGGATTTGGCTCGATTAATTAGTGGGAAAGGTCAAGAGTTTTCTCCACTTTAATGGGGAGTTAAATGGGTTAAAATATCGGGTGGTCCCCACCAAAATTTATCCTCCCATGGGAGGTTATTTTTGGGTGGGACCCACCACCATAACCTCTCATGGGAGGTTAAGGTGTGGTGGCCCCCACCCCCAACCTCCACATGGAGGTTTTGACCACCAAATAAAAATAAGCTACACACATTATTTTTATTTAATTTATTCTTTTAAACCTCAAATCTAACTTTAATCCTTGACCAACTGCCATTGAGGTGAAAGTCTTCTTAAGCAAATACTGACGCTGCCAGTTCAACGGTGCCCCCAGATTTCAATTCCAAGCTCCAGTTCAAAAAATATAAAATCCCGCTCTTACGTTTTCTGAATGTACCTGAAAAAAACCTCAGAAATCGATTCCATGCCCAATGGGACTCGGAATCAAGCACCGTAAATTTATGAGGACTCGTAAAATTCCCATGTATTTAATAAAAAAAATTTCACGGAATTTCCAAGTCTTTACATTCTCGCAACCGCAGGGATTTACATCCCCATAAGATATACCTCGAACTATGGAAACAAAAGGGGGTACTGAGAAAGCATCTGAGCATCCCACTCCCATGTACTCTCCTGGAGGTTTCTGTGCTGCCAACATACTCACACTAGAGGTATCAACCATCCATGTAGGACCCACTCCATTCAATCTTCAATCTCCACTATAACCTCTGTAAAAGTCTCCCCATCATCAACGTCAATCTCTCCAAAGTCGATGATGTGGGAAGGGTCATGCACATATCTCCTTAGCTGGGATACGTGGAAGATGTTGTGCACCCAGTGCAACAGAGGTGGAAGAGATAAGTGGTAATCCACCTCTCCTACTCTATTGAGTACCTGGAATAGTTTGATGAAACTCGGAGATAACTTGCCTCCTTGGCCAAATCTCTGTAGACCTCATCGAGGTGAGACCCGTAGAAAGACGTGGTCGCCATCCTCAAACTCTAGAGGCCTCTGTCTCCTGTCAATATATGACTTCTTCCTGTTATATGTAGTCTTCATCTGATTTTGGATAATCTGCCCCTTCTCGGTGGTAGCTCGCACCATCTCTGGTTCCACTAGTGCTGATTCCCTTAGGTCAGACCATCATAAGGGTGATCTGCATGGTCACTCGTACAACTCCTCAAAAGGTGACATAATAATGGTGAAGTGATTGGTATTGTTATATGTGAAATCCCCCTAGGGTAAGTGATCCTCAGATCTGTGACCGAAGTCAAAGAAACATGTAAATAGCATGTCCTCGAGGGTCTGAATGGTCCTCTCAGTCTGACCATCTATCTCAGGATGGAAGGCGGTGCTAAAGCGACGATGTGTCACGAAAGCCTCTTGAAACCCCTTCCATATATGGGAATTAAACCATGAATCATGGTCAGAGACAATAGATATGGGTACTCCATGTAGATGCACAATCTCCTACACATAGAGGCATCATAATCTCTCCACTGAACGCTGAACTCTGATCGATAGGAAGTGGGCTAACTTGGTTAGTCGTTCGACGATCACCCAAATCGATTCATGACTCCTGGATGTACATGGAAGTCACATCACGAAGTCCATGGAAATCCCATCCCACTTCCACTCTGGGACCTCTAAAGGATGAACCAATCCTGCTGGTACCTGGTGCTCTGACTTCACTTTCATATAAGTGAGGCATCAAGAGGAAAACTTCGCTGCTTCCTTCTACATACTTGGTCACTAGTGCTGTCGTCGTAGGTCCTGGTATATCTTCACCACTCCTGGATGTACCGCAAGTGGGGAAGTGGGGAACTCCATCAACACTTCCTCCTGACGTGAAACTGGTACCAAGGTATATCCTCTAATGAGGATGATGTTCTCCCCACCTTTAGAAAATAATTCAGGTGCCTACCATGTTGATATTTGAGCACGTCGTGTCTCACAGTCAGGGTCCCCATGTTGTTCCTCCCTGACTCGGTGAAGAAGAGGGTGAGTGATTTTAAGAGACTGTAGGAATGATGTTACATCTTTATCAACAAAGTATATCGGTAAAGTAGCTAGCTGCTCTGTCGCCTCTCATAGCAGTTGTATACCAGATCTCCTGCCGAGAGCATCCACCACAACATTACCCTTCCCAAGAGTATAGTCTATCATGATGTTATAGTCTTGGAGGAACTCAAGCCAACTTCGTTGTCTCCGGTTCAGGTCCTTCTGAGATAAGATATACTTGAGACCTTTGTTAATAGAGTTCAAGGTAAAATGCTTTCCCCTAAGATAGTTCTTCCACATCTTAAAGGTGAAGACCACTACTAATATCTCTAGCTCATGGGTAGCATAGTTTTTCTCATGCTATATCAGTTGCCGAGAAACACAAGAAATCACTACTCGATCCTATATCAGGACACACCCAAGTCCAGTCCCAGATGTGTTGCAGTGAACTACATACCCTATACCCTTCTCCGAAATCCTCAAGATGGTGGCACTAGTCAGCCTCTACCTCATCTCTAGAAAGTTATGCTGGCATCTCTTCGACCACATGAAGTGTTTCCCCTTCTTCATCAATGATGATAGTGGTGCTAAAACTATGGAGATGTCTGGTACGAACCTCCAATACTACCCAGCCAAACCCAGGAAACTCCGTACCTCCTTCAAACTCTTGTGTGGCTTCCTAGAATTTAATTACTCAATCATTGATGGATCCACATCATCTACAGCCTCCGAGATGACATGTCCCATTAAGTGAACCTCTCGAATCTAGAATAGGAACTTTGAGAGATTACCGTAATGCTGGTTCTCTCAGAGTGTGTCAAGTACTATATGAAAATGGTAGGCATGCTCCTCAGTAGTCGAGTAGATCAAAATGTCATCGATGAAGACTACGACAAAGCAAGCAAGGTAAGGCTGGAAAATCTTGTTCATGAAACTCATGAACACTTCTACAGTGTTGTTTATTCTGAAGGGAATAACCAGGAACTCGTAGTGACCGTACCGACATCAGAAGGCCATCTCTTGCACATCCTCATCTCAAACTCTTAGCTAGTGATAGCCTAATCTGAGGTCTATCTTCGATAACCACCTCACTCCCTTTAGCTGATCAAAGAGGTTGTCAATCCTCGAGAGTGGGTACTTGTTCTTCACGGTCACCTAGTTCAGGCGACGATAGTCAAAACAGTGCCTCAAGCTCCCATCCGCCTTCTTGGTGAATCGAATCATGGCTGCCTAGGGAGAAACACTAGGCCGAATGAATCCCATCACCTTCATGTCCTCCAGTTGTACCTATATCTCATGAAACATAGTGAGATCCATCCGATATGCTGGTGTAGATATCAGGGTCATCCCAAGGTACATGTCAATATAGAAGACCAACTCTATGCAAAGAGGTTGTCTTGGGACATAATCAGGGAAACCATCTGCGTACTGGTCCACGACTACAGGATATCTCAGACTCTCCACATCAACATCTTCGAGGGAAATGCAGGCTAACTAATAGGTGATAAGCTGCACCCTCCTCTGAGAAAGCATGTTCTGTGCTACAATGGTTCCCTTCTCACCAGTGAAGGTGAACCTGGTCTCATCCATGTCGACACATTTCACATTTCTCCTAATACAGTCGATATCAGAATTGATTGTAGATAACCAGTCTACCCAAAATGACATCGTAAAGCCTCGACGCCACTACAAGAAGATATCATCTGATTCTCTCGCCTACTAGAGTAATCTCAAACTGCAGGCACTAGTACGTAATCGTCGAGTCTACTCTCATAGGAGTCTCTAGCCGTAAGGATCGATCCAACGGCTCAGTTAGAATCCTTGAGCTCCGAACGAGGGCAGTGGCAATGATAGAGTGACTGGTACCTGTGTCTATAAGAATTGTAACTAAGGTGGTGTAGATACATATCATACCTCGAATCATCTCTAGAGCACCGTGATCGTAGGCCTCACCTTATTGAAGATGAGATTTACCTTGTCCACCCGATCCCTGTGGTCGGGGTGGGCCTCCTAGTGGTGGTGGTGGTAATACCTCGTAACATCTCCCACCACATATTTCACATCCAACTACTCTGCCACGTCCGCCTCCTCCATGCGGACAACCTCGTTCGAACCTCTTCCTCTGCATGAGAGGTCCCTAAACTATCTTCTGATCATATGTATGGTGGGTCAGATAGTCACGAGCCATGTGACCATTCCAGAAGCATGAGTAACATTGTCTGCCCCTGGCATGTTTGGATATATCTCCACTCTGTGTGTCCCGCACAACTGATTCTGAGTCGTGCGGTTATCCACCTGTATGTATGGTCCTCTTGGCCCTTTGTGACATGTTCTTACTACCAACTGCATAAGTCTCCGCTGCATTTCGGCTGGTAGTGGGTCTTGCTGCTGGTGACTGTAAATCAAGGAAACAATCCACCAAAAGGTCTCTCTCTAGCAGCCCCTTCTATGTCGGGATATTGAGGGTGATCATCAAAGATCTGATCTCTCGCATGAGCCCCTGCTCGAAGGTTTGGGCTCTGAGGAATGGGTCTCGTACCATATTAGTGGAGTAGTGCGACAGGTCGGTGAACCTCAATCAGTACTGTGCTATTGTCATGCTGCCCTTCTGTAGATGAAGTAGACTCTGTATCCACACCGAGCTAAGGGTAGATGGCGCTAACTCTGCCTGGAACGGGCCCTCAATGTTTTCCCAAAGTAGGGTACCTAGGTCATGAACCTAGAGCATCAGGTTCCACCATCCTCCTGCTTCTTCATGAAGGAGACTCACGAAAAGGATCACCATGAACTATACTGGTGTCCCTACTAGCACGAAGACTCCCACCACAGCCTCCAACCAATCCTCAACCGCCTCTGGGTCTGTGTCTCCCCTGAAACTGTGTGGCCTCTGTCACTGGAACTCATGCAACGCTCTCAAGAGGTGTGCATCGTCTAATAGTGGGTTTAGTGGCATCAGTGATTCAACGGGTAGTAGTACTGCTGGTGCCTCTACTGGTAAAGGGCTCTGCACCGAGGCCTCGTCGCTCAGTGGGCTGTCTGAGCGTACGAATCTTGGGGACCTAACTGGTCTTCCATGGGGAGGCATTCTAAAAAAATAGATGTGACACAATCAAAATTATATATATGGTGATCTGACCTGGTTGAGCTGACTTAATGAAAATTTTTGAAAACACACACGCAATCAGTGTTTTTGTGCTCTGAGTCGGAAATCAGAAGTCAGGGTACAAGTGTATGGATACTTTGGCTGTCCGCACCAACACTGGACTCCCTGAACAAAAAACCACACATAGTACCCTTAACACTATTGCTTCACCGAAAAGAAATATCAGAGTTCTATGTTCTGTGGTAGAACTGACTCCTCTGATACCAATTTGTCACGACTCGTATCCCAGGGCCCGTATCGTGACAACCCCAAGCCCGCCTTCCATAGGCTAGGGGCAGGAGACTAGCACCAGAGGCGTAAATCTCTAAACTGGGAAGTTATTTCCATTATAACTTTAAACAAATACAATAGATTACACAACTGGAAGCAAAACACTATGTAAAATTGTATACAAAATAAGTACTAGAATGTAAAAGGGGCCGAAAATACAAGCCCAACAGGAATGTACAAGTACAACGGAAAGCATGTACAACTGAAGAAAAGTAAAGCAGATATTGGGTCGTCCTCTGGGGTTTTTTACCTATAGGGTATATACCGATGGCCTCCTCAGCACTCCACGTCTATCCATCTCTTCTGCGTACAATCACACCGAGTGGTCCACATATGGGTACAGACCAGTCCTGCTACTCTCTTCCTCAATCAGCGATGTCTGTCATCTCCAACCAACACAACAAGGTGCAGGCATAGCCCATGCAAGGGTGAGTATAACGATACTTAGTAGGGACCTCGAGACCCTCATGGTCCCCCAAAATCCAACAAGGATAAACCCCACAGTATGAAATCATCGGATAACCATTACTTTAGAATATGCCCATACATATACCTATGTTTTCTAGTTCCCCATCTCAATCATGAGTAAAACACAAAAGTCATTGACTCAACTCAAAACCAGGATTTTATTCTTAGGGTGGTAACGTGTAACACTGTTAGTAAAACAATCGAAACCTAGGATTCTAGTGTACTCCTCCTATATAGTGTACTGTGGACCTGCCACGTCACATAGTGGCACCTCCCACTATCCTGGATCGCTATGGTACTCCTCCTATCTAGTATTGTGGGTCTTCTGTGTAACACAGAGGAAATTCCCACTGTATGCTTACCACGTCACACAGTTGCGCTCCCCATAGTTGGTCGTCCGCAACATACAGAGGCGCTCCCCACTGGGCAAGTCGAAACACTCAGAGTAGAAGGGTCAATAGTCATCAAGTATCAGCCAGCTACTAGGTCTCCGTACTCCGCTCGCTCATCTCCAAGAGGATCCACTCCAAGAGCTACATGTCAAATATCTAACTATCACTATGTCCCAGTTATAAGTACCTTAATGGTCCACCTCATCATAGGGGTCTCAACACAACAGACGATGCGTTAATCGGACACCTGGTCTGTGAGTTATTGGCATTTCCATCCTAGGGGCCCTGTTGAATTTTAGGTTCAATACAACCCAATTGTACCCCAACTATGTAAAAACTTCAACTGTGGTATTCCAAAACAATTTTCTCACTCCAAGAATTCTATCACCATAGACGGTTCGTCGATTGGACACCCGTATCCCATATTATGGGCCAAAAGGTGAAATCGGGTGTGACGGGTCGGGTTCTGGTCTGGCCCAGTCGGACCGAGCCGACCTGACCTGAACAACCCGGTCCGTGGGTTCGGCCCGGCCTGAGGCTATGGCCATTCCCGAGGGGGGGGGGCATGCCCGTGCAGTGTCCGTCCGGCACTGGGTCTAGCATGGCGGCCCGCGTGGCCTGGCTGGCTAGTGGTAGGCGACGCTCGGCGAGGCCAGCCCGAGACACGTAAGGGGGGGGGGGGGGGTGCTGCGCCCCCTATATTTGGAAAGGAACTGGAACTAGGCTCTGTTTTGAAAACCTGCGAGACCCGAGACGGTCCCGCCTTGTCCGGCTGGCCGAGCGGCTAGCCGGTTTGCTCTGCCGGCGGCCCGCCCAGCCTGCCACTTTTTCCCCACCGCTGCGGCCATGGGGATGCAGCTTCTTCCTCCGCGTCCATGGGGTCGTGAATTCTTCCTCCACGCGGTGCGACAGTGTCGTGCCCTTCCGGCGTCCTGGCGGCCTCCCGTGTACACTTCCACGACTAGGGTCCATGGCCTCTACCTTTGTGTGGCGCGATGGCGCCGCCCCCTTCCGGTGACCCGGTGGCCCTACACCGCCAGTTTCCTTCGTGGCTGGACCGTCGTCAGTCATCATTGCATCGATGCGGCCTGTTGACCATAGTTCTCTCCTCTAGCAGTGTCATTGCACCACCATCGTCATCAAAAATCAAAGAAATACGGGGGGGGGGGGGGTCGAGACGTGTTCATGCGGCCCACACCCTACGCATTATGGTGATAACAAACAGCTAAAAATTATCCCAAGATTAAACGACCAATAACAGAAACAAATTCAACTTCAAATCACCTACCATGATTTTTTTGTTCATTGACAATTTCGAGGAATGGCGAACATTGATTCGTTGACGTCGAAATTGAATAAGATGAGGATGGAATTGTTGGCTTTTTTCAAGGATGGCGCTACCTCCTTTGTTCTGGTTGAAGAAGGAAGAAGGTTTCTGGAATTCTTCTTTGGAGAGTTCTTTCTTCCTTGGAATTATATCTCCAAGAGCCCCCCAATCCTCCATTCTAACAAAATAATGATGTCAACAAAATGAATTAAAAGATTTTATATTATTTTAATTTTTGGCATGAAATTAAAATGTGGCGTTTAATTAAATGAAATAACTCAATTAATTAATGTAGTGGAGTTGGCTCAATTAATTAGTGGGGAAGGTCAATAGTTTTCTCCAATTTAATGGGGAGTGAAAGGGGTTAAATGATCAAGTGGTCCCCACAAAAATTTATCCTCATAAGGGAGGTTATGTTCAGCTGGGCCCCACCACCATAACCTGTCATGCGAGGTTAAGGTGTGGTGGCCCCGACCCCCAACCTTCACTTTCAGGTTTTAACTACCAAATAAAAATAAGCTACACACATTATTTTTATTTAATTTATTCTTTAAAACCCCAAATATAAATTTCATTCTTGACTAACCGCCATCAAGGTGAATGTCTTCTGTAGAAAATACCGCCACTGCATGTTCAATGGTACCCTCAGATTTCAATTCTGAGCTCCAGTTCAAAAGTTAAAAAATCCTGCTCGTATGTTTACTGAATGTACCGGAACAAAACATTAGAAATTGATTCTGGGCACACCAGGCCACGGAATCAAGTGTCGTAATTTTTCACAGACTTGTAAAATTCCCATGTATTTATGAAAAAAATCTCAACATAATTTATTGGTCTTTACAGTATTCCATGATCGGTAGTACAAATGTACAACATCCTCTCTAAAATATACCCGAATAATGTCATAAACTGAGTTTACCTATCTAAAATCATAGTGTGAGGGATCCTATGAAGTGAGACTGTCTGATGGATATATAACATCCCATTCTCATTGAAACTAATGATCTCCATGATCATAAGGAAATGTGATTACTTTTCAAGCCTACCGGCGACAACCCACACAACATCACTACCCCAGGGAGACCTTAGAAAATTATTTATAAAATTCATATCTACATCATAACATTTCCACTCAAGATTAGAAAACTACTTTAAAAGTCTGTCTACTCACTAATGTTATACATTCACCCACTTATTGGTGCAACATCTCATAAAAAAACCAACTACCTTACTCTTCATACCCAAACACCAATACTGGAGACGTAAATCATGATACATATATGAAATAATGGGATTCACTTGATTCATGAAAATCCATCATCTCTTCCTCACATATATCCAATGTAACCTAAACATATCCATGTACTTGTAGGGTCTCATCCTCGACTATAGGAAAATCTACAGGCAGGTCCTCGCCTGCCAAAATATCCCATAGAATTAGGCATCTAAATATGATATCTTACTCATACTCACAAATTTTATTTGGGTATAGGTCATAGATAAGGATAAAAGTTATTTCTTCCCCTGACATTATATCACATCGATGTGTATCTTAGAAAGAAAATACATAAGAAACTGGTTGCTATGGTTCTCATGAACTACATGTTTATGTGTCCTTCTTCTTAGTGCATTTTCCACTGCATTTCATTTTCCCAGAGTATAGTCACGTTCGAAGTCAAATATCTACAAATATTCAACCAACCTTATATTCCTCGTATTCAGATCACATGGTTATATATATACTTATTGACTTTGTTTTCCATGTACACACAAATTGTTTTCAAAGGGAATATTTTATGGAACAGTGAAATGGATGATCAAATATTGCTAAATCGATATCATAATTAATGTAATTTATCCTATGTGGCTTCAGTAGCTGAGACTTGTATAACACCCCTCTGTACACAGGAATCATCCCTACTCCAAGCCTGAATCATGATGGGTCATAATAGATATTCCAGATCATGCCCGACTCTATAAGAAATAGGACCGGTTTGAATTCAATATCCTCTTCTCCTCTTGAATGGAATTTACATAGGTATCTATCCATAAAAACATCACATCTATCATATTCAGTCCCATTAGTGCCACTCCTATGAATTAGAAGTCTTTTATGAAACACAGATAATATCCAGTTATCGCCAAGAAACTCTAAACATCAAAAACAATTTCAGGATAGTCCCAATAAACTCTATATATCACTTATCTAGGTCAACTAGTACACTTTTCTCTAGGATATGATTACCCATTAAGTGAATATTATCCATACAGATGTGCTACATTGTGACCATTTCATATTAGTGTTGCCCTATTAGTTTATTCAATATAATATCATAATTTTTTTCGTAGTCATTTCAATTATGATAATTCCCTAAGGTATTGGCCCTGAAAACCATCACTAAAAAAACCAAATAAGGATTGAAAACATAGTTCATCAACACCACCAATACCATTGGTGTTTTTGTGATATCAGATGATATAACCAGATACTCATATAGACCACACTATCTATAGACATTAATAGTTTAATTGAACTTGAAGCAATTTTTTCTTACATTATCCATGACTGAAAATTCATGTTTTTTTTACTATAATGCTAAATACAATATTGAACCACATTTATATATTTACAAACAATACATTTATTTTATATAAATACAAAAATTAACCCAAACCATTTATATATATATAGACATCTAAACTTGAAACCGATTTTCTGAAAAATAAAAATTTTAATAGGAAATTTTTTTTCTCAAATTAAATTCATTAATTAATATAAAAAATCAATTTTAATATTAGGATCGATTTTATGACCCTTTTAAAAAATAATTACGGTCTTACAAAATTATATTATCTATATAGTACAACCTATTATTGTTTAATAAATAATTTTTGAAAAAATATTACTCATTTGAATAATTATATTTATTAAAAAAATAAATTAAAATAATTACGTTTTTAAAATATACGAAAACTTAATTTTTCATTTTTCAAATATTTATTTACTTTTTCTATGAAATAAATTTCATCTTTTTAGTATATGAGAAATGTATAAATAATTTTACCCCTCCATAAGTGAGGTTACTATTATATTAGTTAGTTTATTATTCCTAATGTTCTGATAAATATTCTAATGTTCTAGAAAATGTTCCAATTATTAGATTTTTAAAGGTCATATGGGTTCTAAAATTCCAATAAACACCACATATTTTATTCATTATTCACTGACATCTATTTTATCTGATGTTTATATATGTTTTTGTTTTCAAATTGAATATTACATTACTATTATTCTTATTTATTTGTAAAATTTTGTATCTAAGTGTTATTATTCTGGGTGATTGGGAAAATCCAAATTTTCCAATTCATAATATCATTTTTTCTAGTAACAGTCAAATTGTAATAAATTTAAATCTATAGAAAATATTTGTTCATTTAATGAAATGTTCAGATTATTGTAAACAAAAGTTTTTTTTATCATGTGGTAATTGTACATTATAGAGTACTATAACTCACTAAATATGAAAATATTATATAATTAATGGAAAAATTATTTTGATATAATTTTTGATCATTACAGGAATATGGGGTGATCCAAATAGTCAATGGGACTCCAACCACAATTATTTTCCGCTTATTGAGCCTCAACTAAATAGATGCATTTATCTAAAAAAAATTATTCCAAAAAATTATATCTTATCCTTATAATATGGTATCACATCCCATGATTTATTAATGATGAATCCACACCCATATGACTCCTGCCTTTTCTTAGGAAAAAAAATTATTCCATGACTCATGGTTTATGGTCTATGACTTGTTTGGTATTTTTTTATATTTTATAATCTTATTCTTATACCCTTATGAATTTCTTATATTCTATTAAAATAATTAATTAATACCTCCCATGATTATAATTACACATCATTTGAGATCAACCTTTAATATGATTTCATATACCTATTTTATAATTTATGCTTATTATTAAGAAATTTTTAAAATGGGAATAATTTGGGAAAATATTTATTTGAGATATTGAAAATATTTCATGAAATAAGTTCATAATTTATCTCTTATCAAAAAACAAAAAACCTATATAGTTATGGGGAGTGAATTATTATGTAATATATTATGTTTTCTGTCTAAAATGATGAAATTTGTTTCTATATTATTAATTGTTCACCTAGGAGAGAATTGTTTATATATTAGTATGCTAAAATACGATGGGAGTAAATGAACTTGACTACTTTTGTTTAACTAAAAAAGGATCCTCAAACTATTTTTGAGTTTTTTAGTGTGAGTTCATATATTTTATGATATCAGTCTCACAGAATGTTATAATTTGAATGGTGGTTAGTTTAAAAGGAATCATAGGTTCTTGATGTAATTTATAGTTCTTGGATTATGTAATCTCGGTGGTATAGTTAAAAAACAATATAATTCTAAAAGTAGTGGTTTCATGGACCTGATATATGGAATATCATTTTATGGAAAATCAAAAAATTCATAGGGATCATAAAACATTAATTTTAGGAAAATTAAATTGAGGAATTGAAATGGATTCCGGAGAGTTGAATCTGTGGTCACTGGGTGACTTTTTCTCAGTGCTGGCATAGATGACTTGAATAATAGCGGGGAAGCATGGTGACACTACATGTAACAATTCTACACTAACCTCATGGGGTTTAGATAGACATGAATGCTACTAACAATTGGTGGCATTCTATAGGAAACAATTGATTGAAATAATATTCAAAGGTTATTATCAAAACAAGGGAAATGATTTTCCCATTCATAAATAACATAACCTAAAATAGACGATCCCAAGGGATTAATTATAGAAGATGAATGATATGAGAAAAATAATTAAATTCCAAATGGAATATTAAAACTAGAATCTGATTCACAAAAAAAGTAAAATTGAAATTCTATAACTTCTAATGGCCTAAGAAACTCTGGAAAATCAATTTAGAACCATGAAAAATACACTATATGAAAATCTCCAAACTCAAACTCCAATAAGACATGAATGAAAAATTATGATTATCTACTCGAAAACTATTAAATCATACCCTTACTTTAATAATGGTTATGAATATATAAATATACACCAAGGTGCGTATAAAAGTGGTGAGTATAAAACATAGTAGGAAAACCACAAGTCTTCCCAACACATGCCACTAATACTAGAAAAGATAGATACTATAAATTATATAATAATTATATTTTAAAATTATGATACAAGGAAAATGTTATCAAACAACTAATATTACACCAGTAGTGGAAAAGTCACACCATGCTTGTATCATATTCCCTGATCAAACACACCCTTGTTGGAATCCATCCAGTAAATATCCATTCTATAATTTCCTCTGAACGGTCCATAATCCATCATTTTTTGTACCATTATAGATCCAAGTCATCACCAGGTGGTATAATGAAGTGTATCCCCACTTCAATATAAGAATCCTTGATAGAAAAACAATGACACCAATATACAGCATGAACCCTTGAATCTATGTCTATGACCTACTATTATACCAAAAAAAAATTATATTAATAAGACTTAATAATGTATTCGGAAATGTTGTGAGATTCATCATTAACCAATGGTTCTTATAATCAAGGGAAAATTCATTTATTCGTTGTTTTTCAATTTAGAAATATATGCAATAATTTTTCAAAACCAAAACCGTAAATTTCAAAGAAAATGAGGAGTGGGATAGAGGTCACAAATATATAATGTGTTTATTTAAATAAATAATGAAACTATCTCACATATTCAAATACTAATCACCTTAACATTAAGGTATCATAATTAAAAACAATAAAAAACATGATTAGTCATAGATTTCAAAAATTAAAACAGGTTTGGGGTTCCATTCATGAGAGAACAAGAATCCAAAGATGGGTGGAGAGAGATTAATAAATCTTAACAGAGATTCATATGTCCAAATACTCGAGGTTTTTTCAAATATATCAAAAAATTAATGAGAGTCCCAAAAATTGGAAATATTAACCCTATGATTCAATATCCCTTTAAAATTGTATAATATGACTTTTTGGTAGGAAACCATGGTTTAAAATTTTTTTAACACATTTATTATGTTTCACTGAGGGGCCGCATGATTTGTATAACTATACAAAAACCTTGTGACTTTTCATTTTCCAAAAAATTATAAATTCAAAATATTACTACATGATTTGGATGAATCGTTTTTAAACAATGTTCCTTCCCCCATTTACCCTTTTAATCGAACACAATTTCATTGTAAAATAGCTCAATAAACCATAATGTTGCACCATCTAAGAACCCACCAAAATACTCTTAAAAATACTAATAGGTTATAAAAACATAATAATAAAATAATCAATCTTTTAGAACAACTTAATATTACAAAATTTGGAAACAAATCAAAATGGGATAGTCACATTCCTTAAATCCATGGGAAATATATCCTAAAAAAGTGTGGTGCTTAAAATTTCATTTAAAACCACTTTAATTTATCCAACATTAAATATTACCTATCCCAATTATTCTCTAAAATCAGACTATACATCCACAATACCATAATAGATATTTACATATACATCATATAAATTCATCATTCCAACCTATGATATGAGTTTATGCGTGAGAAAATGATACATTAGGATCAAGAGTAACATGGTCCCAACTGATTACATAGATAACACATTTCTGGAAAAATTTTAATTGAGATACACAAAACACATTTTGAACTGACATAAGCATAGGAGGTAAAACCTACTAATTTTAAAAATCACTAACTATTTCATAAATCACTATTACTCAAATATATTGAGGATATAAATTCCATTTCCTACCCAAATTATTATTCCAAAAACTCAAAGAACTCATGAGGATACATGATGCACCACATTAAAATATAAGGTGTGATAATGATGATCTACAGACAATTTCTAATGGATCTGGGCCATAACTATCACTTTAATGGCATTCTGGATTTTCGGTAATATTTCATGGTGAATGATTGGAATAATTACATATGATTCCTAAATTTATATTAAATAATGTGATGATAGATATATATGAAAGTATTATATTTGAAATGGATCTATTTTTTTCATATTTTTTGTAGTTGTTGTTTTATTAAAACACCAATAATGGTAAATAATCATCCAATTAACCACCAAGACCTATAACATGTACCCAAATTAAGTCATTAAATGTATGTATTGTATATATTGACTATTTATCCATTATTTTATTATATTTGGTGATCATATTATATTTATTTTTAAGTTATTTATATATAGAACGATAAAATCATGATGTAAAATAAGGGTTTTGTTCAATGATGACAAAGATTAGTACCACATGTAATTTGACCACTTCTAAAATGTAGATCTATTCTTGGTCATAAGCTAAATATTTCTCCCATATTTGATTGATGTTTTCCAACATCATGGGTTTGTCCACAATTATCCAAATGGTTTCTTTATTAAGAAGTATTATCATTTGGCCGGTTATGATGTTCATAGAAATCTTTTCCAACTTAAATATATGTAGTGGTATTGATTATAACATGAAAATTGGGTGATAATGTGTAACCTTCTCTTATTGAAGGAGGATAAATCAAATTAAATACTCAATAAAATTGTGATTTATTCATAGAAAAGATAAATGTACTTTATTTCCATACACATTTTTGAGTGGTCGACTGAATGGACCACATAGAAAAGTGACAAGTAGAAATAAGTTGGTCTAGAAATAATAGAGGGGCTATAATCTGATCTCAAAATCACGAAATCTTTATTCATATCTTATCTATCAATAAATTTTCTTCCCAAAATTGATGTTTTACCTCACTATAAGATAAAAATTTCATGACTATTGATCCTCCATGAGTTGATAGGCCAATTAAAAAATCAGACTAACATGAAAAAAATCTATAGTAAAATTTGATCCCTTTTCACCAAATATATGGTGATACCATTTTTTAAATCAATGAATAACAATGAAAATTATTGCTCATGAATTGGATAGTTATTTTAATATATAATAAATTTTCTTGATCTTTTAGTTAAGACAAGCTCTCAATTCATAAAGAAACAACTGATCCAACATCTAAAACCATAAGAAAAATAAAAAATATCCCACAGATAGTTCTACAAATATTTCTATATATGTCATGGTAATTAAATAGTTGAGTCACTAAAATAAATTATCATAATCATAAGTCTAATAAAATGGAATACCCTTCCATGTAAACATTTTTTTGGGAGAAGTGAGTTATGAAAAATTTCAAATAATGTGAAAGTAATATAATACAAAACCTATAAAACTAGATACCAATAAGACATTATTTGGATTTTAGTTGAGAAATAAATAACTCAAAGTTAATAGTGAAAATTTATAAGAATATTCTATAAATTATATGACCATGTAAGTGAAATTATTATATACAGAAATCACACTTTGAGAAGTTATAATAAATATAGATTTAATATAATATACAAGATAAAATATCCATGTGAATTACATTGAAATCCTTAGTGTGATAGTATAGTATGATTTTATTAAATAATAACAGAACAATGAGTAGATACTAGTGAATTAGTAAGATGAAAGGTCCTAACAAAAGTATCTATAAAAGATAAAATTCATCAACAACATGTATATAATTAGTGAATTAGTAAGATGAAAGTGACTAAGAAATGTATTCATAATGACAAAAATATTTTAAAAAAACTATTATGTGGAGATCCTATTTTGTGACTTCATGTTGGTGGTACCCCGATGAAAGATAAATTTTGGGGAACCACTTGGATACTTTCATGTCATCTAATAAGTCATCAATTTACGGAATATGTATCCATTATTTATCATAAATTAATATACCTTATAATAATTGACATAAAATAAAATATTAAAATCTACATTATTAGAAAATATAACTTAAGTTTCCTATAGGGATGTTAGATGTGTTATAAAACCCTTTATATCCCATATTTTAGACCGTTGGTTCTAATAACTCAATTACTTTTATTTAATAATATGAAAGTGAAATAAGATTCTTTCTGGGGAGATGGTTGATAAAAAATTCATCCCACCTTTCTGGTGGTAGTCCAATAATGGTTTCAACAAATTTATAAGGGAATCAATATAATATATTAGGAAAATATCTATGTTCAGATACATAAATAGTTCGTGTGAGGATGACTTCAAATGGATATGAGATGGTCCCAAAAAATGTAACTAAAGGCCATGCTCTATCAGCATTCACAAGTCATTACCTTTTTAATAGTGAAATATATCCTTTATAAATTTAAAACATAATCATGAATCATGTGAGTCAACACCACCAATGAATACTTTGATCTAATTTGGGTTAAAGATTACAACAACGATTTCCATATAGAATAAAGCGAACATAATTTTTTTACTATTTAAATGGTGAAAAAATATGAGGGGCATTTTGATTCCTTGGACTTTCATTGTCCAAGTTGTGTCTTTTTATTAAAAACATGATGAACCATCTCAATAAGAAAGACTATTTGTTTTTTTTCATGCAATATTATATTAAAGAATAATAATCACTACGGTTAACCAAAAAATTAATTATTTTACAATCATATATAATAGTACCTTTCATCCATAAAGGGAGAAGTGAATTTATTTTTCATAATATTCTTAGTTTTAAAATGTTTATATCCACTACCTTTGACATACTTATACTACCCTACTAAGATGGTAAAAAATAATTTTCCTGCGTATTACTGAAGTCACCCCATGTTCCAATATTTTGACTTTTATAAATGATATGAAGTAATTTTCCTGGTGCATCAGGAGAATACCCTTACAAGTTAGAACAATCACAAAAATTTGATCTTAATGTATTCATGCAATCGTTCCTGATATTTTTTATTTAACCATAGTTTTGACACAATCAAGGCTGTTTTTTTAAATCCCCTTTTATGTGTTCTAATAAAACACATTTTATGTAATCAAAGTGGTTACTATGAATTAGATGAAATGAAATCGATCTAAAGTATTGGCTATCTAGTGATTTGTAACACTAAAAGTAACTATACCTTCTTTTTTTTATTCTTAAAAATGGATTTAAAACCTATTTATGGGAGGGTAAAGGTGTTCCCAATCGTGAGTGTCACAAATATATATTTTTATTACGACAAACACTGAGTTATTTTTTTGGTGTTTTTTAATATATACCTCCATCACTAAATAATAAATATATGATTTTAGACCTACATCTGACATCTAAGCATTGTTTGATTCGCTAACATTACATTCTGGTTTAAAAAATTTATGTTAATTGGGTTCGACATTCATTTACCAATAGAATTTCATTCTCTAGTCAAATATAATCTGTTGTTAAGGAATCATATAAGAAATTTGGGTATAATGGTTTATTAAACAATTAACCAATTTTTTTGCAAATAAGGCTTTGGTAAATATTATCTTATAAATATAGGACCCAACAATTTCATGATAGATCCTTGATTATATAAACTATAATAATTTCATTAATTTCATATGGGGTTCCCAAAAAAATAAATACTCTATTCATTCATTCATAATAAAATTTCCATTTATCATGTGATGAGTAACCCTAATATATCAATGGATTTAGTCTTTAGAACTCATGTGAGTGATCTGAATAATGATGATCATCAAGGATTTATCCATTATCAATAGCCTGGAATGATTCCATGATGCTTATGATATGATATTGATTCACATATGATTTAGGGGGAACAACATTCATATTATTTCCCACTTTGTAGTTTTTATACATCATAACTATATGTAACTTCTTTTTTTCCATAAAAAATATTCATATAGTGAAAACCATATATAATTTGTCCTTTCATTTACCATATGCCATATCATAATAAAATGGTCAAAAAATCTGATAAATAATGTAGTACATGTGGGATGAATTTTTACTAATGCATGAGACAAAAATCTCATTAGCTAATGCCATGATGATACTATGATGAAATACCTAGAAGCCTTAGATAACAGTTTTTATACATGTATTACTCTAAAAATGTAATTTCACTATAAATATGTAAGGTATGACTTTAAACCTATATTTTAGGTCTTGAGAAATTTTATATAAACACATAGAACCATAGCTAATAGATAATATAAAATTCAAAAAATATTTAACACCCCAATTCCTGCACAATTTCTTTTTGAAGGTCCATAGTTCCCATAATGTTATGTGAAATCCCCCAAATAACAAAGGCTGCAAATAAATCATTGGGTCATCACAAAATCAGGGGGAACAATTTGAGCTTAGAGACATAAAATCACCGATACTATATGATCTTTATAGTATAAGTAAGCATGATGCATGGTGTATGAAAAATAAAAAAATTTCAAATCACAAAATATATCATAATCATATTCATAGTTTTATATTTAAAAAAAATTAATTATAAAATATACAATGACATATGAGACTCCAAGGAGCGAATAAGGAATCATGAAAACTCTACTCTAGGATAGACTCCATTGTCGAAATCTCATATGACAACAATTTAGTACTTGGAGCCCCAGTAGAAAATTATTAAATATTATCGTTACCTATATCCTTGTATAAGAAATTTTGATACCTAAAAATGTGGATATTATTGTGGCTAGAATAAAACTCACTATGAAACCCCAATGGTTTCACACACATGCCACTATGACGAGAATAAGTAATCTCATAGTAATAAAATGATATATATAAAACAATATAGGATAATAAGGAAAGAAGACAATATATAAATAGTACTGGTGAAAACTAATCACATCATGAAGGTCTCCCATGTCAAGAACAGACAAACCATGAATGTTTCAAACACAAAAGTAACTATTCCATAAAGATATATGTACAGTCGACACTTGTCAATGGAACTAGTTCTTCTACCCCCAATTAATCACCTACAGGCATAATCATGTATGATAACACTCCAATATATGCATCAAAGTTCACTCTAAAAAGACCAGATATATGTATTATTAAATCATACTTGCATTGCAATACAAAGTACTAATACCAAAACATTTAAAAAAAACCGTTACCATTTTTTGAAGATAGTATATGGATATAACATAGGCTATTATTTCCAAAATCAAGCTACTATAGATATTATCGATGGTATTATTTTTAGAAATTAAAAAACTATTTTGTATATTATATACATGATTTAATTGGTATAAGTGGATTTATAGTGAAGTTAACTTCCCAAAATGTGTTCATTTCAATGAATTTTTCAGCATCCTCATAGATCAGGACAATCCTCACCTTTTGTTAAACAAACTCATGAATGATTTTATCAGCTATCATTTGAGAGAAAGGGAAAATAAAATGGTGATACCATTAATACAGATATTTTTATATTAATGATAATGATACAGCCATGTAAATAAGATTATATAGGACTTAATACTTGTTATTGATTATATAAACATGAAATATACCTATAATGAATTTTATCTACTATTTGAGAATCCTCCTTTGGATTTATCCTTATTAAATTAAAAGCCAATATTATTGGATAAAAAATGTTTTAGGACATATAAAGGGATGTTATTATGTTATTTTTGTATGTATTGGACTTTTTTATGGATAAATTGTTGTGAAGTAGTGTGTGGGAGATAACAATATTTTTTAAGTGAGTATTGTGGAACTCTTATAATTACACAATTCATTCAAATATATATAATTCCAATTCATGTGAATTTTTCCCCCTATAACCCCAACATTTATAAAAATAAAGGTTTGGTTGGAAATCACTTCATCCAATCACATTTTTTAATGTCCCAGAATTTTCATGGAATTTTTTTTCTTAAATACATGTGAATTTGACAAGTCCACAGTTTCTGAAGACACATGATTCTGAGGCCCGGTGTGCTCGAAATCAAATTTAAAATTTTTTTCCAGTACGTTCAGTAAACAAAAGTCTGGGATTTTATAACTTTTGAACCAGTACTCATAATTTAAATCTGAGGGCACCGTAGAACTCGCAACAATGGTGATTGATTAGTGAGACCTTCACTATAGTTGCTTTCTGACGAGAGTGGAAGTTAGATTTAGGGGGTTTTAATTATGTTAAATAAAAATAAGAGTGAGCTTATTTTTATTTCTTGGTAGTTAGAACCTCCAAGGAGAGGTTAGTGGAGGATCCCACCCACACATAACCTCCCTTGGGAGGATATTATTAGGTAGGCCAACACAAGTTTCAAACCCCCTAAACACCCCATTTATGTGGGATGAAACCCCTTAAACATCCCTTGAATAATGAAATCAACCCTCTTTTCATTTAATTGTATCTTTCCACCTTCCCTCATTAGTGTGCCAAACCACAAATTAATTAATGGAATTAATTAATTAATTGGAAATATTTTGAAATATTTTGGACAATAAATAAATAATGGGTTAGCTTTTAACCCATTATATTGTTTGGAACATTTTTTTGGTGGAGCTTTGGAAAACCGTTGGAGAATTTCATCCTTCCCACGAAGAATGACGAATATCTCATCGATATTAAACCGAGCCAAATATAGAGGAGCCGACAACGATGAACGCCAATGATGCTTCTTCCTCGGTAGCGCTTCCCGATATCAACGGAACAACGCCCACCATCCCGCGACTTCATCAAATTTCATCAACAATAAAAAGGTAGAGGGATTTGAGTTATTTTATATATGATCATAATCCAACGTTCTTCGTCGTTCAAATTTCTGGATTATGGTATGTCAAATGTTATCCCCATGACGAGGAGGGCTCGGCCCGCATGAACATGGCCCGACCCCCCCCCCCCATTTGGTTGTTCATTTTTTGTTGACGATGGAGGCAGACCCCAAAGAAGCTGACAACGCAAGGCTACCGGGTCGCTAAAAGGGCCTGGCACCGTTGTGCCGCGTAGAGAACCGAGTCATGGCAAGGCGGGCTGTGTCAGTACCGGAGGGGCGCGGTGCTGTCACATAGCGCCAGAAGGATGAGTCATGACCTGGAGGGCCGCTATGGTTGGACGATGAGCGCAGCGCCATCGTGTCGTGCCGTGGTGGAGCCAGCGCGGCCACATCACACCGTGTGGAGGCCAGTAGAACCGCGACGCCATCGCACCGTGGTGGAGGAGCCAGGGGAGGCCGACTGAGTTGGCCGCATGTGCATGCTACAGGAGGGACCCCTCGGGTCCTATGGTTCATTGAACATCTTCCTAGCGCCGGTTCCTTCAGATGCCAGGGGCGTCGCACCCCCCCTCCCCCATGTGTGGTCGGCCAGCCCCGCGGGCCTGCCAGCCGGCCTCGGCCTGGCCACCGTCGGCCTGGCCTCCCCCAGCCGTGCTGCCCTCGGGGCGGGCCGCCCTCGGGGCGGGCCATCCTCGGTCCATGCTATCCTTTCAGGCCGGACAACTCAGGACGGTCCGCCACAACGGTTTGGGCCGCCCCCTCAGGCTAGGACGCTTCCTCGGACTTGATCGAACCTGCGGAATGGGTCAGACCCCGGTTCAGACCGGGTTGGGTCGGGTCTGTCCGACTGGGTCGAACAGGACCTGGACCCATTTGGCCAGTTTATACCTTTTTCAACCCTATCTTGGGCTATGGGTGTCCGATCGACGAACCCTCTATGATAACATAAGTCTTAGAATGAGACGGTTCTTTTGGCATACACCACTTGAAGATTGGACATAGTTGGATTGCGGTCAGGTTGGTATATACCTAAAAACCAACCGTGCCCCTGGAAATGAAAATGCCAATAGATCATATACCAAGCGTCAAATTGATGCACCGTCTATCGTGTTGGAACCCTTACAACATGGCGGTCCTTTGGCTTACTCCTTTGTGGAGTTTAGTGGTGGTTGAGGTACGATTGATATCTCGAGGATAGATTCTACGGAACTCCAGTGCCCCGAGTGCGAGGAATCCAGTGGCTGATAGTGAGGCGCAGATTGGAGACAGATCATACAGAGGTCAAAACTTAGTGATCCTATGTGGGTTAGTGCATACTGATCCTGTGTGGGTCAGCACTCAACGATCCTGTGTGGGTTAGTGCTTACTGATCATGTGTTGGTCAAATCCTGTGTGGGTCAGTGCTCAGCGATCCTATGTGGGTCAGTGCATATCGATCCTGTGTGGGTCAGATCTTGTGTGGGCCATTGCAGGGTTTATTACCTATTGATCCTATGTGGGTCAGACTCTGTATGGTCAGATGTTGTGCCTCTTGACAGAATAAGATGATCTAGCCTCACAACTAAACATCTGTAATTATATACTTCTTCATATCACTTCATGACAGGAGGAGTTCTCCAATAGCCATGGATTCATTAATGAAAATCCTAGTTTGAGCATAGTCAATGACTTTTGTGTATACCTCATGATATTGATGGGTGACTAAATAACTTAGGTATATGTATGGGAATATACCTATGTTCGGATTATTCATTATCTCCGTAATTTGTGGTTATCATTGTTAGATTTTGTGTGACCATGAGGGTCTCTGGGTCCTTACTGAGTATCATTATACTCACCCCTGCACGAGCTATGACCGCAGCTCATTGTGTAGGATGTAGACAAATGACATCAGTGATCGAGTCAGAGAGTAGCAGTACTGGATGGTACCCAGAGGTGGACGAATTGGTGAGATGTACATGGAACAGACGGATGGACATGGGGTGCTGAGGAGGCCATCTGTACCAACCCTTATAGTGGGAGGACGACCCAATAGCTGCATTACTTATTTTCTTCAATTGTACTTCCTTCCATTTATACCTGTACTTTACTTTTGGGATTGTATTTCTGGCCCCCTTCACATTCAGAACACTCTTTTGTATACAGCTTTACATAGATTTTTACTTCCAGTTGCGTACTCTGTTTTAGTTTTTACTATTATAAAGGAAATGCCTTTCCAGTTTAGGGATTTATGCCTTTGGTGCTTGTCGCCAGCCCCTGTCATATAGAAGTCAGACTTGGGTAGTCACGATACAGGCCCCGGTGGATGGGTCATGACAAATTAGTATCATAGGAGTCGGTTCTACAACAGAACTTAGGACATTAATATTTATTTTTGGTGAATCAATATTTTTTTGGGTACTGAGTGTGATTTTCAGTCCTGGGATTCCACTATTGGTGCGGTGGCTGACGTATCAATACACCAGGACCCTGACTACAGTTTTCCGACTTAGTGCATGAAAACACTGATTGCTTGCTTGTATTTAAATGTTTTCTTCCAATAAGCTCAAAAAGGTCAGATCACCATGTATACTTTTGATTGTGGATTACCTGTTTCTTTTCAGGATGTCTTCACATAGATAGTCAGTGTAGGTTCTGAGTGGAGAGCGTGATGGTAGCCCATCGAGCGACGAGGCCTCTGTGCAGGGCCCCATCAGAGCAGAGGCACTAGCGGTACCACTACCTGCTGGGCTACCATTTCCACTAGCCCCGACATAAGAGGATGCACGCCACATGAGCACGTTGCATGGGTTATTGTGACAGTGGCCTATGAGGTTTCATGGTGAGAGAGATTTTTTAGACGGTTGGGTGCTGGCTGGAGTTTGTAGCACGAGTTTTCCAAATAGCTGGGACACCCGCTAACTTGATGGTGCACCTAGCTGTTAGTCTCTTTCAAGGAGTCGCTGAGAGGTGGTGGATCCTGATGCTCCAGTTTTACAACGAGGTGACCCTCACCTGGGGAAACATCGAGGGTCATTTTTGGGCAGAGTTTGTACCAGCGACTCTATGCTCTGGGCGTGCTCTGGAGATACTTCACATACTTCAGGGCATTCTAAAAGTAGCCGAGTCATCAGTATTAGGAAGTAGGCAGATGACATGGGGGAACAAGTTGGTTAGATCTACTTTTAGAAGACCCCAAGTTGTGGCATCGGGGGTTTGGGGCACCCAAGGTCGTGGGAGCCTTGAATAGAGAATAATCTATTTTTCTTGCAGGGGACAGGGTCACCAAGAAAGTGACTGTCCAACTCCCCTCATAGTTGATCAGCAAGAGTTAGAGGAGTCCCAGAGACATAGGATGTCGCAGGAGCTTGAGCATCAGTCGAGCAGTGGATGAGGCAGTGGAGCAGGTGAATCAGCGGATGGTGGTCAGAGTCATCGAGCACTACCACCACCACCCATAGATGGTTCACCTCAAGCTTTGGGAGTAGGTGGACATGAGCAGGACTAGATCTAGGCATAGAGGCCTTTGTCCATGCTGCTTCTAGCTTTATTGATGTCATTGTTTGTGGTTGCTTTCTCTCTTTGTACATTGAGCTACTGTAATAAAAGACACTTTTCCTTGTGGCATTTGATTCCCATCCTTTTTGTGTGGTTGATACTGAGAGGTTCTCGTTAAAACCGTTGACTTGACCCTCACATTCAAGATTCATACTGGAGGAGACCTAGTGACCACACACTGATGCCGATAGTGTGACTCAGCCCTTGGAGGTGAGAGTAATGGTTGGATCTCATTGTATTAGCATCGAGGACTTATGACGTCGTCCATTGAATGAATTAGTATTGTTCATGTCAGGGTTGATTGGATTAGGAAAAGGATGTGGTTCATCCAAGAGATGAAACTAGATTTCCCTTTTCGGAAAAGGAGAAATCCTAGAAGCTCTTGTAGGACGTAGGTAAAGAAGGGTGAGGTCGAGTTCTTTAAAATTTTCTAGTCTCACCCATAGTTCGTTGAGGGAATGGTTTACAATATATTCTAATGTCAATAGACTCAGGTGTGTCTTCTTGAAGAAGGACCTAGACATGAGATAGCGATGTTGGATTGATTTCATCTCGCATTATGACTTTGAGATAGTATACACTCCTCAGAAGGGGAACGTTGTTGCAGATGCTCTCAGCAGGAGATCTGGTATACATCTGCTAGGAGATGCGATATATAAGTTGTCTGCCTTGCATATATCTTTTGTGGATAGGGATAGAGCAGCCTTTCTACAATATCTTACAGTTAATCCTCCCATTCTTGTGCGAGTCAGGGAGTCACAACGTTGAGATGATGACTGTGAGACGCAACGTGCTCAAATATCCTTAGGGCTTTCACCTGATGGATTTTCTGAAGGTGGGGAGCACGTCATCCTTTTCAGAGGATTTACCATGGTACTAGTTTCACTTCAGGAGGAAGTGTGGAGAGTGTTCCACACTTCCCCTCTGGCGGTACATTCAAAAGTGGTAAAGATGTTCTTGGACCTTCGACGACAACACTGGTGGTCATGTATGAAGAAGGCAGTAGCGATGTTTTTCTCACAGTGCCTCACTTTTCAGCAAGTGAAGGCAAAGAACCAGGTACCATCATGCTTGGTTCAACCCTTAGAAGTCCCAGAGTGGGAGTGGGATGTGATATCCATGGAATTCATGACAGGTCATCCACGTACATATAGGAGTCACGATTCGATATGGGTGATTGTCGACCGGCTCACCAAGTCAGCCCACTTCCTACAAATCAGAGTGCATGGCTCAGTAGAGAGCTTGGGATGCCTCTATATACAGGAGATTGTGTGTTTGCCAGAAGTACCTTATTCTATTGTATCCAACCATGAAGCACGGTTTACTTTCCGTTTATGGAAGAGGTTTCATGAGGCTTTTGGGATGCAACTTTACTTGAGCACCACATTCCATCCTCATATAGATGGTCAGACTGAGTCAACCATTCAGACCCTAAAGGACATGCTCTGTGCATGTGTCCTCGACTTCGGTGGTAGCTGGTAGGATCACTTACCATTGGTATATTTTTCCTACAACAATAGCTATCACTCCACCATCGGTATGGAACCATTAGAGGCCTTGTATGGTCGACCTTGCAGATCACCACTATACTGGACAAACCTAGGGGAGTCAGCACTAGTGGGACCAGAAATGGTATTGGCTACCACAGAGATGGTGCAAAACATCAAAGAGTGGATGAAGACTGCACAAAGCAGGCAGAAGTCATATGATGATAGGGGATGGATACCTCTGTAGTTTGAGGATGGGAACCACATCTTTCTATGGGTCTCACCTCGACGGGGGTTGCAGGGATTTGGATGAGGCGGCAAGTTGACTTCACAATTAATCAGGCCTTTCCATGTCCTCAGTAGAGTGGGCGAGGTGTCTTACCACATTGATCTTCTACCTAAGTTGCATCGAGTGCACGACATCTTCCAATTATATCAAATGAGGAGATACGTGCACGACCCATATCACCTCATCGACCATGGAGAGATGGACATCGATGATGGGGTGATATTCATTGAGGTTCCAGTGGAGATTGAGGATCGACATGAGTAGGACCTACATAGATGGTCGATACCTCTGGTGCACGTTCTCTGGCAGCACGAGAACTTTCAGGAGAGTACATGGGAGGTGGAGGCTCAGATGCATGCTCAGTACCCCCATTTTTTCCCTTAGTGTGAGTTGTAGCTTATGGGGACGTAAATCCTTGAGGTGGGGAGAATGTAAAGACACGGAATTTTTGTGGAAATTTTTTATTTTTTTTTATAAATGTGAATTTTATGAGTCTGTAGATTCTGAGGGCGCATGATTTCGAGTCCCGGTGTGCTGGAAATCATTTTCTGAAGTTTTGTTTGGGTACATTCAATAAACAAACGTGTGGGGTTTTATATATTTTTAACCAGTGCTTGAAGTTGAAATCTGAGGGCACTTTTGAACTCGCAGTGTCAGTGCTTTCTTAGCGAGACATTAACCGCAGTTGCTTTTTGAAGAGAGTTGAAGTTAGGTTTTGGGGGTTTTAATTAAGTTAAATAAAAATAAGAGTTAGATTATTTTTATTTATTGGTAGTTAAAACCTCCATGGGGCGGTTAGTGGTGGGGCACACCCAAACATAACCTCCCTTGGGATGATATTATTAGGTGGGCCACACAAAATCATCAAACCCCCTAAACCCCCCATTTATGTGTGATGAAACCCTCAAAATTCCTTTGAGTTAATGAAGCCAACCCTCCCTTCATTTAATTGTACCTTTACACCTTCCATCATAAGTGTTCCAAACCTGAAATTAATTAATGGAATTTATTAATTAATTTGAAATCATTTGAAATATTTTTTCCAATAATTAAATAAATGGTTAGCTTAACCCATTATTTTGGTTGGCACATAATTTTTTGTGGAGCTTTTTAGAACCCTTGGAGGATTTCATCCTTCCAACAAAGAATGAAGAATATCTCATCGATCTTCGACCGAGGAAAAGGTGAAGGAGTCGACAATGAAGAACACCGACAACACTTCTTCCTCTGTCTCCTACACCGAACACTTCTCGACGTCAACGGAACGACGCCCGCCTTCCCGCGACTTTGTCAACGTTCATTGAATATAATGAGGTATGAGGATTTGAGTTATTTTATATATGACTATAAACTTCTTTTCTTCGTCTCTCTAATTTCTGGATTATGGTATGTTAAATGTTTTCACCATGATGATATGGGCTCGAACACCATGAAAACGGCGCAACCCTCCCCCTTTGTTTGTTCTTTTTTTATTAATGACAGAGGTGGACCGTGAAGAAGTTGGTGGTGCAAGGCTATAGGTTTGCTCCACGGGTGTGGCACCTTCGTGCCGCATAGAGAACCGAGCCACGACAGTGTCGGAGGGGCTTGGTGCAGTCGCACCGCGTTGGAAGCAAGATCTGCGGCCACAAGGGCCGCGGTGGTTGGATGATGAGCACGGTGCCGTCAAGCCACACAGAGGAGCTGGAGGCCGCAACGAGAAGGGTCATGGAGGAGGTGGAACAATGTATTCGCACTGAGTAGAGGCCTGAAAAACCGCTGCATCGTCGCACCGTGGTGGAGGAGCAAGGGGCAGCCGGCTCAGCCGGCCGATGGTGCGCGCTACAGGCAGGACCACTAGGTCCACAAATTCAGCAAACCGGGGCCTTGCATTGTTTCCTTATCTGGAAAGGGGGCATCACAACCCCCCCCCCCCCCCCCATGCATGGCCCGCTGGCCACGCGAGCCGCCTCCGGACTGGCCGCCCTCCGCCGGGCCGCCCTCGGGCCAGGCTGTCCCTTCAGGCCAGAAAACTAGGGTCGGGCTTCCCCATTGGGCTGGGCCGCCCCTCGGGCCAGACTGCTTCCTTAGACTGGATCAGACCCATGGATTGGGTTAGACCCCAGTGCGGACCGGGTCAGGCTGGGTCGGCCCGACTAGGACGGACCGGACCCGGACCCGTTTGGCTAGTTTACACCTTTTCACCCCATCTTGGGGTACGAGTTTCCGATCGATGCACCCTCAATAGAGAAAGATGGATTAGCACGAGACGGTTCATTTGGAATACAATACTTGAGTATTGGACACAGTTGGAGTATGGTTGGGTTGGTTTAAACCTGAAAACCAACTGGGCCCCTTAACGGAAATTCCAATAACTCACAAACCGGACGTCCGATCGGTGCACCGTCTGTCGCGTTGGAACCCTTACGACATGATGGCCCTTTAGGTTATTCCTTTGTGGAGTTTAGTGTAAGTAGAGGTATGACTGATATCTCAAGGTCATATTCAATGGGACTCGAGCACATCGAGTGCGAGGAATCCAATGGCTGATAGTGAGGTGGAGGTTGGAGACAGATCATATGGAGGTCAGCACTTAGCGATCCTATGTGGGGCAGTGCGTACAGATCCTGTGTGGGTCAGATCCTGTGTGGGTAAGCCCTCAGCAATCCTATATAGGTCAGTGCCTACCGATCCTATGTGGGTCAGATCCTATGTGGGTCATCGCTCAACGATTCTGTGTGGGTCAGCGCATACAAATCCGTTGTGGGTCATATCCTGTGTGGGTCATTGTAGGGGTTAGTACATATCGATCCTGTGTGGGTCAGACTCTGTATGGTCAAAAGTAGTGCCTCTTGATAGAATAAGATGATTTAGCCTTCCAACTAATCATTTGTACTTCTATACTTCTTCGTAGTACTTCGCAGTAGGAGGATTTCTCCAGCAGTAGTGGTTTTGGTAATTAAAATCCAAGTATGAAATGAGTCAATTCCTTTTGTGTTTAAATCATGATTGAGATGGGTTACTAAATAACATAGGTATATGAATGAGCATATAACTAAGTAAGGGTTATCCGTTATCTCTGTACTTTATTGTTATCCTTGTTGGATTTGGTGAGACCTCGAGGGTCTTAGGATCCCTACTGAATATCGTTATACTCACCCCTGCACGGGCTATTCCTACACCTCATTGTGTTGGATGCAGATGAAGGATTGTGCCGATCGGGGTAGAGACTAGCAGTACTGGACGATACTCGGAGGTGGACCACTCGGAAAAATGTACATGGAGCGGACAGACGAACTTGGGGTGATGAGGAGGCCATATGTAGCCACCCTTCTCGTGGGAGGACGACCGAGTAGCTGATTTTATTCTTTTCTTCAGTTGTACTTGCTTCTATTTGTACCTATACTTTACCATTGGGATTGTATTTCTGGCCCCCATTACATTCAGCACACTCTTTTGTATATAGTTTTTCATAGAGTTTTACTACCAGTTGCGTACTCTATTATGTTTTTTACTGTTATAAACAAAATGCCTTCCAATTTTAGGGATTTACATATTTGGTGCTAGTCGCCAACCCCTGGCCTATGGAAGGCAGGCTTTGGGTAGTCATGATACGGGCCCCAGGGGACAAGTTGTGACACATTTTTTATTTTATTAATAATTTTTATTTATTATAAATATGATCAACCCTTTAGTCCTTCTTTTAACAATAAACATGATGAGAAAGTTATTCCCCGATGACAATTCATTATGAACAAGAATTAAAGTTCACACATTATAAAATTTTTTCCTATTTGTTCCAAATATAATTACCATTTCATTATATTAAATTTCTTTAATATGTATAAATTAATTTTAATATAATCATTCAAAACACAATGAAATCCAAACATAAATAAATTCATTTTTAATCATAATAACGAATTTAATCCAACTATTTGACTTGTATAACCAATTAGAAGAGAGATCAATTAAATTTTTTAATATATCATATTTAGTAATGAATAATACAATTCAATAATAATGATCAATTCAATTTAATTTCATATATTATTATTGTGTGAATAACATATATTTTTTAGAAACATATCATTTTACAATTTTTTTTAATTTTTACTTATAACATATTAATAATTATTTAATTCAATTTAATAATTTATAAAAATTATGATTTCATAATTTTAATTATATAGTGATGAATTGATATATATATATATATATATATATGATTAGAAATTATCAAACTCAATATATTTGAAAATAGTTTATTATTATCAATAATTTATTCTCGGTGATTTATAAATTATTTATTCCCACATATATTTCATCTAAAAACAGTAGAATTTTCATAATTTTGTAATATTTATAAATTATTTAATTATGTTCATAGATTAATTCGTTATTTTCCTGAAATAACATAATTTATTAAAGGGTAAATATATTACAAAATCTTTGGTTGTTACTTTTAGCACTACATAGATCAATGTTTCCATGTCAATTACTCTACAATGATATAAAAATTCAAGGATGTAACACCTCATGATTTTATGATATAGTTTATTTTTAATTTCATTTATGTATTTTTTTCTACGATACACCACTATTTTCATGAAAAATACCCAACATTGTGATATCTTGCTGCATACGTAAAACTATATTATGCTTTTGTTACACATAATTTCATGTCCTTATAATAGAATTAATTTCCCCCAACACTGTGTATAGATTTTATTCAATGAATAAATTAAATATGTATGGTTTATGTTATACTAAACATCCAAGGATGATATCACTAAACACAACACTAACTTGTCATGCATTACACACAAGAGCGAACATCCCCAAAAACATGTGTTGTAAGAAATACCGAGTTTCACTAAAAAATGATATATAATTAATATTTTTTAAATGGGATACAAACAAGATGTTATCAAATATATTTACCAAATTTTTAGTTTTACAACAATAAAATTCATTTATGTATTTTCTAGAACATGATATAAGAACATATTAAATTTTTTGGATAAAATAATTGCTTTCAAAAAATATTGTTTAGCCGCCTTCTGATGAAACACCAAATTTTAATATTGATTTTAACAATTTGATATAGAATATTTTTAATAATAGTAACTTTATATTGATTTCGGATACCAAAATTTACTTTGGGATATTTTTTTTGTATTATTCTGATAAAATTCATATTTTAAATAATAGTGAAAAATAATGCATTTTTATTGAAAACAGAATTTTCAAATTATTTATTTATTCTATTATTTTTTATTTTTTATTAGTTTTTAAGTTTATATGGTTTATGTTTTTATTATTTAATGCAATTTCAGTAATTAGAAATAATTTTAAATTTAAATTGGACATAAACAAAAGTAAATATTTTGATAGTTTTTACTTTTTAAAAACCCACATTCTAGTTTTCAAAATGATAATTAATTTTAAATGATGTAATGAAAATTTTGTGTTTTTAATTTGGAAAAATAGATTCCATATTTGAAATTATTGGGTCCAAATTATGTTAATAGATTACATTAATTTTTTTTGGAATAGTAATGATGGTAACTAGTATTTTCCAAAGATAAAGGTAAATCTAGTGAATTAGGGCAACAAAAAATATGATAATGATAAAAAAATTACCATAACACTACAAAAATTATATTGGATGTATTAAAGTATAAATATATCACCTAAGGGCCAGAATTTATTTGTTATATATATTTTTTAAATGAATTTAATGTAATGATAATTTAAAAAATGTGACAACATATCAATCTCTTAACTCTTATAAATATAATTATTTTAATATAGAGATTAAATTGATAATACATCAAATATTAATAGTATCCTTAAATATAATGAAATTATCTACATTATTTGAATTTATTTAGAATTTTTAGATATTACATAATTACTATTAATTGTGACGCAATAATCATGTAGAAATTATTTTATTGATAAAAATTTCAAATAAATGATTTTAAAAATATGAAAATAAATATCATATGAACTAGTTAATTTGCTTCATAAATTTTATTAGTTATTATGAAATGTTTGGAGTTTATTAAATATTTTTATTAATTTATATTTTGGTTGGATTTTTTTATTTTCATATAAATGAATATTGTCAAAATTGTCAATGTTGGTATTTTATAAAATTAACATATTAATAAATTATTTAAAATTAAGAAAAATATTTAAAAAAAGTTAAAAGGTAAAATTAAATGGTCTAAAATTTGAAAATGTATACAATTAAGTTCAATTGAAAACACAGAAGCTAATATTTATAACCGTTTAATATTTAGAATATTATTAACACTAATAAAATAAAATAGATTAAATAAGGATAAATAAAAATGATAATGTTTAAAATAAAATAAAAACATGCCTAAGATTTATTATTTTAGTGGATTTAGAACTATAATAATATTATATTTTCAATAAATGAGTTTGAGACCATTTTTAACCAAAAAATTTATAATAAGATAATATTTCAAGACATTCCTAAAGTGCCCCTATGGCCTCTTATAAAAGGTCGCCACATCTACTCACTTACCCACACCTTTCATGACCTTTGGATTATCAAAACTGTTATCAAATAAGTTACCAAAATTTGTCTCTTAATCTTAGTGGTACAAATTGAATAGAATTCTCTCCTAGGGGGAAATTTTGTGAAAAAAAAGATACCTGAACAAGAAGAGTTTCACACACATACAGAGTAAATCTAACATAATGTAAGGGATGATTTTTCAATAACATTTTTATCCGAGATTGTTTATTAGTATGTATATTCTGGGGATAAATTTATCATCCATGTCCATGTTATATAGAAATATTTATTAAATGTTTACTATTATTATATGTATGTTTAAAGTCATTTTTACATATTTTGACGTTTACTACATGTTTTGACAGAGATAATTCTTTTATTTACTATATGAGGTACTTTATGAATTTTCTTGGAAAAGTATGAGGATATTTTTTTAATGTATAAGGAATGAATGTATTTTTTTACTAATTTATGATGTTGAATTTACATGAAATTTCCTCTACCCTATTTCATGTTTATTTTCAACTAAATTCTGTTATTTTAAAATTGGGAGGAATTTTGATGAATGAAAATGATTTTGAAGAAGAAATTATATTTTCCTCATGAATAAAGTTCATGTGTTTTATCAAAATTATTTTCTATCCAAGATGATGCACTTTTTTAGTGGGTCTTTTGATCCACTCTTCGCTAAAAATTAGATCTGTACCATTGTGATGACATATTCTATCCTTTTTTGGAACATGATAAATTCATTTAGGGTTTATGTTGTTTAGAAGGTGAAGCAAACCAGAGGTGGACTATATTAAAGAATATAAGGGAGAAAGATGAAATTGAATCCATGGATGGGATGAGTTGATGAACTTCTTTTTCAAAAATTACATCCCTCCTATTCATTTAACATATATGGAAAATTAGTTCCGTGGCCTTAAGAAAAAGGATTATGAATCTGATGGTATATACAACGAAAATTATTCAAGACTTTCAAGGCATGATTCTGGCTTTATTGTCCAACCTAAAAGTAATGTTGATATATTCTTTAGTTTCTAAAAACCATGTCATTGAAGGGAATTAGATATAAAATACTATAGTATCTACAAAGATATTATGCATTGTTCTATCAATGTTGAAATGTAATTTGCTATAACATATTAATCTCATTGTTTTTAAAAGAAACAAAAGATGGAGTTAAAGGGAAAATATCAAAACAATGGTGAAAAGAATAAGAATGTTTCCCTATGCACAAAGTGTGGAAGGATGTATAGTGGAAATTGTATTAAATGGACTATAAAACGTTTTATGTATTCAAAATATGTTCATTGAACAGTTGAGTGTCCAAGTAAAGGGAAAAATATTTATAATGATGTGAATAAGGAAAAGACTACACATAATTCACCACCCACACATCAAAGCAACAATGGAAATGAAATGGGGAATTATGCTAACCAATGGAGAAATCCAATGGATAATGACGATGATCAACATCAATAATGTTTTAAGGGAAAATACAATGTAAAATCACATGTGATCACTACTGGTGATTTGGTGTATTACAACGAAGTGATGGAATGATTAAGTGTTTACATAATGGGATTCAAAAATAGTTTTGTTGATTTTCCTTTATAGTATTATTGAATATTGGAATATCTATGTATTGGTGCATTGTGGTATCCCATAATTATATGGTATCACTAGCCATAAAACGTGAGTGAAATATTTTTTTGTAAATCACATGATATGTGAATAATGAAGGGATAAGGATACAATGAGATGTTTGATAATATTGAAGACCACATGACTGGAATAAGCATAATGTCATATCGTGGTTTGAGTATATAGAAGTTTTGGTATTTCTGGTGTGTATAAGGAGATGGTTTTGAAAGAATAAATATTTTCACAAAAGTTTTATGGGTAATTAATGGTATTATCGGGTTACATGAGAATACATGATTAAGGTACTCACATGTTTGTAATGTGACAACAAAGAACTACCTTATAAGATATGGGAGGTATAATTTATTGTGATTTAGTTCCCCTATTTCAAAAGTTTTATATTATTAGATTTTGGAAGGATTGTAATGTTATCCATTTATAGATAGTATATGTTATATTCCATTTTATGTTTGTTATATCAATGTATTAGCTCACTATAGGTAGAATTATGCATATTTGATTACATGTTCTATTCTTTTTGTTGAGATAAAATTAAAGACCTATTATTATATCACATTAGATACAAAAACCTCATGAATGAAAAATTTAACATCACTTAATTTAATAATAGATGAATTTGAAATTGTTTAAGACACAAACAACATTGATATTATACCAAAATCAAGTAAGTATTTATTCTCATGAACAATTCATCTTCTTTAGGAAATGGATCTTGAAAACAAAAAATGTTATCTATGTACCTTTTTATCCAATGGAATTGTTGGTCCCATAAATCATCACAGATTAATGGATTTCTGGTTGTTAACTTTCCCCAAGCATTGTTCTCTATCCCTATCCATCTGAACACGATGGATAGATTTTTCTTCCATATCTATGATTTTACATCCCACATATGTTCTCTTATGTAGAAAAACAGTGATGACATAATTAGTGTAACCATTATGTTTCTAACATTCAATTTTAAATCAAGTTTTAGTATTCCTTTTTATGATGTGTTGTTCTATGAACTAATCTTTCAAGTAGTTAACCTTTTATAACCCACAACTCATTTCGAGGGAGAAAATCATTTTTAGGGGGTATAATGTTACATCACGAGATTTTATGAGATATTTTGTTTTAATTCAGTTGATGTCTTGTGTTGCATGATAATCCACGAGTATCATGTGATCTATACAACACCGTATTAGCTTGCAATATATGCATTATACAAGGCTTTCGTAACACACAATTTCATGTTCTTTTTATAGAATTGATTGTATGCAACACTGAGTATAGATAATATTCAATGTATAAAAGGAAAATGTTTGGAATATGTTTTATGAAAAACTAATTGAAGCTTGAAATGAGCAGAACACTGACTTGGCTTTTATTACATATAAGAGTGACCTTTCGGGACAACTTATGTTGTACGCAATACCAAGTTTCATTAAACAACGATATATTGTTAAAATATTATTATTTAATGGGATATAAACTAGAATTTATGAATAGTATTAACAACATTTGAAATTTTATATCATTAAAAATGATCAAATATTTTTTTTAAACATGTTATAAGAACTAATTAAATTTTTCCAACAAAAGAAGTATTTTTCAAAAAAATGTTGTTTTCCAACTTTTGAAATGGTGAAATGTTTAAATATAGTTTTTAACATTTTTAGATATTCTATTTGAAAACATAAATGCCTTATTTGGATTAGGATATCAAAATTTAATTTCGTTGAATTTATTTATTTTTCAGAGTATATTTTTTATTTAATAATAGTGAAAATACAACATTTATAGTCAAAAGTGCATTTCAATATATTATATATATATATATAGTTAGATAATAATTTAAATTCGTTTTAAAGAGTAATTGAATTATTATTTTTTATCATTTAATAAAAATTTTGTCATTTTATTTATTTTGAAATTTAAATTGTACAAAAACACATTTAAATATTTTGATAGTTTTTACTTCTAAAGAACCCACGTTCTGATTTAGAAAAAAGAATTTATTTTAAATTAATTAATTCAACTTATGTGTACTGAATTATGAAAAGCAATATCAAACATTTGAATTAGTGAGTCCAAATTATATTAATAGGCTACATTTATATTTTTAGAACAGAAACTACATAAATTTTTAATTACTACAATTAAAGGTAAATTAGAAAAAATTTGGTAACAAATTATAAGATAATGATAATAAAATTACCATCAAACCATCCAAAATCTTATTGGATGAATTAATGTATAAAAAACACCTAAGGGTCATAATTGATTCATTTAATAGACTTTTTTACATGAATATGTTTTAATTATAATTAAAACAAAAGAATATGACAACATTTCACTCTCTTATAAATTATCGGTATATTAATTATAATATAGTGATTTAATTGATAAAACGTATAAAATAAATACACTATAAATATAATAAATTTTTATACATTATTTTAATTTATTTACAATTTTTAGAGATTGAATAATTAACATTAATGATGAAAAAATAGTTATGTATAAGTTATTTTATTGATATAAATACTAAATTATTTTTTTTCAAAATATTAAAATTAATATGATTTTAACTAATTAATATGTTCTACAAATATTTCAGTTTAATATGACATGCTAGTAGTGTATTAATTTTTTTGGTTCGAATTAATCTTTTTTTGTTGGAATTTATTTAAATTCCAATAAATGAATAGTGTCATAATTGACATAGTTGATATTTTAAAAAATACATATTATTAAATAATTTAAAAATCACAAAATATTTAAAAATTACAAAGTGTAAATTATAAGATAGAAAATTACATAAAGTATCCAATTTTGGAAAATTGGAAAAAAGGTAATTATTTATAACCATTTATTTTTTAGAATATTCTTACCACAAATATATTTATATAGATTAAATTAGGATAAATAAAAATGAAATGGTTTAAAAAACTAAAAAATATCTAAATTTTATTGGTTGAGAAGATTTAGACCCATACTCATCATATCTTCAAAATAATTTAGTTTTTGAACATTATAAACAGAAAATAAATTTATCATAAAATAATATTTCAAGAATTTCTTAAAGTGACCCTCCTCTCTCTTATAAAAGGATACTATCTCTATTTGCATACTGACACATTTAAATCCCTTTGGATTGTACAAATTCATCTAAAATAAACTCCCAACATCACTCCCTTACTCATAGAGGTTATAATTTGGGAATAATTCCATCATATGGAGTCCTTTTATGAATATAAAAAGGAGATACTTGAAAAGGGGGATTTTCATACACATATGGATGAAATCAGACATACGGTAAGGGAAAAATTTGCAATATCATTTTATTCGAGATTGTATATATGTATGTATATACTGAGGATATGGTTATAATCAATTTCTGTGTCTTCTAAAAAACTCATATAATGATTACTATTATTCTATGTATGTTTAAAGTCATTTTAACATAGTTTTTAATTTTACTACATTTTGTGGAAAGGAACATTCTTTTGATTACCATACGTGGTACTTTTTGACTTTTCAGTAAAAGTACGAGGAGGATGTATTTTTAAATTTTACAGAATGAATGGAATTTTTACCATTTCATGGTGCCTTATTTCCATGATTCATCATCTACTGTATTTCATGTATATTTTCAATTACATTCAATTCTTTTTGAATTGCACGAAATTTTGAGGAATGGAATCATTTTTTAAGAAGAAATAATATTTTCCTCAAGAATTATATTCATGTGTTTTAACAAAATTATTTTCTATCTAAGATGCTGATCTTCAATAGGGTTATATTCTTATCCCCTTTATTACTATGTTCTTATTCTCTTAATGTTGGATTGATATTTTATATGGATTTTGTTATGATGTAATCATCATTATGAAATCAAGTTTATTTTTTGGGTTATGCTATGATGAATGATTATGTATTTTTTGGAACATGAAAGATTTATTTAATTATGAGATTGGTGTGACCTATATCTCCCGCTAATGAATTGTGTACAGATTTATTAATCATGAGATAGACATGACTAGAATAGCAATTAAATCTGGTTCAGTAATATATGGGTGGAACAATAATTAAATTTGGTTTAGTAATACCTGGCCGCAATGTCATGTCAACATAGTTTAGTAATGGAATTTTTCCACCATGACGGCCTTGGAAATATTTCCTTATATAAAATGGAAATAATATTATGTGATTATTTTTTTCTACAATTCCATGTTTCATTCCAATTCTATTTTATAACTGTAAATTTTCTTTGATTATATATTTCTTACGTATAAGGAAGATTTATTTAATAAATCCTAATTTTGATTTTTATATATTCTGACAATATTTTACATTCTTGTGTTTATGGTTTGTTTTATGTTCTCAATGTTTACCATTAATGAGCATTTGATATCACCATTTTTATGTTTTTATTTCCCCAGGATATATGGAAAGGATTGAGGAAGGAAAAAGCCAATGATTTTAATGGGAGTTGTTGATGATCTTTCACTGAGATAGGAGATTATGTCTCAAATTTCTAAAGACACTAAAGTAATACAGTATTTTGGATTATATTTCTTAAATGTATTAAGTATTCATCTAATGAAATTTATTGTCCATGTACTTCATGCTTGGGTCATTATAATAGATACCTCAACCACATCCCATACCAGGGTTTGAATTTTTTTCATGAAATATAAAATTTTTATATAGACCCATATCCAGTATTGTAGTGTTTTTCTGTAAGTCGTCATATATACCATCCAATATCTCTACTTGTTTCTCCCAATAATAATAATTCTTCCATAATTTTATAACGTTCGAGTTCAATACACATTGAGAATATGTTATGAACTTCTATAAATGTGATACATAGAATGCATCATTATGTTGGGAGAGATTTATTGTATTTTTTATGTGATAACCTACCATCCTAATAAAATAAAGAATACCAATAGCACTAATATATATAGATCTCAACATCCCCTTGTTTCAAATTCATGTCACCTTCATGCACATATATATTTATTGAAACACATTATCACAATTTTTTTTCCAAAATATTAATATTGATTAACTTAATATCCCTTAAATTGATTATGGAATACTATGATATAATATTGAATTGATATAAACTATATAACAATTTCATTGATTCCTAAGTTTAGAATTTATTTAACTCGTTATCTTTATAACAACATGATAAACTCATACTTGTTTTATTCATATAGGTATTTAGAAAGATATATCAAAATCAAGAGTGAATGTTATTTTAATAAGAACATTTGACCAGATGAATGTCCTCATTAAAACCTCTTATAAAATCTATTAAAAAATTTCTCAACATATCTTCTCTAGTGTGAAAAGTCATCTCAAACTCAGCATCCTTCTGAGGTTGATCAGAAGTGAAAATTAAAAAATCCATTTTTAAATATTTCTCCATACATCATCTTAACTTATAGATGTAAAATTTATATTTATCAGATAATATTATGTGTTTTAATAGATGTATCATTACCATTTAACTAATTTATAACCTTAATATATGATAAATATGTAAATAATCAATCATTGATATGAAATGTGTTTTTTATACAGTGATCATATCCTTCTGAAACAACATTATACCCATTAGATGTCTTGGAGAGTTATGTAATGATATCTACGATGATGTTTTCAAAAATACACATATAAATGATTAATGGTTTCTAAACCCATCATTATTCTTTCTCTCAGAAATACCATGCTTCCATATGATGTAATGAGATAAATACAATTTTATTTTTCTCTTTTTTATTTCCCATACAAAAATCATCATTAAAATGTCTATACATATTCAAAATTCATGGATGAATAGTGAATGATAAACTATAAGCTTTTTCAAATAGATAATTCTATTCATGTTTTAATTGTGTACATACTCTATTTGTGAACATTATAATTCCATTGTGGAAATTATTGAACTTTGAATGCATATTTTGATTATTTTCATGATCTTCATATTCCACTTAATCTATTTAGAAAATATATTAAATCAATAATTTAGAACTCATCTCAAATATATAATATCGTTCCCATTTTTAGAGCATCATTTTCAATCACCTAAAATTCCATAATTATTTTATCACTTTAAATGTTCCTATTGAAAAATCTAACATGTTCTTTCTGACTAAAAGCATTAACCATGTCATTTGACTTATCAGGGTGGTAATGTATAATGAAATAATAATAAATAGTCATCTAAAAGTATATCATCTAATAAATATTCATTTATTTCTATATTATTATATATATACTATTTCTTTCCACATATATGTCACAAGATTAGTCATAATGAAAATTTCTCCATTTATTCAAATAAAAAAACTGCTACTACTAGTTTTGAATCTAATATTGGAAAAATTTTTCGATAAACATTTATTTGGAATAAGGAATAAGTTTTTATAATATTACTATACATGAGAAAACACCCTCTTACCTTTATTAATGGATCATTGAAAATTAAAAACCCATATATACTATAGGTTAGTGTATATATAGGTGCATTATGAAAAATTCTCTATATCATCAGGAATTTTAATATGAATTCATCTGTCCAATGTTACATTCCATATATACATGAAAATTATGTTATATATTTTACATACATGAGAAATATCTAAAAATAATATGTATTATCTGTATAAAATTAGAATTCATGAAATTTTTATTTGCATTGTTTTCATGGAATATGTTCAATAACATCTAACATTGATGTTTCTATCGATAACCCCTCAGTTTTTATCACATGACCTAATAATGATACATTATATATCTATAATTCACAAGTTTTAATTTTGGAAAATAACCTATAAATTTTCATATAGTTTGATATAATCCTGAAATTATATTCACGAACTTCCTCTCACATGGAATTTATTAGAATATAACATACAAACAGTTTTTTAAACTAATTAATGTCTTATATAAATAAATAAAACATTAGATCCTAGAAGATCAATGGAGTTTAAATAACCTCATTTTTCATCACTAAAAATTCATTATGTTCATATCATATATTGATCTTTATATTAGATATGTCCTCCATTTATCATTCCTCAACTGATGATATATGTAATACAGCTTCACCATTGAATATTATTTGTATCCTCATGTTTGATAAAAAAATAATGACTAAATTGTAGTGGGTAAATTTAAGGAAAATAATCTTATTATGTTCTCAATAATAAATGAATATAGGAATTGACCAATCAATCTGGTCAATGAATTGAATATGATCACCCCTAGGTGATTCATTTGGCTAATTGATTTCCATATAAATATTAGAATAACATTACTACATATTTTTATGAAAATAGTTTAGATCATTCAACAATTATTATTTTAATTAAGAGTAGCACTAGGTAAGTATTCTATTGAAAACACAATGTCATTTTTCTATAGAAGATAAATAATCATCTAAGGAAATACATCATCATACTAAACCAAAATATGAATATCATTAATATAGAGTATCCCACCAATAATTTTAGAGATATAAAAATTTATATTTTTTATTAATACCCACACAAAGGAATTAATATCCATTTTATTTTTAAACGAATAATCATTATGACAGAAAATTATTGGGAAATTTATTATTTAAAATGTTAAAAACCTTCATCAGTAACTGATACAGACTCTACATAATGGAATCTAATTATTGGAAGGAATAAAAAACAATCAACTATAGGAAGAATCATAGGTTTTCAATAATTCAATTCCAATAAAATTTCATCATTGGTGAAATATAAACATGATATAAAATCATCAACACATTATGATTTTCATTGATAATTCAATAACTAATCTTTGAGGTGGTGATGTGTTCTCATAAAAAAATTATTCTGATATAGAATTTTAGGTAGTATGGGAATGAAATTAATATTTTTTTGTTATATAGTGGATGATATATATAAATTTTACCACAACATTCTCTTATTCCACCTTAGTTATTTTGATGACATGATCATTCCAATTATCTGTTGGATTTTGTTATTGTGGAAAAAGATATTCATTTATAGAGTTATATGATCAACTGTTCATTATTGATTACATTTTATATTTTTATCCTAAATATGATACATTCATTTATAGTGTTTTATGATAATAGAATCCATATTATTAAATAAACATCTCATGTTGTTATGTTTCTCACGTAAAAAATTATTACATTATCTAAAAAATTTATAATTACATAGTTTCCACTTGGTTATGGAAATTATCTATAAAAAAATATAATAATATAATTAATAATATAAATAATTATATAGAGAAATCAAATTAAAATTAATATCATTCCTAATATATCATATATTATGAATTATTGTTATTAAAGTGTGACTCATTAAGGATCACCCTATATCAGATTATGTTTATTGTTTGTTTTCCAAAAATATAAAATCATATTAATTATATAATAATATAAAAAATAATTAAAACCTTCTTTGATATAATCTTCAGTGTAATTAGGAAAAAAATATTCATATTTCATCATTTTCGAAGAAAATTTAATATATTTCAAAATAATTCACATCCGAGAACTCTAATGGTTTAGTATATTTGAGGACTACATGGATAATTTTTTTTGTAAAACATATTTATCATATAATATAATTTCATTATCCCATTAAACCCTTATTAGACATATACTACAAATAACATTTCTTAATAACCTATTAAAAAGAATGAAAATGAAACGTTGGGCCAAGATGCTCGTTATGTGTCAACATTAAATATATCAGTAGAAGATAAATTCCAAGAATATGATTATATTGATTGTATAATAGTATGATCATATAAATAAATATACATACCAATTCATTCATTGATCATAAATCATGAATCACAAAATAGTGATTAAACATTTCAAAAATCATAATTCCAAAGAGTGACCAATTATCTATAATAAACCTTGATATATGGGAGAATATCACAAAAATATGATATAAGTATGTATCATATAGGTAATAATAGAAAAATATTTAAATTTTATGTGTCACTACAAATACTATCACAGAAGATAGATTCCTATAGTTGATTGGGATAACCCTCTATTCCTATTCTTTTCTATTTCAATTGTCACAAACATGATTATCGTAATGGAAAAGATCAACTTCTATATAGTTTTCACCCAATATTCCAGATCATATTATACCATGAGATATTAATCATATAAATATTCATTACAGGGATATAATATTTTTGTCCCAACCATCACATAGAGAAATTGAGTAATATTTTTTTTGGAAGATCATAAAAACAATCATCAATTCATAACAAGACAGTTCATTTAAAAGTAATTGTTCTAATATTGAATTCTATGTAATATATTGAGAAAAAATATAGTTAAATAACATTTATAGTATATTTTTTCATATCCCTATTGAATCAGAAGAATCATTACTAAATTTTTAATCCTAAAAATTTACCGATAAAAAATATTTTAAAATAATAATTTTTAAATGTGAGAAAAACAACCTTCAATTTTGATATTATTTTAACAAAATATAACAAATATTTTGATTTATATTTTCATTAAAAAATTCCCAGATATAATAGGATATTAAAATCAAACTATTGAAATATCTATGGGAAATTTCATTCATTCAGTAAATTTTGATTCAAATATTCATACCACACATTTTGTAATAAATAATAATGAATATGTTAGGAAAACCCTTTAACAATTAAATATCAAAAAAAAATAAAAAAAAATTTCATATATGGTTTATAATTCCAATAAATTTTAAAATTATTTTATAATTTAACATTCTTTAAACCATTATAAATAACCTTTACCTTGATGAAAACGTTCTCCATCAAAATAAATGTTAGGTAAACTATTCTAAAAATCATTATTGTGATTTTTTAGAAAATATAGAGGATGATGAAAGGAAAAATGAAAATGTAAAAAATGAAAATATTAAATAAATTAAATTACGAATAATATATATTTATTATATAATTTTTTAATTATTAATTTAGTCCTATATAATCTATATTTGAAAATTGATTGAAACATAAACCCTAGACTCATATCCAGATATTCATCAATAATTATCTTAAACTCACATATAAAAAAGTTATATTCATTTACCATCATTAAAAAACATATTAATTGTTATACATCAAAATTTAATTACATTAAAATTTTTAATTACCTAGTTATTACCAATTCTATTATAAAATCTATATATAATGTGTGAACTATTTAGTTTTCAATGAATGTTTTGGATCATTTTTAATATTCATTTGGACATTTTTTATTGTTTCATCGTCAGTGTAATCATAATATTGTAATATTTATCATATTTATTCAGTATCTATCATTTTTCAACTATTCAAACATGATGTATATGTAAAATGAATACAGTATGTAGTAGAGATTATAAATTCTACATTAAAACAGTTGAATTTTTTATATTATAATGTATGGAATGAAATAATTTCAAATAATAAATAACCATTAAGGGAAAATAATTTTATAATAAATTTCAAATTTTTTGGTTACCGAAATCCATATTTTCATCTTATTATACAAAAAATAAAAAAAAAACTCATCTCATCTTGTTGGATGTTGTCCCCAAATACACGTGCACGACATTATCATAACTCATCGGATAGAAAATAGAAAAAAAATGTTGTTTAAATTTTTCGAAAAATGTTTATTATAGTATTTATAAATATTTCTTCGTCAAAGAAAAGATATATGATATTTTAATGGGTTTAAATAAGAAATAACATGAGAAAGATAGATAGTTGAAACTATATCTACTTTTAGACTCCCCCTTTGAATTATACCTTATTACTTAAATGGAATTATTTTTAGGAAGAAATAAAAATCAAGGGTGTGGATAACAATGTTAGGAATGTAATTTTTTATTGAATCTCTAATCATGGTTGATCAACAACTTATATAGAGTGATTGAAAGATGTCATTTTTTTATATTTTGATTAGTGCTATCTTGTAAAACTTAAAAAAATAAAAAATATTAATGTCATATTCAACTACATATACCCCAATGGAAATTCATATTTGATGAAAAGTTTTATTTTTTGAATCCCTTAATAATTATCTTTTTTCAATATTTTTGATTTATTTTATGCCTCACATATATGTATTACGCTCTTGTTAATCCTTTGATTTCCAACCATGGTGATAGAGTATTTACATGTATACTATTAATTGTTGCAAATAATTTTCATTTACCAAATTATAGAATTAGAAGTGCTTATTTAAGAACATGATAATAATTTTAAAATAATAAAAATAATAAAGTGATGGAAATTCCTTGTAAATAGGATCACAAAAATAAACAAAACCCAATACTATAAATGAAAAATATATTTTTAGTAAAATGATTTACATTGTTAATATTAATATGCTAATAAAACCATTATATAAATTTTATCATATTCTACTAAATATATTAACATCAAATCTATATTAAAAAATTATAAATAGTGATTTATTAAATTTTTTAATATGTACATTAAAATTATAAAATATTTTTTTAAAGAAATAACATCATTGGGACATTTTAATTATTTTTTAATTATAAAAAATTGATATATACTGATTTCATTATATTAAAATGTGAAAAATATTTATCAGTATTAATTCAAGTTAGACTAATGTTACATATTAATAATATATGAAAAAATAAAACAATCATGTAAAAAATATTTATAATTTTTTTAGAGTAATAATATTTTAAAATTAGATTATAATTTTTGTTTTCCACATTATTTTATTTTCATAAAATATATCATGGATAATAATAAAAAAATTTAATCAATACACAAATATTATATTTGATGAGTACATAAAAATATATAAAACACTGGTAATTTATAAATTAAAATATTATCTAAAATATTCTGGTGTTATATAATCTATAGACACGAAAAATCATTTTTATAAACCTTCCACGATCAATCAAATCATTTACTACCAAAAGAAGGGATAGTGGGGAAATGTGTATATTAAAAAAATCTCCATCTCTATCATAGATTATTTGGAGACAATATTGAAACAAAAAAATATAGGTAGATTTATTTCTATCTATCATTGATTGGGATCATAGGATATCACATATAAAATATAATATATATTATAGGAACAAAAACCACCTATAAAAAATCAAACTCTGATATCCTAGAGGTAGCCTCCACATTATTATATTTTCATAAGATACAGGTTATCACATCCAAAAGGTTTGATCATTCTATTATTATTGAATAAAAATATTTAAATATGATTCCCAAGTGAGATTGGAAATATAAAATATATAGAGCGTGAAGAATTATCACATTGTTGGTATTATTTGTAATATCCTTATTCATATCACATTTAATGGGAAATAAATAAACCGAGAGTTTGGATTCTCATTAATGGTAACATATAGTTTAAGCTATCCTATGTAATTTAGGATTAATAAATATTAAAATGAATATTACCAAAAACACATACCACATAATAAATTACATGAGAAAAAAATCATTGAGGGAAAATACTATGGATTCATATCATATGTAATTATAAATGAATTCCCAATAATGGTAATACAAAATATTGGACATCGTGATCTTATAGATTATGATATATTTATCCTCAGGTCCTTTGGAATGACATTTTATGGATGGGTAGGTATATATTAAAAACCCATATACAAATTTTGGCCAACATGTTTGTCACAAGAAATATGTCGATGAATCTTAGGGCTATCAATAAACAAGCCCCACCCATGAACAAATATTCGATTCATTCATCATATATTAGATATTAAATTTTATTTAGAAATAAATTTTCTTACAACAAATATCAATATTGAGTAAATAAAAAGAAATATAAATATTTCCCAACCCAATTAAATTACTGTAAAATTGAACATTGTATTTTGAATTCGTATAATATATATGAAATAAAATTACCCATGATATATAGAATATTTGTATTTTATTGAATTGTTATTTCAAATGGAAAATTATAAAAAAATGTACGAGTTGATAATTAATGACGATAACATTAATTAGAGTTAAAATACGACCATCAATTTATCCAAAATATTTGGTTCTAAAAAAATCTGGTCATTTGTAGAATAATATAAAATGTAATAGAAACATTAAAATTAGATTCCTTTAAATAGTTATACTTCAAAACCATTTATAACTACAAAAATAATATAACTATTTTAAAAAAAATATTATTGTTGGAATGTGTGTTAACCTCATATATGATAAAAAAATTCATTTTAACATTATTAATCAAATAGAAAAAATAATCTTCATGTAATAATTATAAATATTTCATTTAAATGATCTTAACATATAGGGATAAATTTATATTCCATCAAAAAATCAATGGTGTGAATGAAATTGAATTTTTTAAAATTATTTTGAAAAAAATATGGACATATAATAAACATATCCCAGATAAAAATAAACAAAAGATAATACATTCATTTAAATTTTATTCAAATGATTCAGCATAAAATGATTTCATCAATTATAAGAAGAAATTTAAATCCTTAAATGGAGATATTATATTAAAATATATTAATTTTATGAATCATAAATTATAATATTATATTAGTGAAAATATGATATCCCCAAAAAATTAGATTATAAAACTAATTCTTACCATTTGGATACAATTTATTTTCAATCCCGCTGAAATAAATGACATGAATAAAAAATATAATTATCATTAATAAATATATATTTTTATTAAATACATAAATATTTTAGTATAGAGACTAAATAAAAAGAACTAGGTCGGTGACCCTAAAAATTTCTCAATGGGGTGGGAAATTAAACAAAATACCTTACCTCAATTTCAAATGTTTTCTCAAATGATTTCAAAATCATATATAATAAATTTATATATCATTTACATACATAATGTAATGATATATATAACTAAAGTAGCATATATGATATATTAATAAAATATTATCATGATCTTTTAAATTTCTTTTATTATGAATAAAATTTTGAGTGTTATATTTTTCATTTTTCATAATAATTTTCGTTTGAAAGATACATTCTTTATTTATTGGTTATGGTATCATCTTCAATATAATTTTAACAATTAAATATTTATGATATAATTACCTTGATTATATATGGCTTTCCCCCTATCCAAGTTACATTTTTCATGTGGTGTTTGTCAAATTTCCCCCCTATATTTTCTACAGACTATAGTAGAAGTTGATGCTCTTTAACATGGTAAAATTACGTGTAATCAGTTTCTAGGTACAAGAAATGAGAAGGTTTTATGTTGTGAAGGGTTAAAGAATGTGATTGGAATTGAAAGGTTATGAGTTACTTAAATGTTTTGTTTTAATCTGAAGTGACTAATTTTACATCATACTAGAAAATCGTGGATTAAACGAAGTGTAAAAGAATTATATGTTGTGTAATTTCTTGAGAATGGATTTTAGGGTATCATTTGTGTATTTGGGTTTCCATTCAGCCGTCGTTTCTCATTTTCTCTAAAATCAGGGTTCCTCCATATTTATTTTTGGAGACATCATTTTTTTAGATCGATTAGTCCGATATTCAATCTTCGTTGAGGTTGTGGTGTGTGTCTCCAGGTGAGTGTCCCTTTTCCTTCATCATTACCATTGATCAAAGTGGGGCCCGTGATTTGTGTTATCAGATCAATTGTTATGAAATTGGTGTATATTCATGTTTTATTCTAGATCATTGGGCTATCTTGTTCCAAGGGTCATTAATTTTTTGGTTGTGTTGTAGAGGGTGTTTTTTCTTGAGATATGTGGATATACTCATTTTCACATACCACATTTTTTTTCTAAAATGAATTTATATTGGGATTTTGATAGAAATATTGGAATTTTATAGATGTCATTGACTTTTCGTTGTTGGGGGATCATGTTATAGGTGTGTGTGACCGATGTTTTGAGATAGAAGGTTCTATCTATAGTTTATATTGATGAGAATTATTATTCCAACATTATAAACTAACTTATAAAATGATTTTTCACTATTTATTTGTATGTGTTGAAAATAGTTTTTAATGGAAAATTTCCATTCCTAGTAAATGTTAAATGAAAATATAAATGGTATTTTTATTGTATTAAAATGGAATGTGAAATGGGTTCAAAATTATTTGCAATGAATTGAAATAAATTGTAAAAAACGTGTTTGTGGGATACTACGTGTACTTAGGTGGACGATTTAGCTTGTGGTATCCATATATTATTTTTTACAAGTAGTTTTTCTCATGGGAAATAATTTTATCTACTAGGCTAGGTGTTCTAGGGTACTAATATTGACTTTTTCATAGAAGTTTACTCATCATGTATTCCTCTGATTGAACTACATGTTCTAGGAGACAAATTGTGAACTAGCTTGATTATGGTACCAGTAGTCTGGTAGTCTGACCTATAGAGATCCTTGGTGCTGATACATGTTCTTCTATTTTGTATTTCATAGAATTTGGTTTTATCCATGATATTCATGTTGATATATAAAAAGGAAGATATGGAAGCTATGATTTGAAATTGATATAGATGATTTTTTTAGAATTATGAAAAAGGGAATTGTTATCCATGATGTCTATAAAATAGCTTTACTACTTATCATTCCAATTTTTTTATAAAACGATCATACATAAAAATTTAAAAAGATATTTTTTTTGAAACACCTATGTGGGATCCTATTGAGGATTTTATGTCACACCGTACACATCACTTAGGTGGTGCATAGGCAATTAAATCTCTTCCAATGCAGGTAATGAAAAGTAACTGCATTGAGGCATCAAGGTTTAATGTCAGATGAGATGGGTAGATGGTGTTGATATAGTGGGACATATTCCATGCCCTCACATGGAAAAGATGTTGGTTTTTGGTACTTATAATTTGGACTTTCCTTTGGATATTTTTCTAATTTTACCGTTGTTTTTTTTCTGATTTCTACTTACTAATATGGAATATATTAATTATCTTTCTTCTTTTTCTTCCTACATTATGTATATATATTAATTTTTCTTGTTCACTTAGGAGAAATCATTCCCTTTGGTTTTTTTAATGGTCGGTGTCTTTTTCACCATCCAATGGGAATACGGAACACACTTTACGTATGTGATTGGACTGGTCGGGTGACATGTTTGAGGGTCGCTGAGGTTTATTCCTTAAAAATTTATATCAACAGAGGTATGCTCCAAGACTTCATGCAGTGGGATGTTTGTTAAACTAGAGATAATATTGGTGGGACTTGAGATTTATGTGTCTATATGTCTCTGGCCATCTATTTTGTGATGAGACTCAAGTTTCCAACGGAAATAGGGATGTGTATCTCTAATTTTTGTTTTTGTTTTAAATGTTAGTTTTTTAATTATGGGTTTTATGGAATAATATGATATTTACTATGTTTTATGATCATTCTATCTATTTCAGTGTGTAACAGTATTCCCTGATACGTCTTTAGTGAGTTTCTTCAGAGGGTGAAACTAATAATCCTTCTGGGAATCCATATATAGATTTGAATACCATCAAAGATATAGTATGAGAAGTTTGAATTTCTGATTTAAATGTTCCATGAGTATCGAATTCAATTTTTTAGGTCTCACTTGGAGATAGAGGAGAGATGTTGATCGATCTCAGTAATTCTTGTAATAGAATATGTCATCCATTAAAGGAACAAATGAACCATATTAAGCAATGGAAATGCTTAATAAGAATGATCAATTCCTTAAATTTTCAGGGACACCTGTAAATATCAAGGTGAACTATACAAATTTTAGGCTCGAGGTTAATTGTATGCAATGACACAATTCCATATTTTGGAAAGAAAGACACAAACACTTGGATTTGAGGGGTATAAAATAAAAAATATGTTGGATTTCCAAATTAGCTGATCTTGTGAAAATAACTAGAGTTCTTCTCCTTACAAAAGATACAATGTTTATTGTTGGTGTACACTAACCAGTTTTCTATGCATTTATTTTTTTTCTATTTGGAAAAGAATGACCATATTAATGATGAGAAGTACATGTAGGGTTTGTGACTAGATATCAGATCACATGTATTTATGTTAATGATTTATACCGATACAGACATGGTTGGAAGATCTATGATATTGATATTAATATGGAAGGAAAAGTTGGATATTCCACCCACTCACTTCCATCCAGTGACAATTTCATTTAAACACATGGGATGAAAATGACGTTCTAGGATCATCACAGATGTGGTTGTGGTGGGTCTCAATAGCGATCCTACTCCGCACAATCTACTATATCTATAAATGTTCCTCTATAATGGTATCACATTGGAAATCTGAGACATGTAAGGATTCCATGTCCTATCCTTAGATTATAGACATTGGTTATAGATTCTTTAGTCACTTAAAATGCTTCTGTCTGACTATGACTATGTGTTGTTCTGACATGGGGGAGGTTTTTGTTGTACCTTGAACTGTCGTCCACCACCTGTAGAACAACCATCTCCCCTTCCACATCCACTACATTGCATAACTCCTCGCCCAAACCTATGTTATTGTCTCATCGGTCCCTTTACTGTCTTCAGATTATCTATTTGGGGAGGATAACAGTTTTGAGTTATGTGCCCCTGCCCGCTGTAGGGGAAACAAACTATGTCCCTCAGATAATTTCCTTTTCCTCAGTAGCACCACACCTCCGACTCTGCATCCTGGGATCGTCCCCCCAAAGGTCATACCCATTTGTTACTCTTCATCACCTGCCTAATTCCTAATACGGATGAATCTTCCACTTTTCATCTAGTGGTGGATATCACCATTGGTGCCTTCTCATCTAGAAATTTATCCACCAAGAAAAAAATCTACCATACTGCCTCCATCCAATCCTCAGAAACATGACAATCTATCTTGCCTCTATACCATGGAGGATTTTGTCATTGGAACTCAAGCAGCACACTCTATTAGTGTGTAATTTCCTTTGGTGGGGCTGGTAAAAACTGCTTCTTTCCAGGTGGTGGTGATATTGGTACACTTCCCGAAGGTTCTATCGTTGTATGTGGTCCCTACACTAACGCCTCATCATTCGGTGGGCCATCGTCCATATCCCTCACTAGAATCCTGATGGGCTATCTTTCTGGAGGCATCTTGTAGGAAATTCGATGTGACATGGTCAATAAGTTTAACCGGTTGAGATGACTCAAAAGTTATCAAGAGGAAAACATTTCCAAAACACATGAAATTAGTGCTTTCATGTACTGAGTCGAACATTAGAATTTAGGGTCCTGGTGTATGGATACATCGGTTGCTGCACCAACACTATACTCCTTGGACTGAATGTTAAACTCAAGAAACTTAAAAATATTTCTCCAACTAAAAATACTAAATGTTAGTTATTTTATTTGAACCAACCTCCCTTTGATACCACTTTATTACGACCCGTACCCTAGGGACCATGTCGTGACTACCCCATGACCACCACACATAGGTCATGGGCTGGTGACTAGAACCTGAAAGGGAAGTAATTTTCATTAAACATGTACACACAAATAAATGTAATAATGAACAATGGAAATCAAATAGGAAAGAGAAATTTTACAACCACCACGAAGTACCACAACTGAGAGTAAAATGGTGTAAACTGAAACTAATGGCGGGCCAACATATAAGACCAACTTAATGGAAAGTATATTCGAAGAAAATAAAATATTTGGAGGTCGTCAACTAAGAATAATACATGAATGGTAGGTACAAATCACTGTCGAATGTCACTACAGCATACCACTTCTATCGATCCACAGCCGAGCACCATCTATCCCTGTTTCCACAAAGTCTCAGTCAATGCTATCTGTTGTTTTCACAAGTAACAACAAATACATGCGAAGAACATGTATGGTGAGTATAAAAATACTCCTTAGGGACATAGATACTCCTAATGGTCTCTCGGAAATCCTCATATGAAAATAAAATAATAGAATTAAATCATTGTTAATACCCCCAAGCAAGATCTCAAAATACATAGCACAAAGTAAAAGCCATAGGTCACACCGGGTATAACATAAGCACATATGTAAAGATGATTATCCGTAAATCTGGATCCTCTTATTACGTTGAGAGAATCTTTTGTTGATCCACCCACGGTCTATAGGTGCAGAATTACAAAGGTTCTCTTGGACTTGACCCACAGAGGGTTGCTGGGTGTGGATCCACACTGGGTCGCTAGGTGCTGATCCACACAGGGTCACTAGAAACTGATCCAATATGGGTTGCTAGATGTTGATCTACACAAGCTCTCTAGGTGATGGTCCATATAGGGTATCTAGATGTTGAACCACATAGGGTCTCTATGAGATGATCCATATATGATCTATATTCATTCTTCACATCACACCCAGCCACTGGATTCCCACACAAAGAATGTTTGATTCTCGGAGGAGCTTATCCTCATGCCATAGAAAGTATCTCAAAAACCATGAAGTGAATCATAGAATAAACCAATGGTTTTTTTCATCATAATGGTTCCAACAGAATAGACGGTGCATCAAACAGACGCCTTATAAGGCCCCAACCTTAAACCTTACTTAATATTGAGTTATTACATGATTACACATTGAGGATCATTTCTGGTTTAGAGTTTTAGAAAATTAGATCATAAAACATTCATTACATTCCACATTTAAACAAAGTGGTTACACAAAAGATAGTATTCATTATTTTCCATCAATGGAAACATATTTAAAAATAATGCATGGATTCATTCTTGAAAATTCCTTGAAAATATCATCATATCATGTACCTTTCCCTTGACCTGTGAAAAACATTTCAAAAAAAACATGGGATGAGCATAAAAAGCTCAGTAAGGGTTATAAAAAAATATGGAAACAAAACATGAGTTCATATATACATAAGAATGAAATCATACTTTACCCATAAAGCATAGGCATATCAAATCATGAATAAATCATAGAAATCATAAGAAATAAACGTACTTGAGGCATTTATAACATTCTTACGTAGGGATTAACCCTCTTGGTTACGTTTGGAATACCCATCACAGTATATTCCCTAAATCGCTTCGGAGAAACCTTAACGTTTCACTGCTTCGCATTACCCAATGCATTGGAGAGCTATATCGGGCTCACCCGCCCTTAGTATATCATGGAACCACCCGTCTTCATAACAATTCCTAAGAACCATAACATAATCGTACCACATAATACATGCATAAAGGAAACATAACATTTCCACATTTCAATCACAAGATATCAATAAAACACATTGATATAAAAAAATTTATGAAAACCATTTTCAATACGAAAATAAAAGAAAAGTAAAAAATGGTATTTATTTTTCTTTTAAAAAGAAGGTATGGCTTGTAGAGGAAGCCGAAACTCAATTAATGGTCACGGCGGCGGAGAAGTCATTGTCACCGCATACATATGACAAAAATATTCCCTTTTGTCGTTTTGTAAAACGCTTCGTATAAAAAATATTCCTTTTGGATAAACATAAAAGTCAAAGGGGCTTATACACCGTGTAAAAGAAGGTTGTGTATAAAAAAAAATATGCCTCAATGAAAGGATATTGATATGATGTCCCTTATAAAGATGGTATCCTTGGTTTAAGGATAAATCAATTACATAATTATGTGTGACAAACGAATACACAAAATATAAGTAGATATTAAGTGTAAAACAATCAGAGGTTATTCACACATATTAATAGAACAACATATTCAAGGAGTATAAGTTTATCCCAAAGAATCAAATTTGGGTTAAGAAGTTCTCTTGCAAAAATTTGACAGCCTAACGGCGTCACTACAAAATTAAGAAAATGAGTTGATGAGAGATAAAAATGGTATCTCATCACATGGACATAAACTTTAAATCAATAAGGATATAGAAGAACATATCCCAACATAATTTTATGTTAATTAAATCACATAACAAAAGAAGTCTTTTAAAAAGAGGAGGGTGAAAGGTTCCCTTACCGACATGGGTATCCTTTGAAACATACACCCCGTGAAAGAAGGAAAATATAACATTGATGTAAATACTCATAAATGAAAGTATATTACACAATGATTAAAATAATGGGAATTTCATACACCACTCAAAGGAAATTGTGGCAAATGTAGCATAAATCTCATGGGAATGAAAGTGAGATGAAAAATCCCTTACGAAAACTCGGCAGCCTAACAGTGCCACATAAAACATACAAAAATGGATTGATGAGGTCAAATAGGGACTCTCATCATATTAACATAAAGTTTACAGAAAGAGGAATAAAATAACATCCCCCAATATAAAAAATAGGAGCTTAAAAGAAGTGACATAAAGGAGAGTACTTAAAAGAAAGAGAGAGGTTAGATCTCTTACGAAAATTCGGCAGCCTAACGGTGCCACTCAAAACATAAAAAATGGATTGATGAGAGAGAATAGGGTCTCTCATCATATGAACATAAAAATTACAGTATGAGTAATATAAAATAACATCCCAATAACAAGAAATATGATCTTTAAAATGAATTACATAAAAGCGTGTACTTAAAAAGAAAGAGAGGAGTGGGAACCCTTACCTCAAGTCCGAATTGTCTTGTTCATTTCTTTATATTCCTGAATAATAAACTTTGGTCAATTTATAATTTCCTAAGGACCTCCTTTAAAGAATATTATTCAGTTCATATGACATATTATAATGTTATAATAATTGTTTAATAATGTTAGTTCATATCAGACGTTTTTGCCGATGTTTGGTACATGAGTTAAAAATGAACTTGTTTGAAAAATGATTTCCCATGTAGTTATAAGTAAATAATTTCAAGAATAGTATTAATGATTAAAATATCATATATATCCAGTACATATTAATTTTATACTATTCCATATCATTTGGAGATAAAAAACGAAAAGCACCGTTCATGGAGACGGTAGGCCGTACGTACGCATGAACGCTACTTTCTTTTTTTTTGTCATATTAATGGAATTAAAAATAAATGATATATATATATATATATATATTATTACAGTATAATATCAATGTTATATAGGTAACATATTTTCATTAATTTCATTCTTTATACATTCCATGTATTTCATGTACAAGTCACATCATTTAAGGGGGCAATAGTCCACACTTCATCATATGAAATTATCGCATTTACACAACACGAAAAGAATAAAGGTATGTTTTAAATATAAAGTACAGAAGAATATAGTAAACATAAATACCATATATATCATATATAAAATACAGTGACATCATAATGGCCACCTTTAAAGGTGTTAAAAGAATATTGAACAATCATTGTTTCTTGAGGCAGAAAATCGTGAACCACAGAAACAGTATGTTCATTAACCATTAGATGAAGGTGTTTGTTAGTGTAGCTAGAATACATCATATAACAACATCCTAGTATATCTAAGATACTAGAGTTGTTACAAAATAAATGAATAAAAAGAGTTTAGGGGGTTGGAGAAGCAAAATAGAACAAAAGGACTCAAGTGAAGACATTACCTTAAAATCGGGTAACTCTCTTTGGTTTGAGCTCAAAGGCTTCCTTGGGAAGACTTCATCCCAATGTTAGGCTTCAAGAAGTTATAGAGGTATGTGGAGAGACAAAATGGTCATGGTTTGGCCAATCCAAAGGCTTTGTAAGTGTGGGTAAGGTGGTAGAGGTGGGGGCCTTTTATAAGAGGAGAGGAAGGGCACCCTTGGAAAGTAAATAAATGTTCCTTTATTTTAGAATGAGTTTCGGATTTTAATGGTCCCACATTGATGTGTTTCTAGGATAAGGTGATTAGGGTTCGAAATACACCCATCCAATAGGTTTTGGACATGTGTAGGTCTTAGATTTTACATTATCCTTCCATTTTATTTAAATCATTAATTAATGAGGTAATCATTGCATCATCATGACGTCATAAATAATTTAATATATTTAATGTCTAAAAATTATTAAAAAAATATCATGATGTATGAAATCGTTTTAGATTTCTAATAAATATTTATTGTCAAAATTATGACTTGTATAACCCCATGTAAAAACTGTTTTAGTAAAGCATCTCAGGTTTGTGTCATTTTTACTTTAACAATAAATAAAAAGGTATTTATGTCATTTCCAACCTAAGTGGATACATGGGGTCCCCAAGTGGACCCATGGATTGTCTTGGTCGGCCATGACTCATCCAATTAGGGTAGGTCATGTGTCTCAGTCATTTCATTTTGTTAAAACATTATTCGTAGCATAAACTACACTAATCACCTCTAATCGCGATTAAAAACTTAATAAGTTACTATTCACCAAAAAATTATTTTAATCCTATTGAAGCACATTTTACTTCTTAATGACAACCATATATGTTGGATTTTTTAAATTCAAAACACAAAGATGGCAAAATTTCATTTAAACGGAAAATCAGTTTTTATAAGTACCACTTAGTGGTTTCCATATTCATCAAAAATTGATGTTTTTCAGAAAATTACCAAAAATTCACCCTAAGCTATATTTGATATTCCAAATTCAAAAATTATGTTTATTTTACAAAATTCAAAACATATAAGTTTCCTTAATTAATTTAATAATCAAATCCCGCTGTCAAAACAAATAGCGTGTTTTTATGAAACAAAATGTATCAAAAGATTGACACTAGTTTATGTTCGGTTTCAAAGTGAAATTAATTCCAACGACCAATATTGGATTAAATGGTAAAAATATATTCTAATTTAACTTTAAAACCAATTCGAAAGATAATCTAATCATATAAATAAATTATATTAAAAAGTGGTTTTGAATTAAAATACAACATTTTTCACTATTCATTAAAAATTGAACTTTTTCGGAAAAATACCAAAAATTTACACAAAGTAAATTTTGATGTCCCGATTCTAAAGAATAATTTTATCTTGTCAAATATAACACAGAAAATTGTCAAAAAGTGGATTTAAAAGTGTTTCTCTATCGAAAGTGGGTTAATCATTTTTTTAAAGAATATTAGAATTTTTATGCTTAAAATTGGATTCATTTGCATTTTTAATCCTCTAACATTTATTGTAAAAAGTAAAAATATTTGAAAAACCTATATAATCATTTTGTAGTTAGTTTTATTCATTCCTGCCATGAAAACAATTAGGCGTTAACTACCATTTAAAATAATATTATTTTATTATTAGAGTGCAACTTAAGATTCCCAAGAAAATCGTTGTTGCGTGTTGGGTACGCCATCGAGCATAGCGTCCCCCATAAAGTTATATTAATATTTTATTCACAAATATGGATAAATGTGAAAATTGCATACTCTTTATTTACCTGGGGTGTTACATCCTTCACCCCTTTTGGGAATTGCGTCCTCACAATTTTATAATTGGGCTTGGAAACTTCATTGAAAATCCAACATCAGAACAAGAGTCAGTAAAACAATCACTTTAAAATAAAGAAAGAGAAGTAAAAAGGTCACCTGAGTTAACCCATACTAGGATTCCACGTTTGGATATATAGACATGGAAGAAAAAACAAAGGTTCATGTTCTGATGGAGAGTGATAGTAAACATGTCTAGGAGAATGTTAACCATAAGAAAATCATAAACTAGTGATGGGTTAAACGGTATTTGATTCCCCAGTAGGAAAATTTAACAAACAACATTTTTGTTTTAAGTTACTCTTCATTGAGGAATTTATTTCTGAGCATAACTAATTCATAATGAAACTTACTTACTTGTCACATAGACTTTCAACTTTTACTAGATTCCTTAATCAAACTCATATTTTCTCCAAAAGACGAGTATTTAGGAAGACTTTTTCTAATTATGAGGACTATAATCAACTTCCTGAGAATCACCTAATCCAAAAAAGAGAACTATATATTTCCCATGTCTTTAGACAAAGTTCAAAACCAAAATTTTCAGTATGATATCAGATAATCCACAAAATTATAATCCTTTATAAAATTAAAATCTATTCTTAATCTCCAAAATATGTCAAAAAACCTAAAGTTTAATAAAGACCATTCGATAAAATATTGTCCATAAAATTCTTCATAGTAAAAGAAACTAGGATTGAAACCCAAATATCTGAGGGATTTAGTCACATAGTCTTCCAAGATAAATCGTAATATTTATCTCAAAACAACATCAGTTGCTCTTAATGTCTCGTATTGAAAATTAATTAACCTAATAACATATCCTCCATGATAGGTTAATAAATTTCCATACATAACTCAAAATCAACTTACTCTTAATTCATAAAATAATCTAACTAAAAATAATTAGTCAAACTAACCAGGGACTTCACGTAGTCCAGTGGTAGGCGATGAATACCAATCACACTTTGGTTGTGGGTTCGATTCCCGCAGCTTTGTCTGACGCGACGGGTTGGCACATCGTCTGCGTGTTGTCCTTTTTCTAAAATAATATATTTCTTAAAACAATTCCCTAAAACGAGATAAAATCTTCAAAAATAATCATATCATATTTTAACATAAAGTTATCTCATTCCTTTTCTTTTCCATCATTATATATAATAACCCATAATTACCTCAAGATCAAGGATCATATAAACCCTAATGGTTACCTTTATAATTATTACATGAACATCCAAATCGATTGGTCATCTCGTACATGATTCATTACAGAACATACCATGGTACAAGTGGTTGATCATGAATCCTTGATAGTTGGTTTAGAACAACCACGAGTTTCCTCATTGAATCCCCCATTTCATCCAGTCTCTTTATCAGAGAACCACCACAGTTTCCTTCAAACCGATTGTCACTTTGGTGCATGCTAGATCCATCCATTCACTAAAAACCAAAATGTCAGTGTGAGTATATCAAAAAACCATCATGTACTAATGAGGAAGATAAACACTAAGATATACTTACTCATTCAGTTTATCTAAAACTTGGACTCTTTCTGAAATCCTAACCATTATGGTAATGTCACTTATTCCTAGAGAATACCCTAACCTCTAAAGTTATCTAAACCTACCTTTGATACCAACTATAAGGCCCCAACCTTAAACCTTACTTAATAATGAGTTATTACAAGATTACACATTGAGGATCTTTTTAGGTTTAGAGTTTTAGAGAATTAGATCATAAAACTTGCATTATATTCCACATTTAAACAAAGTGGTTACATAAAAGATAGTATTAATTTTTTTCCATCAACAGAAACATATTTAAAAATAAAGCTTGGATTCTTTCTTGACACTGCCTTGACACTATCATCATATCATATACCTTTCCCTTGACCTATGAAAAACATTTCAAAAAAAACATGGGATGAGCATAAAAAGATCAGTAAGGGTTATAAAAGAAATATGGAAAGGAAACATGAGTTCATATATACATAAGAATGAAATCATACTTTACCCATAAAACATAGGCATATCAAATCATGAATAAATCATAGAAATCATAAGAAATAAAGGTACTTGAGGCATTCATAACATTCTTACGTAGGGAGTAACCCTCTTGGTTACGTTTGGAATACCCACCACAGTAAATTTCCTAAATCTCTTCAGAGAAACCTTAACGTTTCACTCCTTCGCGATACCCAATGCATTTGAGAGCTATATCAGGCTCAATTGCCCATAGTTTATCACGAAACCACCCGTCTTCATAACAATTCCCATGAATGATAACATAATCGTACCACATATTACACACATAAAAGAAACATAAAATTTCAACATTTCAATTACAAGATATCAATAAAACACAATGATATAAAAACACTTATGAAAACCATTTTCAAAACCAAAATAAAAGAAAAGTAAAACATGGTATTTATTTTTATTTTAAAAAGAAGTTATGGCTTGTAGAGGAAGCCGAAACTCAATTAATGGTCATGGTGGCAGAGAAGTCGTTTTTACCACATACGTATGAGAAAAACATTCTCTTTTGTCGTTTTGTAAACCTCTTCGTATAAAAAATATTCCTTTTGGATAAATGTAAAAGTCAAAGGGGTTTATACACCGTATAAAATAAGGTTGTGTATAAAATAAAATATGCCTCGATGAAAGGAGATTGAGACGATGTCCCTTACAAAGAGGGTATCCTTGGTTTAAGGATAAATCAATTACATAATTATCTGTGACAAATGAATACATCATATATAAGTGGATATTAAGTGTAAAATAATCAGAGGTTATTCACACATATTCCTAGAACGACATATTCAAGGAGTAAAAGTTTATCCCAAATAATCAAATTTGGGTTAAGAAGTTCTCTTGCCAAAATTTGACAGCCTAACGGCATCACTACAAAATTCAGAAAATGAGTTGATGAGAGATAAAAAGGAAATCTCATCACATGGACATAAATTTTAAATCAATAAGTATATAGAGGAAATATCCCAACATAATTGAATATGAATTAAATGACATAACAAAAGAAGTCTTTTAAAAAGAGGAGGGTGAAAGGTTCCCTTACCGACATGAGTATCCTTCGAAACATACACCCCGTGAAAGAACGACGGTAAAAAATTTATGTAAATACTCATAAATGAATGTATATTACACAATGATTAAAATAATTGTTAGTTCATACACCACTCAAAGGAATTTTTTTCAAATGTAGCATAAATTTCACGGGAATAAAAGTGAGATGAAAAATCCCTTACGAAAACTCGGCAGCCTAACAGCGCCACATAAAACTTACAAAAATGGATTAATGAGATCAAATAGGGTATCTCATCATATTAACATAAAGTTTACAGAAAGAGGAATAAAATAACATTCCCCAACATAACAAAGAGAAGCTTAAAAGAAGTGACATAAAGGAGAGTACTTAAAAGAAAGAGAGAGGTTAGATCTCATATGAAAATTCGGCAGCCTAACGACGCCACTCAAAACTTCAAAAATGGTTTGATGAAAGAGAATAGGGTATCTCAACATATGAACATAAAAATTACAGTATGATTAATATAAAATAACATCCCAATAACAAGAAAGATGAGCTTTAAAAGGAATTCCATAAAAGAGTGTACTTAAAAAGAAAGAGAGGAGTAGGATCCCTTATCTCAAGTCTGAATTGTCTTGTTAGTTTCTTTATATTCATGAATAATAAACTTTGGTCAATTTATAATTGAATAAGGACCTCCTTTAAAGAATATTATTCAGTTCATATCATATATTATAATGTTATAATAATTGTTTAATAATGTTAGTTCATATCAGACTATTTTGCGGATGTTTGGTACATAAGTCAAAAATGATCTTGTTTGAAAAATGATTTCCCATGTAGTTATAAGTAAATAATTTCTAGAATAGTATTAATGATTAAAATATCATATATATATATATATAGTACATATTAATTTTATACAATTCCATATCATTTGGAGATAAAAAAGGAAAATCATCATTCATGGAGACGGTAGGCCGTACGTACGCATGAACGCTACTTTCATTTTTTTGTCATGTTAATGGAATTAAAAATAAATGATATATATATATTATGATTATAGTATAATATATATGTTATATAGGTCACATATGTTCATAAATTTAATTCTTTATACATTCCATGTATTGCATGTATGAGTCACATCACTTGAGGGGGCGGTAGTCCACACTTCCTCATATGAAATTATCGTATTTACACAACACGAAAAAAATAAAGGTATGTTTTAAATATAAAATACAGAAGAATATAGTAAACATAAATACCATATATATCATATATAAAATACATTGTCATCATAATTTCCACCTTTAGAGGTGTTAAAAGAATTTTGAACAATCAACGTTTCATGAGGCAGAAAATCACCAACCATAGAAACAATATGTTCTTTACCCATTAGACGAAGGTGTGTGTAAGTGTAGCTAAAATACTTCTTATAAAAACATCATAGTATATTTAAGATACTGTATTTGTTACAAAATAAATGAATAAAAAGAGTTTAGGGGGTTGGAGAAGCGAAATAGGACAAAAGGACTCAAGTGAAGACATTACCTTAAAATCGGGCAACTCCCTTTGGTTTGAGCTCAACGACTTCCTTTGGAAGACTTATGCCCAAATTTAGTCTTCAAGGAGTTAGATAGGGATGTGGAGAGACAAAATGGGCAGGTTTTGGCCGAGCCAAAGGCTTTGGAAGTGTGGGTATGGAGGTATAGGTGGGGGCCTTTTATAAGAGGAGAGGAGGGGCACCCATGGAAAGTAAAGAAATGTTCCTTTATTTTAGAATGGGTTTCGGATTTTAATGGTCCCACATTGATGTTTTTCTAGGATAAGGTGATTAGGGTTCGAAAGCCACCCATCCAATAGGTTTTGGACATGTGTAGGTCTTAGATTTTACATTATCATTCCATTTTATTTAAATCGTTAAATAATGAGGTCATCGGTGCATCATCATGATGTCATAAATAATTTAATATATTTAATGTCTAAAAATTATAAAAAATTATCATGAAGTAGGAAATATTTTTATATTTCTAATGAATATTTATAGTCAAAAAGCTAACTTTTATAACCCCGTGTAAAAATTGTTTTAGTAAAACATCTCATGTTTGTGTCGTTTTTCCATTAACATTAAATAAAAAGGTATTTATGTCATTTTCCAACCAAAGTGGCTCCATGAGGTCCCCAAGTTGACCAATGGATTTTATTGGTCGGACATGACTCATCAAATGAGGGTAGGACATGTGTCTAGGTCATTTAATTTTATTAAAACATTATTCTTAACTTAAACTACACTAATTACCTCCAATCGCGATTAAGAACTTAATAAGTTACTATTCATCAAAAAATATTTTAATCCCATTGAACCACATTTTACTTCCTAATTACAACAATGTATGACGGATTTTTGAAATTCAAAATACAAAGATGGAAAAATTTCATTTAAATGGAAAATCAGTTTTTTTAAGTACCACTTAGTGGTTTCACTATTAATCAAAAATTGAAGTTTTTCAGAAAATTACCAAAAAATCACCCTAAGCTATATTTGATATTCCAAATTCAAAAATGAAGTTTATTTTACAAAATTAAAAACATATAAGTTTCATTAATTAGTTTAATAATTAATTCCCACTGTCAAAACAAATAGCATGTTTTTATGAAACAAAATGTATCAAAAGATTGACACTAGTTTAAGTACGGTTTCAATGTGAAATTAATTCCAACTACCACTATTGGATTAAATTGTAAAAATATATTATAATTTCAGTTTAAAAACAATTAAAAATATAATCTAATAATATAATTAAATTAGATTAAAAAGATCTTTTGAATTAAAATACAACATTTTTCACTATTCATTAAAAATTTATCTTTTTCAGAAAAATACCAAAAATTTACACATAGTAAATTTTGATGTCTTGATTCTGAAGAAGAATTTTATTTTGTCAAATATAACACATAAAATTTTCAAAAAGTGGATTTAAAAGAGGTTTGCCATCAAAAGGCGGTTAATCGACCTTTTAAAGAATATTAGAATGTTTACGCTTAAAATTATATTCATTCGCATTTTTAATCCTATAAAATTTATTGTAAAAAGAAAAAATATTTTACAGACATATATAATCATTTTGTAGATAGTTCTATTCATTCCCTCCATCACAACAGCTAGGTGTTAACTACTATTTAAAATAATATTATTTTATTATTAGAGTGCAACATAAGATTCCCAAGAAACTCATTGTTGCGTGTTGGGTACGCCATCGAGCATAGCGTACCCTTTAAAGTTATATTAATATTTTTATTCACAAATATGGATAAATGTAAAAATGTCATACTCTTTATTTACCTGGGGTGTTACACACTTAGTCTGTACAATATGAGAAATTTAATTAAAAGGGGCCTAGTTGAATTCAATTTCGATCCATACCAGCTATATGAAAACCTATGAAAAATCTTGTGTAGAGTATCATAGAAGGAGAACCTTTTTGTAACGGTATCAACACCATAGAAGGTACATTAGTCAGATGCATAGTTTTAGAGATACATGAATTTTAGTGAAAGGAGGGATGGTTGGGTACGGGTCGACCCGACCTGACCCGGATCCGGACCACCCTAGGCCCGGGCCATTGGGCTGTGGGTCCAGCCCAACAGTGTAGCCTGGTGCAACGTAGTGGGCTCGCTCCACCTTCTGACACAGAATAACCACCTCCAGTATTCAGCAGACATAACCAGTGAATTCGGCCACTCCCTTCACGTCACCCACAGACCGAGTCTTCGGGTTGACCAAGTCAACGTAGCGCCAATGTGGTGATATGGGTCTGCAGTGGTGTCGTGGGTCCCAATTGTTGTAGATACGGTGGTCATATCCACCTTTTCTCACCTAAGAGGCCCAAATATGGTCCATAACCTTCATTCGGAGCAGGTAGGCACTGCACCTCCATTCTGATAGGCGCCACTCCTCCACGCCACTGTAGTGGGCTGACGAGCACGCTGCATGTGCCAGCGCACCACCAGTTTCTTATGCCGGCCAACAAGGTTTCCGCAGTGGTCTGTTTGTTGATATGTTTGTGCCTAAAATATCATAATTCTTCCACCATCACTGAAATGGCCATGAAATCACCTTAACATCATTTTGACATTTCATCCACGAATAAAGCACATACGGGGGGGGGGGGCTTGGGCCTTGGTTGTGTTGGGACACGCCCTCCATGTTATAATTTTAAAAACATGGGTAGGTCCGAGTATTGTATTTAAATCAATAAAAGTAATAATATAATCCCATACAGTGGATTACCAAATGATGTCACCAACCTGCATGAATGCATGATCTGCAGATCAACATGTTCATGGGTTGATCCGCGTTCATAATTTTCCAAATGGAATGGGGAAATATTTAATAGTTAAAAACCCTACCATGTTAGAAATTCATTTTCATAGTGTTTCTTAAAATGGGGTTCAAGATTTCAAAGTCATTCTTCACTTCCCAACATCATTCTGTGTGGCATGTTGAAGTCGAAGACATTCCTCTGGCATTCGTTGTTCATTGTGGGAGAAGAAACTTTCCAGTGGTTCATCAGAGATTTTCCCATGATTTAATTGCAAAAATTCAAATGCGTTAGATAATTAAAAATGTAAAACATCACTTCATTCATGTTACACTGTGTAGTTTCATTTTTAGGCTATTTGATTCATTAGGTAGGGTAGTTTTTACACAATGACTTAATGAGCCCTTAAGAGGCTTCCCATAATGCCCCTCATCATTGCCTTGTCGCCATCTACCACTCAACATATGATAAAAGAAATAAAATAACTTTTATTGTTGTTTAATAATTATATAAAATTTCATAAAAAAATAACTTTTTCGTCCTACCCTTTCTGGTCAAAATTAAATCATTTCTTGATGAATACCGACAAAACGAGTTCAATGGCGACATCATATTTTCGATCTGAGAATCGATTCAAAATAAAGGAAACCTCGCTCCCACATTTAATAGACGTACATTAAAATAAGATCAAAATTAAATTTTGGGCACAACGGGCCTCAGAATCATCTATCGTCAATGCATGTGGTCACAAAATAATTCCATATAATTTCAAAAATTACACGGAAATTCCAAAACATTACAATACTAAAAAGAGAACACTATTTTTCCATTGTAATAACAACATAATTTCATTCAAAATCAAAGATTCATTGGTCTATCTAAATACTACAAATGGTTTCTATGTATTTCTACAAGATTTCAACACCTTTTACTACTCTTAATAGAAATGTGGGGAAATTTGGATAACATTAAAATAGTTAGCCATTCTTCAAAAAACTGAAGTGACTGTTCTCTTCGGCTCCTATTCCGATCTTACCCGATACAGTTATGGGGTTAAATAGTGTATTTTAATTCTTCTAGTGTTGGTTTGGGATGAATTATAATGTACGATGATAGTGTGATAGCTTACAGATATCATCAGCTTTAGTATCATTAGAATAATTAAACCACTCACAATTTAGAGCTTACTATAGTTACAAAATCTCTTTACTTTGGAGGTAATGTATTTTGGAAAAAAGGTTTATAGTATTTTCTAATCATTATAGTTTGAGTTACATCCTTTCATTTTATGTACTGAATATCAAACATAGATAATGTGTACAATACCATCAAACTTTTGACTTCGATATCTTCTACACTGGAAACAAGGGAAATGTCTTTATAGACAATCTTAGTATTAATATACCATCAATGACTATTATGAATTTAGAGTAGAGGAACCTTATGGGGATTTTATATTAGATCTAATTAGATGATCATGAGTATTGTTAAGTTAAGATTCTGACTAGTGTTTAGATATCATTATCTCTCTTGGAGTATATATTAATAGTCAACAATAGGATAATGAGTTCAATGCAGGTCAAGAAAGATGTTATGGTCAAGAGACACATTTTTATTAGTCTCTATCTTCAGATGCAATTATCCACTTTGGGTATTGGTATGTTGTCCTAGAACATGTGAGGTGATTAGTTTTTCATAATTATCATAGCTCTTTAGGGGTCATTCATCCATCCACAATGAATATGTAATATGATAAGATACGATGATTCTAGTGGTCATGTATGAAGTGGGACATTAAATATTATTTGTCATAATGTCACACCTATGAATGGTTAAGGGTAATGAATGTGAAACCCTATGATTTTTATCAGCATCCGTCACGGTCCATCTGAAACTGAGATGTGGTATCCATGGATTTTTTGGGGGATTAACATGATCTCTTAGAGGAAGGAATGCTATCTGGATTGTTTTTGATTTGATGATGATGTCTATTAATTTCATTCTGTTAATGGATAACAATAATGTAGAATATATAGGAATGATATATGGGTAGAATATTGTGAGTTTATATGGGAGTTATTCTAAAATTTTCTCATAAAGGGATCCAAGGTTTATATCGAGGTTCACGAGGCATCTCCATGAGGCATTGGGAACTAGGGTCAAGTTAAGCACAACCTACAATACATTATCTGATGGTTGGACATAGAGAGTGACTTAGATCATGGAGGGTATACATCATTCATGTTCTATGGATTTAGGTGGATCATGAGATAACCATCTAGGGATGGTTGATTTTTTTTATAAAAATACTTATCAGATGTCGATTAAAATTTATCCTTTTGAGGAATTGTATGGTTACCTCTGAATATCACCTCTTGTATGGTCTAATGTGGGTGAAATATATTTGTTTAGACCACACCTAGTCTAGGAGACATTAGAAAATAATTAGGATGTAAGTTAACATCTTGTTATAGAGAGTTTATATAAATCATAGACCGATCAATGTCATCATCCATTGTATTTTTTATTGTTGACTATGTTTTCCAAAATGATTCTCCTCAACTGGGTCACCGTCTGATAAAATAACCATGCAAATTGGCTCTAAGATATGTTTGATTGTTTGAGATCAATGAGCTCCTTCGGTATGATTCATAATAGTTATACATTATATTTTATTTATAGTAATTGATGAGGTATTCAATATATCCTAGCACATGAAGTGAACTTCAAATACTGCTCAGGTTCTATGATGGAATGAAATTTTGTTAGAGTCATATTGTTTTAATCGAAGGAAAGATATTGATATCATTGAATAAAATTTTAATGTCTTACAAGGGAAATTTATTATATTTCTCAAGGTTCTATGGAATCATACATCAAATTCTCATGAGACTTTGGAACATGATTCTCCAATGAGCGAGAAGTGAACTCCACTTTTTTCATGTATTTTAACTTCTACATGACTTCAATGGGATGAAATATTTTTTTATTGGGGAGTTTCTAACATCCTATTACCTTGATCAGGTATGGTTTTCATTCTCTCCATGTTCCCATTTTGGGTGGAGTATTTATAATTTTCTATTTATATATTCGACATATTGTTCGTCCATTTAACACCATGTAACTGAGTTACATGAAAATTATTTTTTTTCTTGGTATATGCCATGAGAAATTTTCACCCCATGAAGGGAAAAAAATTTGAAATGAATTTACATGATTCTAGTTATTTTAATGTTATATTTTAACATTAGGCAACTTAATTTTTTGTATACTTGATAACTATTTATGTCATGATGTGTTATTGAGTTACACATCATTTAATTTTCCGTGAAAGTATTTTTTTGGTTGTTGTTTGTGATTTTGGGTCTCCATTATGAAAACATTTATCCTATTAGATCGACCTATGGTTCCACTATCGAAATTATCAGAGACAATGTTCCACCCAGATCAATCATTTTGACAGTCGATCAATATTTCATTTGTTGTGTGTCTCTTCAAGTGATTGGCCATTACAGTTATCCATTGCCATTTTTCATGGGCAATGCCCTTGAGTTGTGTTATCTAATCCCATGGACTAAAAATTGTGTTTTCTGGATCTTATTCTATATCTATTATGTGATATCATTTTAAAGGCCATTCCATTATTAGTTGTGGTGCAGAGGTTATTTGATTCTGAGGTACCTATATTTTGTTGATTCTATTGAACCCCTACTTTTCTATATTAAATCTATCATGATATGTGTATTAGATTCTATGTCCTTTATTGATGTAGGTGAGTTTGCATTTTTGGTCGATCAAAATTTCAGTGTCTGTGACCAAAGATTTGAGGTTATTGGTCCAGCCTAATGAGAATATAATAAACATTATTGTTTCTTATTATTAAAACAATTTATGAAAAGAATTTTCTCCATCGTTTTGTGTGGGTTGAAAACAAATTCAATAAAAAATTTATTTCTTAGTTAATGATAAATGGAATTAAATGGGGTATTGTAAAAAAAATTGATATCTATTTTGAAATTATATTGAAATGGTATTCAATGAATTGAAATTAATTTTAAAAAATAAACACATGGGTTACCTTAGTTGCATTTGTGTAATTTTTTATCATATGGCCATTTTCAAATGTGCTTGATTATCAAAATTATTTTTCATTTTTATTTTTTACATATACAAATCCCATTGATCTAAGGTAAAAATAATAACATCTTTAGGTTGGGAGTAATTACTCGGAAATTTCAAGGAAATTTTTTTCTAATTTTCTTTGGAATTTTACAAGAATGCAGTTTCTGACGGCGCCTAATTCTGATCCCCGGTGTGCCCAGAATTAACTTCCGAAGTTTGGATCGGGTACGTTCAGTGAACGAGCGAGCGGGAAATTTCTATCTTTCGAATCGTTGTTGGGATTGAAATATGATTGCACCGATGAACTCGCAATTCCGGTAATCGCTTAAGGGAACCTTTACCTTAGTTGCGTTTGTGCGGGAGGAGAAGTTAATTTTTTGGGTTTAATTAAAAAAAATTGAATAAAATTGTTAACTCAATTTTATTTCATGTGAAGTGGTTAACTTCTCCCATGGGAAGTTGGTGGTGGGACCACATCCATCAAACTTCCCATGTGTGGATATTTGAAAGGGTGGGGCCCACACGAACCCCCCCCCCCCCCCACCTTTTCAAATTCCTTAAACTCCCTAACCCTTTTAACCCCTCACATCCCAACTCCCCATTAACTCACATTCTTTAATATTTGACAAATTGATTAATTAATGAGGTGAGTTAAGTATGGTTTATTTGAATTTCAATATTTTGAAATTCTTGCCAACACTTTGCAATTAATTAATTAAACCAACTTAATTAATTATTTTGAGTGTTTGAATTCTTTTGAATTCATTTTTCCAACATTAAAAAGAGAGATTATATTCTTCTTTTTGGGTTGACATAAACCTTGTGGGGAGAACTAAGGAGAGGAGAAGAACTCTTGGAAGATCACCATCCTCTCGAGGAAGAACGTTCCATGTTTCTGAAGAACGTGAAGCAACACATCCGACCATCTTCAACCGGAGTAAGGAAGGGAAGCACCGCCGCCTACAAAGTATACAGAGGGTGACGTCTTGGCTCGACTTCACCGAGCTCTTCTCCCACCAACCTTGATGGAACGACGCCCGACCTCCGCGATGCTTGTCTTCCGCGGGTCGTTGAAGAATTCGGTTCTTGAAGCTGAGGTAGGGGAATTTATTTTTGGATTCTCTTATCTTTCGAGAAAAAAATGACGAGCGCGGACCAACCAATACCAGGTTGATCCGCGGATCATCCGATCAAGCGGTTGATGATTGAGGGTTTTTATTTATTTAATTGTTCGTGAATACAAACTTGGTGATTGTAAATACCCGTAAAATTCAAGGGAAATTTTTTCTTAATTTTCTTTAGAATTTTACAAGGGCGCGGTTTCCTTGAGGGGGGGGGGGGGGGGGGGGGCAGGCGGCTCCCCCGGATCCTCTTCAAAGCGGGCCCCCAGGAGGGGGCCGTTGATTGACAAAACGGCGCGGCTATGCCGCGCCGCCATTTGAAGAAGCGGGGGATTGATTCCCCCGCGTGCCGCCTCCGTGCGGCGCCAGGCCGCCGCGCCACCGCGCCGCCGGCCAGCCGGCCGGCCGGGCCGGGTCAGACCCGGTTCGGGTCGACCCGGTTCGGGCCGACCCAGGGGGGGTCGGGCCGGGTCGGCCCGGACCCGGACCCCCCCGTTTCGATTCAGTTTCGGTCTTTTGGCCATAACTTGAGCCTCGGACCTCCGATCGACGAACCGTCTACGGAAACGCGATCCTTGGATCGAGACGGTCGTTTCGGTATATCGCACTCATGGTTTCAGATTACTTGAGTTCGGCCGGGTTGGTTCGTTCACGAAACCAACCGGGCCTTCGGAGCGGAAATGCTCATATCTTGAGCTACGGACGTCTGATTGACGTGCCGTCAGCTGTGTTGTGTTCCTCTTAGTGAGACGGATCTTTTGGCATACTCCGCCCGAGGTTTGGATGCAGGTGGAGTACGGTCAGGTTGGTTTTTCCTTAAAAACCAACCGGGCCCCGGAGACGAAAACGCCAATAACTCTCAGACCTGGCGTCCGATCGACGCACCGTCTGTTGTGTTGAGTTCCTGTTGACGATACGGAACTTTTGGATACATCAACTCTGGACTTTGTGACAGTTGATGTATCAGCCTCTCGGCTCGTGGAGCGGACCCTCCGAACGAGCTTGTTGTGTGCGGGAACCCTAGTGCTGGCTGCGACTGTTACTGCGACTGTTACTGTGACTGCTACTGCTACTACTGCTACTGTGACTGCGACGACGACAGTACAGAGTTCCTGTGTGGATTCGACGACGACGACTTCAGCACTCAGTGATCCTACGTGGATCAGTGCTACAGGTTCTGTGTGGGCCCGATCCTGTGTGGGTCCGATCCTGTGTGGGTCTTTGCGCTCAGCAGTCCTGTGTGAACCAGCGCCTACAGGTCCTGTGTGGGCCCGATCCTGTGTGGGTCTTTGCGGTGATTATCTACAGGTCCTGTGTGGGCCCGATCCTGTGTGGGTCAATGCGGGGGTTAGTTACCTATCGATCCTTCGTGGGTCCAATGACTTAGATGGATCAGTGATCATCTTTATCATCCTTTGAAGAAGTATACCTGTGTGAGCTGAATCCTATTGCTTTCCTGTGTGGATTGTGTTGTGCAATCCTGTGTGGATTACGTTTTGCTTTCCTGTGTGGAATACGTTTACTTTCCTGTGTGGACTGAGTTGTACTTGGGCTCGGAGGTTGGAGCGTATTTGAATTTGATGACTTAGGTATATGTATGGGCATATACCTAAGCAGTGTCGGTTGTTACTTCGTGATTGTACCTTTCTTTGTGATTTATCCTTTGTGGATTTTGAGAGACCTTCAGGGGTCTCGGGGTCCCTACTGAGTAGCTTATACTCACCCCTGCACGGGCTATGCCCGCACTACGTTGTGTTGGTTGCAGACGACGGACAGCGTTGATCTTTGCTGAGGCTTGCAGAGCAGGACGGAACCTGGAGGTGGAGCACTAGGCGGGACGTGTTCGGAGCGGACGACGGGACCCGTGGAGCAGTGGAGCTATCTGTACCCACCCTTTAGGTGGGATTTCCAGTGGACAGCTCGGTGTAGCGGCTTTTACCTTTCAGTTGCTGTTTTCCCTTTCGAGTTGTACTTTACTTTCAGTTTGGGTTTGTATACTGGCCCATTTACTTTTCCGCACTTTCAGTTGTACTCTGCTTTTTCTTAGTGTTTACTTTCCGCTTGCTTACTCTGTGGTGTTTGTTTACTTTACAAAGGCAATGTCTTCCCCTTTTACCGGGATTTACGCCTTGGTGCTAGTCGCCAGCCCCTGGCCTATGGAAGGCGGGCTTGGGGTAGTCACGGCACGGACCCCGAGGGCGGGTCGTGACAAATTGGTATCAGAGGAGTTCGGTTCTACCGCGAACTCTGATATTTTCAATGTGAAGCAATAATGTTTAGCGTATTGAGTGTGGTTATCAGTCCAGGGAGTCCAGTGTTGGTGCGGTGGCCGACGTATCCGTACACGAGGACCCTGACTTCTGATTTCCGACTTAATGCACAAAAACATTGATTGCGTGTGTGTTTCAAAGTTTTCTTTGTGATTACTTATATCAGCTCACCAGGTATACTGTTCTGACCGTGGCGCACCTGTTTCCTTTTCAGGATGGCCCCACGACGGCAGCCAGCTAGGGTTCCGAGAGTCGAGTGTAATGACAGCCCACTGAGTGACGAGGCCTCAGTGCAGGGCCCTTTGACAGCAGTGGCAACGGCGGTAGCACTAACCGCCGAGCCACCGATGCTTCCAGCAGCAGCCGCTGACGATGCACGTCGCCTCAGCGCACTGCATGAGTTTCAGCGCTAGCGACCACCCAGGTTTCGCGGGGAGACAGATCCCCAGGCAGCAGAGGACTGGCTGGAGGCAGTAGTACGAGTGTTTAGGCTAGTGAGAACACCAGCAGACCTCATGGTGATCCTCGATGCGAGCCTACTACACGCAGCAGTAGGACGATGGTGGAGCTTAATGCTCCAGGTGCATGATGAGGCATCTCTACTTTGGACGGACTTTGAGAGCCTCTTCCGCTCGGAGTTCGTCCCAGCCACCCTTCGTGCGGTGCGTATCCAGGAGCTTCTACAGCTGCGGCAGGGCAGCATGACGGTCGCTCAGTACTCGGCGAGATTTACCGATCTCTCGCGTTACTCGACCGACATGGTACGAGACCCATTCTTCCGGGCCCGGACCTTCGAGCAGGGTTTGAGACACGAGATCAGGGCATCGCTGATCTCCCTCAGTATACCGACTCAGACAGGAGTACTGGAGCGGGCCCTTCTGATCGAGAGCTTCCTTGCTGAGTCTACACCAGCGCAGCGACCCACCGCAGGGCGGCACGTGGCAGAGTCATCTGCAGCAGTCAGTCGACGGATGACTCAGGGGTCCAGACAGACCAGACCTTCGGGCAGACAACCTAGGGAACTGGATCAGCAGTGCAGGGCACACAGTGCGGAGCCAGTCTTTCGAGTGGAAGACAGTGTTATGCATGCGGCGGGCAAGGCCACATGGCTCGTGACTGCCCGACCCGCCATGCAGAGGAGCAGCAGACGGTTGAGGAACCACCTAGGCAGAGGCAGAGGTTTGACCGTGGCGGTCCGCAGGGAGGAGGCGGACGAGGCAGAGGAGATGGCCGAGCAGCAGGTGGTGGGCGACGCTTTGAGGCTCTACCACCACCACCACCAGGAGGTCCACCCCAACCTCAGGGGAGAGCACAGCTTCAGGCAGCTGAAGCTTACGATCATGGAGCTCCGGAAGCGGGTGGTCTAGTGCGGGACTAGCTCCAGTCATGGAGGCCTTTGCCCATAATGCCTCTAGCTTCGTAGTTTGTGTTGCTTTGTGTCCATGTACTTTAAGTTGAAGTAATAAAAGACACTTTCCTTGGTGACTTTTGTTATCTTGTCTCTTGTTTGTTTTTACTAAGAGGTGCCGGTTAAAAACTGTTGAATTGACCCTCACTAGCGAGATTCGTACTGGAGGAAACCCAGTGACCACACACTGATGCCGACAGTGTGACTGAACCCTTGGAGGCGAGAGTAACGGTTGGATCTCTTGGTAGCAGCGTCGAGGCCTTGCGACGTCATCCATGCCATGAATTAACTAATCATGACGGGATTGACTGTATTAGGCAAGGAATGTGGTTCATCCAGGGGATGAGACCGGATTTCACTTTTCGGCAAAGGAGAAATCTTTGCAGCTAGCCTCTTTGCAGATATCCTTCGTGGATAGAGATGGAGCAGCCTTCCTTCAGTCTCTCACAGTCACTCCTCCACTACTGCAGCGAGTCAGGGAGGCACAGCGTGGGAACGCTGACTGTGAGACACAGCGTACACAGATATCCTCGGGACAGGCACCTGATGGTTTCTCCCTTGGAGCAGAGCACGACATCCTTTTCAGAGGACGTACCATGGTACCAGTTGCTTTGCGAGAGGAAGTGCTGAGAGAGTTTCACACTTCTCCATTGGCGGTACATCCTGGAGTGGCGAAGATGTACCAGGACCTCAGACGACAGCACTGGTGGCCGGGCATGAAGAAGGCTGTAGCAGAGTTCGTTTCTCGATGCCTCACCTGCCAGCAGGTGAAGGCTGAGCATCAGGTACCAGCGGGCTTGGTACAACCCTTGGAGGTTCCGGAGTGGAAGTGGGACGGCATATCTATGGACTTCGTGACTGGACTTCCACGCACTTCCAGAGGTCACGACTCCATCTGGGTGATTGTTGACCGACTCATCAAGTCGGCACACTTCTTACCCATCAGAGAGCAGGGCTTAGTAGAGAGCTTGAGATGTCTCTACATTCAGGAGATTGTGCGGCTCCATGGTGGGCCATCATCTATCGTCTCCGATCGAGATGCCCGCTTTACTTCCCGGCTTTGGAAGGGGTTACAGGAGGCGTTCGGGACGCAGCTACGTTTGAGCACAGCCTTTCACCCTCAGACGGATGGTCAGACGGAGATGACCATTCAGACTCTCGAGGACATGCTCCGCGCATGTGTCCTCGACTTTGGTCGTAGCTGGGAGGACCACCTACCCTTAGTGGAGTTCGCATACAACAACAGCTACCACTCCACTATCAGGATGGCACCGTACGAGGCGTTGTACGGCCGACCTTGTAGATCTCCTTTGTGCTGGACAGACCCTGGGGAGTCAGCACTAGTGGGACCGGAGATGGTCCAGGCCACGACAGAGAAGGTCCAGGTCATCCAGGAGCGGATGAGGACAGCTCAGAGCCGGCAGAAGTCATATGCTGACAGGAGGCGGAGGCCACTAGAGTTCGAGGATGGCGACCACGACTTCTTGCGGGTCTCACCTCGACGTGGTATTCTGAGATTTGGCTGAGGCGGCAAGTTATCTCCGCGCTTCATCGGACCCTTCCAGGTCCTCAGCAGGATTGGTGAGGTGGCTTATCGCCTGGCTCTACCACCTCAGTTGCACCGGGTGCACGACGTTTTCCACGTGTCTCAGCTGAGGAGATACGTGCACGACCCGACGCACATCATTGATCATGGGGAGCTTGACGTTGACGATGGGGCGACTTTTACGGAGGTCCCGATGGAGATAGAGGATCGACAGGAGCGGGTCCTGCGTGGGCGATCGATTCCTCTAGTGCGCATCAGATGGCAGCACGGGAATCTCCAGGAGAGCACATGGGAGCGGGAGGCTCAGATGCGGGCTCAGTACCCTCATTTGTTTCCCTAGTTTTTTATGTATCTTTACGGGGACGTAAAGCCCGGAGGTGGGAGTAATGTAAAGACCTGTAAAATTCAAGGGAAATTTTTTCTTAATTTTCTTTAGAATTTTACAAGGGCGCGATTTCCTTGAGGGGGGGGGGGGCAGGCGGCTCCCCCGGATCCTCTTCAAAGCGGGCCCCCAGGAGGGGGGCCGTTGATTGACAAAACGGCGCGGCTATGCCGCGCCGCCATTTGAAGAAGCGGGGGATTGATTCCCCCGCGTGCCGCCTCCGTGCGGCGCCAGGCCGCCGCGGCCGCCGCGCCGCCGGCCAGCCGGCCGGCCGGGCCGGGTCGGACCCGGTTCGGGTCGACCCGGTTCGGGCCGACCCAGGGGGGGTCGGGCCAGGTCGGCCCGGACCCGGACCCCCCCGTTTCGATTCAGTTTCGGTCTTTTGGCCATAACCTGAGCCTCGGACCTCCGATCGACGAACTGTTTGTGGCAACGCGATCCTTGGATCGAGACGGTCGTTTCGGTATATCGTACTCAAGGTTTCGGATTACTTGAGTTCGGCCGGGTTGGTTCGTTCACGAAACCAACCGGGCCTTCCGAGCGGAAACGCTCATATCTTGAGCTACGGACGTCCGATTGACGTGTCGTCAGCTGTGTTGTGTTCCTCTTAGTGAGACGGATCTTTTGATATACTCCGCCCGAGTTTTGGACGCAGGTGGAGTATGGTCGGGTTGGTTTTGCCTTAAAAACCAACCGGGCCCCGGAGACGAAAACGCCAATAACTCTCAGACCGGGCGTCCGATCGACGCACCGTCTGTTGTGTTGAGTTCCTGTTGACGATACGGAACTTTTGGATACATCAACTCTGGACTTTGTGACAGTTGATGTATCAGCCTCTCGGCTCGTGGAGCGGACCCTCCGAACGAGCTTGTTGTGTGCGGGAACCCTAGTGCTGGCTGCGACTGTTACTGCGACTGTTACTGTGACTGCTACTGCTACTACTGCTACTGTGACTGCGACGACGACAGTACAGAGTTCCTGTGTGGATTCGACGACGACGACTTCAGCACTCAGCGATCCTACGTGGATCAGTGCTACAGGTCCTGTGTGGGCCCGATCCTGTGTGGGTCCGATCCTGTGTGGGTCTTTGCGCTCAGCGGTCCTGTGTGAACCAGCGCCTACAGGTCCTGTGTGGGCCCGATCCTGTGTGGGTCTTTGCGGTGATTATCTACAGGTCCTGTGTGGGCCCGATCCTGTGTGGGTCAATGCGGGGGTTAGTTACCTATCGATCCTTCGTGGGTCCGATGACTTAGATGGATCAGTGATCATCTTTATCGTCCTTTGAAGAAGTATACCTGTGTGAGCTGAATCCTATTGCTTTCCTGTGTGGATTGTGTTGTGCAATCCTGTGTGGATTACGTTTTGCTTTCCTGTGTGGAATACGTTTACTTTCCTGTGTGGACTGAGTTGTACTTGGGCTCGGAGGTTGGAGCGTATTTGAATTTGATGACTTAGGTATATGTATGGGCATATACCTAAGCAGTGTCGGTTGTTACTTCGTGATTGTACCTTTCTTTGTGATTTATCCTTTGTGGATTTTGAGAGACCTTCAGGGGTCTCGGGGTCCCTACTGAGTAGCTTATACTCACCCCTGCACGGGCTATGCCCGCACTATGTTGTGTTGGTTGCAGACGACGGACAGCGTTGATCTTGGCTGAGGCTTGCAGAGCAGGACGGAACCTGGAGGTGGAGCACTAGGCGGGACGTGTTCGGAGCGGACGACGGGACCCGTGGAGCAGTGGAGCTATCTGTACCCACCCTTCAGGTGGGATTTCCAGTGGACAGCACGGTGTAGCGGCTTTTACCTTTCAGTTGCTGTTTTCCCTTTCGAGTTGTACTTTACTTTCAGTTTGGGTTTGTATACTGGCTCATTTACTTTTCCGCACTTTCAGTTGTACTCTGATTTTGCTTAGTGTTTACTTTCCGCTTGCTTACTCTGTGGTGTTTGTTTACTTTACAAAGGCAATGCCTTCCCTTTTTACCGGGATTTACGCCTTGGTGCTAGTCGCCAACCCCTGGCCTATGGAAGGCGGGCTTGGGGTAGTCACGGCACGGACCCCGAGGGCGGGTCGTGACAGTGATGATCATGGTTTAAAACCCTTTTTGTTATCGAATTACGCGAGGGGGTCGGACTGCACAAACACGGTCGACCCTCCTCCTTTGTTTTCATGATGGTTTCTTGAGGATGATACGAGAAAACGTGGTGCCGTCGCACCACGCGATTTATTGCGGAAGATACGCGCGGCGCTGTCCCACCGTGCTGTGGAAAGAAATCCAAGAACGCGACGCCGTCGCGTCGTGTCGAAGAAAGTCAAAGGCGTCGCGGCCGGAGCGGGGTCGCGGCAGAGGGAAGCGATGTCATCGCATCGTGCCAAACGGCATAGGCCGCGGCCGGTTCCGGGCCACGGCGGAGCAAGAAGACCGGCGGCCGGCACCGGGCCGCCGGTGTTGGTGAAGGAAGGACCGGCTGTCTCCGGTCCTTGCTGGCGAAACCGGCCGGCCAATGCGGGTCCGTCGGGCAGTGGATACCAGGGGAATTAATTTCCCCTGGCCGGGTCTCAAAAGCGGACCCAATTAAGGGTTCGCAGTTCTCAAAAGGGGGGGGGGGGGCTTTGCCCCCCGTGCGCGGCACCCGAACGGCGCCCAGGCCGCGCTGCCGTGCCGGTCTGCACCGCCGTGCCGGTCCGCGCCGCCGCACCGGACCGCGCCGTCGCGCCGGACCGCGCCGCAGCACCGGCCCGCGACGCCGCGCCACCGGCCGGGCCGGGTTTTCCGATCCGGGCCGGGTTTTCTGAGCTGAGCCGGGTTTTCCGAGCTAGGCTGGGTTTTCCTAGCTGGGCCGGGTTTTCCGAGCCAGGCCGGGTCGCCGCCCGGGGCAGGTCGACCCGGTTCGGCCGACGCAAGGGGGGGGGGGGGGGGGGTCGGGCTAGGTCGGCCCGGGCCCAGACCCCCAGTTTCGGACCACTTTCAGTCAAATGCATGTATCTTGGGCTACTGGCCTCCAAACGTGTCGCCGTCAGCGGCAACGCGATGCTTGGATCGAGACGGTCGTTTCGGTATACTATACTCAAGGTGCAGCTTCCTTTTCGGGAGCCTACATGGTTAAAACTCCATAGTTAAGCGTGCTTGGCCTAGAGTAGTGATCAGGATGGGTGACCTCCTGGATGTTTCCCAAGGTGGGTGTGAGACGGAAAAAGCCAATAACTCTCAGACCGGGCGTCCGATTGACGCGCCGTCTGTTGCGTTGAGTTCCTGTTGACGATACGGAACTTTTGGCATCCTCTTCCCAAGAATAGGATGCAGATGGATAGTGTCCTGGCTGGATCGCACCGAAATCCAACCGGGCCCCTGGAACAGAAAAGCTGATATCTTTCAGATCAGACGTCCATTTGACGAACCGTCAGTGGCGTTGGTGATCACGTTGAGTATCGGTCCCTATGAGTATACCCTATGAGATTTCAGGGTAAAGTTGAGATACGGCCGGGTTGGTTCACTCACGAAACCAACAGGGCCCCTGGGAAGAAAAGGCTAATAACTCCCAGACCGAGCGTCCGATAGACGTGCCGTCTGTTGCGTTGAGACCCCTATGACGAGGAGGTCCTTTGAGATACTTCTTCGTGGGACTTTGAGATACTTGGAGTATCGACTTGTAGCTCGTGGAGCGGACCCTCCCGGAGACGAGCGTACGGAGTACGGATACCGTGTAGCCGGCAGAGACCTGAAGACTGCTTTTTTGATTCGATTCGGAGTGACTTACGTAGCCCAGTGGGGAGCACTACTTTGTGAGGTGGAAGACCCACAGCGGAGGAGCACTACTATGTGAGGTGGCAGACCCGCGGTACATGACAGGAGGAGTACCTCTGTAGGCTATGAGGGGGGAGCACTACTGTGTTTGAGTGGCAGACCCCGGCGGGAAGCACTACTGTGTGAGGTGGCAAGCCCGCAGTACTCGACAGGAGGAGTACCTCAGCAGTCTTAGGTTAGTGAGCAGTACCTCGGAGTCGTGATAGGACCACTTTACACTCCAGAGATGGAGCTCTTCAGCAGATACGGTTTCAATAAATGAAAATCCTGGTTTGAGCTGAGACTTTTGACCTTTGTGTTTACCTCATGATTGAGATGGGTCACTTGATAACATAGGTATATGTATGGGCATATACCTGGGTAGTTGTTTTCCGTTGATTTCACAATCCTTGTGTTTTCTCATGATTGAGATGGGTTACATGATAACTTAGGTATATGTATGGGCATATATCTAAGTAGAGGTTGTCTGTTGAGATCTTCATGTGGTTATCCTTGTAGGTTTAGTGAGACCTTTAGGGTCTCGGGGTCCCTAATGAGTATCGTTATACTCATCCCTGCACGGGCTATGCCCACACCTCGTTGTGTTGGGTGCAGACGCCAGGCAGTGCTGACAGAGGCTGAGTGTTCGAGGACTGGACGGTACCCGGAGGTGGACTACACAACGATTCGGTACCCGGAGGTGGACTACACGATGAGTCAGTACCTGTAGGTGGACTACCCGACGAGACGACTCACAGAGGAGGTTGACGGGCGAGAGCGTGGAGGAGGCTATCTGTACCTAACCTTCAGGTAGGACCTGAGGAGGACGACCCAGGAGCTGCATCCCTCTTCCATCTGTTTGTCTTTTTGTTCAGTTGTAGTTGTACTTTCTTTTGATTTTGTATTCTGACACATTTACTTTTCATCTTTTCATTTGTAAGTAGTCTTTTGTTTCCGCTTGTACTCTGTGGTTCTTGTTTTCTTTTATAAAGTCAATGCCTTCCCAGTTATCAGGATTTTATGCCTTTGGTGCTAGTCTCCAGCCCCTGGCCTATGGATGGAGGGCTTGGGGTAGTCACGGCACGAGCCCCGAGGATGGGTCATGAAAAATTGGTATCAGAGGAGTCGGTTCTACCGCAGAACTTATAACTCTGATATTTTCTTTCTGTGAAGCAATAATGTTAAAGGTACCAACTGTGGTCTTCAGATTAGGGAGTCCAGTGTTGGTGCGAGCGGCCGACGTATCCATACACAAGGACCCTGACAACTGATTTCCGACATTGTGCATGAAAACACTGATTGCGTGTGTGTTTTCAAAGGTTTTCCCTTAAAACAGCTCAAACCAGGTCATCTCACCAGGTATAAACATTTGACCGTTTTACGATGTTTCTTTCAGGATACTTTTTTACGGACGACCAGCTAGAGCCCAGAGGGATGTGTGTGCTGACAGCCTGTCGAGCGACGAGGCTTCGGTACAGGGCCCTCTTGTAGTTGAGGCACCAGCGGAGGCACCAGCGGTACTACTACCCGTTGGGCCACCGATGCCACTAGCCCCAGCAGTAGGTGATGCACGACGCTTGAGTGAGCTGCACGAGTTCCAACGCCAGAGGCCACCCAGGTTCCGGGGAGAGACGGTCCTGCAGGCGGCTGAGGTTTGGCTGGAGGCTGTGGTGAGAGTCTTTAGGCTAGTGGGGACGCCGGAAGACTTCATGGTGATCTTTGCTACCAGCCTCCTTCAGGCAGCAACGGACAGGTGGTGGAGCCACTTGTTTCCGTTTTGCGACGGGATGACCTTCGCATGGGAAGACTTCGAGACCTTTTTCAGGGTGGAGTTTGTGCTAGTAGCTCAACACCCCGAGCGTGTACAAGAGCTTCTGCCTTTGCCTCGTGTTTTTCGATTAGCAGCCGAGTCATCTGTGGGCAGTAGACAGATGATGTAGAGGTCTAAGTGGACCAGACCAGCAGTTGGACGATCTCGAGTTTTAGGATCGGTGGTGCGGGGCACCCGAGGTGGGGTCAGAGCAAGGCGTGCCAGAAACAGACAATGTTACTCCTGCGACGAGGAGGGTCACCTGGCACGTGACTGTCCGAATCCTCGTACGATTGAACAGTGGGTGTTGGAGGAGCCACCGATACAGAAGCAGCGGCTGGTGCTTGAGCAACAGCCGAGCAGTGGACAAGGCAGTAGAGCTCCGAGAGTAGGTGGGCGGTAGAGGAACTAGTGGATACATCCTTTTTACTTCTAGTTCCATGTTTCTTTTGTATTCGTGTCTTTGTACTATGAGCTGCAATAATAAAAAGACACTTATCTTTGAGATGTTTTCTTTCCTGTCCTTTTATTTGGTTGATACTGAGTGGTCCCGGTTAAACTGTTGACTTAACCCTCACTTTCAAGATTTTTACTAGAGGGGACCCAGTGACCTCACACTGATGCCGACAGTGTGACTCGACCCTTGGAGGCGAGAGTGACAGTTGGATCTCTTAGTAGTTACGTCGAGGCCTTACGACGTCATCCATGGAATGAATGCATCATTCATGTTAGGATTGACTGTATTAGGCAACGAATGTGGTTCATCCAGGGGATGAGACCAGATTTCTCTTATCGGCAAAGAAGAAATCATAGCAGCTCTTTTGAGACTAAAGGAGGTGCAGTTCATCCAGGAGCAGATGAAGACTGCACAGTGCAGTAAGAAACAGGGAACCGGTGCCAGTCTTAGAGACTCGGGCGTGTTAAATGTTTCAAGAAGAGGAAGCTTTAAATAGAGATGAGTCTACGAAGCGGCAGACGTGGAGGCAGAGCTAGGAGAGTAGCATGAGGTGCTGTACATCTTAACATGCTACAACCACCCAACTTAGTTATCCCCGCCAAGCTCAGGGAGCTAGAGGGTGGTGGAAGAATGCGGCTGTATGCAGTCAAGGAGTGTGACCCAATGGCTCTAGAAATGATTCAAGGGACAGTCTGTGTCCACTACTAGCTGCTGTAGTAACAGACGTAGATATGAATTATTCCTCGCTTTCAAAAATCTTGTTCCAGACCTAGAGTTTCCGGTAAGCCGTGGACTTGACCATCACGTCTAGAGATACATTGGGAGGAGACTCGATAATCACACATACGCCGATGGTGTGGTCAGACCCTCGAGGCGAGAGTTTTGGTTGGAATATCTTGGTGGCAGCGTCGAGGCCTTACGACGTTAGTTTGAGTATGGAATGGGCAATAACTATTCATACTCAAATTGACGGTTTTAGGCAAATGTCGGGATTGGTTTTCCTTGGTCGGCGGAAAAGGAAACCCTAGGCAGCCCAGGGTAACTCTTGCACAGGAGGGTGCGACCAATCACTCTTGAGTTGGTTTACATTACCCTCGTGGCAGCAGCCTTTCAAGTTCCAGTTCTAACAGAAAATGGAGACCTCTGGAGTTCGAGGATGACGATCAAGTCCTTATACAGGTCTCACCTCGACGTGGTTTACGGAGATGTGGCCAAGGGAGCAAGTTATCTCCGGGGTTCAGCGGACCTTCTTAGGTCCCAACCTGGGTAGGCGGGGTGGTTTACCGCTTGACCCATTCACCGTAGTTGCACCAAGTGCACGACGACTTCCACGTATCTCAACTGACGAGATACGTGCTCGACCCTTCGCATACCATCGACCATGAGGAGCTGGACGATGACGATGGGGTGTCTTTCACGGAGATTCCAGTGGGGATCGAGGATCGACAAGAGCAGATCCTACGAGGACGATTGATTCCTCGGGTGCACTTTCATTGGCAGTACGGAACCTCCAGGTAAGCACATTGGAGCGGAAGGCTCAGATACGTGCTTTGTACCGATTTTGTGACCCTAGTTTGTGTTGAAGCTTTACGGGGACGTAAAGCCCTGAGGTGGGAGTAATGTAAAGACCTGGAAATTTCACGGAAAATTTTTTCTAATATTCTTTGGAATTTTACAAGAACACAGTTTCTGACGGCACCTGATTCCGAGGCCCGGTGTGCCCAGAATTAATTTCTGATGTTTGGCTCGGGTACGTTCAGTGAACGAGCGAGCATGAAATTTCTATCTTTTGAACCGGTACTCAGAATTAAAATCCGATTGCACCGATGAACTCGCAATGCATGTAATCGCTTAAGGGAACCTTTAACATAGTTGCGTTTGTGCGGGAGGAGAAGTTAATTTTTGGGGTTTAATTAAAAAAAAGTGAATAAAATTGTTAACTCGATTTTATTTCATGTGAAGTGGTTAACTTCTCCCATGGGAAGTTGGTGGTGGGCGAACATCCATCCAACTTCCCATGTGTGGATATTTGAAAGGGTGGGGCCCACACGAACCCCCCCCCCCCACCTTTTCAAATTCCATAAACTCCCTAACCCTCTTAACCCCTCACATTCCAACTCCACATTAACTCACATTCTTTAATATTTGACAACATGATTAATTAATGAGGTGAGTTAAGTATGGTTTATTTGAATTTCAATCTTTTGAAATTCTTGCCAACACTTTGCAATTAATTAATTAAACCAACTTCATTAATTATTTTGAGTGTTTGAATTCTTTTGAATTCATTTTTCCAACATTAAAAAGAGAGATTATATTCTTCTTTTTGGGTTGACATAAACCTTGTGGGGAGAACTAAGGAGAGGAGAAGAACTCTTGGAAGGTCACCAACCTCTCGAGAAAGAACGTTCCACGTTTTCGAAGAACGTGAAGCAACACCTCCGACCATCTTCAACCAGAGTAAGGAAGGGAAGCACCACCGCCTACAAAGTATACAGAGGGTGACGTCTCGGCTCGACATCACCGAGCTCTTCTCCCACCAACCTAGATGGAACGACGCCCGACCTCCGCGACGCTTGTCTTCCACAGGTCGTTGAAGAACTCCATTCTTGAAGCCGAGGTAGGGGAATTTATTTTGGAATTCTCTTATCTTTTGAGAAAAAAATGACGAGCGTGGACCAACCAATACCGGGTTGATCCGCAGATCGTCCGATCAAGCGGTTGATGATTGAGGGTTTTTATTTATTTAATTGTTCGTGAATACAAACTTGGTGATGATCATGGTTTAAAACCCTTTTTGATATCGAATAACGCGAGGGGGTCGGACCGCAGAAACACGTCCGGCCCTCCTCCTTTGTTTTCATGATGGTTTCTTGAGGATGATACGAGAAAACGTGGTGCCATCGCACCACGCGATTTATTGCGGAAGATACGCGTGGCGCCGTCGCGCCGTGCCGTGGAAAGAAAACCAAGAACGCGACGCCGTCGCGTCATGTCAAAGAAAGTCAAAGGCGCCGCGGCCGGAGCGGGGCCGCGGCGGAGGGAAGCGATGCCGCCGCATCGCGCAGAACGGCATAGGCCGCGACCGGTTTCGGGCCGCAGCGGAGCAAGAGGACCGGCGGCCGGCACCGGGCTGCTGGTGTCAGCGAAGGAAGGACCGGCCGTCGCCGGTCCCTGCTGGTGAAACCAGACGGCCAGTGCGGGCCGGCCGGGCAGTGGAGACCAGGGGAATTAATTTCCCCCGTCCGGGTCTCAAAAGGTGCCCCAATTAAGGGGCCGCGGTTCTCAAAGGGGGGGGGGGGCCTTTGCCCCCCTCGCGCAGCACCCGAACGGCGCCCAGGCCGCGCCGTCATGCCGGTCTGCGCAACCGTGCCGGTCCGCGCCACCGCGCCGGACCGCGTCGCCGCATCGGACCTTGCCGCCGCACTGGCCCGCGCCGCCGGCCGGGCCGGGTTTACCGATCCGGGTCGGGTTTTCCGAGCTGGGCCGGGTTTCCCGAGTCGGGTCGGGCCCAGACCCCTAGTTTCGGACCACTTTCGGTCAAATGCCCGTATCTTGGGCTACGGGCCCCCAAACAACTCGCCGTCAACGACAATGCGATCCTTGGTCCGCGACGGTCGTTTCGGTATACTATACTCAAGGAGCACCTTTCTTTTCGGGAACCTACGTGGTTAAAACTCCATAGTTAAGCGTGCTTGGCCTAGAATAGTGATCAGGATGGGTGACCTCCTGGGAAGTTTCCCAGGGTGGGTGTGAGACGGAAAAAGCCAATAACTCTCAGACCGGGCGTCTGATTGACGCGCCGTCTATCTCATTGAGTTCCTGTTGACGATATGGAACTTTTGGCATCCTCCGCCCGAGAATTGGATGCAGATGGATTGTGGCCGGGTTGGATCGCACCGAAATCCAACCGGGCCCCTGGAACAGAAAAGCTGATATCTTTCAGACCAGACGTCCGTTTGACGAACCGTCAGCGGCGTAGGTGATCACGTTGAGTATCGGTCCCTTTGAGTATACCCTATGGGAGTTCGGGGAACAGTTGAGATACAGACGTGTTGGTTCACTCACGAAACCAACCGGGCCCCTGGGACGAAAAGGCTAATAACTCACAGACCGGGTGCCCGATTGACGCGCCGTCTGTTGCGTTGTGACCCCTATGATGAGGCAGTCCTTTGAGATACTTCTTCATGGGACTTTGAGATACATGGAGTATCAAATTGTAGCTCGTGGAGCGGACCCTCCCGGAGACGAGTGTACGGAGTACGAAGACCGTGTAGCCAGCAGAGACCTGAAGAATGCTTGTCCAATTCGATTCAGCGCGACTTACGTAGCCCAGTGGGGAGCACTACATTGTGAGGTGACAGACCCACAGCGGAGGAGCACTACTATGTGAGGTGGAAGACCCGTGGTACTAGACAAAAGAAGTACCTCTTTAGGCTATGAGGGGGGAGCACTACTGTGTCTGAGTGGCAGACCCCGGTGGGAAGCACTACTGTGTGAGGTGGCAGGCCCACGGTACTCGACAGGAGGAGTAGCTCAGCAGTCTTAGGTTAGTGAGCAGTACCTCGAAGTCTTGAAAGGACCACTGTACACTCCAGAGACGGAGCTCTTCAGCAGTTACGGTTTCGATAAATGAAAATCCTGGTTTGAGCTGAAACTTTTGACCTTTGTGTTTACCTCATGATTGAGATGGGTCACTTGATAACTTATGTATGTGTATGGGAATATACCTGGGTAGTGGTTATCGGTTGATTTCAGAATCCTTGTGTTTCCTCATGATTGAGATGGGTTACTTGATAACTTAGGTATATGTATGGGCATATATCTATGTAGAGGTTATCTGTGGAGATCTTCTTGTGGTTATCCTTGTTGGTTTAGTGATACCTTGAGGGTCTCGGGGTCCCTACTGAGTATCGTTATACTCACCCCTACACGGGCTATGCTCTCACCTCGTTGTGTTGGTTGCAGACGCTGGGCAGTGCTGACAGAGGCCGAGTGTTCGAGGACGGGACGGTACCCGGAGGTGGACTACACGACGAGACGACTCACAGAGGAGGTTGACGGACGAGAGCGTGGAAGAGGCTATTTGTACCTACCCTTCATGTAGGTCCCGAGGAGGACGACCCAGGAGCTTCTTCCCTCTTCCAGCTCTTTGTCTTTTTGTTCAGTTGTAGTTGTACTTTCTTTGGGGTTTGTATTCTGGCCCATTTACTTTTCAGCTTTTCATTTGTAATTAGTGTTTTTTTTCCGCTTGTACTCTGTGGTGTTTTTTTCTTTTATAAAGGCAATGTCTTCCCAGTTATCGGGATTTTACACCTTTGGTGCTAGTCTCCAGCCCCTGGCCTATGGAAGGCGGGCTTGTGGTAGTCACGGCACGGGCCCCGAGGACGGGTCGTGACATTGGGAGGGTTAGATATTGGGTATTCTTCTATTTCTTAGGCATATTTAATAGGATCCTGATTTTGAAGATGATTGATTATGCTAAGAGTGGTATGATAGTATGACCAGTAATGATCCTTAGTGATAATACATGTGCTTATATTTTTTTTCATCTCATAATGTTATTTTTTATCCATTACGTTCATGTTGAATCTTGTGAATTGTGATAACGAAAATTTTATTTGAATTTAATATAACCTGTTTTTTATAATTGTGAAGAAGGGATATTTTTATCATTTTTTATATACAACTGAATTTTTACTTATCATTCAATGTTTTATTTGAAATGGAAAAAAGATAAATTATAAACATAGACTTGTTTTGGAAAACATGGGTAGTATACTATTGAGCATGTCATACCCCACATTGGGTACCTTATCGGTGGTTCATATTACTTAAATTTCATCCAATGAAGTGAATTCCAATGTTCCACAGTTAGGTGATGAGGTTTCTTGTAAGAAAAGTTGTTTAGCTAGTGTTGTGATGGTGGGAGTTGGTCCATTCCATTATAGAGTGTAGTTATTGGGTTTTGGTCTTTTTTAGTTGGACTTCACTCATGGATATTTTGGTTACTTTTATAATTGTTTTTTTTCTTCTCTCATCTTATAGTAATGGAATATATTTATTAGATATCTGATAATCCTTCATTGTATGTGTATATATATGCTAGGTTGTTTTCACAAGGGAGAAGTTTTTGCCTTTTTATTTTTGTTCGATGCCTATGAACATTTTATATATGCAATGTTATGAGAAAATCAGGAATGTATTGGTCAATATAGGCGACTCAATGTGTTGTAAATAAAATAGATAAGGGGTTTTCATTTAAAAGTTGGAAATGGGGAACTCTTATAGTTTTACAATATAATATAATATAATATATTCACATCAATGAATATGTGTTCCCAAAATAACACATATTTAATGAATTTTACTATATTGTCAAAATCATGTAATCCCATAAAATTCATATTTGTTTTCAAATCATTTTAAATCATATCATTTTGATTTACCTTTTCAGCAACCATTTTTATCCATAATCATGACAAAAAGAAAATCAATATGAAATTATTATAATTTTACAGATAATGTAAAATTATTATTATAAATAGATAAGTTAATAAAATTTTAAAAATAAATATGAAAAATTATTTCTAAATTAATATTTTTATTATTTGTATACAATTATATTATTTTTATAATATATCATTTATATTATTTTTTACAATATTAAATTTTGAATCCTAATGACATCATAAAAATTATAAAATTAGACTATAATAGTTTAATTTTGACCTAATTGGTTATATATATCTATATATATGAAATTATTGTAATCTAAAAATCACTAAAAAATATTAAATTTTGTGTTTTTAAAACCATTTATATTACATTTATATTTCTTGTTAAAGAACTATGTCGGTGTCCTCTAATATTTTATGACACTTATATCATCATCCAAATTTATAATGAAATTTTACATGAAAAAAGCACTTATTACATATTTCATATAGAAAACTATAACCATACATATCCTATTTTTATCCTTATTCAAAATATTTTGAGTTATTAAAGTCAAAAGTGAAACATTTTAGAATTTCCATAGCCTAAATAATATTAATTCTTTTATCAAGGGAAACTAGAATCATAATTTTATATATAAAAAGTTTGGATGAAAATGGTTCAATTCCTAAAATCCAATGAATTAATGTGAAGGTTTTAATAAATTTTTAATACAGTATTAGATAATTTTATGCTTTAATTGCCCAATTTACCCATTCTTTAGGTGGTACATTAAACAAAAATTACTATTTATAATGTCGTAAATTTAATTCTTCTTATTTTCTAAATTTAAACATCAGGATTTAAAATATATAATTCATTTGATCCTATTAAATTCTTATATGGTTTCTATATTATATAAAAAACTTTCCCAAAAAACACAATGAGGAAATAAATTCGATGAAATTATATTTTAAAACATAAAAAATAAATAATATTGAAATATTTTAAAATTTGGATTTGGATGAAAATGAGATGGATCACATATATAATAAATAATATATGTAATCTATTTATAGTTATCTATTACATTATTTAAGGAACATTATATAAAATTTCAAAAAATATTTTCTTAATTGCATTCAATAAAAAATAACATTTTTTATAACTATCCCTATACATTGACCATAGATAATATTGAAATGAAGATAAATTAATTTAATTATCATATATTAATATTTAGATAGTTTTCCATTTATCTTTTTTAATCGTTGTTTAATATAATTAAATCTAATAAATTAATTTTATATATTAAAGTGAAACATATTAAAAAAAATTATGATACATGACTAGAGAAAGGGTACATACAAAGCATAATTTTAATTACCCATTTTTATCATTTTACTAGAACATAAAACTATTATCACACATTATAAATAAGATAACAGAATATAAACCAAGAATCATAATAAAATTCCTTATTAATTTTTCTAAAATCTTTATTTATTATAAGGGATGAGATATCGACATGGGAACCCAAATAAATTTCATTAAATATATTATATAAAAATAGAAGTAGTAGATGATGTAGGATAAAATGTTTAAGAATGAGACCATCTAAACAAATAAAAAAAGAGTTAAAATAAACCGTTATTAATTATACACATTGGAGATCATCTCTTCTTGGGTTGACTCTAACCTCGAGACCCCCACCCCCTCATAGCTGGGTGGAACCTTATTCTCCTTTGCATCATTTGAACATGTGATGCATCATGAGAGGAGTCATACACAACCTCCTCGTGAGGTGAATCCTAGGTGGAAATATCTTTCTATAGGCTATGACCTCCTGATCAGCCTACTCCTTCATGGAAACCCCATTTGATGGCAACAAACATCACTATCTAGAAATTGAGTCATCAGGGGAGAAATCCTTCAGTTATTGCTCCTTATATTATAGATCCCTTCCAAAATGAGAAAGTCAAATTCTATATTGTTAATTGAATATATGAAAACAATTAAATTTTTATTTTCTTTAGCATTCCTCAATACAAGAGACTAATTTAAAGAAATATCATCATTTTTTCTAGTGTGTTGTCCAAAACAAGAAAAGTAATCATGGTTCTTATCAGTGGACTACCCAGAATCATCCAGAACCTGGACAACCCCAACAACATCAACAAAAGTAACATCTGTATACTCCACCTGGACATCCTCCATTGCAACATGCATCTCATCATCATTGGTAACTCTCTATGTGATTGTGTGATGGCCAGAACAAGAAATAAAAACACAAATGATCCTTCTTCTTATCAACATATTTCGCATGACCATCTCCTTCTAATGAAGCAGATAACTCAGCATGTATATCGGAATAGACAAGAACATCTACTTTTATAGTGGTCACATCTGGATGATCAATTCAGATATCCTTCATGGAAGCATGCACCATATCATATTGATTAGCAATCATGATCGAGAGCTCCCATAATTTTCTTGTCATTAATACATTTAATCCATCAACATAAAAATATTCTATTTGCCCTTATTTTTTATAGGATCCAATACAACATGGATGAATTCTATATCGAATTCATCCTGGATAGCTGCCTCACACTCATATAGGCTTCCTATATCCTCGACAACCACATCAACTCAATACTTTTTTAACCCATCAAGACCTCTATAAAATCTTTCATCATCATCATTGGAGACACTAGTGACTGCAGAAAGTCCATGATGAGACTAATTATCCTACAAATAAGTTTCTTGTAATCTAGTAGAACCATCATCCATGCTTTTATTGAGTACCTCAAAAAAGGAGGTCATACCCTCCTCCTTATTAATAACTTATCTTTTCCCAATAAAACCATTACTCTGATTGGTTATAATCAAACTTATAATTAGCTATTGAATTATTTCATCTATCAATTTTATTATTTTGAATAAATATTGAATCATTAAAATCATTTGGAAATTAATTTAAAGATATCAATATAAAACCATTTTCTAGTCATCACAAGTATTCATAATAGCAATTAACTATTATTTATAATCAACAATACTTAATATATATATATATATTAAAAAAATAAATTTCTAGACAATTATTATAACCATATTCTTTCTCCACATCCATATTCCATACTTCAAAAAACTAAAAAAAATCCTACAAAAACCATCCTTGTGAGACATAGAACAACATAAAACTCACGAAAACTGCCTCAACAGTATACTTAAGACCATGTACACTTGACATAAAAATACATGAAACAGTTTGAAAACCATGGGACTATCTACCAATGAAACATCAATAACCATATCACAACATACCAACCACAGACAAACTGACTTATCACCCAATACATTACATATTTTTACAAAGTCGATACATCTCCAGTAATAAAAAAAATAATCTATTGTAAACATAAAAATTGAACAATATTGATCGAAAAAAACATGAAAACTAATAGAAAATAAGCATTAAAATTATTCTATTCATTTAATTCAGTAGGGGAATCATTTAACATCTATATTATAATTCATCGATTTACATCAAATAAAATAATTTTATTCATTATATCATTATAAATTTAAGTGGCTATATTAAAAAAACTCAATCACTAAAGCACAACATATATTACATAATAAAAAAAATATTCACTAACTACCTAAAATAGTCATAAATCAAAAAACACTATCAAGGTGGAATATAAAAAATTTTAAATCATCAATACTAATTGAATTTTATCTAGAAGATCCATTTATATCATTATTATGGTCCTTAAAATTAATTTTAGATAATAAGATAAGAATAATTATATTGTATACAAAGAATATAGAATATGTACACTCAAATCCAATACCTAAAATTGATCTTTTTGTTAATTACCTATGATTTTAAAAGAGAAACATAATTTCTAATATAGTTTATCAAACACAACACTGATACTAGAAAAAATGTAACCCCTTTAAAAATTATGATATATTTCTTATTCAATACATTCGATATCCTCTATAGCTTACAAAATTTGCAACCCCACATTTAAATCTACCATAATATGGAATACCATTATAATTTTTCCATTAAATTGGTGGTATAAATAGTATAATAAAATTAATTAAAATTATTATTATATATTGATTATAAATAAAATATGATTCCTTCAAAATAAAAGGAAATGATATTAGAAAAAATGATCTTTTATTATTGACTGTATTGTCTCTCATTGCACACATAATTTATAATTAATTTTTAGTCAATTTAGAAATATTGTTTTATAATATTAAATACATTTTTTAATCATTATATAAATATTATTGTATGCTTAATGTTTTGGATTTATCTAAAATGGTTCATTTTTTGATAATTTTTTAAAATTATCGATTTCTATTAAAAACTGCCATTTAATTTAAATATATTACAAGGAAAAATAAAATTATATATTTTGTATGATGAAAAATTATTTAAATTATATCCAATTTAACTAATTTAGGTAATTTATTTTAATATCATATTGATATTTGAAATTAAAATATTATATAATTATGTAAAAAATTTTATTAGACCCCTTTTATTCATTATGGATATATTTATAGTTTTATATTATATTATAACTCTTTTTATAATTCACATAGGATAAATTATTCCATATTTTTAAATAGAATAATATATATTATTTTACTTTTATGTGAGGATAATGTGGTAAAAATTAATTATCGCAGTAAAGGTAATAACTAGTTTACTGAGAGTTTAAACTAAATTTATAATGATTGAAGTGACCTAAAATGTTTTTCCGCAGTAATTTTCTATAAATATTTTCATCTTATTAGACATAGGGAAAGTAGTGAACTATTTTTAGGTTTATTACATGATTAATATTTGGGTATAGTTTATTCTTTTAAAAAAATCCATTGTTGTCCTCTCCACCACTTGTAAAATTCCACCCTCGATCCTCCTCCATTGACTCTTCCAGTGAAATTTGGATTAACCAATCCATGTTCAAATAATTTAGTTAATCCCCTGACAAGATCCTATATCCCCTAGTTTGATCACTATTCCAGAAAATGATGAAAATTGGTTCATTACTAAAGATGTTTTCCGTACATGTGGTGTTGTTCTTAAACAATTTTTTGTATTTTTTTTATTTTCACAATTTAAAAATTATTTATATGAATCCATCGAACTTTAGTATGTCAGATTAGAACCACTTGAAGTGATGAAACTTGTTTTAAATAACCACATTTAAAGGATGTGTATAGTCTTTTAACCATCTATATGATATATATGGTATTATTAAACATCTAGATTATTAATATCAAATATACCATCTGATGTTCAATTCTGTTTAACAATGATAATGTCGCTCATCTATACAGTGGACTACTGCCGCGTGAAGCCATGCGATTAAATTTCACACATCATTTACATGTAATGTAATAATGATATATTCAGTCATCATATTTGATACATATGTAATTTTCTTCTGTATATAAACTTAATAAATCACCTACTTCTTTGCACTTACAACCATCATGGAAATTTTAATGTTTCTCGTGCATTTGTTTGAACTACCGTCTCTAAATAGCGATGTGACCCCTTCTCCATGTTCAAATTTAACTAATTATTTTAATAATATATATAATCTACATAAATTTAATTAAAAACAATAATGTCACTCTAGATATTATGTAACTATATTATATGATTAATAACTAAATAATTGATGATTGGTAAACGCATGAGAGATTAGGGAAACTAACACCTGAAACAAAGAAAATGATGAAATATAATTAACAAATGGGTGGTAAGTTGTCATATGGGGATAATATATTATATTATAAATATGAATATGGATTCATAATTTAATAATAACATTATTAAAACCATTATTTCAGTGACAAATTCATGTTCATCCAAAATGAATAAATATGTAAGGTACATCATCTCAATTTCAATTAATTAAGGTAGATTATAATTTTTTCACATAATTTATTTTATATACATTATATACTAACAATTCAATATGTAATATCATGAATAATTAGTAATTCATGTTACCATAAGTTTATATTTGTATTAATTTATCAATGTTTAATTGAAATGAATATTTCCACGTGGTAAATAAATTCATAACACAATTTATTTTTTAGTCAGTCATGTTAAATTTTTTTATCATAAAAATTATTTGATTATTTGTGAAAATAATTGTTACTATATTATTTTTCATATAAACATGTTTTATGTGGATTTAAATTCCCTACATATAATCAATTTATTGCTAAATTCCCTATTCAACGTAATGATAATTTATTGGATTATTTTCCAATCTAATTTTAATTTGGATTATTTATGAATGTATATAAAATAAATGAAATTATATGACCATTATTTAATATTACAATTTTATTTTCTTATCCTCAGGTTATTCAATAAAATTTAATTAAATAGTATCACTTTACAAAATTTAGAACATAAAAATATTGTGAAACATTTGTTCAGAATATCATGCATAATTTCAATTTCTGTTGAAAATACTTTTTTCTTCGACAACAATGTTTTTTGGAAATAAAATTTGATTTGATATAAATATTCCATGTATGATCTTTTCAAGAAATTTTACTTATTTTTTTATTTATAACAATGTGATTTTAATGGAATCTTCACATTATTTCTAAAATTTGAATCTTTAGGGTTTTACTTGAAATGTGAAAATAATCCTTTTTATAATCTATATTCCATGTATAGAATTTTATGTCATCAAAGCAACAAAATATTTAAAATATTCCTTTTTAATTTTCAAATATTAATTTTAAATAAATATTTTTCAAAAAATAGTTTGTGTATATTTATTTTTCAAAAATAGTCTCTTTTATTTGAAAAGGATATTTACATAAAGAATTTTTAATGATATTTTTTAATTTATTTTCATTCATCAAAGAAATAATCTCTTCATTTCACTTATGATCCACTTGGGATATATTTTATTGATGGTATTTGTATTATTACAATTAATCATTTATTAAATTTTGGAGGAGGAAAAAATTGACATTATCTATCGGTATTAACTTTTTTATATCATTAACTTTTCATTGAAATATCAATATTCTTCTTATAATGGGATATAACATTTCCCTATATATCCATATTATTTATAATATATATACATATACAATAAATTTTATATCACTTATTCATATGGTATTTTACATAGCATGTTATATTGTTGTCCGATGAATGTATTGTTAATCTTTATTCCTTACCTGAAATATAGATTTGTTGATAAGGCATATTTTTCTTTAATGAACTGTATTTTTTGATATATGAGGAATGTGATGAACATGTAGTTATAGGGGGACTAGTTCTATCTAATCCCTCGATGAATTAGTAGTATAATGAGATGAATCAAATGGTTAGAATTTATAAAATTCGTTTATGGTGAATACAAATACATCAGTTATAGACTACCTTGTGAATGGTCTTAATAATAGAGGTATCATAATGCCAAATGTCATGATAAATAATAATTAAGTATTTCATTAATTAAATAATTAATTATTATTAATTTATATATTTTCTTCCTGATTATATATATATATATTTTTCTCATGTTATTTATTAAGTTTCATATGTTTTCTATTATTTACCAGTCGTAATGACAATGTATCGTCTAATAATTTTTTTAAAAATAAATTTAATAAAATTGGTTTTATGTTTTTTCCAATATATATTGAATTTTCATATTCATTCATGATAATATCAACTATATGTAACTATTACTGACCATTTTAAATCAACATTATTTTTTCCCACATATCCAAAAAATGTACTACTAATGATATGAAAATATATAAAAGTTTAAATATTGATATTCCTATAAAACAATGTCTTATATTTTTATATTAATTTTTTTTAATAATGTACGTATGTTGTTTGAAAATAATACTAAACTATTGATTCATTTGGGATGTGATTCATCGGATCGTATATTAATTTAATAATGGAGAAACTAAGTTAATGATAAAATATTCATGGATGATATAGATGAAATAATAATAAGTTTAGTAGAATCCAAGGTAACAATATTTAAGGAAATATAGATTAATGAACATAAACATATAAGATAAAATTATGGTATGTTTATAATAATATCCTATTGTTTTGATAAGGAATAGATTATGTTGTTTTCCTAGTAATACATTCTTGTTTTTATAGAAAAATAGTCCTAAAAAACACCAAGGGGTAATAATTCCAAAAAAGGAACATTATAATTTTCATGACAATTACCCAATTAAAAACCAAGAACAATATATAACACTCTTAGTAGATTTGATTTTGATGAATAAAATTTTATCTAAAAAACAATTTGAATGATTTTAATAGATAAATAAAATGAATGGCCTTAGATAAACCTAAACAATCACCCATTAAAAACGTTCTTATCATTTATAAATAATTTAAATGATTATATAGTTTCTCACATTTATTATTGTTCATCATAATATTATTTTAGTGAGTTTTAAATGGATGGAATACAATGAAATAATGTAAACATTGAATATGATGGAGTCTTTAGTGACTATCAGAAATAAAATGGGGAAAATGAATGAATATTAATATTTCATTATTATTAATATTTAGTTTTCTTATATAATTTATAATAATGAAATAAATTTTTTGAGAATTATATGTTTTGGGATCCCAGAATTAAATTACAGAATTATTTTTTCTAATGATAATTATGTTAAAAGAATAAATATTCATATATGGATGGTATTAATATTTTGAATAATATATGCCTTTATTAAATTATTATTTATAGATATAATCATGGTTTTCACGAGTTTATGATTGGTAATAAATTTAATTCCTTACACACCAAAGATATAAATTTATTTGATGGTATTTTAAAAATATTTATGATATATTGGTAAAAACTTATGCGCAAAAAAACAATTTATTTATTATGTGATTTAGTAAAGAGGTTACTTAAGGATGAATTTCCATAATTTTTTTGGAATTAGTTTTTAGGTATTCATAACCTATAATATTAAATATAAACTTTAATATTGGGGTAATTAATGGTGATTAACCTTTGGTAATTTTGTATGAATTACTTTAATATTGATATGAACTAAGGAAAATTCTTATATTGTGTGAATACCCATTGCCTCCAGTGATAGAAACAATTGTTGAAACCATAATAGATTGATTATTAATCTTTAACACCTACCACAAGAATATGTGATGCACTAGTTATTATATTATTGTTTTTAGATAATATATTAATTAAATAAATATATATAACTATACATTAGTTTTACCAAAAATATTTAGAAATTAATTTGTTATATCATATCATTTGTTCTAACAATATTTTTTTATAAATATTTATAAATAGGTGGAATGATTTTTCACTTGATTATTGAAATTATGATCTCTTTAAAATTATTTTTAGTGCCCAATATAAAAATATAATTTTTTGATAATAATTTGATCGGTTAAGAGATAAATTATAAATGTTTAAAATCACAACCAAATGACAGATTTTTTATTAAAAAATAGAGACATATCTTGTATGTATTCATCCATATATTAATAAATTTTAAAATAATTCCAAATATAATTGTAAATGGATCATTAATTTTTTTATCATATTAAATTCTTAGAAAATTAATAAATTCTCTATGGAATTCTCATGTTTTTTGTGGTTGTCATATTTCTATTTACCATTCATATTCTTCTAATTAGTGGCCTATTTCACCATCCATCAATCTTTTGGCATTAATTTTTCTCCATGCCCATAAATTCACATACCACATATGATATCCTAAATAGATAACATATTTTTTTTATTCTATGTGAAATATCATATATCACTTTCCCTAATTTATGTAGATTTATTTATCCCCTTTTACAATGTGAGTTTTACAAATGGAAATTTAAATTAAAAATCCTTTGATTACCGATATAAAATTTAAATTACGAGGAAAAAATTTATTGAAGATGTTGATAATGTTATAACACAATAAGTTAAAAGTAAAAAATCTAATTTTATATAATATTTTACATGAAACTCCCAGATTATGTATGAATTAATGGAATAGATATATTGTGTTTTATTTATTTTAAAAGGTATCTTTTATCACCGATAGCTTTCGAGAGACATTACCATTAGTAAAAACAATCATTAATTTAACATACAATTAACACGTAGCATTTAAATTGTAAGTTTTTAATTAAAACATATAAATTATACACATTATTACCATCATATGATTTGTCAAAAATAATAATCATTTAAATGAAAAAGTGATTTTTCTTATATATTTTATTTTCTGATCAAACGAAATTTTCATTCATTGTTCACACAATTAAATGTATTTTTTACAAATTAATGAAATATATTTTAAAAAATTAAAATTATTTTTTAAATCATTATATAAACATTCAAATATTGTTTTTTTCGTATTTTTCGGAAATATTTCATTTTATGATGAAAAGTACCAAAATGGATTTTTTAAAATTTAATTTTATTTAAATTAGAGAAAAATATCCTATATTCTAAAATATTAATTAAAAATAGTAAAATTATATTTCAATTTCTCTAATTTAATGCATTGGAATAAATTTGAAATTTAATTTTTATATTAAACCATTTTATACATATTAAAATATTTTATTTAGAAAACCCATTTTTTTGTCGCATAATCTTGTAGAATATTAAAATTCATTATTATATTTCCAAAAAAAGAATTTGGATAATTTAATTTAATTTTTAGATTCATCTTAATTTATATTATATAATTTTTTAACTAGATTTTTGACCATTATGAATATTGAATGCAGTAACAATATTTACTAGAGTTAAGATAAAAAAGGTTTTCTCTGAGGGTTGAAATAAAAATATATTGGGGAGAATGACCTTCTAAATTTTCCAACATACATTTTCTTTGAATATTTCAACATTATCAACTATAATGGTCGAGAATATAAAAATTAGAATGGTTATACAATGATTAAAAAAAATTCTAATCGAAAATTTTCAAGATTTCATTTTGTGTCCTCTACCCACTTATAAAAGGCCACATCCTCTCCTCCTATTTCACAATTCCATCCATGCTGCATCACAACGAAAAAAACCATCACATTCATTCCAAAAAATTAAGAACCATGAAATCATCCACCTAAAGAATAAAATTTTGAACTATATTAATAACGCCTGAATACAATTCATTATGAAATAAACATAAACCTCTAATCTATTTCAAGTCCTTATCAAATCCACCCAATACCAAGAATTAAATATTAGGAAAGAAAATGTTTAATAGTATAAAATCCATATATATATTTAATAAAAAAATTAATTCATTTTCATTGATAGATAATTTTATTTAATTTTTAGAAAAAATAATTCGAACACCATTAATACCCTGACATAATCCATTCATGTTGTTACTATTTATCCTCCTTGAAGGAGAACGATACACAATTCTCACAGCTTACACCCCAAGACACAATTGGAATGTTTAGTATGTGAGAAAATAATTTTGCAATCTTACTCCTATTCTAGAAATCCAATTACAGTGATTATTCCAGGTCTATATTGTGAATCTTCCCTTTTATCAGAATTCAATACTGAAACATCTTTATTCTTCCTCTAAATTGATTAGATCAACTAAAATACTAAAAGATGATAATAAATGGCATGATAAGTTCCAATACATTAAATAATATATATATATATATATATATATATAATTAGTATAACCTAACATATTTTGGATTATGGGAACCCTCCAAAAAACATAAATTTAATTATTATATTTAAAAGTACATCAATGTTCACATAACTAAGGAGAACTAATTTTTAATATTAAACACAAAATTATGAATTATTTAAAATCACTATAATAGACGTTTTCAGTAACTAAAACCTATTTTTTAAAAAAATTAAAACTATATTTAATGAAATCAATAATTCTTGATTTCATTATTATTTTAAATAAATTACAAAAAATGAAAAAAATATATGTAATATGAAATATATAATTTGATATATTACAATATATTTTAATTTATATGATAATTATTTTATATATTAGTATTTAGTAAATTATATAGTTATTTTCAATGTAACATAAAATAATAAATTTTAAATTCAAACTGTCAACTTATTATTCTAATGGCCATTTTTTCGGTGACAACCTTACCAAATCAAATTATCAAATTACGCAACAATATATATATATATATATCCATAAAATAATATTAATTAATTTATTTAGTATTCCATCAATGTTATCATTACTTATCTTATAAAAATATTATTTTATTAATAATTATTATTTACATATTTAAAATTAATTTCATGGTTGATGTATTTATAAGAAACCAATTCAAAATTAATTTTAAAATTCATGTCATATTTTTTACTTGGGTTTAAAATAAATTTTTTTAATTTTTTGAAAATTTATTTATTCTTCCATAATATTGTTTTATTTTAATATTATAATATTTATATTGTAACGTTGTGCATATGGTTTTCTTATAATATGTAATATAATCTTCTTTACAACATATTTATATATATAATAAATATATTTCAATAATGAAATTTTCTTATTTGTGAAATCTATGTCACAATAAATTTTACTAAATCAATTGTAAAATTTTTTGGTAGTTTATCTTTTCAAATAAAAAAATACCCCTACATTAACCTTTTAAAATTTAGGAAATATAAATATTTATTATATTCATTGGACGTTGAAAATCTATGAGTACTATCTTTTTTTATGTTCCATTAGATATTCATTAGAAGAAATAAATTAAAAATTTAATTAATTTTTTTTATTTCTAACGAACCCATTATAAATTTAACATATAATATATTTTAATAAGTGTTATAAAAATAATCATTAAATGGATCTTTTAATTCTCCAAAAATATTTATATTAGAAATTTTTATGACATATAAATATAACCTAGAAACAATTTCTATGTTCCCTTATATTATTCTTTATAATTTATCTTTAAAAAAGTTTGTCAAAATATTCATGTGAATTTAATAAATTTTATCAACTCTATGATAGTTTATGTATTATCATACATCTATCTTCAATCATACTAAAAAATTAATTTCACTTTAATAAAAAAATATCAAATATATTAAAAAACATACCATTAATAAATTGCCCCTAAATAAATAAATTTATGTCCACTATCATTTATTATAATTATTTATCAAATTAATTCTCTAGGATGGGGTTTAATCAATGAATATTAATATTTTATGATGTATCCAAACCCAATATTTGATATATATTTGAATAAATTAAATTCTTTCTAACATCCATCGCATTTTAATAAAATATTTATTTAATGGTATTAATGAATTTAATTTTTTAATATCTCCTCAAAATAATCAATATAAATTTGTACAAATTGTTATGGTTTTCCAACAATATCATATGATTATTCCTTTATAATAGAAATTATTATATTTTATTGTTTAATACACTAGTATTATCAAATAGTAACAATTATAATGGTTTATCAATGAAAATTTTTTAATTATATTTCCTCTATAAATCATAAATGGTCTACTATACATATTTATTATAATATGAAAAAATTTATATCAATAATGAAATTTTTTTTCACTAACTCTATAATTACAATTTCTCAAAAATTGCGTTAACAATGAAATCTCAATGATCCCCCAATATCTTCCCTCATTTTCATATGGATATATAAATCTGTATAATTTTTTTTCATAAATATCAAATAAAAATAATATGTGTATGATAATATAGATCATCATATTATTCATGGTAAACAATAATTAGTTAAGTTACATTGATTTAACCTTTAAGGATTGTGTTGATGATGATAAATATTGTTCCTCATATTCTTTTAGTGTCTCGTCCCATTGATTATCTATCATTCTAAATAATTCCTCTCACATATGCATTACATTCTTCACTAATGTGGCGATCTCACTCTCAATATATGTATATGAATTTATTTAATTAAAAAATACTTTTAAATAACCATCCAAACATAATACGTTCATTTAATTTTTCACATATTCAATCATTATACACTTATTTATATCTGGTTTTTGGATATTGATTGAATTTTTTTTGATAACCTAGTTGTTGGTCATATAACAACCACATCAAAAAAAAATTTAGGGTAAATAAATAATTATTTTCTAATGGTCCTAATAGTGGAAAAATAAATTTCATCAAAAATAATTAAACTCAATTATATGTGAGATAAAATAAATATCCCAAAAAAGATAATTTAGTATTTCAAATTATAGAATAAACATATTATTCCCAACCTAACTAAATATTATAAATGAATATTCCAAAGATAGATTCATTAAACACTATTCCTATTAATAAAATATTAATGGAAATTGCTGAAAAAAAGACACAGTTTTCACACATTATGATAAACTAACAACAATACAAACACTAAATTTAAATGTAAATCATAAACACATAGATTACATCATATTATATGTGGAACGAATAAATTTTGAATAAACCACACCCCTATTAAAACCATGGTAAAGAATTTAATTGGTGAGTGATGACATGATTACATAAATATTTTCCCTAAAGTCCACATATTATTTTGAAAGTTGCAAAAAAATTATTTTAGAGTTTCAGTCATACATAAAAAATGAACAAAAATAATTATCCTATAATTTTAGTCCCCAACATTTATTTCAAAATAAATAAATAGTAAAATTAATTTAAAAAATATTTAACCTAATATTGAATATAAAATATGACAGGAAAAAAATGAAACTTATTTTCCAATCACATGAACTTATCATCTTTAAAAAAACCTCCCACATAAAAAAACTAAAAAACTATTTGTGAAAAATAATCGACCCTTAGTGAAGTTATTATAAAATAAATATTATTCACATATCATAATATAAAATAATTATAGGTCTATTATTTTTTATATAGATGATTATATATAAGTAAAAAAGTGTAATGAGTTAAAATAATGAATTTATCTATATTATCAACACACATCGACATAAACAATACCCTCACATTCAATAAGAAACAGTAATATTTTCTAATAATATTTCATATAAATATAGAAAACAAACTCTTCAAAAATGTTATCCAAATTTTATATAATGATGTTCAAATCAAAAAATCACACACCCACCCATGTCTATCCTAAAATCATTGATTTATGAATTTATATATCGTATACAAAATATATTCCAACAATTATTAATATATCTATCAAACATAATGAAAAATATTTTTCATTTGATATATTTTTAATTATCTCTAAAAATGAAATAGACAATCTACTAAAAAGTGTGATAAATTACAGTGATCCATTCTATAACCTTGATAATGGATTGGTTGAAACCTCATCATTATCCAATATTTTATGAAGGAATTGTCATGTAATTATTTATTAAAAATATCACTAAATTATTTATAAGAATATAAAATGTAATAAAATAGTATACTTCTACCTTATCATTGAGAAAATTTTACATGATATAAGTTTTAATAAATACGGAATTGTTAAATTGATTTCCCAAAATATTTATCATGTTATGTCAAAATAGAAAAATCTAGAACTATCATACAAAACCTATAACATTGAATAATGTTTCATAATGTATAAACTAATTTTATACAGTTAGTCACTGTTCATAAATATAGAATTATCACACCCCAACCATAGAATTAATTAAATCAAAATAATATTTAACACACTCCTATGATATTTTCTTAAAAAAAGGATTTAGTCAGTCAAGATAGAATACCGGGAATATAAATTTTTTAAAAACATGTTTACAAAAATTAAGATAATGAAATGTTAATAGTATAATATATGAATAAAATTTATATTTTAATATCAAAAGGGTATTTTACCCAACCTATGTAAATTTTGAAGTATAATTCAAATTCTTTAAATTGTAATGATAGTGACATACAAGAATCAATTTTTTATAAATCATAAAATTGACAAAATCCTTCTATATATTCAAATGACCCACAAGAGAATAATGATTCAGTCAATTCCTAGTTATAAAAGTATTAATTATCATATTTCTAATTTAAAATGGATCCTCTAGTAACCCATTAAATGAAACTACTCCACCCATCAATTTTAGTGATATTTTATTTTGTTTAAAAATACATTGTCTTCCCATCTACACTTTTAGAATTACAATGAGGTGTATCTAGACTCCGGGTTATACATGTCCACTATTATTTATTCAATAATCTTTGTTCGCAAATCAAAAAATATGAAATAATATTATAATACTATTATTATGTTGTCTCTCACATATATATGTATAATAATTAGTCACTAGAAATATTATTTGTAAGGCTTATACCATGTCAATCAAGAGTTTTCCAATCACCCCATATTATATTCAAGTTGATAATCATATGTTCATCTAAAAAAATCCCAAAATTTTCACTATATAATTCTACTGTCTATGTATATTTTGAAATATGACACTAGTTATCATTTATATATGATAATAACACAAACTAAAATTCATTCAGTTTACAAATGAATCTTCATCAATGTTTTGGTTGAAATGAAAATGCAAGATGATTTTGTTTCATATGGGTGTAAATAGTAGATTTAAAAAAAAAATAAATACAGGTTAACATAATATAATTTTATGTATCCATCCATTTTAATGTGTTTTGCTAATAAACCCCTAAAATAAATCAACCGAGTAACTTATTTTATAATTTCAGGGTAATAAGATAATTTGGTTATTAGTTTGTTCATATAATATTGTATAAATATTCAACCCCAGTATTTCAATCATTTTGATTAAAATTAACATGTATATTGTTATTGAACATGTGTTTCTTCCAATTTCAACAAAAAAAATATATAGATTTTGATCAACCATTCATAAAGAGTGACATATTTTCAATAATGTATTAAAAGACAATAGAATCTTTATCCTTAAATCAGAATGATCTCTTTATAGATTCACCATTAGTATACTAATTACATAAAAAACATGAACAATGTACAATCTTACAGAAACCATAATATATAAAAACTATCCAATTTGTAATTTATATAAAACTCATTCCATTAATTCTTGTTATTATTTAATTATATGTATTATAACTACTTATAATATTATTTATTTATTAATGGGGGATAAAACAATCATAGAATTTCTAATCAAAATTAATTAGAAGTAATTTAATGTAAATTTAATGAGAAATTATTAATTTTATAATATTTATGTCACTTATATTATGAATCCAAAAAACAATTTTTATTGAATAATATTATTTTATGTTACATCCCAATACCATTTTCAGGTATTCAAAAACCCCAATCTTATCTGGTTATTGAATGATTTTCTTTTTGGGTCATTCTGGGTGAATTTATGATAATTATGGAGGTTTCTAGGTGGGGGCAGAGATTGAACACAACATGTGCATGGTTAACGGAAACTGTGCACCAGTGCCATGTTTTGGACAGTAGGCTCTACATGGTTTGCACACTGTTTTCTCTAACCGGAATGATGGGGTTTCTAGGATTTGATAATATTTATTAAAATTTGTTGAGATCCCTTTTTAGTTATAATATGGACCTCCTTTAACCAATATATGCTTCTACCTTCTTTAGTTCTCCCAAAAAAGAGTTTTTCCAATTTAGCCCCCTCTAGGCGTGATTCAAAATTAGGAGAACATAGGTTGATCTTTATCCAGTTATAATTATTCTATCGTTATCTTCCTCCCTTGATCTCTCTCTTCCTACTTAGGGTTCCATGGATATTGATATTTATTTTAGGATCTAATACCCTTTGTTTTTAGAATCGTAAACCTAGGCTTTTCCCTTTTTATGTAATCTTCGATCTTGATGAAAAAATCCCTTCTATATATTGGCATTTTTAGATCTGTTATTTTCAATAGGTGGTTCCATCATGATTCACAATTTTTATTAAACCTATTTTCATAATTTATATTTCAATTGCTCGAATAAATTGAAATTGTTTGGGTATTGAATAAAAGGTCTTTTAATTGATTTTTTTTGAAAAATACCAAATCGAATGAATCGGGGTTATTGAGAAGAAATGTATTTTTGGTGGGGAATTGGAATTTGGTGATATTTAAATAATTTTATTTAAATTTTGTTTTTGATGGGAAATGAATCAATTGAAATTTATATTTTAATTGAACACAAATTAATTTGATGGAATGTTTTCAAAAAAACATCGACAAACTTATTTGGGGGTTTGTAATTAAATGAGAGAATTATTTAGAAGTGGAATTGTTAAATTTGAATGTGAAATGGATCGTGAAATTTCATGATTTGGTTTCAAATTCAAGATTTATTAAAAATAGCTTCAAACGGTATCTTGTAATCTTTAGGGACTCATCATGTTAAATTTTTTTTTTATTAAAATCCTATTATGGGTTTTAAAGAGAAAATTCAAATATTTAAAATGACAAATAAGTTGAATTGCATTTTATGTTATAAAATGAATTGCAATAATTAATTTGTACATGAGAACATGAAATCCTTAGGTAGTCAGTGAGTTATTTTGGGTGGCTCTTTAAAATTGTACAGCATTTTAAAACATCATATCAACACATCCCATTCCATATGTTATGGTGATGAGATCTCTTAACCATAGGCATAATGTGGTCCATGTAAATTATTTTCTGTATTCATGGTGTTGGATCCCTATATCCTAGAACTATCATACCATTTTGGAACATGAAAATATTTCTTACTTGTTTTTATTTTTGAATGAGTATATATGTCATTTTTTTAAACATATTTACATGCCTTGAGAATTTATATAAATTTCATATATAGAAATGTTATCTTAAGCCATGTGTGAGAACATCTGTTTATATAATGTATCCTTTTATTCAAGAAAAATTCAATCATTTTTTAATTTTTCACATACATTTAAATGTATAACATGATTTTTAAAGGTATTTCCATATTTTAAACATCAGTGCATTATTTTCAAAAAATGCTCTATTAAAGATAACAATTTTTTTTTAAAAATTGAATAGACTTTTTAGATAAATTGATACTGGAATCTGGTTAGGAATAATTGGGTGAAATCCTACTAGGATTTGGCTCACTACCTATATGTTCCTTTAGGTGTTTGTATATTATTTCTATCTAGGTTTGAGGAATGGAAAGTTATCTCTTGTAGGTGGATCCTAATACTGATCTTTCTTCTTAGTGAGTTGTGTCCTTATGGTGGTTGATCAGGGTTTTTTACCATTTTTTACATGGGTTATATTACTTTGGAAGTTGTGCATGTTTAACTTGTAATACAATACACCTAGTAGTGTATTCCTTTAATATTAATATTTTCTTGCTTTCTTTGATTTCAATATTTTTGGTGGCCAAATTGTTCCCACGTTATATTTGGATGATGATGGGTGATATTCACTAACCCATGGGGATTGGGAATGCACTTTGGGCTATGTTAGGACTGACTCAGTTACCCAGTTACCATTGTACCTAGGTTGGTTTGTAAAAAATATTTTTAAGAGGCCCTGTTTGATCCTCTGTTTTGATGTCATTATGAATTGTGAAATCTTTTCATGACATAAGAGGTAGTTGTTATTAGTTTTATGGTCATCCATCACCAAAATGAATCTTAAGTAACTAGAAGTGGTAACGGTACACTGTCTTATTTTTTACATCTTGTCATAAACCTTTTTTATTTGTATAGAGTGAAATAAAAATCATGTTTATCCTTTCTATTGGGATAAATTTTTCGTTATGCTCAGTTTGAGCATTGTAGAATGTTTTCCTTGTTTTCCGCTATTGGTTTCTAGAATCATGCCTAAGAGAAGACATGTATGTCAGAACCATGAAAAAGTTTCTCCTAATCCTTAGTGGTGGAATCCTATTGTGGATATAAATATGATTTAGGTGATCATGCTCAATATCCACACTATGGGACATGCATCACATCTAGTTCATCTTCAATCCCCCATTGTGGAACCCGAGAGGGATGATCTACACATTAGTTCTCAAGAGTTCCTTCACCAAAAACCATCACCGCTAATGGGATAAAATTATCCTCTATATGATTTGTAGTGGTTGAGTTGTTTTTAACCCTTATTTGGGTTTTTGGACACACCTTAGGACATAAAGTGAAGTGTTCCAACTTCATGATGGAAGGACGAAGCAGAAGATAGTGGTAAACTATGGTGATGGAAAATAAACACAAGGGATTAGATTGGAATGACATCAAAGTAATTTTATCTTACCAATTTTATCTAGATTAAATACTTTTAGTCATGTCTCTAGTGTTTTTGAGACATGAGAAGGCTAATTGGTATGTGGTACATTATTTAAACTGTATCACAGATCATGTGAAATTTGTAACTAAGATAGGGTTGTATTAGAGGATAATGGGTCGAAGGATCAAGTTAGGACCTCTTTAAGATAATTTTTCTCATGTTTTTTAATTAAAGTTTCCTCCATGTGTTGATATACAAAACGTAGCACTGATCGTCGAGATGGACCCGACTTGTAAATCAATGTTTTCAAGAGTTTCTTTTTCTCCCTATGGAAGTGTGAGTTCCATAAAGGGAAAAAGTAATCGTGATGACTCTTTTGGATGTTCACGGTCTAAGGGTTTTTATAATTTTTAATTAGTAACAGGTAGTGGTCCTATAGTTTTCTACCAGGGTGGAAATCTAGGGAATTATAAGAAGGATTTATCTAAGGCACCCATGAATTGTGGCTCCTACAAGCGTTCAGGGCACTTTAAAAGGGTTATCTATATTTAATCAATCTGTGTATTGGGATAGGATCATCATATCCTTTTAATAATTGGGGGAAATAAGATGCATCATGTGAAAAAGGGTTTCAGCCACATGCATCAAGAATGATGATTCTTCACACTATGGAAGAGTATCTTGATGGAGTAGAAAAGATTCCAGCAACTGTGGGAGGTTCCATCCATATAGCTTCATCAATAGTGACTGATTTATTCAATACTGGTGCATCTAATTCATTTATTTCAACATATTATGATAGTTTTCTTAATATTCCTATAAATAATTTTTCTTGTGAAATGGATATTACTACACTCCCTGGTACGAAGAGTGAACTGGGTATCTGAAGTCCCTATGGTATTTTATCTCTATCAGATATTGAGTAACCATAGATTTTTTAGGTTCTCGAGATGAAATCAATTGAAATAATATTCTGGATTTATTTTCTCATGGATAATAAATCCTAGATTTATTTCTATCTTCAATGGGTCTCCTTCACTACACCAGGTGGTGTGTCTCTCATGTTTTCAAGAGAATGGGACTTGAGGTGGAGTAGGTTTGATCCTTCTCATCCAGAGTTAGGGAAATAAATAGTAGTATTTTTGTTTAACTTAGAGTGGGATTCTTTGATTGGTTATCTCCCTCCGATCTTTATTATGTGTCATTATGTTTTTTCTTCCTGAAATCTATTTTTATCCACCGGTGAGAGAGATGGATTTTTCTATTGACATGATTCATGGAACCCAACAAAAATTTATCCCCTCTTACCTCATGACACCAGATTAATTGAATGAATATAAGTCATTTTTGGATGATCTTCATGATAAAGGCTTTATATGCCTTAGCGTGACACCTTAGGTAGAACTAGTTATATTTTCAATGAAGGATTATGGTTCACACCCCCTTTGTGATGATTAATAAATGTTCAATTGAGTAATGTTAAAGAACAAGCATCAGTTGTTAAGGATTGATAATCACTTTTATCAGTTGAAGGAAGATAAGTGGTTCTTAATGATTTATCTTTTCATAGGTTCACATCAGTAGAGGATAAAAGAACCCGACATTCCAAAAACCGCATTTCAATGCCAGTATATACATTTTGAGTATAGTTTCAGGCCCTTTCATCTAACCAATGATCTAGTAGTTTTCATATTTCTAATGAAAAGGGTTTCCATGATTATCTTAATACAATTGTGGTGGTCTTTGTTGATGATATCCTTTTGTAATCTAAATAGGATTAAGATCACATGCATAATCAGAGAACAACTGTGAGTTTTTTGAGGACTCACCTAATCTTTGTCAAGAATTTGAATTGTGAAATCTAGATTTGGGAAGTGATGTTGTTGGGACACCTGGTGTTAGAACAAGGGATATTAGTTGATCCTAACAAGGTTAAAGTAGTTGCACCATGGGAAAAACTTTGGAATGTATTCGATATTCAGTGATTCATAGGTTTAGCCGGATCTGCCACTAGTTTGTGAATGACTTCTCAAAGATAGATTCCCTGATGACTTCTCTAACTAGTAAGGGAGTGACGTTTCTATGGAGTGAAAATTGAACTATTTCTTTTAGTGATATGAAATTTCATTTGACTAATGTACCAATTTTGATTCTTCCAGAGGCCATGCAAGGGAATGTAGACTTTTGTGATGCATGAAGTTTAGGCTTGGGTTGAATTATTATGTAGGGTGATAATTTTGTTTCCTATATATTTCTTCAGCATATACCACTTGAGAAAAATTTCTTGATGCATTACCTTGAAAAGGAAGTTATAATGACCGATCTCAAGAGTTGGACGCGTTACCTTTATGGAGAATGGTTTAAAGTGTTCTTAGGCCACAAAATAATGAGTTATATTTTTTCTCAAAAGGATTTGAATCTCCACTGGAGGAATTGGATGGAATACTAGATATCTATGGAATTTGAAATCACCTATACATTGGGGAAAGGGAATTTCATTCCAAATGTTTTGAGCAGGAATATTTTAACCCTTGCTTTGAAAAAATCATTAGAAGAGTAAAACTTGATGGCCCTCTTTGCATGGATGCTTATTCGAGTTATAGAGACAAGGGGTGGGGTTTCCTTACCCAGTGTTTAGTTTAAATCGCATCTTATTGAAATGGTTCTTCAGGGCCAACAACATGATGAAGAATTCTATATCATTATAGACTCTCTTAATGGTGGAGAGATGGTTTATAGTGGTCGTTCTATATAGAGTGAATTTGATGTTATCAAAATCATTTTATGGTATCGTTGTCGGTAAGGAATGCTATAATGGGGATTTCCATTACTCACAATAGAATGTGCTCCCAAAAACTACATAGATGTTCATAAACATGAGGTGAAAATTCTGGTGGCCAGGTATGAGGCATGGAATTGTTGAGTTTGTCTCACATTGTTATATTTGTTAATAGGTGAATTATGAGCACCCGAAACTGTTGGGGTTCTTTAAACAACTTTTAGTTCTTACATGGAAGTTGGATGAGATCTCTAGGGACATTGTGGTCAGGTTTCCATGTACCCAAAGGAAGAATAACTCAATTTGGGTGGTGACTGATATGATGACAAAATAATCCCACTTTATACAAATCATGATATAACCTTAGTTAAGGAGTTATAAAGTCACTCTGTGAGTGATATTGTTCAGTTTCATAGTGTTTCATCAATTATAGTCTATAATAGAGATCCTAAATTTACTTCTCTCTTTTTGAGAGGCCTTCAGGAAGCACAGGGAACTCACATTCAATTGAGAATGACATACTATCCACAGTTAGATGGTTGTACATAAAGAGCTAAATAGATTCTCAAGGATGAGCTTCATGATGGCGATATCAACTTTGGTGGATCATGGGACGATCATTTTTGGATATTTATGTTTTCTTATAATAATAGTTATAAGTATGCGATTAAGATAGATCATTTTAAGGATTTGTAAGGGTGGCCTTGTAAATATCTATTGTGTGATCAGGGATTAGTGATAGTTCATTGGTTTGACTGAGCATGGTCGAATAGATGATCTCAAAGATTCATTTGATTCTTCAGAGAATATTTACAGCTCAGAGCTGATACAAGTCTTTTGATGATAATCACTATAGACAATTTGTGGACTAGTTAATGATCAAGTTTTCTCTAACATTTCACCTTGACCAGGTCTTTGACGGTTTGGAAGGAATTGGAAGCTTGACCCTTAATTATTTATAGGTTATGATGTTTTTGAGTATGTGCGGAACATTGAATACCAGTTAGCACTAACACTGCAATTGACGTCAATCCATAACATTTATCTTGTATCTCAGATTCGAAAGTATATATCTGACCCAAAACTTGTTCTATGCTGGCATGATCTTAAAGTGGAATGTGATTTAATCATGACAGAATGTCCAGTCATGATAGTTTATCCCAAGACTAAGGTACTTCAAGGAAGAATGATACCTTTGGTTCATGTGTTCTGGAAGCACAATTTTGATTCTCATGAGACATGGGAGAGGGAGGCACTTATGAGAACAAAGTGGCCTCATCATTTTGATGGGGAGGCATCTATGTGTGATTTATAGGGATACAAATATTATATGGTGGGGAGGTTGTAATATCCTATTTTTGTTTGTAGGTATTCCTAAAACCCACTATTGTTTTATCTTTGGATTGGTTACTTTTAGGGTCGTTCAAAATGAATTTCTAGGAATTATGGAGGTTTCTGGGTAGGGGCTCATTTTGGTCACGACCTGCACATGGTTAGGGAAAATCATGCACCAGTGCCATGATTTGGACAGTAGGCTTTGTACAGTTAGGAAACAGGTTTCCCTAACTATGACCAATTTCACAGGAGAGCATGTGGATGGGGTTTTCTAGATATGATGTTTTTTATTATAATATTCCTAGCCCCCCATTTAGGTCATGTACAGACCTCCCTTGACCCAAAGACACTTTTCCATACGATACATCTCCCAATAAGTACTCATACCCCTTCAAACTCCCACCAGATGTGATTTTAATCTAGGACAACATTGGAAAATCTTCTTCTGGTTAGTTTCATACTCTCATTATCTTCTTACTGTGATTTGTCTCTTTCTCCTTACGGATCCATGGACCATGGAATTGATTTGTGGATCCAATACCCCTTTTTTTGAAATCTTAAACCTAGGTTTGATTACATCTTTGTGAGATCTTCATTCGTCATGGTTAAATCATTATTAGGGTTTTGCATTTGGCATTCGTTTTTTTCTTTAGGTGCTTCCATCATGATGATCAATTTTATCTAAACCTAATTATATTGTTTAAATTTAAACTTTTTAAATAAATTTTAATTGTATGGGGATTGGATAAAAATTCTGTAAATTGATTTCTTTGGAAAACCAAATTTTGTTGAATTGGGGTTTTTGAGGAAATATAGGTTTCTGGCATGTAATTTGTAGTTGGTTATATTTTAAATCTTTAAATTAAATTATTATTTTGATGGGAATTGAATCAATTGAAATATTGAATTAAATTGATGAAATATTTAGTTGATGGATTGTTTTTGAAAAATCATTATTCATGTGATTTAAGGGTTTGGGATGAAGGTTATGGAATTGTTTAGAAATTGAATTGTTAAATGTTAATCTTAAATGGATTGTAAAATTCCATGAGTTGGTTTAAAATCATAGTCTTTTTAAAAATTTCTAAAAAATGTTTTGATGGAATTTTCAGGGTATCATATTGTTGAAAAGGCACGATATGGATTATAAAATCATTTTGGATTCTAAATATAAAATTTTCTTATTTTAAATGTTGAATGGGATGAATTTCATTTTCTGTTATAATATGAATTTCCCATGATTGCTTTGTACTTGAAAACATACAAGTCAAAGGTTGATAGTGAGTTATTTTTGGTGGCACATTACGATTCTATAATGCTCTAAAACATCATAAAAAACATAAAATTCCTTTTGTGATGGTTATGAGATCCCATTACATTAGGCCTAAAGGGTTGTATGTACATAAATTTCTGTATTTACATTATTGGACCCCTATAGACTGGAACTATTGTACCTATTTGGAACGTGAACATGTTTCCTGTTTGTTTTCATTATTGATGGTGAATATATACCATTGTTATATATTTTTTTACATGCCTTGAGAATTCATATAAACATCTTATATAAAAATGTAAATTTATGACATTGGTGGGATTTAATGTTTATGAAAATTATCTATTTATTAAAGTAAAATTCCATCTTATGAAATGTTTTCCTTCAATTGAAATTTATATCATGATTTGCAAAAGTTATTTCCATCTTTTAACCTATTGAGCATCATTTTAATAAATATTCAACAGTAATTCCAAACCATTTTGTTTTAAAATTGAATGAATATTTTGGTTGGATTGATATTGGAATTTGTTATGGACTATTTACGTGAAATAATATTAGGATTTGGATCACACCCTACTTGTGCCTTTAGGTAATTGTAGATTATCTAAATCGAGATTCATGAAAAGGAAAACTATCTCTTGGAGGTGGATCATATTGCTAAAGATGGTTCTTGGTTAGTTGTGATCTTAGGGAATTTGAGCTATTTCTTTATTTTTGTACTTGGGATGCAGTACATTGTTAGTTGTGCCTATTTAACATACATTACATTAATCCTAGTGGTGTTTTCTATTATGGTGTATACTATATTTTTTTTCTTTTCTTTTGAGATTTTTGGTGGCAATATCATTCCCACATTAAAATTTTTATGATGCTTGGTGCTAGTTTCCGACGTGGGGGGGGGGGGGGGGGGTTGATAACTCCCTTCAAGCAATGTTTGGACCAACTCGGTTATCTGGTTACCAGGGTACTCAGGTTGGTTTGTTACATTTAATCTCAAAATTTTAAGATAACTAATTATATTTCAATCCCATTATTTCCTCTATAATTCTTTAAAAGAGAATAATAGAAACATAATGATGTAAAATTACAATGCTAAAATTTCAAAAGACCTTCCTGTATCATCAAAGATACTTATGACATCATAAAATGTTTTTTTAAATGAAGGAATCAATGACATGAATCCTTTATTTTGGTCTTTTATTCAACCCTTAAACACACCAATTTATCCAACAGACCAATACATAGTATCTATTTTAAATTAAATATTCTGGATACACAAAGAGATCTCTTTCTCTATTTAAACATTCATCTACACAATTTCCCTATCCCACTAGTCTAAATAATTATATTTCATATTATCATAGAAGACAATAACCCCTTATTTTTAGTGACTCATTACCATAGAAAAGAAGATATTAGAATATATTGCATTCACATTATGAAGGGTTTTCGAAAAAATTATTTCCATGAATCAGTTGATCCATCTATGTTTAAATTTATCCTATATAACCATATTTTCATTATTCTTTCATAAAAATATTATCAATATCCCCATTGATAAAAAAAATTTAAAGGAAATTACCTATAATTTCATAGAGTATAACTACTCTAAGTATCTAACTCATCATAATATTTTAAGGGGTTTTCATCACTAATAGTCCTAATAAGTAGATTATATATTGCAGACTCAAATCACTACAACAATATCCACTACTTGGTATTCCACTTCAATAGTTATTAATTATATCATTATAAACCATTTTATTTTAAATGTTTACTCCAATATTCAAAATTATTATAACATTATATTTTATTAGGAAATATAATTTTTGGTATTATGATATACATTTTCATTATACTATATCCATGTACATCTATTAATTAGTTTATCCATTAAAACCCATTAACCACCTTACATCGATTAAAACCAAAACAGATGTATTACCTTAATTATTTAAATTAATATGAAAATTCTACAATATTTAAATCCTTTAAAAATATTTATATAATATTGTAGACATTTTTAATTATGATTACAAAAAAATAAATTTTTTCACATTGAGAAAATATAATAGATATATTATCATAACCTATAAAGAAATAGGTATAGGACATTGTATCCAACATTTGTCATTCCATTGAATTGATGTAAGACAATGTGAAATAACATAAAAAGGATTATGTTAGATTTATAAAATATCCTTCTTGACCGGATTTGAACCAAATTTTCATATAGAATTGCATTGTAAGGAATAAGATTTATATTATATGACACATTAAAATTCACATCAACCATATTCGTACTTTAGAAATGGGAATGTATCATTATGATAATTTATATCTTATTCAATAATTTTTTAATATTATAGATCACAATGTAATACACTAGTGTGTTGGTAATAATTATATACATCTAGATTATAGGAATCAATACGATATTATATAAAAACATTCTTTTATACTAAACACTTTTGGTGGACATCAAGTAGAAATGTTTCTTTCAGGAATCATTATCGAAAAAATATTTCCACTTGATGATTTTTTTTAAATTTCAAATTATTGATATAAAAAATCATGCACATCATTAATTTTTAGTCATCAATTTGGGTATCGATATATAGTATTCCCATGAATAATCAAACTGTAGTCAGAACCCTTAAACTTATCAGAACTACATGATATTTATATTAGTTTGTTCATTATGAAATAATGATAATGAAATAATATTTTATTTCTGAAGGATATATAGTTTTCATGTCTAATTCACATTGTGATTTAGTTTCTGTATACCTATAGCTACTATGATCATTATTCTTAAAAAATGAATTTTAGATTTAATTATACATGTATAAATTTTTAAATTTTTCATTTCTATCATTCATTATACCATTATATTTATCAATCATGTTTTTTATAAATAATATATAAGTCCAGTACCATGGAATCTTATTTGATTTTCCAGTGTGCATTCAGACATATAGAATATAAGATTGAATAATTCAACTAACCAACCAATATTATTATATCTTATTATTGTATGTTATTATGAATACAAATTTTAATTATAATGCATTAACTACCCATCAAAACATCCACATCACCATTAACACCTATGCTCATTACCTATTCGTAAAAAAATTATCTTCTATATATAATTTTCATAAATAATTTAGTATAATTACTTTATAATAAAATTAGATTAATTAATACTTATTATACAGGACCCATGAATTTAATTATTTTAATATAAAATGTATTAAAATGGCATCATCATTCATTTCAATGGTTAGAACATGAATATTTGGCCAGACCATCCGATTTTAATTGTTTCCATTTATTTTAATTTTCACACATATAATGAATTTATATTTTCCTACATTTAGTAAAACCCATGCCATCCATAGTAAAAACTCTAATAATATATATGACATCATCTATTTGAATCTCTTAATTCACAATTAGTTCATGCATCACCCTAAACAAAAACTCATTCTTAAAAATAGGGTTACAATTTTAATAATAGAAAAACATTATTACTATGAAATTGATTATTCAAGGATCAATACCAAGGATTGTTATGTAACCATCACTTGAATAGAATCTAAATATCATTTTATAATGTTACTGTCATTTAAATGGTTCATCAACCAACACCTATCATACATAATTCTTTCTAAATGTCAGGACATTATAAATATATTTTTTATTATAGATATATTAAAATATATAATAAAATATGTGTACATTATATTCATGGTGGTGATTACATTAAATATTTTAATGGTCACATTAATTGATTGTATTATATTGATAACATCAATACACTTCTATTTGAACCTTTATACCTTGTAATTATTTTATTTATTCATTAAATATTATTGTCAATGAATTACCATGATCATTATAGAAATGATATTTCCCATTTTTTATCCTATATAAAAAACCCACACTCATTGATCTTTTCAGGGCACATGTTTCTCAATTCTATAAAAATGATTCTACATCTGAAATATCCTAATGATATGAAACAAATCATAAATGATTGAAATGATTACATTTAGAACGTATCTATGATATGTATTACTTGTAACCCCTAAACACATTAGCATGATATGATGAAACTTGTTATGTTATAAACCCATGAAACAAAAATATCTTTAAGAAAATTTTATTAAAAAAATTATTTTCATCAAATATATGATTGAACAATTACAGCTTTGATCTAAATTTAGAACTATCTCCCGGATTACATGCACAGAATCACTACCATAAATTACTCCACTCACACCCCAAATTAATGCGTAAAATAAAGAGTTATAAACACAACATAGAACACATTGATAATTGAAACGAATATATAAGAACCACAAAAATCCAATAAAATGAAACAAATTCCCATCATAACAGATCATATATATAAAAGTCGAAATAATGTATACAGTATTTCAAAATTCATAATTGGTATTCCATAAAAAAAAATTATATATGAGATCTAAAATTGAATTTTTTTTTCATTTCATCCAACACCATGCAACCCTCATAGTCCCCCATCAATAAATCCAAGCCAATGATAGAATGTTAATGAATACAATTACTCATCCTATTACATTTAGTTAATAATACATGCAAAAATTAATCACATGTCCTCAACTATGTTCTTAAAAAAATTATATTATTTTTAATAGAATAATAGTTACATATTTCAATTAAGAATAGCTTGGTAATAATTTTTTTAAAAATAATACCTTTTAAAATAACTGTATACATATCAAAAAAATTATTTCTCGTATACACCATATTAATTTTTGGAGAATCAATGAGTGAATATCGCAAAAAAAGGTAACATCACTTCAAATAGTAGATAAATAAATATTTTATATTTCAATATCAATTATTTCATTTTTCATAATATAGTAATATATTCTATCTCATTGTAGTTAATTATAATTTAATTTTATATCATTTTATCCCATATTTAAAATAATTTTTACAATAATAATTTTATATATGATTTAGAATATTTTTTATCGAAATGTCTATTCTAGTATGGATCAATGTAAATCTTAATATTATGTTGTTTATATCTATTTAAAAAATATTTAAAATCATTGAGACAATCAATATAAAATCAAATTATAATTCTGTCACTAAATTAATCACTCCTAGCCTAAAATAATTTAAATGTTAAAATATGATGTTATAAAAAAAATTATTTATAATTTATCAAGTACAAACCACTAATAAGTAATTTCTAAAACTCTCTTTTGTCCATATCCACTTAACCAAATTCATTGGAATGTTTTATCACATTGAAATTAGGGATTTAACTATCTTCACATCTTATATTTCATCTTCTTCCATATATTTTCAGTATACATATATTGAGAAAAATAATTGACATTAATATGGTATTGTAAATTCAAAATATGTATTTTAACATTCCATTGAACAAAATATAATTCAATTACACCATATTACTGGTGAATTTCCATTAAAGGAACTTTTAATTATAAAAAAACAATTTCATATATATAAATAACTTAATAGATATATTTTTTTCAACTTTTCAATATTATACCTTAATAAATTTTAAAATTACACATTATCAAATAATATTCATGAATTCAATACCGCATTGTATGATTTTTTCCTAACCATTATAATTCCATCTTAAACTATAAACCTCATTATTATCATCTGTGGATGATGATTTTATTAGGTCCCTTGATGTATAATTTTGAAAAACCATTATTATATGAGAAGTCAAATCCTTAATATTTAGTATCTCTGTTGGTGGAAAATGATAATGGGGGAGTATGAGTTAATATCGATTAATGAGTGATCAATATAGTATTTCAAACCATTATGAGGTTTTATGAAATGTTAAAAATATTATTTGTCTCCATTGGTTTATTATTTGGATAATGTGTATATTAGGAGAACGCATGAACATATTTCATGAGGAAAATAATAACTTATAATTGAATTTATATTATTTTTTATATATTTATAACTTTTTAATTGTACAATAGAGGTATAATTTATAATGATTAAATGAAATTATATGAATGTCTCTAAATATAGGGTAAATTATGGAATTATAGTTGGTGAATTTTCTATAGATAATTAAATAATGGGAGTATATTACTCGTATAAAGAATCTATTTTTCTACCCTAATTCTTAGGTTTGCAAGAGTTTTATAAAATTATTCAATAGTGTAAGACACACTCTAAGAAGATAATATTTTGATGCATGGATGTGTAATAGAAATGAATATATTAAAACCCCATGTAGGATGATATTACATTATAATACACATATGAGGGGATATGAAACCTTTTGTAATACATATCATCTTAAAAGTAGATGATAAAAATTTTGTACAACTATTTATATTTTTGAAAATAATATTTTTAGATTTTTGGATCCAAATATTACACAAAAATAGTGGGAACCATTCTATGACACATGTGATGTCGTATAAAAGTGGTAACTCAATCAGATAATGTCAGTTAGAAAAATTTATATTATTTAATATAACATATAATGATACAGAAAAGAATAGTTTTATTATGATTAATCAGATTCAAAAGAAAAAACACATAATGCATTAATTCAATGATCCTTTAGAGGTTACAAGACAATGCTTCACTTTTTCAGTCTAATATATATCAATATTATTATCCAATTATATTATAATATTCATATTCCAATTACATAATCATTTGGAAAAAATAGTATTGTGGATAATGAGGTATAAATATTTTTACACCCTTTATTACACACATGATAACAAGTGTGGGTGAAAAATATGAAAACCTTTTTTATGTGTGTTGTCTATCATATTGTATCTGAGATTTTCAAACTATTTCATCCAAAATATAATCAAATTAATTAAAAATTATAATTTTGTGTTTTTTTCTAAAATGAGAGAACCATCTCTTTTATTTATTTATTAGCCTTTTATAGAATTTTTGTTTGGTATTAGATCATATTTTTTTACTAATTAATAATCATTTTATTGTCTACCTTATTACTAACTTTTTTTATTCATGTTACTAAGTGAAATATTTAATATCATAAAAAATTAGTTTATCAATATTTTATTAAGTTTAATTAAATTTATAGGTAATTGGTATGGTTTGATATCTTCTCTTATAATTAAGAAATGTTATTGATATTAATGATAATGTATTAAAAAATATCGATGTTCCGATATCCTATAATTTTCATGTATAAGATATTTTTGATGAATATGTTAAATCATTTACTATGTGAGAATCATCATTTAATGAGAAGGAACTAAAATGAATGACGATAAAAAAGAATTAAATTTTTATGAAATACTAATATACTCATAATGGAGATAAGAATGTATTTGGTTCTAGATTAAAAAAATGTCATTATTATTTTGAATATATTTAAATGTGATAATATTAAATATTTTTATGCTCTTTTTTTCAGTTAGAATATTATTTAACTTTATTCGATGATAGAGATAAATTCATCAGGTTTCAATGATAGTAAATATAAATTTGAGGATTTACATCGATATGATAAATGAAATTCATTCTTCCATAATGTATTAATACGTGGATGAGTTGTAAATTTATAATCATGAAGATTTCATAATATCATTTTAAATTATTAGAGATAAAACATTAGAAAAGAAATGAAATTATTAAATTATGAAAGTATTTTTTATTTTTAATACATCTTGACCCTAAAATATCTATTGATGTGGAAAATGGTTCCGATGAGGATGCCTTAGTTTCCAATAATTCTATTTAAATGAATTAAAAATTGATGAAATCCGAAAATAAAATATATGGTTAATCTTCCATTAATTGTAATAATTACAAAATTCTGTATTATGACTCATCTAGAAGAATTTTGAGAAATAACAGCATTGATAATGATGATAAATCATTGAAATCATAAGGGGGAATAATGATTTCATAGTTAAAAAGTAAATCGTTTTTTATTGTAAATGTAATTCATTTTTTTAAAATATAATCATTTTTCACCCAAAACATAATAAAATATCATTTAATGTGGAATTTCCAATTGATTAACATTATTCTAAAAAATAACGGATCAATGATTCCATATTCAAAGAAAAAGAATATGTGGAACCCTATTTAGATGATCAAAAGTCTATTGAAGATGTATATATTTACAAGGAATGTTATGGGGAGGTAATGAATGTAGATTTTATACTTTTTATTTAAAATTACATAAGATCAAAATAAGACAATAAAATCAAAAACAAAAAAGAATCTTGTGATAGGAGTATTATACACTCAATGAAACACATTCAATTTTGAATTAATATTGTATAAATGATATAGGATCATTGTTCTTATTAAAAATGGGTGATATTGATCATTACAGAAGACTGAGAGATATCAAGAATATAACAAATGACAGAAGGACCTTGTGAGGGAAGAATTAATCTCGTACTAAATCAAATTCCCTTTAAAAATTAAATGATATCATTAATATAGGATTTGTGTTCACATTGAAAATGGGTGATCTCAATGAAATCAATGATATAATTGATTGAAGTATCCATGACCTCTCACAAACCCTAGGCTGAGATGCAACAACCATAATCCCACCACAATATACCATGGTATGGTGACTAGTTTTGAAGCAAAAACAAAATGGTGGGGACTTTTATTATGTACCTATATTAACATAAAAATTCATCTTGATGCAGAATTTTAGAGTAATGAAATTAAAAAATTAGAATAAAATGGAAACAACCAAGTATGTAAAACCTCAAGACATTACAAGTGTACAATTCTATAATATTAAATGTGATGGGTCAACATACAGACCCTTCTATAACTATTTCCCAACATAAAAATGTAACAGGTGGGTTCAAATCCATAGGTATAGAACCCACACCAAACTGGTTATAATAAGAAGGTTCCACTCTATTAATTGAGGACCCTCACGATATCCAACTTGTGGGTACAAATCCATAGTTATAGAACCCACACCCATGTCGATGTGGGGGTCCACTCTATTGATCAAGGTGCTTTTCCCTAGTGAGATAGGGGGTTTCCACTATGGTTATCGAAGACTCGTGTCCTATCTGATATGAGGGTTTCACATTATATATCAGTTTATCAAGGAAACATTACCAAAATCTTCCAAATCATATCCAAAAATATAGATCTATGGAACCATCACGTTCTATGCAGAGAAGCGATCTAGATAATATACTCACTGATCAATATTTTAGTTCAAACAAAGAAGATATATAATTTCATGGTTCACTCAAAATTAGTAAAGTGGAACAAGTCATGTAGGGTACCCACACATTGTGTGGACCCTCACCTTTTACATTCCATGTCACTGGAGTTACATTAATCACAAAAAATGTAGGGTTACATGAAGTTTCTGTTATATTCACATTTTCCCCCATGCCACTTAGGGTCCCACTTGTGTCTTTGGTCATGTCTATGGATCCATGTCAGGTATTTTTACTCTACCTAATGTCTGTTTATGTTAGAACATGACATGCCTTATCACGTTGAGAGTTTCCCAGGTGCTCCTTCCATGCCAATTCAGTTAAACACATAGTGTATGCCTGTTTGTTTACTCCACCATGTGGTCATCCACATAGGTAAGGTGTACCCAGTGTGAAGAGAGTATCCAAGTTGTTTCATGTTTATAAAAAACCAAAACCCTTGCCACTAGATCCAAGGTGCTACATGTTACTACTTGTATATGGAGATTTCATAGTTTTTTTTCCAAATTCCACAATTTTAATCTAGGTATTTTTCTATTGGTCTCCCCTCTATTCCACCCATGAATAGTGGATCTAGTTCTATTTCATTATTTTGGTCCATATGTTGGCCAAAAATATATTCTGTCGACCCTTGGTGGTTCCCCCTTATGCATTTCAAGTATCAGCATCTGTAATAATAAATTTTTTGAACTCAATTATTCAAAAAAATCATCTAATTCAATCATACATGTAACACCCGAGACTTTTATGTTATATAAATCATCAATGGAATCTTTTTCTACACAACACTTGCTTGGCTTGCTTTACACGCAATCGCGACCTTCCTCGATAGCTTGCGTCGTACGCAATACCGAGTTTCACTAAACAACAATATGCTATTAAAACTAGCCGTTATGAATAGTAATAACCACTTTTTGAAATTTTATAAATTTTATTTTCAAAATGGACGTCATTTTTGGACTCAGAATATCGAAATTAGCCTAGGGTGAAATTTTGATATTTTTTCTGAAAACTTTCAATTTTTGATGAATAGTGAAACCACTAAGTGGTAGGTTAAAAACTGAATTTTGCATAAAACTTAATTTTACCGCTTCTGTGAATGGAATTTCGAAAATCCGAGAGACACGGTTAATATCAAGGACTAAAATGTGGTTCAATGAGATGAAAATAATTTTTTGGTGAATAGTAACTTTTTATTTTTTTTACCGCGGTTAATAGTAAATAGGGTAACTAAGGGTAAATATGATATTACTATTACCCTAACACATGTCCTAATTCTATTGGACAAGTGTAATTCGACCAAAAACAAACTTAGGAATAAAATATGACCATTTAGGCCCACTTGGATTAGATTAGGACATTTATTATTAATTTATTTAAAGAAGGGTTAAAATAGTTAAAATCAAAGTTTAATAAGTAAATCATTTTTAATATGGGGTTATAAATAAGATAAATTCGATTGTAAATATTCATTAGAAAGCTAAAAAGATTTCCTACATGATGGTAGTTTATTTGTAATTTTTAGACATCAAATAATTTAATTTATTTATGACACAAAGATGATGCAGTAATTATCTTATTAATGAAATATTGACAAAATTGATAATATAAATACCAAAATAAATGTAATTTAAGACTTTTTATGAATTACACTAATTTTCTAGGTTACTATGATATATTATTGTTGATTTAATCAACTTGGTTCTAACATATAATTCTGTTATGACTTTCACAAAAATCATATATCAAATAGTGTCAAAATTGACACAAAATAGTTTTTAAATCAAATATTATATTATTAATTGTTATTTTATTCCTAAAAATCTAAGGTTCGGCCAAATGACTTAGATAAGGATATATATATTAATAATAAACAATTTGGGGTTCGTTTGGAATGTTATAGTAAGTGTATTAACCATATAGTGAAAGAAAACAAAAAGACATGGTAAAAGTTAAATTATTTAACTTAGAGTTAAATTTAATTGATAAGGTTAAAATAATATCCTAAACTTGTCTAAATTCTATTGGTTGATAGGATTTCGACCCATCCCCACTTTAGCTTCGAAATAAGACCCTTTGGAACCATTATAAACCGATTTTGACTTTAATATAAAATAATATTTTGAGATATTCCTAAGGTGCCCCTCTCCTCCCTTATAAAAGGGCACCTCCGCCCCCTCCTCCTCACACCAATTTGAGCACTCAAACTCGGCCAACCCCTGCCATTTTCCCTTATCCACTTCCCTAGAATAATCCTAGAGGTCCTGGTCTTCTCCAAAGAACAATCTTAGTTCCTTAAGTGAAGGATTCAAAAAGGCGTTCCAAAGAAGAGGTAATATCCATTACCGATCTTTTCAATTTCTTTCTTCTTCAACTTCTTCTTATTTAGTTGTTTCATGATAAAGTAATAACATCAGTATTACTTACATACTGATATGTTATTATAAATATTAAACAACCCTAATTCACCTTCTATCCATCCTACGGAAAAATGAAATCACCGCGCGTGCGTACGTACGGAATACCGTCTCCACGCCGTGGTGTAATCTATTTTCCACCATCACCTTACAAGGATGGGTATAATGGTGTAATGAGTAACTATATATGATTATTATGAAGTAATATTGATACTGAAATAATATATATATATACTCCAATACAATTCCACGATCATAGGAACGATATCATCACTCGTGCGTACGTACGGAATACCGTCTCCACGATGTGATGCGACTCGTTCTACATGATCTTCATTTAATAATGATTATATAAATGAATTGAATGAATGAATATGGTATATAATACACTAATACCATTCTGGAAATGAATTATCTATAACCTAAAGATAAGAATAAGAATTTACTCGACAAAACACGCATAAGAACAAAAAGTTATAAAGACCCGAGTAACAAGTAACAATGAAATATTACTAACAAGAAGCTAATAATATGACCATATATGATATCATATAAATATGTATGATTCTGGAATAAGTCAATAACATTATTTAAACCATTATACAGGAGCTTCGGACACGTACAAAGCTAATCGGACCTAAGGTAAGGGAAATATCACAATCTCATTTTTATCCGAGATTGTTTATTCGTAAGTAATTACTGGGGTGTATTTTATCATCCACATCCATGTTTAATCAATATGTAATATTATTTCCATCCACCTACAATTGTTTAAATCCATTTTTTTACCCTTCGGTGAGTTTTTAGTAAAAGAAATGAAAGGAATCTTTTGTCGTTTTTCGTACGAGGTACTTTTTGACTTTTCTGACAAAAGTACGAGAAGAATGTTTTTTTTAAACTTATACGGCATGAATGGATTTTTAAAACATTATTTCCAAGAAGCTTCCTTTACAAGTTTTCAAGTTTATTTTTAATCAACTTCTTTTATTTTAAAGTTGTATGACATATTATGAAAGGAAAAATGTTTTTTGAAGAAGAAAGGATATTTTCCTCAAGAATGGAGTTCAAGAGTTTTATCAAAATTATTTTCCATCTATGATAATAAAGGGTTCTGTTTTTATCCCTAATATTACATTGATTTGATCATGTTGTGATGGAATTATTTTTATGAATTCCTTTACCTTATATGATTTGTTTTATGATGTCATGATGTTTCAAGAATCCCATTTTTGTTACATGTGTTATACGATGATGTATGATTTATGAATATGTGGCAAACATAAGAAAGGATTCATTATAAGATGGGTGGGACCTCCAATGCATTGGGTAAAGATTTTATATCTCATGAGATAGACATGGCTGGAACGGAAGGTTATTTCGGTTCAGTGATACAGGACTGAAACGAGGAGTGAACTCGGTTCAGAAAGGGACTTTGTCCACTAAGATAGTCTTGGAAATGAGTCATGACTAACAAGAAATGATTTTTCATGATTATGTGTGCATGCCACAAAGTTTCAAGTTTTATGTTATGGGGATCTCATTTTCACTTCTATGATTTATTCCATGTTAAGATATTATGATCTCTTTTGCAGGTTTTGATTTTCAAAAAGATATGATATGATTTTTATTTCCTTTATTTGCCCTTGCTGAGCATTTGAGCTCACCCTTTTATGTTTTCTTTTCCCCAGGTCAGGAAGATGGATATTAAGTAGAATATGCTAAAAGGGACCCTAGATATGATGAAATAAATGGGAGACACTGTAGAAGATTTATGAACCAGTTGTTTATGTTTCCCAGTTTCTAAAGACACTATACCTATACGGTCCTTTGTGGTTTTGTCATATGATGTAATAAGTGTGCTTCAATTTTGAAGTATTAACAATGTATGTAAAGTATGGGTCGTTATAGTTGGTATCAGAGGAAAGGTATAGTCAACATTTGGAAACTAGGATGTGAAAGCCTTAGTAAGAACCCTATGGATAAGTCTAAGCATAGAACACAATCTTAGTGTTTTAGAAATGGCCTTGAATAACCTAGGATAAGACCTTAAGTATGAAAATTTTATTCTTGAATTATGTGGTTTCCTATTATAATTAGTGTTGCTCACACTATTCTTCTTGGTTTTAGTCAATGGCTGGAACCCGAAGGAACCGTGTTAATGCGGAATGCGATGGGCAATGCAATGCTTGTCCCCCTGAGCAACCAAACGATATGGGAGCTGGAATGCAAAATCTTGTAGCCATGCTCACACAACTTTCACAAGCTATGAATCATGCAGGATTTCCAAACGAACAAAGAAGGGAGCAACATTCTGTTGAATCCTTCATGAGGCAGCGTCCACCATCTTTCAGCGGGTCTACTGATCCATTAGTTGCTGAACAATGGATTAGTACTACTGAAAAGATATTTTCAGTTCTTCAATGTTCTGAGCATGATAAAGTCATCCTAGCAGTGTATCGTTTGGATGGAGATGCGGATCAATGGTGGAATCTTGTTAAGAATACGAGGCAAAGGGATGAAATCGAGTCTATGGAATGGGACGAGTTCAAGAACTTATTTTTCAATAAGTACTTCCCTCGTATTCTCCGAACAAAGATGGAGAAAGAGTTCCTTGAACTGAAGCAAAGGGATGATGAATCTGTTAGTACCTATGAAGCAAATTTTACAAGACTTGCAAGGTACGCTTCTGGTATTATTATCCAACCTGAGAGTAAGATCGATCGATTCTTTAGTGGCTTAAAACCAAGTCTTCGAAGGGCGTTAGCCATAAGGGACTTCAATAGCTACGAGGAAATCGTTCGATGTTCTCTCAAAGTCGAGATGGAGATTGGAGTAACCCATCAGTCAGATGGGTTTGATAAGAAGAGGAAGATGGAATTCAAAGAAAAATCTAAAGAGCACACGGAAAAGAAGATGAACTTTCCCTTATGCTCAAAGTGTGGAAAGAAACATGGAGGGAGTTGTCTTAAAGGGACAAGTAAGTGTTTTAAATGTGGAAAGGAAGGTCATCGGGCATTTGAATGCCGTGATAATGGGAAGAAGATGTCTAATGATGCAAACAAAGGAAGGGATACACAGAATGAACCTGCTACACTTCAATGTTTCAAGTGCAAGGAGATGGGGCATTATGCCAATCAATGCCCAAATCCAAGGGTTGATGATGATGGTCGACGTCAACAAACTAAAGACAAAGGAAAGTCACATGCAATTTCTATCAGCGATGTGGAGTACGATAACGATGTGGTGAAAGGTACACTTACCATTCACTCTAAAGTAGCAAATGTTTTATTTGATTCTGGATCCACCCACTCTTTTATTTCTGAAAAATTTTCTAAGGGTATCACCGTATTACCTCAACAATTAGATGTTGAGTTAGCTGTGACAACACCTAATGGCACATCAATCGCATCAGAAGTTTATAATTCTTCTCCGATCGAAGTTTGTGGGAAAGTGCTTCCTGCAAATCTTGTGATCCTTCCTTTAGTGGAATTTGATGTGATTCTTGGCATGGATTGGCTTTCTCTACATGGAGCTCATATCAATTGCCAAAGAAGGGAAGCCACATTTCATATTCCAGATCAACCTACGATCGTCTATCAATGCAAGGATGAACATAACCTTCCAGTGGAAATTTCTTCCATCTTATGGGTATTGATTCCACTAAATGAAGGTTATTTATCTCAAATGGTTGGTGAGAAACTCACGATTAAGAATATTCCCATTGTACGGGAGTTTGATGATGTCTTTCCGGAGGAATTTCCGGGTCTTCCACCAAATCGTGAAGTTGAGTTTTCAATAGAACTCGTACCGGGTGCTTTGCCTATTTCAAATACACCTTATAGAATTGCCCCAATTGAGTTGCAGGAATTGAAGAAGCAACTCCAAGAGAATCTTGATAAGGGATTCATACGCCCTAGTGCGTCACCTTGGGGAGCACCTGTTCTATTTGTTAAGAAGAAAGATGGATCAATGAGACTCTGCATTGATTATCGAGAACTTAACAAGATCACTATCAAGAACAAATATCCTCTCCCACGCATTGATGACTTATTTGACCAACTACGCGGAGCTCAATACTTTTCCAAGATTGATCTTCGTTCAGGGTATCATCAATTAAGGGTCAAAAGGGAGGATATACCAAAGACGGCTTTCCGTACAAGGTATGGACACTATGAATTTATAGTGATGCCATTTGGTCTTACTAATGCCCCTGCTATCTTCATGGATCTAATGAATAGAGTCTTTAGAGACTATCTTGATCAATTTGTGGTAGTCTTTATAGACGATATTCTTGTCTATTCAAAGAGCAAGGAAGAGCATGAAGATCACTTGAGAATTATATTGAAGACCCTGAGAAAAGAGAAGCTTTATGCCAAATTTACCAAATGTGAATTTTGGCTTCAAAAAGTTGCATTTTTGGGTCATATAATCTCAAAAGAGGGGATATCTGTGGATCCAGCAAAAACAGAGGTTATCGAAAGATGGTCAAGACCAACAACAGTAACTGAGATTCGAAGTTTTCTTGGTTTGGCAGGATATTATCGACGTTTTGTAAAAGATTTTTCACGGTTATCTAATCCAATCACCAAGTTGACTCGGAAAGGAGTTAAGTTTGTCTGGACAGAGGAATGTGAAGAGAATTTCAAGGAGTTGAAAAGAAGGTTATCCAGTGCACCTGTGCTCACACTGCCTTGTAGTGGAGAAAGGTTTGTGATCTACAGTGATGCATCCAAGAAGGGATTGGGGTGTGTTCTTATGCAAAATGATATGGTGATAGCTTATGCCTCACGACAGTTGAAAATCCATGAGCAAAATTACCCAACACATGATTTGGAGTTGGCTGCGGTAATCTTTGCATTAAAGATTTGGAGGCATTACCTTTATGGTGAAAGGTGTGATATTTATACTGATCATAAAAGTTTAAAGTATATTTTCACACAAAAGGAATTGAATATGCGCCAAAGAAGATGGTTGGAGCTGATTAAGGATTATGACTGCTCAATCCATTACCACCCTGGGAAAGCAAACAAGGTGGCAGATGCATTAAGTCGACAAGACCATGCTAGTTTATCCATGATGAGGATCACAAAAGATCCAATATTTATGGATTTACAAAGGATGGATCTTGGAATTATAATGGAAGGGGAAAAATCTTATCTTTCTCAAATGAATGTTCAACCATCTATACATGTGAAGATTAAAGAGGCACAGAAAGAAGATGTCGAGTTAAAAAAGAAGGTGAGGAATGTTCCTGAATTCAACCTTGATTGTGATGGGATAATAAAGTTCAGGAATCGGGTTTGTGTTCCTCCCATCCCCGAATTAAAGAAAGAGCTGCTGGATGAGGCTCATAGTTCTTCATTCTCTATTCATCCTGGAAGCACGAAGATGTATAGGGACCTGAAAGAGTACTTCTGGTGGGATGGCATGAAAAGAGATGTTGCTGAATATGTCTCTCGATGCTTGGTTTGTCAACAAGTTAAAGCTGAGAGACAGAAGTCTAAGGGGATGTTACAACCATTACCCATACCCGAATGGAAATGGGAAAACATCACTATGGACTTTGTCACAGGACTTCCTAAAACATCCAAAGGCAATAATGCTATCTGGGTCATAGTTGATCGTCTTACAAAGTCTGCACACTTCATTGCTATTAGAGAGGATTTCTCTCTAGATCATCTTGCCAGGATATATGTAAAGGAAGTGGTAAGATTGCATGGAGTACCACTTTCTATTATATCTGATCGGGATCCGAGATTTACCTCGAAGTTCTGGCGAAGTCTTCAGCATACTCTGGATACAGAGTTGAGTTTCAGCACTGCTTATCATCCCCAGATAGACGGTCAGTCTGAGAGAACAATTCAAACCCTAGAAGATATGTTGAGAGCTTGCTCTATGGATTTCAAAGGAGGTTGGGATCAACACCTACCTTTGGTGGAATTTTCTTATAATAATAGCTTTCACTCCAGTATTCAGATGGCTCCTTATGAAGCTCTCTATGGAAAGAAATGCAGGACTCCAACTTGCTGGGATGAAGTTGGGGAAAGAAAGCTATTAGGACCTGATCTCGTTGATGAAATGGCAGAAAAGGTCAGATCTATTCAACAACACATAAGAGCAGCTCAGAGTCGACAGAAAAGATATGCCGACAACCGAAGAAACGACCTAGAGTTTGAAGTGGGTGATAAAGTGTTCTTACGAATATCTCCCTGGAAGAGGGTTATGAGATTTGGAAAGAAGGGGAAGTTGAGCCCTAGATATATCGGTCCTTTTGAAATACTGGATCGTGTTGGGAAGGTAGCTTACCGATTGGCGCTTCCACCGAATCTCTCTCAAGTTCACGATGTGTTCCATGTATCTCTCATGAGAAAGTACATACCAGATCCTTCACATGTACTCAGCTCAGAAGTTGTACCGCTGGAGCAAGATCTTTCTTATGAAGAACAGCCGATAGAGATTCTGGATCGTAGCGAAAAAGTCCTACGAAACAAGACCACTCGTTTGGTGAAAGTTTTATGGAGGAACCACCAACTTGAAGAAGCTACATGGGAGCTTGAGGATATGATGAGGGAGAAGTATCCTCATCTGTTTGTTACAAAGTGACGAATTTCGAGGGCGAAATTCTTTTTAAGGGGGGTAGAATGTAACACCCGAGACTTTTATGTTATATAAATCATCAAAGGAATCTTTTTCTACACAACACTTGCTTGGCTTAATTTACACGCAATCGCGACCTTCCTCGATAGCTTGCGTCGTACGCAATACCGAGTTTCACTAAACAACAATATGCTATTAAAACTAGCCGTTATGAATAGTAATAACCACTTTTTGAAATTTTATAAATTTTATTTTCAAAATGGACTTCATTTTTGGACTCAGAATATCGAAATTAGCCTAGGGTGAAATTTTGGTATTTTTTCTGAAAACATTCAATTTTTGATGAATAGTGAAACCACTAAGTGGTAGGTTAAAAACTGAATTTTGCATAAAACTTAATTTTACCGCTTCTGTGAATGGAATTTCGAAAATCCGAGAGACACGGTTAATATCAAGGACTAAAATGTGGTTCAATGAGATGAAAATAATTTTTTGGTGAATAGTAACTTTTTATTTTTTTTACCGCGGTTAATAGTAAATATGGTAACTAAGGGTAAATATGATATTACTATTACCCTAACACATGTCCTAATTCTATTGGACAAGTGTAATTCGACCAAAAACAAACTTAGGAATAAAATATGACCATTTAGGCCCACTTGGATTAGATTAGGACATTTATTATTAATTTATTTAAAGAAGGGTTAAAATAGTTAAAATCAAAGTTTAATAAGTAAATCATTTTTAATATGGGGTTATAAATAAGATAAATTCGATTGTAAATATTCATTAGAAAGCTAAAAAGATTTCCTACATGATGGTAGTTTATTTGTAATTTTTAGACATCAAATAATTTAATTTATTTATGACACAAAGATGATGCAGTAATTATCTTATTAATGAAATATTGACAAAATTGATAATATAAATACCAAAATAAATGTAATTTAAGACTTTTTATGAATTACACTAATTTTCTAGGTTACTATGATATATTATTGTTGATTTAATCAACTTGGTTCGAACATATAATTCTGTTATGACTTTCACAAAAATCATATATCAAATAGTGTCAAAATTGACACAAAATAGTTTTTAAATCAAATATTATTTTATTAATTGTCATTTTATTCCTAAAAATATAAGGTTCGGCCAAATGACTTAGATAAGGATATATATATTAATAATAAACAATTTGGGGTTCGTTTGGCATGTTATAGTAAGTGTATTAACCATATAGTGAAAGAAAACAAAAAGACATGGTAAAAGTTAAATTATTTAACTTAGAGTTAAATTTAATTGATAAGGTTAAAATAATATCCTAAACTTGTCTAAATTATATTGGTTGATAGGATTCCGACCCATCCCCACTTTAGCTTCGAAATAAGACCCTTTGGAACCATTATAAACCGATTTTGACTTTAATATAAAATAATATTTTGAGATATTCCTAAGGTGCCCCTCTCCTCCCTAATAAAAGGGCACCTCCTCCCCCTCCTCCTCACACCAATTTGAGCTCTCAAACTCGGCCAACCCCTGCCATTTTCCCTTCTCCACTTCCCTAGAATAATCCTAGAGGTCCTGGTCTTCTCCAAAGACCAATCTTAGTTCCTTAAGTGGAGGATTCAAAAAGGCGTTCCAAAGAAGAGGTAATATCCATTACCGATCTTTTCAATTTCTTTCTTCTTCAACTTCTTCTTATTTAGTTGTTTCATGATAAAGTAATAACATCAGTATTACTTACATACTGATATGTTATTATAAATATGAAACAACCCTAATTCACCTTCTATCCATCCTACGGAAAAATGAAATCACCGCGCGTGCGTACGTACGGAATACCGTCTCCACGCCGTGGTGTAATCTATTTTCCACCATCACCTTACAAGGATGGGTATAATGGTGTAATGAGTAACTATATATGATTATTATGAAGTAATATTGATACTGAAATAATATATATATATACTCCAATACAATTCCACGATCATAGGAACGATATCATCACTCGTGCGTACGTACGGAATACCGTCTCCACGATGTGATGCGACTCGTTCTACATGATCTTCATTTAATAATGATTATATAAATGAATTGAATGAATGAATATGGTATATACTACACTAATACCATTCTGGAAATGAATTATCTATAACCTAAAGATAAGAATAAGAATTTACTCGACAAAACACGCATAAGAACAAAAAGTTATAAAGACCCGAGTAACAAGTAACAATGAAATATTACTAACAAGAAGCTAATAATATGACCATATATGATATCATATAAATATTTATGATTCTGTAATAAGTCAATAACATTATTTAAACCATTATACAGGAGCTTCGGACACGTACAAAGCTAATCGGACCTAAGGTAAGGGAAATATCACAATCTCATTTTTATCCGAGATTGTTTATTCGTAAGTAATTACTGGGGTGTATTTTATCATCCACATCCATGTTTCATCAATATATAATATTATTTCCATCCACCTACAATTGTTTAAATCCATTTTTTTACCCTTCGGTGAGTTTTTAGTAAAAGAAATGGAAGGAATCTTTTGTCGTTTTTCGTACAAGGTACTTTTTGACTTTTCTGACAAAAGTACGAGAAGAATGTTTTTTTTAAACTTATACGGCATGAATGGATTTTTAAAACATTATTTCCAAGAAGCTTCCTTTACAAGTTTTCAAGTTTATTTTTAATCAACTTCTTTTATTTTAAAGTTGTATGACATATTATGAAAGGAAAAATGTTTTTTGAAGAAGAAAGGATATTTTCCTCAAGAATGGAGTTCAAGAGTTTTATCAAAATTATTTTCCATCTATGATAATAAAGGGTTCTGTTTTTATCCCTAATATTACATTGATTTGATCATGCTGTGATGGAATTATTTTTATGAATTCCTTTACCTTATATGATTTGTTTTATGATGTCATGATGTTTCAAGAATCCCATTTTTGTTACATGTGTTATACGATGATGTATGATTTATGATTATGTGGCACACATAATAAAGGATTCATTATAAGATGGGTGGGACCTCCAATGCATTGGGTAAAGATTTTATATCTCATGAGATAGACATGGCTGGAACGGAAGGTTATTTCGGTTCAGTGATACAGGACTGAAACGAGGAGTGAACTCGGTTCAGAAAGGGACTTTGTCCACTAAGATAGTCTTGGCAATGAGTCATGACTAACAAGAAATGATTTTCCATGATTATGTGTGCATGCCACAAAGTTTCAAGTTTTATGTTATGGGGATCTCATTTTCACTTCTATGATTTATTCCATGTTAAGATATTATGATCTCTTTTGTAGGTTTTGATTTTCAAAAAGATATGATATGATTTTTATTTCCTTTATTTGCCCTTGCTGAGCATTTGAGCTCACCCTTTTATGTTTTCTTTTCCCCAGGTCAGGAAGATGGATATTAAGTAGAATATGCTAAAAGGGACCCTAGATATGATGAAATAAATGGGAGACACTGTAGAAGATTTATGAACCAGTTGTTTATGTTTCCCAGTTTCTAAAGACACTATACCTATACGGTCCTTTGTGGTTTTTTCATATGATGTAATAAGTGTGCTTCAATTTTGAAGTATTAACAATGTATGTAAAGTATGGGTCGTTATAATACAGCCCAGATTCTCCCTTGCTTCATCTATTTGTTTCTTATTTATGAGTCAATCATGATTCTCAGGTTCAGATCGCACTGAATACCACTTGTCAATGTCAGAAAATGACTACATGGTCCATCTAGTATTGAACAAGAATCAATTGAGGAGAAGTGAACCATAAATACATTGAATTTATTTTTTCAAAATATTTTTAGACAACAATCAAGGGAATATATATATGGTGTATGAAAAAACTGAACAAAATATTTAATCAATATATAAAATCTTCAAAATGATTTTAATATGCGTGAATATATAGAGTGGGATTCCTCCACTCTATACATTTAATCTAAAATGGATTAAACAACAAAATTATTATTCTTATATAGTGATTGGATTTCTCATCATATAAGAATGTTCTCAACAATGATTGGAGGAAGTTATTATTTTCATTGTGTCATGATCTTCTCAAACATAGAGGTTCATCATGATCTATACTTATTATTTAATAGAATTATGATGGATGAATCATTTGATGTACAATGAATTATAAGGCTAACTATGGTAAATTATAATTTTCAGTATACTTATTGACATTAAAATTAATTTAATATAATCAATTAATTTCATTTAATTAATTAAAAAACTGAACATACTTCCAAAAAATCATGATTCTTGAACATCCATCCATGACGTATTATAGGTTTCACCTAGGGTAAAAATTGAAATACAAACTCAACCATTGTATGAGATTTCTAATATGATCTTATATTTAATATTTAACTCATTATATTTAAGTAAACAGGTGCACTCATTATTTAATATATTTAGTATTTTTATAGAATTAATTAAGATCACACTATTCCAAAAAATTACACGTCATATCGGTTCCTAGATTTAGAAATAAATTATATATATATATCATAATATTACATGTCAAATACTGGGTATAAAAATCATTACCCTTTAATATTTTCATCCTCGAAAAGAAAAAAATTCAAATAACATGAGATTTTGAGGATGCATATAGATCTCATACTCCCTGGATCTCCCATACATATACCCATGCTACAAAAACATGTTAACCAAGAGGATTATTCATCCATTTTGGGTACTATCAAGTCAATACTATACTACCAACATGTTCTATATAAATTTTAATCTATCCATGATAACCAGATCTCCAACATCGACAAATCACTTAGGGTCATGCACATATCTCTTCTCATGAAACTTATAAAAGACACCATGCACCCACTCTTGCTATGGTTGAATGGTGAAGCAATAAAAAACCTCTCCGACCATATGCACAATCTCGAGAAACCTAATGAATCTCGGTGATAGGTTTCCTACTTTTCTGAACCCCAAAAATCCTCCTTGTAGTGAAACTCTCAATAACTCACTATTCCCCTTATTTAATTCCTATGCCCATGAATGATGATATTTGTAATATTTTATATGCTAGGGAACATCTTCATCCACTCATGGGTGACCTAGGCCTTCTCATTCATCACATGTACCATATGTGGATGCAGAATTGATGTCTCCCAAAAATATACAATGCCAAATGCGGAGCTATAGAATCTCCCATAATGTTCTTAAAAATGTGAAATGATGATAGCAGTGTGGTAGCTATTATTGTACACAAACTATAAAAGGGTTATATGAATCTCCTAGATCCGAAAGAAGTTTTACCATGAATCCCTCAACGCAACAAATGTCACCTGGATAGTGTTCTCACTCCTCCAATATTTATGGAGGTTTAAGGTAATAAAAATCCTCATTTCTGACATGAATTCCTTCTGAATTCCTCTCTATAATTGTGATATAAACCATGATCCATGATTGGAGTCAATAATCATGGGATCCCCATGAAGTTGATCCATGTCACATATGTATAACTACCCCAAAATCTCCAAAAACATGTCCTTCTGATATAAATGAAGGTTTTATACTTCATTAGATGGTCGAATATCACCAAGATGTAATCATGACCCTTCACTATATAAGGAATCTCTATCATAGATTCCATGGATATAATAATAAATTTCCACTACATGATCTGAAGTGGAAAACAAACCTATTAAAACACGGCACCCAATATTCTCCTTCCAAAACATAAGGATCTCATAGATAAACTCATCTATTCTTCATCTCATGATGAATCACTAAAACTGCTTTCGATGATATATGAACATATCCCCCACATCTAATGTATAGATAGGGGATTAGTTTGGAACTCTAAAATCACCTACTCTGGCATCGTGATTGAAACCACCATCAACCCCTAGAAACAGTTAATGTGATTCTATCCTTATAAATATTAATATGGTGAATCAAATATGGATATCTAGTCACGTAATACCTAACATTTGATGTACCAAAAATGATACTCTATCACACACTCGAGATGTGGTGGAATCAGCATCATCAACTGAGGAAATGTTGTACCTTTCTTCTATACTAGGTTCTGCTATATGGAATCCAACTGCTTATAAGCATCATTCACAAATGATCCTGGGACAACATGATAAGAGAATTTTCTACTATGTTACCATGCCATGTAGCATATACTATAATATATTCATATTCTTGTATGGACACCAACCAACACTGCCATCTCATTTTAAAATATCTTTGCATGGAAATGTACCAGAGACTTTGATAGTTTGAGTAAACCAAAATGATATCCCTATAAAGTTAGTTCCTTGGAAACTATAGGGAAAATTGTACTAGTTATAGCACTTGGTCATGAGTTACATAGTTCATCACATGGGCTGTCATATACCTCAACATTTATATGAAAATTTATTTTCACTGTATCAATACAAAACATATTATAGATCCTAAGGAATCACAACACACTACATACTCTACACCCTCATCTAGTAGTCTCAACATAGTAAAAATCATCATCCTTATTCTCATCTCTTCAAAAGCCCTATGCCACCAGCTATTCATGATAAAAATATTCCCATTCCTTTTTATGGTTTTCAAAAGAGATTAAATTCGAGATAAGTCATCCACATAACCTAGAAATTGAACCTCATGAATAAAGAACCGACACATCAATAACATCCCATAAAAGTAGTGTTCATGAAGAAAATAAAGAACCATCTGAAATTGAACAACATAATATTCTTCTAATGTAGAGTTGATGGGTATTTCACCCATGATGAAACAAAAAACCAGTTCATATACGGCTGGATAACGTGGTTCATCATTTCCATAAAAATGGTCGGGGAATTCATCCCAACAAAGGCAATCCACAAGAACTCATAATGTCCATAGATACATCAGAATGATAAATTAGAAAAAATAGCCTTGCAATCCATCAAATGGTGTTAGCCAGACCTGAGATTAATTTTATAAAACCATCATACATCTCAAAATTGTTTACCTAGGTAGTCAATCATCAGAATGGGTCACTTTTTCATTACTATGTCCTAGTTCCATGAATGATAATCCATGAAAATGTCCATGATCATGTCCAATTTTTTCATGAAAAAATATTATAGGAACCCATGGGGACATTATAGGACAGATCTAAACCATATATAAAAGTTATTCTAAATGGAACCACAAAACCTAGAGCTTGGTATGGTCCATCTGATATGCCATAGATGTCATCAGTGTAATCCCAGGATTCAAGTTGTTAAAAAACATAATCTACTACATCAATGGAAGTCCTAGAACATCCTTGATAAAGATGATCACATTAGTATCCTTCATTGAAGGAATAATGATACCTAAAGTCCATGCTGGAACATGGGATGCATTTTCCACCTAATGGTTTATAGTTTTTATCCTTTTTATTTCAAAACCATTTAACACATCCATGAGATCTATGACACCCATAGTAGAGAATCATGTCCCATCAATGTTGAGGCATCAGACATTTATGTGTTGTTTTTAAATCTGCGCTCAGACCTTATAAATATTGTCAATATCAAAGATAATTTCATAAGGTTCCATCATGAAAACAAAAAATTTCAACATGAACCTTTTTCCACAAAGAGATAGCATACCCAGCTGGTAGTTAAAAGTTATAGAAATACTGTTACCTTTAGGAACCCCAGGATGAAGCTGAATGTCTGGAACATCATCTCAGAACTCCAACTCTCACACAATGAGTATATATATTATGAATTCCTGAATAATGAGTCTACTAATACTAAAGAGAGATTATAATTAACATATATCATACCTATAAAAATATTATGCACCACTGTTTCATAATCCTCTAAAGACACCAGTTTTTTGTGGCCCTAGTCACCATCTCCATGAGCCTATCATTGGTCTCCTGACTTCTCTACTACTGGAAGGATCCAACAATATATTTTGTATCCCTCATATAATCTTTCTCTACTAGATCCACCTTTTCTGAGTACAAAAATACCCTCATCTGCGAGATCCCTAATCATGGAACCCCCTCTTCCATGGTAGCCCATTATATATTTTCATGATCTCTTTTTCATTCCTAGTTTGAAAAATGAATTCCTTGATACCTATCCCATCACAATAAATTAACTGACCCTATACAAGATTACATGTCCCACTGTTCATCCCCTAATCATGTTACAATGTCAAATCATGGGAAGGTATCCAACATAGGGATCCTATTAGCCGGTGTCTTCTAGTTGATGTGGGTGACATAGCCCTGTGACTAATGCCCACAAATCTAGATTCATGGAGTCTGTATGATATAAATATTTATACACTTGGACCCACTCCAACACCCTAACGTAGGTGGGTATTCATAAGGTAATCACACTAGAACAAATACCTATTCAATGTCCATCATAAATATTTCATGATCAGAAGTAACATTAGTAGATCATGTTGAGGGAGTACTATTTCATGTATGTGATTTGTGATGTGAACATATCCACTATATTCCATCCATTATGGATATCTAGATACTCAAGAATTTGAATTAAGAACAAGATGGTGGGGTAGTACTCTTCATGGATGAGTTATTGGAGGTTCTTCCATGTGAGTGTCTAATCATCGTGGATCGAGGTAACCATACACCACTCACACTCAACTACTATATGGAAGAAGAAAGCTGCCATGTCAACCACCTAATTAATCTTTTTTTTGGATGAGGCTGGTGATATTTACCATAGACTCTAGTCAATCATCTTATTCCTAAGGATCTGGCTCACAAGGTACCCACTAAGGCCTCCAGTGCTTTAACTCATGCAGTGCTCTAGGACTATGTGCATCCTTATACTATACTTATAGGATGATATATTGTTCCTTAAGTATAGGTTATACTACTTACACACATGGAGGAATAATCTCATAGGATGTGACATGAGTTGAAGATGCATCATTCATCAACAAAGAATTACAATCTGAAACTAGTATCCTTTATAACTATCTTAGTAGAGGCAGCCTTAAATTTTAATGAAGAAAAAAGCCAATTATATTAGAATATTTATATATATATATATATATCAATGGGGATATTACTAAATATGTAAAGTCAAAAAATAAATCAAATATTATGTATGTACCATTTCTCCCTACAACCAATTTCTTAGTGTAACATATCAACAAGAAGGTTCTCATTGTCTGGGCGAATGGATATATCATCTTCCCACATTATCACTAGATTCATTGGCCTAAGAACCATACTTGAGAAAATATAAAAAAATCACTAATCCCAACCAAATTATTATAAGGGGACTACTCCAATATCTCTCTCAAGGATTGTCCCACCTTTTATTCCAATCATTAATGACCCACCACTATACAGGGCTCGATCATCTAATACCCCAAGCTCACTTCCATAGACTAGGGGAAGGATACCCATATAAAAGGGATGAAAACATGATGATTCCTTTTCCTATGTAACTATATGCACACTCACATCAATCATGATTTATAACATATTATAAATTAAAGTATAAGATATTGAATACCATAAAAACAACCATTCCTGTTAAACCCCATGACAGTACCAGGGTATGGAATCATAAATTGAAATGTAATGAGGAAAAATACATTCCCATCTATAAATATATACCAATATGAGGAAATTAAAATGTAAAATGTTGAGCTATTCTATCTAGTGATCTCCAAGCTATGTCCAATGTTTGTAGACCAATGTACCAGGTTACTCTGTGCTACTTTCTATTCACTGCCGACCAGTGTAATGTCTACATAAGGGTTGGAATGTATGAAAAAAATCATATTTCATAGTGAGTATAAACAAACATTATAGGACTACCTAAAATCTTGGGGGTGTAAGAGATAAAATATATATAGTAAAATTATACATTGTAAATAGGATGAAGTTCTACCAAAATAAAAAGAATAGGGTAAACTCTTCTAAGAAAAATGGACTCAACATAGTGTGTAGATGAACTCCACATCATGTATTTATGAAAAATATCAATATAGTTACCTCATCCAAAAATGATAAGATAAACTCGAAAATCACATGGCATACCCTTCACTTCTTCTCATCTCATTGAATGAGAGTAACCAAATCCAAAGGTATTGATATATATATATATATATATATATATATTTGCAATCAAAATAATCATAATAGAGAGTGAAATGGGATTTCCATGACATTAATCAACCCATGATGTAGAGTCCCACAGAGTTCTGAAAGACACCAATGAGGCCTAGTATCTCACACGACCTCCTAGAAGTAACCACATGAGGGGCCACCCCTCACCATTGTGTTGTATAGTTTAGGGGGAATAAAGATCAAGTTGCAGAACCACAACCTTGTGTTTCTTAAGGTTACACTCTATAAGAATCCAAAGATGACTGACTTCCGAATGTGTTAGGGGAGTTACACACTATTTTCATGAGGATCGAAACCTTATTCTATAGGGGGAACACTCGATTGGTAGGGGACCCACACCCAAGTTGAATGGAGTTCCACCATAATAGTAGAAGACTTGGTCCATGATTTAATAGGGGTTCCCTTTGGTCGTCGAGGACACGTTATCAATCTGATAAAGACTCCACATGGCCAGTAGAGGACACATGCCCACGCTAATTCTTAGATTAACTCTATGGGTCAAGGAACAACACCATTGTGTAAACTAGGGGTTCAACTCTTGTAATCAAGGACCCAAACCATATTCGATTTGGGGTTCCAATCAAAACATAGCTAAAAAGGACCCATACCCATAATTGGGGGGGGGGGGGTGTTCTACTCTAGTTTCCCTGGTGAAATTATTTGTGATGAACACCTATATCGAGTGTCGACTAAATATTTCATGTTACCAAAACATTCCACATATTATCCCAAAAGGAACAACTAAGGGAATCATCATGTTGTATGAATAATAAAATTCAGGATATGATACTCACAAGTAAAAATTACTATTAAAATAATGAAGATATGAATGTTAAAATTTTTTGTAGAAGGAGAAAAGGAGTACATGATGATTAAGGGACCCAAATAGTGTGTGGTCTCGATCTATCTCATTTCTATGATTAAATGTTTATAGAACACTATAATCATGTAGGATCACACAATGTGTAGGGGATATACACACCATTACCACACCACATGATGTATCGTCCATGTGATTGGTTGTGTCTTTTTATCCATGACATGCTTGTGTACATTACCACATGTCTATATATATAATTACGTGACATGCATCTTCACACAGCGTGCCATGAGTATGCTATGGTCATGCCCGTGTACTTAGGCACATGGAATATTCTCGGTTGTGTTCAGTCACAAGGCTCATCGACATTGGTAAGTAGGCACATTATGTGTAGAGTGTATATATGGAATTACATATTTATAAAAACAATAACCCTAGCCATTTTTACTAGGTAATTCACACTATGTGTTCATCATAGAGCATGATTTGTAGATTGAAATTTCTCAATTTTCATATCTGCATCCCACACATTGAATCTAGATGTTTCTTCACATATAATTAATCATTACAGCATGTATTAGTGGATCTAGTCCCAATTCAGAATTGACATCAATCAATTGGCTAGAAATTGATTCTGTAATCCCATCGGGTTATGTGACACAAAATTCATGAATTAAAAACATTTTTCCCTGAATATTTTACCTATGATCATCGACACCCACATAAAATACCAAAAATATCGTGGTTCAACAACTAATAATTTGAATAAGTTCCTAATTCATGAATATATCAATATTTCTGGGGAACTAAATAGTATTTTTACCACTTCAAAATATAAATCTAGGACCACATGGTCTTACAGGTGAAGTAGTCAAAAAAATGTGGGAGAAAGTGAAAATAAAAAATGATTAATTGATCATTGTTATGATATTATATAAAAATCAACTGAGGGGATATCCAATGATAGAAAATAATTGATTAATTAATTTAATCATAACATAACATAATGAAATTTATATTCAATTAGAGTAGATTAATAGAGGGGATTGATCATATCAATCAATTTAACCAAAAAAAGTACACACAAAATGTTGAGTGTTACTTGGATTCAAATCATTAATCATTTGATAAAATTTTAATAAATGATTGGAGGAAGGATTTTCATTCACTATGTCTCTTTAAGGACATATGTTTTTCTAGACTCCAATTTTGAAATGAAATTTCAATTTTTACTATTGGATGCTCATAAGGGGTAAATGGTATTTTCCCCAACCATTTCATCTTAGATAATTTTATTAACAAGACTGTTGGTCTTGGAATATAGTGTTTCAATAGGATAGGAGTTTGGTGGAAATCTGAGTTTTTCGAATTTTAGTGGAAAATCTAATATTAAATATTATAAAATTAAATATTAATTTAATCACACTAGATTGATTGGATATTAATTTTGAACTGATCATTGAATTGAAATTTCATCTATGTTTTTTAGTTTGGAATGAGGAATTTTACCAAGGCGTGTCATAAACTCGAATCGGGCCCTAGTTCAGGCATGCACCCCTTTTTCTTTTCATTTTTTTGTCTTTTCCTTTGCTTCTTATTCATTCCTCCTCCTCCATGTGTACACATACAATGTGTTCCACCTTTTTGTGTCCTATTAGAAAAGTGATAGAAGGAGAAATAGAGAGATAAGGATTGAAATAGAGGTATGGTTTCTAATCTCTCGTCACGCTAATTTGGTGTACGACATCTGTGGGTGGTGAAATCAACCGAAGAATCACTAGTTTCTACCCAAAGGCAATTTATTTTACATTTTAAACAAGTATCCTATTTAATATTTTTAATTCTTTTAAAAACTTTTTATTATTTCTAGAGGATTCTCCTGTCCATATATGTGGTTTTAGGGGTGATAACAGGTGGTTCAGGCGATTTGAGGGATTTCCGGTCGAAAAAACTAGGTAACACGGCTTGTGCTCCATGGGAACATGCCTGATGTTCATTCTATTTGGGAAAGAAGATTGTTTCTTAAGTACATTCAATATAATTTGAGTACATTCCCTGTTTTGGTTGGTAGTGTGTTCAGCCGTGCGAAAAAGAAACAAAATGGTGGATTTTGAAATGTAAACGCAGTGTATTGGGAGTTCATGTCTTGTACTCGCACATGGGCATGTATCTGGGTAAAAAAAGAACATGAGATGGTGTTTTGGGAAATTACATGCCATGTATATTTACATAAACTCTGTATAATTTTACATGGTCAGAACCCAAGTACTCTAGTGTACATGCCATGTACTTTTTCCAGCCAGTTTTAATCTAGGAGTTCTTCAAACCCCTGTCAGTTGCAATACGAGGCATTGTTTTGCATTCCATCTATAGCCACAAGACCCTATATTTTTTGAAAAATCATTTGATGCCAGTTTTAGTACTTTTCAAGGGGTTCATGTTGCTAAATTGTACAAAAAATCAATAATAATAATAATAATAATAATAATATTTTAGTTATAATTATTGGGCGATTATTGAATAAGGCGTATCTTCTTCATATGATGTCTGTTTGATGCATTGTCTATGGAATTGTGACCCTTAGTTAAAGGAAGACTTAAAAGACTAATTTGAGGTTTTAAAACCAAAATCTTTTGTCGAACCCACTCAGGATCATTTCCATAAATAATATCTTTTTCACCGATTGACCATTTTTGGTGAGTGGGTAGTGCATTCTGAGCATTTTTATGCATGGCTCACAATGCTGGAATCCTCATGATTTTTACAGGTCATATAAATGTTGTTTTGGGGCTTTCTATATAAATGGATAGGTTCTACCTCTGGTTATCATGTTTGGTTCTATACTGAATGTGAGACATTGTGTCAATGAAATGTTGGGTGTTCAGACCAACGTAGTGGATAATTTTGATCTGAGATGATCTATGAGATATATCCCATGACCTATATATTTGGTATTTTTCCCTTGTGATATGTTCCCTTATGGCCTATGTGGATGTGAGACTAGATAAATTCATGGATTCCTGGATGTATGCCTTTTCTTAGGTGCCGACCGAGGGAGTCCCTTGTAGGATCTTTCTCACATTTTCCTTTTTTTCTAAGGATCCCATGTAGGATTTTTTTCTCATGTTTACCTAGAGGATACCATTTAGGATGCCTCTTTGTGTTATACTAGAGGGACCCTACATGTTCTCATTGTTTGACTAACCCTATTTTGTACGTGGTTCATGGGTAGAGATAGTTTTCAGGTTTCACCTAGAACCTTTGCAAAACTAGTATGCAAATGGGGTTAGGGATGTAGTGTTTGGTTTGGAATTTGGGCCACCTGCACCCATTTTTTATATCTGACATGGTTTTTATGATGTACTAATTATCACTAGAGGTGCTTCTAGGTTGGTGGTTGTTGAGCCTTACATGAGGCATCTTTCAATATTATGTTGGGATACCCGGACATGCTCTCATAGGATCCGTCTTCTAATCCATTTTATTTATGATATTTACAAGGACTAAAGGTAGTACCTAGGAATGGTTGTTAATACTTTTGTGTTGAATTTTATGCCTATTGTGATACATGGATTCTTGTTATATGAAATCCATGGAAGGACTCATTATTCTATTTATTTATGTACCCTGAGTGATACATGTATTACCATTGTAGGAATTCTTTGGATGAGCTCAATATACTATTGAATGTAATTAAACCTTGAGTGAGTCATTGATCCAGTTTAGGGATTCCATGAACATGCTCATTGGCTGGATACAGTTATACCCAAAGTGATACATCGATCCAGTTGAGGGATTCCATAGACATGCCCAATGGGTCATAGAATTATGTACCCGGAGTGAAACATCGATCCAGTTGGGGGATACCTTATACCTGATAAGTGGGTTGATGACTCATATATCATAAGTGATATTTGGATTCTCATGTGGGAATGAGTTGGATGAGCTCAGAGGATGGATGTTATATAACCGTAATGATTATTTTATTTCAAATCAGTTAGGAGATACCATGGGTGTAGCATGGCATCTCACTAGATGATCAGATGTATTTCCTAGAATCGTTCTTAATAGGATTGATCATCAATATATGGTATCCATATTTAGGTATTGGAGGCAAGAATGAGTAAACCTAGGTGTAGGATGAACATCCCCCTATGGTGAGGTAACTTGATCAGAGATATAATTTTGGCTTTGGCCGATGTAGGTACTTGTAAATGGGATCACAGACCCTAGGGATTTACATTACAATGCATATCATGAGTGTCACAACATCATGCTCAATTCCATTGCATAGGATGTCCAGTAGTTCGGGCATATGGACCAACAGATTGGCTACGGATGTGGTTTCTTGTTATTTGATTCACATAATCATGAATATTCATATTTATTTATATGTGTATAGTTATGGGACTATATTTGTTTACATATATAGATATGGAAATCCAGGGTGGAACTTCCCCAGTTGACAGGGATCATAGACCCTGGGTTCTTCTTTGGTTTCACGATTGGATTACTTCTTTTGTTGTGGGTTTCAATGAGGATCAGGACATTGTTGTGGCATACACTTTTAGCATCATAGTAATTGGTTGGTTATCGGGGTGCCCTACTGAGATTATTTCTCACCCCTACTTGTGTACATCAGTGTATGTGTAAACCATATGTCTGTATTTCATGTTGAGATCAAGTCTCATGGTGAATAGGGCTAAGGCCCATGGTGTTTTGATCGAGCGGACCTACTCGAGTGGTTCAACTAATCGGGATACTATAGTTCAACAATGTCTGGAGATCAGGTATTTGATTAGGAATGAAGTTAGTAGTTGAGCCATGTACTTTTACTTCCAGTTTCATTTGTACATGAATATTAATGGTTGGACCTATGGGTGACTAGAGTTGTATTGTATTTAATTGAGGTTCATGATTTATCATCATTTTACTATTACATCTTGTTCTACATCCGTTTTATATTCTTTCCTTACTCTATTTCAATTCTTCTATGTTTGATAATTAGTTATTTCCATTGTTTACTTTCTCTAGCATGAGGGCGTAGTCTCCACACAACCACACCCTAGGCCCGCTCTTCTAGTCTGAAGCTTCTTGCTTACGGAGAGGTGTGCTTGAGGACTTTTGGTGAACAAGATCATAGTAGTAGTATAGTTGCTTCTGGGTTGTGAAATTACAAAGTAATATCAAAGGAGTTTTCTTTTCTTGGTTTTTATTATTTTTGATATGGTAGACTAGAGTATTATAAATGTGTTAGAACCTATGATGGATATCTGACTGGTGCGTTGAGAACATTGGTTTCTATAAGAAGTCTCAGTTCCCAGGTTATGGGATTTTTGTTCTATATTTGTGATGTTTTAGTTGTATATGTTTTTCACCTTGAGCTACAAACTTGTTGTGTGGGTGTTTTTATTGACAATGGATCTATAGATCTTGGATATTGGTATGATTCCAAGGATTATTTTGGACTATTGGGCAGAAAAGGAATGAGGCATCTCATGCATCATACTATGCACATTGGATTAACAACATATAGGACTACAATTGTGTGTTTTTACTAACGACTGAGACCTATGGGTCTGCTTACACATAATTTATACTTAGATGGAAGGTTATATTGATATATGTTGAGATGTTTTTCTTGTTAGTTTGATTACATAGTCCTCAATAACTTCATGTGCAGTGATCTTAGTAGGTCAATAAGGAATGTGATACCTTTCTATTTAACCTCTTATTAGGTTTTGTTTCTAAATTCTATTGTTATCTAGATTGATTTCTATTTAATACATGGATAGATACCACAGGTTTTCTTGTGAAATGGACCTCCATGAGTTATTTTTATGAACAGATATATGATGAGTTTCAGTTCATCTTTTATCATCTGTTTTGGTTGTGACCATCAGGGAGTAGTTCCTTCTGGGAATGCACATAAAGTATCATGTCCATTGTAGACAATTTATTTCAGCTTTGACCATCATTAGTCATCACGAACTAATCTACTTTTTAGAGGTTTGGATCTTTTGCCCAAGGTGGCTGGACCTTGTGACCCAGTTGTGAGTCTTTTTCTGTAGGCATTGGTTGAAGACCTAGAAGCCCTTGGTTTTGACTCAGACCCTTGCAGGTCGATGTCAATTATATTCTAGGGAAACCTGTGTGAGAGAGGTTGTACTGTGTTTTCCAATTCATTTTTGGTATGGAACATTGTTTTATGCTCTTTTTGTGATCAAGGTATGGTAGCTGCTCGAGTTTTGATATAGGATTGTTGATTCCATCCAATTTTTATAAATCAACTAGGGTGATTATTGTTTGAGACTAGATTTGATGGGAATGAATGTTTGGGTTCCTAGCATGGTCTACCATTAATTTCAATATTGCTAATATAGTCAGAGCATGCGTAGATGCCCATGACTTGAATGATGTCTAGTGTATGGGTTGGGATTTTAAGTATACACGTTTGTTGCATGTGGTATCATTTGAATCTAAATCAGTGAGTGGACATGTTCATTCTAAGGACCAATTCTTCAAGACATTCTATGAGATTGAAACCCAGAAGATGTTCATGAATGTACCTCTGTGGTATATCTGGCATCATAGAATGAATTGGGAACCGTAAGATGGTTAGCCTGTAGTTGAATCGTAGTCATGTTTTGACATGATGGTGAGTGTTTATTGGAGGGAGTTGTACTCACCCTTTTATAAAATCTTATTGTACTCATGTTAGAGAAGATAATGCATCATCTTGATTCATCGAGATTATGCTGAGTGAGATTTGGACCTATGGCGATCTCTTTTTATTTCATTCATAATGTTCATCTTGGTTAAGGAGGGAACCTATTGTGGTTTCACTCTAGGAGAATTGTATGCAAGTCATATGGTTGGGAGTGATCCATTGGCCATTTGAGGTTTTTTTCTCAGTGTAGTTGAACTTGGGTGTTTGCAGTGGGTTTTTAATCCTAGAGTTTTCTTTTGATATGATGATAAGGGTATTCCTATGATGAGGAGTACTAGATCAGTCATAGACAAATGTATTCATTATAGATGAATGTTTTTAACAATATGAGGATAGTCATTAGATCATATAAATACTGTGGTTGAGCAGATGCTCAGGTTGGGATCATGGCAGCCGGTCCTTTCACTAGACATCTCAGGGATGAGAATGCATATAGTAGGGAGTATGTAAGGAGTTTTAATTATTCGGACTACAGTTCTTAGCTGAAATTGGAATTTATGCTGCTGGATGCTTTTGAGGATTAAAATGGTATTTTTAACCTACTGTTTGATCTTTGAAATTATTTTTTTCATCTCTGTTGGCCCTGGAAAAGAGTGTTTACACTATGATAAGAGTTTGGTAGAAATTTGGGCTCTTCAAATTTTAGTGGATTATTTAATTTTTAATTTTATTAAAATAAAAATTAATTTATTTACACAGGTTCTCTAGGTGATAAATATTGATTGGATGATCATATTTAAATTCCAACTAATCTATTGATTTTGAATGTGATGTTTATACTAGACTAGGCATAAACTCGAGTTGGGCGGTGGAGTTGGCCCGTGCACCGTTTTCTTTTCATTCTTTTCTTGTTTTCTTTTCCTTATTATTCATTCATCTTCCTCATTACACATGACTCTTATGTGATACTCCGTCGACTCTTTTTATAATTTAAATTAAATAGGGAGAAATATAGAGAGATTGGTTGATAGTGATGCATTGTTTTGATGTTCTCGACGCGCTGAATCGACGTGCGAAATCTGTGGTTAGTGAAATAAATAGAAGCTTTGGTGGTTTCCACTTGAAGGGTTATTTGTTTAGGTTTTATCCATTTATCCACATTAAAAAAAGTATGTTTTAAAATCATTTTTATGCTTTCTTGTGGTGTCTTAAGGCCATATCTCTTGTTTCGGGGGTGAAAACAAGTGTTTCTAGAGACCTGAGAGATTTCCCATCGGAAAACCCTGGTAACACAACTTGTGTTCAAGGGGAACATACCCTATGTTCTTCCCATTTAGGGAAGAATAAGTTTTCTTAATTAAACATATGTACTCTGAGTACACATTGTGTGCAGGATGGTCATGTGTTGGGCTGGGTGAAAAAGAACATGAAATAGTTGTTTTTGGATCAGTACATGTTGTGTCTATGGCGTGTGTCCGGGTGAGAACACACACGGGATGGTGTTTTGTGAATAGTAAAAACCATGTACAGTAACATACACTGCGTGTGCATTTTAATGGGTAGAACCCATGTACTCTAGAGTACATTCCATGTACTCTATTCAGACTGTTTTCATCAAGGGGTTCTTTAAAACTCTATGAGTTGCAATCCAGAGGTTCATTTAGCATGTCCTCTATGGACACATGACCATTTAATTTCAGAGGAACTTTTTAGGGAAATTTTAAAACATTTTTGTGTTGGGAATTATTTTTGGTGGTATGAAACATCCAAAAAAATTAAAAAATAATTTAATTATTACTATTTGGTGATTATTGAATCAGAAATATCATCAACATCCAATGTGTGTTTGACGAACCGTCAGTAGAGTTACAATAATGAATAATATTTAGAAGTCTTAAGACTGATTTTTGGTGCTAAAAATGAAATCATATGTGTGCCCCACTATGGATTGTTATGGTGAATAGTACATTTTCACTGGTAAACTATTTTGCATGAGTGGGTAGACCATTATGAGCATTTTTTCATGTTGATTGCAATTGTGTAATCCTCATGATATTTAGAGGTCATAAATGATGTTTGTGGGGTTTCTATATAATTAAACATGTTTTTCCTATGGTTATCGAGTTCATTTTCCCCCTGAAAGTGAGACATGGAATTGATGATTTGTTGGGTGTTTGGACCAACGTAGTTGAGAGTTTTGATCTGAGATGATCTATGAGATATCCCCCATGACCTATTTTGTTTAGGATCTTTCCCTTGTGATATGTTCCCTCCTGGCCTATGTGTCTATGAGACCGAATGCTTACAAGGTTCCCCTGAGGGATTCCATTCCTTATTTGGTTACCTAGGGAGTCCCTTGTAAGATCTCTCTCATGTTTTTATTTTTGAAAAGGATACCTTGTAGGATTCCTTTGTTTGTGTTTACCTAGAAGATCTCGAGTAGGATGCCTCTTTGTGTTTGACTTGGGGGATCCAATAGGTGGATGTTGTTTAACAGACCCTGAGTTGTACATCAGTATTGGGTAGATATATTGTTTGTGTGTCACCTAGAACCCGTTCCCATCTAGTAATCCCATGTGGTTGTGGATTTAGTGTTGGGTTGGGCGTTCGGGCCACCCTCACTAAATTGTTTATATCTAAATTGGTTTTTTATGTAGTGATGTTCACCCGAGGTTCTTCCTGGTAGGTGGATATTGTGCCCAAAAGAAGGTGTCTTTATATATTTTGATAGGTTTCCTAGATGTTCTCTCCAGGGATCTAGCTTCTAATTCATGTTATTTCTGATATATATAGGTACCAGATGTACTAACTAGTAGTCGAATATTATTCCATATGTGTTGACTTGTATTACCCAAGTGATGCATGGATTTTCATTGTAGGAATTATTTTGAAGGACCCATTAGGCTGTTTATTTACATACGAAGAGTGATACATGGATTCCTGTTATAGGAATTCCTTGGATAGGTTTAGTGGACTGTTGAAAGTAATTAACCATTGATTGATTCATGGATCCAGCTGAGGGATTCCATGAATGGGATCATTGGTTGGATAAGTTTATACCCTGATTGATAAATAGTCCAGTTGAGGGATTCCTTGGACGAGTAAAACGGTTAATAGACTTATGTACCCTAAGTGATACTTGGATTCAATTGAGGGATGCCTTGTACGAGCTCAGTGGGTTGATGACTCCTATGACATTATTGATATTTGGATTCCCCATGTAGTAACTCCGAAGATGATCTCACGGGATGGATGATTTGTGATCTGAATGATTACATTCTTCTAAATCAGTTATGGGACACCAGGGGTGTAGCATGGTGTCTTTCCAGATGTACAGATTTTTTTCTTGGAATATTTTTTTCACAGGATTGACCATCAGAATACGGTATCCTTCATTAGTGATTGGAGACAAGTACTTTTGAACATAGGTGTAGTAGTAGCATACCCCTATGGTGAAGTATATTGATCATTAATATGATTTTTGGCATTGGCAGATGTAGGTATATTCTGATGGGATTATGGATTGATAGATCGACATAAAGATACATGGCATGAGTGGAATGAAGTTCAGTTATGTGCTCTTGCATAGGGTGTCTAGGAGATCAATCATATGGACCCATGGAATGATTTCTGATGTGGTTACTTGTTATTTAATTCAAGTACTCATGAATATTCAAATTTATGTATATCTATATTGGTATGGGACAATACATGTATATATATCTATATATTGACATCCGTCATGGAATATTCCCAGTTGATAGGGATTATAGACCTTGTGTTTGAATGTGGTTTCATGTTTGGTTTACTTATTTTGTTGTGTGTTCTAGCTAGGCTGACTACATTGTTATTGCATAAATTTTCTGCAGCACAGTTATAGTTTTCTTATTTGGGTGCCCTACATAGATTATTTCACACCCCTGCATGTGCACCTTAGTGTTAGAGTAGACCTTATGTCTTACTTTCAGGTTGATCATGAGATGCATGGTGGATGGGGCTGATGGCCACGATGGCATGATCTAGTAGAGATTCTACAATGGTTCTACTAATCAGATTAACGTTGTGATACATTGTTTAGAGATCAGGTATGTGAGTTCATTCAGAGTTCGTAGTTGAGCCATGTACATTTACTTTCCTTTAATTTCATACTTGTTTCTATATGGTCATCCTAGTGGGTGACCAGTGTTTTATTTAATTTCATAGATATTCAATGTTTTACCTCATTTTCTTAATAGACCATGTTCTAATTCAATTTTTTATTGCTTCTGAGCTCTGTTTACTTTCTGTTGTGTATGAAACATATTTATTTCTAATGTTTACTACCTCGTTTATGAGGGCATAGTGTCCCCACTATCAAAACGTAGACCCTCGTTGTTAGTCAGCAACCTCTGGAGTATGGGGAGGAAACCTTAAGGCCTTGTGGGAAACCATATCAAAGAACTAGTTTAGTAGCTTCTGGGTTGGGATGTTACACTCTCAATCTTCTCTAATAAAAAGTTTCACCATTATCATTGGTGTTTTTTCTATAAAATGGGGGGAGGAAGAAGCAATCAATGGTCTCTAGATTATGAGTTAAACCCTAACTGATTCTCCTTAGAGGTATACTAATATAAATTTTCGTTATTTTAAAATAATAAAATAATAAATAAATTTAATTAATTTACCGATTGAACATACCACAAATTGTTGAGATATCAAAACACCTCACACTAACCTATTTAAGGTCACTCCAAGGGTAGAGACAACAGTCCCAACACAACTGTGGTGTCATATTTTTGAATCAAACATTAATTTAAGGGTTATCCCATTAAATTTTTGAATTTTTATAATAATAATATAAAAATTATAAAATATTTTTTATAACATTAATTTTGGGCACATCAGGCATCAAAATTGCATGCTGTCTTAGAACGTGTTTCTAGAATTGTATACTGAAATAATTTAATATATTATAAGGAAATAAATAGGTCACTATATACATTTTCATGTTGATAAAATAAAATACATATATTTCAATTTATAGATAATTTTTATTATTTTCTGAATGATTTTGATGAAATTTATTAGATAGAATTATCAAAATAGATGATAAAATGGTTTATTAATAATTTTGGTTATTATTCTAAATCGGATTTTATGGATATTCATGATAACCAAAGAATAATTTATTATTGTAACATGGAAACAATTATTTTGATGTAATTCTTAAAATTAAAAAAATTATCAATTAATTTAAATGAATTAATGTGATCACATCACATAATGAGGTGAGTGCATTTATTTTTATCATAACAGTTGGTGATAAGAATTCTGAGAAACAAATATTCTATGTAAAATTTGAGGGTTGAAGTTATTCTTCAAGGTTGATTCAAAACATAACAACATATCTATATATAATATATATTTTTATAGACGAATCATATGTATTTTTGTTAAAATTGTTTTGTATTCAATAGAAAATGAATAAATTATATTATCATTATTTCCAAATAATCTAGTAGAATTTCAATTTGAATTGGAAAAATTAAATTTATTTCATTATATTCAGAAATTTTTAATGAATTGGGATATTTTAAATTAAACCTGATTTAATTGATTAAATAATAATCTTTATGGGTTGACATTATAAATTTAATGAGTTTCATAAAAAATATATCAAACCGTTGCAAAATTTTAAGATCATGACATGGATCTCGTTTTATTTAATTATATAAAACATTAAATGTTTTAATGAAAATAAATTTTATATATTTAACTTGAAACTATGAGGATACTTGATACCATTATTGAACAAAATAATAATAATTTTCTCTATATTTCAAAATGTACTACATGTTTGGTAAATTAATTTAAATTTTTATTTAGTTTTTAGAAACATAATTAATCATATCTATATAAAAAGTATGTCAAAATATTAACTCAATCCATATGTAGGATTTCAATTAATATATCAAAAAATATGGATCAATGTATGTAAAATATTCTTATCCACATGAAGCACATTCAACAATTGATGTATTGAATGTGAGGGGTATATTTCTTTGATAAAATTATCTATATATTTTTATAATTAAAAATTCTTTTGGTCATTAGAAATGTGATACAAAGGATTTTCAGAATCCAAATATATTAGTCTAATAATAATGTATATGGAGTCATATGAAATTTTAATAAACAATTATTTCTTTTTAAAATTTCAATTATAATAGTCTAAGAACAAAACAATATTTATTAACCATGAAAAATTATTTTTTAAAACATTGTAGTTGATAAAACATTCAGTCATTATTTATAAATGTTAAATGTCATATTCCCTATATCAACATATCTATGATCAATTCCTTATATTGATAATTTTATAATATTGATTATAATAATTTATGAAAATGTTTAAATTTTCTCTTTATATGAATCATAGACATTGATACCTTCCTAACATAAGTGTTTCAAATTAAAACTATAATGTTTCGAGTTAAACATTAAAATAATTTCAATATTGTTCGTGTCCATTAATAATTTTAAAAAAAAATTAATTCCAATTCAAATATTCTTTTATAAATGTTTTACTTTAAAAATATGTTCCCTAACATCTATTTGGTATTGAGGAAACAATATTGAATGAAGTACTATCTTTATATTCTATGCTGATGAGTTGGAACCTGATTTCTGTATATTGGAAATTTTTAATCAATTTGCATTTATTTTTTAAAATTATTATGATGTTTTATTTTTTTGAATAAAATATTTTTTCAGATAATTCTTATCATAATAATTTTCAAATTTTTTTGTCACAAACAATGATTTCAAAAGAGAAACGATAAAATGAATCTAAATTGACATAGATGTTGATTTAGTGGATGAATATATATATATATATCAATATGAGAACATTTTTAGCTTATAAAGTTATTTCCCAAATTTAAAACCAATAACATGAAACAATATATCTTTTAATACAAAAAATAGTGAAACAGTGTATAATCTATATTATTATACGCATATTTGATTGAATATAATTTTTTATTACATTAATATTGAATACAATTATCACCAATATAAATGACATTCACTAAATATAAATTTTGAAGATGTAATCTCCCTCAAATATTTCATAGCCTTCATGATATTCAATATTAACACATTTAAAAATTTATACATCCAACATTTAGTGAATTATTAGTGTTTCTAAAAATTAATTCAATTATTAGTTTTTTCATAACTTTTTTACTTTTATACAATGAATCATTACATTTTTTTGATAAAAATTATAAATTCAAAATTCTCCTTCATAATTACAAAATTGTTTCTATAATATAAAAATTAGAATTTAGAGGAATATGAAATCAATTTATACGATTTATAATTTAATTAAATATGAATTTATTAGAGTCTAGATTTATCATAAGAAAAGTCATCATTATTGTAAAATTATATAATCCATCCAAAAAATAAATTTGGGAAATTTAAAATTTTTTATCATCCAATTTCTCATATGTTTTACTTTTAAAATATGTATTAATCCAAAAATAATTTAATATAACAAATATAAAACATTAAAAAATCAAATAAATTACCATAATGTGTTACAAGAAATTTATATTTAAATAAATGAATGAAAATTAAATAAATTAAATTTTACAATTATAAATAAATGAATATGAAAATATGATATTTTTTAATAAATACATATTTTATTTGATAAGAACAAGAAATACACATAAAAAATATTCATCAAATTATGTAATTTAAACACCCATTGTTTTTATATCAATATATAATATATTTTTTAATTATTTTTTTTTATATTTAGAAAAATATATTTTTTTTTACTATAATGTAAAAAATTATATTATATTGAATTGAAATACACAAATTTATAGACACACGGTCATGTATATATATAAAATATAGTAAATATATTTTTTGTTTATATTTTTATAGAATATAATTATTTTTTATCATTTCAAATTAACAATGATAATAAAAAGAACAACAATATTAACATAATTATAATTATTTAAATATTCATAGACAAATATTTAAATAAAAAATAATAAATAAAAGAAATCAATGTATATATATATATTATAGAATTATGATAAGTTTTATATTTTATGATCCCTGATATATCTAAAAAAATATTTACATATATTTTCTTATAACTATTATGAATAATTAAATATTTTTAACTAATAAAAAATACATGTAATATTGATAATATATTATACATAATTATTTATTTAAACAAAATTAACAAAATTATATAATTAGAAAATACCAAAAAAGAATAAAATCAAAATGAAATATTGAATAATATTGATTTATAAAACTATAACTTACTTCTAAAAAATATATTTTCATCGAAAAAATAAATAATCAAAATATAACTATAAATTATTTTTCACAAAAACTAAAATAAAATTTTATTCATAAATAGATAATAGAAATCGATACATTCATAAAGAAATTATAATTTAGGATAAAATCATCATTGGGAGGGAAAACATTAATACAAAATATTATATTTTTATTTGGATTCCACGAACAAATATATAATGTAATCAGATATAATATATTGATAATTTTCAAAAAAATATTTGAAAAAGTAAATAGGAACGTAAATTAAATTTTACAATCTATTGATATTGGATTATGGTTTCATGAACCATCGAAGGCCAAAGAACACCAGAGAATGGATTTCGACAATGACTGACAAACATTATAGTTGGGGTGTTGAAGATGGTTAGATTGTGTTTATGGATGAGATATATTAGGGTTTAGGTTTAATATGGTAGAATATTGTAAACATTTTCATATGATGAGTTGTGAAGGAGATTTTACAAGTGGGTGATCCCTCAAAATTGAGTGGATTTGATTTAGCTTCAAAAATATTATTTAGTTTGATAGATTATTCTACCATGTTTCTATTAATTTGTATAGAAATTTTATTCATCTTTTAGTTATGATTACTGTAAAAATCCTTTTATTAATTTTCAAAATTAAAAGTTATGTTAAAAAATAGTATAATATATTATGAAATATATTTAATTTATAGTGTGCACATAAAATGTGTTATTTCAATTATTTTTTATGGGTCATACATTATCTAATATATATTTTATGATTAAATTGAAAATTTAACAATCACAAAATCCAATTCTTCATTTATGGTATCTAATATTGAAATCAGTTTTTTCCTTTTTATACATGAATGAAAAGAAAAAAAATTAAATGTAATAATATTTAGTCATACTAAAAATGTAATACTATAGAAAATGATCACAAAATATTTATACAAGAAGAATTAGACACTAGGAATATTAATTCAAATCATGGGTAATGAAACCCCACTATGAAATTTAAACATTAACAAACCATTAAAAGATATGAAATCCAATATTCCATGGAAATAAGAATTTGTTTGTGGCAGAAAACAAATATGTTCATTATGATTATATATAGTAACCTCAAAAGTTATAAACAAAAAATTTTCTTCATCTCTCGTGGACTCCACATCCCAAATACAAGTTTATATATTATTTGGTGTGTAATAAAGATGATTTCCATAAACACATGTACATAAACCTATAACCTATAACATATTCCTTCAAATGATCAGATGAATCTTAAAAGTAATATGGTATAAAATAATAATATGGGGAAATTATTATCCATGATAAAATATTTTGGAAATAAAATATCTTAAATACAATGGAAAATATATGTGTGTTTCCCAAAAAAAATTATATATATAATAATCATGCCTAATAATAAAAATTAACAATACAATTTTGTAACATAAAAATAAAAAATGAACTCAATTAATGTTATCATTATCAACAATAAGTAAATAAATTATTTTCACCCACAATCCATACCAACAAACACTATATGAAAATTGTTTCTATAAGAAACGTTAAATTCATACTCAAATAATAATTAGACTAAACATTAACTTGAAGACATATTTTTGGGGGGTAATATATCAGTATAATTGTAAAAATTCGATACAACTCACCCCAAAATTACGATTACAAGTTAAACAATAAAAAAATATAAAAAATTAAATTTTACTTAGATTAAAAAAATTTGGTAAAAGGATATTTCATTATATTAAAATAAGTACAATTTAATATTCCAAGTTGTTGGAAGGAATAAATATAAGAAACATTTATGAAATTTTATAATATTTTAACATTATTCAATAAAAGTAAAAAAATTTCCATCTAATTGGAATAATTCCATCTAAAATTTAAAAAAAATACTTACATGATACGAAATATGTATTTTAATTAGGTATTCAGATAGGAAGTAATGAGATATGTAAACTTCATAATAATATTTTAGAACCCCTTTTATGACAATGAGTGCCATCATATGATCGAGTAAACACTCAAATACTAGTAGATTAGTCCTCTAGTATGGAAATCATACACCATATCATAAAATTCAAAAAATATTCTCATATTGGGTTACTTATAATATCGAGAAGAAATTGTAATTTCAGAAGTATTTTACCAAACAAATCCAGTAAATTTCAATCATCAATAAATATGGTAGTTTATCATTTCTTCACAACTAAAATTGAAAATTAATCAAAAAAATTAAAATTTGATTCCAAATTGTTCATTATAATATATTTGTCATATAACACCATTCTAATAGTGGATAATTAATTTCATTAAAAATAAACAATAATCCTAGTACCATAAATATGAAATCTAATGGATTTTATGATCAATCGTTATGTTATTACCCAATTGATTTGTTAAATAGTCTACATAAATAAGCAAATAATGTAATTATAATTTAGGGGAAAAATTTAAGGAATAAAAAAATTAAACAAATATATGAGCATTTCTACTTTTATATACATGAAATAATAATGGATAATATCACATCAAGAAAAAAAAACACAATATTTAAACAAATTGTATAATTCATGAAGCATGTCACCCATTTTTACATGTTGAATAAAATTATAATAATTAAATATTTAAAATTAATCATGAATATATTATATGAAATAATAATGGTGTGAATTCATCTTTACAGGTCTTCCTATTGCCACATCTAGAATCTATAAACAAAATCACTATATCGGTTGAAGGATTCATCATAAAATGTTGAATCCCACAAATCCAAAAAATATAATGTTATAGAAAATTCATCAAAATCAAAATGATGTTAAAAACAATATTCAAGATAATGAAAAAGTGTATTAGGTGGCTACCATAGAAGATATGTTGTTTGGGGTGGGGTTTTTTATATACTCGAGACTGTGAAATCTATATCCATTTTTTACTATCTCAATAATTTTGTGGTGGGAATCATGTGTATAAAAATATTTTATCAATACATTATTAATTAATTCCCATGTATAGTATTACATGATATATGTAATGTTAATAATTTTTATAAAAATTAAATCATTATAATCATATTATTTTTTTCACTCTTATGGGGCTTCACCAATGTCTACTATATGAAGTTAAGAATATAAATCTAAAATTATTTAATTCCGATGTGTTTTCACTATTAACAATTCTATGACATTATAATATGAAACATATCGAGGGATTACAATAAATGATCCAATGTATGAATCTAATATTATTCTAATTTACATGATAATAATGGATAGATTAAATTAAAATTTTGATGAAATATATATCATATTTTTAAAATCCATACTTTTTTTAATTTTATCCAAAATTGAATATCAAAATTTTGGATACTGAATTGATTTATATTATAAAATATATTATAGAATATAATTTTAAAATAAATAACATACAATGATTGGCGATGGGTGCCTCGGTGTCGGGCCTTGGAAATGTTTATGGCCAGCAGAGAGACTGGAAGGGATGCTTGATGTCAGTATTAGATGTTGGGAACCTAGGTCATTCAAGACATGGGGGGTGATGACTTATGGGAACATACACATTTCTTTTTAGGTTCCAGAGAAGCTAAAGTAGGAAGGAGATCAGAGAAAAAACATTTCATGGCGGCTTTCTGTCTTTTGATTGTGGTTTGAAGGTCTTTGAATGTAATTTTACTCCTAATCACCTAATATATATATATATATATATATATATATATATTACTATACATGGAAATAACATCCATAATTTTGATAATTTTTAAAAAATATATTTATTGCTAAATATTATATACATTTTTCATTAGTATATGTTTTATTTAAAATTATATTTAATATATATTTTAATATCATAGGATATTATCTATGTGCATAGAATATTTTATGAGTGGTGAAATTATAATATATTAATGAACACTGAATTTTTTATATCTATATAGAAATTAATTAGTGATAATTCCAAAATTCCTATTACAAAGGATAATTCAATTTGTGATAATGTTGTTTGAAACAAAAATATTACATTTTTTCTTAAATGAAATATTTTTTTGGTTTCATCTATTGAAATGTTGTACAATATTTATTGATAGAAACACCATTATGAATGACAAAATATCATTATCTCGTAAGTATTATGTTTCAAATATTTAATTAATTTAGCAGTTATAATATTTTTAAAATTAAGAGATCTGGAAACCTAAATCTTGAGGATTTATTTTTTTCATACTTGGAAAGTAGTGAAATGAAAAAACATATAATTTATTCATATTACGTTATGATAGACTCTAATGGATGTGAGTAAAATTGAATACTTATTATTTATAAAAGGATTTCTAATGTGATGTATATATTTCTAGATCTTCCTATAATTTTTTGGCCCAGTTGGTAAATATATTTTTCAAAATTAATGTAATTTAAATTACTTTAGAGGATTAATTTTCACAATTATTATTATTGTACATCATGGAAAAAATAAATAATCAATAAATGGTAAAACACATATATCACTGTGAACAATATCTTTATTGAATATTGAATTATAACATTTTTATATTTCCAAATTATATATTATTTTAATATTAAAATAATGTTATTGTCGCTCGTGCATACGTACGGACTACCATCTCCACAAACGCGATTAGATTCATTCCTCATCGTATCCATGAAATAATAATTCTCATTTAATGATTAAGAATAATGTTTAAGGACTTTATATCATTCTGGATATGAATAATATACAACCTATCCATAACAAACATGGCTTATGTAACCAAATATATAAAAGAAAACGAGTGAGTTAACACCCAAAATGATGATAATACTAAGATATTATTAACAAATAAATCTTAAAAGATCATATATGATATCATATTTATGTATATGATTCTTGTATTATTTAATAACAATTATTTCACTATTATACAGGAGGTTAACCAACCCTCAACCAAGGAAAAGTAAAAGGTAAGGGTTTATTTCAGAATCTCTTCATTATCCGAGGTTGTTTATACATGATTATCTACTCGGACCTCTTTATCATCCACATCCATGTTTCTCAAAAATTTATTCCAAAACATTCTTACTACTTTACAAAATATGGGTTAAAGTCATTTATATCCTTGTTTGAATTTCTATAAAAATTTTATAAAATAATCCTTCCATTGTTTTCCAAAGAAGTTCCTTTTTAACCTTTTTATCAAAATTATGGTACGAATGTCTTTTTAACTTATACAGTGGGTGGTTATTTTATGCCATTATAAAATCATCGAAGCTTCCCTTACAAGCTTATAAGAATATTTTTAAAGTAAATTTTTTATTTTATATTTATGTTACTTTTAAATGATATCAAAAAAGAGATATTTCTCTGAAATAGTTTTGATTTCATCAATGTCAAAATCCTAGGATGGATTTTAAGTATATTTGAAGTTGATTTTTTATGATACAAAACATACATATTGTATTGACGGTTTTGTGATATGTTTGACTGTGGATTTGTTATTTTTATTCCATTCATTTTTTATGGGGAAAGAATTGACATTTTGTAAGGTATTTTTAATGTGAATGTTTGTGTTATGTTTAAACCTGTTCATATGATGAATGAATTGGACTTAGAAAGTGACGGGGGGAGCCCACTATAGCTCCTCGATGCATCGGTAGGTCTTATGAGACAAACTCGTGTCTTGGAACGAGGCATTGAAAAAATCTTATTTGTAGTCTTGTAAAGAGGCCTTGGATACGTGGTTATGAGATTCTGGGATTATGCATTCCATCATTATGAAAGTGGTTATTGATATTTCATGGGATTATACGATTAGTACAATATCCACTTGAATAAGTAAATTGAATTTTTTCATTTTATGTCAACCATATTATACTAATGATAAAGTTTAAAATGCTATTGTTCTAGTTATACATTGCCATAAATGTTTATGCTTATTTATGATTGTTTCCTCTATATTGTTATCCTTACTGTGTATATGAGCTCTCCCCTTTCTATGTATTATTTCTCCTAGGATATGAAGAAGTATTTTATGAATGACCTACAGGGATAATATGAGGGGATATGAGTTTGGAATATGTAGACTATGTTGTTGTAGTTTTCATTTTATGATGTAATCTAAACATTATGAATGAATCTAGTGTTTCAAAGGTTACTAAACTAATCAGTCTTTAGAGACATGATATTTCTTGTGATCATCTCAGTGTAATGTAATAATGCACCGACTCAGGGTAACTGGGTTCGGGGCATTACAATTGGTATCAGAGGAAGTTTAGTACAAACATTGGAAGCTATATTTAGATAAACTCTGATTAGAGAACATAGACCTATGATAAACATTGAAGATTAGTATAGAAGAACATCCAAAAATGTTGGTATTGTAATGATTTTGTGAGTTTTCCGAGAAATACATCCCTGTCTGGATACAAGTAGGTAGAGGCAGCTCTGGTACAGATGTACCTAGGGGTAAAACCCAAAAACACCGCTTTGTGCTAGACTCGAACGGGAACTGGTGCATGACAATGGGCCTTGCACACACATGGTTACGACACTCCTAGGGGATATTCTTAGGATAATTCTCATTTTCTTTAAAAACAATTATGAAGGGTTTATGAGTATATACTCCCTCAAAGAAAATATTTCAATGATAATGGATTATATTCATAAACTGTTCAATTTATGATAAGTGTTTTACAAGTTTGGATTTATGTATTGAGATTCATAAACTAATCTAGTGTATGGAATGGTTTAGAAATGACGCCTAGTGGAAGGAATGAAAACCGTATCAATTCATGCACTCCATGTAGGGATTTCCTTCCTGCTCAAGATAATTATAGTGGAGATGGTGATGAAAATGGTTCTGATCAGATAATCACTACACAGGGACAACTCACTCAGGTTATGAATAATAACCTTACCCGTATGGAGCACCCTGATCTGTAGCATGGAGGATCAATGATTGATCACTTAATGAGGTAGCAACCACCAATATTCAATGGGAGTAAAAATCCTTTAGTAGATAAGAAATGTATAAGTTCCCTAGAGAAAATATTTCAGGCTATGGGTTGTACTGAAAGGGAAAAATTTATCATGACAGTTTATCGCCTCATTGGAGATGCTGATCAATGGTAGTCATTGATACAAAACACGAAGGAAGATGGTGAAGTATCAAATATGGAATAAAGGGAGTTCAATGAGATTTTCATAGAAAAATACATTCCTCGTGACCATCGAGCAGATATGGAAAGGCAATTTCTGAGTCTAAGGCAAAAGGAAGATGATAATGTCGCAAAGTATGAGGCTAAATTTACGAGGATTGTGATCCATGCAATATATTATATATATAACCCAAGAAGTAATATTTATCATTTACTTGATGGGTTAAAACTATTTCTCTGTTAAGAATTAGTCACAAAATTCATCTTATCGTACAAAGACATTATCTCGTGTGTTATCAAGAAAGAAAAGTAATTCTCTATGTCTTATGACTGTAAAGAAAAGCAAGATATGAAGAGATCTACTGATCATTCTGTAAATGGAAAAAAGGGGAAGAAGGGAAATGTTGAATATCCATCCTACAGTAAATGTGGGAAGAAACACCCCGATACTTACTTAAAAATAATGGGAGTCTATTACAAGTGTGGTGAAAAAGGCCACCGAGCTAATGATTCCAAGGGAAAGAGGGTTTTGTCAATGTGGAATGCTATAATTATAAACAGTTGGGACATTATGCAAATGAAATTCCTAAGCGTCAGGGGAACTTACCTCAGAAAGGGCCAAGGGATCAAGGTCAAGCATATGTTATTACTAATGCTGAGGTAGAAGCTCCGAAATATGTAGTGGTAGGTAATTTAATGGTTTCCTCAAGTTTAAAAAATGCTTTATTTTATTCTGGATCATCCCCTTGTTTCATATCTTCCTAGTTTTCTAATAAAATCAGATATTTACAATTTGATTTAACAAGGGAGTTGTCAGTTAAAACTCATAATGGAAGTATCATTGCAACATTGTTCTGTGAATCAGTCCCCATTAGAGAAGATAAATGTTTTTATCCGCTGATCTCATCATCATACCTATGATTTAGTTTGATATAATCCTATGTGTGGATTGGCTTTCAGACTATGATGCGAAGATTTATTGTAAGAAGAAAATGGTTACGATTTTTGATGATGATGATAAGGAACACCTTATCTTTAGAGAAGAATCATAACCAACTAATTCTTATCTAGATCCACCCCCAATAGCTCAACTAAATTCAATTATTGGGGAGGAAGAGAACTAAATGACTGTGGGTAAGGAAAAGAATGTTCAAATAGAGGATGTACCTATTGTGAATGAATATGTAGATGTGTTTCTGGAAGATTTACTTGGACATCCTTTAGAATGAGAATATTTTTTTCCATTGATATAATTCTTGGATCATGGCCTATATCGAAGATCCCATCAGGATTCCTGATACAATAGAACAAATGCTGAGAAACTAGATGACTCATCTGGTAAAAGTTCTATGAAGAAAAAATAAAATGGAAGATGCAACGTGGGAACCCGAGGAACATATGATGAAGAACCACCTGAGTCTTTTCATGCAGTTGTATTCTAGAAATTTCTAGAATGAAATTATTTGAAGGAGGGAGAATGTAACACCCCAAGGTTCCATGATACGATTCTCTTTGACTAATACCGCAGCGTGTGTTGTACGCATCTTCAAGATTCAAACACACTGCGACCAATCAAAGTAGTCGTTATGAATAGTAATACTCAATTTTTGGAAATTTTAAATTTTATCACTAAAAATGGACTTCATTTTTTGATTCGGAATATCTAATTTAGCCTACGGTGAAATTGTGGTTCTTTTCGGACAACTTTTATATTTTGATGAATAGTGAAAATTACAAAATTTTAATTAAATACAACTTTTTTTAATCAAAATATTTAATAGTGACAAATTTTGAATTTTTGTGGTTTTAACGTATTTTTAGAATATATTTTTACCATTTAATACAAATTTGGTTATTGGACAAAATTTTACAATTAAACCAGACATAAACAAGTGTCAATCTTTTGATAATTATTATTTCTTAAAAACACGCTTTTTTGTTTTGACAGCGGGAATTAATTTTAAATTAATTTCTGCCACTTCTGTGTTTTGAATTTCGAAAAATGGATTCCATATTTAGAATCGGGACTTCCAAATTGTGTAAATAGGTAACTTTTTTATTAGAAATTTTGAAAAATTACTTCATTAAATATTTTATTTACCAGGGTTAAAGGGTAAATCCAGTAAATAAGGGTAAACAATAATATTATAACAATAATAAATTAACCTAAACCATGTCCTAACCTTATTGGTTGATACATGTCCGACTAGAGGCATCTTTGGGTCGATTTTGGGACCCCATGGATCAACTTTTAATTGATAATTCCACTTTATATTAATTAAGTTGAAGTAAATACAAAAATAACATAAGCATATATCTTTTAGAAAAACAATTTTTATATAGGGTTATATATGATATATTTTCAACTATAAATATTCATTAAAAATATAAAAATATTTCCTACATAATGGTATTTTATTTTTAATTTTTAGACATTTAATAATTAATGTTATTTAAGACACAATAATGATGTAGTATTTTCATTATTAATGAAAAAATCAAATATTTAGTATTATAAATGTGAAAATAAATATAATTGGAAAGTTATGATACCATAAAAAAATTATATAGGTTACTATTACATGTTATTATTTCTTAAATTAATTTGTTTCGAATTAATAAATTTGTTAAGACTTTAAAAAAATCAATTAATAAATATTGTCCAAATTGACATAAATGAGTTTTTAAAACAAGTATTATATTATTAATTGATAATCTATTCCTAAAAATTTATAGATTAGCCAAAGAACATATATCATAACATTTTTTTCATTAATGGGCCACTTGGGGGTCTCTTGGTTGTATATAGTATGTTTATTAACTGTATAATATAAAAATACAAAGTGACATGGTAAATGTCAATTTAATTAACTAAGAGTTTAAACTAAAAGATAAGGTTAATAAAATGACCCAAACCTGTCTAAAATATATTTGATGAAAGGATTTTGAACCATCCCCACCTTAGACTTTGAATAATCCACTTTTAAGCCATTGGAAACCAAATATGAATTTATTATAAATAAATACTTTAAGTTTTTCCTAAAGCGCCCCTCACCCCCCTTATAAAAGGACACAACTTCTAACCATTTCATTACACCATAAAAGCCTTTTGGATCGGACAACCCCTGCCCAAATTTTCGCTTAAATTGTTTCAATTAAACCTAGAGGCCTTAGTTATATCATAAATCCAATCTATGGATCCATTTTGATCAAATCAAAAGGAAGAACCCAATGAAGAGGTAATGTTTTCCCCATCCTTTTTCAAGTTCCTTTCTTCTTCATCTTCTTCTTTCTTTGTTATTTACTTTCTAAAATAATTACTCCAGTATTTTCAATATAATGTGCTGTTATTATAAATATGGTACAACCATATTCAGTATTCTATCCATCCTTTGAATGTCATGTCACCATATGTGCGTACGTACGACTTACAGTCTCCATGTCGTGGTGTAATTGTTATTCAACAAAATTATTATTTGGATGGGTATGATAATGATATGTAATTGATGTAAATAATAAATATAAAATGATAATGATTCTGTATATATGATATATCATCCAATTATATATTATTTTAATATCAAAAAATTCTATTGTCACTCGTGCGTACGTACGGATTACTGTCTCCACGAACGTGATGAGATTCATTCCCCATCGTATCCATGCAATTATAAAACTCATTTTATGATTAAAAATAATTTTTAAGGACATTATATCATTCTGGATATGAAAATGAATCAAAAAATATATAACAAACACGTCTTATGTAACGATATTTATAAAAGAAAATGAGTGAGTTAACACCCGAAATGATGTTAATACTAAGATATTTTTAACAAATCAATGTTAAAAGATCATATATGATATCATATTAATGTATATGATTCTTGTATAATTTAATAAAAATTATTTCACCATTATACATAAGGTTTACCTACCCTCAACCATGTGAAAGCACAAGTTAAGGGTATATTTCACAATCTCTTCATTATCCGAAGCTGTTTATACGTGATTATCTACTAGGACCTCTTTATCATCCATATCCATGTTTCCTAAAAATTTATTTCAAAAAATTCTTGTTATTTTAGATAACATGGGTTAAAGTCATTTATACCCTTTTTTGACTTTTTATAATTAGTTTATAAAGAAATCTTTCCATCGTTTTTCAAACTAGGTTCTTTTAAACATTTTCGAAAAAATTAAGATAAGAATGTATTTTTAACATTTATGATGTGTGCGGCTATTTTCCGCCGTTATAAAATCGTCAAAGCTTCCCTTATAATCTTAAAAGAATATCTTTAAAGTAAACGTTTTCTTTTTTAATTATGGGATTTTTAAATGATTTAAAAAAAAAGAGATATTTCTCTCAAACATTTTTGATTTCATCTACGTCAACATCCATTGATGGATTTTAAGATTATTGTAAGTTGATTTATTATGATATAAAACTTCTATATTGTTTTGATTGTTTTTTGATATGTTTGACTATGGATGTGTTATTTTTATACCATTCATGGTTTATGGAGAAATTATTGACATTTTGTATTCTAGTTTTAATATGAATGTGTATGTTATGTTTAAACCTGTTCATATGAGGAATGCATTGGACATAGTAAGTGACGGCTGGAGCATGCTATAGCTCTTAGATGCATCTGTAGGTCTCATGAGACAAACTACTGTCTTGGAAAGAGGCCTTGACAAAATATTATTTGTAGTCTTGGCCCGAGGCCTTGGCCATGTGGTTATGATAGTGTGGTATTATGCATTCCATCATTAAGAAACTGGTTATTGATATTGCTTATGATTATTCGATTAGTAGAATATACATCTGAATAATTAAATGGAATTATTTAATTTTATTTCTTCCATAATATGCTGAAATCAAGTTTAAAAGGATTATTTTAGTTATAAATTGCCTTAAATGTTTATGGTTATTTATTAAAGTTTCTTCTATATTGTTATCCTTACTGGGCATCTGAGCATACCCATTTATATGTTTTATTTTTCCCAGGATGTGAAGAAGTATTTTATGAATGACCTGCAGGGATAGTATGAGGGGATATGAGTGTGGACTATTGAGACTATGTTTTTGTAGTTTTCCTTTTATGATGTAATGTAAACTATATGAATGTATCTAGTATTTCTAAGGCTACTAAACTAATTGGTCTTTCGAGACATGATCTTTCTTGTGATCATGCCAATGTTCTGTAATAATGCACTGACTCTGGGTATCTAGGGTCGGGGCGTTACAATATTTTTAGTTATTATCTGACAAAAAAGGTCTGATGGTGTGTATATTATAATATATGGGGTTTTTTATAAGTGGGGGAGATGACAGACTAAAAACTTTTGAAAAGAAAATGTTGTATAAACATTTTCAATCATTTTAACTATTATAATTTTTCAAAAACTAGTAAACCTATTTTATCATTAACTATGGTAAATAATTTTTACCTTTTTTACTAATAATTTTGACCAAAATTTATATTGAAATATTAATTATAATAAAGTAAAAATATTCAGAAAAGAAAATATATTATAGTAATTTTAGTTTACAAAAGAGGATGAATTTAAATTAAATTACTTCCAAAGTCTTCATGAAAAAGAAATTTTTAACTATATGTATTTGGCAAGTATACGATGATATTATATTAATTCCATGGCTATTAATATTAAATAATTGAATTTAAATTCATATTTATTGTAATATAATCTGTTAAATTAATTTTAATTGTTTCTAATTATGTTTTATTTTTATTCGTTAATATTGAGAAAAATTATGAACAGTGAAATAGTTTTCTAAAAATATATATTTATGAATGGAAAATACTCACAGACCTCAATCTGGTATAAAGAGAATAAAAAATTTATTAATTTTATGAAATAGAACTATATAAGAATTATTTGGGATGAGATAAATTCAAATCATAATTATAACATTAAATTATATAATTACTTTAAAATTAAGGATTTATTTACCAAAATTGGTATTTTTTACAATTCATTGAAAAATAAATATTCTATGGAAAATCACATAATTTAAATTCAAGGAAATTATTATAATAATTTTTTAAAAATTAATTACTTTTAATCAAATACTTTTTCTTGCAGTGTCCAATTTTTTTATAATATTGGTTATGAAAAATTTATAAACCAACATTATTGGAGAAAACATATGTTGGAAGAATAAAATTACGTTACTAAAAGTTATTATATAATTTGATAATAATTTATACCTGAATTTATATTATGGGAAACATTTATACACAAATCTCATAAAATATTTAGTAATAACCACACATTCCATTTTAACGACTACTTTATAATGGTTATATATTTCACTCAGATTATACAAATTGTATTGGATGTCCGATACACAATCAAGAATAATGTTCTTGTTTTAAAATATTATGATATTTCAATGGTGTATTTTATAACTAAATGAGACATCCATATTAATTTTATATAGTTAATGATTTTTTACTATGATTTAAAAAAAATATTTTCCATCATCATTTTTACCTTTATATAGGATTTTTAAAAATATGAAATTGAAATTAATTATTTAATAATAGTATTTTCAATTATTCTTACAAAATTATGTTTAACCTCGGGGAAATGTTTGTTATATTGTTTTAGGGAGGTGTCCCAATTTGTTAATAAATTATACTACCTAATGATCATCTATAAATAAATATATATTTTTTTCAAAATTTATATGTTTAAGGATCCTTTTTCATTTTTAGTATAGTTACTAATTTTATTAAAATAACGTTTTTTTAGATGATACATCGTTATTTAATTACATTCATCTATTTCATAAATTAAGTGAAATTATATCATCTATCTTTATATTATAAATTATTTTACTTAATCTACTACATAAGTGTTCCAAAATTTTATTGAAATTGAACATATTTTGAAGATAATTTAATATTTCACTCAATGAAATGTTTTCAAAATTATATCCAATTACTATTAAATAATTTAAAATTAATAAAAAAATTTGCGTTAATAAATATTTTTTTATTTAAGAAACTCAACCATCCATTTAGATATTTAAAATTACTCATTAATCAAATTTATGTTGTCTTCCTCCTGAATAATAAATTAAAAAATTATAAAATTAGAAAATGAAACATAATTGATCATCAAGTGATTTAAATAATAATTATGATTAATATCATTATAAATTTTCAAAAAACATATATAAAAGACTTATCCATTTTCAGTACTAAAATACTAATTCTTATTTGATAGTTTATATTTGAGGAATTTTTTTATATTACCTCTCAGTTGTTAGTTTAAATCATTTATAATAGCGATGAATTAAAACCCTATTAATTTCTTATATTAATTGATTGTGGAAAAAATATTCATTGTTGGTGAATTTTAATTATATTTTATTTAAAAACATCAATTTTGTAAAAATATATAATTTTTAGAAAAATGATTATTTTTTGGAAATATAATTTTCTTGTTATTTTTTAAGAGAGAAATATAATTTTAATCAAAATTTATTAAAATATATTTTTTCATACATAAATGAAAAAATAAAATATGTTTTAAATTTACATTTAAATTATATTTCATGAATTATTTTTGTAATTTTATAATTAAAATATTATTTAGATAATGTTTCTAATATAATTTGGATATTTGTTGTAATTAGTTCAATGATCAATGGTTAAATTATTAATATTCAACATTTGAAGAAAATTTTAATTCATCTAATAAATAATAAATTTTATTTAATTTTATTTACTTATAATAAGTTTATAAATATTACATTTTCATTAGTTATTTTGTGGGTACCCGTTTTTTAATCTTTGAAGTTATTTCAATAAGTTTTGGAGGTCATAAGTTATCCATAAAATTTTAAAATTATCTTTTAATTAATATTTTACTTTCATAAGATTATAGAATAAAACACAAGATATATTGAGTAGTAATTATATCATGTATGAATGGATCATAAGATATACCAAATTCATAAACATCATCATATATAAGGCTCATAAGATGCATATTATATTATTCGTTATAAATCTTACAAGGCTTCATTCTTTCATAATATGATTGAGTTCGAGAGAATAGATAAAAAAAATTAATGGGTATTAGCACTTGAGTTAAATTGTAACCATATAAATGTATCCCACATAAATAGATATCTATATTTTAATATGTCTCTTAATAAGATGATATTTTCCACTTAGATATTTAATTTGATACTACCTTCCATGTGTAACATAATTTCTAAATTCAAATATATATTCCATTTAGAAAAATAAAAACTCTACTTAATATATACAATAATAAAAATTATTAAGGTCCCATGAAAGAATAACCAATAATTATATGGATGTTGTCACATTGGTGTGGATGATTTATTCAATTTTTGATGAATGAGATTATGTATAGTTACAAGATTCATGTTGATAGTGATTTCATGATACTAGAAATTTTTAATATGTGGTTTTAATCTCCATGTCCTTTTAACTTTTTTAGGAATAATTTTAATAGTTATTTTGTGAGGTTAGTCACAATTTGAGGGAAAATGTTCCCAATAGTATTAAATATTTATCCATACAAGGATACTATTGAATTGAGGTAATGTACCATTAGTATAACTATCATCTTGAAAGCATTTCATTATAATATGTACATCCCAATTGTAGACTATTATAAAAATATTAGCGTTGAAATAAATTTTACAAAATATGGTTTTATGTCAATTATTTAAGGGTAATATAATTTTTTTGTGTTTATTTTCATTTCACACCTTGTGAAAATGATTCGAATTGAAGGGTTATCTTAATCATTTTAATGATATGAATCATTTTTTAAAACATTCATGATTCATGTATATTATATATTTATTTATAATAAATATTATATCGAGTTAAATCTAATCCTTCTACATGATGATGAGTTACTTTTCATAAAATCATTTAAGAGTAACAAACCTATTTACAACGATCATTTATTTTGGGAAAATAAATTCCACTTATTTAATATGTGAGTTTCTTTTATATTTACCAAATTGATACACCCTATCTGATATATGTTCACTCCTTAGATATTCAGTATATCACAATTTCAAATATTTTTCCTCTAATAATTTAATAATTTTAAAAAATATGAAAAATATAATTGAGATCACATAATTAATGTTTCATTTTATTAATTAACTATATGAAATAATTTTTCACTACCCTTGTTTACTAGATTAAATCTCACATGGATTTTTATATACAATTTCATTTTTCATATTTAAGTTAGTAATCAGTATATTCAGAAAAACTATTATTTACTTATGTTTCCCCTTATTTTTTTATTGGTTCATATAAACACACACCTTCCCTAGTGGTATAAAATTGCATACCATATAATATGGGTTTTATGTAATCTAATAACAAAATAAAATCCACCAATAGTATTAAACATGCATTATACAAAAAAATTTCTTCCTATTTCAATTTTTATACTTATTAAACCTGTTAAACAAACTTATCCTCATTTTAATACCTATGGGTTTTGAATTATATGTTTTTCAAAAATCAACATATATAAAAAAAATCATCATTATTTTAAAATTTCTAGGAAATATGATGGTATGTAATTTAATCTATTAATCATATGTAATGTTTCATATAAGGATATTTTAATATATATCATATGTTCTATCATTTCCCAAATATTGATAGATTATTATATAATGTAACGAAAAATATTAAATTATGTGAATGATTTTTTTAATGAGTAAGATGGCATACATTTCATAAATATCAGAACTGGAGAATTATAATATATTTCAATATTTATTTAAAATATGTACAATAATATTATTTTTATATAGGGATATATAAAATTATATAATTAATTTAAATATTTTACAAAAAATATAAGTAGATTTGAATAATCAAAGAAATATCATACTTAATGATGATGAATCATTCAAAAATAAATCTTTTTGAGAAATATAATAATAATAATTATTATTACTAAATATTAGATTACGGAGATAGTTAATTACAAAGAAATTACAAATAAATAATCTCGGTGTACATAAAAATAAATTCCTCAACACAACACAGATAATGATATGCGTTAACTTTCCCATCAGGTCATTTTTGAAATATATTTCAAATAGATCCATGAAGAGTTTTTTATTGGATATAAATATATTCTTACAGTACTTACACAAAAAAAAATCAAAAAAAAAATCAACACTTTTATTTTTTTATATTGGAAAATTTAGTTTATATTTTGTTAAAATATTTTATATACATATATAATTGTCATATTTATGATATGTTTCTGAATTTCTTGGAACATTAATCACCCATTATCTATTAAATATATAATAATAGATTTCATTGAGGACCATGTCTCCATATTTAGTCAGTCAATATGGTTCTTAAAAAATAATTTTTTTGAGCAAAAATTTTTCATATGGATTGCGAGGCCAGGATCATCACAACCTTTAATGGAAACATTTATCTACATTTAGACACTCATATAGATTTATTTAATCTCCATGAATAATTACCTAATATAAAGTAAGATACTAGTTTCACATGTGACTATTATTGAAACTTTTGTTGTATGTTTGTAAAAAAAATTTATAATGAAGGATCTATAATATTGATCTTTACAATTAAAAGTTTCGGAAAAATAATTTATCTCATTAATTAAACACAACAAGACTCAGTGGATTTTATTATTGTATACCCTTTCCCCATATATCTTATAGTTGGTGTCTATTATTAGTTACATTAACTTGATTATAAGGAACCATGTCTTGAATGATATAGTGTTTAGTAGTCTTGATAAACCAAATACATACATGTGTTTTGTATTACTTATTAATACACTAATTAGAACATAATTTTTCCTCTTCATAAATAACATCGAGTATAACTTTATTCCATATAATATATCCTTTCATATTATTCATTGTATGTTTCTTAGATTCATGGGGAATGAAACATAATAATAGTGAGCTCAAACACTCAGTAAGGGAATAATATAGTAGATAAGATAATTAATCAATGACTATAATAATTATAGATTGGTAAGAAAATGAACAAACATATAATGTAATCAATAAACTAAGAAGGAATATTTTTAAACATAATGTTATAGTTGTTGTTAGAAACACATTTCATTCAAATATGTATATACGGAAAAATCGATATGGGGTGGTAAGAAACTATAACACATTACATCTAATAAATAAACTAAAAATTAAACGTATATATAGACATGTCGAAGCAAAATCACAAGTTTTAATAATAATAGAAACTAAATGAGTGAAATTATTAATTATTAGAATCCCTGATTCCGATTTACAAGAACCATTTCCATCAAGATCTTTCACAAGATAGTTTATAATATCAGGTTAAACCCTATGTAAGGCATCTTTCCATGTGACTCATCCCATGTGAATACAAATTCATTGAGGGGAATTCTATAATTAGTCCCCACAAATTTCATAACATTCGAAAACATTCCTCATATATCAAATAATACATTTAACTATTCACTTTATAAAAAATCATTATACAGTAAGAGATAAATGTATATCAATATTTACACAAATATTTAAATAAAATTCCATGTAAAACCCATATAAAAATGATATATGGTTTGGGAAATTAGTACATCAATGATAAAAGATACGATAAAATTGTGTAAATTCAATTATCAATTATCAAACGAAGTTGAATATTTCAAGGGTAAAGAAGAATAAATGAAGTGAATTTTAATAATATATTTTCCCAATCCAATCATAAAACATCTAGATAAAGATAACTATTGTATCAAAAAAACATAACCATAGTGGAGTAAAATAAAGTTTTGTTGTCATTGATGAATGGAAATATTTTGAAAGGATAATTTAAATAATTTATTGAGGAAAATAGATGTTTCGTCTAATAAAAAATTTGAAGAACATTATAATTGAATTTAAATTTTAAACAAATTTTCATTAAATATTATATTTTTAATGTTTAAAATTATCATTCAGAGGAATGACTGTTGTTAAATTTTATTTTTCTTTGGAGGTTAAATAACGATTACATTAGCATGATAAAAGTTTATAAAATAGCCTTGTTGGGAAAAAATAATAATATTCCATTTAAAACATCGGTAAAAGAACAAAATTGAAACAAATGCCTTTAACAAATAATTTTAGAAATATTTTTGAAAACTATTTAATAAAACAATATTTTTAGAAAAAAATCGGATCTTCTAATAAAGAGAAAAATGATGTTGGGTTTTCATTAAAACAATTTATAAAACACCATTAGTACAAAATAGTGAAAAAATGGTAGTAATAATTTATAAACGTCATGAATAACTAAAGGATATAAAATTAAATGGTTTATTGAAAAAAAATTCTTCTAATTCCCTCTAATGTAAATACCACTAAAACATTAGTAAATTTATTTTTGAGGAAAATAATCATTAAACATTCCAAATGTGTCCAATAACAAATTGAAATTTATTTATTATAAGCCTCATGGTGGAATTAAATTAAATGATAGTTATAAAATCATTTGACTACAAAGATTCATGATATATCATTATCAAGGGATGTATATTCACAATATAATAGAAACTACATTCATAAAAACAAACAAGTCTGAATAGAATGTATTTTGAGATGAAGTCCCTTAACTTGTGTTCCCTTTCAGGGGAACATCCTTTATATTACTATATAATTAACTTTTGTTAATTATCTAATATCTATAACACATTTATCATATTTATCCTTAATTTTACATCACATTCTCTTATTTTGTATAATATTATCTAAATAATCATGTTTATGTCAGCTTTTTTGTCAATATTCAGTTTATGTGCCCAAAATAACTTCGGTATGTCAACTATTCTCAATGGGGGTAATGATTTAAATTCATTAGAATAACAAGAATAACATAAATATCATATCTATATATAATTTTCAATTTTAAAAAATTATTAATTGTGGTTATGAAAAATTTATGAACATTACTATGGAGACCTTGTTTTATCCTTATAAGACTTTGGAATATTTATACATAAATTTCGAGAGCTAGGAGCAGAGATGGTGTGCAATCCTGAGGCCTGGTGTGCCTGAAATTAATTATACAAAAATATTTAATTTTCTAGTACTGTACATGTCTCTAAAAAATGGTATCTCTTTAATTGTTGCTCAGATCAGAAATATAAGGCCGCATCTGATTCTGAAACATATTTTTTATCCTAGGCTGGGTATAACTTTTATTGGTGTGACACTTCTGGGAAAATTGCCACCCCGGGTAAAAAACTCGTAATTAAAATAATTAAAATTTGTTATTTTATATCAAGTGCTGAAGAAACTATCTCTTTTGGGGCCATATATTGGAATGATGAGACCAATGTTGAGTTCAGTTGGGAAAATTTTACAAATGAACGCCATAAAAGGTAGTGGTGCGGGTTGAACGGATCTCATTCCCATTGATGTAAATTTTTCATGTATTGTTTATAAATATGAGTTACGGGTGTATCTCTTCCTTCCAATAGCAAACTCTCTACCTCTCTCTGAACCCTCTCCTCCGTCACAAAATCATTCCATCTCAGACTTCGATGAATCATGAGAAAATTGTTAGCCGATTAAAGTAGGAGTGTCGTAGATGCATCCCCAACTCTAAGAACACCATATCGAGGTAGGATTTTGCTAACATATTCCAACCTCAATTTCCAATTCCAGATTCATGAATAGAACTAAAATCATATATTTTTCCCTCTCATTGTTTTATATGGATAAACTAATAATGAAAGTAAACCCTATTAAAACTCATTTTAGTTCATTGTGTTCTTCCCCAAATCATTGGTTTCATTGCATTTAATATTTGAAACACTAATTATATGACAGATTGCAGAGTGAAGGTTGGAATGATGAAGAGCTCGTCTCGAGCATCCTGGAAGCATGTCCGAAATAATTTTCGAACCCTCAGTGTGGTCATGATGGCCTGCGGATGGGACCAATAGAGAAGAACCTCCATAGGTGCCCGAATATGGCCCAAGGTGGTGACTAGCTACATAGGCTGTGTGGGATTCAGCTATGTAACGTGGTCATGAGGGAAGAGGTCGGGCCGATTCCATCGGGGTAGGATATTGTGTGTGGAATGCAGTATCACTACGACTAGAAGAGAGTGGTGCGAGAGCTTTTATAAGGGTCATGTGAGCGCTACGAGGTGACGATGTGGGACATGGACCCTCATGATGTGGGACATCTGCATGGATGCATGAGAAAAGGAAAACCTGTTAGGAGGGATTATCGGTGTCTACTTGTAGCCATGGGCCACATTGTTGAGTCATGGAAAGATTGACCAAATTTGTGGATGGGCCATGAGCCAATGATCTAGACTAGGCTGGCCAAGGTGGGCAGACCCATGAGGTGGGGGTCCATCTAGTTTTTGTTGGACCAACTGAATTTTGGTCATAAAAACCATTAAATGGATGTATCTCTTAACTTGTGTGTATGTATGAGGTTTTGTCTATGGACATAGGTCCCTATCAATGATACTTACCTTTTTAGACAAATTTGGGACCTTGATAAATGGGTCTTGGATTTTAGGTTAATAAGACCTTTTAATTTAAAAATAACAATATTATTATTATTTTTCGGGTTTCTCAAATAGAACATATCTTTTAAATGAGATGTATTTTAGATGTGTTGTCATCGGTTGTGCGACCCTTATAATTATGCATATATTTCAAGACTTCATTTGGACATTCAATCTGTAGTTGAGTTTTGGGACCTACCGGGGATGGTTTACACGTTTTTCGGTGAAATGAATATTTTTCAATGGGTTTTCGTTTTGGATGGCCATGATGTCAAGAACATGTATTTTTCAGAGTGGATAGAAATTGAACATTCCATATGACTTATTTTGGGACAAAGGTATGGGCCGCACAAGATTTCATTCGAGTGTCATGCAGTGAAATATGGATTTTCTGTCGAAGGTAAATTTGGGGTGAATGGATAATCAATCTTGAATGTTTTTCCATAGGGATCACAAGGGTGTAGGCTGATTTATGTGGGAATAATTATTAATGATCTCATTAAATTTAGAAACATGAAATTAATATCAATGTAATATCCCTTTTAACATGTTTTAAGAGAACCCAAAGCCTGGTTCAACCTCAACAATAGTGAGAGTGGATAAAAATTACGTAGAAATCTGGTGAAATTTTCTTGAGCAGATTGAGGAGGTGTGCTAGTAATTTTATAGTAATGGCCCACTAGAACAACAAAGACTTCCATGCGCCTGTTGGCCATTTCATTAGTTGTGTCATGCACTTTGAGAGTAATCCAAAACACCTTGGTGTACTTGTTCCTAGATTAGAACCTGAGAATGGTTATGTACACGAACATGTGACATGGTGGGGGCATATATCGTGTGGGCCTCACATACATCTTGTACCACTTATGATTTCCTCTATATCTGTAATTTAATTCTTTTGGAGTCAAATATTTTCATGCGTGTAGCATATCATGAGTTTTTCTGGTGAAAAAATTGATGGTTCCTACAGAATTGGAATTTGATTAACAATGTGATATTTATATTGGTATGATTTCTATCTGGGGTGAGACCCAAAGACTGCAACAATGTTCTTTCAGGAGGTACCATTCAGTAGGGATGTCCAGTGTTCCTCATTGTAATTCTGAGAGGTACCATCCATGTGGGATGGACAATGTTACTCAATGTTCTTCCGAGAGATACCTTCTAGTAGATATTTCCAGTGTTCTTTGATGTAATTTTATGAGAGTTACCATCTAGCAGGGACATCCAGACCAGTTTCGGGTTTACCTCCATCTTGGCTGGGATGTGGTCATTGATGGATGGTTTGGGTTTTCCTTCAGTGGGGCTGGGAAGTGGTCTTTGATTGTAGTTATGGGTATCCCTCCATTATCTCTCAACAGTGGGACTCATCAATGAATCTTGTCAGGAACTATCCTCTAGTTGGGCTGGGCATCAGGCCCAATGTCGACATCCTAGTGATGATCCCTTCTAAAATACTAGGGAATTGAAACTTGATGATTAGTGTAATCCTCTATCATAGAAGGTCATGGATTGTAGACTTGGAGACATGATATTTTGATTTTAATACTCAATGATGAGACATGCATTGATGTTACTTTGGATTCTCAAGATAGAGGGGAACATTTCACACCATGACACGTCCTATTAATGCGACATAAAACTGTGCGGGTGAGACAAACCAACACAAATAGGATAGTATAATGGTTCCGTGATTGATCCCCTTTGACTATCAATTCAGAGTTCACATGTTTGATGATATGCATCAATGGTTATTTCAAGAATTGTTGGCTACCCACTTATCCTTGGCTGAGTTTGTGAGATGGATATCCTTGTACTCTCTTATTTGAGTTTCTTTGATTGAGCATATATATAATCTATTTCCAATTCCCACACCTTGGATTTTGGTTAGTCTCCTTCTAGTAGAGGGGAAGGCACATATGGTATTCCATATGCATTCCAGGTTAATCTTCTCATGGTTGGATGCATCTACTCTTCTACAATATTTAATGGAGATTCGATGAAAGTTAATCTTCTCATCATTTATAGATCCTTCTGTTTGGACGATCTTACTTCACTCCTTTATTGGGTTGAACGACACTCATTTACTATACTATTTTAATTAACCTTGTTCTATCTATTTCTCTCTTCATTAGTACTTCTCATTTTTCTCCCTTGAGCATTTAAGGATTCCTATTGAGTATTTCTATAAACTCACTTGCTTGGTCTTTACCTGAACTTGGTGTGCCCATGAAGAAGATAGACATATTGATCATGACTTCAGAGGAGCACGAGATACATGGTACTTGGAAAATTTTTAGTGGTCCACTACTGGAAAATTTCCCTATACCCACGGTTCAAAACCGTGGGTATAGCCCCCAAAACCGTGGGTATAGGCTATACCCACGGTTTTGGGAACCGTGGGCTGGAATGGCGTCGGGATAGGGGGGTCACCCTATACCCACGGTTCGGAGAAACCGTGGGGATAGGTTTCACACAGCGTGGCAAGTGCGTGGCCACGTTGGCAACACATTGACCCCACGGTTCTCAAACCGTGGGGATTTTAATTCTCAAAAAATATCTGCCGCTGGGTATCGAACCCAGGTCTCCCATTAGGCGAGCCGAATTGGACAACTTATCAGACCAACCAGGAAATTGTTATATTTTAATATATAAGCATATATCTGGGTATATATATTAATACGCCGAATTGAATTTTAAAAAAACCTCCAGCGGGACTCGAACCCGCGCCTCTTCTAAGGAAGCTCGCAGGAGCAATTTCGCCGAACCAACTAAGCTATAACTCGCAATTGTTATATTAATATGCATTTTTATATTTATATTAATATTATCCACACGGTGCATATTAAAAATTTGCGGTCAAGGGGATTTGAAACCGCGACGTTCGGCATACGAGCTAAATGGAATGACCAACCAAGCTGTCGATTTTTTCTGTATATAAATTTTTATAAACCTAAATATATGAATTCAAATCATTGGTAAAAATTTCCCCGCCAAATTTTTTTTGTCTTCCCGTGCTATTTTTTTTTGCCGCCATAGGCTATCCCCACGGTTCTACCAAACCGTGGGGATAGGCTTTTGAATTTGTTTTTTATCCCCACGGTTTTTGAATAACCGTGGGGATAGCCCTAGAAATAAATACCTATACCCATGGTTTTGTAAAACCGTGGGTATAGGTGACCAATACCCACAGTTTTCTAGAACCGTGGGTATAGGTTCCCACACTATACTTATACCCACGGTTTTCAAAAACCGTGGGTATAGGGCACCCCTATACCCACAGTTTTTCCCAAAACCGTGGGTATAGGTCTCTTTTCCAGTAGTGGTCGCGACTGGGGATTTAGGAGTGGGGATCTCCCAACTTCTTTAATTATTCACTAGTTGCTGGTTTGTGGCACATTTTTTGGTTGGGTGTTTATTTTTACCCTTTCCCTTTTAGCATTACATTTCTATACTTTTACTTTTTAGAGGTTGATGTATGTTTTTTGTATATATATTGTAGTTTTTTTTATTGTTTTCTTTTTTCTATCAAACATTTTCATTGAATTTTCTATGTGTATTTGTGTACATTTTCTTAGTAAATTTCATCCCATATTTTGTTGTGCCTTCAGCACTAGTAAACATACCTTATCCTAAGGAGGAGGTCTTGGGGTAGTTACGACTCAATCCTTTTCTTGAGTCGGGTCTCAACGAAGTGGTATCAGAGGTGGTTCAACCCTTGGGATGTTGTTTGTTCGTTTCCCTAAAAGGGTCTTCGTTGGGATTAGGGAAATAGTGCCGATGTGTCTTGAGAGTGGATCCCAGAAAAGGGAGTCGAGTATTGGTGTGGGTGGCTAACATATCCCTTCACCAGGACCATGATTACCCACTTGTCGAACCGGATCCCTAAGAACCCTATTGTAGGAAACCATGGTATTTGCATCATATTGGATTAGATGAATAAATATTATTATTGATTTAGATCCTTATTGTTATTGATATATATATATATATATCTATGTGTGTGTGTGTGTACTACCATATGATTGTGGTACTCGTTGATAACATCCATGATGTCTCTACGACACTAGCCAACCATGATACTAGCTCTCATCCTATACGATGAACTTCTGAGGGATGAGACCTTAGATTAGGACCCATCATGTGATCCCATTTATCAAGTAGGACGGGTACTATGATCCCCACCTATTATGCAGCAAAAAACCCCAACTGATTAGGCTGAGGACGTGAATAGGTTGAGCGTATATTTTTAGTTCCAACATGAGAGACTGTTGGCATTCTATGGTGAGCCAGACCCCTAGGAATTAGAGGTTTGTTTTGAGTCGGTGGTCTGCCTCTTCATGATTTCACGAACATTGATAGATCAAATAGTGGATCTGGTTAAGATCCTTTTCTGTGAAGCATATCGGTGTTGGCAGAGCTTAGTTACTTAGATACCCAGTGAGTCGGAAGTATTGAGGGATGACATGGAGTAGATGTTTCATTAGAATTTCTACCCCTCCTTCTTGTTCTCAATTTTACTTTAGGATCATTTTTAATTACAGAAGGGAGGGATGAAGGTGAACGCTTATGAGAATAGGATAACAGTCCTTTCATAGTACTCTATGGTTAAGATCCATAACGGTTACATCCACGAAACAAAGTTTGAGCATGGACTATATAGAGAGATCAATGATATCATAGTACCCTTGTGCATGGCCACATATATCGTGTTGCAACAACAGGTGTTTGTAATAAAGAACTTTTAATAATAAGAAAATCATACAACTGGTTGGGGTAGTGATAACAATAGAGATAAGACGTCTTCAATATCTTGAATATTACATTAGAAAACAGGTCAATCCAGGAGGCCTCCCCATAATCGTTCTGCACTATATTTTCGTAAGGGGCTAAGCCAACACAGATCTTGGGGGAAGACTGGGGAGGTGTGATGTTATTATTGTGATGGGATTCATAACATGGAATGAGACTTCCCGACCAAATTGGATGAAAACATCAAGATGGTTTCATGTGGACATCCACGGTAGACACAACAACATGATCATGGTGGTTTTGAGGGATGTGGTGATGGCCGAAGAGCAAGAGGAGAAGAGGTGTGGGATGACGTTTTGAGGTCTTTCCAACACCACCAGGTGGCCCACATCTATCTGAATAAGCTAACATCTTGGAATGTGGACAACCTCAAGATTTGAATTTATATTATCATGCATAGCTCAAGATGATAAGTGGAATGCATTGGGTATTTTCTAATTTTTTAGTAGAACTTCTTAGATAATGTGTAAAGTAGTCATTTTTCTCCTCCTCAATTAATGTTTTGTTGTGGAGATGCGGGGCATTGTTAAAAACCCGTGTCAGCGTTGTTTGACGTGGAATTAAATGAATAAGGAAGAGATATACATCCCCCACCAAGAAACATTTTTTTGAGATGGGAAAAAACCATGCAGGTGAGTCAGTTCTGCCCAAAGTGGAAAATATTGAGGTGTGGTGGACGAATCCCTATAACCTGTGCATTAAATGAATTTTTTTATGGTGGTGTTTCAAAATAGTTCCTAGATTTTCAAGTGGATTTTATCCTCTTTGACACTTATTTTTTTGTTATATCACTAGTGGTGTGGCAGAGTGTCTGGGTTGGGGACTTCTCTTCCTTCAATACGAGAAAATATGTGTCGGGTATGTCACTTGCTTTCCATTTCTAGACACTTGTGGTTGAATGAGTTTTCACACATGTCCGATTTTTTGGTTCCTTTAGTGATAAATGTAAATTATTGATACTATAGATATCATGTAAAGGTTGAGGATATTGAGAATCTTTGAGAAGAATAACGTGGTTCACTATGTGGGGATGGTAGTGTTAGTCTTCTCCGTGAGAATGTGGTGATTCTACCTCTTAGGGGATTGATTTTTGGTTTTCATAGACCCCTAAAATAGCAGGTATGTCTCCCCCAAGAGAGACCCAAACCTTAGGCGGTGATGCTGGTAGAACATCCTGCAGGGCTTCCACTTCATGAAAACATGTACCCCCGGAATGGGAAGCATTTCAGTGGATAACCTTATCAGGAATTCCCAGGACCACCTTGTTCAGGATGTTTCAGAGTAGTATGCTTCCCTACTGCTGGCCCTAGGGGAGTATGAGTGTGACACCTCAGGATTTAATGAGATAGATTCTATTTAATTTATTGGATATCTTTTGTTTTATGCTACACCAAGATTACCATGCGCTATATGCAACACCGTATTGGATTGCAGTATAGACAAAACTATTATTTTCTACTGTCACACCAAATTTCCCTTTCTTTTGATATAACTCAGTTCACCCAAGACTGAGTATAAGTGAACAAATGAATAATATAACCTAGTCATTATAATGGCGGCTATGAATAATGTTTAATTCTTTAAAAAACTATTTATCCAAAAATAAGAAAGTCTATAAATTAATAAAATCAATATTTACATATTCATTATAATGTTTAAAATCCATCTTATATGATTTCCAGAATGGTTATAAGAACAAATAAAATATTTTCGAATAAAAGATGTATTTTTAAAAAATGAAGTACTACCACCTTTTGAAGGTGCACATATTTTAAACACCATTTAATAATAATTTTTTAGTTTTAATTTGATAAAATAATCTTCTTATCTTAATTCTGAAAATTAAAATATTCCTTGGATGAATGTTTTATATTTTTCTGATAAGGTTCATTTTTGGATGAGTAGTGATAATACTAATATTCATTGTAATCATTTTTTTTATTTTAAATTCATTCTAGAGTAAAATTATTGTTGGGTTTTGTTTTCAAAATAAATTAGATAATTTTAATCCAATTATTATTTTTTATAATAAATTAATAGAAGATATTATATTACAAATATTTTTTTATTTATAAGGGGGAATGCTTCCAAAATTTTTTTTTTTTGACATTTTACCTGTATTATTTTAAATTTAATTCTACCACTTATATATATATTTAATTTTATAAAATGGATATAAAATTTGGATTTAGGCGGTCTAATTTTGGTAAGTAGGTCACTTTTATTTTTGACCAATATGAATAGTAACCATGGTAAATTGTTTTCCCACAGTAAAGGGTAAATTAGTTAATTTAGGAAACAAATAAAATTATAATGACTCTAAAATGACCTTAACATATTAAAAATATTTATTTTAAATATTTAATTGTACCCTTAACACATAAGGATATGATTTATGTCAATTAATGGACACTTTTTCATTAAAATTACTTAAATAATATTTAAATCATTGAAATAGTCAAGTGTAATATTGATTGACATTAATATATAGTATGTGTCCACATAAGGACAAATGGGTGGTACGAACATATTTAAGTTGTTATATTTAACTTTATAAACATATATCTCTAATATTAATTTATTTTTGATGTTTTGGGGATATTTGAGAGATATTATGGTATTTATAATATTTTATTTGATGTTAATTTAAAAACGTCACATTCATGTTTTATATAGTATATAATTTTAAAAATAAAGTCATACAGAGGTTATATTTGACTATAAAGACTACTTGGAAATTTAAAATTTATTTATTTACCATTTTAATTATTTTTAATTATTATGAAATAAAAAAATACCTTAATATTTTATAAATTTATGATGGAGAAATTTTTTAATTGATGAAAAATCATAAAATTATTTTTTATTAAAATGATAATAAATATTAAAATCTCAAATAATCATCAATATTATTGGTTGAGTATATCTCGATCATAATTATCCATGGAGTGAGTAATTAGAAATTTGTGCCTTTTAGAAGAAATTAGGACACATATATTATTTTATTTAATGTGGTTTTAAAATTTTCACCTTCATAATTTAATATGTTTATACTTTAAATGCACGATTTTTCAGAAGCTAAATTGAACTAAAAATATTTGCCTAAAATCTAGTTGATTTATTTTCATCACTGAATTTTTTTATTCAAAATTATTATTTTTAAATATTTTCAAAATGCTCATATTTTAAAAATATTATTAAGGTTAGTATTAAAATATTGTCATTAAAAATTTCAAAATTAATATAATTTTTCATTACTAATATTACCCTTGAAATTTTTAGATTAAATCCTACCCATTGGGATATAATAAAATATATGGTTCAAGGATAACATCTTTTCGTGATATTTTAAAAAATCTATGAATTGAATATTTCCAAAATTGACACTACTTTGTGATTATCAAAATAATGTTTTATTAAATTATATAAAAATCCGATATTTTTAATAAATAAATATTAATTAAAATATAGTATAAAATTATATATATTATTTAATTAAGATTTATTTTACATCAAATAAGAAAAAATTTCACCATTTTAATATTAAAATAATGGTTACACTAGTTAAACTGAAATATAATAAAAAATGTTAAATTAATGTGATATTTTTTAAATGGAAAAAATGTCTACAATTTATTCGTATTTTATATTACAAACTTATCACTTCCAATAAACAAAAATTTAAAGTTCTTCAATATTTTGAGTGGGGTTTTATATGGTTTAAAATTAATATTTTTGAGGTTTCCAAAAATGCCTCTCACTACAATTATAAAATGGCACATCCTCATTCAAAATTTAAATTCACATTGAAACATCATGCTCGACTATACCCTACCCATTTTATTTATAAACATAATTAGTCACATTTTATAGGTTCCAGTCTTCTAAAGACCAAAGCTTGTTCCTTTATCCAAATATTTTGTGGAAACACGTCAAGGATGAGGTAATCTCTTCTATTAATTCTTTCAAACTTAATTATTCTTAAAAATACTCTTCATTAGTTGGGACATTATAAATAAATAACATAAGAAAAAATAATATAATGATATGTTATTATATTTCTTAAACAGCCATATTCCACATTCTGTCCATCCTAACAAAATGAAATCACTACACTTGTGTATGTATGGTTTACTATCTCCATGTCGTGGTGTAATATATTTTTCATAACCCCATAACATGGATGGATGCAATGATGTAAATAATAAAAATACATGATTACTAAATATGACATATATTTATATTAAAACATATATACCATCCACTTTCATACCAATTCACAACTATCAGAATGATATCGTCGCTCATGTGTATGTACGTCATACCGTCTCCATGATGAGATATGATTATTTATACATGGTTTCTAATAAATAGTGAGTATATTAATTTATATAATGAATAAATATGATATTTATTATGTTTATATAGTTTTCAAATAAATTTAATATGACCAAAGAAGGATAACCGTAAGTAATTTGGTAAAACATGCATAAGAAAATGAAGTAGTTTATACTTGAATAACAAGTAAAAATAAAATATTATTACCCAATGAAAGATAATATGATCATATATGATATCATAGAAATGAATATGAGAATTTAATAGTTTAATGAAATCATTTGAATCATTATATTCACGATTTAAATACACATAATGGATAGTGGATCTAAGGTACGATATTATTTGGTCTCACTTTTATTTTTTGTGGAACATATGCCCTATACACCAAATATTTAATTTGTGAGGTGTTTATGATTCTAATTAATGTTTTATGATTCTTATTATGAATATTATAATATTTTAATATTAATATAAGGATGCTAATTTTAAGAGGCATATGATTTGATTACTTATAATTGGTAAAGAAAAATTTCACAATCTCATTGTTATTTAAGAATTTTTATATGTAATTATTAATTGGGGAATATGTATCATCCATGTAAAGGTTTTCATAAAATGTTTCATAAAATTTTAACTATACATCTAGGAGTGTTTAAAGTCATTTTTACTAATATTGACTTTATCTACATGGTTTGGAAGGAATCTTCTTTTAGTTTACCATATGAGGAACTTCTTGACTCTTCTAGAGAAAGTATGAGATTAATGTATTTTTAAATTAATTAGAATCAAAAAATTCATACTCATTCATAATGAATTATTTCTATGAATATTACTTTACAAAATTTAAATTTAAATTTAAATTTAAATGTCTTCTTTTAAAATTTCATGGCATTTTGAGAGAAGAAAATATTTTGAATAAGAAATGATATTTTTCTCATGAATTAATTTCATGTTTTTTTATCAAAACTATTTTCCAAATAAGGTGATGATATTTAAATATTTTTAGGTTTTTATCCATTTTATTACATCAATTATATTATTCTAATGTTGTAATTAAATTTTATATGGATTATGTGATGATAAAATGATGTTTTAGAAACCCATTTTATTTCTTGGATTATGCTATGTTGAATAATTTATGTTAATATCGATCATGTAATAATGATTTCATTATGAGATGTTAGAGACTTATAACTCCATCCTACATTGGGTAATGATTTATATCTCTTGATATAGACATTTCTGAAATAAAAAGAATATCCAGTTCAGTAATAGAGGGATAAAACGACAAGTATATCAGGTTTAATAATACATGGGCAGAATGAGGAGTGAAAAAGGTTCAATAATGGGAATTTCTTACTATGATGGACTTTGGGAGGAGCATTGGCTAATATGAAAATGATTTTCTATGATTATGTTCTTTACACAAGAACATTATATATTCTAATGCTATGTTTAATGTTCCATTATGATTTCTTCCTTACAAACTGCAATGTTTTATTTTATGATTCAAGATTTTAATATTCAAAATATATGTTCATATTTTTATATTCTAATGTTTTTGTTTCCCATGTTTTCCTTTACTATGAATTTGAGCTAAAAAATTTCATTTTTTATTTTTCCTATGATATAAGAAATGTTATTAGGATTGAAAACAATTGGGGAAGACATTTATGGGAGATATTGAAGATCAATAATCAAGCTAGATGAATCGGTTCTGAGATTCCAAATACTGTAAAAATAATCATTCCTTGTGAGACTATTTGTGTAATGTTTTAAATATTATGAAAGATAAATTTTGGATGTACATCATGATTGGGCGATTATATTTGGTATTATATTGAATGTATATTTAACCATTGGAAAATCAGATGGGAAAAATTTTTTTTAGATCCCAAGATATATTTCTAAGGATATATCTTGGTATGTACCTATGGATAAGTGTAACTATTGGATAGTATCCTATAATTATTGTAATGATCACGCAAAATGTTGGACTACTCCAAATATGTTAGATTTTGAATGTTCTCCCCCATGATTATGTTGTTTTCCAACTATAATTTTTCCTCTCACACTGATCATTTTTCATTTTATAAAATGGATTGAAACATGAGGATTTATGGTATTTAAGAATATGATGGAAAATAGAATTATATTACTCATGACCATTGAAATAAAATGGTAGTTGTAAATTAAAACATTGTTATTATTCCTAATCATCAATCTCAATATATGATCAATAATCTCATCATTGGTCAGTTTTCAAACTCTCCTAACAAGTGAAAGATGGATTTTCTTGGTTATCATATAGGAATGAAAGATAAATTTTCCTCATGTAAATAACGTGGGACAATTCATCAAGTATAATGATTCTAATTATCCGGAAGATGCATTGGGTGTGGAAAAGAAGGACAAAAAGTTAGTAATTAATGTGGAAAAGGTTTAGTTAGCACATTGGATAATGATATTGGTATTTATGAGAAACCAATGATGGCTAAAAATGCGGAATGTATGGGAATTATGAAAATAGATTTCCTAAGGGAAAATATCATCAAGTGAACCAGCATGGTCTTATGGGTAGTATTTATGTAGCTGACGATGAAGAGACAACAAATGATATAGGAGATGAAAGATGTGTTACAGAATAAAATGATGATGCTCGATCATTTGTTAAAAAGGATTTTGAAATGATTTAATTTATATCAAGAATAATTTTTTATAAGTAATTTTATGGTACAATGGAATAAATAAACTTCTAAGGATTGTTACAATATTTTTTTCCTTATGTATTTGAATGCATTCATTGAATGGTACTAGAATCCTTGAGAAGATCAGATGTTTTTTGAAACCACCTAATATGTGCATACTGGTCGGTTAATGGGATAGTGATATGTTTGATCGTATTAATGAACTTGACACTGATATAAGAAAAAATTTATATCATGGTTTGAGTATATATAATTCTTGCGATATTAGGTAAGAATTAATTTTTGACAGCATGCATGTTTCCACATAGGATTTATGGTAATTCAAGTTATTACTATTTCTGAAGAAAATACTATTTTAAGGTATTCACTTGTTTAGAATGTGACAACCAATAAATTCCATATCAGATAAGGGAGATGAATTCTTAGGTACCCTCTTTCTAAAATTTTATCTTTTTAGTTTTTTGGAAGGATTCTAATTTTATCCATTAATGGATTATATTAGTTATACTTTGATTGCAATTTCATAGATTAATGTTTTATTTCAATATAGGTGGACTTATATGTAACATCCCAGCCCCGCCTCATTGGCTTGAGGAGATGGTGAGACACTACAGAGAATTAGAAAATGTTCCCAAGGTGTCGAAGGGTAGCAATAAATAAATATGGATTCAAGAACAATTTGAGAAATTTTTTTTATTAGAATAAAACAAATAAACTAAACAAGTCATATTCTACCAACACTGCATGATGCATGTCAAGAATGTCTTAAAACACAGCAAGGCCAATAGACCAATAATACAACCACAATATCAATATTTTGATTTCCAAGTGGAAGAAAAAATCACAAAACCCAAATGAATCCATGAAATGCCGCATGGGTCCACACCAAGGTCCATGCATCAAGCACCACCATACTACTTATGCATCACGATGTGCCACTATCCAAATGAGATGTTTTACCATTACAAGTTTACCATAAAATATCATCTACAAAAGAACCAAATTTCTAAAGTAGGGGTGAGTACAAATACACACTCGGTTTTCACCAAATGAATTCCCTGCACACGCCACTAGCATAAACCTTTTAGAATTCTTTTTATAAAATATTTTCTATAAAAAATCAAATAGTTCAACAATTATCGATAATCCAAACACATCTGTATCATGCCACCTTTTCCAAAACTATACAACCAAAAGGATAGCCAAACAACCATGCCCTGAGCTATTTCCCCATTTCGCATTATAACAACAATTATCATGTTTCATAGTATTTCAACAAGGAAAAAAACCATGGTGGAACTTCCCTTCCAAACCCGTTTACTACATTTCCAAACTAGTGGTAATTCCAGACCACTTATAAATAATGGTGGACCATTCATCTAGTATCCATAACTATTTGTACTCACACTTCCTACCCACATGATACAAAATCCACACAATCCATAATACATGACCAACCAACAATAATAATCACACCAAAGCCACACATTGTGCACAATACCAACTCCAACACATGCCCAATCACATTAATAAATCCCTCATTTATTGAAAATATACACTAACCATTTTCCAGGCCAAAACACAATCAAATAAAAAAACAATTATTTAAATTAATCTTTCAAAAAATATTTTACAAAATTCAAACATTCAATGGTTTTGAATTCATCATTTTAAAATAACAGAACAAAACCCCTTTTTGAAACAATATCTTATTTTACCAAAAATCCCCAAATCACCAGCCAAGGGGTTTCCACCATGATTCCAACATCATAATAACAATTAATACCAAGGAAAAAAGATAAATTTCAAATAATGCCTCATTTTCTAGAAAAGTGTAGTTTTTATTGTAGCCCCCTACGATTCATGTTCCAATAAAATCGACCCTCATGCAACCCCCCACCAATCTAGGAAAACACTCCACCAAAACAACTCTATATAACATTACCTATCATCAGAAATCCATTAAATAATCACCTAAGAAAACAAAAACCTTATATATATATGAAACTGATCTATATCTAGAAATCCATGTGACATGATCTATGGTATACCACAAATAAACCTGGAGAAAAGACTTACCGAAGATGAAATGGATTCAAAGCCAAAGAAACCATTTTGATTTGCTTCCAAAATGTGTGGTAGATCCCCTAATGCCCTCAAGAAATGGAAATACCTCTTAGGGTTCATATAGTAAATAAAGGGGGGATTAAATAAAATACCAGACTAAACTTCTTTTAAAAAAATTATTTTCAATTGGTCATAGAGTTATATCGCACCTTTCGAAAATCGTGAGCTAACAGTGTGGATGCTACTACCTCAAAAGGGAATCTGAAACTGCCTCCTAGAAAGGTTAGAAAAACCGTTTTCAAACCATGTTGAACCAAAATTCCCCATTTACACTGTTAACCATGAATTCTGCATGGTTTCTGCTATTCTTTCTTAACAGTGAACCCATTAAAGGGGTCCAAAAAATTAAAAACTCATTCCATACACTCACAAACATCACCCAAAACATTCCTAACCAATTAATATTCATAAAAATGTTTAAATGAGCATCACATACCTCAATCCAAGGGTGCTACATTCCCCCCACCATTAGACATTCTGTCCTGGTAATGTTTTGAAACATTACTCAGTAGAAAGAGCTCGGGCAATTTCATGGTCATCCCTTTCTCTCAATCCCAAGACTCCTGCTGAATATGGACATGCTACCACAAGAAAAAATTTAATCTGATTATTTTTTAATGGAAGACTGTATATTTCATATCCACAATCTGCACTGGCATGTGCACCAATGAAGCATCTGGCACTAGTTCAATATGATACCATCGACTCACATGGTCACGATCTGAGTGATACTTTTTCAACTATGACACATGAATCACATTTTTCACCACACTAATCCATGATAGAAAAATCCACTAATATGAAACCTATCCAATCCTCTCAAGTATCTCAAAAGGCCAAAAATGACTCAGAGATATCGTACGTTGATTTCCAAACTGATGATGTCAGAACAAAGAAAATATTGTACAAAACACAAGATCACCCACCTTAAATTAAAATAGTCATGAAATATGGTCCAAATATGATTTTTGAGAGCTTTGGTCTATATAAACCCACATTCTATCAAATTTGACCACCTCCATAGTCTACTTGGACAAGGCTCGGTCCAATTATCAATGTCACACCTATTTCCACCCTTCAAAGTAGAGAACAACACAGAATCTCATACAATGCCTCAAATAGAGCCATATGTCTTAATGACTAATAATTCTTATTATAGGAGAACCTAAGAAATGGTATGTTCTCCTACCATGAACCACCAAAATACATTGCAAAATATTTTATCATATCCATCCTAGTTTGTATCATTATCTCAGATTGGCCATCCATTTGAGGATGATACATCGTTCCCATCGCCAACTATATCCCAATGGATTTCATCAAGTATATGAAAAAATGAGATTTCAACCTCAGATAACTATTTGATAAAATTGAAACATGAACACCATGCCTCTTTACCACTTCCCTGATATGTCTTTTGAAAAAACATTCCACCATATGAGATTCACGAATTATGATGAAATGACCTGACTTTATGGGCATATCCACAATCATCAATATGGCATCGTGTTTCTTAACCATTCTCGGGAGGCCTGTCAAAACATCTATCACTATTTTTTCCCACTTTCTTCTTAGAATAGGCAAAAATTGAAATATTCTTGGTGGCCGCTAATTCTATCCCTTGACTTGATGAAAAATTAAGCAACTAAAAAAACTGTTTCATTTCATTATTCATACCAACCCACTAAAACTACGCTTTCAATGCCTTATGCATATTCTGAATTTTAGGATGAATAACCCACCAAGAATGATGATAATCCCTAAGAAATCCCTCATGATGAACCACTGGTAACACTATCTAATTCCAATAACACAAAACTGAATTCCCATTTAGTTCCCAACCCTCCGTGGTCTCCCCACAATTGAGTTTCGACCTCAAATCCATAGTCTCTAAATCATATTTTTGCACCTCATTAACCCAAACAACTATGTTAGGAACCAAAAAAACCAGATATAAGATATATTTTTCCCCTGATCCTTAAAATCCAATAGCATTTTGGATATCACTCATATAACCTTCCATTGATCTAGTGCATGTTTCACTACCTGGGCATATGATTTTCTACATAATGAATCTGCCAAAGAAATTACCATATATTTTGACTACATTAAGTAAAAATAAAAAATTTGGATATATTCCATCTATCTCCTTTTCCTTAGTTTCAAATATCACTATGAGAATTTATACATTATAATCATCTGACCATTAAACACTGTGAATTTCTCATTAAATAGATAATTCCACCACATTTTCAAACCATGACCCACCCCCTAAAATTACAAATCATGAATTGGGTAGTTCATATAATGAAACCTCAATTAGCATTATCCATATTAAACAACATTGACCCACTACTTGAGAACAGACCCCAACCCTACTTCTAATGCATCACAATACACCACATACCTTTTCACTAGTTCTGAAAAAACCTAGATTGGTGCAGATGTAAGGTGACCCTTTATCTCTTCAAAGCATTTTTGACATAGGTCATCGCATTGAAACTGGATATTCATTTTTTTCAGAGCTATCATCAGTGATTCCAATAATGATAAATCATGAATTTTTTTTTGGTAATACACAGCTATCCCATGGAAGCTCTATATATTGAAAAACATCTTCAGTGGTTTCCCTAAGATAAAAACCTATATCATTTACGTATCAACTGAAACACCCTTATCAAAAATAACATAGAAAAGGAAAAAAACCTCCTATATCCAAAAGTCACACATTGATAAATTGGCTTACAACTGATGATCCCTCAGGATCTCCATCACTATAACCAAGTGATGATCATGTTATTCCCTTGTCCTCAAAGACACCAGTAGGTAATCACCGAACACCACCACAAATGAATCAATATATTTATAAAATATTTTATTCATCCATTCCATGAACGCTATTCATGCATTCCTTAGATCAAAGGGCATAACCACACACTCCTAATGGCCATATATACTTATGAAAGCTATTTTGGGAATATCCTCTTTCCTCACTAGTAATTGATGATATCCTGACCTCAATTAATCATAGATAACAACTAATATCCCCAGAACTGGTAAAACAAATCAAAAATGCATGGAAGTGGATATAATTTATTTATCATAACTAGATTATGTCAACGATAATCCATAGAGAGCTACATAGTTCTATCTTCCATTTTAACAAACAAAACTAGTGCTAATAATGGGGATGTGCTATGCTAGATAGACCCTTTATTCTCTAAATCATTCCATGACACCATTAATCCTTGAAATTATGCTAGTGTCATCTAGTACGACGGACGTGAGATAGGAATGGACTCTCAAATGACCTCAATCATAAACTCAACTTCTATCACAGTTGGAATCCTTGATAATTCTTTAAGAAATATATCTATAAACGGATCCACAATAGTCGGCAGAACACTTTTCTCGACCCCATCCTCTGATGGATATAAAAAAGTATCTAACATATAGGATATCTTGCCAACAACTGGTGCCATCAAGTTATTTGCACCTAGGTTTTCATTTTTTCACTTCTAAAGAGGTGTTTTACTCAATACACCATCATAAAAATAACCATTTGTACATAGAAATATATGTGGAATTTAAAAAATTCCAACCAATCAATTACTAGAATTATATTGTAAGAATCATTCTCATGCATAGAGAAATCCCACATCAGTTCATTGTCGTCCAAAATTATGCAACAAGCTATACAAAGGAAGGCTCGACACTATATTTAACCTAGATGATTTTGATGTTTTAAAAACAAAGGAATCATTTCAGAAATTAATATAATAAAAATAATAGGATGGGAACAAATAAAATAATTTGAAGCACTTGTATGAAACAAATATTGAATCAAATGTGGAATTTAAAAGAATCATTCCTTGCACTGTGGATGTTCCCAAATGATCATCCATCACAACACGTTTAGCTCAGAACAAGTACTTTCTTACCACACTCTACTCTTTATTACCTTATATAGGTGTCTTGGTATTTCTAGACTCCTAATTACAAACTAAGCTCTAATCATGAGGAGTATGTTGTTTTCCATGTTTTATCATGCTATAGGATGCCAGTTACCCCTGAGGAGTGTCAAAAAAACCACACCTCATAGCATTTCCGCAATACTGTGGATGATGCCCCATCTTCCTAAAGATATTTCATGCTCAAGGATGTTCCATAAAATCATTCAGGATGTGTCTCGTAGAGCTACATTGAAAATGTTACATCTTACTCCGAGGCTTCGAAGGATGAATCATTGATCATGTCATCGGATTTTGAGCCATACTACCACCCTAGTAAAAAGTGTCCCTCTTTATCTTGAAACCATCATTCTAGTTCCCATTATAAATTATGGGTACCAACATTCCTCCCCCATTTATAGCCGCCAAAATATCTTGCTCAGCCACCGTAGCTCTGGTCAGCTTTTTTGTGTAATCATATACACTCAACACGACTATCTTAGAACGAATTTACTACCTGAACCCATCTTCAAAAATTTGTCCTTTCAATGGTGTAATACCTGGAAACTCAGGTGAAAACACACTATGATCATAAAAATATCCTCATATTCCCTTACCGAAAGGTTATCCTTCTCAAAATGAAGGAAATCAATTGTTCACTGCATTCTAAAAGTATGAGAGTAGAATAATTATTAAACATTTCCGCAAAACCCCTCCCATGTCACACATTGGTATATCCCATCACATACTACAATATACCTCCACTTAATGGAAAAATCACCCTCTATGTATGTGGAGAACATCAAATTTATCTTTGTCGATGTTCCCAAGAATTTAAATATCCTTTTCTTTATTTTTAGGAACTCTTTAGCCCTTTCTGGTACCGAATCACCACTACAAATAGGTGGATTCTACCTTTGAAACTAAACCACCACATCCACATGATTTGATAAATCCACATTATTCCCACATTCCACATGTTGGAAAGGTTGCAGTGTACTCTACACTAGCTTCTACTTCATCTGTGGCTTAGGTAAAACCATATTTTCATCAGCCTCCTCTGGTTGGTCTGTGTGACTCCTACCTAGTACCATTCCTATCAACAAAAAACAACCATAAGTAATATTCTAATCACAAGAAAAGTTTTACAATTCAAATTAAATTACATAACAACTATCACAACCTTGATTTTTGGAAGTTCACATTTCCCATGTTTCACTATTTGGAAAAAATCCACCATGTTTTGAAAATCAACCCATTTTTAAAATACCACAACCATTCACTTTTTTCATTCATATATTTGAATTAATATCCAAATTTTCCACACAATTATATATTTACACCATAAAATAAGCCATTATATTAAATGAAATATTCATCCTAGAGGAAAGTAATTTCTACCTTGACTTCTGCGCTCATATCATTTGCTACACCCATGACAATGAGATATCCAATTCCTGTAAGTGTCTTCAAAACACATATATACCCACCTACCTCGTAACATGATGTTTATCATATGTCCATTTATGAGATACATTCCATTTTCCAAAAATCATATGCCATGATCCATCTAGAAACAAAAAATAGACCAAGAGTGAATGTCAACACCTAGACCATAAATTAACACCAATGGAATGAATAAATTGATAACTCTTGAAATCCAAGGACAGAAAAAATTAACACCACTTGTATGACAAGGACACAACAATCTAATAACACATGTAATCCAAGGCCCAAAAAATGATTCCACTTGTAATCCAAGTACTGAATAAAAAGATACCACTTTTAAGCTAAGGAACGAACAAACTGATAACACTTGTAACATCCCGCCCCTACCCAATTGGCTTGAGGAGGTGGCGAGATTCTACCTGTACCTAGACAACATTTCCAAGGAGCCAATGTGACACCCAAATCATTTTATTGTATGATTCTCTTAAATATATTATATTCACAGCCTATAATTTATAGAGCACTATGTTCCATTGAAACAACACTTGGTTATTTAGGATATTGTCATAACATAACCATTAAACATAAATTTTCAACTTATGTCTTGAATTTCAAAAAAGGGCAATCTAGAGTTGTGACCAGTAAGTCATTAAGAGTTTTATAGAACCAACATGATTTTTAATGAATAGTTATGTACCCATATGAATTGTAATATGAATAGTAATATTACCAATATGAATAGTAAATAATAACAATATTTTATTTTCTTAAGGTAGAAAGAAAATTATATATTATTTATTTTTTCAATGTGATATAAAACTAATTATACGTTTAATTTTTTTTAATTAAATAAAATTTTATTTAAAAATTAAATTGGATATATTTATAAATTTTTTTTGAAAAATGGAGTTCATTTTTTAATTATACTCATCTAGAAATGGTTCGGCTGAATTTTTGTGATTTTTCTGAAATTCAATAATTTTCGATGAATATTGAAATACGGGAAAATACTATATATTCAAATTTTCAAAACATTACACTATTTATGATATCATAACTGATGTAAGACCACTTGTTTGAAACTCTCATACCATTATTACTATTTTGGGTCACATGAATTAGGATTATTCCATTTCTTGAGCAAAAATTTTAATATAATGACTAAAATAATGAAAAATACCTTTTCTCCTCCATTATTAATACCAACCTCATTCCTCTCTTACTCCCACACTTATAAAGCCTTGATACATACCTTAGTTCTGCCAAATACTCCACCCAATGCCCTTCCACACTTCCTAGAGCTTTAGTTCTGACCAAAATTCCAAAACCAAAGGCCTTCAGAAGTATCTCAAGGAGAAAATATTAGGAGGTAAACATCCTCTGTAGTTTTCTTTATTATCATTCATTTTATGTTTTTCTTTTTAAATTTCATTTGGATTATGTGGGATATGTTATTCCATATCACCCTTAATACCAAAATTATGTAATATTGATGATATATTCCCTTTTCTCTCATCAAAATATTTTATGAAATTTTAAGTGTCATTGTTGGGCTGCCGACTTTTCGTGTGAAATTTATCAATTTTCGTCTATTTTGAGTTCCATTACATTATACTTCTTAATTAATACACTCTTATCAAAATGATATGATAAATACCGTACCTTATCTATGTTATAATTATATTATTCTAATGTAATATTTCATCATCATCTCTTTTTCCCTCCTCTTATACTAAAAATGAAAACATCGTATGAGATGTGTTAATTTATCACATTCGAGGATGACAGGTTCACAATTTTAATTACCATTTTAAAATATACTCACAAAACCATTTTTATGGTTGACCAGATCAAAAAATAGGTATTTTATCTCATTAATATTATCTAATCATTACTCACTCATAATATAAAATAATAATACAAAACAAGTTCACTATGAACAAAACCTCCAAATTAATCAAAACATTTGTAATTAACAATTAACTAATGAATCATCATCATGGTGTTTAACCCAAAATCATTATAAGATAATTTATATCTCTGTAATTTCATTAATCAGATATATTAACATTTATATATGTTTAACCAAATTTCAATTGAACTTCCATTAATGAATACAAGTAAACAGATCATGAAAACCAAGGAATGAAATTTTCACAGAATAATAAAATTGAACCTCTTAAACCCATAAAAAGGCCATGAATGAACCTAATAAGGTTATAATAAATCATTTACATTTATAGTAGGTTCTTGAAATATTAATTAATGTAGATAATTATTTTTATTCAGGTCATTAAAAAAATCTAAGATCACAGTAGAGCATATGGTAAGGGGTTTCTTATCTCACATTCATTTCTGTTATATTTCCATTGTTCATCACCTATTTATTATGTGTGGTGTACTGTGTATGTTCCGTTTAAATATATTAAAAATATTATATATATATTCATTTTATTTTGTGATTCAATTGGAGGTTTTTAGTGTAACACCCAAAGCTTCCACGATACGCTTCTCTTTCAATAGTCCAATAGCTTTCATTGTACGCAAGTTTGAGATTCTAACACACCGCGACCAATAAAAATATCCATAATGAATAGTAATACCCACTTTTTGAAATTATATATATTTTATATTTCAAAATGGACTTCATTTTTGGATTCGGAATATCGAAAATAGCCTATGTTGAATTTTTGGAATTATTCTGAGAACTTCCAATTTTTTATTAATAGTGAAAAATACTTAATAACAAATTTTTTAATCAAATTAATTTATATTGATAAATTATAACATTGAGTGGTTTTAAAGTGTAATTAGAATATATTTTTACCATTTTATCCAATTATGGTCATTAGAATTAATTTCACTTTGAAATTGGACATAAACAATTGTCAATCTTTTGATATATATTGTTTCTTAAAAACATGCCATTTGTTGTGACCGCGGAAATTAACTATAAAATTAATTAATGAAACTTATATGCTTGGATGTTTTTAAAATATACATCATTTTTGAATTCAGAATATCAACTATAGATTAGGGTGATATTCTGGCCTTGTTCTGAAAAACATCAATTTTTGATGAATAGTGAAACCACTAAGTGGTTGTTAAACAACTGATTTTTTGTTTAAATGAAACATTACCACATCTGTGATTTGATTTTCAAAAATCCAATATACATGGTTGTCATTAGGAAGTAACATGTGGTTCAATGGGATTAAAATAATTTTTGGTGAATAGTAACTTTTAAGTTTAATTAATCGTGATTAAAGGTAATTAGTGATATTTAAGGTATAGATAATGTTATAATAATATGAAATGACCTTGAAACATGTTCTACACCTATTGTATGAGTCATGGACGACCACAAAAATTCATGGGTCAACTTGGTGACCCCATGGAACCACTTTGGTAGGAAAATGACATTAAAAACTTTTTATTTAATGTTAAAATAAAAATGTCACAAACATGATTTGTTTAACTAAAACAATTTTTAAATGGGGTAATACAAGTCATATTTTTCGATATAAATATTCATTAGAAAGCTAAAACGATTTGCTACAACATTATATTTTTTTTATAATTTTTAGACATTAAATAAATTAAATTATTTATGACATCATGATGATGCAGTGATTACCTCATTAATTAATGATATTAATAAAATGGAAGGATAATGTAAAATCTTAGAATTGAACTTGTCCAAAGCCTATTAGATTAGTATATTTAGAACCCTTTTCACCTATCCTTTAAATATATAAGTGTGGGATTTGTAAAATCTTAAACTCATTATATAATAAAGTAACATTTCATTACTTTCCAAGAGTGCCCCTCCTCTCCTCTTATAAAAGGCATCCACCCCTACCACCTTATTCACACTATCAAGCCATTTGGCTCGGCCAACCTCTTCCATAATACTCTCCCAACTTCCCACTCTTACTTCTAGAAGTATCACATTGGGCAGAAGGCTTCCCAAGGAAGCTTTTGGCTCAAATCAAAAAGTGTCACCCGAATTTAAGGTAATGAATTATCTTGTGTTATTTAGTTTTATTATGCTTCTCCAACCCCTTAAAATATTTTTATTCCATTATTTGGAAACAAAACCAGTATATTAAATATTATAGGATGTTTTTATGAGATGTATTTTATTTAAATTTACACACACCTTCATCTAATTGTTAAAGAACATACAGTTTCTGTGGGTGGCGAAATACCGCCTCACGAAACGATGATTGTTCAATATTCTTTAAACACCTCTAATGGTGGCCATTTTGATGACACTATTTTCATGTATGATATATATATATTATGTTTATGTTTTCTATATGATTTTTTATTTCTCATTTACGGCATACGTTTATGATTTCCATTATGGGTAAACGCGATAATTTCATTTTAGGAAGTGCGGACTACCGCCCCCTCAAAGTGATTTGAATCATTAAAGCCATATGTGGGACGTATTAAGTATGAAGTAAATGATATTATATATGATATTATAATTGAATTATAATATACCTTTATATAATTGTGATTTCATTCCATTAAAAATGAAATAGAAATGAAAGTAGTGTTCATGCGTACGTACGGCATACCGTCTCCATGAACTGTGCATTTCATTTCTTATATCTAAATGTTATGTAATATTATAAATGAATGTATATACTGGATATATATGATATATATGATATCTACATCATGAATATAATTCTAGATATAATGGATATTCTACGACATAAACAACTTGTAATTATGAGAAGTTTATTGTTGACTCAAGTACCAAAGATCAACAAAACAATAGTTATTAACTTAAATGACTACATAATTTTCGTAACATTGTAATAAGTGATATAAAAAGGATAATGAAACTGAAAAGTATTCTTAAGCAAGTATAGATTAACTCTAATTTATTATTCAGTAGTTTAAAGAACGGTCGAGTCATGTCAGACACGAGGTAAGGGAACTTCTTAACCCAATTTCCATTCTATGGGTTAATCTCCTACTTTCAAATTATTCCATGATATTATTATGTCCTATCTTGTATTTGTACTGTATTTACGTGTACTTATAGTCAATACACATAATGGATCAATTTTATTTAAAAAATGATCTTTGTAATGGACTTTGTCTCAATCTGCTTTCACTGAGGCATATTTTGTTTTATACACAACTTTATTTTATACAGTGTATAAACCCGTTTGACATTTCCATTTATTCAAAAGGAATATTTTTATATGATGCGTTTTACTAAATGACAAAAGGATTTTTTTGGCGTACATATGCGGCGACAACGACTTCTCCCCCGCCGTGACCATTATTTGTGTTTCGGCTTCCTCTACAAGCCATAACATTTTTTTTAAATGAAAAATGAATACCATGTTTTACTTTTCTTTTATTTTGGTATCGAAAATGGTTTTGATAATGTTTTATTATATCGATGTGTTGTATTGATATCTTGTTATTGAAATGTGGAAATGTTATATTTCCTTTATTCATGTTTTATGTGATACGATTATGTTATGGTTTATGATAATTATAAACCATTTCATATAAGGAATGAATTGGACTTAATAAGTGACGGGTGGAGCCCGTTATAGCTCCTTGATGCATCGGTAGGTCCCATGAGACAAACTAGTGTCTTGGCAAGAGGCCTTGACAAAATCATATTTGTATTCTTCACACGAGGCCTTGGATATGTGGTTATGATAGACTGGAATTATGCATTCCATCATTATGAAAGTGGTTATTGATATTGCAAGTGATTATTCGACCTGTAGAATAACCATGTGAATATGTAAATGGAATTATCTCATTTTAATTTTGACATATTATGTTGATGTTCAAGTTTAAAATGCTTTTTAGTAATACATTTTTTTAAATGTTTATGTTTATTTATGAAAGCTTCCGCTATATTGTTATCCTTATTGAGCATCTGAGCTCACCCCTTTCAATGTTTTATTTTTCCCAGGATGTAATGAAATATTTTATGACTGACCTACAGGGATAGTCTAAAGAGGATAGATGTGTGGACTATAGAGACTATGTTATTATGATTTTTCACTTTATGATGTAATGTAACATTTATGAATGTATCTAGTGTTTCCAAGGCTACTAAACTAATCGGTCTTTCGAGACTTGAACTTTTGTGATCATTCCAATGTTACGCAATAATGCACCGACTCTGGGTAACTGGGGTCGGGGCGTTATAGTTGGTATCATAGGTAGTTTAGTACAAACATTGGAAGCTATATTTAGATAAACTCTGATTAGAGCACATATCCCTAAGAAAGGCTTTGAGGATTAGTATAGAATAACTTCCTAGAATTTTGGTATTACATAGATTTTGTGAGTTTTCCAAGAAATACATCCCTATTTGGATACGAGAAGGTAGAGGCAGCTCTGGCACAGATGTACCTAGGTGTAAAACCCAAAAACACCGCTTTGAGCTAGACTCGAACGGGAACTGGTGCACGACAACGCGCCTTGCTGCACTCTTGGTTACGACACTGCCGGGGGGATATACTTAGGATAATTATCATTTTCTTTACAAACCATTATGAAGGGTTTATGAGTATATATTTCCTCAAAGAAAACATTTTTTATGATTATGGATTATATCCATAAATAGATCAATTAATGTTATGTGTTTTACAAGTATGGAATTATCTATTTTGATTCATAAACTAATCTAGTTTATGCCATTGTTTAGAAAAGGTGCCCAGTGGAAGGAATGTGAACCCGAGAAATACGTATGATCCAAAGAGTAAGAAGGATTATATCTTTCACGGTATTAAGACAACATTTAGATGGGAAATAGTCTCCCATGTGTTCTCAATATATGAAGAAATAGTATCATGTGTTAATAAGATAAATAAATAATTCTCTGAGTCTTATGTCTTTGAAGGGAAGAAAGAGAATAAAAGGATGGAAGAGATAATGATGGATAAAGGATGAGGGAAAAGAAGAATTTTCCATTATGTGATAATTGTGGAAAGAAACACCTTGGAACTTTCCTGAAGGGAATGAGAGTATGTTATAAGTGTGGAGAACAAGGGCACCAAGTGCGTGACTGTAAGGGTAAGAAAAGGGTTTCAAATGTACAATTCTTCATCTGCAAGGAGTGGGGAAACTATGCAAACCAATGTCCAAATCATCAGAGTATGCCCAAAATGATTTTATTGGATAATAATCATGTTATGTTACTACCACTGATGAGGAGGAATGATTAGAGTTCTTATGTTGTTATTAAAGAATTTTTTCCATTTGAGTGTTGTATCAATTATGTACTGGTTATAATAATTATGGAGTATATAAGGATTGTACTGCCGTACTATTTCATCAAGGACTTGAGATTGTGTGGAACCAAGAAAAGTGACTCGAGAACAGGTTAAATTTTTGGATAATATATGGTTGAGAGAAAGATAAACCATAATATGGTTCTGATACCGAGATATTTATTTTGGAATAATACATGATTGATTTGGATAAATTATATTGGATATTCATAACTTCCTTGAAACTGATTAATGATTTGTATACATTTTTAGATAGAAGGAGTATATCTAGTATTCTATAAGGAATAAGGGATCATGAATGTAATCAATAAGGATTTAGGTTAATTCAGGATGTTGTATTGTTTTAAAAGAATACATGATGAAGGTGTTCACATGTTTTTACGCGAAAAAAAAGGATCTTTATTATATTTACCTTATAAAATTTGGACTGTGAGTTAGTCAAAAGTTTTTTGGATAACTATAAAGGTTAGAATAGACTAAGTTGAACCTTGGATAGTATTGTTCAAGGTTAAAACATTTCCGAATATTAATTTTAGAATATTATAATACTATAGTTTTAGGAAAAGGACAACCTGTAGGTCGGGGGATAACCCGTCACTTCGGAAAAAATCTGCAGGAATCGATCCCACAAACATAGTGCGACATGCCTTTATTTCCTACCACTAGCCTACATGAATTCCCTGGTTATTATAAATAGTTTTCCTAATCTAAATGGTATGTGGTAATATTTGGAACCTTATACAATTAGGATAAATAGAACATTTTTTGTTTATGTTACCATTTGGAGTGAAAGATGGGTTTGTGTTAAAAATTTATTAAAGAATGAATGTCTACATGAAAAGTAAGTATATTTCCTTACATTCATAGTAAATCTCTTAAATAAATTCCTCAACTTTATAAAATCAAATTTAAAACAAAAACGTTTCCGGCTAACTTTTCCAACTGGGGATTCAATGACTGATTAACCAATCACAAGTTTGTGATTTTCTTACGGTTAACTTTCACCTAATCCAGTTTTCTACAACTCTCCATCAGACCTTGATGGTTTGTTTTTACTCTATATCCATATTTTCATAGAATCCAAGTATGGGCTATCTCGGGTGGCCTTTTTACTTCTTTTTCTTTCATTTAAAGTTATATTTTTATTAACCCTATTTCCGATGTGGGTTATCCACAAAGGTATTTTCTATATTCAACCTTTTATTTTCAAATAAAAATTTCAAATTGGGAGGACATAATTTATTGAAGGAGGAGAGAATGTAACACCCTGAGCTTCCACGATACGCTTCTCTTTCAATAATTCAATAGCTTGCATTGTACGAAAGTTCGAGATTCTAACACACCGTGACCAATCAAAATAGCCATTATGAATAGTAATACCAATTTTTTTAAATTATATATATTTTATATTTCAAAATGGACTTCATTTTTGGATTCGGAATATCGAAATTAGCCTCTGTTGAATTTTTGGTATTTTTCTGAGAACTTCGAATTTTTTATGAATAGTGAAAAATACCTAAAAACAACTTTTTTAATCAAAATAATTTATAGTGATAAATTATACTATTGAGTGGTTTTAAAGTGTAATTAGAATATATTTTTACCATTTTATCAAATAGTGGTCATTAGAATTAATTTCACTTTGAAATTGGACGTAAACAAATGTCAATATTTTGATATATATTGTTTCTTAAAAACACGCTATTTGTTGTGACAGTGGGAATTAATTATAAAATTAATTAATTAAACTTATATATTTTGATTTTTTTAATATATACATCATTTTTTAATTCGTAATATCAATTATATCTTAGGGTGAAATTTTGGCATTGTTCTGAAAAACATCAATTTTTGATGAATAGTGAAACCACTAAGTGGTAGATAAAAAACTGATTTTTCATTTAAATGAAACATTAGTACTTCTGTGATTTTGTTTTCAAAAATCCTACATACAAGGTTGTCATTAGGAAGTAAAATATTTTTCAATGGGAATAAATAATTTTTTATGAATAGTAACTTTTATGTTTAATAAATCGCGATTAAAGGTAATTAGTGAAATTTAAGGTAAAGATAATGTTATAATAATATGAAATGACCTCAAAACTTGTCCTACACCTATTGGATGAGTCATGGACGACTAAGACAATACATGGGTCAAATTGGTGACCCCATGGAGCCACTTTGGTAGGAAAATGATATTAAAAACTTATTATTTAATGTTAAAATAAAAATGTCACAAACATGAGTTGTTTTACTAAAAGAATTTTTAAATGGGGTAATACAAGACATATTGTAGACTATAAATATTCATTAGAAATCTAAAAATATTCCCTACAACATGATATTTTTTTTTTATTTTTAGACATTATATAAATTAAATTATTTAGGACACAATGATTGTGCAGCGATTACCTCATTAATTAACGATTTTAATAAAATGGACGGATATTGTAAAATCTAAGAATTAAACTTGTCCAATTCCTATTGTATGAGTAGATTTAGAACCCATATCACCTTAGCCTAGAAATATATATGTTTGGGACCTTTAAAATCCGAAACTCTTTATATAATAAAGTAACATTTCATTACTTTCCAAGAGTTCCCCTCCTCTCCTCTTATAAAAGGCCCCCACCTCTACCACCTTATTCACACCATCAAGAAATTTTCTTCGGCCAAACTCTGCCCAAATACTCTCCCAACTTCCCTTTATTACTCCTAGAAGTCTCACTTTGGGCAGAAGTCTACCCAAGGAAGCCTTTGGCACAAATAAAAAAGAGTTACTCGAATTTAAGTAAAGGACTTCTCTTTTGTTCTTTTGTTTTATTTTTCTTCTCCAACCCCATAAAATATTTTTATTACATTCTTTTGTAACAACACCAATATAATATATATACTAGGATGTTGTAATGAGATGTATTTTTTTTAAATTTACACACACCTTCGTCTAATGGTTAAAGAACATACTGTTTCTGTGGGTGGTGAAATACTGCCTCACGAAACGATGATTGTGAGATATTATTTTAACACCTATAATGGTGGCCATTTGATGAAAATATTTTCATATATGATATATATAATATTTTTATGTTTTCTTTATGCTTCATTATTTCTTATTTATGGCATACCTTTATGATTTCCATTATGGGTAAACGCGATAATTTTATTTTAGGAAGTGAGGACTACCTCCCCCTCAATGTGATTTGAATCGTTAATGCCATATGTGGGACGTATAAAGTATGGAGTAAATGATATTATATATGATATTATACTGGAATTATAATATACCTTTATATCATTGTGATTTCATTCCATTAAAAATGAAATAGAAATGAAAGTAGCGTTCATGCGTACGTACGGCTTACCGTCTCCTTGAACGGTGCATTTAATTTCATAGATCTAAATGTTATGTAATATTATAAATGAATGTATATTCTGGATATATATGATATATATGATACCTAAATCATGAATATAATTCTGGATATAATGGATATTCTATGACATAAACAACTAGTAATTATGAGAAGATTATTGTTGAGTCAGGTACCAAAGATCGACAAAACAACTGTTATTAACTTAAATGACTACATAATTTTCGTAACATTGTAATAAGTGATATAAAAGGGATAATGAACTTGAAAAAGTTTTTTAAGCAAGTAGATATTAACTCTAGTTTATTATTCAGGAGGTTAAATAATGGTCGAGTTAAGTCAGACATGAGGTAAGGGATCTTCTTAACCAAATTTCCATTCTTTGGGTTAATCTCCTACTTTCAAATTATGTCATGATATTATTATGTCCTATCTTGTATTTGTATTGTATTTATGTGTACTCATAGTGAATACCCATAATAGATCTATTTTATTTAAAAATTATCTTTGTAAAGGACTTTGTCTCAATCTCTTTTCATTGAGGCATATTTTGTTTTATACACAACATTATTTTATACAGTGTATAAACCCCTTTGACTTTTACATTTATTCAAATGGAATCTTTTTATATGAAGAGTTTTACTAAACGACAAAAAGGAATGTTTTTTTTGTCGTACGTATGTGGCGACAATGACTTCTCCGCCACCGTGACCATTATTTGAGTTTTGGATTCCTCTGCAAGCCATAACATTTTTTTAAAATGAAAAATAAATACCATGTTTTACTTTTCTTTTATTTTGGTTTTGAAAATGGTTTTGACAATGTTTTATTATATCAATGTGTTGTATTGATATCTTGTGATTGAAATGTGGAAATGTTATGTTTCATTTATGCATTTTTTATGTGATACTATTATGTTATGGTTTATGATAATTTTAATCCTTTTTATATAAGGAATGCATTGGACTTAATAAGTGACGGGTGGAGCCCGCTATAGCTCCTCAATGCATCTGCAGGTCTCATGAGACAAACTAGTGTCTTGGCACAAGGCCTTGACAAAATCTTATTTGTAGTCTTGGCACGACACCATGGATACGTGGTTATGATAATCTGACATTATGCATTCCATCATTATGAAAGGGGTTATTGATATTTAATGTGATTATTCGACCAGTAGAATGACCATGTGAATAAGGAAATGGCATTATCTCATTTTAATTTTTCCATATTATGTTCATGTTCACGTTTAAAAGGATTTTTAGTCATGTATTTCCTTAAATGTTTATGTTTATTTATGAAATCTTCTGCTATATTGTTATCCTTACTGAGCATCTATGCTCACCCCTTTCAATGTTTTATTTTTCTCAGGATTTGACGAAATATTTTATGACTGACCTACAGGGATAGTCTAAATGGGATAGAAGTGTGGACTATGCAGACTATGTTTTTATGATTTTTCACTTTATAATGTAATGTAACATTTATGAATGTATCTAGTGTTTCCAAGGCTACTAAACTAATTGGTCTTTGGATACATGATCTTTTGTGATCATGCCAATGTTATGCAATAATGCACCGACTTTGGCTAACTCAGATAGGGGTGTTACATTTAGTTTTTCTTCACCCTACTCGATTGATTACATTGTGGTAAGGGACTTTGTCTCAACATTCACTTTCATTATGACTTACATTGTTTTGTGCACCTGATAATCCATATGTGGGGTACCTTCTGCAAATTTGAGATAAATTTTCATTTGAAATTATATTTTTACTAAATATACATATTATCATATCATGGATATGATTATTGTTCACGTCATATAAAATTTTTCATATAGTGTTTTGTTTTGGATGTTGTTTTAACTGTGGAAATATTGATGAATATGTATCCTCTTCTATATAATGATATTGAAAAGGCATATTTTTTGTGTATTAAATCCACATATTAAGAATTATTTGGACTTGCAGTGGATGGTGGGGCCCAATATATCCCCTCGATGTATTGATAGGTCTCATTAGACAAATCAATTGGAGACAAACCCTTTGAGTTTGTTTCTAAAAATTAGATGGGTTTCAACCCATAGAACTAAACTGTTTTAATTGTATTATGGTATCATGTTATGAATACATTATTTCCAATTAATTAGATTTTTTTAATCATTATCATTTATTACTATCAATGAGGTTTTCACTATGAAATAATATATGGATGTAGTTTCATTCTCAGTTTGTTAATAGTGTGAGATTTTTATTAATTCACTATACCATATTGATTATGTAAAACTATTTATTATTCACTTATTATTTAATTAATGCATCAACTATTTGTAACAGTTACTAAACATTTGATCCCAACCCTTTCTTTTGTTTACCTTCAACTTGTTATGAATAGGATATTGTTTATTGAGTTTATGTGGATGCAGTTTTGCGTTTTTGTTTTTTATTGTATTCCATAACCATTTCCAATATAAATTTGAGTTAAATCTGTGTATCATGTTTTTTGAAGACTATTTAAGTGATCATTCATTCAGGATTTCTCTTCTTATAACAATGCCTATGTAACTAGTAATGCACTAGATTCAGTCAAGAGGGGACATGGTGTTATAGTTGGTATTAGAATAAGCTTAGTAAGAACCATGGAAAATAGATTAGAAAATTTATATTATGGAACAAATCCCTAAGGTAGTATTTGAGGAAAACATAATAGAATTTCCTAGAATTTTGATAAGGAATAGATTATGTGGATATTTCAAAAAAAAATACATCCATGTCTAGATAAAAATAGGTAGAGGTGGCTTAAGCACATATTTACCATGGAGTGAAAACTCTGAAAAGGCATTTCAGGCATGACCCAGGGTATCATGGTACATGAAAATAGGCCATTCTGCACTTTTTTTATTGAAACTCCTGTGGAATATGCTTTGGATAATTCACATTTTCATTACAATCCATTATGAAGGAATTTAATTTAAATTTTTCCTCTGATAAGTCATGTTTATGTGATTAGTTATACATATAATTTTAGTCATTGATAAGTTATTTTCAATTTGAGATACATAACCTAATATAGTTTATGCCATTATTTATAAATGATTCCTAGTGGAAGAAGGGTAATCAATACTAGTGGGAAATATAGGGATATCCCCACTGAGAAAGTAAACATAGTCAATTTTGGTGCAGATCATATCATGAACATATTGGGACAACTTACTCAGGTTGTGACGAATAACCATGCCACACCAGTGTTGGATCCTTTCATATGGTATAAGTCCCCATATTTTAGTGGGACTACTAATCTAGTGGTTGTTGAGTAGTGTATCAAGTCACATGAAAAGATATTCAGGGCATTAAGAAGAAATGAAAATTAAAATGTAGTGATGGAAGTATATTGTCTTGGGGGTGATGTTGATTAATAGTGATCCTTGATCCAGAATAACACAGAGGAAGAATAAATAGAAGATTAGGAATGGATTAAAATTAAGGAAATGTTATTTGGGAAATATTTCCCCCGTGTGCAACAAACGGAAATGAAGAGGAAATTCCTTATCTTAAATCAAAGGACAGAAGGTATTATTGTAGAGTATGAGGCTAACTTCATAAGACTAGCTAGGTATACCATAGAATACGTACGAGACATGGAAGGCAACATTTATCATTTCCTAGATGGTTTTATTCCATATCATTGAAGGGAACTGGATTTTAAAACCTATTCATCATGTGAATAAATTATATCAAGTTACCTCAAAAAAGAGGAGGAATTTCCTAGAACAAGTTTTTTCAAGGGAAACTAAGATAAAAAGTGGTACTTTAATATCCATGGAAGATTTGAAACATTAAAGATGAATAAGGAAATGAACAAATTCCCATTATTTGAGAACGGAGGAAAGATACATCTAATGAAATGCCTGAAATTAATGGGATTCAGTTATAAGTGTTGAAAAAAGGGTCATCAATCTAATGAATGGAAGGGGGAGAAACAATTCGATGATGTAAAATGATACAATTGTAGAGAGATGGGACGCTGTGAAGATGAGTGTCTTAAGAGCCCTGGAAACATGCCCTAAAAAATTCCAAGAGAGAAATGGAGATCTCATGAAATTACAACTAAGGAGGTTGATGATCTTAATGATGTGGTGGAAGGTACATTAAGGGTATCCTCAAACATTGAAAACAATTTATTTGATTCTGGATCATCACAATAATTTATATCTTCTTGTTTTTCTAATAAAATTAGACATGTACAATTTGATTTAATAATGGAGTTGTCAATCCAAAATATTAAGGGATATATCGTTTCAACATAGGAATGCCGATCAGTCCCCCACACGACACATAAAAGTGCTTTTGTTACTAACCAGGTCATCATATCAATGACTGAATTTGATATAATTCTCAGTATGAATTGATAGTCAAACTATGATGCGAAGATTTATTGAAAGAAAAATCATTTTATAGTTTTTTTAAATGGTGTAGAATTATGTATCTTTAGAGCAGAAACCTCACCATCAGATTTATATATAGATTAACCACTAGTAGATCTATTGAAATAAATTCATGGATAGGAAAAGAATCCAATGTATAGGGGTGAGGAAATAAATCTTCAAATTGAAGATGTATGTCAGGACCCGTCCTCGGGACCCATGTTGTGACTACCCCATGCCTGACTTCCATAGGCCAGGGGCGGGCGACTAGCACCAAAGGTGTAAATCCATCTACTGCGAAGGAATTGCATTTATAAAAATAAATCACGCACAATCAGAGTACACAACTAGATGAAAAACACTATGTAAAAGTTAATACAACGGTAATGTTGAAAGTAAATGGGCCAGTATACAAACCCAACTAAACAAAAATAAAAATTACAATTAAACAAGGGAAAATAGCTCTTGCACCATCCACCAGGGAATCCTACCTGAAGGGTAGGTACAGAACACAAACAACTCATCCCTGAGGTACATCCCATCTAGTCCAGCTCTGAGGAACCTCTCGTCTATCACCCTCATCCTCGATCACTGTTGTCCGTCGTCTGCATAGTACACAATAAGGTGCAGGTGAATCCCATGCATGGGTGAGTCTAACAATACTCAGTAGCGGACCCCAAGACCCTTGAAGGTCTCCCAAAATCCACTAAGGATAAACCAATGTAGTATGATACAATCACGATGTATCAACCAACCCTACATATGTATATGTGCATACATATACCAAAGTTACCAGTCACAGTCCAACTCTTACTCTCAAGCCCAAGCACAACCCAGTCCACAAAGCAAGTAAAGTCAATCATCTCGATGATAATGATTAAAATCCAAGATTCCGCTCATACAGGAATAAAAAAAATGATTATAGGTGGAGATGATTAGATGTATCCTCTAAATCATCTCCTTTGTCGAACCCACAGATGATCCGGGAACAATATGAGCGTTGTCGAACCCACGTATGATCCTGGTACAGAAGTCATCACTGTAGAAACCATGGAGTGTCACGATATAGAAGTCACCGATGTCGAACCCACGAAGGATCCCGGTACAGAAGTCGTCGCTGAAGAACCCATGAAATATCCTAGTACAGTATCGTCGTTGTTGAACACACGGAGGATCCTGTCATATCTGTCGCAGCCAGCCATTGGGTACTCGCACATAGCACACTCGATTCCGAGAGGGTCCGCTTCTCAAGCCTAGTTTTAATTCATCAACAATAATGAAGTCTTGATTTTATGTATCACATATTTCCGTCTCATCATAAGGAACCCAACGTGATAGATGGTGTGTCAATCGGACGCCCGGTCTGTGAGTTATTGGAATTTCCATTATAGGGGCCCAGTTGGTTTTTAGGTTCAAACCAACCCGACCGTATCCCAACTGTGTCCAAACCTCAAGTTGAAAATTCCAAAATAATTGTCTCACTCCATGAAATCCATTACCACAGACGGATCATCGACCGAACACCTGTAGCCCATGACGTGGGCTAAAAGTTCTGAATGGCCATAGTGGGTCTGGGTTCGGTCCCACCTAGTCGGACTGACCAGGCCCACCTTTACCAAACCGGGGTATGACTCAGTCCGTGGGTGAATCCCCAACTGAGTGTTCAGCCCGTCCCGAGTGGGAGGCCCAAATAAAGGGAACGACTGGCCTAAAGGGGCGTCCCGGCCTGTGGTGGCCCGACCGGAGAGCGGCCCGACCCAAGGGCTGCCCGTCCGGAGGGAGGACTAGCTGTGGTGGCCGGGCCCATGGCGGCCCTGCCCGTGGTGGCCCAGACGACCACGTAAGGGAGGGGGAACCCCCTCCCGCTAGTTTGATGAATGAAAGAGGCGCATTAAGACAATTCAAGAGCCTAGGGACCTGGGTGGTCCTGCTTGTCCGGCTCCTCGGCGGTCGGCCCGGCTGGCCGCCACCACTCCTCCACAGCGGTGCGATGGCTTCATGTTCCTCCAGCACTCTGAGCAGCATGATGGCACCTTGCCACCACTACCATGGCCCAGCGTGGCCGTGACCCCTTGGTCCTCTGCACGGCGTGACGGCACCACACCTCTTCCGCCGCAGCCCAGTTCATCCACGACCCTCTTCTCCTCTGCGCAGCATGATGATGTCGTGTATTTCCGGCGACCCAGTGGCCTTGTGCCGCCAGTTTCTTCATGACCGGCCCAACACCATCCTCCATTGATCTCCCACCTCCATTATTCAAAAAATTTATTTAACAAAGGAAGCGGGTCGGGCCATGATCGTGCGGCCGAAGCCTTCCACGTTATTCTGATATCAATTGGAAAATTAATAACAATGACCGAATGATGAAGAAAAGAAACAAGAATCAAACATAAATATCGTACCTCGAATTCAGTGATCAATTATGGAGTCATGGAAGATGTATTTCACAGGAGACGGACGTCATTCCGTCAATGTCGGAGGAGGAAGATCTCGATGAAAACTAGTCGAGATGACGTCGTCGATGTACTTCGTGGGCAGCGGTGCTTCCCTTCCTTGCCCCGGGTGGAGAAGGAAGAACATGATTCTCGTTGTCCATCGGATATGAGAGGCATTCCTTGATGGAATAAGTTGATTCTCCAAGAACTCCAAAGCTCCACCAAAGAGAATCACCAACAACAATGAAATAATAGCTTCTATATTATTTTATTGATTCCATGCATTCCAAAAAGAATTCAAAATTTTTCAAATTAAATTTAGATAATTCACTTAATTAATGGATGAAGTTTTCTTAATTAATTTGGGGGAGGACGGTGAAGAATTCAATTAATCCATTAAGTGAATAGCCACAATAAAAACGGGGGAGGTGGAGAGATGACATCCCTTATAAATAGGGGGTTAAAGGGGGTTCAAGTTCGTGTGGGCCCTACCAAATATTACCCTCCCAAGGGAGGTTTTGTATGGGTGGCCTCACCACTAACCTCTCCTTGTAGGTTTTAACTACCACAAAATAAAAATACGTTACACATATTTTCCTTTAATTTATTTAGAAAACCCCCAAAATTAACTTCTGCTCTTGTTAGAACCCAACTACGGTGAAGGTCTCCTTTAGAAAATTCTAGCGCTGCGAGTTCAACGGTTCCCTCATATTTCAATTCTGATCACCGGTTCAAATCATATAAAATCCCACTCGTACATTTACTAAACGTACCCAAACAAAACCCCAGAAATTGATTTCAGGAACACCGGGCCTTGGAATCAGGTGACGTCAGAAACTGCAGACTCATAAAATTCACATGTATTTAAGAAAAAAAATTCCACAGAATTTATGGGTCTTTGAATTCTCCCCACCTCAAGGCTTTACGTCCCCATAAGGTACAACTCACACTAAGGAAACAAATTAGGGTACTGACCATGCATCTGCTCCTCCCACTCCCATGTGATCTCTTGGAGGTTCTCATGCTGCCAGTGAACACGCACAAGATGTATTGACCATCCATGCATGAACCGCTTCTGTTGATCCTCAATCTCTACTAGAACCTCTGTGAACGTCACCTCCTCATCGATGTATAGCTTCCCATGGTCGATTGTGTGGGACAGGTCATGAACATATCTCCTCACCTTATATATATGGAAGACGCCGTGGACCCGGTGCCACTAAGGTGAAAGAGCCAAGTAGTAAGCCACCTCGACTACTTTTCTATGGACCTGAAAAGGTCTGATGAATTAGGGAGATAACTTTCCACCTTAGCCAAATCTATGTAGACCTCATCGAGATGAGACTCATAGAAAGGCGTGGTCACCATCTTCGAACTCTAATGGTCTCCGTCTCCAATCAGTATAGGACTTTTGCCCGCTCTGTGCAGTCTTCATTTACTCCTGGATGATATTCACCTACTCCATCATAGCCTGCACCATCTCTAGTCCCATAAGTGCTAACTCCCCTGGGTCTTTCCAGCACAGAGGTGATCTGCAAGGTCGGTTGTAAAGTGCCTCGAAAGGTTCCAACCCGATGGTGGAGTGGTAGAATTGGTTATATACAAACTCCACCAATGGTAATGGATCCTCCCAGCTGAGACCAATGTTGAGGATGCATGCAAGAAGAATTTCCTTGAGAGTCTGAATGGTCCTCTCAGTCTGACCATCCGTATAAGGATGGATGGTAGTGCTCAATCAATGCTACGTCCTGAAAGCCTCGAGAAACCCCTTCCATAGTCGGGAAGTGAAATGTCCATCTCGATTGGAGACGATCATCGATGGCACTCCCCGAATCTGTATGATCTTCTGTACGTAGAGGTGTCCCAAGCTATCTATAGAACCCTGCTCACATATCGGTAGGAAGTGGGCCGACTTGGTGAGTCGTTCTATGATCACCTAGATAGAGTCGTGTCCTCTGGATGTACATGGAAGTCCTGTCACAAAATCCATGGCTATCCCATCCCACTTCCACTCTGGGACCTCTAAGGGAGGACCCAATCCTACTGGAACCTGGTGCTCCACCTTCACTTTCTGACAAGTTAGGCATCATGATACAAACTCTACTACTGCCTTTTTCATACTCGGCCACCAATACAGTCATCCGAGGTCCTGATACATGTTTTCCACTCCTGGATGTACCACAAAAGGAGATGTGTGGAACTCCATCAAAACATCCTCCAGATGTTAAACTGGTACCATGTTACATCTTCTGAAGATAATGACAAGATCCCCACCTTCATAAAATCCATCAGGTGCCTGCCCTGTGGATATCTGAGCACATTGCGTCACACAGTCAATTTCCCCATGATTTGCCTCCCTGACTCGTTGTAGAAGTGGAGGAGTGCCTATGAGAGACTGCATAAAGGCTGATCCATCACTATCCACAAAGGATAACTACAATGCGGCCAGCTTCTCTTTCACCTCTTCTAACAGCTGAATGCTTGATCACCTGCTAAGAGAATCTGCTACAACATTCCCCTTCCCAAGAGTATAGACTATCTGAAATTCATAGTCAATGAGGAACTCATGACAACGCCGCTATCTCAGGATCAGGTTCTTCTGAGAGAAGATAAACCTGATATTTTGGTGGTAAGATTATACTGTAAAGTGTTATCCCATAAGATAGTGTCGCAACAACTTTAAGGGGAAGACCACTGCTGCTAAGTCTAGGTCATCGGTACCGTAGTTCTTCTCTAGTTGTCTCAACTTCCAAGAACCATACGTGATCACTGATCGCTCTTGCATCAGGAAACACCCAAGTCTAGTCCCTGATGCGTTGCAGTAAACTACTACCCAATGCCCTCCTCCATTATCCTAAATATGGGTGCACTAGTCAAACAATGCCTCAGCTCCTGAATGCTTTGCTGGGATCTCTCTATCCACATGAATGGTTTTCCCTTCTTCGTCAGTGCTGAAAGTGGTGCTGCAACTCTGGAGATGTTTGGAACAAATCTCTGATAGTAACCAGTCAGTCCTACAAAACTCTTTACCTTTTTCACACTCCTGGGAGGCTCCCAAGAAAGCACTACCTCAATCTTACGTGGATCCACTATAACTCCAGCCTCTGAGATGATGTTTCCCAAGAAGATAACCTTTAGAATCCAAAACCGGCACTTCGAGAGCTTACCATAAAGTTGGTGCTCTCAGAGTGTGTCCAGTACTACCCCCAAATTTTTGTAATGCTCCTCCTTAGTAATTGAGTAGATCAGTATGTCATCAATGAAGACTATGAAAAAGTGATCGAGGTATGGCTGGAAGATCCTTTTCATGTGACTCATGAACACTACTTGAGCGTTGGTAATTCCAAAGGGCATAACCAAGAACTCGTAGTGGACATACCAAAACCCGATGTCCATCTTCTGCAAATCCTCGTCTCGAACTCTGAGCTGGTGAAAGACTGAGCTAAGGTCTATCTTAGAGAACCATCATGCTCCCTTGAAATTATCAAAGAGGTCTTTAATCCTAGAGAGTGGGTACTTATTCTTCACGGTCACTAGGTTCAGGCGATAGTAGTCAAACACACTGTCGCAAGATCCCATCTGCCTTCTTCGAAAACAAAATCAGGGATGCCCAGGGTGAAACACTGGGTCGGATAAATTCCTTCCCCTGAAAATCCTCTAGCTATACCCACAGCTCACGAACCTCGGCGGGAGACAACAGATATGCTGGAGTAGATATCAGTGTTGTCCCGGGGTACATGTCAATGTAGAAGTCCACCTCTCTGTGAGGAGGTAGTCTTGTAACATCTTCAGGGAAAACATCCATGTGAAGATCCACCATAATAGGAAAACCCAGACTCCGCACATCAACCGCTCTGAGGCTGAGACTAGCCAACTAACGTGTGATCGGCTACCCCCTCCTCTGGGTAAATCCATCCTACACTGCGAAGCCTCCCTTCTCACTGGTGAAGGTAAACCTCATCCCATCCTTACAGACACACCACACTTTCAACCTAATACGGTCAATCTCAGCATGAACTGTGGATAACCATTCAATAACTAAGATGATGTCGTAAGGCCTCGACGCTGCTACAAGGTGATCCTAGTCGAAGCTCTCACTTCCTAGAGTAAGCTCACACTTCTAGCACCAGTGTGTAATCATCGAGTTATTCTCATAGGAGTCTCTAAGATGTAAGGATCTAGCCAACAGTTCCGTCGGAATCTCCGAGCTCCGAACGTGGGCAGTGGAAAAAAAATATGACTCACACCTATTTCTCTATGTGTTGTAGCAAGGGTGGATTAGACACAGATAGTACATCAAGTCATCTTAGGTGCACCATGGTCATTGGCATAGACTGCCTTGAGTTGAGCCCACCTCTGTTCTCCAGCTCCCTGTGGTCGGGGTGGACCTCTTGGTGGTGGTGGTAGGGCCACAAAACGTCGTCCACCACCTGCTGCTCATCCAGATCCTCTTCCACATTCTCCTTCTCCAAGAGGACCCCCACGGTAGAACCTATGCCTCTACCTAGGAGGTCCCTCTACTGTCTACTTCTCATCTGCATGGCAGGTTGGGCAGTCATGAGCCATGTGACCCTACTCGCCGCATACTTAGAACTGCCTTCTCCTCATATGGCGGGCTTTGTCTCGTGTTCCCTGCACAACCGAACCTATATCATGAGGTCGCCGACCAGATAGCCTGGTCCTTTTGGTCCTCTGCGACATTTGTCTACTTCCAACTACATAATACTATGCCATGCGTCGTACTATGGTGGGTCTCACTTCTGATGACTACTCATCTAGAAAACTCTCCATAATAAGGGCTTTCTCCAGCACCCTTGCCTGCATCAGGATGTTGATGGAGATCATCGAAGCCATGATCTCATGCCTAAGTCCCTACTCGAAGGTCCAGGCCCTAAAGAATAGGTCTCGCACCATATCTGTGGAGTAGCGCAAGAGGTTGGTGAATCTCGCTGAGTACAGAGCTATTGTCATGCTGCCCTACCATAGATGAATTAACTCCTGAATCCGCACCGCACGAAGGGCGGCTAGGACAAACTACGACAGGAAGAGACTCTCGAAGTATTACCAGAGTATTGATGCCTCGTCAAGCACCTAGATCATTAGTCTTCATCATCTAACTGTTGTTTCATGTAGGAGACTCGCGACAAGGATCACTATGAGGTCGGCTGGTGTCCCTACCAATCTGAAAACTCTCACAACAGCCTCTAGCTAATCCTCAGCTGCCTGTGGGTCCACTCCTCGATCCAAGTGATGATAAATCTACTATCATGACGCCTCTAGTTGATGTATACCATAGTTTCGTCTCATCATAAGGAACCTAAAGTGACAGACAGTGCGTAAATATTAAGACCAGACTATGAGTTATTTGCATTTTAATTCTAGGGGCCCGGTTTTTTTTAGGTTAAAACCAACATGAATATATCCCAACTGTGTCCAAACCTCAAGTAGGATATGCCAAAAAAAATTCTTTCTCCAAGAATTCCATCGCCAGAGGTGGTTCATTGATCGGACACTAGTTGCCCAAGATGCGGGATAAAAGGTGTAAATGGCCATAGCGGGTCCGGGCCGACAATGTCAGACCGACCCGGCCTGACCCGGTCCGAACCATGGTCTGACCCGGTCCGCGGGTGTGGCCCGACCAGTGTGGGCGGCCTGATCCCTGGGAACGGCCCAACCAAAGGGAGGCCCGGCCGGAGGGTGGGCTAGCTGTGGCGGCCCAGCCGAAGGGCAACCTGGCCATGGAGGCAGGACCCATGGCAGCCCAGCTGGCCACGCGTGGGAGGGGGTGCCCCCCCTCAGATTGTCGAACGAAACCCACGTATTGCACGGGTTCCAGAGCCACGAAACCCAGGTGGTCCCGCTTGTCTGGCTCCATGGCGGCTGGCCTGGCCGGCTCCTCCTGCTCCACCACGGTGTGACAGTGTCGTAGTTATCCTGCCCTCCAGGTGGCGCAACGGCGCCGTGGCCCTGCCTGGCTGCAGCCCCCTGGTCCTCCACATGGCGTGACAACATCGCGCCACTTCCGCTGTGGCCCAGTTCGTCCGTGGCCCTCGGCTCCTCCGTGTGGCTTGATGATGTCGCACCATTCCAGTGACCCGACAACATTGCACCGTCAGTTTCGTAACGGCTGGCCCGATGCCAACCCAAATTGTTGTCCCACCTCCATTCATCAATAAATGTAATTAAAAAAGGGAGAGGGTAGGGACATGTTGGTGTGGCCCGAGCCTTCCACGTTATTATGATATCAATTAGAAAATTAATAACCGAGATCGAACGATGAAGAAAGGAAATAGGAATCAAACATAAATCCCCTACCTCGATTTCGTTGATCAATAACCGAGTCGTGTAAAATAGACATCGTGGGAAACTGACGTCGTTCCATCAATGTTGGAGGTGGAAGAGCTCGGTGAAAATGAGTAGAGATGACGTCGTCAAAGTACTTCATGGGCGGCGGTGCTTCCCTTCCAAGCCCCGGGTGGAGAATGAAGAACTTGATGGTCATTGTTCTTCGGAGAAGACTGGAATTCTTTGTTGGAATAAGTCATTTTTTTGAAGAACTCCAAAGCTCCTCCAAAGAGAATCACCATAAAAAATAAAATAATAGCTTCTCTATTATTTTATTGTTGTCATGCATTCCAAAAATAAATCAAAATTTTTCAAATTAAATTAATCTACTTCACTTCATTAAAGGATGAAGATGACTTAATTAATTAGGGGGAGGAAGGTGAAGAATTCAATTAATTCATCAAGTTAATAGGCACAATAATGAGGGGGAGGTGGAGAGTTTACATCCCTCATAAATAGGGGGTTAAAGGGGGATCAAGCTCTGAGGGTCCCCACCACATAATATACTCCTAGGGGAGGTTATGTGGGGGTGGCCCCACCACTAACCTCCTCTTGGAGGTTTTAACTACCAAAAAATAAAAATATGTTACACATATTTTTATTTAATTTATTTTAAAAACCCCCCAAAATTATCTTCCACTCTTTTTAGAACGCAACTTTTCTGAAGGAATTTTTATGAAAATACCGGCACTGTGAGTTCAATGGTGCCCTCATATTTCAATTCGGAGCACCGGTTCAAATGATATAAAATCCCGCTCGTACATTTACTGAATGTACCCGAACAAAACTTCAGAAATTGATTCCGAGAACATCGTGTCTCAGAACTGCGGACTCATAAAATTTCAATGTATTTAGGAAAACATTTTCTAAGGAATTTCCTAGTCTTTAAAATGTATGTATAATGTATGAATACATTGACATATTACAAGAATATTCACCGAGACATCCTCTAAGGCGAGATGTTGAGTTATCTATTGATTTGACTCATGGTGCAAGACCTATATAAAAGACTCCCTATAGAATGACCATTATGAAAATAGTGGAGATAAAAAAACAACTACAGGAATTAGGTGACAATGTATTTATTCGACCTTGTGTTCTTCCATGTGGATCCCCTACCATCTTTACATGATAAAAGTTGGATCCATGAGGAAATGCATTGAATATAAGTATATGAATTCTATTAATGTAATGAATATGTTTTCTAGACCATGAATTTACTATTTATTAGATCAAAATCAAGGGGACCAATATTTATCAATGATTGACCATCGATCTGGATATCATCAGTTGTATGTGAGGAAAGAAGATATACCTAAGAAAACATTTTGAACGATGTATGGGAATTATGAGATTACAGTGATGCCTTTTGGGATGAATAACGCACCCTATGTTTTCATGGATTTAATGAATAGAGTTTTCACGGATTATCATTGTAACATTCTTTTGGTATTTATCTATGAAATCCCGATATACTCTAAAATCTATAAAAACCATGATAATCACTTGCAAATTATTCTGAAAACTCTTAAATGAATTTAATTATATAGGATTTTTAGCAAGTTCCATTTCTTGCATTAATCGGTTACTTTTCTCGTCCACAATGTTTATGTGGATGTAATCTTAGTTGATCATGCTACGACAAAGGAAATACAATATTGGCCCATTCCGAAAAACATAACAGAGGTACTCAGTTTTATTGGATAAGCATGTTACTATCAGCATTTCATTCATAATTTTGTCTAACAGACTAACCCGCTAACCATGCTCACACGTAAAGATGTTAAGTTTGTAAGGACAAAATATTTTGTACAATTATTTGATGAATTGAAATGAAGACTGTTCAATGCTCCAATTTTGACTCTTTCATCTATAAATGATGGATTTGTGATATACAGTGATGCCTCAATGAATGGAATGGGTTAAGTACTTATAAAAAATAACAAAGTTATTTGTTATTCATCAGGGCAGTTTGAATACTCATGATCAAAATTACCCTACTTATGATCTTGAGTTAACATTCCTAATATTTTCTCTGAAAATATTGATACATTAAATGTTAATTTAAAAAATGTGATATATACATGGATCAGAAGATTTTGAAGTAAATTTTTACACAAAAAATAATTCAACATGTGGAAAAAGAGAAAGCTCGAATTAATCAAGGATTATGATTGTTCAATACACTACCACCCCAGAAAGAAAAATAATGTGGAAGATGAATTGAGTAGAAAAGACCACAGAATTATGAACAGTATAAGAGTTGAAAGGGATCCAATGTTCATGAATCTAGTAAATATTGATATGTGTATTATCTTGTATGATAACAGATCAATAATATTTCAAATGATTTCCAAATATTCTTCATTAGAAAGGATAAAAATATATCAGATTGAAGATTAGGAGTTTCAAAATAAAATTAAAGATATAAATTATGGGAAGTTGATTGACTTCATATATGAAGGTGGAATTTTGAAATTTGGAAAGATACATTGTGTTCCTGTTATTCCTGATATAAAGAGGGAACAATTGGATGATTATCATAACTCTAATTTCTCTATACATCCTGATAGCACAATAATGTTTGGAGATCTAAAAGAACATTTTTGGAGGGAAAAAAAGAGGAGGGAGATTTCTGATTATGTTTTGAGATATTTGGTTTGTCATTAGGTGAAGACTAGTAGACAACATCTTAGAAGAGTCATGAAACCCCTTCCTATACCTATGTGGAAATGGGATGATATTATGATGGAATTTTTCATGTGGATACAAAAGGCTCCAAGAAGGAATGATGTGATGTGGGACATTATAGATCTTCTAACAAAATCAGCTCTTTTTTTATCGATAAGAGAAGATTTTACACATGTGCATTTAACAAGACTATATATTAATGAAGTTTTAAGAATTCCTGGTACACCATTATCAATTATTTTTTATCGTGATCCCCATTTTACATAAAATTTATGGAAAGGACTCTAGATGTATTAGAATACTGAGAGTTGTGAGAGTACTATTTATACCCCCAAATCGACAGACAGTCTGAAAGGACATTTCGAACTCTAGAAGTCATGCTGAGATCATGCTCTTGTGACTTTCAATGTATGTTGGATCAATACATTCCTTTGGTGTATTTTTCTACAATAAAATTTTCCATTCTAGTATTTAACTGGCTCCAAATAAAGCATTATATGGAAAGGGATGTCGAACAACAACTTTTTGGGATGAGGTTGGTGAGGGTGAATTTTTTTGGATGTTTCGGAAATTCTAGAATTCTCAATGAATAGTGAAATATGGTAAAATAATGTATATTTATATTATCAGTAAAATACACTATATATGACATCATAACTGATGTAAGACCACTTGGTTCGAACTCGCATGAAATTATTACCATTTGAGGTCACATTAATAATGATTATTTAATCTCTGGATCAAAAATAATATAATAATGACTAAAATAATGAAAAATACATCCTCCCCTCCATTATAAATACTACCCTAATTCCCCTCATCCTACCACACCTCTCATGCCTTGATCATTTCAAAATTTCTTACCAATACTCATCCTAAGACTCTTCCCCTAATACTAGAGATGCGGGTTTAACCAAAAGTCCCAAATCAATGTCCTTAAAAAGGATCTCAAGGAGAAGAGATCAATATGTAAACAACCTCTTTAGTTTTCTTCCTTTTCTATCATTTTATGTTATTCTTTTTAAACTTTATATAAATTATCGCAGGATATGACATTACATGTATCCCTTACTTCCCATATCATGTATGAGTGATTATATTCCCCTTTTCTCACATCAAAATATTTTATCAAATTTTATGTGACGTTGTTAGGCTATCGAATGTTTGTGAGAGATTTAATAATTTTCTACTATTTTGTGATCCTTTCTTTTATACGTCTTTACTAATCTCACTGAATCCAAATGCAATGATAATTCTAATAACATACATGAATAGTAATTATATTATTCTAATGTAATATTATATCATCATCTCTCTTTACCTCTCCACTTATACTAAAAATGAAAATACTGTCTGAGATTTCTTAATTTATCACATTAAAGGATGACAGGTTCTCAATTTTTATTACCATGTTAAATTCTGGTCATGGAACCATTTTTATGGATTTACTAGATCATAATATATATATATTTAATATCATTAATTTCCTGGAATCCTAACACACTCACAATATAAAATAGTAATACAAAACAAGTTCATTATGAAAAAACCGCCAAATTAATCAAAACATTTGTAATTAACTTTTAACGAATGAATCATCATCATGGTATTTAAACCAAAATAATTAGAAGATAATTTATATCTATATAATTTCAGAAATAATATATATTAAAAATTCTGGTTGTTTAACCACAATTTAAACAAACTTCCATTCATGAAAACAAGTAAACAGATCCTGTTATCCAAGGAAAAAATATTTTCAAAATAATAAAATTAAGCCGCTTAAACCAATAAAAGAGCCATGAATGAACCTAATAATTTTATAATAAATAAATTACATGTATATTAGGTTATTTTACTATTAATTATTGAAGCTTAATTATATTTTTCTGGTCATTAAAACAAACAAAGAACACACTCGGGCATACGGTAAGGGGTTTCTCATCTCACATCCATTTCTGTAAGATTTCCATTGTTTGCCACTTATTTATTATATGTGGTATATTTTTAACTAAATTTTGATATATATTATCATTATTATTTATATATTGATGGTATTTTTTGATTCATTTTGTTTTTATTAGTTTTTGGTCAAATGACTCGATTGATTACATTGTGGTAAGGGACATTGTCTCAATTTTCCCATTCATTGCGACTTACTCTTTATTATACCACTAATAATCCTTATGTGGTGTACCTACTGCCCATATGAGATAAATTTTAATTTGAAATTATATTTTTATAAATATCCATATTCTAATATCATGGGTATGATTATTGTCAAATTCGTATACCATTTTACACATGGTTTTTATTTTGAATGTTGTTTTAAATGTTGAAATAATAATGAATAAATGTCCCTTAATCTATATGGATATTGAAGAGGAATATTGATCATGTTTTAAATCAATAAATAATGAATGATTTAGACATGATGTATAGGTTGGGGCCTGGTATAACCCATCGATTCATCGACAGTTCTTATTAGACAAATTAGTTGGTGAAAAACCCTTCAAGTTTGTTTCCAAAAATCAAATGGGTTTCTACCGACAAAACAAAACCGTTTTAATGGTATTATGGTATCATCTTCCAGAAAAATAAAATCCAATTTCTAATAATTCTATTTATTAAATATTAGTTAATAATATCCATGATTTTTTAACTAGGAACAAACCTATGGATGCGGTTTCAGTCTCAGTTTGTTAATGGCATGAGTTTTTCATTTATTCACTATGATATACAGATTATGTTAAATTTTTTATGGTTCACTTATTATTGAATTAATTATAATTATATTTGTAACCCATATTGAGGATTTGAGCTCACCCCATTCATTTTTTACCTTCAACAGGTTCTAAAGAGGAGATCATTTATTGAGTTTATATGGATGCAATTTTTTGTTTTTGTTATGTATTGTATTTTTTAAAATTTTCCAATGTAATTTTGAGTTTAATATATTTATATATATTCATAAATACTACTAAACATATCGTTCCATCAGTATTTAACTCAATTTTATCGTGAAAATGTAACAAGTAATGCACTGGCTCCGGTCTAGAGGGGTCGGTGGGTTACAGACAAAGGGTGGAAATAAATGCTGAGGGCTTCGAGAACTATTTGTGAACATCATTTACCTTAGAATAATACCAATCAACTAAACATGGAATAACCTACCAAAACTTCACGATGCATGTCAACTATGTCTTACAACTAAAAACGACCAAAAATCAATAAATGAACCATAATATCCATAGTCCGAGTACCGAGAGGAATACTCAACAACACAACAAAAATCAAAAAACGAAACGATCCATGGCTCCACACCAACTCCTTGCACCAAGTACCCCCATACCGTCTAAGAATAACGATGGACCGCTAGAAAAATGATATTTTATACCATTACTTGTGTCCTGGAAAATGACATCTGTAAAAGATCTTATATGACAATGATGGGGTGAGTAAATATACTCAGTAGGTTTTCCAAAAATTAAATCCCTACACATGCAACTAGGATAAAACTGTTAGCACATTTTATATGAAACAGTTTATATAAATCCTGAAACAGTAAAACAATAACTGACTAGCCAAACACACTCATATCAAGAAACCATTACCAAAACCGTGCAACCTAATTGAAATCCAAAAAACCGTGTATAATTCATTCAACCATTTCACATTAGAACATGAATTTTCATTTTTAATAGAAACATACAACAATGCAAAAAACCATGTTGGAACATTCCATATAAACCCATTTACTTACTTTCCAAACTAGTGGTACTTCCTGAAAAAATATCCATAATGGTGGCCCTTTCATTGACAATCCATCACCTTTTATAGTGAGACATCACACCAATATCATACCCAATCACCACAAGACATGATATTTGACCAACCATTAAGCATACGCACACCATGCCCACACATTTTTCACACAACCAATTACAACACATGAAAAATGACATCAATAAATCGCACATATATTGAAAACACCTATTAACCATTTTCCTTGTAAAACGAAATTACAATAAAACAAAATTTTTATTGAAATTAAAATCATCATTTCAAATTCACACAACAAAAAACCCTATTGCTAAAATATCCAATTTTACCCAAAAACACCAAATCATCAAAAGGGGGTTTCCAAAAAGACCCTTACATCAAAATAAAAATTAATTTCAAGAAAAAAAACTAATTCAAAAAGGGCTCATGTTCTAGAAAATTGGAGTTGGGAGAGAAGCAACTGACCATTACGGTTCCGGTGAAATCGTCCCACATGAAACTGCACCACCATTCCAGGAAAATGTTCTAGAAAAACCACTCTAGATTTCAATCACTATCATAAAAATTTCCTAAAATGGTTAGCTAAGGAATCCACAACCCTAGATATACATTAGAAGGATGTAGATCAAGAAAACTTGAAGATAAAATCTAGGGAAAACTATAAATAATCCCAGAGAGATGACTTAATGGAGATTAACCACCTTCAAACCACAATGTAACCCCATATATTTTATTCTAAAATGGGTTGGAGAGCCCATATATCCATTGAGAACAAGGAATCCCATATAGAGTTCATATTGGAGAAGAAATGAGTGATTTACGGGAAATCTCAATGAACAACAATTAATATTTTTTAATGGGCCGCAAGGTTAGCTTGAACAGTTAGGAAAACATTGTGATACCTTTGAGGATTCTACTGACTTTAATGGAATCTCACATAGATTCCATGCACAATTTTACAAATAGTTCACAAACTATAGAGATCCCAATTACCTCGAGTTCCACAATTACCTAGGTATTCAGAACGGTTTCCCCTAACCATGCACAAATTGTGCAGCCATAAAAATGCATCCCAAACCATCCCAAACCATTTTAAACTCTCACAAACATCACCAAAACCATTCCCAACTACTTAATATTCATATAAATCTATAAAAGAGTGTCACATACCTTGAACCGGGGGTGATACATTATGAATATTTGATAACATGTGCTAACATTTTTTGTTGACAGAGATGGAATGACCTATAAATGCTTTTATGTATCTTAGGATCTACTAACATTTTAGGAACGACCAATTAGACTTCATTACATCGAATAAGATATATAGTGGAAATTGTTCGAGGCACGACCACATGTGATTTTTTACTGAACTCAAGAAATTATATTTTTTCTCACCCAAAATTCTTCAAACTTATGAAAATGATCTTCATACAAAAAATTTTTTTTAGTACCATCTTATCTAATTAATTATATGGTTACTTATATCATCATAGATATATGAATTTTTTTTTAAAATTCTCCAATCCTTGTTCTGTATCCCTCTCTACAGGAATTTTTGGATTATATTTATCTTCCTTATCTTTGTTTTCTCTTCCCACATATGTTCTTTTAGATGTTTACCCAGGGACGAATTACTTTGGGATACCATTATGTTTCATAGTTTCCTTTTTAAAACGATGTTTTAGTGTTATTTTTTATGATGTGGGTTTCTATGATGGAATAATTCATATAGTAAACCTTTTATAACCCCGAAGAATTTCAAGGGAGAAATTCATTTTAAGGGGCATCGAATGTGACACTCCAGGATATTATGAGACAAATATTTTAATTTAATTTATGTTTTGTGTCCTACACTTCACAAAAATTACATTGAGCTATAAAAAACACTACATTATCATGTGGTATATGCCACACTAATCACATCTCGTGTAACACAGAATTTCATGTTCTTTAGATTGTTCTCGTTTTATTCAAGGGAAAATTTAATTTTACGACTCAATAGTATAACCTAGTCACTATAATGGAGGGTGTGAATAATATGGAATACATTATAAAAAAATATTTAAATGAAAATAATTGAGTCTATAAAATAATGAAATTAATCTTTATGGATTCAAAATAATGTTTAAAATTCTTTTTATATGGTTTATAGATATGATATAAAATAAATTTAATTTTATTGTATAAAGATGTCTTTTTCTAAATTAATGCACTATTGCCACCCTTTGATGGTGCACCCATTTTAAATAATGTTTATGAAACATTTTTATATTAAATATGACAATATAAACATCATATTTTAATTATGAATATAATAATTTAGTTGGTTTATTTTTTGATATTTTCCTGGTATGTTTTATTTTTTGATGGACTCTAAAAATAAGGATTTTTATTGAAAACATTATTTTTTTTTAAATTCAATACATACATAATTTATGTTTTGGTTTTGTTTTAAATTTTAATTATATATTTTAATCAAAGTATGTTTTTTAAATTAATTTTATACATTATTTTAATATAAAAGCATTTTCCACTTAAAAGGGGTATTTTTCTAAAAGAATAGTTTTTGGGACTTTTAATCAGTTTTAATATAAATTTTATTCTAAAACATATGTGTTTTCAATTTAAAAAAATTTATGTCAAATTTGTTTTTTGGAGGTTAAAATTTGTTATGTCGGTCCATTTTATTTTTTACCAATACTAACAGTAACCATGGAAAATGTTGTTTCTCTAATAAAGGCTAAATTTTGAAATGTAGTGTGAAATTTACATTATTATTATAATAAAGTGATAATAAAATGAATCAAATATTATTTTATGATTATAACTATACCTTTAACACATAAATATCGATCTTATATAATTTAATGGGCACATTTCCATGGAAATGGATTAAATAATAATTAATCCAATGAAAGACATAAGTGTCATTTTTGTTTTCCTTAGTATCTATTATGTGTCCACAAATGGACAAATCGATTGTATCAATGATTCTAAGTGATAATATTAAACGAAATGAACATATATCCATAATATAAATTTATTTTGGACGTTTTGGGGCTATTTGAGTGGTATTATGGTATTTATAATATTTTGTTTAATGAAAATTTAACGATGACACATTCATGTTATAAATAATATATATTGGCTAAAATAAGGTCATAGAAAATGTATATTCGATTATAAATACTCATATTAAATTTTAAATGTTTTTATTTATCAGGGTAATTTATTTTTAATGTTTACGAAATAAATAATTATCTTAATGGATTATAAATTAATGATGGAAAAAATTATTTATTGGATGAAAATAATTAAATTAATTTTTACTTATATGATATTAAATATTAAAATAAAAAAAATTCCTCAATTTTTTTGGTAAAATATATATTGAACCTAATATCCAATGATTGGGTTATTGTGCATTTGTCACCTTATATAAGAGATTATGAAACAAATATTATTTTAGGTAAAGTGATGTTAAATTGGTCACATTGATAATTTAATAATAATAACATTGAAATGTTGTATTTGGGAGAATGTAAATCTGATAAAACTATTATTCTTAAAGTTAATAGATTTACCTTCATCGTATTATTATATTTATAATTTATATATATAAATATGTGTTTTAAATAATTACACAATACTGATGTAGTAATAATTTTATGAATGGGAATATCAAATTCATATTATTAAAAAAATTTAAATTAACTTAATTGTCGATAATTAATACATAGAAAGTATTTTTTGTATTACCTTTAATATATGGAGAAGTTATAAAATATTTTTTTAGACAATAAGATCTTATCTTGATATTATTAAAAATTAATGAATTGAATAGTGTCAAGATTGACAATATTATTCATTTATAAAACTAATAAATCATTAAATTATATATAAATCGTATATTTTTTTTTAAAAATATATAATAAATATTATATAGTATAAAATTATCTATATTATTTATTTATGATATAATTTAAACAAAATTAATAAATATTATCCATTTTAATAATGAAATATTATTACCAAATGGGTAATAATATGGTCATATATGATATCATAGAAATGAATATGATTATGGAGTAAGTAAATAACAGTAATTATATCATTATAAATTTGGTATAGATACACACAAAGGATACTATAAAAAAGGTAATAGATTATTTTGTCTCACTTTTATTTCTTTGGGACATATGCCTTATACACCACAAATTGTTTTGTGTGGTTTTTATAATTCCAAAATATTTTATGATTGTAATTAAAAATGTTTTGATATTTACATGTTCTTATAAGTTTCTTTATTTTATGTGGTATACGATTTGACTGATTATAATTCACAAGGGATAATTTCAAAATCTCATTATTATCCATGATTGTTTATATGTAATTATTAACTAAGAGTATATTTATCATCCATGTCTATGTTTTATTAAAATGTTTTCATAAAATTTTTACTATTCTTTGAGGTATGTTTAATGTAATTTTTTCCAATTTTTATTTTTACAAAATGGTTTTGAAGGAATTATTCTTTAATTTACTATTTGAGTTACTCTTTTTACATTTCTATAAAATGTATGAGAATTTTTTTTGTAACTATACAAGATCAAAACATCATTACACTTTTATAATTCCTTATTTCCATTATTCTTCCATTAATATATTTAAATCTTAACATAAATTAAAATTTTTTCATTTAAAATATCACAGAATTGGTGAAAAAATGTTTTTTAAGAATAAATGATATTTCTTTTGGAATTAATTCCATCGGTTTTATCAAAATTATTTTCTATCTAAGATGACTCTTTTAAAATAGGGTTACGTTTATATCACTCTTATTAGTATTTTTTTTAATGATGTAATGATATTTTTTAGGGATAATGTTATGATGCATAAGAAAACCATTTTATTTAATGGGATATTTTAGGTTCATAGTTCACATGTAAGAATGAATTAACTATGATATGGGTGAGACCTATATCTCCCTCCAATTCATAGGGTAAAGATTTATAGATCATGAGATAGGGAGGGTTGAAATGAAAATTATATCTAGTTTAGTAATACACGGCTGAAATGGATGGTATATCTGGTTTAATAATACATGGCCGAAATGAGGAGTAAACTCAGTTCAGTAATGGAATTTTCCACAATGATGGTCCTAGTGACGAGCCTTGTCTAATATGGAAATAATTTTATATGCATATGTATTTTCCACAAGCCCATCATTTATTCCAATGCAATGTTTAGTGTTCATTTACAATTTATACCTTACATAAAACCAATATTTATTTTAGGCTTCCTTATTTTGATATTGAAAATATATTTTAATGTTTTTACAATCATAAATTTATGTTTTTTATGTTTACCCTTACAGATTATTTGAGCTCACCATTTTTTTCATTTCTCTGAGATATAATGAAGGGTTTTTGGTAGGAAAACCAATTAAGAAGATCTTTATGGGAGATGTTGAAGATCTTTCATTAATATAGAATAATGTGTTATGAGTCTCCAAGTTCACTAATGTAATACAGTATTTAGGAATCTATTTGTGTAATTTATTGAGTATTCCTCAAAAGAAATGTAATGTCTATGTATGTCAAGCTTGTTTCATTAGAAGGAGGGTATAATTTTTCTATTTTCTCTGGGGATCACTCCGTTTCCAGAGCATGTAAGAGAGTCTTGGTTGTGATGTATCGATTATGAAATAATTTGTGACCAAATATACATGGGTTTTCCACAAGATGTATATTCTTAAGGACGGAATCATGAGATTCCATTCTGGTGGAAAAATGATTATTGTTGCAACATGAGATTATGAAGTGCAGTCCAGGAAGTGATCTATCCCCAGAGTTTCTTCGACCTATTTGCAACCATGTAAGGAGATTGCGAAGTTTCCTACCACCTTACCCTTCCCCCAACTACTAGTGTTGTCACACGATGCCTCCCACATGTTGCATCTGAGGAGATAAATGTTTTCTTTCTATGCATGTCATTGAAGGGAGAGAATATCATGGGGATAAACCATTCTTTTGGTTCATGTTTTGTGAGTCCATGAAACATGTGTCAGTATTCCTAGGTGCTGTAGAGCTTGGTGTGGGTTCAGTATCCCGAGTACTTTTCCCTATATATGCTTTTCGGGGATGAAAATCATAATGGTTGTAATACATTAGAGACCTGGTTTTTTCTTGTAATACTATTGAATGTTTTTACATATATTTCAACATCATGGCACTGAGACGTCGTTCCCTTACAAGGCCCAGTGTGCTCAGAATAAATTATAAATAAATATAAACTGTTTTGTATTATAAATGTATCAATAAAAGGATATATTCTAAAAAGTAGCACATATCAGATATCCAATCAACTATTGTGTGTGGAACATAGCTTTTATCCAAGTAGGTTTATAACATTATTTGTTAAGGGACTTTTGTGAAAAAATCCACCCATGGGAAAAATGTTAATTAAAACAATTAAACATAATTATTTTACTCCAAGTGATGAAGAAAAAAACATTTTTGGGGCCTAATATTTGAAATCTGAGAACGTCATTGAGTTTTGAGGAGGATTGTTTTACCATGGCATGTCAAAACAATTGAAGGCCTGGTTTGTCTAGATACAACACCCATTGACGTTTATTTTTTATGTTATTTTTATAAATATGAGTAAAGGGGAGAGATCCTCCGTCCTCAAGGAGTCTCTCTCCCCTCTCTAAAACCTATCCTCCCTATCAATATCTCTCCATCTCCTTCATTGATGAATCAACCAAATATTTCTAGTGGATCTAAGTGGAAGAATCGTAGTGACGTTTCCAACACCAAGAACACCGTATCCATGTTGGATTCTATTAAAATATCAAAAACACAATTTAAAATTCCTAATTTTTTAATAGAACAATTTTCAAATTACTCTGTCGCTCAAAATTTTGTATGGATACACTAACATGACCATTAAACCTTATTTAATATTTTTTTCATCATGTTCTTCCCCTATTTGTCAGTTATATCATTCTTATTTTTTTACAAAATGACTTTGCGACGAATTGCGGAGAAAAGCCCGACACAGTGATGAGATCATCCGAAGCATCCCCAAGCGCGGTTTGAAATAAATTTTGGTTCCCCCATTGTAGTTTTAGTGGACCGTGAATGGGGAAACTAGGTAATTACTACTTGGGGTAGCCTCCCCAGGTGGTGATGGGTTATGGTGGCCGTGTCGGAGCCAACGAGGCAGCCTAATAATTAGCATGGATGTCAGGCATGAGTTAGTTGGTCGGCATGGCTATGAGCATAGAGGCCAGGTGGGAGTCAGCTAGGGAGGCTATAACATGTGGATGGAGGGAGCATGGATACTGGCCATGAGAAAGGATATGTCTTTCAAAGGGGTCAGGTGGGTGATACAAGTAGGCATCAGGGGATTGGGACCCACACATTGGGGGTCTTCTACATGGATATAGGTGTGAAGTAAGACCAACCACAAGGGCCATCATTGTTGGAAGGTAGCTACGAGCAACACATTCGGGTCACAAGAAAAATGGGCCAGTGATCAGTATTGGGACTCTGGGTGCAGGCTGGACCAGGTGTTGGGACTGGTCAGTTGGGCTGCACAGCCCCAATATTGGTATGAAAAATATTTAAATGGATCTATATCCTATAAATCACGCTTGTTTAATGCGACGTCTATAACCATGTGTCCATATCACTGAAGAGAACCTTTTTCGACTATTATAGGACCTTGATGTCTTGTTATCTTGGTTTTGGTGCAAGATACACTTAAATTTAATAAAAAATAATTGATTTATAATTATTGGAGGATATTCAATCACACATACCTTTTAAATGGGATGTCTGTTTGATTTTCCATCAGTGTTGGAATGACGCTGGTCTTCATGCATTATTTTCAATACTACTTTTGGGAATTTAAAATATAATCAATGTGTGAGCCCTAAGAGGGATGTATCGAACCTTTTGTTGTGAAACGAAAACTGTTCTCAGGGTATCCATATTAGATGATAATATTATCTACTCTCGTGTGTGTTTTCAAGAGGACCATTGTGGAACAATCCGTATAATTTGTTTTGGGACCAAGGCGGGGTCTCCATGGGTCTTCTTTCAATCAAAATGTGGCGACTTTTGACTTTTCCATCAGTGGACCATTTGGGGTGAATGAATAGTCAATATTGTGTGTTTTCCCCAACAATCTCAAGTGTGTGATCTTTTAGGATGTGAGAAGTTATTTTCGTGATATCATCAAATTTGGAATCATGAAAGTAATATCAGTAGAAGATCCATTTAGAAGTAGTTGAAGAGAACCCATATCATGGGTCAACCTCAAATACCATGAGAGTGGAGAAGATATTTTACGAGATGCAATCAAATGTTCTTGGCCATTTGTGTAGGCGTGCCAGTGTAGTTATGCTTTTGGTTATCTTAATCAATGACAAGCACCGTGTTATCATCAACCTTTTGAAATTGGGTGTAAATTACTCTAGGAGTAAGATGTCATGTGTCAGGGTAAATGTTAATAATTAAGTATCTGATAATGGTTTGGTAAACTACCACACAATGAGGATGGGCCACTAGATGTGTGGTCCCCAAAACTGTCATGTACCAATTTATGATTTCCTCTATCTCTTGCAAATCATTATTTTGGACTCAGATTTTGTGTTGTTTGTATCCTATCCTCAGTGTTTCTCCATAGAAATTTGTGATGGTTCCTTCCTAGTGGATTACATGTTGCGATGTGAGATGTTCCATATATGAAACCTATCTGGGGAGACGCCCAATAACTAAAACATTATTCATTTGAGAGTAACCATTCATTAGAGATGTACAATGTTCCTCTACGTAATTCTGGGAGGTACAATCCATCATGGATGACTAGTGTTCTTCAATATTCTCCCCAGAGATAACATCCATCAGGGACTGACAATGTTCATCAATCTGATTTTCTGATAGGTACCATCTTGTATGGATGGCTAGATCAGTTCCTTATTTTCATCAACCCTGGGATTGATGGTTTCTATCTATTGATGTTCTAGGATTCCATTAAGTATGTTTGAGTAGTGGGAAACATCAACGATTCTTGTTGGGCAGTACTCTTAAGCTGGACTGGGTAGTTCCCCCCCCCCCCCTTGACTTCTGGGTGATGATCCCTCCAAACGTACTATGGCAAGAACAACTGAATATGATTGGAATACTTCATTGGGTCTACGAATGGATCATAAACATGTTAAATGTTCTCTCAACTATTAGGATGAGTGAATCAATGTATTTTGATGTCACATTAGATTATCAAGAAAGATGGATTCTATCCCTATAATGATTTTTCCTTTGGAAGCAACCTAAAACAATGCTAGTGAGAATGACCCACCCAATGTGGATTGTGTAATGACCCAGACACGGAAGCCACTTAATGGGTTCACCAAGTTCGGTTAACCACAGGGTCACAAGCGCATCTTCACGAATGCTAGAGGATTCCGACTAGAAGAGAGGGCCAAGGGTGTCTCCATGGGAAGACAATTCAATCATTAGAATAGTTTAGCATAACAAATGAAATATAAGGGAATAGTAAATAAAGGATAAAATATAAATAAAAATCAGAACCAAACAGATTCTATAGATTGTTGAGAACATACATAATTGAACCAAATAAACCATGATGAGGAATTGTCATGTCAATAGAAAATTGGATAGCAGGGATACAATCAATAGAAATAACATGTTCCACAATGTAAAGAAAAACAACGACTACTAGAAGAATCATAAGAACCAACTCAGTCATATTCTATCCAGATCCATCCTATCAGCACACAATCAAGTGTTGAAAGCTGTATGCTTTGCGTTTTCAGCACCAGCAATCATATAATCATATATGAGAACAAAACGGTGCTTTTAGATGGTGTGAGATGAATCACTTTGGTTCAACACAAATGGTGTCTATAACATCCGACATGTGTAATAGAATATAGAAGTGTGAATGCATGCATATAAAAGTAAATAAAGATGTACAAAACAACTAAATACACATGTACATTTTTCATCCCTCGACTGGTGTCTGAAAATATTACATGTTCATTGATTATTCAATTACCATTTAATGTTAATAGGTTATGTGAGGCATAGCCAACATACACTTCATCTCATGATAGTATAAGTATTGACGGTCCCAAGACGTTACAAGGAAACTTGAAAATGATATCCACTGAGGGAGTTCTAGGGTAATAACCATGGTAACATAAATCTTATAGAACATTAACTTAGTAGTATTTGAGTCTAGCTAAGGGGGTAAGAGTGTAATACAAAGAGAATAATCTATGGCATTCCAAAATAATGCGCCAACCGAGTCCAAGGAGTTCTCCCATGGTAAAATTGGGCTAAGAAAGGACTGGGCCCATGAATTGTATCCAAGGAACCTACTTGTCAATGATGGATCCATGGAGTGTATTCAAGGTATCCTGGAATAATGAAAGGGGACCCTACTATAGTATATAGGTCATCTAAATAGTAAGAAATAACTAAAATCTAGGTTGGTATCAACCTAAGAAAACCACATCCTTGATTCAGAATGGGGTTCCCGAGACCGAATGTATTCTCCTCTCAAAATCCATTGAAAGATTGAGTCATTATATTCTTATTTGATAGTATAATTATGTGATAATTTATTTTGTTCATGTCTTGCAATCCATTAGTGTGGATAGGTCATGTATAGTTGAAACCATTTAGTTATTGGTTCATGTCTTGTCTCTCATTAGTGTGGATAGTCCATGTAGAGTTGCAACCATTTAATTATGTCTTAGTTAACCATCAAGGGATATTCAATTATTTAGGTTCACTTCACTATAGTCCATCAACATTGAAGTAGTGCTATGACATGTAAACTTTATTCAATCACTTTTTATAATGCCAAGTTATATACATAGTATATTTGTAATTCCCCATTCCATATTTAATAATCATTTTAGCAGTTCACATTAGGGGGTCAACTGTTGAACATACATGGTACATGGAATTATGCAATTCTCATTTAACAACAAACCATTTATTATATGAAGGCTCACCTTTAGGAAGGTAAAGCAATGGCACACTAGAATAGTGGCTCAAACGTTTCAAATAAAATAAAAACCCAAATATGGCATAACCTTCGACATTAGGTGAATTGAGTTTTTGGTGTAACCACTAACAAATAATCATTTATTTGGAAATATAAAAACAATACGGTTCTAAAATGTATAATCATGGCATGTAAAATTAAGATATGGTTCCCGATGGGATCAGTGGGCCCCACAAGAACATTACAAAATCAATGAGAAATAGTGATGAGTTATAGACCACTCAACTTATGTTTGTACGATCTTCCTCCACCGATATCAGCCCTATATTTTCCTCATATCAGAGTAGATCTATGAAAAGGATAAAAATATTCACATGGTGATACCTATGTCGAGAGAGAAAGAGATGAATAATAGATAAAGAGGAATCAAGTACTTCCCATTTTTTATCCAACGTGATGAACGAAAGCTTGATCGGATGTCGTATTATAGAGATCTATTGATTCCATGTTTTTATCATCAAAAGTCCACAAATTGAGAGAGAAATTGGTCAATCGTGCATTAACATGGATTAGAATGGAAGGAGTGACTTAATAAGATCATTAAGGGGAAAGCCGAAAAGTTTCTGAATGAAAAAGTTTTCACATTGGTTATCCACACGATTTTTCAAATGATACGCAAAATATGAAAGATGATTCATCCATAATATTCATCCCCACAGGGTTTGATCAAACTGTGCACCAACCATGAATGGATACCTAGTAAAAGGGGCGCACACATGGATAGACAGTAAAACCATGCAACAAACATGTGCAATGGCTCTATCCGAAAAAACAACATCCTCATGGTTTTCTCGAAACCCAGATCCATGTCTATTTTCTCCAAAAATATGGGTTCTAAGCTTTGAATAAGCCTCAAAAACCCATAGAACCATTACTAACACATTAGGAATCCTTATTAGGTCCAAAGTATATATTTCAATTGAAAATTAAAGTATCCATACCTGAGTGAAAAAATGAGTTCTTATATTCTTCCACCCTTAAATTATCTCTTCCCCCGAGTTCTCCTTCCATGGGTAGAGAAACATTATGTGATAAAAACATTGGAAACTAAGTAGGCCCATCAGTTTCACTCTCCAAAGTCTCTTCTTGTACTCGGCCTTCCTGCCATAACACCCATACAAGAGGGACATACATTCCTCAGAGAAGCTTTGTTCTTCAGTCAACGATGAGTATTTGATAATCTTTAAAGGTAACATCATCATCTAATTATACGTCCTTAGGATCAAAGGATAGAGATGGTTCAGCATGATATTAGAGATGTTGTGATACATGAAAGATTCCATGCATGGAACAGTACCACAGAGTTAGTAACAAACCATATGATACCGACATGAATCTCCCAAGAATCTAAAATGGAACAACAAAATGAGACAACATATTTCCCTACATTCTTAACCATCCATTCGCTAGCCTGGGTGATACCTGAAGGATGGAATGATCCCCAAAATCAAACTGAAGAGGTCGTCAATGGTGATCAACATAATATTTCTTCCTAGATTGATCAGTAGGCATACAAATTTTCCTTAGATGAACTTGTTCCAAAGTCTCATTGATGATACGAGGACCAACTATGGCTTCCTCACTTGCCTCTAGCTAGTACAAGGGAAAAAGTTATGCCCTACCATATAAGGCCTGAAAGGGATCCATCTGATTCATCACCTGAAAGCTGTTATTATAAGAGAACTCTGTGAGAGGAATATGATTATCTTAAGAACTGTTGATATCAAGGAAACATTTTAATACAATATCCTCTAGAACCCATATCATCCATTCTGATTCTACATCATTCTAATGGTGAAATGATGTTCTTAAAAGAAACTATGTAAACATAGCTTTCTGCAACCCCTTCCAAAACCATGATGTGAAATGAGCCTCCCAATCTGAAACAATAGTACATGGAACTCCGTGTAGTCGTATGATATCACGAACATACATTCTATCAAATTCATCAACTGAGAATTTCTTCTGAATAGGATGAATTTAGATGACTTTTTAGTCCACTAATTGCTACATAGATAGCATCGCTACCCCTCGACAATCTATGTAAGCCGACTATGGAATCCATATAAATATCGTCAAATTTCTATTCTAAGACTGTATGCTATTGTATCCTGCCTGAGGTTTATATTTCTCCTTCTTCACCAGTATATAGGTGGATCATCTAGTAATAAAGCCTGCAATATGATGTTTTCTTCCAGGCCACCAATACTGGAATCACATATCATGATAGATCTTTAAGATACCTAGATGAAAAACCCACTAATAATCACATAACTCTTTCATCAAATCCTATATCATATCTTCAAGAAACCAGATACATCCATGTATACATAGAAAATCATCTCTATCCAAAGACCAATCCAACGATGGGTTATCTCTTAATATACTCTCATGATGAACAAATCCTTCAGGATTTGAAAACTACCAACTCTTAAAATTATCCCAGAGAGAAGAGGAAACTATTAAGGATGATTGGTAAGAATGCGTGTGATTGTCATGGAACTCTATATGATGTTCATATAATAGGTCCATTAACATCCATTCATCACTGGCTTCCTACATGGGATGTCCATGAGTTTTCCAAGTCAGTGCATCAGTGACCACATTGCCTTTTCCAGGCATATATAGAAGCTAAAAATTAATGGATTATAGTTAGTAGAACCATCTCCACTATCTGAGGTTCATTTCATTCTGAAAAATTATATACATTAGGCTTTTGTGATTTGTATACAAAACAATGTGCTTTCCCAAAAGACAATATCTCCAATAACATAAGGCATGGACAACTGCTGCTTTCTCAAGGTCATGTGTCAGGTAATATCTATCGTGAGGCATCAACAACCGCGATATGTACACAATGACTTGGTAATGCTACCTCAACACCACTCTTATTCCAATTCCTGATGCATTTTAGAGGATGATAAATCATTTACCAAGTTCTAGAAGAATCATGATCGGTGCCAATACTAGCCTCCCCATCATCTCATAAAATGCATTCTCAGATTCTTCTAACCACATGATATAACAACAATCATTGTATATCTAGTGAGAATTGATGAAAGACATGAGAAGTCCTATATAAAATGACTACAATATCCTACTTTCCCCGAGAAGCTCTTGATGTCAAACACGTAATTGAGATGCTCCCAAGAAACTACGACACTATAATTTTTAGGGTCAACAAATAATCCTAATTCTGATATAATATGACCGGTGAATTGGACATTTTCAATCCAGAAGTCACATTTAGGAATCTTGGAATAAATATAAGGCTCTAATAGTGCTCCATGAATGATATCAATATGTTTTTCATGGTCATTATGTGTAAAAAAACATTCCATGATATTTTCCACAAAGTCAATGACAAAAGATTACAAAGAGGGATGGAATACCTTATTCATCAAAGCCATGAAAAAGGAATGATCGTTTGTATGGTCGAAGAGCATAACCAGGGACTCATATAGACCATACCTGATATTGAAGGAAGTACGAGGTATGTCTGAGGGTCTGACTCGCACATGATGAAAACTAGTTCTCATGTCAGTCTTAGAAAACACATTTTCTCTTTAGAGATGGTCGAAGAGATCATCTATTCAAGGAAGTGGATACAGATTCTTGTTTGTAAGATACTTCAACCTTCATTAATATATTCATAGATGAAGAGTTCCACCCCCCCTTATTTGAGAAAAGAAAAGGGGAACTCCATGAGTATGTATTAGGCCATATAATGCATTTTTCCCTAGGTCCTCTATCATTATCTTTACTTCCTAAAGCTCAGTGAGTTCCATTATCTATGGAGGAATTTACATTAGTGATTATCCTAAAAAATATATATTGTAAAATCTACCTCCCACTTATTAGGTAAGATAGAAAATTAATCAAGAAATAATTCTTTGATTTCAACAACTAACGGATGGAAATAAGTTTGATGAAAACCCAATTCCTCTTTGAAAATAATTGCAATCCAAGTGATCACTTCACCTAGCCCATGATGTTTCAGACCAGCTCTCCAATCTTGGACATCCCACTCACCTTTGAAAAGATAACTGACACGTTCTGGAGATTTAAAAGAATCCCTGTGGTGATAGAAATCTACAATGGTATGATAGTGGACTTACTAGTTGATCACAATAATAAAATCTAAGACCTTCATCCCGAGAACAGAGAGATTCTACAAGAAATAGTAACTTCTTACTTCTAGGGGACAATCCCGGCACTAAAGTTTGCCCTCTATCTGTATTCACAATAGTGTTTATAGGGAAATTACACCATATTTATATTGTATCTCTAGTCCGAGACTTTACATGATCGATACAAAAATAAAATATTTTAAAACACAAATATCAAACAATTTAGAGACAATAGTAGATGCTAATAGAATAGATCCTTGTTCAATATATTGTCTAGCAGCCAGATCCATGAGTACCCACTCTATGGAATGAAACTTACTTGATCCATGGCCCAGTAAAAAAGACGAATTACCATGATCATGAATAATCTGCTAGCATTGTTCGTGACCCGGGATCAGACTACCACATCCATGACCACCTCCTGATTTAGACCAATAGGTGATATTCTAACTCCCTGCCTGATGTGGGGTAAAATAACTCACTCCGAATGGGGGAGCTGGCATGAACCATTTTCCAATCAAATGTAGTTGAATGTTTCTACAGAAATGATAATGATGACACAAACAAGCGCATGCTCCACACTCTATAGGGTATCTATCACATTGGGGATTCTTATGACCTAGTTTTACACACTATTGAAACACCACAATGATATCAAATCGGATACTGTAGATGCCACTACCCTGAGGAAAAACCACAAAGGAACGTTTCTTTCCACTGAAAGAAAAAAAAATTTGACGTGGAAATCATCCTTTAAATCCAATAGTTGCATCATCCCTTAGGTTACAGTCAGTTATAAGGGTCTGATCAACTATTGATGAAACGTTTGGAAGAATAAATACATTCACCTGAGTTCATATGGCATATTGGTTGCCATCCTCAAAATGTCCAGGTCGTGAAATCTCATCACCAACTAGAGGTGGTGGAAAGCTCTGTAATCATTGAAACATGGTGAATATTCTATAACTGACATTAAATCATGCTTGGTATGAATTAACTACCTATCTTATTCAGATCTTAGTTCCTGAGAAAAGAACTCACTACAAAGGGAAGTATGGAAATCAACCCATAACATACCGTGATGACGACCGTCCTAGTTAACCCCATCCAACCAATGCTATAAAGAATCCTGAATCGTGTATGTATAAATTATGACTCTCCACTCTAGAGGTGTTTCATGATCCTCAAATATAGATAGCATGGCATCTAGCCAAGTCTCATCATCCTTAGAACCGCCAACCCCTAAAAAAGTAAAAAGATGCTGCTACTAGATCCTTCCACTCGTATCAGCCTTCGTAGGTGCAAACCTTGGAGCACATTACAAGGACTTTATTAGATGTAGGAAATAATAACACACTTGGGCATCAATGCTCGTATTAGGTACAACAGTCACTACCTCAAGTGGCATACCTTGAAGTATGATTGGCGGCTCAGGTCCCACCTGTCTGGAGCATGGTCGTCACATCCCTCATAGTGAGTGAAAAAAAGATTATAGGGCGGTAATGGTCAACAAATTCCAAGAATACATCTTAGAACAAGATTAAGAGCATTAGATAGCATCCCTAAAAGAAGATAAACATAAGAAAAACCCACTACGCAAGGCATACTACCCAAACTACATGCATTGATGGCCATACATCGATAAGTTCTCTATTATAAGTTTCATATCATTTGGTAGTTAATTTCTAGGTTAAACCCATTAAATTTCTTAATAATTACATGGTGGGATAAGGAAGTGCAACCAATTCATTTTATATTTCAGGATTCACTTTATAATGGATATCCATTTCCGATGAATCAGTGCTTATACACCTATCACTATAAATGACACCCATTTCATTATATTGTAATTTATCGAGTTGGTAAATTACTCATCCCAAGACATGACGGATCATAAACCTCATGAATTTATAATAGAAGTAACATTATCATTTCAAATTTCATACATGTACAGTCAAACAATCACTACATCACCCAACAATCACAGGAATATCAAGCAATTAAAGGTTGTGAGAAGCACCTATATTTCATGTAAATATTCATGACATGTGAATTCTAGGTGCCTATAATGATGCAAGTAGCAATTCTCCTTTCCCTCATATCATTTGGATAAGGATGAAATAAATTATCAACCGAATAATAATCAATAACACCACAAAACATGTTTGTCACCCAATAGTGAAATAATATCAAATGTTATAGGAAATGTAAAACAAAAATTATATTGTGGGTAACATGGGTCTTACCCAGAACATGGGTTCGCAACACACAAGGATGGATTATGACAAGGTCCCAAGAATTCCTATTAGATAATATATTTTCTCCAAATTGTAATGCTAGAAGAGAAACCTACTCTAATATCACTTTTTGATGACTCGGACCTGGATGCCACATAACGGGTGCACCGAGTTTGATGTGCCACATGGACTCAAGTGAATCTTCTTTAACGACAGAGGCTATCGACTAGAAGCAGGGGCCGAGGGCATGTCTTGGGGAAGACAATTCCCCCAATATCCGAGTGTTTCACAATTGAAGGAATATGAAGGAATAGTAAATATTGAATGAAATATTATGAAACTGCGTATGAAAACTAATGCAACAGATTAACAAGAACAAGCATTATTCTACCAACTAAACAATGATGATAAAATGTCATGTCACTAGAAAATATGAAATAATGGTTCCAAGATACTAGAAATAACATGTTCCATAATGTAAATGGAAAAAATACTACTCCAAGGATCCTGACATCCAACTCAGTCATCTGCTATCAAGATCCATTCTATCCGACACAATCATCTTTTGGAAGTTGTATGCTTCTATTTGTCAACATATGCAGTCATATAATCTACCCCGGGTACCAAAATACACCCGAAGAGGTTGTGAGATAAATCTTAGTGGTTCACCACCAACTGTGTCTATAGCGTCTGACCCGTGTAATGGAATATAAAAGTGTGCAGGCATCCATATATAAGTAATGAAGGTAGTAAAAAATAAATTAATACCAATGTACGTGAATTATCCATCGGTTGGGGTCTGAACCTATAACCAATTCATTGATTATGTAATTACCATATAATGTTAATAGGTCCCATGATGAATATACAACACTGACATCGCCTCGTGATATTATAAGTTTTCAATGTTCCATGATGTAATAAGGAAACATGAAAACAATATCTTGTGAGCAAGTTCCATGGTTATAACCACGGTAATGTAAATCTACTAGAAATCTAACCCAATAGTAAGTAAGTGTATCCAAGAGGGTAAGAGTGTAGTCCATGGAGCATAATCTGAGGCCTTTCACAATAAGGTGCATACCAAGTCCATGGAGTGAATTAATGGTAAAACATAGAAAAGTAAGGACTTTATCCATGGAGTTTATCAAAAGAACCTACATGTCATTGATAGATCAAAGGAGTGTGTCTAAGGTATCCTGGAAAAATGAAAGAGGACTCTACGGTTGTATATTGATCATCCAATGAATGGACATGAACCAGAATCTTGGGGGGTATCAACCAATTAAAACGATATCCTTGTATTGGAATGGGGTTCCCAAGAGCCAAGGTATTCCCCTCTCTAAATCCGAGTCAAGCTCAAGTCATTCCATTCCTATTTGTTATTTTAATCATGAGATAATTCATTTGGTTCGTGTCATTCCTTCCATTAGTGTGGATAGGCCGTGTAGAGTTGCAACCACTAATTATGTCTTAGGTAACCATTAAAGAACATTCAATTATTGAGGTTCACTCAACTACCTTACATCAACATGGAAGGGGTGGTACAGACTTTTATCCATTATTCAATTTCTTTTAATATTTCCATGTTATTTTCATAGTATACCATCCATTCCACATTTCACTTTTAATAATCATTTAAAGCACTTACCCTACACGGGTCAAGTGGTGATCATACACGGTACGTGCCATTATAAAATTCTCATTTAATAATTAACCATTTATTATAGGAAGTATCACATTTAGAAAGTACTTGAAAGGGCACACACGAACGACGACTCAAACATGTCAAAACACTAAAAACACAATTATGGCCTAACTTTCAACATGAGGCAAATTGAGTTTTGGGTGTAACCACTAACAACTAATCCCATATTTATAAAGTGAATAACAATAAGACTCTATCAATTATATTCATGGAATGTAAATTAAAGAGACGGTCCCCGATGGTATTAGAGGGCCCCACATGATCATTACATAATCAACAATCATTAGGGAGGACACATGGACCACCGACATTATGGTTGTATGATACTCATCCTCTAGTATCATCCCCAGAATTTCCTAAGATAATATTATATCTAACAAAGGGATAAAATTCTCACATGGTGATAACTATGTCGAGAGAGAGAGATATATAGAGAGAGTGAATAAGAATGACTAAATAGGACTTGCGTACTTATCGTTCCACTTCCAACGTGATGAAAGGAAGCTCGATCAGATGTCGGGTGATGAAGATCTCTTGATTCCATGAGTTGATCTTCAAAAATCTTCAATTTGAGAATGAAAAAGATCAATCTGACATTAACTCAGATTAAGGAGGAAGGGGTGAAATAATTAGATCATTAAGGGAATAAATGGAAAACCACTAAGAGAAAATGTTTCTGCACAGTTTGTCTATAGTCTTTGCCAAACCGTGCACAAACTGTGCGAGACTGTTCTACCCAAAAAGTCATCCACCACCCGTTTTGATTAAATAGTGCCCCAACCATGCACATATTCTGAAAAAATGGGCACTCGCATAGATAGGCTGCATGACTGTGTACTAACTGTTCGAGGTGGATCGTCCCGAAAAGACAATTTCCGTATGGTTTTCTCTAAATTGTGCACCAGGTCTGTTTTCTCCAAAAATAAGGTTTCCAGGATCCAAAAATCCCCATACACCCTCAGTACCCTTAATAACTCATTAGGAATCCATATTATGTCAAAATTATAGATTTAGAACAAAGGTTAAAGGATACATACATGATTGATAAACCTAGTTCTTACAATTACTATCAAGGTGTGGTGATTGGGCCCCTTTGACTTACCGTTTAGTGTGGATGGGTGGGATCCTTGACATCTGTGCTTACTACGGGAAATGTTAGGTAATAACTTTATCTGGGATAATATTTTGATATGGATATACCCTTACTCCTTAATTTTGTTTTCATTAACTGAGCATATATATATATATATATATTCTATTTCTAGTACCCACTCCATTATTTTTGGTTATTATCCTTATAGAAGAGGTGAAGATGCATAGGGTATGCCACATGCTTTCCTTGAGTAGCATTTCATGGTTGGACGGGTCTACTCTCACACTATAGGTAGAAAAGTCTTGATGAAATGTTCATATTCTCTCCATTTCTAGCTTATTGTGTTTGGATGATCGGACTTCACTACTTTATTAGGTTTTATTGCATTCCATTACAGTACTCTTTTACTATACCTTGTTATATCTAATGTCCCCCTCTTAAGTACCTCTCTTAATGATCCCTTGTGACATTAGGGCATCCTAATGAGTATTTTTATACTCAACCATACTTGGGATTTTATCACACTTGGTTTGACCTTGAAGATGATGAACATGTTGATCATGACTTCAGAGGAGCTAGTGATACCTGGTTCATGGACTATCTGTTGTCTCTATGACTTGGGATTCTGGGGTGGGGCTACCCCAATTACATTAATTTTTCACATCTTTCCGAGGTATGGCACTTTTTTGGATCGGTGTATATTTTATCCCTTTCTATTTCATCATTACATTTCAATACTAGTGTTGATTATAGGTTGATTCATGTTTGTAGTTTATTTATAGATGCGTTGTTCTGGTTTTCATTTCTCTATACACTTATTCAATGAGTTTGTCGTGTGTGTGTACATGTGTTTAGGTAAAGGAAAACTAGAGTTTATTGTGCCTTCAGTGACCATCACCAACTCCTGGCCTATGGAGGTGGCCTTGGGGTAGTTGTGGATCGAGGCCCGTTATGGGTTGGGTTGAGATAGTTAAAATCATGGAGATTGTAGGTTGTACGTATTCATGAGTAAAGTCCCACTGTTCAATGATTGTTTTGTAATGACAGTAAGAAACACTCTATATTTTCATAGTTATAATTATATAATAATTAACATATTATATAATCATATATATAATATGTAATATAAAAATAATCACATCGTGTTGAGGAGATGTTAGTCTACACGTCCATGAATGATTTCATCACTTTTTATGTGTGTCTATTGAAGGGTAACAAATAAAAAGATTTTTATATTTATATTATAATCATATAAATTTAACTACGTCACGAGTATCTATTAGAGGTTATTTATTTCAAATATTTTAATTAATTTCATTGTTTTTAATTTCCATGTATAGTGTAAATGAATCCAACTACTTTGAGGGTGAAATAGTCCACAGTTCCAAACGATGTTATTGTTTTACAAAAAATAAAAAGAATAAAATTATCTTGTGTAAGATAATTAAATAAGATTAAATAAATAAGAAATATAATATTTAACATATATATACATATTTTACATCATAATGACCACCATGAGTGGCATTAAAGGAGGAATACACAATCATTATTTCATGAGGCTGTAGTTCACCATTCACATAAACAGTATGTTAGATTTCCATTAAATGGATGTGTGTTTATATTTATGTTAGAAAATTTTAATTTAATCATCCCTTTATATTTAATATATTAGTTTCATGAAATTTATATTGAATAAAATTATTTTATGTTGTGTAGAAGTAAATGAAATAGAACTGATCGTTGGAAATCATTATCGTAAAAATTTTGTTACTCATTTTGGTGTATTCCAAAGGGGTTATTTGGAAACATTTTGTCCAAAATGGAGTCAGCAAGGAAGAGGGTTGGGATATTGGGAAGCTATTTGGGAAGATAATTTCCAAACATATGAGGTTTTAGAGATGTGATGAAGTGGTAGGATTTGAGTCATTATAAATGTTGCGTAGTGGCACCTCTGTATTATTCTGACAAAAAATTATTACAAAAATTTTCATACTAATGGTGTCTCCAATATTGGTCCAATTTTGATTAATGTGGGTATTGGGTCTATATATTTCCTACCAATGTATTTTTGAATTTTTTCTAGGTTATTTTGGACATTCATTCTTCATTTAACTCAATTATTAATATTAAATGTACCATAATCGTTGAAATTAATTTATACTATATTCACTAATATTTTTTGTCAAAACAATGTTGGTGTTATTAAAAATTATAAATTATTATCATTACCAATATTTAATCCATTTTGAATATTCCAATAATATATATGGAATAACATGATTTAAAATTCATTTCGTAGATGGGGCGACAATGCAGGTTTTTAAAGTACAAATATATAAAAATTTTATATGTTTTTTAAAATCAATTTTAAAGTGAATTTAATTATAATGACATCAATTTTATTAATTGATAAAAGTATAATCAAATTAATGTATCAACCCAATTAAATTTATAATTTATCCTCATAAATGAATTAGATGAAAAATCAGTTTTCAACTAAAATAAAACATTTTAAACTATAAAATTAAAAAATGAAATGTTTTATAAAATTTTAACAAATTTACCATAAAATAATTATTATTTATATATTTTAAAAATTAAATTTCTTGACATATAAAAAAAAATTCAATAATAACAATTTAAATTTGTTTTTTATTAAAATTATATAAAAGTGGATTAATAAAAATATAGGTCTTTATTTGAAATATTGGTTTTTTTCTTATCTTATGCATACTAAATAAATTGAATGAATATAAATTTTTTTTACCAAATATATAATAATATATATATATATATGAAAATAATATCACTCACTAATTTTAATTAATATTTTATATTATGAAAAAATCCTTTGGAAGAATAATAATAGTAAGATTTCTTTTAATATCTCATTGGTTTTTATCATTGTTTCTCATTAATTGGTGACCAACGAAAAAATTTTATATTTTTTATACAATATAGTTTTCTATGTTAGTCATTTATATTAATAAGAGATAATATAATAGTTATGTTATATCATATCATAGTAAATATTAATATTTAACTAACACATTATTATTTCATGAAACTCTTTATATTTTGTAATGAGAGATATCGAGGAAGGTTTCTCTTGAATGTAACATATGTTATCATGGAAGGAAAATCTTTCATGTGATTCTTATAAACATTGGGTTGTATTATTTAAATGATATACAATATCTAATATTTATAATATATTATAATGGTTCGGGTTAATATATTCAATTTTTATACTTCATGTTGTGTCTTCTTAAAAATATTGAATAAAGTGTTTTACATTAGAATTTTGGGGTGACACCATTATACCACCTTAATTAAACTAACTCCTCACAATTTAAATTTGATATTTGTAATATATAATATTGATATTTCCAACCTTAAAATCTAACACTGTGAAATGGGTTCATAAAACATCCACTTTAAAAAGAGACAATGGGAAGTGAAAAAGGTACATAGAATATCATATTAGATGGTATCTATGTGGGAAAACATTTGTGTTAATTGAAAATAAATAATTGGATGAAAATTGTAAATAATTATAAGAGTTGAATGAGGTTATCAATAACATTTAATTTAATTATAAATATAATGTTGAAGCCCGCAAGTATATAAATATTTGATGATTTGAAAGGACATTAGTTCAAAAAAAGGTATTGGAACAAAATTTGGATTTGATGATACTTTTCATATTGTTGATGAATTGTTTTATTTTCTATGTATACATACATGATATATTTATATAAATGTACATTTAAAATATTGGTTTTCTTGAATATATTTTCCAACTCATTCTTGAATTAATAGAGATGAATGATGCACAAATATACATTTCTAAATTCTTTTATGTCCCAAAAAAGAGTGATACGTATAACTACTTTTATGTAACTGTTCTCTAATATCAATATGGTTAATAAATTAATGTATTAACCAAAAAGATACATTAGAAGTTTGCCGTCAATATTTATTCATGAAAAATTTTAAATAAAAACAATGACTTATTATATAGAACATTTTTAGGTCAGTGCTCTATTTGAAACACTTACTCTCCTTCACCCATCAGTTCATGACCCATGACATAGCCAAATTTGATCACATTTCACCTTGCTTATTGGTTTTCATTTTATAGAAAAATAATTATATTATTTACAAAATAAATATGTTGTACGTCCTGGAAATTAGTTTACTCACTAAATAGCCATTTAACTATGGGTTTTGATATAATCCCAATAGCTAAATACATCATCAATTTCTTCACACATAGGTACTTCCTTGGAATATGATTTATCCTCATTATCCTTAATGGGATTTATAAATAATTAGAACATGTATTCAATAGAAAATTATTTAGATTTATCCAAGGATATTCCTTATAATTATTTATAAGAATCATTTATAATTATTTATAATGAAAATGTGAAATATCCTAAGAATATATCATAGGAGTTTGAATTCAAGTGTGTAATAAAGATTGTTGTCATGATCTGGGTTTTATTGAGTCTGCCATTAACCACCTTGTCAGAGTTATTTCTCCTTCATATATATGTTCCAGATCCATGCCCACTTTTAATATCCAGATATAGATTTATTTCTAGGATGACAAATAAAATTTATAATTTTCTAAAATTATTTGGTATTCATACATACTATTCATCAATTTATATCTCAAATTTATGTGATCTAATTTATTTTTAAATAGATTTATAACCTATGGTTTTTACTGACCATTCTACGATGTCAACTATAGAACCCTGAACCCATTTCGCATGGAGCTAGTTTCTGTTATCAATTACATTTTTATAATAACAAGGAATAATCATATACTGTACTGTGATTTTAATAGTCTTGGTAAACTAGATACATATATGAGTCTTGTATTATAAATGAATATACTAATTACAACATATTTTTTCCTTCTTCCTAAATAACATAGACGATAACATAATTCCATCTACTATATCTTTACATGTCCTTCATATTATGCTTCTGGTATGTCTGGGGAAATTAAAATAATATTGGTGAGAGTATATTTTCAGCAAGTTGAAAATATTACAGAGTAAATAATTATTCAATGATTATAATAGTTTTTTCTTGGTTAATATCTTAACACACAAACCCTCTAATAAACAAAATAGACTAGCTTGTATAAAAAATATTGATAGGTAATAACATTAAATACATTCCATTCATATTAATATATTGCGAAAAATCAATATGGGGGGGGGTAAGAAATGAAAACACATTCTATCTATTAAATGAACTAAAAATAAAATCTATCCATAGAAATTTCAATGAAAAATACCATGGATGAATAATAATTGATACAAAATGGGATAAATTCTTAATTATTGGATACCATGTTTCTTAGGTACATGGAAACATTACTGTTACGACCATTCACACGATATTTTAGGTTTTTAGGATAAAACCCACCTAAGGTGGCTTGAAAAATGAATCACCCCATGATACCAATGATTCATTGAGGTGATATCAACAAAGAGACCATACTCGTATCACACCTATTGAAAAAATCCCTCATATATTAAATATACAAGTTAATAATTTGCCATATAAAATATCTGTATGAAGTAAGTGACATAAAATTATCGATATTAACCAAAATATTCAAATAATATTAAATTTAAACACCATATGAAAATTATATATGGTATAGGAAATGAACACATCCATGAAAAAGGATATGGTAATATAAGAGAAATTCAATGTTCAATGATTATAAGAAATTTAATATTTCTGAGGGACAAAATGAATCAAGGAATGGAATTTGAATACTATCCTTTACCAAATCAACAATAATCCTTATATATTAATATAAGTACAATATCAATAAAACATACCCCATGTGGTATAAAATAAAGGATTATTGTCATTGATGAGTTGAAATGTTAAAAAAACAAAATTTAAATAAAATCTTGTGGAAAATATCCTTTTTTTGAAAAACAATTCCTCTGAATATTTCTTTAAAATATAATATCTTTTAAAATAAACCATTTAAAAATGAAAATGTATTTTTAATTGAATAATTGTGGGTAAATCCATATCTATTTTACATGGTAAAAAAACATTCATTTTGGACGATAAGAGGATTGAAAAATGGGTTGTTTGAAAAAAATACCAGAATATTTCATTGAAAACATTTGTAAAAGACCAAAATGGATAAAAATGTACTTAAAAACATTTTAGAATTTTTTTTAATAAAAGATGATTTTTAGAAGAAAATATGTTCTCTAACTAAATAGATAAATAAAGTTCGTTTTTCATAATAACATTTTCTATAACACCTTCAGTAACATATAGTGGATAAATTGGTATTAATACATGAAAAATGTTATGAATAACACGATTATATTAAAAATAATTGATTTATTAAACAATTTTCGTTTAATTTCATTGAATGAAAATTGTATTGAAATATCATTAAAATAAATCTTGTGGAAAATTATCTTTAAACCTTCCAATGTATCACATACAACATTGTAACATTTGAAATCTTAATCCTCATTAAAGAATAAAATTTAATTAAATTTATAATATCTCAGGGTAAGAAGATTAATTATATATCATGTAAATAGGATTATGTACACTATATAAAAGAAACTAGGTGTATACTATTAATTTAGCCGCAAAGGAATGTAAATTGATATAAAATCCCTTACATTGTGTTACCTTTTGGGTGAAGGGCGTATATATACCTATAACATAAACATAATTTAGTTATGCAATCACTTTATAAATTTATAAATTTTTAAATAAATTTTACTTCACTTATTTTTATGTTGTATACTACTATATAATCAATCATGTTTATGCATTGTGTTTTGACAAAATTCGTATTATGGGTCTAAAATAACATCTTTGGGTCAATAATGGTCAAATGGTTCAATATATAAAAACACCCGAATAATAATCATTATGTAATTATCATATTTAGATATAAAATATAGTTTTAAAAAAATCATTAAATATTGTTATGAATAATTAACCAACCTTATAATCGTGGAGGCGTTAGGTCGTACGTACGCATGAGTAATGTATTCTTTTTTCAAGGATCATTATAGAAATTTGGTAAGTAACTCCATATATTCATAATGATAATTATATATTAATTACCATATAATTTAAACAATTTTAATTATATATATATATAAATATATATATATTATGTAAAAGGAATCACATTGTGTCAAATAGGTGGTAGTACACACATCCATGGATGACATTATCACATTTTAAGTGTGTGTATGTGTGGAGGTGAAAGCATAGAAGATTATATGATATATATACTGTCACAACCCGTACCTCGGGGCCCGTACCGTGATTAACACCAAACCTGCCTTCCATTGGTTAGGGGATGTCGAATAGCATCAAAGTCATATTCCCATAAACTGGGACGTCGTTGCCTTTACAACCTTTAAAAACACGCAACCAAGCACACAACAAAATACAAACAAAAGAAAACTATATAACCAAAAGAGTACTGATTGTAAATGGGGCCAGAATATAGGCCCATCTATAAAGGTACAAGTACAACTAAAATACAGGAAAAGAAAACTACCGGATCTTCCATTGGGATTCCTACCTGAAGGGAAGGTACAGATCTCCTAATCGGTACCCCACGTCTGCCCGTCTCCTTCGTGTATTGACAAGCCGAATAGTCCACCTTCGGGTACCATCCAGTCTTGGTAATCTCAACCTCAGTCACCACTGTCTTTCGTCTGCATCCAACACAAAAATGTGTGGGGCATAGCTCGTTTAGGGGTGAGTATAACGATAATTAGTAGGAACCTTGAGACCCTGAAGGTCTCACAAAAAATACACCTAGTACAAACCCCAAAGTAAGAAATAAACAGATAACCCAACATAGGTATATTCCCATACATATATCTATGTTATCAAGTAATACATCTCAATCATGAGGAAAACATAGAGGTACTGACTCATATCACAACATGATTTATTCTAGGGGTAGTAACAAGTAACATTCTGAACCCCCGACTGATGGATAACTCATCCTCTATTGAGTACAGTGGGCCTGTCACATCACACATAAGAGTTTTATACTAAACATTAACTGTTGAGGTACTTCTCCGGTCAAGTACCGTGGGTTTGCCGCATCACACAGAGTCACTCCCCACCGTGGTTCTATCGCGTCATACAAAGGAACTCCCCATCATATCTTGCTGAGGTAATTCTCCTGTCGAGTACGGTAGGTCTTCCGCTTCACCAATGTTCTCCCCACTACGGGTCTTCAACATCACAAAGACACCCCTCATCAGGCCAGTCGAGTCACTCCGAGTCAAACTGTCAACTGTAATCAAGTCTTAATCGTCTATTATGTTCCCACACAAATGATCACTTGTCTCTAGGAGGATCCAATCCACATGTTACTGGATGATTCTCCAACGTCCATGAAGTCCCACAAAGAAGTATCTCAAAGGTCGGACAAGTCATAGGGGTCTCAACGCAACAGACAAAATGTCAATCAGATGCCCGATCTGTGAGTTATTAGCCTTTTAGTCCCGGGGTTCCGGTGGGATTCGTGGTTGATCCAACCTAACCATATCCCATCTCAAACCAAAACACAATGAAGTTTCACTCAAAGGGGCTGTCTGCCTCCATGTTTTCCAACACCACAGACAGTCCATAAAACGAACGTCTGGTACTAAAGGTATGGAAAAAAAAAGTTAAATGGGACGTCATGGGCCCAGGTCCAGTCCGACCTAGTTGGAACGACCTGGCCCGCAGTGCGGCCCAACCTATTGGGCCAGTCCTGCCCACTGGGTCCAGCCCGACAGACTGTGAGGGGCCGTGGGGGGGCGCGAGGGGAAGTAGAGGGGCGCATGTGGCCATGAGGGCACGGGGCCACGGGGCCGCTCGGCCATGATGGCTTGGAGGGACGGCGGGAGGCACCAGTTGAGGGGGGGGGGGGGGGCTCGGAGAGACGGTGGGTGGCACGATCCTGGGCAGCTTGGTGGGCCGCGGGCGGTGCGAGCAGGGCCGACTCGGAGGTCCACAGCAAGGGCGGTTAGACTGGGATATGGGGAATGTACGACCGGGAAGCCGAAGTGCCACGAGGGAGTAGGTCTGTTCCAGCCGGGAGGCCAAAGCGCAGCGGGGCAGCTCGGCCGGGGTGCAGATTTGGGGTGCACGACTATAATTCCATGGGGGTGGCGTGGGTTGCAGAGGCAGCGGTTGCCCATGCCGTTTCCTCTATCACCTTAATCGCCTTTGTTGTTTTCCTCCATTTCTAATTGTACACCCAATAATAACGACGGAGGGGTCTGGCCATGTTATTTTGTCCCACACCCTTTATGTTTAGAGTGATAGCAAGCGGTTCACAATGAACGAACCATGAATGTGTATTGAAGATATTTTAAACCATCATTTCCCACAACCCTCATCAAACTCTATTCCCAAATCTACAAAAAGTATTATAAGGGGAGAACATGGGATGTAATAATCCATAAACCCCTACCTTGATCGTTTGATGATTTCGACGATGTGGGAAGAAGGTGAAGTTGTTGTCGCTCGTATCGTCTTCCACAGAACTCCAATTTCGGGCTCCCATGTCAGTTCATCATAGTCGAAGACGTTCCTCCTTAAAGGGTGTCCCGAGGAAGAATTATAAGTCAGCGTTATTCATCGATGGAGCGTTCTTTGATGGGGACCATAATCCCCGAAGGGTTGGGCGTCGAGGCACTTTACCAGTGCTTCGTCACTTGGTGAATCCGTCCCAAAACCTTTTGCAAAGCTCCATATATATAGGATAGGGGGAGAGGTATGTAACGATCATGGAATTTATAAATTTTAATTTATTAGGAACCTTCCAAATTTCCAACGACGTTGTTACATAATATTTAAAAAGGGGTAAAGATAATTAAATTACATTGGCATAATAAAGTAGTGCATTGGTAGAATTTAATATAAAGGATGCTCAAGAGGCTCTTCCACATTAATGAGGGATTTGAAATGTTTTTCCCTCCATAAGAGGTTTAGGTGGTTCTTACCACCATAACCTATTGTGGGAGCTTATGGTTTGGTGGTTCCCAGTACCAACTTCCTCATGGATTGGTTACAAAAAAAATGAAGTGTGCTTTATTTTATTTTATTATTTCCACAAAAAATCCAAAAACAAACTTTCACTCTCGACCAACTACCATTGAGGTGAAAGTATTTTAAGAGAATATTGGCGTTCTATGTTCAACGGTGCCCTCTGATTTCAATTCCAAGGACCAGTTTACATGTTAGAAAAACCCGCTCGCAGGTTTGCTGAACGTAACTGAAAAAAAGTTCAGAAATTCATTCTAGGCACTACGGGCCTCGGAATCACGTGTCGTCTATTTTCAAAGACACCTTAAATTCCCATATATTTAAATACATTACATGGAAATTCATTGTCTTTAAAATATTTCCTCCTTAGGGATTTACTTCCCCTTAATCCAAAACTCAATCTAAGGGAACAAGTGGGGGTACAGAGCACGCTTCTGAGCCTCCCACTCCCATGTGATCTCTTGGAGGTTCCCGTGCTACCAGCGAACACACACAAGAGGTATCGACCATCCATGAAGGACCTCCTACTATCAATCCTCAATCTCTTCTAGAACCTTTAAAAATGTCACCTCATCATCGACGTCCAACTCATCGTGGTCTATGATGTGAGAAGGGTCATGCACGGATCTCCTCAGCTGGGATACGTGGAAGATGTCGTGCACCCGGTGCAACTGAGGTTGAAGAGCTAATATGTATGCTACCTTCCAAACATTGGTGAGGACCTGAAAAAGTCAGATGAAACATGGAGATAACTTTCCACCTTGGCCAAACCTCTGTAGACATCATTGGGGTGAGACCCATAGAAATACATGGTCACCATCCTCGAACTCTATAGGACTCCGTCTCTTATCAGCAAATGACATATTACTTCTTTGTGCAGTCCTCATCCACTCATTGATGATCTGCACCTTCTCTTTTGTAGCATGTACCATTTATGGTCCCACTAGTGCTGACTCACCTAGGTCAGTCCACCAAAAAAGGTGATTTGTAAGGTTGCTTGTACAACGCCTTGAAAGGTGGACTCCAATGGTGGAGTGATAGATGTTGTTGTACACAAAATCCACCAAAGGAATGTGATCTTCCCAGCTGTGACCGCATTCGAGGACACAGACACGGAGCATGTCCCCGAGTTTCTGAATGGTCCGCTCAATCAGGCTATCCTTGTGAGAATGGAAGGCGGCTCTCAAATGAAGCGGTGTCCCGAAAGCTTCCTTCAAACCCATCCATAGTCGGGAAGTAAAACGTGAATCCCAATCAGAGACAATTATGAAGGTTACTCCATGTAGTCGCCCATTCTCCTGCCCATAGAGGTATCCCAAACTCTCTACTAAACCCTTCTCTCTGATCGGTAGAAAGTGGGCTAACATGGTGGGCCAGTCAATGATCACCCAGATCGAGTCATGACCTATGGATGTACGTGAATGTCCTGTCGCAAAATCCATGGATATCCCATTCCACTTCCACTCTAGGACCACTAAAGGCTTAACTAATCCTACTAGTACCTAATGCTTGGTTTTCACTTTCTGACAAGTGAGGCACCGAGAAACAAACTCAGTAAATGATTCTTTATTCCTGGCTACAAGTGTTGTTGTCATAGATCCTAGAACATCTTCTCCACTCCTGGATGTTCCGCTAGAGGGGATGGGTGAAAATTCCTAAACACTTTTTCCTAATGTGACACTGGTACCATGGTACATCCTATGAAGAGGATGATGTGCTCCCCACCTTCAGAAAATCTATCAATTTCCTGCCCTATGGAGATATGATCATGTCGTGTCTTGCAGTCCTTGTCCCTACATTTCCTCTCCCTAACTCACTGAAGTAGTGGGGGAGTGATTGAAAGAGACTGATGGAATGATTATCCATATCTATCAACAAAGGATATCTGCAATGCATCAAAATGCTCTATCACCTCAACTAGCAGATGTATACCAGATCTCCTACTGAGTGCATGTGCAAAATCATTCCCCTTTCCATAAGTATATACTATGTCAAAGTCATAGTATTAGAGGAACTCAGACCTACAACATTTTCTATGGTTTATGTCCTTATGAGAAAAGATATACCTAAGACTCTTGTGATTAGTGTACATGGTAAAACACTCACCCATTAGATCGTGTCACCACATTTTTAAAGTGAAGACCACTTCTGATAACTCTAGGTAATGGGTATCATGGTTCTTCTAGTGTTTTCTCAGCTGTCGAGAACCAAATGTGATCACTGCTTGCTCTTGCATCCGGACACATCTGAGTCTAGACCCTGATGCGTTGGAGTATACTATGCACCCTACACCTTCCTCTGGAAGCCTGAAGATGTTGGCACAATTCATCTTCTGCCTCAGCTCTAGAAAAATCCACTGGTATTTCTCCTACCACACGAAGGGTTTACCCTTCCTTGTAATCCCTGATAGTGGTGCTACAACTCTGGAGAAGTCTGGCACAATCCTCCGGTAGCATCCATCCAAACCCAGGAAGCTCTGTACCTCCGTCACACTCATGGGTGGCTCCCAAGAAATTATCGTCTTAATCATTGTTAGATCCACTGAAACTCCAGCCTCAGATATGAAATGTCCCAGAAAATGAACCTCTCTGATCCAGAACTAGCACATTGAGAGCTTACCATAAAGATGGTGCTCTCAGAGTGTGTCCAGTACTACCAGAAAATGATAGCCATGTTACTCCTCAGTAGCTGAGTAGATCAGTATGTCATCAATGATGTCTACCACAATGCGATCATGGTATAGTAGAATGATCATGTTCATGAGTCCCATGAAAACTGCTGGAGTGTTGGTCATGCCGAATATCATAGCCAATAACTCGTAATGGACCTACTGACACCTGAAGTCCGTCTTCTGCACATCCTCATCACAAACTCTGAGTTGGTGATAGCCTGATATGAGGTATATCTTTGAGAACCACCGAGCTCCCTTCAGCTGATCAAAGAGGTCATCAATCCTCGGGAGTGGGTACATGTTTTTCACGGTCTCCTGGTTCATGCGCTGATAGTCAACAGAAAGCCTCAACCTCCCATCCGTCTTTTTGGCGAATAAAATTGGGGCTGCCCTGGGTGAAACACTCGGCTATATAAATATCTTCCCCTGAAAGTCCGCTAGTTTTACCGGAAGATCATGAAGCTCCGCGGGATCCATCCGATACGTGGGTGTATATATCAATGTCGTCTTGGGGTAAAAGTCAATGTTAAAGTCAACCTATCTGTTAGGAGGTAGACCTGGGAAATCATCCTGGAATAAATCCATCTACTGGTCCACCACTATAGAATAGATTACACTTCCCACATCAACTACTCCAAGGGTAAGGCTAGCCAATTGATGAGTAATTGTCTACACCCTCCTCTGGGTATGTCCACCATGTGCTACATTGGATCCTTTCACACAGGTGAAGGTAAACCTAGTCCCATCGGTGTGGAAACACCACACTTTGCACCTCATATATTTAGTATGATCTTGAACTAAAGATAACTAGTCCATACCCAAGATGACGTAGTAGGGCCTTGAATCCACTACTAAGAGAACCCAGCCAAATCTCTTGCCTGCTAGAGTAAGCTTGCATTCCGAGAACAAGTGTGTAATCATCAAATATGCTCCTATAGGAGTATATAGCTGTAAGGATCAATCCAACGGTTTCATTAGAAACTCTGAGCTCTGAATAAGGAAAATGGAAATAAATGAATGGCTGGAACCTATGTCTATAAGTACTGTAGCTAAGGTGGAGTAGACAGAGATCATCCCTCATATCATCTATGATGCATCGTGATCATAGGTCTCAATTTCTTGGAGCTGATCTCTCCCCTGCCACATGCTTTCTATGGCTAGGTTGGTCCTCCTGGTGGTGGTGGCGGTAACACCTAAAATCGTCGCCCACCACCAGCTGCACGTCTAGCTCCTCTTCCACGTCCGCCTGCTCCCTATAAACCTCCTCGTTCGAATCTATGCCTCTTCCTAGGAAGTCCTTCGACCGTCTTCTGATCATCCGTATGGTGGGTCAGATAGTCACGATCCATGTGAACCTTCCCATCGCATGCGTAACAGTGCCCACTCTGGGCATTATTGGATCCTCTTTAGGTTCCCCACACAAGTGACCTTGAGTCATTCTTTCGTCCACTTATAGGACTGGTCCTCTAGGACATCTTTGACGTATGTCTGCTACCAGCTATAGAAGACACTACTATGTGATGACTGGTAGTGTGTCTCACTACTAGGGACATCTCTACAAGGAAACTCTCCACCAAGAGGGATCTCTCTAACACCCCCTCTGGTGTCGGGATGCTGAGTGACATCATCGAAGCCCTGATCTCCCGCCTGAGCCCCTGCTCGAAGGTCAAGGCACTAAAAAATGGGTATTACACCATATCAATGGATTTGCGTGAGAGGTCAGTGAACCTCACTTAGTACTGAGCCACAATCATGTTGCCCTGCTGTATATGAAGAAGATGATGTATGCACACTATGCTAAGAGTCGATGGGAAAACTCTGCCCAAAACATGCTCTCAATGATTTCCCATAGAAGGGTCACCTCGTCGTGAACCTAAAGAATCAAGCTCCACCATCTACCTACAGCTACCTGTAGAAGGATTGTAGCAGGGATCACCCTGAAATCAATCGGTGTCTCTACCAATTGGAAAACCCTCAACACGGCCTCCAACTAATCTGCAACCACCTGTGGGTCCATCTCTCCCCTTAACCTAGGTATCCTATGGCTCTAGAACTCATGAAACGCGGTCAAGCAGCGTGAACCATCTTATACAGGGTCTAGTGTCATCATTGGCCCAACGGGGAAAGAAACCATTGGTGCCTCCGCTGGAAACGGGCCCTACCCAGAGGCATCGTCGCTCAGTGGGCTATCTGTTCCTACAACTCTCAGAACACTGGATGACTGTCTGCATGGAGGCATTCTGAAAAGAAACATGTGTGACACTGTTAAAAGGTTATACCAGCTGAGGTTACCTAGTTAGATGGCTCAATGAGTTCACAATGAATACTCTCTAAAACACACACACATTCAATGTTTTCATGCACTGAGTCGGTTATCATAAGTCAGGGTCTGGGTGTATTGAAATTCCAGCCTCCGCATTAACACTGGTCTCCCTAAACTAAAAACCACACTCACTAAACATAACACTATTTCCATTAAAAATATATATTATATTCCTATGTCTTGCGGTAGAACCGACTCCTCTGATACCAATTTGTCATGAACCATCCCCTGGGGCCAGTTCCCTTACTAACCCCAAGCCCGCCTTCCATAGGATAGGGGATGGTGACTAGAAACAAAGGTATATTCCCTAAAACTAGGAAGGCATTTCCTTTATAACATGTAAACAAACACAACCAAGCACACAACAAGAAAATAACAGAAGGAAACTATATAACCTAAAGAGTATGGAATGTAATAGTGGTCGGAATATAATCCCAACAGTAAAGGTACAAGTACAACTGAAAAAAGTGAAAAGACTGCCACTAAATCATCCTCTGGGATTCCAACCTGAAGGGTAAGTATAGATTGTATCCTCGGCACTCCACGTCTTCCCATCTCCTCCGCGCATCGACACGCCATATAGTCCACCTCTGGGTACCGTCCTGTCCAGGTACTCGCAGCCTCAGTCAGATTTGTCTGTAATTTTCATCCAACACAACAAGGTGTGGGTATAAACCATATAAGGGTGAGTATAACGATACTCAGTAGGGACCCTGAGACCCTCAATGTCTCAAAACAAATCCACCAAGGATAAACCACAATGTAAGAAATCAATAGAAAACCATACATAGGTATATGCCCATACATATACATATGTTATCAAGTAATCTATCTCAATCATGAGGAAAACATAGAGGTACTGACTCAAGTCAAACCAGGATTTTTTCTAGGTGTACTAACAAGTAACATTATGAACTCTCAGCAACAAGAGAACTCCTCATATATTGAGTACAGTGGGCATGCTGCATCACATAGAGGTGCTTCCTACTAAACATGCACTACTGAGGAACTCCTCCAATCGAGTATCATGGGTCTGCTACGTCACACAGAGCTGCTCCCCATAGTGGGTCTGCTACGTCACATAGAGGCGCACCCCCTCATTTCCTACTAAGGTACTCCCCCTGTCATGTACCATGGGTCTGCAATGTCACCAAGGCACTCCCTACTATGGTTATGCAGCGTCACCAAGGCGCTCCCCACTGGGCCAGTCGAGTCACTCTGAGTTAAATGGTCAACAGTCGTCAAGTCTCATCCAGCTTCTAGGTTCCCGCACAATTTCTCACTCCACCCCAGGAGGATCCACCCCACAAGGTAATGGATTATTGTACATCTACCACAAAGTCCCATGAAGAAGTATTTCATAGGTCTGCCACATCATAGGGGTCTCAACGTAAGAGATGACGCGTCAATCAGATGCCTGGTCTGTGAGTTATTAGCCTTTTAGTCTCTAGGGCCCGGTTGGATTTGCGCTCGATCCAACATGGAAATATCCCATATAAATCCTAATCCTTGTGGTGTATTACTCAAAGGGACCATCTATCTCCATGGGTTTCAGCACCACTGATGGTTCATCAAACGAACATCCGGTGCTAAAGTTATGTCTAAAAGAAGGTAAATGGGACATAGGGGGCCTGGGTCTGGTCCAACCTGGCCTGGCCCGATGGGTCTGGACCGGCCCGTAGTGCAGCCCGGCCCGCTGGGTCGTTCTGGCACTTTGGGTCCGCCCCGATAGGATGTGAGGGGCTACGGATGGATGCGGGCGACCACGAGGGGTCGAGGCCATCAGGCGGCTCGGCCATGGCTGCTGGGAGGGGTAGTGGGTGGCGTAAGCCAGGGAGGCCCAATGGGATTGAAGACGGTGAGATCCAGGGCGACTCAGAGTGCCGCATGAGGCATGAGTCGGGGTGGCTCGAAGGTTCGCGACGATGGCAGTTCAGTTGGGGAGTGGGGCTTGTTCGGCCAGGAGGCCGGAGCGCCGCAGGGCGGCTCTGCCGGGGCGCGTAGCCGCGGCACACGGCCGGTTTGGCCGGGAGACAGGAATGCCATGGGGGCGGTGCGGGTCATGGATGCTGCGATTGGCGGCCCTGTTTCATTTTTCACCTACATCGATTGAATCGCCTTCTTCCATTTCGAATAGTACACCAAAGGAGAGCATCAAAGGGGTCATGCCACGTTTTTTTGGGCCAGACCCTCTTCATTTAGAGTGATAACAATCCGTTTACAAAGAAAGAAGCATGAACATGTATGAATGATATTTTAAAACAGCATTTCCCACAACCCTCTCACACTCTATTCCAAAATCCCACAAAATAATTATAATGGGAGAACATGGGAAGTGATAATCAATAAACACCTACCTCAATCATTTAATGATGTTGACGAAGAGGGAAGAAGGTGAAGTGTTTGTCACTCATCTCGTCTGCCACGAACCTCTAATTCTAGGCTCGTGCATTTGTTTGTCATAGTTAATGATGTTCCTTCTTGAAGGGTGTCTTGGGGAAGAAGTCGAAGTCAGTGTTCTTTATCGGTGGAGAATTCTTCATTTAAGAGAGTAATCCTCCATGTGTTAGGTGTCGCAGCACATTACCAGTGCTTTGTTGCATGTTGAATCCATCCGAAAAACTCCTCCCATGATCCATATATATAGGAGAGGGGGAGAGGTATGTAATGATAGTGGAATTTATGATGGTTCATTTATTCGGAACCTTCCTAAATTCCAATGACACTGTTACTTCATATTTAAAAAGGGTTCAAGAAAATTAATTTACGTTGGCAAAATAATGTGGTTTGTTGGCACAATTTAATATGGAGGAATCTCAAGAGGCTCCTCTACATTACTGAGGGAGTGGAGAAGTTTCTCTCTCATTAAGAGGATTATTTGGTCCCCACCACCATAACCTCTCATTGGAGGTTATGGTATTATGGTCCCCACTACCAGCTCTTACATGGAGTGGTTACAAAAAATAAAATAAAATGATGTTTTCTATATTTTATTTTATTATTTCAACATAAAATCCAAAAAATAACATTCACTCTCGACTGACTGTTGTCCAAGTGAAAGTATCTTTAAGCGAATACCGGAGTTGCAAGTTCAATGGTGCCCTCAGATTTCAATTCTGAGCACCTGTATAAAAGTTAGAAAAACATGCTCACATGTTTACTAAATGTACCCGATTTTTTTTTTGAAATTCATTTTCGGCACTCTGGACCTCAAAATAACATGCTGTCTATTTTTTCGGACTCTTAAATTTCTCATATATTTAAAAACAATTACATGGAAATTCCGATTCATTACATATATTATATTTATATAAATTTTACTATTATAATTATTATAATATAGTGGTTTATTATGTGAAAAAATGTGTAATTAAAATCATCCTTTTTATATTCCATGTATATTGTGAAGGGGTCACATCGCTTTGAGGGGGAAGTGTCTAGACTTCCAAAAACAATGTTTTCATTTTTATACAAAATGGAAAGTATAAAGGTATGGGTTGGAAAAGAAAAAGAATAGTAAAAATATTAATAATATAATATACAAAATATATAAATTTATTGTATTTCCTAATGATCTCCATGAGTGATGGTAAAGGAATAATGGAAAATCATCATTTCGTGAGATGGTAGTTTTCCGTTCATGTAAATAGTATGTTGGTTACTAATTATATATATGTTTATGTATGTCTAGATAAAACCCTTTTAAAAACCCCCTATTATATTTAGGATAGTGTTTTTATTATATTAACATGCAAGAATAATATTTTATGTGGTGGAGTAGTAAATGATAGAAAAATAACTGCTGGAATGCATTACCTTAAAATCATATAACTACATTTGTTTTATACCAAAGGGATTATATGGACAGATTTATTATAAAAGGATTTCAATAAGGTATAATATAGGTATTTTGGTAATCATTTTGGGAAAATGTTGGTAAAACCTAATATATTTGTGAGGTGTGAAGAAGTGGGAGGAATAGAGGCCTTTTTATATTTAAGGAGGAGTGACAAACTTTTAATATTTTTAAAAGGAATTATTCCCTTATTTTTCTATCAAATATATCTCCAATAATGGTAAAATTTCAATACTATTGGGGATAGGGTCTCTATATGTCCATCCAAAGGCTTTTGAAAATGTTTATCTGCTATTCGTGACCATATGATTAATGTTTTGTCCCTAATTAAGCTTAATTTTACATTAATTGTTGATATTATTATTATTTACATTTGCTAACAATTTTGGTAGAAAAAAATATTTTCTTATTAGAAAATATAATTTATTCTTATTAAAACTATAATATTTATTTTTTCAAAAATCCAATAATATAATTAAAATTATTTCTTATGGCAGGATGAAAATGTGTGTTTATAATGTAAAAAGGTCTGAATGTTTGCATTATTTGTATAATTAATTTCAAAGTTAATATTATTCCAATGAACTAAATTTTAATATTTGATAAAATATTATCTAACTAAAATTGAAAATTAATTAAATTTATAATTCATATTTATATATAAATTTTATAGAGAATAATATTTGAACTAACTTTTAGTATTTTTATCTATATATTAAAAAAGAAAATGATTTTGAAAAATATAAAATATTCATTGTAAAATAAATAATATATATCAAATTAAAATATTATTTTTATGTTTATATATTATTCAAATAAATGTTACAAAATTCATATTGAATATGGGTTATCCAATAAATTGTGGTAAGAATTATTTAATAAAAATACGGGTTTCAATGTTAAATATTGGGTTTGTTCTTTGCATATACTTATAAATTAAATTTTATAAAAAAAATCTTATATTGAATATATATTATATATATTTTATTTATATCCATTTCTAGTTTTAAATAAATATGTTCATTTTTAAAAAACATCGCTCATATGCATAAAAATAAAAATATTTGTATTTATATCTAATTAGTTCTTATTTGTGAATCTCTTTAACTGTTAACCAATTATTTCAATTTATATTTGTGTAAAACATATATTTTCATATGTTTGTTAATAATATTCAAAAATTATAATATAATGATAATTTTATATAATATCATATTAAATAATAATATTTTAATAAAACATTTTTATTTGGTGAAACTCATTCTTTAGTGTAACTCAATCTATCAAGGATGTTCTCTCTTATGTGTAACATAAGCTATCATGTAAGCATATTCTTTTGTGTGATGTAATATAACTTAGTGTTTAATTCTCTAATATCTTTTTGGTATGTTATAATTATTTTATATTTTAATGTATCAAGATAATATATTACATTTTACACTTGGTGTTGAATGTTATAAACACTACTGAAATAAAAAATTATACTCTAGAATTTCAAGGATTTACAATTAATCTCTTTGAATATGATGTTTCGTTAATTATTGATATCACATGTATGAAGGTTTACCAACATATTAATTTAAATTGAATCTGAATCCTTTTAGTTCATTTCCATTAAATTGGGAATTCCATACATTTTATGGTTGTGTGAAAAAGATAAATTCGAATATTGTTACAATATATAGTGATAATTATTAAGGAAAAGGATTATTTATATTATTGGTGGGGGAGTTACAGATGAGTGGACCTTTTTTCTCATTCTTGATATGAATATGGAATAATGAGATTTGGTGTGCCTCACTTTGACTATGGCCCTATGAGGATTGGTCCTGCGTGGAATATATCCACTTGATGGTAATTAGATATAACCTATATGTAATATGTAAATGTTTTTGGGGCCATAAAATAATTAGTAACATATAATTATTTATGGTTTATGTATAGGTAATATTTCCCTAGTGTATGGTATTTCTAGGCTCAAAGGGAATATATCTATGTAAGGCATGATGTTATAGGATTCATGAGGAATATGGACATGTGACAATGAAAATGTAAGGATAAAGATGATGGGTTTAAATCCTGAGAAGGAATTTTACATATCTTATTTGTCATTAACAATATAAAATAAACTTTTATATACAGAGAATATAGTTGTGTGACTATTATGTAACATAGTTTTCAGTGCCTTGAAATATTGAAAATATTGCCTATTTTATCATAATATAACATGTATGATCCAACCTCATTTTTTTCATAATGTAGGGATGAAAAGTTCATGAAATCTATGATAATAGTTGATCAAGTGGGGATTTTAATTATTTTGATCCCCTACAAGATTCTAATTTATTCTCTTTTAAAATGAGATCCATAACGTGGGAATTATTAATTGGGGAATACATTAAGACATGTGCCCTATATTGGAGGCATTGGGCTTATGAAAATTGTATGATCAATATCTATCTCTAATTTATGTGTTTAATTATTGGTGTATAATAAAAGAGGTAGTGTTTGATTAGGAAAATTACATTAGAGGGTACAATTGCATGTATCTAAGGCCTAAATAGTGATGCCTCCACTCATGGTTCTCCATGATTAGTTGATGGAATAACCAATGAGAACCATATTGGAACTTATATAGGAGAGGGAACTTAATCCTACTTATATATGTCTTGATATTATGCGTGGTAATGTTATATAGGTAGGAGGTGCATTACATCTTATATCAAAGCCATATGGATTAAATAGAACGGTTTTTTATATCTAGAATAGATCGCTAATTTTGGAACAAATTAACCACTGAGTAATGAGTATTCCCAACCCAACCCCTATAATTAGATCCCCCATTATAAAGGGAAATAAATATTGAAAATACCCTAAAGGGGATAAGGATTAGAATAATTAATTGGACATATCATTTATCATTTAAATACATAATCATATTGGTTCCCATTATTGTGCAATCCCAAATTATATCCAGTAAGTGCATTTTGGGGGGATATATATTGGAAATTATGAGGTTATGATGTTAACTAGAGGAAGGTAAAATTGTATTAGAATTTCTGTAGAATGATAGATAAATCGAATAGAAGAAAGGAGAGCCTATTGGGTGGAAATATTTTTAAAAGAAAAGATACTTATTAAGAAGGTTCTGTTGAAATTTAACTCTAAAACTAAATTATGTTTTTTAGATAGTACTCAATGATTTCATCCTAACTGCATAGGGTCAATCATTCCCTCTTGTGGTTTCCTCATCAGGTTTTCTCCATGGTCTAAGCCTCTAGGTGGTTTTCCTCACGATCATTCCAATTCCTGGCCACCCTCCCTGGTTTGGTTATAATTTGATCCACATTATAATGTCATCCATATTGTCAGTATAAGAGGATCCATATGTTCTTATATTTATTAGATGGAATTCCATATTATTAATGATTTATTTGTGATTGGATGGGATATTTAAGAAAACAATTTTACAACTTTATTCATATTTATATTATTCATCGTGAATTATTTCATAGTTTTTGACTATTTTTATAATGAGTAATGGTATTTATAACCATGCTTGATTCTTTTATTTCATTATTGGTAGAAATATTTTGATATCATTATGATTCTATATGTTAAGTTGGTATTGGAGAATGATATTTTGTTAAGGACCATAATGAGAAGATGGAAAATATTCACTATTTAAAAACAATTGGTCCAGTGAATGGGTGAATGGACGATGTAGAAAATTCATATTTTGTCATCCCACACAACGTGGATGGAACTCATTGTGGTTGAAGAGACCCCATACAAAATTTTAAAAATATAAACTAATAATTCACTATTGGACCATTTGAGGGACGAAAAGACCATGTATAGCTTAAAAAATGACACCCTAACACTAAATGGGATGATAGTGAGGTGATAAAATAAACATTGAAGAGCATATTGATATATTTTTTCAATTTCATGAAGTCAAACCTTGTGATGATTTATCTTTAATGATCATGCTATTAGTTCATCGTTGTTATGTTTTTATTCTTTAAGAATCTTCTCAATGACATTGAATTTTTTATCAATTATTTTTTTAATTTATTGATCATTCTTTAGGAACCTCATTCATTAGAATTAGTTCTAATATGAGTTACAATGATTTAATTATGATAAAGTAAAAAATACAATAAAATATCCATGAAATCCCTAATTTAGTGATACTTTAGTTATATATTTTGAGGGTTATTTTTGAACTCCCTTTATCTATTCAGTTGATCTCATTAATTCTTATAGTGATTATCTATAATGAATCATTAATTATGAATGAAAGCAATAAATCATTGAAATTTAGTGTGTTTTAGATAATTCCAGTATTTTATTTAAATTTTTTATGTTTATTTGAGGATTTTAGGATGGATATAAAAAAATCATTGGTCGTGTATTTATTTGGACTAATTTGAATCATTTCCTTCTACAAGGTCTCTAATGTAGATCATATAAATAACATCCTGGTATTAATGGTCAACCATATGGTTTTATTATTTTCCTCTTTTAAAGTTGTTTTTTCATTTTTTATTTTTTCATCTCAGTTGCTTGATGAGAATCTTTTACATCATTTATTTCTATATAAATAATGAACACCATACCCTCATATTTATATTATTTTATGACTCTGACTGAATGATTTTTTGTATTTGAAATAACTTTATGATTTATAATTCAGATCATATCTTTCCTTAAAATGATAAAAAAAGAAATCTATTCTCACACATTCTCAGATACTACACATATTCTAATAGGCTTTCTATATATGAAATCAATTTTAGGGAAAAAAATTTGATTCTTGAACCCAATCATAACAACGAATCATTATGGTTTCCTCCCGCCAATAGCAATATCCATGTGAACATCTCCAATAATGGTCAAAATATCTTTATGTCTTGTTATAGGTTTGAATATTCCCTAAACAATTTCCCACTAACCAATAAATATCATGAGTGATAGTATCATCAATTTCCAATTTTTTTTACTATCCAAGAAATTTTATTATCTGTCCAAAATGAAGGTAATAGGCTAATTTAATAAATGATAACATAATATAGCACACAAATAGTAAGTACATAAACTAGTACAAATTAAAAATCAAGAATATCCATTAGTAAAGAAATTATTTTAATGTAATTGTTTTTATTTTAATGAATTTAATTTTTTTTTTGTATTTTTAATCTCTATATTTGTTGATGGTGAATTTTATAGGATATTTCTAAAATATTGCAAATTTTCATGAATATTTAATATTTAATTTGTCATCAAAACACAAAAATTTAAGAAGAAGTAATTTTATTCGAAATAGCTACAAACATAAAAGAAATTAATAGTTAAAAAATATTATTAAGTAGAAATCCATAATTTTAAAAGTAATATTATATTTTTGTAAAACATTTGATTATAATTTTTTTAACTTAATTAATATTATCTTATAATTGAATATATTTTCTATTTTCTACGTATGTTTTTTGGAAATATTAAATTTTTTATTTTTTATAGAAGTATATATTTTTTGATAATAAATTAAATTCATTCTAAAAAAAATACATTTTTTAATTCACCCCTACATATAAATATTATTCAAAAAATTGTTTTTTTATAAAAACCATTTTATACTCACTAAATTTTCTTATATTAAAATTTTATTTTCAGGAAGATATAAATTTTACATGTATAAATAATTTCATATCTAGAAATCGTTTTGAGAAATTATATAATAAGGAAATATTATTTTTTGGAATTAAAAGTAAATTAACTTGTAAAAAACAAGTGTCTACAATGAAACTATTATGGTAAACGACCAAATTATAAGATTGGGGAATTGAAATATTCATAAATCTATGAAAACATTGTGTAAATGATCCTTGATCAAACGTTTGTTATCAATCACTTAGTTATATTCATATTTTGGAGACACATTATAAAAGTAACATGGGTTCCCTTTATATTAAGTTAACATATATATAACCAATCAATTATCACCACTTATTAATGGGGAATCTCACTACAGCTTCAATTCTACTCAAAAAATTGTTTTCCACTTCTAAATATTCCTTATTTATTTAATTTATAATGTAAGATATCTATATTATGCTTATGGTCCAATGATATTTTCCTAAACCTCCCCATTCTAGGAGTCCATTGGGAAAATCCCATGTCCTCAATATGAGTTCTAATATTCCCTCAATCGTTTTAATTAAAATATTTTTAATTCCTATATAACGAAATAAGTTTATTTTTAAAAAAAATTCATATTCTACATGAATAATTAATAACCTCATTTTCTCTTTTACCTTATAGAAATCCAAAATGACATTTTGTCGGTGTCTTTGGGATCTATCCACTACATTGCACCGTGATTCATTTCCATTAAAATCATTAATAATTTGTTGGTAGTTTGAAATTTTATAACTATGTAAGATTTTCATAACATATTTTTTATTATTAAATTATAAATAATTTCAAATTTCACATTTTTTATGTGAAATGAAATAATCAAACATTCATACAAGAAGAATACGCACACATGGAATGATTTCATTCATTTTTCCTTCTCATCACTATTTTTCATGGATGGTATTGAGAATGTATTTAGTTGATAAATAACTTTTTCATATATTTACATGTTTTATAGAAAAAAAAATATAACATATTAATAATTTTGAAAATAAAGTACTATGTTTAATTAAAAAGCCAAAAAGATAATTATATGAGAAAATAATAATATCCTAATACTCCATAATATAATTGTATTTGTAATTAATTTGTTTTAATTCATTTAGTTTCAGATATATCAGTATGGAAAATACATAATTAGTTCACTTTGTTACTTTTATAATAATATTTCTACTAAATCACATGATATAAATCAATTAATTTTATTATATTATTGTTTGGTCTGGTATAAAACCCACATAAAGATGATATAAATTTATACATTTGATGTCCATGGTAATTTAATTTCTCATAATTTATTATATAAATAACTAAATACTGATCATATTTTAGATCTATAATGGTATCACTAATTTAAAAAACTATTGTTGAGATATTAATGTTTTTTAAAAAAATTTATTGTTACAACCTCATCATTGATTTCATCTTTAATGATAATAACCATAACTCCATTAAAATAAAACAATAACCCTAAAAGTAATAATAAAAAATATATTATATAAATTTTACTGATATATTAATAATGAAATTCTGTAGCATAAAAAATAATGGAATCTCTTAAATGAAACAGGTTGAAAATTTTAAGAATTACAAAAACCTGATATTGATAACATATAATAACTAATTTATATAAAATATATTATTATTATAAATTAAGTCAAAAATAAAATATAAGTATAAATATTGTTTTGAATTAGGTAATTATTAATGTAATATTTTTTATATATGAAATTATATCTCATTCGAATATGCTTAGTAAACGGTAAGGGTTATTTTCCTCAAATTTATATTCCTTAAAAAATCATTATGATATCCACCATATTTTTTATGCTATGGTGTGCTTACTATAGATACAATTTTTAATATCATGAATCCACCATTATTATTCAATATAAATTTCTATATTTTTCTATCATTTCTGTAATTTTTATTGATATTTTACCTAACGATTTCAACATGAAAAAAATAAAAACATTTCTGAATGTAATGTGATAAAAGTTTCTATCTAGAAATTAAATCCTTGTATGTATATACGACTTTTTATGAAGCAATTGAATTTATAAAAATTTTGTGGATCTCAATAAAAATGGATGTTTGAGTTTCAAAATAATATTCACATGGTAGTCAATTAGTGAACCTAAGATTACAAAACAAACCAGTCACATATGGGGGTTGTAATTTGAATAATTCACATGATCTACATGGACATTAATGATTGATTATTCTACAATTGCACATAAATACAGAGATTGTATAAAGTGAATGTATTTATTATCATTTATTTAAAACCCTTAATAGTTAAATAACCATATAATCCACTTTATACATATTTTATTGATATGGTTTATTTTTATTTCATTAAGAATACATTATAGTTTATAGATTTTTAGGAGAAATTCACCAATATTGACACATTATTCTATTTATTCATTATTTAAATATTGAAAATACATTTGTTTTTTATTTCAATGTTGATGTTTATTAACTATTAAATAATGTTTGTTTCTATTTTATGGTTTATTTATTTGTAAATATGATTAATTCATTAGACACAATTACTGATTGTGATAGCTATGTATAGATATCCAATTGATATATTGGTGGTTCTCATGTGACAAAATTAAAAGAGTATTGGAATATTTCGTACATTTTTTCATATAATGTCATAGAATAAGGCCTTGATGGACTGATTATGTTGTAAAAAATTATTAACTCAATATGATTGTGATCAATAATTAATATCCATGTTTTTTTCAGGGATATATTATGACCAAAATATCAATAGATTATGGAAAAATTTTGTTAGATATTTCTATTATACTATTTTTAATTATTATTTTATAATAGTTTCCAATGTAATCTACTCTTTATAAAGAATATATGGTAACCCTAATTTTTACGTTCTCTAGGAAACCAATATGTTATCATTGTATAATTTAAAATGATTTCATAGAAGATATAATAGGTGTCACATTTATATTTTTCTTTAATTACTTGCTCTCTAGTGTAATGTAAAATAATATATTATAATATTGTATTCCATGGAATCTAAAAAATTATCTCCCTCATGAATCCTTTTGGGGTAAACAGTTTCTTATATAGAGAATTTGGAATATATTTAAGTTGTATTTGTGAATCCTATTTTAATTCAAAAATATAAAAAATGAAAACATAGAATTAACAATAAATTATTTCCATGTGTGTATTTAGAATAATCGATATGTATTAGTGGTTCTTCATCAAAAGAAATGTTTGTGTATATAATATTTTCACCATTAGTATTGTTATATTATTATTTAATTATACATTATTCTACCATTAATTATTTTGTTCTTTGTTTTAAAAAACATAGATGATAACTCATTATTTTTATCATCTTCTAAGGATATGAGAGTTATTTAGATATTTTTATTGGGCTATAGAGATAGGGTTTTCCAAATATCCACATTAATTGAATAAATAACGACACATTTAGGTTCCACTTAATGGATTATATCATATATTTTTAGTTGATATGATAAGGATCAAATCATTCCATTTAATGACATGCAACAAAGTCTTCTAGGAAGAAGGATCATAGTCAAGATAATGTGTGGGACATATGGTGAAATTGGCCGAGGGAGATAAAATGGATTTAGAATTATAGTATGGATGTGAACTTGCTAGGAATGTCGAATATAGAACATTATTTTGGATTGGGGGATCTAGGTTTAGACCCCATGTTTGATTATTGTATCACCCATTTTTAAGGAATCAAATACCACTTAATTCATAAATATTGGGGTTCACACATATGTAGGATACCAATAGAATTATTTATCATTAATATACAACTATAATAGGGGGTTCATGATATTAGAGCATAAAATAAATAGTAGGATAGTTTCAATGATTTCAGATATGGAATACCCCTTTGGGGGAGGCCTGTATATTTTTTTTCTCACAAGTAATATGGCCCAATTAGAAGAAAATGACATTGTTTTGGATATTACCAATAATATTAGGCCCATAATGTATTTTCTGAAATGGAATATGGCCCTCTTAGAATATGATGTCATGTTTGTGTGGATTACACAAAAAAGGAGACCCATTGTGACTGCAAGAGGAATATTTGGGTATGTAATATCCTCCCAATTTAAGTATTTTATCCTATTTATTTTATTATATTTACTAACCTCAAAGACAAAATGATTCATCCTTTTTGTGTGAGAAAAAATATGATGTGGATAATATGGAAATCCAAATAAACTACTTCATCATGAGTGGATGTGGTCAGGAATACATGAGAGAGAACGGTCCTTGATGTTAGAAATCCACTTTTTTATCCAGATTGATGGTTGATAGGAGGGGATTTACATCCTACATGAATGGAAAGGGGTATAATTTAGGAGGGATTCCAAACTACAAATTATAGAAATGGTTAGAGGATAATAAATAACTAACTTCATCAAAGGAAAATGAATGTGCTTCCCCTCTCATTCCAAAATGGGGAGGCCGATGGAACAACCTCCATTGTTGGGATAGTTATTTCCACATAAATATACCAACTAAAACGTTCTTTGAATCCCACTAGTTTGGTAGGATGCCAGTATGACCTCATTTACATATAAATGTATGATTTAGATGATACAATGATGTTTTTTATACCGATCAAACATATCTGGAGCCTTCAGAATAGGTATTAGATTAGTGGATTGAGAATTTGATTAAAAGGGACTCAGTGATTCATGATATAGGTTTCCAAAGAGGGTTATTTGGATTGTTCTTGGATAGTCTATGATATGGAAAAACATTTTACAGGAGGGTACTGAGACTATAGGACTCCATACCATATACAGTATTCATTTTGGGACAATGGTCCTAAAAATACATCATCTACATATAGGTCATGGAGTGAATTAACAGAATGGAATTTTCCATACAAATAGTTATCAAAATAGGATTATTCTATGTGGATGGCTGTGTTTAATGGATTTTTTCTATGTGGAACGCTTTTTAGAACCTTTATTACTTTTTTATATCTTGTAAATAATATTCCACCCATGATTGTTTTCTTTTTTTGGTGGCCTACAAATGATTCCACACCACATAATGTAAAATTAAATTATGTGGGGGCTATTTAAACTCCTTACCGAATAAATGGAAATAATTTTGTTGCGGGAGGGGGGGCCTGGATATGATGACTCCCCCCAAAAAGTAGAATTTGTTTATAGGGCCAAAAATGGGTTGTGTCACTCTAAAAAAAATTTCATTTCCAAGGGCGGGGGGGGGGGGGGGAACTAACCAAGCCTTAGTTCCACAAGCAGATTCCCCGATCCAGGCTGTCATATCACCTCAGAAGTGCTTCTCCAAATTAAATAAGATCCGGACTAGTAGATTGGGTCTAATATCAATCAAATGGATACTATAAAATTGTTTATAAGAATACTATATCAGTAGAATAAAAGAAACAATAAATGAATAACATATAACTATAAATAAAAACAGTACCATGATCACAAGATTACAAAAATTTGAGATACAATATCAAAACTAATCTCTAAATATTCTATGGTAATTTATATTTCAAATGTCAAAATGAAAAATCCATAGTATGGACACTAAAATATGCTAAATGGTCTTGAACCATGTCTTTTTCATTAATACATACTCCATCCTCAAATGTTCCATCCAATATAGGTATGTTAACATTATCATCTTTCACAAACATGAAATATATTCATTTACGAATCAAAGTAGAATGAGGTGGGTGTGAATATAATTTAGTAGGATTCCACCCACTATCTCTAAACCAATATCCAATCAATTAAAGTGTATGAATATGTACAAATTAATTATTACAATGAATTTCTAAATAGTTTTGACAATATTAATTATTCATTATTTTACCATGTAAATCCCTTAGTTCATGAGGATACCCAAAACTCAATACCTTATTTAGACCATGATGGATTATTAACTATCCCTAGGTGATATCATTTATCAAAATTCTTATAACCATTCATTATCATAATTATTATCTAAAAAATAATATAGATACATGTAAATATGTTCAAAATGAGTAATGTGAACCAAGTGCTCAAACATCAACGTCAAATTTGAGTGGGACTATATGAATCATAATATATTTATAGGAAAATGTGGAAGCACTAATAGTTTTTTCCTTAGAGAAACTCCAATATCTCTCTATGTCTAGTGGAAATGATAATTAATGCTTGGATAGCCTTCTTCCATTAAGGCTTTGATGTCCCTTTGGGTAATCAAAATAGAATCTCTAATGGTCTTCCTCCTTGATGGCTCTCATAGTCTTTCAGGTAATCCATCACTCACACCCTAGTTAACAGATGGGACACATTGTGTAATCATAGTTACAGACAATTGATATAAAACTAATAACTATTTCTCTAATCATTCCATTATTTAATTTACACAATTAAATAATTATACTCATTTCAGTTAATAAAAAATTAATCAAGAATAATAATCTCAATAATTAATTCATTGATTAATAAAAAATTCTATCATGTTAATTAATTCAAAAATAAATTGATCACATCACTTCTATTAATTAATAAAATAATTAATTAACCATATAATTTCCCTTAATTAATTTACAAGTTCATTAATACAATAAAAAAATCTCAATATCCCATAATTTAGTCATGAATTAATAATTATCAATTGACTATTAAAAATTTTATTATTCAAGCCATGAATTAATTGTCCATAATTCCTCCAATTCATTTCTTTTATATACAATTCAACTATTAATTATCTCAATTCTACAATTTAATTATTTATTATGTCCCTAAGTGCTCAATTAATATTTTAAATAGGACAATTAATTGAATTATGGAATTTAATTTTCTAATCTAAAAATAGTAATTATCTATTTACATATATATAATTGATATCATGACTATAGAATTTGAATGATATACAACGTACCTCAATTCCTCGATGAAAAATATCCCAATTGAAATACCCAATCATCAGTGGAGTAACATCGTAGAATGAGATACAGATAAATAACCAATATCATGATTGAAAAGATAAAGTTCTCTTAAATATAGATATAGATCTAAATTCATAGTTATATATCAACTGAAAATGGTATTGATCTAACTGAAATAGTGAATAACTTCCCTTAAAAAATGAGAGATGAAAATAAGAGGAATGATAAAGATACAACGAATAGATCATTTTTACGAGAGGGGTTAAACCCTTTAAATTTGAGATTCAAATCTCAATTAACGGAGGTTGGATGGTGTTGGAATCCTTATGGGAGTCCTTATAATTGAAATAAATCTATTATAAGCCTAGATAAAGTACTTTGGAGTATTAAATGGGTGTTAAAGATTTTTTTGAATAATTTATATAGTATTAAAATACTATACATATGGCTTGGACATCGAGGGACGTAATTTTTACTAAATGCGTGCCTAATTATACTCCTCATTAAGGGGTTGCATTGTTTGAAAAACTGAGTTTCCACCAGGTAAATAACCTGAATATAGGTTTTAAATGTTTTTTGGGATGGGGTTCATGGTTTGGTAAAACTATGAGTGAACCATGCACTTAAGCATTTCTCCCAAATTTTCCAAATTTCACCCAAACACACATCCAGGTAAAACACAAATAAATATTACTCAATAATAAAAAAAAGATAAACTCAGAATGATACTAAGATTACTCTAGAAAATTTTAGGACTATTCAATCTGGAAAACATTAAGTAGTCTATCCTTGAGCTTCTCTCCTATACCTCTCTATAATTTTAAGTCAAAATGATCGATTTATTGATCCTTAATTTCTTATTCGCTTTTCCATTTTTCTTCATTCACGCACTTATGTTTCCATAATAAATGAACTATCGGTATTATTTTCCATACAAGAGTTTATCACTACAATCTAACAAATGTATTAGATGTTGTTATATGGACACATATATCTCTATATAAACATCATCCACCTTGATCACATTAGAAGTACAGCGCCCTTACCCCAGATAGCTCGGAGCTGATGTCATCTATCAAATACATTTACATGATTATAAGGAATCACCTCCTGACGTACTAAGAGTATTATAGTCATGGTAATCGAGACACATACATGATTATTTTATTACAATTGAATACACTAATTAATATTAAATTTCATTCCTTCTTCTAATATATAATCAAGGATAACTTTATTTCATCTATTATATACCTATATATATTTAATTCCATGCTTTTTAGATTCCAAGGGAAATTAAAAATAACAATGGTGAGATCAAATTCTTATAAACGGTATGTAATTAGGAATCTATAATGAAACAATGAAAATTAATTTACATGTAATGATAATTAATAACTGATAACACATCCCATTAAAATAAGTTGACAATAAAAAATTGATAGAGAAAGGTATGAAACTAACAAACACATAATTTAATCAATGAACTAAAAATAAAATGTATCCAAACACTTTTTGATGAAAAATACCATTTAAAAATAATAACTGACACTAAATTAGATAAATACTTAATTATTGGACGTCATGATTCCTAGGTACATGGTACCTTTACCATAAAAATAGTTCACATTACGGATTCCAACAATTCATGTAGAAAGAAATATAATTTATATATCCCAATGACTCATACCATCATACTACCAATTCTTGGAGGTGTTAACTATAAATGGACCCCACTTGTGTCATACTAATAAAAACAATTCCTCATAAATGGAAAATTGAACTAAATAATATGATATATAAAATAACCATATTGAATAAATAATATATTTTGGATAAAATACATTGGGGATCCTTCTCATTATGTTTTGGGAGTGTCTGTGATTATTGAAAAATCTAGATGTTGGAAAATGTGTATGGTTTGTTTTTGTAGATATATGTGTTTAATGAGGTGTAGTTTCACAATATTTTCCAATTTTTAGTCATCAAATTAGAGAAAATGATATTTTAAAATGATGGATTTCTGGAAAGGAGAGACCTATTCATTCATCATGAATGATGGTATTCAAACCATGAATCATGATATGCAGACTGTATATGGGAAACAATTAGCATGGTAGAAATGGTCATCAGAACGAAAAATGATTAACCAAAAGGCTCAGAGTATGTGAAAGGAGGAAAATGTTCATTGGATCCTTGTGGTATGTGGGATGGATATTCATTCACAGAAATGAGAAAATGATTTCTAATCTATGAAGGGAATCATTGGTAAAAACTTGACCTTTATTTTGGCTTCCATGAAGGAGGAAAGGTAGTATACAGACCATGTTGGAGAGATGCTTTGTGGTACAATTATGGTTCATGGAATATGAACAATATGTGGAGAATGATAGACAACATTTAGGATTTGGTAAATCTATGATTAACTGATTTTGCGTTTATATTTTCCTATATATGTAGAGATACTCACATCATTATGGGGAGTTTAATTGATTAGAAAACAACTTTTTCTCTGAGAATTCATTGATGTCTGAAGGAGGTTCAATAGGGAGAAATCCTCAAAATCTGATGTGGTTTGTCCGGAAGTAATAACACATATGGTTTCTTCAAGGAACTATAGATCTCAATGGGAGAAGTATTTAGAGGAGGAAGATGAGGCACAAAAAGGGGGAAGACACAGTATGTGGGGGGAGGAATATAATGTATGTGAAGGATGAAGACCTAGTAGGTGGAGGAGAGATAGTTTGCAGATGTAGAGGTAGTTTACGAACAAGATGTGGTTTGTGGAAATGGAGAATGCCTATGAACTAGGGGTGGTACACAGAGGAGAGGTGTTATGGAGAAGAGATAATCCATGTATCATACACTCTACACAGTTTTCTAAGGATACTACACATTACACATAATAGGATAGGTGGATTTTATAAGGCTTATGAAAGCTTTCTAAAAAACATAATAAGGTTTTGAAAGTAATTTCATCAAACTAAAGTTATGTTAAAAAATGTAATTCATATGTGGGTGAAATTTGGACTTCAACAGAGCATCTAAATAATGTTTATTGTGAATTATTTCATGAAAATAATGGGACCTACTAGTCTATAAACTATTAGTGGGCCCCTTAAAGAGTGGTGAGTGAAATAAGAGGAAGATGGTGATCCTTCTCACTGTTAGTGACCATAGTAAGAGACATAGAGAGTGTCTATTGGAAATATTGTGTTCAGTCCATAATCCCTACAATGGTAGTGATCTTCAGTATAAAAGATCTAGCACATACCTTTTAATAGTAACTGATATTTAGTGGATTTGGTATATGAGCAGATTGATAAGGTATGCTCCATGGACGTAACCCATTGAAGTTTATCCAAGTAAAATCATTGTTTCATGTGCATGATTTCATTTATATTAATATATTTCAAGGGAAAGAGATAAGTGGCAATTTTTAATAATGAAACAATATATAATGCAGTAGAAGTTTTAATCTATCATACCTTGATTCACGTACCCAATCACGGTATATGACCGAGAGGACCTAACCATACATAATTATCAATATTTCCACAAATACTAAAATATCTATAAAACTATAAAACTTATGTAAAAGAGTATATATTTTATGATATAATAACATCCATGATAGATGATATGGATAATTAGGTGAACTTCAATGATCATAGGAGACTGCATATTTTAAAGAGATTTCAAAAATTAATCAAGGACATAAATAAAAATAATATCCCTGAAAAAATCAATGAAACCCCATTCATAGTAATGATAATGATGGGATCAATTGATCATAAAATATGTGGAGTAAAATAATGGATTTTTTTTTGATGAATAAAACTATTGTTAATATATCTTTTAAAAATTTTATTGATGAAAATATCATTTTTAAACAATTTAAAAATCAATTTAATTGAAATGTTTTTTAAAAAATTGTTAAAAATTAACATTTTAAGCATGAAAATGAATATTTGAAATAATGATGGTGGGTAAATTTGTATATTGCATATAAGGAAAAAAATTGCATTCATTTTGAATAGTAAAAATGTAAAAAAAATTCTATGGTCCAAAAGAGAAAAGTGGGTTCTATTGATTACATAGGTAAAAGAAAAACATGTAAAAAATTAATTACCAAATAAATTTTAAACAAATTTAATAAAAAATTAAACAAATATGGTTTTTAGATTTAAACAAGTTATCTGAATAAAGGGAAGAATTAATTTTTTTAATCAAGATAACATATTCTAAAACATTTTCAGCACCAAAGAGTGGATGAATGGTACCTGATAAATGTCTTGACTTACTAGAGTAGAGAAACATTATTGGTTTTCTTGAAAACATTTCATATAATGTCTATGAATGAAAATACCATTGATATATAATTAATTTAATTTTTAAGGAAAATATTGTTTAATCATTCCACAATTTCTCACACTACTTTGAATAATTTCAAATCATAAACCCATTGAATAAAGAATATTAATTAGATGTTTTAAATAAAAATAATGTAATGGAATTATTGATATAATTTATAATAACGGGAAATAGATAGACCAAAAAAATTATGTATGTGGTGAACATGACAATTATCACATATAATTAAAAAGTGAGATGAAAATCCCATACATTGCGATCCATTTAGGGTGAACCTCATTTAACATCATATAAAATATATTTATTCTAATTTTCATTATTCATTAGGAAAATTTTCATGATTATCATTACTTTTTTTCATTTATTACCATATAGTTTACATATAAATAAATACTTATGTTTACAAAGGGGTTTTTGACCAAATTCTATTTATGTGTCCAACACAACTTTTGTAGGTCCACTATGGTCAAAGGGTTCATTATATAAGATATAAAGAACAATAAAAATTACAAAATTTTAATTTATATACATTAATAATAATTTTTAAAAATATTATTAAATATTGTTATGAAAAATAAACCATCATTACAATCATTGAGACCTTACATCACAATTTTGGATGAGTAACATTGTGATTTTCTGTTGATCATAATGAAATGATGGTAAAGAAAACTATATATTTTCATAATGATAATTATATATTTATTAAAATATAATTTAATCATATAAAAATATATATATTCTTGTGCTGTAAATGGAATCACATTGTGTCAAGGAGGTGATAGTCCACATGTACACAGATGACATTATAACTTTTTAAGTGTGGTAAAAAAAGAAATGATTAAAATGATATATATATTATATTATATTTCAAGAAAGGTAATTTTTTAATTATTACAATTTAGAGGTTTTTTATATCAATTATATTTAATTAAACCCATTCTTTTTTACAACCCTTGTATGATGTGAACGAATCACATTAGTAGAGGAGTTGGTAGTCTACACTTCCACAAACAAAGATATCATTTTTACAAAAAATGGAAGAATAATGATATGTGTTGTAAAATTATTTCCAAATATTAAAGAAAAATTTAATATATAATATAATATATTTATATAAATATTCCATCATTGAAACCTTTATGAGAGGTGGTAAACGAAAAAATGAACAATCATAAATTTTTGAGGTAGTAGTTCACCGTAAACTGAAACAAATTGTTTGTCACCCATTATATAAAGGTATTTGAAATATTTGGTTAAAATAGTAACATAGAAAATAATATTATATTTAGATTCAAGTGTTTTATTTAATCATGGAATAATATGTCTATTGGGATGTGAGCGGAAAATGAAAGAAATAGTTTGTTTAAAAATGTTACCTTAAAATCGGGTAACTCCATGTTTTTATACTATATAGGCCTCCATGGAAATATTTAATCCCTATGGAAGCACCATGTTATAGTTTAGAGATTTTGGGAAGTTATTTGAGAATAAATTTTAAGAACATATGTTTTTTGATAGGTGTTACAAATAGTGAGAAGTGGTGGCCTTTGTAGTGGAGGAGGAGTGAAACTCTTGTAATATTTTCAAAAAGAATAACCACGCCACATTATTCTGTTTGAAAGTGGACCCTATAATATAACCAATTCTCACCAATAGATTATATGTTTAAAATATTTCTACATAATGGAATTCCAAAATATCAAAAGGTTGTTATAGGCATTAAGTTAACTGTTCAGTTAATTAGTAAGCTTAATTTCTTCTTTACCCTTGTAATTAATTTTAATTAATTTCACATATATTTTTGTACAAAAACTATTTCTATCATATTAGAAATTATAAATTATTATAGTTAAAAATATTTAATCCATTGTTTGAAATTTAAATCACATATGTTGTATAAATTAAATTCTATTTAATTCTAAAGACAAGATGAAAATTTGGGGCATAAAAGCAAAAACATTTGAAATATTGCAATGCTTTTATATCCAATATCAAATAAAAAATGACTAAGATGAACTATAATGGACTAATATATAAAAATATGATTTAATAAATAATTATAACCAATTTATAATATATTTTTTATTTATAAATAATGAAAAAGTAAAATATGTTTTTAATTAAAATTCAATATTTTTCCCTGCTTATTAGAAATGAAACATCAAAGAAAAATACCAAAAACATATCCTAACATAATTTTTATCTTTTTATAAAAACCTTTATGTTTTGTTTGACATATTAAATTTATAAAGCGGATAATAATTGGATTTAAAATGTGTTTTTCATTTAAATGCAGTAAAATTCTTATTATAAATATATAGGTTTTATATATATAAAATATTTTCGTCTGATATTATGCCAATAAAACCAAATATATTAATATAAAAAAATATATTATTGAATATATAATGTATATATTTAATTAAAATCATTCAATAATTAAAATTATTTATGTTTATTATGATAGAACTCCATTGGAATCAAAAAAATAAATAGATTTTCCTTTATATCTATTTGGTTTTTATTTCTGTTTCCAATTAATTGGTATACAATGAATTAAATTTATATTTATTTAAAACAAAAATATTCATAAAATAGTTAATATTATTCATAACATATATTATAAGGGAAATGTTATTTCATATTATATTAAATAATAATATTTTTTTGATACATTGTTATTTTACGAAACTCAGACTAGTGTGTAACACAAGCTATTGTGGATTTACACACATTCGCTCATTTCAAGATAAATAATTTATTATATTTATTTATGATAGTAAATATATTGTAACATATATGGTTATTATATTCCCTTTTTACAGATGGTGTCATGTGTTATACACGCTATCAATTACAAGGTCATTACTTTAGAATTTAATGGTGTTTCATTCTACCGACAATAATTAAATTGTGTCCTCAAAAGATAAACTTGATTATATTAATATAATTTATGATATTTTATATTTTCATATCACATATAATGAGAATATTTATCAGAAAATCCTATAGATATGATATAATATTAATTTTAAAGTTCACAAGGATTTCCATATAACTAGTTAGAAAAGTAGAAGAACATTGGTTGAAATTAAACATACGTAGCTGTAGGAGAACAATAAATATTTATAGGGAGTGATTGAGGAAATAAATTACAAGAAACTGAATTATTAATAGAAATTTGATGGAATCAAATCCAGAAATATGTGAGGATTTAGAAGTTCATTAGTTCCCCCAAAAATAAGGTACGGGGACAACATTTTTTTAAGATACTCTTACTAGTGTTGATGAATTATATTACTACCTTTGTATACGTTCATGATATATTTATATAAACATTATCTCAATATTTATATGTGCTATAATATATTTTCTTATTCATTGAAAAATTAATAAGCACAAAAATGCATTTCTAAAGGTTCTTAAGGCCTATAAAAGAGTAACAAAACTGAATATTTATATATTACATTATTCAAAAACCTATATGGATAATACATTAATCTATAATCCTCAAAATTGATATTACTAGTTCATAATAAATAAATGTCATAAAATAATTTTACTAAAAACAATGAATAATTAACAATATAAGGCCCAGCCTTAAACCTTACTTAATCTTGAGTTATTACAAGATTACACATTGAGGATCTTTTCAGGTTTAGAGTTTTAGTGAATTAGATCATAAAACATGCATTGAATTCCACATTTAAACAATGTCAATACATAATGATAGTATTCATTTTTTCCCATCAATGGAACATATTTAAAATAAAACATCTATTCTTTCTTGACACTTCCTTGAAACTATCATCATATCAAGTACCTTTCCCTTGACCTGTGAAAAACATTTCAAAAAAGACTTGGGATTAGCATAAAAAGCTCAGTATGGGTTATATAAAAAAAATATGGACAGGAAACATGAGTTCATATATACATAATAATGAAATCATACTTTACCCATAAAACATACCTCATCAAATCATGAATAAATCATAGAAATCATAAGACATAAAAGGTAACTTGAGGCATTCATAAAATCCTTACGTAGGGAGTAACCCTCTGGGTTACGTTTGGAATACCCATAACAGTATATTCCCAAAATCTCTTCGGAGAAACCATATCGTTTCACTCCTTCACGTTACCCAATGCATTGGAGAGCTATATCGGGCTCACCCGCCGTTAGTTTATCACGGAACCAGCCGTCTTCATAATAATTCCCAAGAACCTCAACATAATCGTATCACATAAAACATGCATAAAGGAAACTTAACATTTCCACCTTTCAATCACAAGATATCAAAACAACACATTGATATAAAAACATTATTAAAACCATTTTCAATTCCAAAATATAAGAAAAGTAAAATATGGTATTTATTTTTCATTTAAAAATAAGGTATGGCTTGTAGAGGAAGCCGAAACTCAAATAATGGTCACGGCGGCGGAGAAGTCGTTGTCACGGCATATGTACGACAAAACATTCCCTTTTGTCGTTTAGTAAAACACTTCATATAAAAATTATTCCTTTTGGATAAACATAAAAGTCAAAGGTGTTTATACACCATATAAAATAAAGTTGAGTATAAAACAAAATATGCCTCAATTGAAGGAGATTGAGACGAAGTCCCATACCTCGGGTCCGACTTGACTCGGTCGTTCTTTAATCTCCTGAATAATAAACTTGAGTTAATTTATACTAGTTTAAGAATCATTTTCAAGTTCATTATTCCTTTTATATAGCTTATTGCCATGTCATGAACACTATGTAATTATTTAAGTTAATAATGGTCGTTTTAACGATCATTGGTACTTGAGTCAAAAATAAGCCCTTTATAATTACATGTTGTTCATATATCCATTATATACAGAATGGTATTCAAGATGTAGATATCATATATGTCATATATATCTAGTACATGCATGCATTTATAATATTACATAATCATTTAAAGGTAAGAAATAAAGTGCACCATTCATGGAGATGGTAAGCCGTACGTACGCATGAACGCTACTTTCATTTCTATTTCGTATTTTATAGAATGGAATCATAATGATATAAAGGTATATTATAATTCTAGTGTAATATCATATATAATATCATAAATCCATCCTTTATATGTCCCATATATGGTATTTAACGAATCAAATCACTTTGAGGGGGCGGTAGTCCGCTCTTCCTTAAATGAAGATATCGCGTTTACCCATAATGGGAACCATAAAGGTATGCCCAAAAATGAAAAATACAGAAGCTTAAGGAAAATATAAACATATCATATATCATATATAAATATAGTGTCATATTAATGGCCACCTTTGAAGGTGTTAAAAGAATGTTGAACAATCATCGTTTTGGGAGGCAGAAATTCGACATCCACGGAAACAGTATGTTCTTTAACCATTAGATGTAGGTGTGTGTAAGTGTAGCTCTATTAATTCTTATAACAACATCATAGTATACTGAAGATACTAGAGTTGTTACAAATGAAATGAATAAATAGAGTTTAGGGGGTTGGAGAAGAAAAATAAAACAAAAGGACTCAAGTGAAGACATTACCTTAAAATCGAGTAACTCCGTTTGGTTTGAGCTCAAAGGCTTCATTGGGAAGAAATCTGCCAAAAGTGAGGCTTCAAGGAGAAATAGAGGGAATTGTAGAGACAAAATTGTTAGGTTTTTTCTGAGACAAAGTCTTTGGGAGTGTGGGTAAGGAGGTAGAGGTGGGGGCCTTTTATAAGAAGAGAGGAGGGGCACTCTTGGAATGTAAAGAAATGTTACTTTATTTGAAAATGATTTTCCGATTCAAAAGGTCCCACATTGATATAATTCGAGGGTAAAGTGATAAGGGTTCGCAATATACCCACCCAATAGGTTTTGGACATGTTTAGGTCTTATATTTTACATTATCTTTCCATTTTATTTAAATCTTTTATTAATGAGGTAATCGCTGCATCATCATGATGTCATAATAAAAATCATGAATCAAAAACTATGATGTAAGAAATTATTTTAGGTTTCCAATGAATATTTATAGTCTAAAATATCATCTATGTAGACAAAACTAAAAATGTTTTAATCAGGTGATACATTCTTGTTATATTTACTTTCTTTAAAAAAATAATAAGATAACAAGTCACTTTCCACAAAAGTGATTCCATGGGGCCCCCAATATTGGCACAAGGCATCCCATGGCCGGCCATGAGACAACCAGTAGCCTTAGGACACATGTTGTGGTATTTTTGTATTATTATGATATCATTTTATTATCTTTAACTACCCGATTACTCATTAATAAAGATAATTAAAGATAATTACCGTCGTAACTATTCGTAATGTCCAAAAACAGAAGAGCCTTGATTACATAATTTGGACCTTCTGATTCCAAATATGTAATCCATTTTACGAAATTCCAAACACAGAAATTGCAATAATTGATTTAAAAATAATTCCCATTGTCAGAACAAATAGCGGGTTTTTTTGAAACAATATCTATGAAAAGTTTGGCATTAGTTTATACCCAATTACAAAGTGAAATTAATCCTAATGACCACAATTGGATTAAATGGTAAAAATATATTCTAATTTAACTTCAAAACCAATTCAAATGAGAATCTAATCATATAAATAAAGTAGATTAAAAAGCAGTTTTGATGTAAAATGCAGTATTTTTCACTATTCATTAAAAAAATGAACATTGTCAGAAAAATACCAAAAATTCACACAAAGTAAGTTTTGATGTCCCAAACATAAAGAATAAGTTTATTTTTATATACATAGCTTATAAAATTGTCAAAAGATAGATTTAAAAATGGGTTTCCATCAAAAGGCAGTAAAACAATCCTTTAAAAAATATTAGTGTATTCCATGCTTAATATTGGATTTATTTTCATTTTAAGCCTCTAAAACACTATCTAATTAATTAATAGACATGGACAAAAATATCTATTATTCATTACTTACTTGGGATGTTACATCCTTCCCCCCTTTAGAAAATTACATCCCCGCAATTTATTTACATATCGAATAAATGGGGGAACTTATCCCTCATTGCATTTTTAGATTCCCATGTTGCCTCTTCCATCATGTGGTTTTTTCAAAATACCTTTACCTGATTAATCACCTTATTTTTTAACACTTGCTCCCTGTGGTCAACAATCTGGAACAGTTGTTTCTCATAAGATAGGTTCTCTTCCAGCTAAACTACCTCTGGAATGAAAACATGAGATGGATCTGGCATATAATTTCTCAACATCGAAACGTGAAAAACATTGTGTACCTGAGATAAACACGGAGGTAAAGCCACCCGGTATGCAACTGATCCAATTCACTCCAGAATTTCATATGGTCCAATGTACCTTGGACTCATCTTTCCTTTCTTACCAAATCTCATCACACTTTTCCATGGTGAGACTTTGAGAAAAACATGATCACCTACCTCAAAAGATAGATCCTTCTTCCTATTGTCCGCATAACTCTTCTGCCTGCTCTAAGATGTTCTCATGTGTTTCTGTATCAGCTGAACTTTTTATGCCAACTCTTCTACCAATTATGGTCCCATCATCTTTCTTTCACCCACTTCATCCCAAAAAGCTGGAGTTCAACACCGCTTCCCATATAACGCCTCAAATGTTGCCATCTGTATACTAGAATGAAAACTGTTATTATATGAAAATTCAACCAAAGAAATATGTTGGTCCCAACATCCCTGATAATCCATCGAACAAGCTCGTAGAATATCTTCCAAGGTCTGAATTGTTCGTTCTGACTTCCCATCTGATTGAGGATGAAATGCTGTAATAAAATTTAATTCAGTACCCAACGACTTCTGAAGGCCTTTCCAAAAGTTAGAAGTGAACCTGGGATCACGATCAGATACAATGGAGAGGGGAACCCCATGTAACCAGACTATCTCTTTAAGATATAAACGGGAAAGTTGATCTAGGGAAAAAGTATCTCGTATAGCAAGGAAATGAGTAGAAATAGTCAAGCGATCAATAATAACCCAGATTGAATTATTACCTCGAGATGTCTTCAGTAATCCCACAACAATGTCCATGGATATATTCTCCCATTTCAACTCTGGAACTGGTAAAGGCTGAAGCATCCCTTTCGGTAACTGCTGCTCTGCTTTAACCTGCTGACAAGTCAAACACTTCACAGTAAAATTAGCAATATCTCTTTTCATTCCATCCCACTGGTAATACTCCTGCAGATCTATGTACATCTTAGTACTGCCAGGATGATATGAAAACGGAGAACTATGAGCTTCACATAACAACTCCCTCTTCAATTGTGAATAACAAGGCACACACAATCTCTTCCCAAATCTCAAAACACAATCATTATCAATGTTTAATTCAGAAAACATACCTTTCTGAACCAGCTCTACCTTTTTCTACAACTCATTGTCTTGCTTCTCTGCTTGCTTGATTCTGTCTGATAGAGATGATCTCACTGATACCTGAAAAAAATAGAAGAACATCCTTCACCAACAACTTTTATGCAAAAGTTCATCAAATCCTTAACCAAAGGATCACGTTCCAAATGCAACATTTCTAATGAAGCATTACTTTTTCGACTCAAAGCATCAGCCACTTTATTTGTTTTTCCCAGATGGTAATGAATTGTACAATCATAATACTTGATTAATTCTAGCCATCTCCTTTGTATCATGTTCAATTCTTTCTGAGTGAATATATACTTTAAACTTTTGTGATCGGTATATATTTCACACTTTATTCCATAAAAATGATGCCTCCAAATTTTTAAAGCGAAAACAACAGCAGCTAATTCCAGATCATGTGTAGGGTAATTTACCTCATGAGTTTTCAACTGACGTGAAGCATAAGCAATTACCTGATCATTCTGCATTAGGACGCAACCAAGTCCTTTCAATGAAGCATCACTGTATATAACAAACTCACCATTCCTGGAAGGTAGTGCCAAAACTAGAGCATTCAACAATCTTCTTTTCAATTCCTGAAAACAATTATCACATTCTTTTGTCCAGATAAACTTAACACCCTTCCAAGTTAGCTTAGTCATTGGACTAGATAACCATGAAAAAGTTCTAACAATCCTTCGGTAATAGCCTGCCAAACCAAGGAAGCTACGAATATCAGTTACATTTGGGGGTCTTGGAAAGTATTCCACAACTTTTGTTTTTGCAGGATCAATAGTTATCCTATCTTTAGAAACAATGTGACCAAGGAAATAAATTTTTTGCAACCAAATCTCACACTTGCGGAATTTTCCATACAGTTTCTTTTCTTTTAAGGCTTGCAAGATAACCCTTAAATGTCTTTCATTCTCCTCTTTACTTTTAGAAAACACCAAAATATCATCAATGAAAACCACCACAAACATTTCCATGAACTCATGGAAAATTCTATTCATTATGTCCATGAATACAGTAGGTGCATTGGTTAGCCCAAAAGGCATTATTAAAAATTCATAATGGCCATATCTTGTACGGAATGCGGTCTTCGGAACATCTGCTTCTTTTAATTTCAGCTAATGGTACCCCGATCTCAGGTTAATCTTTGAAAAATACTATGCTCCCTGGAGCTGATCAAACAAATCATCGACATGAGGCAAAGGATATTTGTTCTTAACAGTGATGTTATTCAAGGCTCTATAATCAATGAAAAGTCTCATTGAACCATCTTTCTTTTTAAAAAATAAAACAGGAGCACCCCATGGTGATGTGCTAGGTCGAATGAAACCTTTATCTAATATATCTTGCAATTGCTCCTTCAACTCTAAAAGTTCAATTTGAGCCATTCGATAAGGGGGTTTTGAAATTGGATTAGCATCAGGAACTAAGTCAACAGTAAATTCAACTTCCCGATCTGGTATTATTCCAAGAAACTCATTAGGAAAAACATCAGGATACTCATTTACCACTGGCACATCATTAATCTGAACAGTTCCCTTGTTTTCAACAATATGTGCAAGGTAACATTCATTTCCATCTTTTACAAGTTTCTCGGCTTCTTGATATGTTATCAACAGTAAGGGTTAATTCTTGTACACAAACTGAAAGTATTTCTGAAAAGAAACTTCTTTATCTCTACAGTCAATCTTAGCATTGTAAATAGAGAGTCAATCTATACCCAGGATAACATCAAACTCTACTAGAGGTAGAAAAATATGGTTTGGAAGTAGGTTCTTTCCACAGATAAGGAGAGGAAGATTCTTATAAATTCTTGTTGCCTCAACATTTCTCCCAGGTGTTTTTACCAAAAGTTCAGGAGTCATTTCTTGAGATGGTATTCCCATTTTACTAGAAAAGGTTTCAGAGATGAAAGAATGTGTAGACCCCAAATAAAACAACACACTGACATAATCTGAAAAAACAAAAAAAGTACCTGATAGAACTTTATTTGATGGCCCGACATCTGCTGAAGTAGTTGCAAAGTATTTCACCACCCCGTTCTGCTTGTAGTGTAACTAATTCCCATCACTCAAGCTCTTTGTCAGACACCCGTTTCCATAGTGACCCATCTCATTGCACATAAAACATTTCACTAACTGTAAATAAAATTTTGTCTTACCTTCACCTTGATATTTTTTATTGCAATCACGAGCCTTATGTCCCATATTACCACATCGGTATCACTTTCTAGAATTCAGAAGTCATTTTCTAGCATGCCTTTTGCCACATTTATCACAAACTGGAAACTTAGTTTTCTTACCGTCAGACTTTTTTGAAGAATTATTACCTATCTCCTGCCACCTCGGTCTCTTCTTCTATTGGTTGTTATAGAACAATTGATCATTGGCAAACTCTATTTCAACCTTATCAGCACATTGAACAAGCTTTTGATAAATTTTAAACTCACGAGAAGCTAACGCCCTTCAATATTTTGGCTTTAATCCTGAGTAAAAAAGATTGATTTTACTATCATGGTCTTAGATAAAATTTGGAGCATACCTTGCCAATCGAGTAAACCTTTCTTCATAGGTAGCCACTGAGTCTTCCTCTTGCCTCAATTCCAAAAATTGTTTTTCCATCCTAAGTCAAAAAGCCTTAGGAAAATACTTTTCAAGAAACATACCTTTAAATTCATCCCAGTCGAGAGTGTCTATCTCATCTGCGTCTCTGATATTTCTAACCATCGACCACCACTGATCCGCTTCAACCTCTAAATGGTAAATAGAAAGACTAACCTTTTGATTGTCTGAACACCCCATGACATCAAAAATCTTCTCTAGTGGTTTAATCCACCCTTCAGCTAGAACATAGTCAGATGATCCTCTGAATGATGGGGGATGTTGCCTCATGAAATGTTCCACCACTGACATGTTCCTCTGCGGTTAATCTATCTGATCTCGTGCATGTATACCACCACCATTTATCGCTTAAGTCAACTGTGCCATTAATGCAACAAACTGTTCAGTTCCAATTCCGACCACTCAGGATGCTGATTCAGAATGTTATTTCCTTCTGCATGCCTTCCTAGAACTGCTTCCCTATTTCCTTTGCAAAAAACCATTCAGAACAAACATGTCTTAGATGAAACAACATGGTAATCTTCAAATACTATATCACTTCAATTTGACCATAAAAAAAATATTTTTGGATAATCATTTAATAGAATTCTAACTCCTAAAGTTATCTAAACCGACCTCTGATACCAACTATAAGGCCCCAGCCTTAAACCTTACTCAATATTGAGTTATTACATGATTACACATTGAGGATGTTTTCAGGTTTAGAGTTTTAGAGAATTAGATCATAAAACATGCATTACATTCCAAATTTAAAAAAAGTGCTTACATAAAGATAGTATTCATTTTTTCCCATCAATGGAACATATTTAAAATAAAACATGGATTCTTTCTTGACACTTCCATGACAGTATCATCATATCATGTACATTTCCCTTGACCTGTGAAAAACATTTCAAAAAAGACTTGGGATGAGCATAAAAAGCTCAGTATGGGTTATATAAAAAAAATATGGAAAGGAAACATGAGTTCATATATACATAAGAATGAAATCATACTTTAACCATAAAAAATACCTCATCAAATCATGAATAAATCATAGAAATCATAAGACATAAAAGGTAACTTGAGGCATTCAAAACATTCTTACGTAGGGAGTAACCCTCTTGGTTACGTTTGGAATACCCATCACAGTATATTCCCTAAATCTTTTCGGAGAAACCTTAACGTTTCACTCCTTCGCGTTACCCAATGCATTGGAGAGCTATATCGGTCTCACCCTCCCTTAGTTTATCACGGAACCACCCGTCTTCATAATAATTCCCAAGATCCTCAACATAATCATATCACATAAAACATGCATAAAGAAAACATAACATTTCCACCTTTCAATCACAAGATATCAATACAACACATTGATATAAAAACATTATGAAAACCATTTTCAATACCAAAATAAAATAAAAGTAAAACATGGTATTTATTTTTCTTTTAAAAAGAAGGTATGGCTTGTAGAAGAAGCCGACACTCAAATAATGGTCACGACGGCGGAGAAGTCGTTGTCGCCGCATACGTATGACATAACTTTCCCTTTTTTCATTTAGTAAAATGCTTAGTATAAAAAATATTCCTTTTGGATAAACGTAAAATTCAAAGGGGTTTATACACCGTATAAAAGAAGGTTGAGTATAAAATAAAATATGCCTCAGTGAAAGGAGATTTAGACGAAGTCCCATACCTCAGGTCCGACTTGACTCGGTCATTCTTTAATCTCCTAAATTGTAGACATGAGTTAATTACTACTTGTTTAAGAATCTTTTTCAAGTTAATTATTCCTTTTATATCACTTATTTCCATGTCATGAACACTATGTATTTATTTAAGGTAATAACGGTCGTTTTAACGATCATTAGTACTTGAGTAAAAAAGAAGCCCTTTATAATTACAAGTTGTTCATGTATCCATTATATCCAGAATGGTATTCATGATGTAGATACAATATATGTCATATATATCCAGTAAATTCATGCATTTATAATATAACATAATTATTTATAGGTAAGTAATGAAATGCACCATTCATGGAGATGGTAAGTCGTACGTACGCATGAACACTACTTTCATTTATATCTCGTATTTTATAGAATGGAATCATAATGATATAAAGGTATATTATAATTCCAGTGTAATATCATATATAATATCATAACTTCATCTTTTATACATCCCACATATGGTATTTAACGAATCAAATCACATTGAGGGGGCGGTAGTCCGCACTTCCTTAAATTAAGATATCGCGTTTACCCATAATGGGAACCATAAATGTATGCCCAAAATGAAAAATACAGAAGCTTAAAAAAAACATAAACATATAATATATCATATATAAATATAGTTTAATCTTAATGGCCACATTTTAAGGTGTTAAAATAATGTTGAACAATCATCGTTTCGGGAGGCAGAAATTCGCCATCCACAGAAACAGTATGTTCTTTAACCATTAGAAGTAGGTGTGTGTAAGTGTAGCTCTAATCCTTAATATAACAACATCCTAGTATACTGAAGATACAGGAATTGTTACAGAATAAATGAATAAAAAGAGTTTAGGGGGTTGGAGAAGAAAAATAATACAAAAGGACTCAAGTGAAGACATTACCTTAAAATCGGGTAACTCCCTTTGGTTTGAGCTCAAAGGCATCCTTGAGAAGAATTCTATCCAAAGTGTTGCTTCAAGGAGTAAGAGAGGGAAGTCTAGAGACAAAAGGCGCAGGGTTTGGCTGAGCCAAAGGCTTTGGGAGTGTGGGTATAGAGGTAGAGGTGGGGGCCTTTTATAAGAGGAGAGGAGGGGCACTCTTGGAACGTAAAGAAATGTTACTTTATTTGAAAACGGTTTTCAGATTCAAAAGGTCCCACATTGATATAATTCTAGGTTAAAGTGATAAGGGTTCGAAATATAAAAACCAAATTGGTTTTGGACATGTGTAGGTCTTATATTTTACATTATCTTTCCATTTTATTTAAATCCTTTATTAATGAGGTAATCGCTGCATCATCATGATGTCATAAAAAATTTAATTTATTTAAAGTCTAAAAATTCAGAAAAAAATACAATGATGTAGGGAATCTCTTTAGAGTTCCAATGAATATATATAGTCTAACATATCATCTATTTAGAGAAAATAAAAAATGTTTTAATCAGGTGATACATTCTTGTTATATTTACTTTCTTTAAAAAAATAAAAAGATAACAAGTCACTTTCCACAAAATTGATTCCATGGCCCCCCCATGATTGGAACAAGGCATCCCATGGTCTGCCATGAGACAGAAAGTAGCCTTAGGACACATATTGTGGTCCTTTTGTTTTATTATGATATCATTTCATTATCCTTAACTACCTGATTACTCATTAATCAAGATAATTAAAGATAATTACCGTTGTTACTATTCATAATGTCCAAAAACAAAAGAGTCTTGATTACATAATTTGGACCTTCTGATTCCAAATATGTAATACATTTTACCAAATTCCAAACACAAAAATTGCAATAATTGATTTAAAAATAATTCCCGTTGTCAAAACAAATAGCGGGTTTTTTTGAAACAATATTTATGAAAAGTTTGGCATTAGTTTATGCCCAATTCAAAGTGAAATTAATCCAAATGACCACCATTGGATTAAATGGTAAAAATATATTCTAATTTAACTTTAAAACCAATAAAAAAGATAATATAATAATATAAATAAAGTAGATTAAAAAGCTGTTTTGATGTAAAATGCAGTATTTTTCATTATTCATTAAAAAAATGAACATTGTCAGAAAAATACCAAAAATTAACAAAAAATAAATTTTGATGTCCCAATCATAAAGAATAAGTTTATAATGACATAAACAGATTATAAAATTGTCAAAAGATATATTTAAAAATGGTTTTCCATCAAAAGGCAGTAAAACAATCCTTTAAAAAATATTAGTGTATTCCATGCTTAAGATTGGATTTATTTTCATTTTAAGACTCTAAAACACTATCTAATTTATTAATAGACATGGATAAGAATATCTATTATTCATTACTTACTTGGAATGTTTCAAACAAGGACCTTGTGTTGGTGAGTGGATGGTGTGAAACCATTATCAAAATTTGATATTGGGTTTAGAACTGACATACTTCGCATGTTTAATTAGATTTCATCTATCTTAGATGTTGTCCTCTTCTAAAAAATTAATATAATTTTAAAAAATAATATCATTTAAATCCATGAAATGTTGTTAATATCTAAATTTCCATTTATCTATGTTTTTTAATATAACCTCAATACATAATTATTTATACAATATATTTCTACATAGGGTTCCTTGTTCTAGGGTTTATCTGTAATATCATTTATAGGATTTTGAAATTCAGAATTCTAATATGAAATTTAAATAAATTTAGGTTTAACAAAGGATATTCATTTTTAAAATCATTTATATTTTTTTAAAAGAAAATTTAAATTTTCTCATGAATACCATCCCTCGACAATGTCAAACCTTATGTGCAGTAAGTCGCAGTATCATGTACTGAGTTACAATGAGTTAGGCTTAGAATACCATGTCAATGTTATTATTCTAACGTACATCAGTTCCAGGGCTGTGACACTTGTAGTATCTAGAGAGGGATGTATTTATAGGAAGACCCACATAATCTATAACTTACCAAAATTATAGGATGTTGTTCATTATTTAAACCCAAATTAAATCTTGGGGCCAGGTTATCTATAGTATGTTTTGTTAAATCTAGTTCCCAAGGTTAATATGAAACATCCTCTGATTCCAACAATAGTTCCCCGACCCCATATATCCTGGAGTTGATGTCTTCTATCAATTAATTTTGTATGATTATAGGTAATTAATACATAAAATAATAGGAGTTTATTAATCTTGGTAAACTATATAGTTACATGAGTGTTGACATTAAAATGATTACACTAATTAAAATATTTTTTCTCCTCATTTGAAATGGCATAGATGATGATTTTATTCCTTCAATTATATACCTTCATAACTTTAATTGTACCTTTTTTTGATTCATAGGGAACTAAATCAAAATATGGGTGCGCTCAAATGATAAATAATGGTAATTAAAGTGGATGAAATAATGAAACATTGATAATAAATTAACAAGGAAAGGTAAATAAGTAATATCACAATAAAGTGAAATAACATGATAAGGAAAAAGTAATATAGAAAGGTATGAAACAACAACACGCCACATTTAATCAATGAAATTAAAATGGAATGTTTCCTTAGATATTTAAATACAAAATATTATGGTAAATATCCACTAAAACTACGAGGTAAATTATTATTTATTTCAAACCATGATTCCTAGGTAAATTTTACCTTTGCAATCAAGACCTTCTCACAATTTGGTTTACAATGAATTAGGTAAAACCCCATAAAATGGTGCTAGAAAAATGAAATTCTCCATGTGACTACTTATCCCTAGAAGGGGTATTTATAATCATGCCCCACCCATGACGTACCGGTCTAAAACATTCAGCATATATAATAGTAACACCAAATAATATGCCTTATTAAATAATTGTATTTAATAATGAACACATAATAATAAATATTTCGACAAATAATCAAATAATTGTGAAAATATGAAACATATTTAAATTTTTATACAGTTTAGGTTATGGTAATATCCACTATAGATGAAATGGATAATTTGGGTACTTTCAAGGATCATAGTAGTTTGACTATTTCACAAGGATATCAAAAACAAATCAGGGAGGGGAATATAAATACAATCATTGAAAATATCAATCTCAACCCATATAGAGGAAGGGTAAGGATTGTATACATAAAATACATCCTAAATAAAAAAATTCAAGGGGTTTTGTCTTCGATGATTGTAAATTTTATAAATTTTTATTTCAAAAAAATTCACGAGGAAAATATTGTATTTTGTTTTGAAATCCCTTTTGATAAAAAAATAAAAAAGGATATTTTTAAAATTAAATATTTAAAAAATTATCATTTAAAACATGGAATGAAATATTCAAAGGAGTGACTGGTGGTAAATCAGTGGATTTTATATAAGTTAAAATGAACATTCATTTGTTATAATAAAATTGTATCAGCTACTAAATAGAGTAACAATGTTAGGTTTTTTTAAAAACTTTTTCTTGAACATTTTGTGTACCAAAAAGTATAAAAATGGTATATGAAAATGACATGAATAACTATAGAAGAAAATAAATAATGGTTTTATTGAAAAAATTTCATATATTATCCTCAAGGTAAATACCATTGAAATATCATTAAAATTATTACTGAGGAATATAACCTATAAAAAATTAAATGTTTCTTATAACAATTTGAATCATTTTAAATCATAAACCTCATGAATGAATAATATGAAAAAGAGGTTTTAAAAAAATTAGTGTAAATTGATTCATGATATACTATAAAAAATTGGTAGTAGATATATCATACATAACAACTAAATGGTGAACATGACATTTCTCTCACAGAAGATAATAGTGAGATGAAAATCTATTCCCTTGAGTTTTATTTCAAGTGAAATCCATTTTAATTCCCTTATAATAAATGTATTTTAATTTTTAATTTCCTTAGATCCTTTTTCATTTTTATCATTAATTTATATTTCACATATTACCATGTTTTTTACGTCCACAGAAATAATTATGTTTACATCATGTGTTTTGACGAAATTATATTTTTTATCAGAAACGACTTTGGATGGTCAAATATGGTAAACGTAGTCATTATCTAAAATCTCCTGATGGATAATAATGACATTATTATAATTTTATACATTAATCATACATTTTAAAATCATCCATTAAATATGGTTCGAAAAAATGAACATAAATTACAGTCATGGAGAAGGTAGGCGGTACATTTGCATGAGTAACATTGTTATTTTTCAATGATCAGTTCAGATAGAAGGTAAGTAACACTATATGATTTAATAATGATTATTTTATATAAAATAAAACATTAATTAATCAGGTATACTTATATATATAATTCAAGGATGTAAAAGAAATCACATCGTGTCGCTGAGGAGTTATTCAACACATCTGTAAACTATGTTTTTACTTTTTAAGTGTCTGTAAATGTTTAATAAATAAAATCAAATATATATATATATATATATATATATGTGAATAATATATATAATGGTAATATTTTATTGATTATTATATAGGTTTTTCTTATGATTTATATTTATAATTAAATCCTTCCCTTGTACATTTTTTATATCATGTAAATGAATCATATCACTTGATGGGGAAGTAGTAAACACTTCCACAAACGTTGTTATAATTTTTTACACAAAATGGAATGTATAATTATATCTATGGTAAAATAATTACATTAGATTAATGACCTAATAGGTATCATATATAAAATTTGAAAATACAGTGTCAATCATAATGGACTATATGAAAGGTGGTAATGGGAAAATGGGCATTCATCATTTTGTGATGCATTACTTCCACGTACATAGAAGTAGTATGCTAGATACCCAATAGATAGAGGCATGTGTAGTGGTTGGTATAAATAATAACATAAAAACATCCTATTATATGCATGATACATTTTTTATATTTAAACATGGAATATGAAGTGTATATGGTGTGGTTAAAGAAATGAAAGAAAATTGATCTATGGAAAATGTTATCCTAAAATTTGTTAACTCATTTTGGTCTATACCAATGGGATTCCATGGAAGGATTTATGAAAAAATAGATGATTCTATGAATATAAGATATATTTTTGGATGATATTTATTTAGATATTAGATTATCCTTTTTTAGAGGTTTGAAGAATATATAGATGTTGTGGGCTTTTATAGTGTAGGTGGAGTGACACACTTGTAAAATTTAGATGAAATAATTCTACCTACCTTTTTCATGTTGATAGTGGATCAAATAATGGACCAGATTCTGGAAAATAAATTATTGGGTCAATATATCCCCTTAAAATGGATTTCAAACAATTTTATATGTTGTTTTTTCCCATAAGATTAATGTTTTATCCTTTATTACTCTTAATGTTTTCATAATTGTTGTAATTAATTTTAAAAATTTTCACTAATATTATTGGTAAAACATAAGTTGAACTCGTAAAAAATTATAAATTTTTATTATTCCAAATATATAATTATTTTTTCCAAATTCCATTCATAGAAATATTAGAAATAAATTTCAACTTGATCATAGAAATGGGAAAACAAAGCTTATTTTTTAGGTAAAATCATTTGAAAGTTTTTAATGTTTTTAGAGACCATTTCTATTTAATAATTATTTTAATGAACTGAAATGGATTAATTGTCAAGAATATGATGTGATTATACTTTAAGCCTGTTTAATTTCTAATTTATCATTATAAAAAATCAGATGAAAAAATAGATTTGAATTAAAATTCAGTATTTTTTAGTATTCATTAAAAAATGTCACTTCATGGAAAAATACGAAAAAAATCATCATAATTTTTTTTATAGTTCTCCTTCTATGGTAGATTTGTTTTATATATTATATTCATAAAAGATTCAAAATAAGTTTTAAAATTTTTTCCCCATTAAAATTTGGAAAAATTTCCATTATAATAAAATAGGTTTTTTTGTGTGAAATAGAGTTCAATTATATCTTCTCCAAATCCAAACTAAGGGATGATTATCCAAAATAATAATTTAATATAAAACATATATATTTATTTAATGTCATTAATTAATTTTAGTTATTTATTTTTATTAATATAAAAATCATTTTGAAGATAAAAATAAATATACCTCTCTTTATAACCATTTGGTTGATATTTTTGTTTCTTATTAATTGGTATTGAATGAATTCATTTTATATTTATCTAAACCAGAACATATCATATGTTAGCTAATTCTATTCATTAATACTAACATAATGTCTATAATATCTCACATTATATTAAATAATAATATTTTAATAATACATTGTTATTTGGTGAAGCTCGGTCATGCGTGTAACGTAAGATGTCATGGAAGGATGCTCTTATGTGCATTTCAAAATATATAATATAATATATTTATTTAAGATAGTAAAAATATTTTAACATATCATTTTATTATATTCTATTTTTACACTTCATTTCATATGTCATACGTGCTATTGAATACAAGGTTTTACTTTATAAGTTTAGGGTGTTAATGTAAGGGACTGATAGATACCATTTATGTTGTGACATATTTAAATATTTAGACATAACACTGTATTTATATAAACAAGTGAATTTGTATGCCACCATACAAATTATCTCCACAACCTCATGTTATACAATGAACCGAGGTACAAAATTTCTCTATCCCTATATCCTCCTGTGTCCCAATCTAGGTGAAAACAAAAAAATTACACAATCACATATGTATACTCTATGGGTCATTGATTTATATCAACATGGGAACTATTTATTCTCTTAGATGTATCCAAACATTTCCAAAAACGTAAACCTCCACCGATGTCTCTTGTACTATATTGAGTCTAAAAAATTCGAACACACTTTCCTCTATACAAAATTGGGGTGATCATCATAGGTGAAAATAATGTTCCTCCAATGGTGTCATATGTATTATTTTTTAATAACATTTATTATAGAAAAACTGCAAAAAATCTTGGTGTTTCTTCCCAATTACTCCATTGTATTGGATACAAGCTCATAACATATCCTCATTAATTTGTATAGTACTCTCTGAATATCCATCTATCTATGGGTGGAATGCTCTACCTAATGAAACATGCATACTAAGATCCTTCTCCAATCTCATCCAAAGTTGTGATGTAAAATATGATTTATCTTTTGAAACTATAGTCCATGGAATATCATGAATAAGTGATATCTCTTGAATATAAATACCTCTCAGCTAATCAATTATGAATGTATACTATATTGGTAAAAAATTTGATACATTATTAATTATTCACACAATCACAGAAATATTATTATTCTTAAGAGGTATCCTTCAGATACGCCACAAAAATCGATGGTAACATTATCCCACATCTAGTATCTAATGTATAAAGACTATAGAAATCCACCATGTCATTGATTCCATACCTTCACCTATTGAAATGTGTAGCATCTTTTCACAAACCATGGGATTTTTTTTCCTTACCATCCACCAAAAATATTGATGTAGGTCATAGTACATTCTTGTCACACCTATGCATCTCACCGACATTAAATCAAGAAATTCCCACATAAAAAATCTAACATTCTCATAGGAAAAACACCCAATTAATATCAATATATGAACATGTCCTCATCTATTCTCTAATCTAATGTTGACTCCCCAAACTAAGGAATTACCTCAAGTTCAAATAAATTGGAGCCATATTCTGAATGTCTCCAATTCAGACAAAGATATTCAATCCACTAAAAAAGATATGAGAGTCATATTCCCTTAAATTTCATAAAAGACGACATGTATTTGAGGTAGAAAATTCATCATCTTTAACTTAGAACCATACTTCTCGGAAGTTTGAGTCTGATTTTTCCTTCTCAAAGTGTCATCCAAACTATTTCCAATCCTAGGTGAATATGATAGCTCAAAATTAAATGACTTAAAATACTCAACCCTATTCACTATTGGTGATTTATATCCTATTGTGAACATATATACATATTGATATTGTTATTTATATAAGTAGTTATCTTTTTGATGAAAAGGAAATGGAACCAATACCACATGGATTAGACCACTTCATAAAACTTGATGTCATGCATATGGTTGTTTTGTTAATTTGATATCAATTATCAAGACAGATGTTCAACAACTTGTTCTACATGCATCAACAGAACTCTGATTCTAATACCATAACATCCACAATACACTATATACTCCACACATATCACAATTTTGATCTAGATAAACATTGATTTGAAACACTAATTCATGTCCTGGAATGGATTTATCACATGATTATGACCCTTCATAATTTTTAACATTTATGTTCAGCCCCATAAGAGGGTCTTCTAAAAGGGAATTCTATTGGATGGACCTTCTATACTATAGAATCAACCCCATAATTCTATAAATATCAAGAATGTTCTTGGGTTTCCTCCAAGAAACCATCACCTAAACATTTTCTAGGACCACACACTACTTCATATTAGATTATGTTACCCATGTAGTATAATTGATCAGTTTAGAACTGAAACATGGATATCACTGAATATAGACAATACTCTCTCAGTGTACTAGTGACAATGTCAAGGTGGTAGGAATGATTTCCATGAGTCTTTTTGCACACCAAGATGTCATCCCCAACCACTACCAGAAACTGATCTAGGTATGGATGGATGAATCTATTTAACATGACCATAAACACTGATGGATTGTTTATTGACATAAAAAACACAAAAATGAACTCTTAATGGTTATAAATTATTCTAAATGTTGTCCTTGGTATATCATATTATTGATATCTCAGATGATGATACATTGATTTGAAGTCAGTCTTGGGAGAAAATAGAAGGTCCCCACAAATGGTAAAAATTGTTGTCGACACACAAAATAGGATACCAATTATTCACTTTCTTCTTCTTCAACATCTATTAATCATCATAAAGTAGTTGTGTCTCATAAAATTTCTTAGAAAAAAATAATGGTGAAATCTAAGGTAACGTACACTATCTGATAAATCCATTATCCTCCAACTCCTACAATTATGTATTGATCTATTTATGATATGCCGGTTTCTTTTTTTACCATGGAATTAAAATTGGATCACCCCTCAGAATGAGCTCAATAGTGAGATAAAAATATCTCTTAGGTGGAATCCCTGATAAGTCTTTAGTAAACACATCGTCAAATCAATCCAATATGGGTGGAATTAAATCATTCTTCACATCTATTCCATCCAGAAATATACATAATTATGGGGCAATAAGCTCACCAAATTTATGTGTAATTGAACCTAATCATCCTCCATGATATCCCAATATTCATGATGAATGTAATCATTAAACATTAGGGATATAAAATTCACTCTCTTATATTAAAAATCAAGATGGATTGTTAATTGACTACCAAGTAAACTCATATAATTAGGATGATACCAAAATGTGAGGAATATCGAGATCCCCTAGAAAATGTTACTACCTAATTTAAAGATAATATTCAATGAAAATAATAGATTTCTCTAGAACATACTCTGAAATGTATATCCATCATCAATATGCTACTTAAGACCTCCAAATCCAGACTCAATCTGTTAATAGAAATTGTAGATATAATGGATTGAGAAGAACTGGTATCAAATATAGAAGAATATTATATAGATTTTACAAAAATAGGACCTCTTCCTATCAATGTCCCCCTCTCTATCCATATAAATTAGAAAATGGTATGTAACATTAATTAACATATTGCATATGATGTTTTATATCTCCATGATATTCACTACTCTGATGAATCATGCTCTCTTGGCTAGAAGAACCACAACTATTAGCTTAACTTCCTCGACTAGTAGATCTCCAAATTCCATTCTGATATGGTGCCTAAGATCTATTTACCACATCTTAGTTTTTTCTCCCACCTCAATCACTATCTCACTGATATAGGATATTGAATAACTTCTATATATATCCCATCTTCTCATATCATCATCACTCTACTATTGGATAAGGACAATATTTCTAGAAGTATCTTGACCCCCCACAATGGAAGTAAAGAACATGGGTAATAACCAATAAAACCAAACCTTACCCTTGTTTAGTCTCCTTACCAATACTCTGGGATAAAATAATGTGATGTTATTTCCTCCGTTTATAGGTCATACCTCCTGACTGTGATGAAGAAAACACATGTCCTACAGTGGAATATTTTTTCTCTTCCCCTAAATTTTTTTTTATGGATTCACCACTTTGGAAACAATTATCATCCTAATGATATTAACATGGGAAATAACATTAAATTTAATCTTATAATGAAATAAATTGAACATAATATTGTTATCACATTCCAACTCTAGAACAATAGAATGAAAATCCTTAAAATGACATGCATAGTCCATCCCATGTTTTCTCCCATGAGTCAATCTCATGAAAATAAGAACTCTCTCATATCTCAGAATTTTAGGATAGAGATTGTTTAGGTACATATCATGAAATTATATCCATTTAATATTTTCTAGTTGTCTATCCAGAGTCTGGATATCATACCATCACATCTTCTGACAACATATAATCTAGGTATCCAATTTTAATCACTTCCAAGTAGGAGACTCCATGTGGTCATGTATATTCTGTATATACTCAATGAAAAACTCATCCCACTAAGTCCCACCCTATGTAGTAATGATTATAGGGCATTGATACTGAAACTACCCCCATATAATTAATACCTATCACAATAAAAACTAGTTATATATTAATAAACTAAATTAATCAATAAAATATTTCTCTAATCATCTACCCTACAACCACAACCAGCACTATCGTTGTGTCTGGTTTCAATACTGGTTGAGCATCTCCATCGAAATAATCATGTAGTACTAAAAATAAAAGTAATCATGGAGTAATATATATACAATTAAAAAACAAACATTATGACATAAAACATAACTTTATCAAATTTATGTAATAGGAAGATGGAAATAATTCACAACAAGCCATCACCTAAATCCCCTCCTTATGGTAAAAAAACAGAACAATCACTATACATAACCATACCAAACCTATGTATTGTATAACAAGGGTAGACATGTTCTAATTTTTCTTATTCAACTATAAACCCCTTTATTCATTTTTTTTATTTTACAATTTTCAATTTCATATGTGTAACTATCTTCAATTAAATTTCCCATGTTTTGAAAGAACAATTCAAGCCCAATAAAATAATCACAACCTGTTTTCGAGTGCATGCCTATAGTGATTATTTCTAAAAATAATCACAAGTACCTTGAATTATGCATGGAAACTCAAATATAATTCCCTACCATTCCATGAGTCTCAACTCAAAAAATATCAAAAAATATTTGAAAAAATAATCACATTACACAATAACTGTGTCTCCCAAGGTGAAATAATATTCAATTGAAATAATACACGCCAATAAAATAAATCCCCACCCTGGGAACTTCTATTTCCCCCCATACATGGGATTACAACTATAATGAATGGCATTTCAAATTCCACAGTATCCCTAATCTAATGAATACCTTTCCTAAAATGTAAAAATAGAAATTGGGTTGTAATAGAACATTATTAATGTCCTGACCTGAGTTCCACCGACTAGTGCAATGATCAGGAATTCCACATGACCTTAGGTACACCTCTCCTTAACCCAGATGCTTCTGAATTGAAGGAAGGATATAATAAAAATCATTGGGATTCTATACCCTATTTTATGTGATTTATAAAACATCCTAAAATAAAAAAAATAACTGAATAACATTTATCCACAATCAAAAATATTACTATGATCACAAGATAAAAAACCGAAGATAAAATATGAAAATGGAGCTGTAAATATTCTATGCCAAATTACCATTCTTTTGTAAATATGAAATATCAAATTTAAAGACACTTATAACTACCAAATAGGCCTCGAACCACATTTGATTCCCTCAACCATTCTCCATCCAAAAAACATTCATATAACATAGGGCCTTTACCTTATCCAATCCTTAAAAATTATATCTATTCAGGTATTGATCACTCATTCCATGTATTTTGGGAGTACAAATCAGTATGCCACCACTAATGGTAACTCGAATTATATAAAGTCAATAATATTGTATGAATATTTATAATGAAATAATTAAAATTTATATGAAAATATTTATCACATTTTGAATTATTCATTATTTAACGATGTAAACCCTCGGGTTCTTGAAGACACCTGAACCACAATACCAAATTCAGCCCCTACCAAAATTTGATTTATCCCCCATGGTTACCACATTTTTGAATGAAATTTTAACTATTCATTTTCTCAATTAATATCTTAAAAAATTAGTAAAACATTTAAATCATTCCAGCATGAGTAATGTCCACATAGGTCTCTACCCTAAAGGTCTAATTTGAGTGAGACAAAACAAATATTAATATCTTTATTGAAAATGTCGGATTCTATCTTGGTATTTCCATGGTACAAACTCCAAGATCTCAATAATCGATTAATCATTTGATTGTAAAACCATGTTCTACTCCATTCCCACATAATAAAAACAAATTTACATATAACCAATATCTATTTCAAAAGACATTACATTAATTAATCCATAAAATTTATTAATCATAATATATTACATTAATTAATCCAATCAAATCAATTTCATTAATTAATTCAATAATTAATTATTCATTTGTATCCCATTAATTTATAATCCAATATGTACTAGAATCTCATCTGTTAATTAATGATATAATTATTTATCCCTATAATCACACTTAATTTATTCAATAATTGTGTAATATAAAAATTTAAAATATCCCATAATAAAATCACACATTATTTATTCTCAATTCAAAATTTAATATTTTGATATATAATGAAACAATTAATTATTTCCATTTCCCCAATTAAATATATTGATAACTAATTCATAAATTAATTATCTCAATTTCACAATTTAGTTATTCCCCAAATCCCCAAATCCTCAATAAATTAATTCACCACATTAATTAACTAAATTTAGGAATTCCAATTGGAAGGGAACACCATAAATAATATAATAACATAGACATTAATTATATCAAGACTAGGGGAATTGAATATTATATCAACTAGCATTATTCAATGATAAAAAATCAGACAATATAAATCCACATAATTCTATGAAGTAACAGTGTAGAAATAGATTTTGATGTATAACATGAATCATGATTGGTGAAATCAAGATATCATAAATATAGATCATGAACTATATTAATAGTTATAGATACATAGGACTAGGTATATATGTAAACAAAATACTAACTGAATTTTTTCAAATAATGAGATAGTAAAGGAGGAGAAATAGGAAAGGAACTAGGAAGACAACCTCTTACTATGAGAGGTGAAAATCTTAGATTCGGGAATTTAATCAGTAATAACAAGAGATAAATGAAAATTGAATAGCCACCAGAGGATCTATAATTGAGTGAAATTTATTATGGGTTTCTAAACGGTGTTAAGTAGTTTTAGACATGGGTTTGGGGAATTTTGTTCATATTTTTTTGGTATATGAAACTAGTATGTGTAGTATGCTTCTTGGGACACACAGTTTCTACTAATGTGGAGAGTAAATGTGTTTCTTGTTAATTGGGAACATAGTTTCTCCTTTTAAAGAATATGGTTTAAAAAACCATTCATCTATAATTAAAATCCACACTTTCTGTGGTTTTACATTTATCAGGGATAGGGCCCACTATTTGTGAAAATCATGTGCCAACCTTGAACAGTCCCATTTTCTTCCAAATTATTCACATTTCACCCAAAAGCACCACATGGTAAATCCCAAATGAAATTTAATCAACACTAAACAAAATAGTACTAGTGAACAAGCCTGATAAAATTCAAGATGTTTTCCGGATATTTTAAGGGGATTATGGTCACACTGAACCCCACAAATGAAATATTCATTTTTTACAGAACAATGTTTTAATACAATATCTTGTAATCAAAATTTATTTTATGGTGGATTATATTTGGGAAATAGATGGGGTTTTTGAACCACATAATAGGATTTCATGGTGAAATACTATTCAAAATTTTGAGTAATAGTCCTTTACCACTAATAAAATCAAGGAGATATTGATTTTATTATTGGCGTTCTATATGTATAAAATATTTCAAAAGCTTTTTTCTCTCATAAAAAAAATGCCAGTCATTGGAATGGGGTCATATCAATATGAATTTGAGTCCATTTAGATGAATAATTTTTTCTATTTTAATGATTTGTAATGTAATTATGGTCTCGAATGAGGGCCTACACTAATAAAAGGTGAAAACGTCTTGAATTGTTTGTAATATAGTTAAATATACATATATGTGTTTCTTCTTGAGCTTGGAGCTTCCGACTCATATCACATAGTAATTTACATTATGGACAACCATTCACTCTTAGAGGAAAATAACATTGGTGAATTTTTATTTTCAATGAACTAATTAATTATCATTGATGATTAAATTTTTTATACATGTAAATATTGTATTCCCCAACCCATCTTGTTTTCTTCATAATATTGATGTAATATTATGTTCTTTGCAGTCCATGTATCACCCTTTATGGTTTACGAGTAACTTCAATGTTGAATATTTTTGAATGGCAGTTAACATTTAATTTTCATTATTTTAATGAAGATAATAAATTTATCATTCACAAGATTCCATACAATCTGGCAATGAAATGTGGACCTCCATGATTGGAAATAATTATAATATCAAAAAACACATCACCGACCCACATCATCATGTTTCAGAAGGTTACATGTGTGATGGAATTTAATTGTATTATGTCTCTTATAGTCCATCACATTTCATATTTCGGATTCCATAAAATGTTTTTATTCTAGCACCACATCAAAAAAATAAAACATTATCATGGATAGTGATGTGAATGAAAACACACTGAGAAAATGTCTCTTCGAAGGGGTCTCCATATTGGAGATCTACATATAATGGATAATTCAAAATTATACCCCATCCTCATTAATAGAAATGTTCAGAGAAGAATAATTGGGTATTCATTTATATCATTATATTTTTGTGAAATAAATAGCTGATTATTCATTATGGCAATCTCCCAAATGGTATATTCAATCATGAAGATCTTTTGATTTAGAATGGGGATAAAATTTTCAGTTTTCCTGATCTCATAAGATTTTTTGTTCGAACAAAAGGCAATTATAATATATGATTCATCTTGGTTTCCATTGAAATTTTCATGTGGAAATAGATTCTTCAACCCCCAACTACTCAGCCAGTGGATCCTAGATACCAACACCTTCCACATAGAGCATGGCGAGGTCGGTATCAAACTATGGGATGTTTGAATGATCTCAGGGGACCCAATTAAAGGTGACATATATGATGAATTCCCTTTTCTGTCTTTAGCATGAAATTTTCTTTTGGAGAACCTCTAATCTAGTTATTGAATTTATCATTATTTATTAGAATCTTCATGAGGATGATGCTTTTTATTCCCTAGAGATCAGTTATGGAAAATTGGATTTAGTTATTTTCTACACAAAATAGTCATGATCCTAGTGAAATGTGTCAAATGATTTGTCCTACTATTAGAAAAATGAGATGTTTTGTCATAGAGTGGTCTCTACATGAAGAAGGTTTCATCAATATGTGGGGTAGTAAAGATACCCATGATGTTGACTAATATGATTGAATTGAAGCCTTTATGAATATTTTCTTATGTGGATGGTATCTACCTATGCCTGAATGTGACATTAGAATCATAGTTACAACTTTCATTATGAAGGATCAAATAACATCATATAGGTGCATTAATCTTGTAGTCTCATTACAAGAGAATATTTTACATTTACCGAGGAGGATAAGTAAAAATTGTCACACAATAGGCTCGTGGACCCATTTATTGTTATTTTGGATTGGATAGAAGCCCATATAGGTGCATATAAATTCAGAAATGGCCAAAAGATTATAGATTTCATGATTTACACTTACAAACAATTATCAAGTGGGGTGAACCCAATGACATTGGTAAAAAAATATGTAGTGTATTTGATCAATTACAATGAACTTTTTTATATACCTCTAATTCATATCCCAATTGAACTCCAGTACATAACGCATCGGGTGATAACACTGGATGGGGGTATGTCATTTCCTAAGGGAGGGTGTTATGGTTTCCATAATTAATATAATATAATCCACTGAAGGATATTTAAAAAATATGTTTTATTCAGTTCTAATATATTATGTAGGGGTGTCACTCATACATTATTAGTGAACCTAAATAGATATATTTGTTGTTTTTCAACAAAAATTTGCTGATGTTTACATAAGAAGATATTGACAATTAGACTTATCTTCTGATTTATCATATTCATTATATACATTCTATATCAAATGTTGAATCATGGATTTGATCATACCCTAGTGGTCAGGTGGAGATACAATTTTCAATTGTATTAGGTCAACACATGTCATATGGTGAGGGGGTGAAGAGTAGGAAACTTAGGAGGTTAAGATTTGAATTTGAATTTCCATAGGGAAACCCATCATTTTTTTGAGTTGGAGATGAAATGATTGAGGATCTAGGGTCTATCCCCAAAATTTACTAGTTACTCCCCCACGCCACATGCTATTAATCCCTCTCAACTTTTGAAATAACCATATAGGCTAAATTTCTTGGAATGGATGGAGTGATAAATCAAAACCAATTTGATCCACATTGATGGGAGATTTCACATCCATTGGGATAAGGAGATGATTATGATGTTGTATGGGGGCGTATCTGTCCATAAAATTTGTTTGTATATAGAGAATCCTTATTTAGTGAAATTATTAATCTAGGACCATGGATTATCAATCCATTCACTAAATCTAATGTCTCATCCTGGGTTCTATATACTTGTTCCCCATACCAGTCGGTCACATGACTTCAAGCCAACTTCCCCATATGATTGATGCGCCTGACGAATGGTGAGGGTTGGATTTCAATCATGGGGAGAATGTACCCTATTTTGTAGAGTAATACACTTGATAAAATAAATAAAAAATATCCAAAAGGTAAAACCATATATAGAACATACCATTATCAAAATATGAAAAAAAAATATAAAATCAAAACATATTAGTAGATATGAAAAACCAATGTATGTTTCATGTATCTTTATGAAAACCAAAAAAATAAAGTCACTGAAAACTACCAAGAATGTACAAAACCACATCTAGTTCCCTCATCCACACCACATCTCAAATCATCCATCTAATATGTATTTATTTCCCCTGACAATTCTTGAAAACATTAATTGTATTTGTGTACCGATCATGCATCTCATGTTGGGTGTGAGCATAACTCAATAGGCCACCACCAACGACATTCAAAACCGCATAAAACCAATATTAGTTTATAAAATTTTATAACTAATATAATTAAATATATATAATGTAGATAGTTTACAGTAATTCAACTTCTCATTATTTAACCACATAAAACATGGGTTCCAGAGGACACCCAATCTCTAAATACCTACATAATCATGTGTGAGAGTTCGAACCATATCACATAATATTTCACTATCATTATATCACACGGTATTTCAATATCAATTTTTTTAAAATAATATATATAAATATTGTAACCATATTCCAATGAATACTCAAGGGCATAGAATTTCATGTCTGAACCTCATGGGTATTTGGATTAATAGTCCATGTCCCACACCACTTTGGTTTTGGTGCATTTGTACATGCCCCATAAAAAATATTTTCTTGCATGCAGATGGGTCTGTAATACCATGTCTAGAACCCTAATGTATATTTGGAGAATTCATCCATGTCTCACACCGCATTCTCAATCAAACACATATATTACACTAATAACATAATTCATGATTTATCAACCTTAACATTCTATCACATTACTCTTTTAAAACATTAATTAGTTAATTAAAAAAATTTAATAATCCATTTCAATCAATTGAATAACCATTATGGTTTCCATTTATAAAATAAAATATTTATTAATCAATGTTTATAACCTCAACATCACAATAATTTATTAAACAATTAGTTATTAAATTAAATATCACCATATCAATGTCTCATTAATCAATGGAACAATTAATTAATTTTATTTCACATTCAATTTCATAGTCCTGAATATCCCATTATTCAATTCATTACATAAATAATCAATTCCATTTCACAATCTCAATATCCCATAATTATTTCAAAAAATTAATTATTGAATTCAAAATACAATATTCAAATAATAAAATCAATACTTATTTATTCCACAAATCCCACAATTTTAATATTCTGATAATTATTTATGCAAATAATTATCCCCAGTTATTATATTAAATTAAAAAATAAAATTAAACAATTAATTAATTAAATTAGAAAATTAAATTTGAAAACCCCCTAAAACCTTATACAATTAATTAAAATAAATTGAAATCACGACTATGGGTTTTGAATAATATACCAATTACCTCATGTTTGATGATGAACGACCACCAAGAAATATACCCAATTTAGGCTGAACAACCAAAATCATAAAGAATAACATTATTTATATTTGAATACTATATTTTATATTATAACAATGAAGATCTAAAATTCAAAGATCAATATCTAGAACCAATAGTTGATAAACATGTCACTTTTAACAAGGAAGAGGAGTATGATATAGATAGAGATATCTACAATGGATTAAAACACATACCCGAGGAGGTGCATATCATTAATATTCCTTTCAATTAAATATAAATGGTGGTCATGAGGGATTTGAATGCACATCAGAACATCATAAAATTATTTAAAATGAGTTGTTCATGTTTGGATGATTTGGGTGAGTTTTATAGGTTTGGGAAATTTTAAATCTAATTACGGGGTGAATATAAAACCCAGGCACGATTTGTTTGGTAAGTGTGTATGGTTTTCAAATGTGCACACCTTAACTATTAACCTATTTTAGGGGGGAAATATTTATTCTTTTAAGGTGCATTGTCTCACAAACCATGGACCATCTAAGAAAATGAACTCTTCTTGTGCTCCCCTAGTCTATAGGGATGGGGAAAACAGTTTAGGGGAACTGTCTTCCAACCGTGAACTTTCTATCTTCCTTTACAAATTCTCAAATTTCATCCTAAATCATGAAAATATAAAACACAATGGACTCAAAAGAAGAGAAAATTGTATATATAAATGATCTTGAGACATCGACATATTCGTCAAAATCTCACAATCTTCCTACATTAGAAAAACTCATCGTCAGACTATACATCCAAGCATTTATATGATTCTGATTCCACAAGATCGGGCCATTGATAACTCATATACATTTTTCTCTCACAAATTTCCCCCTTCACATGCCATTGTTTTCACAATACATGAAATAACGGAATAGTCTTCAACCACAACATTGCCTCAATATGAACCCATAACCATATTGCATGCTCCTCAATAAACTCATATATCTCAAGATCAGCATTATCCACGTAGATGAATGAGAAGGGTTGGGATGATACCACCAATGTAGTTACACAAATAAATCATATTGCGTAGAAATTTATATCCTTGGAAGATCCAATTGGTACAAAACTATCCTAATGATCTCCACAAAATCAAAAGGCTTAATGGGTCGAGTCCCCAACATTCTCGGTGTTTGTATCCCATGGTGAACCATCGTAGGAGTCACCTAATGGAATACATGATCTCCCTATATAATCTGAAGTGGTCACTGAAATCTATCTTCATATTATTTTGGTATAGTAGGACCCATAATATTATTCTTCCATATGAACTGAACAATCTCTTATGTATCTTGCATGAGACCCTATCACAAAAACTCTAATTCCCTAGCCTCTATCCAACATAGTAGTGATCTGCAAGGCCTACCCTAAAGATCCTCATATGGAACAACCCATACAATTTTAAAATAACTAGTATTATAGGAGAACTCCACCAATGATAGAAGATTCATTAGAGGCCCATCATAATCTAAGACACATACCACAAAATATCATCATTAATATGTATAGTATAAACTCACTGTCAATCTGTATATGTGTGGAAATGTTTAATCAATAAAACCTATGTAGAAAGTTCCTTATATATTCCATACATGAACTGCAATGTAAATTGAATGTCATGGCTTGATAATATAGTCTATTGATCCTTATGAAGAAATAATGTCTCTCAGACATACAATTCTCCCAACTTCTCTACCAATAAATCCTCACAAACTGTTATGATATGATATACCATTGTGAAACTATCAACAATAAACCAAATATCATCATCAATCTAAGGCTTCCTCAGGAGACCCACTAAAAGTCCATGGTAATTTTTTTCCACTTCCATTCTGTAATTTTGAATGGTTCTATAAAACCTATAGGAATATGATGCATAGGATTAACCTACTAATTAGTTTATCATCGTTTTGTGAACCATATTGTCTCCTTGTTCATGCCTGAAAACAAAAACTATGATCATAGGTCAGAATACATTTTTTCATACCTGGACGTACCACCCATTTAAGGCATGAAATTCCAACATAAACTCCTCCATAATTATTTAAGGCAAAAGTACTTTATTACTATCCTAAATGATCTCATACACAAGTATTGTCCTATATAATGGAAACGCCCCACTATCATGGTTTTGTATAATGTTCAAGAATTCTATATAATGAACCTCCCAATCCCTGATCATCCCCAAAATTAAAGATTCCACATAAAATTTTATGAGATTAATTTGATCCCGACTCCCTAACACTACAAAATGGATCTCAGCTAGCAGAATATTATATTCCACTCTGTACATGACATCTAAACTTATGTAGTATATTATTTATTTCATAATTATTCACAAATATTATTTCCCTTTCTGGGATTATATAATAGATAAAAGTTGACTAAATTCCAATATTCAGCTGAAATCCAATATATGATAATCAATTTTAATTGAGAGAATATATTCCTTCTTTTATGTTGATCCATATATATTAATGTTCTTACCCAATAGTTATTGTCACCAACACATTATATCATAAACCACTAAAGATCAATCTAGATCATACAAAGTGCAATTTTGTTCATGTGTATTCAACATTAGTAACCCGTACACCACATCTCAATCTCCCTGAATTAGCATTTCTCCATGAACATTACCATAACCATTAAAAAACATGTTATAATTCACATTTGGCTTGGTTATCAACAGTATTGGTCTCATACTCCAATGTTTCTTTAACTCCTAGAAATGATTCTCACATGATCCACAACATTCAATATTTACTATTTCCTTGGTAAATCCCGAATACAACACTGAAATTCAGGAAATGTATTGGATGAATCTATGATAATATCTAGATAAACCAGAAAGCTACATATATAATAATATTATTGTGATCCTCTCAAGACACAACTGAATAAACCATCTCCAGGTCCACTTACAAAATTTACAGTGAGATTATGTGTCCCAATAAGTATACATGATCAAGCCAAAAATTATCCTTAGATATCATAGTATATAAATGATGATATTTTAATGTACTCTGGAAGATGTCAATATATTGGGCATGATCGTATTGAGTCTTCGAGAACACTTAGATTTCATATACAAACACACAAACAATATTATCCAAGAATGAACTGGGGATTCTGTTCATTGAGTTCATAAACACTTCTAGAGTGTTTTCCTACCAAATGGAATTATAATAAACTCATATAGACCATACATACATAAAAAAGAAGTCATATGTGTATCATCTGGTCTAACTCTGAACTGATGATGACTTATACTCAATTAGATCATTGAGTGGGAAAAATCCCCCTCAACTGGTCATACACTTATTCTATCTATAAAAGAGGATTTCATCTCTTCAAATTCCACTAGTCCTTCTTCTAGTAGTTGAAAAAGAAGAAAATAGTTATATCAGGCTTCTTAGAAAACAACAATAGAGAACCCCAAGCAGAAATACTAAGTAGTATAAATCCAATATCATTCAATACCTCCAATTACGTTTGAATCCCTTAATTCTCTGTTGATTCCATTAAATATAGTAGAATTTAAAATTTCATAGCTCCTATAATGTGATCAATAGAAAATTACATATATCTCCTAGATGGAATCCATGATAATTCTTCAGAAAAAACATCATGAAAAATGGCATCTATAGATCAAAATAAATATTGATTTTATCCCACATCATTCAGTAACAGACTAGAATCATATTATTTGAGCTATCTACATTGATGATTAACTAGACCTGAATGGAAAGCATAGAAATTACACTATCAATGATAGATGTAATTTTCACCCTTTAAAGAAGTAAAATTCACTCTATTGTGGTGACAATTTATGTGGTCATGGTAAGATACTAAACAATTCATACCCAAAATCAAGTCAAATCCTAACATGTAATGGATTTATAGGACCCATAGAAAATAATACTTACAACCTCAATAGAACATCCCATTCACAAAAATATGTATATATAAATTACTAACAGGGGTGTCTCTATCGTCATCACCCCGCTCATGAACTCCTTAACCATGATCAAACCATTCACTTGAATTATATATATAATATACTGATTGGACCTATTATCATAATAAGAACTAGATAATGCTGAATCTACAAGATTCATATGATTGTGAAACATCTCTATCTTCTATTTTAGGATAAATGGACTGTAAGTATCCTTCCACACTTCATTGGGATGTGGTATGTGTCCTCTTAGCTATACCACTCAACTAATATGGGAAAAAATTCCTAATATCTCCATGTATAATGCTCCTATATCCATATCTAGTAGAAGTTCAATTTCCAAACTTATACGGTGTAGAAGATAACTTTCCCAAAATATGGCCCTATGAAGCTTATTCATCACTACCTGTACGTCACGGGTTGCTAAAGAATCTCTATAGGTTTCTCATCCTTCAGCAATGCCTTCATTCTATTGTTGGTCGTGGAAAATGTATATACTAGTTGACAATCCAACCGTATTGATGAAATATAACCCAGGTAATATCCTGAGTAAATGAGACCTCGGTCCATCTACACTACCTCCCACTACCTAAAAAAACATCCATGTTATGATGCATCCCGATATTGGATGTCTTACCTATTGAATGTCCAAAAAACCAGATTTCCTCCACTAGAAGCCTCCTTTATGTTCCCCTTAGACATTATATCTAACTTCACCACTTTAATAACACATTTTCAACATAGAGATATTCACATGGTTATTAATATAATATTTAATCCCAACATGAAATCATTTTGCGGATGTATCATAATTTGATACCATCTATAGAGAAAATCGCAGCATATCTATACTTCACCCATCATAGTCAATCACAGACTTACTCCTATGATTCAATTGCATTAAATCATTTTCTATCTCTATCGTGAGTGTCACTATATAAAATTTCTAAATAAACATCATTGGAATATCATTCCAATGATCTTTTCACCAGTTTTCCCTATACAGTCTGGATTTCCATCCAACACTTTTCTTTACCACATAACATATAAGTAACAAACATGACCCCCTTCTTAGGAAGGGACTCCAAGTGGTCTTGTATTTTCTAGATATATTAAATCTAGAACAAATTTTTCTCATTTCGATATTATTAGTTTCAATTATGAGGATTATTCAACTTAATGTCCCCTGTTAGATCATACATGTTTTTTACAACCCACCATAGGACACAATACATGAATTTCATAAATTGAGCCACTTTTCTCGGTAATTATCACTAACATCATAATGTAGAACTATTGATGCCTTGGGTTCTCATAATAGAGGTGCAGCTACAACCATGTCCTCCTGTAATCCCCTCAACAAGATTCATCATTGAGGCATGTCTGTACAATTCAAAACACACATGATTGGTTTTATTTCATAACATTGACTCATTTAATGGAAATAACATAATGTTATAAAAAGTATGTTCCCCAAAATACACCACTTGGATAAGATCGAGGTTTTATACCTACCCTTAAAACATTCTACATATAGGTTATGTTTAAAAAATGGGTAATCTCAATTTCATTAGTCATGATTCTCATTGGTCATTAATTTATTAACGTATTTCAATTATACAATTTTCAAGTTTATTTTTGGGATTGTTAAAATCAATTGAAAATTAATGGAAAAACATTTCAATTTATAAAACATTCCAAAAACACATTTTCCATTACAATCAAAAAATTATACAAGTCAAAAATTAATTCGGACTATCTTGAATGATTCATGTATACAAAAATATGATGCCATTCGACCCATGAGTCCAATGTTAGAAAATATAAAAAACAATAATCACATTAGAAAACAGTTTTCTAACCCAAGATGAAATAACATACTACTATAACAAAAAAATATCAATAAATCAAATCTCTCCATGGGTAATTGGGTTTTCCACAAAACATGTGTTTGAAACTCCCTTTCAAGAGAAAATTTATAAGGCCGAAATCATTCGAGACTAATGTAAACAATTCCCAAATACTAATATAAAATTAAATAAAAACATACTTTAATAACACATTGTATTGTACCGAAATGGATTCCAAAAAATTGTTCCCAAGGAATATTGGTCACAAGACCACATGCAATTGTTCCAAAAAATTGTTCCAAATACTAGAGGATGCTAATTAGAAGCTTGGGTTGAATATCAATCATGGGTATACAATACCCTCTTAATCTGATTAATACACCATTAGATATAAATAAAAATTAAACAAAAGGTACAACCATAACCAGAATGATACTCGTAACAAAAGAAGACCAAAATAGGAAAAACAATATCAATACAAAATAGTAGATATGCCTTTCCAATGTATGTGGTTGGTGTCTATATGAAAAAAGAAAAATCATATGATAGTAAAAGCTACCAAAATAATCCCAGACCAAATATGATTCCCCATCGATGATACATCTTGACTATACCATCTAACATTGGGAACATTAAATTATCTTATATCTCAAACAATGAAATCCATGTGGGTACTAATCAGGCCGCATGAGTTGGTTGTGAGCAAGTCATAGTATCCCGCAACTAATAGAATCTAAAAAATATATAGTCAACGCCAGTTTATGTAGTTGTATAAATAATTAAATATCATAAATAATGTAAATATTTTTAATTTATTCATATAGTCTTTATTTAACAACATAACACCGAGGTTCATGAGGACACCTGAACTCTCAATATATTCATTGGGATATTCCATAGTTTGAACAATACCGCATGAAAATAAAAATTATTATATACCATGGAAATTGAATATCCATTTAAATTCAAAACATATTATATAAAATTGGATCCATAGTCCAATGCCAACTCATCGGTGTAGAACATAATTTCTAGTATCCCATTTGTATTTCAAGCATCAGTCCCTGTCCTCCATCCTAGGGGAATTTGGAAAATTAGGCCATTTTGTACAAAATATTATATTCAGGCTTGGATTTGGGTCTAGAATACCATATCCATCTTCCATGCGGTTATTTGGATAAAAAGGATGTAACACCCCAAGATTCCACAGTACGCTTCTCTTTGAATAATACAGTAGTGTGTGTTGTACGCAACTTCGAGTTCTAGGATACACCACAACCAATCAAACTAGCCATTATAAATAGTAATACCGATTTTTGAAATTTTATAAATTTTATCGTTCAAAATGGAATTCAATTTTGGATTTGAAATATTGAAATTATCTTAGGATGAATTTTTGGTGTTTTTCTCATAACTTTCATATTTGGGTGAATTGTGAAAAATACTGTATTTTTACTAGAAACAACTTTTTTTTAAGTTATTATAATTTATAGTGTTAAAATATAAATTTTAATGGTTTGGAAGTATAAATAGATTATATTTTTACCATTTAATACAATTCTAGTCATTGTAAGTAATTTTACATTGAAATTGGAAATAAACAAGGGTCAATCTTTTGTTGGTTATTATTTCATAAAAATACGCCTTTTGGTTTTGAAAAAAAGATTTAATTTTATATTAATAAATTCAACTCCTGGGTTTTGAATTTGGTAAAATAGACATAATTTTTTGATTCTGAATATCATAATTAGCCTAAGGTGAATATTTGGTATTTTTCTAAAAACTTTCAATTTTTGATGAATAGTGAAAAACACTGAGTTGTTGTTTAAAACCTGCTTTTTATTTAAATAATTTATTATTTTATTTAAATTTATTTTAGGAAAATTATATACATAACACATATATAAATTCAATGTAATTCATTGGATTCTGTTTATAATAATTTTAGATATATAAAAATTATATTGAACTTTTTCACCGTCTTTTACCCACATCCAAGGAAAATTTGTAATTTCACATAAAACCTAATGTTACTGCTTATGTGAGTTGAATTTCAAAAATTCTAGAGACATGGTTAATATCAAGGAGTAAAATGTGGTTCAATCAGATAAAATAATTTTTTGTGAATAGTAATTTTTGACTTTTATTTACCACGGTTAAAAGTAAATAGTGTATTAAGGGTAAAAATTATATTGATATTAACCTAACACATGTCTTAATTATATTGGAAAAGTTTTTCATGACTAAAAAAACCATAGGAATTAAATATTATCATTTAGGTCCACCTGGATTAGATGAGGACATTTATTATTATTTAATTCAAAGAAGAGTAAATAGAGTTAAAATAAAAGTTTAATAAATAAAACATTTTCAATATAGGTTTATTCATAAGATAAATTAGATTATAAATTTTCATCATAAATATAAAAATATTTCATACATCATGGTATTTTATTTATATTATTTTGACATTAAATAAATAAATTTATTTATGACACAATGATGATGTAGTAATTACCTTATTAATGAAAGAATCAAATAAATGCTATTATAAATATTTAAATAAATATAATTTCAACGTTTTTATGAAATACACGAATTTTAGAGGTTAATATGACATGCTAGGGATGATTAAATGTATCCCCTTCAATGTTATCAATTTTTTATGACTTTCACAAAAACAAAATACCAAATAGAGTCAAAATTGACATAAATTAATATTTAAAATAAATATTATATTACTAAATGATATTATTTTCCTAAAAATCTATGGTTCTGCCAAAGGAAATATATCATGACAGGTGTATCCTTAATGGACCACTTGGGGGGTCTCTTGGTTATATATAGTATGTTTATTAGCTATATAATATAAAAATACAATGTGACATGGTAAATGTCAAACTAATTAACTAAGAGTTAAAACTAATAGATAAGAATAAAATAATGAACCAAACCAGTCTAAAATCTATTGGTTGAAATTATTTTCACCCATACCCACCTTATATTTTGAATAATCAATATTGGAACCATTAAAAACCGAATATGAATTTATTATGAATTATACTTTGTGTTTTTCCTAAAGAGCCCCTCTTCCCCCTTATAAAAGGACACCACATAAAACAAATTCGCCATACAATCAAAACCTTTTAGTTCGGACATCCTCTTCCTAAATACCATCTCAACTATCCTCCCTTAATCCTAGAGTCCTTCCATTAGTCAGAAATCCAACATAAGGATCCCTTTTGATCAAATCAAAATGAAAAACCCGAAGAAGAGGTAATGTTTTCACCACCATCTTTCAAGTTCCTTTATTCTTCCACTTCTTATTTATTTTTTATTTCCATTATAAAATAATAAATCCAGTATATTATATATACTATGATGTTATTATAAATATTTCAAAACTATATTCATTATTCTATACATCTTATGAATGATAATGTCACCATGTGTGCCTACGTACGACTTACCCTCTCCATGTCGCGGTGTAATTTGTTATTCAACACTATGTTATTTGGATGGATATAATGATTATTAATATGTATATAAATAATTTAAATAACATAATAATGTCTCTGTAAAATTAATAAACCATCAAATTCCACACCTTTAGGAAAATAATATTGTCTCTAATGTGTGCGTATGGATTACCGTCTCTACGACGCGATGAGATTCATTTCCGCATTCACCATTCATCGACGATTATAAAAATATATATTACTAATATGTTTGTAATATATGACATAATAATTCTACTGGAGATATATATATATATATGTACTTTCAAATATTTTATTCACTTAGTTCTGTTAAATACGTTATGAAAACAGAAACAACGTTTATGGGTACATACGGACTATCGTCTCCATAAATGGTGTTTTACATTTCACATATATATCTATAATTATATTCTAAATATATATGATATATAAATCATGTTTTGGATTCTAGAAGTATTTAAATCATGATCTATGTGATACAATCAGGAGTAACAAATAAAAACACGAACGATAAAGAAATCGATTATTACCCGAAATGTTAATTTAACATGGAAATTATAATTAAATGGTTAGTAAAAAGTCATAAATAAATAATGCATGATATCATAAATATTAATATGGTTTAGGAATAGTTTAATAACATACTATGGGCTTCATACAGGAGGTTAAACGTACCCTTGACTAAAGGAAAGTGCGACGTAAGTGGTTTTCATCTCACTCCTTATTCTCGTGAGATTCATGCCATATTGCCACTATTACCTTTTGTGTGGTGTATGTGCTGCCAATAATTGTATTATTTGTGTAATAAAATTTAATTTATGTATATTTACATATTCATTGTATGATATCTCCTTCAAGGGGTGTAGGTTTCATAAGTTTCCAAATTGGTAAGGGTTTATTCCAAAATCTCATTATTATCCACGATTGTTTATGTGTACGTATTTACTAGGAAATTTTCATTATCCATTTCCATTTTTCATAAAAAATGATTTTAAAATGAATATTTTAAGGATTTTTGAAAGGCACTCTTTATTAAGATCAGAATTTTAAATGTTTTAATGATTTATTTGTCTAAATGTTTTTAATTAATGTCAATGTTTTCATATTGATTTTAAGGATTTATTTATATATACATGAATGATTTGAAATTATAATTCTTTTCCAAAGTTTCAAAGTGGAATGGGAAACTTTTATTCACAAATCTCTTTTAACTTAATTCGTTTATAAATGTGGGACTTATAAATGATTTCAAAAATAGAGTTATTTCTCTCAATTAGTTTTGATTTCATCTGTGTAAACATCCTTTGATGGATTTTTTTCTTATTTGAAGTTGGTTTATTATGATACAAAACATCCATATATTATTGAAGTTTTTGTGATATGTTTGACTGGGGATGTGTTATTTTTATACCAATCATGGTTAATAGAATAATTATGGACATTTCTTATGCTAGTTTTAATACTAATGTTTATGTTATGTTTTAAACCTATTCATAGGAGGAATGTATAGGAATTAGTATGTGATGGGTGGAGCCCGCTATAGCTCCTCGATGCAGCGGTAGGTCTCATGAGACAAACTAGTGTCTTGGCACAAGGCCATGAAAAATTCTTATTTGTATTCTTGGCACGATGCCTTGACTATGTGGTTAGGATAGTCTGGCATTATGAATTCCATCATTATGAAAGTGGTGGGTGATATTGCATGTGATTATTTGACTAGTAGAATATCCATGCGTATATGTAAATGGAATTATTTAATTTTATTTTTTCCATATTATGTTGAAGTTCATTTTTAAAAGGCTTTTTTTTGAGTTATACATTTCTTAAAATTTTAATGATTATTTATTAATGTTTCTGCTATATTTTTATCCTTAGTGAGCATCTGATCTCACCCATTTCTATGTTTTATTTTCCCCAGGATTCCAAGACGAGTATTGTGATTGATATGCAAGATTAAGTAAAGGTAATAATGGCATTAATAATGGATTATTTATGTTGTTTTGTATGTCATAAAGTGTAATGAAACATTCATGTATGTAATCTATTTTCCATGACTGGTAAACTGATCGGTCCTTCGTGGCTTGTTCCTTGTAATCATGCCTATGTATTAAAATAATGAACAGACTCTGGGTAACTGGGGTCGGGGTGTTACAGTTGGTATCATAGTGTGTTTTTCAATAACCTTGGAAATTAGATTTAGATAAAATCTGATTAAACACATTACCCAAAGATATACTGTGATGATTAGTATAGAAGAACATCCTAGAATTTTGGTAATGTTGAGATTTTTTGAGTATCCAATCAAATACATCCCAGTCTGGATACATGTAGGTAGAGGCGGATCTGGAAAAGATGTTCCTAGGAGTAAAACCTAAAAACACCACTTTGAGCTAGACTCGAATGGGAACTTGTGCACGACAACAGGTCTTGTTGCACTCTAGTTTATGACACTCCAGGGGGATATGCTTAGGAAAATTATCATTTTCTTTACAAACCATTATGAAGGGTTTATGAGTATATACTTAATCGAAGAATTTTTTTTATGATTATGGTTTATATCCATAAACTGTTCAATTTATGTTAAGTATTTTACAAGTTTGGAATTATTCAATGTAATTTATAAACTTACCTAGATTATGCTATTGTATATAAATGCTTCCCAATTGAAGGAATGTGAACTCCAGTAGTACGTATGATCCAAAGAGTAAGAAGGATCATATCTTTCACAGTATTAAGCCATCATTTAGAAGGGAAACAACCTCCCAGGTATTCTCAACATATGATGAAATAATATCATGTGTTAATATGATACTTAAAGAATTCCATGAGTCTTATGGCTTTAAATGGTAGCAAGAGAAGAAAAGAATGGAAGAGAGAATGATGGATAAAGGGAAGAGGGAAAATAAGAATTTTCCCATATGTGATAACTGTGGGAAGAAACACCCTAGAACTTTCCTGAAAGGAATGTGAGTTTGTTATAAGTGTGGTGAAATAGGACACCATGTACGTGACTATAAGGGTATGAAAAAGGTTTCAAATGTACAATGCTTCATCTGCAAGGAGTTGGGACACTATGCGAACCAATGTCCAGATCATCATAGTATGCCTCTAATGATGCTATTGGATAATAATAAAGTTATTATACTACCTCAGATGCAGAATAATGACTAGTGTTTTTATGTTGTTGTTATAGGATTATATAATTTGAGTGTTGTATCAACAATATACTTGTTATATGAATTATGGAGATAAATAAGCACTGTACTATAGTGATATTTAATTGATGATTTGAGATTATATGGTTCTAAGAAATGGGACATAATAGTAAGCTTCACTTTTTTAGAAAATACATGGTTGATGGAATGTTAATCCATAATATGGTCCCGATAATGAGGTAGTGATTTTAAAATAATAAATGGTGGATTTGAATAATTATATTGGATATTCTTGACTACCTTGAAACTGATTAAGGATTTTTCATCATTGTAGTTTACAAAATATTTGGATATAAGGAGTATATCCAATATTATATAAAGAATAAGGGAGCATGAATGTAGTCAATAAGGTTTTACGGCAATTCAGGATGTTACCATTTTTTAAAATAATTCATGATGATGATGTTGACATGCTATTACAAGGAAAAAAGGATAATAATTGTGTTTAACTTCCTTTTAAATTTTGGACTATGATTTTGGATAGTAGTATTTTGGATAAGACTAAAATATGAAAGGGATTAATTTTTAAAGGTTATTTTTGGATTTTTATAAATGGAAAACACGTAGATTGTGTGATAACCGATCACGTCGGACAATTCTACGAGAATCAAACCCACAACCATAGTGAGAATGGGATTTACCACCTACTACTAGACAACGTGAAGTACCTAGATTTTATAATGTAGTTTCTTTTATTAGAGGTTCTGATATGTTAATTATAAATTCATAATATTTGGACCTCTATACAAATAGGACAAATAGAGTATTTTTGAATTGTATGATGTTTTGTAGTGAAAGATGACTTTGTGGTCGAAATTTATTAATGGATAAAACTCTAATTATAAAGAAAGTATGTCAGCTTATGATCTTATACAATCTCATAAATAAATTCCTTAACATTAAGAAAAGGAACTTAGAACAAAATGTTGTCTTGCATGGTACCTTAGATCATCAGAAATTTATGGCTTTATGATTGTTGGAAATTTCATAGCCATGTTCTCTACCACTCTCCATCAGATATTGATGGTTATATTTCTCTTCCATATCCATTTTTCCCTACATGGAACCCTAGTATGTGTTATTTTTGGTAAACTTCATACTTACCACTCTTTATTTTAAATAGAGGCCCCATTAATCCATTTTTCGATGTGGGATTTCAACTATGATATTTTGAAATGTCAACCCCATGTTTCCAATACCGAGCATAAACTGAGAGGAATAAATTTATTGAATGAGGGTAGAATGTAACACCCCAAGCTTCCACAATAAGCTTCTCTTGGAATAATGTAGTAGCGTGTGTTATACGCAACATCGAGTTCTAACACACACCACAACCAATCAAACTAGCCATTATGAATAGTAATACCCACATTTTGAGATTTTATAAATTTTATCTTTAAAAATGGAATCAATTTATGGATTTGAAATATCGATATTAGTTTAGGATGAATTTTTGGGGTTTTTGGATAACTTTTTTATTTGGGTGAATAGTGAAAATATTGTATTTTAACTGAAAACAACTTTTTTTAATCAAAATAATATATAGTTTTAAAATTTAAATTTAAATTTTTTGGAAGTATAAATAGATTATATTTTTACCATTTAATCATATTATGGTCATTTTATGTAATTTTACATTGAAATTGGATATAAACAAGTGTCAATATTTTGATAGTTATTATTTCTTAAAAATACGCCTTTTGGTTTTGACAATGGGATATAATTTTAAATTAATTAACACAAAATCTATGTTTTTAATTTGGTAAAATAGACATCATTTTTTGATTATGAATTTCAAAATTATCCTAGGGTAACTTTTTGGTATTTTTCTGAAAACATTCAATTTTTGATGAATAGTGAAAAACACTGAGTTATTTTTTAAAACCTACTTTTTATTTAAATAATTATTTATTTTATTTAATTTTATTTTAGGTCAAAATAGATACATAATAATTATATAAATTCAATTTAATTCATTGGAGTTTGTTTATAATAATTTTAGATATATAAAAAGTTTATTGAACATTTTTTCACCGTCTTTTACCCACATCATAGAAGAATTTGTAAATTCACAGAAAACTTAATTATACCTCTTATGTCAGTTGAATTTCAAAAATCCCAGAGACACAGTTAATATGAAGGAGTAAAATTTGGTTCAATAAGATAAAAATAATTTTTGTTGAATAGTATCTTTTTACTTTTATTTACCATTGTTAAAAGTAAATAGGGTAATTAAGGGTAAATTTTATATTGATGTCATCTTAACACGTGTCTTAAGTATATTGTACAAGTGTATCTAGACCAAAAACAACGTTAGGAATAATATTTTATCATTTAGGTCCATTTAGATTAGATTAGGAAATATATTATTATTTAATGCAAAGAAAAGTTAAAAGAGTTAAAATCAAAGCTTAATAACTAAACATTTTTTAATATAGGTTTATTCATAAGATAAATTAGATTATAAATATTAATTAGAAAGTTAAAACAATTTCCTATATCATGGTATTTTATTTATAATTTTTAGACATTAAATAAATAAATTTATTTATGACACTATGATGATGCAGTAATTACCTTATTCATGAAAGAATTAAATAAATGCTAAAATAAATATTATAATAAATATAATTTCAAAGTTTTAATGAAATCCACGAATTTTCTAGGTGAATATGACATTATATAGATGATTAAATGTATATTTTTCGAAGTAATAAATTTGTTATGACTTTCCGAAAAACAAAATACTAAATAGTGTTAAAATTGACATAAATTAGTATTTAAAAAAAATATTATATTATTAATTGATATTCTATTCCTAAAAATCTATGGTTCGGCCCAAGAACTTATATTGTGATAGTTTTATCATTAATGGACCACTTGGGGGTCTCTTGGATTTATATTATATGTTTATTAACTATATAATATAATAATACAAAGTGACATGGTAAATGTAAAACTAATTAACTTAGAGTTAAAAATAAAAGATAAGGTTAAACTAATGACCCAAACCTCTCTAAAATCTATTGGTTGAAAAGATTTCAACCCATCAAACCTTATACTTTGAATAATCCACTTTGTATCCATTAAAAATCGAATATTAATTTATTATAAATTAATACTTTATGTTTTTCCTAAAGAGGCCCTCCTCCCCCTTATAAAAGGACACCACTTCTAACCAATTATTCGTACGTTCAGACCCTTTTGGTTCAGCCAAAATCTTCCCAAATACCATCTAAACTATCCTCCCTTAATCTTAGAGGACTTACTTTAGTCATAAAGCTGAATTAAGGATCCATTTTGATCAAATCAAAAGTAAGAACCCGAAGAAGATGTAATGTTTTCACCGCCATATTTCAAGTTCCTTTCATCTTCCACTTCTTCATTATTTGTTATTTAAATTTTAAAATAGTAACTACATTATCTTATATATACTATGATGTTATTATAAATATTTCACAACTATATTTATTATTCTATCCATCTTATGAATGATAATGTCACCATGTGTGTGTACGTACAACTTAGAGTCTCCACGCTGCGGTGTAATTTGTTATTCAACACTATGTTATTTGGATAGATATAATGATGAGTAATATGTATATAAATAATGAAAATAACATAATAATGTCTCGGTAATATTAATATACCATCCAATTCCACACCATTATGAAAATAATATTGTTGCTCGTGTGTACGTACGGATTACCGTCTCCACGACGCGACGAGATTCATTTCCACATTCACCATTCATCGATGATTATAAAAATATATATTACTCATATGTTTGTAATATATGAAATAATAATGCTACTGGAGAGATATATATATATATATGTACATAAAAATATTTTATTCACAGAGTTCCGTTCAATACGTTATGATAACGGAAACAACGTTTATGCGTACGTACGGACTACCGTCTCCATAAACATTGTTTTCCACTTCATATATATATATATATAATTATATTCTAATTATATATGATATATAAATCATTTTTTATATTCTGGAAGTATTTAAATCATTATCTATGTGATTCAATCAATAGTAACAAGTTAAAACATGTACGATAAAGAAAGCGATTATTACCTAGAATGTTAATTTAACATGGAAATTTTTATTAAATGGGTAGTAAAAAGTCATAAATGAATAATTTATGATATCATAAATATTAATATGGTTCTGGTATAATTTAATAACATACTATGGACTTCATACATGAGGTTAAACATACCCTCGACTAATGGAATGTGCAAGGTAAGGGGTTTCCATCTCACTCCTTATTCTCGTGAGATTCATGCCATATTGCCACTATTACCTTTTGTGTGGTGTATGTGCTGACCATAATTGAATTATTTTTGTAATACATTTTTATTTATGTTTATTTACATATTCATTGTAATTTACCTCTTTCATGGGGTGTATGTTTCATATGTTACCAAATTGGTAAGGGTTAATTCCTCTATCTCATTATTATCTGAGATTGTTTATGTGTAAGTATTTACTAGGAGATTTTTATTATCCATGTCCATTTTTCATAAAAAATGTTTTTAAAATGATTATTTTAAAGATTTGTGAATGTTACTCTTTATCATGATCATAATTTTTAATGTTTTTCAGATTTATATTACTAAATTTTTTAAATTAATGTACATGTTTTCAAATTGATTTTAAGGATTTATTAATATGGGCATGAAAGTTTTGAAATGATAATTATTTTCAAAAGTTTCAAAGTCATATGAGACACTTTGATTCAATTATCTCTTTAAAATTACTCCATTTAAAAATGTGTTTCTTTTAAATGATTTAAAAAAAGAGATATTTCTCTCGAATCGTTTTGATTTCATCTATGTCAACTTCCTTTGATGGATTGGAAGCTTATTTGAAGTTGGTATATTATGATACAAAACTTCCATATTGTATTGAAGGTTTTGTGATATGTTTGGCTATGGATATGTTATTTTTATACAATTCATGGTTTATGGATAATGTATTGACATTTCATATGCTAGTTTTAATACAAATGTTTATGTTATGTTTTAAAACTATTCATACGAGGAATGAGTTGGACTTAGTAAGTGATGGATGGAGCCCACTATAGCTCCTCGATGCATCAGTAGGTCTCATTATATAATCTAGTGTCTTGTCACAAGGCCTTGACAAAAAATTATTTATAGTCTTGGAATGAGGCCTTGACTCTGTGGTTATGATTGTCTGGAATTATTCATTCCATCATTATAAAAGTGGTTACTGATATTGCATGTGATTATTCTACTAGTAGAATATCCAAGTGAATAAGTAAATCGAATTATTTTATTTTATTTTTTCCATATTATGTTGATGTTCATGTTTAAGAGGCTTTTGTTTTAGTTACACATTACCTTAAATGTTTATGATTATTTATTAATGTTTCCACTATATTGTTATCCTTACTGAGCATCTGATATCACCTCTTTCTATGTTATATTTTCCCTAGGATTCCAATAAGTGTATTGTGATTTATATGAAAGATTAAGATAAGGGAATAATGGCATTAATAAAGGATTATTTATTTTGTTATTTATATTATAAAGTGTAATGTAACATTCATGTATGTAATCTATTTTCCAAGACTGCTAAACCGATCGGTCCTTCATGACTTGATTCCTTGTAATCCATCCAATGTATTAAATTAATGCACCGACTCTGGGTAACTGGGTTCAAGGCATTAGAAAGGCTATGTCATACACCTCCTTTCCAATCAATCAAATTTATCACATAGATATCACTATTTTAGGTTATTCCACAATAAAAAACTTTCTCATCAATGATAGAAACATATATAAGAAATTATTCAATTAATTAATCCATTTTAATCAATTTCATGACAACAATATTTTCCATTAATAAGTTGTAAAATTAATTAATCCAAATTTTAAATATCAATATCACAATAAATAATTAAATACATAATTATTCATATAAATTTCAAAATCTGAACATCTCACTAATGAATTTTTTAATTAATTAATATAATTTCACAACCAATATCAAAATTTAAAATGTCCATTTAATTAATTCATCAATTAATTAATAAATTTAATTTCACACTATCAATAACACATAATTAAAAAAATTAATTATACCAATTCACATGTAAATATTATAATACTATACTCATCAATTTATTTTTTGAAAATTATAATAATTAATTATTTTACAAAATTAATTAATTCAATTACTAAACAAACCATTGAAATTTTAAAATTAAATACACAGAATTAAATTCATTACATCAGGATTTGAATAATATATCACCTACCTCATGTTTGATGATGAATGGTCACTAATCGATATACCCAATTGATTTTGAAAAAAACAAGAAATCCTGATGAAAAAAATGACATCGATCTTAATCCTAAATCCAAGATTAAATAGATCATGATAAAAAAACAAGTTCACCTTAATCTGGAACCAACAAAAGATAAAAATTTCACTTTTAAATAGAAAAAGGATCATGAGAGAGAGATATATCTAATATTAAAAATGAAAAAAATCCATGGAGGTGAAAATATTCAATATTCCCTTTGATACTTCAGGAATGGAGGTTGAAAGGGATTTGGAATGAGACTGGGAGCCGTAAAAATGAGATAAAATTAGTTGGTAAATGTTATTATGTATTTGGGTGATTTTAAAGGGTTAGGTTGATTTTAAGTCTAAATTTAGAGTGATTTTTGATCTTACACAAGGGTGGTAGGAGGGGCACAAAGCTTTGACAACATTTTTCCTTAACCAAGTGCCTCTTCTTTGGAGGGGTATATGTTATCCTTTTTTTAGTGCATGTTTTCACAAACCATGTTCTAATAGTGTGAATCCACTATTATTGTGATCTAATGTTTTTGAAGCTGTACTGCATGATTTTAAAAAACTGTGCGCCAATAGTGAACTTTTCCACATACTTCAAAATATTGAATTTTCATCCCAACACCCTAGAAGGTAAAGTAAAAACAAAAAAAATAATATATGAAATGGAAAATGGGTACCTATAAATGTTCATGTTTTATGTTTACAACGTTCAGGATCTTACACTAAAAGTTCATTTTTTATTTTTGGATTGGATAATTGATATTTTGATAAAATACCAAAGATATATTGAAGATAATGGATTTTTTATAGTGTTTTTGGATTAATACATTACATCAACTTCTAAGAATAGTTATAATCCACTTTAATTGTTATTAGGAACATGAAATAAACACCCTCCATTGAGGTGGTATAATTTGTTACAATAAATAATGATCAGTAACTTTACACCACCCCACCTAAATGGTTGGCCCCATATAAATTATAAATCCCAATATTGGTAGAATTATTCAAAGACTAGAATGAATTGGAAACATGGAGAATGAGGTTTTTATGCTGAGGAAACATGCAGTGTGTTCTTGGATGTATAGAATGATGTGCATGGATACAGTCTAATCAACACACCCGATCAGATTTCATTCCGAGACAATCCTAATAAAATCAATGAATATGTTTTACATATGGACGCCTCTATAGATTAATTCAATAAATGGAATAATTGTTCCAACATGGTGCATGAAATAGTGTTCTAAATAGAGGAATAGTTTTATTTTTTTGAATAAGTAATATAAGATATAGTGTTTACTATATTTTTTATCCTACATTAGTAATTTATCGTCTTCAATAAACACATTACCCACCATAATTTTTTAGGATGTGATGGGTGAACCATTTGTTTTACATCTCTATAATTCTTATATGGAACAACTATAGTTTGACTATATTATCCAAACGGGGTAAAGGGACACTAAACATGCCTTCCATGGGGAAGATGAGATTATAACAGCTATAGTTGTAGATCATAAAAGGGTATTAACACCTCTTAATCCACATTCAATTGTAGCTATCAAATTATATGCATAGAACATATGTGGAGTAGGAATTAGAGGATTTTGTAAATTTACATTCAATATGGTACAATAAGTAAGAATTGTATCCTTATTGATTAATTTATATTCCATAAGTGTAGAAATATTCATGGATAATCATTTGAAATGGGTTCTATAGGTTCTACTAGATGGTACGTGAAAATTTTTAAAGACACTATGTACATTTTTCATGACGATATGGATGTTTTGGTAATGATTATTTTAAGTAAATATAAATGAAATGACGATGTCAAAATGATATTTTTTTGTTGCGGGATCAAAATTTGAGGGATATAATGCACCATCTTCAGGGAAGAAAAACCTTCCACAGATAGTCCAACAGTGGTGGTGGCATCAATATGGGCCTAAGATGATATGATTTCATATTTTTCTACAATATCACTTATGTTCTTCAAATAAATAATATTTTTTTAGTGACCATATGGAGGTTACTGAGATGGTCGATCATGCACACATTTCACATGCCTCCCCATGAGTGTTATGTTTTGAGGCATGTGCACAATAAATAAGGGAAGAACATGTAATTCCATTAGACTATATGGTGATGACCGTTGAGGTAAACCCATTAGAGAAGGAACATTTCTCCTTAAATTTATTGAAAAACTCAAATTTATAATTAAAATGTATTTATTTGTGGATTATTATTTCAGGATTATTAGTGTATGTATATAAAATACTTTATAGTTCACATTTACAAATCATTGAGGGGACCCTGAATTTCACTACAACATACCCCTCTCATTTAAGAAATGATAGTGATTTTCTTACCATGATGAAATAGTCTAATAATATATTATTACCTCTAAGAGTTATTCAAATTTGGACTATGAGAATCATTATAATTTATGTGTCACCAAGTAGAAATATTAGGGGAATATATTGAAGTTGATTTTTCATACATAATTATCAAATCGTCCATCATTAAATTACATGATGTGACACATTTATTTTCTTTTTTATTGGGTGTTTTTGTTTGAATCCATACATATTATGGTTATGGATGTGTTTGATGTCTGATAGAGTGAGATCATTTGCTATCACACCACACAACCACTGAGTCGACAAAACATTTTTCTTACACCAAAAATATTATACATAATGAGCATTCTGATTTAGATAGATTTACAACCTATCAACAAATCCATGTTTTAGAATGCTATAACTTGGATGAATAGATTCATGAATGGGTAAATAAACTCAATCCATAATGTAGTAATTATAAAAAAAATTATGTAATGAATAGTAGTGATTGGAGAATGAAGCAGAGAATTTCAGGATGGATGCATTTAAGAGGGAATAAGCTCCACAAGATAATGTGGAAACAGTGTCTGCAATATTATCAAACCTACATCAATAAATAGTGGATAATAAACATGTATTTATTTATCTATTTAAATCATTCTAACAATCCTTGTATGAGAAAACACTCATTTATATGGAACTAATCTGAGTTTTAGAATCACATATTTCTTCACTGCATATGAAATGAAAAAGGGATTTAACATCAATCATCCATCTATCTGACCATCATTCCCCATACATTTTAATAGTGATAATCGAGCTAAATTATTTGTTAATGTTTCCATTTATTATTTTATTGAACATGACATTATGAGAAGAAGAACATTATTTAAATTTTGGTGAGATTAAATAACTTAGAGAGATATAATATTAGTTTTCATTTTTTTCCTTCATATGGTTTTCAACCTAATGAGTGTTACATATATTATCATTGTATTTTTTAGTGTCTTGAATGGACAAGAAATGTTTGCTGCTATTTTAGATCAAATATCATTGAACAATATATGTTATAGTGATATTCACAAATAGGGTTTTTGGACCAAAATTGAATGTTCGTACAAATATTTTAATATTGTTCATGGAGAAAGAAATTTTAATATTATAAAATGTATAGAAGAAATATGAGATGTTTCAGAATATTATGTGGTGTTATAACTCCTAAACCGAAATGATGGTATTGATATTATGATGAAAATATTGCTTCAATGTGAACTAATTCTACATATATCAAGCCACCATTAATATGAAAGGTAAAAACAACAATAAATATGCCCATAAATCTATTTTTTCTCATGTGGGATGGACTATAAATATCAATAATTTATGGATAATCTTCGGAATAATGTTTCCTTCATTTTAATGAAATACGATAATCAATTTTTATTTTCAATGTGACTCTATATTATCTATAACCTCACATAATTCATTATTGACTTGTGAAATAATATAAAACATGGGAAATCATTCAATTATTCATAGGATTTCATGACAGTAATGTTTGGATGCATTGTTTTCTTGTATATTTTCTATGAGGGACATTATTGGAGTCAATGAAAACTCATGGACTGGCATGATATCCATCACTAATGAATCCACGGGAAAGGGTTGGACCTGAAAATGGATCTAACTCATATATAGTGGAAGGTTACCATTGTAATCCATCATGGAATTAGATTATGGTAATGTGAATTTATTAAACTATAAGCTTTGTGTGGATCATAATATCACGTAAGTAATAGGTCATGTAGAATTAATAATTTCTTATGTTGTTTAAAGTATTTCTATATTGAGATTGATCGAACAATTTGATGTCACATTTTAGGTTCATTGCCTTAAAATTTAATTTCATGTGTTTTATAAGAGTATCAAATTGTTTACCATCATGTGATAAGGACATTGGACAAGAAGTTTAACGTCATACTATGAGGGAAACTATTGTAGCAGTTTGATATCTTGTAACCATGAAAAGTTAATACAACATTGTGATTTTGTTATGAACATCTACAGAAACCATAAATTATTAAATTTTTATATGAATGGAACATTCAAATCCTATCATATTATCATGGTTGGATGACCATATGTTGGGGGATATTACGTAGATCAAACTCATATGTATGGATGGTGAGTCTATTATACCAGACCATTTAATACAGTTTATGGTCATGATGGTTGGACTAATTTGAGTCTCCTATGTAGAAGCTATAGAGCTTGGTATTATGAATCATTGAAACATTCCTGGCCTCTTTTATCATAGGGATAAATATTAAGTTAACAATTTAATCGAATGATAAATTTAGTATTATAGACACAAATATGTAGAACAAACATTAGTAATGGAGGAAAAATAATTTCACACATAGTCAATGGATATTTATAAGAGTTTAGAGATTTCTGAGTTCATTTTAATAATGTTTCATAGGGTTCATATGGAATTATCTTTCATTAATACATCATCTAATAGGTGTTACCTCAATTTATCATTTGAAATATATTTAATTCACCATTATTTCCTAGAATTCATCATTCGAGTTAGTAAAATCTTATTACCAAAATTTTCACATGAAAAATATCTAGGTGGATTAATTATTTATTTGAATTTAGAGAATCAAGAATTAAATTTTCGGTTATAAGATGAGTGGATAATGGGTTGTTAGAAATGATTCTGAAAATTACGTTTTTATACCATCATATTTAAAACCATATATTTGTGTAGGTGGAATAAACCATGACTAAAAGGAAGGTTCATTTAAGCCTCAAAAAATTGTGGATATAAAACAAAAAATGTTTTGGGGGGAAAATGGTAGTGATTATAATCATTTAGGATCGACCACCTTTTGTTGATTATGGTCATGATGTCAAGACCATGCCCCACAGAGTATAAAGGTAAGGTGGTTATGACTAAATATCTTTTAATTTAATGTCATGCATTGAGGTCAATGGGTCACTATAGTTTAGGGTCACATAGATTTGACAAATCCATTAGTGACTCTCTATTCCATAGCGATCTGATAGATATAACACCATTATATATCAGAAATGAAGAGGGATGAACAAGAGATGTTATGTGAGGTATTATGGCTCTAAATTTTCCCATGGGAAAATATTCAAACAAATAACCATAAACAATCTTTGTAATGTCTTGTTGCAGCATAATGTTGTCTGGGATAATAGAGATATAATAGGTTTATCTTTATAATGAATTTTCCTCTATATTATAGTAATTTTTATAAATATATATATATGGATATAAAATATAATATAATTAATTGTAAAAACATATATTTCATTGATATTATATAATTACATCACTACTGTCTATGGAAGCATATATAGATTAAATTTTTACAATAAAAATTGTTTCATTTGTGTAAGAAAGATTCATGAATATGGAAGGGGAATTTAATTTCAAAATCACCATAAATTACTAAGAAATGTTTCTTAAATTGTTCAGAACCATATACATGAAATGGGGTTTTTATTTTTGTTAGGTATGATACTTAATGTTATAGAGTCACTATGTATCTCATTAAAGTGAGTATCAAGTGAATCATATTTATAGGGATTATTCCCAGTAAAATATTTATTTTATTTTCTAGAGATGAGAAATTTTTTCAAGAATATGATATCGTGAGTGTTGTGAAAATCCACACCAGACATTCCTATGATGATCTGGATAGTACATAGAAGAGTGGGGGAATTTTTCCCTTGTTTCTCAACCGTGATATTGGAATAATGTGTCACTACATATATCTTTAAATAAAGAATAATTTCACCTATAGATCTAGGATGGAGTGGTGGATTGAGACTAACACACAATGTAGTGATCCTCTCGAATGAGGGACATAACAATGTGAAATTTAACATCATGCAATAGACATCAACAACCAAGGTAAAAATATTGTGATAAATAATTTTGGTGTATATTTTATATTATAGAATCTAGGATCATTTTATCACTGACAAGAAATAATAAGACTTACTCATTTAGAGATTCCACTACCAAAACTCTGAAGTGCATGTGCTCTCTGATCAGTGTCAGACTCAGTGTGTGGAAAATGTTTATATCACAATAAGTAGTGATTTAGAAGAAGATAAAATTTCATATTATAATGTGGTAATTGAAAAAATAAGTAGGATGATATTTTCACTATGTATCATTACTAGTCGAGGATCAAGTCATATATTTTTATAAGAAACCATGTACATTAATTTCTTATGCTAAGGAAAAAGACTTCCTAATGTCATGGAAATGATTACTAGGATAAGTCTTGCAGGGTCATGGCTGTTTTGACGGGATTTCATCATGTTGAAGGATATTGTAAACAATGATCATGAGAGTTTTCATATTCAAAAAAATGAAATGGGAAATGTATTCATGGAATAAATGTAGTCTATGATCATAATTACTTCCCAAAATTTTGTTTTTGGTGATTATTGAGGAAAACAATGGTCTCTCATGATAATGAATTTTCTTATTCTTGAAATTCATTTTGGGTTTGACATATGTATATATTAAAATGGAATATAATGCATTTTTAAAATAGTTGGGCCCTCTAGAACTTGAAATTCCATCATCTATAGCTATGGAAATATATTTTATCGAACATTTACTAAGAATAATAGTATATTTCTTAATGAAGGCATGTATTTTAGATTAAACGAAGGATTAAGACCAGTACATTCCATGGAATGGGAATTTCATTGAATGGCATTTTGTTTGTATATAAGATTTGGAAATTTCCGTTTCTTCAAGGCTATTTCTCAGAAATGTAATGGATGCATCACTATGTATCCCATAGAAATGTAAATCATTCCACATGTAGTTTTATAATAGTAATATTACATGAGACCTACATAAATGATTTTTATCTTCTAAAATATCAATGAAAATGTTGTGCAGTTTTATTTCATACAACAAGGATATCAACAAGAATTTTATATTATACATCATGGATGTTTTCTTATAATTTAATATATTTTATCATGGTTAAAATGAAGTACCGTTTATCATCATGTGACAAAAAATAAATAAACTATCTTCTACAGTCATCCAAAATGGACCAATGATGCTATGTGGTTTGACATCATAAAAAATAATACAGGGACTATTCAATTGATTATTATATTGAAAGGGAACGAGATATGCATTTTATCATCATATGACCATGAAAAAATATAAATCTTAATTCTAAAGAGGTTGACCAAGATGGATTTTCACTTGATGTATTTTTTCTAAAATCATGCATTGTTTGGGGGGATTTTTGACTCCCCTCACAATATGATTAATTAGTCTAATATATTAGAATAGGATTTATGTATGATTTATGGTAAATCCAACTTTTATTCATTCTTTAGTGGATTTATTACCGGTAATATTAGTTCCTTCCAATTCAAAACAATTTTAAACAGATGAATAAATAGAAGAAAACATTCTTATAAAAGGATCATGTTATATTGTTTTGGTATATTACACAATGTTGTAGGGTATAAAACATTATATTAAAAATTCAATCAATCCCATCATAAAAATCCTAGATTTTTTCATCATATGGGAGTTTTCCACATTTATCTACCCAGAGTGATGTAAATTGGAACTCATTGTGAAGTAATAAATCTATTTTGTAAACCTTTATGTACATACTTACCTTCATATCAATAATTTTTTTGGATTAGTTAGCCCAAAAGATGTGTAATATCTTTTTCAGTAAATATTTCAATTCCAAATCAATATTTTCTGAAGAATTACTGATGGGGTTTTTTGATAGCCTCTATATGTCTATTTACAACTAGATGGAATTGGAATGAAGGGTTGTATTTGATGTTGTACTCTTAGTAAAATTTATTCATTTTAGAAGTTCAAAATCTGGAAATCTATTGTTTTTGAATTTTTTGAGGAACAACAATTTATATTATAATGTTTATTATATTAACATTTTTTATAATTCTTGTGTATAATTACTTTAGAGGGCTTGACTCAGCCACATTAGTGAAAAAAATTATTAGTATTAAGCATTTATTTTAAGTGCTTTGTAACAGCAGGAGGGTATAAAACTAACACATGAATTCCCTAAATATCCAATGGCCTGGATTATTTAGTTTTATATATAAACTATTAGGGTTCATGTTTGATCTTGTAATGTAATTGGATGTAATTAAAACTTTATTCAATGTTTTTGTAATTGTGAATCATTAATGGCCACAAAAATGAAAACCATATGATTTTTTGAGATATCATGGTTCATGACTAATGGTCCCCATAATCTATAGCATGTTCTTATTTAATTTTCTAACTCATCTCCAATATCTTAAGTAATTTTTGTTAAATTACATAAAATATTATCTTATAATGACCATTTTGATGACCTTGTCAATCATTCAAGGGGAAATTGACAGCTCAACATCAGATTTGTTCCTTTCCATATCAATCTAGATAAAGCACCCATTTTTTGATATATTCTTGGATTTTATTCTTCTTCATTTATATGGAATTAAACATACTATCAGAATAATTGATTTCACTGATATAATGATTAATAATTTGACCCAACAATGGTATTTTTATATGGTGGGAAATGCGGATTAAAATTTTATCATGATTCAGATCTCCCAACAGAATAGAATTAATTACTAACACATACACAAGAGTGTTTTGTAAACGCATGTCATTCGTTAGAGTTGTATCGTTATGGAATTCCACCATCAACCATTGAATATAATTATGCCAGGGGATTAAATATTCTTTCCAAATTTCATAACCATAGTTGAAATACCAAATTTCCAACTCATAAAAAGCATTGATTTTCTAATGGGTATTTGGAATTTTACAATACCTATCCAATAATATTATTAGATTTTGGTATTTATATTTAATATAATTGAAACTTATGATACTATAAATGAGAATTGTATCATATTCTTCGTAGGATAAATGATAATGATTCTCAACCTGATTGTCTTGAGCATGTGGTTTTTCATTCTCTTATTAATTGGGCTTATGTATGAACCATCCAAGTAATGTTGACACATTTAGGTAGAGTCATGAATACATAATTATTCAATATCATTTTATTGGTACACATCAACACATATTCCATAGATAAATGTCATGATAAGAAATTATCTATAGAATTCTATTTTATCACCTTTTAAGGTATAGACTAGATGTAAATCTATTACACTATGAACACCAATAATACCAAATGGTCAGCCAACATGAGAATATTGAAGAAATATGTCAAAGTGTCATTTATAAGGATCATATATACATCATGGTGATTATGGTTATTAATTAATTTATGAATCGAAAAAATAATCTAATCACTTGTTATAAAAATATAAATAATATGTCTTAGTGTTGATCATTTTTAGTATGAGATAACGATTTTTTTCAAATCCTAAATAAATTATTCATGCATGGAATAACACCAGTGATCATTAAAGATTCATCACATACAAGATGAGTGGATTTACATCAACTTGTGTCATCAACAGTACTGGGATCAAGATATATACCATGATGGTGTAAAGGGATTCTTTTCAAAAAATTAGTTCACAGGGATAGAACCACATTCTTCACCATCAATATAACTGAAAAATAATTGCATCTAAGGTTTTCTATGATTTCTTATATGTTGGAATTTTTTCTTTATTTTCCACTCAACACATTGAGGTTATGCAGACGTGACATAAAAATAACATTTCTTTTCTTATTATGGCCCACATTGATGCCATGATAGAGTACAATAATGAAAAAAACCATTATATAACATGAAAAAAATGTTATTGAATCCATATTCATATAGTATTACTATTTTTTTATTGAAAATTACTTTCAAATTATTAATTTTTTCAGAAAAAATCAATGATTTTACAAAATAAATGTATGAAATAACACTTCAATGATTTCCCCTAGAAGGGTTTCATGTAATAATACCAGGTATTTAGATATATAGGGGTAGTATTCTTCCAAAAAAATAATCAACATGTAGATAATATTCCATAGGGTAAATAAATGTCTTATAATCTCAATCATATGTTACCATTCATATTTGATTGCAACTCAAATAGTTGTCCCTGAAGAAGTGTTCTTAATAGATGGTTGTAGGGTCGATCTGAATTTCTCTGATTGGAAATGTAAATTCATCATTCATAAAACATTGGTTTAGGACATTGTAATCAATTAAATCCTTGATATTACAAATCTAATGTAGAAAAAAAATGTTTTTAAGCTATTTTAGTAACTTGTCTTGCTCAGTGAAATCATAATTTTTGACATTGTTAAATTTATCTTCAACCATGGAGTCAGGAGTCCAATGTGTCCTTTATGCTTCTTTATTGTAACAATAGAGGCCCCTTTTAATCCATTGTAATTGGTAGAATCATTTTTATCATGTCCTAATATATAATTTTATTATCATAAATTATGTATTAATTTTTATGATAAAATTATGTGTAAATTTTATAGAAATCTATGTCCCATGATGTACTAATCTACATTATTCATGGATCATTCTCTGTAGCTAAATTTAGCTATCCAAGATCATCAAAAGTCACTAATTTGACATCCATGAATTATAAAAGTGTGTATATAAGTCCATTTTCTTCATCTCCTTCCTTTTATTAATCCTATTCATATGTTTTTATGTTATAATGGAAGAAATATGAAGGTAAATCAATGTCTTTTTGAGATTTGTCAGTGAACTGATAGATAGAATCAGATATTGATACCAGGACAGTAGTAGATTCAATGGTTTATGTGGTGTTAAAATAAATATTTTAGGGTAATTTGGAGAATCATTGTGTGATGTATTTATTCCGATAAAATAATCATAGATTTCATTAATTCCCTTTGGGTTCAACAAAAATGATTTTTATCAAGAAAACTGGTCAAAAAATAACTGAATACATGATGATGTATTCAAACATAATGATGGGATGACCATATTTATCAACATAGACATTGAATGGGGTTAATTATATCATTTCCAAAACTTTCAGAAGTTGAACCTAAACGAAATCATCAGTTATGAGGCACATCATTTCTCTTCAGTAGAATCCAGCATCAATATATAGAAATAAAAATGTCCTGAATGGGGATTTATCACCATGAAACATCCCATTATTTATCTTACTAGATTATTTAAGAAATTAATGGTATTATGAATGTATCATTGTATGTTGATTCAACCATGGCCTCTATTAATGAAATTAAAAGGTGAACTTATATGGATGAACATGAATTAAACGTCGAACACTAGATAGGGAAGAATAATACTAATCAAATGGCCATAAATACATTCTGGACACTCTCACCATATAGCTAATGTATTAAATTCGAAGGGGATAGATGATATTTAGTGTATCTTAATTGGTGAAGTGTTCTCCAAGGAATTATGTGGATTCTGAAATAATTTCTAATTAAATATTGTGAAATAAAATTTTATCTAATATTTTAGATACATAAAGGGACAAGATGTGTCTATATATGAAAACATCTCTATACTTTTAGACAAATGAATTAACTACATGAAATTTTGTTGGGTCAACCTTTTTATGATATACATTAACTATAGAAACGTCATCATAATGACCAAGGGGGAATATTAATGTCTCCACAATTGATTACTATAGATCCTTTGATACATTGATACAATCCCTAATTGGATGAACTGGTATGAATGTTTCCAATCAATTTATGATTTAACAATTTTTTAAAGGATTTTTTCTTTTTAATGGGGAACTCACCATTATGATAATTTCTAGATTTGACATTATTGGGTCAGATGAGTTAGTTTCTTGTGAATATATGATGATAATTTTATATGTTATTGGATTAGAACACATTAGACTACCCACAAGATTGGGCTGGTTATGTTGTTTCATATTTATCAATAATTAAAAAACATTATCGGTTCTAAATGTTTATTCACATGTTTTATGGAATTTTTCTTCATTATTTATGCTTTTAGATGGTATTTTCCAATAGTTTATTTAGAATGGATATCACTAGTGGGGATTGTATTTAATTATTTTTCACATCCTCCATTTGGCCACCTTCTTTTTCAATGTCTCTATGATATCTATCCATATATCTTAAATTTTATGTTATATGAATATTTTCACAAAATAAATAATCATAAATTATATGGTCCATTAAAATAATTAAAATAATTGATCAATTAAAATTATTCTTCTTTTGATGACTCAGTTTGATCGGTTGGTTCTTGTTTTACCATTTGGTGCGGTGATGCCCAGTCAATTGGGATTGAAGGCATTAAGTCCATTAGATTCCAATATATCATTTATCTAATAATAGTTTCATATTATAGAGTTTTTTACTTCCATAATAGACATGTTTTTTGTATAATATTTTCCTTTAGATGGATTTTGGGTTAAAGGATTTGTGTGTCCAATAACATAATAGACTAGGATAAAAATTTGTTATTTCATATATTATTTGACCAGAAAAAAAGTATAGTAAATGAAATTAAAATAATTCCAATAACTAAACACATGGATATTCAATCATGTGTATTTATTAAATTTACCATATTCATTCTATGTAGTGATAAATTCACATGATACTTGTATGGGTGGTTTTCATTTAATCACCTTCGTGAATTTAACCACATTTTTTGTTTATTATTGAAAACAAAAATTCCTATATGGTGTTCACAATAAAATCTGAACTCAAAATACTTTAGGTTATTTTCAAGACATACATGATTATTTATTTTAGGTTTTGGAGGAGTTAATAGGACTTTTTCTATAGAGGATAAGAAATAACTAGAAACCATATCATCTTTGAATCAGTATATCATGATCTATTGATAATAAAACTAGAAGAATTTTGTGTATACTAATTCATCCCAGAGAAGGTCTTTCCTTCTATTTCATCCCAAGAGGGGATTTCACAAGATAAGATTGAAGCTCCAATGCGTAAATTAGTGTATGATATTTTTTGAGTGATTGTTTCATTTTCTATATTTTTTATCCTCAATAAATAGGCTACTGTCACTAATCTTCATATATATCTCATTCATAGTAAGGAGTCTTCCAATATTTGTGAGAATTTATCTAGGTATCAGAACTCAAATGTGTAACTAATGATAATGAGTACTTTACAGAACTCATCGCAGAAGTTTTCTATGCAATGAAACTAAAAATATTTATATGATAATTAAAAATTAAGGGTGTGATTTATACCCTTACAACTATAAAATAATGTCTAATACTTATTTATTTTACTTTTTTTTTCATGTGTATAGGTCTATAAATGTTGTTGTCCATAGTTTTGAACTTAACTGGTTAAGATTTTGTTAGAATTAGACTTCACATCCTCTGTTTGACCCTACATACAATCTTTTGTACAATATGATGGCCGGTTCCAGCACGGTTTACCCATGGAAATAGATGTTTAGGTTACTTATTTCTATAATTCTCCCATCATGGGTCTACATTATGATTCATAATTCATAAAATGATATTATAGATCTCATGAACATTCAAATATAGGAAACATAGTACTTTCGAAAATCATTGGGGGAAGATTCACATCTTCCCATTCAAGGTAAGGTATTATTTCTGACAACACTGGTCCATGTTTCCCCTCCACATTTCTAATTGGAAATGAGATGATTCAAGAGTGTCGAAAAGTTTTATTCTGATGGCTAACTGAGAAAGGGATTCATCACGGGGCCTAATAGGCTGGACCAGGTTTTCCCCCATCTATAGTTTCTCTTGATTTATCCCATTGAATATTGATGGTCATTAGTGTGGTTGTTTTTCCAATATAGGGGTGTCTATCATTGGTTAAAAATATATATCTATCCCTAGCCATGTTTTGAGTGTACATTGAAAATATAATTTTGTTAGTATGAATATATGATCTCATAGAGGTTCATCATCAAATAGAATAGAACAAGGTTCTATTCAGAGAATATACCCAGTGGGAATTCTTACCCTGATTAGATAATAATTATGATTTTTCAATTATATCATTTGGAAATTATACTGAGTTATTATTTCTTCTTGTATTATGGGTTTGACACCCTCAGGTAGTAGGTGGTATAAAACCATATCCATACCACTTCTATGGGTGATTCACATTTACAAGGAAGTTGATAATTCCAAAAATTTCACAAATTGTTTTGAATAAGATCAAATACCACTTCATACCTTCTTCTATTATTTATTTTTGGACAATATTTTTAATGGAATAATCATATTTTTATTTCCCTATGAAGGAATTATATTCTACAACATTGTATAATCATTTCTAATGATTTTTACTAATCCATATTCCATTTCAAACATTTCATCAATATTCAAATAATGAGGTCACTAATTGATTTGGTAGAGTCCAACAGAATAGCAATGATTCTTAGTGAAATTTTTGACATTTACATGTTTTTTTGATAGAGACTATCAGGTGAGGTCATTATTTTTTTCATCTATCCCTACAATTCTGTCAGGTGAAGGGTAACCTAAAATAAATAATGGATAGTTTTTTTCACATAACTAAAGAAGAAATCACATCATAGGATGAGATGATTTGGGAACATTTTTATTATTAAACTCCTCCTAACTTTGAAAATAATGGATTTTTATGATTTTGAGGTTGAGGAAACAATTACCCCTACCCTATGGGATGGGGGATCTCCCATTCAATATTAAAAATCTTTCATACATATTGTTTAGACTCAATGATTATTTTAAATATCCCCCATCCCAAAGAACTAAGTTTTCAAATATTGAATCACAGTTATAGATTATGTGACATCTCTCTTAATTGTACATATCATTATATTAACATGATATGGGTGCATTGTAATATTTAAATCGAATCCACCTTTTTAGAATGATATTTCAATCTTCCTGAAAATTTACTTCCCTAAATCTATGAGCTTGCTCAATTTTTCATACGCTTGATATAAGAGTCTTTCTATGGTTTACTCTCTTCTGGACTATATCTTCTGAGAGTTACTGTAGTTAAATTCTAACTTGGAATACCATATGTTGCGGTAAGTTTCTATTTCCTAAATGATTCTATAGGCAATGAAGTTACATGATGTCTCACTTTGAGGACTATTCTGATCAAGGAGTGATTTGATGTTCAGTTCCACACACTCTCCACATTATTTGATATTAAAATAGGATAGGGTATTTTAGATCAAATGACATTGTTTTTTTAATGCATTGAGAATTCAATGATGAAGGTATGCTAGCATCATTCTCAATTTTTGTTGACGTGTATCATGGAGGGATGCCACGAAAATTTGATAATGAATGTATTCTATTTCCGTGATTTTTATTTAGTACAATACGTTTTGACATTATATTTTTCAAAAAATAATGAGTGGTACAAATTATTAGTCATATTTCATGAATTTAATCTTCTGAAAATACCATTGGAATGGTAAATTGGGGAGTATCTAAAGGATAGAATATCAATAGTTTTTCATCCATTGACAACTGTCTCCTCATTATCAATAAGAATTCAACATCATTCAAAATAGGTCCCACAAACATGTATAACTAATATGTGTTATTCCCCATTTATTTATTAGAAAGAATGGAATCATTAAATATTACCTCTATCTTATTGGATGTTATTCCTTTAATGGGTTGTTTTTAGAATTATTTTTCCCTTTTGGTTTCTCCTAATGGATAATAAATATCACTTTTCAATAACATGTATTGTGGAATGACTAGCTTCATTATCCCCATTACCTTAAGATATGATGGATTTATCCTAGATTTCATTTCAAGGGGATGTAAATCATGATGAAATTTCATTCCACTATATGGATGACCTTAATATTAAATTTCAATAGAGTGAGGAATAACATACTATCATACAAAATGACATCCTAGATAATGTGTGAAAAATAAATCTTTGATGGGTGTTAGAATATTCATATAATAAATGGTGACACTCAAACTATACTATTAGGTCAATATAAATGTGGGGGAAGATTATGTGTCCAAATCTGAGTAACCTTTGATGATATAATTATTTCATGAAAAACATTTTGATTCTTTACATGAACACACACTTTTCCATCCATCATTTCCTTGATACAAGTGGTGCCTTTTACAGTTGTAACTTGAATATATTCCCATTAAAATTCTGAATCAATGATGAATTAAAACTATTTGATTTTATTTATATTCGAGATATAAAAATATTTATCACGGTATAGGGATTATTTAGAAGGCTTCATCTTGTTTTAAATTGGGTTATACCTGTTTTTTCTTAGGCCACTACCAATCTATCATTGTGGGATTGCTGGCTTTGAGTGGGTGTGTGTGACTCGAAATTTTGATCCATTGTATTTATTTTTTGAATTTTATTGACGTAATGATGTTAGCTTCATGTACCATGTGCTCTTTTTGCTACCCTCGATATATAGTCCTGAGTGCATTAGTCATGGTAACCTTGGACGGACATTCATGGGTGGAATCCCATTCATATTGAGGCTTTTCTTTAGTTAGGAATAAGGGATGATGTTTTCATGAAGTGTCCCTATGGAGGGATTCATTTTATACCTAGGTGAATCCATTAATAACTTATTTCTCCATATTCAAAAGATAAGTGATTATGTAATTGAGGTTGTTTTGATAGGTTATAGAAACTATTTGATATGAAAAATAGTTTCATTTGATTTTGGTACACTAGTCATTATTGAGATGGTATATGGTAATGATTCATGTGTTTTGGTAATTTAGGTAGACTGTAGGTTTAGTCTTGTACAATTTTGATGATACCCCTAAAAGATCACATTTTGAGACCTAGATCGGAACACGATGGGTTGGAGATGATATCCATTTATTTGACGAGGACCCAACTTATGTTAAAGAAGATTCATACTTTTTTGTTGGTTGAATATGTTAATTTGGAATGGATTGTAGGGTTTTATTTCCAAATGACCAAGTATCACATGATAAACACAAATAAAACAAATAAAATTTTATTTTCAATAATCGAACACATGAATAATTAATTGTTTTGGATCAACGTTTTTTATATATTACATTATGTACAAAGGGGCCTAAAATGTGGTGACACAATAATCTATTGATTAATAATTCTCATTGTGTTCACTATTTTTTCCATTTTTATTCCGACCTATGATAAGATTTAGTTGATGAGTATGATTTTTCAAAATTCAAGTTGTCATATAATTTTTTCCAATGAGACCATAGAAAACACATTAGCCAAGAGGACCTGAGGTTGATCTCATGAAACCATTTGGTGTGGAATACTGCGTACTTTGGGAATCACATATTCATTAAAGATATATTAATTGGTCATTTATTTAGATCAAATATAAATGAGATTTCTTTGGATTAAAGATCGATAATTAGCAAGTGTTGATTTTAGAATCAATTGTATGTATTTGGGTTTATTCATCAATAGAGACATATGTATGTATCTAATATTCTCCACTGATGGGACCCTTTTATGAAAAAATTGGCAGTTTTATGTAATTATTTATCTTGATGTTTGTTTTTATCCACATATTTTGGTTCTTGTTAATTTATCATCATAAAAGGAGATGGAAGATGTTTTTATATTAGTATCAGGCACATGGGATGGGAATCCTATAGATACTCATTAAAAGAATCAAAACACACATAGTATGGTGACACATATTGGGACACATAAAGCCTTTTAATGTCATGCGATGAGTACTAACCCATAAAGGATAACATAATGTAGTATGGAAATCTTTGAAAATCGTTCATATTCATGAGTTGTGGAGGAACTTATTTCGAATATGACTGATGAACTTAAAAGGGACATATCCTTCCATTTTTCGTGTGAACTGCTAGGAATGTCTGTAAGAGATTAATAAAGAGAATTTGGGGTGTTAGGTTTTTTTCTCAAATAATATTCCTATGAATCATATTTGGATGGGAATAAAATCACATGTAGTTAAAAATTATTTCGGGTATGAACTGATGGGGTACAATTATTTGACTCCTTCATCTGGAATATTGACTATTGAAGGTGGATTGACTTTTTTGGTTCTTATATATAATAGGAATCCCATTAGATTGAGTATGTTAGAGGATTAAAACTATGAAAAGGGTATATATAATATTATTATCAAAAGGAATCTTTCATATTTTAAGGATGATGACATGGTTATGGGTTTACACTGAATAAGATATCTATTGATGATTTCTCTTATAGGAAAGTGGGCCCCTCGAGAGGTTGATGACATGTTCTTAGGGGTTCCACTAAATGGGAGGCCCATTTGAATGTGATATGAATATATAGAACGGTATTATCCTAATCAGACATGTATTTGGTCATTTAGACATTATGACCATCACTAACCTCTATATGAATGTGATCCATGCTCGGTGAGTGAAATGAGAGGAAGTTGAAAACACGAAAAACCACACAATATTTGTTATCTACCATAGGAAGAGGCTAGGGTTATGATATATTAAATGGGACTTGATGTTTCTATATAATATTTTGTTCTCATATCATGAATGAAAAAATATAGTAAGGGTTTGACCTCAAGAAGGAATTCTTAGGGGCATGCTCCATCATTGATTCATTATTACTCTATTTTATAAAAGATGAGAAGAAGATCAAGCTCTATCCCTATATAATGGGAATGAAATTTTGCTCCACTCACGGTGCAAGATGTGTAGGCCCACGGTAGTACCTCCAATGCTAGTATCCCAAATACTTTATGAATGTATGATTGATATTATTATATGGGTACCCTTTATAAGGAATGTTAAAAATATGTCATAATTTACTATAATAATGTATGACTAATCGAACATGTTGATTTTCCATGCACTCTAATCAATAATATCTAGAGGATTTGGAAAAGGTAATGGATTTTTGGTTCACGATGGGTCTCATTTGGGATTTCTAATTCACAAAAGACGTTGAATGATAGGTTTTAAAGAATTGTTAATTAGGGGGGGTGAGATAAGAAAAAACACTAAGTGGAAGTGTAGAAATACTGAAGGAATCCATCCTATATAATATTTTCTATGCCTGATGGTATTAAGTATATACTCCCTTGGAAAATTGTTCATGGAGTGGGGGTCTAAAAAGAAACATGCCATGGGAACTATATTTTGAAAATAGTTTTCTTATGAAGATGCCTTTCCACAATGAATTTTTTATTGTATAATGATTCTTATGAAGCATTTTAATTTCAAATAAAAGGTAAATTATTATATACTAAAATAAATTTCTAAGACTATATGTCTCAATTTATCCATTCCGGTATACAACCACATCAGCAGTACATGTTTGGATTTTTTATAGGGGTTCAAACGTAATTCGTCCCCCAAATTGATAGAATGTTATGAAAAAACACTATGATTAATGGATTTTTAATTGTCGAAGGCATAAAATTATCAACTCAATCAGAAAAAGAAGGTTTTTTTTGAGACACACCATACAAATGAAAATTCATTTTCAGGTTGGCATGATATGTTTCTTAACCTCAAAAATGATAATCTATTTTTGGGTAGATTAGAGAAGATGCCTCATTTTTGAAATAGGACTTCATTTTCAAGGTCTGAAAAGGCGATGCTTCCATAGAATAATGATTTTTTAATTTCTAGTGGTCCTAAATGCCACACCTCTCCCAAAAATTTTAATTTCTTTTAAATGGGTCCTCGAAATCATGGACCACCTGAGAAATAAAGTTTCATTTTATTAAGATGTTATAACAGTGCTATTTCTGATTAGATACTCACATTCAAGGCATTCTATACCGAGTAAGAGGATACATTATATATATTATTCCATCACATTTTTAAATCATTGATATATGAATATAATTATATACATTCAATACCCATAAATTATTTTTGAGAACTTTTATGGATGAAAAAAAGACTTGGATCCATTATTTTTATCCATTATTTTAATCATAAAATTTATTTTTCCACGAAAATTATTTTGTCAATTTTTACATTTTCCATTGATGAATAAAATTATTTATTATTGGAGAATATTTCATTGGAAATCAAACCATAATTATTAAATTTGTTGATGTTGACTGTTATTTCCGTCAATATATATATCCCCAGATCATATATTATACTTTTTCATACCATATTTAGTCTGAAGGGTTTTTATATAGTTACATGTTGATAATTTTAAGTAGATATAGTTAGTATTCTATAGGCACAATGATTATATATATGATATATATTACATATAGATTATTTTTGGTATAATATGAAAATCAAGAAATGGATTTAATTTCTTATTTAGTTCCTTAGGTCATAAGGAATTAATGAAATTGAAGATAGTTAATGTGAGGGTTGAACCATTAGAGAGTTATTGTAAGATTAAAAATTCAACCTCAGGTTGTATGACCCTTTATATTTTACAGAACTTTCAATGTAAATCACTCAAGGGTCAATCTATGATTCACTATTTTGGGTTCTCTAGTTATTATATACCTAATTGAATTACATTATAAATACATCATAATAGTATGTAAAGGAAATGTGATTTCCCAAAATTGATCCTTAATAGTTTTATAATATTTTTTCTATTTGTCCAGTTTTTCATGCACTAGATCTCAATCACATTAATACCCAATAATCACATTAACTGGATATTACCCTAAGGAACATTGTATCTATATGTCCATTAACATTTACTTCATACGTAGGAATATAATTTCTAAGAGCATAACAAAATATCTACTTTTAAAAAAAATTGTATGTTTTCATATACATAGAATTCACCCTCAATCTTATACCTAGAGTATCAGCTAGTTTTTTTCATTGAAATACCAAAAATATTAAATATTTCGTCAAATAATATAATTCATAATTAAAATCATTGTAATTATGATCATCCAATTCATATAAAATCTTGGATTATAATTAACCTACAAAAAAACAAGTAATGTTACATAAACCCTTATCTAATAAAAATGTGATGCATAGGACCCAAATTCCAAGATTCAGTTCAAAAAAAAACTAATAATATATTCTACATTTGACTCTAATTTGAAATTATTGAAAATAACTGTCCCAAAAATAATTTTTTTAAACTAAATATTTAATTAAGTGAATTCCAATTTTTTTACATATTTAGAGATTTTTTATACTCCTAAATCATAAATATCATTTATTTACCAATGAATTGATCTTTATACAAGGGTGTATTAAACTACATAATCTATAAATAATTCATTAATATCTTTAAAAAATCCCCAAAACACCCTATTCTTCATGGTGTAACATCCTATGATTCTAGTATATATATTATCCTTTAAATAATTCAAAGTTTGATATGTTTCATTATAAAACTATAACAAAATAAACAATATGGTATTAAATTAATATATTCATCATTAAAATATCATTATAATAATATATAATATTTATATATATATTTTAAAATACTAAAATTATACAAATTGTTAAATTGGTAAGAAATAATATTACAAAAAAAGTCCCAAAGTGGATTTTCATAATATTTATGTTTTATAGTTCATAATATCTATTTTAATTTCATTATCTAATAAATGAATGTTATTTATCCAAAATTAACAATTTATTTTAATTAAAAAACCATCTATTTAATTTTTTCATTTTATTAAATAATTTTTTTGTGTGAATACTGATAAATAATGGTGTTAGATATTTCTAATAGTAATTAAGATATAATTTAAACATAATAATGAAATAAATATTTTTGAAACTATTTTTGTCCATAATTATATATATACATATATATATATATAATATATCTCATTAAAAAAACATTATTTAAATATTTAAAGAGGAGAAATATTTTATTATAATGTTATTTTAAATATATTACTATTTTGAATAAAAAAGTAATTTACTATTATTTTGAATTTTTATTCGATTAAATAGAAGTAAAATTTCCATTAATAATAGAAAAATTTGTTTTAAATGTCAGGTTGTATTTGTCCTTTTAAATTATTTATCATATTTTATAATTAATTTATTGTAACTTTTCTTAAACTGTGTAATGTAATATTCCATTAATTTTTCTAAGTTTACATTTACTATATACCACATAGATGTAATGTTTTTTAATATTTAATTACATGTTATTATATCCTTTCCTATGTTATCATACTAAAATTACTTACCATTCGATTCTTACCCCATACATAATATTAAAATCCATACAGTGTGGCCATTTCATCACAGAAAATAGTGATCACTCCCACCTGTACATTTTTAAAACATTCCTTTATTTTCAAATAAAAATAAATTAAATATAACTCCGTCAAAAACATATACCATTAAATTAATCCTTTTTCATCGCTAGTTATCTTAATCAATTCATTTCAATGTTGAGTTAAATGAAATTCTATATCCCAGACACAGATTATTATTCTTGTTAGAATTTATTATATTATATCAATATAATCCCTAACCCCATTAATATAATAGAATAACAATCATTTATATAATATATATTAATTATTATTTATTTATGAATAATTACTCATTTACATTAATTAATTATGAAATACATAAATATCGATAGTGTGTTTGGGAGGACTACCAAATTCATGAAGGGAAGCCATTTAATTATCCATCAAAACAATTCATGAATAATAAAAAAGATAAATAATATTTCTTAATGTTTTTATGTCATAATTATAACTCTTAAATGGTTAATCAATTTATTTTACTCCTTTCTCCCATTTCTAACAAAAGGAAATGTTCTATTTGTTTATTTTAACACTAATCCCTCTAGATCAATAACACATTTCATTTTCCATTATAAAATGTAATGGATGAATTATAGAAAATTTGAATTTATAAATGTTATAAATATATTTCAATTAATATTATTTATTATATAAATTTATTTTTATGATAATCCTAATAATGATCAACATGTAAATATAATCACATAAAATTAAAGAAAACAACCATAGGTAACATATCAAAGTGGAAATGATTTAATAAATCAAAAATGTATTTTAATAAAAAAGTTATATGAATCTAATTATTAATTATTAATGATATTTTTATGTTTTTATATGAAATAATGTTTTATATACTAGATGTTAGATACAAGTAAAAAATTCTTACAAACAAAATGGTATCAGATCGTTGTACTTCCCAGGTAACATTATGGTTTTGTTTTATATTTCATTTCATCCATTTTATAAAAAAAATGTTATGTTATAATTACTATACATTATATATATGTACCTAAATTATTTTCATATTTAAAAAAACCTCCCTTTTTAGTGGATAAATATTTATAAATATTTATGAATTCACTCTAATATGAGTGGTTTTAAAAAAATCTCATCAACAATCACTACGTTATAATTATTTTAAAACTTTAATTAGCTATTGAATTTCATCATTAATTTATAAATATCCATTCATTTCAGTTATTACATTTAGAAAAGTTAATCTTATTTCTCCAAAATTTCATTTTTAAATTTTAAAAAATACATAACAAATTCATTGATGGGAGAAGGTTTTGGTAGAATGGATTAAAAAATTGCTACAAAACTCATTCATCAGTGCAGCCTAATTGGAAATTAAGGTATGTAGAACCCATATATGTTAAGAGACTTTTTTGGGATGTAATAGATGGTATATCATATATAATTGGTAATAGGTGTCATCTATATATGCATGGGACAACACAAGATGTGAAGCATTTCATAGTTTGGGGATAGGTAAAATATTAAAATTTGGAGGGATAATAGATTCTAGTATTATTTCATGTCAATTGGGGCTTAATGATCATGATTTATTTCTATTTTTTATTTTTATTTTCATATAAATACATCAATTTTTATATAATGGAGGAATATATGGTATTTTGAACATCAGCATATAAGGGTAATAAACTAAAAAAGTAGTGGTTGAATTTGGTCCATCTATAATTCGGTTTGTGGTGAATATAACCTTTATACTCACAATATTTGATTCATGTGTGGGTTATGAAATAGTTAATTAATGTTCCATTTTGAAACACATATGAAGGTATTAATGTTTTTAAGAAATTGAAAAAGAATTTGTTGTTATAGTTCTTAATTAGGAGGCAGATATGGATAACTAAAATTGATTCTTATATATTTATATGTTAGGATTTTTGTATCATTAATGTTTTAATACTATTATGTAAATTTTTTATAACATATAAATTTATTAATATATAAATTATTTTCCAAAAAATTCTTCATTTTTTTAAATGTGTATACATAGGTCAAATCATATTAATGATTTTTGAAATGTGAAATTTGATGAATACATTAAATAGTTTTATTAAATAATGGTAAGGGGTGGTGGAAAATTCTCATCATGAGTAAAAACAATGACTAAATATATAAATAATAAAATAAAATATATATAACTCCTTACAAGGGAGGAATTTTTAGTAGAGTGAAATTTAAAATAATTTCCCATAATGGTTACTGGACATCCTGATCATATATTCTCTTAATATTTTTATTACTATGTTGAATTGATATTCTATGTCCTTCGATGCATGAAAAAATAAAAGGTTATATTTTATTTTTATTTAATTGAGGGATAATCAAATCTATAGTGGACATGGATCAAGAATATGAAGGGTGATAAGGAAATTGTGTCCATGGAATGGAAGGAATTCAATATGATTATTCCCAATATTTATTCCTCGTGCACAGTCCGTAAAATGGGGAGGTATTTTGTCACTCATTAATAATCAAGATGAATATATTAAGTCTTATGTGGAAAAAATAACCAGTATAATTCTTTCAATTTTAGAATCCCTAATTTCCTGTTTGACGATTTAGTTAATGGCATAAATCGTATACATAGAATAACATTTTGGGTTTGGGTTGTTTAATATCATGAATAAATTGTTATATTTTCCAACAATGTGGACATGAAAATGGGTTATTTTCATGGGGGGATATAAGAAAATTACAAACAAATCCATCCATATTGAATAACTATTTAAATCCCATGATGTTAAGAAGGACTAACATATTATCCATATATGTTGTTGGAAGAAACAACATGGAAACTATATCACATGGAATATGATGTAATTCAGGTATTGAATGTTAGGGAACAAAGATAACTAATTTCAATATGAGAGGTAAATTCCTACTAATGTTATCGATGGGAAAAAATTCATATCAATCCTTATACTAATGTCTAGTATTACACTATCAAGGAATATATACATTATTTAAAAAATATCTAAGGAATTTTTTCACTATGCCAACCCAAAACAACAACAACAACAACATCAAATATCAAAATTCCAAGGGAATCCATATTCTATTACATATATAAAGGATAGTAAACGAAATTATGTGGTGATAGGTATAGTTAGTATTCAATTGGTATTTTTGAATGAACAATATATTTTCAATACAACATATCATTTATGTAATGGATATTTATAGGAACTATTAAACCATCATGGAATTACTTGAATGATTGTGTACGTATGAAAACCAAAATCAGATTAATTATTATAACCCAAAATAATAAATCATCCTTGATTTTTATATATGGGATGAATCACCCAGCAGAACACTTCTTAATTCCATTGGTAGAATTTTATTTTAAATTGGAAATAGAATCAATTTTATGGTATAATTATGAAATAAATGGACAGTAAAATGAATTTAGATTTCAATTGAATATTATCCTCTATGTATAAAAAAATTTCATAATGAGGATGAATATTTTTTTAATTATCTAGAGTGGAATGGATATTATTTACCAATAATGAAAAAAATATATATAATTATTTAATATATGGAGTTGAGAGTTACTGAGGATATGTCCATTATAAGAGAATAATGTTGATGTATTTATTGAAGAGTTTCCAAGTCTTATTATTTTATATAGTTTGTGTTCTCAGTTAATCTTATTATAGGATCACCACTGATATCCATAAAACCATATTGAAATCCCCCTAATTGAAATGGAAGAAATGAGGTAGTAATTACAAGAAAATATATAGTAGGGTTTCAAACACCCAGGTGAATCACCCTAGGGAGTGAAACATCAATATTTTTTAAAAATAAAAATTGATCAAGGAATATCTATATTTATTAAAATTAACTCAATAAGATTAATATAACAAGTAATTATTTGATCCAACACGTTATTGACTTATTTGATCAATTTGGTGGATCAATTTGTTACATTAATGTTGTCATTTGATAACAATATAATAAGATATTGGTGATGAAATATGTTTTTCCTAAGGATGCATATCATATATGGTATGGGAGATATGTTTTCACTATTATTCTACTCAAACAGAGAAATATCTATAAATACTTATTGATATAATTAATAGATACATCTTGGAATACATCAACAAATTTGTTATACTATTTGGAGAATATATTATGATCTAATCTAAATGTAAGGATGAACATAATGATATTTTGATTTTTATACGTAAAAATAAAACAATATGATATATGAAATATTTAGTGTATTTAAGTGTTAGATTGAACATGTGGAATTCATAGGTATCGATATTTAACATCCTCTGATTAAAAAAATTGAACACTTTGTTCGATATCATATACAACACCAAACTATTGGTATAAATTAACCACCAAATATAATTATCTGACCATCTTAAACAGTCTATAAAAATTACATGATTGAATATTAATAATCATATTTAAAAAAATATTTCTAAAGGCTTTATATAATCCATATTTATTGATTTATGTAACTGAAACAATACTAAATTTTCATTTAAGACGTTTTAGGATACAATAATTTTTTTTAATTTTAATTGAATTTATTTCTTGCCTAATAAAATTAATTATTCATATTTTTTCAAATTTTTAATTTTTAAATGGATCTCATTTTTAAATCATAAAGTAAAAAATTATATTAGGGTTACATATTTGGATTTTATGAAAATTTTTCTTTTTGGTGAATTGTAAAAAATACTTCCTTTTGGAAAATATTAATTTATTTTAATTATAATTTCCCATTTCAATTAAATTGAATCTAAATTTAAAATAAATATTCCTTAATTAGTTGGTATTTCATTATTTACAATTTTTTTAAAATTACAATAGATTTTACTATAACATCATTTTTGGGCATAAAAAAGATTTTTCAATGCAACTAATCTTCATTCCATTTAATGCATTTATATTAACATTAATTCCTCACTCATGTAAAAATTAGAACCATAAAAATGGATTCCATATTTGGAATTTAGGGATTCTTATTTTTAAATTGTTACCTATTGTTTTAATTTTAATATTATCCAAAGAAAAAAAAATCACCTTAGTAATATTAATGTGGCGTCCCAGACACAGTTTTCAGGTATTATGTTCCCAGAGACAGTTGTCCACATGACCCCTAGAGAATCTCCCCATAAGCCCAGGGCTGCCAACTAGTAGAGGGTTTAATGTTGAAATCAGTAGGGATACCTTACCCTTATGTTAGAGTTCATACTGAATATTGAAACAATAACTAACATGGTAAGAATGTAAAATCAGGTAGATGATGTAAACATCAGAATAATAACATGAACAAAAAAAATGACTGATAATAAAAAAATTATTCATATGCAGTGTGTGATATATATATTCATGCCAATCATTCCTATACAGAAGGAGAACAAAATAAACTAAGAATACATACATGAAAGAATACAAAAAAATTAATAAAAAAGAAAAACATGTTCCATAACATAATGAGACTAAGACTGTTCCTCTTATCCAAGGATCCACCTATCAGAAAGAGTCAACAACTAGTTGAGTGGTTCTTTCCTTTGTCTATACCTTCAATAAAAAAATCATCTTAGGTGTGGAAGGCGATCTGAATACGGTGTGAGATAAATCTCTGACGGCCACCAGTAATGGTGTCTACATGTAATCCAAGAAGGTGATCATAAGTAAATTGTGTTATGGTAACAAAAAAAAGCAAAAAACGTAGAATTATTAAATAACCATCCACTTAGGTTCCTAAAATACACCTGGTCAGTCTTCTAACTTTAGGTCAAGGATGGTAAGTCTGACCATGTCACTATACATATATATATATTTATAGTATAGAAAGTTATATATATATAGATATATTTATATATGTTATGATGGTTCGGGATATAAATCTAAATCATCCAATTCTAAGGTATTTCCCATGGTCTATCCCTTGGCCCAACTCCAAGAGCTCAAATAGTCTCTTCCCAATACATGAGGGATCTCTCAAGGTCTTCCCTAACTTGAGGATCTCACTATCAATGGGTCCACAGTTAGAAGCTTCCATGGTCTTCCATATCAAAAGTCTCTCATTATCCAAGGGACACATCCATAAGAAAAAACATTTATATTATATAATTTATGGAAAACCATCTTACATCAATTCAATTTAAAATAAGAAAACAGATTTACAATGTCTTCATAAAAAATTCAAGTCATGGAAATGTCTGTCTCGTCCCATTAATCCATTTCAATTGATATGAATTCATTGTAAAGGTTCAGGATATCCCATCCTATCCAAACCATTCAGTCTTCTCATTCCATTTCCTACCATGGAATGTTCATCTACAAGGGAACAAGTCATGGGAAAAGCTATATCAAAATTGTCATAAGGTCAAATTGAAAATTCCAATCCTAAGGGATCCAATCAACCATGAGGTTTATTTGTTTGATCTAAATACACATGGAATGATTTCAAAAACATTATAAACTCATACCGAGAGTCACCAACCACAATTGACATTTTTGGGAAAATTTCCCTAAAATGTCCAATTTGGGTGGAACGCTACTTGGGATTCCATATAACATTAGTGTAATCTCTAATATAATAAAAAAATTTAAATAAACCTATTACATCATAATAGGGTAAAATATACATGAAGAAAGCCACATAATAAAGGTACTTTACAATGGTTGGCTCGTGGCATAATGTGATTATGAACGAAACAGCCAAAAGTTAAATGGAAACCTATGTGACTACCTACCATAGATCCATTGAGTATGACTCATATAGTATTACCCTCAGATTAATTTGAGGTTGGAGTGTATCTGCGTATCCTTCTAACTCTCTATATATGGTGTGAAGGATCCATCATCTATATAGAACAATATATAGAACGATTCAATAAAGGAAGAGGGGATCTTGTAGTTAGCATTACATCCAAGCATCCAGTGCCACCAACAGACTAAAGATCAGACACCAAATGGAAGAGCAATGAATGATCAAAGGATATGATATCTTGGAAGCTGAAAGTCGAGAACATAGGGATTATCTGTGTAATAGGGTGGAGGAAAAAAAGAAAATATAAACATAATGGGGTGAGGTAAAAAATGGACATTTTTCCCTTAAACTGGCTCGCACGATTTCTATGCACAGTTTTCCAAACCATAAAAAAATCATGTGCACACCCACTACTTCTGTTGGAACATCACACAAAAAATGGAGATGGATTCCTTAACCAAGCACAAACATTGTGGAATGGTTGTGTACACCCTCAGAAACTGGCCACATGGCTGTGTTTCTAGGTCTCAGGGTTGAAAACAAACAGTGTGGCCTAGCCTATTTTTACCATTTCAGGGATTCGGGATCCGAAAACTCCCATGGTTTTCCTCTTACCTCCTTATCTTAATTATTAAACTAATAAGGTCCATTTAAGACACAAAAATAAATAATGACCCATACCATGGATAAAAGTTATGTTCGTTTCAGTCTCAACTCTTTATGGAAACACTTCCCCATGTTGTCCTTTTATGGGTAAAGATGTACTGTCATTAAAGTGTTCAGACCACATTGATCATACATCACCTTCTTAATCATATGTCTCATCCTATACTCAGTTGTGATACAATAGCACCTATACAAGAGCAATGGACCTGCATAATAGTGCCTTCACACTCCGATCAACAATACTAACTGGATGGACCGCAAAGGAGGCGTCCATATCCAACTCCACCTCATCAGGATGAAATACGTGGGATGGGTTTTGATAATACATGTGAAGCTGAGATACATGAAAGGAATCATGAATGGACCAATATCTCCGATGAAGTGAAAACTGGTAATCTAGTATTCTGATCCTCTCCACAACCTCAAAGGGTCAAACAAATCATGTTGATAGCTTAAACTACTACCTAATATATATATATATATATATATATACCCTAACCAGGTTAGCACATTCAAGAAAACCTAATTTCTGACCATGAACTCTAGATGTTGCTAGCACTTGTTTGAATACTATTAATGTGTAGTTTGATCTGTCAACATACACTTCTGAATTACCTGGACCTTCTCTGAAGTCTCTTTCCAGATAAGAGGCCCAAGTAAAGAGGATTCCCCTATCTCTAACAATGAAATATATGAGATACCAGTCCAACCATATAATAAATCATAAGGATCTATCTATGTGGTATCCGAGAATCTGTTGTTTTAAGAAAACTCAATGAGGGGAATGTTTTTTTCTTAAACCCCCCCCCCCCCCAATACAAGAACAAACAAACTAAGTATATTCTCAAGTATCTTAATTGTACGGTACATATGACCATCGGTCTGATGGTGGTAGTACATGCTTAAATGTACCTTCATATCAAATGCCTTCTGCAACCCCTTCCTAAACATCGACATAAAACATGCATCCCTGTTCTCCATGAAGACATACCACCTCTATGATTTAAATTCCTCACATCTAATCAATAGGGAAAGAATATTTCACATGCATGAAATGTGTGACATTCAACAAACGATTAACGAAAACACATAAATATTCATTTAAATGAGGTGATCTTTGTAATCATGTCACAGATTCCATCGAAACATTATCCCATTTCCACAAAGGAATAGACACTAGATGTAGAGTCCATGTACGATGCAGGTGTTCCTCCATCACCTACTGATAAGTGGAGCATTGTGTAATAAAACTGACTATCTCACATTCCATGATGGGCCACTAATACTGATGTCATAGATCTCTGTACATTGTGGTGAAATCATATTGAACCAACCATAAATAGTTGTGTAAATCACTCATCAAATCCAAGCTGATGTATTTATGGACCCATGCATTCCCCTAGAAAAAAGAATATCATTCTTATCGACTTTCAATTTCAATAATTTATCATCATCCGAGACACTCTCACCATGGAAATGTCCTCTAGGATCATATAGTATTCTCAACAATACTCATTATAGAATATCTGATTTCATATCTAAAGATGAATGGATAGCCTAACTGTGGTATTCTCAATCCTCAACCTGCATCTCTAAAAATAAGTCCATAAGCATCCATTCATCATTGGAATCATAGACTACATGTGTCTATGTATTTCAGCTCAGAGCATTGGCTAATAAAACCGCATTCATTGGAGTGTTGGATAGTTCAATGTAAAAAATGATAGTAGGTACTCGACCCAGATACAGTTCCTATGATTCAGATATCGCTACGTGAATATGTATTTGGGGATATTTTTGTATGTGAACACCACAAAGTGATATACCAATAAATACTTTCTCCAGTATCAAAAGGTGTGAATAATGACAGTGTTCTCATGGTCATGTGTCCCGTAATTCAATTTGTGATGCCTCAACTAATGAGAACAATACACAATAGCTTGCTCGTACTGTATCGGAAAAGTTCCAAAACTGATACCATATGCATCACAATAGACTATATAATCCCTCACTATCTATGGATGAACAATTATATAATCTGAAGTAACTATTCCCTTAAACATTGTAATGAATGATTCATAGTATTCTGAAAATTTGATCATCACAACCCTCTTCGTCGAAACCTTAAGTAGGACTGTAGGTGGTGGGAAATACTAAATGAAGCATCTTTTGTGTTCAATAAGCCCCATGAAACTCCGAATATCAAATAAGTTCTGGGGATACACATAAAAACCATCAACCGTAACATTATCTAGGATAACAACATTCATTAATCCTCAATTATATGACATAGTAAGCAGACTCTACCAATCTAGAAGTGGCATTTACTGAGCCTAGAATATATAAGATGTACTATTAGTGTATTCGTCAAGATATCGGGATGGGTTGAATGGTCTTGTATCTAGAAAGAATAAACCAAGATATTTTCTATGAATACAACCCCTCATGAATTCATATGTGGGTGTAAACCCAAATCGTATTATTCCTAAAGACAGAATGTGTGTTCGTAATTCCGAACAAAAAAACCAGGTACTCATAAAGACCATACCTACGCCTGGAAGTTATGTGTGGTATTTCTGATGACCTCACATGCACCTGATGATATCCCGACCTCAGATCTTTCATTTAAAACACTTTCTCTCCTCAATTATGATCAAAGAGGTCATCTATTCTAGGCTTGTGATAACGATTCATGATAGTCACTTGATTCTTCCAACAGTAATACAAGCAAAGCCTAAGATCAATGTCTAACTTAATGGGAAATAGGAAATGTGAACCCCAATGATAAGTGATGTGGTGTATAAATAAATTCACCTCAAAATCCTAAAAATAATTTTTGAGTTCTAAAATTGCGTTAGGTTTTATTATATATGATTGAGCGGTCACATGAGATACTCTTTTCAAAAGATCAATTGAAAAACCTACCACTCGCTCCGGAGGTAGACCAAATAAATTTTCAGAAAAAAGACTCTAAATCTCATCACTATTGGATTAAAAATGGTGGGTTTCAACCCGAAATCATAAATGTAATGACTGACTAACTGTTCTGTAACATTACCCATCATATGCTACTTGGTTCGTTCTCGTGTCACACAGACATCCCATTCTCCCTTATGCATGTGTGTAATGGCATGTGGTCAGGTAATCCTCACCCTCCAACGATAGTAGTCAAGATGGGCATTGTTGGGAACTAACCGGTCCATCCCAAGGATTACATAGAAACCATTCAAATTGATAATATACTATATCCTTTAAAAAAGTTAACCATATATCATAAGGTGACATTTCCAAAAACGTTCAATTCTTGAAGAATGGATACCTATGGTTATATCTAGAATCATGACACCAAGATAGTACTCAATGTCAAGGCCAAGACTCATAATAGTTTCCCAAGACATGAACGAGTGAAAAGTGCATTTAAAAAACATTAAACATAATAATGTGGATGCTACCAGAACAATACCTCTTATAGAAGATGGTTTGATGCTCTGTTCCTGTGGCATATATTGAAAAACATTTAACTGGCATGTACGGTGTCCTTGAGTCACTACCTAACATCACTATATAGCCCTAGTATACTAGTGTTGAGAATCATTTGTCTTATTTCCTCTGTCTCAACCACCACCTCATCCTTATCGACCAATGGTATTCTAGCTGCCTGACATTTATGATCCTATAGACCCTGATCTTGGCCAAGGAGTAGGTGTCGAATCATTCTCGCTAAGAGCAACCGGAAAATTTATAATTAAATGCTGAGTAAGACCCATTCTTATATATTCACTTAACTCTACTAGATGTCGAGGCCATTACACATTGATGTTCCCTACCCTTCTGCACCGGTGACAGTCATTGTAGCTATCAACGGTAGGTGCCTAACTATTTCTCCGCCCATGAGAAAACAAAAAAGCGCCACATTTGTCGAAAAGAAGACCTATGTTCTGATAAGGATTTGATTTCACCCTCAAAATCTCTGATATTATTCGCTATAAATAAGGCATGTTAGACAATTTCTAAAATAGTTTCCAGCTTGAAAACATATACCTATGATTGAACAGCATAACAAAACCCATTCTGAAATTACATAGCTTTCATAAGGTCATTAAAAGATAGATATGTATTGAAATTATACAAATCAGTGAAATGAGTTGAGTGATACATAACATATATAGTCCCCTACTAAAAATTCATAAACTCTATAGCATTGTCATCCCATAGAGTATGAAGAAATAAAAAGACATTGAAGGTAGTCTACAATTCCTACCAAACCATCTATTTGTGCTAGACTGCCTATGTGATGACATCCCACCATCTCTTTGATGTAGCACATAGCATGTAAGAAGCTAGTTTGACCCTCTACTCTGATGGAATCTCTAGATTCATTCATATATAAATGATTGATTCCATCCAGGTCACTACAATAAGTTATTCCCCAACCCAAGACAAAGTAGTAGGGTGTAGCTTCTAAAACTCATGTGTCAAATATGCCATGATCGGGACAGGACACACTCTCCCTTACATAATCCACATCATACTCTAGAAAACCTCTCAGAATTTGGTATCATTACCCAATTATGTTATAGTATGAAGAACCACATGTGTCTCATTTAGAAGATTGTCTAGAACTTCTAGTCCCACTACCACATGAATATACTCATCACCACCTTCAGGTACCAAGACTGGAGTATTTCATGGTGGCATGTTGCTACAGTGTCAAAACAATGTCATAGAATAGATTTAACACATTATAGAAATGAATTTATTAAAATAATATTGGAACAATATCCATCCTATAAGAATGAACTTTCCTCTATGGCTACTTCTAAATCCAGGACTAGACACAACAACAGACCATAGGAGGCCATAAGAATGAATAACACCCTCTACCAAGTATTATTGTCTGGGTTTGGGTCAATTTTCTATGTTATTCTTGTGTAAAAAGGATGATCATAAATTATAAGCCACATTAAATATATGATTCAATGATATGTCATTTTTCGGCCCATATGATCCCATACCCCTTATGAGTCTAAATATGACACTCACTTCGATGGCATTATCAATTTAAGTTGTTCGTATACATATCATTATATCATTCCCCAAATGGTTGAGCTAGATGAAATTCCATTTTATGATCCATAAGAGACCATGGCCCTTATGAATCAAATAGTGGAGCACACTAGTCATGCAATATAAAGATTGAAATCTGGTAGAAATTAGTAAGAAAAATTTTATATAATATAATAATCCACAACAATATGAAACATGCAATGCTTGGTGAAAATTTAAAAGTAACATCGAAAAAATAATGGCCTACTCATATTATGCCTACTGTGATGCTTGTTCGAACAAATAACCCTCATTTCATAGGGTTGAAAAATGGAATGACAATTTCAATATAATCAATATCAATGATATCAGAAAACATGTGAAGCAACCAATAGTGAAATGCTGTCAATAGTAATAACAAAATCAATAATAGAAATGACTCATGCGACCATGTACATACCTCATACATGGGTTCGTGACTCCCAATAATGTCATGTGACCAAGTCCCATGCATTTTTAATCTCCAAAAAAGCATCTCTAACAAGTAAAATTAGAATGGAAAACCTCTTATACCAATTTATGATGTCGAAGACCCTACTACCATGGGTCATGTTCCCCGATTGAAGTTTTCCTCATGATCCCAGGTGTGTCTCCCCATAAGCAAAAGGCTCCCGATTAGAAGTAGGGGTTTAATGTTGAAATCAAGGAGGTGACATTACCCCCACATCAGAATGCACAATGAATATAGAAACAATAATCAATAGTAGAAGCATTTGTAATCATATAGATGAAGTAAATAGGATAAGAATAATTAAAACAACATAAGACTAATAATAGAAAAATGCCTCATTGGTAGTGTCTGATATAGATATGAATTTATGGCATGCTAGTACAAAAAAGAGGAAAAAATTAGGAAGTAGACGTATATGAAACAATACTAACAGAGTAATGAAATGAAAAAATAAGCTATATAGCATCTCAAGAACATGGTATATCCTATTCTCCTAAACTCTACATAAGAAAAAGGACCGGCAACCCGCCTATTGGTGCTTTCATGTATCCATACATATAGTAAAAAAATCTTCTCAGGTACAGAAGGTATCCTGAATAGAGCGTGAGATAAATCATAGTAGGCCACCACCAATGGTGTCTACGTGTAATCCAAGTAGGTGCTCGTAAAATAAATAGTGTTCTGGTAACATCAAAAGTAAACAATGGAGAATTAATAAATAACCTAGTGGTCAGGTTCCTAAAGGATTGCTGGTGGGTCTACCTACTTCAACCCATGGGTATTTAGTCCGTTTGACTCACCATACACACACAAAAAGATAAATATATATATATATATAATATATATAAGTTATTATTTATATATGTATATATATTTTGTGATGGATCAGTATGTAACTCTCAATCATCCAATACTACTGTAGCTTTAACGGTATATCCCCCATCCCAAATCATAGAGCTCTTACAATCACATGAAAATACATGAGGGACTTCTCATGGTCTTACCAACCTTAAGGCTCCCACCATCCTTGGGTCCATAGATAGAAACTCATAAGTTCTTCCATACCTCAAGTCTCTCATGGTCCTTGTGTCCACACCCATAAGACCTAACATTACATTATATAATGTAATGGAAACTATATATCATTATTTATGTTTAAAACAAGAAAAACAATTTACACTATCATCATAAATAATTCATTTCATTAGAAAGGCCAAGTCAACCATTGAATCCATTTAATTTTAAATCAATTTATTTTGAAGGTTCATGATATACAATATTACCCAACCCATTCAATATACTCGTCCCATTTCATAACATGGCATGATCATCTACAAGGGCACAATCCAAGGGAAAACCCATATCAAAATAGTCCTAGGTTAAAATTTGAAATTACCAGAATAAGGGATCCAAACACCTATGGGGGGTCTTCGGAAAATCCAAATAAACACAGAAGAAGGCCTAAAAATTTATCCTCAAATACCAAGAGTAACTATCCACAATTGAGATTAATAGGAAATTTGGACTAAAATCGCTAATTTGAGTGGAACACCCCTTGGGTGTCCACATAACGTAAGGGTGATCTCTAATACCCTAAAAAAGAGAATATCAACCTATATCATAAGACTAGGGTGCGTTATACATGATGAAACCAAAACAGTAAAGGAGCATGGAAATAGATGCCTCACGACACCGTGAGATTAATTACGGAAGGAGAAAAATCAAATGAAAAACTATTTGACCACCTACCATAGGGTCGTAGATATTGAATTGCAGAGTATCGACATCAGATTTAGAGTAGGTTAGAGTAATTCTGAGTTTCTATCAAATTATATGAAAATATGGTCATTGAGAATGCATTGAAATAATGCAATAGACATCAAGATTTGACGATTTGAGAGGGGAGAATAAGGTTATCCTTACCTCTAGGGATCGAACGCCACTAACTGACTGAAGATCAGAAACTGGATAAAGGAATAGTGAACAATCGAAGGAGATAAGCTCATGGAATCTCAGAGACAAGGAAATATAGATGTTGTGTGAAAAAGGTTAGAGAAAAAATAAAATTAGAAAATAAAGGGGTGAGGGGATAAATGGACATTTTTCCCTTCAAATTGGCTCAGACAGTTTCTGGGCACGGTTTTCCAAACCATGCGCACAATGTGTACAGTGCTATGATTCTCTTGTCACATCACATGACCTTTATAAACAATTCTCATAACCATGTAAAAATCATGCTAATGGGTTCTAGACACCCTGTATCACCTGTCATATGGTCATTCACTTGGGTTTCATGGTTGCAGACAAACCGTGCGTCCTAGCCTATTTTCTCCTTTTCGGAACTCTGGGATCAAGAAACTCCTTGGTTGCTCCCATAACCTCCATAACATGATTAATAAAACAAATTAGGACTATTTAAGACTCAATAAAAGAAAAACTAATTATTTGTACCTTGGTTATAAAGTATTTTTGTTATAGTTAAACAGAAAAATGTTGGATAAAACTATGGGGAGACCATAAAATACCACAATAATATTCAATTAATAGATTGGATCATTTATTTTTTTTCTAGAATCAAGTAATTGATGAATATAAGTAAACATGATTCCATTACAATTTTATTATAACTAAAATATTATTTATGTAAGAATTAATAATAAAATATGTGTCCCTATTTTTAATAAAAATTAATATTCGGGTCTGCTTCACAACCTCGAAGGTTCCAACAAATCTTGGTGATAGCTTATGCATCATTAGAATATGTATACGCCCTAACAAGGTTAACAAATTCAAGAAAACCTAGTCTATGACCTCAAACACTAGATGTTACTGGAACTTGTTGGAATAAGACTATTTTCTAGATTGATCTGTCAACATACACTTTTGAATCAGCTCGACTAGCTCTGAAGTCTCATGCACGAGATGAAGCCCAAGGAAAGATTCTTCCCCTACCACCAACCAAAACATGGTAGAGAGACAAGCACAACCATACAAGGCATCATAAGGATCCATCTAAATGGAAGCCGAGAATATTTTCTTATAAGAAAACATGCTAAGGGGAATGTGTTTCTCCTATGAACCCCCAAATACACGAACACATGAAACAAGTATATTCTAATGAATCTTAATTGTATGATCCATATGACCATCAGTCTGATTGTGGTAGGCCATTCTCATATTTACCTTCATAACAAAGGACATTTGAAACTCCTTCCTGAACTTCTACATAAAACCTCTATCTCTATCAAAAAAATTTGAATGAAGTGCTCCATTAAGACATACCACCTCCTTGATGTAAATTACTCACAAATAATCAATAGTGAAGGCCTATTTGAAAAGTATGAAATGTGAGACCTTCAATAAATGATGAACAAAAACCCATACAGTTTTATTTCTATGAGCAGATCTAGGTAAACTCATCATGATGTCCATCAAAACATCATCCCATTTCCACTTGGCAATGGACATTTTCTATAAGAGCCATGTCATAAGCTGGTGTTCTGACTTCACCTATTGATAGGTGGCGTATCATGTAATAAAACCAGCTGTCTCACATTTCACGAGGGGCCACTAATACTGATGGTGTTGATCTCAGTAAATTTTGGAGACATCAAGGTGAACCACCCATCATGATGTGGGTAAATCCTTCATCATATCCTCTCTGGTCCCTTCAGGGACCCATGCAAACCCATAGAAAAAAAGAGTATCATTCTTATCGACTTTTCGTTAAGGATATGTCTCATCATCCAAGACACTCTCCTGTAGGACAAGACCTTAAGGATCACATAGAAGTCTCAACCAGACTCATTCCAGAAGAGAGGATGTCATCTCTAAGGATGAAAGGATAGCCTGACGGTGGACTTCTTTAACCTATACATGCATCTCAAAAATTACTTCGTAAGCTTCCATTCATTTATGGAATTCTAGACTGCATGTGCCTTTATATTTTAGCTCAGAGCATCAGCTACTGAATTTCCATTCCCGTGAGTGTAGGTTAGTACAAAATAAAAATATAGTAGGTAATCAAAACACTGATAGAGCCTATGATTCATATATCACTATGTGAAGATGTATTTGGGGATATTGTGGTTTATAAACATCAAAATGTTATCTACAAATAAATAGATACTCCAACAACAGTAGGTGTGTACAAATATAGAGAGTTTGAAGTCATTTGTCAGGTAATTCAGCACTTGATGCCTCAACTGATGACAACCATGCAAAATGACTTGCTCATCCTGCATCAGAATAGCACCAAAAAAAATACCAGATGCATCAGAATAGATTTTATAAGACCTTCATGGATTTGTATGAACAATTATCGATGGTGACGTAAGTCTTCCCATCAACTCCCAAAAGTATGATTTACTGGATTCTGAAAACTTGAACATCACACTATTCTTCTTCAAAAACCCATGTGGCACTGCAAGGTGTGTGAAATCCTAAATGAAGATTATTTTATATATAAAAATCCCCAAAAACCTCGGAATATTAATTATGTTCTTGGGATACTCCTAAGAAACCTCAACACAAACTTCATCTGGGATAAAAAAACTCATGACTCCCATATTATATGACTTAGTAAGTGGACTCTATCAATCAAGAAGCTAAATTTACTGAGCTTGGAATAGATATGATTCTATATTTGTGTATTCAACATGATCTCACGATGGGTTTCACAGTCATGTCTCAATATAAATACACCAAGAAATTTTCTATGAATTCAACCATACACGAATCCATATATGGGTGAAATCATGATTCATAAGAGTTTTAAATAGAGAAGGTTAATTCTTAATTCCGAATAGATAGAATTGGTAATCCTTAAGACCATACCTCCTCCAAAAAGTTGTATGTGGTATGTGTGTGGTCCTGAAATGCACCTGATGATATCCCAACCTCTGATCTATCATTGAAAATACCTTCTCTCTTCAATGCTGATCAACGAGTTCATCTATTTTAAGCATGGGATAATGATTCTTGATAGTCACGTGATTTAACCAACAATAATCGAAGCAACGGCTAAGAAAAACATCTAACTTCATAGAAAATAAGACAAGGGAATCCCAATGGGATGTGTTGTGGCGTATAAAACTGTTCACCTCCAAATCCTCCAACTAAATTTTGAGCTCCATAAAAGCATTATGTGACACCTTATATAGAGGAACGAAATCATGTAATACTCATAGGAAAAGACCAATATAAAACCCTACCTCTCGCTCTAGAGGTAGAATAGAGAATTCGTGAGGAAATAAGTCTCTAAAGTGCTCCAATAATGGATAAAAATACCAGGTTTCAACCCCTGATCGTCACTGTAATGACTGAACAACTATTCTGTAACACAACCCAGCCCATGCTACTCGAGTCTTTCTCATGTCACACAAACATTCCATTCTCCATTTTTCACATGTGTAATGCCTTCTAGTGATCTAAACGTTAAAATATGATTATAATAGTCAATATGGGATCTATTGGGAACTAACAAGTCCATCCCTAGGATTACATCAAAACCCTTTATATTTATAATGAATTTGTTTCATTCAGAAAGGTAACTTCCTATCTTAAGGTTTCATTTCTGACAATGATGAATGACATATGAATGGATACCTAAGGGTGTATCTAGTGTCATGATCCAAATATAGTACTCAATGTAGAGGCTAGAAATCTTAGTGATTTACAAAGATATAAATTAGTGACAAGTGCACGTATCAAACCTAGAACTTACTAATGTGGATGCTATTGGAATTGTACATCTTACTGTAGATGGTCTGATGCTATTATCTTTTGGCATAGGCTGAACAACCTGTAACTAGAATGTACTGTGGTCCCGAGTCACTATAAAAATTCCCTAAGTAGGCCTGGTTTGCTGGTGCTATGAATCATATGTCTAATTTTCTCTGCCTCAACCACCACCTCATCCTAATCGGTAGGTGGTATTCTAACTGTCTGACTTTTGTGATCCTTTCGACCATGCTCTGGGCTGGGTAGTAGGTGTTGATCCTCGGTCAATATGAAATATGAGAAAATTAATATTTAAACTTTGAATAAGACCCATCATTCTATATCCTCTACACTCTACTAGATCTGGAGGAAAATACTCTTTGATGTTCCATACCCTTTTGACCTACTAACATGGATGGTAGTTATCAACGATGGCAGCCTAACTACAACCATTTGAAAACACAAAGCGCCATTTATGCCCAAATAACGATCCCCAAGAAGACCTAGGTTATGATAAGGCTTGGATGTTTCCCTCCACATATCTCATAATCCACACCATAAATTTGGTTTGGTGTACTATTTGTATAATTGTTTTCAACTAGAAAACAAATAACTATGGTCGAACGACATTACACAACACATCGTTAAATTATAGAGCATCTATAAGGTCATCAACAGCTCGATAAGTATTGAAATTATATAGATTAGTGAAAAATGATGATTAATCCAAAACATACATAGTACAATACTAAAAATTCATAAACCCCTTAGAATTTCATCCCTCAAAGTATGAGGAAATAAAAAGTCTTAGAAAAATATCTAGAAGTCTACCCAAACCATCTATCTACATAGGAATACATAGGTGATGACATCCCACAACATCAAGGCTAGATCACATAGCCTGTATGTAGCTATCTAAAACCTTCACTCTGAAGGCATCACTAGCTTCCTGAATATAGAAAGGATCTCCTCGATCCAAGACTCCATAAAAAGTTATCCAAAACCCCCCGAGAAAGATAGAGGGTGTTGCTGGTAAAACTCACATGACAACTATGGCATGCCCGGGGTAGGTCACACTCCGATGTACATATTACGCATCATACCCAAGAGACCCTCTCACAAATGGGTATCAATATACAAATATTTTATTTTAGGATGAACCACATGTGTCTTATCTTGAAAAATGAATGGCATCTCAGGGCCCACTGCCTAAGGAACATATTCGCCTCCACCTTCAGGGCGCACGACTGGAGGATTTCATTGTGGGAAGATGATACATTGCCAAACTATCATCTCAGAAAAGATTTAACACTTTAGAGAAACATATTTATGAATCTAATACAAGCATGAACATATTCCTAAAATACTGAACATGTCTCTATGCATGCTTATAAATCCAGGACTAGACACTATAACAGACCTTAAGAGGCGATAAGAGCATATAACGCACCCAACCAAGTTCTAATGCCAGGGTTCATGTCAATTTTCTACGTTGAGCATGTGTAAAAAGGTTACTCTTAAATTAGATGACACTTTAAATATAAGATTCAATGATATGTCATTTTCCAACACATAAGTTCCCAAAGAACATGATTCAACAGATGACTCACACTTTGATGCCATTTTAATTTTTTGTTGTGCGTATAAAAATCATTATATCAATCCCCATATTGTTGATCAATTTGGAATTCCATTTTACAATCCATAAGGTCTGATCCACCTTATGAATCAAAATTGGAACACACTAGTCACACCATAGAATGGTCCACATTTAGTTGACTAGTCCTAGATCAATTGCATATATATAACAAGACACAATAGTATGAAACATGCAATAATTGCTTTAAATTTAAACGTGACATAGAAAAAATAATGTCCTACACCTATTACTCCTATTTTAAGGTACGTTCGAACAAATATCCCTCATTTCCTAGGGCCGAACAGTGGAATCACAATTTCAATATAATAAATATCAAAGACGCCACAAAACATGTCAATCACAAAATGGTAAAATGATATCAATAGTAATAATTAAATCAATAACAGAATTGACTCAAGAAACTTGTTCCTTACCTTGTACATCAGTTCACGACACCCACTAATGGCTTGAGACCAAGTCCCATGCATTCCTAATATCTAATAAATCATCTCTAAATAGCAAAAAAAATTAAAGGAAACCCTATGATACCACTTTGTGACATCCCAAACCTAGCTGACACAAGTCACGTGTCCCAATTCTGGTTGGCTACATGATCCTAGGTGCATCTCCCAATATGCTAGAGGATTCTATCTAGGAAAAATGGTTTAATGTTGAAATCAGTTGGGAGACATTACCCCATCATCAGAATTCACAATGAATATAGATACAATAAGGAATAATATAACAATTAATAATCATATAGATATATAAAATTTCTTAAGAATAATAGAAACAACATAAGACTAATTATAAAAAAATTCTTCATAGGCAGTATCTGATATAGATATTGAAGCCCACCATGAGATTACAAAAAAGGACAAATATTAGGAAGTAGACAAACATGAAAAAATTATAGAAAATTAAAAATATGGATCATATTCTTTAAAGAATCTAGAGCCCAAGCTTTTTCCTCTTCTCCTATGATTCACTTAAGAAAAAGAGTCAACAACCAGCTCATTGGTTCCCGCCTCTATCTATACATACATGAAATCAATCTTCTCTGGTGCCGAAGGTAGCACAAATAGGGTGTGAGATAAATTTTAGTAGGCCACCACCAATGGTGTATTCATGTTATCCAAGTAGGTTCTCATAAGTAAAAGTGTGATGAAAACATCAAAAGTAAAAAATGGAGAATTAAAAAATAACATATCACTCATGTTCCTAAAGGATACCTAGCATGTCTACCTACTTCATCTTAAGGTTGTCTAGTCTAACCATGTATCCATACACACAAACACAAACACACAGACATATATATATATATATTCTAAATTGATACATATTAATATATTATGATATATTTCCGGATGGATCGTGATGTAACTCTAAAATATCCAATACTAGGGTCGCATTATATATATAACCCATAACCCAACTCAAATATCTCTTAGGATCTCTTGGAAATACATTAGGGAGATCAAATGGTATTCAATATATTAAGTCTCGCATGATCCTTGGGTCCATATCTAGATAATCACATGGTCTTCCATACCTCATGACTATAATGATCATTATGTCCAAACCCATATTACATAACATTTACATTATATAATGTAAGGAAAACCATCTAACATTATTTTAATTGAATGCAAGAAAACCAATTTACAGTATCATATTAATAAATTCAATTCATGGGTAAGTCCATCTCATCCCTTGAATCCATTTAATATGATATAAATTCATTTTAATGTTTCATGATATCCCTTCCCAGCCAACCCATTCAATATTTTCATCCCATTTACGAACATGGCTTGTTCATCTACAAGAGCACAATCCAAGGGAAAGCCATATCAAAATAGTCATAGGGTCAAATTAGAAATTCCATGTCTAAGGGATCCAAATACCCACGGGGGGTCTTGGGATGATCCAGAAACACCTGAATCGAGACCCAATAATTTTTCCCCAAATACCAGGAGTCACCAACCACAATTGTCTATTTTTTTGGAAAATTGGACTAAAATGACCAATTTGGGTGGAACACCCCTTGAACATCTATATAACCTAACAGTGAAATCAAATACACTAACAAACAAATTATAAACCAATGTAATGAAACTAGGGTAAGTTAGAAATTAATAAACCAACATAGTAAATGGCCATGGCAAGGGCTAGCTCGTGACAGAGTGAGATTAAGTAAGAAACAGGAAAAAATAAAATGGAAAACTACATTACCACCTACCATAGGGTCGTATATTTTGACATGATGGGTATCAACATCAGATTTATATTAGGTTAGAGTAGTTATGAGTTTCAATAAAAATCCATGAAAATAGGTTGAATGAGCCAACATCGAAATAGCGCAACATACAAAAATATTCAATGATTGGAGAGGTGAACATATGGTTAAACTTACCTCTAAGGATCCAACTCCACCGATAGATTGAATATCAGATACCAGACAGAGGAGAAACATAAGATCAAAGGAGATGAGATCCTAGTATTTCATAGATGAAGACATATAGATATTTTTTCAAAAAGGGAGGAGGAAAAAGAAAATTATAAACTTAATGGGTGGGGAGAAAATGGATATTTTTCACTTCAAACTAGATTTCACGGTTTCTATGCATATTTTTACAAACCGTTGGAAAACTAAGCACAATGCTAGAATTCTCTTGTCACATCTCATGGCCTCTATGCACAGTTTCTATAACCATGCGATGACCATGTAGATGGGTTCTGTACACACTCTAGAGCCGGATTCACGGTCTTGAACCCCATTGGCATGGTTGAAAAAACTATTTGGCGAAGCCTATTTTCTCCTTTCTGAAACTCTGGGTACTTGAAACATCCCGGCTACTCCTGTAACCTCCATAGCATGATTTTGAAAATGTAATAAGGCTATTTAAGACATTAAATAAAGAAAAAATAATTATTATTTGTAATTTGAATAAAGAGTAGTATCGTTACAGTTTAACTGAAAAAATATAGGACAATACTAAGGGGAAACCATAAATGCAAACAAAAATATTTACCTTACATATTTGATGCGTGAAATTTTTCTATAATCTTGTAATTATAGAAAATAAGTAAACATGATACCTTTTAAATTTTAAAAATAAATAAAATATAACTTATATAAGAAGTAAAAAACAAAATATAGCTACATATTTTCCTTAAAAACTAATATTTTCTCATAAAGAATAAAAAATTTCATAATGATCTAAAATGTGTTAATTGTTTAATAATATATTATATTTATTGTTTTATTGTTTTATATTTTATAAATTAAAATTTTATTTAGAATGATTACACATCACTCATTCATCATTTGTTTATGATGGTAAATAGGAAAATGTAAATTGATTTAAAATTACTTCATGATTATTATGAAAATTATTTTCAATTTCGACATAGTGCTTATGAAATAGTAGAAATGTAAATTTTGGTGTCCAAATGATAATATTTTAGAAATAAAAAATTAATTTCAAGATTATTTTTGGAAAAATTAATTTTTACTGAATATTTACATTTTTAATTTCAAATATCATTTTATATGAAAATAATATTATACAATTTCTGTGTCTCATGGCAGGATTTATATTATAATTGTAAAACAATCAACTGAATATTATTAAAATAGTAAAAAATAGAATATTTATATCAGTTTTTGCATTCGATGAATTATATATATAAATATGTTGTATAGTTGATGATAAAAGGTATTATATTATAAATTTTCAGTTTTCAATATGTTTTTAATGAAATATATTGTGAATTATGATGATAAATAACATAAATAGTATATATTGTAGATAAATTAATTTTTAAAAATATAAAAATTATAAAAAAATATGAATCATATAGATATGATCTTAACGTGAATAATATTTATTACACTAAATGTATTTAAATTTTCTAAAACACCGTCGATTATTCCTTATTAACTAGGATTCACATAATAAAACTTAAACCAATAAATGTCAATAATTCTCAAAAAACGCACCCCAAATACATCTACATTTATCCATTCCCATATTCTACAATCACTGTGGTTTTTATAAAACTCGCTATAAAATACCTCTATATCAATCGATGATAGGTGAATCAAATGAAAAAGTCCAGGATTTCGTAACACAATATTCATTCATTGGGTTATACAACTTATTAATTGATTATAATATACCATGATTATATTTGAAAATAAATCTATTTGTATTTTTCTTCTTTCATATTATTTTAAAATTGGTTTACATTTGTTACACATACTTTATACATTGATTAATTATAAATTCGGTGATATGATCTTTGTATGGGTTGATTGTTTAATTTTTTATTCATTTGGAAATTAATCATTGTTATGCAATAATATTCATTAATGATGTGTATATACTACCCCACTGATATGTTATATCATGAATATAATTATTTTATTTGTATTCTACATTTCACATGAAGTTAATCTTCTATGGGGATTACAATTCAAATGATGCTAAAGTGGTAAGAGATTTATGTTTCAATAACATTTAACATTATATTTATTATACATAAAAATCCATTGACGAAATTAAATGATAATAATTTGATAAAACCCTTATATTTTAATATATTTTATATAACTATAAAATTTTTATGTTTATGTTCCATTTATCTCTATTAGGTACTCAATTATTTTCATAAAATATTTTTTTGTAAAGTCAACCTTAATTGTCCTCTTTGAGTCATAAATTTATTTCATCAATATCAATGTTCTGCAAAATATTTTCCGATATATTTTTAAATATTAATTAGTTTCTACTTAACATTTTTACATATTTATAAATTTTTTAATAATTTTTTAAGAAAAATATATATTTTTCTAAAGAATTTATATTAAATAATTGTACGAAAATATTTTTTATTTCGAAAAATTATGTCATGAAGATAATTTAATGCAGACATGAACAATAATTTTTTTTATTATTCCCTTATAAAATTATATTGATCATTTAAAAGATATATATTTTCCTAATATTTTTGATATATTTAGTTTAGAGATATAATTTAAAAGTGAAATGGGTATTTAATTTAACATTGTTATTTAATTATTTTTGTGGTATTTATTTTCATCAATGACAATATTCATTAATTATACATTTATTATATTGGGGATATACTATAACAATACCATAATTATTCTTGACCGATAATGTTTATGACTAATTTATATATGGAATGTATTGTAATTAAATTGGAAAGTAAGTCAAATATGTAATGGTATTTAATAACAAGGAATATTGATTAAATTTTAATTTCTTTTTGTATGATGATTTCATTAGAATTTTCTGGTAAAAGGTGGGCCCATAATTATAGATCTCCTAGATACATAGATAGGTACCATAAGAAAAAATAGTTTCATAATTTATCCAAAATCATTCACATTAATGTAATATACTTTTTAGGAGGCTTTGACAGTATGTTTATGATTCGTTTTCCTGAGTCCTTTTCATTATGTTTTAGATTTTTAACATTCTGAATTACATCATTTTGAAATAAATTATTAATTTCAATGGGATTTTATGAATATTTATGAAATCAGAGGATATGGTTTCATTTAATTTTATTACTTATATTAAATTATATTATCATCCCTTTCTCCTAAAGTATTATTTGACTTTATCGAGCTATTGATTAAATGTATTATATTTTTAGTTACTTAATTTTTTATATTTATTATGTCTAGTTGACTAAATATATTTTATTAATTACGTAACCCTTACTAGTCATTACATTCCAAAATTAAAATTATAATTATTTTATCTATTTATGAATAATGATTTATGCCTGATATATGAAATAAGGTAACTCTATGTAACGAACATTGAGAGAGATAATTTATATTTCTATGAAAAAATTATTTATAAATCCACGTTATTATGCAATATTTTTTCTAAGACTCTAAAACAATAATCATAATTGGTCATTGGGTATGTATGTTATCAATTATATCAATTTGATGTATCATGTTATGAATGTATAGAATTTGGTCATGTATATGGTATCAAAGTCTAGAAATTGGTGATTATGTTTAATCACTCAATCAAGTGGTGAGGGTTTGGGGACATTATAGTTGGAATCAAAGAAAATGTTTTGACAATATTTGTGGTTTATACATATTCATATAAGGTTAGATTAAGAGTAATGTATATCATCATGAGACAATAATTTTATGATTTATCATTTGTGAAATTGAATTGACACAATTTTTCATGTTTTGTTTGATGGTAGTTTGAGATGATTAGGATTTTTTTGGGGGATATTTATTATAGTAAAACAATGGGGATCAGTATATATTTTAGTGCTTTTTTAATTTAATAATATTTTTGGACATTTTTAATGATTTCAAAATCATTTTGGTTTAAAGAAAACATAAATGTGGAAAGAATTACTTTTTTAGGAAATAAATACTCATACATGTTACAAAAAAAGATATATCATATAGATAACAATTTTATATAAAACTAGATGATTGGACTATGTGACTAATTCTATTTTTTTTAATAATTTCACTATTTTGGGAACAATATACGATTAATTAAAATAGAAATAGTTTTGTTTTGTTTATGTTTGATTATTATTTCATGAATATTATTTAATCTGTATTTTTGAAAAATATATCATTTTATAGTGAATTTCTTTTTAAAATGATTAGTATATTTCCATTGAATTTACGTAATTTTTATCATACATTATGATCGATGGATATTATTTAGATATAAATTCGAAGTTGATAAAAGAGTAATAATAGATAAAATCATTATCATATTTTGGAATCATAAATTTTGATAAATTTTTTTATGAAATTACAAGATACTTACTGATCAGCATATTTATGTTGAACATTGTGTATTATTGTTCAATATTATGAATTTATTGTTCTAAATATTCAAAGGATTGTGTCTTTATATTATATTACCTTGTGCTTAAAATTTTATTCTTTTTTAATTTCTAATTATTATATGATTAAAATTTTATATTATTATGAAAAATTTGATCTGTTATATGTTTATTTTGGTACATCAGACATAAAAAATTAATCATAAATACTCACTCATTGGAGAGAAATATACTATTCTCTTTATAAATTATTATAGGATGAAAATTTTCTTTTGAATTAAGTATATATATATATATATATATATATATATTCTCATAGTTTATATAGTAATGAAATTTTTAAAATTTATGAAAATTAAAAAGAACCAAAGCTTTGATATTGTTCCACCATATTTTATGAATATGTAGTATATTTCAAACATCACTGATTAGTGGTTTGTGTTTATTGAATTTATATTTATCATTATAATTATATTGGTCAGTGGTCTCTATCACCATATATAATTATTTTTAAATTATTTTTTCTTCCATGAATACATTTTTATATTCACTAACATTCAAATATTTGTAATTATTATTATATGTCATTTAGTTTTCCTTCACACTTCACTTTACTCATTTTTAATATGAGGGTTTTTAAACATTAATATGATGTGGATTTTTGTAATAGGTTTTGAAAATGTTATAACCACGATTTAGATGATAATTTTCAAATTTAATGGAAGTAATTCTTAATCTGGGGATAAACACCCCTTGACCTTAAAAATATATGATTATCTGATAGAATATAAAATACACAGTAAAATGATTAAATAGAGGATAAAATATTATTATTTGACCATTATAAATTAGCTGCTAATTTTTAATATGTGAATAGAAAATCAAAAAATTATGAAATATATGAAAATATGTTTTATATAATATATATATTTTGTATTAATGAAAAATTAATAATTAATCAGTTTTCAGAATAGTCATATTATGATTCAATAAAATGTTTTCATGAAAATATTTTGTTTAGAAAGAAAAATACTTTTTTGGTGCAAGTTCTACTCATTCTTTTATATCATGAATTCCTGGTAGAACTATTTAATCTGATACACAAAACCATGATGTAGAGATATCCAAAACAAATTACCTAGTGAATATATCATTAAATCCCAAGTGTTGAGCTGTTACATGATTGACATATGGGGAATGATTATTCTCATGAATCTGATAATACATCCCTTGGATGAAGTCAACTCTATAATGAGGGTATATTGCATATAATTATATAGAGAACATTTAATCTATCGGCTAAGGGAAATGAATTTTAATTTTCTGAACCATCCCATGATAATTTACAAGTGAATGGAAGATCGTGAATATTGATTGGAAACTATTTCAATGGTGTGGGATTTGATTCCCTATAATGAATCATAGTTCCCTCAAATGGGTGAGGAAAACGAAAGTTTCAACCAATAAGAAATTAACATCTTGAGTGAATACAATGATGTATTTCCCAAAGAGTAACACTGAGCTCTTCTATATTGTGAGGTAATGTTATAATAGTATTCATTCCCACATTTACTCATATCTCGATGTTTCTCTATTTTGTGGCTCATATCGAACTGGTGGAGTTATAGAATTTTCTCCAAGAGAAATTGGACCAAGGGTTCATATTCGCTAGTGCATAACCATTGGGTTCCTTAATGGTATTTTTCTATAAGAATGATCGATCAATGAGGTTCAGTATCGATTATTGATAACTAAACAAGATCATTATTAAAGAACTAGTATCATCTTCCCTATATTGATGACTTGTTCAATTAGTTACATGGAGAACAATACTTCTCAAATGTGGAACAATATTGTTGATATCATTATCTTATGGCGAGATGTATTAGCTTTTAAAGACTTCCTTTTATAAAAGGTATGGGAACTATTTGTTTTTGGTGATTCTATTCAGAAATACTAATTCATTTGTAACATCCATGGATTTGATGAATAGATTATTTGTAAACTACACTGAAAAAATTGTGGTAGTGGTTATAGATGGTATTCTCATCAACTCCCAGAGGAAGGATGAACATGATGAACATCCAATGCTTGTTTTTGGGACATTATATATGGAGAGGTTGTATTCCAATGTTTGATAACTGTGAATTTTAGTCATACAAAATCAAAACATTGGGAAATCTGATCACAAGTGATGTAATTCTTATAGACCCATTAAAGAAAATGGTAATTGAGGAATTTCTTATACCCTAAAGTGTCACAAAAATCCATAGTTTTCTTGTCTTAGATAGGTAGTACTGAGGTTTTGGGAAAACGTTCTCATTATTTACTACCCACTAACAATGTTAACAAGGAAATGGGAAATGTATGTCTGGATGAAAGAATTTTAGGAAAGCACCATTGTGAAAATTATAAGGCTGGTAACTTCACATGTACTCACATTTCCAAAATGTTCAGAATGTTTCGTGATATATAGTGATTCTCCAATGTGAGGTTTGGTTTTTTACTCATTGAAAATGATAATGGGATACCCTAATCCTAAAAATATTTTATTATACATGGTTAGAACTACCATACACATGATCTAGATAAAGAATATGTTATTTTTTCGTGAATATATGGAAGCACTACCTCTATTGAGAGAAGTGTGACATATATACCGATCAAAAGAGTCTAGAGATGATATTCACACAAAATGATATCAAACTAAGTCAAAGGTTATGTTTAAAGATAATTAAATTCTATGATTTATTTATCCACAATCATCCTGGTATGGAAAACAAGACATTAATTTCTCTTAGTAGAAAAGAACCTGCTACAATATCCATGTTTCAGATTGAGATAGACCCTATCTTCATGGGCATGAAAATGATGAATTTTGAAATCCTAATGGCTATGAATATGACCTAGAATTATAAAACAATTTCCCAACCATCTATACAAGAGAATATTAAGGAGGGATAAAGGGATGATCTGAATAAACAGAGAAGGTGAATACAATAAAGGAAGGGAAACTCCATGATTTCTATTTTGATGATGATTATGTGATTTAGTTTGGAAAAAGGATATTTGTAACTTAATCACCTAGGATAAAGAATGATCTATTAGAAAATTAATGTAGGTAAAAATTTTCTTTTCATCATGGGAGTACCAAGATTTACAATGATCTTTGAGAATGCTGAAAGAGATTATAGAATATATCTCAAGGTGTTGGATACGTCACCATAATAATATTGGGAGAAATAGGTCTAAATGGAAGATGAAAAATTTCCTATACCCATGAGGAAATTAAAGAATGTTATTATTAACATTTTCTAGGGTCTCCAAAATATATCCAATAAAAATAATGAAATATGGGTTGTGGTGGACTGACTCACCATGGCTTCCCACTTACCACTGTTCGGGAAGATCTCTCACTTAAACATCTGGCTATGATATATGTGAATGAATTGGTGATACTGTATAGAGTTAAATTATTTATTTTCTTTGATCATGAACCCAGGTTCAAATGTAAATTCTCGAAGAGTATTCTATATTCTTTGGGAAAGGAATTAAATTTCATCACTACCTATCACCCCAAACTAATGGAAAATCTAAAAGTACTATTCGAATTTTGGAAGATAAGAAAAGATATTACTTTGAAAAATTAAAAGATAGATGGTATGAGACTATCCCATTTATTATATTCTCATAAAATAATACGTTCCACTTGTGGATTTATATGGATTTATATGAATCATTGTATGGAATGAAATATAGAACACAATCCAATTGGGATGATGTTTGTGAAAGAAAAATACATAGACCTGATCTTGTGAAAGAGATGGAATAGAAGGTTCAATTCCTCAAAAAACATATCAAACCTACTCATAGTAGAAAAAAATCTATGATGACAATTTTATAAGGGACATGGAGTTCAATGTTGAAGATAATGTATTCCATCGTGTATCACCATGGATGAGACTCATGCGGTTTGGAATGATAGGGATTCTAAAACCAAGATACCTTGTCCCCTATGAGATCCTTTAACACATACATTCAATTGATAATTGGCATTAAATTTCCCTAAATATGGCTCAAGTTCATGATGTGATTCACATATCACTCTTGAGGAAGTACATACCAGATCCCTCAAATGTACTGAACTCAGATGTGGTTTAGCTGGAAGATGATCTCTCTTATGATGATCATCTGGTATAGATACTGGACCGAGAAGATGACAATCTATAAAAAATATAAAACAATCCTTTTCAAGGTTTTGTTGATGAACAATATGTTAGAAGAAGAATCTTGGGAACTGGAGAAGGTGATGAAGGAGATTTACCCTCACATGTTTTTGTAAATTCAAATTTTTAGTGAAACATTTTAAAGGGTGGAAGAATATAAGGACAAAAAAATTTAACAACTAAATTACGCCCTTGTTATTTTGATTTCATATATGAAAAATAAAATAAAATAAAATATGAACCATAATAAAAAAGTTATAAATGCAGAATCAATGAAATAATAATACTTTGAATAAGTTAAGGAACTAATAATGATGAAATAGAAACATGACCTAATGAACGGTAATATGAACTATATGAATAATAAACATAGATAGATGAATAGAAGCTTTACCCATTAAAGTATAAATAAAATATTCTCATCCAGTATGTGAAAATAGTATATATGTATATCATAGTATATATATCTAAATATATTTTTAATAATCAATTAAGTGTTGGGTTTTATTAGGAGACATAATTATTTAGTTAAATGTTTATGATTAATTTAGTAATTTAAATTAAAATTTATTTTGATAAAATTTATTCATAAATATATAATTTTATTTAATATTACTTCAATATAAGTTGATGAGTCCTCAATTAAAATTTAAATGTGATATAGAGTCTGCTATAATTTATTAATTTGAATTTTACATGTAAATAATGATTTTAATTAAAAATTTAGTTACATAGATTTAGATAAATATTTTTCTATAATGGAGTTAAATTCATAGTTCTACATATAAAAAATAGGTACTATAAATTATTGATATTTTCCTAAAAATACATAAAATTTTCATGAATAGTAAAATACAATAATGTTTGTCAAATTTTAATACTCGAATTATTGTTTCATAAGAGACGTATTGAAAGGGTAATCCAATTATTTTGAATAGAGATGATCGAATTAATATATTTATTTTCAATATTTCACACTATTGATTTTCTTGAGTAATATATTAAATAATGATAAAAATTTTCATAAAACACCCCTAATCCAATATAAATATCACCTCTCACAGCCTCTTCTCCTCACACTTGTAAATCATTGTTACCAGAAAAAATCCTTCCAAACACTCTACCCTATCCCATAGACCAGATCCAGGAGCACTGTCCCTTATCAAAATAGACATCCAAGGTGCCCTTATGAGGATCCAAATAGGAAAATTCAAGAGGCAAATCCTATATATTTTTCTTTTAAATTTCATTTAAATATTATTTCATTTCTTATTATATCCTCAAATATGATTTTAAAAATGGTATAATAAATCATATACCATACATATACTAAAATTATATAATTTTAATGTAATATCCACCATTAAACATCTCCCTATAACTCTAATATTATAAAAATGAAATCGCCTCCCAAGATATGTCAATTGGCTAGTATCGAGGGTAATGCACCTTCATTTAACATTTAATGAATTAAAGGATATTAATAAACCCATTAAAATGTATAAAAAAATATTTTAATGTCTATTATATAATCCAAATTATGTTATATAACTAACATTTATACATAATACTAAATTATAAAATGAAATCAGTTCATTGTGATTGAAAAATCTCCAAAATTAACCTAACATGATCATCATTAACTAATGATTAATTATCATGATATATGACCACATTATTTATTAGATAACTTAAACATCTAGAATATCATTTATAACATATAATAAAAATTCTAGATATTTATCTTCATTTTTCATGAACAAGCATTCATTGATACTAATGATCCAATCGTACAAAATATGAAAAAGAATGTTATTGAATGATGATCATAAACTATATAAATCATCCAAAGGGCCATAAAAGAAAATAATAAAAATAAAATAAAAAATATACAAGTATATAAGGTTTTTAAATTTTTAATTATTGACTTTATGGTGATCATAACAGATGTAAAATTGATGAAAGAAATCATACAAAATGTTTGAAGAATTTTAAAACACAACTCTCTTTCTTTAGTTTATCCCTCTTTCAAACAATTTTTAGATGTTTTATTTCATAAAAACCATTTATTCATCATTTTCATACCTTTTATGAGAATTTTTTTTAATTTAGTTTCCAAAAAACAAAATAATTTTCAAAAGAACAGTTCTCTAAAATAAACACCTTTTACCTTTTGAGATTATTTCGTCTTCACTCAAGGTGAATGATTAATATACCATGTATTATATTCTATATTTATTTTGGGAACCCTGTGTTTATCAATAAATGATGATTTAAATGAAAACCAATCCATTCCATGGGTTATTTTATGATAAATACTTATATATGTTTTATGTGTGAATCATGTTAATGTAAATGTTATAATGTAATGGGTGCACCAAGAATTATATAGCACTGAGTTAATATTTTGATGTGACAGGTGTTACTGGGATTATATATCACTCCAATGAATTGATTAATGTGTTGTATGTCATGAAAAAATGAATATATGCTTGAACATGATATACTAATTGTTTATTACTACGTGTGGTAGGTGACCACTAAGACATGATGTTTCATTTTTCTACACAACCCCATTCCATGACATTATTCAATTATTCCTATCATGATTATGATAATGATGTTATGATTATTCCCTCCCCATTTTATATTTGTATGATTCTCTTATCCATCATCATGATGGTCTTCTTGGTTATCCCATTATGATTTTTATCATCAGGTGACTACATTTACAAAAGAAAATTAAAGGGCCAATAAGAATCTATAGAAGAAGGAATTAACTAAATGTTTATGTTTTGTATTGTAAATGTTAGGTATAGTGCTAATTTTAACAGGACAGTAACCTTTGGATACCAATTGTTTAATGATTTTATCTTTATTTGGTATTTAAGATGATGTAATATTATTGTATGAAAATTTAGGGTCACTATAGAAACCAAGATAACACGATAAAAGGAAACGAAGGTGAAAAGGTATTATTCTCATGGAGTGATACCTCACAAAAAACCTGATTAAGAATCTCCAAATGACTTGATTAAATAAGGGTTAGATGTTCCCATAATGAGAGGAGAGGATATCTATGTCTAGATCAATGAGTCTTCATGTTCAATAAAAATATTTATCACTCATATGAAACTTTACAATCCTATTTAATTACAATTACATGGAATGTAGTCCGTTCAAACATCATATAATCCACAAATCCAAAATAAGCTGAAAAAACAATATCATTGTTATTAAAAAAACATCTCTAACAGTATATTTACTATTTTTATTACAATATTTGAAATAATTAATGTTTTGTACTCATATTCTGACTTCTCCATAGACACAATTATACACCATGTACTCCCTAAATGGAGTGTAAATTCCCAGACGACAGGAAAAACTATTAATTATTTTGGAAAACCTAAAACTACCTTGTGTATTCTTTGAACATGTGAATATCACTACAAATCCATTACAAAGCTTATACCTCGAATGAAGTAATTCAAAAATTTGTACATCAATGAACATTAGGAAATTTTTCTTAGAAAATGTTCTTTGTACTCGAGATTCCCAAGGTGCGTAAAATTTTTGAGAAAAAAATTAAAGAGAAGTGAATTACCTAAAATTATGATATGATATGTCACAAACTCCCCCATCGAAATACATCTCATCCAAAACAAGTCATGTGGGAGAATGATTTCATTTAAATGGATAAATCCACTACTCCCACATCAATGAATCATGCTCCAATGACTCTTGATAATTTGATCATAGCCTCTATGACAACCTAACAAATGGAATCAACGTCAAATATAAGAATTTCACTTGCGAGTGAATGATATATTCTAATATTTCTACAACATAAGAATTAGGATATAAGTCAATACCTTACCAACTCAAAACAATAGAGGGTTCAAGATGGTAATTTTATATATGTGATATATATAAAAAAACATGAATGCGTACACACACTACCAAAAATTAAATCAAATAATGTACCACCCAAGACACTTAGTGACCTAAAACAGCCCAAAATTTTTTATATAAAACATTCCCTATATTCCAAGATGACACTGACCTAATGTAGGATAAAAATTATAGAAAATATGGCCACCCATGGAAAATTCCAATGGATGACGACCATGATACAGATTATAATTCCATCTACATTGTGATGTAATAGAATGTTGACATATATCATGATTCATCACAAATATTCCTAAACAATATTTGGTCTCACTAAATAAGGTTTTCCTATCTCAACCCAAAAAAGGTGACATGTACCGACGACCACTCATGTTGAGTCAATAAGGTTTTCCTTATGACTTTTCCATTCCTTCTTGTTTTGAAAATCACAAACACCTTATCTTTAAGAAAATTGCTTTTATAAGGAAAATTGCTTTTGTAAGGAAAATTGCTTTTATAAGGAAAATTGCTTTTCTAAGGAAAATTGCTTTTATAAGGAAAATTGCTTTCTTAAGGAAAATCGCTTTTATAAGAAAAATTATCCTTATCATATTTTAATTCATATTTTTCTTAAGTATGAGATTCGGATTCATTTTCTCGGAATCATTAAAGCTTAGATATAAAGCATTCTGTTTAGTATTCGGATTCTGGATAAAGAACTATAAGGAAGTCTCATTCCGAATTCCGGATATGATCTCTGACTAAGTTCTATTCCTAGTTCAGGATACGAATTCTGAAGAAGAATTCTCATTACGAATTCTAATGAAGAAATCTCATTCCGAAATCTCATTACGAATTCTGATGATGAATTCTCATTACGAATTCTGATGACGAATTCTCATTACGAATTCTGAAGAAGAATTCTCATTACGAATTCCAATGAAGAATTCCCATTACGAATTCTAATGAAGAAATCTCATTCCAAATTCCTATTTCGAATTCTGATGAAGAATTCTCATTACGAATTCTGATGACAAATTCTCATTACGAATTCTGATGATGAATTCTCATTACGATTTCTGATGACGAATTCCTATTCCGAATTCTCATTCCGAATTCACCTATTAAACAGAATCTGATTATCTTTGGTTTATACAATCTGAATTTATTCACTCCGAACTTTCACTCTGAAGTTTTCATTCCGAATTTTTATGTTAGAATTTAAAACGATGTCGTACATTCTGTTACACTTGTTTTGTTATAAAACGATGTCGTCCATTTTGTTATAAACTAACCGTTGTCTAAGTGACACATGTACAGGTCCCTCCGATCTTTAAGGAAAATATGACCGTTGGAGAAGGAGCCAACCTTACCTATAAATAGGAGCTCATATGAAAGAGCTCGGTGCTGAGTGCTGATTGATGAAAAAGTGCATACATGCTGTTGAAGTGATTTCTAGAGAGAGAGTCTCTTATTAACTCTCAAAGCTTCGTGCGACTACGAATGTTGGTGATTACATTTGAGGGCTTCCAGGGATAGGAAGACAGAGGTTCCGACTACCTTAAAGATCGAGTGATTTCTTGCTGAGAAAGACAGAGGTTACCAACTACCTTGAAGTTGAGGGCTTGCGGGGATATCAAGACAGAGACTCTGATCTTCGTATCGAGGGCTTACCCTCGTGTGGGTAAGACAGACTTGCTTGAAAGTATAAATCAAGGGACCTTTATCCAAGGTTTTTGGATACCCTTCTCTTTGGGTTAAAAGACCATTATCTTGTTACTAGTAGTTTTACTACTTGTTTTTATTCTGCTGCAATTTGTATCTTAAGGGAAGTATAACTTTCTTATACTTCCTTACTTACTCTGATTCATTAAGATTCTATACGCTTTAAGATAGAATCTCATATTGTAACTTTTGTTAAGTATCAATTTCCGGAATCATATTTCCGGAACCTACTTTTGGAATCTCTTTCCAAGTTTAGTTCGGTGTTATGTGTTTTGTGAATTTACTTAGTTTAACTTTGTTAAACTTGCCCTTTCCTTTTCTTAAGGAAACTCTAGTTATTCATAACTAACATTAAAGGTTCCAAAGGAATTTTTAAAGTATACATTTCACCCCCCCCCCCTCTTGTATATTGAGCATCTCATATTATATTTCGATCCTACAATTGGTATCAGAGGTTGGAAACCTCTTACTCTATACCAATCTTACATTTGGTATCAGAGAAGGTTACTGAAATACTTGTACTCACATACAAGTTTTTCTTGCTCACTTTTCCATTACGAACTTTGTCATTCCGATTTATCCATTCCGAACTTTTCTCATTCCGAACTTTGTTATTACAATTCTTTGCTACTAACAAGTTTGTGTGCAAAGCTATTTTTAGTATGGCAGGAATTAATGTTGGATCAATTGACAATCTGAATCCTACAAGACCACCCATTTTTGATGGTAATGACTATGAATACTGGAGAGATCGTATGAAGACATTTGTTATTAATACTGGTGTAGATAATTTTGTTATGCTTACTGGTGATTATAAAATTCCTGTAAAGGAAGTCAGAACCTTTACTAACCAGGAAAAGCAAGAATATCAACTCAACTATAAGGTACGCAAAACTTTACTATGTTCAATGACTAGAAATATATATACCCAACTTTCTTCTTGTGAAGCAGCTAACTGTATATGGAAGAAGTTAGAAGTTACACACTTTGGGACTTCTAAGGTGATTGAGACTAGAAGAGCTATGCTTAGAGCTGAATATCATGGATTCAATTTTCCTTATGGAGAATCTATCTGTAAAGTTCAACAAAGATTTATGACTATCGTCAACAGTCTACAATCTATGGGAGAAAAAGGTTTAGATGATGAAGCTCTTGTGGACAAGATAATCGACATTATGCCCAATGAGTGGGAATCCAAGAGAACAGCTATAGATGAGAACAGGAAGGTTACTCAAATTACTCTTGATGAGCTTTTTGGAACTCTTCTACAACATGAAACCAGAATGAAGAGAGATGCTGAAAACATCAAGAAAAAGAATGGAAATGGTACTGTTGCTTTTACTACAACTTCAAATCAGATGAAAGCTAAGACTCCTGAGAGAGTAACCAGATCCAAGTCTAAGAAAGTTATTTTCCAATCCGAATCTAGTGAGAGTGAAGTCTCAGAAATTAAATCAGCCAATCTTGCTCGAAGGATGAACAAGATAGCTGGACAGAGAAACTTTCAATCCAAGTATAAGAAGAAGGATAGGAAAGATAAGAAAGATGGAGAAGTTACATGTTATGAATGTAAGAGAGCTGGACATATTAGACCAGATTTCCCTATGCTCAAAAAGAAAGAAAGGAAGGAAAGACATTCAGATAGGAACAGGAAGAAGTATTATAAAGCCAAAGCTAAGAAAGTTCTGAAAGCTAATGACACCTGGAGTTCCAGTGGTGGTGACTCTTCAGATGAATCTTCTGAATATGAATCTTCAGGACAGAAGAATATTGGTCTTTTAGCCAGATTACCTATTGATAATCATTGTCTTATGGCTAAGGTACGAAATGCTGAATCATTGAACAATGTTTCTTTAAATTCTAATGATAGTAAGTATTATAACTCTTTTGATGAAGAATCATCTTCTGATGAGGAAAATACTTTACCTACTTATGAAGAAGTCTCTAGGTTTGCTGAACTTCTTGAGATTGAGAATTCCAAACTCAACAAGAAACTTGATAAGGAAAACTCTATGAATTCTATTCTTACTAAAGAAATATCAGATCTTTCTAAAGATCTTGATAAGAAAAATGCTGATTTTGAAAGTATTTCAAAAAATCTTGAGGAATTAAGTTCTGAGAAGAATAAACTTTCTAAAGAATTAGAAAAAGTAATTTCTAATAAAAATGTTTTCGAGCCTAACTCTATTTCTAAAACTAATGATTTTGAGGATAAAAACTTGGTTGTAAAAATCAAGTCCGAAATTTTTTCCTTAAAGAAGTGTTTATCAAACTTTACCCATGGTAAGGAAAATTTTGATAAGATGTATTCCCAAATACGACCTTCAAGAAATAAATCCGGATTTGGTTATACCCATGCAAAACCAGTTTTCAGTAACAATTATTTTGTTCCTCAAAGTGCCCCATTTTGTACCAAGTGTCAATGTGGTGGTCACTGGGCAAAGAATTGTTCCTTAAATAAAACCCAATCTCTAGGATTCCACAAAGCCTACTTTTCTAAGAAAATGTGGATACCAAAAATTTTATTGTCTGGAAATCTCGGATCCATGCAAGTTTGGATTCCGAAAAACTAACTGTGTTCTTAATTTCAGGAAAATAAAGAATGTTCCAGCAACAATACATGGTACGTGGATAGTGGATGTTCCCGGCACATGACTAGTAACAAAAGTTTTTTTGAAAATATTATCAAAACTAAAGGAGATATTATTCTTCAGTTTATCGGAACGCAAGATCAACTTGCTGATATTTTCACAAAATCTTTGCCTTATGATAGAATTGAATATATTAAACAGAAGTTAGGAATGATAACCGTAAGGTAATCTTTCTTAATTAACTTTCTGCTGAAAAAATCTCTTTACAGTAATAAAATCCTTTTCATAGGGGGAGTACATTTGGTTATTTAAAAAAAATTTCAAAATTTGTTTTCAAACTTTTCGGAACAAAGATTTCCGGAATGAAAACTTCCGGAATGAAAATTTTCCAGAATGGATATTTTCGTACAGAATACTTCTGGAATGGAAGTATTCGTATTGAAAATTTCCGGAATGAAAAACTTTCGTACTGGTATTTTCATAACGGAACTTTCGTACTGAATCTTCCATAACAAGTTTTTTATTTACTTTTTCGTATTTAGTTTTTCGTATTTACTTTTTCATATTTAGATTTTCGTATCGAGTTTTTCGTAGTCATCTTTATATTACCCATTACGAATAACTTTCCTAAGCCAATCTGAAAGGTATGATTTCCTTACTGAAGTTTTTGTAATCATATTTTACTGGGTGGCATTTTCTCGTATTATGATTTCAGAGTATAGTTTTCTTAATTCTTTGCTTTAATAAAACCTCAAAAATATCGGATTCAAGCTTTCAACCGTCAGATTTGATCTCAGTTCATTCTAACTGTTCGATCAACCGTGGTAGTTCAACCGTCATCTCGTTGCCTATATAAAGGGGTCCTAATTTCTAGTCCCACATCGGTTTCAAGCTCTCGCGTGCTGAACCTCTGCCCCTCTGATTTAAGGCCGTTCCGAACTTCAGTCTTCTCTGTTCTGAATTTCCCAGAGAACTTCTAATCCGAATGTCTGCAGAGTTAGCTTCTCAAGAAATGTCTTCAACCAAGCCTATATCTCAGTGGTTAGTTTACAGAGAAAGGTTAGTTCATCCGACTTTCTTCAGTAATTACGATTCTATCATCTCAAAGAATATCAGGTTGAATGGCTGGGAGGATGTTGCGGTATCTAAAACCGGGAATCAAGATGAAGTCTATTCTGATTTGCTTGTTGATTTTTATGAGTCAGTTGCTTTCTTCGAGGAAGATAATAGAGAAAAATTTTCGTTCAAATCGTATGGCAAGACATATAATCTTTCTTACACCAAGGCTGCAAGCTTGGTAGGATTATCTTATGAAGGTGAAGCTGAGTTTATTTCTCACGTATTGCCGGACTCCAAGTGTAGCTTCAACAAAGAGAAAGCTATAGAAACTCTCGGACTTGCTGATGACAAGGCTCCGAAAATTGCAAGCCTATCAACAAACTTCTGGATTCTTGAATTATGGTTGCAAGGACTTATCGTACCGAGAAAAGGTGATAAGGATAGCTTGAAGAAGAGTGAGATATATATCTTAGATTTCCTGATAAATCTAAGAACATTCAACTTGATGAAGCATATTCTTCTTAATATTGAAAATTTGAAGAAGGGAAATCTCAGAGCTCAAATCGTGATGTACCCAGCAATATTATTAAAGCTCATAGTTCGGTGCCTAGAATCTTTCAAGGTAGCTTGCAGTTCTAAGCCGAGAGTTTGCAAGATCATGCTGCTTAGTGATGGCACGCTTAAAAGAATGAATATATCTTTTGACAAGAAGTCTGGAAAGTTTATTGATCTACCTCCTCAAGAAGAAGTGACTCCGAAATCTGCTGATCCGGAATCATCCAAGCCGGTAAGGAAGAGAAAGCTGAAAGAAGTGGAAGAACAAGGAGAAAATCCCAAGTCTAAGGAAGTCCACTCCGCACCTCCAAATCCTAAGAAGAAGAAGACCTATCCTGATGAGGTTGTTACAAATTGGAGAGCTGAAAAAGAGAAGAGGAAAGAAGGGGATCCGCAGTTCGGATTGGACCCTGCGGAAGCTGAAGCTTTGAAGGAGAAAGCTGTTGATGAGCTTGAGAAACAAGCTAAGGAAAAGAAGCTTAAGAAGAAAATGTCAGAAGCCGAGGCTGTTCAAGCGTTGTTGAAGTTCAACGAAATGGTTTCAGCAACAAATACAGTTCTGAGAACTTTCTCCCTGGAATCTCTACCTGAGACTCCAGGAAGAAATATTGTTGCTCCGGAAGAGGCTGTTGCTATGAATACTGAGGAAGTGGAGCAAGTGGAACAAGTTGAAGAAGCTGCTAAAGGAAGTGGTGAGACAGGAGATGTGCTAAAACAAGTAGATGAGTATAAGGGAACTCCTTCGGAACACTTATCGCTCCGAACTTCTGAAGCTGAATCTTCGAAGCTTGTCACTCCTGCAATGGAAGAAGAGATAGGGGAAGAAGAAGTTGCCTATCATGCAGAAGAAGAAGAACTTTTACATGATATTGCTCAGATGGGAAACGTAGAGGTTGGTGTTCAAGATGTTGCTGATGAGGAAGATTTGGTTGTTCAAGTTTCTATCAGTGAAAAGAAAACTCCGGAACAGGATTCTATTCCGGAAAAAGATAAGGGAATGAAAATTCTTACCGAGACTCCGAGCTCAGTAGTATGAAAGAAGAAGGAAGCTGGTAGTTCTTCTAAGAGGATGTTGGAGCTTATTGAGGAAGAAAACTCTCCGAGCAAGATTTCAGATTCGGAGTCATCTTCGTTGGGGCATGATTTTGTTGTTTAGTCTTTGAAGAAGTTGGTAGGAACCATTCCGACCTTCTCAAGCATTGATTCACGATGCCAGATGCTCCAACATGCGTTGAATCTGAAAACCGACTCCGTATCGATGGTTATGGATAAGTGTGTTGATATTGAAGCCCAGTTCAAAAACTTCTTTATTGGTTACGAAGATCATAAAAGATCTTGCAAGAGAATGACAAGCTGGTCTAAGAAAACTGTGGAAGAGATGAGGCTTTTCGATGAGTTTCAAGATAATGTTAAGGATGCCTTTGAAACCGAGGAGAAGAAGTTTAATGAGCTGACTGCATCCTTTGAAGAGAAGTTGACAGAGGAAAAGAACTTTCGGATTCAGGAAGTGAGAGATCTGAATGGAAAGCTCAATTCTGTTTCTCAGTGTTGGAAATTTGAAAGGGATCATCGGATGGATTTTGAAAAGAGGATGAAGGCTCAGGATGAGAAGATCCAAGCTCAGGAAGAAAAATTGAAGGCTCAGGAAGAAAAAATTGAAGCTCAGTCCGCAAGAATAGTCGTCTTAGAGAAGCAAGCAGAAGAAGATCACAAAGACTTGAAGAAGATCAAGACGATTCTTAAGGGGCTAATGTCGAAGGAGAAAGATCCGAAATAACCAATCCGATCTTTTTGTTGTATTTTTTTCCTTTGTTGTCGAGATTCCAATTTTAATGAAATTCGTACTTGTTGTTTCTATTGTTGTCATTAGTAATTTTTCAGGTACTTTGTTAAGTTCTTCCATTCCCTCCAATTCTATTTGAAAATCACAAAGGGGGAGAAGGAAAAGATCCTTAAGAAAAAGAGGAACTCTAATAAGAGTTTATCAAAGGGGGAGAAAGAAAAATACCCAAGGAAAAAGAACTCTAATAAGAGTTTGTTTAAGGGGGAGTTTTTCTTAAAGAAGACCTTCTTATGAAACATCACTCCGGAAATATGAATACGATCCTTAGAGTTTCAAAGCCTAAGGGGGAGTTAGTCGTATTCATCTATATCCTTAAACCAAGGGAGATAAGCTTTAATGTGTTTCTTTCTTCTTAGAATAGCTTTTTCGTAAGGATGTTTGTGCTTTCCAAAAAGGGGGAGATTGTTGAGTCAATAAGGTTTTCCTTATGACTTTTCCATTCCTTCTTGTTTTGAAAATCACAAACACCTTATCTTTAAGAAAATTGCTTTTATAAGGAAAATTGCTTTTGTAAGGAAAATTGCTTTTATAAGGAAAATTGCTTTTGTAAGGAAAATTGCTTTTATAAGGAAAATTGCTTTCTTAAGGAAAATCGCTTTTATAAGAAAAATTATCCTTATCATATTTTCATTCATATTTTTCTTAAGTATGATATTCAGATTCAATTTTTCGGAATCATTAAAACTTAGATATAAAGAATTCTGTTTAGTATTCGGATTCTGGATAAAGAACTATAAGGAAGTCTCATTCCAAATTCCGGATATGATCTCTGACTAAGTTCTATTCCTAGTTCAGGATACGAATTCTAAAGAAGAATTCTCATTACGAATTCTAATGAAGAAATCTCATTCCGAATTCACATTAAGAATTCTGATGATGAATTCTCATTACGAATTCTGATGATGAATTCTCATTACAAATTCTGAAGAAGAATTCTCATTACGAATTCCAATGAAGAATTCCCATTACGAATTCTAATGAAGAAATATCATTCCAAATTCATATTACGAATTCTGATGAAGAATTCTCATTACGAATTCTGATGACAAATTCTCATTACGAATTCTGATGATGAATTCTCATTATGATTTATGATGACAAATTCCTATTCCGAATTCTCATTCCGAATTCACCTATTAAACAGAATCTGATTATCTTTGGTTTATACAATCAGAATTTATTCACTCCGAACTTTCACTCCGAAGTTTTCATTCCGAATTTTTATGTTAGAATTTAAAACGATGTCGTACATTCTGTTACACTTGATTTGTTATAAAACGATGTCATCCATTTTGTTATAAACTAACCGTTGTCTAAATGACACGTGTACAGGTCCCTCGGATCTTTAAGGAAAATATGACCGTTGGAGAAGGAGCCGACCTTACCTATAAATAGGAGCTCATTTGAAAGAGCTCGGTGCTAAGTGCTGATTGCTGAAAAAGTGCATACATGCTGTTGAAGTGATTTCTAGAGAGAGAGTCTCTTATTAACTCTCAAAGCTTCGTGCGACTCCGAATGTTGGTGATTACATTCGAGGGCTTCCAGGGATAGGAAGACAGAGGTGCCGACTACCTTAAAGATCAAGGGCTTTCTTGCTGAGAAAGACAGAGGTTACCAACTACCTTGAAGTTGAGGGCTTGCGGGGATAGCAAGACAGAGACTTCGATCTTCGTATCGAGGGCTTACCCTGGTGTGGGTAAGACATACTTGCTTGAAAGTATAAATCAAGGGACCTTTATCCAAGGTTGTTGGATACCCTTCTCTTTGGGTTAAAAGACCATTATCTTGTTACTAGTAGTTTTACTACATGTTTTTATTCTGCTGATATTTGTATCTTAAGGGAAGTATAACTTTCATATACTTCCTTACTTACTCTGATTCATTAAGATTCTATACGCTTTAAGATAGAATCTCATATTGTAACTTTTGTTAAGTTTCAATTTCCAGAATCATATTTCCGGAACCTACTTTTGGAATCTCTTTCCACGTTTAGTTCGGTGTTAGAGGTGTTGTGAATTTACTTAGTTTAACTTTGTTAAACTTGCCCTTTCCTTTTCTTAAGGAAACTCTAGTTATTCATAACTAACTTTAATGGTTCCAAAGGAATTTTTAAAGTATACAATTCACCCCCCCTCTTGTATATTGAGCATCTCATATTATATTTCGATCCTACAATTGGTATCAGAGGTTGGAAACCTCTTACTCTATACCAATCTTATAACTCATTGTCTCAAAAGTATCCAATATAATTTATTAATTATAACTACTAATATATGAGTACATAAATATTACTAAATATCTACCCAAGATCCACAAAAAAATTTAAACTCATGCATGGAGCATATCCAAAAAATTATCAATAGACTGTTCCATATGACCATCTCTCTATGGATGATACGTTGTATCCCTCGGGGCCTATGTCCCCATTTCCACGTGAAGACTCATGCCAAACCTTAATGTAAATCAAGGATCAATATATGAAGTATTTATAGATGTTCCCCCCTATAATCACACAATTAAATGAAAATACTTCTTACCCCTATAATCATCTTCAGCTGTATTGCTGGTAAAAATGAGTTGATAAACATTTCTCAATAGATCATTCACCACCTATATATAATTCACCCAGATTAAGTATGTTTTAAACCTAGATCAAAGGCCATGTATTGAAAATCCAACTGATAAACCTTCATCGGATGGGTGTAATGACAACCAGAAGGATTTAAATGTTATATATTTTCTATTAGAAGGGGTAAAAATGGTACACATTATCATTAATTTCACAATTCATACCCAGTCACCTGAATTTTAATTTCATGTATTAAATCCTATTCATAGTTATTGGATGGAAATAAAATTCTGAACTATAAAAGTAAAACAAAACTAATATCATCAATAATCTAGGACAACTATCCTATTTCCAAAACTAAAAATAACACCTAAAGTGATATAGTGAAAAAAATGTTATCATGATAATAAAAGATTTCTTGAAGTCATCTAAATAGATTATCATTCTAATAAATCAACAGAATAGAATCTTAGTGATATGGTCATATATGTTCTCTAGCTAGAATAATACCGGAAACATCCTTTTGAGTATCCAAATACAAAGGAGTGAAGTGGCCTATAAAGATACACTAGTCCTTTAATTTCAAAATATCCCATGAGGTCACTTTCCTAAAACTAGAATATGCGATGAAATTCCCATTACATAGGATGTAAGAGATATTGAACTCAAAAATATTAACGCAAGACATCCTCCAAAACTATATGATATGAAACACTTTTTATGAAAATTTATATCTGAAACTCTTACGGTCAGAAAATATTGTGAACCTATCTGAAAAAAGATAGTGATGTCCTTATTTATTTTCATGTATAACTAAATAAATCCTTAAATAATGAGTTGGGTAATTATTCATATTCAAAAAATTCTGAATACATTCCCAATCTACAACACGACCATCATATATGAGTACATATCCCACCACAACTCCAAAATGAAAAAAGAAAACAAAATCTCATTACTAAGATCAAGTAATATCATATTTGGATAAAATGTGAAATGGCCTATAATACCATAAAAAAAAGAATAATACCTTTCATTACATATGAATTTCACAACATTCCTAGAAAAAGATATCAAATATGACAATAAATTTTAGAAATACATGATGAACCATCAATAATAAATAGGATGTCCAAGGAATCTCTATATCAAAACGACAAGTCATGGATCATCCTAGGATACCAAATCTTATACCTTCTTAGGGTTATAAGATAATTCATGTTAACTTATCAATTACCACACAAACATAACTTATTGAATCCATAAATGTCAATTCAAAAACATTTCATAAAAATGGAGACTATTTAATATTTCCCTAAAAAAACCCAGATGATTGTCATTCTTGCACTCGAATCAAAATTAAAACAATATATAATCATTAACAACATCCAAAAATGTTTTTAGAGACTTATTTAATATCCAATTCCTCAAATTCATAAAAACTATAGGATCATTAGTCAAAACAAATAGATTTACAAGATATTCAAAATGTACATACGGGCTCTTGAAGGAAATCTATGGAATATCAAACTCTTTGACTCTAATATGATTATTACAAGACTAATGATAATTATTTCGAAACCACATTTCCCACATTAATTGATAAATAAATTTATCTAGATGAGGAAATTCAAAAATATATCAAACTATTACACAATGAAACATTTGATATTCCAGAAAAAAATAAAAGTAAACAATATGCCTTATTGGAAAATAGTAATGGGGATGGCCAAGAAAAAAACACATGCGTAAACAATTATTTATTTTATCATGTCTTAAAACTAAATCAGGATCTATTTCTACTCTTCTAGATTTATATGATAGGATTATCATTAAAATATTTGCACATCTAGAACCAATTCAATAAAAAATTGTACAGTCCTATCTAGATGTATCCGATAATAATATTTGATGAAAACTATATGAAAATCCCAAAAAATAGTGGGAATACCCAAATAAACATCATCAGGTGTTTCCACTATAGAAAATAAAAAAATTAATATATATTATAAGTTTGGTCATCCTTGAACAAATGTTGGATCCAATTCTCACTAAAACTCACATGATTCTACATTGTTCTCATGAAATTTATCATATGGATGATACTAGTCAACCATGGAATGAAGAAAATTAACCCATCACTTCCTTATAATGACATCAAACATATCCTGACAAAAAATGAGAAACTCCTAGATTAACTAGATATCATATTTTTATAGAACATTATAATGACAATGAAACCCCTCATACTTCCTCATCCCATGATGTTACTCAAAATCAATCACATTAGAAAATATATGTTTTTAAGGATTTATCATATCAAAAATGTACTGATATAAATGACTGTGTGTAACAATTATAAATTAATGTAATCCCAATGTAATATAAACATGGAACGTATCATTGAAATTAGATCCCCATCTACCTCCATTGGAATCAAATCTACAGTGTGAAGGTTATTCACTATGGATTCCTATTCATGGATCCTTGTTGTCTTGTAAGAACCTTACTATGTTTCTATACCCTTTGGATATGATGATCCTGGACCATCCCAAGTAGTAGAAAAATCATTACCAAAATTTTTATAGATAACTTTAACTTCAGAAACTATTTTAAATATTTTAATATGAAGCATAATAAATTAATTTGTGTATAACATTTTCAAGCTGAGTGAATGTTAGAGGCACAACTCTAGTAGAATTTAGAGGTGGTGAAGAGGAATGTTATGTAGAACCACCTACACCCCTATTACATTGATCATGCAACTTCCACTATTTCTATAGAATTCCACTGAAGCTTCAACTAAGTGAAGGATAAGTGGAATAACATCCATCATGGACTACCATATTCATTTCTACCATTATATACATGTATACTACATCTTTATAGGTAAAATGGTTCGAAAAAAATACCAGTACTCTGATAGATTTGGCAAACACTAAAGGTAATTTTGAGATTTTAATTGTCCAATCATTAAAACCACTTTTGAAACATAAGACATCTCCCAAAATAATTTTTTTATTGAAAATTTATTCTATACTTTTTTCAAGGATAGTAAATCCTGAAAATTATCCATCATTAGTAACTCTGAAAAAATTCTAGAAGAAGATATTCATAAAACCCTTCTAGTCTATTATCACATGCCTATCTACATGAACCATAGAATCAAACTATAACATTATTGGACAACCAAGATTAAATGACTGAAAATTAACATTAATAGGATAAATTTTATCTATTATGTCAAAAAAATTATCAATATTTTCAATGAAATACTCTATCCCTAGAAGTTCATTTATACCATTTTTGAATTTTGTATTTTCTTTCCACAACTCCTGTGATAAATCTCGTTATCCTAAATCTCCAAGAAGCATGTCAAAAAACAATGTTCTGAGAATGATTTAGATTTGTTTCTTTGTAATAACTACCCACAAGATAGCCTAAATAAATTTAGGTTCCATATGATAATTCCCTTGAGGAGAATCAATTGCAGCATACCAAGGAAATCATAGAACACTACAGTGAGGAATACTATTGCACACTGAAATAAAAGAAATGATCATACCACAAAAAAAATATTATTTAAAATCTAAATAACACATAAAAAAGATTTTTTGATAAAAAACTCCAAGTATTATAAAAAAAATCGAGCATCTGAGAGTAAATTATATCTTTTCACAGAAAGATATATCCATGAACTCATGAAAACATACATCTAGAGTCCAAACATTCTTATCTCTAGTCAATCAACCATCCCAATACATGAACTCGTTATGATCAACATCCATTGATAAAAACAGTGATAAAATAAATTTTAATACCCTCTCAAATTGTTACACAACACGAATTTCCACGTACCCAATGGGAAATATCGATCCCCATGATATGTTGTCATGCACCTGGGAATCAAAAACAAATAGAGAAAATCAATTCACACAATATGAAATACTAATCTTTAAATATATAAACATGTATAAAGAAAAATAATGATATGTAACATTTATATAAATATTATAACAAAAATAGTAGAATTTATTCAATAGTACCAAAATGGATGAAATTAAATTACCATGAGACTAGTCTAGTTGTTCATTATGACAATGATAAATAGATAATCCAAAAATAGCAATGTCATAATGAGATAACTCACACCATATAATCAAACCTATACTCAAATCTATGTGGTATAAAATTACTATATGGCATAGTGGAGCACTTACCAAAATCAAATGATATTTCTAATTCTACACACCATAAAAAGGGGTATATAGGGTTATAGATAATAGTCTCAAAAGGGTATCTCCTAGGTTTTCCATATCATGTCTCAGTTTCTGATATATTCTCTGGGGTGTAGCCGCATTACATTTTTCTTATACACATACAATTGATTTTTATGCCACATTCCATCAATGCAAAGGTGTGTGGCATTAATCACATTCTCAACAATGTATGATACTTCATAGAAATGGGATTATTTGATTTTTTTCCTTCCATGAATTTCTCATTGTAATTTTTCATCTAATCTAGGTCTCCCTCATATATTAACAAATTCATCATGAAACACTTTCCTTGAACCATCTCTTTATGGATATTGGTTAATTATGTCTCTTCTGGCTAGATATTCTAAGGGGTCGTGACCAGGAATCAACCCTTTGTTTGAAGAGTAGTCACATTGGGAATCACTAGTATGTCTTGATTCAAGAACATTGGTCACATGTATATTTATCATTAGAGGGACTCTCATGGAGGAATATTCGGGACAATACCAAATAAATAACCTGTTTAACATGAGGTATATTAATAAAAATGATTTCCATATGAGGTTTTACTCAAATGTCCCATGATTAAAACGAGACAAGACTCAATTTTAATGTCTTATAGAGATATACATAGGATAAATATAATGAACCATGGAGGCAGATCCAAGAGTATTCCCCATATAAAGGAGTTCTAAGAAGTTTTACTAGATAGATGGATCATAACACCCAATTAGTGTGTACCTAGTTAGATGTTTCCCATAATGGGATGATGTCACACCATTAATGGGTACAAACCAAACTGGGAGGAACTATTGATTACCAGATCAATTGGACAGAATGAACAATGATTGAAGACCAATGATGGTGTGTCCCCTAAATGAAAGATATCACATCGTGAGGGTTGGTATGGACATCATTGAGGGGGGATCATAGAGGTTTGACCCTATTATGGGGATATTAATGTTAACTGTTGGGTGGGGTTGAACATCCTCGATGCATCCTATATAACTGATTTAGATAATAGGTATCAAAATAAACATTGTTTGATGTATGGAGTGGGGCATACACAACAGAGATTCCCTTCACCATAGAAATACACATGGTTGTATTATGTTATACTTTGGGGGGATTTATCATGGGATCATCACGAGTTCTACTAGTATTAGTGATGATATGGATGTGGATTACTTGTAGAAATATCCTAGTGGAATGTATGATCTAACTATGATGTAGCATCCCATGTAAAATCATGATGGTTGAGGTTAAATCATTGATTGGAGAGAATTAAATATAGGGGATAATTTTGGGTCATATGATTTAACCTCAAGGAGACATCCAAAATATCCCATTTAGTTTGGAATCAATGTTATCGTAGCTCTAGAAAGGGGAATGGGGACACCTGGGGAGGTAGCCCATGTTGGTGGACCATATGCTTGGGGATTACGCATGGTGGCTACCCATAGTATATGGAAAGATTATTCTTACAATATGAGGTTTGACTATTGGAAAATGTGGGGCATCAATATTGATTTAGCTTTTGGATGGATATTGGGAGTGTAATGTCCTTTTCTAACCTCTAAGCCTGTGTGTGTCATGCTCTATGTGTGAAATCAGAGGGTGTTGTATACTTGACATTCATGTTGAAAAGATGCATAAAAATGATATGGTGTGGGGATTCCTTAATTGAGGTGTATAAGGGCTACAACATTATGTATGATGATAATCTCATTACCTTTGAGGAAGATCACCTTCTATGTAACCCATATATAGACCATCTTATTAATAGGTTTTTGGAGGAATACATGTGGAAACTACCTGAGGTGCACATGGGGAAATGGTGCAAATGGAAAGTAAAGATTAATTGAGAGTGCTTGAAGTGACCTGTTCTATGTAAATTCCACTATCAGGTCCAAGGTGGATTATATCAATCCATGTGATTCATAAATATATATATCATTGGACAAATTCATAGTTTGAGATGACAATTTAATTTCATGTGTATAAAAAGTTAGTGTTAAGAAGTTTTTGTTCATGTAGTTTTGATTTTGGTTACTCACTCCTTTTAACATGGAATTACATAATAATCACTAATCAACCCTTGGGTAAAGGAAGGGTTCTGTAATTCCAAAATCGTAACATTGGATGTGGATGTAATTCCAAAAGTTGAGGGTGTGGATGAGTGGTCAATCATGGGATCCATGTTAGTATGGAAAAGCTAAAAATAAATATCAATTATTGTATATATTTTTAGAAGAAATTGGTTGTCCATATCAATAGGGGAAACTGAACGAGGGACAAAAAAATCACTATGCACAAACCTACAGGGATGCACAGAGAAGATGCGCACAAGAGGTAATGGTTGCATGGAAAAGGGGATAGATCATGGTTATTTGATATAATGAAATCCATAATGATTAAATGTGGGGAATGCATATGAATAAAGGTTTTCACACTAAATAATGGGGATGAGTTAAATAATGGGTTCCCTAAAAGGTAATACAATGTTATCAATATGAGACTTTTGCAGAAACATTCCTTTAGTGAAAAAATAAATATGCGAGGCTCAGAACTGTATGGGACCACGTGAAGGTGGACCCCCAAGGAACTGAAGGTGAATAATATTATACTTTTCTGGGTTTATCCTGTATGATGTCAACGAAGAGGTGTTTAATGCTCATTAAAGTAACACTTTGAATTCTGGACGATTGCCCTAATGAAGGGGTTGTACTCCAATATGAAGATAAGTTAATTAGTGGATGCTTGTAAGATATTTTGTGTGGCAGAGGTTTTCCTCAAAACAATACCTTTGATATGTTGTCAGTGATTTCATGAGGATCATTTGACATCACATTGGGTGTATAAGTGTCTTCTATGAAGATTTAAATCTTATGTTCATACGTCAAATATTATGTGCAACATACACATGCATTTGAGAATGTTTAGTTTAGTATATGGGTTATCTTATATTACCAAATAATTTCCATTTGTGGATCTTTTTGAAAATTGGTTCTAATAAATGAACCCCTCAGAATCTAAGTGAAAATGGAATTTGAACTTTGGATTCTATAGGAATTATCAATGATATGGGTTTTTTTCTAGAAGTGAACTCAAAAAGGGGGGTCATCAAAAACGTGGAATGGAATGCACAAAATGTTTCTAGTCCACACCAATATATACTCAGGGGTGGCCAATGCATAGTACCCTAGAATTCCATATGATTGATACATTATCTATTTTGGGTACAAGTATTTGATTTCTACTTGGAATACTGAAACATGATCTTTTCTATATGGGCAACAACATATTCCATTTTTTGGTATACTTTTTCATCATTTTTACCTTCTTATGGATATTCGATGATCTTGTGCACAATGATACCTTCTTTATTACAGAGCCTTATCCTTTCACGCTTCTTCCTTGGACACCCCACACACAACCAAAATGGTAGGTATACATGATTTTGCTGAGAGGGAATCATCCAATGCCTCGAAAAAAGTGGAAATGATAAGTAACACTCTAGTTCTTCATTATATTTATGTCATATTAGACAATGAATTTCTCTTTATAATTCAAATGTATTAGTGGACGAATTATCATTTGGGTGATAACTTCCCATTTTGAATTTTAGACAACTGATAAGAATTACTTATCCTGTGAATCACGAATTATTCACCCGGATCAAGGTTCACACATTAAGATAGTATTTAGTGGTACTAGATCAATTTTCATGCTCATAAGAGAGTAGTTATAGATGGTCTTCTATGTCATGAATGTGCAGACTAGGACCATCCCATATGATAATCGAGAGGTAGATAAACACACATCCCACTATGCCAACACCTTTCAATGTATATTGAGGGATGAATGTGTGGGATAGATGGAATATGATTTGAGTTATATGGGAAATATCATGTGTGAATTGAAACGGGAATAGGGGTATGCTACCCATGTGAGGATTTTGGAAAATATTTTTTGAACATAGGGCTATATGAGGACATATGGACATCAAAAATACACATCAATCATCAGTAGTATCATGTTCTGCAATTTTCCAATTGATGTTGTCATGTAAGAAACATCTTCCAACTAAAACATGTGGAGGATTGAATTATCTTATCATACATCCATTTCATTAGTGGGACTCCTCTAGAGGGTTCTACGTATGATGAGTTCCATCCACCAATGAACACATGGATGGATCGTGGGTGATCCCCAATGATAAGGTGACATATATATGAATTGGTGAAAGAGAAAATGGATATCAATCACATCGTGAGGGTTATGTTGTTCACAACATGGTTTGATCTATTTTTCATGAAGAATAATAAGGTTAGGATGTCAGGCTGGGGAATACAATTCACAAACACTTCACCGATGGGAATTGTGGGATCATACTAGGTGATCCTAGAAGCAAGAAAATATCAATCATTGGTGTGTATCATAGATGGGACATATGTACCATTGATTTTATACACTACCTTCATCACTACTATCCAAAGTGTGTGTTTTTAATGAGAATGGGGGTCCTCCTAGTGACTTTATTTATGGAAGGAATCATGGTTGCTCAAAAAATGGTCAATCTGGAAGTTCTTGGCCATGAATGCCTTTATACATTTTTGGGGCGTATCTTAAGGAAATAACACATAGAATAATTTATGGGCCGTTCTAGATCATATACAACTAGATTTCTCCACACATCAATATATATGATTTCAAGAACACCATTATTCCTCATGGTGTTTGTCTAAGACCATCCATTCTGAACATCACTAGGGTTCAGCAACTCAACATACATAATTAAGAAATTATTATCTATATTAGAAACCATGTAAATTTAATGTTCCACCCCTTTTTCACTCAGGTCATCCAGATGGTGGATAACCTGAAAATATTTTGGGAGAAAACGAAATACTTTTAGTGATTTAGTAGTGGCGTGATAGAAGTTCGAATAGATGAACTTATACATTTTAAACCATATTTGTCATCATGATATTATATAAAATTCAAATAATTTTAGAAGGTGGAAATTAATATGTATAAAAGGTTACATGAAGAGGTACATCCATCAATTATATTCTAAGTAGGGTGCATGATGAAGACTACTTGAAATGTTGGTACATCCACACTTTCACCTTTAGATCTAGATGTTGGACTATCAATGGAATATAACTGATTTTTTTGGGATGAATATCTTGAGGGAATCATGTGAAGTTGAATAATGGTAGTCTAAGTTGAATGAATATAACCAGAGTGGTAATAAAAAATATGGGCTTCCTCCAAATGGGAATGCCAAGAGGAAATCTATGTGACTGAGGTTGTATTATATGGAACCACAATTACAGGGGCATCACTAGGAGTAACTGCACCTCCTACTTCTATGGAGTGGTGGTCCTGAATGTGTCCTTGAGGACCATGAATTGAATAACCTCATAAAAGCTAAGATATCTCATTTATCTATTTTCTAATGTTTTCTTTCTTTCCATCCAATCATATTTGTGTAGATTGTGAAAATCAAAACCATACCTGTGGAATTTTCAGAGGAATGAAAGTATTGAACTTCTGAAAATAGACTCAATTACATGTATGAAAATGTTATATTACATTAGAAATTATAATATATAATAGCTTTGGAAACCCACGCCTACAATTGTGGGAATATGAGGGACCCAAAGACAGGGTGACAATGATTTTCATCCAACAATTAGATAGAGAGAAACAACCTAATGAAGATGAAAACAATTTAAAATAAAAAAAATGAACAAGAACTATAAGAATTAGATGAATAATAAATAGAGGAAGAGGAGAAATTATTGGATGAAGGATATGTTGGGAATCCCCAATGGATAATTTCTCATCAAGAGGGTCCCCAGGAGAGTGGTGTTATTTCAGGCTCTGATAAAAATTTAATCGAAATTCTTTATATAAGATAAACATACTCTATATTTTCCCAGGATATCTCTATTATTCATTAAGATATGATAATTGATACTCATGATGATTAGTAAAAACATATTAATGAGTATCTGGTCCCCTAATTAGATGGTGGAAATTCACCAGTGGGTGCAGTGGAGCTTGCTCGGGGGACTACACAAGAGACTGAAGCTAGTTGTTAGTCGATCGAGGATAAGGTGTCTAGTGGTGGGCCAACCAAGGATGTCGGGGTGAAAATAATCAGAACCCTAGGTCCTTCTAATCATATATAGATAACCATTTCTTAGTATTCAAAATACAAAGCCTATTATTGTGTCACTTACTAGAAGGGTCATCATCGAAATCCCTCCTTTGGGTAATGGAAAATCATGATCTGTATGACCGTAGCTCATCTTCCATGGAGTTTTTTAATCAAGTTATCACATTCTTATGTATATAGTGAATAAATGATGGTATGAGCACTAGTACTAGTCATTTACATAATACTTTAGTCTTTCTCACCATTTCTTGAACTCCCTATGGTTACTCAAGAGCTTGAACTAATGAAACATAACTTTTATAAGTATATGATCTCACCGAATCATATATTTCCATGACTGTGCACATTGATTAAGATGATTTTTTCAATGTAGTACTTCTAAAGATGTGATAAAATCAAGTAGATGAGGCTAAAGTATCCATGGTATCTCATCTAATGGTAGAACCCATTCATGAAGAGATGGTTTCCCAATCTGATCTTGGCATGGATGTCTTAAATGAGGAGGTGTCTCTAGCTGACTGTAATGCCACTGGAGGGGAAGAAATCAAATGTTGAAGTTAAGAGGCTATCAAATACTGATATGTTGAATATATATTTCGACATGATATGAAACCAATATTTTTAATGATGATTATATACTTGGACCCTTCAACTATTCTCATTTCATCCTTTCTAGAGTATGAAGCCTTCAATAATGAGGAATTGGACTATACTGACCTTGACATGGCCAAAGAAAACTATATCATTGGGTGTAGGGAATTGAGATTCATTAAAAAATTCATTTCCGTGACCCTCAAACCACAACTGGATCATCAGATGGGGTCACTCAATCATTGTATTCCAATCCTATGTGCGGCAGTGTCATATTTTGGCGGTCAACATTTGCTACTCTATGACTACCTCACTGAGAAGATGTGGGAGGGGAGCTAACATCTAAAGGATTCATTATTCTAAGATAAGTATGATATCATGAAAAAAGTTCAGGATGTTACCTAGATGATCCTGAATTTGGATGAATAAGAGAGTGATTTCACATCTTTCCTCACTACCCAGTTGAAAATAAGAACCATTCTAAGGATTCAACTGGAGGAGGCCCATGAATAGATGAAACAGGAGACCACTCAAATTTTCATTCATCAAGATATGTATCTCTAGATACAATCTAGAGATTATTAACTTTATCTAGAAACCAATGATTGGGATTTTGAGTATTGGAATATGCATTATGCCAGGGGGGAATCCCAAATGATGGCAGAGCTGAAGAAGACGATTGTTGAAGTAGAGCCATACGGTCTATTTTTTCAAAAATCATAACTCCTTCATATATCATTATTCTGTGTTGGGACAATTTTTTTTAATTCATAAAATAGGGTAATTCAATTATGTTTTTTATAAATCTAATGAACTATATATTAGCTCATATGGGTAATTCCCAGTGTGAGAAATAAAGGAGGACCATATTATCAATCACATTGTATGAGAATTCCTAATAATCATCGAATACTCTAGTTATATTATTTTTTACAAAACACCAAGACTATATACAATGAGAGATTTTTCTTTTAGAACAGGTTTCTATGAGACTCCATATTTCTTTTAGAAATATTTTTTAGTTCTTGAATGTTGTAATTCCAGCACCATTAGAATGAATTCGATCGAAGTTGAATAAAGAGAGTGAATCCTGATGCACAAAATTCAGAACACGGGTATCATAGAATGGAGATATAGGATGACTTCAGTAAATATTTGAAACCTATTATCCATACCCCTATCTAGAAATGATGAATGAAAAATGAGTTTCAACCACTGAACATATTTTAGACACATAACCTAACTTGAAATGCCACCCAAGTGTTCCAGAACATTGGAAAATGATGGTAGAAGTGATAAAAGAGTAAAAATAGGCTATTAAGGGGTCCTTCTAAACATGATAGAGTATGTGGATCCAAATTATGGTCACACTAATATTTTTAGTAGAGTGATTAAATGCTCAAGCAATATCCTACACACATGAAAATATGACGTTGTGGCCTATAGTACATTGGGGTAGGCACATTGTTATGAACAATGATCCATCCCATATTCCATTGGAACCTCTCAGGTGAGTTCCTAGGAACCATTTTAGTTTTAAATAATCAAATTAAGGATTATGAACATGTAATTATGTATTATATAGTGAGGACAATTCAGGTTATAGTTTAACATAATGTGATCAGAACGTTTCACAATATTTCATGTCATACTGCATGGAACCTGACCAACAGTTTAAGGTAATGTTGTGAAGACCATATCAACGATATATTCCTATGATATCTATGTGTAATTTGAGAAAAAATTCCAATGTGATTGACCTAAAATAGGATTTCACCCCACATAATAATTAGTAAATGGACATGAAGTTGACATACAATGTGTGGAAAATGGATAATCTAATTAGAATGAGGGACAAACTGGCGCCCACGACACACTCTGAACTACTAGGTATTAGAAATATTTTTATAATAATTATTTCCTATAATTAGGATTCATGTTCATATATTTAATACCATATTTAACATTACTCATTAGACCGTACTAGAATCATATTCTTGTGAGAGCCATGCTAAATGCGACAAGCGAGGGATGGTATTAGGGGTCTTCCGACATGTTGGAGTATGTATGGAATAGAATTGAAGTTGATATGTTCAAGGTTTAGATAACATGGGTGTCCATTGAGTGAGTATATAATACTAACCCGATTTAAATCATTGGAATCTCCACAAAACCGACTAGGAATGAGGCATGGAAATTAAAAATCGACTATTGACCATATTTGAAAACATGGTATTTTCAATTTGTTACCAACGATCTATTGGGGTGTTGCCCCAAAATGTGAGGTTATCAAAAAAAGGAATGCAACCATCACTATTAAGGGGGGACCATCTTGATTTTAAGGAAGATATAGACCCAGATGGATGAAGGCGCATATCATGGAATGAAGAATTCCAAAAGGAGGAATCCAAACTGAGATTGTGCATGTAGTTTTTTGTTGTTCTTATCAGACTATATGTGAGAAAATATTTTAAAATCATAATTCCTGAACCGGTGATTATTTAATTAAGGGGTCCATTGGTTTAAGTAACTTGGGGATGGTCCCAAATTTGAAATGTCTGGGTGTTGCTACATATCCCAGAAGGATGGGAATAAATACACATGTTGTTCTGAATGAATGTGTGGTAAGAGACAAAAACTAGTACCGAGAATCCTATATGTTGAGGGAACTGGGGCATTCCATGATTATCAAGGGCAATCCTCAACATTCTCATGGAATTATTATTGTTTAACATCATTCATTTTGGTTGCTAGATCTTTATTAATGAAATAAATCTTGGACCAATGAGGAATGTTTCCTATGTGGATGTTTATGAAATGGTGTTATAACTAACATTATAATAATGGGTCCATGGAGTCCCAAGATACATAAACTATGCATCACAAAAATATTATGTTGATACTAATTATTATGTGAGTAGTTAATCATGTAGATCACACTGAATTGGTTAGATCCGTACATAGAGGGGTTAATGGTAAGTGATTGTTGGTCGTGTGACATGAACTTTCTGTTTAGATTAACATCATATGGTAAGGACATTGTTTGTTACACAGTTTATCATCATCAGATAAAACTTTTGGGAGAGGAGTGTTCTCAAGGGAGCTTCATGGTGCAGCTTTTGTAGATACTATTTGAATGAGGACCTAAAGGGCTCTTACTTGACACCATGAACTACCAAATGATCCCAGTCCAATGGGGTGGAAGGTTGAATTTATAATTAGGACCAATGATGAAATTATCGAGAGTTCCTAAATGTCCCATAAGGATGATAATCATGCCACACATAGTTATTTAGGATGACATGATATAAGTCCAATGTCTAGGGAAATGTCTCATTTAGTAAGGTCAATTTTGAATTTTGTAGTATATTGTCATATATCCTGGATGATGGTGGTTATGTACATTATCATCAAACTAATAAGAAATTATTAATCATAGTTTATGATCATAGTGTTCAAGGCATGGGTTGAATCTTCTAATGCCAAAACATGCAGTTCTACATCAGAAAGAAATGTAAGGTGAATGAGGTAAAACAATTCCCCATAGCACACCCAAAATTCATAACAAGAACATGAACATAGATTAAATTTATAATTATTGGACATGGATGATTAGTTTAACATAATGGACCCTAAGTGGAGGTTTCCACATATTTTTTATGTTTTATGGTTGGGACAATGATTATTATGAATTTTACCACCTTGAAAATATGATGATGTTTTTTTACCAATTTTAGTGTTTTGAAACACATACAAGGGATGTTAATCAATTTAATGTCGTTTAACTCGGACTAAGGACTCAATTCATGTGAACTACTACTTACAACACGTTGAATTGGTTGGAGAAGTGATGTGGTCCACATCTTTGGTGACTAAAGACTATATGACATAATGATATACCTTATGAATGATATAAGACAAATCCCACATGAGTTCCAAAATTGGTGGATCCCATCCAGGTATCATAGTAATTTGGAGTGTCCACAAAGTATCACCATGGTGGAAAGAGTAGAGGAGAACCTTCTTGTTGAATGATCTGGTTATCATGTTCTAGTACCTCCCTTGATAACATAGGCCTTCGAGCCTATTTTTATGAAGGGCCTCTAGTTCTGCTAGATGGACCTCAGTTGATATCTATAACATTTTATTAGCTGGGATATCTATTTGGATTGATGGAAACTAAATCTCTATGGAATGACTAGATCTAGTTTGTACACATGGGATTATAGATTCACCTGGGTGGAATTATAGGTGATCATATGATATTCCAATAGAGTTTTAGGGAGATTTTATAGCCAACATTTCTTGTTTAGGAAAACTATTAAATGAAAAATGTTATATAGGGTTTTGTTAAAATCTTGGATCTTTCTATTTTCCTAAACATTGTAGCAAGAAGTATGGTTGGAATAGCTGTTGTACATGACATAAAACCACTTTAGCTCTACTAATCAGAATTTAGTCATTCTTCCAATAAGAATATAATGAGGGAATAAAAACCAATAAATGATATTGGGGATTCATAATTAAATTAATGATCCTTCACTGACATCCTTGATAGTGATTCCTCCACACACTTGGATAAGAAACATTATTTGGACAAAATGAAACTACACTAACGTGATTTTTCTGGTGGGTGTGGTCCGAAAATGTTGAGTCCACATCCCACAAATTGAAAATTGTATGTGATAGGGTTGAGGGGATTAAGTGGTTGACGAACAATGTTTTAATAGATCTAAAATTTGTGAAACCTCTTTGGGAACTCGATAATGTCCTAGAAAATTATTTTCCCAAAGTATCCCAGCCTTAGAATCTTGTTAGAGTGCTTTAACCATGCTTGATGAGGACCAAAAAATCCAAAAGAAAAATTTTACAAAACTTGGAGGATCTCATCTCCATTGATAGAATGGAGGATAATTTCATCAAACCGATTTTTTAGAGTCTTCTTAAGATTCAGACCACTCTAGAGGGCGAATTATGCTTTATTCCACTAGATTCACTCATAATAGGATATTTCCATAATTATACTTTGATGATATTTATTATCGATGGAGTTAGTTTCCTAATTAGATATTTTGTTAGATTTATGGGATCTAGAGGTCCCGATGTGGATGAATCGGTGATCAGGTGGTATATATGCTTGCTTTCATCATTGTAATCAGAAGAGACGAGAGAGAAGGACCACCAACAAAACACATGAAGGAACAAGACATCCTGGTTGGGATTTGAAAGAGAAGTGTCTATACTAAACATTGTATCATCTTGATCATTCTATGACTAAGAAAAATGAGTGAAATTATAATGAGAAAGGAACAAGAACATAAACTAGTGTGTTTGATTGAGATACAGAACAAGAACTAGATTTATGAAGATGTAATCACCATTGGTGTGCATGATGACTATCTTAGAGTCTCCATTCACATGGAATAGACGAATATCAAACATGATTGACATATTGAGACTAGTAATGAAAGTATGTTTATAATCCCCATTGTTCAAATATCCTTCTAAAAGCCTAGATGAATTTGTCAAAATATCCTATGTTGGTGTTTTGAAGATGATTTCAAGGCACACAATGTAGATGTAGGAATTAATGAGTCTTCTACTAGATGGACTCTTAGAGGCACTATTGAAATGAATATTCTAACTAGACATGACAAGGACCACCTCGAAGATAGTCTTATTTGAGAAAGAAACATATATAACCAATTTTGTAGGGGTTGGAAGAGTTTCCTTAAATTCTACAAATGATTAACCCTTGAAGGCCTTATGTGGAATGAACCTGATGTAAAATGACTATATAATCACCACACTACCATCTAGGTAGCCTGTCGTCATATGGAAGTTCAGGATATACATTTTCATATCTACATGACATACTTGTAGTATATTGTGATGTTGTAGATAGTGTTGTTAATTCTACACTATGAAAACATGTGCATGGAAACTCTTATAAATAGGATATTACCTTGACTCTTTTTTTAATACAATACAGTCAAGAATGTATAAATTGTTCTATATTCCTTCATTTCCCTCATTATCACAGAGGGACCAAATGGATCATTCTAGGGAAGTAACATAGAGGCACAATGGCCTGCCTAATATGGGTGGCATCATAATTGGTGGCTACGATTGATATTGCATGATCTACATGAAGGTGGTATGACACACATAACCCCACAAGTATACCAAAAATTATTTAAGGGAATGGGTATGGGATTGAATTTCCCACCCAAATTTAAAATAAATCACCCTATGTAGTCTATGTTGTCATTAAGGCCTCAGACATACCCAGTGTTTCTCAAAGAATTAATCTTATTGATGGAACTGATCATCACTAGGTCGATATTGATTCCAATATATCTCAAAATTAATCCTATTAACAACCTCGAGGAAACCATAAAATATTTATTTATGGGGTTAATATTCGACTATCAAGAGGAGATGAATCTGGACACTTTCTCATGATCTCAAATATGGTCCTATAACTGGTGGGATATTACGAAAAAATTATCTATGTATCATTCCATTATTGTTTAGAGGACTAGATTGAAGATGAGATGCATGGATCAATGATAGGTCGCTTCTGAATTCATAAGTCCAAAAATGATTAACAAATAGTAGAATGCACATTGTAGTTCTCTAATAGTGGTTAAATCCTCATATTTGGGGCCCAATTAGATGTGATTGTACCTAGAGTACCCATCAATTAAATAATGATCTGTGAATGCAGTTGTGGTGTCAATAGAAAAAATCTTTTACTAGGTTGGAAAATTTATCCTTCTGATAATGGAGGTTGACATCCTAGAAGTCAATACAGACTCTAATATACTAATTCTTATTCCTGATTAGGATGATGATCATGAACCACATAGACATTGAAAATCCTTAATGAATCTTAATTGAATTATATTTTTAACTTTAATCATGGAAAAGTGGGATGAGTTCATCTTTCTCAGATATTGCATGAACCTGTGATGACATATAGGTATACCATTTTGGATTACAAGAACATTAGGGCCTATCCATTGAGTATAGTCTTAGAACCAATAAAAAATCATAATGAAAATTCCCAAATCCTTGTACTACTGATTATCCACTATTGGAATGGTTTCACTTCTCATTGTTGGTTTTGGATTTTCCAAGGTACCAAGAATCACATGAACCAACTCATCGATGGTGGTGGAGAATTATTCCTCAAATTTAGGAGGATAGACTTCCAAATATTCATCATTATATGAGGAGGGGGGATCATTTCAAAGATGATATTCTTCTAATCCTAATGATTCTAGAGGAACAATAGTTCCATCAGGGGTGGTGGTGCAATCTTCACTTGAAGATTAAAAAAATGTTAAATTATAGAGATACAGTTTGTCATGCTGATACAATCAAGCCTTCGATCAAGTGGTCCATGCTTGTTGTAATATAAATAATTACATGTCAGTTTTTGAGGGTTCAACCCAACTCGGTGGAATAAAAATATCTGATGAACTAGTGTAGGAAAAACCTGAACATCTTAATATATGATAGAAGCAACGGGTTTTGGTATCACTATAGCCTGAACCATGTAGTAATGATCTCTAATCATTAGATTAAATTTATACAGAGGTATGTGAATCCATATTCCCTAAGAAACCAAAAATGAGGTCCCCAAATTAGGCCTCATAGCATTCAAAAAGTGATCTAAGATAATGAAGGATTTTTTCATATCTGTTCAAGGAGTGTAGGTGATAGAGGCCTTCTCAACCACATTGGTCTATGAATGATTTTTCATTCTTTGATAACAATCCCAAACACTATAGAGGTATTCACATGAGTAAAATGGATAATCATCAATATAGAGTATGAAAACACAACCATTGAAGTAGTTAATGAGGTACTAGTGATTTGAGGAGGCGACTGCTATGTGTAGATAAATTGATGGTCTACCCATCAATGCATCATAAATGGTGAATTGTAAGTTGAACATGAAAATAGAATCTGTCTTTAAAATTTCAGGTTCGGTATTCAAAAGGATCATTCTACATGGTCTCATCTTGGTCATGTTGTAACCATGGATCCTCAGCTCATAGTTACTAAAATTTTCTTGATAGAGTCCCATCCTACGGAGAGGCCAAGATGTGATGAGATTGATCGTAGAACCTGTGTCAACTATATTAAGGAGAACCACCACATCATTGATATAACTAGTGGTGTAAAATGGGTAAATTTTCCCATATATGAGATAAACGTAATATTATATAGATAAAGGGATGATGGCCTCACATTTGGACTACTTGAATCCATTTTCATAGAAATTATTTGTTGTTTAAACAACTATTTGGAACTAGAGGGGGATTTTCAAGGCTTCTCCATGAGATTCTAATATCCATTTGAAATATGGATGGCCTGGAGGATTGAATGCTAATGGAGAATGATGTATTGGTGAAAAAATCACACTACTATTCTAGGAAGATATTTTTCCCATAGGAGGTCACTATGAAGTGGGATTGTCAACAGGAACTAAGTGTCTAACCATTGGATTCTAGCTAGTGTAAGAAACGTTTTATTGCCTATCATACATACTTCTTAGAAATACCATGGGATAACTATCATATGACTGAATCCATGATAGGCATGGACGATCATGAAGGAATTTTGGTAGTTTTACATGATCCACAATCAGGATTAGTGGTGGGAGTGAATATGATAAAGAGGGTATTAAGGAGTGTTCCTATTGTGCTCTATACAATGATTGTCATTTTAATCTCGGTAAAATGAAAGAGTTGGCATAACGAACTAGACTAGGAATTCAGACAACTTAGTTTTCCTCATCATCGTTAGGTATACCCTCATCCATGGACAATTGAAAGGAGTTCATGATACTCCTTGTCATTTGGGATCATGTAGGGATCCATAAATTTAGTGATTTTCATAGAAACAAACTCTTGATCATCGTCAGAGGTAACTTCTAATTCTGAGAATATGTTAGGTGTTATTGCCTTCTAAATAAGAATGAAATAATCAAGATTTATTTATAGGACTGACACTAGTGGAGTACATATCATTCCATTGTGTCGTAGGTTCCTATGTGTCTGATATGTGGAAGACTAATAGGTGGATTTCAAAATGGTAGATGGATAATGTTTTGTGACTCCTGGAGGATCATTCTCTCATATAAGAGAATGGATGATTTCATGGGTTCTAGAAACAACCTTGTAAGAAAAACAATCCTCATACTTTTAAGTCTGGTTGTAGGAAACCCATTTCCATTCACTGATACTGTTGTCATCTCTCCCATGTTTGGATGAGATATCAGAACCCTATAATAATACAATGTCCATCCTAAAAAAACTATTATCCACATTAAAATTGATTCATTACTTGAATATAGAGAGTTTCCTAATGAAATTTCCATATGTCCTATGTTATGGGTAGTGATTAGGGAAAACAATGATCTAGGCCTCATGGATATATCATCATTCTAAAGGATTTAGGATTCCTTGTCCCATATCACATCTTAATTTACAAAAAACCTAGACAATGTGAATGAGTATGTTTTATTTCTTCAATCTATAAGGTGAAATCTGGGAGTGTAGCTTGATGAGGGGAGGGAGGTGTGAGATTGGTCAAAAATACATATTGTCTCATGGGTGGTGGTGAATTCTGAGGAGGTACCTACTGATTCTAAGGTGGAAGAGGTGGAACATGATGTGTTTATTTTCCTCATTGAGGTGGTGTTTGGTGAGGCTTAGATTAAAAATACATTAGAGACTCTATATCCCCAATATATATTGCGGAAACAATATCTGTCTTCACAGATCTTCGTGCATGAGATAAAAAAAGGAAAATGGGTGTCCTCCTTTCCTTGATTAAAGGATTTCTATAGGTGTTCATCCATGTTAGAGAAATATTTTAATCCACTTGGGTGGTTTTTTGTGATGAATGTGGGAGCCAATTTAGTCTTTATGTTTCCCAGAAACATTTTCAACAGATTCTTCTATGTTAGTGGCATGTCGAGTGAGTACATAAGGCCCTTCGGCATGTGGATAATGTATGAAACATGCTAATTTAAAAACATCGTTCACAATAAGGGGTCATGAAAAAAATCATGTTATGTATAGTGAAACCAAACTACTATAGAAACATCTTTTGATGAACATTCTATGTAGTGATGTTCCCATTTGGTGACCAGTTGTACCAAACGAACACATTTCCTTCCCATTTCTAAAAAAAATCAGTCTTTATTTACTTCCTACATCAATATGTTTCATAACCTAGGTCCTCACATTGAGATGAAGTGGTTCTGATGTTTCTGTGAGTCATCCAAACAATTGAAGGGGGGAAAGGGCAGATTCTGAAAATCCAAGGGTCCAATCGTATCAGTCACCCATGATAGATGTGGATTTATATTAGTTTGGATCACCAAATTTTTTATTTCCAAGGCATTGAGATGGAATGTGATGGTACCTTGAAGATAATAATATATGGTATTACAATCTTGGTTATGATTCCGAACCACCAGGGCATTGACATGATCATTAATGACATAGCCTATAATAGAGGATTATTGAGCGACCAACAGTGTGGTTTGTAGAATGGAAATCATAACGGCCTAATCCTTGTCCCAAAGAGGATTCTCAAACTGACTGGGTAAATTTTCTGACGTATAATGTTGTCTATTTCTATACCTGTTAGGGTGTGAGGATCAAATAGACCGACATAGAAAAACAATCCATGAATAACATGTGGATTCCCTTGTTATCTCAAAGGTGGTGGAACATGATCCTACTCTGGATGACTATATTCTAGATGTAAAATACCAAGAAAATAAATAATTATTTGGTTATTATATACAATATTTTGATATGAAGTAGTAGTTATTGGATCAACATATGTCTAATGTGTGGGATATGAATGAACTGATTTCCCGAGTTGTCATCTACCCTTGTTGGAATTGTGACTAGAATCCAATAATGCAGAGGCTTCCCTTGGTTGAGGTTATACCTTTTCTTGTGTGTGATAACACATATAGGGTCATAATTATATATTTTGACCCTATTAGGATTATTATATCTATCAGATCCTACACAAATTTCTCTATCATTGGGAAGCATTAGTTCATCCAGGTCCACCAGACGATAACTGGTGTATGGTCAGTGTCACTGGGCGTAACAGGTTGACACATGATTTGAAGTAAGTGTAAAGCATCGTACTATCCCTATCCATGGATCTACACATGTGGAGTCACATAATCGATGTTTCTATGAATCATATTTAAGCATTATATCATCTTCACTGAAGGGTCTGGTGGGAACTGGGGGGATGTAAAATGTTGCACCACATGAAGTGTTTCCAAATCAACGATACAAAAAAATGGGTCGATGATGTCTATTTATTACTGGATCTTCAGGTTTACTAACTGATCATCAAGGAGGTAGATATACATCACCAACATTGTTCATAGAATGCATGAGGCCTCGTCCGGAGTTAGGTTATCCAGAATATTGATGTCAGGAACCGAATTCTACAAAAACACTCCATTCAGTAGGTCTATATAAATAGTTTCCCACAAAATATCCTACTCGAAAGTAGGAACCATTTATTACCTCCCCCTTTCACTGATTAAGGAATATTAAGAAACATGTAATGTAATGAATGTGGACTGATGTTGCATTGGAATAGTTGGTGGAGGGAATGTTGTATGAACTAACTCATCATTTCATGTTTGGTCGTCATTGGTAGAAGGTGTTGACTACATCATAAAATCCATATAAAATGGGGATCCAACCACTACATCATGTGTGAGTGTAGAGAATTTCATATGCGGTCCACTAGGTACTTCTATTCTATTATATCCCAGAAATATTCTTCATGATCTATGGTATAGGTAGATAATAATGCTGGGGATGAGAGACATAAACACACAAGAGTCCTTGGAAGGTAGGAATGTACTCCTCATCCTGTATATACATGTGATGGAATATAAGGATCATATGAGAATCACTTTCTAAGATGGAGAACCTATAATTTCAGATTACTTCCCAATAAATTGATGAAAATGAATGGGTGGGGGTAGGCTCAATCATCGAGTCAAAGAGTTTTTATAATCCCGGATTCAAACATGATTGAAAAATACATGGGGTTTCTCATTGTTATTCCTTTGGCAGTGATTATTGTCTCTTCTTCCTTGGGCCGGTATTTCTAGGAAGATAATTTTTATTCACAAGGAGGACCTTCGTGATGTGGGATGATTTCATGAGGATGACCATCACTATGATTTTTATGATATAGGAGGACCTCCATATAGGATGGTCTCATTTGATCCTAGAGGACTTCCTATTGGACTGTCAGTTGAGTGTGGAGGATATTTTTTATGGTCGATGGGAAAATTTGGTGGACTTCCATATTAGACATTCTGAGTATGGGGAGTACCTCTACACTTTTTTTGGATTCATGGGTTTGACCTCTATTTTGGAATGCGTTGAGGGAATGAGTTAGACTGTTGTACTGATTAGCGATGAAGTAGGGATGACCTCTTTTTTGGTGGATTTTGGAGCGAAGAGTAATGTGATGATGACCGTCACTTTTATGGATATAGGCATGAGGATTATCTCCATATTAGGAACCATAAGCATAATGAGGGTCTCCATACTAAACATAGATAAGGTGAGGTGGACCTCCTCTTTGGAAGATGCTAGGATCATTGGGAGTACCTCTACTTTGACAAGTGACTATACGAGGAGGTCCTCCGTATTTATTCTTGTTCACATTGAGTATCCTATAACAGTTATTGAAGGAAAGAACAGTTGATATAGTCAATCCCACCTACTTGTGAGGTAGTTTATGTGTCGATTCCATCCCAACATTGGGGGGTCCCTTCATATAATTGGTAGATATTTGGGAGAGTGCACCAGGGGTGGTTGATACCATGATAACTATGGATTAAGATTACTTCTAACATGCATCCTCTTGATCTAGTTCCCAATGATTACATCAGTTTAGTTGGACTGGGGCCAAAAAATAATCGTAATACATCACCTATTCCTCATCATAGGATATTGGTTGTTGGGGGTATTGGTACGACCTTGTGGAAACCCTCCTTGGATTGTTTTGTGAGTTCGTCATTGAAAATGGTGACTACATTATCTTCTTAAATCCATCGAAAATAATTGTAATTTCAATGATTTCTCTAATGAGAGTCTCTGGAATTGGATCATCATTCAAATAGGGAGAATGGGATCCCAACATAGCCCTTGGGGGAGGTGGTGATTTTGTTTTGTAAAATCCTCCATGTCATGGTGAGCCATAACCCTTATGGGGATTACTCCATCAGGCTCATACCATCATATGTGGGAGTCTATCACACTCTTATGGATGATTTTATAGGGTGAGATATGGAATGGTCTATCAGAATCTGATGTCGTAGCAGACGTCAGGGTAGTGGAGGGGTAATGTGGTATTTCTAAACTGACATGTCTCTTTACCCTACATTAGTTATCATTTTTTGAATGGGTTCATTCTGCATAGGTCTAGAAAATTTGATGGATTAATTTATCCGTACGTGTTCCAAGATTGAATAACCCAATACATAAATTTTGTCCAATCATCTATGGTTCAAGAGGTGAAACCATGATCATTATGCATGATATGAGGATTCCCAATAATCAATTACCTCAACTACTAGGGAGTTCCACACCAAGCACACATGTTTTCTTAGTGGGCCATAGTGCTGAATATCTTGATCTGGTAACATGATTGTCTATTGATATGATGTGTTGAATTATAGTAATCCCCGCATTGAAGATAATATAGTTATGTTTTGTTCATAATTTCGATTTACCATGCTTCAACCGGGGCATAAAGCCTCACGTTTTTCTGAAAAACAGATGACTGTATTATTCAATGCATTCCAACATTCCAAAGGTGGTTTAATTCATCAAATCTTTATTGATGTATTCTCCATGATCAAAATGGGATTATTTATTGTCGATTTATCCTTCCATGGATTCCTCCTTGTAATTTTTCACCTTTTTGAGGTATCCCATATAGATTAAGACATGGATCATGAGACTCATTCTCGATGCCATATCTTTTTGGACTCTAGTTAATTATATTACTTCTGTTTAAAAATTATTCGGTGTATTGACCTAGAATCAGTCTTTGGGATAGAGAGTAGTGATTTTGGGAATCAATAGCATATCTAGATGGTGGATCATCATCCCCCTATGTCTTCCTCATCAAAGAGAATCTCGTAGAGTAATCACAATCATGGAACTAAAGTCATACCATTTTCATCATGAGGTATGTTATATCCATGGTATGTCTTGAAATGTACTCCTCACAAACCAAATTTATAACATGAGGTAGGATACTAGTTTATAATCTTGTAGTTATTGATATATGATGATCATATCGATCCATGGAGGTGGATGAGAGTGGGTTTTTTTCCTTTTGATAGAGTTCATGGAAGGTTTATCTAATGGATGGATCATAACTCCAAATGAGAAGAGAGCTAGGGTATTGTGTCCCATAAAGTGTATATTTCAGATTGTGAAGGGGTGCATCTATTTGAGGGAGGATTCATGACTAACTACACGAATGTTCAAAATTCCAATTAAAGGAAGACCCTTGGTGTCATGTCCAATAATAGGAAGATGTCTCATGGTGAATAATGATTTGGACACCACATAGAGTGGATCAGAGAGGTCCACCACTATGAGTAGGACACTACAGATTACCATTGGTTTGTATTGAACCACATGGATGTTGATTATGTACCATGTTTAGAGGAATGTTATCCAAACCCACATAGTTTGACTGATGGTGTGGGGAATATGTATAAGAGCTTACCTTCATAAGAGTATTGATATTGGTTAGATTGTGATTGATTTTTAGTGTCACACAAATGGTATATTCGTATGTGTTGTTTGGAGTAGAGATGATATGGATGGGGAATATGCATGAGAACAACCCATGTATATGGAATGATCTCTATGGAATGTGTTAGCCCAGTTAAATTCATGATAGATGTGAATGAATTGTTCAGTTCATGAAAAAAATTTATAAGATGTTTGGGGATGAAATACATAAAAATAAAATATGATTCATATGAATCCATGTTGGTTAGAAATGAATGTCATCATAATTTGAGAAAGGGTTACTGGGACACCGAAGGAGGTGGCCCGCTGATGTGGAATATATGGTCCGAGATTATGAATACATGTTTCCCAAATGGGAGGGGCATGATATGGATTACACTGGGATGGGTTCTAGTTAAACAAGTCGGGGCTACATAGAAAAGAGGACCAATGATGAAGATTGGTAGTGTCATCGCCATTTCTAACCTCTAATCCCATGTTATTCATGGTTTCTATGAGAAAAAAGATTATGTAGTGGACCTACCTGACATGTATCAATAGATGTTTCAATGAGATGTGAGGTCGGGATAATGCATGTGATCTTCCAAAACAGGATTCCATTATGTATGATGATGAGCTCATTCAATATGAGTACTATCACACTGCATTCGATACAAATATAGAGCATCCTATCAAGAGTCTTGATGTGAATTTTGTGTAGAATCTTCCTGAGGTGCTCATGGCCACACACCCCAAAAGGTATCGGGATGGTAGATTGAGAGTGTTGAATGTTAGATGATCCCTATGCCCATCAACTCTCTAATCTTATTTAGAGTATATCATTCCTTATCTGTCATACAAAGATACATCCTGGGCTGGTAATGTAAGGTGAGATCATAATTTAACATCATGTGTATAGGAAACTGGGGCTATGAAATTTTATGTCATGTATCATGGATATGGGGGACTCAATCTATATAATTTGGACATATATAATCATCATTCATCAACCCTTGGGTATGGTAAGGCATCCCAATTACCATATAGAGATGGGGTAGAGGAGTGGTCAATTATGGGGTTTATGTTATCACAGCTATGTATAAAAGAAACAACCATTAACCATCCTAAGCTAAAAAGGAAGATGTATGTCATTGATATAGGGGACACCACATGAAGCACCAGGTAATAATTATGCAAAATAATATAGGGTCTCATGGATAAGGTATGCACAAGACATTAGTGGTATATTCAAAATGGGATCAAACATGGTTTTTTAAAATATTGGCACCCCAAGGTGATTAAAGGAGATGATTTGAAAAAAAGAGGAGGGATTCAAAAAAAGGACGTGGATAATAACATGAATGGGCTGTCCACAAGGGAATACAATGTGTGAAAGATGGGTCTATTGTGTGAAGTTTCTATGAGTTAAAAATAATATTTGATGGTTATACTGATGTGGGTTCATGAGAAGGTGGATCCCGAGTGAACATTTTATGAAAAATTGTATACCATGATAGATTTTTCTTTTGAAATGTTGAGGAAGTGAAGTCTTACACACAATAGACGAAAACATCAACATATAGATGATCACCGAGAAGAAGGTGGGGGTTCACATTAATATATAGGAATATTCTTCAATGGTGGTACGCAATATTTCAGGCATAGAATACGATATCAATGAAACTTTTCCTTTCATCCATGGAGGGGACACATGTAAAGGCCATTTATATACCGTATTTGGTGTTTTAAGCATCTTATGTGTTGATTTTCATCTTATGCGCATACTACACATCTTACTGGAACCTTCATTGGGATTATATGAATGTCCCATTTAGTCGAATGGTTATCTTTTTTTACCTAATGATGGAAATTTGTGGTTATTTTTCTAAATCGATGGAAATAGTCAACAGAAACTATCCATGAATAATATAATTAATAGAAAAAAAGGAATGATACTAAAATTATCATTTTTATATCAATATCAGGGGAAAACAATTTAATATCACACTTTACCAAATTAAAAATAAATATGGTAAATAATTTTCCAAATAATTCATATAAATAACTCCAAATAGTTATATACTGTCAAACCAAAGCATGCATCACATGTAGAAGAATATATATGGATTTAGAATCAAAATTGTTTAATCCAAAAATATCCAAAATCATCCAAAAGAATAGGAAACATTTATCTAGGGATCACAATAGAAAAATAGAAATAGTACACTCATAAATAAATATATAAAATATTATGTTTATCTATCCTCTGGATGTTTTCATTGAGATAAGAGTGTAGAGGAACACCGATGAAAGTTAACACCACCCCCATAATAGGTCCATATATTTTCTAGAAAAATATTCCAAGGATATATAAGAAATCCCCATGATCAAACACCATACCATTGGATAAGTCCAATTAATACCCCTTCCACCTCATTGCCCATGGATTCACATGTGATCTAATTTAGAAGAAATTTCCTAAACAATTTCATCATTTCATTAACCGAAACCCATTTCATAAAAACATGACACAATTATTTGAAAATGAAATTTCATTTACCAATACCATTGGAAACCCATCATTTATTAAAATCCATTTTCCAGACAAACATATTAAACCTATAAAATAGGTAATTTCATTAAATAAAACAATTTATAGAAAGATGAAGCAATATAGTTCTCCAAAAACAGTCCAGGGATAGAACCAAATACCTCATAACATGGTTGCCACACACCCAAAACAATATACACCATATGAAGAACCCAACTATGGAAAAGTGGACCTAGAATCCAATAGCATAATCCAAGAACAGATCCCGTTAAATAAAAGGTCTATTAAAGAAGTATAAATAACACATGCACCAAGAATTCACATCCACCTTACCAGAAACAAAAATGGATCTCCCCCTCGCCATGATCCTATAATAGATCTATATAAGAATCAATAAAAATAACCAGAAAGATTAACAGAACAAATATTTATACACAATTGTTATATGATGATCAAATGCATTGAATAAATAAAAAGGGTTAGTCACCCAGAGAGATACCATAAACAACAATGACGATAAAACAATGAACTAATCGATAAGGAAGGTTGAACGTTCACAGAATTACCAGAGAGGATTTATTTCTTGATATCATGTAGGATAAAAAAATAATTTATTAAAATATCACTTGTAGGATTCCCTAAAATTATTTTTGTGACATATTTATGTTATATAATACCTTTATACATCAGGTAATCCACAAAGCACTGATATGTTATAAAACACATCACCTTTTTATTTAATCCAATATTTTATGAATAAATAGTGTTTAATATTAAATTACACGTTCATATGTCATGACATGATCACGGTGAATATTAAATGAAATTTACTCTTTACACAATATGTAAATTCCCAATGATCTATTAAAAAAAATTCTTTATAAAAAAAATTAAACCACTTTGATCATTATATGAACTTGAGGATAACCCATTAAATCCAATAACATATTAATACATAGAATAAAAATATTCAAACAATCATAGCTCCCTAAAAATGAGATCTTTTTTCAATGCAAATGTCTTCTATCAAATGGTGTTCCAAAACACAAAACTATAGATAAAAAATGTAATCAAAATGGAATTAACAGAAATCAAGTGACTTCATGTTAATTTTTACGCATCATTTTATATAATTCATTCAAAGGGATTATGATTGCAAATATAAATATTTGGTAAGGTTTTTATGATTTCATCACATATTATTTTCAATTGATTATTTATAAAATTTCATTGATTAAAATATATGTAAATTATATGAAAATCACATTTCATTTTTAGTATCCCCATAATATATCATGAAATATATCATTTATGTAAAAAATTTATATATTCAGTACTCTAAATGTTTCTATAAATGTTTCTGATAAATTTTTACATATTTCTCCACTCTTAATTATAAAACAATTTTCCTCCATATACATGATTTCTAAAAAAATCCTGATTGATTTAAATATTCAGAAATTGATGTCTAATATTCTATTTACCATGTTTGAAATTATTAAAATGATAAAAAAATTATCTTATAATTTTTTTAAGAAGACACTTTTACAGAATGTATGATCATAATAACATTTCATAAATTATAAAATTTAGCGAATATACCGTAGTAATTATAGCCAAAATATTTAAATATTCCAATTCATGTTTCTAATGTAGAGAAAAATGAATTTCTAATTATATTCTAAAAAACATTAGTATTCCAAAGTGAATTTAAATTACAAATGGGTATTTTCATCATTAGTAGTTTCAATTATAATTTTATGCTATTTATATTAAAAAATGAAAAAACCATTTATTTTAATTATTCTCGACAATGGATTTATTCAAATGATACCATCCTTTTCCAATACTTGTTTTGTTTTAAATTATTTTTAAAAGGGAAAGTATTTAAATTCCTTTTCATGGTTTTATGAATAAATAAATTAAATTAATTTTGAGTTATGTTTATTAGGAAGTATTATTTACTCATATAATCAATACAGTGGACTTTTTAATTGACCGTTTTGGCCTAGAATTCAATATCCCCTCAATACATAGGTAGATATTATATGAAAACTAGTTTTGGCATTTGGATAAGGCATCATCTATTTATGTGATATGTGTCCTCATGATGCCTTATAATATGTCCATGTTGTATTGTAATGAGTCCTATACAATATGTTGGTGACTTATAGAATTATTACTTATATTATTATTATATACGTTTTTTAGATTCATATAATTATTTGAATAATTAATATATTCTTGTATAATGTATTATCTAATGTGGTTGTTTATATTCTATTATATAATAATAATTAATTTCATTAATTTAATTCTAAATGATAATGGTTATTGATTGAATGGATTGGGCTATTAATTAATTATTGTTCTAAATTGACTATGTTTTATTTGAACATTATAGAATATTATTTATATAAACCTTACTCAATATAACAAAAACCCTTTAATATTTCTTCTATTTCCATATGTTGTACATAATGGTTTTAATAATGTTAATTATTATAGTGTTCAGAGATTTGATGAAATTAGGGTGGATAAAATGTAGATGTATATGATCCACATGTTTATATATCAAAGATACTAATAAAATGTATCTACTAATTCTATATCACCATAAAAATAATATTTCCTCAGTTATTTTTGTGATATAATATGTCTCATTGATGTAATATATTTTTGGTGGTCAAAATTGCATAATTGTTTTTAGTTTTAAATACATATATACAAATATTATGTTATATATCAACAATTGGGATTGTGGGTTCTAGGATAGAAAATGTTATCAACATGAATGTAATAAATTTAGTCCCTTATATGAAAAATATATTAAGGAGTATAAGTGACAATAATTTATAATAGAGATCCATATTTTCCAAGGTTCTGCTAGTTATTTGTAAATATTTGTGAGATACTTCTTAGGACAATAAAAAATATCAATACAATGAATAGAATGGGATTAAAGACTCTATAATATAATAAATTTAAAATGAGAATCACAAAATTGATAGGGAATATTATGAGTTTTACAATATAATATACCCTCAATAAAATATATATTTAGAGTATTTTGATATTTATTATAGAATCGATTAAATTTTCTATTATTGAAAAATGATAATGTGATTTCTTATGTTTATGGGAAGTTGAATGGTCTTGTGTAGATTTTTTCATGCATGATCTGGAGAGAGATGAAATGATCATTTCATTAAAGTTTTTGTTAAATTATCTCCATTTGGAGATGATTTAAATATATATGGATCATAAGAACTAGAAATATTTTTTTCATGTAGGTAATGATTAATATTCATTAGTAGGGATGATTGTATCTGGTCAAAGAATTTTTTTTAATAAATCCACTAGCACCATTGGAATGCCAATAAAATGGGATATTCTAATTGAATTAATGGTGCTATGTGGTAATTGAGAGGGATCATACCATATTAGACATGACAGTCAAGGGGTCAAAATAGAAGAAACAACACCTTAACTTTCTCAAATGATTTAATAGACTTTTGAAGTGCATTGTGTTGCATTTGTTGTCAATGAGACATGTTGTTGTCTTAGAATGAATGGATGTCGAGGAAAGTCAAGATGTGAATGACAAAGGTTGTGATGGTGTTGGTGATGAATGGAGAGTGGCCATGGTACTAAGAGGCATGTCACTTAGGAGATTCACTAAGTGGCATAGGAGATGTGGTTGAAACATTCTCTAGTAATATCTGACGATTGTTGAGGTGCTCTTTAAGTTCATAGAACTTGTATCCTGATGATACAATGTCACAACATTGTTTGAAGACCATGCATTGTATTGACAATGCATGAGGAGAAGTGGATGATGTGCATTAATGAAGTCCATGCACTATCACTTAGTGCATGTGAACATGACGATGATCCAATTGATCTCTAATTGGATCAGATCTCTAATTGGATCAATGAAGCACATTGAAGAAATCTTTGATTCAGGAGCATCGGTTGATGGAAGAACCTTCAAGAATTTCCATTCCTAAGTGATGAACATTTGTTTAAGAAGTATGGAGGAATTCTTAAGAAGAAGAGAAGAGAAGAAATGAAGAAGGAAGAATAGGAAGAGGAAGGATGGCTTAAGTGGCACTTGGCATGTTACACTTGGTCACTTTGTTTAACAAAGGACTTAGTGTTTTTGTTACCAAAAAATATGGCCAGCCCGTGAGCACCTTGTGGGTTCAACCCCAAGGCTCATGTGGGCCTAAGGCGCCACGCCCAAGGGGGAACCCGTGGGGCGAGCTCAGGGCGGCAGGGGCGCACCCGCAGACACCACAGAGGCGCCTGGGGCACGCCCGGAGGAGCGCAGTGTGCATAGTGGGCGCCAGTGGCGCGCCCGCAGGAGGCATAGTGGGTGCTAGGAGCGCGCCCGCAGGGAGCATAGTGGGCGCAGAGCGCGCCCGCAGAGAGAACCCGGTGCGGGGCGGCACCGGGAGGGGAGAAGTTCAACTGGCGTGTTGAGGCAGCGCCAGGGTTATAAGCCGTGGATAAACCGGGCTTCGTTTCGATGTGGGACGCGGATTTTTCCCGCGGAAGAGATCCTGGCCTTTCCGTCTCATCGCGCGCCAGATCCGAGTCGCCCATCTAATCGCGCCACTAGCGATCAAATCCAGGTCGTCCAAAGACCTGATCCGACGGCTCCGAGTCGTCTTCCACCTCGAGCTCGAGCCGAAGCCTCCCCGCGAGCCGCTGCTGAACCAGAGCCTCCCCGAAGACAAAATTCGAGCTCCCGGCCACCATTGTTTGATCTGAAGGCTCCAATGAGTTCGTCCGGCCCTACTGAACACAACTATGTATAAAAATGGGAGTGCATGCTATGTCTGGAAGAATTCGAAAGAAGCCGAGGCAAACGAAGTTGCCGAGGCACCAGGTTGATGTTTTGCATGGGATGAGCCTAAACCGAAGGCTGTGCATGCATTATGAGTCGCATGCACGTAGAGGAACAAAAATAAATAAACCCGCGTTGAAACAGAGGAAAGGAAATAAAGATTCGAAAGATCTTTGAAGATCCGAAGATTTCGGTGATTCAAGATTTATTGCACGCGGATAATCTGAGGCAGCCTCTGCCTATAAAAATGAGGCCGAGCCCTCGAGGAATCTTGCTGATCCGTTGTTGAAAATCCGGAGTCCCGTGAGAGCACCTTTGCCTCGCGAAGAAGACCCTGCGCGCACCACTTGCGCGGCAGCAGCCCGAAGCCATTCTTGGCTTCGTGGGTTCCTTTTGCGCACCTCTTGCGCGAAAGAAGAAAGGGAGGTCCCCTGCGCGCCTCCTTTGCGCGACAGGAAGAACCCCAGCCGCATCTCCTTGCGCGCTCGAGGTTGGCACCCTCACTGCCCGTGTACCTGCGTGGCAACAGGAAGTGCATGCGGGTGCAGCACTTGCGCGCCCCGCGGCAGGAGCCCTTGCGCGCCTTGCACTGGTTGCACCCTTGTGGCTTGTGCGACCGAAGCCCACCACACCTTGTGCGGCTGCCCCTTGCACCAAGACACCATGCGCGCCTCCTTGTAGAAAGGGTTCAAGTAAGAACACCCTACGGCTTGTGTGTGTGTGCACAAAAGAAATAACAAGGCCGAGACACATTTGTGTGTGTGCAAAGAGAGGAAGGCCAAGGCTTTGAGCCTTGTGTGTAAATTGAAGAGGAACACCCTACAGGCATTTATTGTGTGCAAGAAGAGGAAGGTCACTACAAGTGTGTGCTAAGTGAAGAAATTGTGTGTGCAATTACAATAAGGTGGCAGTGGGTGTGCACCAAAGAAGACCCGAGGCATAGCCTTGTGTGTGCACCAAGTGAAGACAAACACCTTTGTGCCTTTGTGTGCAAAAATAAAACAAACATGCCGTAGCCCTTGTGTGTACAAAATGGAGAACCAAGTGTGTGCATAAGTGAAGTGCACACTTTGAAGAAGATTAAAAGAACAAGGAAGAACCCGAGACCTTGGCTTGGGTATGTGCAAGTGGGTAAAGTGAAGACCACCACACTTTGTGTGTGTGTGCATTTGAAAGGAAGGCCGAGGCATAACTTGGGGTGTGCAAAAATAGTGGAGGCCAAATACACACTCATTGTGTGTGTGCAAAGCAAAGAACAAAGTTGTGTGTGCAAAACAACAAAGTGAAGTGGCCGAACCTATGTGTGTGCTCTAAGAGGAGTGGACACACTTAGAAGAAGAAGAAGACTCACACAATGTACAACACACATTTAAGTGTGTAAACACATTGAACAAAAAGTGTGAAGTTCAAGTGAGAAGGTGTGTGCTTAAAAGAATTACACCCTTTGTGGGTCTACAGCACCAAGAGGAAGAAAAGGAGAATGCATGCATGCATGCATGCACGTGCACACGTGAATAGTGCTAAATCAGTGGTGTGCAACTGAGACTGAGCCAGACTGAAGTTAAAGAGATTGGTTGTCTGAGTTTTCAGTAGATTGAGAAGACCCTGATCATCACAAGTGATCAGAGGTACAGAGCAAGGCCAACAGTCTTTATCCCAGACTGCTGAAGATACTTGAAGACCTTAAAGTGAAGAAGAGCTACTCGTGCGACTCGAGGAGCCAAGAGAAGACCCTGTGGGACTCAGGGAGAAGAAGTCTTCAGTGGGATTCTGGAGCAGGCCAGTGGGACTCTGGTAACACTGTGGGACGCAGTATAAAGACCCTCCTGTGGGACTCAGGAGAGATACAGTGGGACTCTGTATCGACCATTGTAATTTTAACAGGTTATAATGGAGAATCCATGCTGAGAGAGCATGGCAAGGATGTAGGCCTTTGGTGCCGAACCTTGTAAATCCTTGTGTCCTGTGCCTTTTCATTACTGCATTATCCGGGAAAGGTTGAGAGATACAAGAAGAGTGGATCGAGGCTTTAACCAGCCATAGAGGTTTAATTGATTAAGAATCAATTAGTAAAAAAGTTTTAAAGGATCACTGATTCACCCCCTCCCCCTCTCAGTGATTCACACTGATCTGGGAACTTCAATTGGTATCAGAGGGAGGTTACCTCTAAAAGATCCAGGGGAGTCTTTATGAAGTGCAGATTTGAGGAAATGAGTGACCAGCCTCAAATGGAGATATCTGCCAAGACTCAGAAAAATAGAAAGAAGAAACAGGCCAAGAAGATGAAGAAGAAGGTTGCTGCAATCAGAGAAACTCCTTCTATAGAAAGAAATGTGAAAGTCACATCAGATGACAATTCCTTTTATCATTCTTCTGATGAAGCCTGTCCTAGCTGTGATGAAGATGGAAGAAACAATGACCTTCTAAATGCAATCAAATATCTTTAGAAGACAGTCCCCAAGGAAGTGGCAATGTGTATAGCTACAGGCATCCTTGATCTTCAAGAAGAAAAAACACAGTTAGAAGAAGAAGCCAATGCAATGGAAGATCAATTGGCTAAAAGGGTTGGCATAACCAACACTCTCAGAAAGCTGGTAAATGCCAAAGATGAAACAGTATCTCTTTGCAATGAAAGATATGAAGACACTTGTGAATAATTGCAAAGAAGCCTTTCTGAGAAAGAAATCTTTAAAGTAATTATCAATGATGTTTACCATGCACTGGAAAAGAGGCACAAAGTGTCAATGAATGTCAGAGATGCTCACCTCGAAGAAAAAGTCAAATTGGTGAAGGAGCTTGAAAATTCATTGCAAAAAATGAAGAAGGTGCATGAAGACTAGATGAAACAGCTGGAAGAAAGTTGGGAAGGAAAGCTAAGAGCTGTTGAGGATGAGAAGAACTCCCTTAACATGAAGTGCTTAGAACTGGAGGTGATATTGAAAAATCAGCAATCACCCAATGCTAAAGCCTCCCAGTCAGCTGAAAGAAGAAATGTTGCTACTCAAGTGAGATTTGAGAAGGATGATTCTAAAAGCAAGACATCCTCTAGTGAAAGTACAACAACTTATAGAAAGAAGGTACCATCCATACCATCTTGTACTGATGCTTATAATTGTGTTTCCACAAAAAGTGCAGGATGGAAAAATAATTCCAAACAAGTATGGATGAAGACAATGAAGAAAGAAAGCTCTCCTGAAGCAGCACAACAATTCAAGACAGGTACCCTACAATCAGAAGGAATCAAGAGGTCAAGATTTGTGGGTCAATGTTGGTGTTGTAACAAGTATGGGCATTGTGCAAAGGATTGTTGGTATAATCCACTGAATGCCAAAGCACAGAGGAAGCCCATGCCTAGGGGGAGCAAGCCAGAAGGAAGGAAGCAACATCCACAGGTCCAGAGACATCTGTTTACTGCAAATAGATTTGGATTACTTGATAACATCTGGGATGTGTGCAAAAGTGGTCAAAAAGATACATGTCAGTCTCCAACTGTATCCAGAGCTCAAAGGAAGAAAATATCACAGAACCTGGCTCAGAAAGATTCCTTGGGAAGCAAGCAGAAGAAAGTGGAAGATGCTCCCAAGAAGAGTTTGAAGAATGAAGAGAAGTCATTGGAATCTAAATCCAAGAAGGGTGATGCATCCAGAAGGACCACCAAGAAGACATGCTTCTACTGTGGAAAGAAAGGACACATCATGGACCTTTGTAAAGAAGCCATGAAACTAAATAGAAGCAGACTGAACTCCAAAAGACAATCAATCCAGAAGAAGAAGGGATTGATTGAAAATAAGTTGCCTAAGAAAGGTAGCTTAACAGCATCAAAAGAACCATGTGGAATTTCCAAAACTGAGGCCTCACTTCCAAATGACTTGTTAGTCATATGGCCAAATCAGTTGCAACTTGCCAAAGATCTACAGAGAGCTGAAGATGAAGTTCTGGCAATTGCTAAGGCAAAAGGGAAGAAGAAAATTTCACATGAAGATGTATTGAGATCCACACCAGCACAATCATCAATGAAGATCAAATGTGCAAGTGTGAAGACTGGTGAAAATGGGACATCTCGGTTGAGAGAATCTTCTCAACCTTGTTGTTCACATTGATGAACCAAGGAGGTTCCATCTTATTCCCTAATCACTTGTATTTACATGTGCTGACATTGCAGGGAATTGAAGATGATGATCATTCACAATTGGAGGATGGTTTGGAAAGAATGGAGTGCACCCCTTGAGGGGGAGCCAATCTGAAGAAGATGGGATTCTGAGATTAATACCATCTTGAGAAAAGTGAAGGTATTCCAATCATGCTCTCATCCCTTGTTTCTTAATTGAGTTTATCTTGTCAATTAAGGGGGAGTATGGATTGAAGACAAATGGATGAATGGGGGAGCTTTATCTTTGCACCTGAACTTTCTAATGAGTTTTGTGGAGCATGTGCAGGATTTAGCAAATTCATTGTTATATCTGAAAAATTTCAAGCCCCTAAGCATGATCTCACATGTGTAGAGAATTATGGATAGCTTTGAATTCCTTGGTTATATCACTCTTGTTTTCTACACCGGGTTAGCCCAAGTAGACATAGAGTTGATTTACTAAAGGTTCTTTGCTAAAGAAGAACATGTGGCATCATCCCTCTCTTAGTGATTTTCAAGAAGATGCTATTCAAAGGGAGGAAGAGATTTTTGAAAGTGAACCACACCACACCTTTGCATTTGATTGCCAATAAGGGGGAGAAAAGATTGGGCACACATATTGACCCATTCATATGTGCTGAAGGAGTGTATTGACAACAAATACAAAGGGGGAGATTGAAGTGCATTGTGTTGCATTTGTTGTCAATGAGACATGTTATTGTCTTAGAATGAATGGATGTCGAGGAAAGTCAAGATGTGAATGACAAAGGTTGTGATGGTGTTGGTGATGAATGGAGAGTGGCCATGGTACTAAGAGGCATGTCACTTAGGAGATTCACTAAGTGGCATAGGAGATGTGGTTGAAACATTCTCTAGTAATATCTGACGATTGTTGAGGTGCTCTTTAAGTTCATAGAACTTGTATCCTGATGATACAATGTCACAACATTGTTTGAAGACCATACATTGTATTGACAATGCATGAGGAGAAGTGGATGATGTGCATTAATGAAGTCCATGCACTATCACTTAGTGCATGTGAACATGACGATGATCCAATTGATCTCTAATTGGATCAATGAAGAACATTGAAGAAATATTTGATTCAGGAGCATCAGTTGATGGAAGAACCTTCAATAATTTCCATTCCTAAGTGATGAACATTTGTTTAAGAAGTATGGAGGAATTCTTAAGAAGAAGAGAAGAGAAGAAATGAAGAAGGAAGAATAGGAAGAGGAAGGATGGCTTAAGTGGCACTTGGCATGTTACACTTGGTCACTTTGTTTAACAAAGGACTTAGTGTTTTTGTTACCAAAAAATATGGCCAGCCCGTGGGCACCTTGTGGGTTCAACCCCAAGGCTCATGTGGGCCTAAGGCGCCACGCCCAAGGGGGAACCCGTGGGGCGAGCTCAGGGCGGCAGGGGCGCACCCGCAGACACCACAGAGGCGCCTGGGGCACGCCCGGAGGAGCGTAGTGTGCATAGTGGGCGCTAGTGGCGCGCCCGCAGGAGGCATAGTAGGCGCTAGGAGCGCGCCCGCAGGGAGCATAGTGGGCGCAGAGCGCGCCCGCAGAGAGAACCCGGTGCGGGGCGGCACCGGGAGGGGAGAAGTTCAACTGGCGTGTTGAGGCAGCGCCAGGGTTATAAGCCGCGGATAAACCGGGCTTCGTTTCGATGTGGGACGCGGATTTTTCCCGCGAAAGAGATCCTGGCCGTCCGTCTCATCGCGCGCCAGATCCGAGCCGCCCATCTAATCGCGCCACTAGCGATCAAATCCAGGCCGTCCAAAGACCTGATCCGACGGCTCCGAGTTGTCTTCCACCTTGATCTCGAGCTGAAGCCTCCCCGCGAGCCGCCGCTGAACCAGAGCCTCCCCGAAGACAAAATTCGAGCTCCCGGCCACCATTGTTTGATCCGAAGGCTCCAATGAGTTCGTCCGGACCTACTGAACACAACCATGTATAAAAATGGGAGTGCATGCTATGTTTGGAAGAATTCGAAAGAAGCCGAGGCAAACGAAGTTGCCGAGGCACCAGGTTGATGTTTTGCATGGGATGAGCCTAAACCGAAGGCTGTGCATGCGTTATGAGTCGCATGCACGTAGAGGAACAAAAATAAATAAACCCGCGTTGAAACAGAGGAAAGAAAATAAAGATTCGAAAGATCTTTGAAGATCCGAAGATTTCGGTGATTCAAGATTTATTGCACGCGGATAATCTGAGGCAGCCTCTGCCTATAAAAATGAGGCCGAGCCCTCGAGGAAGCTTGCTGATCCGTTGTTGAAAATCCAGAGTCCCGTGAGAGCACCTTTGCCTCGCGAAGAAGACCCTGCGCGCACCACTTGCACGGCAGCAGCCCGAAGCCATTCTTGGCTTCGTGGGTTCCTTTTGCGCACCTCTTGCACGAAAGAAGAAAGGGAGGTCCCCTGCGCGCCTCCTTTGCGCGACAGGAAGAACCCCAGCCGCATCTCCTTGCGCGCTCGAGGTTGGCACCCTCACTGCCCGTGTACCTGCGTGGCAGGAGGAAGTGCATGCGGGTGCAGCACTTGCGCGCCCCGCGGAAGGAGCCCTTGCGCGCCTTGCACTGGTTGCACCCTTGTGGCTTGTGCGACCGAAGCCCACCACACCTTGTGCGGCTGCCCCTTGCACCAAGACACCTTGCGCGCCTCCTTGTAGAAAGGGTTCAAGTAAGAACACCCTACGGCTTGTGTGTGTGTGCACAAAAGAAACAACAAGGCCGAGACACATTTGTGTGTGTGCAAAGAGAGGAAGGCCAAGGCTTTGAGCCTTGTGTGCAAATTGAAGAGGAACACCCTACGGGCATTTATTGTGTGCAAGAAGAGGAAGGCCACTACAAGTGTATGCTAAGTGAAGAATTTGTGTGTGCAATTACAATAAGGTGGCAGTGGGTGTGCACCAAAGAAGACCCGAGGCATAGCCTTGTGTGTGCACCAAGTGAAGACAAACACCTTTGTGCCTTTGTGTGCAAAAAGAAAACAAACAGGCCGTAGCCCTTGTGTGTACAAAATGGAGAACCAAGTGTGTGCATAAGTGAAGTGCACACTTTGAAGAAGATTAAAAGAACAAGGAAGAACACGAGACCTTGGCTTGGGTATGTGCAAGTGGGTAAAGTGAAGACCACCACACTTTGTGTGTGTGTGCATTTGAAAGGAAGGCCGAGGCATAGCTTGGGGTGTGCAAAAATAGTGGAGGCCAAATACACACTCATTGTGTGTGTGCAAAGCAAAGAACAAAGTTGTGTGTGCAAAACAACAAAGTGAAGTGGCCGAACCTATGTGTGTGCTCTAAGAGGAGTGGACACACTTAGAAGAAGAAGAAGACTCACACAAAGTATAACACACATTTAAGTGTGTAAACACGTTGAACAAAAAGTGTGAAGTTCAAGTGAGAAGGTGTGTGCTTAAAAGAATTACACCCTTTGTGGGTCTACTGCACCAAGAGGAAGAAAAGGAGAATGCATGCATGCATGCATGCACGTGCACACGTGAACAGTGCTAAATCAGTGGTGTGCAACTGAGACTGAGCCAGACTGAAGTTAAAGAGATTGGTTGTCTGAGTTTTCAGTAGATTGAGAAGACCCTGATCATCACAAGTGATCAGAGGTACAGAGAAAGGCCAGCAGTCTTTATCCCAGACTGCTGAAGATACTTGAAGACCTTAAAGTGAAGAAGAGCTACTCGTGCGACTCGAGGATCCAAGAGAAGACCCTGTGGGACTCAGGGAGAAGAAGTCTTCAGTGGGATTCTGGAGCAGGCCAGTGGGACTCTGGTAACACTGTGGGACGCAGTATAAAGACCCTCCTGTGGGACTCAGGAGAGATACAGTGGGACTCTGTATCGACCATTGTAATTTTAACAGGTTATAATGGAGAATCCATGCTGAGAGAGCATGGCAAGGATGTAGGCCTTTGGTGCTGAACCTTGTAAATCCTTGTGTCCTGTGCCTTTTCATTACTGCATTATCCGGGAAAGGTTGAGAGATACAAGAAGAGTGGATCGAGGCTTTAACCAGCCATAGAGGTTTAATTGATTAAGAATCAATTAGTAAAAAAGTTTTAAAGGATCACTGATTCACCCCCTCCCCCTCTCAGTGATTCACACTGATCTGGGCACTTCAACTTTTATATATGAGATGATTATGAATGATCAAAATGATGTTGTTAGGATATAAAATAAGGTATATGTAATTTTTATGGGAAACACCTTATAGATTATTGTTAATTATGAGGCGATTGTGATATTTTATAGGCAAATCTGGGTACACTATAATCAAGAGTACAATAAGGAGTGTTCGAATAATCGTTATATCTTAATATTCTCTATCCTCACACGAAGCATGAATATATATATTGATTTATGATTGAACTATTGGTGTGACAATATAAAGAATAATACTATAGAAAATATCATAAAAGTTTCTGTTGTTTCAAAAACCAAAGGAATACACGAATCATTATATAGGAATGAGGAATCAATATCTAAAAAAACATATGGAAATCAGAACACACCAAATTTTATTTTATAATAGGTTTCCCAAATAAATCAAAAGGGAACAATTCTTTTTGGGTTTTGGTTGACAATAACGCAAGGATTTCTCACTTAATTTTCACTAAAGGGGATTTTCCAATCGTTCTTCTAGACAATATATAGATTAGAGTTGTGGTGAGGCTATATGGAACACCAATATTGACAATATATGATCAATATCTATGGGTTATACCAATGTTATAGAAGAGTATTATTGATAACTCACATGGAAATATCTACTATATCCAGTGCTAAAACCCATAAACTACACATTATTCATTATTAATTGATAAATGTAATGATATTTCTACACCAAAAAATTGATGAATAGAAATATTGAATTTATTAAATACAAAATAGTCTATTTAGTTTATATTTTTAGAGAGTTTCAAAAAATGGATTCATAAAAAACATGATCAGAAAGATATATGTTACATCTAATTTAATTATAAAGACAGGTAGATATTTTATACAAAAATAATTTAATATCAATCATCGTATCTATTCCTAATGGAATCCTAAGAATGATAATAATAAATAATTACTTGGGATAAAAAAATGAAATAATAATGTAATGCCATTAATTATTATAATATAAAAATAATTTTTTGTTGAAATTATATATTTCCATGATAATAACATAATTAAATTTATACCCATCAAATTAAGGATCATAAAACATGAACCATGGGATAAATCATGATCTTGTTCACGATTAATTGGACATAGTAATCATGATCCAAGTGATATAATTATTTAATGAATGAATCATTAATAACTCATATCAAGAATGAAGAAAACATATTGGTTTCATTGAATATTTAAATAATAACACCTTTCAAATCTGTTTCCTAAATAAATGAATCCTAATTGAATCCATTTGATAAGAAATATTTTTTAAATCATTCCTTCATAAATTTTATTACATTTAACATTAATTAATGCATTTAATCACTATTTTTGTGAATCAATCATATAAGAAATATTAATGTCACATGTGATGTATATTATAGCACATGATATTGTGTATTTTATATCAGGATAGCTCATGAGCTATAATGGGTCCCCACCCTTCCTAAATTTTATATCGGGCTCACCCATTATCATTAAAAATTTCAATGAAATATAATATTACTAAGGTATATAGATAATTAATTTCATCATAATTATCATATGAATAACTTTACATCATTTCATAACATGATTTACCCCTTAAAATTAAATGGTTTCTATCAAATTATTTCATTAAAAATAATAAAACATCTAGAGAAATAATGGGGATAGTATAATTACAAAATATCCGCAATGGTGCACATATAACATCAAGGGGTGTTCTGGTGGATGAAGGAATATTTAATTAAAATATCGTTAAAAATACATTGAGAAAATTATCATTTTCAATCTAAAAATAAATATTAATAACATTAAACTCTTAAGATATTTTTAAAATAATGTTCATGGAAAATACCTTGTAAACGTGTAATGGATGATTCAAATAAATTATTGATCATGATGATGTAAATGGTTTTCATGCTGTAAACATTTAAATTTAAATTACATTCATTAATTTTACAAAAGGGAGTCCAAAGTGACCCATTAAATGATAATTTTGGATATTTACTTTTTGGAAAACATTTAAAATAAAGCCTAATACGATATTAAATTTCATTGTTAAATAATTTGTTTATAAAATAACAAATTTTAAAATATTTTAAAAATCATGGACATTTAAGAGAAATACTACATGTCTAATAAAAGATACAAGATCATTATTAAAAATAAATTAAATTATAGATATTTATTTAATAAATAAGAAAATAAATATAAATTAAAAATTAGGACAATATTTCATATCATTTTTATAATAAATGAAACATTTTATATGATAGTTATAGAATAGGATTTCCACCTCAAGGAACTGTGAACTCAAAAAATAATGAAAATAATAGTGATTGTAACATAATAAAATTTCATCTTCGGTAACTATTAAATATTAACCCACATAAATGATTAAAATAAAATGTAATTATTAATATCATGAAAATATAGAGATTCATTATATATTTGGATAATGAGTATTTCTATATAATACATAAAAGAAGATATGATCATGCTATAATTTTATGTCCCATCGAAGGGCAATATGAGAAGAATAAACCACAAAATATCAAAAAATTTGATAGAAGTTTAGTTAATGGAGATATTATGAGTAACAAATTTAAATCACTAAAATGTTAAAATAAAGTATAAAAATAGATATAAATACACATATAATAATAACACAAAAAGGCAATGAATTAGATATATATCCAATTTAAAAAAGGGAAATATTGAACCCACAATCAAATGGTAATAGTCAATTCAAATGCCATTGGTTGAAATATTATGATTTTTTTACTAAAATTTACATTATTAATTAAATATTCTTGATATTATATGTAAAAGATTATGTACATTTGTTATATAATTTATATTATGTTCCTAAAAATTAAATTTTCCTCAATGAAACTAAATAGATATGAAATCTCGTACATCGAATTCGACTCAGCTTCTACATTTTTTTATCATGCTGTAAAATAAAATTATATAAATTATTTACATGTGTTAGATCAAATTTGATATTTATTTTTACTTTTAATTAATTATTTAAAATATTAAATTCAATTAATTATTCACTTATGTTTGTTCCAGATGTCTTGACTATATCTAAAATTAATTCGATATGTTCAAAATGGTAGAACAATATACCATTCTATCAAATCCATAATAATATTTATGAAATAATTTAAATTCTGATAAATCTTTTATAATTTTAATATTAATGCCAATAAATGGATAATAAATATGAAAAGTGATACAATTAGGGATATTGTAGGTCATACGTACACATGTCTTAAATTACCATTTTTCATTTAAAATTAATGAAAGATGGTAAGTATTATTTTAATTTTATATAACAATATTAATTAAATTTATAAATGTTTATTTTTTTAAAATAATCATTTATATTATTCAAGTTATTTTTGGATGAAAAATTAATTAGATGAATTAATGGTGGTAGTATTCCACATGTATATATAAAGGATGTTATCATTTACCTGCGAGTGAAAAGTAAAGAAAATATTTGATATAACATTTAACAATAATATAAATAATTCAGTAATATAATATATAAAAAATAAATACATAATTATAACTAGTTGTGATAGGTGGTGATGGGAATAAATTACATTGGTCCGTAAAACAGTATGTTTTTGTACACATGAATGATTAATTTCATTCCCAATTAACTGAGCATGAAGAATTTTATATGATAAGAGTCTAACATTGTTATATAAATTTATGTTTAAAATACTAAAGCTATTATGTGATATTTTTTTAGATTATTTTACATATGATTAATAGTAAATAAAATGAGACCACTCAGTTATGAACATTACCACCTCTTTGAAAAAACATATATTATATTATAGATTAATCACACTGTCCTTCATATTATACCAAATATAGAAATACTATAATATAGGGAGGGATTATAGTAATGTGTTTTGGTGGGTATTTTCATATAAATTATCATTATGAGGTGTGATGAAAAGTGAATAATATATTTCATTTTATAAGATAGGGGTGCAGAACAAATTGAGTATATTAAAATTTTAAAGCATTATAAATTAGTTATGAAGTCAAAATAGTAACAAAATTGATATGAGTGAATGATAATATGTGTATTAGTAAATATAAATTTTTATAATAACATTCCTAGGAATATTTATCACATTTTACCATTTTATTTCTGTTAACCCAATTTTAATCTTATTAAAAATTACATGGATATCAATATTTGTACTCATAAGGGGTTATTATAGTTACTATAAATGTACAATTATCCCTTAAAAGGAAGTTAAATAATTTTCCAGAAATCTATTAATCACATTGAAAACGATATAATAATTTCATATTTTATATAATTTAATTAAATATTATATTTTATAAAACTACAGTAATGTAAATTTTGTACCAATTCATTTAATTTGTTATTTGTAACAACAATAAAATAGTGAAAGTATATTATAATAAATTATAACACCCATATCATGGTGTTACACCCCAACCCCAGTTACCAAGATTCGGTGCATTATTACATAAATATTTTATGATCACAAGGGATCCAATCTCAAAAGACCGATCAGTATAGTAGTCTTGGAAGTACTAGATACATTCATAAGTTTTACATTACATTAAAAAATTAAAAACAACAAAAAAATTGTATCCATTGAACACATTCATATACATTATACTATCCCTATAGGTCAGTCAAAATATATTTCTTCGCATCCTGGAAAAAATAAAACATAGAATGGGGTGAGCTCAGTGCTCATTAAAGATAACAATATAGAATAAACATTCATAAATAAGAATTAACATTTAACACAATTTATAAGACTAAAACACATTACTTTTAAACTTAAACTTCGGCATAATATGGAATATTTAAATCAAATAATGTAATATACTTATTCTCATGGATATTCCACTTGTTGAATAATCACATGTAATATTAATATCCAATTTCATAATGGTGGATGAATAATTCCTGACATCATAACCACATAGTCAATTCCTCTTTCCAAGACTAAAAATAATATTTTTTCATGTCCTTTTGCCAAGACACTAGTTTGTCACATGAGACCTACCTCTTTATCAAGGAGATATAGCGGGATCAACCGGTCACATACTAACTGCAATGCATTGGTCATATGAAATGGTTTTAACAAAACATAATCATTCATTATAAAACTAGCATAATAAATGTCTATAAATTAACCATGAACCATGAATGTTATAAAAATAACACATCAAAAAGTCAAACATAGCACAAAACCTTCAATACAATATTGAATATTTGTATCATAATAAATCAACGTCAAACAAAATTAAAATCTTTCAATGGATGTTGACACAGATGACATGAAAACTATTTAAAAGTAACACATCTTTACATTTTGAAGACATTTAGAAGTCAAATAATAATAATAGAAAACATTTATTTTTGAAATATTTTTATAAGATAATAAGATAAGCTTCAAAGGTGTTATAACTGTGGAAAATAGCCGCACCCTCTGTATAAGTTAAAAATACATTATTTCCTTAATTTTTTCAAAAATGTTGTAATGGACCTTGTATGGAAAAGGATAGAAATATTAATTTATATACATCTTATAATAAGTAAAACAATGGTATAAATTATCTTAACGCATATTCTAGGAAATAGTAAAAATGTTTTGAAATGAATTTTTTAATGAATCATGGATGTGGATGATAAAGAGGTCCTAATAGATACTCACATATAAACAACCTCAGATAATGAAAAGATTGTAGAATTATCCCTTACCTTGTAAATATCCTTGGTTGATGGTACATTAACCTCCTGTATAATATTAAAATCATTTATATTAAATTATACAAGGACCACATAGATAAATATGATATCATATATGATCATCTAATATTTCTTTATTTATAATATTTCGGTAGTGTCATTGTTTCAGGAGTTAACTGATTCATTTTCCTTTATTTGATTGGTAACGTAAGCCATATTTTTTGTCGATAATATGTATTTGATTCATATCCAGAATGATATTTAGTTCTTCAATATCTTTCTTTAATCATAAAATGTAATTTATTATTTAATGGTTATGATGGGAATTGAATCTCATCGTGTTTGTGAAGATGGTAATCTATACATTGGCACAGGAAAAAATAACATTCTATTGATGGTAAAATAGTAATTAATTGGATGGTATATAATATATACAGAATACTTAACAAGTTATAATTGTTATTTACATCAGGTATTCTTATTATTATACACATCGAAATAATGAAGTGTTTGAATAACAAACTACACCACGACATGGAGACGGTAAGTTTTATATACGCACATATGGTGACTTGTCATTCATAGGATGGATATAAAAATTAATATTGTTTTACAATATTTATAATTACATCACAATATGTATAAGGTACTGGATTTGTTATTTTGGTATAGGAATTACAAATAAAGAGGATTTGGAAGATGAAAAGAACATTGAATGAGGTTGTGAAATTATTACCTCTTCTTTGGGGATTTCTTTTTGATTTTATCAAAATGGATCCTTAAGATGGCATTATGATCAATGTAAGGCCACTAGGTTTAAGGGAGGGTAGTTTTATAGATATTTGGGTAGGGTTTGGCTGAGCCAAATGGTATTGGAGGTGTGATTTTGAGAAAACGGTACACACCGTTTTATAAGAGAGGTGAGGGTCACTTTTGAAAAAGTTTGAAATATTATTTTATTATACAATAATATTAATATTTTAATTGCTCAAAAATATTTTATTATAAGGATAAGGTGGGGATGGGTCGAAAAACACTCAACCAATTGGTTTTAGAAATTTTTATGTCAACATATTAACCTTATATTATTCATTTAACACTTAGTTAAATAATTTATCTTTTCCAATTAATTCTTTTATTATTATAATAATTGGTTAATAAGCTTACTATAAATATACAAGAGAACCCCAATTGGCACATTATTAATATACATAACCTTATCTAAGTACTTTGTCAATCCTATGATTTTTATGAATATTATATCAATTAATAATATAGTATTTGTTTTAAAAACTCATTTATGTCATTTTTGACACTATTTGGTATTTTGTTTATTTGAAAGTCATAAAAACTTTATCACATCTAAAGAAATTTATTTACTAAAACCAAACATGTCACATATTTTTATAAAATTATTGTAATTCATCAGAAATCTCAATTTACATTTATTTGGATATTTATAATATTAACTATTTTAATTATTCATTAATAAGGTAATTAATACATCATCATTGTATCATAAATAAAACTAATTATATAATGTATAAAAATTATAAATAAAATACAATTACTTCTTAAATATTTTTATATTTATAATGAATATTTATACTCTAATTTATCATATGTATAACCCTATATTAAAAATAGTTTAGTTATTAAACTTTGAATTTAACACCTTTAACTCTTCTTTAAATAAAATATTAATAAATGTCCTAATCTAATCCAAGCAGACAAGAAGGATCATAAATTACTCATATGGTTTATTTTGAAAGTAATACACTTATACAATAAAATTAGGACATGTGTTAGGTTAATTATAATATCATTTTTTATCTTTAAGTACCATATATACCTTTTAATGTGGTAGATGAACGTCCAAAGTTACAATTCACCAAAAATTATTTTTCATCTTATTGAACCTCATTTTAATTACTGATGTCAACTGTGTCTCTATGATTTTCAAATTTTAATTCACAGAATTGATAAAGTTATGTTTTATGTAAATTTACAGATGCGCCTAGATGATTGGTAAAAGACGGTAAAAAGTTCAAAAAAATATTATATATCTATTTTTCTTATATATTGACTCTAATTAATTACATTGAACATATATAGGTCTTATGAATATATTTTTCCCTAATATAAATTTTTATAAATTAACTAATTATTTAAGTAAAAAGTCGATTTAAAACAATAATTCATTGTTTTTTAGTATTCATTAAATCTTGAAATTTTTTAGAAAATTACCAAAAATTCCTCCTAAGCTAATTTTGATATTACGAATCCAAAAATAAAGTCCAATTTAAAAAATAAAAATTATAAAAATTATAAAATTTAAAATAATTGGTATTATTATTCACAATGTCTATTTTGATTGGTTGTGGTGTGTTAAAACTCCATGATGTGTACAACGCAAGCTATTGCATTATTCAATGGGAAACGTGTCGGGGAAGCCTATGGTGTAACATTTTCTCTCTTTCAAATAATTTTGCACTCGAAATTCAATAATATTAATGAATAAAAATATTCAGATGGTTCTTCAACATTAGTTCCTCAGATTCTTATGTTGCCTCTTCCATCTTATGATTTCTCTATAGAACTTTCACCAGACAAGTCGTCTAGTTTCTCAACACCTATTCTCCTGTATCTATATTTCTAAAAGGATCTTCTGAATAGGACAGACCGGGATCCAATTCTATTTCACCATAGGTGAGTGCAATCATTGGTTCAGACATGTATTTTCTCCTCAGTGATATGTTGAACACATCATGAACTTTGTAGATACGTGGAAGTATTTCAAAACGATAAGCTACAACTCCAATTCGTTCGAGAATTTTGAATGTTCTGATGTACCTGGGACTTAAATTACCCTTCATACAAGAAACATATAAAACCCTTCAGTGGATATACCTTCAAGAAAACATGATCTCATACATGAAATTCTAAATCCTTTGGTTATCGAGAGAAATATTTTTCATAATTTGAGCTACTTTGAATTGGGATTGGATAACCATTGCATTTTCCATTGTTTTCTCAAAATGTTCTGGTCCTACGTGTTTTCATTCACCTAAATCATCCTAAAAAGATGTTGACGAACATCTCATTATATATAATGCTTCATATGGTTTCATCCTAATACTTGAATGGAAGCTATTGTTATAATAAAATTCTACCTGATTTATATATTGATCCCACATACCTTGAAAGTCATGTGATCAAGATCTCAACATTTCATCTAATGTTTGATATTTCTGTTTTAATAGTCCATCGGTTTGATGGTTCTGGGCAGTGCTCAAATGAAGTTCATTATCCCAATCCTTCTGAAGACTTTTCAATAATCTTGATGTAAAATAGGGATCATGATTAGAAACAATCTATAGGGGTACTCCATGAAATCTTAAAACTGCATTAATATATAGTCTTTCTAGATGTTCACGTGGTAAATATTCCCTTATGGAAGGAAAAGGTGATGACTTGGTAAGACGATCAACATTGTCCCATATTGCATAATTCCTTCTAGGAGTCCTTTCTAGTCCCAAGACAAAATCCATCGTAATATCATCCCATTTCCACTTAGGTATTAGAATAGGCTTCATAACTCCTCTAGGATGTTGTCTTCCAAAATTCACATGATGACAAACCCTACATCATGACACACAATCAGCAATCTCTCACTTCAATTTTTTCCCACCAAATTTTTCTTTCAAATCTATATATATATATATATATATATTAGTTCTACTAGGGTGTGTAGAGAAATTGGGGAAATAAGCATCATCCAATAATTCCCTTTTTAGATCAGGTATTTTAGGAACTCAAAGTCTTTTCCAAAATTTCAAAATCCAATCATCACATACGATGTCAATCAATCTCCCACTGTTCACAGCTTTAATTTTATTTTGAAACTCCTCATCATCAGTCTGAGAAAACTTTATCCTTTTTAGTAATGATGGATTGGTAACAACTTGAAAAATTATCAATGTTTCACCTTCCATGATTATTCCCATATACATTTTTACTAGATCCAGGTATATCAGATCCCTTTTAACTCTAATATTGCTCAGAAATCCATGATCCTTTTGCTGCAATGCATCTGCTACCTTATTTTCCTTCCTTGGGTGGTAGTGTATAGTGAAATCATAATCTTTTAGTATTTCTAACCTTCTCCTTTCCTTATGTTGAATTCTTTTTGTGAGAAAATATACCTAAAACTTATGTAATTAGTATGAATCTAATATTTTTCACCATATAGATAGTGTGTCCATTTCTTCAGAGAAAATATTATTACTGCTAACTCAAGATCATGATTGGGATATTTTTGATCATTAATTTTTAGCTGTCAGGATGCATAGACCATAACTCTATCATTATTCATTTGGGAACTACCAAGTCCTTTCTTTGAATCATCAACATTAATATCAGACACATCATTCCCTAATGGTAGAGTTAATATGAGACCATTGACTAATATTTATATCAGTTTTTACAAATATTTTTCACACTCCATTGTCCAAACAAATTGAAACCCTTTATGTGTGTTCATGGTTAATGGGTTAGCCCATTTGGAAATATTCTAGACGAAACACAGATAATAACTAGATAAACCAATAAAACTATGTACCTCAGTTAAACTTGTTAGTGATGACCATTCCGGTATTTCTCTTTTCATAGAAGGATCTACAGATATTCCATCCATAGCGGCAATATGTCCATGAAATGAAATTTCCTGAATCCCAAATTCACACTTTCTAAAGATCCCATATAATTCATTTCATCGGAGGGTTTTTAGAATAGTTCTCAAGTGATTGTCATGATATTTATAGATTTTCGAGTAAACCAAGATATCATCAATAAATACCACTAAAAATTCATCAAGATATTACTTGAAAATTATATTCATTAGATCAATGAAAACAGTGGGGGCATTAGTCATTCCAAAAGGCATTACTATAAACTTTTAATGACTGTACCTGGTTCAAAATGTTATCTTTGGAATCTCTTCCTTCTTAACAGACAACTGATGATATCCATATCAAAGGTCAATCAATGGAAAATGTTGATCTCCATGAATTTGATCGAATAAATCATCTATGTGAGTTAGGGGATACTTTTTCATTATTATCATAGCATTGATCTCCTTGTAGTCAATGCACAACCTCATAGATCCATCTTTATTCCAACCAAAAAGAATAGGGGATCCCCATGGAGAAACACTATGGAAAATAAATCCCTTATTACTCAATTATTCTAATTGTATCTTTAGTTCCGATAATTCCACAATAGCCACTCTATAAGGGGTCTATGATATGGCTCTTGAACCAGGAATTAAATAAATGGAAAAATCTATTTCTCATTCTCGAGGATGTTCAATTAAATACATTGGAAACACATCAACATGGTCTTGTATAATAGGAATGTAATCTATTTAAACATTATTTTCCTCACCCATAGTCAATTTATTCTCTTCTTACCTAATAATTTAATTTAGTAGAGCTACTAGGGGTGGAACTAGATAAGAATTAGGTGGTGACATTTCTTCTTTAAAGATAAGATACTCTTTATCATCATCGAAAATTGAAACATCCTTATTCTTACTATAAATTTTTGTGTCATGGTCTGAAATCCAATTCATTCTGAGGATTATATCAAATTACATCATGGGTATAATAATGAGATCTAAAGATAAAAAAATTTATATGCCTCAATTGGACTTATTCACAAAACATTGTTGCAATGATACTCCCCTTATAAGTTTTGACGGATTACTCCCTTATTAAATCAAATAATAAATATCTAATTTTCATAGGAAACTGTGAAGATATGAAACAATGTGATGTTCCAGAATCAAATAAATGATTGGCTAAAATTGAGGAAACCATTAAATTACCTTCCACCACAACTTTCATAGATTCAACCTTAGCAGTACTGATCGCAGAAGCATGGCCTTTCTCCCTTAACCTTTTCGGTGGTATGTGTCCTTCGCTCTTAGGAAATTAATTTTCATAATTCCCCATTTCTCTACAATTGTAGAATACAAAATTGACATCCTCTTTCATTACCTTACAATAACTAGCTTGATGGACTATTCACCACACTTATAACAGACTCACATTCCATTCAGGCAAGTACCGAGGTGTTTCTTCTCACATTTACCAAAGGATGGATATTCAACTCTTCCCTTCTTCCCTTTATTTCCATTTCCAGATTGTTTGGTAGATCTCATCTTATCTTACTATTCATTAATGTCATAAGACTTACAGAATTCCTTTTCTGTCTTGATAGAACATGAGACAACATCTTCGTATGAAGAGAAGGATTGTGAGACTAATTCTCGATAGAGAAATGGGTTTAACCCATCAATGAATCATTCAATCATACTCCTAGGGTTACGTTTATAATTATTTTATTCCTAGCCAACCTTGTAATGTTAGACTCATACATTGAGACATTATCATCATCCTTTTGCCTCATACTTATAAATTGTCATTCCATATCCGATCAATAGCCACGGAGAAATTATTTTTTCTAAGAAAATATTTTAAAACTACCTCCATTACACATTTGATACTTCTATATCTTCTTTTGTGATTTATATTAAAGAACACCATTGATCTGCATCTCCCATGGGGTGATAAACTACCATGCCAACTTTTTCCCTGTCACTACCCCATAAAGCATGAAATATTTTCTCTAAAGAAATTATCCATTGCTCAGCTACAATTGGATTTGTTGTCCCATTTAATTTTGGCCATTGTTACCTCGGGAAGCAGTTTATCATTGATCCTTAGCGTTGTGGATCAGGTTTCTTCATATCGGTAAGGTAAATATTCCTAACCAGAGTGAGTTGTATCAGTATGGTGATAAGCTGATCAGCACCAGTTGCATCACCATCTCCACTATAATTATCTTGAGTAAGAGGGTAATTCCTATATGTATTACATGTGTTGATAATGTTTCCATTCCTTCCACTAGCCTCTATTTCTAAACAATGTCATACAATACATATATTTATAAATCTTAATACATAATTCCAAACCTCTAAAACACATAAAATAAATTGAACAGTTTATAGATATAATCCATAATCATAAAAATGTATTCTTTGAGGAGGTATATACTCATAAATCATTCATAATGGTTTGTAATGAAAATGTGAATTATCCTAAGCATATCCCCAAGGAGTGTCGTAACCAAGAGTACTGGACAACCCATTGTCATGTACCATGATTCCCCAGATCAAGCTCGAAAATCCTTGTTGGAGTTATCACTCCTAGGTACATCCATGCCAGAGTCACATCTACCTTCTCTTATCCAGAAAAGTATGTATTTCTTGGTAAATACCAAAAAATCAATACATTACCAAAATTATAGGAAGTTCTTCTATACTAATCCTCAAATTCTATCTTAGGGTAATGTTCTATAATGAGATATTTTCTAAATCTAGCTTTCACGGTATGTACTAAACGTCATATGATACCAACTATAATGTAGTGAAAACAGTTTACTAGAGTCGGTGAATTATTATATAACAAAGGCATGATCAAAAGGGACCAAATCCCTAAAGACGGATATGTTTAATAGCTATGGAAGTACTAGATACATTCATAAGTAAAAAATTACATTATATAATGAAAAAAATAACAAAATTGTCTCCATTGACCACATTCATATCCCTTAGACTATCCATTCTGGTAAGTGATAATATACCTCTTTGCATACTAGGAAAATTAAACATTGAAAGGGGCGAGCTCAAATTATTAGTAAGGATAAAAATATTGAGGAAAAAAATCATAAATACGAATAAACATTTAAAGAAATGTATAAGACTAAAACACAAGCCTTTTAAAATTAATAATTAGAATAATTTGGAAAAGATAAATCAAATAATTCTATTTACTTATTCACATTAATATTCTACTAGTAGAATAATCACATGTAATATCAATAGAAAATTTCATAATGATGGAATGCATAATTCCATACATCATAACCACATATTCAATCCCTCCTTCCAAGCCTATAAATAAGATTTTTTCAAGGCCTTGTGCCAAGTCATTAGTATTCTCGTGATACCTACTGATGCATCTAGGATCTATAACGGGCACCACTCGTCACTTACTAAGTCCCATGCATTCCACGTATGAAATGTTTTAAACATAACATAAACATTAGTATTAAAAATAGCATACGAAATGTCAATACTTTACCCATAAACAATGAATGTTCTAAAAATAAAACATCCGTAGTCAAAAATATCCCAAAACCTTCAATAGAATATGGAATATTTTTATCATAATAAAACAAGTTCAAAAAAGTTTAAAATCCATCAAAGGAAGTTGACATATATGAAATGAAAACAATTTGAATGAAATATTTCTTTCTATTTTGAAACCATTTAAAGGTAACATATTTATAAAAGAAAAAATTTATTTTGGTTATATTATTATAATCTTATATGTGAAGCTTTAATTTTTTTATAATGGAAATAGATAGCCGCACCCGCCCTATATGTTAAAAAACATTCTTTATTTAATTTTGTCAAAAAGGACGTAAAGGAGATTATTTAGGAAAAGACTGAATGATTTCATTATAAAAATCTTTCAAAAATTTAAAAAAAGGTTATAAATTACTTTAACCCATAGTATATGAAATATTTAAAATTTTTTCAAATACATTTTTTAAAACATTGATCTGCATGATAAAGAGGTCCCAGTAGATATTCAACTATAAAAAACCTGAAATTATGAAGAGATTGTTGAATTTACCCTTACCTTGTACTTTTCCGCAGTCGAGGGTACATTATCCACTAGAATAATTGTGAAATAATTTTTAATAAAGTATACAAGAACCACATACATAAATATTATATCATATATAATCTTCTAAAATTGAATTGTTAAAAATATTTCATTAGTATCAATGTTTCGTGTGTTAACTGATTGGTTTTCATTTATATGCATGATTAAATAAGACAAGTTTGTTATGGATAATATGTATTTGATTCATATATATAATGGTATTAATTTCTTAAAAATTATATTTTAATCATAAAATGAAATTTATTCTTGAATGGGTACGATGGGGAATGAAGCACATCACGTTTGTTGTGACGGTAATCTGTACGTACGCACGAGTAACAATTCAATTATATTGATGGTGAAATCATATGTAATTTAATTTTATATCATATATAAAGAACATTTAACATGTTATATTTTTTATTTAAATCCGTTATACTCATTATTATACCCATCTGAAAAATGAAGTGTTCGGATAACAAACATCACCATGATGTGGAGACGGTATGTCGTACGTACGCACGTATGGTGACTGGACCTTCATAGGATGGATAGAATAATGAATATGGATGAACGATATTTATAATAAAATCACAATATGTATAATGTACTAGAGATAATATTTGGGTATGGAAAAAACAAATAAATAAGAATTGGAAGAAGAATAATGCATTGAAAGCGGTGGTGAAATTATTACCTTTTCTTCTTGTGTTTCCATTTGTTTTGATCATAAGAGATCCATAGGTTGGATTTCTGATCAAATTAAGTCATCTAGGTCTATGTGAGGGTAGTTCGGTGGATATTTGGGCAGGTTTTGGCTAATACAAATGGATATGGAGGTGTTATTTTTATAGAAGGTGAAGTACTCGTTTATAAGATAGGTGAGAGTCACTTTAGGAAAATCTTGAAATATTATTTTATTATACAATCATATTATGTTTCTAATGCCTCTAAAATGATTTTTTTCTAGGATATGGTGTGTGTGGGAGAAATCAGACTCGTCCAATAGGTTTTAGACAGGTTTAATTCTCCATATTTACCTTATCTTCAAGATTTAACTCTTAGTTAAATACTTAAACATTTATCATGTATTCTTGTTTTAATATAATAAATGGTTATAAAGTTACTATAAAAATCCATGAGAACCCCAATAGGTTAATAATTAATATATATTACTTTATATAGGTCCTTTGGTAGAACCTTATATTTTTTTGGAATATTATATCAATTTTTAATATTGTATTTGTTTTATAAACTCATTTATGACATTTTTGACACTATTTGGTATTTTGTTTTTGTGAAAGTCATAATAGCTTGATCACATTGAAAAAATTTTATTTAATCAAACATAACATGTAATATAAATTTTTAATGTTAGTTTAATTAATTAGAAGTTTCAGTTTACATTTATTTGTATATTTATTATGTAAATTATTTTAATCTTTCATTAATAATGTAATTACTGCATCATCTTTATATCATAAATATATTTAATTATTTATTGACTAAAAATTATAAATAAAATACCCTTATGTATGAAATATTTTTATCTTTATCATGAATATTTATAGTCGAATTTATCATATGTATAACCCTATATTAAAAATAGTTTTTATTAAATATTGAACATAACACTTTTAACTCTTCTTTAAATAAAATAATAATAAATGTCCTAATCTAATTCAAGTGGATGAAAAGTATCATAAATTATTCATTAGGTTGATTTTGGTTGAAATAAACTTATCCAATAGAATTCGGACATGTGTTAGGATAATTATAATATCATTTTTTACCTTTAATTACCCTATTTTTTAACCGTGGTAAATGAAAGTCAAATGTTTCTATTCACCAAAAATTTATTTCATCTCATTGAATCAAATTTTACTTACCGATGTCAACCATGTGTCTTGGATTGTTGAAATTCAATTCACAAAAGTGGTAAAATTTTGTTTTGTGAAAATTTTCACATATGCTTACAAGGTGGGTAAAAGACGGTAAAAAGTTCAATAAAATTTTATATATTGAATATTATTATAAAATGAATCCAATGAATTATATTGAACAAATAGGTATTATGTATATATTTTTACTCAATAAAAATATAAATAAAATTACTAATTACTGAAATAAAAAGTCGGTTTTAAATAATAACACTTTGTTTTTCACCATTCATAAAAAATTGAATGTTTTCAAAAAAATGCCAAAAATTCACCCTAAGCTAATTTTTTATATTTTTAATCCAAAAATGAAGTCCAGTTTGAAATTTTATATTCATATAATTTCCAAATGTTGGTAACACTATTCATAATGGCTATTTTGATTAGTTGTGATGTGTTAAAACACCAGGTTGCGTACAACGCATGATATTGCATTATTCAAAGGAATATGTGACTTGGATGCTTGGGGTATTACACGTGGTATATTTATCCATTAAATTATTTAATAAAAACAATTATTTACAAATATATTATTGATAATATTTTTAATATCATTTATTTTTTTTCTATTTATTAAATAACAAATACAATTCTTTTGTTTAAGAATTTTTGTTAATCATTTCTTCGCTAAAAAAAATAATCATAAAATATACAGAGAAATAAATTTTATTAAAAATAAATATTTCAAAATGAATATAAAAGAAAATTTTACCCAAATATGGTCATAATGATTCCAGATATGGAATCCTATTTTGATGATTCAAATCATAGAAGTGGAATATTTTAAATTCAAATTAATCATTCCCAACACATTTAAAAACTGGTTTTTATAAAAAATAAATTTTAATGCTCAATGTTGCGTATCATGTTTGCTGTCAAACACTTTATTTCTCTTAATATACATCGATATTAAATTCAACCCCATTCATAATTTAAATTCATTTACTTTGAACATGATTAGTGTAGATTGTTTTTTGAAATTTGAAAATATATTTCTTGATCTCACTCTCTATATAAATGATTAATAAACCATCCACTTGATAAGGGGGTAAACGAAGCATGGTGGTCATATTAAATACCAGAAAAACTACATTTCCATGTAGGAAAAAATGTTTTCATGATAAAATATAAACATTTATGAAAATAATAATGTTGTTGTAATTATGGAGATTGAAAAAGATCATTAAACTGAAGACATTGAATAATCCCAAGAATATAAAAAACCAAAAAACCATAACCCAAATCAATTTTTAAAAACACCATGGATCTATTAGAAATAAAGTTTATATGATGTTATTTGTTATTCTAGATATTTATCTTGTAGTTTATAAAATATACATCTCTCTAGAATATGAATGGAAAGAATGTTGTTATATATAACATATAATTTCATCCATTATTCAATTTACATAAATGAATAACTTTTTCATCTAATAAAAATTTCCTAAAATGATTTTTTAAAATGATTCATATCAATAAACATCTACTGGATCACATTATTAGATGAAATGATAACCACTTATTCTTACTACATTCAGACATTAACAAAAACCAAAACGGTATGCATAAGGTAAGGAAATTATCAATATGAAAAAACCTCCATACGAATAAATTAAACATTAAGATAAAAAATTAATTAGCGATAAAAATTTAAATCTAAATAATTTCATTAATAATTATATTTATAATTAATTAAAATAATCTAGTTTACGAATTTAACATATTAAGCCAATTGATTTGATCAAATAATGTCTGACGACCAATATATCAATTTTCTCTAATGACATTACTCAATAATAAATTCATTAAACTGAATGGCATATTCTATAATCATATTATCTTCAAAATATCATATTCATTTACATACATAAATTATATCACCATGAAGAAACATGAATTCCATATATTCATCCAATATATTCTTCTATAAAGACACTATCACGAACCAACCCGGGTCGACCCTGAACCAGTCACCCGAGTCGGTCTGCGATATGACCCAAAGGGCGTTCCCGATCCCCATGTGCTGGAAACATGTGTTGGGCATCAAAACTATAAAAGAGGGAAAAATTTGTCCCATAAATGAAAAACAAGAAAATCATCGGAAAAAGTAGAATAACTCAAGGAAAATAAACAACAAGAAAAAGGGGGAACAACCAACAACAAAAAATTAACCTGACCATGACCAAAACCCCTCGTGACTCCATGAGTCGCTCACCAGTCCACAACTATCTCTCACCCACAGAGAGTAAGCTCATGTCAAATCTGCAACAAAACTAAAAACAGGAAAACCCTATTGGCATGAGTATTAAAACTCAGTAGGCGTGCCCAAAAAAATATTCCCAATAGAAAACCATTTAATAAAGAATTTACTGATTCCTTGTTTGAACTAAATTATATAAAATATGGGTTTCGACACATACACTTTCATTTATAAAACAAGGAATGCTCCATTTCCCTATTCAGTTTAAAAAACTAGTTTAATAATTAAAAAGAGAAGGTTCATTTCATTTTAAAACACATTTTCGCAAACAATTTAAAAACCTGAAGTTCAGTTATTAATGGAAGGTTAAACCACACATAGAACACAACACACACTTAGGGAAATGGAAAAAAATACAGCACATGGGGCTATCAACCAAACTAGACCTCTCAGTCATCGGCCACATACAATTACACACTAAAGAAAACAAGGGTCAAACCTAGGAGTTCATGAAAAATCCAGAACGTACTATACATGTGACTCATCCTGAAGGCATGCCTACTCTCGATGAAGTGTTAAATCCCATAAAACCCGGTGTTTCCTTATATGGCCTAAATAAGGGCCCCAATCCCTTAGCATAATTTCATCCATACTAGAGGCCACTAGCTAGTGCGTAATCTAAACTAGTGCATCAATCGTTTTAGAAGATTCACTTTCTATGACAGGTTCCCATTCCAGCACTTATAATAAATAGGAAAGGGGTGAGTCAAAAAAGACAATCAAGTAGTAAAAACATCACACACAAATCTTGCTGTCAACGTATACTAAATATCACATCTGAGTCACCCCAAAATATAGTTTTCCAAAATAATTTATTTTATTAAAGTGCTAAACATGTATTCACCAATTTTAATGAAAATAATCATTACTCATGTGATCCAAAACACTTGTTAGTTCTTCAAAATAAATCATTTATCAATAAACCATAACTACATTTGAACTTCCATTAATTATGTTTCAAGGCCAAACTAGCATTCTTTCACTACTGGGTGTCCGATCATCAGGAAAATGATTCGAGTGTCGTGTATTAAATAAACGTATCTTTTTACAACAAATAATCATTTAAAAATTAATTAGCTTATATTATTTCACAATTATTAAAATTAATGAAATATCAAGAAACTAATAAATTCTGAATTTAATGGCGAGTGCAGTGGGGTACCTACCGTGGCTCGATGCCCAAACACAATGGCCCATCACACCTCGCACAGATGCCCAAACACACACATGCCGACAACTTCAGGACCATAGAAGAATCTTGTCAACGTGCTGCAACCACCATGGTAACTAAAATACATAAACACAGACTTAAAATAATTCAAACGGATAGACAATGGAGACACCACATTGATATGTTTTCAACAAACTAATCGCACCATATGCACTATTTAATAAACCACATTAAAATTTATAAATAAATTTTCAAAGAGAAACCCATGTCTATAGAAACCCTAAACCTATTCCAAACCCTCCTTATAATTAAACGTGCGCTCATAATAGACCAAATCGGAATACGCACCACTTGCACAGATAAACTAACTAATTACACAACATTATAAAAATACCCACATGTAAAAAATCCATTTTGAAGGCTTAAAACACTAGTTTTAGACCCACAACTTGTTTAAAAAACCACACCACATTGTAATAATTCACAGAAAATTTTAAAAAACCAATAGAACATTTCAAGAAAACGCCTAGAGTGCACAACCTGACAAAACATACTATACAATGAGATCTACTATTAAAGGCATGAGCTTCTCAACGCGTTTTCAAAACCATACTCACAATATTCACATTATTTAAAAAAAATTATAGAACTATTTTAATAGGTATATTTTGGCCCTACACAAAAAAAAACAACTGAAAACCCCATCTTTTGATCAAACGCACACCCATTATTTACCAAAACAAAACATGCACCAATTTAAAACCAAATACAATTTGGAAAGACATAAAAGGACACCAAAATATTAGTTCACACGCTACCAATACTTTAATAAATTCAAATAAGACATTTTATATCACACATAGCACATAAATTCCAATCAGACACTATTTCACAAAAAAGGCATGCAGTCACTATTGAAACAATTTCAATTAAAATCCAACAAGGCATGAAACCCCAATTTTCATGCCATAAATCCATTAAAAAAATTTCATCACATTTTACATATTTAGAACAAGGTGAAAAAGATACAGTAACATTTAAACAAACACTTAGTGTGTACATTTTAACCAAAAACTTCACAATTTTCACCAAACAAGGCATAAACTAAAATCATTGCATACCAAATATATTATACAAGTGTTTCACAACAATACCTAGCATCTATATAAGGTGAAAATTGATAGAAAATGATGCAGATCAAATTATAAAATGATGTGAAATAATAGACCCACTTCAAAACCATCGAATGGTAAAAAACACACACCCAAAATCAATCCACGAGGAACCTAAACCTTAAACCAATGAAATGAAATCCTAAGCTAAAATACCCAACAATGTTCAATAGAATAACAAGAGTGAAAATTTGTATAGATGTTATACCAGAGGGGGAAGAATGGGCCGGCAAGATGTGTGCTGGTTTGTGTTGACGACGGTAGGTTTCAGGGAATAGTGAGGGAAGGTAGCAGATCTTAGGGGGGTGCGGGGTCTGCTGGAACCGGTGACGAGGTGCTAGTGTGGGGAGTGGGGCGGCTGCCGGGACGTATCAGTCAGCTGGGGAGGGTAGAGGGGAGGTCGGATGGGGAACCACTAGAAGCAGGAGGTGGACGGACGTGGGAGACGGCCGGATGAGGGAGGTGGCATGGAGGAGAGGACCAGGTAGGGGGCGAGGTGGAGTCCGATCAGGGTGAGGTGGCTGGCCGGGGAACAGAAGGCGGTGCCGGCGGGGAGGAGTAGAGAGGGGTAGGAGGGGTGTGTGCTGCTGCGGGCTAGAAGAATAGGGGGTGCATCATGCAACAAGGTGAGGGGGGGGGGGAGGTATGTGCGTAGATTAGGCTTATCTTAGTTTTTTTTCTTTTCATTTTATAATAATAAAATAATAATAATAATAATAAAACTTGAAATAAAATGATAGCAATAAAATAATAATAATAATAACATACCAGAATAATATTAATAATAATAATAAAGATAATATTAATAAAATTTATTAACCATTAAAATAATAATTATATAAATATTAATAATGACAACAACAATAATAAAAATAATAATAATATATAGAATAATGATAATAATAATAATAAGAATAAGCAATTTCAAGATGATAGGGCCGGTTGCGTGGGTACTGCCAAGCGTGGGGTGACCGCACACGGGTTCGAAACCCAAAAAAAACATTAAACATCGTCAATTGTGATCTGGGACCCAGTTAGATCCTTGGAGAGAGAACCCAGGCCAAGAATAAAATAAAAATTTATTTAACTAGGTGGGTGTGAAAATTCACCCAACCCCAAAATCTTTCTTCCCCAAAAAAGGCACCTGACCGAACAATAGACAGAACAAGAGTCCATGCCCGACTAAAACTGAAAGTAACCACACCACAAAATAATGAGAGAACATGAGGGGGTTCTCCCCACCACAAGAATTCAACTAATACAGAAATTTAACACTTAAACATACCACCCTGAGAAGGGGAGCCAACACGTGAACTCCCAACCAATCCAGACTAACTTCCATTGCAAGGGCAAAAAAACACCTCCGCAAAAACATGGAACTCTCGACTCAGACCAAAGAAATCCCGAACACTAGAGAAAAACCATCGAGCAGAACATAACCCAAGTAGTAAACCCGAGCATAGTCACAAACATCGATTCTTCATAGAATGTTACATGTCAAAATGAACACCGCTAATCCATGGTTGACCCATATAAGGGTCAATCACACTCTTAAGAAAAACACCCAACACAAAAAACACTGACCCGACAAAAAAACTGTTTAGATTACAATAGAGCATGTTCATCATAACTCCACAAAAAAACAGTGAACATTCTGCAACTTCAAGACTTTAACCGCAGAAAAACAAGAATGAAGAGACTTTAAATGTTCCACTACCAACACAGAACACGAAACCCGAACTAAGGCTTCACATTCCCATCAACTCCTGACTACGCGCGAGCATCACCCAAAGACCTGTGGTTGGAGCTCTAATGGATGAAGCATCTCCTGCCTCATATTCAGGCACTAGATTTCCTCTAGTCACAGTGTCTTTCTTAGGTGATATTTCCTACAAAATTTTTCCAAATGACCCAGACAACCACAATGATGACATGTCATGAGATGGATGCGACATGACGACTTCACATGCCTGAACCGGCCACACTAGTGGCACAACACTGAACTGTCCAAAAAACTAGATTCCAAAAACAATGCAGGGGACTCTTTTAAAACATGTTCCTATGGCAGATCAAGCTCGCCAAAAGGGGAACATTCAAGTGTAACTGGATATGTTGGATTTCTATCCACCTACGCTTTAGAGACCAGTTCATCTAAGAATGCATCATCCACCAACTTCTCAAAATAATGATCTTTAGAAAGGAGGAACCTCTCCTTGATCTCTGAGAAAAGACCCCTAGTGAAGAGATAAGTCTTCATCAAATCCTGTAATGCTATCTCCAGCATAAAGGACCCAAGCTCCTTGAAATTGGCAACATATGCCTTCACCGTCCATTGGCCTTGTTGAATACGCTTGTGCTCTTACCTTTTCCTAGTATTCACTTCTTCTGGAATAAACCATCAGATGAAGATGGATTTAATGACATCCCATATCATCCCAACCTGCATTGACGGTGGGGCGAGCAACTCCCATTCGTCCAAAGATGAACACTCAAATAATCATTGGACAACTCTAACTCTGACATACTGGAGTTCTAAACATCCTAAAAGCACACTCGTCCTCTTAAAACCACATAACTACGTTTAACGGACACCGATCACTGTTAATTATAGGCAATGTCTGAGGAGGACCAAAAACTGGGCATGTCTTATCAGAAACTATGGGGACCTTTCTAGGAGGCATTTTCTGAATAGCTGAAAAAACATCAAGCCATTACCAATAGAAAATTGTATCCACATGAATGAAAGCGCCTTCATCCAAAAATAGCTAGCTCTGAACACAAAAAAATACCAACACCACCCAAAACTACTTTTTAAAAACCCACTTTTTTATTTTAGATTTCAAACCCGCTTTATTTCAAGGCCATTTTCCAAATACCAAAGACACTTTTCAAACCAATTTAAATTTCCAAAAATCAATTTCCCCCTTTAAAAATACATTTAGAAAAACAAGGTAAAGCCTTTAATTCGAAAGTTCACACCCCAGTAATCACATGAACCATTGCACATGTCTCCAACTTATTTCTCCCAAACACACCCACACACACTTCCCATGAATTCCCTCAAATGTGAAAACGTTCATAAAGAGTAACCGAGGTTTCACCCAAAAAATATCTCTGCTAGTTTCAAGACACCACTGGATTTTTAGATGAAGAGATTTCGGATTAAAAAAAATAAATAAAATAAATAAAAATAAATAAAAATATCTGTCACAAATTTAATTCTATTTATATGAAATTGTTCTCATTTCAAAAACCATTTCTTTCATTTTCATAAGTTCACTTTCACCGACAAGAACCAAGGCGACACACAACTTTCATCAGTTTACCGAAGTGATGGACTAGTTGTCATGACTAACCTAGCGACATGGTAGTGGTCCATGCCCCAAGGCAGCGTCAATGACTAGGAAGAACTTAAACTATGTACGAGGACTCCACATGGGTCACTACCCCATATAAAATCACAATATAACATCGGTTTTCATCGGTTGTCATCCCTCAATCCAAAAAAAATCAGAACAAGACAAGAAATCAATTCCCAGACTACCCCTGGCTTCATGAGGTTCGGAAGGGGAGAGGGTTCTTTATGTCCTTCCCATACCTACCTCTTGTGTCCCAACATTCCTAATCTCCAACTACCGGAAACCAAAAATAACAAGAACCTCCCTTTAATAACATTTTTTCATGAACCAACCTAGGTCGACCCTGAACCAGTCACTCGAGACTTTATGTGACATGGCCCGAAGGGTGTTCTTGATCCCCACAGGATGGAAACTAGTGTCGAGCATCAAAACTAAATAAGAGGGAGTGATTTGGCCCATAAATGAAATACAATCAAAGAAGTGGAAAAATTAGAATAACACATGGAATATAAACGACATGAAACAGGGGGAACAACCAAAAACATCAAACTAACCTGAGCACGACTAAAACTCCTCGTGACTCTGAGAGTCTCTCACTAGTCTACAACCAACTCTCGCCTATGGTGAGCAAGATCAAGTCAAATCTGCAACAAAACTAAAAACAATAAAACACTATAGGCATGAGTAATAAAACTTTGTAGGCATGCCCAAAAAACTATTCCCTATAAAACACCTATAAATAATGAATTTACTAATTCTAGGTTTGAACTGAATTATATAAAATATGGGCTTCTACACACACACATTCATTTCTAAAAGAAGTAACAGTCAATTTCCCTATTCAATTTAAAAAAACAAGTTTAATTCTTTAAAAGAGAAGGTGCATTTCATTTTAAAACACATTTTCAGAAACAATTTAAAAGCCTGAAGTTTAGTTAGTAGCTGAAGGGAAAACCACACATAACACACAACACACACTAAGGGAAATGGAAAAATAATATGGCACATTGGTCCAGCAACCGAACCAGACCTCTCAATCGTCTTCCACATACAAATAAACACTAAAGAAAAAATGGGTCAAACCTAGGAGCTCGTGAACAATCCATAACATACTATACATGTGAGTCATCATGAAGGCATGCCTACTCTCAATGACGTCATAATGCCCCAACGCCCAGTGTGTCCCAACATGGCCTAACAGAGGGGGCCAATCCCCTAGTAGAGTGTCATCTATACTAGAGGCCACTAGCCAGTGCGAAATGTAAACTAGTGCAACAGTCATTCTCAGATGATTCACTTAATTTTCCAGGTTCCCATGTCAACACATATAATAAACAGGAATGGGGTGAGTCAAAAAATTCAATCAAGCTGTACAAACATCACACGCAAATCATGCAGTCTACATACACCAAATATCACATCTAAGTCAACCGATATAGAGTTTTCTAAAATAATTTATTTTATTAAAGTGACAAAGGAGCCTTCACTAATTTTACTGAAGATCCATATTTTTCATGTGAACCAAAATAACTTGTTCTCGCTTCAAAATAAATCATTTATCAATAAACCATAACTACATTTAAAATCACATGAATTTTTTTAAAGGTGAAATCAGAAATCATTCACTTGTCAGTGTCCATCATCACAAATTTTTTTCAACTGTCATGTATAAAATAAACGTCTCTTTTTACACCAAATAATCATTTGAAAAATAATTATATTATATTATTTCCCAATTATTAAAATTAATAAAATATCAAGCAATTAATAAATTCAGAATTTAATGGTGAGTGTAGTGGGGAACATTCCTCTGCTCGCTGCCAAAACAGAATGGTACGCCACGCCTCACACAGACCCACAAACACGCACATGCCGATAACCAGAGGACAGTTGAAGAATCTTGTCAACATGCTGCAACCGCCAAGGAAACTAAAATACATAAACATAGACTTAAAATAATTCAAATGAACAGACAATGAAAACACCACCATGATATGTTTTCAACAAACAAATCGCACCATCTGCACTATTTAATAAACCATGTATAATTTATAAAACAATTTTCAAAGAGAGCCCCATGGCTTTAGACCCCCAAAAACTAATCAAAACACCTCCTTATAATTAAACGTGCACTCGAAACACACCAATTCATAATGTGCACCACTTGCATAGTTAAAATAACAAATTACACAACTTAATAAAAATACCAACATGTCAAAAATCCATTTGGAAGACTTGAAACAAAACTTTGAGATTCTCATCGTGTTTAAAAAACCACACAACATCGTAAAAATTCACAAATAATTTTAAAAATAAAATGGGGCTTTTCAATAAAACGCCTACGGTGTACAACATGACAAACACATGATACGTAGAGATCTACACTTAAAGGCATGTGCTGCTCAACGTGTTTTCAAAACCATGCTCACATCATTCACATTATTTAAAAAATTATTAAACTATTTTAAGATGTAATTGTGTCTCTACACACACCAAAAAAATTCAACTCAAAAAACATCTTTTGATCAAACGCACACCCGTTATTTACCAATACAAAACACGCACCACTTTTAAACCAATACCACTTTGGAAACCATTAAAGGACCCAAAAATATCATTTCTCACACTACCAATACATTAATAAATTCAAATAAGATATTTTATATAACACATAGCACAAATACTCCAATCAGATTCTTTTTCAAAAAAAAGGAATGCACTCCTTATCGAAACTATTTCAATTAATACAAAACAAGGCACACAACCCATATTTGCATGCAATAAATCCATTTAAAAAAATTTCACCACATTTTACATATTGTGATCAAGGTGAAAAATCTACCGGAACATTTAAACAAACACTTAGTGTGTACATTTAAACCAAAACAACACAATTTCCACAAAACAAGGCATAATCTACAATCTTTGCATACCAAATAAATTATCCAAGTGTTGCACAACAATACCTAGAATCTATATAAGGTTCGAATTGCAAGAAAATGATGCCACTCAAATTATAAAATCAATTGAAATGAGATACCCACTCAAAAACTATGGCATGAAGAAAAACACACACCCATATACATTACACGTGGAATGTAAACAATAAACCAAAGAAAATAAATCCTAAGCTGAAATTCCCAAAAAAAAATCAATAGAATAACAAGAGTGAAAATGAGGATATATGTATTACGAGAGGGGGGAAAATGTGCCCACAATATGTGTGACGGTAAGGGGTGACGCCAGTAGGTTGCAGGGAATAGGGTGGGGTGGCGGCAGATCTCGGGGGGGGGGGGGTGTGGGGTCTTCTAGAACCGGCGCGGAGGTGCTATCGTGGGGAGCGGGGTGGCAGCTAAGATGGTGCAGTCAGCGGGAGAGGGTATAGGGGAGGCCGAATGGGGTGCCACCAGAAGGAGGAGGCAGCCGGACGAGGGAGGTGGCGCAGAAGAGAGGATCGGGTAGAGGGCCGAGGCGGAGGCCGGTCGGGGTGAGGTGGATGGTCGGGACGCAGTAGGTGGAGCTGGCGGGGAAGAGCGGATAGTGGTTGGAGGGGTGTGGGCTGCGGCGTGCAATATGAAGAAGTGGGGTGGGGGTGCAGGTATATGGTTAGATTAGGGATAGCTTAGTTTTTTTCTTTATTATAATAAAATAATATTAATAATAGAGAAGAATAATAATAATAAAATAATTAACAATAATAAAAATAATATTAGTAATATGTATCAACCATTAGAATAATATTTATAAAATAATAATAATGAAAACAACAACAACAACAATAATTATATATAGAATAATGTTAATAATAATAATAACGACAAGAAATTACACGACCCTAGGGCCGGTTGCGTTGCTACCACCAAGTGTGGGGTGACAGAGCATGGGTCCAAAACCCATTAAAAACATTAAACATCGATAATTGTGATCCGGGACCCAGTTCGGACCCTGGATAGAGAACTGAGGCTAAGAATAAAATAAAAATTTATTTAAGTAGGTGGGTGTGACGGACTCCCAAAATAATACATCTACATACACATAAGTGTTTCATAATACTCTTGAAAATAAAAAGTTTCCAATAATATCATTAGTCACTAAAAAAGTAAATAACTTAATGACTAAAAAGATATTTCTATTTATTTGAACATATTAAAATATTTGCAATCCATATCCCATGAATGTACTCATAATTATTAATATATGTTAACATGAAAAAATCAAAATAATTTTTTTTTAAACACACTCTATTACCAACTGATACTAGTTGAGACCCGCCCACCAATATTATCAACTAGAAACCATAAAAATTACATTAATATATTTGATAATAGTAAATAAGATCCTATTAATTATGTTGAAAAAAATATGTATTGAATCACATTCATAAATAAATTTATTATGTTTCTGTTTCAAAGAATTTGAAAAAACTCTTTACAATAGGGATTCATAAAAAGCATCATAATAATTATATATGAAAAATACCATTAAACTCCCCACACATGAATCATTAATATCAATGAATAAATTAATATCATTCATTATAACTTGGTTCAATGGAGGTATAATAATTTTGGGTAAAAATTCTTAGTATCGGTATTGTTATGACCTGTCCGAGAGGGGCTCATGAAATGACTACCCCAAGCCGTCCTCTGATATTCTAGGGGCTTGTTACTAGAACGACGTTGGCATTTACCACAAATGGGTATCATTTACTTAAATTACATGTAAAAACCCACACATCTCCAGACCACATAGTGTAAAAAATGTAAAACAATTGAATGAATTAATGCATACAACTGAGACCCCACAAACAGAGTACAATAGGAAGTAATGTAAAACTAATATAGGAAAAATACAATACCATCATAAAGAGTCACTACAAAGGTCCAGATAATACTATAAATAGTACAACCATCTCCATGTGAGAGATCTATGTCGAATTTATTTTTCTAGTAAACTCCACGGTCTTCCCATCTCTCGCTATGCCCAACCCGCTCATGGTCTTCCTAGGACACCATTAAAAATAGGCACCATTTGCATAATACATGACATGTGAGGACAAACCCAGTGTAGGGGTGAGTATAAAAAAACAATAGAACACCCTTGAAAGCACTAAACATGAAGTACCTAGTATATTCAGCTCAATACAATTTGTAACACTGTGTAAAAAATAAAGGACAGAAAGAAAAAACCGATATAATCAAGAAATTATCTACACCGTTAAGAGGGAATAACCGACTTCTAGTAATAGTATTATACTCAATGAAACACTCATTCCTGGAAAAATCACTCCTCGATCCAGGATACCATTGGGGACACTCAATTAATAGGTTTACCTCATTTGGTCCCCACCAAAATAGATGCATTTTTCAAAGAATAGTATTATACATAGAGAGTGGGACATGCAAAGAACCATCAGAAGACACCAAGAACCCAATCTAGATCAAACCATTATGTGTGGGATCATATTCCAATGATCCCAAAAACCTTATGATGTGACCCACTAGAGAGAGGACCAACACCCTACTCTGGGAGGTCACACTGATTCTTCAATCACTACTAGGGGTGATACATGATCACACTCTATTACAACATAGGGACACTACAACTCTATCTGAGACATGGCCTATATAGAGGATTACAATCCAGTGATTTGGATGTAATGAATCACCGTACCTCTGAGGAAAGGACCAAGGGAATGAACTGAACCTATATTGGAACAATCATTGAAAACTAAGATCCCCAAATCTAAAAAATGAAAAGAAAATTGGCCATTAGTTGACTGTTTTAAAATATTGGTCACGCTGCAATGGACAGTAAGCCATTTGGACGCTTAGATTATGAGTTTTGACCATTTGAATGATGTTTAACATAGACATGTCAGTGCCTACAAACCTAGTACCATAGTTGTTCCACCTACCATCATGGTAAGTCCACATAATGCATGAATCAAGCACCCATGTAATGAGTATCACAGTCAGTACACCTAATGTGATGTCATTGTGCCCATGGTAGCTCTGGCTTCAGCGAAACCATGGTCCATCATCACAGTCAATCACTATGGTTGACCATAATTTGGCTCTACCTCGGTTTCCCAGGATTCAACACCAGTCTAACCTGGGTCCATGTTTATCGGTCTGGACCACCGACATGCCTCAGACTAATGTCACTCATCCCAACTAAAAAAACCCATTCTAGGAACACCATTGTCATCTGACATAGTCTCTACCACATCTTCCTCCTCCGGCTCATTGCATCCACCTCCCCCGATCATGGCTGCATGGGGCTCTACCATTCATTGCTGCCAGGCGTGGTTCGATGTCGTCACATAACAGTAGTTCCTTATCAGAATTTCTTTTCCCCATATGGTGCTAAAAAGGGAATTATTATAGATGAAAACTTCTCAGAACACAGTCTAAACTTATTTTTTGTAGTTTTTGATCTACCTAAAATCTAAGGGTCTGATCAAGGTCAGAACCACCAAGAAACCAAGATCCATGACATTAAGAATCCAATTATGAATAAAATGAATAAAATAGGGAAAACATTATAAAATTATAGGTTTATGATCATTTTGCATGTATTCTTATCCAATATTCATGAATGGGGGATTTGGGTTAGAAAACTAGTTCTAGTAAATTTTACAGAATAAAACACTTCAGAAAATCGATCAATCACCAAAACAATCAATTCCACAATTATTTCTACTGATAAAATAATAATAATAGAGAATAAAAAAACATTAAAATAGAACAAACTAGAGTTGTGAGAAATTATTTATGTAGAATGATTGTATCTTCATCGTTGATGAGATCATCCTACTCTGCTGGCATGGAAATCCATGATCTGATCTTGGCCCATTGTCATCCACCAAGTACACTATACTCAAATGGAGTCTATCTAGCCATGAAATATCTTCTATAACTAATAAAATATATATAGTCAAATACATGGAGAGTATTAAGTCTACACACTAATGAAAAATAATGTAATGTTTTCTTTTTCATTTATTTAAACAATTTTGTGCCCCGAAAACATTTTCATAGACAAACCACACTGACCTATCTAGGGTGACACCTAACATAATGATTATGTATTGAACTCTAATTGACCCACATATTTCTGATTTGAAAACCAATTTATGAGTTATTAAACTATTTCAGGAACACTGGGCGCACTTGTTGTATATTATTTTCATATTTTTCAAACATTTATTTCAGGCATAGAGATGCCTGGAATCACACACCATCTTACAACATGATCAAAAAATTAATCCAAATAATATCAAAAAATAATTCATGTAAAATATGAGAACATATTTCGTTAATGGGCATGAATCAGATCCACTCACTCCCAATTTCTCTCCTAGAGATTCACATTCTAGAACTGAATGCACAATGAAGGAATCTATCACCCCCTAGGATCCTCTCACACCAATTCTGGATCTTCACTAGGTACTTATCAAAGGCTTATCCATCCCCAATGTTCAGTTCAACCCAATCGACAATGTGTGATGGTTCATGCATGTATCTCCTCAGATATGAAAAGAGAAAGATATTGTGTACCCATTCTATTTACAAAGGTGAATCTAAGTAGTATTCTACCACCAAAACCCTACAAATTATCTAGAAAAGTATCATGAACATCGAATATACATTATCAACCATGAAAAATATCTATAATCCCCATTGATATGAGACCCGCAGGATTACATGGTCTCCTTTAATAAAATCCAATATCCTCTATCTCATAACTTGATAAGAAATATTACATCTTTGCAAAGTCTCCATCTGCTCCTAGATGATCTTGATCTTCTTTGTAGTATCCTACCCCACTCCAAGCCCATGAGTTATAACATTCCTATGTCTGTCTAGAAAAGAGTTGACCTATAGTTTCATCTTTAAAAAGCCTTGATTGGTTCCCTACCAATGGTATAATGGTAGATTTTTTGGTATGAAAACTCCACCAAATGGTAGATGATACTACAAGATATGTCCAAAGTCTTACATGAATTGGCACAATATATCCATCAAAACCTGAATGGTCCGCTTGGTTTGGCCAACTGTTTATTGGTGAAACATTATTCTCAAGTGTAGTTGGGCTTCAAAATCCTCATATAATACCTTCCAAAACTGGGATGTAAATAGATAATAAGGATAAAAAAAACTATTTATGGAACTCTATGAAGTCAAAATATGTCTTGAATATCGAGGTTTTATAAGCACTCTACTAAACTAGACTCTTAGATTGATAGGATGAGGACTGACTTGGTGAGTTGGTCAATGATCACCTAGATGGAATCATGTCCCATGTACGTACAAGGTAAAACTATCACCATGTCTATCAATATCCCATTCCAATTTCATTATGGTATAACATTGAGTTGAGCTAAACCTACTAGAACCTGTTGCTTAGTCTTCACTTTTTGAAAAGTATGGCATCGAGAAACAGACCATGAAACTTTTATCTTCATCCTTGAACTCCAAAATTAGCATTGTAGGTCATGGTACTTCTCCTAAAAACCACAATGTGTCACCAAAATGGACGTTTGAATATCCTTCAAAACTACCTCCCACTACATCACTGGTACCATTTTGCATCCCCTAATTTGAATTATGTTCTCCCCAAATATTTGAATATTAATCAAGAGAATTCTTGGTATACATATTAGAACATAGTGTCTCATAGTTGATATCCCCATGCTACGTCTCTCTAACTCATTGTAACTGTGTAGTGGTGATATCCATTTACTGGAGGTAATCTAACCAATCTCCATCCATAAATGATATTTTTAATGAAGCTGACTACAGTGATTCCTTATTTAGCAATTTTGAACTAGATATCTTACCGATATCATCTACCACAACGTTCCTCATCCCGTATGTATATACAATCTCAATGAAATAGTACTAGAGGATCTATATCCGTTCCCTCTATCTCATGTTATGTTATTTCTAATAGAAGACATACATGAGACTCTTCTAATCAGAGTAGAAGATAAACCACTCACCCATCATGTAGTTTTTACACATCTTTAATGAAAAGACAACCACATCATACTCATGAACATGGCTCGGGTTTTTCTTCTCATACAATCACAACTGGTGTGAAACAAAAGAAACCAATAGTTCCCTCTTTAACATTACAAAACCAAGCCAATTTAATTGTTGCATCACAGAACACCATTTACTTGATGCCTTCCACCGGTAACCTCATGATGGCTGTATTCATCAACCTCTCCCTCAGATACTGAAAGCATTTCTCACACATTTTCTTCCACAAAAAATTCTTACCCATATAATTCAATGTGGTCAATGGTGCATAAAATATGGAGATGTGGGTTAAAAACCTTAGATGTTACCCGTCCAAGACAATTAAACTTCGTACCTCGATAACACCATTGGGTAGATCCCAAGCATGAACCTCATCAACCGTCACTAGATCAAATGAAACGACACCATTTTGAGATGACATGTCTCGGAAAATGGTTCAATTGAATCCAAAATAATGACTTCTATATAATCATTTATATTTAGGCCTCTTAGAGAGTGTCAAGGACCATCCTAAAGGGTCTTACATTCTCTTACATGGATGATGAATACACTACGATATTATCGATGAAGACAACCATGAACCAGACTATGAAAGGAAAAAGGATATCGTTTATCAGTCCCATTAACACTGCTGGGGCATTCATCACACCAGACGAAATATCAATGTAATCATAGTGATTGTAACAACATATGTAATTTTTCCTTGGTATATCCTCATCTGCACTTGGAACCGGTGATTGCCTGATTTGAGGTCAACCATTGAGAACCATTCCGCATCCTTTAACTGATCAAATAATTCATCAATCCTGGATATTGTATACTTTTTTTCCATTTTCAATTGTATTGTGTTCTTTTAATCCACACATATCCCTATACACGAATCTTCTATATTGGAAAATCATACTGAAGATTCCATGGTTATAAACTTGGTCTCACAGCGACCTTTTTTTAAGGTCTTCTAATTTTTTCTTTAGCTCACAAAACCCTTAGGGAGCCATCTGAAATGTAGGTTTATAAATCGGTGATGTCCTAGGGTGAATATCAATTCATAATTCTATCTCTTGGTAGGGAGGTAAACCTAAATCCTCTTCCGGAAATACATCCTACTAATAAACCGCCACTACAGGAAACCGAGGGCTCATATCATACACTTTACCGAGGGAGATGTTGTTCATCTGATGTGTAATCATTAATATCGTCCTATGTGTGAGTCCATCATTCACTTCTAAGATTTACCTTTCACCAAAAATAAAAAATTTCTATCCGTCACTATGGGAAAATCACGCTCTTTATAAAATATATTCAATCTGAGGGTAAACCATGGATAACTAGTCCATACATAGAGTGATTATGTAAGGAGTTGAATCAAGAACCAATAGATCCCATCCAAAACACTTCCTTCCAAGAGATGGTTTACATTTTAGTCACTATAGTTTGATAATAAAGTCTCCTATAATAAGATTCACCAAGTATAAGGGTTATGTCATCATTTCTACCAGAATCTCTCAGTCTTGAACATGATTTGTGATGATGAAATAATGATTGAAATTGTTTATATAAATAATCCATATAAGGTATAGAATACATATATAACACTTTGTATCATCAATGGAGCTTCAGGTTCATAATACACTATATCGTACTGATGGACTCATCCATGTCCACCAGCTCTATGAGCCTGGCATGGACCATATTGGGGTGATGTGGGTAAAAGATAGAACAAATAACCAACTCTTACATACTATAAAACCCCTCTTACACATCATCTTCCCTAAATACCATCCTAATCATCTCTCTATCTCAATCTTGGAGGACGCTCGACTGTCTCCCAATAAGCTATTTAATGGATTGGGAAATCTTCTTTTAGTTGTCCTCAGATGTCACATGAGAAACACTGATTGTATCATCGATGATTTGATCCCCCATAAGAGCCTTTTATATCTGAAAATAACTCCTAGGATCTCCTTTCTATGAACATGACCATCAATGATCCCTAGAACTGTCATCGAATAACTTCAACCATGGTCTTAGCTACCGGATTCCCACTACTATCTCCAACAACTGGTGTCTATTCTGCCAAAAACATTCCACTTATATGGCACTCTCAGGTACCCCCATTTATGTAGAAATAATATGTGATTCCACTAATTCCTGGATGTCCTAGAGTAATCCCTACACAATGATCTGAACATTGATGAATATGTCTCATTCTATATCCAAAGATATTGCACAATGTACCTATAAAATTCACTAAATACTCTTCCACATTTATACATTCTTACTATAGATTCAGAATCTCCTATTAGTGAACCATTAACAGTGTTTCCCAATAAAAAACCTTCTTGAAGAGATGCTCTAAGTCTATCTTGATGTGATCAGTATCATCATGTGACTAAGTCAGTAATCATAGACAACACCCCATAGAGCCTTGAAAAAGACTCATGACAAGGACTTTCATCTGATCTACATGTGTTTGTATAAGGAGGAAAAAATGAGTGACTACCTCTAACCATTCCTATGATATTAGAGGGTGTATATCACCTTGAAACCTAGGATATCAATACTTATAAAACAAATGAAACACACTAATCCTAATAGAATACTTAGGTGGTTGTGTAGGTAATAGCTTCTACTCAATGGTTGGTGGTATAGATGGTAGACGACCCATAGGTTCTATATCTGATAGAATCCCATTCATTGATTCCTCGTCACTGGGAAGATTATCTTCATGATCATGTGGTGGAATCCTAGCTGTAAATCTATGTGGAGGCATACTAAAATAAAATAAGATCTATTACTATCAATAGAGTATATGAGGGTAGATTACTCAAGAAATAATTGGATGACACAAGAATTACTATATTATGAATATACAATTTTCCCTACAAATTTTTTTCTCATTTTTTGTGTCGAATTTTTTTTATCAGAGTCCTGGTGAATAGATATATCTGCCGCACACACTAGCACTAGAGTCCCTAGCCTAAAATACCCACTCGAAAAACTTAACACTATTTCCCCAAATAATTACAGATAATCTTGATCCTATTTATATCCAAAAATATTTGATACCACAATGTCATGACCCATCCCATTGGGTCATATTCCCTGACTACCCCAATCCCTTCTTTGATATTCCCGGGATATGTGACTAGTACAGAATAGTAATTTCCATCAAATGATTGGAATTTTCCTTAAGTACTTATACACATTCACCCATCTCCAAGCCACAAAATGATAAAATGTAAAATAGTTGAAGCATTACATGAAAAAAACTAAGATCCCACAACCAGAGTACAAAATGAAGTAATGGAAAAGTAAATATGGCATAATGTAAGCCCATCCCAAATAGTCTATACACAAGTCTAACTAAATCTGTAAATAGAACAACATGGTCCAGGGGTGAGGACTACATCAAAGGAATTCTCCGAGTAAGAATGTCAGTCATCCCAACTTCATATTTTCTCCAGATTCTCCCAGTCCTCCTACGACACCATCATAAAGATCCACCACCAACATATGGCATGACACATGTGGGCCTACCCATGCAGCGGTGTGTATAATAATACTTAGTTAGACACCTCAAAAACACTAAACACAACGTACCAAGTATCGTTAGGTAAATAAAAGATGCAACACTATAAAAATGAAACTAGAAAAAAATAAATTCGAGATATATTCAATAAATACGCAAATCTATAAGACGGTCCTAACAAACATCCATCCATAGGATTCTTGTCATCGAAACGCTCATTCTGGGAGTACTCAATCCATGAGCCAAACTACCATCACAGACCCTTGATGAAGATGTCTCTTTCAATTGGTACATACATAAAAAACACAATGGTCAAAAAATTATATGATACATAGAGAGTGGGTCATTCCCAGAACATGTCGGGCCACCATGAACCCAATCCAGATCAACCTTCTATGTAAGGGATCATATGCCATTGATTTAAAAAAACCTACCTATGTGGCCTTCAAGATGGAGGGTCAAAATCATACACTAAGATTTCATTATAATTCCATAAACTCTAATATGGATGATAGAAGATAGAGCGATAAACTCATAGAGGGACACCACAATAAAATCTAAGACATGTCCTCTATAGGACATTATACTCCAGTTATGTGTATGTAATTATAGCATTGTACCAATGATTATTCACATAGTTAGGTAAACTATAAGCTAACCAGGCGGAAGCTACTACCACAAGGTTAGAAACCACCATGATTGGTTTACACAGATTTAAAATCAAGCACCTATAAAACCAAATCCCAATGTCTAAGAGAACATAGCTTCTCCTAGAATTCGGCATAGTTTGGAGAATCATTTCACAAAACATGCCCCATCCATTTAACCATTTATTTAGTATTCACGATTCCTTATAAGCACTTTACAGTTTTCAAATACAACTCACCAACCATGAACTAGTATAATAATATCATAAAAACAACAGAATTTCTCCAAACTCTAAAAAACATCACCCATGTACTTTACAAACAAAAAAACATAAATAAAGGGTTACATAGATGAAACCGTGGGTGCTAAAGAAAACATGAATGTTTCATAGAAAATAATGCTCATAACAAATTTAAGGCCATGTAAAAAACAAATAGAACATAGTAAAATCAATGGATGATTAAAAATTGGTTAAATTCCCCAATGTTTCTTTTAATAATAGTAATCATAACACAACTTCACAGATTTCTATGTTTTTAACAAATAATATATGTTGTATTGGTCTCCCCCATGATCTATAGTGGGTACCCACCATTTTTATAACTTATAAATGTCTCACCATTGTTCTATTGGGGGGGTCAATTATTCGTATATGGTATAGTAGGAATAAGAGTGATCATAAATGACTTAAAAATATCATAATTTGAATGAATTACAGAGATCTTTATTTTCATCATAAAATTTATAGAAACACCCATTATTCATTCCATAACATTATAAACCAATGGAATATAAATTACATCAATGATAATATTATTGAAATAATAATTATCCATACAAAGAAATAATGATGATGATATCATTAAAAACTATCGCTAGTGGATCATAAGCAACATCAAGTGTTTTTTATATTGATGAATGGAAATACATTTCAAAGATCATTGAATGAATTTTTTAGTTAATGAGCACATTAACATTTAATATAATTTTAAGAAAAAAAATTAAAAATAAAAATAAAAATAATTTTAATTGAAAATAATTTTGGAGAATATTAAATGATGATTCATAGAAAACAATTTTCCTGACATTCATAAATTTTGTTCATTTTTTAAATGTCAAATAAAGGATTCTGATTAAACATTTTATAATTGGGAATCCAATGTTACCCATTTTGAAATATATAATAAATTTAATCAAAAAAATTAAAACATGTTCAGGTAAAATGATAAAAATAATTATAAAATCATTTATATATATAAATGATCATTTTTTTTAAAACAGTTTAGAAAATAACGATATGGAACATATTTATTCCCAATATAAATGATGTTATAAAATCAGTACCCCTTAAAAATGTCTTCTTGAATGTTTTTTGTTAAATACAGGGTGAAATGGAAATTAAAATTGAACTAAAAATTTCATATACAAATTACAATTAAATAGATATAATTAAATCAAAATAGAGATTATTAATACGACCTAAGATACATTGAACATAAAAAACTGGAAAAAAAATGATTTATTAAATAAAAACTTTCCCACTTTTGTTACACTTCAATTGTAATACCCATGAATTATTTAACACACATGAAACATAAATTTTCAGGAAAACCAGAAGATTATTTATATAACATAAAAATGATATTTATATATACCTTATAATAGAATATTTGTGAACATAATAAATGAATTCCCCAAGGATGTAGAGTTTGAGATTAATATCCCTTAAAATAATATATCATTTAACTTTGAGTGTTTAAATAAAGATATTATGTGTAAAAATTATAAATCCACACAACATGAAAATATTGATTTAAAATATTTATTGATCAATTAACATGTAACCAAATCATAAAAAATTAAATTAATAAGAGTTATAGCCCAATAAAAAAATATGTTAATAAACCATTTATAATGGTGTAACATTCTCATGAAATCCAATCTGAATGATATAATTCAATTTGAAATATAAAATTCCAGAATCATGAGGGATCTATTGTATATCATGTTCATCGGGTAGTATATACAATATATAAATTAAATTAGGTGCAAAATAATAAAATATGACTTCATTAAGTTAATTTGAGATGAAATTGCTAACATCAAGGCATATTATTCACTTATTCTCTTTATCTTCCTCAATAATAATCTTATGATAATTATTTACATAATAATAATTTACAAAATAGTATATGTTGACCTCCTATGTTTTGATGATATTCATATTATATGAACAAAATGACATCAATTGGTTCACTATAGGGAAGGTGTTTATTATTATATCATCTCTAGAATAATATTCCACTAATAATTACAATTTTTATACATTAATTATACCTTTAAAAAATATAATGAATGCATTCTATAAAAAATTAACCATGTTACAATAATTGTTAGGGTAAACAATATGTATTTATGAGTAACATTTCCAATTTTCATTGATCATCATTGAAAAACGTATTTATAGTTATAAAATTAAATAATTAAAATTATATCATAAATAAAATATTTTTTTCTGAAAATATAATTATATATATAATCTATGTTTTGTGATGTCAAATAATTAATCACATTGGTCTCTAGTGGTGGTTGTACACAGGTTTACATGAATGACACAATAAAATGTTAGTGAATGATAAGATAGCAAAATGGGATTTAAATTAATTATACTAATGTTAAATATTGAATTAATATCATATAAATATATTAAATCAATACAATATCTTTATATTAGATGTGGTGTTTGAGGATTATGTACATTCGTCTATGAGTTTGTAGTCTTCCTTACATAGTAATAATCTATCATCTCTAGTTTAATAGAGGATAATGATGAATATTGGTTATAAATCTAATTTAATAACCTATTTATATTTACAAAATTATTATATTATTATCTAAAAGTTTATGTACATTATTTTAAGGTTGTGGAAGAAGAAATAATATTATATCGCTCGGTTAATGAAACTACCACTTTGATAGACAACCCCATTTTCTTTACAGCATACACCATCAAAGGCTGGTATTCAATCATAATATATTATTGAATAATAGGTTTATGGATTTTATTATTATGTATCGATAATATGGGATGTGAAAATGGAATTTTTTGAATCAATAAACAAGAATAATATATAACCTTTTATAAAAGATGTATGTACTCTTGGAATTTTAGAAAACATTAAATTAATATGAAATAATTATGTCATGAAATTTTCCAGAAATTTATATAATTAGAAGAAATGTCGAATATATATTGTATTTATCTCATTTAATAAAACATTCTCATATTTAGATCACATTTTGCCTCATATAGTTTTGTTTTTAAACATTTAATCCCCATTAGGCAATTACTCTAATACCAAGGTTTTCTACTCTTAAAAGGATAATATTATTAAAATAAATGAATTTTTCCCCCTGAAATAGAATATGATTTTTATTTTAAACCATATAAAATTAAATTTTCAGGTGATAATATTTATAGGAATATATTATCATTTAAAAAAACATTATTTATTATAAACTATCATTAATGTTCAATTTAGAACTATTTTGTTACATTGACATTAATAACATCAAAATAACAACGTAATTAGAATATAATCAATTCCAAAGTAAAGTAGTTTTATATTTAGCTAAAAACTATATCAATGATAACAATTATTTCATATTATATTAGTATTAATAATTTCAAATATATATATTTAATTTTTTATTTAATAATTTCTTCATCAATATTACTTAAATACTTATTATGATAATTTATTCAGTGAAAATTAAAAATAAATTAACATGGTGAATATATTTTTCATTTATATTTATCAGTAATATTTTTAACTTATTATACCTAATGATTATTACTATATTAATAATACTTTATTCACTAAAAACAGGAGTATTTATTTTTTTAAATTGCTTTCATAAAAGATTATAATGGTCATAATTACAACCAGATTGAATAAAGATGTTTTGTAATTTAATTTTTTAATGTTAAGGATGGAACGTAGTATTAAAATAAAATTATGTAGTGTTTTAGGGACACATGATATCCATAATAAATATTATTATTTTACATAAATTCCATTATTTACACTTTACAGTGAAAATAAAATATTATTATGTTAACTAAAAATAATGTTCAACAATGAAATGATACTTTTTACCAAATATATAAAACACACATAAAAAATATGGAATGAATTTTTCAATGTTAAGAAAATTAAATTATAGGAAATAATATTAATATCAAACTCAAAAAATGGGATGTATATGCTTCTTCAAAACAAATTCATGTTTAATTATAAAAAATGTTTTAGTATCAGGTTCAAGTATAAAATTCAGATTAATGAATATAATTAGATTATGATTAATATCTTTGAACAAAATAATTTATAAAGATATTCCAATATATAATTTTACTTCTTAAATACTTTAATAGAATATATAATTTCTAATAAAATCAATATTTATTACTATTAATAGTAAAATAAAAACATTTCGATTTTTTTGAAATATCTTCATATGATAATTTAGATTGGTTTGTTTAGAAATTATAATTATTTTATCAAATAAAATATATAAATTATCATGAAATTAATTATAATATTATTCCTCACAATACAATAAATATCAATTTTTAAAAAAAACATATCTTTATAAAACAATATTGGGTAACTAGAAATTTGGAGAATATTTACGAATAATTAATCAATAGATTTTTCTTTATAGAACATTTAAATATATTTATAAAAGGATTTAACACTATTTATACCTAAAAATTTAGAATCTTTATTATAGTCATATTATTTATATAAGTATATTTTTCTGTTCATTTATGCGTTGTGTTCTGTATCAAGTACGATGTCAAAAAATGTCATACGTTTTATATAATGGTATATTACACTTAGGAATTATATTCACATAGTGTTGGGATTCATTATAGAAAATAATACCCAATGTGATGCATACTATAAATTGGCCATCTAAACACATGGTGATATGTTGAGAGGTTGTTTCATAGACATCATGGTATGATGGAAACAATATATTCCACTATTGATGTCATTATACAATAATAGTTTCCACTCATTAAAAAAAATTGAACTATATGAATCCCACTATGAAATGATATATTGAACAACATCATGTCAGGATTAATTAATTGAAATAACATTCCTAATTCATAATACGTTTAAATTAATGTTAATTACCTTGAAATCCATTCAAAAACAGACCAAAGCAGCATACAGTCATTAGAAGAGTTGTACTGACAACATCAGATTTGGCCTAAATATTGATGTTATTAATAGTGTGTATATCTGAATATCACAATGAAAGAGAGGCATGCTTTCTAGGTGTCATTTTTGGGGAATTTCATACTAGACGCCTCAAATTAATTTAATATTATGGTTCTAAAAATAGATTTTTCCCACTTTTATTAGGCAAGGTCGTTGAATGTTATGGACCATAGATATAATTTTTTGTTCAACAACGCAACCCACTTTCCCAATGTTCTTTTCAGAAACCATATATATTAAGAGAAGTATATGAACTAGAAGGGACCAACTAACATAAGTTAAGTCAAATTTTTTTACCATATTATATTTAATTACTTTTCATGCGAAATTTTATTAAAAGGGGGAGAATGTAAAATACATGGATACTAGTATAAATCATTTTCAATAAATTCTTCTATGTGAGATATCTTTCTTCACAAGATCATAAATGAAGGACACAAAACATTGGTAAATTTAATTAATCATATTTATTATAGTATTTTGATAACATGTATTATTTCTATAGATGATATAGAAATTAAAATTATATGTGCTATAAAAGATGTACACCTTAAAAATATAAACACCTAATTAATATTGATTTTTTAATAGTTGGGGATTATATTTTGTATTCTCTATAAAATTTTTAATATCAAATTTTTGGTTGTTTTATTAAATGTAATTAAATAAGTATTTTAATTTATAATACCAATATCATTATAATATTTATTTTCATATTTTGCGGATGTATTTTTTTATTAAATAGTGAAAAATACCATTTATGCTTCTTTTGCTGTTAATAATGATATTTACAAAGTATAGCAATTAGATAAATATTTTGAAACCAATTTCACTAATATAGTTACATAAATATATATTTATATATATTTAATTTATATCACTTAGAATCACATGATTTAAATTATAAAACATATGTGAAATTTTATTACTAATAAAGTTCATTGATATATTACATTTTTTTAATTTAAAATTAAATTTATTCATATTTCAAAAATTAATTGATTAGATATATAGAAATTTAGGATTGAACACATATAAAATTTGTTAGAGGAATCGTTTTATTTTTTTAGTAATATATAAATTATCATGATTATTATTCAATTAATTGTAATTAGTGTTTGTTAGAGAAATTTAAAATGCAATGAATATTCCAAATTTCACATGACCTATCAAACCTTTTGTAACATGCCCGGTAAATAGGGAACATGTCATATTTCATATTTATTAATATTTGTGAATTAAATATTAATTTTACTTTAAATGGGTTGTTATGTTCGATAGTGTACCTTATACGCAACAAAGAGGTTTCATTGAAATCTTATGTTGCATACTAATAATGTAATATTATTATTATAAATGGTAGATTACTCCTTGACGTTGTATTGGCGGGAATGAACCAAACTAACTAAAATATGTTTATATGTGTTTGTTAAATGTATTCACTTTTATCCAATAAATGTTAGAGGCTTAAAATGCGAATGAATATAATTTTAAGCTTAATTTACATTAAAGGGTCAATTTACCGCCTTTTAAGGGAGAAAAAATTTTGAATATAGTTTTGGCCACTTAAATATATTCTATTTTTCCAAATAAAATCTTTTTTTAGAATGGGGACAGCAAAATTTACTTTGGGTATATTTTTTGTATTTTTATGATAAAGATCATTTTTTGATGAATAATGAAAAATACATTATTTTAATTCCAAAGTGCCTTTTAAAATATATTATTTAATTATTATATTATATTTTTAATTAGTTTTAAAGTGTAAATAAAATTTATTTTTACCATTTTATCCAATTGTGGTCATTGTATTGAATTTCACTTTGAAATTGGACATAAACAAGTGTCAATCTTTTGATAGATATTGTTTCTTAAAAACACATTATTTGATTTGACGTGGGAATTAATTACATAATTTTAAATGAAACTTCTATGTTTTTATTTTGGTAAAATGGACATCATTTTTTAATTTAGAATAAAAAATTTATCTTAGGGATAATTTGTTGTATTATTCTGAAAAACTTCAATTTTTGATTAATAGTGAAACCACTTAGTAGTAGTTCAAAAAGTGAATTTTTCATTTAAATGAAATTTTACCACATCTGTGAGTTGAATATAAAAAATACGAGAGAAAATATTCATATAAAGAAGTATAATGTGGTTCATTAATATAAAATTAATTTTTGGTGAACAGTGACTTTTGACTTTCATTTATCGTGGTTAATGATAAATATGGTAATTTAAGGTAAAAAAAATATTATATTTATTCAAAATTACCTTAACACTTTTAATAACATTATTGGATGATTAATGGATGACCATTGGCATCATTGTGTCTATTTTAAGCCCCATGGAGCCACTTATGAATGATAATGACACTTTAGATTAATTAATTTAATGTAAAGGCAAAACTGACATAAACAAAAATACATTAGTAAATTAATTTTTATATGATGTTATATAAATTATTTCTTCAACTAAAAATATTAAATGGAAAGATAAAACTATTTCCTAAATCATTTTATTATTTCTATAATTGTTATACATTTAATAAATTTACTTATTTATGACACAATAATGATGTTGTATTTACCTCATTAATAAAAGATTTAAATAAATATGATTATAAATATTAAAACTACATCCAAAACCTGTCCAATTCTTATTGGATGACATTATTTAGACTAGGAGTCATCGTATCTTTAACATTAATAATTTTTGGACCTTTAGAACCCAAATATCAATATATAATAAAATAATATTATCACACTTTCCTAATGAGACCCTCCTCCCCCTTATAAAAGTAGTTCAATTATAACAAATTATTCACTCTTCTAAAGCCTTTTTTCTCATCCACTATCTAAGAAATTAATCTCCCTACATCCCTCTCTTCCTCCTATAATCCTTACCTTAGGGAAAAGAAACTTTATGAAGTCATTGTGGTTCAAACCAAACGAAGTTACCAAAATTAAAGTTAACGGTTTCTCTTAACATCAATTTTTTTATTTTACTTATCCAACCTCTATACTATTTTTATTACTTTATTTTATAACAACACCAGTATCTTAGATATACTAGGATGTTATTTTGAGAAGTATTTGAACTACACTTACACATGAATCCATCTAATGGGTGAAGAACACAATGTCTCTGTGGATGGAAAACTAACACACCACAAAATGATAATTGTTCAAATATCTCCAACCGCCTCTCATGGTGGCCATTATGATGTCACTGTATTTATATATGATATATATTATTTTTATGTTTTTTTTTTCTGCGGCATTATTTTTTCATTTATAGAAATAATTTATGGTTTCTATAGTGGGTAAATACGATAATCTCATTAGAGGAAGTGTGGACTACCTCCCCCTCAAAGTGATATGATTTGTTAATGCCTTATGTGGTACATTTAATGGATGGAGTTAATAATATTTTATATTATATTATACTAGAATTATAATATAACTATGTATCATTATTAATTTAATTCCATTAAAATAAGAAATAGAAATGGAAGTAGCGTTCACGCATACGTACGGCTTACCGTCTCCATTAACGGTGCATTACATTATTTAATTCTAAATGTTATATATTATTATAAATACAAGTATATACTGTATATATATGATATATATGATATATAAATCATTAATATCATTCTTAAGATAATAGATATCTTACAACTTGAACAAATTGTTATTATAATGTGTTCATTTTTTTACTCAAGTACCAAATATCGAAAAAATGAATGTTCTTTACATAAATGATTACATAATGTTTATAAAATGGTAATAAGTAATATTAATGGATTAATAAACTTTAAAAATTTTCTTAAGCATTTTAAAATTAACATAAGATTATTATTCAGGATATTAAAGAATGAACGGGTCAATTCGGACATAAGGTAAATGATTTTCTTATCTCACTTTTAATTTGTGAGATTTCCATTGTTCGCCACTTATTCATTGCATGTGGTATATTTTGTACTAAAATTTGATATATATTATCATGATTATCATTATATTCATGGTATTATATGATTAATTTGGTGGATATTACCTTTTTTTCATATGACTCAGTTGATTACAATGTGGTAAAGGATTTCATCTTTCTTTTTATTCCTGTGAGATTCATGCTATATTTTCCGCTATTTATTTTTCTGTGGTGTATGTACTGACCATGATTGTAATCTTTGTTTAATATACTTTCAATTAGGAGTATTTACATCTTCATTTTATGATTCTTCTGTCATGTGGTGTATGTTTTCTAAGTAACAAAATCTATAAGGGAAGCTTTCAACCTCCTCTTTTTAAAAGACTTCTTTTTGTTATGACTTTTATTTTACATATTATTATTGTGGGATATGTTCTTATATATCCTTATTTATGGATAATTTATTTCCATGTGATGAGATACCCTTTTTAGATCATCAACTGATTTTATGAATTTTAATGTGACGTTGTTAGGCTGTCGTATTTTTACAAGGGAACTTCTTAACCCGGTTTCAATTCTTTGGGTTCAACTTGTACTTCATTATGTCATCCTATAAATATATGTGAATTTACTCGGATTATTTTACACTTAATTTACACTTATATTCAGTGTATTTATATTTTTCACACATAATTATGTGATTTGTTTATCCTTAATTTAAAGATACCATTTTATAAGGGATTTAATGTCAATTTACATTTCCACTGAGGCTTAATTGTTGTTATAAACCAATTCACTATTATATGGTCTATATAATGTCTGTTGAAATATTATATCATGAATCAATTTATTCTCATGATATTAAAATGTTTTGATTAAATTTTATTCCTCAATTATTTCTATTCAAGCGTCTCTCTGTTTCCTAAAAAAACTCTTTAACTAAAATATCATTTTAAATTTATTAATGATTTATTCTTATAAATATTTCTCAATAATGTAATTTTTTTCTAAATGGGTTTTATGATTCATTTATATAGACATTAATTTTTTAAAATGATAATTCATTTAAAAGCTTCAATGTTTAATGGGACATTTTGATTCAAAAATCTATTTTTAAATGGTTTTGAAAATAAATTGAAAAAGCATTGTTTATTTCAACATCTTGATTTGATATATTGTAATGTGGAAGTGTTATCTATCTATTATACTTGTGTTTTGTGTTATGATTATGCTATTGTTATTGTGCATTGATAACATATATTGGTGGTTCTGTGATAAACCTAGGGCGGTTGAGACCGAGATAACTCTGTAATGCATTGGGTAACATGATGGAGGTAAATGTGATGATTCTCCTAAGAGATTTAGGGAATATACTGTGATGAGTATTCAAAGTGTAACTCCCTACGTAGCTAGGATAGCTGCAATTTATGTTTTATATGGATGCTATATGTAACTATTATGATTTATGAATTGTCGGTGTTATTCATAAATCTTATGATTTCATAAGGTATGCTATGATTGAAAAGTATGGTTTCATTGATTTTTATTTATTGATGGGATAATGTTTTCCTTTCATATTTTATAACCTTCAATGAACTTTTTATGCTCATCCCCAGTTTTTGAAATGTTTTCCATAGGACTTAATGATGAATAGTGTCAAGGATGGGATCGAGGAAGAGTCATTCTATCTAAAACATGAACTAAACATGTTTCTTTTTAAGAGTTTTTATTTTATAAAAAAATGGATATTGAGTAGTATGCCTACATGTAATATTCATGTTATAATTTAATTTTTATGACTAATTCTCTAAAACTCTATAAATGAAAAGATCCTTGATGTGAATTATTCATTTAATTCATGATTATGTAATGTTTAAGGTTGGGTCATTATAATTGGTATCAGAGGTCGGTTTAGATATCATTAGAGGTTAAGATATTCTTAAACATAAGTGACATAACCATAATGGATAGGATTTTAGAAAGATTCATAGTTTTTTGATAACTTAAATGAGTTTATGAGAACTTGAATATGTATATCTTATTATTTACCCTTCCCATAATATATTATATGATGATTTCACTGATATAATCACACTGACCTTTTTGGTTTTAGTAAATGGCTGGATCTAGAAGGCATCAAAGTAACACTGGATGTAAAGAAAACTATGATGGTTTTATGAACTTGAAACTGAATGAAATGAGAGATGAAATGAAAACTCTTATGGTTATTCTTAACCAACAATCTAGAATCATGATTGAAAAACTGATCCTTAGTGATTTTTTAAGGCATTGTATATGTGAGAAACAAATCCCTATAGAATTTCAGGTAATAATCATAAAGGTAAGTATGATACGAAATCCTATGTGTCTAGGATCTGGAATGAAACATTTAGAAATTTTTTTCCATGGGATGGGAAGATGCTATAGATGTGGAAATAAAGGTCATAAAGCAAGAACCTTCCATGGAAAAAGGAAGCATCCAGTTGACTCTACGAAAGGGAAATAAGTTATTTCTGAGGGATCAATTGAATGTTTATAATGTGGTGTGTATGGTCATTATTCAAACAGATGTCCTACGAATATGTTTCAGGAATAAGATCACCAGGATCGTACAAATATATGTTTACCGATATCTAATGCCTTTCCAATTGTGGATAAAAAAATGACAATGACCAATGAATGGTATGGATTATTTCTTAACATATGTATTTACATTATTGAATATTAGGATATCATTCATGATTTTGTATATATGAATGAAGTAATTTAGAATAAGTTGGAATTGAATGGTTAATGGATCATGAAGAATGTATAATGAGTAAGAATTCAACACATAAGGAGTTCAAGTGTTATGATAGATTTTAGGATTGTGAAATGCTTAAAAGTAATAAGGATCTTTTGATAATGGGATTACATTAGAAGACTTTTGATAGTATGTGTAACCTTTAAGATTGATATATGAAAATTTTATTCAGGAATAATTAACTTTTTTTGGTGGATATAGTTATAATGAACCATTTGGGTTTATATGATCCTTGAATTTGAGGCAATTACAGGTTAATACATTTTGGGATGCAAAATGAAAGTTATTAGATAAAAGTTGTGGTTAAAATATGTTATGGTTATTTTTGATGAATTTTTATATATTTCTGAATGTTATAAATTTCTTGAAAAAGGATGACATGCAAACTGCATGGAAACCCATCACGTCGGACAAAGCTATGGGAATCAAACCCACAACCAAAGTGTGACTGAGATTTACCGCCTACCACTGGACTATGTGAAGTCCCTGGTTAGTATGAATAATTATTTTTAATTAGATGATTTTAAGAATCATGAATAAGTTCATTTTGGGTTATATATGGAATTAATTAACATATCATAGACAAAATGTGATTAGGTTAATTACTTTTCAATATGAGACTTTAAGAGTATCAGATGTTATTCATAGATAAATGTTCTAATTTAACTTGGGATACTATGTGATTAAATCCTTTTGAGATTTGGGTTTTAATGTTAGTTTTTATTACATTGAATAATTTTATGGAAAATTGTTTTTCAAATTGTCTTAGTTGAACTTTGGTATTTTGTTGGAAATTTTTTTAAATTAAGAGTGGTTTTTTTGTAAAATATTATCCTTTTTGGGTATTATCTAATCTCGCACAAACCATTTTGGTTTTGGATAATATCTGAAGACATGTAAAAAACGTAGTTCATATTTTGTGGATTATGTGATTCCCTAGATGTTTTTTATAGCGGATTTAATGTGACCAAGTTAGTTTGAATACTCATTATTGGGAGAAAATATGTGTTCATTGTAGAAATTTAGAAAAGTATGAAAGTCTATATGGCATGTAGGTATGTTTCTATATTTTTTGATTCTATATAGTAAATAAAATCCTCAAAACTATAAAAAGGGACACAATACAAAAAAAACATTGTTGGTTTACCTTTCCTACTAGGCAATAAAAGACCATTTAACACATCGCATGTTTGTGATTTTCTGGTGGTTAAATTTTTCCTAATAAATTTTTCTACCACTCTCCCTCAGAAATTGATGGTTTTTTTCTCATCCATATCTATGTTTTCATGGAATCCTAGTATATGTTGTCTCAAGTGTCCCTTGTACTTCAATTTCTTTCATTTAAAGTGATAGTTTTACTGACTCTATTCCTATGTGGGACTTTTAATGATTTTTCCGAGCCTTGTTTTAATATTTTCAGGACGCAATTCCCAAAAGGGGTAAGGATGTAACATCCCAGGTAAATAGACAACATGAAATTTTTCATATATATTAATATTTGTTAATTAAATATTAAATTTTCTTTAAAGGGGTTTCTATGTTCGACAGTGTACACGATATGCAACAACGAGTTTCTTTGAAATCTTACGTTGCACACAAATAATATAATATTATTATTTTAAATTGAAGTTAAATCCTAGCCGTTGTATTGGAGAAAATTAAAAACACTAACTGCAATATTAATATACATGTTTGTTAAATGTATTCACTTTTATCCAATAAAATTTAGAGGCTTAAAATGTGAATGAATCTAATTTTAAGCTTAATTTACATTAAAGGGACGATTTACCGCATTTTAATGGAGAAACCTCGTTGAATATAGTTTTGGTCACATTAATACATTTAGTTTGACCAAATAAAATCATTTTTTAGAATGGGTACATAAAAAATTACATTGGGTAGATTTTTGGTATTTTTCTGATAAAGTTCATTTTTTGATGAACAGTCAAAAATACTGTATTTTAATTCAAAAGTTCCTTTTAATATAAATTATTTATATTCTTATATTATCTTTTTAATTAGTTTAAAAGTTTAATTGGAATATTTTTTTACCATTTAATCCAATGGTGGTTATTTTATTGAATTTCACATTGAAATTGGACATAAACAATTGTCAAACTTTTGATAGATATTGTTTGTTAAAAACATGTTATTTGTTTTGAAAGGGGGAATTAATTATAAAATTAATTAATGAAACTTCTATGTTTTGAATTTGGTAAAATGTACATCATTTTTGAATTCAGAATATCAAATTTATCTTAGGGTGAATTGTTGATATTTTTCTAAAAAACATAAATTTTTTATGAATAGTGAAACCACTTAGTAGTAGATAAAAAACTAACTTTTTCTTTTAAATGAAAAATTACCTCTTCTGTGAGTTGAATTTCAAAAATCCAAGAGACACGGTTAATATCAAGAAGTAAAATTCGGTTCAATAAGATGAAAATATTTTTTGGTGAATAGTAACTTTTTGTCTTTCATTTACCATGGTTAAAGATAAATAGGGTAATTCAAGGTAAAAGGATATTATAATTATTCAAAATTACCTTAATACTTTCCCTAACATTATTTTATGAGTAATGGACGACCATGGGCATCTTTGGGTCTATTTTGGGACCCCATGGAGCCACTTATAAAAGATGATGACACTTTAGATTAATTAATTTAATGTAAAGAGAAAAAAGACATAAAGAAAAATCGTTTAGAAAATTATTTTTGATATGGTGTTATATAAATTATATTTTCTACTATAAATATTAATTCGAAAGATAAAAAAATTTCCTACATCATGGTATTTTTTCATATAATATTTAGACATCACATAAATTAAATTATTTATGAAACAATAAAGATGTAGTATTTACCTCATTAATAAAAGATTTAAATAAATAAGATTATAAATATTAAAATATCGTCCAAAACCTATCCAATTTCTATTGGATTATATTAATTATACTATGAGTCATATGATATTCTACATTAATGATTTTTTGACCATTAGAAACTGAATACCATTATATAATAAAATAATATTATCACACCTTTCCAAAGAGCCCATCCTCCCCCTTATAAAAGGAGACCACTTCTAACCAATTTCTCACACCTCTAAAGTCTTTTGGATCATCCAAAATATTCACAATTAAGCTCCATACGTCCCTTTCCTCCTCCTATAAGCCTTACCTTAGGCAAAAGGCACTTTAAAAAGTCATTTTTGTTAAAACCAAAGGTAGTTACCCATATTAAAGGTAACAGTTTCTCTTCACTTATTTTATTTTATTTTACTTATCCAACCCATATACTATTTTTATTCCTTTATTTTATAACAACACCAGTATCCTCAATATACTAGGATGTTGTAATGAAAAGGATTCTAACTACACTTACATACACCTCCAGCTAATGGGTGGCGATTTAATGTTTCTGTGGATGGAAAAAGAACGCCTCATGAAATGATGATTGTTCAAATATCTCCAACTGCCTCTCATGGTGGCCATTATGATGGCACTTTATTTATATATGATATATATTATGTTTATATATTTTTTATTCTTATGTATATTTTCATTTATAAAAATACGTTATTGTTTCCATAGTGGGTAAATACGATAATCTCATTAGAGGAAGTGCGGACTACCGCTCCCTCAAAGTGATATGACTTGTTAATGCCTTATGTGGGACATAAAAATGATGGAGTTAATAATATTGTGTATGATATTATACTGTAATTATAATGTAACTACTTATCATTATGTTTTTAATTCCATTAAAATAAGAAATAGAAATGGAAGTAGCGTTCATGCGTACGTACGACTTACCGTCTTCAAGAATGGTGCATTTCATTTCATACCTCTAAATGTTATATACTATTATAAATAAATGTACATACTGGATAAATATGATAAATATGATATCTAAATTATTAATATAATTATGATGATAATGGATATCCTACCACATGAACAACATGTAATTATAAGGTGTTAATGTTTTTTTACTCAAGTACCAAATATCGACAAAACGACCGTTATTAACTTAAATGATTACATATTGTTTATAACTTGGTAATAAGTAATATAAAAGGAATAACACACATTAAAATGATTATTAGTAAATTATATATTTACATTAGTTTATTATTCAGGATATTCAAGAACGAATGGGTCATGTCGGACACAAGGTAAGGGATTTTCTTATCTCACTTTTAATTCCGTGAGATTTCCATTGATCGCCACTTATTCAATGCATGTGGTGTATTGTGTACTGCCATTTTATATATATTATCATTATTCTCATTATATTCTTGGTATTATGTGATTCATTTGGTGGATATTAACTTTTTTTCAAATGACTCAGTTGATTACAATGTGTTAAATGGTTTCATCTCACTTTTTATACCCCTGAGATTCATGCTATATTTATCGGTATTTCCTTTTGTGTGGTGTATATACTGACCATTATTGTACTCTTTGTGTAATATACTTTCAATTATGAGTATTTACATCTTCTTTGTATGATCCTTCTTTCATGTGGTGTATGTTTTGTAAGTTACCAAATCGGTAAGGGAACCTTTCACCCTCCACTTTTTAAAAGACTACATTTTTGTTATTCCTTTTAATTTAAATATTATTATGTTGGGATATGTTCTTATATATCCTTATTGATGTAAACTTTTTTTTCATGTGATGAGATACCCTTTTTATCTCATCTACTCATTTTATGAATTTTAACGTGACACTATTAGGCTGTCTAATTTTTAAAAGGGAACTTCTAACACCATTTTCAATTCTTTGGGTTCAACTTGTACTTCTTGAATATGTAGTACTATGAATATTTGTGAATGAACTCTGATTGTTTAACTCTTAATATCCACTTATATATGGTGTATTTTTATTTTAACACACATTTATGTGATTTATTTATCCTTAATTTAAGGATACCATATTCATAAGGGATTTCATCTCAATTTACATTTCCAGTGAGACTACATTGTTGTTATGCACCAATTCACTCTTATATGGTGTATATAATGTCCGTTGACATATTATATATCGAATCCATTAATTGTCATGATAAAAAAAATTTCTTATTAAATGTTCTTCCTCAATTATTTCTATTCAAGAATCTCTCTTTTTGTTAAAAACGCTCTTTAAATAAAATATCATTTTAAATGTTTTAAAGATTTATTCTTCTAAATATTTATTAATAATTTCAATGTTTTCAAAATGGGTTTTAGGATTTATTTATATAGACATTAATTTTTTTTAATGATAATTCATTTAAAAGCTTCAAAGTGGTTTGAGACACTTTGATTCACAAATCACTTTTTAAGTGGTTTTGAAAAATGATTTAATAAAGCATTATTTATTTCAATATCATGATATGATATATAGAATGTGGAAGTGTTATCTTTACATTATACTTGTGTTAGGTGTTATTACTATGTTATGGTTATTGGAAATTACTTACTTATATGGGTGGTTCTGCGATAAACTAGGGGAAGGTGAGCCCGAGTAAGCTCTTCAGTGCATTGGGTAACGTGACAGAGGTAAAAGAGATGATTCTCTTAAGATATTTTGGAAATATAATATGATGGGTATTCTAAGTGTAAATCCCTAGGAAACTGTGATAGATACAATATATGTTTTATATGGATTCCATAAGTAACCTTTAGGATTTATGATTTCTATTTGTTATTCATAAATCTTATTTTTTTCGTAAGGTACATTATAATTGAAAAGTATGGTTTCATTGATTTTTATTTATTGATGGGATAATGTTTTGCTTCCTTATTTTATAACCCTTACTGAGATTTTTATGCTCATACCATGTTTTTAAATGATTTCCAGAGGACTTAAAGACGAATAGGGTCAAGGATGCGATCAAGGAAAAGTCATGCTATCTAAAACATGGAAGTAGACATGTTTCTTTTTAAGAGTATTAATTTTATAAAAAAATGGATACTGAGTAGTAGTGTCTACATGTAATATTCATGTTGTAATTTAATTATTATGCCTAATTATCTAAATCATTAAACCTGAAAAAATCCTCAATGCGAATTATTCATTTAATTCAATATTATGTAATGTTTAAGGCTGGGCCCTTATACCGTTAGATTAATTTTTTTTTATTTCGTATTACAAACTACAAGTATTACTAACATTTTCTCACCAACCTAACACTCATTCAACTCCATTATTAATCATTTCCCATTTTCATTTTCAGAGGAATGTCCTTCTTTCATTACTTATAAAACATACCATTCCAAACAATTCATGGTGACCACAATAATTTAGTTGATAAACTGAACATATTACTATTTATTCCAACTATAATAATCACCCATATACATTTTCCATAATTCAAATTTATTTATCTTATAACCATCATTTATCATGAAATTTCAAATGAAAATCTTTGACCCCTACATATGATTTTTTTTATCTATAATTTCATGATTTCTCTTATCAGTATATTCTAAAACTAGGTAAATATATTAGTTTATTTATAAATAATATACTTTATTATCATTATATTAACAAAAAAATATTAATTCACCACAATTAACCCACTGTAAAAAGCAGAAGACATCATTTTTCATTTATTTCAGACTACCCCATTATGTGATGTGTTTACATTTCTCAAATACCTCCATTAATATATGGACCCATGGATTAACATGATCTAGGAATATGTTTCTTTATCTCAGTGTTATATTTTAAAGGACTAATTTTTTTACCACATTAACAATGTTTTTTTCTCATTATTACTAAACATGGAAGTATTCACAATATATTTTATGTATAATTATTATATAAATAGCAGTATTAATATTATCAATCTTGTTAATTTATTTTAATCATAAACATTAATATTCATGACAATTCAATATAATCACGCAAAAATTGAGAAATCTACCTTTGTTGAATGATAATAGTAGAAAATACTTACCAAATGAACATCCGAAGTAATTAAATATTTTATAAAAATTAATATATCATTATGAATCCTATTAATGTTTTTATTAACTTCTTTTAAATGTATAGGAAGATAAGTACAAGTCTAGAACGCATTTTCACATAATGGTGTATTATCTCTTGTCCTTCTATCTTCACTTTCAATTTAAAATTTCCCCATTTTATCACAATAATTCCATATTATTATCATATATTTCATTAAATACTTATAAATTGCCCTCTTCTATGTAACTAGATTAATTCCCATTTCTTCTATAATTTTATAAATGTTTTAATTTTTCTATTAAAATAAAATATTGTATAGTAGATATATTTTTGAGGATTCTCATCCATCAAATTTATAATCATCCATTAACATCATAAAATATTTTTACCCTTGAATATATTGTAAAATTTCACTTAACTTTATGAATAAACATTAAGGATCCGTATTTATAATGAAAAATATTCTCACCCATCTTCTCTAAAATATTAATTTCCTTATTAAAAAAATATTCGACAAATAATTTTTTTCATACATTCATAAAATACTCATCGATGTTTATATAATGAGGATCCTTGATAAATACATAAGTTCCATTCAAATTTGAATTTTCATTGACAATTATTTCCTCTTCTCTTGGAATACATATGATATATGTTTTAGATGTTCCTTGATAAAAAATAAAGAAACCAATACATGCCTCATGTTTTTTACTATATCTTAAATTTATTTATAGTTTATCTTACTCATTTTTGACACATATATATAATATTAAATATGTGATGGTTTTTACAGAAGTATATATACATCCAATTCATTAGGTAACAATTCTTTCTCATTATATATTATAGTGTGCATGTTGTGATCTTAGGATATAATGGTTTGTGGAATGATGGTATAGCCTACTATGTTATGTTAATGAAGAATGGTTACTTGAAATAAACACATGATGTCATTTTTTATAGTTTATACATTCATATTATTACATATTCTTATGATAATATTCGGTTTCCTCTAAGATATTATTATATAATTTTTGAATGTCCTGAGTCTATTCTTATGATCATTCTCCTTCTTATACCATGTCATACATACCATATTATGAATTATTATCATATATATTCGATTATTGGGATTTATAGATCACTTTTCTCATTATGTATTTTGATAGGTTATTGAATGTTTTATTAGGATCACCAATGGTATGTTATAAAATTTAGTATTATGATTTAAATTTTTTCATATTGTTTTAGGTCAGGGAAAGAGGTCCAAAAAAGGTTCAATAACGTTGTTTCATTTATTTTAAATAAAACTGTGTACTAAATAGGAAGGGATAACATCAATAATATAAAATTGATATAAATGAGTGATTTATGAAATGGGTAAGTCATATTTTAATATAAATTAAACATAGAAGATGAAATATGTATATTATTTTTGGGATGACTGATGACCATATTAAAATGGTGGTATTATATTAAATGTTATATGACACAAGGTGATTAGTGGAACATCCCCATTAGATAAATAAAATAATCTGGCGGATAGGTCTAATTATATGGAGATATAAAGAACCAAAATTAGGGCACGTATTCATAACTAAATAGTGGTTTCCTTTGGATTTGAATACACTCAATCTAAATAACAATTGATGAATTTAATGTATAATAACTTAGGTAATGAAGATGATTCATGGATTATAGGAAATTTATTGACGGTTTAGGTACCCCAAATGATAAAATTCCTATGTGTCAACCATGTTATCGATTTGAAGATACGAGTAATATCATTTCTCTAAAATTTTATTGAACTAAGGGGTCTAGTTAATGCACTCTAAAATATGATAGGGTCACACAATGTACCACATGATATTTATAAATTTTAACAATATATATTTTCATATAATTTTAATATCAAATACAAAAGGATCGAGGAAAAAAATTTATTTGTTCATTTAGGGTATTCAATTTTATTATTTTCTTCATATTATTCAGTGCCAGTTCAATGCCATGTAATTTACAATGTAAATTTCAATACTGTATGGTCACATGATTTTACCCCACTCTCACAAAGTTAATTTCCCTTTACCTCAGAATAATAAGTAGTGAATTTATTAGCCTGTATATAAGAAACATGAACAATTTTTATATCTTCATATATTTGATACACAATGATATATTTTTTTTATCAACATATCCCTAGAAACTCCAACCTGAATTGACTTCCAAAATTCATTAGAACCATTCTCAGGGTAGGGTACATAATGATTTTGGTCACAGATATTCATTCATACAAAAGTAACCAGTGAGTCAACCATTACATAAAATGTGAAGAAAATCCAAATTTCAATGGTCATATCAATGATAGAATATTATTTTACATTTGTTTTGTACAAAGATTATGTTTATTATTATTAAATGATAAAATAAATGGTATTATAGGACAAAAACCCCTATTATTTTCAAAATTTATAAACTATCTAACTCATTTATGAAAGATGATGATGATCCTATATGTAACTGGATGAGGCCCTCAGATTAAGAGTATCAATTTGGTAATTTATATAAGGAATGATTGTAAAATGAATTTTAATGATGGTATCACGTGTGATTAATCAAGGTAATATTATTATTTTAAGGTTGTTTTCTATATGAATAAAAAAATCCAATGGATATAAATTTTTAAATTTTGTGTATATGTAGGATCAAAATTTAGCATGTGTGTATAGATAATAATTTATGACCCTTAATGCTAGAGTAAATAGTTATTGAAATCTCTGATTGGATTCGTGAAAAATCAGTCACCTATGGAATGATGTAAAACCTATGAATTTAATATTTTATAATTTAATATAAAATTTTCCATGACAATAGTTATCCAATGTTAGGTGATTCTGATCCATTAAAAATGACAGAAAACCATAGATGATATGTGGCTATGAAAAGATAATATTTTATGAAAATATCTATGTATCTTGAAATTACAAGATTGAAGCATCACATACCTATTATATTATAAGTTAATCCTTAATGGTTTTGAAAAAATTATTAGAAATAAATATTTTATCTAGAGTTTTGTTTTGTAGAAAACACCATATATTATGCACATTAATATGGATTTTTTATATTGTATGGAAAACCTAATATATTAAGAGACAACACTATGAAGTGTTGGTTAATTGATTGAAGATATGGTGTTATATATTTTATCATCATGTGACCAAGACATCGTTGTGGTGTTGTATTAAATCATGGAACAAGGAATCAAACCAGATTCATTAATATCAGTTGGTTACAATGTACTACAAAATGTATAATGTTATATGGTAGGGGTATATGCTCCAAAATATGACATATTTTTTATAGTATGTACACATTACATTTCACAATCATAGGATAGGAAAAAAAATATAGTTTAATGTATTATGGTGAGAACATTATATATATTTTTAGAAATCTATATCATGTGAAAATTGGAATATCACCATTGTATTTTTCTGTCAAAAATGTATTGGAATTATGATGAAATGTATGATAAAGGGTGGTGTTTTATCTTGGTGTAGGTTTTTTTAAGGAAACCACATGCTTCTAAAATTCTATTTTTTAGGCGTGTGAATGAGGTGGGAAATTTTATAAAAAATATGTACAGAATGAAATCCTTGTATCCAATATTGAGGTTTATTTTGGTTTTTGTTGAAATATAAAATATGCATATGATAAATAATATTAGAATAAAAAAATATACAAAAAGAATAATAATAAATCCACACATTGTTCTTGAATGTGAATTGGTTTAAAATATACTAACAGATAATCAAATAAATCTTAATAGTTATTTTACATATCATGTTCATATATCAAAGGGATGAAATTCTAGTAATTAATTTTTATTATTTGTTATTAACAAATAAAATTTATGTATCAATACATATATATGTTAAATATAAGTTAAGATATACATAGTTTTCAAATGATATCATCTGCATTAATTTATCATCTATTTATGACTAGAGAGTTATTTTTCACCTAAAAAATGGGTCATCAAGAAATTTATAGTATTTGTATATTCAATTTCAAAAAAATTCAAGGGGGAATACATTATTGGTAAAATTCTTGACATATACTAAAATATATATGTTAAAAGAGTTACTAAATTTTAAACTGATGTATGAAATAGGATATACGTTATTTTCATTAAAAAGGATTCCACATATATCCAACTCATATGTGCAGATATGGTGTTTATTATGTTTCTATTAAATCAAATCAAGGAGTGGTAACCATTTAAAGGATCAAATATGGGAGGATATCCAAGGTTCAATATTATACCATATAAATATATTTTAGTCTAGGTCAATACCCTAGGAAGGTATCATAGGTGTACAGAATGCATGTGAATGAAATGGTCTCACAAACAAGACACCTAAATATAACATTAGAGGTCATGTAATATAACATTGTGATTTTATGTTTAGTTTATTGTGACCAGAACTATATTATTTGTGATTGAATATATTTTTATATTAATCATGAAAGAAAAAATGTTTCGTATAGATCTCCATCATCACATGAGAAATGCATGATATGTTAAATTACTGATAACTAGGTAGTCATACAACACACATGAAAAATCATAATGAATAACATGTGATGGTATTTTATGATTTAAACTAAAAAATTATTCAACATGGATGTACAAATCTTTTTGAGAGGCAAGGTAGAAAATTATTAAAATTAATGTCTTATTTTAGGATAGATGTTTCTGGGGTAACTAAATATCTTATATGAGTAACTGTAAATCATAGAATACTTTATATAACATGGGATTTCATAACTAAAATAAATCTGTTGATGGGGGAAAGTAAATATTCTATTTTTTTTTACATTTGAAAAAATCATGCTCTAGGAAATCACATCAGTCTTTTTGAATATCCTAATACATTATAGAATGGAGTTATCACTGTATGGGGGTATATTGCACAATTTTGAGGATTTATGAGAATTGGTCATTAAGAAATTTTTCCAAATAGAAAGGAATTGGAAACATGGAAGGCCCATATCTAGTTTTATGATAGGAGATCCTTGAAAATATTACATATCGTGATATACTATGAATCATGCAATATTTTTTATATGTTTGTGTATATATATATATATGTTAGGATGTAAAAAGTTATGGTCTACCAAAAGTTGTTTTCATCGTAAAAATGAGATATTAGAGAAGAGGCCAAATGTGATATGGTGGGAAAAATAATAATTGATATTATATTTCATTAATTTGTAGGATTTGATATTCAATCCATATAAAATATCATATGATTATATGAATTAATCCACCCATAGTTTTTCATGGTGACATTTCTTCCATTGATTTAGATCATATATAAGGAATATATAGATTTTTAGATGAATATTTTTAGGGATAATTAATTCCATGATGAAGGATTTTATGCTTATTTGGATCATACATAGGATACAAGAATATAAATATTTTAGGAAAACCAAACCATGATGAACCAGATTATAATGAGTGGCCCTAATAACAATTTGGTTTTAAAATGGATAAATTGTAACTGAGACCATGGAAAGGATTATAGGAGTAACTATTTATATTGGGAACATATGTATAAATCCAAAAATAGTTCTTATGTGTTTAATTTCGTCCATATAATCATGAATGAAGAATCATATTTCATAATTTCATAAATAGATTGGATTTTTATAGAGAATAGATGTCATAATTTTTGATAGATTTCACTGATAAGAACAGAATATAAGATCAATCCATCACTATGTATCATAAAATATTAAGAATCAATCCAAAAAATTATCTCATATAATGGTTTTGATTAAAATAATACACTTACATTGTGGTGGGGATGTTATTATTATGTTAAAGGGGAATACTGAAGTTTGGATTCAATAGATCATCTATAACAATTCAATCCCTTATGTAGTGAGTATGAACCAATTTATATGTAAACATCCTCACTAAGGATAAGAATATAATCTTCGGATAATACTTGAATAATTATATCATAATAGATTCTATATATCTCATGATCAAATATATGATATGAAATGATATATCGATATATTTATTTTTTGATTATCTTTCTACATAATATTGTTTAATGTATAGGGAGATCCCGATTTGGATTCATCTCACATCAATTCATTACACTAAGCCGAGGGAACAAATTTACATAGTAGAAAAAATCGTTTTTTAATGTAAAGGAGATCATTTCCATGAAAAATATTATAAAATACCATGAATCATAATATAAATATTTCTTAAAGAGAAAATTCACTTCCAAGGTCTATATCATATGTTGGAAAATTGGAATTTTATTTAACATCGATTTTTATTTATATTGGAGGTTTATTATATGATAATATATCCCTAATTTTTAATCTACAATATAATACTAGGAATCAATCCATACCCAAGTTATAGATAAGGAAAATCCACTAATATTATGTTATTATGGGGCGAATGGGAATTTATTTATCTAAAATTGATCATAATATTATGGATATAGAAATATTATGATGACCTTATATGAAAGGAAATAACCCAAATATAGTTAATGGGGATAAATTACTCATAATTATAAATAACATATGTTTGGAATTGGGTTATTTATGTCCTCATATTGCAGAATATTGGGTTCTGAGAAATAATACCAAGACCGAGAAAATATATTTGGAAACAATGTTGTATAAAACAAAATAGTTATATATTTTAGAATAATTAGTGATGGTATTGGTATAGAAATAATTTATTTTAATGTAAAATTCAATTAATTTCCATTCAATCTTTGTTATGGGTTTTCTCAATCTTTAATGCAGGAATGGGTGAGTTTTCATGAATTAGGCCAAACCATGAGCCCAATTCCAGAATTAAAAATAAATTTTTATTCCTTTATAACTCCTAAATTTTTAAATATTTTTTATCCATTATAATTATTTCTTGGCATCCTTTAACCTATTAACACCACCAAATTAATTTTGAACATTTAGGAATCAATAATCATGGTATATTTGGGTTTTTTTCAGGGATTGGGCCTGCCCAAAACCCCATTTCCTCCATTAAAATGGTTTTTTATTATTTAATATCTCCATCATGTTTTTAGTTTTCTCAGTGATTCCAGCTCTCACCTGAGCCTACATAACCATGGAGTGCCCCATGATCTCATCCCCCTCATTGGAGCTCGTTTTCATCACGAATTGGGATGAAACCTCTCTAAATTTCTCAAATTTCCCAAATTTAAAGAGGTAAATTAATTATTTTATAACTCCTTAATTTCTTACGCTTTCCCCCCCATTTTAGTTCCTACATGATCTCTTCATATTTTCTCAAACAAACCATTAATATTTGGATGTTTTAAAATTTATATATTGGTGTATTTGGGGTGATTTATTTTTATATTTTTTCATGGTAAGTGATTCTTTCTTGGTTTCATCCTTTTTTCTAAGGGTTTCCTCCCTATTTCATTATGCTAAAAATATCCAAAAGTTACAGTTCTAACCTAGGGTTTTATATGATGTCTTTTCGGAAAAATAATGTGTTCAAGGGATGGATTTATCTTCATTATGGTGCGGAGGTGTTGTGGTTGATGTTTCACACAATGTTTTGTGGGATTTGACAATTTCGGTAGGTGATTCCATTGTTAACCATTCCTTTATGAGTTATTTTTCTAGTTTTATGAGTTTTTCATCTTCCCCATATGCTATGTGTGGTGTGAAAACTATTTTTTAGGGATTTTGTTAAACATTTAATTTTATTATTGCATTTTTGTTGAAGTTGTGGCCTTTTCGAATGTAACACACGTGGTATCTTTTGTGGTTATTTTATAAAATATAAAATTGGTTGATTGTTTGTTTAAAGGTGATGAAAAATAAATTTGGATAATTCCATAGTGTCATGTGGCCCTTGGAATGGTTTTTTTAGAATAGGTTTGGTGTGTAAAGATTTGTTATATATCTGGGGAGCATTTTATAAAAATGGTTGTCTTTCTGAATCTTTTGTGGTATTATTCAAGGGTATTTTATCACACATGAATGTGGTTTTATAAATTTATATATGGTTTCCACTTCTACTTCGGTAGTGTTTTGATGTGGTTTTTTCCTAGAAATATGGTTTTTAAATGGGTTCTATGAGAAAATATTGGGTATACTCTTTGTATTTTTTTCGTAAAAGATTTGAATGATTTAATGATTTATGTAAGTGTTGAAAACATTTTGGAAACCTGTTTTGGAGTGTGTATATATTTAAATGGATCATTTTAAATTTTAAAGGGGTTGTTATGTGATATGTTTCATCTTGGAAATGTTTTACAAAAATGGTGGAATGATATACTAAAGTGAGTAAGAGATGTGAATGTGATGTGGGATGTTTTGTGTGAGTGTGATGTGCAAGATAGATTTTGGTTATGAAAATGGTATTATGTAATATGTGAATGTGCTGTTATGTGAGTAAGAATATCATGTATTGGATTTATAAAGTTAGTTAATAGATTTGTGGAAGTATAAAATAAATGTGAAAAGTGTTGTGGGCTATTTTGGTGTGAGTTAGATTTCAAAATCAATTTGAATGAAAAGTATACTTTTTTGAATTTTATGGCATACATGTGGGATGTTTGATGAATTTCAGATGTGGCAATGATATTTTCCTATGAAAATTATATTTATTGACTTGATGAACTTGTTTGTGCACAAAGGGAAAATCTAGGTATCTGGGTGGGTGGATGTGTACTAGTATGCTAGTGAATCCGTGGGGTTTGGCCTCAGTTTCACATAGAAATATTGACACTTACAACTCTAACTAAACTATGATGATGAATATTGTGGAACACTAGGTTATGGGTATGTTCCCAACTAGTGGATCATGCATGAGAATTGATATTTTTTATGTTTATGCTCACCGAGATACAACGTACCTGGGACCCACAACTAGCTAGTCCATTGGGGTTATTTCATATTTCTTGTGCTCATTGGATCCTTTATTATAACTATTGGCATAAGGTATATTTGGATTGAAAATTCATTATAATTGGAATTTATTTTAAAAGTGTTAATTCTTTAAATTATCCAAATTGAAAACTTATTTTTTTCTTAAGTTGCATCTTTTAAAAATTATTAGTAGAAATTACATGTTTCTGAAAACTTTCTTGATTTCATCGTTGAATGTTTTTCACGTGGATTCTCTTAGAGGTGTTATACTATTGGAATTTGGATCACACCCAACATACTCTTTTTTTTATGTAGACTTGGTTATTTTGTTGTTCTAGGTTTGCGTACAACTTTTGTGCCAACAGTTCGGGTTTTTACTGATCATTTGTGATGCGGTGTTGTGGGGATGGCTTGAGGGTGGTGCCTCTTTCCATGTGGAGGTTCTTGGGATGTCCTTATTTGGATTTTTACCATTTTAATGGTCATTAAAAATAGTTTTATCTTATGTAATTTAGTTCTGAAGTGTTTAAAAAGTCATTTTAGTAAAAAAATCCACATTTTTTATTGAGTTTGTTTGTTGTTTAATGTTTATATACTTGGGAAAATCATTCTAAAAATTCATTTTATGATACTCCGGCACTTGTGACAGCCCATGGGGATCAGGAACTCTCTTTGGGCCATATCTCTTGCTTGGTCGGGTGCCGGTTTTGATTGCCACCAGATTTGGTTTGTGACAAAATGGTATCAAAGGGAGGTTCGATCTCTTTGGGTCATGTTATTAGGGGAACAATAGAGATTGCATGAAGTTATATTTTTGGGACTTGGAATTCTGGTTATGATTAATGTGGCTAATCACTACCCCCTTTGAAGGTATTGAAGTCTCTAGGGGAGGTCAGGACTTTTCTCAGTCTGTTGGTTTTCACGGTATGATGATGTTTAGGGGAAATGAAAAGGGAGTTCGGTTAATGGTCTTAGTGATCTCGCAGGGTCAGCAAAGCCATGTGGAGCCAGAGATAATTCGTTTGTACACTATCTATGATGGTGAAGTGATTGGATTATTTTTTTCAACCATATGTCCATGTCATCTAGAAAATCCAATTAACCAAGCATTGTCTTGTGCCCTTTTGTTTTGAAATCATGGAAGTTTGGTTTTAAAAAAAAGACATGGTTTTAATAAGTGTATGTTTTTTAATGAAATGATTTTATAATAAATATAGAAGGGAATTAATTATTAAATTGTAGAAATAAGTTTTCAGAATCGTTTTTAAATAGAAAATGGTGTGTTTACACCTCTTTTGAATGAAAAAAAGTTATATTAATGTTGTTTTTGAAAAAGTGTTCCAATAGAGTTTACTAAAATATTGAGAAGTGTTTTAATGGGATGACATGCTCTGAAATTAATTTATATGACTTGAAAGTTAGTTTTCATTTAAATTATTGTTGTTTTCTGAAAATCATAGTAAGATGTAATTTGGGTTTGATTCCGTTGTTAGTGGTTTTGAGAAAAAGGAGGTATTGGTTGATAGTTTTGGTTTTGAAAATTGGAAAGAATTTTTTATTTTAACCTTTGGTATTTCCGTTAGGGACGACATTCATGGGGTTATATGGGATGATGGATGGTAGATGGCATGGATGGATGAGTTCTAGGATGGATATGAAGAGGGTGCCTGGTGTGGAATAGAAACATGCTTGTGTGAATCCCATGGGGTGCCATTGGGGGATACAATAACCGCTGAAACCGTTATTTTCAAAAAAAATGGTTTTAATGGAGAAAATTGATTTATTAATTACAAGTTTGGGATGATGTGTATTATTTGTTTTTTTAAATGTTTATGTTGGGGAATCTTTTGAGTCTAATAACCCCTTCTGTCTGTAATGTATTTTTGGTTTGTGATTGGTTGGTAAGCTATGTCGAAGGGCTAATAAGTTCTCTCTTCAGAGAAATTTTGTAGGAATCCTTTATGGCGGTTCCTATTATGAGTTTGGATCAGGTTTGTGGTATATCTTGACCAATTTTCCATTTTGGTTTGTTCCTTAGGATGAATCGTTGGATAAGGTACGCCCCATTAAGGTTTAGTGCACAACTAATGTGCAACACGGAATGTTTTGCCTTTAGAAGACCATCTAGGTCATCAATATAATGAATATTTTTCTTGTGCTTTTTATATTGAGTCTACACCCTTTCCTTTCTTGGTTTTGTGTATCCTCTTGTGTTGGGATAATGATCATTTAAAATTTAAATAGACGTTATACTCTTAAGTTTCTTGATTTTACGAGGGTGGAAGTGGTATGGGGTTGTCAGCATTGATAAGTATCTGGATGGTGTCTAAGAGGTCCTCTTGGTCCTTTATAGTCTCTTCGAAGAAGGAGTTCACTTTAAACAACTAGTTTGAGAAATCTGGTCACGAGAGGATATTGTGGCCCCTTTCTAGAATTATGTGTAGATTGAGAATGTTGTATAAGGTCCCATTACATGAATTGTTTATATCAGACATAACGGTCATGTTTGGTGAAGCCATGTTATGTCATGCACTCAACTGAATGTAAAGATGAAAGTCGTGAAATCCATTGAGTGTCTCTATTATGTTGGGAGAATATCTTCCATGTAAAAACATCAAAATATTCTATTTTAATGGATGGTGTGTATAGGTTATCTTTATTTCAATTGATTCTCACTCAAAGAAAACAAGTGTGATGTGTGTGAATCTTTTAAGCCCTTGTTTTAGTGAAATATCGAGTTAGGGTAAAGTTAGTTTGGAATGTGTTATGTCTTGGAAATAGAATCAGGGATTTTAGTGTAGTTATTGGTGGCACCGAAAGATTAATTCTCATTCATGGGGTTTATAATGTCTAATAGTGTGGTTGAAGATGCTTCAATCATTTGATCTCCAGCCAAAGGTCTCAGAGAGATGCTGGCTTATAGTCATGGAGAATCCCAGTGTTTTTTAAAACATTGAAAAATGTCTTGTCCTTAATATGAAAGATAGGAAGTGTTTAAACCTCTGGTGTCATCATCTTTCTTCCATTTTTGTCGTTCGTTGGAAATAGGTTGAGGTCCTTGAACCCATGTAATCGTGTAATGTCATTACCTCCCACTTTGGTTTCCATTTAGTCATTGGAGAATGGTTGGGAAATTTTCTACATTGACTTATCACAGAGTTTATCCATGTTTAGTAGTGAACAGGTTCTAGGAAGCCATGTAGAATGAATAATCTACACAGTTAGGGCACCTTTTCCCAAACCACGCAGACTATCCTTGCGTCCTTCCCAAATCTTTAAATTTTTTGGGTCTTTTTGTGTCTGCCCATGCTGGTCAGTTAAGATGGTTGGTTCTTATGGTGGGGATACCCTCTATGATTATTATGTATGTTCCTTTTTAAATTTTGAATTGAATTCTACCCTTTTTACTAGGGAGTACATTCAGGCCCCCCTTTTAGTGTGCTGATTCTGTCTCGAAAAAATATAGGTTGTCACTTATGGTTGGGAGCCTATTTTTGTCCCCCCATACAAATTACTCAAATTTAACCATGTTCCTGATTTGGAGGTAGGTTTTCTTGTTAAATAATTTCCAAATACCAATATAATATTTGAGTAATCTTTGGGAATGGAGACCGCCAAATTGTTAAGTAAAAGTAAGTTAAGTGTAACCTTGTTTGAAGTTTTTGTTCATTTGGGTGAATTTCATGAGCCTTGTTTGGATAATATTTGATGAGTTTTCTTTTGGGATAAAGTTCGAATGTGATTTATCTTATATGGAAGGTTGTTTATGTTTTGGTTGTGAGAGTAAGCCATCATTTATTGAACATTATAGATGTTTTGGGCTTTGGGGACGAAGATTGGCAAAGAAGTACATCTTGGTTTATCAATTGCGTTTGGTTTTGGTATTTGGAATTGCTGTGGATTTCTGAGGATGGAAATATTTCATGGTGGAGAGAATTTTCACGTAAATGAGTTATTTTACATTCCAATTTCATTTAATTTCCATTCATGCTTTTTTTAGGGTTTCTCAAGCATTAATGGAGGAATGGGTGAGTTTTCATGAAATGGGCCAAACAGTGAGTCCAATTCCAGATTTAAAAATAAATTCTGATACCTTTATAACTCATTTATTTTTCAGAATTTTTCATCCATTCCAATTTATACATGGCTTCCTCTGACCTGTTAACACCACCATATTAATTTTGTCTATAAAGGAATCAATAATCATGGCAGATTTGGGTTTTTATTTTAGGTATTGGGGCTGCCCGAAATCCCATTTCTCGCATTAAAAATAGTTATTAGTTATTTAATATTTCATTCCATTGTTACGTTTTTTCTGTGATTTCAACTCTCAACCAGGACCACTATCCCAAGGTGCGCCCCCAAGCTCTCCTACCGCTCATTGGAGCTCGGTTTCATTGCAAATTAAGATGATACTTCTCTGAATTTCTCAAATCAACCAGATTTGAAGAGGTAAATTGATTATTTCATAAAACCTTCATTTGTCTTTCTTTTTTCACCACTATAGTTCCTACATGATCTCTTAATCCTTTCTCAAACCTCTCTTGAATGTTTGGTTGTTTTAAAATTCAAATACTGGTGTATTTGGGGAGACTTTTTTCAATATTTTTTCAAGGTAAGTTATTCCTTCTTGGATTCTTCCTTTTCCCTTATGGTTTCCTCCCTCATTCATTATGTTCTGAAATGTGTTGAATCTTGTGTTTGAACCTATAGATTGATTTCGTGTCATTTTGGTAAAATATTGTGGTCTAGGGGTGGATTTATCTTTCTTGTGGTGCGGTGATGGAATGATTAATGTTTTGCACCATGTTTTGTGGGATTCGATAATTTCTGTACGTGATTCCATGTTTAAAAATTTCTTGATGAGTTTGTTTTCTTGTTTTACTAGTTTTTCAAGTTCTTAATATGCTTTGTGTGGTGTGAAAACCATTTTTTATTGGTTTGGTTAAGAATTTATTTTTATAATTTCATTTTTGTTGATGTTGTGAACTTTTTGAATGTAACACATGAGGTATCTTTTGTGGTAGTTTTATAAAATATGAAATTGATTTATTAAAGGGGCAGAAAATTCTATTTTTTTTAATTCCTTAGTTTCATATGGGACTTAGAAAGGGGTATTTGGAATAGTATTGGTGTGTACAACTTTGTTATACTTCTTGAGAGCATTTTATGAAAATGGGTGTTTTCATTTTTATATTTCATTTTATTTTTCAAGGTTATTTTTTCAGAATTGGATGTGGTTTTATAATTGTCTCTAGGTATGCCAATTATACTTTGGTAGTGTTTTAGTGTAGTTTTGCCTTTGAAATATGGTTTTGAAATGGGTTTTATGAGAAAAGATTGGGTATACTCTTTGGAACTGTTTTATGATAGATTTGAAAGATTTAATGATTTATGACAAGGGTGAAACAACATTGGGAAACTATTTTGGTGAGTGTCTATTTTTATTTGATGAATTTTAAATGTAAAATGGGCTGTTTTGTGATGGGTTCCATCTTGGAAATGTTTTCTAAAAATGTTTGAAGGATTTACTTAAGTGTGTAAGAGATGTGAAAGTGATGTGGTATGTTTTTTGTGAGTGTGATGTGAAAATTGGATTTCGGTTAGGAAATAGGTATTATGTAATATGTGAATGGGAAGTTATGTGAGTTTTAATTTCTTGTATTGGTTTTAAAAAATTGTTTAATGGATTTTTGGAAGTGCAAAATAAATGTGAAAAGTGTGGTGGACTATTTTGGTCTGAGTCGGATTTCAAAATCAATTTAAATGAAAAATAGACTTTCTTGACTTGTGTGGTATAAATTTGGGGTGTTTCGTGAATTTGGGTTGTGTAAATGATATTTGTTTATGAAAATTATATTTCTTGACTTGATGAACTTGTTTGTGCAGAAGGGGAAACCCATGTATCTTGGTTGGTGGACGTGTACTAGTATGCTAATGAATCCTTGGGCTTTGGCCTCAGTTTCACATTGCATGATTGACTCTAACCCCTCAAAATAAACAATGATGATCACGATTGGGGACCACTAGGTTATGGGTATGTTCCCTTCTAGTGGTTCATGCACGAGGACATATATTTTTGATGTTTACTCTCACCGAGATACAAGGTACCTAAGGCACACTGCTAGCTAGTGCCGAGGGGTTATTTTCTATTGCATTTTTCCATTAGATCATTTATACTCACCATTGAAATACATTATATTTGGATAGAAAAGTCATTATAATTGGAATTTATTTTAAAAGTGTTTATTGGTAAAATTATCCCACTTGAAAACTAATTTTTTAAGTTGTATCTTTTAGAAATTGTAACTAGAAATTAATTGATTTTGAAAACAATCATGCTTTTTGTCTTGGAATTATTATTGCAGGGAATATCTTAGTGGTGTTATCCTCTTGGGCTTTGTATCACACCCTACATACACCTTTGGGTCTAATTAGACTTTGTTATTTTGTTGTTTCAGGTTTGGGTACAGCTTTTGTGCCAACAGTTCGGGTTTTTACCAGTCATTCGTGATGCAGTGTTGTGGAGATGGATTGAGGGTGTTGTCTCTTTCCATGTGGAGGTTCATGGGCTATCCTAATTTTGATTTGTACATTTTTAATGGCATTAAAATATTTTTTTAAATTATGTAAATCTGTATTGAAATTTTTCAAAAGACAGTTTTAGTTGAAAAATCCAGATTTGTTTTATTTAGTTTTATTGTTGTTTATTGTTTATAAACTCAGGAAAATCATTCCCAATATTCCTTCCATGGCACCCGGGAACATGTTCCAGCACTTGGGGGTTTGGAACGCCCTTTGGGCCTTGTTGCAGGCCGGGTCGGGTGCCGGTTTTGATGGCAACTAGATTCACTTAGTGACATGGATTGTAGGGGGATTTATTTTTAGTGAAATTTTCCAAATTAATGTGTTAAACTTTCTATGTTCCTTTTGATAAGAACCTCAAATACGTAGTTTAACATCACTCATTGGGGAAATTATTTAATGTAGTTTATTATATAGTGAAATGGAATCATGCCCATAGGAATAAATTCTTATGTAATGGACTGTGTAGATGTTCTATTTCATATCATAAATCAACTAAACATGATTCATGTATGTTAATGTTATGAAAGAAGGATCATTACTACATAATTTAACATCATGTAGTTACAAAATTTTGAACTAAAAAAATAAGAAGAAATATTTTCTAATTGAGGGTCCTTATAATTTTAGGAGGTAGGTTGCAATCACATTCCATAGAGGTCACAGAGTGGGAACTATTGGTGTAGTCCTTGTGTATGAAAAAATTTACCTATAATTTCAGTTCATGTAATATAGGATTAATACATTGAATAATTGGGTTTCTGAGAACAAAATTGTGATCTCCCCAAATGAATAGGTAGATAATCAATTTCTTTTTGATGGATCACATAATCCCATTCAAACGGACTTATATGCTATGTAGACTAACAATATTTTATCATCGATCAATTCTAAATTATCATTTTTTGTTGTGTTATCTACCTTCAAATATGTAACTATAGATGAGGATTTTGTGAGAGTTAAATTGAACCTCATTAGTTATAAGAACCTCTATTCCGAAAGAAATTAAATATGATGTCTCTTGTTTAGAGGTATGGGTTTATTTTTTAGTAATCCCTCATTAGATTAAAAATATTATATTTTTAATATATCTTATCATTATCCGTTATCCTTTTGAGTATGTTTCCTAGAGTCATATTAATGGCCTCTATCATTCCATTTATCATTTTATGATTAAAATATCAGGGGATGGACTCATTATTATAGTACTAATAGAACATTGTCAACAATGGAACAAATTAATTTGCTGCAATTTTATATCAATATTTTGTTTTTGACACCATATATAGTGATAATGTAGAAATTCACGATTTTGATGCTTTTTTGGTACCATATTCAATGAATTTTATTATTTTAATCCATTTGAGAATAACTTAGGGGTTGTTAGAATTCACATTTTATACATAGATATGTATGGGGTATATGTCCACATTAAATATATTTCTAATATAGAAGCTAAAAAACTATATTTGATATTTTTGAACAACATTTGGGTCTGAAGGATGAGGTTGATATGTATTTTAATGAAATTGAAATTCCATTCAATTAAAAATAGCTTTATCTACTTGGTGAAAAGTAATATCAATGTCACTATATTTAACATGAGTTCCTGCTCCCATATTATTTATTACTCTGTAATAATTTATGTACTTATTATATGATGGTTGTGGTTTCTCACCATGTAATGAATTTATGGATTATTCTATTAAATTATACCTTATAAAGAACATTATGTTCATTTGCGTAATCATAGAGGTGGTAGTATTATACAATACCTTAAATATTTTCCTTAGTGATGTGTTCTAATTAAAGGATACTTCCTTGGAGATAGTTTACTATAGTGATAATCTATCATGAATAATTTTACATTGTTGGGAAAATTTTCTTTTAATTATATGTAGACGTTATAACTTCATTGATATACACTATTTCATAATTAGCTACTAGGGTGACCACCATATTGTGTGAAATGTGGAAGACTATATAATCCTAGTCTACATTTTCCTAATTCATATCAATATTATCTAGCACATTAACACACACATTCTACATGTGTGACATATTATTATGTGTTGGATGGAAAGGGAGTTCATCCGTTAGTCAATATATATACATAATTTCGGAAGACACATTTTACATATTATTACCATATTCAAAATTAATGTTCTTATTTAGTATATTTTAGCGAGACATTAAATTCAAATGGGAAACTTTATTTTTTATAGTATTACTAGATGACCTTAGTATTAGTTTCATATTATAACTCATTGTTTGTGATTTCATTAGATAACAGAAAACAATAGTTTGAACAAACCTTTGGTTAGGGATATTTTGAAAATTTTCAAACCCATCCTATTTTTCTTAGGTCCTCTATTAATTTTTTAGTCAAACATCAAGATCAACCATCAGGGAAATGTTTCCATGAAAGGGGTGATTTGGAGATATAAAAATCTACCTCCTCGATAAAAGAAGTTATCAATGATGTGTTCTATGGGGTTTTATTTTAAATGATAAATTATTTTATAACAATTCACCATAGGTTTGTTTTTATTCAAATTAAAAATAGATCTATTATATGATAACATCCCTTAATACAATTGTCTTAATAAATATGCGATTTTTTAATATATACAATGGAATAAAACTATGAGAGACATGGAAAACATCTATGTGATTTGTGTTTTTTATTTTTTATTGTAAGAGGAATACAATGGTGAAATATTTTCTCTCTATGTTCAATAATCATGTCTATTTATATAATATATTCAATATAATATCATTAATAATAATTTTTCATTTCTAAAAAATTTTTCTCGGATATCATTGAGTAATCTCTCCATAGTGGAAATGTATAAATGATGATTAGACTGAATTATTATTAAGGTATTCTGAACAATGTGTAATGATAATAACACTATATATTTTCATTATATTAATAGTCTTAATCCACTAAGTATTCAGATCCCTTCTATATAATTTTCAATAAGGGGATTACTTTACAAGAAAAATAGGGTATAAAATTACGTATAATTATAAGCCTTCACTAACCCCTCTCCCCCATCAACTATGTGTAGTTTCAAGAATATGACATTTTAGTAAACATGCTAGTATTGTTATCTTCAATAATGATACCATAGTTGTGTACTAAATATAAATGGAATTTCAATTATTTTAACTTAAAACCAAAATTCATGGGCATCATAATCATGTTACAATGCCACAATTTTTTGTAAATAGTTTGGTTGTTAGCATTATTATCTCAATATTGATATTATTTAATTTTAATATTATCAAATAAGACATTCGAAAAAAATTCATAAAATAGTTTGAATATAAAATTCATATTTTTTTATAGGTGTCACCCACATTCTTCAAAATAGAGGGTATGATCCAAACACATGTATTCTCTTTGGGTTATCTGAATGTGGTGGAATCCTAATAATCAATGGTATTTTTATATCATTTGACACTATGTTACAATCTATTAATGAAAGATAAATAAATATTATATTTTCCTAAATCAATAGTTTATTGATTTATATTTTTAGATCATCCATTTGGAAGTGCTATTTTAGACCCCTAAAATGACATAGACATCAAACTACAAATTCATCTTCTTAACAATGATGAACATGTTGAATTTTTTTTGGCACAGAGCTTATCAAATTAATTTGGAATTAAAAAAATATAATTCGAATTTAAACATGTTGGAATGGTATGGATGCATCATCCTATGTGGTTCATTAAACCATCATGATCACTTATAAGGAGTATATAATATCTAGAAAGATAAGAATCCAGTCTGAGTATTTTATTTTAATTAATAGAGGACACATGGTACAAATATTTAATGATTTATGTATTAATTTTATTATATTTTAATGAATTTTTAAGAGATAAATTCTTGGGTTTTCCCTCTTATATATAAATATTTTTGTTTATAAGTACCTATAACTATTATATAGAAGTTTTCCTCCTATATTAGAGTTACATCTATTAAGAAATCATATTTTTCTTTTACCACCTCCACTGTATTGCTTCCAAATATAGTGGGTTGTATATGGAAATTTTTTGAATAATTAAATGACAATGGGTTAAATTAATTTTCTATTTTAGTTTAGGATATTCCATAGATTGATTATAATATGTGTCAAACATCATCAATCATGGTCGAATAAGTTTCAGTATCTTAAACATTTGGAGTGGATAGAAGGAAATCTTAATCCCACCTAGTAATATTGGAGTAATTTTTAATAATAATTTTCATTCATATATCTCTCATTATTTTTATTGAAGAGGGGGATAATCAATTCAAAAGGACCTAGACACATCGTCAACAAGTCAACGCAAGTACAAAATGATAACTTTATTTCATGTTTGTCATAGATGATACAATTTTTACTTTGTAAAAAATGATAGTGAAGGATATTAAATAGGAATTCTTCCAATAAATGGTCTTACCTCCATTGAATGATGGAAAATTCATAATCATAATCGAGTATAATCCATGGCTATTTCTAGGATGTCCCCAAACTATTGGGGTATATTACCAACTTGTTTCATTTTATTATCAGATATATTGTTTCCCAATTAAAGAATTATAAATCATTATATTGGTAATTAGGTGATTAAAAGGAATAATTTTTACTATATAATAATCATATTTTCCCATTTACATGGTATATTATTAATTTATGGTATAATGATTGCACTACCACATGGATTTTCAAGAATGGTATTACTAAAAGAACATAAATCATATTGTCTTTATAAATTTCCATGAACATAGAGAGAGTTTTGAGAACATAATAATTTTCAAAGAGTTTGATAATCTAGTTTGGATTTTTATCTCTTTTCATGAGGCATTAGATAATAAATTTTGATGGAGACACGACATTTTAATAATATCCAATGATATGATGTTCTTTTATGGGGATTATATTTATACAAAATCATATTTCATCAAGATTCTCATTGATGTTGTCATTGTAATCATTTCCTAATACAAACTTGTTTCTGATATGTAAAAGAATGGGAGCCACTATATCTATTACTCTAAATGAAATTACCACATGAAACTGTTCACATAAAATATCATTATGATTCAACTAAACTATAAGGTAATTTAATAAAAATCATTGAGGAAATAATGATACTAGTAATGATATTCTCTCAAAAAGTTTGATACATGAAGAGCATCTAGGATTGAATTATTGGATGATAATAAAATAAATAGTTAAATCATTTTGGATCACTAAACTACTATTCGAAAAATTATTTAATGATATTTTTATCTATAATATGATTATATGGTGTCAAATTCGGTGATAATAAACATTTTATATGGTAAGAACTAGGAAAATAATATCTCGTTCTTGGGATGGGATGGATATATTTTTCAATAAGTATTGGTGGTTTTGATTATTTTACACATGCCAACTAATTTATAAAAAATAGTTGTCTTATTTGACTCCATGGAAATTTTATATGATTCTGTTATTATATTAGGATCACAAAATTGAATGCCTTTATGTTCCCTCTTTTTATAAGGCATACAAGAAGATGTTCAGGAAATTCTTAGACATGTCATGAAAATATCTCCCCCAATTACCTCTCATTTTGTAGACACTTCCTATATATACTTATCCATATATAAGAAATTCATGTTCAAATTCTCATTAATCAATTGATAAGGGATCAAAAATGTTGATGGAATTAATTCATCTTAAATATGTATGTTTTCCCTTGTAAGATATATTTTTCCAAGAATATTATGTGCACTTAATTATGGGGATAGGGAATCAATGGGAGTACAGACTAGTTTGGGATTTTGTAAATGATCATCTTTCTAATCACAATTATGTTTATACCAGTTGAATAAGCCTACAATGTGTGGAATTTATGGTGTCACATGGGGTGATTCTACATGATTTAGTCACAAAACTGGTTGATTGAGTTATATTTCATGGTGGACTGAGTATGATTTAATATACTCCATGTAATATAATAATAAAATATTCAATTATTTTAGGGACTAATTTAATTTTTCCTACCTCTCCATGTGGAATAGATTAAATGTACTCTACTTTTGATGATTTTTCCTACTATGGTATATAGGGAATATATAAATATTATGTTTATATCGTTATGGACAACAAAACCATTGATGTTGCAGACCAACATCCAGTTAGAATTTAAATATTTATGTTGATTATTGAATATGATTTAATTAGATTACATTTCATGGATATTTTCAATATATGGTATTACATTGATATAATTTACTATCCCATGACATTGTCATATATAAAATATTATGTCTTGTTTCATGGTACACTATATCATGGAAAACCTTCATTTCATGCTTCTAGAAAATGGATTTTTATTTTTATTCGTAATATATAAGCGGAACATAATAATTTGGAGCTTTATTGGGTAACAAATAAACATATAGCACTATCATCATCATATTAGTGGATGTTTTTTTATTTTTTATTACATTTTTTCTTGAGCAAAGGGTATATGATAGTATTTATTTTTTTTTTACGAAATCACTAATTTTAGTGGATGTTCCATGCATAAAAATTCCATGAAATCTTCTACGTAATTGAAGTTGATCTATAAGGGATACATATTATCCAAAAAATTAACTTTTAATATCTCTAGTATATTCTCCAATGGATGTATCATATTGATTTTGTGTGCTCGGACTTTCAATCAAGAATGATATAAGAAACCCTCTAAATTTTATCATTTCTTCTATTATAATAGGATAAGGAAATTCATCTTTCATAGCATTGGGATAAGTAAATCATCCTATTAAAAAATATTTAATTCATAGAATTTGATAGATCCTTCTAGAAATGTATTGTACTATATAAATGTGTCTTCCTATAATATCTAAATAATAAATTTGAGTATTCTTATTTCCTCCTGACCAGGTTTTCACATCATAGGGAACGATTGGGATATATAATATTATTGGTTGAACACTATACCCTAATGTTCCTAAATGGTTGGAGAGATGGGATTCTTATAAATAGATGGATGGTATGTAACATCCAAAAAATCATGGTATAGCCTACTATGAGGATGAAACGGGGTTTTGAATCATTTTAGGACTTCAATCCCAGTGAAAAGGGTCTCATTAAAGCATATAAGGTTAACATATACTATTGTAGTCATTGTGGAGGAATATAATAGTCTCCCTCAATGACATTGTTCAAGTGCATTGGAATGCTAGACCATGATACAACATCATTTGAAAAATTAAATGGGTTTTATGTTCTTTTATGTTATTCGATGGAGAAGTGATTACATTAACTTATATTTAAAATATTCTGGGAATATTTTTTTTGAGTCATTATTAATTTATCCATTTGAAATGGTTTATATCAAACACTTGTTTTGGTTTCTTTTCTCTAAAAGTGTGTAATTCAAACTCTTTTGGTGTAAAATATTATTCAAACACACCTTTTACATTGTATTTTTAATAAGTGAATGAAGGGGGTAGAAAATAATAATATGAGGCTAAATTTATATATTATAGTCACAGATTTTGGGCACACAATGATTTTTGATGTTTTATAGTTGAAAAACAATATTATGTTTCAGTATCATCCAACTTTTTTTCTATATCCATGTATTTTTTCAGAATCAATTTTCAAATAGACACTAAAAATGTTGACTGATGAATTAGATGTTGTTGTAATTATTAAAATAATGATCAATAAAATTGGGAAAATCATTATTAAATGCATAAAAATCTAATTTTACATCAATTCCATCCCTTATATCCATATTACCAGTTATTAGTTTTTGTTTGTGTCCCTTATGGGGTTATAATTTCTTTATTTGATGTTCCCATAAAATTGATATGTGGATAGAGACTATATTGAAGTCATAAATAATTTATATTAAGATGAAGTCAAATGATAGAGGTTCGTCACATAAAAAGGTAATGGTGCTGGATATCATATATCTCCACCTAACATCAAAGTGACTGATATCCTTAGAGGAGGAGTAATAATATCTCATGTATTTTTGGATGCATCATAAATGGTTCTATACCACCCAGAAAAATAATGGATTTTAAGTTTCCTTGGGAATTATTATTGTAAACAGTTAATGGTCAAAATTGTATATGTATTGAAAGATCACTATTGTGGGATCCCTCAAATGATAAGTGTGATTTTGGGGTACTTAGCTATAGCAAAGTGGCTGACCTAGGTCGTCTCTCAAAGGAGGAAGTGAATTAAAAAAACTTTTTAGAGGTATTCCAAAAATAAAATAAAAGAGAATAAAAATACTACGTGAAAGTATGGGAGTTTTTTATAGTTTATTAATCTAGAAGAAGTTTTATGGAAGGAGATTGTTTTTTTTTTGTTTTTTTAAATGAACTTCGATTAAAATGACACAAAAAGAAGATGTTTTGTAGAAAATATTTGAAAGACATACTCTATATAACTCTACCTAGTAAATAAATTATTTTTTCATTATCATTTAAATTAATATCCACTTAATTATGATCCCTTAACTTGTTAACCCCTGAACCTTACGAGAAATAACCTTACCACAAAGATGAAGTGATTTAAACTCTAGGTTATCTTCGGAACATGTAATCACAGCACCCTGTTTTGATTGATGTTATAAGTAAATCTTATGGTCATTGGTAAACTAAGGGAGATTTCCATTCTGTAAATGAATAATAATTGAGTTTAGGGATTATGTTTGAACTCTACAAATTAATCCCATTTGATTTTGAATTACCGGTTAAGGTTGCACTCTCACAGTTCACACAATTTCTGACCACATGTGTCTTGTGTTAACTATTAAATTTCTTACATAGTCTCATTTAAATTAAAAATTAAACTAATAGATCTTAATATGTAAATTACAGTAGCTCATTGATTCAAAATAAAACAATGAAGAAGGATAGAGGTCGATCTATTACTAAAAAGAACTACTCTTCCATGGGCCGTGTATTCATTGTAGAAACGTTTTGCATGTGAAAAGGTTTAGAAAGGGTAGAACCCAATCATGTTTCATCTCTTTATTCCAGAACAATTAGGAAGATTAATATAAAAAGAAAATTTAAAATAAATGAATAAATTTAAGACACTCTAAGAGTTTATAGAAATATGAAAATCATTACAACATGAAGAAAATGAAGGAGAAGAGGAAGGCTTGATGAGGGGACCCTTGCTTCAAAAGATACCCCACTTACAATGGTTGGAAAATTAGAGTGAAAACTCTTTCCATCTTCCTAAAAAATCCAAATGAACGTCAAAACTATTAAAAATTATAAAAACTCTAATTTATAGAGGAGAGGGGATGATAGGTTACAAGTGGTTTCAAGTGTGAATGTGGAAATTCGGCCAAATATTTTAATCCAACTTGTATTGCCCATTTGACAACAGAAAGAAGTGAATCAGCTCTTCTTCCTGAAGGATCAAATGTGAGGATATGGGTCCTATTTATCCTCTAAATGGTTGGTCTTAATCCAAGCTCAAATGAAGGATTAAGGGCCCAAATACATAAGCTTATCCATTCTGGCCTGTCAAGCCCTCCTATGACATTATCGCCCATTACTCCATCCAAATGCATTTTTTGATCTAGTGTCCTGAATAAAAGTTTTAGACCAGTAATTAAGGAACATGGTTACAAAATATTATGTTCATTCAATTCAAATAAAAATATTTATTATCGAAATACAACAGTGATTTTGAAAGGTTAAAACTGTAATTTTTATCAAATAATCAATTGAATGATCTAATCCCAAATAATTTCTAATTGAACATATTTAAAAAAATGTGAGGAAATTATTTTATTTATTATAAATAATATATTCAATAATTTTTTTTATCAACTCCCCCACACTTGGCACTTGGACTCCTAGACATGTAAATATCAAAAGCAAATCTAAGAAAATTATAACACATATCAATGAGATCCACCAATTTCATACCATGAAACACAAGATATCATGCTTCATCTATAAACTATTATTTCATGTTACTCATTTAAGATCATTCAATATATTTCCTTTTAATATATCCTCCATTTAACACAAAAAACTTACCTAACATTCATTTTTACTCATCACATAAACGTCAATTTTTTAGCAATGTGTTTCTCATCCAAACTCATACAATGGTCACCATAGGCTTGATAAATTCCTACATCTCAACCCAACATGAGTCAAGGAATTATCTTTATCATGATAACTTTTCAAGGTTTTTCAGTGGCTTTCAGTTGTTAGGATTAAGATGTTGAAAAAATATGAGGTCGAATGAGGTGGGCTTGACTCTTTTTGAAGTGAAATAACATTATTCTAGTTTTCACTAAAGTATTTTCTCCTACTCACTCACCATAGAATCAATTATTCTAAATCAAAATAAAAATTAAATGATATTTAGCACCCTTAATTATTTCAGTAGCCAAAATTACAATCTTCTCAAATAATATTTTTCTTGAAAGGTCCATAAAAGGAACTACTTTCTTCATCCATTAGAATCTCTAGAAAGGCAAAACTTCACTAATCATGAATGCTCCAGAAAAGGCACAAATTTTAAAAGAATGTTTTTTTTCAAAGAAAGATCATATCTTCATCATTTTATGTTCCTCCCAATGTATCACCAATTGAGGCATCACAACACAATGACACCTTCCCCCACAATTATGTTTAACTAGATTATGCAATTTCACTTCAACTGTCGGTTGAATAATGAAAAATGGCTTGTAATGTGGATAAACTAACAGGATGTTGATGGGTTATATGGGTTACAAGGATTAAATGTACATGGTAGGCCAGAATAAAAAGGATTATATTGAAAAGGGAGCTTTAAAACCAATGAAATACCTCAATCATTTAATAATACATGTATCTCAAACCCTCATGTTTTGACATGAATAAATCAAGTTCTGGTTAAATCAAGAATATATTAGTTCTCTCAAGAAGTGAGTTGAATGAAAAAAATATGATAAAAAATGGTTTAGAAGCCTCACAATAATGTAATTTCAAAGATAAAGACAGTGAGATGTGGCATGGGATTCAAAAATCAGAGTACTTGTCATGAAATTCCCAACGAATTGAACTTGAAACAAAGTCATTTTTAGCATTCATTTAAACTCATTTTCATGGAATAAATTGGTTTACTCAATGAATCAAGTTTCATATACGGAAATGATAATAATTATAGCTCAATTTTTTACAAAAATCACACAAAAAATGATTAATAAACATACGAATTTTTTGAAAACCCACAAATTGTTTAAACAAACCACAAATGAAAATCCTAAACTATAAAGTTTCCCTCCCCCACACATAAAAAATTACATTGTCATTAATGTGAACCCATGAGATGATATGTGCACATTAAATTAATAATCTTATTTAGGAAAAGTAATATAAATTTGAATGGGTTAGGAACAACCTGATATTCTCAAGTGATGATGGGGTCATGTAGTTTTATGAAATCAACTGCATCTGTAAGAAGTCCCTCAATGTATTTCTTCAAACATTTCCCATTGGATGAAAATATCCTTCTAGTATACTCTTGTGTGATCTCCACTGCAAAATATGTAAAAACATTAGACACAACATAAGGACCTAACTATCTGGAATGCAACTTAGCAGTCATCAACTTCAGTCGTGAACTGTGGAGTAGAACTTTATCTCCATTAAGAAACTACCTTTTCTAGGTCATTTTATCATGAACTTATTTTGATATTTCCTTTTATATCCTTGAGTTCTCATATGATGACAGTCGAATCTCCTCATGCTCTTGAATTTGCAACTTCCTTTGAATTCCAACTTGGGCCAAATCCATGTTGCATTTCTTTATAGCCCAATATGTCTGATGCTCGACTTCCATTGGGAGATGACATGCTTTCCAAAAAAAATCAAAAATGAGGACATACCAATGGGGGTCTTGTATGATGTCTTATATTCCCACAATGAATCATCCAATCGCTTTCTCCAATCCTTTCTATTTCGCTGCACGGTTTTCTCCAAGATTTGTTTCAACTCTTGATTTGACACCTCGGCTTGGCCATTTGTTTGGGGGTGTTATGGTATTGATATTTTGTGTGTCACACCATAATTTATAAGGGTGGAAGAAAAATTCCTATTGCAAAAGATTCTCCCTTGGTCACATATGATGGACGTTGGTACTCCAAACCTACATAAAATTTGATCCTTGAAAAAATCCACTACAACATGAGAATCGTCAGTCCTAGTGGCCTTGTCCTCCACTAATGTACTCATATAATCGACAACAACAAGGATATACAAGAAACCCAATGCACTACGAAAAGGGCCTATAAAATAAATTCCCCAAACATAAAAAATATTACAGAATAAAATGGGATGCTGGGGAATCTCGTGTCTCATTGAAATGTTTCCAATGTGTTGGAAATGAGAGAATGACTTACAAAAAAATGGGAATCATGGAATAAGCTAGGCTAATATATTGCAGAGTCTATGACATTTCTAGCAGTACATTGGGGTCCAAATTATCCTCCAAAATCATGTGTATGACAAAAATTCAAAACAGACTCAAACTCATGATTGGGAACACACCTCCTATTGACTTGGTCACTATACATGTGCCAGAGGTATGGATCATCCCACACATAAAACCTAGAATCAAATTTTAATTTTTGGACATGTTACTTCTTCTAATTTACTAAGATTTCAGAGGAAAAAATGTAATTAACTCAATAATCATACCAAAGATGCATACCAAATATGTTATAGAGATGTTCATCGGGGAAAGTGTCCCAAAGTGGTACTTGGTCCAAGGTGTCGCCCTCTGGTGTGTGAGTAAGCCTACTCATGTGGTTTGCCACCAAATTCTAGACCCTTTCTTGTCCATTATCATGATGACATTCTCTTGATGAAGGATCATCCAACGGATAAGTCGTGGATTTTCATCTGGCTTCTTTAGGAGGTACCTCAAAGATGCATGGTCAGAAAAAACAACTACTTTAGATCCCAATAAATATGAATGAAATTTATCTAATAAAAATATAACAGCAAGAAACTCATTTTTTTGTTGTGGGGTTGTTTGATTGGGTAGAATCCAATGTCCTCAATGCATACGAAATAACATGTGAATGTCCCTCTACCCTCTGAGATAAGACATCTCCAACCGCGAAGTTGGACGCATCAAACATAAGATCAAATGGAAGGTCCCACCATGGGGGATGTATGATCAATGGAGTGGTCGGAAACTTATTTAGATTATCAAATCATACCCTGTATGAATCATCAAAATTGATGTCAATATATTTTTTAAGAAATCGAGATAAGGGTAGAGAGATCTTACTAATATCTCTGATGAATCGTCGATAAAATCCAGCATGTCCAAGGAATGATCGAACATCACGAACTCATTTTTGATATGGAAGGGATGAAATAATGTCTACATAAGATTTATGATCATCAATTCCATTTTGTGAGACTATATTACCTATGAAAATTCCCTTTTTGACCATGAAATCACATTTTTCAAAATTCAAGACCATATTTTTCTCAACAAAATAATGCAACACATCACCCATACTAGAGATACATTAATCAAATGAGGATCCATAAACTATATAATCATCCATAAATACCTTCATGAAGGTCCCAATTAAATCTGAGAGAATACTCACCATGTATTTCTGGAAGGTACCTGGTGCATTGAGAAGTCCAAATGGAATCCTTCGATAAGAAAAGGTACTGAATGGGCAGGTGAATGTCATCTTCTCCTGGTGCTCTACAGCAATGGAAACCTAAAAATATCCAGAGAAACCATACATGAATCAATAATCTGTCTTACCTGCAAGTATCTCAAGAATCTGGTCAATGAATGGAATTGGAAAATGGTCCTTACGAGTATATTGATTTATTTTCCCATAATCAATACACACTCACCAACTGTTTTGTACTCTCACAGGAACTAACTCATCATTTTCATTTATTATAATAGTGAAACCAGTTTTTTTTGTACAACTTGGGTAGGGCTAACCCATTGTGAGTCAGAAATAGGGTAAATGATACCCTCCTCAAGTAATTTTCAACATATTTCAAAACCTCCAAAATTGTTGGAATATGTATCTTTTGTGGCTACCTAATCGGTTTATCCCCATCCTCTAAAAGAATACTATACATGAAAATTGAGGGACTAATACCTGATATATCTACCAATGTCCAACAAATTCCCCAAATGTTATCTCTCAATAGATTCAAAAGTTATTCTTTATGTTCAAAAGAGATATTTTTAACTATGATAACAGGTAATCTATCACCACTCAGCAAGTATGCATATTTAATATTTGGGGCAATGGCTTGAGTTCCAATGTAGGGGGGTGATGAATGGATGGAGAAATTGTTGTAATAGATATATCTTCACAATGAACATTAGTATCTGAATAAAAACCAACAAAATTAGAAAATAATGCATCAAATCCATCAGCATACTCAATAGATATGTCATAATCAGTGTTTAAATGATTAGAATTTGAATCGACATCAAAATCAAATCCATGAGATGTTCTTCCATAAAAAACAGGTGTTGAAGCACTCATAGAAATCCAACTAGAACCAATACTCATAATCTCCCTAAGAATAGGACAATCAAAATCCATGGAGTTTTTACTTGGTGGTTCAAAATGGGAGATAACAAAAGTAGAATGGTCCTCAGAGGGGTAATTAATGGAGTCTATAACATTAAAAATTAAAAATTCACCTCTAGACTGCATTGAAAGTGTACCCTCATGAACATTTATGATAGTTTTTTCAGTTTGGAAGAAGGGTCTACCTAAGATAATAGGAACACGAGAACTTACCTGATCATCCTCCATTTTGAGCACATAGAAGTCTGCTGGAAAGATCATGCCTCTTACCCAGACAAGTACATCCTCAAGGTATCACGCTGGATATGCTGTAGCTCTGTTCACCAATTGCACCACTACTCTCATCGGCCTCATCTCACCAGCCTATAAAGAAGAAAATACATATTGAGGCATCACATTTATTGAATCTCCTAAATCACAAAGAGCATCAGAGAAGTGAAACTCCCCTATGGTACCTGGGATGGTGATGGTCCTGGGATCCTTGCACATTTTTGGCATTGCTAGAGTTGGTGTAATGAGTGCTGAGACATTCCTTCCAAGGTTGATCATATCATTTCCCTTGATCCCTCTCTGATTGGTTCAGTGTTCTTTTAAGAATTTTTTATACCTTTGGATTTTTTTGATGGCTTCATGTAGAGGGATGTTGATCTCAACACGCTTTATTATATCTAAAACCTCCCTTTGCATCGCCTCTTCATCCATATTCTTGGTTTTAACAACCCTATTTGGAAATGGAATAGGTTTAGGAGGAACATCATCAATATTTTTCTTACCTTTATCTCTCTCCTTGGGTTTCTCATCTGTTGGGATGGAATGGGGCTTCTTCGGAGTTGAGGTGAATCCCAGTGGAATGATAGGTGGAGAAGCATCAGTTTTTTGCTTCCCTCTTCTCAATGTAATGGTACTTAAAAACCCCTTTTTATTGGGAGTATGATGGGAAGGAAGATTTCCAAAATTCTTACTTATCAGTTCATAGAGGGAAGAGGCAATCTGGCTCATTTGAGTCTTCAACTCCCTCAACTCCGAACCTTGACTCTTCAGCTCATTCTGTTGATTATGAACAATTTTTTTCTTAATATCATTACAGTTAGAGTATACCTTGTATTGTATATTCCCTTATTTCTTACTTTTAGATGTTTGAGCTTTGAATCACCTTTGGGGTTGTTGGAATCCTTAATGGTAAGGTGGAGGTTGCAAGAAGTTTAGTTGAAAAGGGGGCCTTTGTTGTTGCCCAGAGCCATACCCCATGTCTGATTGATCCTTAAACCCTTGTTTTAATATTGGTGCAAAGGATTCATACTTCTTTTAGGGATGTGGTTTTTGTTGTTGCTGATATGGTATCCTGGGAAATATTGCTGGACAATCTTCTGTTTCATGTAGTTGGGGGCAATAGTCAGTTGGTTGGCTTTTCCCAGTGCAAATCGCACAAGCCCTTGAAAGATTGGGTTGGGATGTCTTTTGAGCTAATGTAATCTTCCTCACCATAGTGGTCAATTCTTCCAACTTGGTATCAATAAAATGACTTTCAAGAGAATAAGGACTTACCTGATGTACTCCCCTGACATGTTGTGTACCTCTATCACCAAATTGTTGGGAGTTTTTGCCCATCTTGTCGATCAATGCACATGCGGCTACTGGTGTCTTGTCCACCAATGCCCCTACTACAGTAGCATCTACCATGATCCTCTCCATAGATCTGAGTCCTTCATAGAAGTATTGAATGAGGAGTTGCTCACTGATTTGGTGGGGTGGACAGCTTTCCCACAACTTCTTGAATCGCTCTCAGTACTCATACATTGACTCCCCTTGTGCTTTCTGGATCCTGAAGATCTCTTTACAAATGGAAGTGGTCATCGATGATGGAAAAAATATCTTCATGAAAAGTCGTTTCAAATCATTCCAACATGTTACATCATTAAGTTGAAAATAGTACATCCAACCCTTTGCAGCTCCGTCAAGTGAAAATGGGAATTCTCTTAATTTCATTTGATATTTAGAGACATTTCTAGGTTTTAGGGTTGATAAAACCACATTAAATTCATTCAAATTTTTATTCGGATCCTCACCAGAGAGGCCATGAAACATTGTAAGTAAGTGAATTAATCCATATTTATGTTCAAAGTGCAATTCGAGATTCAGGTATGCAATAAAATTTTGTTGATAATTAATATCAGGTGCAGTCAATTATAGAAAGGTTCTATTTAGCTCATTGTTATTATTTATAGCAATTGGTTCTTCTTTTATGTTTGAATTTGAATTGCTTCCAATTTAAATATTTCCAGAAGAGAGGAATTCAACAACTGGTGGAATATTGAAACTTCCCATAGACTGAGACTGTATGATTCGAGCTCGAATGCTACGTTCAATATTTGGGTCAAGCTCAAAGAAATCCTCGAGAATAGTTCATTTCATAAATCAAAAAACAGAAATAGGAAAAGTGGACCGTAATAAAAATTATAAGTTTGAGTTGATGGTTCAAAAAAAGAAGAGGATGAAAGAAATGAACACTTGAGAATGGGGAAAGATGAAAGTGAGCGGTGAAGAAAATAATAAAGAGAAAAATAAAAGAAATACCCCTAAATGGTTGAATAAATTACTTCCCTCCCTGGGAAAGGCACCAATTTGAATGAGCACGGTCGTGGGCACCCTCAAATTATTTGTGTGATTTTGGGGTACTTAGGTGCAATAGAGTGGCTGACCAAGGTCGTCTCTCAAAGGAGGAAGTGAATTAAACCACCTTTTTAGATGTTTTATAAAAATAAAATAAAATAGAATAAATACACTACATGAATGGATGGGGGTCGGTTATAGTTTATAAATCTATAAGAAGTTTGTTGGAAGAAGATTGTATTTTTTGTTTTATGTTTTGAAATAAATTTTGATTAAAATGAAACAAAAGGAAGATAATTTTTAGACAATATTTAAAAGACATAATCAATATAACTGTACCTATTAAATAAATTAATTATCATTATCATTTAAATTAAAATCCACTTAATTATGATACCTTAACTTGTTAACCCCGATCCCTATGAGAATTAAATATAGCACAAAGATGAAGTGAATTAAACCCCATGTTATCTTCGGAACATCTAATCGCAACACCCTGCTTTGATTGATGTTATAACGATAGATTATGATCAGTGGTCAATTATGGAACATATCCATTCTTGAAATGAGTACTAATTGGGTTTAGGGATTATGTTTTAACTCAAAAAATTAATCCCATGTGATTTTGAATTACCGGTTAAGGTTGCACTCTCACAGTTCACACAATTCTTGAACTCACGTGTTTTGTGTTAACTATACTATTGCTTGAATAGTGTTGTTTAAATTGAAAACTAAATTAATATATCATAATATGTGAATTATAGTATCTCATTGATTCAAAATAAATGAATGAATAACGATAGTGTTCAATCAATTACTAAAAAGAACTACTCTTCCATGGGTGGTGTAGTCATCGTAGAAACGTTTATCTTGGGAAAATATTTTGAAAGGGTAGAACCCAATCACGTTTCTACTATATATTCCAGACCAATTAGGATGATTAATAGAAGAAGAAAAATTTAAAATAACAGAATGAATGGAAGACAAACTAAGAGTTTATTTAAAGAAGAGAAGCATTACAACATGAAGAAGAAGTAGGAGAAGAGGAAGGCTTGATGAGGGGATCCTTGATTCAAGAGATACCCCTATTACCATGGTTTGATAATTGGATTGAAACATCTTCTCATCTTCCATCAGCTTCCCAATGCACTCCCAAATGCTTAAAGATGATAAAAACTAATTTATAGAGGGTAGGGGAGGAAAGGTTAGCAGTGGTTTCAAGTGTGAATGTGGATATTCATCCAGATATTTAAATTCAACTTGCAATTCCCATTTGACCACCAAAAACTTAAATCAGATATCTATCCAGTCAAATCATATATGAGGATATGGTTCCTCTATCTCCTCTCAAATGTTCGGCTCAATAAAATCCCAAATGAAGGAGGTATGGCCCAAATACAGAAGCTTATCCATTCTGGCGGGTCCATTCATCCATTGAATTTATGGCCCAATTACTCCATCAAAATTCATTCTTTTGATCTAGTGTCCTAAATAAAAGTTGTATCCCATGATTCATGGAATACAGTTGCAAAATATTATGTTTAAATAATTCAAATAAAAATATTTATGATTGAAATACTATAGTGATGTTGAAAGGGTTAAACTGGAATTTTCATCAAATATTCAAATGAATCCCTAATAATTTCTATTTGAACATATTTAACCCAATTTGAGGAAATTATATCATTTATTATTAATAAAATTTTAAATAAAAATGATATTATCATGGGTTCTACCTGATTGTAACCACTGTGGATTCCTTTCTAATTTTCCTAATTTTGTCATCATTCACTTGTTCCCAAGCCAATATAAATGCATGTTAACATTTTAAGATACACACTACATGTGTTTGTCATAATTTAGTCGACTTACCATCCATATATAAAGTATTTAGGTCATTTTATTAATGGATTAATGTGTTATCATAATAATAGACACTTTCATTGGGTAATACCACTATCACCTCTTATGGGAAATATGGTATTATATTATAGATATACTAGAAGTTGAAATATTAAGGCCCATGTCCAAACCATTATCTATGAAATTACATTATTCCATATTTAGGGGATAATGTCATCTTTGGAATGTAGTGATGTTAAATTCCACGTACATTCCATATCCTTGGATGTGCTTATGATAAATAATTTTATATTATATACTAAATTTCCCATTAAAAAGGGAAAATCGAGAAATATTTACTCTTTTTTTTATCATTGACACAATATTTTTAGTAATGATGAAATTTGGAATGTCAATATAAAACTAGATAAATTTTTCTACCTATAATTGTTTTGAATCAAATTCATCCATATTATTATCATATAGATGATAGAGGGACACACAAAAATTCTATCACAATTACGTGATGTACATTTAAATTAACACAACTAAGATAAACTATATAGTAGGGTATCTAGGAAAAAACAGCAACTAAAATATCCTCATATAGCTTAAATCTCTCACACAAACACACACACACACACACACACATATATATATATATATTATTTTGGAAAAATTTCATCCACCTATTCTGAAATACTAACATAGATTCTATATGAGTATTATAAAGGTGTCTGGTTTGGTCTATTGATGTATGTGATGAATCAAATGGGGTATTTATTTATATTTTAATTAGAATCCTCTACCCATCAAGTCCCACTAGGAATATGGGAGTTAGAAAACTATTTAATATAAGGTTAGGCAAATCTATAAATGTAATCTAGGATGAATTAATTAAACAAAAAATTAGAATATCAATGAGAGGACCCATGTGGTTTGTAATTCTATGGAATTTATATGAGGATTTAGATGACTATTGATCCACCATGGATTCATGTCATAATACCTTAGGACATAAAATATAATAAATGATAAAATATTTTCCTTATCATGAGTTATTGTCTACATTTTGGGGACCATATATTAAAAGTAATATGTGGGGAAAATTGGTGACTATTTTTATGGGATTTTTTGGGGATGAGTTATTCATATTTAATGGAGTTGTAAAGGAGACCAAAATCTTCTATGATGGATTATCTTCCTATAGATTATTTTTACAAGAATTTGTTGATGGTTTTCTTCATACTATATGGGGATATGTGAACACCATTCACTAATAAATAAGCAATGTTTGATAGCCTTATCTATAACAAAGGGGAGTAGTGATATGTCACTAAATATGATCATATTATAGGTTACAATGACATGATTTTTCAATAGTGTGGAAATATGACCCCACATACATGTTTCAGTAGTAATTTACATAATACCCCTCTAAGGGAATTGTTAATATTGTCCCTATCATTATTACATTTGAGAATATATCGATAGGGGTTTTCAAGATTAGAAGTATTAGAAAATGGACCCAATTAATGATGAGTGTGACTTCATTAAAATTAACAAATTATACTGGATATTTTTAATATAAATTAAATAATATTTATATTAAAAAGATGAAGAAGAGATAGAGTGGAAGATAAGATGGATGGGGACATAAAAATAATTATTCCCCCAGGACAAGATCAAATTTAAAACCATAATCAAATTGATTAAATTAATAATTAAAACCATAGATATATGATTTTATGTCTATGGGTAAAAGAGACTTGGTAACCCTGGTTGGCTTCAAGTATGCGTATTATTTCCAATATCATGAATATTTTTTTGGGTTTTCATCAAAATTTAATTTATCCAAAAAAATATTCCTTAACAAAATTATTCTAAAATGGAATATTTATGTGTGATTCATCCTCTATCTTATCCCATTCTCCATAAATTGATTGAATTTATATTAAATTATTAATTTATTCTGTGATCATTGAGAGATTGTCACAGTTACATCAATTTTTATTCCAATCCTTTACACGAGTGGTGTTTTGTAAAAAATGATCTCTAGTTATGAATCTTCTCTCATCATACTGAAATTTATAATTATTTTTTACATTATTCAAAGCTTCAAATGACACATAAGTTGACTATTCTAGCTTCAGACAAAACACCTCATACATTTTTGAAGCACCGACAAAAATAAGACCATTTCCCCTAGGAAATTTTGGCCTATAACCAATAAAGGCCAACTTATTTTGATTTTTCTATATCCTAAATTTCATCATTAAATAAGCCTCATGATGATATTTTAGTGATCAAAAAAGAGATATCCATATTCTAAGAATATCTATACTTTATATGTCCAATAATATGATACTCTACATAGAAGTCTGGAACAATATTGCATTCCAATTTTGATGATATATTATCATCAATTGTTTATTTAACTACATCTTAAATAAAGAATGTGATTAAATAAATCCCATTATAACCTCAGCCTACTGAAAATAGTTTTGAACCTTGGTGTTCATATTCATTTTGATTGGAATTCCCATAGAAGAGAAAATATAATATAAAATATTAGGAGTCCATCATATCCAATTGTGTTTTTTATCCGAACATGAAATATAGTATTTTTATGGAAAATTGATTTAGCCCAAAATACAATTCCTAAAAAATATTCCATACATGAATTAGGGGTCATTGAGATGATCACCCATTCCCTTTTCATTATATCCTTTGATGAAAAGAATGATGTGAAATAATCCCCATCCCATTTTGATATATGTCCAATCAGAAAATACACACATTGAGTTCTCCTTCTAAACTAATTTATCGGTTTCCCAATGTATTCAACTAATATGAAGAACGGTCCTTATGATATGTAAGTTCATAGAATTATTAAAATAATAAACAATCATCATTCTATTAGTGAGAAGACAAGAATTATTTCAATTCTTCATTATCCTCTTCGAAATAGAAGAATTTTAAAATATAAATTCCTTCTATTTGAGTTTATTTCATTTTTTCTACGAATATTGTGTGATAAAAACATCCTACAAGATTAGTATATATCATTATATATAACAAAATGGTTCACCATAGAAACTATTTTTCCTGTCATCATTAAAAATTTAATATCATGTCAATTTGGTTTTCCCACTTCATAAAACAAATTATAGAACATTGAGTCACACATGTCTCCTGGATCACCGTAGGGAGGAAAAATCCATTATATTCTACTATAAAACTTTGTCTCGTAACATTACCCTTACTAAAAGCCTCCACCAACTTGCACAAAGTCCCAAACAAAACCAATAAGGATCAACAAGTGATATTTTCATCAACATCCACAACCTTGATCTGCTAATCCTCAATCACAGATTCCACCACAAAAATGTTCAATCAGGAATAATTAATAACATCTAGAATCATCTCACCCCCTATATCTACATTAACCACTATAGATATTCTCATCCCAATCAACCTCCCCCAAATCTAGATATGAATCATCCTCCCACCCTAACAATTTCACACTCATCTATAAGTAATTAACCCTTTTCTTTCTGATTTTAAAGTTTATAATGTGGTTGGGTGAATATTAGGAGGGCTTGGAATCCTTATTTAATGTTTTTTGGGATTTTACACAGGTGAAATGTTTTAGGAAGATTAGTATAAAACATGCAACTCATATAAGAATCAATTCTCAATGAGACATGGGCTAAGGGGATGGTGCATGAGAGGCACACTGTTTTTCCAAATATTGTGGCCAACTAAGAGAAACTATTCAATGTTGTATAATGATATTTTTCATTGTTGGTCTATATTTAGTCTAATCATGTAGGCTAACCTTGTGATTTCCTCTTTGATGTAGTGGATGGAACATTTTTTGCACATAGGTTTTCCTAACCGTGAAACATACCATGAAAACTTAATAACAATATCATAATAAAGCGTATCTATGTTGTGATTATTTTTTAGGCCCTAATTTCTACTATAATTCAACCCTAAATCGATATACATTCCACCAATGGTTTTAGAGGCTTCCCCCATTGATTAGAAGTGACACAGAGGTGTATTTTTTGTTTTAAAGCCTAATTCCATTGGTAAGTCCATGTTTATGGTAATTTTCATGTTTTTTCACTGATCTCCTTTCCTCCCTCTCTATGTTTAATATATTTTTTCCATTGTAGATTTATTTATGGTTTTTTATTCAAATAACCATTTTTTTTGATTTTTTAATGATAGAGAAGATATCTATACTGGGATTTTTTAGATTCAACATGATTTCGTGGGCATTTTCATTCCATTCTTAATTTTTTCAACAATTAATAATGTATGTGGCTTCTCTCTCGAATCCCTTTAATTGAAAATGAAGTATTGGTTTAGAATTTTCTATATTGATTAAAATTGAAAGTGAAATAATTTTTAATTTCATGGTAAGAACCCTTATTAGTGGTTGTTTATGTAGTTTGTGGGTTTTTGTGGAATTTTGAAATTATTGTAAAATGTTCACTGATATGTGATTTTAAATTAATGATTTTGAAAAACATTCATGGTTATATTAATGGAAAAATATTGTCAACCAATTTTTCTCAATTAAATTTTTTTAATGATTATATTTGAATGGTTTTTGGGCTTACTCGGTGGTCTTTGTTCAAATTTAATATGGGGCCTGGTCGAAATATGACACAGTTCTCAATTCATAATGTATAATGGAACATGGTATTTTGGATACATTGTGATTACGTTGTAGATTAATAATAGACCATTCATGATTTTGGATCTATCAAATGGGAAATCATGTGTGGATTTGTGGATGTGTGGATTGGGATGGGTTTTACTGAATGTAATGTGAAATTATTTTACACTATTGTTTGATTTCATTTCATTGGAATCAATTTTGGTGAATAATTTTTTTAATTAAACAGATGTGATTCAATAGTAATTTTATAAATTGTTTTACAAAATGTGTTTATATAAATGATATAACATGTTATGTCCAAGTGGCATGAGTTATTAATTCATTTGGGGAAATCCTACTACATATCATTACTCACCCCTACATTAGAACATTAGTGATTTTTCATATATAATTTATTGTGACACCAAAAAAGGTTATTTAACACACATCTATAGTGGTGCATTATGATACATGTTTTATTTTATTATTATGGAGTAGGGATCATGTAAGAGATTTGGATTTATGTGGGTTTTCATTGAGTGGTGTTGGATTTGACTTCTACTTTTTACATTAATGATAGTTTCCTATTTATGAGGACATTATCGTAGTTTTATTTTTGATATCTATAGTATGACATTGATTTATTTCACATTATTATCAGGTTTTATTTAGTGGTATTTTTTATGGTTTGTTTGGTTGGGTTGTTTTATCTTCAAAGGTAAAATCACCCACATATTTTACTGAATCCCTTGGCAGTGATTTCCTTCATTTGGGACGTTGGGAAAATTTATTAAGGACAAGTAGAAATTTAACCTTAATTGAAGCCAAAGAGAAGGGAAAAGATGTTATAACCTTTATTGGCCTTGGTCCTTCTAAATATCTCCATAAAAAATGTGTATTTTAATTTTCTTTCCATTATTAACAGGGGGTCATTAGTTCTATCAATCATGGAGTGGGAATTCATTTTGGACTATTCCTAAAGTTTTGTAGGTGGTAAGGAGTACGATTGTCATCAAACGAAATATATAGCATAAAAATATCTATCTAACCATTTTATGATGAACATAATGTTACCCTATATTTTTGTCCACAAATGTTTTGTAAAAACTTATTTGATTTCAAATATAATTACTATGGCTTTACTAAGTGAGGCAATATTGAAAAAAACTTATGAAATTAATTCCAACTAGGAGTACATATTTTGTATTGTGTATTGGTATATGATTCGGCTGAAATGTTTTTATTTATGAATATTGATAATGTTTTTTTCAAATGATATATTTTGAAAAAAATTGAAATTGTTATTATTAAAATGCTATAGGTTTCAAAATCATGAAATATATTAACATATTGTTGAATGTTTAAAATGTTGAATTTAGGAAAGAATTGATTTGATACTTTTAGAGTGTTTTGAAAATAGAGAAGGAATTTGTGTGGATGATCATGATGAATTAAATCAAAAAATTACATGGAATAATAGCAGAGCTCAATGTCAAGTTAATAATATATATTCTAGAGGATAATGCATTAATGTGGTGGTATATATCATTTCAAAAATAAATTGGACCAAGGAAATGAATGGAAGATTTTTGAATAATTATTGAACAAAAAATAACTTCCTAATATGTTCAAGATCATAATAATGATATAATTATTTAGAACTAATCACTAGAGTCTTATATTTGATTTATATTTAGATAAGTGCTTGAATTTAGTCCACATTTCACCTGATGTTTCGGCTAGTGTATCATTAATGTAACACATATTTATATAACGGTTTAGAAAATAGAATCGCTCAATGGATGTTGTTATATGTATAATAAATTTGATAGATATGCTTAATAAAGTGATAGTGGTATAAAGGGATATCACTAGAGTTTTTGGTGGAGGGATCCTTTTAATACATATGGGGAAAAGTTTAAAATATAATTCTTCTAATAAGAGGAAGATTAAACTTATTTCAATGATAGTGGAATGAAACTGAATCAATGGTTTGGAAAAGTGAATATTCTTATAATACCCATGAATTATGATGGAAGTTTTAAATGTGTTTCCTTTGACCACATTAAGTGAGAGTGTATGTCACCACCAAGATCATTCCACAAATAAAACAATGTTGTCCATCTTCATCTCTAATATCGGATTGCTATGGGGATGGGTGTTCATGAAACTTCTAAGGCGTGGCATGCATTGTATACATCATTGTGATTGTGGTAGTACAACACCTCTAATCTGTAGAAAAAAACGTTCAAGGGTGATTCCAATAATTCTATGAATCCTCGGAATGGGAAATCTCGACATGAAAATCAGGAACAAATTAATGTGAGTAAGTAATTATACAGAGCTCTGTAAGATACTATGTATGAATAATCTTGACCATCAATGATTCAACGTATGATGATTTTAAATTATAAACATATAAATTCATTTTTGTATATAGGTTCTTTTGATCCCTTTATTTCTTATCTGTTTATTGATTTTATGAGTCAAAATTATGAGATGATGACTTATGAGATAAAATTGTAAAATCAGTTAGGATAAAGATAATGTAGATCATTTTAAGTAGATCATTTTCTATAATTTATTATGGAACAATGTTGATATGTGACTTCTCAATTCGTGAGATTAATGTCAATGATATAATCATATTTATGGATATATTGACAACATAAAGGGTTCACATTGACTGTTATACAAGAATAGTTAGTTTCACCACTTATTATGGCATTGAGAATCTCATTAAAGCAGGCCACAATTTCAAGGAAGGAGAAACATTATTGTTTTAACCAAAAGTGGGAACAATATCATGCTAGTGGGAGGCATTGATTTTTGGAATTTATGGAAGAGATCCATTCTATTAATTTCGTTATAGATTTTTATCAATTTCAATATTTCTTTCTTGTAAATTTCTTATGGTTTCCACCCACAAGAGAATTGGATTTATGAATAATCTATTTCTATGGACCAGTCATAGTTTCCTTATGACATATTGGATAAACCAACAAAAATAAGTGAATGTAAAGTGTATTTGTAAGAGTTGTAATGGAAATGGATCATTTAATCAATCATATATCCGTGGGAACCACTAGTCTTGTTTGTCAAAATTTATTACGGAACTCTTTGGTTGTGGGTGGATAATTTTGATAGTATCCCTAATTTGATAAATAAACATAATCCACAATAATGTATTGATAGTATAGTCAATCATTTGATGAGATCTAAATGGTTATATAAAATTGACTTGTAGTCCTGATATGAACTAATATGTGTTTAGAAGGAGGATATGAAAAAATAATAACTCATGAGTAGATATGAATATTATTAATATATAGAAATTTCATTCAGTCATTCAAAAGAACCAATATACTATACAGATTTGATGAATCATATATTTCATAGGTATCAATATTTTTTTGTGTTAGTGGATGAAATAATGGTGTACTGATGTAAAATGGATGATCATGAAGAACACCTCACCATAGAGTCAGAAATATTTAGGGATCATAATCTATATTCCAAACAGTCAATGTATGATATTTGGATGAAAGAGGTAAATATTTATGGCCCTGTAATATATTAAAATGTTTTTTTTTCTCTATAAAATTTAGAATATGTTATATCTTTTTAAAATCAATAGTATTTTTTATAGATATGTAGTTTTTTTGGTATTACTAGTTATTAATGGTGCATTGTTATTTATTTTTCATTAGTAGTCTCACCTATGATATATTTGGTAGAAAATAATCTTCAATTCAAATGGAATGATTAATGATTGTGGTATTTCAATGAACATAAAATTTGACATGCATCATCACTAATCTTGATTATTCTTGAATCATGACAAGGGTATGTGGTGCATTGTGATGCTTTAGGATCTGGGTTTGGATGTGCTCGTATATATAGAGATCCTATTGTTTCTTATTTATACTTATTGTTATAGTTTCATGAGAAGAATTGTATAATATATGATTTAGAGTTTTCTTCCATAGTCCATGATAGGATGACTTGTTGTTAATAACTCGTTCCAAGTAAATTTATAGTGTTTATGGATTAGAAGATCTTGAAACTTATTTTTTCATAAATGGATTTGAATCTATGATAAACAAGATTGATATAGTATCTCCAATTATTTTTACATTGACTTGAGGTATAGATCATGTAATGGAAAACAATTGGTAAATTCATTAACCATAAATTGATATTCTAAATTGAAAAAAGCATTATACCTGTGGATATTGATTTTGATCATAATTTAAATTCTTCTGGGATTTGGAGTTTGAGATGGTTTTTTAATTTTCATTATAAAATCCTTTGTTCCTAATTTTTTGTAGATGGTAACTGTGTAGAATAAATTTGATTCTAAATGTGTTTCTTTGAGTAAAAACTCAATTGTGGGGAGACCATTTCATGGTAGAATCTAGAAGTGAGTTTAATGTTGTGGTTTCCAAATCAGATTATTATACCTATAGATTATTAGGAAACACATTTTTCATGATTAGAACCATTCAAAATGATATATTCAACCTATTATACCAAATATGTATAAATCATCCAGATAAAATATTTAATAGGTCGATAGAAAAATGATAGTGGTGTAGTTTCTTTGAGATGATTAACATGCTAGCAGGTTAATGTAGACCATCTGTGACTAGAGGGAATGTTTCAATCTTTATTTATTCCTAGTATTGAAATGAGAGTAGATAACTTTTAATTTTATAAAAAATATCCCAATAATTATTCTGAAACATTATTCGATATGTGTGACTGTAGGTCAATTAAAAAAATCATTTTATACTTATTCATTAATAAAATATGGTGGAAAACATGAAATAAACCTATATTCGAGATGTGGTATTGATGAATAGCATACCAGTATCGATAGTGGTATATGGAGATATGAAGATTACGTCTTATTTCTGGAAAACCTCACAGAGGTACCTTGGAATTCAGCAGACTATGAGTATGGAATATTATCCAAAGATACTTGGGAAGTCTGATAGAATGAATAAAACATATGATTTTCTATGTTTGAATTTTGTGATATATTTTGGTGGTTCATGGTATGGGATGATACTATTAATTGATTTCTCATATAATAAAAATTATAAACCCATAAAACAGTTTTCTCATTTTAATGCATTGTATGGGTGTCCCTGTAATTCACAATTTGTGGGGTGGAAGTAGGTGAGACATCACTAGTTGGAACAATCCTTGTCCAATAGAAAAAAAAAAGATGATTTAGTTGATTAGATACTCAATGGAGATGACTCAAATTCATCAAAAATATGTTTCAGATAATTGTTGATGACTATTTTCATTCAAGGTGAGTAAACATGTGTTTTTTAGGATCATTCCAATTCTAGAGCATCATCATTTTTTGATTGAGTGAATATTATATCCTAAATACATGGTCCATTTTGATATAATTGATTGGGTTATAGAGGTGGAATATTAGATGGAACTTCCATGTCATGACCTGTCCTCAGGGCCCATGTCATGACTACCCCAAGCCCGCCATCCATAGGCCAGGTTTTGGCGACTAGCACTAAGGCCTATATCCCAACAAAAAGGGAAGGCATTGCCTTTAAAAGTAAAAAAACACCACAGAGTAAGACAGAAGAAGTAAACACTATGTAAACTGAGTACAAGTAGGTGCCGAAAGTAAATGGGCCAGAATAAAAACCCAAACTGAAAGTAAAGTACAACTGGAAAGAAAGTACAACAGCTGAAAGTAAAGCAGCAACATCGAGTCGTCCACTGGTACTCCCACCTGAAGGGTGGGTACAGATAGCCACCTCAGCAACTCGGGTCCAGCTGTCCGCTCCGTGTACATCCCACCTAGTGGTCCACCTCCAGGTACTGACTGCTCTACCAGACTCTATCACGATCAGCGATGTCTGTCATCCGCATCCAACACAATGTAGTGCGGGCATAGCCCGTGAAGGGGTGAGTATAAGCTACTCTGTAGGGTCCCTGAGACACCCGAAGGTCTCCATAAATCCACAAAAGAAAAATCCACAAATGAAAGATACAATCATGAAGCAACATCCAACACTACTTAGGTATATGCCCATATATATACCTAAGTCATCAATTCCAGTTTAACTCCAGCAGCCAAGCCCAAGTTCGATCACGTCCACACAGGATATCACAACACAATCCACATAGTAAAGAAAGTCAATAATATCGAAGATAATGATTAAAAGTCAAGACTCAGTTCACATATGATATACTTCTTCATAAGATGATAGAGATGATCAGATGTAGAAACTGATTCATCTAAGCCGTCGAACCCACACATGATCGATAGGTACTAACCCACGCAATGACCCACAAAGGATCGATAGGTAACTAACCCCACAATGACCCACACAGGATCTAACCCACATAGGATCAAAATGTGTTGGCCCACATAGGACTACTGAGCACTGACCCACATAGAATCTGACCCACACAGTATCGGTAGCACTGATAAATAGAGGATCGCTGAGTGTTGTAGTAGTCGCTGTCGAACCCACGGAGGATTCCCGTACTGTATTCATCGTCATCGCAGTCGAAGCCAACTCTAGGGATCCCGCACACAGCAAGCTCGTTCAGGAAGGGTCTGCTCCACGAGCCCAACGGCTGATACATCAACTGACACGAATTCCAGAGTTGATGTATCAAAATGTTCCGTATCGTCAAAAGGAACTCAATGTGACAGATAGCGTGTCAATCGGACGTCCGGTCTGAGAGTTATTTTATTTTTCGTTCTAGGGGCTCAGTTGGTTTTTAAGTCAAAACCAACCCGAACAGCCTCCAGATGTGTCCAATCCTCGAGCTGAGTAAGCCAAAATGTCTGTCTCACTACGAGGAATCCAACAATGTCGACGACACATCAATCGGACGTCTGGAGCTCAGGTTATAAGTGTTTCCGCTCCGAGGGCCCGGTTTGTTTCATGTTCAAAGCAACCTGGCCATACACAGTGTTCTCCGAAACCTTGATGTAATATACCGAAACGACCTTCTCAATCCAAGGATCACATCTCAACTAACAGTGCATCGATCAGAGGTCCGTAGCCCGAGATATGGGCAAAAGACCGAAAGTGGCCTGAAAATGGGGGGTCTGGGCCCGGACGGACCCGGCCCAACCCCCATATGTCACCCCGAACCGATTCGGCCCTAACTGGGTCCGGGTCTAGCCCATTAGGGTGCGGTGGGGCCCGATGGGCGCAGCCCGACCCAGCCCGGGCGGCCGGTCCGGCCTGGGGTGGCTTCGAGCTGGCCGAGTGGCCGCGCAAAGGGGGCGCTGCCCCCTAGATTGGAGCCGTTGCCCCCGCGTGGGGGCCGGTCCTTGCCAGCGGACACTGCCCGGCACCGTGTCGCCCACGGTCCTGCGAGGCTGGGGGACCAGCCCCCTGCCGCCGCCGCGGCCCTTCTCGGCTGTGCGCTGGCGTGGTTTTCTGCGGAGCACTGGACGTGCTCCGGTGGTCCGTTCTTCCTGTCATCTTCCCCAGTGGTCCTCCTGGTACCGTCTCTTCACTACGAAGACCTCAAAACGTCTTTGCGGCCTACTTCGTCATCGGTCGTCGATCCGCACACCAAGAACAAAGAAACGGTGGGTTTTGACATGTTCGTTGGTCCGCACCCACCACGTTAGCGGTTCAAACGACTTCCGACAATTAAACACATGTTGAGGATATAAATCACATAGATTTAAATAAACCAAACCCCATACCTCAACGTGTTGATGAACAAAGGTCGTTGCCGGAAAAGATGTCATGGAAGAAGGCATCCCGAAAGGAGGATCGTTGCATCGCGGAGAAAAGATTCTTCGGCGTCGCGTCGCCGATCTCTGAGGATGGCGTCTCTCACCATCTGTGAGAGGGAAGAAGAAGGAACGAAGAACTCCCCTTAGAGGCAACAATGTTCTTCGTCAAAGGCTCGGTGTTCTTCGTGTTCTTCATCGACGAAGAAGAACTTCAAGACGTAGAGAAAATCCTCTCCAAAATCCTCTCGCACAACCCAAAACAACACTAATAAAAAAATGTTTCCTTATTTTATTACATATGCCAAACGTTTTGAAATTCAAAATTGAATCATTCAATTAATTGAATTAATTGAGAAGATTAAACCGCCTAATTAAAGATGCATTTAATATTCAGTTAAATGCAAGTGTCGACTTTCATTTAAACGTGGTGCGGGTGCATTACCTAATAAATAGGGGTTGAGGAAGTTTAAAGGGTGGGGTTTGTGTGGGACCCACCCCACAAATATCCCACCTAGTGGAGTAGGATATAGTGTGTCTTACTCTAGCCACATAGCTTAGGTTAAACTACTTTAAATAAAATAAAATTTGTTGCACCATTTTATTTTATTCTTTTACTTAACCCAAATAATTTAATAACCACACCCGAGAAAACGCAACTCCAGAAAAGGTGTTCCTAAGAAAATACCGGCGTTGTGGATCCATCAGTGCCCTCAGATTTCGATTTCGACCGCTGGTTTAGAATTTAGGAAAACCCACTCGTTCGTTTACTGAACGTACATGAGCCAAACTTCAGAAATTGATTCTGGGCACACCGGGCCTCGGAATCAGGTGACGTCGGAAACTACATTCTTGTAAAATTAAAAAAAAAATTAAGAAAAAAATTTCCTTGAATTTTAAGGGTTGTTACATTAACCCCTCCTCAGGACTTTACATCCCTGTAAAGATACATCATAAACTAGGGGAAAAATGTGGGTACTGAGCATGCATCTTAGCCTCCAGCTCCCAAGTGCTCTCATGGAGGTTCCTGTGCTGACATCTGATGCACACAAGAGTTATCAACCATCCACGTCGGACCTTCTCTTGTCGATCCTCGATCTCCAATGGGACCTCCTCAAAGGTCTCCCCATCGTCATGGTCTAGCTCCTCATGGTCAGTGATATGCGTCGGGTCATGCACGTATCTCATCAACTGAGATACGTGGAAGACGTCGTGCACCCAGTGCAAATGAGGGGGTAAAGCCAGGCGGTATGCCACCTCGCCTACCCTACTGAGGACCAGGAATTGTTCGATGAAGTGCGGTGATAACTTTCCACCTCGGCCAAATCTCCGTAATCCACGTCGTGGTGAGACCCTCAAGAAGACGTGGTCGTCATCCTCAATCTCCAGTGGCCTTCGCCTCCTGTCAGTATAAAACTTCTGTCGGCTCTAAGCTGTCCTCATCCACTGCTGGATGACCTGGACATTCTCTGTCTTGGCATTTAACAACTTCGGTCCCACAAGTGCTGACTCCCCAGGGCCTGTCCAGCATAGGGGTGACCTACAAGTTCGATCGTACAATGCCTCGTATGGTGCCATCCTGATGGTGCAGTGGTAGCTATTGTAGTACGTGAACTAGACCAAGGGTAAGTGGTCCTCCCAGCTACGACCAAAGTCGAGGACACATGCAATGAGCATGTCCTCGAGATTCATAATGTTCCTCTCCATCTGACCATCCGTCTGAGGGTGAAAGGCGGTGCTCAGATGTAGCTGCGTCCCGAATGCCTCCTGCAACCCCTTCCAAATCCGGGAAGTAAAGTGGGCATCTCGATCGGAGACGATAGATGATGGAACACCATGAATCTGTACAATCTCCTGAACAGAGAGACGTCCCATGCTCTTCCCTGAGCCCTGCTCTCTGATGGGTATGAAGTGAGCCGACTTGGTGACTCGGTCGACAATCACCCAAATGGAGTCATGACCTCTGGAAGTGGGTGGAAGTAAAGACACAAAGTCCATTGGTATGTCTTCCCACATCCCCTCTGGGACCTCCAAAGGCTGTACCATGCCTAATGGTACCTGGTGCTCCGCCTTCACCTGCTGACATGTGAGGCATCGAGAAACGAACTCTGCCACAACCTTCTTCATGCCCGACCCCCAGTGCTGTCATCTGAGGCCTTGGTACATCTTCTCCACTCTTGGATGTACCACTAAAGGGGAAGTGTGAAACTCTCTTAGCACCTCCTCCCATAAAGAAACTGTTACCAAGGTATGTCCTCTGAAAAGGAGGTCGTGCTCTCCTCCTAAAAAGAATACATCAGGTTCCTGTCCTGAGTATATCTGTGCACGCCACGTCTCACAGTCAGCATCCCCATGCTGTGCCTCTCTGACCCGCTGTAGTAGTGGCGGAGTGACTATGACTGACTAAAGAGAGGATGCTCCATCTCTATCCACAAAGGATCTTTGTAAATCGCAAGCGGCTCCGTCGCCTCGCTGAGTAGCTGGATTCCCGCCCTCCTGCTGAGGGCATCAGCTACCACGTTCCCCTTTCCATGAGTATAGACTATCATAATGTCATAATCCCAGAGAAACTCAAGCCATCGTTGCGGTCTCAGATATAGGTCTTTCTGCGAGAAGATGTACCTGAGACTCTGGTGGTCAGAGTAGACTGTAAAGTGATCACACATCAGATAGTGTCGCCACATCTTTAGAGCGAAGACCACTACTGCTAACTCGAGGTCATGGGTAGTGTAGTTCTGCTCATGATACCTCAACAGACATGATCCATAGGCGATCATGGCCCACTCTTGCATCAGGACACATCCGAGCCCGGTCCCTAATGCATCGCAGTAGACTACGTACCCTACTCCCTCCTCTAGTTGCCTCAAGATAGGCACACTGGTCAATTTCTTTCTGAGCTACTGGAAGCTCTGCGGACATCTGTCTGACCACACGAAGGGTTTCCACATCATCCCCAAAGATTAGAGTGGTGCTGCAACTCTGGAAAAGTCTGGCACAAATCTCTGGTAGTACCCAGCTATCCCCAAGAAACTCTGCACCTCTGTCACGCTCCTAGGTGGCTCCCAAGATAGCACTGCCTCGATCTTCGCAGGATCCACTGCAACACCCGCATCAAAGATGACATGTCAGAAGAAGTGGACCTCATGTAACCCAAACTGACACTTTGAGAGCTTACCATAATGCCGGTGCTCTAGGTGTGTGTCTAGTACAACCCGCAAGTGGTAGGCATGCTCCTCCTCAGTAGTCGAGTATATCAAAATGTCGTCGATGAAGATCAAGACAAATCAATCGAGGTATGGATGAAATATTTTGTTCATGAGACTCATGAACACAACTAGAGCATTGGTTCGCCGAAAGGAATAACCAAGAACTCATAGTGGCCATACTGACATCTAAAGGTCGTCTTCTGCACGTCCTCGTCCAAAACTTTGAGCTGATGATAGCCTGATCTGAGGTCTCTCTTCAAGAAACACTGTGCTTCGTTGAGCTGATCTAAGAGGTCATCAATCCTTGGTAGCGGATACTGGTTCCACACAGTCACCTGGTTCAGGCGACGATAGACGACACAATGTCGCAGGCTCCCATCTGCCTTCTTGGCGAACAAAATCGGGGAAGCACGGAGTGAAACACTTGGTCGGATGAATCCCTTGCTCTGAATGTACTCCAACTATACTCGTAGATCATAGAGCTCAGCGAGGGCCATCTGATATGCTAGAGTGGATATCAGGGCTGTCCAGGAGTACATTTCAATATAAAAGTCTACCTCTCTATGAGGAGGTAGTCCTGGAATGTCGTCAAGGAAAACTTCCTCATACTGATCCACCACTACAGGAAAACTAGGACTCTGCACGTCAACATCTCCTAGGATGAGGATAGCCAAATGATGAGTGATGGGATGTCCTCTCCTCTGTGTGAGTCCATTTTGTTCTACAAAGGCTCCCTTATCGCCGGTGAAGGTGAACCTGCTCCCTTCGGTGCGTACACACCGCACCATGAACCTAATACAGTCGATCTGAGCATGAACTATGGATAACCAATCCATGCCTAAGAAGAATTTTTATGGCCTCGACGCCGCTACAAGAAGATCCCAGCCGAAGCTCTCGCCTCCTAGAGTAAGCTCACACTACCAGAACCAGTGCGTAAATGTCGAGTCTGCTTTCGTAGGAGTCTCTACCCGTAAGGATCGAGCCAACGGCTCCGTCGGAATTCCCGAGCTCTGAAAAAGGGCAGCAAAAATGAAAGAATGACTTGATCCAGTGTCTATAAGAACTGAAGCAAGGGTAGAGTAGACACAGATCATACCTCGAATCATCTTTGGCGTGCCGTGGTCATAGGCCTCTGCTGCCTGAAGATGTGCCTGCCTCTGCCCACCAGCTCCCTATGGTCAGGGTGGACCTCCTGGTGGGGGTGGCGGTTGATCCTCAAAGCGTCGCCCACCACCTGCTGCTCGGACAGCTCCTCTTCCTTGTCTGCCTGCTCCCTGCGGGCCGCCACGGTCGAACCTCTACCTCTTCATAGGAGGTCCCTCAACTGTCTCCTACTCCTCCGCACGGCGGGTCAGGCAGTCACAAGCCATGTGGCCCGTCTCACCGAATGCGTAGCACTGTCTGCCTCTCGAAAGACTGGCTCTTCGCTGAGTACCCCGCACCTCTGAGCCAGTGTCCTAAGGTCATCCGCCTGACGGTCTGGTCCCCCTGGACCCATGTGTCATCCGTCAATTGCCAGCTACAGAAGACTCTGTTACGTGCCGCCCTGCTATAGGTCTCGCTGCTAGTGTAGGCTCAGAAAGAAAGATCTCAATTAGAAGGGCTCACTCCAGTACTCCTACCAGTGTTAGAATGATGAGGGAGATCTATGATGCCCTGATCTCATGCCTCAATCCTTGGTCGAAGGTCCAGCCCCGAAAGAATGGGACTCGTACCATGTCCGTCGAATAGCGTGAGAGATCGGTAAATCTCCCTATGTACTGGGCGACCGTCAAGATACCTTTCCGCAGCTGTAGAAGCTCCTGGATGCGCACCGCATGGAGGTTGGCTGGGATGAACTCTGAGCGGAAGAGGCTCTCAAAGTCCGTCTAGAGGAGAGATGCCTCGTCATGCACCTAGTACATCAGGCTCCACCATCTTCCTGTTGTCGCGTGCAGGAGGCTCGCTGCGAGGATCACCATGAGGTCGGATGGTGTCCCCACTAACCTGAAAACTCGAACAACCGCCTCCAGCCAAACCTCGACTGCCTGAGGGTCCATCTCATCACGGAACCTGGGTGGTCGCTATTTCTGAAACTCGTGCAGTGCACCAAGGCAACATGCACTCTCATCGGTTGGAGCTGGTAGCATCGGTGGCTCGGCGGGTAGAGGTACCGTCGGTGCCTCTACTGTCAAAGGGCCCTACAACGAGGCCTCGTCGCTCGGTGGGTTGTCGTCACGTACAAAACCCGGAACCCTAGCTGGCTGCCATCATGGGGCCATCCTAAAAAGAGACAGGTGCGCCACGATAAAAACAGTATACCTGGTGAGCTGACACAAAGTAATCACAAATAAAAATTGAAAAATACATGAAATAAATGTTCCCGTGCACTATGTCAGAAATCAGAAGTCAGGGTCCTGGTGTATGGATAAGTCGGCCGCCGCACCAACAATGGACTCCCTAGACTGATAACCACACTCAATACTCTTTACCTTATTTCTTCACAAAGAAAAAGATCATATTCCAGAGTTTTGCGGTAGAACAGAACTCTTCGGATACCAATTTTTCATGACCCATCCTCGGGGCCCTTGTCGTGAATACCCCAAGCGCGCCTTCCATAGGGCAGGGGTTGGCGACTAACACCAAGGCGTATATCCCAACAAAAAGGGAAGGCATCGCCTTTACAAGTAAATAAACACCACAGAGTAAGCCAGCAGAAGTAAACACTAAGTAAACAGAGTACAAGTAAGTGCGGAAAGTAAATGGGGCAGAATAAAAACCCAAACTGAAAGTAAAGTACAACTGGAACGAAAGTAAAAAAACTAAAAGTAAAGCATCAATGTCGACCCGTCCACTGGTACTCCCACCTGAAGGGTGGGTGCAGATAGCCACCTCAGCTTCTCGGGTCCAGCTGTCCGCTCCGTGTACATCCCGCACAGTGGTCCACCTCCAGGTACCGACTGCTCCACTCACCTCTACCACGATCAGCGTTGTCTATCGTCTGCATCCAACATAATGTAGTGCGGGCATAGCCCGTGCATGGGTTAGTATATGCTACTTAGTAAGGACCCCGATACACTCGAAGGTCTCCCAGAATCCACAATAGATAATCCTCAAAAGAAAGATACAATCAAGAAGTAACATCCAACACTACTTAGGTATATTGACATACATATACCTAAGTCATTAATTCCAGTTCGGCTCCAACATCCGAGCCCATGTTCGATCGCGTCCTCACAGGATATCACAACACAATCCACATAGAAAGCAAGTCAATCATATCGAAGATAATGATTGAATGTCAAGACTCAGCTCACACAAGATATACTTCTTCGTAAGATGATAGAGATTATCAGATGTTGCCACTTATTCATATAAGAAGTCAGAACCACAAAGGATCGATAGGTACTAAACCCCGCAATGACCCACAACGGATTGATAGGTAACTAACCCCTACAATGACCCACACAGGATCTGACCCACACATGATCAGAATGCGCTGGGCCACACAGGACCGCTGAGTGCAGACCCACACAGGATCTAACCAACACAAGATCGGTAGAACTGATCCACTGAGGATCGCTGAGTGCTATAGTCATCACTGTCGAACCCATGGAGGATTCCCGTACTTTCTTCATCATCGTCGCAGTCGCAGCCAGGTCTAGGGTTCTCGCACACAACAAGCTCATTCGGGGAGGGTCCGCTCGACGAGGCCATGGGCTGATACATCAGCATCCACGAATTCCGGATTTTATTTATCCAAAAGTACCATATCATCAAAAGGAACTCAATGTGATAGACGACATGTCAATTAGACGCTCGGTCTTAGAGTTATTGGATTTTTCTTTCAAGGGGCCTGGTTGGTTTTTAAGTCAAAAACAACCCGACCACACTCAAACTATGTCCAAAACTCGAGCGGAGTAAGCTAAAAGGTCTGTCTCATTAATAGGAATCCAACAATGTCAACGGCAGATCAATCGTACGTCCAGAGCTCACGTTATATGAGTTTCCGCTCAGAGGGCCCGGTTGGTTTTGTGATCGAACCAACCCATCCGTACACAATGTTATCTGAAATCTTGAGTGTAATATATCTAAATGAACGTCTTGATCCTAGGATTTCATCTCAACTGATGGTGCATCAATCGGAGGTGTGTAACCCATGATATGGGCAAAAGACCGGAAGTGGCATGAAAATGGGGTGTCTGGGCCCGGACCGACCCGGACCAACCCCCCCTGGGTCGGCTAGAACCGGGTCGACCAGTACTGGGTTCGGGTCCGGCCCATTAGGGCATGGGCCGGCCCGGTGCAGCCAGTCTGCTGTGGCTGGTCCTGCTCGGGGCGGCTCGGCGCCGGCCGAGCGGGTCGGCTCGGCGCTTGCCAAGCGGCCGCACTTAGGGGGCGCTGCCGCCTTGATTGGAGATGCGACCCCCACGTGGGGGCCTCTCCTTGCCAGCGGATGCGGCCCGGCACCGCATCACACATGGTCCTGCACGGGCACGGGACCAGCCGCCTGATGTCGTGGCTTCAACCGCGGCAGCCCTTCCCGGCGGCAGGCCGGGCGCCTCGGCCTCCTGGCGGCCGCCGGCGCCATCGTGCTGGCGGGGCGCACCGGCGGGGTTTTTCGCGGACCACTGGACGCGCTCCGGTGGTCCGTTTTGCTTTCTGTCTTCGCCAGCGGTCCTCCCGGGACCTTCTCTCCATTGCGAAGACCTCAAAACTCCTATGCGGCATGCTTCATCGCCGCCCATCGTTCCACACACCAAGAACAATGAAACGGTGGGTTCAGACCTGTTCGTTGGTCCGCACCCACGGCGTTAGTGGTTCAAACGACTTCTGATAATTAAACACATGTTGAGGATATAAATCACATAGAATTAAATAAGCCAAACCCCATACCTCATGGTGTTGATGAATGAAGATCGTTGCGGGAAAAGAGGTCGCAGAAGAAGGTGTCATGGAAGGAGGATCGTCACGTTGCGGAGAAATGATTCGTCGGCGTCGCGTCGTCCATCTCCGAGGATGGCATCTCTCACTGGCTGCAAGAGGGAAGAATATGCTATGACGAACTCGCCTTAGTGGTGACAGAGTTCTTCTTCTAAGGCTCGGCGTTCTTCGCGTTCTTCGTCGAGGAATAAGAACTTCAAGACTTAGAGAAAATCTTTTCCAAAATCCTCTCGCACAACCCAAAACAACACTAATAAAATAATTGTTTCCTTATTTTATTACTTACACCAAAGGTTTTGAAATTCAAAATTGAATCATTTAATTAATTGATTTAATTGAGAAGTTTAAACCGCTAAATTTAAGAAGCGTTTAATATTCAGTCAAACGCAATAGTTGACTTTCATTTAAAGGGGGTGCGGGTGTGTTACCTAATTAATAGGGGTTGAGGAAGTTGAAAGGGTGGGGTTCATGTGGGCCCCACCCCACAAATATCCTACATAGTGGAGTAGGATATAGTGGGTCCCACTCCAACCAGTTAGATTAGGTTAAACTACTTTAAATAATATAAAATTGGTTGCACCATTTAATTTTATTCTTTTACTTAACCCAAAAAATTTAATAACCACACCCAAGAAAATGAAACTCCAAAAAAGGTGTTCCTATGAAAATATCGGCACTTCGGTTCCATCAGTGCCCTCATATTTTGATTCCGAGCACTGGAATAAAAGTGAGGAAAACCCGCTCATTTTCTTACTGAACGTACACGAGCCAATCTTCCGAAATTGATTCTTGGTACACTGGGCCTCGGAATCAGGTGCCGTCAGAAACTGCGTTCATGTAAAATTCCAAATAAAATTAAGAAAAAAATTTCCTTGTATTTTACGTGTCATTAAATTCCACCCTCATTCAATTCTATGTATAATTGTTTTCATGCATATCCTTAGAAAAATTATCACCCATATCATGAACATGTGGTTCAATGGAATCACCATGACTTATAGATGGTTTCCGCATTGGTGAAAAAGTCTATATAGACTATGAATATGAAAGAAAATGTCTTCAGCATTATTATCCTCATTCTAGTTCATTTTTTATTTTTGAAAATGTTCATATTTTTAAAGATAAATGGGGACAATAAATGGTAATAGATGATAAATTTCCCAAAATCATTGGGAAATTTTCATTTTTGAACATTATGGAGAGGGAAAAGATAATGCAGTGGAGAATGTATCAACCCTTATTTATTGTAATTTACACTATAATTATTCATTATAATTATGTATGGTTTTTGGGTGATTTTGGTAGGTTTTGGAAACATTTTGTATTTTTTTTGATTTCATATTTGTTAAACATTTTATCATGATTAGTAAAAACCACATGACTCCTACATGAAATAGTTCACATTAAGACATGGGATAAGTGTATGGCTCACTAGCAAGAGAATGTGTTTACTAATACATGTGTCCATCACGGAGAAAACATGAAAATATGGGTATTGATCTTTTTTATGGTTTATCACATATGGTCTAAGCATGAGGGCCAACCATGAGATTTCCTCTTTATGGTAGGTGCTAGAACACAATTAGTGCATAGTTTTTTCTAATCATGTGACAAAATATGCCCGATTTAATAAGATAAACTAAAAAGATATATCCAGATTGATAGTAATGTTTGTCACCTCCTTTTCTCCCCAAATTTAATCTTACTCAGGATTCCACCCCTTCAAATTAGAAGTTATATAAATGTGTTTCTTTGTGTGTTTATGATGGATTACATTGGTAAGTCCATGTTTGTGGGTTTTATATATTTTATTATATATATATTCCTCCCACTCATGAATTTATATATCTCATACAATATAGATAGATCTATGTCTTTTTATTCCAATAATGATAAGATTCATATTTTTAATAACATTGTAATATATCTATGGATGGTTATTAGGGATTCAACATAGTTTTGGGAGAGTTTTTTTGTTCATTATTTTATATATAATTACATATGCATGGGGATTAACTCTTAACTCATATTCATAGAATATAAAGACATTGATTCAGGTTGTTTATGTTGATTGAAATTGAAAAGGAATTATTTAAAACCATGGTAAAAACCCAATTTAGTGATGGTTTGATTAGATTGTATATTTGTTTGTGTAATTGGGTAATTGTTGTGATTTTTTTATAAATGATTTTAAAATAAATATTTTAAAATAGTTTCATAGGTTGATTCAGTGAATAATGATTTCAAAAATTGTTTTCGATAAAAAAATTGTGGAATTCAATTTGTTTTGCCATTAAAATGGTTTTGGAATAATTTAATTGGCATTGATTTTGGGAATAATTGGTGGTATATTTTCATATTGCATATGGGTCCTGGTTCAAATATGCCAGGGTGCACAATGCCGATGATGTAATGGACATGGGATTTGGGCTACCTTGTGATGAATTGGTAGATCAACGAGATACTTCTAACGAGTATGGAAAATTCACAATGAAATTCATGTGTGTATGTGTAGATATGGGGATTTGGATGGGTTATTCCACATAAGAATGATTAATTGTTTTAATGTATTGTGTGGTTTTAATTCCTTGGAAACCATGTTGGAGTGGAAATCAATCTTTGAATCAACCTTACTATTTTTTATTTATATATTTTTATTATTTTATATAAATTGTATATAGAAATGTGATAAAATGGTATATGATAATGGAATGAGTAGGAATGTAATATTGGTTATTGTTACTGAGTTTTATTACTCACCAATTCATTCAAACATTGGTGCCTTTGTAGATAACATTTATTGAGATAGAAGAAAAGGTAATGAATCAAGATTCTTTACTAGTGCATCATGTAACGTTGGTTTTTTGGTGCAGTAGGATCATGGAAAATGCTGAAACATTGGATTTATATGGATTTTTTTTTGATTTTTGTTGTCATTGTCTAGATCTATGTACATTGATGTTATTTATCTTCCTCTATGTTACATTATTTAAGTTTTATTATTTATATCTATGTTATTTCGTTGAGTAGTTTTTCATAGTACTCATGTGTAATGTATTGGTAATTTGTTAGGGTTCTCAAGGATTATTTTTTATATAATAAAATGGAACATCATCCATTTGTTCTGGAATCCCATTGAATTTAATTCATGCTTTTATTGCATTGGGGGCGTCTTTTAAGGCCATGTAGCACTTCTACATCAACTCAAGAAAATGCAGAGGGGAGGGATGTTACACTAACTGAATCTACATATTGATAATTCCTGTCATTATACCCGCCTTTGTCTAATAGGACTGAGGAAAGGAAGTGAGTAATTTCCATATCAAATAATACCTAGATTTCTCAAAACACTAGAGTCGTTATGTACCTGGAGCTCCCCAACCCATGAATCCATCATCCAATACTAGTGAATTCAATATATGAAGAAATATTGATATTACATGTTTATGGATATAGGTCTATAGAAAAGTATTCTATAATTTTTATACATTATTTATTTTGTAGAATTTTAATCTATTATAATTCTTTAGCCGGAGTGGTAACTAGTGCATACTGTTAAAAAATCATTATTATATTACAAAGAGTTTCATGTGTGGGAGAATGTATATGTGCTTCACCCAGTTATCTGTAGGGATATTTGAGTATTCATTAATAAGAGATTCTATATATTACAAGGTTTCTTACATGTAAGAATAGTTAAGTGATTCAGAACATGGACTGTTATTTTGGTGAAGTGGAATACATCACTAGTTGATCTAGGTATTTGATACTTCTCCCTATATTTGGTAGTTCACCACACCATGAGATATCTCCTTGATACCTAGTTATATTTGGAATGATAAGGGAGTTACCATGTATAATCCTCAACTATCTTATGATGCTCATTGTGGGATATCACTCAAATGATATAAAATATTATAGATGATTGAGATAAAACACGAACTGTATACATTATTAAAATGTTCCTTAGAAGGGTTGAGCTTTGGGGTTTCAATTCATATATACGCCTTCATTTATCCTCCATTTTCAGAATACAAGGATGTTAGTGATACTATCTCACTATCAAGTTAACGACGTGGTGGTTAAAGTATTAGATTGGTTGTTCTATTATTATGGTTATATGGATCACAACATTTTTGATGTTTAGAGCATGATATATGTTTAATTATGAGAGTTATATTACATTGTATCAAAGCGATAACTATAAATGGTATATACCAATTTAAGAAAATGATAAAAAGAGACCACAATTACTAAAACATATAAAATAAGGGCACATCTAACTAACTATCAATATGGAAAATAGAGATTTCACATCCATTACTTGGGATTGTATGGGAAACATTAAAAAAATTTATTTGAAATAGTTATTTTCTTAAAAAAAATTAGAATTTTAGTCATCATTTATATAACCATGAAAAAATGAAACAAAATAGACCTGAAAGCATAGGAAGAAAATTTTACATTCATTTAAAATAAATTTCAGTTGGGTTGACCATTTTTATTTCATGAGAGACCAGTGAATGAAAACGTTCCAACTCCATGGGATTCAAAAATATATTTTTTATTAATGTATTTGGGTTACATTGACCATTTTAGTCTCACTTGAAACCAAAAGGAAAACAAAATTTTACAATTCCATGGAAATCTAAACTATATTTGTTTTAATTAATATTTAATGACTAGTTTATAATTTTTATATCAATCATTATCTGTTGGGATTTTTCATGGAAATCATGACACATCACATTCCTCATAATGATTATTTTATAATTCATTCTATTCTTTATTTACAATGGTCTAAATTCACTAGGGTTTCAAACTAGTGATGCTTCTGAAGGTGTATTGGTCGAGAAGATTGATGATCAGGAAACTCCCTCCCTATATATGGTCATCATTACCATCAAAGGGGATATTTAATATATATCATTTCTTTTCTAGAATCATTCCCATTTTTTTAGGATGATAATGATTAACCCTATGGAATTGATTGATAATTATTCTGCGTGGATGAAAATTTATATATGTATTATAGGAACTCTTTTTTATGAATAAATTGTGATTAATATTAATATGTTGTTGTGAAAATCATTATTTTGAGATCTTTAGAGATTATTTCAATCCATAAAATAGAAATTGGGTGTTGATTTAATATGAAAACAATGTGATAAAAAATATATATGTATCCACGTAAAATTAAAAAAATCTACATACAATATTTCCAAATAATTAGATAAGTTGTTTCATTTATATTCAAATAAAACATACTGATCAATATTTTTTTACATCATGTGATAATGAATAATATGTGAATGTTTCATAGGGATGGACTATGATTGAAGTAAAAATGAGTAACCCTTTCTTATTTACATGAATTTGAATAGGTTCTATCATGATTAAGTGGGTATCATAAGGATTGTTTCACTATTAGGACATAATCCAAAGGGAATATGACACAAAAAGTGTAATGTGAAATGGATTGGATGTAATAAGAACATCCTTTTATGGAAATTTTATTTTTAAGAATATTGAATGATTATTTATGATTCATATGGAATATTATTATGGTTAATGGGATGTTTTTTATTTTCAGTAATATATCTTTGTGATGAAGTAAGCATGTTGATTCATGGAGATTATGACCCCCAATATGATGAAAAAAGGGATTTGAGGATGTTGGGTTTGATCCACTGGGAGGAATTATTTATATCCTTCAAAAAATGTTATCAATCCAATTAGTTCTATATATAGTGTTTATTGGTAGTCGACTATGTCTCCACATGAAGTTAATCATGCTACAAAAAGTGTGTTGTAATTTCTTTTTTTCATGTGATTATGATTTTGACCATTTAGATTATCTTCACTATGTGATTTTTAAGTGTCATGAAATATGTCGCAATATAATATCAATTATGGAATATGCATATCGAGTTTCTATTTATTCCACTCGTTATCTTCTTATTGGGTAGAGATTGTTATTTAGGGCTTGAATGATAAGGGATTACACCTTGAGAGAATGCCCATTATAGAGGTATTTTGAATTGTCTATTTTCAAAGTAAAGTAAGGCTTCTATGGAAACATGATTCATTCATAGTGTGAGAACCATGATATATTGTATGCTTTTAAAATTTCATGTGATTTTACAATTGGATTTAAAATAGTATTTCTATCCATTTTATGTAATACGAAATGAGAAACATTTGGGATATTATAAAATATATGTGACACAATAATATCTTATTCATACAAGTTTATAAAAGTGGTAAGGATAATGAGGTATGAGAAATATGATATTTTATAATACATTCTAAGGGAATACTTTTGAAGGAATGTGAAATCTAGATTCATTCACATAATATAGAGTAGATATATTATTTTACAATTTGTAGTACCACCACTACCTCTGTTAATATATCCAATTTTATCATGGGAGTTAATTATTTTAAATCCCATTGGGTCCTATCTATTATTTTTAGTTAATGGGAGATAAATATTATCAAGGTAGTTCAAGTTCATTGGGGTTTACACCGTTGTGAATTCCCTGATCATATACCTTAAGTGAGAGTGGAGGTGGATTTTGATATGATATACATGAACAAACCATCAAATAATTACAGGAAATACTGTAATTATTTAATAACAAAAAATTCACATAGAATATTAGATTTATTTTTTTTATAGAATTTTGAAAAATTATAACTAATAGATCTCAGGCCTTATTTGGACAAAAGAAAATTTTACCACTACATAATCATCTTATTAATAAATAATTTATTCCAAATATATTTCAAATTATTCTCTTATGATACTCGCCTAGAAGATTCATATATATTATATTCCATTGTAATCATAGGAAATGGATTCATTATAAAGGGGTCATATTTATTCACAAGAAGAATCTATATATATGGAGTACAAATAAAAAATCTTATTTCAGAATATGATTGGAAAATAGTTATATTCTATATACATATAGAGATCATCCCTGACCAAGAATCTATAAAATATAATAGAAAATATATTGAATTTAAAAATTAATTTATTCAATTTATTCTGTCACTAACCATTATCCATGTTATGCTAAAATAGTCAAAAGAATAAAAATAAAAAATCAAAACAACTTTTAAAAATTTAATATATATAAGATAAAATATGATGTGAACCATTTTTCCCATATAATGATCATACAACAACATAAGAAAAAATCATAAAGCATCTAATTTAATCAAAATAATTATGATAATATATTTATTCATCTCATTTAAATGGATTATTTTAACTATGATAAACACATATCATCCACTGAATATTTCATTTCCTTATATGATATGAATACATTAAATATGTTTTGGATGGATATATAGGAACCCATCCTTCATTTTATAGAACATAAAAGTTCTACATGAAAATTACTAATCATAAATTTATATAGATTCTTGTAATATTATATTTCTTTTATTAAACTAATATTTATGATGAAATAGAATAAAAAATTGTTTCATATTCATTTCCAAAAACATTCATTATTTCATCAATGTAATTATGTGATAATCCAACCAAAAGTAAATGGGTATCCACTAATATCATGTAAAATTATGGGTATATAAATTTTAATAATGACCACAAATAATATATTATTTACAACCCTGAGATTATTTGTATACTATTAAAATAATAAATTCCAACAAAAAATAATTGATGAGATCTAGGTGAACACCATAAAATCAAATGATTAATGAATAGCTTATTCACAGTGGATTTTTATTTAATGAAATTTTATCGTTATAAACCAAAAACAATTTGGATGTAAAAATAAAAAGATGAATCATATCACTGATAATGGTAGTAAATACACATGTTGTTTAGGAAAAAATGTTGATGAACCACCACGAGTATTTATTTTCATGTCACATCACTAAGTGACGATTCCCTATATTGACGTATAAGGTTGTTGCCTCCCCCCCTCACATATTCATGTTGAGGAGAACCTCATCCAGTTCACTCCGAAACCACTTCCCATCATCTAGTTCTCCAAATTCTATTCTTGTCCATTTTACCTAGTGATTTTTTTAGCCTAAAGGTTCTATAGATTCTTGATGGCAAGCCACAAATTCCATTATCGATGTTGGAGTTCACGAGAGCTTCATGGATTATTGATTTCACCCTTGTGGATAAAATTTGCCACTATAGACCATACATTGATGATTTCTACAATTTGTCTATGGATTTTATATTCCTGAAATAGGACAGTATAGTCGGTCTTCATGATAATCATCATCGGATGATTCGTTTTGGGTTATAGGAGGATCTTATCCACACTTGGTCATGTTATCCTCTTAATTTATATGTCTATAGATTTTTCTTCTTTTGTTGGACTTATTACTTTCATATAAATCACAATTCTCCCTTTATTGCGATTTGGATTAGATTCCAAAAGCTCCCATTTTTTTTTCAAACCCCTCAATTCATTTAACGTTATGTAATATGGTAGTTCATAATTTGTGCTCTGATAATAGAACTAGTTATATTAAACATCTGATTAAGCTAATGATATGTGTGGATGATGATGTCTCTAACCAATCTAGTGGAATTGAAGTGGATAATAGTCAGGGAAGAAATTGGGTGCAACTAACAAGTATTTTTTGAATTGTGGGTGGACTACTAAAAAAAATAAAATGCCTCTAAGGACTTTGGATTCAAGTTTCTTGAAGGGTGTCAAGGGTGTTATGGATTCAAAGAGGGGTAAAGACATTGGAATAAATAATATGGATGAACATTTTCAGTAAACATTGGTGGATGGGTCTATTTTGAATGTGGGGAACCAACAGGACTCTCAGCCTCCCATCTCTAGAGAGGTAGCCAGTCTGTGAGGTGAGGGTGATAAAGAAAACATATTTTCCATTTGGAAGTTGGATAATCCAAATGAGGTTAATTCGAATGATTCAGAATTGTTTATAAGATTACATCATGATCTAGATGGGTTGTTTAACAGGATTTTTCTAGGTCATGGAATTCGGAGGGATTAAATGTCTTTAGTTCTCCTACCTCTTCCAATTCAACTTCTTATTTAGAGGTACTAAGAGCTGGAAGTGGTGCCTCTCACATGGAGTGACTATAATGGACTAACCATGTTTTGGTTTACCATAAGCCACATGGAAATAGAGAAAGTTTTTAAGGCATAAGGGGTTAAATTTCTATTGATAAATGGAAAGATCCAAGGATAAGAACATCAATTAAAATGGGAAACATATTTAAAAGAATAGGTGAGGAATGATTGAATACCAATAAACCAGACATTTTATAGATTGAGGGTATATGTTGATGGTGTGATGAGTTTTTTGGGAACGAGTCTAAGAGGATGGATCTATATTTCCTATAGGCAATAGTACGAGCCCGAGGAGAAACAAGAGTTAGATGGTGTTTCATAAGGAGATTATGAATTACCCATTTTTACCACCTCTAATGGAGTCAAGATGGGAATGCAAATTAAATACCAAGAATTAAGAAAAAAAATTACCTTGTCGGTGGAAGTAAGGTGGTGTGTTTTAGAAATCCATGGATTTCCTATTGAGATCAGAAGAAAAAGTTGTTGATTTTGTTCAATAAGTCAATGATACTAAAGAAGAGGCTTCCAAAATGACAAGAATGTCACTGAGGGTGAATCTCATTCCCAATCCATATATCAGGATCTAAAAGCAGAACCTAATTCTTGATATGGGTTTCCACAATGTGGAGATCATCCTGGAGGAGTACATCCAGTCCTGGGACAGGTTGACATTTTCCTTTGATAATTTTATAATGGATGAACCAAACTCCATAGTAACCAATATCTCTTGGAAATATTTTATGAAGATTAAAACTAGTTGACTTAAATTGTATTTCAATGGATATGTTATTTCTTATTATGGTATAACTCATGTTTCTCAAAATTTTTAAAACAATATGAAATAATTAAAATTTAATTTTGAGTGAGATAAAAATTTGGATATATTCTAATAATGAATCTAGATAATCAATCAAAAGTTATTTTAATACATGTTGATCAAGATGGATGTTTTTAAAAAAAAATTAATATATAAACTGTAAGTTTAAATATCAAATAGCAATGATAAATTGAAATAAATTTTTATTAATTATTTTATAAAACTTTTTGAATTAAAATTTAATTTTAATTGCATGAAATTAATAAGAGGATGATTCTAATGAAATGAAAATGATTGGGGAAAGATACAATCATATAAAAAAACATATGAGATTATATTTATTATATAATGGACCATATGGAAAAAATATATTGATATTACTATAAATTATTTTTAAATTAGATCAACATAGTATAAAATGAAGGTTTAGTATTCTATAATTACATATTTTAACTCCAAATATAATATTTGGATTTTAGAATTAAGGGAATTCAAATTTTAAATCCCTTTTATAGAAAACTACACGACATAAAATGATTTAAAACAATTCAATTTAAAATAAGATATAGTGAATAAAAATATGATCATGTGTAACCATAGGATAAAAAAATGGTTTGGATCATATAATGAATATTAATTAAAATTCACTATATGGGTTATCGTATTTTTGTATCTCTATTTTAAAATGAATATCGATATTGAAACCTAACATATTGAGTGATATATAGACCTTACATGTTGAGTGACATTGAAATCGACAACCTTAAAGGTGGGAGATAATGAAATTGATCATAAATTTTATTTATTAGTAGATATTCCATGTCAAAACTATGTAATTATGAATCAGACAGTCCAATTAAATGAAAATTACTTTTGTAACAAAAAACATGCCTCTAACAGATGAATCATAAATGAAAAATCCAATACCATCATAGAAATTTATAATTCATTTGAACCAATAGGAATAAATTAATAAATATTGTCTACAAGTTATGTACCTAAGAAATGTTTATAAAACTATTATCATTTATAATCCAAATTTTTAATCATTATATGTATGATAATATTTTTTTTTGATGTTACATATTTTAAAAAATATGGAATATATATATTTAAGCATCGCTACTAGTTTTATAGGAGTAGTGTCAATATATTCTCTTAATATAAATATCAAAAATCATAAATATATAATTATAAAATAATGGATTATTTATTACTAATTTCTATGTTTAAATTTCATCTGATGAGTATATTAGACATCATCAAAAAAGTTGAAAACAATAATTAGAAGTTCTTGGTATTATCTGGACCTTGATGTGTGTTTTCCAAATAAATGAGTAAAATATTTATATTATAGTGTAAAAACAATAAAATATAATTATTTTCATATTTAATTGAATTTATTCCTATTTTTCTTGATCATACATGGTAAAATTTATTATCATTGTTCAAGAATGTTGCAAACAAAAATAAACATGAAAATACACTAATTAATGGTGAAATGTGATTTATTAATTTAAAATATAAAATATTTAATAATTTTGATAACAATATATTTTATTCACTACTATATATTTTATAGTATTTTGGTCAAGTAAAATGAAACATTTTTAATCCTAGAGGTTGTAGACTATAAAAAATCATATAAAAATTCCCTTTCTTATGTAATATGGGGAAGGTGAGTATTTTTTCCCAATATTTATAATATAATATTAGGAAACTAAATTTGTTCATATTATAATTTTTTTTGGAAATATAAATTTGAGGTGAATAAAAGTACATAGTGAGATATAAAATATAATGAATGTTTTATGAACATATGCTTCAATTTGGGGATTATTAGTTTTGGTAAATAGATTGAAATTTTTTTTGTAGATTTTTAGAGGAACAGAACCTATGTAGCATGTCTATAAGGTATTAGTAGTTGGTTGAAATATTAGTGTACAAATTAATGTATATTTTTGTATGGTCAATTGGGAAAGGATTTTAGCTAATATAAGTAAAAAGGATTTGTTCCTTTGCAAATAAAAAAAAATCAATAATCGGAAGACAATATCAATGAATGTGACTATGATATTTATAAATAATGGGTTATAGATGATGTAAGTTTCATCCAATACTTCACCAAATAATTTAAAACATTATTAAACTTGTTAAGCTCTTAAACTATAAGGATTATCTTTTATTTTTTTCACCATGGTTACTAGTTTTTTAATGTTTTCAGTAATCTATTCCCTAAAATAGTTCTTATTATATAATTTATATTTAATGATTTACATTTTGAAATATAATATTTTTAATAAATTATTAAATGTGATCTAAAATAATTTTATAAATGTAATTGAAAAATTTATATAAAAATATATTTTGAATATATTTCATAACTTTTCGATTTTATAAAAAGGGTTTATAAATTTAAACTAATACTTTAATAATCAGAAATTGATTTAAAAAATAAATATTTGCTCTTATAATAAGGTTTTATGAAAAAAATATTTATTGAAATATAATTTCAAAATATGTATTCTATTTGTATAAACTGTTTTATGCATTATTTACATAAAAACCAATCTTTCATGAAATCCCACTAAAACTCATCCTAAGTTAAAAATTTTATTTTTAGTTTAAAAAAATTAGTTATTCGTTATGAATATTTTAAAAATTTCTAAATTATCTTTTAATTCCATAAGTAATATTTAGAAATAATTATTTTTAAAAAATAACATTTTCACATCATCTCATTTTAATATAGATTTATATTTTTTTATAATTAATTGAATATTTAAATATTAGTTTGTAATAAGATATATTACCTATTATAATAAAAATGTATATATAATCAATCTAATTAATAATCTAAATACTATAGTTATATTCATAAATGGTTCCCAAAAGTTCATTCATTATTATCAAATAATAAACTATAAAAAACAATATGTTATTATACTAATGGATTATTATGTTATTCATTACTAATTATTTTATTATTAGTATAATTTTAATTTGTTGTTGTTATTTTATATATTGTACTGATTTAGTTTTTAGTTCCTTGAGAATGAATCTACTGTAAAAAGAATAAATTTTATGCTTCAAAAATCATGGGCTGTTATATTTCACCCTATAAAATTATTTACTCCGTTTCAATGTTTCATATTACCAACTTGTGAGTTTATATGAGTTTAATAATTGAATATCCAGACATGTTCATAAAACATATAATATAAATTCTATAGAAAAATCATATGCTATTCCATGTTACATATCATTCTTCAAATAATAGTATCTATTCATATATTCTTTTATAGCAGATCATATATATAATAATCACATATTATCTGTAATATACATTATCCAAAAACATTTGAATATCCAAGAAATTAATCCATATCCTAACCATATATTAATTTTAATATAACTCTTAATTTATACATTAATCATATTAACATATAGTCTATAATTCCAAAAACTAGTCAACATATGTCATAATCCTAAAAATAATCAAAAAAATCAAAAAAATACTATGGATATTTTTCTCTTTAAAAAAATTACAAATTTCAAGGAAAATTATACAATCTAAATCATATTTCACAAAATATATCAACACATTATTAATTTAATATCAATAATATACTGTACATAATATCTTTATATACCCAAATGATGTGTTCAATAATAATTTTTCTATCAAATATAAAATTTTCTAATAATAACTTTTCTTTATTATTGATTCAACATTATATATGTTTCCAAACCATTAAATGATGATAATGATGAATAATCTATAGTTGTTTCTCATAACGTATATGAAATTTAAATTATACTAGAATATCATCAATAAATATCACTCTTGGATGAAGATAGTTAACATTATAAAAAATTATATTATTATTTAATCCTTATTACCTTATGTATTAATAGAAAAAATAAAATCAAATATTATATCAAAATAGAAACATTCTCCTTCATTTAAGTGTGAATTGTTATTCTGTTTGAATAAATAGTAGTGTATAGATATGTAACATTTTATTATCATTCACATAGTCCAATTACAACCAAATACTAAATCCAAAATTATTATTATAGTATCTAAAAAAATTAGTGTATAGTAATATAAACGGTCAATCCATTTATTTATTATCTAATTAAAACCTCATTTTAAATAAGTAAATTTTTACTTTATACTATGACATACATGGTCAATAAAATAAATCTATGTGTTCTTACATTCATACATAATGTTTTTGAATTTTTTGATCTTAAAAAATCAGGGGTAGTAATTAATAAATAAATCATTCAAAACAAATAATAAATAGAATTTGATTTACCAACAATTATCCACATGTAGTGTCAACCAATTGGGTCATTAGACACCTTTATCATTAAATAGGTGAAAATTCATTTAATAAATAATATTCTCTTTTAAAATTTATTACCACTATATTAATATATTCTCTATCTTGTATGAAATTGTAGTGCCTTGGATGAGATGATATTTCTTTGAAAACCACCCAATATCTACTTATCCGATATTTCTAGATATTATCCTATATATAAACATAATCATAGGACATATACTTAAGTATTTTACTAAATTTATCATATAATAATGCCAAAAATATTAAAAAAAATTATATTAAGGTATAACTAATCCATTTGAAATTATAACAATCATATTAATATCATACAATCCAGACATTTTTAATTCAATATATAACCTCAACTAATATCATCATATTCTATAAGGGAATATAAACTGTACTCCAATAGAAACTACCACACCACATAACCAATATTCTGATATTTACATTATTGTTTGAAAATATTTCATTAAACAGAATTATAAATAAATATAATGTTTATGAAAAAAAATTAATAAATACATCAATAAAAAACACATTTATTTTTCAACTAATGGAATATTTTTCTACTGCGCCAAAAATTAGTAAATCCCTAACATGCCTTCGAAAAATCCTAAAATATATATTTATGAAAAATATCTTGAATAAAACATTTTAATTAACATTATATATTCTCTAAAGGGAAACTTAAGAAATCCATGCATTATGATTCTCAAAAAAGGTAAACATAAGAGGCGACATTAAAATTCTTATGTCATTATATGGTGATCCCATGATTATAATCAAGATATATAAGAAAATAAAAAAATTAGGTCTGAAATAATTGAGTAACTATAATAATAATTTAATACCTAAATCAAATGTGTTAGTAAATAGACATGATTCATTAGAGCATAATATATTCATGTTAATAAAAACAAAATATAAGTACCTAATTTCTCACATAGGTATTGATCTTTTATTTTTCTTTATAAATCTATAATTTGAACATATGATAGATACCTAATAGGTTATTAATGGTTTTGAGGGTGATCAGGGCTTGTACAGTTCTCAGAACCCCTCTTTTTGGAAAAAACAGACATGCCACACTGTTTAGAGAAAACATAGCAGATGTTGTTTTTCAGACCGATCCACCCCACACAGTTGGTGCACAACCATGCGGTCTAGGCATGCGAGTGCCTCTTTTTCCTAGGTAACCATCCATAGATGGCACATGTTTTGTTAAAACCATTCATAAGATGAATTTTCGAGTAGAACCCTCTCACACGGTTTGTGCAAAGTTTGTAAAAACATGCGAACAAACCGTCCAAATAATATTTCTCTGGGTAATTTTTCAAATATTTCCATACAGACCTCATCAAGTCACCACTTCCTCTATAATCATAGTTTATGCTAGATTTAATTATTTCTATCACTATTTTGTGTAATTTTGTAGAACAAATCATTAAATCAATATATCTCAAACTTCTGAAATCTGATCGAGCATCCGATCATCATGTTGGATGTATGACAATACATACTATAGTCCTCTTTAGTATTTTGTCTTTTGTTTCCCTCATGACCTAGGTATCACCATGTTAGGGCCTTTCACCTTTTTAGAGATCTAATCTGATTCGAGGAAAATCATTTGTCGTTACCAGAGGAGGAGGATCATACAACCATAAGCTGGGTGGTCTATAACTCATCACTAAAATTGGTTGATTTAGGAATTTTTGTATGTGGTCACCGATTTAATCAGGTACTGTATCTTAAATTTACATTTCATTCTTATACTTGTTAGAATCATATGGTTTGGCTTCTTCCAAATAAGTGATTTATTGTTACTGGTTACACCCATAACTCAATCAGCCTCATGTAGAAAGATATTCCACAATAGGGGTTTATGTGTTTTAAAATTGTTGAGCCACCTTTCGGTTGTTCCCTTGCATAACCTTCATAATGGTGGGCCATCCATTAAAAAATGTTTGTTGTTAAATGATAATTTAGTAATGTCATGTACCATGTATACTCCCCACTTGACCCACCAATGTTATGTGCTTCAAATGATTATCAAGTGTGAAATTTGGAAATCAAATTATACATTGTATATAAAATTCCCTTATTTAAATAGATTGAATAATGGTTACATGCCTGTTGTACCCATTCATGTTAATGGAAGGTAGAGGAGTGATCCTCATTAATTGAATATGTCTTAATGGTTATGTAAGACTTAATTAAATGGTTTCAATGCTACATGTCATATCCTCACTAATAGAAGACAAAGAATAGACTAAAAAATAAATGGATTCAACTCTACATGACCTATCCACACTAATTGAAGTCAAGAAATGAACTAAATGAATTATGTCATGATTACAATATCAAATAAGAATGGACTGAATCAAGATCACATTGGATTATTATAGGAGAATACCTTGGTTCTGAAGAACCCCATTCAATTATTTGATGTGGTTTTCTTAGGTTGATACACACATAGATTCTTGTTCTTGTATATTCCTTGGATTCTTAATATACTACCGTAGGGTCCTCTTTCATTATTTTGGGATACCTCAGATACACACCTTTGGTTCAGCATTAAAATGTAGGTTCCATGGATACAATCCTCGGACTCAGCCCTTGATGTGCCTTGTTTTACCTAGGATTCAGTCCTAGTAATCTGTAGGCTCCTTATTGTGGAATGCCTTGAATTAAACTACATGAATTACACTCTTACCCCCTTATCTAGACTCAGATATTTATGAGTTAGCTTTCCATGATATTTTCATTACCTAGGTCATTACCCTATAACTCCCTCAATGGATATCATTTTCTTATTGCCTGGTTACATATTGCGACCCTCACTACTTATACTATCAAGAGGTGATGTCATTGCTGGCTATGCCTCATGTGACTTATTAACATTAAATGGTATCTACAAATATAATGATTGTGTTACATGTTCAACCAACAACAGTGGTTTGAAGAAGGTATTGTAGTATTTTGTTTTTTGTATCGTTTTCATTATCTTATATATACATGTTTCCAAACTACTATATTCCATTACACGGGCCAAGTTTTATAGATTCCATTGGTGGTGGCCCACTGAGATATATATCACACCCTCTCTAGGTGCTGTCTGGAACCCATAGTAAATTATATGACTGCAGGTGTTGACAATGGGATACATTCAACTTCCAACACTTGATTGTGTTCAGATTGGATAAATCTTGATAGCAAATGACCGACTTGGATCTCAGAATTCCTGGAGTAGTATTTGTTTTCCTTATTTTAGTGGAACATGTTATGTCAATCGTCTTGTATCCTAGCTTACCATTTTTCTAGTGACATGAAATTTAATCATCATTGTTTAATTGGTTCAATTACATTTTTTCTCATTTATTTATTACATCATTTCTCTTCTTCTATTTAAAATTACTTTATATTCCTTCCACTATGATATAGTCTAATAATGAGGGCATAGTCATCCCATAGACACACCATAGACCATAGTTTCTAGTCAGTTGCCACTAGAATTTGGGAATATCATCTTGTGGTCATGTGGCCCACTAGGCTCGGGGCACCCGTTAAGGGGAATCCTTGTCAGGGTCGTCACAATGTGGTTTCAATGGTGTTTTAATTTCTTGCATTACTATTTGGAGAAAATATATTGGAGAATATAAATTCTAGGGAGTTGGTCATAAGCTGTTCTTTGGTGTCGCAAACTCATGTTTAGGGTAAAATCCACGTTACACATAATTCAATTATTGTTTTATTTTTCCTAGTACAGTTGATATTATGTCATCATTGGGTGATGCACATCCTGTGTGGTCTTGTTGATTATTACTATTTTTATAATTTATTTTATCCTTACCCCAATGATATGAGGCCATGGAATATTTCTAGATTAATAATTATATGCACCTAGAAATTACATGTCATTCATATTTCCATTCTATTTAGGTGCATCTAACTACACTGAATTTCTTGATATTCCTATGATTGTTGTGCGATGTTACGATAGTTTGATTCTACATGTATTACATTGTCTCAAATTGGGTGATTTCATGTCACTATTAATGATGTGTATGGTTCCTCATGGGTTGGGATGTGTAATTTTCAGAGTTGAGGGATTATACTATAATGAAATGGGTGATATTTATGGTGATAGGTGAATGAGTACTGAATAATGAGAAATGACTATCCATTATAAAGTTAATAATGAAATATAAAATAAATTGGTTGCACATACTTATCCCTCTTTGACATTATTTTGAATTGTAAAAGAGTGAACTTTGAAATTATCTTCAAAATGACATGAAACTAATACTTGATGACATACTGATGTTTGGCCATCTAAGAAGATATATTTTGAATTATTCCTTGTGTAGTGATTTTTTGTTACTTTAATTTTCAACTAGTGATGTTATCTTATGCTCATATGCATTTTATAAAATGTGTGATTAGTATTTGTATAAAAATTTCACCGCATCGTCCTAATGTTGTTCCCCATAAGGGTTTTGAAGACCATTCTCCAGACATTGTGGGACCTGAGCCACTAGTCATTGTAGTAGGAGTGACTCATGAAGCACCACATGATGTACCTGATTCAAGCAATAATTCCCAAGCACATGATAGTTTATTTCGTTTGATGATGTCCATGCAAGGTGCTCCATTGGTTACACCTACGATGGTAGATCTGACATGGCTATTCATGCAGTAACATCCTTCTACTATTACAGGGGATGGCGGTTCTTAGGCTACTATGTCTTGGGTAGAGGAAATGAGTTCTATCTTTGACCATATGGAAATGCCTCCAGAGTAGTGTGTCAATATTTTTACATACTTACTTATGGATTCATCCATGCATTATTGGGATGTGGTTACCAAGGCCAGTCATCATCATGGCATGTTATGGGTTGATTTCTAGACTTCCTTCTATGATCATCTCTCTTCTCAGGCACTGAGAGATGACATTACCAGAGAGTTCATGCATCTTGAGTAGGGTTCTATGTCAGTTATGTAATATTCATCTTGTTTCAATGATTTAATGTGCATTGAAAAATTCTTCTAACTGGTGATGATCTTTCACATGCTAGACCTTTTGAGGATAGGCTCTAGTATGCCATCCAAACTCAGTTGAATTTCATTCACCTTCCTAACTTTTTTTCCATACTTGACAAGGCCAATATAAATGAGTGTAAGCTGTCGGAAGACACAAGTATTGGATTTAAAGGATTAGTGCAACATCTGGACAATAGTTCTTCATGTTGCAGGAAATGTTCCTTCGAGGTTTTTTGTCAGTGTTGTGGAATCCATAGTATCTAGATTGATAGAATTGTGGTGTTTCTTCCTTATGGAAAATGAAGGCATAAGAAGACCCAATTTAAGAGACCATATAGAGTGCCAAGTTTGCAGTCGTACGGTTCATATTCAATGTTTTTTTAGGACCTTTTTAATATCATTGACTGGAAAAGGATTTTTTCCATCTCCACCTTCAAGAGAGAGTTTTTTTACACTGCCTTAGGTGGGGAGTTTGAATGGAACTAACATTTCTAGTCGAGAAGCAGGTCATGGCCATGGTAGTCAGGCCCCTGACCACCAGTAGTCGCAACTGAGCATTCATGATTTTGTTATCCATCTATTTCACATGGTAGTGGATTGGGTCAGCTGCATGCCTTATAGCCGATACTCGAGGATCAGGTTGTGGGACCATATGAAGTATGAGGTACTATTATAATATTCTCTATAATAATCTAAACATTTTGTTGATAAATGTGCTTAAAAATATTTCATTTCTATATCTATTATGGATTGTTTGTACTAGATATAGAGTATCAATATGTTGTAATGACTCTCAATAAACCGTTGTGAATATTCAAAGAGGGTATACTCCAGTGGAGGGACTGTCCCCAAGTGGTCGGAAATTACCCTTTCTTGTGGAATCTCAATGTTATCAAGATGATGGTATTCGATGACATTATATGGATGGACTGGTCAGTCCACTATCATTCCTTTTTAGACATGCTATATTTGTATGGTTTTTTACATATCCAGAAGGCAGTAGTTATCTTTTCAAAGTTGATTTGGATGGCCAGGTTGGAAGATCATGACTGAAGCATATTGGGCTATGTGAAGTGACAACCCAGATTTTTAATGTTTTCATGGAAGATTAGTGTTTGCTTCACACTGATTTTCCACTACTAGTTGATCGTTCAGGGATGTTTTTCCTAAATAATTTTTTGGTTTAAATAATAATAGAGAGGTTGTGTTTACATTATATATTGTTTCAGGTGTAGGTCTACTATACATTCCTCCATACAAGAAAGAACATACTGAGCATCAGGATCTAAAGCAGTAGATATAGGACCTAGAGGCCAATGTCTTTATATAGACTAATACATCCTCTTGGGGTTCGCCCATTCTTTTTTATAAGAAGGCAGATGCATCTCTGCTTTTATCTATGGATTACATAAGAAGGATCCAGCTAGCGGTCAATAACCAGTTCCCACTTCCTCAAATAGATGATCTATTTGGCCAACTCTGATTAGAAAAGGCATTCTCTATGATCGACCAGAGATCGGGGTATCATTATATTCCAGGTAGACCCTCAGACATACTGCATACAACATTCCACTGTAGGAATGGTCTATATGAGTAGCTAATTATTCCATTCGGTCTTATGAACTCTCTTGATGTTTTAATGGGTTTCCTAAATAGGGGTTTCCACCCCTATTTAGAATCATTTTTCATGGAATTTGTGGACTACATCTTGGTGTATTCTCACAATCTTAATGACAATTCCATATATCATCATATCGTTATGAGTACACTGAGATAACATTAGCATTATAACAACCAAGATAAATGTCACTTCAGGATCGATAAACTCTACTTCTTGGGTCATATCATTTCAGAATCAGGAGTATCAATTATCCCGCAAAAGGATAGAGCTGTAGTTTCTTGAGATCAACACCCAAACATGTTTGATATCACAATTTTCATGTGTCTAGATATATATTAAAATAATTTCATATAAGACTTCTCAATACATGATTCACATCTCACTAGACATTAATATAAGTGTGTTATGTTCTTGTGGTCAGAAGCATGTGAGAAATCCATTAAAGAGGTAAATGGGAAACTTGTCTCGACGCCAATTCTAATTCTTCCAAAACCTATTAAAGGTTATAAAATCTTCTACAATGCATCCGGAATTGACCTTGGATAAGTGTTGATGTAGGAATACAAAGTCATTTCAAAAGGATATCAAGAGTTCTGGCCTCATGAGAAAAACATCCTGACGAACAACCTTGAGCAAGTAGCAGTTTTCCAATGCTTACGTTAATGGATACATTATCAATTAGGTGAGATCTTTTGGTGTATAGATATCACAATTGCCTCAGATATTTATTTTCTCATCATGAAAAGAACCTCAGACAATGGATATAGACCGAATATCATCAATATTATTATTTTGAGAATTCATAAACATCTAGAAAATAGAATGTGTTCATTGATGCAATGATTTGAAAAACATAAAAATAGGCTGTGTAGGATGCCCGTAATTAAGGGACTTTAATGGATCTCTTTTCTAAACATAAACTAATGTATCATGATAGTCACGTGTATTTTTACCTCTTCTCTCCTTGAAAAGGCGATGAGTACGATGTTTTCATATACTAGTGGATCAGTTCTCTATGAGAGTATATCAGGAAGTAACAGACCTCCGGATTGGACTGTGAAAAGAGATGACATCCTGCATTTATGTGGAAATATATGGGTTCTTACAGATATGAGATAGGAGTTCATGAAAGAGTCCCAAACATATCATTGGGTAGTTTATCTATATATCTCGAAGATGTATTGAAATATGTGATTCCATTATTGGTGGCTTGGAATTAAATTTCAAATTTCAGGCTTCATCAATTGATGTTTCAACTATTAATAGGTGAAGGTGATGCAATAGAGACATGTAGACTTGATATAGCAACTTCTAGTCTCGGAATATAAATGGTAAGATGTTTCTATGGATTTCATAGTTTACATACCTTCGTCACTAAGGGGTAGTAATGCTATCCAGGTAATCTTCAACCGACTAATGTACCCATCCCATATCATTCCTATCTTGGAGACATTATCAGTTGATGAATTAGGAAGATTGTTTGTCCATGAAATCATATTTCTACACGGGGTTACAAATACTATCATTTCAGATTGGGATTCTCATTCCACTTTATTTTTTTGGCATGGTTTCCATAAATCTATAAGGACCTGGGTTCTTTTATGTAATTAATTTTACCCATAGACTGAGGGACCATCATAATGGATGATATATATTCTAGAGGAAATGATCCCAGCATGGGTTATTGATTACAAAATTTCTCGGGAGAAGCATGTTCCTCTTTCCGAGTTCACATATAATAACATTTTTAGGATAAAATCTAGATTTTGAATTTTTAGGCCTTAAATGGTAGGCCATTTCTTGCAAACTTTATCTGGATATAGGCAGGTGAGGCAGCCCTAATTGGTCCTCATCTCGTTTAGGAGAGTTCAGAACATGTTCAACTGATCAGAAAATGGATGAATACTCCTCATTCTAGAAAAAAATCATATGCCACTCACCATTGATGGCCTATTGTGTTCAATATTATGGATCGTGTTTTTCTTTAGGTATCTTACAGGATTGGGAATACATGGTTAAGTAATGTTGTTTCCTCATTACATCATGGCTTTTGAAAATTTAGAGGGAGTTGGGCCAGTATCTATTCATTTTTTACTACCTTAGAGGTACCATGCCATGCACGATATCATTTATATCATACAGCTTCACCAATATAATTCTGACCCATATCACACCATTTACCATGAAGATGTTTAGTATGATGTCGATGCTACCTTTGAGGAGTATCTAGTGCACATCTTTGACCAAATCATGAAGGTTCTCTAAGGCATGTATTTCCTTCTCGTACGAGTGATTTTGTAGCAGAACACAGTAGAAGATGAGACATGGGAGAGAGATGATGTTGTATGTACTCATTGGACATATTTGTTCTTAGAAAGTGTTTCTTTAACTTGGAACGAGATCTCTAGGATATTTCTTTTATGGGGGAAGACTGTAAGGACAAGGTTTCTCACTCGGGTATGAATACATTAATTTTCAGTCTAATTCTATACATTGAACCTAATATAGATTACATAAGATATAGTAATGGTTTTGAGGGTTTGTAGGGATTTTTCAAATCCCACAACCCATATTTTTTGATAAAACAGACCTGGTGCGTGGTTTGGAAAACTGTACTGATGTTGTTTTTTCGTCACAGCCACCTAGGACGATTAGTTCAAGATCGTGTGTTCTAACTGTATGAGTGCCCATTTTTTCTAGGTAATCATGCAAGGATGGAATGCGATTTGATCATATCATGCAGGGGATGACATTTCGGGAAGAAATGTCTGGCATAGATTCCAAAGTGTTTGAAAAAATGCGAGGAAAAACCGTACACAGACTATTTCTCTAGTTCATTTTCCAGTTTTTCCCTTAATAATCTAATTACATCACCCATTCCTCTCTAATATTTGTTTATGAGGGATCGACCAATTTCAATCTCAATTTGGCGCCTTTGGAATCCCAAAACATGGAATCAAGATATCTTTATCATCCGACATCCGATCGAGATTATCCTTATCACGTTGGATGCAAAACAATTAGTACTCGAGTCCTCATTAGTCATTCTTATTCACATTATCTCTAGACCTATGTATCTAAATGTGAATGTTTTACACCTTTTCTTAGATCTACTCAGATCCATGTCCAATAATTTTCTGATATAGAGGAATATTATTGTACAACCTCAAGGTGGGTGGTCTAAAAGTTATTTCTAATGTTCGTTGATTTTGAAATGTTCATGTGGGTCCCACTGATCCTCTCAAGGACCGTATCTTAAATTTACATTCCCTGATTATTCTGGTTAGAGTTGTATGGTTATGATCATTCAAAATAAGTGATTAGCTATTTGTTATGACACCCACAACTCAATATGCCTCATGTCAAAGGTTATTCCATAATTGGGTTTTTACCGTTTTGATATGTTGGAGCCACCGTTTGGGTTTTTCCTTGACTGACATTATAAAGATGAGACATTTTATAAAAAATGGATTTTGTAAAATGATAATTTCATTAAAAAATTTACCATGTATATTAACAACTTGACACTCATATGGTTTGTTTTTCAAATAATTATGAAATGTGAAATGTGGAATGGAATTTATACTAAGTATATAACGTGCCCTTGTTAATAGAGATTGAATAAAGGATAAATATCTGTATCACCCCGTCCAAGTTAATGGAAGGTAGAAGAGTGAGACTAAATAATAAAATATTCTTTATTAGTTAACTAAGACATAATTAAATGGTTGTAATGATACTTGGCTTGTCCACACAAATGGAAGACAGGGCTCGGAAAAATGAAGAAATGGTTTCAACTCTAATAAACCTATCTACACTAATGGAATCCACTAATTATACCAAAGTAATTATCTCATGATTACCATATCAAATATAAATGGACTGCCTCATATTCACCTTGAATTCTTAGTGGGGAATAACTTGGATCACGGGAACCCCATTCCAATTCCAGGATGTTTTTTTTCTTGGTTGATACCCACCTAGATTCTAGTTCATGTCTATTCCTTGTATTCCTGATATACTATAGTATGGTCCCAATTAATAATTCCAGCATACCTAGGATGCACTCCTCAGATCCAAAACTATCATGTTGGTTCCCAGGATATACTCATAGGAAGCAGTCCTTACTTATACTCCTTTTACTTGGATGTACACTTGGATTCATTAGGAGCCTTTTTGTGGAATGTCATGGATTATGCTCCTTGGATTACCCTCTTACCGCTTACCTAGACTCAGATACTAATGAGTCATCTTTCGTTGAGATTTTTGTTACCTTGGTCATTACCTTAGAACTCCATTACTGGATATCATTTCTATGTTTCCTTGTTACGTCAGGGGACCCTCACTACTAACATTATCACGAGGTGATGTTAATACTGGTTATGCCTCGTGTGTAATTTTAACGTTAAATGGTAACTACAAATAAAATGAACTGATTACATGTTCAGACACCAACAAAGGGCTGAATTAGGTACTTGGGTATTTAGTTATATGTATTGTTTTCATTACTTTATATATGCATGCCTACACACATATATATTCCATTATAGGGGCCAGATGGTATTGAAACCTTTAGTGTGGGCCCACTGAGATTTATCTCACAACCCCTCTTGGTTTCGTTTGTTACCTGAAGTAAATTATATGATTTCAGGTGTTTACAAAGGGAATCGTAGAACATTTAACACTTGATAATTTGACGATAGGATGGATCTTGAATGCAGATGACTGAGTTGTATCTTGGAATGTTTGGAGTATATTTTTTACATTACTTTGTAGAACATGTTTTTTCTATTGTCTTGTATCCATGATTTCTGGTTTTCTAATCACATGAAATTCCATCTTAGTTGTTTAGTTTGTAAGTGTTGTGCACTGTGTTGTATTTTTTTTCAATAAGGTGTCATTGATTAAATGGATGACAAAGAGTGTCAATATGTGAATGAAAAAGGAAGTGATGGTGATGGTGATGCTGTCAATAAGGTGTCCAGGATTGAATGGATGAAAAGGAGTGTCAATATGTGAATGACAAAAGAAGTGATGGTGATGGTGATGATTGAAGAATGACCATGGTACTAAGAAGCATGCCAATTAGGAGAATCACTAAGTGGAATAGGAGGTAATGGTTGAAACATTCTCCATATAAATCAGACGATTGTAGAGCTGATCTTAAGTTCCAAGAACGTGTATCAAGAAGATAAAATGTCACAACATTGTTAGAAGTGCATGAATTGTCTTCAGAATTCATGAGGAGATAAAGAAGTGCCATCCACAATCACTAAGTGGATGATGTGAAGAAGTTGCATCCACAACTACTTAGTGGATAAAGTGGTTTGAAGAATACCATGCACTATCTCTTAGTGAATAATTATTTGAAGGTGATCCAACCTCATATCTGATTGGATCATTGAATAACACTGAAGAAACATTTGATTCAAGAGTAATGGTGGAAAAAAATCATTGAAGAACACTGAAGAAACATTTTATTCAAGAGTAATGGTTGAAGAAGATCCTTTGTGGATTCCCTTTTATGTGAAGAATACCTGTTGAAAGGAGTATGGAATTATTATGAAGAAGAGGAGGTGATGGAGAGGAGAATGGCATGAAGAAGACTTGTTAATACTTGGTTATTTAACCAAGTATACAAGGTGGAGCTTATGCAACAAATATGACAACTATTAGGCCAGCCTTAGGACCACATCCCAAGGAACATGTGGGAATAGGTCACCACGCCCATGGGGAAACTGCAGGGGCCAACCCAATAGTGGTCGGGCCATGTGTTAGCCCGAGCCACGCAGAGGTCAAGCCCACACAACGTTGGCGCTAAGAGCGCCCAGAGGAGCATAGTGGGATAAAGAGCGCGCCCGCAGGATAACCAGTGTGGGGCGGAACCAGAGGGGGGAGAGGAGTAATCTGAGATGAGAACGGGAGGCGCTGTTTGTTTAACTGCGAGAAAGTCGCGGTGTGTTTCGATGTGGATGAGTTTTTAAAACGCCAAGGAAATCCTGGCCTCTCATCTGATCCCTCGTCTGATCGCTACCGTCCATCTCATCTGTGGCACTGCGTTATAATCCCAGTCATCTGTGATAATTTAACAAGGATCCAATAGTCATGGCATCGTCTCCTACCTCTCACCGAGCTGAGGACTCCCCGAGATGCCTCCCCTGAACCAGAGGCACCCGAGCAATGTAGATAGAGCTCTCGGTCGCCTCTGATGAAGTTGTAGCCTTCAGTGTGTTCGTATCCTCTTCACGAACACATGCATGCTTTAAAAGTAGCATGCATGCGACGAGATAAATAATTCGAACTCGGATGAGGTAAACGGAGTTGCCGAGGCCAAGTGGAACCATGCGAGACTCATGCATGAGAATCAGCCATATGATCTTGAATCCTCACACCAAGAACGAAATATCCCGTTGTTGAAAAAGAAAAAGTAAACACTCCAGATATGCGGAAAATCATGAGTGTGGGTTGAATGTTTTTAAAGAACTGAATATCTCAGTTATTCAAAGGAATAAATCTCAGACGATTCAGGAACGGATCTTGAACATCCTATGCCTATAAGAGGAGGAGCTGATTCCTTGAAGGGATATGCTGATCACTTGAGAAAAATAGAGGTCCCACGAAGATCCTAGCCTCACGAAGTAAAGCTATGTGAACATTCTCTGTGGCAGAGTAGCCCAGAGCCACCTGAGGCTCCGAGAGTTCCTTTTGTGCAACCCCTACACGAGAGAAGTTGAGGAGGAAGCCACCCCACGTGCTCCCTTTGCGTGACAGGGATGAAGCCGAGCCGCGTGAACTTGCGCGCCCGCTACCCGCAACAATTGTGTGGTTGCAAGAGGTTGCACTTGCATGCCCTCTATGCCTTTAAACTCACGCGGTAGGAGGAATCCACCACGCAACCTTAGCGTTAGGATGGAGATTCCGCACTTCCATGGCTGTTGAACTCAAGCACCTTCATGGAAGAAGAAGGTGTCGCACCACCCACGCAGTAAAAGCTACTCCCTCACCCTACGCAGTGGAATACAGGAGTTGGATGCATCCTTGCGTGCCCTCCTTTGTAGTGGTGATTAAGAGGAAGGCCACACCTACTTGGGTTTATGTGTGTGTTCATGGGTTGAAGAAGGAAGGTCGTCTGTGGATAGTGGAGAGGAAGGCCACAACATATCTTGGTTGTGTGTGTGCAAGCGGAAGAAGGCCACACCATCTTTGTGTGTGTGTGTGCAAAGAAACAAGAAGATCATACGGGTTGTGTGTGTTCGAAACAAGGGAAGAGGACATTACCATAGAGTGTGCACAAGTGGATTGTGCACACTTTGAAGAAGAAGAAGATAACAAATTGTTTGCAAAGAAACAAGAAGGTCGTAGCCTTGTATGTGCACAAGTGAAGGAGGCCATACCTCTTGTGTGTTCCCAAGTAAAGTAATAAGATACGTGAATGAATGTATGAATAAGTGAACAAGTTGGTGAACACCTTGAGAAGAAAGAGAGAAGGAGAAATTCACACTAAATAACAACACACAATTTAGTGTGTGTGAGAAAGAATAAAAGAGTGTGACTCCAAGAGGAAGGTGTGTGTGCTAAAAGAGATTACACCCTTTAACGGTTTATCACACCTAGAAGAAAAGGGGAGAGCATATTTCCATGCATGCACATGCACACGTAAACAATGTTTAAATCAGTGTGTCTGTATTTGAGAAGACCAAGAATGAAGGTTCTTGAAGATAATTGAGAAGCCATTCAATCAGTGCTTGAAGATTTAGAGATTCCATGCACTCAGTGTATGAAGTTGAATAAAAGTGATACTGAAGCCAGGCTGATGATAAAGACATCATTCATCTGAGTTGTCCGTATTCGAGAAGAAAAAGAACATTGAGTGGGCATACTCAGTTCAAAAACATATTTTCCAATCAAGATTCTTCATGACAGAGGTCGGGTCATCCTTTGAAGATGGATATAATGCCCGAGCAAAGAAGAGGAGACCTGATCAACACAAGTGATTAGATGAAGTGATCAAGGCCAACAGACCATACTCAAAATTGTTGAAGACTCTTGAAGAGATTAATGAAGAAGATCTACTCATGTGACTTGAGGACCCAGGAGAAGACCCCCTGTGAGACTCAAGGTGGAGAAGTCTTTGGAGGAAGCTGAAGCAGGCCAGTGGGACTCTGGTAACATTATGGGATGCAGTATAAATAACCTCCTACGGGACTCCGGAGAGATACCGTGTGGCATTGTATTGACCATTGAAATTACTAACCAAATTATAGTGGAGAAACCATGATGGGGCGTTTAACCAACATGGAAAGGACGTACGCCTTTGGATCCAAACCATGTGAATCCTTGTGTCCTGTGCCATTACATTTACTACATCACTTGAGGAAAGTCTAAGAGATACATGAAGAGTGGATCGAGGCCTTAACAATCCATATAAGTTTAATTGATAAAGAATAAATTAGTAAAAAGTTAATAAGGATCACTGATTCACCCCCTCCACCTCTCAGTGATCACACTGATCCGGGCACTTCAATTGGAATTAGAGCGAGGATGCCTCTAACAGATCCAAGGGAGTCTTTATGAATTTCATATTTGAAGAAATGAGTGAACAACCTCAAATGGAGATATCTGCCAAGGCTCAGAAAATTATAATGAAGAAACACGCCAAGAAGATAAAGAAGAAGGTTGCTACTAATAGAGAAACACCTTCTATTGAAGGTAATGTGAAAGTCAAAACAGAGGACAATTCATTTAATCACTCTTCTGAAGAATCCTGCTCTAGCTGCGGTGATGATGAAAAAATCAATGTTCTTCTAAATGCACTCAAATATCTTCAGAAGACAGTCCCCAGGGAAGTGGCAATGTGTATTACTATAAGCATATGCGATCTTCAAGAAGAAAAATTACACCTAGAAGAAGAATCCAATTCTATGGAAGATCTATTGGCAAGAAGGGTTGGCATAACCAACACTCTCACAATGCTGGTGAAGGCTAATGATGAAACCATTTCCCTTTTTAGTGAAATAATTGATGATGTTACTAAAAAACTACAAAGAAGAATTTGTGAGAAAGAATTCTTTGAGATAGTGTATAAAGAAGTTTCCCATGCACTAGAAACGAGGCACAATGTTTCAATGGTTGTCAAATATTCTCAACTAGATGAAAAAGTAAAAAAGGTAATGGATCTTGAAAATTCAATGCAAGAAATGAAGAAGGTGCATGAAGACCATATGAAACAACTGAATGATAATTGGGAGGCAAATCTAAGATTTGTTGAGGATGAGAAGAACTCACTCAACATGAAATGCTTAGAACTAGAGGTGATATTGAAAAGACAGTAATCACCCAAAGCCGAAACCTCCCAGTCATCTAGAAGAAGAAATTTTTCCACTCAAGTGTGCATTGAGAAGGATGATTCCAAAAGATGGACATCCTCTAATGAAAGGGAAATATCTACCAAGAAGAAGGTACCATCCTCACCATCTTCTACTAATGATTCTAAATGTTTTTCCACAAAAGTTAAGGATGGAATAATATCTCTAAAAAAGTAGGGATGAATAAGATGAAGAAAGAGAGCTCTCCTGAAAAAACACAACAACTCGTGAGAAAGATCCAATAATCAGAAGAATTCAATGAATCAAGATTTGTGGGTCAATGTTGGTGTTGCAACAGGTATGGAAATTGTGCAATGGATTGTTGGTACAATCCTCTAAATGAAATAGAAAAAATGAAGCCCATGCAAAGGAGGAGCAATCCAGATAAAATGAATCAACATGCACAGGTCCAGAAACATCTGTTTACTGCAAACAGATTTGGAATGTTTGATAACATCTGGCGTGTATTCACATGTGGTCACATGAATGAAACATACCTATCTACAAATGTTTCCAAAGCTATAAATAAGAGAAGATCACAGAACCTGGATAAGAAAAAAGAAGTATCCTTGGGAAGCCAACAGAAGAATGTTAAGAATTCACCCAAGAAGTTTTTGAAAAATAAAGAGAAGTCCTTGGATTCTAAATCCATGAAGGGTGACACATCTAGAAGGACCACCAAGAAAAAAATGAATCTACTATGGAAAGAAAGGTCATACCATGGATATTTGTAAACAATCCATGAAACTAAATAGAAGAAAACTGCACTCTACAAGACAATAAATCCATAAGAAGAAGAAGGGATTGATTGAAAATAAGTGTCCTAATAAAGGTAAATTAAAAGAATAAAAAGAACCATGTGGAACATCCAAATCTGAAGCCTCCCTTCCAAATGACATATTAATCATCTAGCCAGATAATTTGGAAAGAATGATAAAGGATGAAAATGCACATGCCAAATCTTATGCGAAAGGAAAACAAAAGAATTCATGTGAAGATGAAGTTCTATGTGTGAGGTGCAACAAAGATGGTCATATTAGTAATAAATGCATGACACTCATTCATGTTCAAAAATAATTCTTCAAGAGAATGAAGATTTCACCAGGAGATTCTAGTGCTCAGAAGGCACTTATTAAGAAAGGAGTCACACACAAAGAAGTTGAAGAGGTGTTAAGATCCACACCTGCATAAACATCATTGAAGATCAAATGTGCATGTTTGAAGAATGGAGAAAGTGGAACATCTCGGTTGAGAGAATCTTCTCAATCTTGTTGTTCAAACTGATGAACCAAGGAGGTTCCATTTTATTCCCTAATCACTGGTATATACATGTGCTTACATTTCAGGGAATTAAAGATTATGATCACTTTCAAATTGAGAATGGTATGGATAGAATGGAGTGAACCCCTTGAGGGGGAGGCAATCTATAGAAGATGATATTTTGAGATTCAGGATGGTATTCCAATCACACTTTCATCCCTTGTTTCATAATTGTATTTAACATGTCAATTAATGGGGAGTAATTGATTAAAGACAAATGGATGAAAGGGGGATATTTATCTTTGCACCTGAACTTTCTAATGAGTTCTGTGAAGTATGTGCAGGATTTAGAAATTCAATAATATATATGAAAATTTTCAACCCCGTGAAGCCTAAGAATGATCTCACATGTATATTGAATTGTGGATAACAATGAATTAATTGGTTACAACACTCTTTTTCTCTACACCGGGTTTTCCCATGTAGACTTAGAGATGATTTACTAAAGGCTCTTTACTAAAGTGAACATGTGACATCATCCCTCTCTTAGTAATTTTCAAGAAGATTTTATTAAAAGGGAGGAAGAAATATTTTGAAGAGAAGAAAAAAACACCTTTTCATTTGGTTGCCAATAAGGGGGAGAAAATCTTGGCACACATATTGACCCATTCATATGTGCTCTAGTGATATTGACAACAGATACAAAGGGGGAGACGGTTGTGCACTGTGTTGCATTTTTTGTCAATAAGGTGTCAAGGATTGAATGGATGACAAGGATTGTCAATATGTAAATGTCAAAGGAAGTGATGGTGATGGTGATGTTATCAACACGGTGTAAAGGATTGAATGTATGACAAGGAGATTCAATATGTGAATGACAAATGAAGTGATGATGATGGTGATGATTGTATAATGACCCTGGTACTAAGAAGCATGTCACATTGGAGAATCACTAAGTGTCATAAGAGTTAATGGTTGAAATATTCTGCATATAAATTAGATGATTGTAGAGATGATCTTAAGTTCAAATAACTTGTATAAAGAAGATACAATGTCACAAAATTGATAGAAGCCCATGCATGAGGAGATAAAGAAGTTCCATCCACAATCACTAAGTGGATGAAGTGAAGAAGTTGCATCCACAACTACTTAGTGAATGAAGTGGTTTAAAGAAGACCATGCACTATCTCTTATTGCATGAGGATTTGAAGATGATCCAACCTCATATCTGATTGGATCATCGAATAACACTAAAGAAACAATTGATTCAAGAGTAATGGTTAAATAAAATCATTGAAGAACACTAAAGAAACATTTGATTCAAGAGTAATGGTTGATGAAGAACCTTCGTGGATTCCCTCATAATTGAATAATACATGTTGAAAGGAGTATAGAATTCTAATGAAGAAGGGGAGGTGAAGGAGAGGAGAATGGCATGAAGAAGACTTGTTCCTACTTGCTTATTTAACCAAGTATACAAGTTGGATCTTATACAAAAAATATTCCAACTCTTGGGCCATATATAGGGCCTGAACCCAAGGCACATGTGGGACTAGGTCACCACACCCATGGGGAAACCACAAGGGCCAGCCAAATAGCTGTTGGGTCGTGTGTAAGACCGAGCCACGCAGAGGTCAAGCCTGCACAACGTGGGTGATAAGTGTTCCCGGAGGAGCATGGTGGGCGCTAGAGCGCGCCCACAGGAGTACCGGTGCGGCGCGTCATTGGAGGGGGGAGAGGAGTAATCTGAGCTGAGAATTAGAGGCCTTTTTTGTTAAACCACGAGAAAGTCGCGGCACATTTCGATGTAGGACGATTTTTTAAAACGTGGAGGAAATCATGGCCGCTCATCCGATTGCTCGTTTGATCATTTTCATCCATCTCATATGCAGTGCTGTGTTATAATACCAGCCATCCTCAATCATATAACGCAAATCCAATGGTCGTGGCATCGTTTCCTACCTCTCTCCGATCCGAGGACTCCCTGCGATGCCTCCCGTGAACCAGAGGAACCCGAGCGTTGTAGATGGAGCTCCCGACCACCTCTGATGAAGCTTTTCCCTCCAATGTGTTCGTATCCACTTCACGAACACATGCATGCATTAAAAGTTTCATGCATGAAACGAGATAATGAATTTGAACTCGGCCGAGGGAAACAGAGTAGCCGAGGGCACGTGGAACCGTGCAAGATTCATGCATGAGAATCGGCCATACGTTCTCAAATCTGCACACCATGAACGGAATATCCCGTGGTTAAAAAATAAAAATGAAACCCTTGAGATATGCGGAAAATATTGAGCATGTGTTGAAAGTTTTTAATGAACCGAATATCTCGTTTATTCTAAGGAATAAATCTTGGACGATTCATGAACGGATCTGGAACATCCTCTACCTATAAGAGGAGGAGCCGCTTCTTTGAAGGGAGCTGCTGATCACTTGAGAAAAACGGAGGTCCCGCGAAGCTCCTAGCCTCACGAAGTAAATCTCCATGCACAACTTGTGTGGCATAGTATCCTGGAGCCACACGAGGCCCTGAGAGTTCCTTTTTCGCAACTGAATCATGAATGAAGTTGAGGAGGAGGACACCCCGCGCGCTCCCCTTGCGCGATAGGGATAAAGTTGTGCCGCACGAACTTGCACACCCGCTGCCCGCAATACTTGTGCAGTTGCAAGAGTCCACACTTGCGCACCCTCTTTTCTAGCGAACTCGAGCGACATGAGGAATCCATCGCGCCACCTGCGCGATAGGAGGGGGTTGTCGCACTTGCACGGCTGGTGCACTCACGCACCTGCACGGCAGAAGAACGTGTCACACCACCCACACAGTATAAGCTACTCACACACCCTACGCGGTTGAAGACAGGAGTTGGACACATCCTTGCATGCCATTTTTTGAAGTGGTGTTGAATTAGATGGCCACACCCACTTGGGATTTTGTGTGTGTGCATGGGTTGAAGAAGGAAGGTCATGTGTGCAAAGTGGAGAGGAAGGCCACAACATATCGTGGTTGTGTGTGTGCAAGTGGAGGAAGGCCACACCATCTTTGTGTGTATGTGTGAAAAGAATCAAGAAGATCATACAGGTTGTGTGTGTGAGAAACCAGTGAAGAGGACATTACCTTAGAGTGTGCACAATTGGAGTGTGAACACTTTGAAGAAGAATAAGTGAACAAAGTGTGTACAATTAAACAAGAAGGTTGTAGCCTTGTATGTTCACAAGTGAAGGAGGCCATAACTTTTGTGTGTGCCCAAGTAAAGGAAAAAGATACATGAATTCATGTAGGAATACCTGAACATGTGGGTGAACACCTTGAGAAGAAATAGAGAAGGAGAAATTCACACTAATGAACAACACACAATTTGTTGTGTATGAGAAAGAATAAAGGAGTGTGACTCCAAGAAGAAGGAATGTGTGCTAAAAGAGATTATACCCTTTAAGGGATTATCACACCAAGAAGAAAGGGGAGAGCATGCTTGCATGTATGCACATGAACATGTGAACAAAGTTTATATCATTGTGTGTGCATTTGAAAAGTCCAAGAACAATGGTTCTTGATGATAATTGAGAAGCCATGCAATCAGTGCATGAATATTTTGAGATGCCATGCACTCAGGTCATGAAGTTGAATTAAAGTGAGACTGAAGCCAGACTGAAGTTAATGAAACCATTCATCTGAGTTTTCCATAGTTGAGAAGACCAAGAATATTGAGTGGGAATACTCAGTGCAAGAACATATTTTCCAATCAAGATTCATCAAGATAGAGGACGGGTCATCCTTAGAAGATAGAGATAAAGCCCGAGAAAAGTAGAGGAGACCAGATCACCACAAGTGATCACAAGAAGAGAGCATGGCCAACAGACCTTACTCAATGCTGTTGAAGACTCTTGATGAGCATAAAGATGAAGAGCTACTCATGTGACTCGAGGAGCAAGGAGAATACCCCCTGTGAGACTCAGGGTGGAGAAGTCTTTGGTGGAAGCTGAAGCATGCCAATGAGACTCTGGAAACACTATGAGATATAGTATATACAACCTCCTGTGGGACTCAAGAGAGATACAATGTGACTCTATATCGACCATTTTAATTACTAACCGAATTATAGTGTAGAAATCATGTTGGGTTGTTTAACCAACATGGAAAGGACATATGCCTCTAGAGCCGAACCTTGTAAATCCTTGTGTCATGTGCCTTTATATTTATGGCATCACTTGAGGAAAGGATGAGAGATACAAGAAGAGTGGATCTAGGCCTTAACATGCCATAGAGGTTTAATTGATAAAGAATAAATTAGTAAAAAGTTAAAAAGGATAACTGATTCAGCCCCTCCCCCTCTTAGTCATCACACTGATCAAGGCACTTCAGTAAGATTATGGAGGTACTTATTTTTCTATTTCTTATGGTTTATTCCACTGTTTATTTATATTTATTCTGCCATTTACTATTCATTTTTATTCATTCCAATGTGCTAAGCACTGTTAATTGGGGTATAGTATTCCCACAACCACACCCTTGGCACTCACTATTAGTCGGTAGCCTCTAGCATTCAGAACATTACGCTTGTGGCCATGTGCCCCACCTAGCCCATGGCACCCATTATGGTTCATTATGGTCAGGGTCGTCACATTAAAATGTGAATCATATATGAAATATAAAACATAAATAAGGAAAGAAAATTTTGTTAACAAATATTCTAACATAACATTAAAAGAAAAACATTTAAAAAATGAATTATAGATATACTTCAAAAAAACATTTCAATAGGTCTCCCCAAATCTCATTTTATAATATATGTGTATGAATATGCTCTCATATCATCCATACAATATTACATAATCTTGTATTATATAAAACCATTACCATTGCTTTAGAGAGAAATATAGGACCCCACAAATCATAATCCATACATTTGAGTGGTATGTGAATACAATTATTCCTCATATCATAATAAAAACATGAAAATAAAATATCATTCATCTAATATATCATAAAAGAAACTTTACTAGAAAATGGGTTTAATATATCATTAAAAAACAATCACAATTATAAAAATAAACAATAAAATATGAAAATGGAAAATTAATGGATATATAATAACTTTAGTTATATTCATATGAAGACAACATTGATTCATTAATGTAATGTATTGGTATTTATACAATACAAATATACAGAATATGTTTATGAAAATTATTTTACCCAACTAATAAATTTATTGAATCTATGAAAACAATATTCAATCGGTGGAATAATTAATTGGGTATTCATAAAGGAATGACTTTTGAAGATATAATATAATTATAATCCATAGATGAATTATTATTGTATAATTTGGTAGATATTGCCATCCATGATTAATAAATATCAACGGACCTTGGATGAGATGAATTCTTAAGAGTTGTAGAAATAAAATATCAGTGGAATAAAGAAATAACATTAAAATTTTGAAATATTTATGAAATAAATATTATATAAAACAAATTTTTTTCAAATATTATTAATACAGAAATAAATATTCTTATAAAATGACAAATAATTCTCAGATATTAATTGACACAAAAATGTTGTTATATTTTATAAAACATTTCCTATAATTATGTATAATTTTATTTTCCAATAGTAAGTCCTAAATGAATATTATGGTAATTGAAAAAAATCCTTTTTTTAATATATACAAGGATGACCCAATAGTAATGATTATTTTTTAATGTAATAGCATTTTTTAAAAAAGTTTTAATGAAATCCATAACAAATAAAAATATTAAATAACATATTGTCTAAAATAACATATATAGACTAAATATATCACCAAGGATATGATGATTTAAATAAAATAGTTATTATATTAAAATTAATTCCCATAAAAAGTCCCATAATGGGTTATAAAATTTGAGAGGTCTTGATTTGAAAATGAGGTTTGATATAGATAAATTATACGTTAAGAGGAAATCAAATCAAACCCATAGATGGATTGATTGATTGAAAATAATAATAATATAAAAATATTATTGATTATTTCATGGTATAACATCTCAATTTTGGTGTATATAGACTAAATAAAATAAAATTATGTTTATAAAATGAAACATGTATGAATGATATGAATGTGATATGAAAAATACTTTAATATAGTTTTAATATGTGTAGTACTTGCATGTGAAATCATTAATAATTAAATTATGCTTATTAATTAGATACCCACGAAAATTATTTATAACTATAAATATTTTTACAAATTATTTTTTATCATTATGTATATTACATTTTTTTACTTATTCTCCAACATCAGGTGTTTGTAATATTAATTGATTATTCCTGTTTCATAGGATTTGTGTGGGTATTTATTCTAATTAAATATTCATATTTATATTATTATAAAATTTAAAATACATAATGATTAATAATTACTAATTATTTTTTCATTTTTCTATATGTGTAATTTATACTTCTTTTATTAGATGAAATCGAGAAATATCAAATTTTATTGATATTTTATCAAAAAGTGTTTTTTCTCAATTAATGTGTCAAATTTTTATGAATACCATCTAAAAAATATATAAATCATGTTTTAAATATTTATTTAAAATTATTATATTACTAAAATTTTCTAAATATTGATGCTATAATTTTATATCATAGTTCAATATAAATTTTTAAAATAATTTCTTGACAAAAAAATAAATTTTAAGGAAATTTTAAATTTTTTAAATTTATTTTTTAATTTATAAACACATAATTATTTTTATCTAATTATTGAAATTTTCTTCATAAAAAATCATAAATATATTATTCAATTTAACATAAAATATTAAATATTAGAAGATTTATATTATGAATCAAACATAATGATTTTTAAATTTTCAATCATTAAGTAAAAATTATATAATACGGAATAGTCTATTTTTCTAAATAAATGATAAGTTAAAATTGGAAAACTAGTTATCATGGTGAAAATTTATAGAAAAAAAATGATTGAACATATGGTTAAATGGAATTACATTTTTAAAAATGTATTATAAATTAGTATTGGATATATATCATGATTGTATATATCTTCAACTTGTTTATAATGTTTTTTGGAGACACATGACTTTTGAGTGATGCATCGTTAATGATTTTATTATATTTATTAAAAATCCACTAAATTTAACTAATAAAATCATAGATCTACTACTAACAACTGATCAAAAAATACTTAATTTTTTTCCAAACACGATCAAATCATCTCCATAAAACTACAAATTACTAATATGACTTTGATTTCTTTACAAAATACCATCCCATTAAGGATTCATCCTTTTTACAATGTAGATAATCTATAAAGTGAGTAATTAGTTCCAAAATTCTCTTTTTTATTACATTATATGATTTAATTATCATCTAGATTTATTCTAAAAATATCATGATTATAATATCAAAATAATTTTTATTTGAGTGCATTATTATAATGGATGGTTATGATATGACTCAGTCACAATCTCATAATTTCAATATAATATTAATATAATATTTTATTGTTTATATTGATATATGAATATTATATTTAATTAGGTGATGATATGATGGATATGAATCAATTTCCAATATCATGAATAAACAATATTAATTTTTAGGGATAGATTCATTTTAAGGGGGTAGAAGGTATCACCCTGAGATTTTTTGAAACTATTTTTTAATTTAATTTAATTTTTTCTATATTTATCATTTTAGACGATAACAAATATAGAATTTTATATACAAAAAGTCTATTCTTAGATTATGATATACAAAACTCCATGTTGAAATATCACTACATGAAACACATGGATTAAAATAGTTCTTATTAAAATATATGATTATAAATGTAGAATAATTTATATATTAATTTGGAGTTTTAAGGAGATGTTTTGATCGTGTTTGGAAAAAAATTATGACTTTTTTTGATTGGTTGTTACTAGTAGATCTAAGCTTTTATTAGTTAAATTTAGTTGATTTCTTGTAAATATAAAAAATCAGTAATGATGCATCACTCATAAGTTATGTGTCCCCAAAAATCATTATAATATAGTTGAGGATATATACAATAATGATATATATCCAATAATAATTTATTATAAATTTTTAAAAATGTAATTCCATTTAACAATATGTTTAATCATTTTTTTGCTTTAAATTTTTACCATGATAACTAGTTTTCCAATTTTCACTTATCATTTATTTACAAAAATAGATGATTTCATATTATATAATTCCTATTTAATGATTAAAAATTTAAATATCGATATGTTTGTTTCATAATAAAAATATACTAATATGTAATATTTTAAGTTAAATTGAATAATATATTTATCAATTTTTGTGAAAAAAATATCATAAATTAGATAATAATAAATATGTTTTTATAAATTAATAAATAAATTTCAAAAAAAAAAATTTCTTAAAATTTTTTATATTTTCAAGAAATTATTTTAAAAATTTATAGGTCAGACTTATAAAATGACATAAAATTTTTGTTATTTATAAAAGTAGTCATTATAATTATTCAAATAAATATAATATATATTGAAGAAAACTAAAAAATCCTCATATTATACTATTTTAATATTTTAAAAAAATATATTTTTATTTTATTTTATTGAAATACATGCTTTGTAATATATAAATTATTATACATTTATAATCATATATTTTAAGAAGAATTATTTTTAAATTTTTTTTAATAATGCACTCGAATAAAAATAATTTGGATATTATAATTATGATATTTTTAGAATAAATCTAGATGATAATTAAATCATATAATGTAATAAAAAAGAGATTTTAGGAACTAATCACTCACTTTATAGATTATATACATTGTAAAATGGATGAATCCTTAATGGGATGGTATTTTGTAATGAAATCAATCTCATTTTAGTAATTTGGAGTTTTAAGGAGATGATTTGATCATGTTTGGAAAAAAATTAAGTATTTTTTGATGGGTTATTAGCAGTAGATCTATGCTTTTATAAGTTAAATTTAGGTGATTTCTTATAAAGATAAAAAAATCAGGAATGATGCATCACTCACAAGTCATGTGTCTCCAAAAAACATTTCAATAGAGTTGAGGATATATACAATCATGATATATATCCAATACTAAATTATAATAAATTTTTAAAAATGTAATTCCATTTAACCATATGTTTAATCAATTTTTTTGGTTTAAATTTTCACCATGATAAATAGTTTTCCAATTGTAGCTTATCATTTCTTTACAAAAATATATTATTTCGTATTATATAATTTTTACTTAATGATTAAAAATTTAAAAATCATTATGTTTGTTTCATAATAAAAATATACTAATATGTAATATTTTATGTTAAATAGAATAATATATTTATCTGTTTTTGTGAAGAAAACATCATAAATTAGATAATAATAATTATGTGTTTATAAATTAATAAATAAATTTAAAAAATTTAAAATTTCCTCAAAATTTGTTATTTTTCAAGAAATTATTTTAAAAATTTATTGTTCATACTTAAACAATGACATAACATTTTTGTTTTTTATAAAATCAGTAACTCTCATTATTCAACTAAATTTAAATATATAGAAAAAATATAAAAAATCCTCATATTATATTATTTTTATATTTTAAAAAAATATATTTTTATTTTATTTAATCGAAATACATGTTTTTTAATATATAAATTATTCTACATTTATAATCATTTATTTTAAGAAGATCTATTTAAAAAAAACAACATTCAAGATTTTAAGATTCTATAATATATTTATATATTTCTTTACATAAAATTTAAACGTAATATTTTATTTTATAAATATTAATTTATATTGAATGAATGGGACAACCCCTTTTCAATGAGAACATGAGTTTTCCAATTTTTTTATGATGAGGTAGCACTTGAGGTCTCACATTCACCTGGAAAAATTGATATGTTTATGTAATTTCTCTCATTAGAATAGTCAATATTGTAACACACTTATATTTTATGAAATATTTTATTTTGATTTATATAATTTCTTTTGATGTTATTCATTTCACACCATACTAAATATTGATTTTTCTATATGAGAAAAACTTTTTCTTTTTATCTGTTACAAAAAATTGATATTTCTCTACACATAACACATTTATTAGCATGTCATATATAGAACACTATAGTTGGATTGTGATACAGACAATAAAAAGTTCTATTGATTTGATTAATTAAAAACAATACTTAATTTTACCGAACAAAAATATAATAATGATAAATAATAATTTAACAAAATAAGATTTCAACAATCTAATAAGTTATCAATTATGAATAATGTTAACTAACTTATGATAATAAATGGTTTATAATATTAATTCATTGGTTACCAATATTTTAAAAATTAATATATATATATATATATATATTATAAAGTATTTCTTTTTATATTTTGTCTCCCAAAGTAGTTTTGTAATAATAAATGAAAATAAATAAATTAATGAATTATAAAAATGAAATATATATTTCATATATTTAATGAAATATTTTTTAACTTCATCATGTTGATTTTATCGTCATAAAATAATTACAATCCAAATTTTATATAAACTACATATATTATTCAAAAGGTTGATTTTACAACCTTTCATTGGTGAGCTAAATTTAAATCCAATTTTTTAATCATTTATTTATTATATTTGTCAAAATAATATTATTTTTCTAAAAGGGAACATATAAATATATTATGGTTTAATTTATGGTATTTTTCTGAAATGTTTCATGTTTTAATGAATATAAAAAATTAATAAGTTTTAATTGAAAACATTTATTTTCATCAAAATAATTTATTGTGTGAATTAATATATTTTTTGGGTATAATTTATAATAATATTTTATTATCAATTAATATAATGAAGTAATTTTCATTTATTTTACATTGAATTTGGATATGAAAATATTTCTATCTTTTTCATCTTTTAACTTTAATAACATGTTTTTCACACCATTTAATATATTAATTAAAAATTAATTTATATAAATTCATTGTTTTTCATGTTGAAAATGGGACTCCATATTTTGAATCATAATTTTAAAAATAAGCAAATATTCCCCATTTATTTTTGGACATTATGAATTGTAACTTTATTATTATTTTTTAGTTACAACATTTAAGGGTAAATTTGGAAATAAATGGAAAAACTAGTAATATAAATAATATATAATTTCCCTATAATTTGAATTAATTTTTTTCTATGAGTTTTTTATGGAAAAAATATTCATTGGGATTATTTTATGTCCCCTACGAGTGACATTGAGGAATTTATCACATTTGTAGTATTATATTCATAGGAATGACAATTTTGTCACACTTTTGTTTTTAACAAGAGAAATATTTTTAATATGGGGTTATACAAGGGATATGTTCGGATATAAATAATATTTTCAAATATTAATTGCGTTTCTACATCATGAATATTTTTTTACAATTTCTTTGAAATAAATAATTTAATAAAATAGTGACATAATGATGATGTGCAAATTTTTGAATTAATAGTGGAATCAAATAACTTATATTAAAAAAATTAAATAATTAAAAATTGATATAATTAACCTTAAAAACTAATTTTTCATTATAAAATTAGCACGATAGGGATTTTTTTAATATTTTTGTTCCCATATATAATATTTTGAGGATATTTTTAAAAACTCGTGTAATGAAAACTCTAAAAATCGACATTATTGATATTTTAAAATAAATAGTTTTTTATCAAATTAAATAAAATTTATATAAAATAATATTCATAAAAATAATCTATATGATGAATAAAATGTCTAAAATATCTCTTTTTTTTTATTTTCTTTTTATAGTTTCTATATTAAACAATAATAATTTTAATCACATGTTGTCATGGTAAGAATTAAAATGATTAATTAAGGGTTAATGATAACAAATATGGGCAATAATATGACTAGAAATAGTATAAATATTATTTTCTTATAATATTTAAATTTATCCACATATTTAATTCAACATATATCACTTTGGATCAATTTATAAAAAATATTAGATTTATATTAATATAATATTTTAGGAGATTCCAAGAGTTCCCCTCCCATATCTTATTAAAGGGAATATCTACTTCTCATATATTCACACCTATATGGTACATGGATATCAAAATTTTACCCATTTCTCCACCAATATATCTTCACTTAATCCTTATATCATTAAATCCATCATAAATCCAACTAATGGATTACTTTTTTGGAAATCAAAACGAGATAACCAAAGAAGTGTTAACGTTCATCAATGAATATTTTTCTATATATCCAGAGAATCCTTCAAATTTTTATATCATGATTATTTAATAGTATAATTGTCCTAAATATACGAGCATGTTGTTATGTTATTATTTCTACATACACTCACAAAAATTTCCATCTAATTGGTAACAAAGATACCATTCTTGTGTATGTTGAACTACGACCTAAGAAACCAACAATGTTCGTTTTTATTTTCAATGTATTTTGGTTTCGAATTATGAGGGAAAATCTATTTTTAAAATATATTTATGAAATATATATTTTTTATTAATTTTAAAATCATATCTACATTTTTACAATAATTTTTTTTGGTAAAATGATCACATCGCATCGGCGTACATATGCCTTACCGTATCTACAGAGCGATGGTGTTCATTAATAAAATTTTTTTAATAGATTTTAATAAGGATGAATATTTATGAATATATATGTTTTATTTGAGATAAAAAAGAATTTTTAATGATAATATATTATATTTTATTATTTCCTTTATCACATCATAAAAATGGAAATAACATTTATGTGTACGTATGGTCTACCGTCCAAATGAATGGTGTATTCCATTTAAAATATATATCTTTAATAGTTTATTATAAAGGTATATATAATGTATACATATGATTTATAAGTCATGTTTTACATTATTTAAATATGTAAATCATGATATATGTATGAGTATCAATAATAATAGGTTAAAACATGTATGATAAACATATGGATTTCTTCCTAAAACATTTCTTTATCATGGAACTATTAAAAAGCGAGTAAATTAAATTCTTAAGTAAATAATATATGATAATAAATATATTTATATTACTCTATGATATATTTTCAATGAACAGAAATTTATTATAAATGAGGTTTTAACTTGTTCCTTGGAAATCAAGACTTATGTTATTGTAGTTTCATCAATACATTTAATTTACCTATGATACATTCCATATTCACAAGTCATTTGATTTATGAGTTTTATATATGTTCCAATGACATGTAATATCATTAATTTAATTTATGTAGTGATATTAAAATATTCATTTGATTTTATAATTTCTTTTAGTTCATCATTCTAATGTTACTAAAGTAGTAATGGACTTATGGCTCACTTTTATTAATATGGGACACTTGTCTTATGCACTAAATTTTTCATCAATGTGGTGTATATAATACAAAAAAGATATCTTTTACGAGTCTTTTAAAAATTATTAATATATTTTAATGTCCATATAATTTTATATCTTTCATTTTTAATATGATTAAATAAATTATAATGTGACGTGTATTTATTGTATAATCTAATAAATATTTTTTGATTGTTTCATTTTAAGAAATTATTTGAGAAATATTTATCATTCCTGCCCATGATATCTAAATTTGTTCCCAAAAAATATTATACTATTATCCTATAGAAGATTAATGATATTTTGAACCATTTATAATTCATGGTTTGAATGGAATTATTTTTTCATTTTATAATCGAGGTACATTTTGACATTTAATGAATATGTATGAGAAGAGTGTTTTTTATCTTATTTTACATGATCATATTTTTACATATTCATGATGCCTTATTTTATTGAATCATTACTTATTGTATTAAAATGATATTTTCATAGATAATTTTTCCTTTTAAAATTATGTGGTATTTTAATTTTTGAAAATGTTTTTCAGAGAAGAAATGTTATCTTACCCAAGAATTGTCTTCAAGAGTTCTAAAAAATTATTATTCTTCTAAGATATTTTTGTTGGTTGAAAAATATTTTTTACTAGGGATATTATTCCTTGTTTTAATAAATAAATTTTTTATGAATATTTTATGTTTATGATGTAATTAAATTTTTGAAACATATTTCTCTTTTGTGGGTTACGTTCTAATTTTATGATGTTTATGTAACTCATTTCATTCCATGGGTTCAGATATGATAAATGATTAATGATATTGTGACATACATATTTATGATTTCATTATGATATTGGTAGAATCTATATCTCTCTTCAATGAATTGGAAGAAGATTCAGATACCATGGGATATTTATGAGAATCATATCGACGAGCATGATAAAATAAAGGAATATAGGGAACCCAGATCCACTATGGGTATATGGGAAACTCGATCTACGATAGAATGGGGGAAAAATCACTCCCTTTCATGTAAATGATTGTTACTGGGGATGGTGGTGTGTCCCTCCCAATTGGTGTAGTTCACCTAAAGTTCCCAGTTAATTTCTAGCAATGTCTCCTAACTTATAAAGAATGATATAACATTTTTATGTGTTTTACACAATTCTATATCTTATAAAAATGTTATGATTTCAAGTATTATGTTATTTATTTCATTATGATTCATGTTTAATGAATTTCAAATCATTATTACCTTATTCAGGTATATGATTGTTTATATTCATAGTACTATATTATATGTTAAAGATGAAGCTCTAATAGACATATGCTAATGATTATTTAAACATGTACCCCTTTTTACCCCTACTAATATTATATTCTCACCCTTTCTTATGTTTTCTTTTCTATAGGTTACAAATTATGGTTTTAGGTAGGGGTACAAAATTAAGAGATATTTTTTGATAAAATGATTATCTTTCCCCAAAATAGATGTTTTTGTTCCATGTATCCAAAGGCACTATACTAATGTAGTATTTCATCATCTGTTTTTGTAATATATTATGTATTCGAAGAAAGTGATGTTATGTTAATGTAAATCAAGTCTTGATTTTTTAATATTTTTTCTTAGAGAAGTTTTTTTCATCCATTGTTAACTAGGATGAGAAAAAATCAGTGAGTTACCTATGGACGTTAATAAGGATATATCTCGTGATGCCTATAAGGACAATTCTAAGTAAGAGAAAATGTATATAAAATGTCTTGGAATAATGGTAATGGATAGAGCTAGTTGTTTCCCAGAATTACATTCTTATATAGATACTAAATCTCTATGTTGATCAATAACATATGTACATAGGGGTAAACACGCTTAAAGGTACATCAGGAAAGACATGAGAGAATCCTGGTACATGAAAAAAAGCCTCACATAACACCTAGATTGAAAATCCCATGGGATATGATTTGGAAATTTAGAAAAATATTCATGTACCATTATTATATATTTATAAATAAGTTGTATATAAATAACTTGGGGAAAACCTAATATGTCCTATATTATGGTTTTTGTCATTATTAATACCTCATCTAAGAAATTTTTTATTATTATATGGTTCATCACTATAATAATTTTTTATTTTACTACTGTTTGGTTTTTATTCCATGTTGAGAATCGGAATGAATAGGATTAATATTGAATTTCCTAAAAATATTTATAATGAGTAGTCAAATGGGATGATCCCTGGGTGAAGGATGTTGTGATCATTTTTAATTAGTGTTCACAAAGCATGATTAACAACATATAACTAAAGAATCTCTACGACTCACCAATGAAGAGAAATAAGGAGTTAGTTTATTTATTTGTGTAATCTTACCCATGGAGGATAGAATATTTGGTTTCCTACATGTCAATAATGAGGAAGGAAACACCCATGTGAATGTTTCAGATGAACTGGAAGATGTTTTGAATAGGGAAAAGAAGCGCACAAAGAATGTAATTCCAAATTGAAAATGAATTGATAAATTAATGCATTTGATTGAAATATAGACATCTATAAGTTATTATTAACAGCTGAATGTTTTCTATGTGTAAATAAAGGGAATTATGAACACCAATGTCCTAAGTAGAATGATCTTGAATGGAATCGTCAAGGTGGTATAAGTAATGGTTATATTTTGTTAATGATTTACATAAATATATTTAATGGTTCCAATAGACAAGAAATGTAATATCATGAAATATTACATTATGAATAACGTAATGAAATCCATAACTTCATTTTTATTTTTTGATAATTAGATTTGGATAATGTTATATCTGATATTAAAAAAAATTGGATTGTATGAATTTCCTCAGAAGTGAATCATGATTTGTTAAAAAGTAGTTTATGTCATCATAGAAAGAGTTTACAACGTTTTGAACCTACGTAATATATCCAATAAACAATATAATATTAAAACCTACATGTTTTAAATAAGGATTTATGGTAATTAACATATTTTAGGATTAATTGATATTGTTATTCACATGTTTTGAATGTGAAAACAAAGAGATGCGTTTTAATGTTTTTTGGATAAATGTTATGCTGATTTAGAAATCAACATTCTAATATGTTACACATTAATCTTGGAGAAGGGTTATAAGGTAAACAATTTTTGGAATTGTTAAAGTTAATATTTGGAAATGGATTTTGAGATTCAAAAACAATATCATCATATGAGGATTTTTTCTTATTTGATAAACTTCTTCTAACCTTTTCGTTGTGATAATTTCATATTGAATGACTGATCATTCTATTTATAGATATCATGATCTCCTAATGCTTCAAGAATGAAAAAGTCTACTATCATGAAAATTTATCAATGAAAAAATGTTATGTTTTTCCAAAATTCAAGTAATTATTTCTTCCATAAAAATCATCAAATCTATAGAAGGGATCTCAAAACTAAAAAGACTATCCTCGTACATTTTTTTCAACGAATCAAATAGACCCTATTATAATCATATATTTATGGAATTGTGATTCTAATGATTATCATAATCTTGTTTTTTAACACTCCCCATAAGATCATGATGGTTAGATTTATCTTCCATTTCCATGTTTACAGTTTACACATATTTTATTAAATAATGAACCATAATTAAGAGTTACATTGTTTAATTGTTATGTTTACAACTACCATTTTTAGTAGTTGTTTTAGTATTGATTTTTATGTTGTCAGTTTCTATAAAAGGAACTTTTATATGTCAAAACCATTATAAAAGAATTTAATTTTGAGGGAGTGATTCATTTTATGGGGTGTATAATGTATCAAAATTAAATTTTGTGACGTATTTTTTTCATTTTATATAAATTTTGTGATATTTTTCATTTCAGATAATACTAAATTTATATTTTTCTATATGAAAATACAATTATTGGATTATGTTATATGAAATTCAAGTTTATATTTCATTATATGATACAATTGTATTAGCTTGTGGTTTACACAATAGTATATTTTCCTTTTGTAACACACAAAGTTTTGGGACCTTTTGGTTAAATTCATTACATGAAAAACCATGTCATAAACAAATTGTATATTTTGAATATAAAATTTTTTTATATAATAATATTTAACCTAGCTATTAAAATATTAGTTATGAATATTATTATCATACTTATCAAAATATAAATTTTATAATATCAATTCACTGGTTACCAATAAATTACAAATGAAAAATATATTCCAATTGATTGTAAAAGAAATAGATTTATTTTTATTATCCTAATGTTTTTTATGAATAATTAAATTATTATAATAAGGGAATGATATTGATGAAATAAAACATTTATATATTAAATTAAATATATTTTTATCCAGTATATTTTATAGTCAAAAAATAAAAAAAAATCCAATTTTATGCATAAAAACTATACTTTTCCAAAGGCTAATTTTACAATATTCTAATGGGGAACCCATTTAAAATTAATTTTTGAACACTTTTATATAATATATTTGATCGAATAATATTTTTTCTCTAAAATAGGAATATTTAAATCGTTGTTATCATATTTTCTTTTTTAGAAGCATAATGTTTTGATGAATAGTAAAAAATACTAAATTTTAATTGAATACAAATTTTCCATAAAAATAATTTATAGTGTGAATGTATATTGTTGATTCTTTTTAATGTATAAATATATCAAATTTTATATCAGTTAATCTAATAATTTTCGTTGAAATTAAATTTACATTGAAATTATATATATATATATATATGTAAGCATTTCAATTTTTTCATGTTTTTTACATGAATAATATCTTCTTTCACAACATGAAAGTGATTATATTTAACATAATTTATGAAAATTATTTTTTTTAATATTAAAAAATTGATTAAATATTTATAATCATATAGTAAAAATTATTTAATTTGGACACATCATTTTTTTATAAATTATGAATAGTTACTTTAAAAATATTTTTTATTACCATGGATAAGGGTAAATTGGGTAATTAAAGGTAAAAATATTATTATAACTATATGAAGTTTCTGAAACATTTGTTCATATATAATTGGTTGATTGTTTTTATACCAAATCCATATTTTGGATTATTTTATTCCCACATGGTTCCACATGGAGAAATAAAACAATATTATAGTATAATATTCAACAGAAAGAAAATATTGTAAAACTTTAGTTTTTAACCAGAGAATTTTTTTTAATATTGTGACAAATAAAGAAATTTTTGGGATAAAAATTGCTTTTGAAATGAATTTGTTTAATGAAATAATTAAATTAAATGGTGATAGAATAATGATTCAATAATTGTTCAGTTAATGTAGGAATCAAATAAATGATATTAATGAAATAAAGATAAATAATATTTTTTATAAATAAGGTCATCTAATAATTTTATCAATTAACTTGACATGTCAGTGATATGGTAAATGCGTGTTTTCTATGATATAATATATTCATGATATTTCTATAAATTCATCTAATGAATACTATCAAAATTGGAATTATTGATCTTTTAAAATATCTAATAAATTATTAAATGATATGAAATTAGTTAAAATATAATATTTATAAAACTAGTTTTTAAATGTCATAATATTTCATTAATGACTCTTTTATGCATATTTTGGTTTTTTATTGTAACTATATTAACCCATAAGTAGAAAAAATTCCCTTATTCATGGTAAGAGTTAAAAGGATTACTTAAGAATTAAGGAAGACTGATATGAATAATAATATGACCAAAACGGATTTAAAAATTATTGGAGGATAATATTTTGATCTATCCACATCGACATTACTCACATTATACCCATTTTGAAATTTATTTCATTTATATTAATTTAATATTTGAAAACATTCCAATAGTTCACATCATTACTCTTCTAAATGGGAATATTTCCTCATATTTTATTCACACCACTAAAGCAATGGGATAGGACAAAAACAACAAATTTTTTCTCCAAATTTTCTTCTCATAATCCATAAATACATTCAATCATCATATAACCATACAATGGAGTTATTTCATGAAAATTAAAAGTAGATACCCAAATAAGAGGTAACGTTCAACATCAAACATTTTTTTTTACAAATTTTGTGAACTCGTTCTTATGTATGATGAACAACCACATCATAAATTGATGTTGTTAGTTTTTCATTACCACCTATTATGGTTGAGAATATTTATGGACAATCTATTTTTATATTATATATATGAAATAATTATACTTTAGGAATGTTAATATCTTGTCTACATTTTTACCACCTATAATTTTGGTAAAATGATAGCATTGCTTGGGCATATGTATGCCTTACTATCTCCACGATGTGGTGTGATTCTTTATTTTACTATAATTATTTTCCGGTAATAAGAATCATTTTTTTAATATATTTGTTTTATATGAGATAATATTGATTTTGGAATTATAATATTTTATATACTTTGATTTTCTTTCCCTCAATAAGAAAATTGAATCAAAATTCATGTCTACGTATGGCCTACCATCTTTATGAATGGTGTATTTTTTTCATATATCAAAATTTTATAATTTATTATAAATTTAAATACAATGAATATATAATGAATATAATTCATTTTTAACATTTTATAAATAATTTGATAATGATTTAAGTAAGAGGATAGAGAATAACAAGTCAAAAATCATATTAAAAATAAAGTAATTGTTAGTAGAAATGTTTCTTTAAAATGGAACTCTTAATAAGAGAGTAATATATATTAATATGTAAATTATATATGGTCTAAAAATATGAATATTTTCCTATTATATATGTAAAATTATCATTTATTTATCATGCATGATGTTTTAATGTGTGCAATGGAAGTCAAGGCTTTTGTTATAGGAATTTCTTCTCATAATTTATTTTTGGGATATACATTCCATATTCCACACTTGCTTTTTTGTGTTATGTATATACTTCCCTATGACATGTTATATCATTAATTTAATTTATATACTATATTAAATTATGTAATTTATAATATTATTTCTTTATGACAATGATTATAATGATACTCTAGTAGTAATGGATTTATGTATCACTTTTATTTTAGTGGGACACATGTCTTATACATAATATGATTCTTTTTTTATGTATATACAACTCATGAGTTCCATTTATGAGTCATATCTAGAAGGTAATGCTATTTTTATACACATATAATTTTCCTTTTTCATGGGGAAAACTTTTCAACTTATTATTAAGTGATGAGTATTTATTTTATAATCTAATAAATATTTTTGTATTGATTCATTTTATGTCTAAGATGCGGAATATTTATCAACCATGATAATGTTTTATGAAAATGTTATCTATCATATTTTTACTATTATCCAAAAAATGTATAAAGTCATTTTTACCAATGGTGTTTTTATATTAAATGTTTTGAAAAGAATGATATTGTTGTTTTACAATTGATGTAAATTTTTAATTTTCCTGCAAAATTGCATGAAAAATGATTTTATCTTATAATTATCGATCATTTTTTACACATTGGTGATAATTTATTTCATTGCATATTACTATACAATCTTACAAGGTTGTTTTTAAGTAAAATTTAAATTTTTAAAATTGAAATACATTTTAATTAATGAAATTGTTTTCAATGAAGAATGGAACTTTTACTCAAGAATTTGTTTCAAGAGTTCACTCTAAATTATTTTCATATCTATGAAAACATTGATTGATGTTACTTATGCTTTACTGGGGAAATGCTTCATTTTTTCAATAATGGAATGATTTATGTTTATTAGGGAAATAAATTTATGAAACCCAATTAATTTACATGGGTTAGGTTATTATTTCATTATTTTTATAAATAATGTTTCATTCTATGTGTTTAGATATGATTAGTGATTTATAATAATGAGACAGACATATGTATAAATTCAATATTATATGTGTGGAAAATATATCTTTATACAATTCATTTGGTAATTATTTTTGAATCATGAGATAATTATGGTAATCAAGTTGATGATATTTTTTCACTATGGGATGATAGTAATTATAATCCACTATAGGGAATATTGGGAATCTCGATCCATATAGAAAGTGGGGAAACACACTTCATTAGAAGGAATGGACTATGAATATGGATGGTGGTGTTTCCATCCTAGTATGTGTAGTCCCTGAGAAGATTCAAGATATGTTCTAGCTATATCTCATGACTTATAAGAAAATATATTACATGTTTATATATATCCCACAATTCAATATCTTACTTATATTCAATGATATAGTGGATTATGTTATTTATTTTTTTATGAAATAATTCTTATGAATTTAAAATAAATATTCCATTATTCTGATTTTAATCATTTATATAAAGGTAATGATATAATATTTTCATGACCTTCTTCTCATACACATATACTCTAGATTATGTATTGTTGTCTCCCATTATTACCATTTTTGAGCATACAAGATAACCCTTTTCTATGAAACATTTTACATGGGATATAAAGAAAGGTCTTATGTAGGGGTACTGAAGGGGAAATCTTTGTGGGAAATAATGATGTTATTTCTCCCGATTTAAATTTTCTATTCTATATTTCCAATTTAACAAAACTAATATGGTCAATGGACATCTATTTTTGTAATGTATTAAGTATTTTTAAATTTTTATGTAAATTTAAGGTGCATTTATATTTTGTTTATATAGTTTTTATCAGTAAAAATGTTTATTCATCCTTTGGAAAATAGGATGAGAAAATAGTAGTGTGACCAGAAGGAATGTTTCTAAGGATATGTCTAACAATAAATGAAATTAATGGAAAATATTATGGAATTTTGGAATAGGATAGATTTAGTGGTTTCCTAGAATTTGATCCCTCTTTGGATATTACAAGTTGATGTGGATCTAGAACAAATATATATTGGGGTAACAACTCTGAAAAGTTGATGATGTGAGCCTAACCTGACACACAAAAATGGGTCCCACTACAAACCATGATTGATATTCATATGGGATATTCAATGAATAACAATTAAAAACATAATGAGACATATATTTATGAAGGTGTCATAATTTAAACATATTATTTTTTTTATTGTCATGTGGCTCCTCACTATGATAATTATTTCTTAAACTATGATTTTGGTTTTCTTAAATATCACAAACAAGAAGGAAACAGATTAACATTAAATGGCCTAGATGATTTTTTTGATGAGCATTAAAATGAGATTATCATTAGAGTGAAGGATGTTGTGGTCGTTCCTAATCAGCTTTCATGGAACTTGATTGACAATGTGTACCATAATCTACTCTAGAACTCACCAAAGAAGATAAGTAAAGAGACCATTGAGTGTTTTTACTATTGATAACCATTGATTAAAGATGATTTATTTTCGTACTTGTTGAGAATGTTTAATAGTACACACATGTGAATATCTAATAGGAATAATAAGTCATTTTTTTTGAAACAAAGGACACAAAAATTGTAACTACAAAGTGAAAACTAAAATGATTAGTTCATTTAATAGTTGGAAATGTTGTCCTCAATAAGGTATTACCAATACATAAATGATTTATGTATGGAATGATTGAGAACTAGCAAACCAATGTCCAATACAGACTGATCATGGAAGGAATAATCATGTTGGTATATCGAATGGTTATATTATGGATGATTCTGAGAATAGAAATGAAATTTTAAAGGAATGAGGTATTATGTAATTTGATCTCTTAGATCTTTTAGTGAATTACAAATGAATTATAAAAATTAAATAATTTACACATTTGGATTTTATAATTTAGATGGGTGAACTATATAATAATTTTATATATTATGATTTTTCAATTAGTGACATGAATATGTTGAATGGTTTCAAAAGACTAGAGACGGGGTTCCATGAAAGTTAATATTATTACTAAGGGAAGGAAACCCTCAATTTATTCCTATTGTTGATAAAATTATATATGTATAATGTTTTGATAAATAATAAAAATTAAATTAGAAGGTAATAATTTCCTTGTAACTGACTAAGGATTTGTTAAAAGGCTTTTTATTCTATCATTGATGGAGTCTACACATTTGTGGACATAAAACAGATATCTGATAAACATTAGAATAAGAAAACCTGCATGTTTTCAATATGTATTTATTCTAACATCCATGTTTAAAAAATACATCATGAAGGTATTCACATAATTGGAATCGTAAAAACAAGAGATACCTTCTAATACATGGGTAATTCGTTTCTAGTTGATTTAGTGAACATCATTTTAAAGTTTTGGAAATTCATATTTCCGAAGGGTTATAAAGATAACCATTTATTTAATGGTTTATGTTAATATTTCATTTAGGTAATATAGATTAAATTATTATCACATCATATGAGGATATGTGCATATTAGATAAACATGTGGTGACATTTTTGTTGTGATAAAGATAGATGGAATGACAAGCGATTCTATTTATGGATTGCATGATCTGTTAAAGCTTTAGGAATATGAAATTCATGTTTAGTGAAAATTAATCATGAAAAAATTTCAAGGCTTTCCTTATATAATTTATGTATTTATTATCATAAAAATTATTCAAATAGAAAAAAATTATATTAAAACCCTAGATGATTTTCTAGTACCTTATTTTCTGATGAATCAAGTGGCCCCTAAGATCAACATAGACTTAAGGATTTATGACTATTTATTTTCTCCTAAACATGATCTAATCACTCTCCATAAAAACAGGATGGTTATGTTTTAATTCCACGTACTTGTGTTTGTATTCCACTTATGTTATAATATATAGAATACTAATTATCAGTTACATTAGGAGACTGTTTTGCTTCCAACTATCATTTTTTTAATGAAAGTTTTAATATTAATTTCTATGATGTGAGTTTCTATTAAATGAGATTTATTGTATTAATAAATTGATAAAAATATTAATTTTTAGGGACATATTTATTTTAAGTGGGTAGAATGTGTCACCCTGAGATTTTTTGAAACATTTTTTTGATTTAATTTAATTTTTCTATATTTATCATTTCAGACAATAACAAATATAGCATTTTATATACAAAAAAAATTATTCTTAGATTATGATATACAAAATACCGTGTTGAAATATCACAACATGCAATATGTGGAATATATTTCTGTATACGCAACACTATGTTTTTTTGGTTTCACACAATGTCGTGTTCATTGGACATTTTTCATTACACAAAATAATGAGTTTTACCGAAAAATAGTATATTATTAAAATATTATTATTTAATATAATAAGATTTAACATATCTATAAATTATCAATTATGAATATTATTAACATAAATATGAAGATAACATATTTATAATATGAAATAATTGTTTACCTATTATGTTAAAATTACAAATATATATACCAGTTCATTATAAAAAATATATTTTTATAATTCGAAGGTAGTTTTGTCATAATAAATTAAATTATATAAACTTACTGAATTATAATTACGAAATATATATGTTATATTTGTACAATAAAATATTTTTTGTATTTATCAAGTTGATTTTCTCGGTATAAAATAAGAAAAACCCCCATTTTATTCTTACAATCATATATTTTTCTAATGGGTAATTTTATTGCCTTTTAATGGATAACCAATTTTAAATCCATTTTTTAAATGATATAAATACTCTATAGGTCAAAATAATATTCTTATAATAAATAATAATTTCAAAATTGACTTTGGATTAATTAGTTTAATTATTATGAAATGTTTCATGTTTTGATTAATAGAAAAAAATATAAAATTTTAATAAGAAACAACATTTTAATTGGAATAATTTATATTACTATATAATTTTTTTGATAGTATTGAAAAATAATTATATCATTTATTTATTTATTTAATCAAATATTGGTCGTCGGACTTAAATTTATTATACATTTATTTAAAAACCTTTTAATATTTTTCATGTTTTAAATTTAATAACATGTTTTTTCACACCATGAACGATATTACTTTTGAATTAATCAATGCCAATTCAACAGTTTTAATATTGAAAAATATATTCAATATTTTGATTAATGAGGAATAAATTATGTAAATTGGTACCTTTTAGTTTGGGAAATAATGAATCGTACCATTATTATTAATTTTTTGTTATCATAGATAATGATAAATCAGGTAATTAAAGGTGAAAGTAATATTATAACTAATATAAAATTTCCCAAATATTTTTCATAACATCATTAGATGATTCTAATTCAACAAAAATTTTTCTTTTAATTATTTTATTTCCACTTGAAACCACATGTAGAATGTTAATAATTTTATAGTATTATATTGAACATAAATAAAATTTTGTCCCACTTTTGTTTATAACAAGATATATTTTTTAATATGGTGTTATAGATGGGATATGTACATATATATAATAATTATAATGAATTTTTTTTTAATATTTCATGCTAATTTATTTATAATTTTTAGAATTCAAATAAGGAAATCAAATCATCACATAATGATGATGCCTGGATGTTTTAATTATTGTTAGAATAAAATCAATCATATTAACAAAACTAAAATACATATAATTTTATATAATTAATTCTGATAAATTAATTTATATAATGGGCTGAAATTATTGGGATATTTTAAATGTTTTTATAATATATCATGTTTTAATGATATTTTTAAATAGTGATGTAATGAATTATACAAAAAATGACTTTATAGATATTTTAAAATAAATAATATTTTAATAAATGATATAATTTTAATAGGAATATAATATTCACTAAAATAATTTTGATAATTCCTAATATTTCATAATTAAAAAATTTATGTTTTTTTATCATTCAATATTTTGAATTTTAAATCATATTTAGTAAAAACACATTTTGTAATGATAAGTGTTTTGAGGGTTAATTAAGGGTTAATTGTAAAATATAAGAATAGTAATATGGCCAAAATTTTCAAAAAAATATTGGTTGATATGATTTAGATATATCCTCATTCAATATTTGTAATAACTCAATTTATATCGATTTCTAATTAAATAAAAATTTATATTAATCCTATATTTTAAGATATTCCAAGAGTTCATCTACACTCTCTTATAAAATGGATCCCATAATTCTATTTTATTCAGATGTCTAAATCCATTATTTCAGAAAACCAGTACCAAATAATTATTCCAACATTTTCCCCTTAATATTAGAATCCTTATTTTTTTGATAAATCCAACAAAAGGATTTCTTTTGTGAAAATCAAAGGGAGATACCCAAAGAAGACGTAACGATAATCAACAAACATTTTATTTATACTTATTAAATGAACAACATTAAATTTTTTAATTTAATTTTTATATAATATAATCAGTATCCAAAATATATTTCAGTGTTTTTATATTTAATATGTTACTTAAAATCACACATACTTTCTTCTAATGGGTAACAAACATGTTGTTCTTTTGTACGGCGAACTATCACCTCATGATACAATGTTGATCATTTTTCTTTTACCACCTCATATGATTGGGAATAATGATGGACCATAAATTTTTATATGATGTTTAATATATTATTGTTCTTCTACAATGAGTATGTCTTTTTTTAATTTTTCCATCTAAATTCATTGGAAATTGATACCCTCTTTTGTCCGTACTAATGGATTACAATCTCCACAATGTGATGCGATTTTTTATTCAACTATATTTCATGGATTTTCCTAAGGTTAATTTTTTATGAATATATATGTTATATATTACATAAAAATTATTCAATAGGGATTATATATCATATAATTTCATCTCATCTAAACCAACAATAAAATGGAAACAACTTTCATGCATTAGTACGACATACCATCTTCATGAACGGTGTATTCCATTTAATGTATCTATATTTTATATGTTTTAAAAAATATATATAAAAAATATATTATATAGAATTCATGTTATATATTAGTGAAATATTTTAATCAAAATTTAATTATGATTATGAAGAATGACCTGTCAAAACACGAATGACAAACAAAACAATTATAAATTGAAACATTGTTTTAACATGGAAATATTAATAATAAAGTAATGTTGATGCATATATAAATCATATATGATATTAAATATATGAATATGAATATCATATGGATGTATAATAAGTTAAATTTTATTACTGAATATTTTTTATTGTGTTCAATTAATGTCGATAGTGAAGGTGTGTGAATTTCATATACATCTTTATTCCCATGAGATACATGCCATATCCACCACTTGCTTGTTTTTTGTGGTGAGTATATTACCCTATGGAAATTTATATATTTAATTTAATATATTTAATGATATTAAATTATTTAATTTTTTTTATTCATTCTTTTATATCTCCATTCTAATGTTACTCATGTAGTAAGGGATTTATGTCACCGTTTAATTTCTGTGGGAAACATACATTATATAAAACATGTTACTTATACATGGTGTATATACTACCTATGAATGTCTTTTATGAGTTTGATCTAGAAATTATTTTATTTTAATATCCTTCTATTTTTTTCATTCATAGGGATTATGAGTGAACATAACATAAAATAATTGAGTATTTATTTCAAAATCTCATCAATATTTTTGGATTATTTCCCTTAAAGTAAGTGAGGGGGAATATTTATCTCCCATGGACATGTTATCACGAAATTATTTCAAACATGAAATTAAAATTACCTTATGATTGTGTCTTTCCGTTCTTATTCTTTCTATGAATGGTTTGTTTTTATGATTGAATGATATTGTTCAAATCTATTTCATTTAAGTGGGTTATGTTATGATTTCAATATGTTTATGAAAACTATTTCATTCCATGGGTTATAATATGGTAAATGAATTACGTTTTTATGACACACATATGTAGGTGAGACCTATATTACCCTCTAAATAGTTGGGTAAAGATTTAGGTATAATGATAAAATAATGGGAATCAAGTCAATGTTCATGATATACTTAGGGATGATTGGGAAACTCAATCCACTATGGGAAGATTATGAAACCCAATTAGCTATGGAAAAAGGGGAAAATCAATCCCTTATAAGTAAAGGATTGCTATTGGGGATGGTGATGTGTCTCACCCAGTAGTTGTAAACCCCCATATATTTGCTGATAAGTTCTATCAATGCATCTTGACATATATGGAATGATATTACATTTTTTTGTTCCATAAATCCATTTCAATTTTTTTTATTTGATGTATTATGTTCTATAATTCATTATGATTCATTATTTATGAATTTCTTATCTTTACAACACAATTCATATTTATGATCATTGATATCACATGTCTGATTTCTATTTTCATGATATTATTCTTATGTCATTATTCTCATGATTATGTTTATATGTCTCCATTTTGAACATTAATGACCATATTATCTCACCCATCCTTATGTTTTATTTTCTGCATTGTTATAAAGAAATATTTTAGAGTGGGGAACTAGAGGAGATGTTTATTTTGGAAAAAATTAAAGATCATTCTCCATAGGAGATGTTTTTGTTCCATGGTTCCAAATTCACTAAACTAGTATGGTTTATGGGAGACTATTTTTGAAATGTCATAATTATTCCATAAATGTGATGTAATGTTACTGTACATTAATATTGGGTTGTAATAAAGAGGTCCTTCTATTGATAGACCATGGTGTCAACATGTAGCCTACGTATCCACATAGTCGTCAATGGGTTCATACCTTAAAATTTTAGATTTTGTGGTTTAAGAATTTTTATTTTATTAATTATTGTTCTTCCTCTATGTGTTTTGCCTCATGAAAAACCTTTTATTATTTAATTCAATAGAGGGTTTATAATTACCTACATGTTGATTTTTAATGTGAGGGGGAGTATTGAAAACATAATAATATCTATCAATTTTTTTCTACCTTAGCATCAATTTGTAAAATTTCCACATACCAGTGCCTATTATTTGGATTGTAATGAAGATATTTTCCTATTTCAATATGTCAATGATTTGAGCATAAGTTGTTTCTTATGTTGAACAAGGTTACAAATGAAAAATAATAAACTCATCATCTAATTAATTTAATGGGTGAATTTTTTTAATATATCATTAGATAAAAGATTGTGCATTTAAATAGGTATTTATAAAAGAAAAATATATATTAAATTTTACTTTGATAAGTTTATTTTAGGTTATCGTGTTTAAATTCCATATAATTATAAATATCAATTATACAATGAACAATATTATAATTATATAATATTAATTTTGTCATGAAAATCATATGTTTACTTTAAAATTTTTATTTTTACATCTTTAGTTGGTTATAATAGAAAAAATAAGCATGAAAGTTATAAAAGGAAGTATTACATATAGATGGATGATAAATATTAATTTTTTTACATTGGATGTGAGAAAATAAATAAATATTCATCAATTAATTTTGTAATCATTAAAATTCAAATGAAACATAATTTATTATATTACTATGACTATGGTGGGTTTTGAATATAAATGCAAATTTGAGAATGATGAGTATGAGGTGACAATCACATTGAGCCTTTAATCATCATCATGAATGTATAATTGGAAAATAATTTATTATAATATATTATTGTTATAAGGGTAATTAATTTATTCATGGTATTTATAAGACATGTGAATTGTGTATGGGTTCATGGAATTCTAGAATAGAATATTTATCATTCAATGGTTGTAAGTTAACCCGTTTGATAAGTAAATTAATGTAATATTTAGAGTGAACCAATTACTTTTCTTTAATGGAACAATATAATCATTGATCCATGAACAAAAATGGGAAATATTTCATTTCTATATAAAATATGGTAAAAATCCTCTACCAACAATTTTCAATGTGTTTCATACATTTCTATAACCATTCATCACATGAATATTTTTTATTTTACTATTTCTTTTATTACCATATTAAATTATTTTTACCAAAATCTTTTTAATTTATAAGAATTATTGGGTAAAAAAATTTAAATCCTTGAGATGCTTTTTCAAATTTTTAAATTATTTTAATTTAATTGATAACCTGAATTAAACATATCAATATGTTTTAAGGAAAAAAATATAAAATAAATATACAAGTTAGGATCAATATAAATGTATTCATTAGTTATTATGAAATACGAAAAGATTAATCATTTTATTTATAGAATTTATATTTATGTTTCCATGAAAATTAATTTTTATCACTATGGTACATGGATAAAATATTATGTTTTTAGAAATTTTAGAATTTATTTATATATATTATATTATTTTTAACAAATAATATTAATGTCATCTTATTGAGAAATTTCTATACCTTTTTGAAAATATGGGGTTTTAAACTAAAACATAATTTTTGTAAATACTATAAAAAATTTCAAGAAATACTAAAATATCATGTCAAAATTTATGGATTAAAATGATCTTCCAGTTGGGGAACATGAGGAAGAAAAAATGTTTGGTAAAGAAGAAAATTAAGAATTTGATGAGAACATTACTTTATTAATGTATTTTATAGAGAAGGACTAAAGGAGGGTGGTGAAGATTATTTCTAACCAGATAAAAGGGTTTCAATACAAAAACCCTATGACATTCAACAGAGAGGGTGGATATGAGGTAGGTGTGTTAAAATCGATTCCATCCAGGAAATACATGTATATTTAAAGACTCATTATGGGAAAACAATAAAAATGGATACTTATATGATATGAAGATCATTGATACCCTAGTGGAATGTTTAGGCTCAGGCTGGGTAGGCAGATTGAATGAATTAGAAGGAAATTTCTGTGAATTTCCTAGAACTCTTTTATCCAAAGATACAGAGGCAATAAGAAAAAGATTATATATTACAATTAAACTTGGAGAGTATGTATTTGATAACCAATGTGGTTCATTTCAAAAAATCATTGTTATTTTTTACAACACTATAATGGGATGAGATAAATACCACGAGGTCATTCCAGTAAATACATTAATGCGAGATTAAGTCTCATGTCATCATATATCAGTTAAATAAATATTCTCCGGTTGTGTATCTTGTTCTAATATATGAGGGTATCCCTAAGGAGAATTATTGTGTTGAACATCTAGTTTATGTTGGATGATTAGGAGTTACATATTCCATGTATATGAATCATCATAATGAGATGGTTGTCCAGAGCATTGGAATGAATAGTGGCCAGTTGGAAGGATCAGTTACTCATGATCATAGCTGAGTGATATTAAACATTTATGGTAGGATGTGAAACATTCATTTACATTGTCCTTGAACACTAGTGTAGATCTGATCTAGTGGAATATTGGGAAATATATAACGTTTTTGTTGGAAATAATGAAAAATGGGTAATTATATGGCTTGTAGGAAAGATCGGAGGGGTTGAATGGTGTCTTCTTTACTGTATCAGTCTGCAATTGGAGTTCTTCATTCCATAAAAGTAAAAGTTTTGGATGATTTGCTTTGGGAATGAAAGAATGTATAAGAAGGGTGACATAGCTTAGGGGTCTCGTACTATATTAGAGGGAAGTGGTGAATGATAGTTTCATGAATTTCATCCTACACATGTTGATACTAAGGCTGGATTATCGAAATTTAAAGGTATTGTTACTATAGATTCTAATATTTTTATATCCATATTTCATAATAGTGCATCAGATTACATTATATTTTTACAAATTTTCAATGGTCTATGTCTAGAAATTGAGTTTCTAAGTAAGTATATAGAAATATGTACAATGTTGTGAGTATAGTTGAGGGATATATGTTTATTCAAAGTGTGTTCTCTGATGTTTATAGAGTACCATCTTCATTGGTATTATAAAATTCTATATATGTTAGCCTTTGGACTAATTGTGGTTGTTGACTAGTTAGTTTATACCGAGCCCAATTATATTTTTACTATATGATAGTGAATTTTATGTCTCACGAGGGTGATAATTATATTAAATGTGGAGAGTCAGTTATCTATGAGGGCTGTGTAATTCTAGTTCAACATCAATTGAAGGACCTCACCAACCATGTTTCCAGTCTATTTTTTGATGATGGGATTATAATGAACTATTTATTTCAACCAGTAGTTTAGATGTTTTAGGACATGTTTTTCGAGGTCTTCTCAGGGCTTCCACCAAAGGGAGATGTCATATTTATGATCGAACATTTGTTGGGGGATGTTCTAGTATATATTTCACCATACATAATGTCCCCACTTGAACATCTGTTGAATAATACTCAAATAAAAGGGTTGATGGGTAAGATGATTACTGACTCACTACACAATCATGAGATTCTACACATGTTTTTCATATATTGATGATGATACAATGTACTAGTGTGTCGATTATCTAAAGATGAACTGTACGGATGATAAGAAAAAATATCATCTCTTTAAATTTAATTATCTTCTGTAAATGTTGATAGGATCTCATTATTTCTCAAAGATCGAATTGTGATTTGGGTATCATCAATTGAGAGTTAAACCTATTGTTTTAATTTATACATTATTTAAAATAATTAATTACAATTATGTGGTAGTTTTTATGTCTATTTTGTTAATGAAAACTCTATTAGTGTATATGGATATGATGAATCTAATATCCCACCGGCAACTGGTTCAGTTTGTTGTATTATTTTTGAATTCAATTTGGGTGTAATCTAATACTCATGAAGACTATTCCCAGTAGTATGAAATTTTATTGATTACCCTAAGAGATCATCACCTATATGAAAAGAAATATAATAGAATATTATCTATTAATCAAGTGAATTTTATGGGTTACATAATACTGTTATAAATTGTGTTAGTGGACCTAAAAATGTTAATTTAGTTTTTTCTTAATACTATATGAATCATTTCATTGTTATATGTAGTTTTTTCGGTTTAGTAGGTTATTAATTGATTATAATCCATGAATTTTACTACTCATCAGTACATATTTATATATTTTACAATAAATATGATATGTTATAATGGTCTGGATAACGTAATAATGCTTTTAAGGAGTTGTATAAATGTTTAACTACTGTATCAAACTTAATTATACTTGATCTAGTGGATGAGAATACAATGTCCTGTCACACATTTGGGATTAGGCATAGAAATTTTTAATTCACAGGGATCGAGTTTTGATATTTTTTTATGAATGTCGATGCCACAAGAATGTAAATACATTACTCATGACTTGGAGTTACATCTAGCTATTGATATTTTAATTTTCTAGTGGATATTTATGATAAAAAAAAGTAATTCTTATATAGATCAAATGATATTAAGGTATATAAGTTCACAATGAGACATGGATATATGACATTAGATATGGGTATAATATATGAATTCATTTAACAATGAGATACCAAATATGCTAGGAATGGAAAATAGTGTTGTGGAAGCTTGGTGTTTGAAATATTGAACACATAAATATCAAAACTATATATCTATGTATATGATAATGTCTTTGTTAGATGAGATATATGTTGATGTTTTGGTGTTCTAGGATCACATGAGACTTATATGAGTTGTATTGGAGTATAAACATTTATTCCATATAAGATAGAAGTAGTATGAGGATCCAGAGTGTTAAAAAATGAGGGAATGTCATGATGATGGGTGTACACCATCCTATAAGACTATAAATGACTATGATAAATTCTTTTGTGACTGGATGTGTATTTGTTATTTATTTTTTTATTGAGTGTTTGAAATTTGAATTTCATGCCTCAGTGTGGGAGGTGAATCCTAGATTGAATAAATTTTACTATGACTTAGGTGAATAGTATTGGTTTACGGGCATGAAAAAGAAAACTATTTGGTCCGTGAAAAGATGATACTCTTGTAAATAGAAAATGTCTAGGATTAATTGTATTAATTTATTATTATGAAATAAAAAAATTTATAGATTTATTTATATTATTTAAAATGATATTTCTATAAAAAGTAATTTGTTTCACTTTGGTACATGTATAATATATTTAGTTTTTACAATTTTTATATTTTTTTTCTATATAGTTTATTATTTATTACAAGATAATTTTAATATTATCTTATTGATAAATATCTAGAACGTTTTGAAAATAGTGTGTTTTAATCTAAAACATAATTTTTTTAAATACTATCAACAAATTTCAATATATAATAAAATATCATGGTCAATTTTATAGATTAAAATGATCCTCCAGTAGTGGAAAATGATGAAAAAATAATGTCGAGTAAAAGAGACAATGAAGAATTCAATGAGAACATTTCTTGATTTATGTAGTTTTTACGGAGGGACTAACAGAGGTTGGTGAAGATTATTTCTAACCTGATACAATGTTTTCAGTTACAACACCCTATGACTGTCAATAGAGAAGGTGGACCTGAGTTAGATGAGTTAAGGATCGATTCCATCAAGGAAATTCATGTAAATATATATAATCCTTCTATGAAAAGAGTCAAAGTGGATACTTATATGATTGGCGGATCATTGATGAACTGGTGGGATGTTCTGTATCAGGCTGTGCATTCCAATTTAAGAAATTAAAAGAAAATTTCTAAGAATTTCTGAGAGCTCATTTATCCAATGATACAGAAGTAGTAACGAGATGTTAAGATATTGCAGTTGACCCCAGGGAGTATGTATGTGATAGAAAATGTGGTTCCTTTAACTAAATTGATGTGATTTCCTCTAGCACTATAAGGGGATGAGATAAACACAATGAGGCCTTTCCAAAAAAGGCATAAATGTGAGATTAAGTCCCATGTCAACATATGTCAATTCAATAAATTTTCTATTATTGTGTATCTAGTTCTAATATATAGTGGTATTTATAAGAAGAATTATATTGTTGAAAATGTGGTTTTAGTTGGACGATTAGATGGTACGTATTCCAAGGGTAGGAATTATCATAATTAGAATGTTGGCCAAAGAATTGGAATGAAGAGTAGCAAGTTATAAGGATCAGTTACTCACTATCATAGCTGAGTGATATTAAACTAGTTTGTTGGTATGGAAAAAATTCTTATACACAGTCCCCTAACACAATTATATAGCTAATCTTGTGGAATTATTGGAAATATATAGAGTTTTTGTTGGAAACGATGACAAATGGGTAATAATATGGCATTTAGAAAAGACAGGAGCTCTTGAAGGGGGTTTTCATCACCATATCGATCTACAGATAGAGTTCTTCGTTCTACAACCATAAATGTAGTGTATGATCTTCATTGGGAAAGAGGTCATGTATGAGAAGAGTGGTGTGGATCAGGGGGATCTTAATATATTAGAGGGAAGAGGTGAAGGATAGTTTCACGAATTTCATCCTACACTTGGGGATATCATGTTTGAATTGTCGAATGATAAAGGCATTGTTACAATATATTATATTCTTTCAATAGCCATATTTTATAATAGTCCATTAGATTATTTAATATTTTTTCAACTTATTCAATGGGTTGTTTCTAGCTTGGGAGTTTCTAAGGAATGCTATGAAAATAGATACAAAGATAAGAGTATAGTTGAGAGATATATGTTTATTCAATGCGTGTTATCGCTAGGTTGTGGAGTATAAATTTAATTGGTTTTATTACATTCAATATATGTTTTCCCTTGACCTAATTGTTAGTTATGACATGTTAGTGGCATTCCAAGCCCACATTGATTTTTACCAGAAGAGAGTGAATTTTTTGTCTCTATGGGTGATTATTTTATTAAATGTGGGGAGTCATATATCTATGGGAGCCATGAATGTCTAGTTCATCATCAATTGGGGGACCTCACCGACCATGTCTCTAGTATATTCTTGAGGATGGGTTTATAAAAAATGATTTATTTCCACTAGTAGTTGAATCGATTTAGGACATATTTTTTGAGGACATATCAGGGATTCCCTGAAATATAGGTGTTGAATTTATGATTGATCATTTGTTAGGGGATGGTCATGTATATATTCCATCATACATAATGTCACCTATATAGAATCAATAGAATAATACTCAAATATTGACAGTGATACATTGTACGTGAGTGTTGATTATATAATGATGAACTGTATGGATTATATGAAACAATATCATCTCATTCATATCACTTATCTAATTTAAATGTGGATAAGATATTTTGATTTCTCAATAATTGAATTGTGATTATGTTATCATCAGTTTAGAGTTTAACCATATTTTATACTGTATAATTCCTTTAAAAGCATGAATTATGTTTATGTGTTTGTTTTCATGCCAATTTTTTTGATGAATTATATATCAATTTATATGGACATGATGAATCTAATATCCCACCTACAATAGGTTCAGATTGTGGTATTGTTTTTTGATTCCATCTGGGTGTAATTCAACACTCATGATGATTATACCCAACCTTATCAAATTTTCTTGAGTACCTCAAGAGATATTCACCTATATTCCTAGAGAACTAATGTAATTTTATTTATTAATCAAATCTAGTTCATTGGTTATATAATACTATTATAATTTGTGTTAGTGGGCCTAAAAAATTTTATTTTGTTGTTTCTTGGGACCATCCAAATCATCTCATTGATATATGTAGTTTCTTGGGGCTAGTAGGTTATTAATCGAAGATCACCCAAGACTTTTAATTCACTTCATTACGTATATTGGGATTTTACAAGCAAAAAGATATGTTTTAATTGTCTTGATTATTTAATAATTTTTTTAATGAGTTGTATAAGTTTTTTACTACTAAATAAAACTTCATTCTACTTGATCCAATCGGGGAGAATACAAGGTTTTGTGACACATTTAGAATCAAGAATATAGAATTTTTAACTCATGGGGATCGAGTTTTGATATTTGGTTAATGATTGTTGAGGCCACATGAATGTCAAAACTTTATGAAATACTTGGAAATACATCTAGATATTTATATATTAATTTTTTGGTAAATGTTTTAGTTGATAACAAAATGTAATGCGTATATAGCTCACAATATATTAGGGTATATATTTTGACAATGATACATGGATCTAAGACATCATATATGGGTAGAGTATATGAATTCATTTTACATTGAGATACCATATATTCTCGAAAAAGAAAATAGTGTATTTGAAGCATGTCATTAGAAATATCGAACACATGAATTGAAAAAATCTCGCTCTGAGTATAAGATAATTCCATGTTCGATGGGATGTATGTTGATGTTTTGGAGTTATATGAAATCATGAGACTCATATTATTTGTAGTGGAGTATACACATTTTTTCCATATAATATAGAGGTAGTATGAGGATTCATTGTATTCAAAAATGATGGAATGTCGTGAAGGTGAGGGTAAACAATCCTATTATAATATAAATTAGTAAGAGATATTCTATGTGTAGGGAAGAATAGTTGTTTCTACTTGTTTATATTAGGATTTTAAGTGTGAATTTCATGCCTCAATGTGGGTGGTATATCCAATATTGAATAAAATTTACCCTGACCTTGATCAATAGTATTGTTTTACTAGCACGAATATTAAATTTAATGGTCCATGACATGATGCTAAACTTATCAATATATTATGTCCAGGAATCAATGACCATGTGGTATTCTACTACTATGTCCCATTCAATAATGGAATGGGATGAAGTTACCATGGATCCAAAGGTGGGTCTGCTATGAATGTCCCAGAAGAATGATTCTATTTGGGTGATAGTAGATTGACTAATGATTGTATCTCATTTCACACATATTTATCATACATTCTTAGTAGACTAGTTATGATATAAGATAGAACATATCCATAGGGTTCTATATAGAATAATTTCACATATTGAATCATGTTTTACATCACACATCTAGTATGGATTGTTCATGTTTCTTGGTACATATGGATTTCAAAATACATATTTCCTCCCATAAAAAAATTGTTAGTTAGAACATATGATGCAACTACATTAGGAAATTATACGATCATGTGTTATTAACATTGGTGGTACATGGGAGAACAACCTTGAACTTGTGGAGTTTGAATATGAAAATATTTTATATGAAATAATTCAGCTAAATCCCAATTAAGAATTTCTGGTTAGCCATTCAGATCACCACAACATTGGATGGCGGCATGTGAGGTATAGATTTTCATAAAGAGTCTTGTGATAGAGTCTTAAGGATCGATTCCGCTAGTTTATAAGTATATATATATAAATAAAAGTATAATGAAGTTTTATGTATATATATTTTGATGAAACATTCAATATATATATGGTATGTGTTTCTTAGGAAATTAAGAATATTGTGTCGCCATTGGAATTGAAGAAACAGAAACATGTTGCCCAGGTTTGTTGCACAATTCTGTGTTCTGTAGAGAATCAGGCTAGTTCAGTTTTGATTGGATCTTCTATATAAGAATAGTGCATTACACTATTTCATTCATGTGTCACTACATCATTGGTATTACCCCATACATTATCATGTCATTGAGAGGATGATGTTCTAATTGATATTGATGTGTCCTTTGGGGAGAACTTGATACTTATTGAATATCACATTGATAAAGTGATATGGGGAAAAGACCATGCTGATAGTATGTGTATTGGGGATATATGGGTGAGAATAGATTGAAATATTAAAGGGAGGAGTGGATATATAGGCCTAGTGGCCCAATAATTTCATCTGACATACACAGTGATTCTTGGGAGTACAACTCAAGGACAAGTTTTTATTAGTTGGGAGATTAAATAATGCTGGAAATTTTTGGTGATGTATCAAGTTTCATTATAGTTAATGTTTTTTATTTATTTTGATTATATTTTATTGGTTTTATTTTGGTGTATTTTGGGGTTAAATTTGGAGAAATTAGGAAGGAAGAAGGGAAGTGTATGGTTGGAATGAGGAATGACCTGACCATGATCCCATGCAAGATAACTATGTGAACCCAAAAAGAGTGCATTCACACTCATTAATCACATTTTTCAAAACATTTCTCCCAAAAAGTAGTAAATTTGTTAATCTTGGAAGGATACACATAGTAAGAATTACTGTTTTAGAGAACCATGCGTCCTATACAAAAAAATGTGTACATAGACAAATATACCACCAAAAATAAATTAAAATTCCCCCCTTTAATATCCTATACACCCTGGCCCAACACTATTTCATTTATCTCATTGTTTAGTCTCTTAGACGTATTTAGAGGGAGTATGAACACCATTCTTGGGGTGTAGAAGATCCAATTGAAGTATCATTACCTCTTCTGGTAAATGATTCTTCACGTACAAATTCATCTCTGAGAGATATATTTTTGAATAATGAGTATTGTTTTATTATCTACTAGAGTGCGTTTAGTTCTTGGTTTTAATATATCTAAATTAATTTGGCCTTAGATTTATGTTATGGATCCTTAAGTCATTATTAATTGTGATCTTGGTTATGTTATGTTAATTTGGTATTATTTTTTGTGGTCGTTCATCATCAATCATGTGGAACGTGGTATATTATTGAATTAAAAAAGTCTAATTTTAAATTAGTTGAGTGTATTTTGGTAAATTCTATTTCATATTTACCAATTTCATATTTAATTAAATAAAATAAATTATCTAAGTAATTTATATACTGTGTAATTTAATGATTAATTAGGAAATGGAAATGGCCAATTAATGGGATGTTATAATTGGTCAATTTAATGGATTTTTGTATTAATTGATTGATAGAATTTTTTATTGATTGACAAGTGGAATTAATTTATTTTTGGATTAACCTATAATGTTCAATTAATTGATTGATTAGATGTTGAGAAATTGTTCAATAATAAATTATTAATATTATTCCTCATTATTGAAATATTGATATATGTTTTTTGTGATAAATTGAAAATTTTCAAATTATGGTAAATGTTTAATAATAGGGTTGATGATTCAAAACCATGATGTATATGAAATTTTTATTTATATGATATTTTCATATTTGTGATATATTTGACGTTAATGTGTGTGACATGGAATGAGGCTCAAAATAACCATATGTGAAGTTGAGGTATGGGTTAAGGACTGTGGTTCAAAATAGCCATTTGTGATTTTAAAAATTCAGAAGGGTCATAAGCATAAAATAATCATGTCATATAGAGGATTGGGATAGGAATATGGGAAAAAATACAGATGGGATGTTATACACGACCTTCTATTCCCATGAGATTGGCATAGGACCCTGGTTCCAATTGGCCATGAAATGAATTGAAATGAAATGATAAATTGTAACCTTGGAACAATGAAATGTGATATCCCATTAATATATTTTATACTTCAGTATGGGTTGAATAATTAAATGGTATTATGGGTGAAAACATGATCCCATGAAAATTATTTAGTTAATTAAATCAAAATGAAACGTGACAAATGTTAAATTCATGCATTGTAAAATATTCTTTTTACAAGTAAATAAAATTATATTGACTTGATATTATTTCATACACCATTGTTGGTGTCCTATAAGGTTTTAATCAAACCCTACTCGATATTATATATTTTTATCAAAATAAACATCATGATTCTGGATAGGAAAAATGAAATATCCCCACGATAGATGGTAGAGTTGGGACAAAGCATGAATGAGGGATCCTGACATGATATTGGGTACCCATCGAGGAAATTTTTAAAGGATCAAAATGTAAATGTAGATTTATAAATTATAAGAGGGGGTGAATTTTAGGTTTATGAACATTTTTTTGTATTATTAATAAAATATAAGGACAAAAAATTTAAAGAAGATGAATTTACAAGCCCTATTTAGTTATTAATAAAGACAGTAACTTTCTTATGATCTGAAAATATGGATCCTAAAAGGAAACATAAACAAGTTAACCTAAGGAAATATTCCACCTTAGAAAATATATAATATATTAGATAAGTGTTTGTATAATTATTAGAATGTGTAAGCAAGCTACACTTTTTTATTTTACAAAAATGCAGTGTAAATAAAACTTGTAACAAGAACAAGAAATCTAGTTTAAAAAATATTTTAACTTAATGTGAAGAATATCCAAAAACCTTAGATAAAGGTCCCCTTATTTATAATTTAAATAATGGGTTTCTTACCCACAATATGGGATTCCTTCGACATGATTATCAAAATCTATATTATGATCCATACAATACCCGGATTAAGTAGGTAATCAGCACCTCTATCATCCTATCACTAGAATATATCGATTGATTACATGAATAATTTGATTCAAACTACACAGGTTGAACAACTTTTTCTCATCTTGAAAAATTTATTCACACCATTCACACAAATCTGGTTTGAGTAGAGCTATCGCTGAATATCACTTCATTCCAATGATCAAACATTACTGAAAAAAACTACACATAGTTCAAAATGATTTAAAATTGTTGTGTCTTTATATTAAAACACACTAATGGATGACTTATCCTCCAACGAACATAATTTTCCATAAATTTTAGAGGGAACTATAGATGTGGGACTCAAGAAAATATTAAGATAAAATAGTTTGGAAGACATATTTTTATATAACTAACTATGTGGGAAAGATTACCATGCTTAAGAAACAATATCACATTTAGGATATGATAAAATGAAACTATATTTTAAGGAATTATGATAACTATAAAAAAAGAATATAATCATATTACTATGATAGTGTAATTCAAGGTCTTAAAATATTAACAATCATATTCCATGAAAACGTGTGATCATAGTTTGATTCATAGAGAAATTGGAGTTGGATTTCAGAAGAAATTGGAGTTTGATTTTAGAATAAATCGGAGTATGATTTTTGAATAAGTAAGAGTCTGATTTTAGGATAGATTGAGGACTTATATCAGAATAAATCGGAGACTTATTTCTGGAGAAATCAATGTCATATTTTAAAAGATGTCAACGTAAGATTTCGGAACAAATCAGATTCACATTTCAGGCGAAATAGGAGTATGATTTCAGGAGTAATAGGATACACAAGAACTAAAGGGTTCTGAGTTATAGATACAGATCCAATTTTATGACATATAAAAATGATGGTAAGACATTTTTGATAAATCATCATATTAAGAGTTTAAACAAATTTGTAAGGTCAAAATCATTCTTAGAGATATAATATTTTCTATAAGAAAATATTTCATAATGAAAGATAATTTTTCATATATATATTACTTCGTGAAATTCAAAACCTAAATAAATGTAAATATCATAAGGAAACTTATTGAATCAATAATCTCTATTATTTTGTAAAGCACAATCAAATTTCATAAAATAATATAAATGGATTAGGTTTTCATTTTTATGGATAAAAGAAATACTTATCTCCACTTTTTCATTATGGAAAATAGTGAATACGAATAACTCACCCTTAGTTTATAAATTCTATAAGGATACTATTATTATATTTCATAGAGAAATTAATCCTCCTTACATAATAATTTTTCCTTTATGTAACCCCCATTACTTATGAATTTTATTACCTTAACATAAAATTCCATTTGAACATCCTTATTTCCACCTTTCTGATTTCGAAAAAATGAATGTTAGGAAAAAATTATAACTGAATTGTTAGGAAAAATACTTAATGAAATGATCTAAATAAATAGAATGTCATTAAGATAACAAATTATATTGGAAAAAAATATCAGAATTGAAATGAAAATTATTCATCCTTTTTTTCTCCTTCGGTTTGATCTTTTGGAAGGTGGCCTTTAGCTTATTCAATTATTTGAGATCATCTTGAATAGTCTTCTGAAACTCATCATGATCATTATTTTTTTTTTACATATTTGATTCATTCTTCCTGTTACATAACTCTTTCACCATGAAAGATGATCAATTCTTCCTGTTTTTGTGTTTTTCATCCATTAATTCAATGATTTCCCTTTCCCTTTATAGAAATCGAGCATAATAATTCATTTTCCATTTCATATCTTTATCTTAATGACAGAGGCTATATTTTTCTTCCATTATTTTTTTCTGAATATCTTGTTGATAGAATCTTGATCTTTAACTGAAACATATCATAATAATCCTTGGATGAGTTAGTGAATTCATAAAAAAATTAAAATCATATATGACTGGAATGGACCACATTGTGATTTATTTTCAAGATATTCTATGAGTATTGTATAAGATCTATATAGTTTTAAATAAGATTGAATTTTGATTAATTTTACCTTAATAATTCTGGTTGAATATTACTTCTGATTTACTAATCCGTGAATTAGTTGACATCTTGAATCAATGCTAGAAAATAAATTAATGGTGTACACTAGATTCTTCAATAACTGGACCACAAAATAAATTCTTAATGAAGAGGAAGATACTAAAATATCTTCTCTTTATGGTGATGAAATTTTATATTTCTCATCTTCTTTCTTCATAGATAAACCAACAAAATCCTTCATTATTTTTTCAACAAAATCATTCTTAGGTGTATCAAAAACTACTTCAATTTAATCATCATTATTGGAGATTTTATTCTCAATAATATGAGTGTCATTCTCACTAATATAAAAAAGGACTATTTTATCATCATCAACATTATCTTATTTATGAACAACATTATCAGTTACATTAGTAAACTGTTTTGTCATCAACTTCTTTATTAGCCTTATTATTAACACTTTGAACAATAAGAACATTACTAAATTCATTATATGAAGGGAACTCATTGACAGAATCATGGTAAATGTTATCTTTCTAAGTATATGTCCCTACTGAAATAACATTAGAAGTTGAATAATGGGATGTCCTTATTGATAGTGTTTCGAAAGTTCTCTCCATATATTTATATCCATATAACATTATTATCACATATTATTTTTCCTAAGCTTCTTCTTCGTATTCTATTGGTTCTAGAATTTAAATATATTTCATTAGAATAACCGGTACCAGATTATTAGTTTCCACTCGTTACAGATGAATATATTGTTATTGAAATAATGATTTTAGAACCTAAAAATGTACAGAAGCCTTCTCGGTATCTCTTAGTAATACTTGAATAATATATGCCTCAAAAATTTCCTTCTTCAACTTATTTTATATATCTTTATGCAAAATATAATCAGATTAATTGATTTTTAATACCATATTCTCTATAGGATCTATTAATAATAATGCATCAATTTCAATCTTATTTTTTTTAGTTCTCTCTAATGATCAACAACCTCATCTGAAAAGGGTTTTTCTTCTTTGTCTTGGGTGGAGAAGATACCAGTCCATCGACTGGTGCATGTTCCTACATTTCTAGCTCTTTATATTTTTGTTTCAGGGTAGTTGGGATAGATATTTATCCAAATTCTCTTTTATTACTAGCAGCTTGGTCATTCTTATCATAAAGATCAAATAAATATCCAAATTGTCACGAAAAACAGTCTTCATCCTTCTCAGGATATCATCACATAACAACACAATATTGAATGTTTTTTCCTTTTAGTTGCACAATATATTGAAATAGTTTAGGCATAATAAAATGATCACAGAGAATATTAAATGGTAAATCAGGATTTGAGATATGATGGTTTGATTCTTAATGTTGATGGTGGTCAAAATAATTTACATAGTGAGGTGTATCTTTCTTACATTCAACATGAATTCTATCATAAATATATCTCCTATATTTAGAGATTCATTTTCCACCTTATATAGATATAGAAAGACTTACATCAAAAGGGTTACAAGTCAGTGGTTGGATAAAAGAAGTATATTCCTGGGTGACTTCACACCCATAATCCCAACACACTCAATAGCCTTAACATTCTCAAATGATCATTTATTATCATGCAACATGTGCATGAAAATGATTTCCTCTCCTTTTTAGGGTATATCCAAAATGCTTTCAACCTTCTTATAAAACAAATAGTATGTTTTTTCATAACACTAAATTGAAAAAATATCCTTTCAAACTTGTTCCTAAAAACAAATTGAATCATAACATTCTATAACCAAATAATCATACACCAGATGTATATTATTTTTCCTTTTCTATATAATGATTTTTACATCAACTGAGCTTCATGATCATTCAAATCAATGTGTTATACTTGGAAAATAATTTTCAGTCCACTAACTATTCCCAATTGATTATAAAAATTTTGATTTCCATGATAGACTGCATCTATGTCAGAGAAGATGACACAAGTGATATTCAATGTTATGAAAAAGGTAAAAATTGAATGAAAAAACATAATGAGTGGAAGGTCATTGGTGAAAAAACACTGATAAAACTGATGTGGGACATGAAAAGCGAGTCCCATTATAGGTGATAGTTTAACTTTCTGATTCAATACATTAGTTGATATTTACTCTCTATGATATTACAATTATTATTAATGTTGACGAGCGTTGTACGTGTTATAATATTTTGAGGTGTTAAGGAAAAATTGGTTTTAAGGAAACTGGATCCGATAATGATTTTTAAACCACAATTAGATTACAAACAAGAAGAAAAGAAATCATAGTGTTATAAGTAAGGAAACGTATAATCCATGTTACTCAGAAATAATTTTCAGTATTGATAACATTCTTCTTATATTTTTTATGAAAGGATAAATATGTTAGGTTTTGATGAAATTTTATCTTCGGGAAAAAAATTATTCTCTAGGGGAAAAAATAGGTAAGGAAATATAAAAGAATAAACATATATAATCCCCCTATCAAAAAGATTATCTTAATGTTAGGAGATATGTTTCATGAAAAGTTAATATGGGTTATTACCTAACGGTAATCATTCTGATCATTTTTTATTATATTCCAATATATCGAAGGGTTATGGTTTTGTAAATATAACATCAAATTGATCTTGTCTTCCGATAAATTGAACTATGAAATATCCATTATGTGAGTTATCCATAAGTATGTGGTGACTTCTGTCTATAATCGTTTTATGATATTTATTTTTTAGGTTTTTTCTAAAGGAATTTGAATCAAGTATTATAAAAAATTATCAGTGTTTTGGTAAAACTCAATGCCATAATCTATGAGTGTGTATTGCATCCAAAAAAATTGAGAAAAACAATATCCATCCACAACATATTCAACATTAGTAGTTGAATGTGATTTTGAGTTTGGTTTCTTGCATGACCATGAAAAAAACAAATCTCTTATGAAATGACATGTAACAGATGTATTATTTCATTACATTCTATAACCACAAATGCCGGCATCCAAAAAGCCTTTTAAAACGAAATCATTTCCATAATAATTTAAAAGACTTCAATAAATGGTTCTCTTTAAATAATAAATAATTATTTTCACTAAATTAAAATGGGATTAATTAGGATTATATTTGTATATTTCATATAGGAATACTAAAAAAATTATTTCTGGATGACTAGTTGTTATGTATAACACACTTTTTATCATATCTCTAAAAGATTATTAATTTATTGGTATTCTTTATTGATCAAGATAATGAGTGTTTGAGGTATTGATTGGAGTACCTATTCATTTATTTTTTTCATATCCATACATCCTAAGAAGAAATTTAATATAAATATATTGAGATTTAAATGTTCCTTTTGGATTTTGATAAATTTTAAAACCATGATAAAAGGTAAACTCATACATTGAACTCATTTATATCTCTAATTTCATAATATTCTCCAATAAATCAGTTATGCATTACATTTTTGATCCAAACATAATTTTATCATTATAAATATGTATAATTAAAGCATATTTCTTATATTTATTTATAAAAATGTATGGATTTGTGGTTCCATTAACATAATTTTTTAGAAACATAAATCTCTTAAGTCTATCATAGTAGGTTCTTGGAGATTTTTAATGTCCATATAAAATGTTGGTATGTTTTTAAATATGTTCATGATGATTTCTAACTTTAAAACCTTGAAGATATTCTACAAAAACTTCTTGAACATACCCATTAAAGAAAGAACACTTCACATCAGTCTGGAAATGTATACAATTTTAAAATGATTCAAAGGCTTGTAGAATAAGTACAGATTCAGGTGTAGCTAAAAAGGAATATGTTTCCTTATAGTCTATAAATTCTTGTTGATTAGAGACAATAGAAACTAATCATTATTTATTTTTTAAAATGATTCCATTTTCTTCGCATTTATTAATGAAGACACACTTTTCTCTAATTAAATATGTTTCGTTAGATATTTAAACCACAGTCTAGACATTGTTCATATAATATTAATTTATTTAAGATTTCATAGATTTAATCCAATAATCATCACCTAAAGCATCATAAGTAATTTTAGGTTTTATTTGGAAATTAAATTCTAGGTTCTCTATTTGGTTTTATAAAACAATTTCATAAACATAATGGAAAAAATATTCTATGGTAAATGATGTAGAAAAAAAATATCAAGTATTTTCCTAATTAATAATTTCATTCATCAAATCATGATAATCAATTTTTTAAAACACATATGAAGATGTATGTTGGGGTTGTTTTAAAACAAATTGATTAGTTTAATCAAAATTAACATGTAACGTTTCGTCAAATGTGCAATAATTGTTTTTTTTAAAAACTATAAGCCTTAGAAGTAGTGGAATAGCCTATAAAATTTACAACATTTAATTTGGGTGAGAATTTATGCATGTTATATTTAGTATTCAAGATGACTACATTGCATCCAAATAAGTTGAAGTATTAAACATTGGGTTTTCGACCAGTCCATAACCGATATAGTGATTTATCAAGACAATGACTAATTAATACAAAATTTATAGTATATAAAACATTACAAACTGATCCATCCCAAAATTGTTTATAAATTGATTATTCACTCAATATAGTTCTTTTTATCTCTTGAATAATATAATTTCTGTTTTCAGAAAAAAAAAATTTTGAGGAGTTATTGGAGATGAGAAGTTATGAGTTATTCTTTTCATACTATAAAATTATTCAATATATAAATTTTCAAATTCTCCCTAGGATAACTATAAATAGTTACCAATGAAATGTTTTTATCATTTGTAACATAATATGAAAATGATTTTAAATAAGAGAATGCTTCATATTTCTTTTCTAGAAAATCGGCCCATTTAATCTATTATAATCATCATCTAAAATAATAGATTGTATTTTACTCAAATACCTATAGTTTTTGATAGACTGAAATGATCCACATGAAAAAATAGTAAGACATTAGAAGATGATACTTCATTAATTGATTTAAATCTGCACCTATTTTTCTTGTTATATTTAAAAGGATCACAATATTATGATGAATCAAATCAAATCTTTGATTGATCCATAACAATAATTTTCATTGGAATCTTTCATAAGATATCATGGTTACATTTTCCTAGGATTCATTACCATAACAAAGATTGATATTCCATTTCACTATTGAAATGAATGTCTTGGCTCCTAAGGTCTTCTATGTTATGTGTGAAATAATTATCAATTCAATGGGAAGTGATTATAAACTCTTCCACGGAATTGTGTTATAGGCATTTATCATACCTAAAATTCAAAAGGTAACATTCATATTGTAATTAGTGAATTATTATATGATTTTTCAAAAGAACATTGAAAACTAAAACAGTTTAGATTAATGATTTTCCAAGAGAACAACATTACCTACACCGAAAATATCACATTGAAAATCTTCTCCCAAATTTACTTTTCCAACGTTAATAATAATAATATTTTCAAAGAAGGTTATGTTACCAATCATGGTCTTGGAAAATCCACTATCCATGTACCATGTATTATTGTTTTCACTACCCTTGTTTTCATGAAAATAAAACAGTTAAACTATCGGAATTCATACATTCTTGGATGTGAAAATGTTATAATATAAAATCATAGATATCAATGTTTTCATATAAAAATGTGCTTTAGAAAAACCTAAGTATTAGGTTTTGTTCCATGAATCAATATTCTTTCAATGTCTACCACATGGATACATAGTGAAAAACGGAGCACTTTGGGGTAAAAAGTTTTTGTGACTAAAAACATGTTTTGAATGAGAATGGCCAAGGTGAGTATAAGAGGGAGAATTTTTGAATACATTTTTTCAAAAAAAAAATTCATAAAAATTTATTTTCGATATAATTTTATTTGAAGAAAGTATTTTAGATTTTATTCTGATGACTATATTAATACCATAATAATCATTAGTCTTATAATTTTAGTTTCCCTCTTATAGTTTTTTATTAAACATAACTTTTCATGGAACCTTAAAATTTGTATCCTTTTTAAAATTAACAACCTTAAAGATATTGGAAACATTTTTAAAATCAAGGGTTTTTAATGAAGATCTTTTGAATGACCTGATACTTATTTTGTTAAAATGGATATTCTAGAATGAGACATATCATGATTCTTATTGATCATACAATTTTACTTCTCATGTAACATATAATATAGAGATACTTCTTCAAAAGATGGTATAGTGTTATATTTTGAAGAGGAAGATTATTCATAAGATGTTTCAAAATATTCTTAATTTAGATAATTAGTATTTAAAAAAATTTGGTTAATGATTCAGTAATTTTTTCCATAGCCATGAAAGATTTATTTTTTTTGGAATTCTTGCTATAAGAATAATATTATTTTGTCCAAGAGATTCAATTTTTGAATATTTATCAGAAGAGTCAACATCACCAGGTCTCTAGGTATAATTTTCTTTTAGTACTATCGTGGAACTAGACTCGTATTACTTATTCTTATTTCCTTCCTGAATTCATATTCTTTAATTCATTTTATTTGAATATAGGACACTCAAGTCTGATATGACCTACCCTCTTTCATTCATAACAAGTCACTTCTATATAATAATTATCCTTTCTTTCTTAATTATTGTATCTATACTAGACATTTTTAATCTAAAAAATATTTTCATTCTTTGAGTAGGAATGAAAAGTTCATTAATTGAATTTTCACTACCACTGCATAAGGCTATAACAATCGCTTTCATGGATTTTGATCTATTATATCTTTCCATAGTAATGGATTTCATTTGATTCGATATAGTAGACAAAGAAACATAGCCATTACCATAATTTTTCTTATTAATATTTATATCTCCCTTCATTCAACTTTCATGTTGTATAAGATTCATGAATAACTCATCAAGAGTGATGATAGAAATATTTATTTTTTCATCAATTGTTGTTATTTTGGATTCTGACTCTTTGGGAATAATATATAATATCTTTTCCAAAATTATCTCATCGTCAAGTCCTTTTTCAGCCATAGATTTAAGGATGTTGATGATAGTGTTAATAATTTTTGAAAATTTGCCTACAGGTTCTCCATACGGAATTAGGTTCCCCTAAAAAACCATGGTATTCAGATTTATGCATAGATTCTCTTGTTTCAATAACCATGGATGTTCCAAAATTGGGAACTTATTATTTCTTCCAGATTCTATAAGATGCTTTTTAAGATGAAATATATCTATTGATGTTCCTAGTCATATGAAATAATAATGTATTTTGTGCCTAAATGTTATGATGATAATATTGTTTTTCATTACTGGTGAATTTTCTGAATTCATTGTCTTGAATATTGTAGTCTCTAGTTAACATTACAAAATTATCCACACAGATGTTTATAATAAAATACTTCATGATATCTCTCTATTATTTATAGTCATTTCAATCAAATATTGGGGGTCTAGTAGGATTTATGTTTTCTATTAATCTAATGTTCATTCCTACCATTCATAAATGAAATTGTTTTCCATGAAAAAGATTAGTAAAAAAATTTCATAAACAAGTGTTTTATAAAGAAAATGTTTCAATAAAATCATAAACAAGTAATGTTGAGTTAGAAATGTTAATCCTAAAAACTTATATTCCATTATAATTATTTTAGAGACCTCATATGATACCAATTTTATGATTTCAATGTAAATGTTGATTTATTAATTACATGATGGTTGGTGAATTTTAAAATAATAATAAATTCATTTTTTTAATTAAAATTTATGTTTGTCATAATTAAATAAGAAAAATTCACATGACTTATTTAGTTTTTAATAATTATACTCAATTTCATAGGATTTGATAATATAAATATTATAAATATTATTAAAAAATATTACTTAAGGAAATATTCATCCTTAATGTGTATCAAATCTAATATAATAGATTTTGTATGTGTATAATTAAGGTTAAGAATGTTACATATTTTAACTTTAAAAAAATACAGCAGAAATAAAACATGTTATTACTACATGTAAGCATGTATAGGAAATCATTTATCCCAAAGAAAAAATTATCAAACGACAATGGATAAGGGTCCCTTGATTTATACTATCAGGAATGTATCTATTACCTACGCTCGGGTAATCCCTCGATATGATGCACAATATATATCTTGCAATCCCCACCTACCATTGATTAAAGAGGTTATCAGAACCTCTGTCTTCCTATCCCTAGAAGTCCTTGACTAATAATAGTGACAATCTGATTCTCAGTAGGAAGGTTGAACAAGTTGTTCTCAGTTTGAACAAGTTGTTTACCACATTCGCACATGCCACCATTGAGCAGAGTGCTCATAGTGTATCACATTATTCCAGAGTTCAATAGCTCATGAAAAATACTTCATATTGTTCAAAATTATTTCAAATGGGTGTGTATTAAAATAAAAAATCCCCAACTATTTACTACACCTCTAATAATCATATTTTCTATTAAATATCTGAGGGATCAATACATGTGGCACTCATTCAATGATTATGTTAAATAAGGTTGTATGAAATGGATTTATATAACTAACTATGGAAATCATTACTATGCTTAAAAACATTTTCACATTTAGGATCTGATAAAATTAAACACTACATTATGAAAATATGATAACTATAACAAAATAATTTAATCACATTCTTAAGATATTTTAATTTGGTGTCTAATAATATTATCTATAATATTATAAGAAAACTGGTAATCAGAGTCTTATTTCTGTAAAAAACAAAGTCATCTTTCATAATAAATCAGAGACTAATTTCAGAAGAAATCGATGAATGATTTCAGAATAAATCATATTATAATTTCAGAAAAAATTGAAATTTGGTTCTTTGTGAAATCTGAGTCTGAATTACAAAGTAATCAAAGTATAAATTTAGAATAAATTGGAGTCTGATTTCAGAATAAATCAGGTCTGATTTCATAAGAATTTGGAGCCTTATTTTATGAGAAATCAGAGACTGATTTGTGGTGAAACCTGATTCACAAGAACTGTATGGTTTCAAGTTATACATATGGATCTGATTATATAACTTATGAAACAAATTGGATAGACATGGTCTGATAAAACATTAGGTAATACATTGAAAACCATGGGTATGGTTAAAAAAATTCTTATAGAAAAAAAAACATTCCTTATGAAAGTATTTCGTTGAGAAATAAAATATTCCCTTGAAAAATGTGTTGGTGATTTTCAAAACATACTAAATGGAAAATTCATTAAAAATATACTGAATAAAAAATTTCAATGCCTTTATTTTGGGTTTTCATTTTGACACATGAAAAATATCATTAATGGGATTTATAGTATTTAATTCGGGATATTTTTTCAATTTGGGTTTATAATGTTTTACTAGTTTGTTATGGTTATTATAATATTCTATTTTTTGATACTATAATTTTTATTTAATAGTTATTTCTATTGTCGGGACACGTTGATAATGAGTTCATATGTAACGTCTTGGCCCCAGTTACCCAGAGCTGGTGCATTATCACATAACATTGACATGATCACAAGAAAGATCAAATCTCGAAAGACCGATTGGTTTAGTATCCTTTGAAACAATAGATATATCCATAAGTCTTACATTACATCATAAAAAAAATGAAAACTACAAAAAAAAAATTTCTTCATAGTCCACACTCATAACCCCACATACTATCCCTACAGGTCATTCATAAATTAAATCTTCACATCCTGGGAAAAATAAAACATTTAAAGGGGTGAGCTCAAATTCCCAGTAAGTATAACAATATAGTGGAAACTTTAATAAATAAGAATATACATTTAAGGAAATTTATAACTAAAAAAGCCTTTTAAACATGAACTTCAACATAGTATGGAAAAAATGAAATGAAATAATGTCATTTACTTATTCACATGGATATTATACTAACAGAATAATCACATGCAATATCAATAACCACTTTAATAATGATGGAATGCATAATTCCAAACTATCATAACCACATAGCCAAGGCCTCGTGCCAAGAATACAAATAAGATTTTGACAAGGCTTTGTGAAAAGACACTAGTTTGTCTCATGAGACCTACCGATGCATCAAGGAGCTATAGTGGCCTCCACCCGTCACATATTAAGTCCAATGCATTCCTTATATGAACAGGTTTAAACATAAGATAAACATTCGTATTAAAACTAGCATATGAAATGTCAATAATTTCTCCATAAACCATGAGTGGTATTAAAATAACACATCCACAGTTAAACATACAAAAAACCTTCAATACAATATATAAGTTTTGTATCATAATTAATCAACTTAAAATACCATTAAAATCCATCAAAGGATGCTGACATAGATGAAATCAAAACTCTTTTTAGAAAAAATATCTCTTCCTATTTTGAAATCATTTAAGAGTCATATATTTATAAAATAAAACATTTTATTTTAAAATATTCTAATAATATTGTAAGGGAAGCTTCAACGATTTTATAACGGCATAAAATATCTGCACCCTCCGTATAAGATAAAAAACATTCTTACCTAAATTCTATCGAAAAGGTTTAAAAACACCTTCTGTTGGAAATGACGGAAAGATTCCTTTATAAACCTCTTATAAAAAGTCAAAAAAGTTTATAAATGACTTTAACCCATATTCTTGTAAATAGTAAAAGTGTTTTGAAATACATTTTTAAGAAACATGGATGTGAATGATAAGGAGATCCTAGTAGATTATTACGTATAAACAACCCCAGATAATGAAGAGATTGCGAAATATTCCCTTACCTTGTACTTTTATTTGGTTAAGGGTAGGTAAACCTCCTTTATAATGGTGAAATGATTGTTATTAAATTATACAAGAATCATATATATTAATATGATATCATATATGATCTTTTAACATTACTTTGTTAATAATATTTCAGAATTATCGTTGTTTCGGGTGTTAACTTACTCGTTTTCTTTTATATGTTTTGTTACATAAGCCATGTTTTTCATTAATAGGTTGTATCATAATCATATCCATAATTATATCAAGTACTTAGATACTATTATTAATCATAAAATGAGAATTATACTTGAATGGATATGATGGAGAATGAATCTCATCACGTTCGTGGAGACCATAATCCGTACGTATGCACGAGAGACAATATCATTATTTTGAGATTAAAATAATATATAATTGGATGGTAAATAATATATATAGAATAATTATCATGTTATATATATTATATACTTTAATTACACATCATTATTATACCCATCCAAATAATAATTTATTGAATAACAATTACACCACAACGTGGAGACGATAAGCCGTACGTACGCACGTATGGTGACATGTTATTCAAAGGATGGATATATTACTGAATATGGTTGTACCATATTTATAATAACATCATAGTATATATATGATACTGGATTTATTATTTTATAATGGTAATAACAATGAAATAAGAAGTGGAAGAAGAAAGGAACTTGAAATAGTGTGGTGAAATCATTAACTCTTCTTCATGTTCTTCCTTTTGATTTGATCAAAAGGACTCTTTAAGTTTGCCTTATGACTAAAATAAGGCCTCTAGGATGAAGTTATGGAAGTTTAGAGAGTATTTGGGAAGAGTTTGTCCAAGCCAAATGGCTTTTAAGGTGTGAATTATTGAGAGGGGGTGCCCTTTAATAAGAGGGGTGAGGGGCAGTTTTGGAAAAGCTAGAAATATTATTTTAGAAAAAATTCATATTCGGTTTCTAATGGCTCAAAAGTATATTATTTAAAGGTTAAGGTGGGGATGGGTCGCAAACTACTCAACCAATATAATTTAGATAGGTTTGGGTCATCATATTAACCTTATCTTTTAGTTTAACTCTTAGTTAATTAGTTTGACACTTACCATGTCACTTTGTATTTTTATATTATATAGTTAATAAACATACTATATACCACGAAGAGACCCCCAAGTTGTCCATTAATGATAAAAATATCATTATATAAGTCTCTTATCCGAACAATATATTTTTTGGAATTGAATATCAATTAATAATATAATATTTGTTTTAAAAACTATTTTATGTCAATTTTGACACTATTTGGAAAATTGATTTTTGTGAAAATAATAACAGAATGAATACTTCAAACAAAGTTAATTAAATAATTCCTAAAATTTCATATTAATCTAGAAAATTAGTTTAATTCATAAAAAGTCTCAAATTATATTTATTTGGGTATTTATAATATCAATTATTTTAATTTTTCAATATTATTGTAATTACTGCATCATCATTGGGTCATAAATAAATTAAATTATTTAATGTCAAAAAGTTATAAATAAACTACCATTATGTAGGAAAAAATTTTATCTTTCTAATGAATATTTACAATCGAATTTATCTTATGTATAACCCTATATTAAAAATTATTTAGTAAATAAACTTTCATTTTAACTCTTTCAACTCTTCATTGAATTAAATAATAATAGATGTCCTAATCTAATCCATGTGGACCTAAATGATAATATTTTATTCTTAAGGTTGTTTTTGGTCGAATTAATATTATCCAATATAATTAAGACATGTGTTAGGGTAATATTAATATCATTTTTACCCTTAATTACCCTACTTACTTTTAACCGTGGTAAATAAAAGTAAAAATTTACTATTCACTAAATATTATTTTCATCTCAATGAACAAAATTTTAGTCCTTGATATTAACCGTGTCTCTCAGATTTTTCAAATTCCATTCAAAGAAGTGGTAAAATTATGTTTTATGAAAAATTGAGTTTCTTAACTACCACTTTGTGGTTTCACTATTCATCAATAATTGATGTTTTTCTGAACTATGCCAAAATTTTACCCTATTCTATAATTGAAATTCCAAATTCAAAAATGATTTCTATTTTATAGAATTCATAACATATAATTTTCATTAATTAATTTTACAATTAATTACCGTTGTCACAACAAATAGCATGTTTTTATGATATAATAACTACCAAAAGATTGGTACTTGTTTATGTCCGGTTTAATTGTGAAATTATGTCCAATGACCAACATTGTTTTAAATGGTAAAAATATATTCTAAATATACATTAAAACCACTAAAAATCATAATTTATAACTATTAATTATTTTTATTAAAAAAGTTGTTTTTAATTAAAATTTAGTAACTTTCACTATTAATCAAAATATTAAAGTTAACCAAAAAGTACAAAAATTTCACCTTAGGCTAAATTATATACATAAAATCCAAAAATGAAGTCCATTTTTAAATATATAATATATATAATTTCAAAAAGTAGATATTACTATTCATAACGGCTAGTTTGATTCATTAAGGTGTGTTAGAACTCGATGTTGCATACAACACACTCTATCGCATTATTCAAAGAGAAGCGTACCGTAGAAGCTTGGGGTGTTACATTCTCCCCTCCTTCAAATAATTTCGTCCTCGAAATTTCTAGAATACTACCGCATGAAAAGACTCGGGTGGTTCTTCATCATAAGTTCCTTGTGTGGTAGTGTATCGTATATTCATAATCCTTCAGTAATTCAAGCCATCTCCTTTGCCTTATGTTGAGTTCTTTTTGTGAGAAAATATACTTAAAACTCTTGTGATTAGTATAAATTTCACATTTTTCACCATAGAGGTAGTGCCTCTATATCTTCAAAGAAAAGACCACAACTGATAACTCGAGATCATGAGTATGATAGTTTTTCTCATGAATTTTTAACTGTTGTGATGCATAGGCAATAACCCTATCATTCTGCATTAGGACACAACCAAGTCCTTTATTCGATGCATTGCTATAAATAACGAACCCATCATTCCCTGATGGTAGAGTCAATATAGGATCATTGACTAATCTTCTCTTCAGTTCATCGAAACATTCTTCAGACTCTTTTGTCCAATCAAATTTAACCCCTTTACATGTGAGCTTCGTTAATGGGTTTTCCAATCAGACAAAATTCTGGACGAAACGTCGATAATAACATGCCAAACCAATAAAACTGCATACCTTAGTTATACTCGTAGGTGCTGGCCATTCTTGGATTACCTTGGTCTTAGAAGGATCAACAACGATTCTATCATCAGAGACAATATGGACAAGAAAAGAAATCTCTTGAAGCCAGAATTCACACTTGCAAAACATCCCATATAATTCATGTCTTCTCAGAGTCCTCAGGATAATGCGCAAGTTATTTTGATGATCTTCATAGGATTTGGAGTATTCCACGATATCATCAATAAATACCACCACAAATTCATTGAGATATTCCTTGAAAACTATATTCATCAGATCCTTTAATATAGAGGATGTATTAGTCAATCCAAAAGGCATTATAGTAAACTCGTAATGCCCGTACCTGGTTCAAAATGATGTCTTCAGAAAGTCTTCCTTCTTCACAGACAACTGATGGTATCCATATCGAAGGTCAATCTTTGAAAAGTATTGAGCTCCATATAGTAGGTCAAATAAATCATCAATGCGAGGTAGAGGATACTTGTTCTTTATTGTTATAGCATTGATCTCCCTGTAGTCGATAAATAACCTCATAAATCCATCTTTCTTTTTAATAAAAAGAACAGGGGATCCCCATGGAGAAACACTAGGGAGAACAAATCCCTTTTTACTCAATTAATCTAGTTGTTTCTTTAGTTCATCTAATTGTATAGTGGACATTCTATAAGGGGTCTTTGATATAGGCCTTGATCCAGGAATTAAATCAATGGAAAACTCAAATTCTCGTTCTGGATGATGTCCCAGTAAATCTTCTAGAAACACATCAACATATTCATTCACAATAGGTACATCCTTTATTTGAACATTCCTTTCCTCACCCACAGTCATATCATTCTCTTCCTCTCCAATAATTGAATTTAGTTGAGCTACCAGGGGTGTATCTAGATAAGAATTAGGTGGTGACGATTATGCTCTAAAGATATGATGTTCCTCATCATCATCATCAAAAATCGTAACCTTCTTCTTCTTACAATAAATCTTCGCATCATAGTCCGAAAGCCAATCCATACCAAGGATTATATTGAACTCAATCATAGGTATGAAGATGAGATCAGCGGATAAAGAACATTTCTATGCTCTAATGGGGACTAATTCACAAAACATTGTACAATGATACTTCCCTTAAGAGTTTTAACAGACAACTCCCTTGTTAAATCAAATTGGAAATATCTAATTTTCTTAGAAAACTGGGAAGATATGAAAAAATTTGATGATCCAGAATCAAATAATTCATTTGCTAAACTTGAGGATGCCATTAAATTACCTGCCACCACGTCTTTCAGAGCTTCTACCTCAGTAGTAGTGATAGCATAAGCATGGACTTGATCCCTTGGCCTTTTCTGAGATATGTTCCCCTGACGCTTGGGACATTCATTTGCATAATGTCCCACCTCCCTGCAATTGTAGCACTGAACATTGGTAGCGTCCTTCTCCCCTTTTCAATCACGAGCTTGGTGGCCTTTTTCACCACACTTGTAACAGACACCCATTCCCTTTAAGCTAGTACCAGGGTGTTTCTTCCCACATTTACCACATGATGGATATTCAAAATTTCCCTTCTCCCCCTTATTTCCATTCCCATATTGATTAGAAGATCTCTTCTTCTCTTTTTTTTCTTTAATGTCATTATACTTAGAGAATTCCCTTTCTTTCTTGATAGCACATGAGACAATGTCTTCGTATGACGAGAAGGATTGTGAGACTAATGCTCGACATAGAAATGGTTTTAACCCATCAAAGAAACGATCAATCTTACTTCTTGGGTTACATATATAATCTCCAGCATACCCTACTAACCTTGTAAAGTTATCCTCTTACTTTGTGACATTCTCATCCTCCTTTTGTCTCAGGCTCAGAAATTGCCTTTCCATATCTGCTCGATGGTCACGAGGAAAGTATTTTTATAAAAATAGATCTTTGAACTCCCTCCATTCTATATTTGATACTTCATCATCTTCATTCGTGTTTTGAATCAATGACCACCATTGATCAGCATCTCCATTGAGGCGGTAAACATCCATGATAACTTTTTCCCTTTCACTATTCCCAAAGCCTGAAATATTTTCTCTAGAGAATTTATCCATTGCTCAGCTACTAAGGGATTTGTAATCCCATTGAAAGTTGGTGGTTTTAGCCTCATAAAGTGACCTAGAATTGATCCTCCATGTTGCGGATCAGGGTGCTCCAAACGAGTAAGGTTATTATTCATAACCTGAATGAGTTGTTTCAGTATGGTGATTAGCTGATCGGAACCAGTTGCATCACCAGCTCCACTATAATTATCTTGAGCAGGAGGGCAATCCCAAAATGGAGTTCATGCATTGATACGGTTTCCATTTCTTCCACTAGGCTCCATTTCTAAACAATGGCATAAGCTAGATCAGTTTATGAATAAAAAAACATAATTCCATAATTATAAAAAACTTAACATAAATAGAACTATTTATGGATATAATCCATAATCATAAAAATGTTTTATTTGAGGAAGTATATACTCATCAACCATTCATAATGATTTGTAAAGAAAATTATAGTTATCCTAAGCATATCCCCCGGGAGTTTCGTAAGCAATAGTGCATCCAGGCCCGTTGTCGTGCACCAGTTCCCGTTCGAGTCTAGCTCAAAGCGGTGTTTTCGGGTTTTACCACTAGGTACATCTGTGTCGGAGCCAACTCTACCTGCTCATATCCAGACAGGGATTTATTTTTTTGAAAAACTCACAAAATCTCTACAATACCAAAATTCTAGGATATTTTTCTATATTAATCCTCAAAGTTCATCTTAGGTCTACATGCTCTAATCAGAGATTATCTAAATCTAGCTTCCAAGGTTTGTACTAAACTTCCTCTTATGCCAACTGTAACGCCTAGACCCCAGTTACCTAGAGTCAGTGCATTATCACATAACATTGGCATGATCACAAGAAAGATCAAATCCCGAAAGACTGATTGGTTTGGATGACTTGGAAACACTAGATAAGTGTTACATTACATTATAAAAAAAATGAAAACTACAACAACATCTTTTCATCATAGTCCAAACTCATAACCCCACATATTATCCCTGTAGGTCATTCATAAATTACTTCCTCCCATCCTGGGAATAATAAAACATTGAAAGCGGTGATCTCAAATGCCCAGTAAGGATAACAATATAGCAGAAAATTTCATAAATAAGAATAGACATTTAAGGCGATGTATAAAAAAAATAAAAGCCTTTTAAACATGAACATCAACATAGTATGGAAAAAATAAAATGAAATAATTCCATTTACTTATTCACATGGATATTCTACTAATCGAATAATCACATGCAATATCAATAACCACTTTCATAATGATGGAATGCATAATGCCAGACTATCATAGCCACATAGCCAAGGCCTCGTGCCAAGAATACAAATAAGATTTTTCCAAGGGCTCATGCCAATACACTAGTTTGTCTCATTAGACCTACCGATGCATCGAGGAGCTATAGCGGGCTCCACCCATCACATATAAAGTCCAATTCATTCCTCATATGAACAGGTTTAAACATAACATAAACATTCTTATTAAAACTAGCATACAAAATGTAAATACATTCTCCATAAACCATGAATGGTATAAAAATACCACATCCATAGTCAAACATATCACAAAACCTTCAATAAAATATAGAAGTTTTGTATCATAATAAATCAACTTCAAATAAGAGTAAAATCCATCAAAGGATGTTGACATAGATGAAATAAAAAATCTTTTTAGAGAAATATCTCTTTCTATTTTGAAATCATTTAAGAGTCATATATTTATAAAATAAAACATTTGATTTGAAAATATTCATATATTCTTGTAAGGTAAGCTTCGATGATTCTATAATGGCGGAAAATAACCGCACCCACCGTATAACTTAAAAAACATTCTTACCTTAATTCTATTGAAAAGGTTAAAAAGTACCTTGTTTGGAAAACGACGAAAAGATTCTTTTATAAACCTATTATAAAATGTCATAAAATGGTATAAATGAATTTAATCCATATTCTTGTAAATAGTAAAAATGTTTTGAAATACAATTTTAAGAAACATGGATGTGGATGATAAAGATATCCCAGTAGATTATTACGTATAAACAACCTCGGATAATGAAGAGATTGCGAAATAAATCCTTACCTTGTACTTTTCCTTATTTGAGGGTAGTTGAACCTCCAGTATAATGGTGAAATAATTTTTATTAAATTATAGAAGAATAATATATATTAATATGATATCATATATGATCTTTTAACATTACTTTGTTAATAATATTTTAGAATTATCGTTGTTTCAGGTGTTAACTTACTCGTATTATTTTATATGTTTTGTTACGTAAGCCATGTTTGTCATGGATAGGTTGTATCTTAATCATATATAAAATTATATCAAGTCCATAGATACGATTGTTAATCATAAAATGAGAATTAGACTTGAATGGATACGATGGAGAATTAATCTCATTGCGTTCGTGCAGACGGTAGTCCGTACGTACGCACGAGCGACAATATCATTCTTTTGATATTAATATATTATATAATTTGATGGTATATAATATATACAGAATCATTATCATGTTATATTTATTATTTACATGAATTACACATCATTATTATACTCATCCAAATAATAATTTATGGAATAACAATTACACCACGACGTGGAGACGGTAAGCCGTACATACGTACGTGTGGTGACAAGTTATTAAAAGGATGGATAGAATACTTAATATGGTTGTACCATATTTATAATAACATAACTATATATATAATATACTATAGTTATTATTTTATAATTGTAATAACAAAGAATGATGAAGTGGAAGAAGAAAGGAACATGAAAAAGGGTGGTAAAATCATTACATCTTCTTCGGGTTCTTCCTTTTGATTTGATCAAAAGGGCTCCTTAGGTTGGATTTCTGACTAAAGGAAGACCTCTAAGATGAAGTGAGGGATGTTTAGAGAGTATTTTGGCAGAGTCTGGCCGATCCAAATGTCTTTGATGGTGTGAATTAATGAGAGGGGGGGTGCCCTTTTATAAGATGGGTGAGGGGCACCTTTGGAAAAGCTAGAAATATTATTTCATAAATAATTCATATTCAATTTCTAATGGATATAAATTATACTATTTAAATTTTAAGGTGGGGATGGATCGGTAACCACTAAAAAAATAGAATTTAGACAGGTTTGGGTCATTATATTAACCTTATCCTTTAGTTTTAACTCTTAGTTAATTGGTTTGACACATTCCATTTCACTTTGAATTAGAAATATTATATAGTTAATAAATATAGTATATACCTCCAAGATACCCCCAAAGTGGTCCATTAATGATAAAAATATAATTATATAAGTCTTTTGACCAACCATTAGGTTTTTAGGAATTGAATATAAATTAATAATATAATATTTGTTTTAAAAACTCTTTTATTTCAATTTTGACACTATTTGAAAAATTGATTTTTGTGGAAATCATAACAGAATTATTACTTAGAAAATATTTAATTAAATAATTCCTACCATGTCATATTAACCTATAAAATTAGTGTAGTTCATAAAACGTCTCAAATTATATTTATTTGGGTATTTATATTATCAATTATTTTAATTTTTCACTATTATGGTAATTACCACATCATCATTGGGTCATAAATAAATTAAATTATATAATGTCTAAAAATTATAAATAAAATACCATTATGTAGAAAATATTTTTATATTTCTAATGAATCTTTACAATCTAATTTACCTTATGTATAACCCTATATTAAAAATTATTTAGTAAATAAACATTGATTTTAACTCTTTTAACTCTTCTTTGAATTAAATAATCATAAATGTCCTAATCTAATCAATGTGGACCTAAAAGATAAAATTTTCTCCTTAAGGTTGTTTTTGTTCGAATTAATCTTATACAATATAACTAGGACATGTGTTAGGATAACATTAAAATCATTTTTACCCTTAATTAACCTATTTACTTTTAACCGTGGTAAATAAAAGTAAAATGTTACTATTCACCAAAAATTATTTTCATCTCAATGAACCACATTTTAGTCCTTGATATTAACTGCGTCTCCCGGATTTTCGAAATTCCATTCATAGAAGCGTTAAAATTTTGTTTTATGAAAAAATCAGTTTTTTAACTACCACTTAGTGGTTTAACTATTCATCAAAAATTGATGTTTTTCTGAACAATGCGAAAATTTCACCCTAAGCTATAATTGATATTCCAAATTCAAAAATGATGTATATTTTACAAAATTCCAAACATATAAGTTTCATTAAATAATTTTATAATTAATTCCAGTGGTCATAACAAATAGCGTGTTTTTATGATATAATAACTATCAAAAGATTGATACTTGTTTATGTCAGGTTTAATTTTGAAATTATGTCTAATGACCAACATTGTATTAAATGGTAAAAATATATTATAAATATACTTTAAAGCCACTCAAATTCATAATTGATCACTATTAATTATTTTTATCAAAAATGATGTTTTTAATTAAAATTTAGTAATTTTCACTATTCATCAAAATATTAAAGTTATCCGAAAAGTACAAAAATTTCATCTTAGGATAAATTAGATACTCCGAATCCAAAAATGACGTCCATTTTGAAAAATAAGATATATATAATTTCAAAAGGTAGGTATTACTATTCATAACGGCTAGTTTGATTGGTTGTGGTGTGTTAGAACTCGATATTGCGTACAACACACGCTATCACATTATTCAAAGAGAAGCGTACCGTAGAAGCATGGGGTGTTACATCATAGTCTCGCCATGTTATATATATTATACCCTCCCTATAATTCATATGCCTCTAGAAAATAAGGATGTTCACCTAGGGTCATGTAACATACCGTCTAGTAACACAAGTATGTGGGACATTGGTTGGGATTATACAAAGATGATGAGGAATAATTAATGTTTACAGAATTATGTGGATGTTAATGGTCTTATATAATTGAATGTATGAAATAAGAACATTATCGACTATATTATGGTTATAAGAAACATGAGATATATAATTTTTGAATTAATGTACTTCAATTTTATGGATTTCCAAGCATAGGATGAATTGTAATGTTAAATAAGAAAATTATTTTTGTGGGCTTTCCATATTTTGGAAGATACAATATTGGAGGAATATAACACTAAATATGTTCTTAATTTTTTTATTAAAACAATAAATTGATTTTTTTTATATTATTGGTAACCATGATAATGGTCTGTGATTTTTTGATAGAGTAATTCATGATTTGCATTAATAATTATTTTAGGATTTATGAATTACATATCAATAATTAGATATTTTATTTCTAGAATAATGGAATCGTTAACCACTGAAAACATTGTTGTTTCATAATTATTTTAAAGAGATCATGTTATTCACATATTAGGTATGTGAAACTAATATATATTTTTGAATATTATCACTATATTTAATTTTGACTCATATTGAAGATCTTTCTAAAATTATGAGACTTGAGTTTGGTCATACATTTTGTGGAGGAGCTTTATTATTAATGAAAAATTTATTATACTAAGAGAAACTATGTTCATTATTTTTTATGTTTTAAAAATTAATTTATTTATATATATATTGGAATGATTTTTCTAACCATTTTTTAATGGTCATTATCTAATGATCATAAGACTATTTCTTTGTCCTATTGTTGACTAGTGGATCCGTTTGAAATGGATATTTCATCTTGAAGCAGAAAATTCCCATCTAATTCATAATTTAGTGAAAAATATGAGATTATGGGGGAAATTGATTAATAGTTTAAATTTTAATCTTTATATAATTATATTTAATTATGATCATGGTATTTATAATAATTGAATATGATAACTATATGAAAAATAATCTTATGGAAAAACTGAATCCCATAACCTCAATTCAGATGAATTAATTATTTTTCAATATTTTTGAATTATGAATTTTTGTTTGATAAGATTATTATGATTATTCCCATTATTTAAATCAATGATCAATTAAAAATTAATATTTCCATGTTAATTTATTCACACGCTGATAATTCTATGCTATTTGGAAACATCGTTTTATAGATTCAATCATATTTCCCTTTCAGTCCATTTAATCATATGTTTTAGTAACCTTTTTTATGATATGTGAATTCTATTTTTTTCAAAACCTCTAACCCATGATTACCAATAACATATTAAAATTACATAGAAGATATTTATTGAAAGATAGGATAATACTAAACTATGTAATTTAAATATAATATTGTGATCTATAGTAACAACACAAAACCCTGTGCATAATGGAACCCAAAAAAATGAATATTTAAAAATGACTCTTCTAACTGAGCTGTAAAATTTGTCGGTGTATATAATATTAACCAAATTATGAAATACACATATACACACACACACACATATATATATATATTAATTACTCTAAATTTATTAATAAATTCATTGTGAGGAAAAATATTCAGTGAGGTAATTGTATTCTTTTAGTAAATGATAACAAATTTTTTTCTTGCATTTTATTAGAATGTTGAAATTAATTTATAGAAAATTTAAAAACAAAATTGTAAAAATAGATAATATTTTTTCACCCATCATGACATGAATATTTTTGGATGAAATCTTTAAATTATTTGGACATGTTATAATTGTTAATGAATGGATAAAAATATCTCTTTTCATTAATACATATATATATATATATATTTTCATTTAAACCATATACAAAGTAAAAAACATAGTTTTCTATTAATATAATTAATTCTTCATTACATAATTTTCCCTTTTAGACTGATATGATTCAAGAATGTACCATAAAACTATTTCATACAGAAAAGATGTTTTTTGAAAAAAAAATGGTTTTTGCAATTTAATTTAAATTTGAATTCAGAATAAATTTTCAATTTAATTTCCAAAAAAGGATACAATATTCTGAATGAGGAGTTAAATGTTTTTAAATATAAACATTTAGGATTTATAAATATATATATTAACCCTAATAATTTATTTGAATACAGTAATGTATAGGTTTGAAAATTAAGGGTATAAATAAGATGTTAATAACTATTAAATGACCCTAAACATGATAAAACTTTAATGGAAGGGAAATATGCATCAATATTAATTAAAATTTATAATATATGGCCTTGCATTTACATTTGAGTTTAATTGTGATAATTATAATATTTTATTTAAATTAAATTCAATGACTTCAGACATGCCGATTTTTATAACTATAGAAGTTGTAATATGAGAATACATAGAGTACAAGAATAAAAATAAAAATTCACCAACAATATTTAATTTATTCATAATCATGGTAATTTTGTATAATTTTTTTGTGAAGAAATAATTACATAAAATGAATAAACAAAACTAATGAAATAGTTATTATATTATTGGAAAAAAATTAAATGATATAAAAAACATTAAAATAAATATAACATCAAATAATTACTCATATAAAAGAAATTTATAAAATATATTTACATGTTATATATATATATATATTGTTTGAATTCTATGTGTAATATAGATATTTTTAAAGCCAAAGTGAGGATTAGTTAAAAAATTTGACATTTTGAATATTATAAAATAAAAAATATATTATTAAATAATAAAAAAACCACTTATAATATTAAATTAATACATATTATTCCTATATTATTAATTAAATCTACGATTTTAAATTTTACTATTTTATTGAATTATATAATAAAACAATTGAGCCTTATATTTTAGAAAATTTTAATCATATGGTAATTTTCCATAGAGTTAACGTGAGGTTAAAAGAAATAAGGATATAAACATGACATCATTATTTATTAAATTATTGGGATAACTGTATTCAACCCTAATGACTTTATTCGCAAATTTTAGTTGTTTAATGGACACATTTCAACAAAAAATGACTCATATATCATTTAAATAAAAGATAGTTACAAAACATCATTCCTAACAATTTTAATATCTTATACGTATCTATATTGAGGAAAAAGAATGAAATGAACAAAATTGAATATTTATTTTAAACTTAAAAAATTATTTTCCTTTTTTTGTAAATTTATAATTACTTTTAATTCATTAGAAATACTTATATATTATTTATTTATTTATACGACAAATAAAATAATGAAATTAATAATAATTTTTTTATAGAATTTGATTATTGTAATATATGAAATGAATTTTATTTATCTATATGAAATATTATAGTGTCATAAATAAATAATATTATAATATGTAATTTTTTCATTATTTGAATTTAAATTATTTAAGTAATGTTCAATATAATATTATTGATAATTTATGAAGAAATACATTATTTTAATTATTTAAAATTAATTAAACTATTTTATTAAGTCTTAGGAATGTTTTATAGTTGAAAAAATCATAAATAATCCAAATATAAATCTTTTTTTCAATTTTTGGTAACATTATTATCCCTTAATAACTATATTTTCTTATCCTTGTTAAGGTAAAAAGAAATCAATTTATGTGTTTGATCATAATTATATTTTTTAAAATGGATGTAAAAATTTTATAAATTGTATTTTATAATGGTATTTTAACCCTATAGAGTCATATATTATAATAACCTTCCATTTGGATGCATTTGGAAGGATAAATTAATTTATTATCATGCATATTTTTTAAATTCCAAAAACATTCCCTTACCTCAATTATAAAATGGTAACTCCGCCTAAATTGTCCGTAAAACATTGTGATATTTGTCTATACCTTACTCTACCTAAATCCCTTCCCAACATCCATATCCATGTTTTATGTCATGTTATTCTAAAAAATACGACCATGGTGTCCCTAAGATGAGGCGTAAAGGAAGATTCATTTAGAGAAGATCATAGTGCTTAATGAATCATTCATTTTTATTATTTTTCTACATCCTATACAATTTTTGAACCAAATGATATGTATTAAATTTAGTATAATAAAACCAAATTATATTTTATTGTAAACCATTTTCAATTTGATTTATATCCATACAAAGGAGAAAACACAGCTCGTTTGTGAATACATCATACTATCTCAAGGTAGTAGAGTAATTATTTATTTATAACCACTCTAATTGGATATTTATAAAAAGTAAATAATTAATATATATGATATATATTACATAATAATGATTCGTGAATGGAAATTTATTCATTACATTATTTCATTTAATTCATTGAAAAATGCATACAACATTAATGTATATTTAAAACCTAACATCTTAATGAATAGTGTAATTTACTTTTATTTCTAAGAATTGTTGATATATGGAAATATATATAAATTTTTATATATACTATTTCAAAAAATTATCATTTTTAGATGATATAACGATGATAAAAGTTTATGGGATGTGACTATTATTGAAAAACAGAACATGAACCGAGCTATGATTCTATCCAACCTAACACACGACCTTATACTATAATAGTCCCAAATGGATTTCCCAATCCCCAGTGTTTGGAAACTAATTTTGGGCATCAAACTAATCACAATGGTTATATATTTTCTCAAAAAAACCTAAATTCTGTATATAATCTTAGCATAATGCATAACCAATAATAACTGAATATATATATATATATATATACTGATCTACAAAAATTTTCATAACAAAATAGAAACTATATAAAAAAATGAGGTCGAACCATGAAAACCTAATATCCATGCGACCTATTGGTCACCACTATCTACAATACCATCCCGCTCTAATGACACAACCCACCATAAAATCTAATCATGGAAAATAGCACGTGTCTACAAATGCTGAGTACCTTGATTAGTGGGTAAACATAAACCTCTAAATATATATTAATAACAATTTACATGAATACACTTTCAAAAAATATTTCCAAAACTTGTTGATTTAAAAAAAATTAAGAATGATGGATTTTGAATCATGTCCACAATGTAAACTGAGTATTCCATAGTTTTCATTTTCTAAAACAACACACACGGATTCCATTTTTAGAAAACATTTCCCACTTGAAAACCCTTTTCATTACCAAAACCCATGTGTAATACATACTATGTAAAAAAATACCAATAAAAAGAAATGGATGGAAAAAATCCAACTATAACAAACTATCATGAATAAATATCAACAATGAAATGGAAATAATAAGAATGTACTAATAGTAATCAGGGTAATTTTTTAAACATCTATAACTAAATCTTGTGACGTACCATGTTCGGACATAACTATTAGAATATGGTTCAACTCCATAGAAAAGAAAAAATTGGTTGCTCTAAACTAGTCAATCTATTGGAAGCCCCAATAATCAACATTATGTAATGGGGCTTCCAACCTGTTTAATCATGTTTAAAAAGAAACCATCATTAAAAAATCCAAATATTACCCAGTAATCCAATGATGATAATAATACCATGTAAAACATTGTATTGAAATAATCTTCCATAGCTTTCTTGGGAATGATCCACTATAGGGGAACATATCCAATGTTCTATATGAGTGAATACCAAAAATGTTCCCATGCACGAGCCACAAGAGGGGAACAAATACCAATATCTGTTGTTCTAATAATGTAAACCTAGTGATCATAGTTATATGTGAGAATACATTTCTTTCCTTATCACACTCATATAATAATTAAATCATACATGGGAACCACCATTTTCCATAATCAAAACCATTTCCAAATCATTTTAAATTACCAATATAGCCATCAAACCAACCCTATTTTAAATCCATTTTCAAAAAAATGCAATATTTCCTACATGGAAAATATAACACATTAGTTACAAGAAAAAATTATGAAATATCATAAGGATCCAATAAACCCTTCACATCAGGTCACATCGAATCCAAAATTTCAAATACAACACAAAGGTTCATTATGGACATCAACATATCAAATCCAATGAAACATTATAAACCATTTCCCAAACACATCGAAAGACAATTTCCAACACAAATTTCTCATCAAACATTTGAAATGGGCCTTTAAAATAAAATTACAAAAAATTTATTAGGCTAAAAAAAATAATTAAAACAACACCAGTATTTCCAAATGTTCCACACTATTGTAAACACCAAAAAAAAATTAAATTAAAATGATGCACCAATAAACAACATATAAATCACATAACCATTTTTAAAAAATAAATATTGAATATAGGAGGGATCTTTTGAAAACCATAGATCATGTAAGAACACATTTTCCACCATGTTCCAAATGGGCCTCATGTAACCATTTAGAAAATAATTTAAATATAACTATTCCCATGGAAAAATCCCCAATGCAAATTCATGTACACTCCAATTTGTTTTAAAACATACTTAACATCAACATTAAAAATTTCAAACACATTTGAGGTTCACACAATAGACATACACATGTCAGAAAAACAATTTCTGTTGGAAAACCAACAATCATCACATTTACACCTTCAGATCCCTTTGAAAGAACATTTATCACTTTTTAAATAAGGTATAAAACACATTTATAAATAACAAATAAAAGGCTTCCATAGATATAAATAAATATATTTTAAAAAAAACCATCCAAATAATGCCTATTTAAAATCCCATTGTAAAAATCCTTTTTAAGGAACCATCACTTGCTTTTAAACAATCAAAACAATCCATATGTTGGTATCACACCACAAAATTTACCAATTTACACAAATAACACCCACCACACAACCAAAAAAAAATTTTAATAGAGAACCAAGGGTAAACACCACCCTAACACTCCACATTTTACATTAAAATAAAAAAATTCAATTTTAACAATCATCATTAATGCATTAAAATATATGTATAATTGAAGAATACATTGAAAAAACATTTCACACTAATATTATATCAAAACAATACCATATTATTTCAATCTAAAACATCACATAAAAGGGGAAAACAATTATAAATCATTATGGAAAGGGAAATTATCAAATTTAATGAATTAGAATGAAAATAGAAAAAACACCTACCTCAACGAGGAATCCCCACCAATAGAAGCAATAAAATAAATATATAAAGAATAAGATAATATGAAATCGATTAAAAAACTCATTGAAACTTACTATGAACCTTCATGAATCCTCAATGGTAGAAGTAGGGAAATGGATGAGAAAATTGGATGGACCTATGGTGTCTATAGGTAAAAATCGAGAGGAAAGTAAAAAATTTTGGTTTAAAAATTAAAAGAAAAATGTGGAATTTCCCGAAATTTAATGGCATTGGATGCTCAAATGGTTTTCCCACTTGGTTTTCAAAACAATGCACCAAATCTGCACTACTCACTATCCAAGATGATGATTCCATGAAATTATGCCACATGGTTTTAAAACTATGTTCCAACTGTGAAGTTCCCACTATCCAAAATGAACTTTAATTAATATTTTCTTGGGTGAGGATGAATTGTTTCCACTATCCATTCACCATCCATGTGAGACAATATATCATATTCAAGATCTCCCTTTTCCACCAAAAATTCTCTAAAAAATAAAAAACTCCATATTTCAAATAAAAAATTCAACACAAAGCTCACCAAATGATCCAACATCATAAAAATAATAAAATAAAAGAGTCTACGAGGTTGTGGTGTCTCAATTTTCCACAAAAAAATGTAGTCTATAGAAATTCACCCAACTAGATAATAAAAAACACGATAACAAAACCAAATAAACTTGAAATAAAGACATACCTAATAGATACCATTCACATCACAAAAAACAAAACCCTATTTATAGAGGAAACCATAGAATGAGTATCAATGGGAGGATATGATACTGCTCTCACAAACAAAATTTCCTTACTAAAATCATTGAATATCTTTAGACTATCAGTACTTGAGAAGTCCCAACAACACCACCTTTGGGTTACCTATGTTGGATCTCCCAACATGGGATATCCAAAACATAATATCATGTGATATAAAACACCTCCACTAGAAATTTAATTTCTGTAGAAAAACAAAACCACCAATAAGTAGAGAACCCATAAAAGGAAGCCAAAAGTAGTAGCAAAACCAAACACAATCAACAATCATAAATCTACACAAAAACCAATATCTCCAAACAAGAAAAACTGAAAATTACAACTAATTCATTACAGTGTTACCATTTATTGATACATAATCAAAACAAAAAAATGGAACTATAAAAAACAAGATCACTAAGGCTCTTACAAAGAACTCACAATCAGTATGAACGTACATTTAAAAATGTAAAATATTTACACTCTAACTTTGGATAAAAGAATGGAGGGACGACTCTACAAAACACATGTGATTTCGGACTAACTAAAATCCTCACACCTAGGCCTATAGAATGATATATGACACCTGAATAATCCAAATCCACAATCTATGGAGATAATATCATTAGATCAATACTTATTCTACTTTAGGAAATGCTTCCTACATTACTCTTCTAGATGACCCAAATGGACACAATGATGATAAGTCATTATAATGTTGTGAAAATATAACTTTTAATTCCTAATAAAACACTAAAACATACATGAAGACACTACGATGAATGAGAATAAGAAACCAATGAAAGGGGTTTCCTAAAACATACTCCTATGTATATAACAATCACCATATGGGGACCCTTCGTGAGAAAAACCTACCACTAACTTCTCCATGAAACCCATAATATCTAAGGACATTTAATCTACCAAATTTTAAACATATAGATTCATGGAGGAGATTTATATCTCCTTCATCTTTGGAAAAAGTTCAAAAATGATAATAGGATCATTTCACTTATCATGTGACACTACCTCAGGAGAGAACAAAACCATATCCATAAAGAGGTCAACAAATGCCTTAACTATCAACTAGGATTATAGAATTCCCATGGATCTTCTACTTTTATTGACTCCACCTCCTTAAGTAGGTACCATCAATCTAATGTGGCCTTAAACACCTCTCATTTAATCCCAACATCATTTCATGATGGTGTAATCACATTTAATTGATCAAAACAATGACCCTCAAAAAAACCTAGAATAACATGCACCCTCACATCTATTGGAGTTCCAAATGATATAAATTTACTATCAAAATCCTAATGATATTATGTAGCCTCTAACAAACCTAGATACCCATGTAATATAAGAAAAAAAATTCAAAACAAGAGACTAGGAATGCACCACTAGAATCATTGGGGCCCTTTCTGGGAGGTATATTATAAAAAAACCTATGGAAAAACCAAAATCAGAATCAACCCAAAAAACAATTAAAAATAACATCAGAAGAAAAAAATGAGTTCACAAGCCACACAATACAAATAAAATGAATGTCCTATATTCAATGGTTGTATTTCCCACATTTCTAAAACATCCTTATTCTAGGGCCACTATACAATTATATGAATCTAATTTTTTTCAAAACAATATCACAATTTTTAATGAAAACAAAATTATCAAAATCTTTTTTTCCCATTTAAAAATCATTTAGAATATCCAATCCCAACCATTAATTTGAAAAAATCACCCATGGAATCCTATGAAACACGTTATATGTTTCCAAAACATATATTTTATATCATCCATGAATAAATACTTATATTCACTTTATAATGAATCCAAAAAAAGTTAATGTCCATAAGGAATTACAAGGGTCATACATACCAACATATAATCAAACCCTAGTATTTACCAAATTCTTAATTCATTTTTGCACCATATTTCCCCAATATTTCCAAAAATCTGAATTAGATTTTAAATATTTAGTTCACTTTTCAATCCAAAACATCTTGTAAAACACATTTTCATTTCAATAAATGTTTTCATTTTAAAATCCCTCTCATATAAACTGAAGGATAAAAACACATAACATGCATTAAATTCCAAATACGAGGACCTAGTGATCATGTAATACATGAATACATGGTTAGGGGACATTGACCCAGAAACTCTATAACTACTTAGAGGAAACTGACTTTGCAATCATAATTAAAATTGTGGACTACACCATGTGAGACCATGACATGAAAAATGATCACCTCCATTGTCATTTCCTTTTTACTCAATTGATGAGATCCTTATAGGAACCCATTGTGAACCTAGGTCTTATAGTGGAGACAAAATCAATTATTAGGCATCAAAAATTTGGGGGTAGAAGAGGTAATTTCTATCATTCAACGACATGGGCAACTCACACTATTTGGATGCATGGCTTTCCCAACTGTGCACCAATAATTAACCCATCACTATCCCAGAGGAACAAACTACATGGTTTTTCCACATGATTTTCCAAACAATACACCATGTATACATTTTCCACTATGTAAAACGGACATTTTCAACATGGTTTCATGGGTGAGGGTGAAAAATTTCACATAGTCATGCGACAGCCATGTGCCACCTACAGTCAAGCCCAAAATATCCCCTTTAACCAAAAAATAAAAAAACATCCAAAGCTCAATAATTAAAATCAAGAACACAACGTGAAACAAAACCAAATGATATAAAAACAAGAATATAATGAAATAAAATAATTTCCATGGCTTGGGTGTTTGAAATGATACTTTAATATAGATACAAATTCCACCCTAAATAGTAATTATAAAATTAATTTATAATAAATGGGTGATAAAATATTATTAGTAAATAATATTTGGTATAATATATATGAGTTTGGTTCTGGATTATTTTTATAATTATTATATATCTATTATACATGAGTTTCAAACAAGTACAATGGAAATTGATCATGAGGTAAGGGTTTCTCTTCTCACATTAACATCGGTTAGATATATGAAATATTAATAACTTTATTCTATTTTTAGTGTATATATTTACCCTTTTTAATATTATATAATTAATATATTTTTATTCATAGTTTTTAATGACTAATGTTATGTTAATTCATTCATGGTGCTTGAAATTTAAAAGTAACCAAAGTGGTAATGGTTTATTTCACAATCCCAACATTCTTAGGGATTGTTTATGTTTATGATTATTCTGAAGAATATATATATTCTTATTCCATGTTTTCAAAAAATGTATTATATTTTTTACTATAATATGATAATTATTTTATATCATGTCCAAGCATGTTTTTCTTATTATACTTTTTTTTCAATTTAATTCCCATTTCAATATCTGAAACCAATAATTTTTAAAAAGTATGATTGATATTTTCTTAACATATACGGAATGACCATAATTTTATTCCACCATGATTCCTCATTGTTTTAAATCATCCAATACAAGTTTACAAGGTTAATTTCAATGAAATTTTATTCTATTACATTTTCTAGTCTTGTTATAAAAGTTTTCCAATATGAAAAATCTTATTTTTTAAATAAATATTTCAATATTTATATTAATTTATTTCAAAAAATGTCAAAAAAGATTTTTGAATATTATTATTCTTTTATGGTGGTCTCTTATGAATCTATATGAGCAATTTTATTTAAATAATTATGATCCGTTTGACTAGGGAAGAACTATTTTGATTCAATTATTTATGTTACTCTAGATGCATTAGGGTTATATTAATTGCATGGGGAAATTATGAACATTAAATTTTATAGTTTTAATAGGAATTATATTTATTATATTTCATCCAATTCATATATATAATTTATTGTTCAATGTATGTTATGGTTTTGTCCCTATACATCCCCTTAATTAAAAATTAGGATTCATGTGTCCCTCTAGCTTATGTTTAGGATAAAAGATTAAACAATTAGGTTGATATATTGGAATACCCCACTATTATAAGTTTTAGACTTATTCCTGTATGAATTTCACCCTTATGAATTCAATTATTTATATTCGATGTGATCTATGTGTGATTTTGAATAAACATTGTCAAGTTTCATGATAATGTGAATATTTTTATGGAATTATTTGACCATCATTTATTACCACCATATTATAATCATATTATTGATTAAGTAGAATGTGTATCCATTATTTTCCATTCCATACTAATTATACCATATTTTTTCATAGCTTATATTGTACACCACCGCTTAGTTAGTATCTACTCTCTTCCCTTATTTTTTATTTTCCCTAGGATATGAGGAAGTATTTTTTTGATAGATATGAAAGGATACACTAAGGGGAGTAATAGAAATCTAAAAAAACCACAATGAATTTTATTTTTTAAAATTTAATGTCAATTTCAATTATGTATTTAGTTTACAAATACTGAAAAAACTACTCATTACATGGATATGTTATTCCATTTATATAGTTTGAATGTAATAATGTTACTGACATATATAGACTACTAGGGTGATGGTATTTAAAACATTGAAAAAAATATCATCAATAATGTAATAAAGATAACAATAACATTATTGAAAAAATTATAAATTTATTCATAAAAAATAATTTACATTGGAATAATTAATTTTCTATTTTTATCGATTTCAACACCATTATTATATCCTTTTTAGTGAATATTTTATATATATTTCATATATCAACATCTATGGTGTAGTAATGTTTTAAAAAGAAATCCATGGACAATTTTTTTAGTTATACAAAAAAGATACTTTATAATAATAAATCTATTTTTAAAACCAAATATATAAGAATATTAAAATTAATCATCCACAACGTATCTCCATATATATTATCTACATAACCAAGAAATTTATTATAAATGTTATGATATTTAAATCTTTTTCAAAAATTTAATACATTTATAATATCAATGATGGATATAAGAGGCTATTAATCCTTAAGTATTCAAAAAAATGTATAAAAACCATCATGTTAGTTGGTTATCACAACAACATGGTCCTAACAAGACACACCATGGAACACCACACACAAGTCCAATATGCACTAATGATCCCCCTATATTGAGGGGGGAGACTGATGTATACAATATAAATCATTAGTGAAATATAAGAAAATATCATTTCCATTAATAGTGAATTTAATTGAGGAATATGGGAGGAAAAACCTTATGTTATTGATCTAAAGTGGAAAAGATCATGATTGGTGGAGTTAGGATTGATCAGGATAACTGATATTAGATTTCATATTACTATAATGAAAACAATCTTTTCATAATTAGGTGAAGACATTGAAAAATAGTGATCATAATTCCCAATGGATTCAAATAAATGCATTAACAACAATATTGTTAGTCCAATGGTATATTATGTCAATAATAGATCATTTTCATGGTTTCTAATCTTTGAATCCAATGAAATGGACTTACTATATTTTTCCTTAGATGATGATGATTGTGTATTTCACCATTAGTTAATGTTTTTTACCCATATAATCCATCAAAATATTAGGGAAACTTTACGTTGTGATATTTAGTGTGAGTCCTTATGTGGTTATATGGAAATTATACCTTTAACAAGTTTATTTTTGCTGGTGGGGAGAATTTAACCATTTCATTAGGGAAAATTATGGTACTAAGGACACTATGAGCGGAGATACTATTCTATTTTGACACATACCTAATAGTGGTAAATCAATGGAAAGATAATATTTACATTGAAATTAAACATCAGTTCTAGTGGCTATGAATTAATCGAAGTGTAGTTGAATTTATTTATTGATGAATCAATTTTCTAAAAGTTAATATATAAGAAAATGTTCTTTTGTATTTGGATAAAATACTGAAGGTTCAAATGTAGATGTGGGATGGTATATTTTTTGACAACATGATATAACTTAAATTATCAACATGATGTCATGAAAATAACCAAGTTATCTTATATTGATTCACAATGTTATCTCACATCATATCAATTTAATATCACAATTCAATGGATATATAGTAATTCCATTAAATAAAATAAATATTATCAATTTAGGTAGTTCCCTTGACTACTTTTTCATACTGTAATTTTCACATAAAACCATGATTATAGAAAAGACTACAAGAAGGTATGATGACTCATTATTAGTTTAGGACTGTGTTCTACATAAATATAATCAGTTGTACATACAAAACAATTCAGGTTATGGTGGTCTTTTAATGGGGTTTCATGTTTGGAATTCTCCATAGTTGGTAGGATCAACTATCTATAATTTAGTTTCTATAAAACAATAATTACATTACCACCAACCTTATTAAATCAATTGCGACATTTTTTAGGATACCCTATGAGTCACCATTATGTTGGAATGATCAACGGTACTCATCACCCATAGACCATGAATTTGTGTGAGTGACAAAAATATTGTGTTGATAAATTAATAATGTCTCTAATGGGATAATAATAAACCACAGGGTACAACCTATGTCTAATATAACCCTATATTATCATATAATACTCACATGTTTGCGTATGTTTTTTACTTTTCAGAAGAATATCCCAGCTATTAGAACAATATATGGACATTGTTTTTTAATAGTAAAAAAATATTTTAATTTAAATACAATATTCAATGTCAAGTGAAGTACCTGTGTGGCATTTTAGAGCCCACAGAGACTCCATGATGATATAATAATTATATTAATAATATTATAACACATGTGAATTTTTTAAAAATAATAGAATAACTCCCAAATGTAATCTTACATGGGAAATATGAGACAACCAATAAAGATAATGCGGGTTATACCATAGGTTCAGAATGCCTTTGGTGCAAGTTTGTTGTTATTTTTTTTCGGAATTTTGTGGTGAATTAAAAATCAAAAAAATAATAATTAATTTAGTACATGAGAATCAGATGAACCAATTTTATTCCAATTTTAACACATTTATGGAAAAATCATAGTATTAGTCACAAAACCATATTAATTTTAGTGGTCAGTAGATGAGCTATTTGGAATTAAAAAGTAAGTCATGGATTGATGATCAATGTTTGCAGGATTTATTCATTAAGAAATGAGTTATTAGATGTTTCTAAAAAAAATAATATTGAACCATTATTTATGAATGACCTATCTATACAGATTGTCAGTGTTTTTTTTACTTTTTTGATCCCAAAAATAGAATATGTGTTTTTATCATTAATTAATTTAATTTTCAATGTAATTTACAAACTAATTTATAATTTATTTTAACAAATTTCTATAGAAATTATGTTTTCATATGTTTCCTTGTTATCTTATATTAAAATTTTATTCTTACAATTAATCAAGGAAAACATGAAAAATCATAAATTTTATTTTTCTCTATTTTTTTATTTTAATAATCCATTATTCATTGATTGATCGTCATCACTATTATATTTAAATATTTTTTTAATATGACCTAAAAAATAATTTTTTTAATAATTGTTACTTGTTATAATATATCATCCCCTTTGGATCAGTTATTGGATATAACGCACAATCGTGATGTAACTATGTTTATAAAATATTGGTGACTCTATAAAAAGTGTTCATTTATGGTTTGGTGTTGTAACTGTGTGATGTGATGGGCGGTGATTCACAAGATGATGTGTTGTTGAAATATATACCAAGGAAATTGTTGATGGTCATTAAAATATAGATTAGAAGTGTACATTAGATTTCCAAAGAAGATCGATAATGATATCTTCAAGGATTATTTTCATCAACTAAATTAAACATTGAATGAAAAGTCATGTTATATGATGTGTATTTTGAAAAAGAACACAGTATATGGAGGATATTATATGATAGAAATTGTGTATATATGGAATAAAATGTCCCACTTCTTGTGAACTTTCATTGCCTATGTGAACATTTTTTGGAAACCATGCATATTCCCCTGGGTTACCCGATCTTGGGCATTACCATCCTAGAAAGGAGATGACACATACCATTTACAAGAGGTTTATCTAGGGAACAAAAAATGAAAAAGGACACAATCATAAATATTGTAAATGATCATTTCAATAGTAAATGGGAACAAAACATATGATACAAGTAAGGTAATTGACTAATGCATGTTCAGAATTGAAAGTGATCATCATGTGGTGCATATACATGAAATTTACTCCATTCAGGGAAGTTAAATGTAATAATTATCTTCTGTGTAAATTAGTATATGTTTGATGTGTTTCCTTAGTCCATACCTAAGAGGTTAAATTATATAATCCCATCTGAATAATATGATGAATGATATACAATATGTGATAGTAAATGATATATTCATGTATCCCTCTTAGTGGACAGATGAGTGATCCTCTTTCATTCAATAATTGTTATGTATGGTATCCCATTATCATCATCCAATATATATTATCCCCATTAAACTGGTTTACATCTGGCCGGGTTTGGTACCCCACATATTCCCTATGTGTGATCCCCTATCACTGTATTGATATCAACTCCCTTACATTTTGTACTTCTAGAGGGAAATACCTGACATGAATGTCTCCTAAGATGAGATCCCTTAGTTTTAGCAAGACCCAAGGACTTAGTTATATTGAATGAGTATTACCAAAATGTTTCAAGTAGAATCATACTTCTGTAATGTGGCTGTGACCATACATTGGGAGTTTGTGTCTATGATGAGTATATCTAGGTTTATTATTACTATCCTATCATATGATATGAAACTCTTTGATTCATATTTTTTTGGATTTTTGGGTGTCATTCCTAGTATGTTTACACATCACTATATTGTTTAAACCCACAGAAGATTTTTTTTGTGTAGATTATAAGCTTCTCAAATGGGTAATTTCTATAAATTAATCTTACGAGGAATATTTTTTTTACGGACCATAAAATGTTTATGGAGTTTCATTTTGGAAATTTTTACCCCGTATATGAACTTGGGGAAATTTTATAATTTTAGTGGTCTTAATTTTTTTTTATTTTTGATTTCCCATTCAAGTTCAATAAATTTATGTGTGATTTATTTGTATTCATAAATCTTGGAATTAGTTTCATATTTACTTAATATATTATATTGGTGATTGAATATGTTGTGATGTGTTCCAGTACCATATTCCATGTCCTCCCTGGTGTGTCATTATCTTAATCAGTGCCTATCTCGAACCCCTAACCTATTGGAAGTGGGATTTGGGTATCACACTCAGGAATCCACTATTAATATGATTCCCAGTTAGTTGGGTTATGAATGAAATTTTAATTCATACTTGCTTCCATGTTTTATCTAATTACCAAATTCAATGTAAATGAAAAAATATATCATGCTATGTATAAAATATTTTAGAGACAAATAATTTATTCCAATGATATTATAATGTGGTATAAAAACCAAATGATTTTATATATATTATAGTGATTACATTCTCATTTAAATATAAAGGATATGATGAAAAATGTACTTTGTAATTTGGAGACTGGTAATTTCAAAATGGGAGTTCTAAAATTTATTTATAGGGCTATCTTTTATTTTATTATTATCATATGGAATCATATAAACGATAATTTTCATCAATCAATAATGATTATATATGGAATCTTCTTGAAGGGATGAACTAGGAATAAAAATTGAGATATAATAAATAATTAGGGAGTTTCAATAGACTAATAATCATCTACATAGATAGTCCTCTTTTTCTCAATCTAGGATTACTATACTATTATAATATATTATTTTAATTAAATTAATATTGAAATAAATTTCCTTACATTCATTTTTTATCTTATCAATAAAGGGAAAATTAAATTTGTTTGACAGGTTTTTTATTTATATTATTATATTTCACATGGGTTTATCTTATTAAAAAAAATCATTATAAAAATCATCATTTTATTACCAACTATATTTTCTTAATCGTTAATTTTTTTAATTGAAAATCAAAATATTAACAAATCTATTCTCAATTACTAGAAACTATATTTTTTCAATTTATTTGGAGATCAAATAAACAATTATATTACATATGTTTTATTTAGTGAAATATTATCCACTACATTCATTAATTATGTGTTTTTTTTGAAATTAATAACTAAAAAATATTAACTATAGGATATCTTTATTGATTTAATTTTTTAATCCCATTATGTTGAATATATCCAAGAAAATTTACATATTTTAAAAATAAGGAAATTCCATGAATGTAAAAATAAATTAAATTTACCACAATTCATTTAAAAAATAAAAAATATTTTTCCACTCTATATACCTTAAATTATATCATAGATTCAGTTTTAAATTACATTATTAAATTAAAATCAACAATATTGTCTCTCCTATGAACACACTTATATCCATTATCTTATTTATATATGTCATTCAAAATATACTTCTTCACAACGTTGGAAAAATAAAACTTATTAATGTTGTGGGATCAGATGCTTGGTAAGGATAACAATATAGCAAAAACTATCATATATAACAATAAATGTTTAAGGGAATGAATAAGACTAAAACACAAGACTTTTAAAACTAAACTTCATATTAATATTGAAAATAAAAATCAAATAATTCCATTTACTTATTCACATTGATATTCTACTAGTTAAATAATCACATGTAAACACAATAGCTAATTTCATAATGATGGAACTCATAATGTTGGACATCATAACTGCATAGTCACGGTCTCATTTCAAGAATACAAATAAAATTCCTTCAAGGCCTTGTGCTAGGAAAATAGTTTGTCTCTTGATACCTACAGAGGCATCGAGGAGTTATAGTGGTCCCCACACATCACTTACTAATCCAATTCATTTCTCATATGAAATGGGTGAAACATAATCAAAACATTCGTATTAAAACAAGAATACAAAATGCCAAAACATTAACAACAAACCATGAATGGCATAAAAATAGCACATCCACAGTCAAATATAACTCATTAAATACAATATGGAAGATTTTATTATAATAAACCATCATAAATAAAGAAAAAATAAAATTAAGGATATTGAAATAGATGAAAATAGTATGTCAAAATATTTGAGAGAAATATCCTCTTCTTCTGGAAAACATTTCGAAGTTGAACAATTTATCAAAGAAGATGTTTAAGAATATTTTTGAATCAAAGTGTCACATACCACATTAAAATTTGTAAATGGAATTTTAATTTCACTCCATTAATAAGCATTTAAATAGATACTTAAACCCCTTTTTTAAACATATACATCAATGGGAAATATTTAAGGGAATAAATCATTAAAATATTTAAAGTGATATTTTAGATAGAGTTCAAATCCAAATTGAGAAATGCATAAATTCAAATAATTGAGGCAAATAAAAACATTTTAATATCATGAGAATAAAGTGATTCATGATATAGTGAGTCAATGTATAGTATGTACACCATATAATAGTGAATTGGTGCATAAAAACAATGAAGTCTCAATCGAATTTAAATTGAAATGAAATCCCTTATAAAGATGGTATCCTTAGTTTAAGGATAAATCAATGACATAATTATGTGTCACAAATATAAATACACTCAATATGATTTGATATTCAGTGTAAATGAATCATAGGACATTAACACATAATCTTATAACAACAACAAGAATGACTTGGATGTTTAACTCGATGAATGGAAATTGAGTTTATATTACTCTTATCATGTTCAAATCGATGACATGAGAATTTATCAGTGTAGTTATTATGTGTATTAAATCTATATCCACACAAACATGATTTTTAACTACTAAATAAATAAAGAAATAGTGATTTCACACATAATCTTGGAGTAAAATAATTAATGAAGCATGTGTGAAACCAAATGAGTGGATATCGAAATTAGAAATTCACATACCGATTTGGTAACATATGAAACATACACCCCATTAATGAAGGATAATACAATGAATTTGTAGATACCCATAAATTAAATTATAATGCACAAGGAATATAATGATGGGCAGTATATACCCCATGCCAAAGGAAATAGTGGTAATATAGAATAGATCTCATGGGAATAAGAAGTGAGATGAAAACCTTTTATCTTCTACATTTCGTTAGTCGAGGATACTTTAACCTCCTGTATAATAGTTAAATAATTGTTATTAAATTATACTATAACCACATAGATAATTATGATATCATATATTATCTTATAATATTTCATTGTTAATAATATTTTAGTAGTATCATTGTCTCGGGTGTTAAATGGTTCATTTTAGTTCATATGTTTCACTGCATAAGTCATGTTTGTTATTGGTAGGATTTATTTGATTAATATTCATAATTAAATTAGGTTCTTAAAAAAATTTATCATAAATTGAAAATTATTCTTGAATGGTTACGATGGGGAATAAATGTCATCGCATTGTTGGAGACGATAATCCATACATATGGACGAGTGACAATATCATTCAATTGATCATATATAATTGGATGTTATGTTATATATACACAATAATTAACATGTTATATTTATTATTTACATAAATTTTACATAATTATTATACCCATCAAAATAATGAAGTGTTGAATAACAACTACACCACGACATGGGGACGGTAAGTCGTACGTACACACATATGGTTACTTTTTCATTCATAGAATGGACATAATAACGACTATTGTTGTACCATATTTATAATAACATCAAAGTATATAGAAGGTAGTGGAGTTATTATTTTTGTTTGGAAATAACCAAGAATGAGAATGTCGAAGAATAAAATAACTTTGAAAGAGTTGATAAAATAATTACTTCGTCTTTGGGTGTTTACTTTTTATTTGAACAAAAGGGGTATTTAGGATGTCTTTATGGTCAAGGGGAGGCCTCTTGGATGATGTGATGGAATTTGGGAGGTTATTTTTGTTGGGTTTATCCGAGCCAAACGGATTTATCGTGTGATTTTGATATAAAGGGAAGTATCATTTTATAAGAGAGGAGAAGGTCACCTTAGGAATAAATTTAAATATTATTTTATTTTACAGACATTTTTGGTATTTAATGGATCAAAATTTATTTATTTTGAAGCTAATTTGTGTTTGGGTTGAAATACTATCAACAAATAGGTTTTAGACATGTTTATTTCATCATATTCAACCTATATTTTTTATTTAACTCTTAATTAAAAAGTTTAACATTTAAAATGTCCTATTGTATTATTATAATAAATGGATAATAAAATTACTATAAAAATCCAAAATAACCCAAAGTGGTTCATTAATTATATATATAACCTTATCTATGTTCTTTGGTCAAACCTTTTATATTTAAAAATATTTTATCAATTTATAACATAGTATTTTTTTCAAAACTCATTTATGTCAATTTTGAAACTATTTGGTAATTTGTTTTTGTTAAATAATAATAACTTTGTCACTTTAAAAAAATTCAATATCCAAACCTAACATTTTATATTAACTTATAAAATTCGTTGATGGAATGAGAAAACTCAATTTACATTTATTAATATGTTTATAATATCAACTATTTTAATCTTTTGTTGATAAAGTAATTACTACATCATCATGGTGTCATAAATTATTTAAATTATTTAATAATTAAAAATAATAAATAAAATACCATGATATAGGAAATATTTATGTCTTTATAATGAATATTTATAATCGAATATTTCTTATGTATTATCCTTTATTATAAATGGTTTAGTTTTTAAACATTGAATTTTACACTTTTAACTCTTCAAAAAATATAATATTAATAAATGTACTAATATAGGACAAGTGGATAAAAAGGATCATATTTTCTTCATAAGGTTTATTTTGGACGAAATAAAATTATCCAGTTGAATTAGGGCATGCGTTAGAGTAATTATAATATCATTTTTATCATTAATTACCCTATTTTAATTTAACCGTAGAAAATAAAATGCAAAAATTACTATTCACCAAAAATTATTTTAATCTTATTGAACCAAATTTTACCTACTGATGTCAACCATCTCTCTCATATTTTTGATATTAAATCAACAGAATTCGTAAATTTATGTTTTATGCAATTTTGTAAATGTGCCTTGTAGGTGGGTAAAAGACAGTAAAATATTCAATAAAATTTTATACATCTAATATTATTATAAAATGACAACAATTAATTACATTAAATTTATATAGGTATTTTGTGTATATATTTACATAATATATATTTAATAAAATAACTAATTATTTAAATAATATATTGGATTTAAACAATAATATTGTGTTTTTCACTATTTATCAAAAATTTAATGTTTTTAGAAAAATACCAAAAAATGACTCTATGCAAATTTTGATATTTCAAATTAAAAAATGATTCATATTTGACAAAATAAAAAACATAGAAGTTGAATTAATTAATTTAAATAATATTCCTATTGTCAATACCAGAAAACAGGTTTTTGAGATGTAAAAACAATCAAAAGTTTGATATATTTTTATGACAAATATAAAGGTAAAATTACTTCTAATTATGAACATTGGTTTAAATGATAAAAATATTATCAAATAATCCCTAAAAACCATTAAAATATATAATTTAACACTATAAATTATTTTGAATAAAAAATGTGTATTTAATTAAAATTTATTATTTCCACTATTCATCAAAATATGAAAGTTATCAGAAAAGAACTGAAAATTTATGCAAACTAAATTTTGAGGTCCCTTTTCTCAATAAAAAGTTCATTTTTTTCAAATTGAATATATAAAAGTTTCATATATTATATTTAAAAAAATTTCCATTAAAAGGCGGTAAAATATCATTTTTTGAAAAATACTTGTTTTATCTAAAAAATACCTTGATCTTATTTTAGGTATAATAAAAAAATAATATGGATGTTAAAATTATATGGACTGTATTAAATTCAAAAACCAGTTAATACTATGCATAACCACCTTTTGAATGGATAGTTTTGAATGTCGTGGTGCGCTCGATCTCGGTGTTGCATGTAGCACAAACTGTTCAATTACATTTAAGAAAATAAATTACTATGAAATATTGACGTGAAACATTTTTCCCCCTTTTGGAAATTGAGTCTTCACAATTTTAAAATTAGTCTTGGGAACTTCATTGAATATCCCACATCATTAAAAGAGTCAACATAACTATCACTTTAAAATAAAGAAAGGGATGTACAATGTTCAATTGAGATAACCCATACTAGGATTCTATGTAGGAATAAATGATTATGGAATATAAACTAATTGTCATGTTCAGATGGGGAGTGATAGAAAACATGATCAGGAAAAAGTTTACAACAAGAAAACCACCAATATGTGATGGGTTTAACGGTCATTAGTTTCCTAGTAGGAAAAGTAAAGGTAAAATGTTTTTTGTTTTAATTTCCATTTCATAATGTTGAGAAATTAATTTATGAGATTGACTAAAAACATAAAGTTATATACTTACTTTTTATTTAGAGTTTCATCTTTTAATAAATTTTTACTACTGACTCATATTTTCTCTAAACAAACAGTATTCAAGAAGACTTGGTCACACTTAATGCACTAGAATCAACATCTAGAGAATAACATAATCTACAAAGGATGAAATATATATTTTCCTTGTCATTAGATATTATCCAAAACCAAATGGTTAGTACCAGATCAGATGATCACCAAAATGGATAATCCTTTATAGAAATAAATACAAATCTTAATTTTCAAAATTGAACAAATGATTCCCATATGTCAATAAACACTAGTAAATAAACAATTGTTCCTCAAATCCTTTAATATAATCCAAACTATGATTGAAACCAAAAACAAAGAAGAATTTTATCACATATTCATTTATAGTAAATCATAACATTTATCTCCAAATAACATAAACTACTATTCAAGTCTCCTTGATAAGTGAAATTAACCAAATCACATATTCTCTATGATAGGTTATCAATTTCCATTAATAATCTGATTCTCTATAAAAAACATAGATTATTCAAAATTAATAAAAAAATCATTAATCATAAAATGAAATTCCTGATTATTCTACTTTCTATAAGCATATAGTGTTCCCAACATAGCATATGTCTTCCAAAATAACATTTTTCACATAATCAACAAACCATTTTCCAATACTAAGGATATATATTTCATAATACATAAGATCACAAATCAACTTATTATAGGTCAAATAAATAATTTAACTAAAAATAATTAGTCACTCTAACAAATGACTACACATAGTCCAGTGGTAGGATATAAATCCCCATCACACTCTGGTTGTGGGTTTGATTCCCACAACTTTGTCCGACATGATGGGCTGTCACACGGTCTGCGTGTTGTAATTTTTTAGAAAATATATTTTATAACAATCAAAAAAGTAGATAAATTCCTCAAAATAACCATAACATGATTTGACCATAAATTTTATCTCATACCTTTTACTTTCATCCAAAAAAATTAATAACCTGTAATTGCCCAAAATTTGAATATCATTTAAACCCAAATGATTTTTTATAACAATTTCCACAATTGAAAAAATAATTCTTCCTCAAATATAATTTTCACACAACATAATCCATGGTTACAAATATATGAGAATATTCTTCCAATGTAATACCATAGACAAAGATCATTAATAATTTTAAATGTTTCTCCATCTACTTATTTCCACATAGGTTATTCCATGGCATAGAGTTTATCCAATAAAATAGAGAACTGACACAGGTAATGCCAATGACCATTACATTTATGGAAAATGAATATAATTGGATTATTAGGATTGTTTTTATTTTATTCCATAATACTCTTCATTTTTCCTAGGAAATTCATTAATTTATGTCCCTATTTCCCACACAAAAATAATTTCATTGTTCTATTGAGACTCATTCCAGGGTGTCTCCTTCGACATTTCTAGAATTAAGGAAATTGAGTTTTATTTTCTCCACAGTTTCCACTATTGGAGATCTTATCATTATCCACCATTATCTTCTTTTTTGAGTTTGGGAGTTGGTTAATGTATATATTGTTTATCAAAATTTTTGAAACCTACTTCGTCATTAACATGATATCTTTTACGCCCATCAGCATTCCATTTAGTTCCTCATTTCCATCATTGTTCTCACCTTGTACATATTGTTCAATGATACTATGAAATCCTTGGAATTCAGCCATTGACTAACAGAGGAAATAATTCTTCGAGACATAAAATCAATTTGAGAATACCATCATACATTATTTTCAATCTGGAACACCTTAGGATTAACCAATGTCATTTATTATCATCTTATATTAAAATCTTTCAAATAGGTTTGTAATGAAAATGTGAATAATCCTATTCATATTACCCAAGATTTGTGTAACCAAGAGTGCATCAAGTCCCATTACTGTATACCTGGATACCACGAGTCAAGCCCAAAACTCCTTTTTAGAGTTTTCACTCCTAGGTAAGTCTGTGCCAGAGACGTCTCTACCAGCTTGTATCCAAACAAGGATATATTTTTTTGAAAACTCGAATAATAATAAATAATGATTTTTTGGATTTTCATATATACTAATCACTAATGTATATATTAGGGTAGTGTTTTCTAAACAAGATTTGTCTAAAACTATATTCCAAAGATTCTACTAAACATCTTATAATACCACCTGTAACACATCAACTATAGACGCATAGATTTGGTGAGTTATTACATAACATTGGCATTATCACAATAAATCATGTCTCAAAAGACATATTATGTTGGGAAAAAATCCCTCAAGGTAATATTGCAGTATTTTTGTGTTGATTTTGTTTGTTGACAAAGCGGGTTTTCATGGATATTTGTCGAGTTCCCAAGAAGCTGTTGACAATCTTTGTTGACAAAGAATGATGACAAAGGAAAAGGACGATCTGGAGGCAGTACAAAAGAGCAGTACAAGGCGGCGCCATTTCCCAGTGTTTGCCAAATTTTTGGCGTGCAAAATTTGGAGTTTGGTGAGCATCGCGAAAAGTGGATTTCCATGAAGAGAATAATTTAATATGGCAAAGGCATGAATTTCGCGAAGATAGGATGCATGGTTTGGAAATCTCAAAGACCAGAAGAATGGAGCCGATGATGCTTCGCGATTACGTCAAGCATTGCGAACGGTAGAGGCTGAAGTGCATCGCGGCGGTGAAGGAATGTTGGGCTTCGTGAGGGAGCTTCGCAAAAAAGGCGCGAAAAAATGCTGGGCTTCGCGAGGGAGCTTCGCGGCGAAGGCGCAAAGGAATTTTGGGCTTCGCAAGGGAGCTTCCCGACGAAGACGTGAAGGTAAGTTGACGGTGATTCTTCGCGACTATGTCAAGCTTCGCGAATGGAAAATTTCTGTGGTGCATCGCGATTTGGACAGAATTCCGGTGGAAACATTGGAGCTTCGCGATTTGAGATGACGTGGCATTGACTTCGCGCGGAAGGGACGAGGGTCGGTGGAATCGCCTATAAATAGAGGCCAACCCCTTCGAGCGAAGTAGAGAGAATTTTCAGAGATAATCCATTGCTCTTGGTTCGCAGAGGTGGTTCGTGAATGCAGTGTGCTTCGCGAAGGCTATTCTAGCTCCGCGAAAGTTGTGTGCTCTGCGTTGGATCAGTGAGCTTCACGAGAGAAGTTTCTTTGCAACGAGTTGAGCTTCACGAGAGTGCTTCGCGAGAGAGCTTCACGAGGGAGCATCGCAAGAGAGCTTCGTGAAAAGGCAGGAGGTTCAGGAAATTGGGAGCCTCGCATTGTATGGTGCTTTGCGAAGGTGTTTCCAAAAGGAATTTCCCAGTGTTCAGAGGCAAAGAGGTATTCATCAGTGGATGAATGTTGGACTTCAACAGAGCATCTATATATAGTTAAGGATGCATTACTTCATGAAAATGAAGAGACCTACGTGTCTATAAACTGTGAGTTGATTCCCTTCACAGAGCAGTGAGCATAGGAAGAGGAAGAAGGTGATCCTCTCCACCGGCAGTGAGCCATAGAGAGAGAAACAGGGAGTGACCCTTGGGAAAGTAGTGAGCTGACCCTAAATCTTGTATAGGAAGTGAGCCGGGGCATAGAAGTGATCTAGCCCGAACATTGTAATCCACAGCTAGTGAAGTTTAATGGACATGGTATGACCGACAACCTATCGGCATATGCTCCTTGGACATAGCCCTTAGTGGTGAACCAAATAAAATTGATGTGTCCTGTGCTTGATTTACTTTCTGTTTATATTGTGCAGCAGGAAAGAGAGGGAAGAGTTTTTTTCTTAACAGAAAAACAAGATCAGAACGGGCTTTAATTTTTAATTAGTCATACCCTGATTTACCCCCCCTCTCAGGGTATTCAGCCTACTGGACCAAACAAGTGGTATCAGAGGGACATGTTTAGAGTTGTTCTTCTCTCAAATGGAGGTCACCAATCATAGAGGCATTCTATCTTCGACGGATGAAATTTTCATATATGGAAGAATCGAATGCAACACTATTTCTGATCTTTGGGAATGGATGTGTTTTCAGCAGCTATGCATGGTATCACAGCTGATATTACTAGTGGTGCTTTATCAGAAGGTGAGCATAAAGATTTGGATGCTGATTCCAAAGCAATCAATGTCTTAGGGGGATCCCTTTCCAATCCCATATATACAAAGGTGATGTCATGCAAAACATCCCATGCCATGTGGGAAAAGATTTTGAATATTTGTGAAGGGGATACAAAAGTCAGAGAGGCAATGATGCAAGTGTTGTGGAAGAAGTATGAAGATCTGAGAATGAACTCGAATGAGTATGTTGACGCATTCTTTGACAGGGTAAATGATGTGGTAGAAGACATGCAAGGCCTTGGTGAGATTATCAAAGATGTTAAAATCGTAAAGCGTATCTTGAGAAAGCTTCCACCTCGGTTCAATCCGAAAGTTTCTTTTTTGGAAGATAGAGATCCTAAAGATCTGACGTTGGATAACCTACACAACACTCTTGTTGCTTATGAAATGAAAAATGATGACAACGATGTTGTGGAAAAGGGGAAATCCAAAGAGGTGGCATTTAAGGCCATGAAGAGGCTCACTATTGAAGATTCTCAGGAGGAAGAAGAGTCTGATGAGGTGATGTCGTTCCTTTCTTCAAATCTGCAAAGAGGAAAAGGAATGTTTAAAGGGAAACTTCCCCTAGCATGCTTCTGATGCGGAAAGGTTGGTCATCTTGCTACAAGATTCCCCAAAAAGTTTCAAGAAGATAGCGATGAAGATGAATTTGAGATTCCCATGAAAAAATCTTCAGCCTATGTGAAATGGAAGAAGCAGTTCAAGAAAAATTTCTTTAAGAAGAAGAATATTCTTTCACAAGAAATAGACAGTTCAGCTGAGTCTGAGGGTGAAGAAGTCGAAGAGATAGAAAACTGCAAAGATTGTGGACAAAATGTGATAGTGGCTATTTCCAGTAGTGCCCTAGAAAAGAAAGAAACCTAAACTAATGAAGAAGAAGAAGAAATTGAAGGGAGAGTTGACATGGAAGCTAAATTAGAAGAAGCTCTTGAAGAGATAGATGTATGGCGAGCAAAAACAAAGAAAGCCATCAAAATAGTATGTGATGCCAAACTCCACATGCAACAAAAAGAAGAAGAGAAGTCTGAACTTGAGAAAGAAATTGAAAATCTTAAGTCTTCCAGGCAAGAGCGCACAGAAAATGTTGATGAGCATAAGATCAAGATTGAAGAGAAAAAAAGGGAGATCAATTGCTTGAGTCAAAAAGTGAAAGATCACGTCAAGCGTATTCAAGAGCTTGAAGAGGGAGTCGTCGGTCTGTGTAGAAAAGTTAAAGACCAGGAAAAACCTTTTAATCCCAACACATTCTTGGGAAATTAGGTCGTTACGAAGACTGAAAAGAAGAAAGAAGAACCTAGTAGTTCAGCAGGAAAGAAGCAGCAATTGAACTCAAAAGTGTAAACTGATTCATGGCTTAATCAGAAACAAAAATCTATGGCAGTTGAAGTTAGACCACAAGAACCTGTTCCGAGATTGAATGTGGATTTGAGCACAAAGCAGAATCAGAATACTCAGAGATCCCAAGGGGAAACTCGTAGTGCTGAAATAACATGAAGGAATGCACCTTATCTCATGTGTTATTGTTGTGGAAAGATGGGACATTCACAGTATGTGTGTTCTATAGACAAAACATATCGAAGGGAACACGAACAAAGATGGCAGCCAAAGAGAGAACGGTTTTCCAGAACATATTTTGAAGGACACTATTTTTTGTGCAGAGGATTTGGACACATGGCTACGTACTGCACTTCGACCGTTTAGAAAAATGTGCCAAAGCAGAATCAAAATGTTTGCAAGCAGCAGATCAGTAAATCGACAAGTGAGTTAAAATTTCAGAACTGATTTGCAGTTTTTCAAGATTAAGCCGGTCCATCATACTCTGAGAAAGAACAGAAGCCTCAATCCATGCCGAGTATGAAAGAAAAAGTATGGACCAGGAAGAAGAAAATTGAAAAAGTCGTAGTTGCTGAAATTGCCCTTAAAGCATCAGATCGTTCTGGTGTGTGGATCCTTGATAGTGGATGTACATCCCACATGAAAGGTAACAAGGATCTGGTTACAGGCATAAAATATGACAAATAATGAGTTGTCAAATTTGGAAATGATGAAGGCTTGAAGATTGTTGGCTCAGGAAAAGCCAAGTTTGGGGGAAAAGAAATGATAAATGATGATGTCTTGGTGGTAGAGGGTCTTATTCATAATTTGCTTAGCGTCAGTCAACTATGCGACTCCAGGCACTCTATCCTATTTACCAAGAAGATGGGTTTTTTTAAAGGAAAATATGGAATAGTCATTCTACAGGGAAAACCAACAATGGGGAATCTTTACCTGGTAGGTGGGGAAGAAGATTCATGCCTTTTATCCAGAGAAGAAGAAAATCAGTTGTGGCATAAGCGACTTGGTCATCTATGTCAACCATCTATGGAAGATCTGGTTAAGTGTGATGTTGCTAGAGACATTCCCAAACTATCACGTGATCGCACTCATTCGTGTGATGCTTGTCAACAAGGGAAGATCATCAGAAAGACAAACAGGATAAAGGAACAAAATGCAACTGGAGTGCTCGAATTGTTGCATGCTGATGTATGTGGACCTATCTCACCACGAGCTATAGATGGGAAAAGGTATTATGTTCTTTTCATTGATGACTATAGAAGAATGGCCTGGGTATTCATCATTACCCATAAGACAGAGTTGTTCAGTTGTATAAAGCAGTATAGTAGGGAATCAGAAAAGATGCTTGGGCAGAAAATTCTGAAGTTTCGTACTGATAATGGTACAAAATTTACAAACAGTCAGGTTGAAAACTATATCGAGAAACTTGGTATGAGGCATCAAGTTTCATCAGTAAGAAATCCCCAACAGAATAGAGTAGTTGAAAGGAGAAATTGGATCATCAACAACAAGGCCAGAACAATTCTTATTGATAAGGACCTACCAGAGAAATTTTGGAAGGAAGTAGTTTTGACATCGGTCTATGTTTCAAACAGGTCCCTGTTATGTCCGAAGCAAGGGAAGAATCTGAATGAATTGTGGTACGGAAAGAATCCAACGTTGAAGTACTTTCGAATCTTTGGAAGTAAGTGTTTCATTCTCAACAAAGAACATCATAGGAAGTTTGAGGCATGAGGAGATGAAGGGATATTCCTTGGCTATTCCGGGAAAAGAAAATCGTATAAATGTTTCAACAAAAGGATGGGAAAAATCATAGAAAGCAATGATGTCACTATAGTTGAAAATGAACAAAATACTAAAAAATCTAGTGAATAGTTCCTGGATGAAAGTGATGATGAGGTACGAAACCCAGGGGGAGCAGAAGTGGCAGAAGCTATCTCAGAAGAAGATACAGATGATGAAGAGGAAAGAGTCAAGTCGGTGTCTACGAGGAAGCCAAAGAGTCGAGTTGAAATTGATAGGAGAAATATCATTGGTGATCAAACAGCTCCAGTTCAGACTCGAAGAATGAAATCATCACAGCAAGCATCGTTTTTGTCTCAAGTGGAGCCAAAATGTTTTTCTAATGCAGCTGAAGATGAAAACTGGGTTCAGGCCATGAACGAAGAGCTTGATCAGATTGAGAAGAACCAGACATGGGAGATTGTTTCGAGGCTAGCAGACAAGAATGTCATCGGGACTAAATGGGTCTATCGCAACAAGATGAATGAAGATGGAACAGTGATTCGGAACAAAGAACGACTAGTGTGCAAGGGATACTCCCAGATAGAGGGAATAGATGTTGATGAGACATTTTCACCGGTTGCAAGGCTGGGGACAATCAGATTATTTTTGGCCATAGCAGTGCAGAGAAAGTTCAAAGTGTTCTAGATGGATGTCAAATCCGCATTCTTGAATGGGGTTCTAGAAGAAGAGGTGTATATTGAGCAGCCAGATGGTTTTCTCATTCATGAGGATGAGAACAATGTTTGCAAGCTGAAGAAGGTGTTGTATTGGCTGAAACAAGAACCAAGGGCATGGTACTCAAGGCTTTATCAGTACTTGAAGAAGCTTGGTTTCCAGCGTGGAGGAGTTGACTACAACCTCTATTTCAGCAATGAAAGTAATCAAAGGATGATGGTGCTAGTGTATGTCGATGACATAATTTTTGGCAGATCAGAAGAAGCTCAGTGTAGACAGTTTTCCAAATTCATGAAAAATGAGTTTGAAATGTCAATGGTTGGAGAGCTAATGTTTTTCCTTGGTCTACAGGTGACACAATGAAGGAATGGAACTTTCATTTCTCAATCCATATTTTCCAAGGTGGTTCTAAGAAGGTTTGGAATGGATAATTACAAGGAGATGAGGACTCCGGTTTCTACCCGGATGAAATTATCAAAATATGTGGATGGTAAGGCAGTTAATATCACAGAATACAGGCAAATCATTGGAAGCCTGTTGTACTTAACCGCAACAAGGCCTGATATTGTTTTCGCCACATGCCAAGCAGCGAGATATCAGAGTAATCACAAGGAAAGTCACATGCTTGCAGTAAAAAGAATACTTCGGTATATCAAGGGCATGGTAGACTTCGGCTTGACATTCAACAACAAATCTCAGACAGAGTTATTGGGATATACTGATGCATACTGGGCCGATTCAGCAGATGATAGAAAATCAACGTCACATGGTGCATTCTATCTTGGTGGATTGTGTATTTCTTGGATAAGCAAGAAACAAGATTTCATTTCATTGTGCACTACAGAAGTTGAGTATATTGCGGCCACTCAAGCTTGAACACAGTTATTGTGGATGAAGCAGCAGCTTGAAGATATGGGAGTTGAAGTGAAGTCTCTGATCGGAATCCAGTGTGACAACTCAAGTGCTATAAATCGTAGCAAAAATCCCGTCCATCATTCAAGGACAAAGCACATTGAGATTAAGTATTATTTTATCAAGGAGAAGGTTGAGCAAGGACTCGTGAAGTTGGAGTACGTGCCTACAGAACTACAGGATGCAGAAATTCTGACAAAGGCCTTACCCAAGGAAGCTTTTGAGAGACATCGACTGGCTTTGGGAGTTCAGTCGATTCCCCGCACTTGAAATAGTGTGGATGTGGAATCCCCCCCTCTCCCCGAGGAATGGTGTGTTTTCCCTCATGTGCTAATGTGTTCTCTACTCTGTTACAGACTGCAAAGCAATGACCTTTGGGTTCGTTGAAATAGGGGGAGAAAAGTGTTTGTTAAAGGGTGATAAATTGTTGGAGATAGTGCAGATATTTGATAAATCATTATTGATACGGGGAGAAGCAGATAGGTAGAGCAGCCAGATAGGGGGAGCAATGAGAAAGGGGGATATTTTCAAATCTGACGAGGCTATAAGTGATCGATCAAAGCATAGAAATCACGATAGCTGAGGATCGTGATAAAAGCAGAACAGTGGTGTTGGAATGGTGTGAGACGGTGTCCAGCTATCACCAATTGGTATCAGTGTGGTTCAACAATTGGTATCAACTTAAGAATTGGTATCAGGGTGGAATCGACAATTGGGGTCTGACATGATGTGATTCATTGATGAACTTTTCATACTACTCTTGTTTCTCATGCCAAGCATTGCTCATGTGGGCTTAGAGTACGTGTTAAGTGAATTCTTGAACGCTATCAGAATTGCAAGAGGCGAATGGTGGTAGCGAATGGAAGAAGACTCAGTGTGGTATCAAAGTGCAGAACATCATTTTGAGCAGAGTTGTGAAGAGTTGTTAACAAACCCAAAGGGGGAGATTGTTGGGCAAAAATCCCTCAAGGTAACATTGCAGTATTTTTGGGTTGATTGTGTTTGTTCACAAAGCGGGTTTTCATGGATATTTATCGAGTTCCCAAGAAGCTGTTGACAATACTTGTTGACAAAGAACGATGACAAAGGAAAAGGACGATCTGGAGGTGGTACAAAAGAGAAGTACAAGGCGGCGCCATTTCCCAGTGTTTGCCAAATTTTTGGGGTCCAATATTTGGTGTTTGGTGAGCATCGCGAAAAGTGGATTTCCATTAAGAGCATAATTTAATATGGCAAAGGTATGAATTTCGCGAAGATAGGATGCATGGTTTGGAAATCACAAAGACTAGAAGAATGGAGGCGGTGATGCTTCGCGATTACGTCATGCTTTGCGAACGACAGAGGCTGAAGTGCATCGCGGCGGTGAAGGAATGTTGGGCTTCGCGAGGGAGCTTCACAGTGAAGGCGCAAATGAATGTTGGGCTTCGCAAGGGAGCTTCGCGGCGAAGGCGCAAAGGAATGTTGGGCTTCGCGAGGCAGCTTCCCGGTGAAAACGCGAAGGTAAGTTGACTGTGATTCTTCGCGACTACATCAAGCTCCGCAAACTGAAAATTGTTGTGGTGCTTTGCGATTTGGATAGAATTCCGGCGGAAACTTTGGAGCTTTGCGATTTGAGATGACGTGGAATTGACTTCGCGTGGAAGGGACGATGGTCGGTGGAATCGCCTATAAATAGAGGCTGACCACTTCGAGGGAAGTAGAGAGAATTTTCAGAGAAAATCCATTGCTCTCGGTTTGCAGAGGTGGTTCACGAAGGCAGTGTGCTTCGCGAAAGGGGAGCTTCACGGCGGCAATTCTAGCTCCGTGAATGTTGTGTGCTCCGCATTGGCTTAGTGAGCTTTGCAAGAGAAGTTTCTTTGAAACGAGTTGAGCTTCGCGAGAGTGCTTCGCGAGAGAGCTTCGCGAGAGAGCTTCGCGAGAGAGCTTCGCGAGAGAGCTTCGCGAAAAGGCAGGAGATTCGCGAAATTGGGAGCCTCGCATTGTATGGTGCTTTGCGAAGGTGTTTCCAAAAGGAATTGCACAGTGTTCCGAGGAAAAGAGGTATTCATCAGTGGATGAAAGTTAGATTTCAACAGAGAATCTATATACAGTTAAGGATGCATTACTTCATGCAAATGAAGAGACCTACAGGTCTATAAACTGTGAGTTGATTCCCTTCACAGAGCAGTGAGCTTAGGAAGAGAAAGAAGGTGATCCTCTCCACCGGCAGTGAGCCATAGAGATAGAAATAGGGAGTGACCCTTGGGAAAGCAGTGTGTTGACCCTAAATCTTGTATAGGCAGTGAGCCTGGGCATAGAAGTGATCTATCCCGAACATTGTAATCCACAGCTAGTGAAGTTTAGTGGACTTGGTATGACCGAAAACCTATCGGCGTATTCTCCTTGGACGCAACCCTTAGCGGTGAACCAAGTAAAATTTATGTGTCCTGTGCATGCTTTACTTTATGTTTATATTGTGCAGCAGGAAAGAGAGGGAAGAGTGTTTTTCTTAACAGCAAAACAATATCAGAACGAGCTTTAATTTTTAATTTGTCATACCCTGATTCACCCCCCCTCTCAGGGTATTCATCCTAGTGGACCTAACATATTAGTATAGTGGCCTTTGAAGCACTAGATACATACATAAGTTTTAAATTACATTTTCAAATGAAATAAAAAAAAATTGTGTATCCTTTGAACACTCTTATATCCCATAGCCTATTCCTCCAGGTTATTCATAATATAATTTTCAAATCCAGGGAAAATAAAACATAATAAATGGGTGAGCTCAGATGCTTAGTAAGAACAACAATAAAGTGGAAAATATCAAAAATAATCAAAAAGTTTTAAGGTAATATATAAGACTAAATCACAACCATTTTAAGCATAAACTTCAGCATAATATGGAAAATATAAATCAAATAGTGCAATTTATTTATTCACAAGGATATTATGCTAGTCGAATCATCAAATTTAATATCAATTCCTTATTTTATAATGATGAAATGAATAACGTCGGATATCATAACCACATAGTCAAGGCCTCGTTCCAAGATATAAATAAATATTTGTAAAGGCCATGTGCCAAGACACTAATTTGTCTCATGAGACCTACTGATGCATCAAGGAGTTATAGTGGGATCCACCCATCACTTACTAAGTCTAATGAAATATTCAAATGAAATGGGTGAAACATTATCTAAACATTCATATTAAAACTAACATACAAAATGCCAATACATTAAACACAAACCATGAAAGACATAAAAATAACATGTCCATACTGAATCATAACTCATTTAGCAAAATAAAAAAGTTTGTATTAAATTAAATCAACCTTAATAAATAATATAATGAAATTAAATATATTTACATAGATGAAAATATTCAATAATACTATTTCAGAGAAATATCCCCTTTTTCATGCAAAAATTAAAAGGAGAAATATTTAACAAAGAAGTCATTTAAAAATATTTTTTAGTCAAAGTGTTCTATACCACTTTGAAATTTTTTTAAGGAATTTTATTTTCGATACATTAATATAAATATAAATATATCTTTAAAAAAACTTTAAAACACAGACATTAATGAGAATGATTTAGAACAATAAATCTTTAATAAATTTAAAATGATATTTGAGTTAGAGATCTAATTAATTGAGAGACACTTGAATAAAAATAATCATGATAATAAAAACTACATAATATCATGAGAATAATGGGATTTATGATATAATATGTCAAAGTACAATATATACAATATATAAAAGTGAATTGATGCATAATAACAATGAAGTCTCATAAAAATGTAAATTGAGATGAAATCCCTTATAAAGGAATTACTCTTAGTTTTGGGATAAATCAATGTCATAATTATGTGTGGAAAATATAAATATACTCAGTGTGATTGGATATTTACTATAAATTAACTATAGGAAATTCACACATATTCTTGTAACAACAATACCAATTAGTTGGATGTTTAACTCAATGAATGCAAATTGAGTTAAGATTCCTCTTATCACGTTCATATCAAGGACATGAGAATATATCTATGGAATTATTATGTGTATGAAATGTATATCCACACAAAGGGATGTGGAAATTAATATATAAATAAAAAAATTGTGAGTTCACACATAATCTTGGAGTAAAATAATCAATGATGTTTTCATGAAATCCAATGAGTGGAAATCAAAATTAAAAATTCTTTTAACAATTTGGTAACACACGAAACATACAACCCAATAAAGAAGGATTATAAAATAAGGTCTTCAATACCCATAAATTAAATTATATTACCCATGGAATACAATCATGAAAAGTATATCCACCACACAAACGAAAACAGTGGCTATATATAGTAATAATCTCATGGGAATAATAAGTGAGATGAAAACCCCTTACCTTGTAATTTTCATTAGTCACAAGTAAATTAACATCATATATAATATATAGAGAATTTTTATTAAATTATAAAAGAACCTCATAAATAAATATTATATCATATATTGCTTTCTTTTATTTTATTGATAAATGTATTTTAGTAGTGTCATTGTTTCAAGTGTTAACAGATTCATTTTCCTTTATTTGTTTTGTTTCGTAAGTAATGTTTGTTATGGATATAATGTATTTAATTCATATATAGAAATGTATTAAGTTCTTAAACATTATTTTTCATCAAAATAGAAAAAATATTATTTATTGATTATGATGGGGAATTAATCACATCGCGTACATGGAGACAGTAATTCGTACGTACACACGAGCGATAATATCATTCGATTGAAGGTGAAATAGTATATAATTGGATGTTATGTCATAAATAAGGAATCATTAACATGTAATATTTATTATTTACATAAATTATACTTCATTATTATACCCATCCTGATAATTATGTTCTGAATAACATTGACACCAGAACGTGGAGACGATAAAACGTATGAACGCACGTATGGTGACATTGTCATTCATAGGATGGAAAGAATAATGAATATGGTGTACCATATTTATAATAACATCATAATATGTATAAGTTACTAGAGTTATGATTTTTGAATATAAAAAAAATAAAGATAAAGTGGAAGAAGAAATGAACGTTGAAAGAGGTTATAAAATAATTACATTTATTTTGGGTGTTTCCTTTTGATTTGATCAAAATGGCTCTATAGGATGTCATTCCCCTAATGTTAATGCCTAGAAGTTGATGTGAGGGAAGTTGGGAGGAGATTTGGGATGTTTTTGGCCATGAAAAATGGATTTGGAGGTGTTATTTTGAATGAAGATGATGTACCCTTTTATAAGAGAGGTGAGGGTCACTTTAGGAAAAGTTTCAAAAATTATTTTATTATAAAATCAATTTCTGTTTTTAATGGATCCAAATTGATTTATTTATAATATAACATGGGTATGGGTTGAAATTCCTTAGACCAATATGTTTTAGACAAGTTTATGTCACCATATTAACCCTATATTTTAGATATATCTGTTAGTTAAATAGTATAACTTTTACCATGTCCCCTTGTATTATTATAATAAATGGTTAATAAAAAAACATAAAGAAGCCAACAGATTCCCATGTTTTTAATTATTAATATATATAACCTTATCTAAGTATTTTGGCCGAACTATAGTGTTTTAGAAATATTATATCAATTAATAATATAGTATTTTTTAAAACACAATTATGTCCATTTTGAAACTATTTGGTTTTTGGTTTTTTTAGTCATAAAAACATTATAAATCAGAAAAATTATTTAATCAATCATAAAATGTCATATTAAGCTATAAAATTCATGGATGGAATCAAAATCCTCAATTTACATTTATTTCCATATTTATAATATCAATTATTATAATCTTTCATTGATAAAGTAATTACAACATCATCCTTGTGTCATAAATAAATTTTATTATTTGATCTCTAAAATTTATAAATAAAATTAATTATTTAGGAAATATTTTAGTCATTCTAATGAATATTCATAGTCCAATTTATCTTATGTATATCCCTATTTTAAAAATTGTTCAGTTAATAAACATTGAAATTTACACTTTTAACAATTCTGTAAATAAAATAACAATAAATTTCATTTTCTAATCCAAGTGGATCAAAAGGATCATATTTTATTCATAAGGTTTATTTAGGTATAAATTAATTTATCCAATATAATTAAGACATATGATAGGATAATTATAATATCATTTTTACCATAAATTACCGTATTTAATTTTTAAACATGGTAAATTAAATTCAAAAGATTCTATTCACTTAAACTTATGATCATCTTATTGAACGGCATTTTACATAATTATTTCAAATGTTCCTTTTGGAATTTATAAAATTCAATCCATATATGTGGAAAAAGGACATTTTATGCAAATTTGAAAATGTTCCTAGAAGATGGGTATAATACGGTAAAAGGGCAATAAATTTTTATACATCTAATATTTTTATAAAATGACTCCAATGAATCAAATTGAATTTATATATATATATTATGTATCTATTTTGACATAAAATAAATTTAAATAAAATAAATAATAAATTAAATAAATAGTTAGTTTTATACAATAATGCTGTGTTTTTTCACTATTCATAAAAAATAAGATGTGTTCTAAAAAATATCAAAAATTCACTCTAAGATAATTTTGATACATAAAATTACAAAATTATGCCTATTACACCAAATTAAAAACATATATTATGTATTAATTAATTTAAAAAATATTTCCATCATCAAAACCAAAAAGAAGGTTTTTGAGAAGTAAAAAACTATCTAAAGATTCATATCTGTTTGTGTGCAATTTAAATTTAAAATTACATAAAATGCTCAAAATTGGACTATATGGTAAAAATATAATCTAATTATACCTCAAAACCATTCAAATATATAATTTAGCACTATAAACTATTTTGATTACAAAGTTGTTTGTAATTAAAATATAGTATTTTTAACAATTCATCATAAAATTAAAGTTATCAGAAAAGAACAAAATAATTTTCCAGACTAAATTTTTATATCCCCATTCTAAAGAAGAATTTTATTTAATATTATTGAATATATAAAAGTATCAAATATAGGATTTAAAAATATTTCTCCATTAAAAGGTGGTAAAATTAAATTTTTGGAAAAATACTTATTTTATCTAAAAATGAATTTGTTCTAATATTATGTATAAGAAACACATAATATGGATGTTAAAATTATACTAAGTATATAAAATTAAAAATTCAGTTAATACAACTCAAAACTGCTTTTTTAATGGCCAGTTTGGTAAGTCATGGTGTGCTCGAACTCATTGTTCCAGGTAGCGTAAGCTATTGAATTCCATTAAACATAAAAAAAACTATTAAATATTGTGGTGTTACATGTAATTTTGTCAAAAAAGTTAAATAAATATGATAATAAAATTAGTATTGATTTCCCTTTAATATAGAATTAAAATATGATGTGTGTTGCACTTTTATGAATTGTTGAAATTTTTTAAAATTTTATTTCATTATCTAAACTAGCTCACAATTTGAAATCATAATTCTCTATAACCATTATTTTGAACACATTATTTTGTTTAATGCATAAATATTATTAAATGATACAAAAATAGAGACCACACCCTACCTTTTCATTTCATGGGTTATAGATGTTGTTCTTATTCACCATGTGAAGTGAAGGTTACATTGTAGAAACCCAGATACTATTTTCATTGTTTCCTTCATGTAGGGATGGTTTAAAGGTTATAATGAGCAATATAAATACTTTTTTTCTTTTCTAATCATACATTATGGTTTGACTATATTAACTTGGATTGTATATATCTTGAAGGAATATTTTTTTACTATAGTTTTCTCTAATATTCATATAAATAAGGCTTTTTTTAATTATCTTTTTGCACGCAACCACCATGGCATGCTTACTCGGTTTTCTTGTCCACATTACCCTTTCTCACTCATTTTAATGTTTATTTATTCATGTCTGAAGCAGTAAAATATATTTATCATGGATCACATAATTTATAACATGAAATAAAAAATCTATTTTTATATTAATGAAATATCCAAAACTAATATTGTATGTAAAAAGTAATTTATTTCCAAAAATGATTAAATATTCATATCATTAATCACCAAAATTCCACATAAATTTTCATTTTATATTCTAAATCATGACATAAAAATAAATCTATAAAGTTTATCATAATTTTACTAACTATTTTTAAAACCCAAATATTAGAAGTGTTGGATTAAAAATTATTATGAGATTAATTTATCATTTATATAAAAATAATTGAAATGAATTTTCATGTCTCACACAAAAACATTGAAATACCAAAATCTTATAAGATAGAGGATACTTAAATCATTTAAATAAATATTTGTAATCACAATAAATCCTCAATAAAACTAATTATGATTCTTACTTATAATTAAACATTTATTATTAAAATAAAATTACATATTGATATACTTAGCTTAATCATATATTGTTACAAAAATTATTAAACTTCTTCATTGGTAACATAGTCCCAAAATATTTTTTACATCCCCCTGTTAGCTATATAATATGACTCCAAACAATATCCACCTATAATTATTGAAAAAAAAATTATATGTAACAACCTATGGGGAACCAATTAGATAAAACATATTTACACAAATTAGATTTATTCTTCCACAAATAAAACATAAAATTAATCTTGATAATTAAATATTCCTCAACGTGACAAAAAAACTCACAAACATTCATTAATCACCTGAAAATATATTTAAGTGTAACAAAATAGATATGTCTCATAATTTGATCATATGAATATAATTAAACCTAAAAAACCATGATGGTGTCCATAAATATAAAGATATACTATCATGATGAGATCCATATTTCAATTTCTACCTAAACCATACTATGATTCAAATTATAATGGCCCTGAACCCACAATCTGAGATACGGTGCCAAAACATTATATATTCAATTAATTTTTTTATTAATAAATGTGTCCGAGTTTTTTTATCTAAAAGATATAAATTTACAAGAAAACACTAATTAACGTAAATACCCAAGGAATATTTTTGTTTATTGTTTTAGATAATTTATATAAACACATATATAAACAATACAGATATAGTCAAATATATATTTATTATACTACTAAATGAATTCCTTATTACACATTTAGATATCATGAAAACATGTCGTTATAGTGGAACATGATCTTCAAAGAATCCTTATATAACCCATGGAAATTTTAATAACTATACTACAAAACTCTAATATATAATTATTCAAATAACATAATTATTACCCAAATCAATTTAAATTTATACTGATAGGAAATGAATATATATGATTTATTAGGGTCAATTGTTAGAATTTGGTAACCCAAATCATATTAGAAATATTATTCTAAATCTATGCTATATATGTTCACAAATTATATAAGATATATCAACATCATATATGATATATCATGGGGATTAATTAATTTCATATGATATATCAGGCTCACAGGTGAGATTTAACTGGGCTCAAACCTTCATAATCATTTTCAATGAACCATAACTCAAATAATGTAATGATATCATGAATTTTAAATTTAAACTCAGTTAAATATCCAATATGCTTTTAGAAACATGATTATCCCAAAAAAGGAGAATTAGTTCCAAGTAAATATCATTAAAACAGTCGTACCAAAACAATAGAAAGAATAAATATGGTTTCATGTAAAATATGGCTTTACGAGGGTTGATAACATAAGGGTTATTAACATAGAAGAGTAGAAATACAAATAAAATTGAATAAAAAACATTAATGAAGAAAATAAAAGTTTCCTAATGAAAATCACTTTTAAAAACTAAAAATATGATGACCATTATGAAAATACATTTTATTTGAAATAATTTTGAAACATATAATAAAAAATACATGGAAAATAGTGGACATGATTGCTGGAAAATCCATTCATGTTAAAATAATCAATCTTTTTTAGGATTTTTAAATGGGATAAAAAAGTGACCCTTTTAAAAAATGCAAATGAATATTCATTTAAAATAATATCAAAAAAAAGTAAATGATCCTTGAAAATAGATATAAAAACATAAATTTATATTTTTTTTACAAAACATGGATATAGGAGTGAATAATATCATATTAAATCACGATACAGACTTGACAACATATATATAAAACTTTCTTAATGTTTCATTAATAAATATGGGGTAAAATAGAAACTAATCATGTATGAAACATTTATAAAAATTCTATAAAAGACAATATTTTATTTATCTAAATAATACCAAATATTTTCCTCTAATGGTACCTTTATCATATACAATTTTAATGAGAAATTAGAATGTAAGCTAATTACATTTCCACTTCTACTACATTTCAATCATAATACCCATAAATAAAGAATTTCAATTGATAAATTATATATTAATATATTTAATATATTAATCTTATAAACATAAATAGGGTAGTATATACACATCAAAAACTATGATCGGTTCATATCATGGGCAATTGTCCTAAAGAAAGTGATTTTTCAATGAATAAACATTTCAAAAAACTTATATTTATATTTAAAGTAATAAATTAGAGAGATTATGTTTAACAAGTTTAAATCAATAGAAATGTTTAAATACTAAATTAAATAATATAAATACAAACTTTTTCAAAATTATGGAATAAAAATTTCAATGAAAATAGTTATAATCCAAAGAATTGATATTTAATTAAGATATACGTTATTACTTGGTAACATTCATGTCTAATAATCATGGATGAAAAAATTGAAATTTAAACATATAATATGTTGAGTAATGAAATAATAATGATATTATACACTATCTGGGAGTATATATATTGTACTCATAAAATAAATGTCGTTCCTAACAAAAAAATATGTTTATATTAAAGAATATTAGGAGGAAATCCCCTACAATTTTGATATTCTCATGTTAAAGACATTGTGAAAAAGATAACATCATATAAATTTTGGAATACCAAGAATATTGATAAAAATATTCACAAAATATAATCTTGTTTAGTATATATACCACACACAATATAGATTAGACGTGATTAAGTTATATATCTTATAGAAATAAATGTGACAAGAGAACCCAATAGAACATGTACAGACATTTCAAATACTTCTTATAACAATAATAAGATAAACATATATTAAACATATAATTAGATAAAAAATCTAAACTCTTTAATAGATTATCATTAGTATATTAATTTAATTTATTTAATTGACATGTTTAATTAACTAATCTCTTGAAGAAACAAGGTGTATTCTAAGGACATGTAGTCATTAATATCAAAAAATAATTGGTTTGTTTGTAAGGGTAAATGTGGTCATTGTTCCATAATATACAAAATATTATTCATTAGATAATTATGATTTAATAAAATATTTATTATTTTGAAACCCAATAAGAATAGTGGATGTTAAAAATGAACTATGTTATAACCATGGATATTGTAGTCCCTATATATGCATGGTAAATGTCTTTTTTTCCAAAAATAAATTGAATAAATAAGGTATATTTTATTTTAAATTTATAGAATAGTCATTATATCCTATGATTAATTTTATTTCTTTTAAAACCCATATATATATAACATCGATGTTATGCGATATTATAAAAACATATGAAATATATTAAAAATAAAACAGTTTTCCCTACACACAAATGACATTATCATAAATAAATTAATGGTATGGTAAGAATTTATATGATATATTACTTTTCTAGAATGAATTTTATTTAATTATGATAATTTATAAATATTAACTACATCATAATGAGAATCCATGAGTGCTGATGATGTAAAATAGAATTCATCAACTCGCGAGAAGGTAAACTGTCATACAACCAAACAATTTCTTCCACTAACATTTGATGGAAGAGTATATGTTATTGTGTTACTAAAATAAAATAATAAAAATAATTATATTTCATATAATTATATTATATTTTCCTCATGGTTAATTAACATTTAAATGATATTGAAAAATATAGAAAACAAAAAAACAATGTTTAGATCGATAAATATTCTATGAACAATGACTTTATTATTACAAATAATACATTCGTATAAAATATTTGTAATCAATGATATTACTACAGTAAAAATTTAGGTAATTATATAATGGTTTTTTGAATTTCATGTCTGATCCAAAATTTATTTATGATTTGGATATAAAATGATCATATGTGGACTTCTATAGGTGTGAGACATTACATATTAGGAGTTTTTAAAGGAAAATGGTGCACCCACAGGTAACGTAGGACATTAGGATCCAAAATCATTGATTATCAATCCCAAGATTATATATGTTTGAAATATGGCCATTTAAATGTTAATTGTTTTTTAATTTTACAATTATTTTTATTTTAACCATGAAAACTTGTTGTTAATCCTTATCCATTTTAAAAGATATATACAATTTTCACAATTAATATTTGTAAAAACATGATTTTATATTATTATATAATATAAATTACTTTCATTCCAAAAAACTAATCTATTAAAAAAATAATATTCTTTTATTAGAAGAATTTATTTTATAATGAACCTATATGCATGATGAAAAAGTGGTTTTTCGAGAAATAATTTTTTTATTCATAATAATAATTTATATTAAATCCATGAAGTATAATAAAAAAATATATTAATAAAAATTAAAAATTATAGATATATTGTATAAGTTAATTTTAAATCATTTCTCAATTTGGGTTAACATAATTAATAAAACTGGAGAAGCAATATGCAGTTTAAAAGAGCTACATTAAAAATATGTTTTTTAACCCAAATATAATCTTTTCCCTAAATTTCGATGATGGATGATTTTGAAATTACGACATAAAAATTTATGTTCATTTCATATGATAAATTATCAAAAAATATGGAAATTTTATATAATATTTTTCCACAAATAATCAGTATTAATCAATATTTGAACAATATATATGATCGATGAAGAAAATTTAATTCCTAAAAATGATTGATTACATTTTAACTATATTGAAATACATTTAAATTATGTAATATATATATATCAAAATTTATTTTTTAATATTAAAACATCCAAATTTAATGGTTATGTTACAATAATCATATATATCATGGGTCTTTTACCTTATGTTTTATGTATCACATACAATATTTATCCTAATGATATTATTTTAAATTATGTAATAATATATATATAGTATATTTTTATGTTAAAAAATACATCCATTTTCATCTTATATAGTTAATTATTTTTAATATATATTTGAAGAAATTAATTTTCAAGGATTCTATTGCATTGGATTTTTGAAAATAATAAATTTCAATTCAATTGTGAGCGAAAATTATTTTAAATAAATCTCACATCATGGGGTTTTTCATAGGGGAACATTATACTTTTTATTCTATTGTTAGGGGCCTCATTTTTTATAAACAATATAATATGATCCTAATGTCAAAATAACTATAACATCATCCAAAATATACCATTTTAAGGATCAATTTTTATTTTCCGTTTATTTATTATTTTCTCAAAAAATGAAAAATGTTTTGATATTATATGTGTATACAATAATATATTCAAACATTTCATAAATAATGTCACGTTATTAAATTAATAAAATTACATTTAATAATTTTTGTATAAATATTATATAAATTATTAATTTTTTATTTGAAAACGGACTTTGTGTTTTGATATAATCTAATATTAAATGAAATCAAATGTTCTTACAAATACATATTCTTTCAGGATAATAATTTATTCTATATAAAGAATATTTTTTGAGTTAATTATAAATTTTGGTATTTATTTAACATTCCCTTCCATTCAGTTGTTTCTAATTAATCATTGTAAAATTTATTTATGTTTCATCACCCATAACAAATAGTAAAATTTTGAAGAATTATAAAAATCAATGAAAATTTTGTTTCATTCCTTTTATTGATATTTGGGTGAGATAAATATTTCCCAGTAGAACCATATGTTTCCAAAAATAATCCATATTTAAATTTAAATCACTCATAATTATCTGATAGATTCTATTTGGGGAATTATTATTCTAAATGTTCTTTTTTAATTAATTTAATATAATTTAATATGGATACAAATTATCATTCTATTAATTTCATGACATGATTTAATTTTAAAAACATGTATTCAGTGTTGGGAAATTTTATTTGGATATATTTTTATATATTCCATCCTCATCGACTTTTGTAAAATTATTTTTTGGAGCAATAAGTCTCTTAATTGGATATTTTTTCAGTGTTAATCTTTTTGACAATGAAAATATAAATCATTAAAAATATATTAAATTCATTTTTAGATACCTAAATGTGAAAATAATTCAGGGATTATATTTTCTTAATTATTTTATATCATTAACATTGTTTCTTATTTAATTTTAAAATATTATGTTTTGATGTTTGTAATGAAAATTAGACATTTTATGTATTTATTTCATTGTTCAATGTTTCAATTAATAATAGAAATATTTTGAAAAAAAATCAATTAAATTATACATGGTTGAAATTAATTTATGATTAATTTTTTATAATGAGGGGATATGTTTTACTATGTATTTTATCTATTTTTTGTAGAAGAAAAAGTGAAAATGTTTTATGTGATTTCATATTAATTTGTGTTCAAAAATTCTAGAACAATTTTATTAATTGTTTTATAGTAGGATAATGAATTTTTATTTTGAATATTATAAAAAATTAAAAATAAACCTATTAATTCTGAAATCATGTTTCAAAGGATCATAAGTTACACAACATTGGAAAAATTATCATATGAATGTATCTTATTATTAATCATATATTATTGTATTTGAAGAACATTTGGGTATATTTTTCATTAGTACATTGGTGTTTGTAATGGTCAAAATTATTAAATTGTGTATGAGAATGGATGCATGAGTGACATATAAAAGATATAAGGACAGACCTATATAATGTGATATCTTCATTAATATATGTTTCACATGAAGATGGAGTTTTCAACATATCTATGTAATTTACTTCTTCCCCACATGTGTCCCCTATTGCTTCTATTAAAATATAAATAAGATATTTAGAATAAAAAAATACTCCATGTGGACACCAATATATATTTCCCAGGAAATATTAGTGGTGTTGGAAGAACCATGTCTAGGATGAAATAATGGAGGATATGATTTGTTCATGTTCAGATAAATGAGATGATGAATAGTTACTATATCTAGTTTGATACTGAGGATTAGAAACTGTAAATTAATAATGTGGTATATAATGCCCTATGTTATTTATTATATTTATGGAGAATTATTTGAATAGTCATTTTTGGGGACATTCAAAATGTGATAATGATAATTTCTAAATGGATTAACTAGAATGAAATAGTATGATACTATTGAATTGTGATGATGTTCCATAATAATAAATTTATTTTTGGAAAAACAAATTTTATTTTAATCTACCCATACAATTTCAGTATACTATTACAATGAATTAAAAATATCAAAACCTTATTAAAAAAAATTATTATAAAAATTGACTGAAAAATTATATTTTTTGATTCTTTACAATTCACACACTTTTCATTTAAGTCTTATTAGATATTATTTTCTTTTTGACGAGATTAATTATCATTTTAATAAATGAATAATTCAATTATATTTTATATTGATAGAAAATAATAAATCCATTATGTAATATTTTCTCATGTTATGACATGATGACGTATTTTTTAGAAAATAATTTATCATTCTCCCACTAATATTAATAGAATTTTTTGTGTGAGGATCATTTCTACTCTTGATATTTGATTTTTGTCTTATAGGAAAAATATATAAATCCACCCCCCAATAATAATGTCATTCCTTAAATGTATGTTGTTTCACCATTTCAAAATAAAATTCATTTTTAATTTCATTCATTCAAAAATGAATAACCCACTCATAGTGGTCATATTATAAATTATTCCTCTCAATTAATTAGTCAAATGAAATATTAAGTTATTGTATTTTTGAACTCAATTAAATTTCACATGTTTTTTTCCTTTTGAGTCTCATATATCACCATTTAATCATCAACCATTTTCATCACCAAGAAAACTATTTTTTTTTTGTTCATTTTTATTTCTTCGTCTGTTTTATTTGGTCACATGAGCACACAACTTCCATATGATTACAAAAGACCACCCCAAATAGTAGGATTTCATTGGAAATTAATTTACATATCAATAATTTGATTATAACAGCCTATATTCACAATAAATAAGAATTTATCCTTAATGAAATTTTAGTATTTTGAAAAACCAAGTACGATATTTCTCTTCAATATATTTATTTAGGATTTTTAATACAATAATTTTCTGGAATCATCATACATAAAATTCATTCCAAAAAAATTCTGTGATTTCTAAATCCCTTGATGATAAGTAATATCCTATATATCATATTTCTAGTAATAGATATAGTATGATTTTAGAAAAACAACATATATACTGTATTTATACATGTATATATAGTTATTACATAATGAAACTTAGTTGATAAAAAATTTAATTATTTATTCAATTAGTAAGAATATTTTGTTTTATAAAATACAACCTCTAAATAAACCAATAATTTTAATTCTTATAGGTTCATAATCTATGTGATATTATATTATATATCCAAGGATATATAATTATACATCAGTAGAATAATTACTTCACCAGAAAGTCTTTGAAAATTATAATAATGAAACAACATTCATTTATAATGATGAAAATTTATTGAAGGATAATAATTGATGAAAAAATAAAAATAATGAATATTTTCAATAAAAATTATAGTATAGAGACATGTAATTATCGAAATGTGATAAATAAAACATCATTGAGAAACTCAACAAATCTATCCTCAATATAAAACCAAAAATGATATGTGTTGAATTTATCATATAATATTTTTTGAAATCCAATTACATTACATGATGGAAGTATTTTACTTTTTATAGAATGGTATTTGAATGATGATTAGAAAGAAATGTTTCAAAAAATAATTTAATGGTATTAATTATTTATATTTACATAAATATTTTCAATTCTTATAGAATCAATTATATAATTATATAATCTTCATGATATAAAATTTTTTCCAACCATTATATAATTGAAATAACCCAATATATCCAAAATCTTAATTGATATATTTCTTTGGGACCTTCTCTCTATATTTAGGCCACTACTAAGGTTCCTACAATGTAATGTTTAAAAAGGAACATTAGTCAAGAATATATGAGGAAATTCTTATCACACCCTTTAGTGGAAAATTATTATCTAAATTTGAAAACTGATATAGATATATATCATCTCCATGAATCTTAATAAAATTAATATGGTTATACTAGTTACCTATTTCATGATGATTGATAAATGACACATATGTGTGTATAAAATTTTATATGTTCAAGTATTTAAATAATAGTTCATTATTAATTAGTTCTTATGAATATTATTTTTTTCTTCATTAAATCATTATAAATAGGATCTCTTGTGTTTATTGGTTTCTTAATGGTAATGGTTGTTTATTAGTAGATACAAAACCATTGTGGTGGATTACTAATATATTAATAATAATTGAATCAGAATTTTTGTAGTTCAGTACTAGATAGTGGGAAACATCATAAATATTAAGGGTTTTTGAAATGGAAAAATCTATATAATTTAACATAAAATGATGAGAAATACTCTTAAATGGTCCCTAATGAATTTTGGTAGTGTAATTATGATTGAGGGTAACATGATATGACATATAGGGAACATAGACCACTAAGTGGAAAATTTCTCTTAACTACAATATTGAATGATTAATGCTTAATCTCTATGAAATATTTTCCCAGTGTATAGGATTCCTTGGGAATGGGCGAATGTATCATTATAAGGAATAATTTATGTGGCTTCATAGGAATTCTAGACATGTAATAATGAAAATATATTGGTAGATTTGTTTTATTTGAATCTCTATTTGAAATCATATATATCAAATTTTAAAATAACAAAATCATTAATATTTTGATTTATTGAATTTATGGCCATGTGAATATTATTTTCCATATAGATTGATGAATTTTAGTAATGAAATTATCATGTAGTTTATCAGCATTTTACTTGGAAGATGAAATCTCAATTTTATGTCATTCATCAGGGATATCTTTTTCATGAAACATACAACAATAAATAATTGATTAGAGACTATAAATATGTGGTTTTTTCATTTTATAGACATTAACTCATATTTAGGTGGAGATTATTAGTGGGATAATGATTAATTGGGGCATATACCAAGAGAGTATTCCTATATTGGATATATTTGTTATGTTAATTACATGATCAACATAGATCTCAAACTCATCTGATTCAATATTAGTGTGAGAAAAATTGATATTGGATGATTGTGGACATTACATGTGTGTGTATAATTGTAATTTAATTAGTAATAGAACATGATATAACCCATTTTTAGTGTCAATGGCCTCCTATAAAATATTAACACCACCATTTCAATTAGTAACCTTTAGTAATTCATAATAATAGATTATTTGGTGTTTTTATTTTAGGAATTTTGTAACACCCTGAGATTTTATGAAAAATATTCTTTTTAATTTAATTAATGTATTGTGTTGTACTCTACACCAAAAGGATCTTGATCAACACGCATCCTTGACTTTCCTTGTATTACATGAAATCGCGACCTTCCTCGATAGCGTGTGTAGTATGCAATACCGAGTTTCACTAAACAACGATATGTTATAAAACTATTATTAAAACTAGCCGTTATCAATAGTAATAACCACCTTTTAAAATTTTAGAAATTTTATCTCTCCAAATGGACTTCATTTTTGGATTCGGAGTATCGAATTTAGCCTAAGGTGAAATTTTGGTACTTTTCGGATAACTTTCATTTTCTGATGAATAGTGAAAATTACAAAATTTTAATTAAAAACAACTTTTTTAATCGAAATAATTAATAGTGATAAATTATTAATTTGAGTGGTTTTAAATTATATTTGGAATATATTTCTACAATTCAATACAATGTTGGTCATTGGATGTAATTTCACATTTACACCAGACATAAACAGGTGTTAATCTTTTGATAGTTATTATCTCTTAAAAACACGCTATTTGTTGTGACAGTGAAAATTAATTATAAAATTAATTAATTCAACATATATGTTGGGAATTTTTTAAAATAGAAATCATTTTTGAATTCGGAATATCAATTATAGCTTAGGGTGAAATTGTGGCATTTTTCGGAAAAACTTCAATTTTTGATGAATAGTGAAACTACAAAGTGGTAGTTAAAAAAATTAATTTTTTTCATAAATCTTAATTTTACCACTTCTATTAATGGAATTTCAAAAATCCGAGAGACACGATTGATGTCAGTAAGTAAAATGCGGTTCAATGATATGAAAATAATTTTTGGTGAATAGTAACTTTTTACTTTTATTTACCACGGTTAAAAGTAAATAGGGTAATTAAGGGTAAAAATGATATTAATATTACCCTAAAACATGTCCTAATCCTATTGGACAAGTGTATCTCGACCAAAAACAACCTTAAGTGTAAAATATTATCATTTAGGCCCACATGGATTAGATTAGGACATTTATTATTATTTAATTCAAAGAAGTGTTAAAAGAGTTATAATCAAAGTTTATTTACTAAAACATTTTTAATATATGGTTATACATAATATAATTTCGACTATAAATATTCATTAGAAATATAAAAAGATTTCCTACATAATGGTATTTTATTTTTAATTTTTAAACTTTAAATAATTTAATTTATTTATGACACAACGATGATGCAATAATTACCTTTTTAAGAAAATATTAACATAATTGATGTTATAAATGCCCAAATAAATGTAATTTGAGAATTTTTATTACTTACACTAATTTTCTAGGTTAATATGACATGTTATTGTCTATTTAAGTAACTTGGTTAGAACTTAACATTTTGTTAGAAATTTCATAAAAATCATGTACCAAATAGTGTCAAAATTGACTTAAATTAGTTTTTAAAACAAATATTATATTATTAATTGTTATTTAATTCTAAAAATCTAAGGTTCGGCCAAATGACTTAGATATGGATAGATATATTAATAATAAACAAATTGGGGTTTATTTGTCTTGATATAGTAAGTTTATTAACCATATAGTGTAAGAAAACAAAAAGACACGGTAAAAGTTAAATTATTTAACTTAGAGTTAAATCTAATTGATAAGGTTAAAATAATAACCTAAACTTGTCTAAATCTTATTTTATGAGAGTATTTAGACCCATACCCAATTTATCTTCGAAATAAGACCATTTGGAACCATTATAAACCGAATTTTACCTTAATATAAAATAATATTTTGAGATTTTCCTAAGATGCCCCTCTCCTCCCTTATAAAAGGGCACCTCCTCCCTCTCCTCCTCACACCAATATGAGCATTCAAGCTCGTCAAAACCCTGAAAAATCTCTTCTCCACTTCCCTAGTATCATCCTAGAGGTTCTGGTTTTCTTCAAAGACCATCCTTAGTTCTTTATGTGGAGGTTAAGTGAAGGCGCGTCAAAAAGAGGTAATATCCATTACCGATCTTTTTCAATTTCTTTCTTCTTCAACTTATGCATCTTTAGTTTTTTCATGATAAAGTAATAAAATAAGTATTTATTATATACTGATATGTTATTATAAATATGAATCAACTCTAATTAACCTTCTATCCATCCTATGGAAAAAGGAAATCACCGTGCGTGCGTACGTACGGAATACCATCTTCACACCGTGGTGTAATCTATTTTCCGCCACCACCATAATTGTATGGGTATAATGGTGTAATGAGTAACTATATATGATTATTATAAAGTGATATTCATACTGAAATATTATACATAGACTTCAACACAATTCCACGACCATGGGAACGATATCATCGCTCGTGCGTACGTACGGACTACCGTCTCCACGACGCGATGAGATTCATTCTCAATGATTAACCATTCCTGAATGATTATAAAGTATATATAATAAGTACTAATGAAATATATGACAATGATACTGGATTTATGTATATTTATATGTATTCCATCTACTTAATTCCTTTCAATTCAATAAGGAAACGAAAACAGCGTTAATGCGTACGTACGGACTACCGTCTCCATTAATGGTGTATTTCATTCCTTTTATCGATATATTATATATATATATTCTGAATATATATTATATATAAATCATGTTTTACATTCTGGATATAATTAATCATGATCCAAGTAATCATATTAATAATTACAAGTTAAAAACATGAACGACAAATGAGAGATTTTACCCAAAACGCTACATTAACATGAATTTACAAAAGAACGGGTAATATAAAGTCATAAGTGGACCATATATGATATAATAACAATGAATATGATTCTGGAATAAGTCAATAACATTATTTAAATCATTATACAGGAGGTTCAGACACTTACAAAGTAAGTCGGACCTAAGGTAAGGGAAATATCACAATCTCATTTTTATCCGAGATTGTTTATACTTTGATATTTACTAGGTTGTATTTTATCATCCACATCCATGGTTCCTCAATATGTAATATTATTTCCATCCACCTAAAATTGTTTAAATCCAATTTTACCCTTCGGTGAGTTTTTAGTAAAATATATGAAAGGAATCTTTTGTCATTTTTCGTACGATGAACTTTTTTTGACTTTTCTGACAAAAGTATGAGAAGAATGTTCTTTTTAACTTATACGGCATGAATGGATTTTTAAAACATTATTTCCACGAAGCTTACTTTACAAGTTTTCAAGTTTATTTTTAAACAACTTCTTTTAGTTTAAAATTGTATGACATGATAAGAAAGAAAAATGTTTTTCAAGTAGAAAGGATATTTTTTCTCAAGAATGGATTTCAAGTGTTTTATCAAAATTATTGTCCATCTAAGATAATATAGGGTTCTGTTTATATCCCTATTATTACATTGATTTTATTATGTTGTGATGGAATTAATTTTAAGAATTCCTTTATCTTATATGAATTGTTTTATGATGTCACGATGCTTAAGATTCCAATTTTTATTACATGGGGTATGCTATGATGTATGGTTTATGATTTTGTGGCACACATAAGAATGGTAACATTATGAGATGGGTGGGACCTATATCTCCCTTCAATGCATTGCGTAATGATTTTATATCTCATGAGATAGACATGGCTGGAATGGTAGGTTATACCAGTTCAGTGAAACAGGACTGAAACGAGGGTGACTCGGTTCAGAAAGGGACATTGTCCACTAAGATAGTCTTGGAAATGAGTCTTGACTAACAAGAAATAATTCTCTATGATTATGTGTGTATGCCACAAAGTTTCATGTTTTAATTTATGATTATTGGGATTTCATTTCAGTACTATTATTTATCCCATATTATGAAATTATGCTCTCTTTTGCAGGTTAAGATTTCCAAAAGTTATGTTCTTATGAATATGATGTGATTGATTTTTCTTTTGATTACCCATACTGAGCATTTGATCTCACCCTTTTATGTTTTCATTTCCCCATGATATAAAGAAATGTTTTAGGTAAAAAAAGTGAAGATCTTTATGGGAGATGTTGAATATCTTTCACCACGATTAGAATATTATGTTCCGAGTTTCCAAAGACACTAAACTATTACGATCCATGTGTGTGTGTGTTTTGTTATGTACTAAGTATTCCGCAAAAGTAATGTAATTCTCATGTACGTCAAGATTCGGGTCTCTACAGTTGGTATCAGAGGAAAGGTTTAGTCAACCTTTGGAAACTAGGATGCGAAAACGTTAGTGAGATCCCTAGAGATATTTCTAAGGTATGTCTAGGGATGTCCCTAAGGATAAGTATACGTATAGGATACAGTCCTAGAACTACGGTAACGATCATAGAATTTAACCTAAGATGTTAGATATTGAGGATACTCCACCTTTATTATGTTGTTTTCCCTACCATGATTTTTTCCTCTCACACTATTCTTTTTTGGGTTTTAGAAAATTGCTGGAAACAAGATGATTCACTATAATGGAGGATATGATGGACAATGGAATGATATTCGTCATAATAAAATGGGATTTGGAAGTCCAAACTTCATTATTATGCCGAATCATCAATCTCATAATATGATCAATAAAGTAAAATTTGGTAAGTTTCCGGACTCATCTAATAAGAGAATGATGGAGTTTCATGATGATTATAGAGGAATGAAAGTTCAATTTCCCCTATGTAAATCATGTGGGAAGAGGCATCAAGGAGAATGTTTCAAAGGAACTGGAAGATTCTTTGGGTGTGGAAAAGAAGGAAACAAAGCAAGTTAGTGCAAAGGAAAAGGTTCAGTTAACACCATGGATGAAGATAATGGTATTTCTACAACATCATCAATGGTTAAATGTTTTAAATGTGGAATGTAAGGGCATTATGCAAACTAATTCCCTAAGGGAAAGTCTCATGAAGAGAATCAGTATGGTCTTATGGGAAGTATTTATGTTGATGATGATGAAGAGACTACAAATGATATGTGAGATGAAAGAATTGTTGAAGCTCGGTCAATGGTTTAAGAATGTAGTGGAATGATTACATGTTTATCAAGTGTAATGTTGTATAAGTAATCTCATGGTACTATGGAATAAAGAGACATATACGGATTGTTACACTGTTGTCTTTCCCTATGTTTTGAAAGTGTAAGATTAATGGTACCAGTAACCATGAATGGTTATTCAGATATTTTTTGGAAAGTAGATGATATGCGCATAATGAATGAATAATAAGATAATGAGGTGTTTGATTGTATTCCTGAGCTCATGACTGATATAAGGAGAAGGTTATATCATTGTTTGAGTATATAGAATTTTTGGATTTTTGGTATGTGGAAAGAGTTAACTTTTAACTCCATTCATGTTTTCACTAAGGTTCAATGGGTATTCAAGAGAATACATGATTAAGGCCTTTGAATGTTTGGAATGTGACCAACATGACATATCTTATGATATATGGGGATCAACGATATATTAAATCTCTGGTAATCGTTTTCACTATATTATGAGAGTGGACTGCAGTATTATGGATAAGCCTAAAGTTTAGAATGGATTATGTTGGACATAAGTTAATATTGTTTTAGGATAGAAGATTTTTTATATTATTGTTGGGATGTTATAGTAATGTAGTTTTAGACAAAGGACAACCTTTAGGACGGGCGATAGCCCATCGCGTTGGACAAAGATGTGGGAATCGAACCCACAATCGAAGTGCGACTGGCCTTTATCTCCTTACACTAGCCTACAGGAAGTCCCTGTTTAGTAGAAACTAGTTTTATTATATTAAGTAGTATGATATATGAAGTATAAGTCCATTTTAGGAACCATATATGATTAATCTCACTATAGATGGACTTATGTATTTTTTGATAACTTTTCTATCCTTTTGTTTGAGACAGATGGAATAACCCATCATTCTATCACATGATCTGCTAACACATCACGAATGACGAATTCAACATCAAGAGATGAAGTGGAAATTGTCCAAAGAACGACAAACAGTTAGACTATATCAAAACCACAAAAGTATTTCTTCTAATTCCAATTTCATCAACTTTAGGGAAATGATCTTGAAAACCAAAAATGTTGTCCTAGTACACTTATATCTGATGAATCAGATGGTACCTTAGATCGTCACAAATTTATGGCTTTGTGATTGCTGGATTTTCCATAGCCATGTTCTCTACCACTCTCCATCAGAATATGATGGTTAGATTTCTCTTCCATATCTATATTTTCACCTATGTGGAAACCCAGTGATTAGTTTATTTGGGTAACCGTTACGTTTCATACTTTTGTTTTTAAAGATTGGTTTTGGTATTCCTTTTTACGATGTGGGTTTCGATTAAAGAAACTTTCGAATAGTAAACCATTTATAACCCCGACGAATTTCGAGGGCGAAATTCATTTTATGGGGGGTAGAATGTAACACCCCGAGATTTTATGAAAAATATTCTTTTTAATTTCAATAATGTATTGTGTTGTACGCTACACCAAAAGGAGATTGATCAACACGCATTCTTGACTTGCCTTGTATTACATGCAATGGTGACCTTCCTCGATAGCGTGTGTTGTACGCAATACCGAGTTTCGCTAAACAACGATATGCTATTAAAATATTATTAAAACTACCTGTTATGAATAGTAATAACCACCTTTTAAAAATTTATAAATTTTATCTCTCAAAATGGACTTCATTTTTGGATTCGGAGTATCGAATTTAGCCTAAGGTGAAATTTTGGTAGTTTTCGGATAACTTTCATTTTCTGATGAATAGTGAAAATGACTTAATTTTAATTAAAAACAACTTTTTTAATCGAAATAATTAATAGTGATAAATTATTAATTTGAGTGGTTTTAAAGTATATTTAGAATATATTTTTACAATTCAATACAATGTTGGTCATTGGATGTAATTTCACATTACACCAGACATAAACAAGTGTTAATCTTTTGATAGTTATTATCTCTTAAAAACACGCTATTTGTTGTGACAGCGAAAATTAATTATAAAATTAATTAATGCAAATTATATGTTGGGAATTTTTTAAAATAGAAATCATTTTTGAATTCGGAATATTAATTATAGCTTTGGGTGAAATTTTGGCATTTTTCTGAAAAACTTCAATTTTTGATTAATAGTGAAACTACTAAGTGGTAGTCAAAAAAATTAATTTTTTCATAAATATTAATTTTACCACTTCTATGAATGGAATTTCAAAAATCCGAGTGACACGGTTGATGTTAGTACGTAAAATGAGGTTCAATGAGATGAAAATAATTTTTGGTGAATAGTAACTTTTTACTTTTATTTTCCACGGTTAAAAGTAAATAGGGTAATTAAGGGTAAAAATGATATTAATATTACCGTAACACATGTAATAATCCTATTGGACAAGTTTATCTCGACCAAAAACAACCTTAAGTGTAAAATATTATCATTTAGGCCCACATGGATTAGATTAGGACATTTATTATTATTTAATTCAAAGAAGAGTTAAAAGAGTTAAAATCAAAGTTTATTTACTAAAACATTTTTAATATAGGGTTATACATAATATAATTTCGACTATAAATATTCATTAGAAATATAAAAAGATTTCCTACATAATGGTATTTTATTTGTAATTTTTATACCTTAAATAATTTAATTTATTTATGACACAATGATGTTGCAGTAATTACCTTATTAAGAAAATATTAACATAATTGATGTTATAAATGCCCAAATAAATTTAATTTGAGACTTTTTATGACTTAAACTAATTTTATAGGTTAATATGAGATGTTTTTGTTGATTTAAGTAACTTGGTTAGAACTTACCATTCGGTTAGAAATTTCATAAAAATCATGTACCAAATAGTGTCAAAATTGACATAAATTAGTTTTTAAAACAAATATTATATTATTAATTGTTATTTAATTCCTAAAAATATAAGGTTCGGCCAAATGACTTAGATAAGGATTGATATATTAATAATAATCATCTTGGGGTTCTTTTGGCTTGATATAGTATGTTTATTAACCGTATAGTGTAAGAAAACAAAAAGACACGGTAAAAGTTAAATTATTTAACTTAGAGTTAAATCTAATTGATAAGGTTAAAATAATAACCTAAACTTGTCTAAATCCTATTGGATGAGAGTATTTCGACCCATCCCCACTGTATCTTCGAAATAAGACCATTTGGAACCATTATAAAACGAATTTTACCTTAATATAAAATAATATTTTGAGATTTTCCTAAGATGCCCCTCTCCTCCCTTATAAAAGGGCACCCCCTCCCTCTCATCCTCACACCAATTTGAGAATTAAAGCTCGGAAAAACCCTGCCAAAATCTTTTCTCCGCTTCCCTAGTACCATCCTAGAGGTTCTGGTCTTCTTCAAATACCATCCTTAGTTCTTTAAGTGGAGTTTAAGTGAAGGCGCGTCAAAAAGAGGTAATATCCATTACCGATCGTTTTCAATTTTTTTCTTCTTCAACTTCTTATTCTTTAGTTTTTTCATGATAAAGTAATAAAATCAGTATTTCTTATATACTGATATGTTATTATAAATATTAAAAAACTTTAATTAACCTTCTATCCATCTTATGGAAAAAGGAAATCACCGTGCGTGCGTACGTACGGAATACTGTCTTCACGCCGTGGTGTAATCTATTTTCTGCCACCACCTAAATTGGATGGGTATAATGGTGTAATGGGTAACTATATATGATTATTATAAAGTGATATTGATACTGAAATAGTATACATACACTTCAACACAATTCCACGACCATGGGAACGATATCATCGCTCGTGCGTACGTACGGACTACCGTCTCCACGACGCGATGAGATTCATTCTCAATGATTAACCATTCATGAATGATTATAAAGTATATATAATAAGTACTAATGAAATATATGATAATTATACTGGATTTATGTATATTTATATGTATTTCATCTACTTAATTCCATTCAATGCAATAAGGAAACGAAAACAGCGTTCATGCGTACGTACGGACTACCGTCTCCATAAACAGTGTATTTCATTCCATTTATCGATATATTATATATATATATTTTGAATATATATTATATATAATTCATGTTTAACATTCTGGATATAAGTAATCATGATCCATGTAATCATATTAATAATTACAAGTTACAAACTCGAACGACAAATGAGACGATTTTACCCAAAACGCTACTTTAACATGAATTTACAAAAGAACGGGTAATATAAAGTCTTAAGTGGACCATATATGATATAATAACAATGAATATGATTCTGGAATAAGTCAATAACATGATTTAAATCATTATACAGGAGGTTCGGACACTTACAAAGCAAGTCGGACCTAAAGTAAGGGAAATATCACAATATCATTTTTATCTGAGATTGTTTATACTTTGATATTTACTAGGGTGTATTTTATCATCCACATCCATGGTTCCTCAATATGTAATATTATTTCCATCCACCTACAATTTTTTTAATCCAATTTTACCCTTCGGTGAGTTTTTAGTAAAATATATGAAAGAAATCTTTTGTCGTTTTTCGTATGAGGTACTTTTTTTTACTTTTCCGACAAAAGTACGAGAAGAATGTTCTTTTTAACTTATACGGAATGAATGGATTTTTAAAACATTATTTCCAAGAAGCTTCCTTTACAAGTTTTCAAGTTTATTTTTAAACAACTTCTTTTAGTTTAAAATTTTATGACATGTTAAGAAAGGAAAATGTTTTTCAAGTAGAAAGGATATTTTCCTCAAGAATGGAGTTCAAGTGTTTTATCAAAATTATTTTCCATCTAAGATAATATAGGGTTCTATTTCTATCCCTATTATTACATTGATTTGATTATGTTGTGATGTAATTATTTTTATGAATTCCTTTATCTTATATGAAAATATTTATGATGTCATGATGCTTAAGATTCCCATTTTTATTACATGGGTTATGCTATGATGTATGGTTTATGATTTTGTGGCACACATAAGAATGGTATCATTATGAGATGGGTGGGACCTATATCTCCCTCCAATGCATTGGGTAAAGATTTTATATCTCATGAGATAGACATTGCTGGAATAGTAGGTTATACCAGTTCGGTGAAATAGGACTGAAACGAGGGTGTCTCGATTCAGAAAGGGACATTGTCCACTAAGATAGTCTTGGAAATGAGTCTTGACTAACAATAAATGATTCTATATGGTTATGTGTGTATGGAACAAAGTTTCATGTTTTAAGTTATGATTATTGGGATTTCATTTCACTACTATGATTTATCCCATGTTATTAAATTATGCTCTCTTTTGCAGGTTAAGATTTTCAAAAGTTATGTTCTTATGAATATGATGTGATTGATTTTTATTTTGTTTACCCTTACTGATCATTTGCGCTCACCCTTTTGTGTTTTCTTTTCCCCAGGATATAAAGAAATGTTTTAGGTTAAAAAAAGGGAAGATCTTTATGGGAGATGTTGAAGATCTTTCACCACGATTAGAAGATTACGTTCCGAGTTTCCAAAGACAATAAACTATTACGATCCTTGTGTGTGTGTTTTTTGTTATGTACTAAGTATTCCGCAAAAGTAATGTAATGTTCATGTACGTCAAGATTCGGGTCTCTACAAATTCGGTCAGCCCGAAGGCCCATTTCCAGTTTTAAAAAATTATTACAAAATAAGTTATTCAATTTTAATGATTTTCCTATGAATCAAAGTCTCACCCAATTCCATTGCATCCTGACGCGCACCCAGCTATTTCCCTGCTATTTGAAGGTCTAGTTCATTTCGAATTAGTGCCGAACATTATAGGGTTTCTCAAATCTTCTAGAATTGAAGAGGTAACATTATTCCTTCTTATCTATATAAATTAATACTTTTTTCCCACCATTCATGTTCTTAAATAACTTCATCATCCTTTTTATATCCTCCCCTTAGGATTTGACTATTTTAAAATTCATATACTGGTGTATTTGGGGGGATTCATCATGATCCTTTAGGTGAATGAGTATCTTTCGCTCTTATTTCAAATTTCTTAGGTGTCCATTCAATGATATTAAGGTTTATTCCCTTATCCATGTGGTTCATAATTTCTAGAAATTAGGGACAAGAACCTAGGGTTTTAACTATGGTTTTCTTGGTCCATTCCTATTATTTTAGGTATGATCTCTGTCTCTCTTAGTGCGGAGGTGGTATGATTTGATTTTCTCATAGAGATTCAAGGGTTTTCATTAAATTGGTAGGTGATTTTTTATGCAATATTTGTTACCAAGATGTTGTGTTTATGTTATATTCATTTCTATTTCAATTTAATGTTGCGTCCAAAATTGGTTTTAGTGGACATTATAACGAAATTTAATTTTAATTGCATATTTTTTGTGAAATTGGGGGGTTTCATATAAATATTTTGTTGGTTCATTATGGGATTACATATAAATACATAGTTTCTTTTATTGAACTATAATAGGTCTTCCAATAATGTTTAGAATTTTAATCCAATTTGTTTGTTCCTACAAAAATGGGCTTTGATGGTGTTTTTAATGAAAGTGATTTTTTGTGCCACATTTGTGTGAAAATGGTTGTTTTACAGAGGTATCACATCTAGTTTAACATGAGTCTGAACTAAAATTGGTTTTTTGTTTTAATTTAAATGTATTGATCTGACTTTATGGTTTTTGTTACTTAAAAGTGTTCAAATAGTTTATATGTGGGGTTCTTAATGGGTTTTTGTCTGAAAAAAATGCAAGATTTTGAGAAATGGGTTCATTAAAAATCAAAGTGTTTGTTGAGTTTTTTAAGTCATATAAAATGTGAATAGATATTGTACTAATTTTACGTGTCCATTAGTGGTGTTTGATATGAAAATAGATTAATTTAACATTCTAAAATTGTTAGTGCACAATGGGGGAAGCCCATGTACCTAGGTGGGGCGGATGTGTACTAGTACAGCTAGTGGACCAGATGTGTTTTGTCCCTCTTTCACTTAAAATTTGGATAAAGAGTACTATAAAAAACTATATGGATGATGAATGGGGACCATTAGGTTATTGTTATGTTCCCTACTAGTGGCTTGTTCATGAGAACATATATTACTATTGTTACTTTACACCGAGGTACGAGGTGCATGGGGCCCGAGACTATCTAGTGCCTAGGGGTGTTCCCGATTTTGTTGCTCATCATATTTGTGGTATTTTACCATTACATGTGGTTTCTTCAGAAATAATTTACAGTATCTTACATGTCTATTTAAATGTGTTAATGTTATGAAATTTTATGCTTGAAACCTATTTTCAATTCAAAGTTGCATTTCATGGAATTTATCACGACATTTTATTACAGATTAAAACATAATTCTATTTCAAATTGTTTTTCATGCACTTTGGAATAATTTTGTGGTATCCTGTTGGTATTAGACTCACACTAGACATATAACCCTTGTGTGTATGTAGACTTGCTTATGTTTGAATCAGATAAAAGAAAGGATTTTAATGGTGGTGGTTCGGGGTGTAAGCTCTCATCCTTGGTGCGGTGTTGTGGAGACAGCTTGTTGGTGATGAACTGTTGTCATGTGGAGTCCATGGGGCTGTATTGATAATGTATGTATTTGTATTTGGACAATTTTTGTTGTCATTAAACCATTGTATTCAGTTATGTTTTTTCTTTAAATTTCTTTGACTCGAAAATTTCAGATTTATATTATGGATTGTTTTTAATGTTTTATGCTTTCATAATCGAGTAAATAATTCCCAATTCTAAGTTAATGATACCAAAGAACTTGGGCTATCCCCTGGGGATAGGGAACACCCTTCAGGCCTTGCCACGTGCTGGGTTTGTTGCTGGTATTGGTGGCGAACCGAATAGGTTTGTGACATAATGGTATCATAAGAGGATAATGTTTTGAGATTATGTATCTATTTTTGGATGAGTCAAGATATATATGAGATAGGAATGTCAGGGCTCAGTGTGTTGTCCACGAGTAGGGTGTCTGGCCTGCACCTCTCATGGAAGACCTTTATTCACCATTGGACGCTGAAGCTGGGGGATTAACTTGACTTTCTCATTCGACGTATGGGTTGCAGACCACATGGGTGGGGGAGAAGAAGTTGTTTCTTTTATTACTGAAATGAGTTTAGTTTATTTATATTTTATGAATTTGATTAAAAATTTTCAAAATGTTTCTATTGACTATTTCTATGCGTCAATTTAATTTTTGTTGAAACATGCCTCAACGGAAATCTTTCACGGGACCATAGGAGGAAGTCAGAGACAATTATCCCACACTGATCGATCAGAGGCTAGTCAAGGTTGTGGTCTGGTTTTTCCATGCTTAGGGATAGGGACCATCTCTCACAACTATTTATATTAGGGTAGAAGAGATGAGTCCTAAAAAAGATAAATCACATGTTTTTCTGAAAAACAAGCCTCATCCCTTCTGAGGTAGCTCAGAACCCTAGGAAGAAGAAGAATGGATCAAGAATACTGAGTGTATGTTTGAGTTTTTGGAATCACTCTAGGAGCTCATGGTGATGTTTTCCAATTTTCACATTGAGGGTCCTAGCCATATGTGGTGGGAGTCTGTGATTCAGACTGGGAAGAATGAGCAGCTTCGTTGGGAAGATTTCAAGGCCATCTTCAATGAACAGTACTGCCCTGAGGTTTCGACTTATGCTTGGTGAAGATATTTCATGGGCCTTATTCAGGGGAATCTATTTGTGATAGAGTATGCTAACTATTTCACAGAGTTGTTTCGGTATCCTCCATAAATCATCTCTAATAAGTAAGCGATGGCCCATAGGATTGATAAAGGATTTTGATTAGAGATATACTCCCAGGTGTTCTTATTTATGATGAGAACCAATGATGAGGTCATTGATCGGGCGTGCATGGTTGAGATTGATAGTAAAGGTAGGAATTGATTCTCTGAATTAGTGTTATTAGTGGGCTTTAGAAGATTCTTAGATAAGAAAAGGAAGCGAGGGGATCATGTGAAGAAAGGATGTGGAACTTAAGGTCAATCTTCCAGGAAGTTATCGTATGTGGCATCAAATGTGAGATCAGTTGTGTGACATTATTCTAGGAATCCCTAGCACATCTGACCAGCATATCCACTTCCTCCGAAGCCTTGTTAATAGTATGGAGGTATAAGGAATTTGCAGCACTTCGGTGGTGTGGTACGACCAATCTCGAGTGGGACAGGGTCAGGGGATTCAAGAGGACTGCTAGTAGAGTCCGATTTTTATCGAGGACAGGGGGATCTCAATTTGGAGGACATGGTGGTAGGGTTGGGTCATCTTCTGTGCAGCGCCAGTTCATGGCACAACCATAGACTAGGGGTCATCATCAGGCAGATACCGGACATCTCCATGTAGTGTATTAGGCCTCAGCAGGATCAGAGGCGGGACCGTCGATAGTTCTTGGAACCGTTCTGATGGAATCTTCTATTGTTGTGGCTCTTTGTTATACTGGTTCCTCTGTTTAATTTATTTCTACTTGTTTTATTTACATGCTTAATTTTCCAACTGAATTGATGTCTTTTGTGATGGAGTTGGTGACACCGCTGGTAAAAAAGAAAGAGCAGGGCCTCAGGAGTCCCTCATGTGCACTTTCCATGTCAGGGGTTGAGATGGAGTGGGTCCACTGGGTTCTATAAATGGTTCTTTTTTATATAATACATTCCATGGAATGGATAGTACATTCTAGGGACACATTGATTACTACATCCAGCAAGTTAGTTTCATGACACCTGATGAAAGTCGTCATGTTTTTCAGGGAGAATGGGATCCTTGGTTGGGTTGTGCAAGACGTCCATCCCCACAGTTGGGAATCCTTACTATCCATTTATCGAAACTCATTCTAGAGGATGGCGTTCTTTCCCCTAGAGGTTCACTACCTCTTTTAGTGATTGAGTTTCCGAATTTATCCTTGGATGATTTCTCACGTTTTCCCCAAGAGCGAGATGTGGAGTTTTCGATTGATCTAGTTCTGGTAACATATCTGATATCTCTTACTTGTTATCGAGTTCCCCCCCCCCATATAGCTAAGGGAATTAAATATATAGTTAGATGACATAGAATCTTAATGATTCATTCACTCTAGCATCTCTCCTTGGTCCGCTCCAGTGTTTTTTGTGAAAAAGGCTGATAGATCCCTCTTGTTGTGAATTGACTACCAGAAACTGAATAAGGTATCTATTATTAACAACTACCCATTGACCAGAATAGAGAATTTGTTTGATAGGTTGAAGGGGTAAAAGTGGTTCTAAAAATTAGACTTGAGTTCGGGCTATCTGTAGCTCAGGATCATGGAGTTATATTTCCCTAAGATAGCCTTCCAATACTGGTACAACCACTTCGAGTATTTGGTCATGCCCTTTTGATTGACCAATGACCCAGTAGTGTTTATGTAACTCCTGAATAGGGAGTTCCATCATTATATTTATTACTTCGTGGTGGTGTTCGTGGATGACATTCTGGTATACTCTAGCTCTGAGGAGGAACACGAACATCACTTGAAGATCATCATGGGCAATTTGCGGTGTCACCGCCTCTATGAAAAGTTTTCAAAGAGATCTTTTTGGATCATAGAATTGAGATTTATGGGGCATGTGATCTTTTAATTGGGGGTGTAATTGGATCCCATGAATATTAGTGCATATATGTCAGGAGATCAACAAAATAATGTGTTTGAGATTAAGAGTCTCATTGGCCTTCCAGGTTATTAGAGGCGATTCGTTCTGTATTTCTCTCAGTTTTCTTCACTGATGATAGCGCTCCCCTGAAAAAGGGTGAAGTTTGTATGCAGCCCAGATTGTCAAGCATCATTTGAGGATATGAATATGATGTCGACTACCACCCTCATACTGATTTTTCCATAGGCTGGAAAAGGGTATGTAGTCTATTGTGATGCTTAAGGTATGGGTATTGGGTGCATGCTGATGTAGTATGATCATGTGGTGGCGTACAGATCTCATCAACTCCGGCCACATGAAATTAACTACCCGACCCATGACATGGAGTTAGCAGCCTTGATTCATGCTCTGAAGACTTTGTGTCACTACCTCTTTGGGGATAAGTTTTTGGTCTAATCGGATCACAAAATCTTGTCCTATATTTTCTCATAGATGGACCTCAACTTGAGGCAGTATCGTTGGATCGAGTACATATAGGGGTTCGACTATGGCATTTTCTTTACCCCATGAAAGGGTAATGTGGTGGCCGATTCTTTGAGCATATGAGTTCTAGTGTAGGATTTTAGTAATCCCAGTGATGAGTGGACTTTGATTGGGTGCTTTTCTCAGATAAATGTGGAGACTAGGGAACATATTAGATGTGCATTCTTAGAGAGCGTCCAGCTGACTCCATCTATATTAGAGTTGTTTCAGCTGGAAAACCCAGTAATGATCTTTGTCAGTGGTTGAAGCTGTTTCTTCATGGTGGGGCGACATCCTTGATATGTTTTAATCTCTAGAGGGCATCATGTGCTTCAAGGCCCGTTCAGTAGGGTCATTGTCTCTTCAGATAATGGTGATGGAGAACAGCCACCAGTGTTAGTGGGCTATCCATCCGAGTGCCACCAAGATGTATAGTGTTGTGAGATGACATTTCTGGTGGTTAGGTACGCGACGGGACATAGCAGACTTTGTGTCGGGCTCTATACATGCCATCAGGTTAAAGCAGAGCATCAAAGGCACTCTAGTTTGCTCCAACCATTTCACATTCATACATGGAAGTGGGATGAGGTCACTATAGACGTTTTTGTTGGATTACCTTGTACAACTCAATATAAGAATGTCATTTGGGTTGTGATTGATCATATGATCAAATCAGCCCACTTTATTCCAATTAAAGATACATATAAAGTGGATGAGATGGATCGTTTGTATATTCATGAGGTGGTGAGACTCCAGAGAATTCCCTCCGTAGTTTTCTCAGATATAGACCCATGTTTCATTTCTATGTTATGGTAAGGCCTTTAGTAGTACTTGAGTTCTATGATATTGATGATCACGACCTACCATCCTCGGAAGGATGGTCAGACAGAGCGAGCGAATTAGATTTTAGAGGACATGGTACAAGCATGTGTCCTAGAGATTGGAGGTTCATGGGAAAACCATTTGGGGATAGTTGAGTTTTCTTATAATAACAGTTACCAATCATCGATTCTAATGGCTTCTTTTGAGGTTCTCAATGGTCAGCTCTGTCGGTGCCCCCTGTGTTAGGCTGAGGTTGGTGAGACCTCACTGTTGGGGATGATTCTGGTGCAAGAGACATCTGAGAAGGTCCAATTGATCATGAAATGTTTGTTGAGAGCTCAAAGTAGTCATAAATTTTATAATGATCGAAGGCGTTGAGGCTTATATTTTTTTGTGGGTGACAAGGTATTCCTGAATGTTACCCTCATCTATGTCATCGTTGATTGGAGATGCAAGGGAAGATGACGCCACATTATGTTTTCCCTTTTGATATCACTATGAATATTGAAAATTTTTCATATAGATTGGATTTACCTTCTCAGTTGTTATCTATCCATGATGTCTTCTTTGTCTCTTAGTTGAAGAAATACAACCCGAATTCATCTCATGTGTTGAGTTGGGAAGAACTGGAGATAGAGCTAGACATGTCAGTTTTCGAGCAGCCAATGAAAATAGTGGACTCCCAAGAGAAGGTGCTTAGAGGGAAGTATATTCCACTAGTCTGGGTTCGTTGGTATCATGGTAATGTTAAACATGAGAAATGGGATCAGAAGTCATGTGTTGAGGAAGAGTATTCGTTCCATTTTTTTGATCAAGAATCTCGTTGACTTTTCGGGAGGGAAAGATTTCATGGTGGGGTGAATTGTCACATAAATGACAAATTTTAGAGTTATTTTAAATTTATATTCTATTAATTTTTTTAGGGGTTTCCCAATATTTTATGGTAGAATTAGTGAGTTTTCATGAATTGGGCCAAACCGTGAGCCAAATTCCAGATATAAAAATAAATTTGTTTTATTTTAAAACATTTACAATTTTTTAATATTTTTCACCCATTTAAATTAATAAATGGCCTCCCCTGACATATTAACACTACCTTTTCAATTTGGAACCACTATTAATACATAATAATGTAGTATTTTTTGTTTTTATTTAACGAATTGAGCCAGCCTGAAGGCCCTTTTCCATTTTAAAAAAAAATTGGTTAATTAATAAGTTATTTCGTTTTAGTACTTTTTCAGTGATTTTAAGTCTCACCCAAGACCATTGAACCCAGATGTGATCCGAGCCTCTTCCCCCCTCTTTGGAGCTCTTGTTCATCGCGAATTAATGCAGTACATTGTAGGATTATCAAATCTGCCAGAATTTAAGAGGTAAATTCATTCCTTCTTAACTCTCTCAATTCTTACTCTTTTTCCTCCTATATAGTTCCAATATATCATAATCATAATTCTTTTAACATCAATTAATCTTTGTAATATTTTAAAATTCATCTACTTGTGTATTTGAAGAGATAATTTAAGATCCCTTAAGTAAGTGAGTCTCTTTCACTGTTATTTCAATTTGCATAGTGATTCATTCATTGTTCATAGGGTTTATTCCCTTATCCTTGAGGTTCCTAAAGTCCCGAAACATGGTTTTTGAACCTTCGCTTTATATATAGTTTTTCTTGGTCAATTCATATGAGTTTATGTTCGATCTAGGTCTCTCTTGGTGCAGTGGTGGTGCGATTTGATTTTCGCAGGAAGATTCAAGGTGTTTCATTTAATTGGTAGGTGATTCCTTTTCGTATTCAATCATTGTGACATATCTGATGTGTTTATGGTATCGTATTATCAATTTAATTTTAATATTGATTCAAAAATTGGTTTTAGTGGCTATTACAAAGAAAATGAATTTTAATTGCCAATATTTTTTTGAAATTTGGGTTTCTTAATATAAGTATTTAATTGGTTCATTAATGGAATAACTATAAGTACATATATGTGTTTATTGAACTATTATCGAGCCTAAAATACTATTTATAATGTTTATCCCCTTTGTTTGTTGTTCCAAAAATGGTTTTTGATGGTTTTTTAATGAAAGTGATGTTTTGGTCCCACTTTTGTGTGAAAATTGATGTTTTACAGAGTTATCACAAAATGTATAACATGGTCAACCCTAAAATTAATTTTTTTTTCATTGAAATGTATTGGTCTTTCTTTACTGTTTTGGAAAATTACAAGTGTTCACATAGTGTAAAAGTTGGGTTCCTAACGTGTTTTTGTGTGAAAAACAATATGAGATTTAGAGAAATTGTTTAATTAAAAATCAAAGTGTTTGTTGTGTGCTATATGAGTTATAAAATGTGTTTACAAATTGTACTGATTGTTTGTGACCTAGTGGAGTTTGATATGAAAATGGATTTATGTAACATTCTAAAATTGTTTCATCATAAAGGGGGAAGCCCGAGTACCACGGTGGGGAAGATGTGTATAAGTACGGCAAGTGGACCAGATGGGTTTTTTCTATGTTTCACAGGGAATTTTGATAATGAATACTCTAAAAAACTATATATATGATGAATAGGGACCACTAGGTTATGGCTATGTTCCCTACTAGTGGATCATGCATGACAATTGATTTTACTATGGTTACTTTACACCGAGGTAAAAGGTGCATGGGGCTCGAGACTATCCCGTGCCTATGGCTATTCTCGAATTTTTTCTCATTTTATTTTTAGTATTATTACTTTCCATGGAGTGTTTTTGGAATTAATTTACAGTAGATAACATGTCTACGTAAATGTGTGAATGTTCAGAATTTTTTATAATGATTTTTTTTAATTTATAGTTGAATTTCATGGAATTTTTCACTTCTTTTCATTGCATCTTAAAATTGTTTTCTATTTCATAGAGTATTTCAGGCTCTATGGAATAATTTGATGGTATCATGTTGGTCATAGGATCACACCCTGATTACACCCCTTGGATGTAACTAGACATGGATATGTTTGACTCAGGTATAGGAAATGAATTGGGTGGTAGCGCTTTAGGGTGTTAGTTCCCAACCTTAATGTAGAGCTCTGAAGATGGCTTATGGGTGATTCCCCCTTGTCGTGTGGAGTCCTTCGGGCTATCTTTATATTTTATTTATTGGTATTTGGACCACTTTTAATGTCTTTAAACCAATGTATTTAGTTCTTGTTTTTTCTTAAGACTTGTTTGACTCGAAAATTTTAAATTTATATTATGGATTGTTTTTAAAGTTTTATGCTTTCATAATCGGGTAAATCATTCCCAAACGTAAATTAATGATTCCCAAGAACTTGTTCGAGCCCGTGGGGATAAGGAAGACCCTTATGTCCATAAAATGGGCCAGGATTGGTGCTGATACTAATGGTGACCTGATTCGGTTTGTGACAGTAGGTAAATTTTTATGTCCCCATTCTAGATTAAAATTTTATTATTTCAAATATAACTTATTAAATTTTAAAAAATAAATTTATTAATTGTTCTCTATCAAAAGGTGATAAAACTATATTTTTTTTGGAAAGTACTTCTTTTATCTAAAAAATAAATTTGTTCTTATATCTTATCTAGAAAAGAAATATGAAGGATTTAAATAATTAAATTGAATATATTACATACAAATTTTATTAAATAAAACATCATAAACAGTGATATAATTTTATAAACACAATTATTATCTTTTAAATAGGTTTTCATAAAAACAAAGCATTTAAATTAAATTGGATTTCATTTACATTTATAATAAATTTGTAAAGGAATGATTCATTATTTAAACATGTGTAATTAAATATTAGTTAGTTCTATTTATTCTCACCACTAAAATGGATTGAAAAAAAAACCCATTAAAAATAATAATATTATTATTTAATTTTTTTGGTATAACTCAATGTTGTGTGCAACATATGATTTTAAAGAAACTCATTGTTGCATATCTATTACGCTAATTGAAAAATTATCCCCATTAATGTTAAATAAATATATTATTCATATATATTATTAGAAATGAAAATCTATTATTCTAAAAATACTTATGATTTTATATCTTCCCCCTTTAAAAAATTATGTCCCATAATTTTAAAATTTGGCATGGAAACATTATTGAAAATACCACAACGAAAAAAAGTTAATAGAACTTCCACTTTAATAGACAAAATGTTACATAAAATGGTCACCTGATATAACAAAAACTGGGGTTCCATGTATGAAAACATGGATGTGAATAAGAAAACAATCCATCATGTTCTGATGGACATTGATATAAAATATAACCAATATAAAGTTAACAACCAACAAACCATAAATATGTGATTGGTTAAACTATCATTGTTTTCTTAATAGAAAATAAAAACGTAAAACATTTTTTTTAATATCAAGTACATAATGTTGAGGAATTTATTTATGAGATCGAATTATACCATAAAGAAATATATATACATGTAATTTAGAGTTTCTTACATTAATAAATATTTACCACAAACTCTTATTTTTTCCAAATTAATATTATTCAAGATGACTTGGTCACATAGTAAGTGATAAAATCTACATCTAGAGAATCAAATATTCTAAAAATAATGAACTATAAATTTCACCTATCTTTAGAAAAAAAACAAACCAAAATGGTTAAAACAAGATCATAAAATCTCCAAAAAGAATAATCCTTTATAAAAATAATTACTAATCCTATTTTCTAAAATTAAACCAAGAATACTGAATGTAAAAAATATCCATCAAATAACAAATTCTCTAATAATTCATTAAAATATTCCCAACTATGATTGAAACAAAAAATACATAAAAATTTTATCACATTATTTTCCATGATCAATATTAAATTTTACCTCTAAATAACATCTAATTACCTTAATGTCTATAAATTAAATGTATCTATGCTAAAAATATATTCTCTAGGATAGATATATCATTTCAAAAAAGAACCCAAATCACCATATATCCATCATAAAAACGTTGATTCTTCCAAAATAAATTTCTAACATTAATCCTTAAATGAAATCCCACAATATTATATTCTCCGCAGGAATACAGTATTCCCAAAATATTAAATGTCTTCCAAAATAACATTTATTAATTAATGACCAAATCATTTTCCTATAAAATAAAATACATTTGATAAAACATAATTTCCAAAAATAAACATACTAAAGATCCATAAAATTCATTAATCCAAATATAATAAGCCATACTAACAAGGTAATATATGTAGTCTAGTGGTAGGTGAAACATTCAATTCACACTTCAGTTGTGGGTTCGATTCCAGTAGCTTTTTCCAATGTGGTAGGTTTTCACACAGTCTATGTGTTATCCTTTTTCAAAAACTATATAATTTTATTACATTCCCAAATATGAGATTAAATTCTCAAAAATAACAAAAAAATATTTTAACCTCAAATGTTATCTCATACATCTCATTTTTCATCGTAGAAATTAATAACCCATTCTTTCTTCAAAGGCGAATGTCTCCCAAAATATCATTAGTAACATTAATATTCCATATCATACAGTCTCAAAAGTGGTTTATAATACAATTAACATATGATACACTTTAAAACAATTAACCCATGATGATATAGATAACCCTTAAGAAAACATCATAATATCCATAGTTTTCTAAACCATCCTATGTTACAAACTAAAATGCCCCAACCATAAAAATTACAAAATCGTTAGTTTTTATCCAGAATTTATATTATTTTACATTGAGGATATTTTAATTTTTAGATATTTAGAGTCTTTAAATATTTCATCACATATCCAATATTACATGATAGAAAGTTCTACTATATCTAAGAAAACTCTATAAAATAAATCAAGAGTTATTCTATTGATAAATTTTTTCATGAATTCTTCCTTTCAATTTCACTTCATTATACCTAGTGAAAAACATTTCAAAAAATTGGGATGATTATAAAAACCTCAATATGAGAAAAAATGAAACATATTAGTCCAATCAAACATGGTATCTCATTTAATGTTCTGTGAACAAATGAATAAATACATTTTCACATGAATAACGCTAATAATTTTTGCTCAGTGAGAATTATTAAATCTAATAGTTAGAAATTAAAAATAAATTAGGAGACATAGAGAATAATATGCATAAAAACCATTCATATACCATTAAATTGGAATAAAAATAAGGTCGACATCAAAACTGAAGATCACTAATTGGTATAACCCTTCATATAAGCTTCATCAGTCTCACCAATGAGATAAAATGGGTCTCATCACATCATATAAGACATAAGAGGATAACATGTGAGTTATAATGGGGCTCATACCTTTGTAAATACATTTTTGGGAAAACCCATGAGCTATAATGTGGCTCAAACCATCATATAATCTATATAGGGATCACCTATTTCATATAATTCTGATGTACCATTACAAAAATGCATTCATCACAAAACAGTTTTGAGAAACTCTTCTAATCTCATATGGAAAATAGTTTCATATAAAAATAATAATTTCCTTTTATTAAATGATTTTAAATAGGATGATACTGAAATAAAGAAATAAGGGATTTATTTTCCTTTTCAAAAATATTAAATCTTATAGTGGAAATCGAATATCAAATAACATTTATGATATCGGAGGAGTCATTGTCTCCATATATGGTAAAAAAAATACTTTTAACTTTTCCAAAGAAAGTAAAACTCTTCAAATAGAAAGATTCCATTTGAAAAAATTTAATGTAATTAATGATATACATGGATTTTTTTATATTCCTTTTTACCCATATAATTATTTATGTAATTTAATATCATGATGAAAAATATTTAATAATTAAATATTTAAATGTTCAAGGTTTCCCGAACCACATTGAATATTTATATATTAATCTATATTATTTAATAAAAAATATTGTAGATAAAATATTGATATGAAATGTCATAGGGGCTGTATATACACCATAAAAAATAATAAAGTTTCATATAATCATGAAATGCCCCAATGAAAGGAGATTGAGATAAAGTCCTTAACCTAGAGTTTTAATTTTCTAGATCATGATTTAATTTAATGAATAAAAAAATTGATTAATTTATACTTTATTTATAACATTTTTAAATTTTATTATATTTTTTTATTACTTATTATAATGTTATAGCAATTTTTTAATTGTTTGAGTACATATTGGGTGTTTTTTGATGTTCAGTATTTGAGTAAAAAATTAACACATTCTAATGAATATTATCCATGTGGCCATAAATCCATTACCTCCTTGAAATTATTATCGAATTTAATATCATATATATATCAATTATATATTTATTTTTAATGGTGTATTATATTTGAAGATAATAAATTAAACGCATTGTTCATGGAGACGATAGGTTGTAAGAATGCATGAACACTAATTTCATTTGGTTGTCATATTAAATGAATGTTAAGAGAATAAAAAACAAAATAAATATTGTTATATTATAATTCCTTTCTTTATATATGTTATATATGTTCCATATGTTCATTAAATCCATTCTTTATATGTTCTTTAAATGGCATGAACGAATCATATGGCTTTGAGGGGCAGTAGTCAGCACTTCCTCAAATGAAATTATCGAATATACACATTATGGAAAGAATAAAGGATTGTTGTTAATAAAAAATACATAATAACAGAGAAAATGTAAATATAATATATTCATTATATTAATACAGTACCATCAAAACTTCCACCATGAGACGTGGTAAGAGAAAATTGAACAATCATCGTTTCTTGAGAAATTTGTTTACAATATATAGAAATAGTATGTTCGTATCTATTATATGGAGGTGTGTTTGAGTGTAGTTCGAATAATTCTGATAAAAAAACCTCATATATTGAGGATAATGTTGTTGTTATGTAATCATATAATAATAAGTTCATTGGGATAGGAGACAGAAAATAAAGGTCATCAACTTGAGAGAAGACGTTACCTCTAAATCAGGTAACTTATTTTGATTATAGCCAAAAGGCATTATTGAATACCATTAAACACAAGGTATGACCTTGAATAAGAAATTAGGGATTTAGGGAGATTATTTGAGAAGAATTTAGAAAATCCAGGGGGATTGAGAAGTGTGAGTATGTGGGTAGAGGTGGTGGCCTATTATAAGAGGGAGGATGGACACATTAGTAAAGTCTTCAAATATTATATTATAATAACGTGGTTTTATAATTATAATGGTTCCAATCTAATAAATTTAGATGATAAGATTATGATTGGCCGAAATCCACTCATCCAATAGGGTTTACTCATGTTATGGTAACAAAATTTACCATATCTTTTACCTATAACCTGTAGTTAAAAACATTAACTTTCACCATGTCATCTTGTATTTCCATAATATATGGTTTCTATAGTAATTATAAATTTCTAATTAAACCAAACTTGGATCATTAATGTCATTTTTAACATTATATAAGATATTTTCCAGAATATTATATTTTTTTGACTATTATATCATTTAATAAAATATTAATTTTTTAAAGTCATTTTTATCAACTTTGACACTATTTTGTAATTGATTTTTGATAAAGTCATAACAAATTTACTACATCTAAAAAAGGAATGAACTCATCCCAAAAATTAAATTTTCATTTAAATTTTTTTTGCATAAAAAGTTTCAAATTACATTTTTTTAATATTTATTAAAACATTTATTTGAATCATTTTTAATAAGTTAATCACTTATCATCATTATGTCATGAATTAAAATATTTATTTAATCTCTAAGAATTATACATAATAAACAATGATGTAGAAATATTTTAAAATTTTCATTGAATATTTATTTTCGAATATATAATTTATATAAATAAAATTATTATTTTTTAGTTTGGAGATATATGTTTATGTTATTTTACTTTTTTCAAAAAAATAAATATTATAAAAGGTCATTATCACACCTAAGTGGATCCATTAAAATCCTAAAAATGACAGAAGGATGGTAATGGTCAGAAATATCTAATCAATAGGATTATAAATCATATTATGGTAGTTTTATATTATTATAAAATTATTTGTAACCCTTATTTACTCGAAATACATTTTAACCCTAGAGAACTAAAATAATTACTCAGGTTACTATTCATAACGTCTAAAATGAAAAGGTATATGATTACTCATTTTTGACCTTATTATTCCAAATATGGAATCCATTTTAAAAAATTTTAAACATAGAAGTTTTAGTAATTAATTTAAAATTAATTCATGTAGTCAAAACTAGAAAGAGTGTTTTTATGAAGTAAAAAATATCCAAAGATTGACATGTTTTTATGTCAAAAAAATTAAATTAAATTACATGAACCAAATTAGATTAAAAGGTAAATAATTAATCCAATTAATATTTAAAAACAGTTAAATATACAATTGAACTATATAAATAAATTCGTTATAATGGCAGTTTTGAAATAAAATCCAGTATTTACATTACAAATTAGAAAATTAAATTAATCATTAAAATACAAAAATTTCATCCATGGTAACTTTTATTAATCCCATGTCCGATGAAAAAATTTATTAATTCAAGTAAAACATATAAATATTCAAAAAAAATATATTTAATAAATGTTCGTACTCCACAGTTGGTAAAACTATACTTTTTTTAATCTTTTTTTATTTGAAAGGGTTTATTTTTATAATTTCATAACTAGAAATCATATAAGATTATTATAAAAATTAAATTGATTATATAACAGTCATTTTTCAATTAATATAAATACATAAAGAGTGATATGATTTTATAAACCCAATTACTCTTTTTTAAATAGTTTTTCAAAATAACACATCCTTTATATTCAATTGGGGTTTATTTCAATTACTAATGAATTTGGAAAACAATGATTCATTATATTAACATGTGTAATAATAATGTAGTTAGTTTTTTTATTCCCACAAATACATTGTCAAGGTACTAAGTTCCATTTAAAATTATAATATTTTTATAATATTTTATTGTATAAGTCAAGGTTGTGTGCATCATATGATTTTGGTGATAATCGTTGTTGTGTGTCTAGTATGCTTACAGAAATAGCCTCCCCTTTAACATTAAATTAATATAGTATTCATAAATATTATTTGATATGAAAATTTAATATTTTATAAATTCCTAGCATGTTACATCATTCCCCACTTTTGGAAATTGCATCCTCGCATTTTTTAAATTGGTCTTGGTAACATTATTGAAAATAACACATCATAATAAAGTAAATAAAACATCCAATTTAATAGATAGAAATTGAAGTATAATGGTCACCCAAAAACCTACAAACTAGGGTTACATTTAAGAAATCATGTATATGGATGAAAAAACTAACCATCAAGTTATGATGGAATGTGATTGAAAACATAATCAAGAGAATGTTGACAACCACAAAACCATAATCATGTGATGGGATAAAATATAATTGATTTTCTTATAGGAAATATAAAAATAAAACATTTTTGTTTTAAAATCGTGTTCATAAATTTTATTAATTTATTAATGAGATTCATTAGGAACATATGTAAAGATGTATACTTGTCAGGTATAGTTTCATTCATTTATAAATATCTACCAATAATTTATATTTTTCCCTAAACTATGAGTATCCAATAAGGCCTTTTCACCAATAGTGCAATAATCAACTTATACAGAATCACATATTCCACAACAGATGATCTATATATTTTCCCTACTTATAAGAATTATCCAAAACTGAAATTGTTATTACATGATCATGTAATCCCCAAAAAAGAATACTCATTTATAAAATTAAATATTACTTTTAATCTCCAAAATTCATCAAATATTAATGAAAGTTAAAAAAAGACAATTTAATATACTAATTTATTTAAAATACATCAAAATAATCCAATGTACAAATATATGTGAAAATTAAAAAAAATTGATCACATGGTCTTCCATGATAAATATTAACATTTATCGTTAAATAAAATCGACTATTCTTAAAGATCGCACTTAAATGTAATGAACTAAATCACATATTCTCCGTGATAGGCTAATCATTTCCAAAAACACCCTAAATCTATATATTTCCACAATTAAAATATAGATTATTCCAAAATAACTTCCAACCATTACTTATAAAATGAAATCTTATAGTATTCTATTTTTTATTTTGAATATTAGGTTCCAAAAATATAGAACATCTACCAAAATAACATTTTTCAAAGTAACATCCCAGAAAAATAATGATTATAATATTTTTATATTTATTGAATTTTATGAATTAAATATTAATTTTTCATTAAATGGGATGCTTGGTTCAATGGCCTACCTAATACGCAACAACATGTTTCATTTAAAACTTACATCGCACCCAACTTTCAGTTATACTAAAAAATATTAATATAGTATTTTTATATTAAATGGTAGTCAAGGCATAGTCATTGTATTTGTGTGAATGATCTAAACTAAAAATAATATTAATAAATATGTTTCTTAAATTTTATTTCATTTACCTAATAAATTTTAGAGGCTTATAATGAGAATGAATCCAATATTAGGTATGGAAGACTCTAATATTCATTAAAATGTCATTTTATAGTCTTTTGATGGTGAACGATTTTTATATTTAGTTTTTGTAACCATTATATTTTCTATTTGTCAAAACAAAGTTCTTATTTATAATTTGGACATAAAATTTTAATTTGCAAGAAATTTTGGTATTTTTTTTGATAATGTTCTTCTTATAATGAATCTTGAAAATACTGCATTATAAATCAAAACTGCAATTTTATCTAATTTATTTATATGGATAGATTATATTTTTAATTGTGTTTTAAAATTTAATTACATTATATTTTTTCCAATTAATCAGATTTTTCTCATTTTAAGTTATTTTACTTTTAAATTTGACATAAACAAGTGTCAATATTTTGATAGTTATTATTAAATAAAATGATGTTTCTTCTTTTGACATTGATAAATAATTTTAAATTAATTTCTGCAACGTATTTATTTTTGAATTTGGAAAAAAGGATTCCATATTTTGAATCAAGAAGAAAAATTTCTTTAAATAGGTATCATTTATTTTTAGATATTATGAATATTTACTTTAGTAATGATTTTATTTACAATCGTTAAAGGGTAAATTTGGTAAAGAAGGGTTGACAAATTCTGTTATAATTATATTAAATTACACTATGATGAGTACTAATAAAATTGGATGATATATTTAAAACCATGGGCATCCTTGGGTTGATTTTGGGACCCCATGAAGCATCTTGGGTGTGATAATGACAGTTTATATTAATTGATTTAATGTAAATACAAAAATGACATAAACATATATCTTTTAGTAGATCAATTTTTACATGTGGTTATATAAGATATCACTTCAACTATAAATATTAATTTTAAAGCTAATAATATTTACTACATCATTATCTTTTCTTTATAATTTTAAGACATTATATAAAAAAATTATTTTTGACACAATAATAATGATGTGATTATCATATTAGTGAATAATTTAAATAAATTAGATTATAAAATTTAAACAACTACCCAAAACCTATCAACTTATTATTGTATTATTTTATTGGGAACAATATTAATCTTATCATTGAATTAATTGAGTTTTGGACCTTTTCAAACCAAATATATGTTTATAATAATATAATATTTTCAAAACATTCCTAAAGGGCCCCTCCTCCCCTTATAGAAGCCACCGCCTCTAACCCATTAATCAAATATATCAAGCACCATTTCTCATCCTAATAAGAACAAATTAAAATACCAAAATACACACATTCATCCTAGAATACATACATTAGGAATAATGCACTTCAAGAAAGCCTTTTGGTAAAAAAAATGGAGTTTCCAGATTTTAAGATAACGTCCTCCATTAAGTTCCCTTCTTTTTTTACATCTCCAACCCCATAGACCCTCTTTATTCCATTATTATATGATAACTTCAGTATCCTCAATTTAATATTATGTTTTTATGATATTTATTCAAATTTCACTTCTACACAGCTTCATAAAATAGATATGAACTTACTATTTCATTTGATGATGAACTACTGCCTCACAAAACGAGGATTTTCAAATATCTCCTACCGAATCTCATGGTGGCCATTATGATAGAAATTTATTTATTTGTGATATATATTATGTTTATGTTTTCACTATTCTTAAATAATTTCTATTTAAAAACATACATTTATTCTTTCTAATATATGTAAACACGATAATTTCATTTGAGAAAATGCGGACTATCGTCCCCTCAAGGTGATATGATTCGTTCTTGAAATACATGGAACATATAAATGACAGAGTTCATTAAAATTTGTAACATATATATCATATGATATTATAAATTAATTAAAATATACCTATGTATCATTAAGTTTCCATTCCTTTTAAAAATGGAAAAATCAATGTATCATTCATGCATACGTACAACTTACCGTCTCCTAAAATGGTTCATTTCATTCCATAACTCCAAATGTTCTGTAATATTGATAATACTTATATATACATGATATATATTATATATATGATATCTTAATAAGGAATGTGATTCTAGAGATAATATATTTTTTACCACTTGGACAATTTGTAATTATAACAAATTCATTTTTGACTCAAGTTCCGAACATCGACAAAATGTCTGATATGAACACAAATAATTAAATAATTAGTATTTATAAGAAATAAGTTATTCAAATGCAATGATAAATTTGAAAAAGATTCAAAAAAATTATAAATAAACTTATTTTTATTATTTAGGAAGAACAAGGAACGTACAAGACATGTCAGACTTCAGGTAAGGGATTTTCATCTAACTTTTTCCCCATGAGATTCATCCCATATTTTCCACTATTTCCTTTTATGTGGTGTATGTACTGACCATTATTGAACTTTTTGTTTAATATAATATAAATTTTTTTCATTTACATGTTAATTTTATGCTCTTTCAATGATGTGATGTATGTTTCATATGTTACCAAATCTATAATGGAACCTTTCACCCTCTTCTTTTAGTTAAAGACATATTTTTTTGTTATGTCTTTTAAAATTACATTTTATTATGTTGGTATATGTTCTTAAATATCCTCATTGCTATAAATGTTATTTCCATGTGATGCGATACCCTTTTCTATTTCATTAACTCATTGTCTAAATTTTAAAGTAATGTCAGGAGGCTATCAAATTTATATAATGGAACTTCTTCACAAATTATTACATTCTTTGGGTTAAACATATAATTATTTATTATGTCATGATATTAATATTTGTGAATGAACTATGATTATTTTACACTTTATATACACTTATATTGGGTGTATTCTTATTTTTCACAAATAATTATGTCATTGATTTTTCCTTCATCTAAGGAAATGATCTTTGCAAGGGACATTGTCTGAATTTATATTATATTGAAACATATTTGTTACTATAAAAAATTTTACTTTTATATGGTTTACATACATACCTTTGGAAGATTATCTCACTAATCTATTTATTCTCATGAAATTATAAGATTTGATTAATGCTATTCCTCAAGTATTTGTATTCAATGGTCTCTCAATTGGTTAAGTAATCTTTAACTAATATATCGTTTCAAATGTTTTAAATATTTTTTCTTATAAATCCGTCTCATTAATGTAAATGTTTTAAAAAAAATTTTAAGGATTTATTTATATAGACCATAAATTTTTGAAATAAAAATTACTTTCAAAAGCTTAAAAGTGGTATGGGACACTTTGATTCAAAAATAAATTTATTAAATATTTTCAATGATTTTGAAAATGGTTTGATGAAGCATTGATTATGTCAATATCATGAAATGATATATTGTGATTTCAATGTGAGTGTTTTATCTTTAATTTATTATTGTTTAATGGGTAGGAAATATGTTATTGTTATTGGCCATTTTTATGTATATGGGTGGTTCCATGATAAACCATGGGAGGGTGAACCCGAGAGAGCTCTCTAATGCATTAGGTAATGTGACAGAGGTAAATGTTAATGATTCTCCTAAAAGATTCAGGTAATAAACTCTAATGGGTATTCCAAATGTAACTCCATGCGTACCTGTAAAAGCGAAAAATAATGGATGTCATGGATGCCACAAGTTAACTTTATGATTTATGATTACTTTGTGTTATTCATAAATCTTAGTAGTTCTTGAGGTATGTTAAAAGCATATGATTTGATGGAATAATTTTTTATTTCTTTATATTATAACACTTATTTATCTTTTTATGCTCATACCATGTTTTGAAATGTTTTTCAAATGACATAAAGATGAATAGGGTCAAGGATGGGATAAACAAAAAGTCATCCGGTCTAAAACAAGGAACTAGACATGACACATTTTTTCCAGTGTTTTTATTTAATGAAAAAATGGAAACTGAGTAGAAGTGTCTACTATATAATTTTGTAGATATAATATAATGGTTATGGCCTAATTATCCAAAACTCCAAACCTGAAAATATCTTCAATGTGAATTATTCATTTAATTCTAGACTATGTAATGTTTTAATGTTGGAACCTTATAGATTTTATTAGAGGTTAGTTTAGATAATTTTATAGTTTAGGGTGTTATTTAAGAATAAGTTAAATAACCTTAATGGTTAGCATATTATAATGAGTACTAGTACTTTTAGATAAATTGTATGAGTTTAATATAACATGAATAAGTCTATCTTAGTATTTACCCTCCTTTTAATATATTATATGATAATTTTACTGATATACTCACATAGAACTTTTTGGTTTTAGTAAATGGATAGATCTAGAAGGCACCAAAGTAATAGTTAATATCATGAAAACTTTGATGGTTTTATGAATGAGAAACTAAGTAAAATGGGATCCGTAAAGAAAACTCTTTTGGTTATTCTCAACCAACTATCTGGAGTCATGATTGACCACCTCATCCTTGGTGATTTTAATAAGTTATCATATATGAGAGAGACATGTCTCTATGGATGTTTAGGTAATAATAATAAATGTATGTATGTTTAAAATCCTATGAGTCAAGGATATGGAAAGAGAGACATAGAAAAATGATTCAAAGGGACTGGATATTACTATAGATATGGAAATGACGGTCATAAAGAAAGATACTACAAGAGAAAAAAGAAGCAACCAATTGACACTAAGAAAGGGAATGAAGTTATTTTTGAGGGATCAATGGAATTTTTTAAGTGCGGTGTACATGGTCATTATACAAACAAATGTCCTATAAAGGATTTCCAGTAATGGGATCTCCGTGGTCATAAAAATATATGTTTACGAATACATAATGAAATTAAAATTGATGATAAATAATGTGATAATGACTAATTAATGGTATGGATTATTTATTAAATAATTTTTTGACATTACTGAATATTAGGATATGATTCATGATTTTTTTGTAGGAAAAAATTATTTTAGAATGTGTTGGAAAAGAATGGTTAATTGATCATGAAGAAAATTGAATTAGTAAGAAGTTAACATATAAGGGATTCAAGAGTTATGATAGATTTTATGATGATGAAATGATTAAAAGTTATAAGGCACTTTTGATCATGGGATTTCATTAGAATACTTATTATAGTATGTGTAACCCTGATGTTTGATATATTTAAATGTTATTGAAGGAGTATATAACTTTTCTTTTGTATAGTAATGGTGGAAATTTTATTTTGGAAGAATCTATGTTTTTATTATTGACATATGGTGACTTGGGTTATTTATGTAAAGTATTAACATATCATATAGAATATTTGATTATGTTAGTTACACTTCAGTATGTGATTTTATGAGTAGTCGATGTTATTTGGGGATACATGTTTAGATTTAATGTGGGGGAATATGTTATTGAATTCTTCATGGTTTATGGTTTCAAACATACTCTAGATTATTTTGAATAATTTTAAGGATAATTTTGTATTGAATGGTCATTGGTGAACCTTATGTATTGTTTGTTAAATTTTGGAGATTAAGAGTAGTTTTTATTTTTCTAAAGGATTATCCTTTTTCGGGATTATCTGATCTCATACTAACCATTTTTTTTGGTTGATGTCTAAATACATGGGAAATATATAGTTCGTATTTTTTGGATTCTTTTGACAAACTAGAAGTTGATTCTATAAATTATAATGACACTATTTTAGTTTTAATACATATCATTTGGAGAAAAGAAGAGTTTGTGGTAGAAATTTAGTAATGGATGAAAGTCTACATAACAAGTACATATGATTCCAAATTTTTTTATTTATACTGATAAATAAATTCATCAACTTTATGAAAATTAATATAAAAAACCATTATTCGTTAACTTTTTTTACTGTGGAATCAATGACCGTTTAACCCATCATATGTTTTGTGAGTTTCGAGTGGTTAACATTTAACTCATCATGTTTTATACCACTCTCCATCAAACCTTTTTGGTTTTTTTCTCTTTCATATCCATGTTTTCCAACATGGAATCCTAGTGTGGGATATCTTGAGCAACCTTTGAATTTTACTTTATTTGATTTAAAGTGATATTTTCTATTGACTCTTTCTTTGATGTGGGACTTTCAATGAACTTTCAAAGAAAATTTTTGAAATTGTGAGGATGAAATTTCAAAATAGGGGGAAGGAAGTGACATCCCAGGTAAATAATGAATATAACATTTTTATATTTATTAAAATATGTGAATTAAATCATAATTTTACTTTAATGTTGATTCTATGTTCTATGGCTTACCATATACGCCACAACATGTTTCATTGAAAGCTAACGATGCACACAACGTTGAGTTAGACAGAAATTTTTTAGTTTAATATTATTATTTTAAATTTCTTTAATTCATAGTCATTGTATTTGTGGGAAGAAACTAAAATAACCATATTATTATTAAATATGTTTTTAAATGTTTTTACATTTAACCAATATTTTAAATATGCTTAAATTGAGAATGAATCTTATATTAAGCATGAAATACTCAAATATTCATTAAAAGGTTGTTTTATTACATTTTCATGGAGATATTTTTTTAAATCTATTTATTTTAAAATTTATATGTTCAATTTAAAAAATAAAAGTCTTCTTTAGAATTGGGACATCACAAATTTACTTTATATGAAATTTTTTATTATTCTAATAATTTTCATTTTTTAACGAATAGTTAAGAATGCTGTATTTTAATTCAAAACTGCTTTTTAATGTTATTTATTTATATTTTTATATTATATTTTAATTTGTATTTGAAGTTTAATTTGATTAAATTTTTATCAATTAACACAATTTTGGTCATTGGAAGTAATTTTACATTGTAATTGTACATAAACAAGTGTTAATCTTTTTACAGTTATTATTAATTAAAAACACGCTTTTTCGAAAATAGGACTTAATTTTAAATTAGTTCCAGCCGCTTCTGTGTTTTGAATTTGGAAAAATAGATTCCTTATTTGGGATCTTGAGTCCCAAATTGTGTAAATAGTTAAATTTTATTTTTAGGCCTAATAAATATTTACATTAGTAAATTTTTTATTTACCATGGTTAAAGGGAAAATCTGGAAAATAAGGGTAATAAAATATTATTATAATAATATTTAATTTCCATAACAACTTTAATAATCTTAGTTTCTGACACATGTCCTACCATGTTCATCCTAGGGTCGATTTTGGGACCTCATGGAGCCACATGAGTGTTATAACGACACTTTATATAAATTGATTTAAAGTAATGACAGAAATGACATAAACATATATCTTTTATTATGTCTATTTTTTACCTGTGGTTATATAAGAAATATCAGTGACTATAAATATTAATTTGAAATATAAAAATATTCCTATATAATTATATTTTATTTATAATTTTTAGACATCAAATAAATAAAATTATTTATGACATAATGAGGATGAAGTGAATACCTTATTAATGAATGATTTAAATAAATAAGATTATAAAATTTAAAAAACACTCCAAAAACTATCCAATAATTATTTGATGAATTTATTTTGAACAATATATGACTTATATTAGTATTAAATTATTTTTGGGCCTTTTATCTCTAAATATAAGTGTATAATAAAATAATATTTCAAAACATTCTTAAAGAGCCCTTCCCCCCCTTATAAAAACCCACAACTTCTAACCCATTACTCAGACCTCTTAAGACCGTTTCATGGTACAACCATTGACCAATTAATCTAACTACATCCCTCCTTTCCACCTATAAGCCTAAAATTGGCATTGGAACTATAATAAATTCGTTTGGTTCAAACCAAAGGGAGTTACCTGTTTTAAAGATAACGTCTTCCCTCAAGTTCTCTTCTTTTATTTTACTTCTCCAACCCCATAAACTCTCTTTTTCCTTACTTTTATAACCAAATAATTATCACAAATATAATATGATGTTGTTATTATATGTATTCAAACATCAATTCCACACACCTCTATCAAATGGTTAGATCAAACTGTTTATGTGGACGATGAACCACTCCCTCACGAAACGATGATTGTTCAAATATCTCCTACCGCCTTTCATGGTGGCCATTATGATGGAACTGTATTTATATATGATATATATTATGTTTATTTTTTATCTATTATTATGTAATTTTTATTTAAAACATACCATTATTTTTTCCAATATGTGTAAACAAGATAATTTTATATGAGGAAGAGCGGACTACCACCCCTTCAAGGGGATATGATTTGTTCAAGACATACATGGAACATATAAATGATGGAATCAATTAAATTAGGTAATATAATTATCATATTATATTATATTGAAAATATAATATACCTATTTATCATTCATTTTCCATTTCTTTTAAAAATGGAAAAAATGAAAGTTTCGTTCATGTGTACGTATGACATACCATCTCAATGAATGGTGAATTTCATTCAATACCCCCAACTGTTATGTAATATTATTCATAAATATATATATAATGGATATATATATTATATATTTGATATGTAAATAATTAATATATTTTAGGAGATACTATATTTTTGACCACATGGAAAATTTGTAATTATAACAAGTTTATTTTTGACTAAAGTAGTGAACATTGAAAAAATGTTTGATATGAACTCAAAAAATTAACTATTTATTATAGAAATGTAATAAGTGATATAAATGGAATAATGAATTTGAAAAAGTTTATTATGAAAGTATAAATTAACTTTCATTTATTATTCAGGAAGAACAATAAACGTACAAGACATGTCTGACTTGAGGTAAGGGGTTTTCATCTCACTTTTTTCCCTTGAGATTCATCCTATATTTCAAACTATTTCATTTTGTCTGGTGTATGTACTGCCCATGATTGTATTATTTGTTTACTATAATTTAATTTATGGGAATTTATAAATTCATTTTAATCTATTTCTTTCTTGTGTTTTATGTTTCATAAGTCTCCAAATCGGTAAGGGAACCTTTCACCCTCCTCTTTCTGTTGAAAACAACATTTATGTTATGGATTTTAAATTTAAATTTTATTTTTCTTGGGTATTTTATTTTATATACTTATTTCTATAAATTTTATGTCTATGTGATGAAAGACATATTTCTCCTTCATTAACTCATTTTTTGAATTCTAATGTAATGTTGCTAGGCTGTCGAATTTCTAAAAGGGAATTTTTTCACCAAATTTTCCTTTCTCTGGAATAAACTTCTACTTCATTATTATGTCATGATATGAATATGTGTGAATTCCCTATGATTTTTTTACATTTAATATCCAATTATATTTGGGGTATTCATATTTTTCACACAAAATTATTTCATTTATTTTTCCTCCATCTAAGGACCTGATCTTTACATGGGACATTGTCTCAATTTACATTCCATTTAAACATATTGGTTTCTATAAACCAATTCACTTTTATATGGTGTATATACTTCCCATTGACATTTTATATCATGAATTTATTTATTTTCATGATATTATAAGCTTTTATTAATATCATTCCTCAATTATTTGAATTCATGCAGCTCACATTTTGTTAGAAATCTTTAATAGAAATATTGTTTTAAATGTTTTAAAGATTTATTCATGTGAATAATTCCATTTAATTTTAATGTTTTAAAAATGGTTTATAGGATTTATTTATATAGACATGAATGTTTTTAAATTAATATTTCATTAATATAATTTAATGTGGTATGAGACACATTGATTCAAAAATATCTTTTTCCAATATTTTTAATGATTTTTAAAATGGATTGATAAAGAATTGATTATGATAATATCATGAAATGATATATTGTCATTGAAATGTTGATATTTTATCTTTAATTTATGATTTATTATGGGTTATGAATATCTAATGGTTCTTGGGCACTATTTATGTATACAGGTGGTTTCGTGATAAACATAGTGAGAGTGAGCCTAAGAAACTCTCCAATTCATTGGGTAACACGATAGAGGTAAACGTTAATGTTTCTACAAAGAAAATTAGGGAATAAAATCTTTGGGGTATTTCAAATGTAACTCTGTATGAATCTGTGAAAGCTATAATGTATGTATGTTACAGATTCCACATGTTACCTTTATGATTTATGATTATTATGTGTTATTCAGAATTCTTATGATTTCGTGAGGTATGTTAAAAAGCTTATGTTTGGATGGAATAATGTTTTCATTCTTTATTTTATAACCCTTTAGAGAATTTTATGCTAATCACAGTTGTTGAAATGTTTTTTACTGGAATTAATGGTGAAAAACATCAATATGGGATCTTGGAAAAGTCATGCTGTCTAAAACATGGAACTATACATTACTCTTTTTTCAAAGAGTTTTTATTTTATGAATAAATGGAAACTGATTAGAAGAGTCTAATTTGTATTTTTTGATATGTGATGTAATATTTATGTCATAATTCTATAAAACATTAAACGTGAAAAGATCCTCAATGTGAATTATTCATTTAATTCAAGATTATGTAATGTTTTATGGTTGGGTCCTTATAATCACTTAACCACCAAATCAATTTTTTATACTAAGGATATCTATAGGATAAAACATAAGTTCCCAAATTCAACATATTCTTGATCCATAAAATCATGTAACTAAAAAAATTGATAATAACTAGGGACTTCAAGAAATATATTGGTAGGGTTATATCCAAGTCGCACTTCGGTTGTTGGTTCGATTCCTACTGCTTTGTCAAACGCAATGTGTTGTCACATAGTGTGCATGTTTTCCAGATTCAAAAACAATATAATTTTATAAAATTCCAATATATGAGATAAAATCCTTAAAATTAGCTATAACATATTTTAACCTCAACGGTTAATTCATACCATTCATTTTGCATACCTAAACACAATAACCCATAATTTCCTAAAAGGCGAATATCCCTAAAAATACAATTAGTGACCTTAATATTTCAGATCATAATGCTCCATTAGGGGTTTTTAAGACATTGAACATATGATCTACCTTAAAATTATAAACCCATGATGATATCCCTAACCCATATGAAAACTATCTTATTTGACTAACCCATCCTATGTTACCAACTATATGGCCCCAAACATAAACATTACAAAATATTGAGTCCTGATTGATAATTTAACTTCTCTTACATTAAGAATCTTTTTACATTTAAAGGTTTAGATTACATAGCTATTAAATTACTTCTCACCTATTATAAAGATACACTTATACTATATCCAGGAAAACACCTTCAATAAAACCACAATTATTTTCCTAAAAAAACTATTCATAAATTTGTACATTATCTTACACTTATTTATATCCATTAAAATATATTTCAAAAACATGGGATGAGCCTAAAATGCTCGGTAGAAAACCAGAAATAGAAAAATAATAGTCTAGTTAAAAAATGTTAACCCATTTAATGTTTTTTGAACAAATAATTCAATAAAATTTCTCGTAAATAACGCTAAAACTTATTTCTAAAACAATATAATTAAAACCAATAGTAAGAAATTAAAACTCATTTAGGTGTCTTAGAGAGTAATATACATAAAATAGTTTCAAATCTCATTTGTTGTAATAATGATACATCAACTTCTAAATTGAAGATCTTTTATGGAGATCACCCATCATATAAGCCATATCGGGCTCACCTATTAGCTATAGTGGGGATCATCACTTTATATAAGCTATAACGAGATAACCAATGAGTTATAATGGGGCTCAACCATTCTCATTAGCTATTTCGGGCTCACCTATGGGCTATAATTTGGCGGCACCATTCGTATAAGTTATATGTGGCTCACCTATTTTATATAATTATCATGTACCATTTCAAAAACATGTTCATCAAAAAAACCTTATGAAAAAATCTTCTAGTTCTATATGGAAAATAGTTTTTGTATGATTAAAATTTTCATTTAAGAAAACACATTAAATACCACGATACTGAAATAAATGAATACCAAATTTATTTTGTTTTTAAATGATATTAATGATTATAGAGGAGGCCAATTAACAAATAATGGTTATAACGGCGGAGAAGTCATTATCGTAGTATACATTAAAAAACATTCCATTTGAAATTTATTAAAGAAAGTAAAACGATTAAAATAGAATGATTCCATTTGAAAACATCGGATAAAATTTTCTATATATTCTTTTTATAAACATATAAATAAATAAGTAATTTAATATCATGAAGAAAATGATTTGATTAGTAATTCATTAAACGTTCAAGGTGTCACATACCACCCTAAACATTTAAATATTAATCTACATGATTTAATAAATATAAATAATATAATAAAATATTTATATGAAATGTTATATTGGTTGTAAATACATCTTATACAAGAAAAAAAGTTCATATTATTAAAAAATTCCTTAGTTAAAAGAGATATAGATGAGGTCTCTTACATTGAGTTCGAATTGTCTCGTTCATTCATTAATTTCTTGAATAATAATCATAGTTTAACATATTCAATATCCAGATCCATTTTAATGTTTATTATTCATTTTAATAACTTATTCCCATTTAATTGAAATTTTTAAATTGATTGTGATCATATCGGATGTTTTATTGATGTTATGTATTTTAGAAAAAAATGAACATGTTATGATGAAAAAAATTCATGTGGTCATAACTACATTATCTCTAGAAAATTATTAATTATTTAAATATCATATATATACCTTATATATGTATTTATATTTCATTATAACATTTATAGATTATAAATTAAATGCACCATTCAAGGATATTGTAGGTCTTATGTACGCATGAATGTTGCTTTCATTGTATTGTCACGTTAATGGAATGTTAATAGAATAAAAAATAAAAGTAACATTAGAAGATTATAATTACCGTATAATTCCAATTTTATATATGTTTCTTATTTTCATTAACACTATCCTTTATACATTCAATTTATAGCATGAATAAGTCATATTACATTGAGGGGGAAGTAGTCTGTACTTCCTCAAATGAAATTATCATATTTACACATTATGGAATGAATAATGTTATGATGTAAATAAAAATTAAAGAAAAATAAGAAAAATATAAATATATAATACTATATATATAAATACAGTTCTATAATAATGCACACCATGATAGGTGGTAGGAGAAAATTGAGAAATCATTGTTTCCTACGGTAATAGTTCAACGCAAACATAAACAGTATGTTTGTATCCATTAGATAGAGGTGTGTGTCAGTGTAGTTAGAATTATTATCATAAAAACCATGTATATTTTGGATATTTGTGTTTTTATGTAATCATATAATAACAATATCATAGGTATTGGAGAAGGAAAATTTAGGACATGAACTTGAGAGAAGACATAGTCTCTAAATCGGGCAACTTCATTTGATATGAGCCAAAAGGGTTTATTGAATTGGATTATTCACAAGTAAAGGCATATAGATGGAATTTAGGTATTATGGGTGCTTAGTTTAGTAGTATATGGATGATATAAGGGGCTTGAGAGGTGTGAGTAGGTGTGTAGAGGTGGTGGAATCTTTTAATAGGGTGGAGGGTATCTTTTATTAAAGTCTTCAAATATTATTTTATTATAAAAGTTATTCAAATTAAAATCGTTCCAAAGATATATATTTAGAGTTTATTATTTCTATGGGTCGAAATCCTCTCATCCAATAGGTTTTAGTCAAGTTTATATCCAGAAACTTACCTTATCTTTTAGCTTTAACCCTCAGTTAAAAACATTATCATTTGTCGTGTCTTCTTGTATTTCAATAATTTATGGTTATTATAATTACTATAAAATACATATAGAACCAAAAGTGGATCATTAATGTCATTTTTAACATTATATATGTCATTTGGTAGAATCATATATTTTTAGTACTATTATATAATTTAATAGAATAGTATTTTATTAAAAAAATCATTTATGTCAATTGTGACACTATTTTGTAATTGTTTTGTGTTGAAGTCATAACACATTTATTATTTCAAACTGAAGGAAATAAATCTTAAATCACGTGAAAATTTCATCAAAAAAATTCCCCTATAGAATCAAAAATGTTCAAATTACATTTATTTTAATGTTTATTATAACATTTATTTGAATCATTCAATAATACTGTGATCACTGAATCATCATGGTGTCCTAAATAAATTTATTAATTTAACGTATATAAATTATAAATAAAATACCAAGATGTATGAAATTTATTTATAATTAGATTTTCTATTCAAGGTATAATTAATAGTTTATATAAAACAAATTAAAATTTTCTTATATAGGATATTCATGTTTTGGTTATATATCCTTTTTCATTAAATTAATATTATTAATGGTCATTGTCACACCCAAGTGGATCCTTGGGGCTCTAAAATAGACTCAAGGATGATATTGGATGGAAATATCCCATAACATATGATATGGTAATGTGTTGGGATAGTTTTATATTAATATAATATTTATTTTTACCCTTATTTAACTGATTTACCCTTTATTCGTGGTAAATAAAAATATTTGTTGAAATTACTTTTCATAATGTCCAAAAATATAAGTTAACTATTTACAAAATTTTGATCTTCTTATTACAAATACGTAATATTTTTTTAAAATTCAAATCACATAAGTTGCAATAATTAATTTATAATTAATTCCCTGTGTCAAAACTAGAAAGCAGGGTTTTAATAAGTAAAAACATTCATAAGATTGACATTAGTTTATGACCAATTTAATTTTTAAATTCCTTAAAATTACCAACATTGGTTTAAATGATAATAAATAAATAAAATTAATCTTTAAAACCAATTAAATAGATAATCTCTCTATATATATATATAATATGGTAAAAATGTAGGTTTGATTTAAAATCTTTCACTTTTACAATTCATTATACAATGTATTTTATCAAAAAAATTGTCATCCAAGATAAAATTTTATTTCCTTATTCCAGTTAAAAATTTTATTATGTAAAATATATATTATATAATTTTAAAAATATTTAATAATTGTTCACTATCCAAAGGAGGTAATGCAATATATTTTTTAGAAAAATTCTTCTTTTATCTGACAAATTGAATTTGTTCTTATATAATATCTTCCAAAACATATAATATTCATATAAAAATTACATTTAATATATAATCTGCATTTTTATTACATGAAATTACATAAAGAGTGATACAATTTTATAAACACAATTATTCACATTTGAATAGGATTTCATAAAAACACATCATTTATATACAATTGGGTTTTATTTCCATTTCTAATAAATATGGTAACCATTGAATTTTTTTAAATCATTTTTTATCATATTTTAGTTATTTATAATTATTCCTATAATTACAATTGTATGGAACTAACTACTATTTAACCTAATAAAATTATTATTGTATTATTTTTCGGTAAAAGTCAATCTTTTGGGGAACATACAATTTTGGAGAAACCTCTCATTGCATGTCGAGTACAATATCAAACAAAGTATCCCCTTTAATTTAAAAATAATATATAATTAATAAATATTATTATATATATAAATATATTATTCCTTAAATACATGGGATGTTAAAACTACCATTTCAAATATATAAATTTTTAAATATGATAAAAGTTTTCTTTAGAGAAACATAATATTAATCCACTATATATCATAAATTAATTCATGATCTCCACATACCAAACATGTGAATAACTTTATCATGTATTCTCATAAAACATGGTGATAACATGAACTATAATAAAAAAAATACTGAAAACACACATTCTCCATTACCCCCTGTGTAAAAAATAAATTATTGGGTATCTTCCATAAATCCAAAAATACTGCAAAAATACATAAATTAATGAATAAAATTCTTTTAAAAAAATAATTTAAGAGTTTTTTTAATCAATACTATTATATTTATATATTATTACAAAGCATATATTAATCCCAAAATCAATATCTCAACATCAAGAAGATAATATGGATTGTCTTCTATTAATTGAAATAAAACATTGGAATTAAAGAGGTTTTATAGTCTGTTAATACCAAGTAACATATTTTTAAATATAATTAACAAAAAAACTATAATTATACATTTAATAATACATTACATTCAATAAACTAATACTGTAATAATCCCATTTACTAATCAAACCATTAACTAATATTTATCATTATATTCTTTAATACATATTTAGTTTTATAGGAAATTCATAGTATCCTCATCATCATTACTATGAACATAACTCATATCATTATTTTAATTCAAATCATTAGAATTCCCCATTGGACATCAATATTAATAATTCTTATTCATTCCACATTCTATTAATTCAGCCTATCATAATACAGTAGGGATAATAAAATTCCCATTTATATTATGTATTGGAAATTTCTTTTTCCCTCATTAATTGATAAAAATATTCCCATATAATGAACACATAACAAATCATCATATTCTTTTTGTAAGTACCATTGAGTGATTCATCACACTTTATTGACATATAAAGAACATAATCTTCTTTTACTATGATATCCACTACCATAAATCTCCTCAATCTATATCATTCCACTCTTTGGATAGTCTAAGAGTTGTTCAAATATCAATTTGTTAATCATGATCACTGAAACAAATAGGAATAATAAAAATATAATTCACTCCACTCATTTTCTAATTTGTATCCTCATGAAAAACATATTCCATCACATTCAATGTAAAAAAAATTACATCTCGGTCCCTCTAATTATGTAAACTTGGTGTCCAGAATGTACTATTTTTGACCATGTGACAATCAAGACAAAATAAAATGGACCATTTTAGAGTTTTTACCCCTTGGTTCCTCTGATCTATATGCACATAAAATTGTAGTATCTAAATAAAGATTTAGTTTCATGGAAACCATATATTCAATCATTTACAATTATTATAATATATTTTTCTATGCATTTACCCATACTTATAATAAACAATACACGTTTCCCTATATATATTCTTATAAATATTCATAGGGATCTGGTTAGTTCTTTCTCATCATATTTTTTAATAGATAACTCAAACTATAATTTGGTAGAAACTATATAGAGAAATTATTTTCTTATGTCTATATTACAGATTTTTATATTAATATTAAATACATTACAAAAAGATATACCTGAGGACCATACTAGTTTTGTATATTTGGAGACTAGGTAAACAATAATATAATTGGGTGAATGATTGTAAAAGTATTCCATAAATATCATCCCTGTTAGTATTCTTCACATTAATATCCAACAGAAGACATTTCTTTACAACATGGGGAACGAAATTATAAGAAGGGGGAGCTCAAATACTTAGAAAGGATAAATAATAGATGTATATTAGAATGACAAGAACATAAGGTTATAAAAATATTAAAAACCAAATTGATAAACATATCTTACATATGAACGATCATAATATAACTTCATGACATAAATATTAGATGTTCATAATACATGAATTATATGGACATCAATGAACATGATCCCTAATAACATAACATTAGCATAGAAAATATATTTTGATGAAAACACATCTAATTATAACATTATTAACATTTATACATAAAGATAATTACATACAGTATGTTATGTACATTATCCAAGGACATTACATAATGTTTTTTACATTTATCATGTTCAACACATTGGACTATGGACATGAAATATAGGTCCACACAAGACATTGTGTCCATGTACTATGGTACATCCATAACAGCATGAAAATGTAAGTAGGTTAAAACATGACTTTATGGAGCTATAATTAATTTGGCACATAATATTTTTTACATTTAATTAGGTTCATGAATTACATTATGAACATTTTATCATGATTACACCTGATATATTTACTCATGTGTTATCCATATTTACCCAATGCATTAAAGGGAGATAAAAGTTCCACCCGACACATAATTAATATCATATGTATGTGAGACACAAGATCAAAAAAATTCAATATAATATAATATATGAGATGAAATAGACTCCATGAACAATTCATCATATCATAACTTGAGGAAATGTGATATACATCATAATCATTTCAACATTTAATCCTAGCATAACCCATAGAAAAAAAATTTGTTTTATAGAAATGTTATAATCGTATATCCCATGGTAGATAAATAGGATTCATAAACATCATGTCATTATAGACCATTTAGATAATGAATAACGATGTTATCCAAGGTTCATATCCCCAATTATGAATATGTTACATAAAAATACATAATCAATGATAAAGAATTATTTTAAAAGATCACGAAGAACATTTATTATGGAAAACATTATTCATTGAAAAGAGAATTAATAAAATAAATTAAAAGTTATGAAATTGTTTTATAAAATCATATATAAATATTATTAATTTAGGCATTGAATAAAATAATTATCTTAATGGTGTAAATATTTGTTAAATCCATAAACAATACAATATGGATCCATTTCTAATTTTTAGTTCATTATAGATGGAAGTTGTTTGAAAAATGTAATGTAGATCTATCTAAATAAATATTACAAGTAAAAAAGGTTTAATATTTTTATAATAAGACATGATAATAAATTTACAATAAAAAAACATATTTATAAAACATTGTTCTGGAATGAAAATTATTTTCGACCAAAGGGAATAATAAATATGTTCTATCATAAAAAAATTCAATTGATATCATTAGTATATAAAGTCTATAATATTAATAGAATTTTTTTCCAAGAACAAATAATTTCATAATAAAATCTATTAGATTCAGTAGATATATATCACAATATTTCATCATTTGATGTATAGTCATTAACAATCTCGATAAATGATGACATTGTAAATAAAACTATTTCAACTTCGGTATAATGGAATCATAATACCAATGAAAGACTACTGTAAAATGAAATTTAAAATATCATAGAACAATATAAATTCATTATATCTCATATCAATTGTGTTGTATATAAACCAAATAATAGAAATTAGTGTTCAATTATAATTTGTCTCCTACAATGAAAAGAGAGACAAAAAATACCTTACTGATTTATTAATATTTAGATCGAATGACCCAATTAATAATATCTAAAATTTAACATTATGTATCATGAAAATAATTATATTATCTATATAATATGTATAATGGTAGTATATTCAAGAAAAATTGAAATTAGTGGTTAATTTTTATGTCTCTAAGAAATAGAATAGACACAATAAATACCCTATAACTTTAGTATTCTTTTGAACCATAAGCTAAAATAAATTACTGCATAACAATAAATATTTTTTGAAATTAATATAATTTTTTTCATGATATATTATATTAATATAGAATTACATACACTAATTAAATGATTTGATTTTTGAATTTGCATATGTATCCCAGAAATAATAGCGAGATTAGATATCTAATACCTGCAGTGTTGAATTCCATTATTCATTCCTAAAACAATCCTATAATAAATATATGTTCAATTTAAATCTTCTATAGAACCATTAAAATATATATTCCATTTTTTATTTTAGTTATAATATAAATTTAATATTTATTAGCAAATTCTTGTTATATGTAGCTATTAGTTAATAATATCTGTTATTTTTGTATGTGCTTTGATTTTTTATTTTTATTCAAAGTACATTGATCCTAGTTCCTCCACAAAAAGATAATAATAATGACATAATTATCACATTAACAAATAAATTTTACTATCATTACAAATAAAGAAATAATTTCTTGGGAAATTAATTATGATATGATCATTGAGATGGTTGGTCGTACATATGCATGAGTAACGTTTCCAATATTCAATAAACAGTATGGAAAATATGGATTTATTATTTTCTATTTATAGATTGAAATTTATATAATAATTAACATATAATATAATTAAAGATTTTTATACATAGAATCCATGTGTTTTTTTTATGAAAATATAGAGTTTCATCAATTCGTGAAGGTGGTAATCAGTATGTACACACATAACGTTATGATCTATCAATGGGTAAAAATGTAATAGAGAAAATGAAATATGGTATTATCATATGGATAAATATATCATTAAAATACCATTTAATCATTATCATTATCTTTAATATCATCCATGTAATGCATTAGTGAAATAAAAAATCACATGGCTTCGCAAGGCGGTAGTCCACCGTACACAGGAGCAGTGATAACAAATCAAATATGTGATAGAAATTAAAAAGATATATTTCATATAATGACTAAATATTTATAATTATGTTTTATATAACATATATAAAATTTATATCCATATTCATAACTAACCGTGAGTTATGGTAATGAAAAAAAAGAGTGACATCAATTCATGTGGGAGTAGTCCAATGTACACATAAATGATGATTTCTAAACCCAATTAATAGAAATGTATATAGATATAAGTTATTACATGACAAAGAAATTAATAATTATATATTAGATATTATTTTATTTTATATTAATTTTTAATACATAATTTATCATAGGAAAAGAATAAATTTGATGAAAGAGATTAATGAGGATTACTACCTTTAAATATAAGAATCTCCTTTGGTTCTCTTATTAAGAACCCATATAATAGACTTTTGGGAGTTTAATTATCAATAAAACATTGATAAGGGTATATATGAGAGATTATTTCAATTTTAATATGATATATATGGATTTTATGGGTGATTAAATGACGAGTGTGGGGGGCATTTAAGAAAGTACATATAGGATCCTACATAAAAAGAAGACGAAAATTTCCCATTAAAATCCATAAAAAATTTAATTTATTCATAAGAATAAATAAAAAAATTTATCATATATTAAGAAATGGGAAGTTTATTTTTTAAATACGTATATTCAATTATAATTTTACATGTATTATAGTAATTATAACACTTGACTTTATAGTTTACCCCCTTTATAAGAATATAAACGTCATCTATGTAATGAATTTTTTATGTTTTATAATTTAGTTTTGATAAATATTTACATTATATTATTAGATAATATAAATAATTAATATAAAAAATATGGAATCATTTTATGTAAATTTAAATAATAGAACCTAAAAAAATTAAATTACATCTCAAAGTCCTGATAAATAAACGTGGTTTGAAATATAAAATTTTCACAACGTTACAAAGTGTTTGTATCAATATATAATATGAAAATTATTGATCAGATCAAAATGTTATTTTCATATATATAAATTAACTAATTTTACATTAAAATATTTTTAAAAAATAATTTATTAATATACATAATTTAAATGAAACATCATTTTGAAAATAAAATTGTGTAATTTTCACTATTCATAAAAAACAAAAAATTTCAAAAAAAACTCACAAATATTAACCCTATGATAGTTTACATATTCTAATTTAACAAATAAATTTCAATTTTTCATAAAAAACTAAAATTTCAATAATGAAATTTTTTAAAATTCGTGTGAAAAATGTTATTAAAAATGCTTTTAAAGAAAAAATAGTTATAAAGCCTAAAATTTGATTCATTTGTATATACTTTTAAAAAAAGACATAAGATTAATTCAAAATTTATTTATTGTATAATATATAAAATAAATTTTAATCATCAATAAAATAATTATGTTAAATTTATTTAGTTTATATGTTTTTTATTGAATAAAAAAACTTTTCAAAAAAGTATTTCCTATATATTCAATTTTAATTGAATGGTTGCCAAAAAATTATTTTATATCAAATTATAAAACATAAATTTTTTTAATTATTTTACTCAATTCATACTCATCCATCCAATGAATATGTTATTACCGACATATTAAATAATAATATTTTCATAGAATGTGAAGCTATTTTTAAACTCAATGTTCTATGATACACAATATACAATCAAGGTTTAATTTAATAAATGATAAACCTAGTGATGTGTATAATGTCATATATAAAAATTATTATATTTTTAAAATAAAATAACAATATATTAAAATTATATACATTTTATTTCAATATGTAATTTTTTTAGTTACTATTTTTGGTCGATTAATTGTTATATTGTTTATTTGTACCTTTATATGAGGAATTATGTATATTAAATTATTTATTTCGATGACCCAATATCGATTTCACTAGAATTCATATTTATGTCAAATAGGAAAAAATATGTATTGTATTATGAAATTCCATGCCTATTTATAAAGGAAGTCTTGTTTTAATTTCATGATTTCATTTTTATTTTGATTCTAAATGTTAATACTATTATTATGATATCAACAACTAATAATAATTATTTATTTAATTTCTTGGATAATGTGCCCACTGTGTTTATTTTTTTTTGTGGAATTATTTTAATAATTTACCTCTTCTTTGTTATTTATTCCATTAACATACAATATTAGTTTTTATTGTAATATACCCTTTACTTGGCATTTAAAATGTCACAAATTTTGTTTTACATGTATCAATAAACGATTAATAGAACTATGTCATACATCTTTGGATATTTTAGATTAGATGTAAATTTTCCATTTGTGCTTTTATGGTGTATTTTATGTTCTCATGTGTAATGTACTTATTTATGTATCTAATATCATAGTACCTACAATATTTTGAATCATTTTGGAACATAAGTTGTATTTTACTATATTGTAGTAATATATATTGGGTGAGGGTTTCTAGAGAATATCTTGTTTCATAAAAATTAAGATTTATGCCCCAGCAGAATGGCTTAATGATGGTTGGGCTAACAATTTTTTGGTTTAGTAGTGTTTTGTAAAGTTCACCAATCAACAACATCTATTTAAATTGTAAAAGTATTTTACATTAAATAGTTTTTTTATCATCCAATAGAACATATATTGATTTTATTAGTTATTTATGTTCGGTAACTCATTCCATCTATATACTTCATGAAAAGGAAAGGAACAAGTAGTTGAATATTTAAAACTTTTTGGAATAAAAATCCATGGGAATTTTCATGATGAATTCATTCTACATTTAATGTGTTAGAGGATGTAGTATTGAATCTATAAGTAGATATAAAAATTCCAACTGAGGTGGAAAACATACAAATTAGGACTCATATAATTCATTTTATGAACCCATTATTGTCTTGGGTGTACACTTTTTTCAACACGGGTTGACTTAATAATGAATCCATATGCTCAAAGAGTTTCCCTAAAAATAAATATTTGAATAATTTTGGATTATAGTATACTATTTTTAGATTAACCCAATACCAAAAGTCAAGTAATGTTGTTCCACAATATGCAGATACTACATTTCCCCTCTATGGGATTCAATGTCATTTATTGTTGTGGAAATCACTTTCTCTATGGGGATTCATTCACAGGTGCCAAGGACAATACTTGGTTATTGAATCCATAGAACATAGAGACTCTAAATAAATATGTCACTGTAATAAAATCCCAAAATTAAATGTATGTTCGTTGATATTATATTATAGAGGATCCTGTTAGAAATTAGTGTGTATCATTAGTTTAGAGTATTTTTTAATGGAAGAAGAATTATACTTTCATGAATATATCAATGTTATATAAAATCCTAATAAAATTTATACCCAAACTATTTGAAATTTATAATCTTTAGTGAGTCTCCTATAGATTTAATTAAATCACTAAAATACTGGGGAAGAATTTTTTTTTATTTTTAATTATGGAGACATTCCATCTAGGATAGCTATTGAAAAATTTGATGAAATAGGATAAATGTTTTATTCTATCATTTCTTTTGTGTATTGTGTTTTAGAAGACTAAATAGATAAAATGGTCATCTACAATCGATATTCTACCGATAGATTCAAAACATAATTTTTGTGTTTATTGAGGTTGACTCACTTCGATTCTACTTGGGTAATGTGTGAACCAAATACTCTTATCATCCAATATATATTTAGACTATTTATGTTAGAAGATATAGTGGTTGTGATGGTGTTACTTCCAACTAGAAAATCCAAAAACATACATTTATATTGAAAAGAATTTGATACAGAGTATACTTGATAGTGTATTAGGGTAGGTAGTAAATCGATGTCTGGAAAATGAATCTCCTTTAATCCAAAATACCATAATATATTGTATTATATATTGAAACAGAGAGGCATATATGAAATAATTCTCAAAATTATAAATATTAAAGAACCACATAGTCAATGAATATGATGAAATTAATAGGATAATATCCAGTAACTAATGTTATGGATAACATATAATAATTGTCTTAATTAAGAGCACATAACGTGACACACTAGTGGAATTTATCTTGCAAATACTTTATATATAACATAATCAGGAGTGGTGGATGAAGGTTCATCAATATTCAAATTTTCATTCATATCTATTTTGTACCACACATATCCATCTAATTTTTGAATATATATATGTATAGTGGAAAACGATTAGATTCATTGATATGATGTTGTCACTAAAAATCATGTAATATGCATGTTGACCTGGTTCTATGTTTCTAACATTTCCATATTATAATATTTCAAGAAGATTAGAGAGAAGGGAGAAATCCCTGTCCATTTATTATATATTTTCTATGTGGATATATTTAACAACTGGGACATTCAAACCCTCATAAATATCTTTTCAATCACATTGGTAAATTTTGCGCCAATGAAAGTGAAATTCTTATATTTTCGTTTAATTAAAAAATAAAAATGGATTTAAAATTGGGTGATATTAATGATATAACGAAAATTGTGATAAAAACCCTATTTTAAATCATTGTTTATCCATGAATACCCTAGATAATAGGAAAAAATGATTCTCATGTCTCACATTTGAAGATAACTATTTTATAAAAAAAGTCATTTTGATTGATGCTGTTAGATATTGAATCAATGAAATATCTTCCACCCTATGTCAATACATCGATTGGATTATGAAAATTAAATTTAATGGGAGATCTATTTACATTCATCAAGTGATTATAATAATTCATTATATAACATAGTAAACGTAGAACAAAAATTCATATAGTATTTATTTTCTTACGACTACCATAACATATGAATATAGTAATATATTGAATATTATTTATGTTTCACCAATTTAGATCAATTAATGGATCATATATTTTCATTAAAAATTTGATGAATTTAAATTTAAATTAAATTATATTTTTTTTCAACTTTGTATTATCATAAAAAATATAAATGATATCATCAAGATTACCTTAACTATCTCAATTGATGAACATGATTGATAATGTTCAGTCATGATTCAAGAACGCATAAGATAGTGAGGTTTACCCCAAATAATTTCTCATAGATGAATATTTGAAGAAACATTTCCATTATATATATATTTTTTATATACGAGTTTCTTATAATTGAGCACATAACATAAAAAGATATATAAAAAACATATCATTAGTGTATTCTATAGATATCCCAGTTTGGTTATTTCATCATGGTAATGTCTCATAGACGGATAAATGTAGAACATATATCTATATTCAGTTTTGTTAATAATTTTGGATAAATTATTATATTTATGAATGTTAGGGGTATCACAAAGTAATATTTACAATGGATATTCCATGTTTTAGTGTGGTTCAAGTGCCTTAAGGATTGTCTACAGAAATTTACTCATGTATCTAGTTTTAAAAACATTTACGTTACTGGATAGCTTTGACACTAACTATAGATTCCAAAATATAAATGTTTTATTATGACATGAATTAAAAAAATAATACTTCATTACCACCATTCACAATACATTTTAGGTATTTGTTATTATATAGCTTGTAAAAATCATAAAATATAAAACCCTTTTCAATTATAACTATTCCTCATTTTTCTCAAATAAAATAATCTTTATTATATATAACAAGATAGTAAAATATCATAATAATTCCCTAATATATGACACTATTATTATAATAATATATGAAATAATTTTCCACAATACCTAGGAAAAAATAAATATAATAAATGGGTTACTGAATTTCATAGTATGTTAAATAATACAATTGATGAAATAATAGAATAAACATGTATATAATATTATTATTGGAATATTTAATTTAAAAATTGAAAAATCATATGAAACTGATAAAATAATATATCCATTTATAATGATAAAAATAAATACATCACATTCATTAAAAGTATTGAATTCATGGAACCATAATTCCCAACTCAAACATGTTTATCATACCATCAAGGCCTCTACCACAAAATAATTTCATCATCAATACCATAGTTTACACATTTGGATAAATTTGGAAGGTATACACAAAATAGTCAAACATTTTTTCCTATTAATACATTCTGATGCATCATGGGATTATATAATGTTGGGCCTCACATATCTCATTTAATGTCTAATTATTTAATAATATGAGATAACTAATAAAGAATACATAATAAAATTTTCAAATATGAATCTATATAGGATGAATAATATATGAAATTCTAAAACATTTTCCATTTTTAATAAAAGGGATTATATGATCGTTACCTATACATTAAAATGAAATTTGGTAGCATGGTTGTGGTGGAGGTGTAAAATCTCACTCAAATATTAAACAAAAGTGGTAGTGGTAGTCAAATTGTGGAGACCGTCGGTGAAAATCAATGAGCACCTACTTCAATGGAGTTAGTATGGGAATGATCTCACCATCATGTTAAGAGAGGTGAAAAGTGCATTAAAAATGGAAGGATACAATCTCCAATCATAATGATTATTTTGAATGGATATTTAAATAAATGACTAGTAAGGAATAATATGTATCTTTTTAGCGTGAGACATCATCGGATTAAATTTATGGTCAGGTTGGTAAAAGGGAAAAAATACTATAAATTGATGACTTTAACAAAAAATCATGTTTCGCCTAAATGGTTTCTAATAATGACTATTAATTCTAATGAGACCATTGATATACATATATTGGGATATCTCTACCTAAAGTAATAAGATGTTATTTTGTTTCAGGATATTTTTAATTGTGTATATACCGCTATATATTAAAAAAAGTTATAAATAAATTTTATAATAATAATTTACTTTTATTAAATATTTACAAAATAAAAAAATGGAATTTATTTCTATATAATATTTTCTACTCATAGAATCAAATGGAATAATGGAATTTTGGATTGTAAATAATATCCTGAATTAATTGACACATGGAATCCAATAAATAAACATCAATTAATTAAACTAATATATGGTATTGAAAAATCAAAACATTTGGTACAAGAGTCACTCCTATTCACATATGATGGTTTTGTAAATAAAATTTAGTGATTTATTATTTCATTAATAGAAAATAACATTATAAAATCCATGTAGAGTAAGATGGAGGGTGGATAAGAAATATATATCCCCAATAAATCAATGGAAACACACAAGGACATTGGAGTAGATTAAAAATATAACAACCCCAACCCATTAACATTTATATCTGGTTCCCTAAGTGGGGTCTCCACACGACCTAAAGAAAACCCCCACATATTCCATAGACTTTCTACTAGTATTTCTAGTATTATTGAACACAGGGGTAGACTACGCCATATTTATCAAAGTGTTCCACAGAAAACCAAAAAATAATGAATGTAGACAATTAATAGATAAACATAAATATAAAAAAAATCCCAAAACATGTTTAAATAACAAAACCAATAATAAATATGATATTTCATTTCATATAGTGACAAGTGTGAGGAATTTCAAAAATAAAGACAGTATGTAATATCCCAAAATTTGGTCCTAACTCTATGACTTGATTCACATTCCATGGACATCCAATACCCAAGTCCACTACAATGAATATGGATACTACCCTTATCATGACACATAATCATGAACTCTTATTAGGTACATGATGGAAGCCCAAACATGGTGTGAGTACAACTAATTAATCCATCACCAATGGTGGTTAAAAATTATCCAGTTCAAATAGATAATGTATGCATGGAAATATTGAACAAGAAAATAAATAGTAGTCAATGATAGTTATCAATTTATCAAGAATAACATTATGATAATTTATCATTACTTACATTGGTTAACCATTTCCATAAATTACACCAAGGCCTATGATATTAAAATAAAAAATATATATATATAAGGGAATGAATACATTTTCATACATCACTAGGGAAACTATAAACAAATCATTAAATACAAAATAATTTAATCCCTGAGTCATGTAATCATTTCCCATGAATCGATTGGGGGAATGCCGAATAAGTATTACTCTCCAAAAAATGTATTATATAACTCATATTGTGGGTCCCTAATCTAGGTAATCATATATCATGAATCTATTGGGGCATATAGAATCAGCCCCACTCAATGAAAAATTCATTATAAAACACATACCATGGAGCCTCAATCCTATTAATCAAATCCCATGCATCTAATTTGGTCATAGAGCAGCATACCAACTTCATACCCCTAGTGGTTGGTATGGAGATGTTGTCTAACCAAATCCATGATGGTAGAGGCTCAATCATATCCCAAATACCCCCAATTCATGTACACTTCCTTATTTAAATTTTTACTTCATATACCATTATAAAACTATAACACATTTACACATTAATCATTTAAAAACATGGTTTATTAAATACATATATTGTTTCATACCCTATCCCATTACTATAGTTTCATTTAAATTCTTTATACCATTTACACATATTCCATTTCATACCTTAACACATTCTCACATTTACTATTCATGTTCCATAACCCATTAACAAATTGTCAATTTCATACATCAATCCAATCACACATTTTCTATTTCCATTCCTTATCCAATTGAGACATTTTCAATTTTATATATTAAGACATCCACATTACCAAACACCCCATTTTTAAATTTAAATAACTAATCAAAATTACCCATCATCTCATTTAAAAAACACTTGTTAGCATGCGAAAATAATTTCTATGGTCTGTATCTCATAAAAAATCAATTATAGACCTGCCATTTAAATTTAATTTACTTAAAGGATAAAAAGCAGTGATTGTCCATAAACAAGGTCTAGTAACCTGAATTTATCCCATGGGGATCATTAAGGGTTCAATTAATCAAATTACCAACCAATTAATCATTTATTCCTAGTATAATCCCATAAATATCACAAATATACAATTGCAGAACCACATACGTATTAAGAAACCATCATGATTATTGGAAATAACTTATAGACCTCCTACATATAATTTTTAGAAATCATCATGTTCATCCTTATCCATAGATTTAGAGATAAACACCTTTAAATCCTCAACCTCGCATCCTCTTGAAAAAATTTGGTGTTCAATATTCATAAAAAGGGGAATGGATCCAGAAGACATAATATAGATAATTTAACAAATATGAGTGTCACAATCACCCAGATATTCTTTCTAAATCCATAGATAGTCAAAATGTATTATAAAAGAGAGATATTGATCGATCATAAGATTTGTAGGAAATGTCTATCACCCATGTATATCTAAAAATAAATCAGGATGAAATTCAGTTATGATTCTTTGAGTCCTAAGGGGGGGGGGACTTTAAAAAGCCAAATTTTTAATGGGGAATATGTTTTGGCCATATGGTTGGCCAAATTCTACACGAACCATATACCAACCTCTTTCCAAAATTAATTAGGTCGCACGATTTGAAAGGGAGCCTGTATTTCATGAAAAACCCTATTGTGACCATCTGTGTTGGAGTTGTCTAAAACAAAATAGTTTGGATTCCACTATTGAACAGTTTCATAAACTATGAACCCCACCACCCAGAATGTATGGTTATGGTGCACGGTTACTACTATCCATTCACTGATAGTTAAACACACACTATATTGAGAGTTACTCCTATAATTCGTGAATTGATCCTCCAAAAAATGTCTAGGCTCATCACACTCCTAGTAAACAACTATTTAATAAATTTAAGGATTTTTATGCCAAAAAATAAATTATGACATACATCCATTCTGTCTGGGATATTAAAACATCCACAACATATAAAATCTCATCCCTGACCTGTACTCCCAAGTATCATAAGGTCTTCATGGTAAAAATATATATCCATTATGCCCAAATATCTATATCCCCTCCCAAGAATATTCACAAATATTAACATTATTTTGCAACACAATAACTAAAGGAACAACATTTCCTTGACAAACCAACTCATTGTGATGCACAATATAAATTGGATGTTCATCAAAGGATGAATCTAAATCAATCTTGACATCATCAACATTAATCATGTGAGATGTTTTGGGGTGATACATCTGATGATATGACACATGAAAAACGTAGTTCATTGTACTATTTCACTACTAAAGATACAATCATAATACCACTGATCTGTTTCTCACTACTATCTCATATGGACCTAGGTACCACGGAATAACTATTACCAAATTCATGATCAAATGGTGACCCAACATTGGTGAACCTATAAGAAATACAATATCACTCACCACAAACTCAAATGTTTTATGACAATGATTGTATACAAATTCGGTTTAATCTATGTTGTATCAATATTTTTCATACCAATTGAATATATTTATTCATATCCTTTAGGATAATCAGTCTAAAAAACCCAAATTCTCTATCCAACAGCAAATATAAATGAGATCAACATGGCCTAGAAAAAAGATTCGCATGCGGTACATCTGAATTGTCACCTTATAGTTTCAATAATAGGATAACTTAATATGTTCCATGTGATTCTACCATGATCCACCGAATTCAAGTACAAATTCTATAAAAATGACCCCTATCACATGAATTGTATGAACTGACAACTAATATGCTAGCGAGTGGAAATCCATACTAAAAATTAGGCGGGTACTGAGAACTTTATATTACCACTCCTAGAAGAGGGAAGCAACATTTGGATCATGATATGAAACTTCAGGAAGTGGATCACCATTCCACAGAACTATCTACCAAACATGTAACATTCCCAACTATTAAATTTTAATGGATTCTTATATCATCATGAAATGTTGTACCATTCACAAATAATCCAAAAAATGACTATAATGAATCATTCTCTTGATGAATCCTCAAAATACCTGTAAGAAGACACATTTAAAAATAATCCCACTCCCCATTCAAAAATTTAAATTTTTGTATCAAATTACATGTTTTTTAATGATTAGAATTTATATACAAACACGTTTAGCATGTTTTCATGGAAATTTAAACCTATGTCTTCATATGTGGCCACCAATACTATCTAAAACGATCATGATCCATTTTTTTCAATCAAGAATTCTATAATTTTTTTTAATAAAACTCAAGAATCAACTATTCCAATATAAAAGTAAGAACAACAACACATCCATGAAGATAAATGATCTGATAATCATAAAATGTTAAATCATAATGTTCTCCCTACATTCAAGAAATTCCCTCAAGGAAAAAACTATAGATCCTCATAATGCCTCTTCATAGACCAATAGAAAGTATGTTTTTAACAAAAAAGGATGCATGATTCAACATCCATTTCCCATACATAAAAACCTGATTCATCTCAGCAAACAACTATATCATCTTTCACATAAAACAGAATTCTTGATCTACCTGATTTTGAACCTTTTAACATAATGCATCCACAACACTATTTCGGAAACTGTCATATAGACCACATAAAATTATATGGAACATATATACCATGCCTACCATACCATAAAATTATTCATATCATATTGGGAGAAGAATTATTAATGTATCTTATATTTGGTATCCCCTATAGACATTTACCATATACGGTAACACTTCCAACACATTAAAGAACAATCAAGTTTGGCCATCTCAAGACCATGACTGGGGTAGTTAATTTAATTAGTTCTCAACTCTAAAAACTCAAATGAAACAACCCAATTATCTATCATTATCATTTCCCTAATCCCAAAACATGAAACATCACAAAAAATATATAGCACTTATCTGACTCAGATTGGATCAAAATTGAGCCAATAGTTAACAGATTCAATATCTCTAAAATGGAATTACCACATTCATTAAACAATTAATACATTATTTAATTATTGGTGAGGACCTAATTTGATTCATCCAACTCAAAAAAGTCATCGTTGAACCTTCTATAATATCCCATTAAACCCATAAAGGATCATATATCAAAAATATTATTATTCTACTCCCAAGATGCAACATCCATTAGTTTCTTTAAGTCCACTAACACACCTTTTGAGGGATGATGTTTCTTAATAAATTTACCATTCCAATCTAATAATGGTATTTAGATATCTTGGAGTATATCATATTCTATCTTAGTGATCAAAGGATGATATCAAAATGTTTTAAAAGATCTTCACCAGCCATATATTACACCTATATATCATCAGCAATGATGACTAAAATCTGAAGAATGTATGGGTGAATGATTTGTTTTATCAAGATCATAATCACTAATATTGAATCTATCAACCTCAATGAAAAAAATAACCGATATAAATTTTTATTAGTAAGATACATTAAGTTAAAGTGGGAAATCGTAGTTCACAAGACATGGATACCTCTACGTGCTGAATGAACTAAAAAATTTATTGACCACGAGACTAAGATTATTAGAATAAGACACAATATATAAATCACAGTGCAGAGGACTAACTTGGGTCTCTAGATCCTTTCTAATACACTCTTCAAGGTGGTTATCAATTCTATCCATTATCTAAATGAATTTCCTTTAGTTGATATTAAATTGGTTGAAGCCTCATGTGAGGATTCAATATTGTTTGTCTAACCATGCCTCATTCCCCTCCTTGGAATTAACACACAACCTTTATTTGTATATTCTGTCAAGCTACTCTTTTGATGCATTAACCCGGTCACATATTTCAATAATTTATTCCTTTGAATTGAGGATGTGTTTCAAGAACTACCCATCATCTTCTTAAACTATTTTTGTTTCCCCACATTTTTCTCCAATTTCCCCATCCTATAAGTCTTTTCTTTCCTTTTTTCGATCCATCTTAGCTGACTTTGTTTCCATCGTCCTAGGAAAGTGGTTATAGTATTTGCATCCTTTTGATTTTTCGTATAAAACACAATGAATTTTCCTGATCATCTATTTCCTTTATGCCCATTAGTCCTTCTAGGACTACACATACCTTTTCCTTGAACTCATTTAAAAATAACCACTACGAATTGGCTATAATGTCCATCTCATGAATCATCATCCTCTTGATCTAGTGTTGGTCCTTGGACATCAATACCATCAAAGAAGTTTCCCAGGACAACCACTGGTCCTTCTTTGAGGGGACTCTGACTACACAGAGACCTCACCCATCCTTCCTTAACCTCAATGGAAGTCTTCATCCTACAATTATATCCTTCATCTAGGTTAGAGGTTGTCAAGTGAGAGTGTTTGTGTCTAAGGGACCTAAGACAGTCACCTCATTCAACCTCCCTTTTCCAATATGTTAAACTACATTTGACTCCTTCTGCAAATTTTTTCCATATATAATGTTCTCCACACTTATGTCAACCGTACTAGTAGGAGAACCAGAGGTCACACAGATTACTAAGGGATTTATCTTTTCCATTGTAGGTGCAGTTTTTGGGAAAATAGTGAAGAAAATTGGCTGTCTAGTGGTCTGTGCCTTCTTTAGCACCCAGATCCTACAAATTATTAATGATACCCTTGTTCTATTTAAAATGAATAAAAACCTCATCCCCAACTGGATTCTCAGAAGACACTCTAGCCTTCCACATGATATAAGTCTATGGTGTGATTTTCCAATTGAAGTTGCATTCCCTCTGTTTCGTGGACCCACAATGTCTTCTACATTTTCTGATTTATTAACAACTATTTCCTAACAAACTAGGAAATTACAACCTCCATTATATGGGTATTCATCGTTCGGGAATATCCATGTATGATAGGGAGGAATTTGGAATCATCATGACCAAGGTGATAACAACCAGAATAGAAGGGTGTCCAAGAATCATTACATACCGTCTGATTCCATCAGATCTCTCCCTGAATCTCAATGTTTATGGATTCTGGTTGTCCTTTCATTATATCATCTTCAACACAAATCCTAGGTGCAACTTGATGGAAAATAAAATTCGTGCGGTAGTCGGAACATAGAGAACTTCCTAACATATTACCTTCCAAATGGAGTATCTTCAGGTTCTGATCATCAAAGGAAGTCCAACAAGGGAAATCCAGAGTTTTCTGGGAAGTAAATCAATCCTGAACTCCATTTCTCCAACAGGATGTAGCACATAGAAGGAATTAGTAAAAATAATATGTAATCGATCTACAACAAGATGAAAGAAAATCTTCCCTAGGCTCCCCATCATTAATTACTACAAATTAAAATTGGGCTTTCACATCACCCAACCACTAACAAATAGTCCCATCATAACCTTCCATGATATCCCACTCTACCTAGTGAACATAATTGTCACCATCAAGGGACATGAACATTACCCTATGATAGTTTCAATAAATATCGTCCTAATAGATCACTAGCTGATCTATACCTAATTTTAGAGCATAACTTGACATCTCTAAAACATTCTAGTACTTCATGAAATGGAACCCTACATCCTTAATGGTACAATACATACAATGCTAGAATTTTTTTATCTTTCATTCCTAACATTTTATGAATTTATATAAATTCAATAATTTTCTCCACCTCTACTCCGAACACACTCAAAAACATAGATGTTGTAAAGGAATTCAAGGAACATGTATATAATAAATCACTTGAATGTGTAATCCCAATATGAAATGTACCTCAGGCTATTGATGGTCTATCCTGGACATTTCCTACTGTAGGATAAACTGCTTAATGCGGACCTATAACTATACCCAGTTCTCTGATTCATGTCCCATTTCCATCAAAATGATACTGATAAGGATTCTATTGCCCTAGAGTACTACATCCACTATCCAGACTAGTATGTCTAGTAGAACACCAACCACCTAACAAACATAGCGTAGTCGAACACCTGCCAGCACTCTAGATGACCGTGATCCCCCATCACGTCCCACCTATTTTGGGTTACTATAGAACCACAACACATACCCCATCATACCACACACTCATTACTGTAAGCATGGGTGGTGACACTAAAATTTCTATTATCCCGTTCCAGTATCACGTATAAAAAAAATACCTGGTCACCACTATGAGAGGTAAAACCTCATCCCCATGAACTCTTCCAACCACCACCCTAGTGAAACCCCTCAAAATAAAGCTTCCTACGATCAAAAGATTCAACTATATTTTTTAGAATTCAATCCAAATGTTTATAATATGATAAATTTTCAGGTCCTGTTTTGAAATAAGGTATGGATCCACCAACTAAACAATCCTATTTTAATGGCATTTGTTTACCTAGGACTTGATCTCATTTATAATTCCATCCTAAAAAATATGTATGGAGATTCATTATCTCTTTTCAATTATTCAAAAAATAATTGAATTTTGGTGAAGTGTCCAGGTCAATCCATCGCTTTCATAGAACCATAAATATCAATCATAAACTTCTTATCCTTACATTACAATATGGCATCTTGATATAAATATTTTAGAATAATTTCCTTGAAATATATCCATAACACACAACATGACTACTTGGTATTAACTAATCATCCAACCATCTCTTTTCTGGTCCCTACATCACACAATACACAAAATTGACTCTATTCTTGATATGAGTCTCCAAATTATCCATAATCATTTGGATGGACTCTATGTAGAACATGGATCCCTTTGGACCACACTTGTCAGAAAATATTGGATGGTCCAGAAACTGGATATCTTATGTTACGTCAACCTAACTCGAAAAAAACCACCAAGGGGAAAAATATATAATTTATATAAAATATTTAATGATATCAGATAAAAAATACTCTCATCCTTTACCATGGATCAACACAGTATCATGCTCTGCCACCGGAGGACCATTCATGGTGATATTTACATTTCAACTAATTGACACACATCATCTTGGTGGAAACTACCTATAATGATAAACACACATTTCAAAACACATAATATAAAACTTCCACAATTTTCAAAAACTAAATCTCCCCAATATCCATATAAAACCCATTTTGAATCCACTATCACATAGTATATAGCCATATATTTGTCAGTACGCATAATTGTCCCTACTATGGGCCATTGACCGCATGGGTATACCAACACACACAGTCACAAGCCATCAATTTATCCACCATTATACATTTTCTCCTTCAAAACATAAAACATTATTTTCCGGCTCCTTTCCCACAATACAATTTATTCAATTCAAATTTTTACCAATTTATAACACTTTATTAAGAAATATGTGTTAACTATTATTTTATATTATTTCAATTTACCAATTTTCTTCAAAATTATTTTAGGAAAATTAAATCATTATTTTAATGAGAATAATGTAAATTTTATCACTCATGGCCCCAGAGGTCTTCCCCATGTGTGCCTAGCATTATACAAGCCACATTTATCCCTATTTTCCAAAAATGACCTATCAATTCACAACCTTCTTCCATTTTATTCATGACAGAACTATCATAAAATAGTCACATCACAAAATATGTTCATCACCAAATTGTCAAATATCATCCTCCTATAACAATACCCAACAGTGACATCAATCCCACTCCATGCATTGGGGGTTTCCTCCATACATGAGTTAGGTACCCTAGTTCATGAGATAATTTACAATGCCTATGAGATTTTAATATATCATATTCCATTTACCTAAGAAAAAAAAATCCTATGATAGAAACTTGCAATGTCCCTGAACTAGAAGCCACTATATCGTCTACCATGAGCCGAGTCGCCTCATGACATCAGGCACAACTCCCCACATGCTTGAGGCTATATACTAGTAGTAAGGGTTTAAGAGTACGTAATAAGTGAAAATAACATAATATTCAAACTAATCCACAGTGGATAAAATAATAAGTAAAGAAGATAAGTAAAAATAAACCATTCATATAAAGTCTATTTAAAAAACTAGGTATAGGACCAAAACCAATCCTAAATATGAATTTTCATGTCATATAATGAAACATGTGAGACAACCCAATAATAAACCCATGTGGTAAAATACTAAAAATTAGTTCAGAATCCATGTCTAGAATCCTCCACAATTCACATATCATGCCCAAGTGAACCACTTAGAATAGGGAACGATCCCTTTTCAATTCCCTCATTTATGAATTCTTAATAGGTACCCAATTAAGGCATGATAATGGTTTGAGTACAAATTAGTAGGCCTCCACCAATGGTGTATCCAAAATATTAATTCTAAATTTATAATGTATGTATTGAGAAAATATAAAAATAATTAACTGATTTCAACCAAGGTGAACAAGTTAAGAATGTTCACATTAGCCATATTTATCACATTTAAGGGTTAAACATTTCCATAACGTATGATTCAACCAATGTAGGACATATACACTATTAGTAAGAGATGGAATAAAGTTACCTTCATCACTAGGGAAATCATTAAACAAACCATCACATAAAATTAAATGAAATCCTTAGTAACTGTAATAATATCTCTTTAGTATGTTAGGGGTACAGAGCATTTGTTCCACTCCACAACCCATGAATTATATAACTCTTACATAAGACACAAATTACATGTAATCATATAGCTGGAATCTATTGGGGGAATAGGCCATTTGTCTGCATCCCCAATACATTAATTATATTTCACTTTCCTTAGATTCCCGGTGTATGTAATCACATCCCATGCATTTTTTGAGGGCATGGAGCATCGTTATGACTCTCAATCGGTGCATGATAACCCATGGGTGTAACAACTCATCCTATTACACAAAACAAAATTCCATTTTCACATCATTCTTTAACCCTTTACTAAATATACATTCCAAAAAACTGTACAAATTTATGTCATTAATCATTTAAAAACATTTTTCATTCAATACATATAATATTTTTTTCCAAAAACCATTACCACATTTTTCATTTACACGACATATTCAATAATAATATTTTCATTTTATACTTTATTCCATCCAACCATTTACCATTTACATACTTTATCTCATGAACACATGTTATGTATCTTACTTTAACCAATTCACATATTAGTAATTTACATTCCTTATCCAAATTACTAATATTCAATTTCGTAACATAACAAATTAACATTAACAAACACCCCCTTCTTTATCATTATTAACTAAAGAAAAATATCATTTATCTCATTTTACATAACATGTATACATGAAAACATAATTTCTATTCTGTCTATCTCATAACCGAACATTTATACAACTGAATTGTAAATTTCATATTCTTGAAATGTAACACCCCATGGGTGTCCCATAACATTTTCTAAACAAACTCAACTCATACCATAGGGATCATGAAGGGTAAAATAAATCAATTAAATAACTAGTTCATATTTTCTACAATGTAAACCAAAATGGGCAGCACAATGACATAAATTCACCAGCACATACACTTAAGAAAACAAACACAAATAAAGAATATAACTTGTATATAACTCTAATTGGTTTTATAGATAAATTCACACCCAAACATATAATTTTAATTTTATGAAAACAACCAATATATATTAAAACAAATATCCACTAAAAATTAGGTTTTTAGAGCTTCATATGAATATTAACAGTTCCAAAATCCCTAATCTAGAAAATAGATCAAATATAAGTGTTAGACTAACATGTAGCCTCAATTCTCTCCCAAGGGAACTCAAATTGGCATAGAAATAAGGGAGATCAATTATTTAAATGATTTAGATAGTTGGTTCATCCCCAATGGTGGATGTAGGATTACATTTGGGGAAATTATTGTATGATTTCTTCATACATGAAAAAATAAAATATAAAAAACAAAATATTTTAATGGTCCTCGTGATTTGGCGGGTTGACTGGACAACCCAAGCATCAACCGTGAAACACCCATTTTCCAATAGGGTTCTAGGTACTATGATATCCTAAGGAACTCAAACAATTTGAAAAACTATGTGGGATAGATATTTACATTCCTTATATTTTGTCTTACTCCTATGCGTGGTTTCATAAACAATATATCCCACATCTATGAATGCATGGTTTGGGTGCATGGGTTCTACTAGAAATACGACAACTATGGAACATGCACTGGATGACCACTTTCTCCCATATTCCGTATCCCCATCCCCCATAAGACCACCGAGACTCTACAAAAACACAGTAAAATTTAATTGATAATATTAAATGAGATATAAGCCAAATGATAAACTGAAATAAACCTCCTTGAGGTGTGGTATCATAAGTTTATTTTTCAGAAAGACTGCATCATATTGTATCACATAAAAATGGATTAGGAATAAAGTTGTTTTATAATATGACTTAAACACATAAATTATATATATCAATAATTTAGATATTTAATCATGTATCATATTAGGTGGAGTTCATCATACTGTTAAATATACCATGTAATCTGCAAAAAATCCGATTTGTGAGTCCTAATAGTAACATATTTCTAAGGTTATGGTGATTAACACCATAGTACAATTAATGTTAAAAAGATTGTACTTAGTAGAGGCATTATGAATTATTGGAATGGTGATTTGGGTTTACTATGTCAATAACATATGTATTTTAGTTTTGATACATCTTAATGTGATGGTGAAGATAGCTTGTAATGGTGATAGTTTTAGAGACGATGATAGCGGGTGCTGAGATAGTGACATTAGGCTTGTCAGGTTATGAGGAATCTTTAGGAAATGGTTTAAGGATCATCTGATAGTAGATGTACCATTTTAATTGAAATTGTAGTGGTGGTCTATATGCCCACTTTTGAGATAGCATTATATTATTTATATATACCTATTGTGTAGATCCATCAATGGGGATTCATATAATTATCAATCATCCTTAAAAGGCTACAAGAATGTATGAATTATAGGGTATCTATTTTTCCATCTATTCATGGAATGATGTATCATTTTAACAAAAATTTCTAGCTGTGAATCCTTGACAATTTTTCAAGATTTCTTAATAATTTCATGAAAATTGTGGTTTATAAGGTTTATTATTATGGTTTCAGGTATTATGGTCCTCATAGGCCATGTATGACATTATATATATTTTGGGAATATGATTAAAATGAATTGGGGTGACATCAATCGAATTAAAAATGGGATTATCCAGAATTAATTAAAATGGATGGTATGTGGGCTTTGAGGTCAAATCATGAAACATAAATCCAAACTGTGTAAGATATTTTGTTATTTGAAAATTAAATAGAGTTTTAATTATAAAAAAATATTAGAATTATTATTTAATAAGGGTATAAAGTAGAATCATAGTTGAATAATTCATATTTATATTTTTAAAATCAGTTTAAAATAATTTTTAAACCCATTATATTTATATATTTTTTATAATTATTGGTACTATAAAAGGAATAAAAGATTACTTTAAGAAATGTGGATCTAAATATATATAATTTGATTATGAAATTCTCCATTTAAATAAATTGAAAACACTACATTGGAATACCCAAATTTAAAATGAAGTAATATGGAATTATTTTGATTGAAAAATTAATTTTTTAAGATAAATATAAAAATAATAATAAAATAATTCCATGGTGAATTGGATCATGGAATAAAAAAATTCATAAACAATATTTTATATCAATGAAAGGAAATTTGGTTATAAATTTCTCAAATTGTAAACATAATCCATAAGGTAGGAGATAGTAAGAAAGACTTATTGTGGTACGAATGTAAATATATAGAAAAAAATGAAAGAATGACACCTAATATAGTCATGTATATTACTTACCAAGCATTTATCAAATAAATTTGAGATTATTTCAAAACACAATGACTGAAATATGTTTACCAATCATAAATTCTACTACCATAACAATGGAATCAATATTATTTTGAAGGATGAAATATTATTTTCATTAGTATATCCCATTAATGAAAAAATTGTTATTATAAAAATAAACATATTTGAAATAAGTACACCATCATTATAAAATACTATGCACATAATTTATTATTTATCAATGAATCAATATTAAATAAAATTAATCCCTAAAATATTATCTAAGATGACATAAATTAAATCAAACCTTTATTAAAAGAAATATAACTATATTAATAACTTATTTGAAAACATTATAATTAATTTTTTTCAAATATAATCATTATTTATGATAATTTCTTCTATAAATTACACTTTTTAATTAAATATTTTTACTTTTTGGTGTATTTAATAAAAATATTTTTCAAAGAGTTTAATAATGTTTTGGTTGGTATTCTGTCTTGAAAAAAGACATACTCTTGAGATAAAACAGGGAACTAGAATAAAAATTCCATGATAGTTATAGTGGTATAATATCATTCCTTGTTATTATTGGTCATAATACCTAAGATGAAATCAATTATGACCATGTATGAGTCATTCCTAAAAAAAATTGTTTTTTCTGAAATAATATTTTTTAATACATTTTTAACAGTCATTATCAAAAAAAATTCACATGTATAACTAATTATTATAGTAATATAGTTCCCATAGAAATTAAAGATAAAAAATAAAAACTACGATTATATAAGGGGTTAGTTCGACCAATGAATTAATATACAATGATAATTGTATTCTTATATGGTGGTTTGGATGTAATATAAATATAATAGAATAATAATGACACAATACATTGTAAATTCATTGGATATATCGTAATATTAAAAAATCATAATAATTTGTAATTGAAATGTAAATATTATAAATTATTTATATTTATTTCCTATTATTATGTTTATTTTAAAATATTGAATTGAGGATGATATTTTATTAATCAAATAATTAATTATTTGTTTCCAAAAACATTCATTCTGGATCAATAATGATATAATTAAATTAATATCTAGCCGTTAATAATATTCATAATCCTAGATAGGAAATATAGTGTTGAAATACAATATGTAATTTTCCATAGGATCAATTGTCTACGCATACACGTAGATGATGATTTCATTTTATGAAAATTCATCAAAGTAGTAATATGAGTTATCATGTGTTAATATCATATGTTATTTTTCTATAAAAATTATATTTTAAAATTGAATTTCATTCCAACAATAGTAGGATGTGGAGACAAATAAACATTTTATTTAATGTAGTAATTAGTACATACATATGATTAAATAACATTTTAATTATCAATAGGTTATGTGGGAAAATAGTTGTAAATGGTTACTCAAATAGAATAGTTAAATACATTATAAAAGAAAATATGATTTCAATACATATGTATTTAAAAAATTCATTTATATGATGGAAAAAATATAATTTATAAAATCAATTACGCATGTCGACATCATAGAAGTTTCCTTTGATAATTCTTTTGAAATAGAGGGCACATATAAGGACCCTGTTTTTTCTTACATTAATATTGAATCATTATAATTATAAAATAATTTCCTACAAAACCTTGATCAAAAGGATTATTTTTTGGTAAAATTAGAACCATACATAACATATAAATAAAACAAATGAACAGAATTTTAATTCTTTATTGCCTAACTTCTTAGTGGCCCTCATTTTCTCTTTAGTACAGGTAGTTACCTGAGGATATACATCAAAGAAAGCGATGTCCGATAATCTTATTAATATGATAGATAAGAACATGAATAAATATAGAATTGGTGAGGATAATCATCATCATCCTAACAAAATCATAAGGTTGACATCATTACAATGGGAGGAAGTATTAGATAAAACAATAAAATCACGAAATGTATAAAACTAAATAATTGTGTATTAGGGGTCAAATACAACACATAGACATGAAATAAAGTTGGCCTCAGGTTCACATGTAACACATGTGAGTAATAGTATCATAAAAATTATGATAAAATAAACAATACATTCATGCATATTATACATCATATCCTAAGGTACATCACATTACCCAATTAAATGAAGCACTATATAAATATGGGTGTATAAGTCACATCATAACATTTACATAATCCTGATTTACACAAAGAACATATAAAAAATGAACATTAAAGAAAAAATGTAAAGGGAAAAACAAAAATCATAAATTCATGAATAAAATTGGGAATTCCTAAATGGTATATTAAAAACATAATTGGTATTATCTTCATCATTATTCAGAAAATAAAAAACAACTAAAGAAGAGTGAATGTTTGTTTTAGAATGAGTATTTATTTTCAAATATATTTTTTTCATCATTAAACAATATTAATAACTTGTATATCGTAAAAAATAAATCAGTATAATAAGAAAATAACATTAACAATAAAATTTGGCATGAATGATGAATGACCCAATGATAGGAATTTGGGATATAGAATCCTCTCAGCTTATATTAAAATTATATAATCACATTAATATCCTAGATAATAAAAATAGATTATTTAATTAATTAATAAATTACATTGGATAAATGTGTATGAATCATTATATTTTTATTATGTTTGGTTATGGCCTTTTCTATGAGTTATAGATTTTAATTTACTCATTTGGGAAAGTTATTTTTCATGGTTTTCATGAACCGTTCATTTGTATACATGAATGGAAGATTGTATAAATTGAGAATAATTATCCAGAATAAATATTATAATTTAATAATGAACATAAATTTTTTGAAATGGTCTTATATATTATTTTATTTCCATATATGATGATTATTCTTTTGATAAATCGTTAATGATAACCATTTAGAATGATTTGGCAGTTTTACGATCATCAGGAACCAATTTATCCTTATTATTTTATATTAGGTATATAAATTAGTTCAATAATATAAAAATGATATAAAATAATTTTTTAAAATATTTTTTATACTATTTATAAGTTTTTATGACCATCCATAATTATGGTAAAGGAGAATGAAAACTTTTAGTCCTCAAAGGTGATAAACCAACACCTCATAGATGATGTTTTCATTTTAATAAAAAATTATATGAGAAGGGTAATGAATATGGATTATTCAATTTACCAAATAACAGTCAATAATATATAATATAAAATAGTTATCATGCCACTTATAGTAGGGATGTTTTTAATGTAATAATATAATATTTTAAATTTAAATTAAATTAATATTAAAACGGAAGGGGATTTTACCTATTGAATTCTATTCCTAAAGAACCTCCATAGAGAAATTGGATTATGAACTTATTGTGAGACCAAAGGCTCGTATTAGTGCTAGGGTGGAGGGTTTTAATTATATTTGGAATATTTATAAGATGTTTCAATGCGTGGAATTTCTGAGGATAATGGGTGGTGATGGTGGTATTTATAGAGCAGCATAGGGGTGTTCATTGATTATTTATTAAATGAATTTTTTATTTTTGTTGAATAATATAAATATTTTGAAACATATGCCTCTATTTATTTAATAGAGTATATTATTAAGAGATTATCGAGATTATATATTCAATGACATAGTAAATAGTTAATTTTAGGCATAATTTCATATACTGTAAATTATCATATTTTACTATTCATCACAACATCTAATATTTCAAAAAAGTCAAAATAATTTGACATAAACATCTTTCAACATGTAGAATTAAAAAAATTAAGTCTATTTTATTAATATAATTTTGTAAATATGAAAAATTCAATTTTTAAATAAAATCATCATTTATTCAAAAAATATCAATTCTTAAATTTAAACACATTTTATCACAGTTTGTAAAATTAATTAATCTCTCCGAAATATTATTATAATCCTATGAAAAAAGATAATTTATGATTATATATGATGAAAATGTAATTTATTTTAATTTTTTTTATTAATTATAAAATTGGATCTAATCATTTATATTTTACAAAAAGACCAACCAAAAATTTATATATTTTAAAAGAATTATTATACTGATATTTTGATATAGTTATATCTTATGTTAATATTTATGATGCATATATTTTATTAATACTTTCATAGAATAGTTAATTATTTTATTTGACGGATTACTATTTAAAATGGCCATATAACTATTCCAAATGTCATGTAACAATTCCATTGGTATAGGTTATTTAATTTTTCTGAATTTCACATATTTAATTGTTAATTATTTAAAATAATGTTTTATTATTATTTTTATGTTATGTATGTTTTTATAACATAAAGACTAATTATAAGAATGGAAAATTTTCATTGATAAATGTATGGGTTGTTACATTGTTCTTGCGTTATTAAATTTATACCTACTAAATTTCGTTTAACAAATTAACACTACAAGAAAAATGACATATAGGAACAAACCTATATACATGTTGTTAATTGTTAATGGGGATATATTAATTAATAACAACACATTAATTAAAACCCTTGGGAAATTCGGTTTGATCATTGGTTGGTTTCATCATATCATTGACCCCATCACATTAAACTATTCTCTAAGAAGTGCTCCTTCCCTAACGATGTCGCCCCTTGGGCTGTCATCTCCATGACCTTGATTGCAAAATGGTTCCCCTCGTGATTCTTCCCCACAATGTTAATGAATGAGGAAACCAAATTGTGAGATATCATCTATGACCCTCCACCCCAATGCTACCACCAAGCATAGACACCTCACCTCCCCCTCTATTGTTTCTCCATGGTGGCCTCCCCATCACCTCCCCCTTCACCCCTCTAGTGTGGCCAACCCCTCACAGTGACTATCCTCATACGTGCAGATCTTTAATGGCCACATATTTTAAATTCTGATACCCACAATGGTATTTTGGTTTTTTATTCTATATTGGTTTCCTCAGATATAAATATATTTTTTGATTTATCTTCTAACAAGTAATACTATTGTAAATAAAAAGAGACTGGTCATATTAGAGAGCCATTGGTTTTGGGGAAGATAATCCTATTAATTTTTATGAAGGAATAATGAAACCAAATAAGGAATATTTATAATAATTGAAGAGATAACCACATAGTGATGGAGATTAAACAATGTAACACTTCAGTATGATGAAATCAATGTGATGATATGATTAGGTGACCTCATGATACAACCATATTCTAATAGAAAAAGATACATGTATATTGTGAATGTGTGATTATAATGTAGATATGGTCGCACAAAATTTTCTTGTTGGAATATATCAGGTTCATATCTATTGTATAATAACATTAAATTGAGTTTTCATATTGTATTTCATATCTATCATATTTTTTGACTAAAACCCTATTTTAAAATATTAAAATATAATATATAGAGTTTTTTAAGGATTTCCTTCACAGGATTAGAACAATTAGTCACCCTATTAAAATTATTCTTATTATGGAAATCTGAAATGATGATCTGGGTGATAATTATTATAGATATTTTCATTTAATTCCAACTAAGGATAATTTGGAAATTTTAATGCGAATTTTGTGAGATTAATGAAAAAATTAGTTATAATATTATATTATTATATTATTCTTATTATAAAAATATCATATAGAAACTGACACACAATCCATTGATGATATAAAAGTAATGATAATGTTTTAATAACTTAGTTTACTCATTTCTCATGAAATAATTCTCAAGATAAACTATTCTATATATATTGTGTGAAGGGCCAAATATAAATTTTCTACCATAATAATAATCATAAATGAATTTAATTGCATTTACTATTCTATTTTTATGATGATGAATATCCATTCTTTTATTAAGTTTTATCCAATTGTAGACACCCAACTCACACATGGTTGTGCCTCCATTAAAAGTTAGTGTATTGGTTATGATATCCTATAAAAAATTTCTTCATAGGTTCTACCATATATCTGATAAAATATATGTTTTTTGGTTTGACTTTATATGTGAAAAGGATAGGATAGTTTTTTTTGGTATTTGGGTATGATTAATTATTATTATAATAAATTATCAATCTGTTTCAAAAATGTTGTCTATTTATATTGTGTCATTCTTTAGAGGAGTTTATAGATATGATGTGTATACATTATATCTTTTTTATTAGAACTACTAAAAAATCATTTTATTCTCTTATTCATTGTTTTTTTATACACTCATCACTCTAATATTTCATTTATTGTTTATATTCAAACTATTTTTCCTTATTATCCTTAAAATAATTCATTTTAATTTGAAATTTTATTTCAGTCCAGTCACCCTCCCCGTAAAATCTATATAATATCTATATTGGGATCAACAATTAATATCAAAGACAATTCCCTTGAGAGTTTTCCTTTATTGATTATTTTCTTAAAACCATTCATGGTATCATTTACAATACTACTTTGATAATATAATTAGTTAATGTGTTATTTATATCAATGATATCCACCTAACAATTCTATAACATAATTAAATTGTATAACATATTTTATATAAATGGTATTGTTGATCATCCTTTCATGAGAATAGATTAATGAAAATCTTAGAGGTATTTATTTATTTAGTATCAGTTTATAGTGTTTGTACTATGAAAAGATTTTTACCCTTTATATAGAACATAAACATAAAATTCATATGTTGGATCACACTTAGTTGATTCAGACAAACTCCAAAACATCTTTATAAGTGGAATTTATTTAACACATTAAAAAATTATCTTGTTAAAATTGAAGAACACAAGATAATTAGATTAGATAAATTGATCAAATGGTATCTAGAATCATTACCATTTTCTCCATGATGTTGTTTATACTACATGATTACAAATAAACAATGGAATGGTTTCCTTTCATAAAATATGGTATATGATAGGTTTATATTTTAAAAATAAATCTAAATTTCAATAAATCATTATAGAATTAATACAAAATATCTTAACTCATTGTGAATTGATCCAATCACTTTTAGAGATTTTTTAATATTATCTCATAGATTTTATATAAAGTATTTTTAATATAATAATTCATCATTTCTATAACATATGTGTTACTATTCATGATTTTTTATAATTTAAATTATTTATCAATTCCCAACACCACAATTTTAATATATTTGTTATGATTTCTTATTAACATGTTAATGATGATTACTAATTATCTTATGAAACAATACATATAAAGTTAATTCCTTTTCAATATTATTTATTTAATTTAGGTTTATATGCCTCAATATGGATAGATACTGGATGTAAAATGTTTATGTGGTCAATGATAATTTTTAGAATGAGTTACAATTTTTTTGGACTTTGCATTCACTAATGATCTAGGTGGCTGATTGATTTGATGCCAATGTTTTGATTATGATGGGAGACCATGGTTAACCCATGAGGAAGTGAGTTACCATATAAATAAACATGCTTTATAAATATATTAACACATACATTATCACAATAGTGAAACATATCATCTTGATAATTACATCTAATTATTAGAAATGATTGCTATGAATAATATGATTTTTGACCCTTATTTTCTGAAGACAAATCCTCATATAGACTCATGAAATAGGAAATGAATACTGGAACATCGTTTTCATCTATTAATCAGGATAAAGACATTAAAAGTTTTAGAATGTTGTTGGAAGACATGAATACCCCAGTATATCAAAAAATTGATAAAATGATAAAAATTTAGTTTTTATTGTGATTATATCATGGAAAAACATTGTGTCGATTTAGTTATATTGTGGTCATCTACATAAATATATTTTTAAGGATTTACATCCTGATGAGGCATATATTCTATAAAATAATTACATGGAATCAAATTAGGATTAAAAGTTTTTATGTTTACATATTTAGATTCATTAATTCCTAAAAGATTGTTGTCTGTTCTAGAAGGAAAATGCATAGTTGAATCAACAAAAATAGGGTGGGACATCAAGGTATATGTCTAAAAAGTAGTGACACAATCTCCCATACTATTGAATGTTATGTGATCATTTATTTAATTAATTGGAATTGAAAACATTTCATTTCAGAAAAATATAGTAGAATATGAGACGGCATGAAGATAAAATAAATAAGGATAATGTTGCAATAGTGCATCCAGCATATGGGTTGTATTGGATAAAATTTTATAGCTTACATCAGGATTTTTAATTTGATCTATGAAATGATAAATTGGGAATATCATTTGATGGTTCTACCGATTTCACAAAATGAAAGCAACACAATGTACATGGCATGTTTTTTATCACATTTATATCTTTCCATCATTGATGTATATAATGAAGCGATTTACTATCAGGAATATATTGATATTGAGACCTAGTAATAATTTAAATGATATTTAAATATACATTAATCCATTAATACATGTGTTAATGGATATTTTGATTAATGGTGAAAAAGAGTACGATGTATTCAAGAAGGATTACTTTATGATTCATGCAACATTATTATGGATGATAAATGATTTCCCTTGTTAAAAATTGATTCCTCATTAAAGTAATATATGTAAAGCATCCATCCTTATTTGTATAAAAAATACATGTTCCCAATGAATAATATTTCGACAAATTTCAGCACCATAGGGAATCAATGATTTTTGCTAATGGATCACCCATAATGAAAACAATTTAAGAGAATTTGATAATGATATTGTGATAGATGATACATATTAGTGAATGTTAGGGAATGATATCGTTAATTAATATGCTAAATTGAATGATGTTCTGAAAAAAATCTATCAAATATCAAAAAGTTAAATCATATTAATTTGAATTAATGTAGAAATTGGGAAATGAAAATCATATTCTCAAGGTTTTCATATTAGTCATCAAATTTATTGAATGATTTTATGGATGTAATACATATCATGAAAAAAATTTGTGACATGTTAGTTGCTATAATTTAAACTATCCAAGAAAAATATAACTTTATTTGTGGTCATTTCAATATTTGATGGATTTGGGTATAAGGGGAATACTTGAACCTAGGTTAATTGGAAATAGAATAAGTATCTTTTCCCTTTTTCCTATTATTTGGTGATAAATTAAGAGAAGAAAAAATTTATTTAGTTCCTGGAATGTTTGAGAAGAATCCATTTAAACCTTCATACAAGATTACCATGTCTTGTTACATGATTTGATTCCTATTTCCTTGTGAAATTTGTTGTCACATAATGTTATATTTGATGTTATTAAGCTATGTAAAATTTATCATGGATTTTTTTGCAAAAAATAGAAAATAAGTGATTTTCATAAATTGATGAGAGATGAATCAATTATTTTTTTTGAATTGGATAATATTTTCCCACAATCAATTTTCACATGTACTTTACACCTAACTATGCCTCATCCCACAAATTTACTTTTTGGGGGTACTATTTCAAGTCAGTGGATATATTTCCAAAGACTTCACACAAAGAGTCAGTGGATATATCTTATAGAAATAATCATGTTTACATTGAAATCAATTGTGGGAATGAAATATCTTCCCAATGGCTCTATTTTAAAATCTTATTTTGAAAAAGAATTCATGGATTTCATTTCATCGTACTTGGATGACATCACTTTGAGGTATAATCAACATATGAGAACTCATGATAAGTAATATGATCCAACTGAGCACGTATTTTTATCCCAATCCCAAATAGGGGGGATACATTGATCATAGTCATTTTGAACTTTTAGTAGGTATGAGTGGGAAATTGCTCTTCGTACTGTATTATTAAACATTGGTGTGATTTATTATTATACCAAGTATGTAAAATAATATATATAAATATTTTTAATTTTGTGATATATTCATATCTTCTGACATTTTAATGAATTTATATATGTGGATAATATTTATAAATTATAAAAAATTTGCATCTCTCTCTATCTATTAAGATAATGGAATTGATTCAAAACAATGAATATGATTATTGGTTATATTAAATGGTAATATATTTATTTATTTTATTTTCATAACATAAAAACATGCATATATTTAATATGTTGATATCTTTTAGATTTTAATTGTACCAATAAATGATGTAACATATGAAATACGATCATTTTCCATTGTTCGAAAAAAAAATTCACATGATTTTAAGGAAATGTTCATAAATAGATTTATGTTTTTTATAAGTAGTAATGAAAAAAAAGGAAACACAACATGAAAATGTCAATATATGTGCCACAAATGATTTCAATTCAAGTGCATCACACCTTCATCCTCGATTTGAAAATATATCATCATAAAATGTTTTTGATTAAAAATTATTTTACTAGATTAATATGAAAATTATTTTTGTCGTAATGATGAAATTAATGTGGTTTAATTAAATCGGAAAACAAGAAAATAAAATTGATTACATTGAATTTTTGAATTATTTATGTGACAAAAATGATTCATACTGATGATCCTTATATTATTGCATCACTTACAATATAGGTGTTTTATGTGACTGACCAGTTACAACTAAAATTTTTGTTTTTTTATTTATGTAAATCTATGATATATTTTTGACTCAGAAAAGGATTACAATGACATTGTGGATTAACCTTTTAGTATTTATTCAATAATTTCTTTTGATGACACTGATGATTCAATTGTGATAATATATTTTGGAACCAAGAATTGTCATAGAGAAAACATATAGGCGATATATTTTTACATATTTACCTTATATTATCACAATATTTCATTTTTGTTTTAAACATTCATACATGATATCAAATTATCTATATTATTTTATACCATTTTCAAATATAAATCTATTAGTATCCTTACTAATTTGTGTTTACTCACAACTCTTGTAATTCATGAATATAATTTTTTTATATTTTATCAATATAAATCTCACACATGAAAATGTATCTGATTTTTTATAATAAAATTACATTATTTAACATTTATCATTATTTATATTTATTTTAGAATATTATTTTCAACTTCATTGTCAAAATGTTGGATTTTGATGATTCTAATATATGTAAAAGAATACAGATAAATGAACATATGTCTACGCTGGGAACCACTATAAGGGAATTTATGTTAGAATATTATGGTCTTTAATATCATTAATCATGTTATCATTCATTTTATTTTATCATCTGTATTGTTTTTAGATAAATCATCGAGGAGAATTTAGGATTATTCCAATGAGGCTGATAGTATGGAAGGGGGTTCTGCTACGATAGATTCTACTATTCCTCTTTCTACTATACCACATGTGTCACCATGAGATCATCCTACCATTATAAAACCTCCAAATTATCCATACCCTCAATTTCCATTTCCCATTCCACTGGTACTCACATAAAATGGTAGTTCTCAGACACCAATCCCTCTTTATTTTCCATTTTCATTATCAACTGTACAGGGCACTACATCCCCATATATCCCATTGCTATATCAATATCCATATCCACCCTCATTGGTATTGGGTTATCCGTAAATTTTTCTCCCTACCTAGGTTATCTCATCATCATCTATTATACATTGTAATCCAACTTTATATATCCCACATACAATAAAGGCTACCCACCCACCCTAAAACGTAGAACATTAGGGTTTAATAGAATCTCCATCTACTATTATGTGTTTAATCAGTACTATAAGTGATTAATGACAAATTTTTATATATTATTTTACTTTGTTATTTTTTCATGATTAGATGTAGCCACTGCCATATGACAAGGCCGCAAAAAATGGGAGAAGTCTCGAATCGACATGTAAAAAACAAGGTTGAATATAGTGAGGATGGTTCATAAATGAAAAAAATGTTTCCAAATGTAATCCATTTATGGTAACATAATCTAAATACAAAAATAAATTTAGTTCAACCAATATTTTGGATGGACATTGGAGGAAAAATAAATAACAGTGTCTATGAATATATCTCAGTATGGAATTTTAATCATCGTTTATATATATTAATAAATAATATTTTCTAGACAATTATTTTTTCCATTGCAACTCCGTAATAATTTCCCCAATGGATAGAATTCCAATGGTTCAAGGTTAATGGAATAAGGTGAAATGTGGAGAGTGAAATGTATGAATTATATGTTGGTAGGAAAAATATAGTTGTTTTGCAGCTTATAGATTTACAGGTGATTCACGATTTCATAATATCAAAATAAAAAGAGTTGATTGGCTATTGGAAGAGTCAATGGTCTATGTTATTAGGTAAATAAATAAATAAATATAAATTAATTTATTTATTTGAAAATTATTTCTAATGTATATATTAATTTTTTTGTTTAAAATAATGAAATTATATAATTATTTTTTATAAGAGAAATAAAATAGAAATAAAATAACTAATAGTTTAATAACCCATGTTTATATAGTTGGGAACACTTGACTCCGAAATCATGATTAATATCATGTAATTTTACATTTAAAATATTTATATTAGTTTAGGAATTTTTTGGATGTCTAATTTTTATTTATTTATTTATTTTTTAGAAAAAGTCACTGAATATCGTTGGCGACGTTCCTCGATTTAAATTGTTTCTTACAACATGAAAAATAAAAGATGATACTATAACAAATAACGACACAGAGAATATGATTGAAAGTATATTTCAATTTTATTTATTAAGAGTTAATTTATATTATTATATTATTTTAATCATTTTAATTTATGTTAAATATCAACCAAAAGAATTATTTGGAGGCATTTTCCTATAAAAGTGGTAGGAAATTCAGCCTCAAACATTAATATACATATAATATTATGATATGGGAAGTATGTCCATGTTTTTTTTCAACATGGGAAAACGATTTTACCATCTTCATAATAGTCTTCTGATAACCTTTCCTTGATTAAAGGTTCTAGTTTTTTCACAATGGAAAAAATGAATGCTTCAATCAAAGAAGCTACACAAATAATGGAAAAGGAAATAACTAAAAAATATAATCAATATTATGTTAGGCATTTTTATACACCTCCACCAGAAGTATATGTAGTGGTTGATTAATTTTTTATGTTACTTCATTATTCTTATTTATATTCTTCTATGGGAGGGAGATCTGAACCCAGTGCATGTTCTAGTGGCGGACCCATTTCCAGTGCTGATGCCAACTCTAGTATTGATGCCCATATCGATGATATTGATTGTGGCGTGAAATGTGTTGATGGTCTATCTATAGGATGTGTGGGTGTTTTTTTCATGATTCTGATTATACTAATATTTAGGCACACTATTGATGTAAATTTTATTTTTGGGTTTGTAATGTGTGCAATATAATTATGAAATTAGGATTGATTAATGTAGTATTGAATTGTTTTGGGGTGTTTCTGTCTGTTTCTACATATATTGATTTATTTTATTATGATGTATGTTTTGTAAGTAGTTATGTTCTATTAGTATTATATTGGATTGTATCCTCATCTAATGTGACTGTTGAACCTTCGCACTAAAGCTTCACTTAGACGTCCCATTTATTCTCTAGCACACCTCAGATGGTATGTAGTCCAGTTTCCCATTTTTGCTAATTATTTTCACTTTATACAGTTATTTTATACTATAAAATTTTCAATCTTTTTAATTTCGTCTATATTTGAACCCATTGTGAAGAACCTTGAACTATATGGTCTATTTTAGCATGAAAAATTGGTGTCAGGTACTAATTGTAAAATATATAATATTCCATATATTTGTTTAATTGGTGATGCAACTTCTTTTTATCCATGATAATGTACTCTTTATTAATACTAGATTATTATAATTGAGGTATAGAACTATCACATCAAGAAAAATTGTGTGGCCATAATAAAGATCATGAAATGTTATGAAACATGGATGGATGTTTTAAGCATTATTTGATTTGGATTAAATTCAAATAAATTTTATATAATTAATATTCCTATTTATTTATCATGGAATCATAATTCTATGATAGAGCTGTCTGACTAAAATATAATAGTCCCCATGATTGTCATAAATAAATATATTTTTCTCATTTTATAATTTTTAACATTATCATCTTTGTTCGTGTCAATATATTTCACATATAAATTGGTACTGGAATATGAGTATATCCACCAAACGAAACCAGGAGTTGTAGCCATAAATTATGGGTAAATAAGAAGAGAAGACAACCATTAAATTTACAAAATAATTCTCAAATAATGTAAATGGTGTTTGGAAGAGTTATATACCTTGTGAGAATCCCCAATAATAGGTAATCGATAGTGATTTTCCTCATTTAATTAATATGTCTTTAGTACATGGAATAGTTGTCTATGATAGGTCTTATAAAATTGAATAAATGGTTGTAGTGAAAGACATGAAGTATATGTTATTGTCACTGGTTAAGGATCTATGTTTAGAGACTATAGAGTCCCAATTTATTGGAGAATCTATACTAGTCTGATATTGATATTGATAGATGAAACTATTATTTACAATAGTTGGATTAATGTTTTATAAGTTATTGAGATAATTTTAATATTTCCTAGAACCATTTGGATGAGTATATAAATATGGAGTTGGGAGAACAAACATCAAAAGTGGAATCCAATGAATGAGTCATATGTGACTCGGTATGATACAGTTTCAGTTCTGTATATGTTTCTATTCCATATTCATATCAGTCATTTCTAAAAATTAACTATTAATTAGATATAATGGAATTATCTATGGCCTCGGTGTATTTCTGATTTTGAGTTGTGCACAAGTGATTTTTAGTTTTATACATTTGATTAACATTGTTTATTTTTGATGAAAAAAATAAGAAAAAATTGTTAAAATAAAAATTGGGGATAATTCAATAAATACTACTATAAATTTCAATAATAGATGTCTTATAGGATATCTTATCAGAGGTAAAAGGTGGAGGGAACACTAGGAATTTCATTGGAGACAACCATTTATTGAAAAAACCAAAACATTGACATCATGGATCACTCCCCTACTATGGCTTTGTGAGTATTTATGGATTATTCTATTATTAAATGTGCCATTCCTTATGGGAGATCTTAAATTATTGTAGGACTATAAAATATATGATACTTATGTCAGAGCTACATCCAACAAGGTTGGAGGAAACAACATTTAGGGTTCATTACAACATTTTCTTGATATGGAAGTTGGGATGTGGGATATATAACTAGTTAATTGTAGACTATGTAATTCCATTAACCATCCATAAAATATCTTTAGAATATTTTTACACTGTAAGTATCATTTTTTTGAAATTTTATTATTCATTTTTATATTTTCAATTATATCTTCATTGGTAACAGTGCATATATTTTGTGGAATATGATTGATATTGCATTGTCATAATTTTTGATGTATTTGTTAGTAGTATTGGTATATATGTTCTAATAATCAAAAAAATTGAGTCAAGACTATCAATAAATATCATTTTTTTAGATCATAAATATATTTTGGATTCATTAAAAATTATTTATTTTGTTATTTTATAAAACAGACATATACCATCATTTCTCAAAAATACATGCAATGAGCTTTAGGATGGTGTATGATCATTGAATGTACAAAACATGTTTCTCTTTTTTAGTCTCCTCAAACACATCCCTTCTATTTTGAAAATAAACCCAATTTCTACTACTAAAGTAGCGATGAGAGATCACTTTAAACATTTATGATATCATTTTTCCATTAAAACTAATGATGATTCATATTGCACATTTTACATTATTTATTTCCCATCAATTGATTTCCCATTGCAATGACCCTTTTTTTATTCACTGTACATTTTAATATTACATAAATTTATTATCACTATTTATACATGAGGATTAAATTTTTTTTGATGATCTCAAAATGACAAACCACTTAGTCAATCTCAATGGTGGTAAAGAAAATAAATAGCTATTCAAAGAAGACATATGGGAATAAGGTTTTTTTGAATCCCTGGATGAAGTGTGTGATGTTTTCTTCAATATTGTATCTTTACTTTATCACAAAGTCATGTATCATGAGGTTATTTCCCCTAATTGTAATTTAACTAGTTTGTGAATTTTTATTGTCAATTAATTTTCATAAATGTTATTATTATATTCTTTTACAGTAAAATATACTTGGATATTGTGAAAAATGACATCTGTTAAGAGATTGGTTCTGAAATCATCAGTGGTTAGGGTTTCATACAATATAAGACCAAGAACTCATAATGTTCTGATTGATGATATGCAGTTTAATGTATTTTTATTCATTGTATTATATATCCAATGTTTTAAATCTTATGTTGTTGGGGGAAGGGGTGCTTGGGGTGTCGGTGGGGGTATTGGTGAGGTGTTGGGGGTGATATTGTTGTGCAAGGGAGGATGGGAGTGTAGGGTGGGGTGGTGGCATATGGGTGATGGGGTCCTTGGAGTACAAAATGGGTGAGGGGTGGGTGGGTTGTTTGAGGGGGGTGCTGGTGTTGTCTATGTGTGTTAGGGGGGGTGAGTTGGTGCATTGTGGAGTGAGAGTGGGGGTGATGGTGTGGTGGGTGAGAGGTGGGCGATGCTGGGGTGTTTGAGGGGGGGGGGAATCTATATGAAGAGGTGAAAATGGATGGTGTAGGGAAGGGTGGGTGTGGGGTAGTGTTTGAGGGGGGGGGGGGATTCTGTGGTGAGAGGTGGCATAGGGGGTGCATTGGGCTGCATGTTCAGTGGGGGTATGGGATGGAGGGGGTGTGTTGGGTGTTTGAGGGGTGAGGTGGTGTTGGTGTTGTGGGTGGGTGGGCGGTATGGGGGGTTCAGGGTGGGGTTGGTGTGTGTTGTGTGGTGGGAGAAGGGGAAGGGGTGCAGAGGGGCAGTAGGGGTGAAGGTGGGGGGGCAGTGTGTGTCATGTCATATGTCATAAATAAATTAACCTCTAATTCATTCTCGACATGGGACAAGGAATATTAATTTTTTCGAATATTATTGGTTATAATTTGTGAACTCAATGAATTTTTTGGGGTCTTCGATGTGGTTGATAGTGTTGTTTTATTACTTGGAGTGGTACGAACCATGTGTGACATGGTGTTTCCGGAGTTTTGTAAAAGGTGGTTATATTTCAATAGCCTGTTGATATACATTTAGGTCAATGTTTTACAATATTTTCAGAACCTTGGGTTTGTGGAGGATTTATTGGATAACAGAATTTTGGGTGAGAAGGTTCATGTTTGTAAGAAATTTCATTTAGTGGTTTCTTTAAGATAATTACATGTGGTTGAGAGCATCCTAGATCAGTAGTTCCTTCACAAACTATCCTAGGATCAAACATTTCACGAGTCTCTATATTTCTTCTTGGAATGTTTGTGTCGAGGATTATAATGTTGTACCATCTAGTACCCAGTGTCCTTTTGTCAGATTAATGATGAAGTGTGGGAAAACCATGATAATATTTTATAAATTGAATTTTGTGCTGTTTGGATTTCTCAAAGGGCAGTGGTTGTGGTGGAACATTGAAAGTGGGATGTGGGCCCTTGATGTGGCTATATTTCCTTATGTTAATAGTTTGTTATGGATATGATGTCGATGGAGGTAGTATTTTAATATAAGAAGTTTTTTTTTGTGATTCTTATAAGATTTAACCATAGTCTATAGATTATAATTTTTGGGATGTGTAGGTTAGTAGTTGGGGACATTTGTTCCATATTCTAGGGATGTGAATCCTCTTGTATAAATGTTTTTATAATGATTATGAAACATTATTTTGTGTGTGTTCCTTTATTCAATCTAGGTTGAATTTACCAATCATACTAATAATGGGACACTCAATGTTCTTGGATCTTGAGAAAAAACAATCTATTCATAGAGTAGATATAAAAGATTAATTTAATGCAGATTCCTATAATAGAAGACCCATAACTCTTGATGTGGTAGTTTCTCAAAGAAGGTTTTTAGGGAAATTTGCTTCCCATTTTTCTATGGCTATTGCCACTATTATAAACCGGGTCTATAAACTGATGTGGAGATACCTATATACATTGTTTCACACCATGTATATAGGTTTATTAAAATGGTTTAAACCATGACTAAATGCTTATAGCCATGGTTTGAAGCAGTTGTTATTTCCAATATCCATGGTTAAGAGGTCTATATACATGGATATAAATCATGGGTATTACACAAATTTATTGTAGTGTAATATTAGAATCGTTGAAGGTACTTATAATTTATTGTGTTCTCTAGTTCCCATGTTTCCTATTTGTACTTATGGTCCCTCCATAGAACCTTCAGTTTGTGTGTGGTCTTTTTCCAAAGAACATTTCTCTATGTTTCAATATCCTCATAATTTTCCCCACATAAGAGAGTTCATTTTCCAAATATACCACCAATTAATTTACAACATTGTATGGATATGGCATTTTATTACCCAAGAGGGGTACATATAGTACATAGTGTACTTGTGACCTAGTTGGTAGAAGTTTAAGATGATATGAAACATCTCTAAAACAATCAAGAATCTTAAAGGGGAAGATGTACATGGTACATAAATTTCATTTGTTCCAACATTTTATGATTTTACTCTATGGTGAAATGTGGAGGAGTTCCATGAATCCAACTCTATTCTCCTTTTATTATCGTTGATTGTATTTATAGAATTTCATTCATGTTCGGGATTCCTTAATTTGATGCTAAATGGTTTTCACCATTTTAACCATTTATTCAACAATTTACGCTCCTAGAAACATATGTTCACTGAAATTATCCCACCATGCTAGTGTTATACATTTTTTTCTAATAAATGGATCTATATAGATCCATTTGGATACTTGAGAAGAAACTATTATTGAAAGTGAACTCAACCAGGTGTAGATGTTGTTCTCATCCTCCATTTAAGTCCATAGAATACTCTATAAATATGTATTCCATGACTTAATTATCCTCTTATATTCACTATCATTTTTAAGATGATACATTGTACTTACGTTCAACACACTTATTAGAACCTGTTGGATACTTTTGCATAAAAAGGAGTAGAATCCTGGATATCGATCTGATACAATCGACAGTGTTACTACATATAGCCATACCTCTTCCCTAACATATATCCATGATTATTTATTAAATGAAAAGTCCTATAAAATTGTGTGATGTTGATCTATCTTAATAATAAAATCCACAAAAACATGTATAGAATTGTTTCATTTTAATGACACTAGATGCCTATTGAAAAATTTCCTGGCGATTTTTTCCAATTTCTATATTAGTATGGGTAAGGATTTCATCATTCCAATATAATTTTTTATTTTAGTCATAACTTGTGGAACTTTTAGGCACATTGATATGTATTCTATGATATTTTTCATTATTTTGTCCCAACAATAGTTATATCTTAGATCTCAGAACATCTTTCGGCTGCAAAGTTGAACAGTGAAAGATAAACAATGTGATTCATTTAGAAAAACATTTCTTATATTTTTATTGAATGGTGCACATAGATATGAACAATATCATATTAATCATTCGTCATCAATTGTTATCTACAAGGATTTATATTTTTTCTTTCTTCTACCTTATATAGAATTTCAAAATCATTTTATTCAGTATCCATTATTTTCTCCTTGAGGGATGACAGATGAATCATTTGAAAAAGGATTGATGGTGTTCCTTCCTGAATGATTTCCATGTCCATCCTTTTATAATTTAAGAGTTTTGTATCCTTCTCAAAAATCATCATTGAATAATTTACAGGATCCTTTCTACAAAAAATGTCCAATACATTATTTTCAATAAAATTATTGTAGTGGATAGAGAATTCATAATACATAATGATTTATAACCATCTAAAATTTTCATATCAAGATCATTCTATGTTAATATATATTTTAGGCTCTTATTATAAGTATATATCTCATACTTCTCCCCATAGAAATAATTCCACTGGGGTTTCAACATAATGATCATTGTTACCAATTCCATATCATGTGGGAGATAGTTTTTCTAATGAACTTTCAACTGAATTGAAGGATAAGCTGATACATTATAATTTTTCATCAGTAGATATCATAATTCATCAGGTGGTGAATTAACGTATACCCCTATGGTTTCGCCACATATCATATATGTGAGTAATAATGTAGTGACATGAGTGTATTTCAACCCTTTGATTAATTTTTCACAAGTACTATGCAGAAAATATTTACACCCTTCTGAGTCTGTTGTATATTGGGATTTCGGATTGTGATATGTTCTTTATAAATCATCTATAATACATAGATTGACTAACAAAACAACAGATATTTGTTACATATGTAATCTTGTGCCACACAACGATTACCATTCTCTTGGAATGGAGTAAATATATCCAATTGATGGTTATAATATTCCCATGGAATGATATATCCTCCATTTGAAACACACAATTATTGTATATTGTATATAGTTTCTCCCATCACAAGGTATTTGGAACAATATTCAAATTATCTTAATGTTCATGATTTCTCTTGGTGTATAATATAATATTCACAATAATTACAAGCAAAAATTTGTTGATTTAAACAATAAATACACTATTATGTAAGTCCATGAATATTGATAAATCATTAATGAGTCTTAAAGGAATCGCTAGGAACACATAGTGTTCTTACCACATTCGATGGGCCAGCGTGGGAATATATTCTTTACCCACATTTAATTGTTGATATCCTGACTGAAGGACCGACATATAGAAATACATGGCCTCAAATAGTTGATCAAACAAAGAATATATCCATAGAAGGGCATACATTTTATTTATAAAATTTTTTATGAGATCATGATAACCAATATGGAGACGCATTGATCCTACAATCATTTTCATGAATAGGTCTAGCGCACCCCATGATGATGCACTCTATCATATAAAATCATATTCTAGATTATTTGGTAACTATTTAATAAGTTCCTCAAACTCAATGGTGTTGAGTGTATTAGGAGCCTTTGATGTATGTAATGATCTAGAAATAAGTCCAATTGAGGATTGAACATATCAATCAGGAGGAAGAACAATCAAATATTTAGGGAACACATCATTGTAGTTTCTCACAATGGACATGTATTAGAGAATAATTCGCCACTATGTCTTAATAATTCGAGTGAGATATTATCGCTCAAAAGGAAATAATATCAACAATTGGGATTACAAATGTTATGGATATTCATAATAGTACATCCACTTTTATAGAAATGTAGGATTCCTTTAGTTGTTTAGAGTTTTATACATTTACACACAGTTGATATTATCCATGTCTAATGATATTTAAACCATTCAAAATATAGTATCAAACTCCATTGAAGGAAGTAAGACTAGAATTGATGGGTGGTTCAGTCCATAAACAATAATCATCAAATATTTATTTACTCTCGATGCAATAATTTATCCATTTTATATTCTCATATGCAACTCAATATCTATATTTTTATGTTGTGTTTGAATAGTTTAAATAGACATGAACGATATGATATAATACATATAACCAGAATCAAATAGTATATCACATATTCAAGAATAAAGAAACCAGTGTACCTGTAACCACATAAATTTCAGACTCAACCTCATCAGTTGTGATGGAATAATAATTTCCATTGTATTTTGGATTTTGTGGTTGATGATGTTGATTACACTTGAGGTGTCGAGGTTTAGTACATTAGATTTCATTATTCCATTTTCTACCAACATTTGAAATATTGTACCATATGGGTTTCATTCATTTCATACACATAATTTTCCGTCTTCCCCATTGGTTCTTCAACATTTGAGAGCATGGTGGCCTTCTCTCTCACACGTTATGAATTTCTCCATCCCTTAGTGGAAAATAACATGATTTTTCCCACAATTTGGACATGTTAGTGGATGAGACATCTTTTATACATTTTCATTAGGACATCTTTCTTGAAAACATTTCATTAATTTATAATAGACATAGACATGGGGCCATTATTTTCACACCATATACACTTTAAGAGAACATCAAACAACTTATTCATAAATCCCAATGTCTCGAATTCCTAGATCCTTTACAAGCAGTGGTTTTAAACCACTAATGAATATATATATTTTTCAATCACTGTTGATAAAAAACAAGAAAAATTAATTTAATGCCTTTTTAAATGATCTTACTATTTTTTATGCATTAAAATTCTATTTTCTTCAACTCTATGAATTCCCTATCAATTTTTTCATAAGTTTTTTGTGAAAATACATATTAAGAAATATTTTATTAAAATATTCCCACATAATCTCTTCAATTTCATCTTTCTAGTTTATATTCATAATAAATTCCCACCATTGGATAGCCTCTCCATATAATTGATAAATGAATAATGTCACCTTCTCCATTATAGAATAAGTAAGTATAGAAATGATATTCTTCATTGATTTTACCATCAAATCTGTGACTATATGATCAGAGGGTCCACTAAACATCAGTGGTTGTTGGCTCATAAATAAATTTATATATTATTTATCCAAGATAGATGAAGGTTAAAGTTCCACATTATTAATTTTATTATTCATATCCTTAAAAATATGTGTAATAATTTCCATTAAATTTTGAGATCCACTGTCCAAGGAATTAGGGATTTCATTGAGGAAATCAATGTTTTGTCCCTCACATGGGATGTTTTCCTAGTGTATTCTAGATACTTCCATCATCTAATATTGATAGAGTTTTAAATTAGAAATTAATTTAATAATTAATAATTTATTTATTTATTTATTTATTTCTGAAATTAACTCTAATGACTTATCATGTGGGATCGCAATTTTTATCATTTTTCTAAAAAAATATTCTTTTTGTATTACATTTAAATAGACTTGTAATAATTGTTCTTACTAGTGTTCATTAACCATGATTTCTAAATTAGTTAAAAACATATATGATACAAACTAATGTAGTTCATATATTTCTAAATTTATCATTACATCAATTTAAATATAAGAAACATATTAGAGTTCCAAAAATATGAATCAGTGGTTTTTTTTCATATTCTGACCATATACATATTTTACATCATGAAACATAAGGTTTATTTAATTCCTTATTATATAGATTATTATTGTCCCTTGTTTTCTAAATATTATAATTAATAACCTGGGGATATACATCAAATAAAGGGGGAGATAAAATACCTATAGGAGGATAGTTGTAAAATGTATCAATATTATATGGGATTTCTTAATAATTATTATAATTTCATAACCATCGGTTGATAATCATAATTATGAGAGTGATAATTAGATACTATACAAATATTTTATAATTAACATGATAGACACCACACCATATAATTTCGATATAGAAACTCTATCCTTTTACATATAATATTACAAGATTTTTAGAAAAATTACACATCAGAGTTAAAGACAAGGATTATGGCCTCTAGTGTCTTAGAAGACTGGGAACATAAAACTGAAAGCATCTAACTAAATAAAACAATTATTTATTTAGACATCACAAAGAGCCCCTAACTTCAATTGTTCTCATAAATCATCATAGTATTAAATGGGGATAACATGAACAAAGGGACGAGCTAAAATCTGTGTAAGGGAATGAGAATAATAACAAATCTTTATCACATGGGTTAGAAAACATCACATAATGAAATATAAAACTATGTAACATAAGAAATCATAAAATATAATAATGGAATCATATAAATGTGGAATCATAGAAATGTGTAATTAACATTAAACATGGATTTATTACAAGTCAAGGTTAACCTCCAAGATCATTTCCCATAGTCACAGAAGCCAAAGAAAACTCCCAAGATCGTCGAATATTATGTCTCATGAGACATATCTTTACCCAATGCAATAGAACACTATCTGGGTGCACCCATCATAACATGATACTGATTATTCATTAAACCAAAATATTTATATATAATCAATCATATATAAATTTAAGGAATCCCATGGAGAGAAATGGGTATCACATTCATAGAATAAATCATAATGAATTGGTTTATCATAAAATGGTCCACAAGATAAAATAATTAATACATACATGTAAATTAATAAGGAAAAATAGTCATATGGTATTCTATTTTATGTAAAACATAATTGATAACATGTAATAAGAGTAGTTATGAAATTATTAGCATTAAAAAATTTTAGTGTGGATTTATGGAAACCACTAAAGAGCTTTTTAATATAGAAAAGGGAAAAATATTTTATATAAAACCAGAAGTAAATTAAATTTGTTTTTATAATAAATATAATGAATTTATAAAAAAAATGGGTTCTTGAAATAGAGGATATATTTCAATTATAATTGGGTAAAAAGTTGAGATATTCCCTTAAAACGAGTTTTTTAAATCGGAAGTATTAAAGAGGGAATCTCTTAAAAGAAGGTATATTTCGGAAAGAGAATGAGGTATGAATCATTATAAATTAGTTTTAATAATGTAGAAATCATTTATAAGTAGTAAAATAAATTAATAGAAAACTTAATTTGGGTAAATATAAATATAGAGAAACTCGAATGAATAATGGCTATTTGGTAATAATTCCTTTCGAATTATCAACATCATCTCGAGTGTACATAAGAGGGAATAATGAGAGAGAATGGGATTTCTCATCTTTTATAAATCATGTAGAATGTGCGGGAGAGGGGTTTAATTATACCCCATGACATGTAATTATACATAAAAGGTAATAACATAGAGGGAATTCATGAATAAAAGTGAAAGGGAGAAGATCCCTTAACTTAAGTCTGGAGGTGTTCTCTACTTGTTATTAATGACATAAATTAAAAAATAAGTTTCTTAATTAATAATTCTAGAAGCACTTATTTATTTAATTGATTTAGTATAACATTTTTATGTTAAATGAATACATATTTGTTGGTTATAAGGTTTAATTTCATTGTTTGAGCTTGTTGGATTCATTTTTTTAATGATAGGTTCATTTTTGGGTAAACATGTATGATGAAGGTGTTTGTAAAGAATTGATGTAATATTTTATTATTGAACATACAGAATGTTGTATGGTTAAAAAGTTAATTGGGTTACTTTATGTGAATTTGAATCATTATATAAAACATTAATGACATCATTTTGGATTAATTTGTAGTTTTTTACCACAAGGAACACATTTTGTTTTATAAACCCAAACCATGTTAAAAAAAGTAATACCATACTATAGATATATAATAATACATATATCATGGTCTGTTTGAACCATGAAAATGTTTTCATGACCAAAATTAAAGACAGTAATATAAATTGAAAAATTGTCATCCTTAATTGTGTTAAATCAACACATCTCAAACCATGATTCCATTTCATTGAAATAAAAAATTGGGAAAGGAGAAAGGATAATAAATTATACGAGTAAAAAATAGGATTATAGTAAATTTATGTTACTGGAGTTAACATAACATTTTTATGTAGGGGGTGTGGAAGGAAACATGAAAATAAAAGAACTAAAAATAAATAAATTTTTTGGAATGATATATTCACCTCTTGGGTTTAACTACTTCGATGTCCTCTAAAGAGGGGGGGGGGTTTATTTTTAAGAGACAAATGGATTTTGGATGTGGGGATAGAGCTTGGGAGGATATTTGGGAAGATTATTGTTAAGGAACAAGGATTTAGAGGAGTGGAAATATGAGGAAGTAAGGGAGGGGTATACTGGAGGAGAGGAGGGTTTTCAAAATATTTTTAACCATTAGTTTATTAATTTCCCTCAAGACCCACAATAGTGATGATTCCATGAACTAAAAGTGTAATATGTGCTGGATAGTTCGAAAAAATTGGTCTTATATAAATAGATCATAATTAATGAATCAATAAGTCCATTAATTTTGTAATTATAGTAAATTATTGTATTTTACTATTCGTAAAAAATTCATGTATTTTAGAAAAATTACAAAAATTAAACATAAAAATATTTCAACGTGTATAATCCAAAACTAAAATCCATTTTTCAAAATTAATATACTAAATATTATTTAATTTAATATTTAATAAAAATCACAATATAATCAAAAAATTGAAAATTTAACAATTTGGTTTTTTATTCTATGATATATGTATATTGTATTCCGACTTGAATATTATTTATATACTATCATAGGTAATGTTACTATTCATTAGGGTATGTCACTATTCATAAAGGTGACATTACAATTTATAAGGGTATGTTACTATTCAACAGAAATTATGTTGGTCATATTAGACTTCAAAAAACATAGTGATCGCAAGTGTGTATGTAAGATTTTTGAAATTCAAAACACATAATTGAGAAACATATGTTTAGATGTCCCATAACACTGAGTAGTTCATTATGTTGAGATTTCATGGGATTATGAAATATTTATAAGAAGTAATTTTCAATTGGAAAACATTGGGTTGTTTCATTATTCCCCCATTATGAAATTTCTCACTCAAAATTTCATTTTACATTGTAGGCAAAAAACATGTGCATGTACTTTTCCTCCATTGCCTCTTCTAATTCCCATGTTACCTCTTCCTACTTATTGTTTGGCTATAGTGCATTTACCAGGTGAGTTGTCTTGTTACATAGAACTTTATCTCTACGATCCAAAATCTTCACTGGTTGCTTCTCATAGAAAGATCGTTGCCCACCTGAACCACCTATGAATAGAGTACATGTGAGGGGTCAGGTATTTACTTACTTAATAGGGATACATGAATGACATCATGTGCTTTGGCCATGGTAGGTGGAATTTCTAGTCGATTGTCCACAACCCCGACACGATCTATAATCACGAAGGGGTATATGTACATATGAATTAACATCCCTTTAATTCCAAACCTCACGACCTTCTTCCATGAAAATATGCATAGAAATAAAATGTCTCCAATTTTGAAATCATGGTCTCATCAACGATTCTCAACATAACTCTTTTATTATCTTTGGGTTGTGTTGATGTGTTGTTGAATTTTTTTCCCCTTCTCCACCATTTCATCGGCCATTTTAGGTCCTAGAAGCATACACTCAAGGACATCATCACAACAAGCTGGTGTTATGAATATTTTCCCATAAAGGGCTTCATATTGTTCTATTCAAATTCTCGAGTGGAAGCATTTTGTAATAGGAGCATTCAAATAGTGGATGATGTTGTTCCCATCCTCAATTAGTGTCCATAGAACATGCTCTCAACAAATTGTCCAATGTCTGAATAGTATTCTCATATTGGCCGTTAGTTGGAGGATGATAGGACGTACAAAAGATCAGTTCAGTGCATAGAACATGTAGGATTATTTTCCATAACATCAGGGTGAATCTCAAATCACGATCAGGTAAAATAGATAGTGGTACTCTATGCAGCAATACATCTTCATTGATGTATATCCGTGCATGATGATTCAATGAAAAGTGCTCCCAAATTTTCATAATGTGACCATTCTTTATATGACAATCCACAATGACCCATATAGAAATATTCCTCCCTGATTTCCTCGGAAGTCTAGTGGAAATGTTCATGGTATTGTTCTCCAACATCCATGTTTGTATGGGTAGTGTCTGAATCACCCTCTTCCACCATTTCATCTCAACCTTTACATGTTGACATACTAGGAACATAAATGTATTTTCAGAAAATTCCCCTTATAAATTGTCTCACCAAATGTTTTCATAGAGATCTCGATACTTCTTTGTGCTCATTGGGATAATTGAGAAGGTCAAGCTACGTACATCATTAGAAATATCCTTCTTTATATTTGGATCATATGGTACACATATTTGTGATCTAAATCTTATAAATACTTCCACATCAATATTGAACTCTGAGGATTACTCATTTCATATAGCTTCCACCCTTTTCAGAATTTCCACATCTTCTCTTTGAACATCCTTTATTATATCTATAAGGGTTGGTTGAGCAATCATTTATGAAAGGATTGATGACATTCCTACCTTAATGATTCCCATGTCGATCCTCAAAAAATATAAGAATGTTGGTTCCTTTTCAATTCTGTTCACTGATAACGATGCATGAGCTTTTCTACATAGAGCATCAGCCACATTATTTGACATACCAGAATGCTAGTGGATTCAGATGTCATAATCCTTGTTGATTTTTATCCATAATTTCAAGCAAATATGAAGCTCTTTTTGTGTGACTATATATTTGATAATCTTAAGGTCAGTATATATCTCACACATCTCCCTATCAAGATAATGAATCTATATTTTCAATGAAAAGGGTGATGTTTTCTACTCCAGATCATGCGTTGGATAATTTTTCTCATGGATTTTCTGGTTGCATGAGGCCTAAGTGACCACTTTATCATTTTTCATAAGTATACAGCTTTGTCCCTTCTTTGAAGAATCATTGTACACAAAAAAGAGTTGTCCACTTGTTGGGAGCGTGATTATTGGCATAGTGATATGCCTCTTTCTCAACTCCTTGAAACAGACATCACATTCTTACGTCAAGAAAAACCTTACTCCCTTTCATGTCATCTTGGTCATTTCAATTGAAAATTTTGAAATGTTCTTCACAAAACGTCGATAATATATGTTAGTCCTAGAAATATATGAATATGGGTTACATATGTTGGCATGGGATACTCTTCAACAATATTTGTCTTCAACGGGTCTACAGATATCACTTTACTGGGGATAACATGCCCCAAGAATGATACATACATCATCAATAAGTAAAATTTATTGTGAATGTCATTTATTTTCTCCCTTCACAAAGTCTTTAAAATGGTATTTAATTGCTCCCCAAGATCCCCTTTTCTCTTGGAGTATATCGTAATTTCTTGAATAAAGACTACAAAATTTTTTTCGAGGTAATCTCTAATGACTATGTGCTTTAAATCTATGAAAATTGGCGGAGAATTAGTGATTTTGAAGGGAATAGCTACAAACTCATTGTGTCCATACCTCGATCAAAATGATTTATTGTGAATATTTTCCCTCTTAACCTTTAATTAGTGGTATCCTGACTAAAGGTCCACCTTAGAGAAAAAAATGGCCCCACGAAACTGATCGAACAAGTCATATATTCGTGGAAGGGGATTATTGTTCATTATCATGAATTTATTGAGATAATGATAATCAATGAAGATACACATTGATCAATCATTTATACTGACAAATAGGACATGACCACCCCATTGAGAAGAACTCCAACATATACAACCCTTCTCTAGATTCTCCTATAACTGCTTCTTCAGCTCATCCAACTCTACAATGGCCATTATATAAGTTATTTTGGATATTTTTAGATCCAGAAATACATTCATTTGAGAACTCTACCACACAATCAATAGGAAGACTCGAAAACTCTTTATGGAATACATCAGTTTAATCCCTCATGATGGGAATGTCTTCTATCATTATTATCTCATTTTTCTCAATCATTTGATCTAGAAATTTTTGCTCATAAAAAATCATTATCCAAACATGAGAAAATGATTCTAAAAGATATTCATCTCACACCTTACACTTTTAATGAATTTGAGGTTGCTTGAGGATATGAAGAGTGATCTTCCGTTCTTGAGTGTTGATGTTGTCTTTGTATAAAGATATACAATCCCTGCTAAGGATAGCATCGAACTCCACTAAAGGAAGTATCATGAGATTTTTTGGGAGGTTCAGTCCACAATCATTAACCACGGAGGAGTTATTAACCACAGATGTAATGATTTCCCCATTCCTTGTTCTCAAATATAACTTATCCTCCAAATTTTTAAGGGTACTTTAAATATTAATACTAATATTGAATTATATGAAAGAATGCATCAAACTAGAATAAAATATTGTGTTTTATATTCTTGAATGAATAACTAGTGTACCTTTCACCACATCATTGTAGGGATCCACCATAGTAGTAGTTATAACATAATCAATTTCTTGATTCCTTTTAGGTTGATGATGATTTCCAGTAACAACCCTTTCCATAAGGAAATTGTTCACATAATTTCCTTGCTCTTTGAAGTTGGAACACCACACCACGAGTTGAAAGTTGATCCGAACCTTCCTTTCTTCTTCCACATTAGCGGGATTTTTCATATCCATTCATTAGTTTTTGTCCAGATGTCACATCTTTCCACATTTTAAGCAGTACATAGTTCCCACTAGATAGTTTCCAAGATACTACTTCATGCTACTTTTACCAGTTGGATATTTGGTATTCTTTCCATCATGGGATTTGTTTTTTAACCAAACATGTAATTCTCCATTTTTTACTTCCTGTCACTAGTACCATGAGACCACTAAGAGTATCCAATATAAATTTCAACTTCGAGGGAACAATGGAAAATATCTTTATAACTGTCAAAGTCTAGGATCCCCAGTTCCATCAGTAGACTTGGAAATAGCCCACAAAAGAAGAGACCCACCATGATTTCTGTGTTTAGTACAAAGAAAGAGGCGTACATTTCAAGCCTTGTAAAGTTTTCATCATACTACATAGTGGACGCTTATTCCCTCTGGTAGATACAGTGGAACTCTATTTCAAAATTGAGGATGAGTGTTTGAGGAAAATATTTATTGAAAAACATTTTCATTAATTCCTCCTAATCCATGGAATCAATTACCTCCTGGGGATTAATATTCTTGATTAGTGTTAACCACTGATTATATAAACCATAAAAACAGTACACCTATAGTAGAATGTTCTCTTCTTCCATGCACTGGGAGACTTATAATTTAATTTCAATGGTGTTAATCCACTATTCCACGAGGAGGGGATCAAAGGATCCACTGAAAATGGGATTCCATTTATGCAAGCCATATTCTATGTCAACATTCCCTTTACTTTGAGTTGGAGGGTGTTCCACATGATTCATGTTATTATTCATAACATGAACCTGCTCAAAATGTACTATCAAGATGTTTTGAGTGCACATTTTTGTTATATCAGGCTTATTATTAGGGATATCTTCACATTTACAATCACATTGGTTGTTGGAACTAGTTAACCAATTTCCTTCCATTAACTATAAAAATTAATATTCAATAAAAGTTATTGAATTCACATATATTGGGAAAAAAGGAATGTTGAACACAAGAGGATAAACATGTAATGGAGAAGTATATCCTAACTTGTGATTTTATAGGATTAAATCTATGTTATCCTCGATCTATTTCATATCTTATATTCGTATGGAATGTTTTTATTCCTTTAATAATGGTTTTTACTAAGAATATGTATTTACATAAGCATATCCCTAGGGTATATAAATACTAAGAGCACAACAATGCTTGTTGTTATGTACAAGGATACCCTAGGTCAAGCCTGAATCTCCTTGTCGGAGTTTTCAATCCATGGTTCATCTGTGCCAGAGCCGCATATACCTATTTGAATCTAGAAAGGGATGAATTCTCATGATAAACCACTTAGTTTATAATTACAAAAATTGAGTAGTGTTTTCGTATAATTTTTCAGATCCTTAAGGTTCATACTAAGTTTTCTATTCATCTCAAAAAATAACTAGACCATCATTTGATACCAACTATAGCGACCCTGTCTTTTACATATAACATTACATGATTTTAAGAATAATTATACATCAGAGTAGATGATAATGATAGTGAAGTCTAGTGTATTCGAAAACGATTCACATAAAATAGAAAATAAGGAACTAAATAAAAAAATTCATTATTTAGACGTCATGTTGTTGGGAGGCCCCAGACATAATTTCTGTAATAATAATAATTTTAATTATTACTCATGGATTAATTTACATTTTATATAAGAAATTCCTGCAAAATAAAACACAAAACTTGTTATTCATTCAAAACAGTAGAAATTATTACTTGGATACAAGTTTTATGGACCATAACTAACCAAACATTCCTACAAGAAGGCCAATCATGATCACCGGTAGACCATACATCAACACAAACATGCCAAGGATGAAGTGTATTTCTTTCGGATCTTCCACAAACAAGAACAATATAACCAGAACCGCAGCAATCATATTATGCATCAGGGAGATAAGGAGCACCAACTTCTGTGTCTCGGTGATTGGAGTTGGAATAACCTAATTGTGTTTTATAAGGCCTAAAATTCAACCATAGTCATTTAAGTAACCGTTGAGTTTACAATGGCTAAAATTATATCCATCAGGTATTGTAGTTTGATTGATTATGAATATTTAATTTCTGAAGTATTTCAAAAAATACATGAAATTCATTATCTCTTATTTATGTTTTATGATTTCAAAACATAATTCATGAATTTTTCAATAATGTTTCCAAAAATTTAGACATTATGGTTTTGTAAACTGATCACCTGTATGAAAATTATAAATATTTCACTCTTTTCGACATAATATGTAATGATTTTATATATGTAATAATTCACCTTGAAATGTTTTATGTTATTGAGTGGTTTAAAATCCTTTTGTTGAAAATATTTAACTGATCTTATCTTTCGAAGAGATGCCATTTGAAAATTGTAAACTTTTGGTATACTCATCAACATTAATTCAAAGAAAAGTATGTATAATGTTATTGAATATGAAAATAATTTTTCCATTATTAATTAAATATTATATAGTTTGGTTTGAAATGTTTATGAATTTGAAAATAGTTTACCTTTTTTAATTAAATTTTATATAGTTTGGTATATGAAAATATATATATATATAACAAATTTTATAGAATTAAGGATATTCTGTTTTTTTATATGGTCATTTCAAAAATTTGGGATAATTATTTTTTTAACCCATTTGGCCAGCCCTTACAGCTGGGCCAAGGAAGGCGGCACACATAGGGTGCCTGAGCGTATCCCTCATCCCATGATTAGAGGCCGACCGAGCATGGGTACCCCAAAGGATGCACGAGAGAGCAGGAGCGTGGGAAGTCGTGGGTGTGCAGGAATGACAGTGCTCAGGTAGGCCGAGGCCAGCGGGGGTTATGGGGAAGTGGGAGCCCATGTGTAAGGCCACCAATCTATGTGTGCTGTGATTTATGAATTGTGAAACAGAGACTCAGGGTTATATAGAAGCCCTGTGCATCTCCAAATTTCGATGTGGGAAGAAAATTTTTGGGCGAAACACAATATGGGCCATTGGATCGTGTCGTGTGTGATCCAGGTCATTGATCTTGATCTCACTTCTAATCCCTCGTGACCCCAGAGTGCTACAGTACTTTATATCAACCATCCAATCTATATAATGTCTAATCGAAGCCGTTCACTAGGTTTTTAAATCCCACACCTTTCCTCAGCCATCAAATCGGATTCAAGATCCAATCTCAACCGTTCTTCTTTTTTGAAACTCACAGAATCCTCCCTGCCATCTGATCAAAATCCAAGTGATCAGAACCCTAAATTTTCTTCAGTTTTGTCTTCAACGTGGTCTTCCCTGTCGCGCTCAAGCCAGTGGCCACCCACTGTTATTTTATTCTTCTCTTTTTTATCTTCTCCTCCATCATGTTTCCCCCACTATTTTAAGGCCTCACAACCTTGACTTCTACCCAAACGATTTCCCCCAATCTATTTTATTTTACTTTATTTATTTTTGAGTTCACTTTCTTTTGTTTCGGTATCATTTTTCACAAGCCTTGTATATATGTATGTATTATAATCACCAGTTTTTTTCATTGATCTATCTCTTATTAAACATGTTGGATTATTTTATTTTGGTCATGTATTTGTTTATATTATATTTATGATACAAAATATATGAAACACCATCTATATAAACCTTGTTTTATTACACAAAAAATCACCGGTTTTCCTCCTCTTTACATGCAAATAGTTCCTGCCGTCCTTCTTGCACATCCGAAGTTAGGTAAGCGATCAACCTATTATGTTTTCATCCTCTTTCTAGAACTATTTTATCCTTATATAGGTCCATACTTATATATATAAACGGTTTCATCCCATATTTAAATCATGACTCATGTTAAGTTTTCTAAATATGTTTTGAGTACACAATACATGAAAGAGGTTTCATGCTTCAATTTTTATATATGAATTCTTCTTATCTAATATCTATACCTCACAGATATATGTATATGTATATGGTTTCAGGTCAAACCATTTTAGAATTTCAATCTAAAGTATTTATATTCATATATAAATTTATATAAGTTTTTAGCAAACCATTTCGGGTTATGATCTTTAATTGGTGATCTTTTATTTTTAAGTGTTGTTTTCAAAACATAAAACTTATGCAAGAAGTCTACTTCCTAATATTTTCTTTTTTAAGTATACCATTATTTTAAATTCATGTATGTTTGGTTGTATTAATATATTACAATAGATATTTCACAAAACCTATCATTATGATGATAGCAACAGTTGCACGTATATATTAAATCTTGTTTTAGGTTGTGTAGATCCTAAATACACACTTTATGTATACATAAATTTTTTTCCATAATTATCATATTCACATGAATACACATACATTTAAAATTAGGTTTCTCAAGTAAGTGTTATGATGGTTTTTCTTATTCACGTATAAATGTACATTCACGTATGAACTCATGTGTTTTAATATTTATTTTATACATAAATACTTTAGGACAAAACTAGTGTAAATTAGTTGTATTGAAAGGGTTCAGATAGTGAACTTTTATAAGTTAAAAATGAATTTCTTTTTTTTCAACACACATAACGTTTTAATATTCGGATTTCAATCCAAATGAAATGGAATCAATGATTCGGAAATAATATTTTGAGGTAAGGGATAAGATATATAAATACTTTAAAATTTAATTTTAGCCAAATGTTATCTTTTTTACACTTTATTATCCAATTTTACCATTTATTTTTTATTTTGGAAATTAGTTTTCACTAATTTAGATTTCCTATTAAGCTAAAATATAAATTAAATATTTTTTATAATTGAAAAATAATTATTTAGATTCTTTAAATATGATTAATAATATCAATTTTATAAAAGTTGTATATATTTATTTTAATATATTGAATGTAAAATAAATTAAAATAGTTGTAGTTAAAATGTGAAAATAATTTTAAATATAAATTATTAGTTGATTAATTAATGTTATAATTTTAAAATTCATAATATAGCTTCAAATAAATATATATTTTTTCCTAAAAAGGATTCCAAAATGTATATATATTAACAATTTCAACCATACATTGTATTTTGTAGAAAATAATGTATTAAACTAATCATCCTAAAATCAATCATGATAAAAAGTTTTTAAATAAATTATCAATAAATATTTTAACCATAAGAGCAACAAATGAATTAATGTTTATCATAATCATATTCTAATAATCTAAAATTTCTATTTCAAATTAAAATAAGAAAAATATAGATAATTTTTTTTATTAAAATAGATTATTAAAAATAATAACCATTCTATTTAATATTTTAAATCATTTATTATTCAAATTATTTATTAACATTTATTAAATAAAATAATATTTTATCATTAATAATGACATATTTCTTGGATTAGAAATTTATGTCCCATAAAAATGAAATATTCTACAAACCAATCTTATAAACATTATATGATCATATTATATTGTTTAGTTTTATAATTTTAATTTCAATGGTAACCAAATAACTTTTATGTTAGATAAAAATAATATTTTATAAATTGGACATTACCTGTTATTCAGACCAATTAAATGGTTAGGTTTTAATTAGAAAAAATAATATTTATATTTTGAAAATAAATATTTGTTTGTTTTGTATTTTTCTCGCGTTTTTTAAATAACAAAGAATTTAAAAAATTATCTTACTTGAAGTTAATAATATTATAAAATCTATAGTTTTTACATTACCCCCCACAAAAAAATAATAATCAAATATGAAATTATCACATACAAAAAATATTATTCAATAGGACATGTAAAATATATATATTGATGGTCAAAATGACTAACCCAAGATTGAGTGAATTGAGATCTCAATAAAATGACCCATCAAATTAAGTCACATTATAAAAATAATCTATTCAATTAATCAAAATATTATATTTATATAATATCACTCATTTTAATACAATTTTCACATAGTGATTATGAATTAGTTACTTTAATCGAAAAATTATCTTAACTTATTAAAAAAATTAAATTAGACAAAAACATATACATAACTAATTAATATTATATATTAACATAATAGTTTTGATTATAGACTACAAAAAATCTACGAAATGGTAATAAAAAAGGAAAATTAAAAAGTGGAATAAGCTATTGGTTCTGTCTCATAATGATAATTAGTCACCTTCATTTATAAAATGAAGGGAACTAGTTTTTTCCATGTTATACCTAGTAAATTTTTCAATATATTTTTCCATAGATGGGAACTCAGACAACGAGCAGTTCTGAGGCCCAGTATGCCCAAAATGAATTTTATAAATATAATAAATATATTTTATACTACACTTGTTTTGTAAGAAAGATAACACAAAGATGATAGTTTTGATCGGAAATTTGATGCCATTGTTGAGTTCGGATCTCCACGTTTACCAAAGGGAAGATATAACTATTTTCATCGCATGAATTCTGTGGAAAAAGACACATAAGGGGAAATAATATTTAACGTAATAAAAATGTATTATTTTACATCTAATGCTAAATCAAATAACATTTAAATAGCGAATTGAATTTGAAATATGAGACCACTGATGAGTTCAGAATGGGGTGTTTTATCTAAGCACGGCATAAAATGAGGGGGCACAACATATTTGGATTTCCCACAAATTGATACTATTATAAATAGAGATAAGGGAATTTGGTATTAAGGTAATCCCAAATCCCTTATCTCTCTACCAATTTTTCTCATCTCCCTCTATCAAACATTCTTCTTTCATTATACATTTTATCAAGGAGGAAAATCCACCAAAACCTTGTCGGTTCGAAGTGGGAGTGCTGTGGACGTGTCACCAATGACAACTGACTGATTCGATGTAGAATTTCTATTTGTTTCAAGTTCTATTTCAGTTTTAATTTTATTATCTATTTAACATACTTGTTCTCAATCATTTCTTTAATAAATCATTGATTCCTACATGAACATAGCCATCGATTTGGGTCTATATGATGATCTTCATTCATTGTTTTCATATATCTTCCCTAATCATTTTGGGCACAACACACCACCTGTGGATCATTGATCAAAGGTCTTTGCTATGAATAGCTCATTACAAGGATCCCTAATTCATTGATAGATTCGAAATAGGTTGATTGAATCGAGCCATGTGGTCTGCAGAACGAAGTACCAGAGCAGCACAAGAGTCTTACAGTGGTGGGCCGCATTGAATCTATAGTCTAGAGCAGCAGAAACATTATGTCTCGGTGGTTCCCCGAAGAGGCGAGCCTTGGGGCCTAGTCAGTGGTCCATGTGAGGTCGCATGATGCGACCTCAAGAAGTGAACACCACTATAAAGACCGTGGTTGGTCACACGTTTAGACGTGGTCGATGATAATCTTGTAGGATGTACCACATTCATCTATGGATCGGCCACATATAGCTAGGTGGGCCCATCCATAACAAGACAGAGTAAAAATAGTAGGGTTGGTCGGTCTTACGAGACCAGCCCATCCATGATGGTATGTTGTGGAAATTTAGGATGGGTCCTAGCTTGGCTGGTCATACACAGTGAACCGAATGGGATCTCAGGTTTACCTGGGTCAAATGACAGTCTGCCCAGGTCGACCAGTAGTGAACCTAGGTCGACCAACAGGATATGGTGAAGGTTTCTCAACATGGAAGCTACCGTAGCATGTGGAACAGTGCACAAATGGTTGCACCAACATCAATTTAGTTCATCAACACAATGAAAATATTTTGATGATTGATATGCCAATTTTTTTAACACAATTTGTTGTTTAGTGCCCAATAATTGAAGTTTGATAAAATAATCTATAAATACATTTTGGGAATTTAACAGTGTTGGGGAATTATGTGGCCCCACTTAGACCCATTTAAAATTGTTGTGGTGAAAAGTTTATTTTCCACAAGTTGACAATTTTGGTCAAATTAATATTTTATCCTATGTGTTTTTTCCCATATAAAGTGATGGTGAACTTCATTTCCCAATCTGGGTTATGAAGTAAGGTGTTTCAAACATGATGCTTAAATATTTCTATTCAATGGGAGTAGCGACGACAGTAATATTTTCAAAATCAACAGAGTAGTTTTGTATTACCATCTAGTGTATAACCCTTCCACATGGATTAGAATTGGTCTTCACTGATGACTCTTCAGGGATAACTATATAGCATATCACCCTTTAGTGGGGATGGATAGTGGCATTCACAAATGACTCTTCAGGGCTTACCCTCCATCGTATCTCCCTTCAGAGTGGCTGGGTAGTGGGATTTCCTAAGGAAACATTTGGGCTTACCCTCCATAGTATTTACCATTAGTGGTGTTGGGATGTGGAATTCGCTGATGAATAAATGAAGATATATGTTTTCTCTCAACCATTGAATCATAAGTAATAGGGGTTTTTACCCAAAGATACACATCCTTATGATATGACCTAAAACTGTATAGATGGAAAAGACCCACCCGGAGCTGATGGTATCGAGGAGTGGTGTTTGAGCACCATTGAATTGTAATTTAGGGTAAAAACGATGATGATGGAAATTGAATGATATTAATTCTAGAACTACATGAAACTATCTTCCTCACATGACAGGTGAGATGGACATCCCCTAAATCATTCATTAAATATATTTGGATTTTGAAAATATTTATATAGTCAATTACAATACACACTCATTGGGTTCTCGTTTCATAGAGTGAAAAATATGCATGGGGTTTTCCACATGATTTTAGTGTCTATATTCTTGTTGTTATATGGGATTACTATCTGTTATAGGTCACGAAGACATGACAAGATTTTTACCTTCTCACAATTTATAGCTCCTTATGTATTGATGAGCTTACATTACCCTCATGTTGGATTGACCTGCACTTGTTTATTGTATTTGGTTCCATCTTCTAGTTTTCCTTTTCATATTGTATCTCATACTTCTCAAACTTATTTTTGGGGTGTCCTATTGATTCTTTTATACTAACCCTTCAAGGGATTTCCCCGCACGTATCATGCCTTATGAAGACAACGAACATGGATGATTATGACTTTTGGGAGCTTTGAGATACATGTTTCTGGAACATGTATGGTGGTTGCAGTGTGGATTCTAGGAGATGGGCTATCTCATCTATTTTCCCTTTTTCATGTATTATGTTGTGTTGGGACACCTTTCCAGTTTGGGTGCATTTCCACTTTTTCATTTATCTTATATTTTTGTATCAATAATGTTTTGCGGTCCATGCATGTATTGGTTATTTCATTTCTAACAGCTGAATCTATTTTCATTTAACTTTACACATTTTCTTTGTGTCATCTATGTGTGTGTGTACATGTACATAGGTAATGGCCTCAACGAGTTTTTTGGGCGTTCATCGCTAGTCCCCACCATTGGGCTATAGAGGTGGGCTTCAGGTAGTTGTGGCATGAGCCATAACATGGATTGGGTGTTGAAAAAGTTGTATCAGTTGTTGTTTTACAATTTGAATATTATTCATATATTTACATTAATAGTTCTTTGTTGGGATTCAGGAAACAATGTCAATGGGTCTTGACAGAAGCTCTCAGTCTAGGTAGTCCATTAATGTTTCAATGACCAAAGTAACCATTTACTAGGACCTTGACTACCAAATTTCTGAATTGGCACTATGAGACATTTTTTGCTAGTAAAATTCATACATCCACATAGGATTGAGCCTTGACTTTCCTTGTTTCTGTCAGCACCCCTTTTTTTAATGGTACAAATATATAATCAGTTGACCACGTTTCTGTTTGGTAACATTAAAGATGCCTCTGAAATAACATCCATCCAGGATACAAGATCCAGTTAGTGAAGTAAACCTTGCGAGTAATGAGGCCCCAATACAGGTCCCATAATGTGATCCCCTTCCCCTAGGTGGGCCATTATCAAATCCTCCTTTTGTGGAGCATCATTTAGTAATGGCAGAGCAAGCCGAAGATGAGATCATGCTGAGTGTTATTCATGAGTTTCAATGCTAAAGGATGCTAAGGATTCATGGTGTGCCATACCATTAGGTAGGAAAATACTAGATAGATTGTGTGGTCCTCCTCTTCCAGATTATCCGCACACTAAAAGATCATATGATGGATTTGGTAGCCAACATTTTTATCAGCAAGGATGAGCACTGGTAGAGTTTTTCTACCTGTATGCACGATTAGTCATCAATATCATGGGATGAGTTACATCAGTTCTTTCCCAAGGATTACTTCCCCTCATTTTTATGCTCCATCCATATGAAGGAGCTTCTATTGATGCATCAGGGATCCATGGAGGTGCATGAAAACGTGTCTAGGATTACTAAACATATATTCTACTCCCATGATATGATACGTTACAGTTACTTCCATGCATGGAAGTTAGGGAAGAGCCTTCTCCGACACCACTATTCCAGGATAGTGCTCTTATTCAGCCCTTCCAATGGTGGGGTACAAGAGAAGAAACTTATGATGGAGTGTTTCTAATATGAGGGATTCCATTAACCTAGGACTGGAAATGGTCACTATAGAGTGGAGACGTCCAAGAAGTTGGGGGAGGTCAGTTAGATGGGTTTCAATGCAAGAGACCATTCTAGGATTATGATTAGGCATTTGTTTGGATGACAGTAGGGAGTCATAGAGAAGTGGTACATTATGGAGAAGTCAAATTAAATTCATATGAAGGATGAGGTCACATAGGAGGATACTAACTGACCAGAAAAACTGAGCTTCTCGAGCATTTAGCAGGTTGAATACCACGACAGATGTAGCATCGTGACATTTGTGGTCCCTATGGAGTTGGTTATGATAGTGGATTGGTAGAGCCGGTTGGTGGGGTACGATCCTATGATATCCTCCCACAACCACAACTGGGCAGCCCGTGTTAGGCTCAGCGAGCTGGTAGTCGGGGTTTGAGAAAACTACAAGATATGTATTTATGTGATCCTCCAACACAAAAGATGATTCAAGATATTATATGTATTTATTATAATATTGATTCATTATTTGTTTAGACAGGATATAGTCACTCATTATATCATTACTCATGGTACATGTTCTAGAGGTCACTTTATAGGTGTTATTATAGTGTGTTTGTATCAAGGTAATTATGGGAAGCACTTCTTATGTGTCTTTTTTCAACTAGAAGTGCGAGCTTGCATTTGGATTAAAAATCTTCACATTGGTCTTGTAGGAAATCATAATGGAACCTTATAATATAATATTGGGTATGGATTGAATTTACATTTTTTCTGAATGGATTTACTATCACTGCAGGCATGTCAGATACATGTACACTGATGTGATGGGGTTTACAATTCATGTTGAACAAGGCCTCATAGTAGGTAAAGAGAGTTCTATGAGAAATGGAGTACATAATTTTACCCATTAGATAGCATGCGTGACCCTTGGTGTCATGGACTCTTCATGAACCATGGTTCTTTCATTTTTGAAGGATCAGATGGATGACTTTCTCGAAGTTATTCTTGTACTACCAATAATGCAGGAGTGGGGGTTCTTATTTTATTTGCAACCAGGGATTGTGCCAATATCTTCCTCGGTATATCATCTATCACCCACAAAGCTTTGAGAGATATGTGTATAGTTAGATCTCCTTTGCAAGAAGGGTTTCATAAATCATTTGTGTGCCCCTATGTATCTTTAGTTCTATTTGTGAAGAATGAAGATGGAATTTTGTGTTATTTTGTGTATTTTCCTTGAATGAATCATGCCATGATGATGAATAAGTATACCTTTTGAGGATTGAAAACCTCTTCTTCTGATTTTTTGGTGTGAGATGGTTATCTATGGCTGATTATAAATCAACCTACCACTAGTTACAGGTTCTCGATGCTGATATTCTGAATTTTACCTTTCATTTTATGATATGGTAATTACAAGTTCCCAGTGATTCTCTTAGGTGTGACAAACCACACCTCCCTTTCATGGAATTGATGGAAGAGGTCTTCTAACCATACATGGAACAGTTTTATTTTTTCTTCATTGAGGGCATAATATGTTACTTGGTGTCAGAATAGAAGAATGGAGAGAACTAAATGATGGTTCTTGGTTTACATAGAGATCACTGGTTTTAGGGAAAGCATTAAATGTGTCAGTTATGGATAAATGATGTTCACTTTTGGGTAATTTCATATATGAATAGGGATTATACATGAATCCCATGAAGATCAAGGTTGTTTTTTCTAGGGATAAGCCCAATTATTTTTCACATATTTGGATGTGTGGTAGATTTCTCTAGGTTTGAAACCCCTTTGAATTCTCTAAGGTAGAAGGATCAATAGTTTACCTAGTTTGAGTAGTTCTATAAGGACATCAAGGATTTGAGGAAAAGGATTAGTAACACTCTAGTTCTGATACTACCAAAGGAAGGAGTTGTTGTGTATTGTGATGCCTTAGGAGCTGGTCTTGGTTGTTTAATGATTCAACGATAGGAAGACATCACTTAAGGGTCATGGAAGTTGAGTCCCAATGAGAAGAAGTATGTAACTCATGACATAGATATCATAGAGGTAGTCTTCTCGCTTTAGGATATGGGGACACTATCACCTTGGATAGTGTTTTGTGGTCTTCTAAGACCACCATAGCCTCATGTATATCATTACCTGAAGATATTTGAATATGATGAAGTGACACATGTTGGATTTCCTTAATGTCTATATCATTAAGATTGTGTATACCCTAAACAAGGGAAACACTATAGAATATTCCCTCAAAAGGATTTTCAAAGCTCACCTAGTAGAGGAATCTTTTTAGTAGTTAACTTCCCTACAGCTAACCCTGATGGGGTAGGATGGTATATCTTCCCTACAGTTTATGGTATTGAATCCTTCTCTCCTAGAGCATGTGAGAGAGTCCAAACTGGGTTATGTTGACTAAGAAGTTATATATGACTAGATATGAATAATTTACACATTTTATGGAATTATAATAGAGGGTACCATGATATCTTGATAAAGGGGTGAATGATGATTGCACTCGTGATGCAGGAGGAAGTGATTTGATTATTCCAAACATATTCCTCAGATGTACATCCTAATGTTGGGATGATTAAGATAGATATTCAGGGGAAATTTATGTGGTCTGGATTGACATGGATCATATATGAGTTCATCTAATGATGTCTTACATATCAGTAGGTGAAGGATAATAATGATGTTCTACCAGGTATTTTCAGCCTCTCGACTTCCTGAAGTGGATGTGGGACATAAAACCCATAAAAATACTCATAGAGATTCTGCACATAGTGAAAGGCCATGATTCCATCTGGGTGATTCTAAAATAACTCACCAAATCCCCCACTTCATTTCTATTTAGGAGAATACTTCGGTTGGTAATTTTTTGCAGTTGTACTTACGACTGATTATCCAACTTTACATGGAACCCTCAATGGTTTTCTTTCATCGTGAAATGTGTTTTACACCACGATTATGGAGAGGAATGCAAGAGGATTTGAGGACCCATTTGTGGATGAGTTTGATCTTTCACCCAAAAAAAGGTGGTCAGACCAAGTTCACTATCGAGGTGATGTCACATAAGCTGAGAGACAGTGAGTTTGATTTCGACCGGAGCTGATAGGATCACCTTCCTTTAGTAGAGCTTGCATACAAAAAAATATACCACTCTACCATCAACATGGTGAATTTTTTAGACTCTATATGGGAGACCCTTCTTGTCCCCTTTTTTTGTATGGAGGATGGAGAGTCATACCTTATGGGACCAGAGTTGGTTCAATCAACAATGGAGAAGGTGCAGATAATCTATGAATGGGTGGAGACATCCCAGAGCAGATATAAATCAAATGCAGACTATTGTCATTGGTTTTGGGAGTTTGAGGAGGGAGGCCTTGTCGTTCTGATAGTTTCTCCACAACATCTAATGTGTATGTTCAGTTGGGGAGGTAATCTATCCTCATGGTTTTTGGGACAATAAAAATCACGTGAACGATCAATAAAGTTGTGTATCGCCTTCCCTACCCCCACAGCAGAATCGAATGCATGTCATCTTCCATGTGTCACAGCTGAGGCAACACATACATGATCCATTGAACATCATTGACTAGGGAGATCTAGAAATTGGATATAGATCCGCCTTTTCATCACACCTGGTGGTGATCGAGGATCGATAATAAGGGTCCTTTGCTAGATGGGCCAACCCCTTGGTTCACATATTGTGGGCGCATGCAAATGTCCATGAGAGTAGTTTGGAACGGTAGAGATATATGTAGGCTCTATATCCCATGTTTTTCATGTTTTATAATTTAATTGATGAAATTAATTAAGGAGCGAATGATGTAGAGACCCGATTGTAGAGATGTCATATTTTTAAATATTTCTATATATATTTTAAGAGTTGGGTGTTAAGATGACATTCAATATTGAAGACCAGTGTGCCCTAAATTGATTTTAAAAAATTATTATGTATATTCTATACTATGAATGTGTTAGAAATTAGATAACTATAAAATAGTAGCTTAGATCAGAAATATGAGTCCACTGCTATGTTCAGAATGTGTAATTTCCCCATAGAGGGATATAACTATTTTTAGGGAGGGAGTTCTGTGGAAAAATCATCCCATGGGAAAATTCGTAATTAAAATAATTAAACATAATTAGTTAACCCCAGATTTCAAATTAAATAAAATTCAAATGGGGAATCATATTGGAAATATGAGACCAACTATGAGTTCAAAATGGGGTTTTTTACTTAAGCATGACATAAAAAGAGGGGTTGTGACTTATTTAGTTTTCTAACCACGTTGAAATCCATCAAATATATATTATGGTATTCGGGATTAGGGTTATCCATAATCTATTATATATAAACTATTCTATCTCATCTCCCCCTATCAAATTTTCTTCAATCATTAATCATTAGTTTATTGAGTAGCCTCCAATGAATCCTCGGTGGATCGTAGTAGGAGCGTAGTGGACACATCGCCAATAATGAATGATAGATTAAAATTATGATTTATGTTTTTTTCAAGTTCCATTTTAGTTATTTATTAGAATGTTATTTTTTCATCTTATTTCAGCATTGTTTCATTGTAAAATAAGTGATGGACTTATGAACATGAAAATCAATATGTATCTAAGAATCATTCTTCTCTCGTTCATCATGGATATCCGCCATCAACATTATGGTCAAAATACTACTAGTGGATCATTTTTCAAAGGTCGGCCTTGTGAATCTCTCATCACAAGGATCCCTGATCAGTTGATGGATTCAAACATTAGATATGTGATAGAACCCAATGATACAAAGAATGTGCCCCTATAGCACTAACAGAAAGACAGCCGGTGGAGACATACGGAAGCGGTCCGCTCCACCAGCAGAGCTATAGTGACTCTGTGTCCTGGAGGTTTCGTGACATGGCAGGCTACATGGCTCAACCAGGTAGCTTGGAGAGGTCACATGTAATGACCTCATGTAGCAATATCCAACATGAAGACCATAGATGGTCGACCGTGTTTGTGCTGCTGGTGACATGGTCTTAGGTGTGGCCCTTCTCGGCAAGTGGTTCAGGCCTCCACAAGACAACCCAACCATATTGGCTCGGGCTATGTTAATAATCTAGGCCTAGCCTCGATTGGACAGGCCAAACAATTAGTTCAGCTTCAAAATCAACAGGTTTAACCTAGAAAACCATGTCAGATCTTGGTTTGACTATGCATGGTATACCATGTTGCGCAATAACCATGACAACCAACTGTGAGTCAGTCCACCGGCACCATGTCCCTCTTCTTAGGTTTCAGACTCGCATAACATTCAAACTGGGTGTTCATTTTATGTTCCTTTTATAACAGTGGGATCTTTTTTTCATGATATTGGTTTTGAAAATATTATAGTTTGTGGTCGGAAGCAGGCACCAGATTGACATGTTAAATCTTTCCGCATTGATAATCGTCATTTTCATGATTTGGTAATTTTGGTAAAATAATTATCTTTTCTTATGTTTTTTCCAACATTAAAAATGATGGTGACCTCCGTTGTAGATTCCATTTTACTAAGAGATGTGTTCTGAACAAGATGCTCGTCTAGTTCTCTTTGATGAAGACTATAATTACCGTAATACATTATAAATCACGATATCAATATCGGCATACCTTCTAGTGTATCACACATCAATGGGGCTGCATATTGGAATTCAGTGATTACCCTTTTGGAATTACCCTCTATCATATCACCCATTCGTGGTACTAGGTAGTGGCGTTTTTTGTGGAGTCTTCAGGACGTACCCTCTAGTGTATCACCCTTCAGTAGGGGTGGGTAGTGGCATTCATCAATGACTTTTATAGGGACATATCTAGTGTATCACCCTTTAGTGAGGATGGGAAGTGGTGTTCACCTACGAATCACTAATGAGAAATGATTTAGATTAACCTTGGACACATAATTAAGAGGTTAACATCACCCATTGAGGTGTATCCTTGTTATGTGACCTAAATTCATATGGATGAGAAAGACCTGCCTAAAGAGGATATTATCAAGGTGTTGTGTTTGATCCCCATTGAATTATAGTTCGAGGTAGATGTGAGGATACTAGGAATCGATGGTGGTTAATCATTTAACTATTGGTTACTCTCTTCATGGGTCAATCTATGTGATATAGAACCTTGTACTCTTACATTTTGATTCATTGGTTTTAGAATATATATATTCACCATATTTTGGTTCTCACTACGTGGTGTTCTGGTTACTCTTTTTCATGGAGAGGCAATGATTCCCTTAGTATTCTACATACATTCCATGTCTAGCTTCATATGGTATGAAATGTGTACTCTCATACTATACATAGCGATGAATCTTCAAGAATTTCACCATATCACAGTTTCAATATACTCGTTTTTGGATGAGCTTACTCAACTATCCTGTTAGGTTGACGTAAAATAATTTTCTGTATTTGATTCAATCTAATGGTTTTCATTTTCTTAATATATCACTTTCTACTCCCCCCTAGTTTTTGGGGAATCGTACTGAGTATGTTTATACTCCAACCAGAATAAGAATAACCAGGACATATAACACCTTATACAAATGACAAATATGGTTGATCATCACTCTAGGGATCTCAGGGATACATATTCATGGATCAGGTATGGAGGTCACATCATGGATTCTAGGAGAGGTGATCTCTCATCTGTTTTCCCTATTCCAATTTTCTGTTAGTTTGGGACACTTTTAAGGTTGTTCATTTATTCTGCCACTTTTTTCATTCTTTTTACATTATTGTATTCTTACTATTTAGTGGTCCATGTCTATATGGGTTATCTATTTAATAACGGCTGAATATTAATATTTTTATTTCTATATTTTTTTTTCTACTATGTGTGAGTTTATATGTACATAGTCAAAGTAATATCAGAGTTTTCTCTACATTCAACAGTAGTTTCCACCCTTGTCCCTTAGAGGCAGGATTGGGGTAGTTGCGTCTCGATCCCCAGAATGGGTCGAGTTATTACCTATATCACCTACTATAATGAATATTATAATAATAATGAAACATATCCACATGTTTTACAAGGAAAATAGAAAAACAATAGTAAGCAATCCATGAAAAAAATACAGTTTCACAATTATAAATGGTAGGTGGAATAGTACATTCCATACAATGACCTTTTCCAAAAAAAATTTGGGATGATAGATGAAAAGATGAATATGGAATAAAAAGTTCTTATGATACTAGGTGCAATAGAAAACATCTATTTTCAAAAGGATGTAACACACTAATTGGAAAAAATAATTGGAAATAAAATGAATATGAATAATATAATGATGCTCAGTCCAGTATTATAAAAATATTTGATGTCTGTAGATCAACTTCAGTGAGGGGTTTGAGCTTCATTATTAAAATATATAGAAAATAATTGGATTGTTGGAATTTTTTGGGGTTTCAGTTGATCTCAATTGTTATCTACATATATCTTTGTAAATGATATTGTTATTATATGTTGTTGGATCATCACTGCAGAATAATCAGTGTGCTGGTATAGATTCATAAATACTATTTCACAATTTGCCGTATACTTTTCATTCAATAATCATTATAGATAGTAAGAGAGAGATATGGACCAAAAAATAAATATATCAGAATATGTTTAAGGAGACCAACAATCATCATATAGAATTTTACTATGTACTTAAGACATGTCCAATTAATCCCTTATTAGAATTGGTCATTGGTCCATTCACATCAATATCCTCAGAAAAAAAATGGTACTATGAAGCTAGAAGTGACTCAACATCTAACCGTAAATTAGACTTATGGTATCTCATACTAGAGAAGACTCATAGTCCATCAATGACTCAGATTCAAAAGTTGAATAGTCTTAGTAGAAGAAATTTGGTGCTGAATATATTAAAATTAACTCCACTAATGATAAATAAATATGAGGTTACTTCACTGGAGATAACAACTCAAGTGACAACTCATCCTCAGTGGTATCTCACCCATAATGATGACTCGGATGGCGATAACATGCCTCCATGGAGACTTTATTCTGGTGGTTTCTCACCTCAATATATATACAAAGTACCATAAAAACCGTCTTTATTATATCATATTATATCACAAAACTTGTAAATAATTAATAATAAAGGAATCATGGTTTTTTATTTCTAAAATAATAAGTTCCAAACACTCTCCTTACAGGGAGGTTTCAAATCCCCCCCCCCCCCCGTGAATATCACAATACATGGAATTTTATATTTCATGTTCTAAATATGTAATCATAGAAAATCATAGATGTATGAATAAAAATATAATCTTCTTGACATTTCAGAATTTATATAAGTGATATAATAAATAATAATATCTATGAGATTTCATATCTTATAGAATAGTAACAATATCAATTTAACTAATATTAAGAGATAAAAATGTTAGATGAAAAATAATATAAATTAATAATTAATATTTCATCATATATGTTGATTTTATATTCTCTCACACTATAATAAATAATTTCCTAGTTATGACCACTTTGAGATCATCAAAAATTGAATAATGGATAAATGTACCGAAAAATTAAATGAAAAATTATATATTTCATTGAATTAGAGTAAAAGATAGTCAGGTAAATCACCAAAATAGAATGAGTTAAATATGAATTACCATACCAAAGACATTATCTTATTAGATTAACTATTAGAGGAATACTAGGGAAAATCTGTGACCTTTTCATTATCAATTATTTTTCTTAGACTTACTAATGTATTAATTGTTATAGTGGTAGCATAGGCTGTGATAAAAGGTATGGTTATTGCAGGAGGACATGCCTCTTGAATATGAAATGGTATGAGGTGATTAATATATTATAATGGTGATAAACTCATATTATGAAATAGTTGATCTAGAAGATAATTTAATTTTGTAATAATTATAGGTTTGTATCGAGACGACTATGTAGATGTGCTGGAAAAAATAGTTGTCACTCTGTTATCCATTTGTGTAATTAAATTTTTACTATGAACATCAAGGAATGGTTTCATGAGGTTTATAAAATTTATAATAATATTACCATTCCTTTCCATATACTAAAATAAATCCATTTTAACTTCAATGAATCACCTCAACACTAGTGTGAAAACCTTAAGTTCCCTCACTTGTACTTTAATTGTTTTTTAATTTGGTGACATTATGATGTTCACTACCAGTAACTTGATGTTTTCATCCCCAACATGATTTTAATAAATTATTTACAAATAATAATTCATATAATTATTTTTGGGGTCTTCATATTCCATGATTTCCTATGAATACTCCATTATCATCTCACATATGTACTTTCCAGGATGGTGTATTTTTTATTTAATGAAATTTATGGGTTGACACATCACATAAATAATTATTTTAGTATACCCTTATAATCTATCTAAGAAGCAATGTTTCAATAAGTACATAGGGAATAGAAGGTGTAGTGGATATAGGGGAAATTGAATAAATGTATTCCAATTTATTAATGATAAAATTCAAACACTTTGAGAAATTGGATTTCATTCCATATACACATGATATAAAAAATTCCACATATTTTGAAAATATTATATTATCCATCTCTGGTTATTTTCTATTAAATATGATCATTGGTTATAAATGATAAATAAAAATCTCAAACAGTAATATTGGTATTAATTAAATAAGTATAAAATATTGATTTGTATATAAGATAATGAAAATTTTAAAATCATAATCATAATTTAATATAAATGATTCATAATTTAAATTCACATTTATTTCATAAAATTATAAATAATATCTTCCACAAAATCAGGTGGAATTTTAATTGGATTAGGAGGATGATCTCAATTTTTTCGTAGAATAATATTCTATGCCCAAATAACAGTTTTCATTAGAGTAAATGATTGTCACATAGTATATTTATCAATCTTATTGACTAACTATCCATCTCATATTAATGAACATAAACATTCTTCAATATCTAAATCATTTTAATCAGGTCCAATTCTAACATAACTCGATAATTCTTAAAACTCTTTTGAATTACTGATGTTAGTTATGATGTATGAAAAAATTTATGGTTCTCTTTGATATGGAGGATTTTTTCACGGTTTAGGTACAATAGAGATTTGTTTGTTGTGAGAATTAGGTTTATTAGATTTCTCCACCTCAATAATATCATTCTTATCATCTATAATAAAATGTGGTATAGAATTCAACTGATCATATTTGGATTGATCCTTAGTCCTAATAGAACTTCATACCACTAGAGATGTAGGATGTGATATAACAATTTCATAATCACGATCATCATGATTACCTCAATTATTATCATCTCTATAAATATCAAAATATATATGATTATAACCACGATCATCCTTATCTCCACCATCACGATACTCATCATTTTAACTATAATTATCATCAACCTATTTAAATTCATTTCCATCATTTTGTGGCATGATCTATATCATAGTATTCTTTCTTTGAAGCATTAACATCATATCCATTACCAATATCAGAATTGGAAATTTGGTCTCATTATGATTTGGAGAAAGATGTTCTGATTTAGTACACTATTTATACTTTTGATTCATCATCATATACCTCATCTAAAAGGTATTCTACGGATAGTAGAGAGGTAGGTGGGATAAAAATCTAAATGAAGCAGTAGGATGAGATTTAGGGATCTTCTATAACACCCCAAATCTATTGATAGTTAATACTCTTCTTCCACTACTTTTTCCACATGATAAATATCATTATCATCATTCAAATATTTAATTAAATCCACGAGTTCAAGAACGTGATGCACCGTGTGTCTATGTATGCTTAGACGATCAATTGGGATGAATTCATCATATTTTTTTATCATTATCTACCTTCTAGAATGTCTTCTATGGATTCCATCAAACTTTATCATTTTTTCAGATGGACAATGAAAAAGAAACCACTTAAATATATTCATCTTTATAAACATATTTGATTAATACCTCAACATCCTAGTTGGAAGATATCATCTTAGTGTATATCAGACTGTTTTACCATTAATATATCATTCAAATTTTATACACATAGATCATAACTAATATTAAATTATTGATCCTGCAACCTTTATTTAATAACAAACATTAACTAAATATCTTATTATCTCATAGTATTGAATTATATCTATCTGGGAAATAATTTTTATAGTACAATCTTTAATAATAGATAATCATCACCAATAAGTTCAATATTTTTTGGTTGTCTCGGCATACCATTACATGTTATCTATTTGAGATCATCATTATAATTAAAAAGCCCTCTATCACTTGGAATTACTGATATAAAATTTTAATATATCCCATTACAATGTACTCTTTGTCTCTTTTCCCAATCCATTAAAGAGAAAAAACTATTTTCCATCAATATAATTTCCTATTTCATTATATATATCTCGAAAAACAAAAACAACATTCTGATCTAAATCATATACCATACTCAGAGACAACACATAATCGTTTTGTAATAAAGTTCATGCCCTTATGATTTTACATTAATATAAAGATGAAAGTATTTATGGATGGAATAAATTTCACATCTACTTTTTTTATACTTCAAAAATCAATGTCATTATATACAGTATTCATGAAGAAACATCCAAATATCATTTAGAACCTTTCCCATTCATAGATTTTCTCATCTCATCTGGTTTTTATTCGGCTGATCTATTCACTAGGGCCATACTGATCGTGAGAGGGTTTACATAGTATAAGGGAAGAAGGAATGAGGATCGTTCTGAGTGGAAGGGAAAGATTTGGGAGTTCGATGAATTAAGGGTTATGTGAATCGATATGTTATTTTATAAATCATAGCATATAGGGATTCCGAATAATAAATTATTAATGAATAAAAAATTGATTAAATACTAATAACTGCAAAAATCAACTATAACAAATAAATGGTAGAAAAATATAAATGTGACTCATTCAATAGTGACTCATCGATGGTAACTCATCAATTGTGGGTCCTCAATGGTAACTCATTAATGAAAATTCGTCAACAAAGACTCATCAATAGAGACTCATCACTGTGGACTCATCCATGATGAATCATCAATGGAGAATAATAAATGATGACTCTTTAATGGTTAATAATCAATGATGACTAATCAACAGTGACTCATAATTCATAAATTATCATTATTATTTCATTTATAATATAGATTTAACGTTCATAATTCATTATATTTTTGAGGATATTGCCCTTCTGATTTTTAATTCCAATAAATTCAAATTTTATATCACCTTTTTTATAATGGTCTCCCAAAATGTCATTTCTCACATCAATGTGTTTTATTCTAGAGTTATGTACTGGATTTTTAACGATTTTTATTAGACATCGGCAATAAAACATTATAATAACATGTATAAAATATACTACAATGTCTAGTAAAGTTTTATTAATCCTCGGAGTTTGTGCATAGAAACATCATACAACATTATATTCAGCTTCTATAGTAGTTAGTGAAAAAGAATTTTGTTTCTTAATAAACCATATAGTAGATAATTTCCATAAATACTGCATGTTCTTGATGTTATTTTTCATTCTATATTAGATACACCAAAAAATGACTTTAATAACTTTCTAAATCAAAAAAATCCTTTTGGATAGAACAGTATTAAATTAGATTTCTATTTTAGTTATATAAATATTATGTTTACAGTTAATAACGGTATATATTTAGGATTTGCATGAAAGTGATAACACATGCACATAGAAAATATAATTTCAATATGATAATAATTCAAGTACAATTGATTTACAAACATACCTCTTTGACTAATTTAATCTAATTATTTGTTGCATCATGTAGATCTAGATTACTAGTGGTACTCACGAAAGTATGAAAACATTTATTAATGTCTATGCCATCAAAAAAGCTAAAAGGAATTTTTTATATTTACTATTAATGAAAAAAAATATTATTTATTGTGAAAAAAATTAAATCCAAGAAAAAATTTCTCTTCACCCTTTAAACACATATAAAATTCATTTTTCATTAGTTTAGAAAAATCATAACATGGGAATAATTAGTTGATTAAAAAATTACATCATCTATATATGTTTAATGTTAATAAATATTTTAACTTTTTTTATAACAATAGTTGGATCTGCTAAACCTTCATAAAAACTTATTGATAATATAAATGAGTTAATTTTATCATACCAATATATGTGTTCCTTTTGTAAACCATATAATTATTTTTTTAGTTTAAATATATTGTATAAAAATGATTATTTTGAAATAAACGGGGGTTGTTAAAAAATATTGAATTATAAACCGATTAATGAATTCATGTTTGACGTATATTTGACATAGTTTGAAATCTGAATGGGATAAATAAGAAAACAAAATCATAATTGACTCATGTTTGGACATAGGTGAAAATGTTTCTTTATAATCAACACCTTCTTCTTGATTATACCTTTATAGAACAAATAAAAACCAGATTTTCACTATAGTTACTAACTCATAAGACTTTTTAGACACCCATAGTGTCAGTTGTTATTATATTTGTAGTTTTATTAACATCATCCCAAACACTATTTCTATCATATTGGTTATGTTCATTTTTGAATCTCTATTGTGAAGAATTGATCATTAGAAGCGACATTATAACAAACCTCCTCTTTATTGAACATTAACACATGTTTTATAGATCATTATAAAACATATAAGATCGAGTGGGATAGTGTTTTAGGGAAATTTGGTATATTTTATAACATCATAAAACATGAAATTCGTCATCATTGTTGAATAGTTCTTAGACCTGACTAAAACGTTCCTTTATACTTAACACTACATGGTATATTAGGAGGACATACATAAGAAATGGGTGACTATTAAATATCTGAAAGGTAATAAACAAGGAATAAAATTAGAATGATAATACATGTTATAAAATTTTAATATCAGTGGACAATAAAAGGAACACGGATAACAATGATAATCCTTACATGGAACTTTTAGAAACAACTTTAAACACTACATTTGAAACATAGGTCAAGGATAAACCCTCAATGAAATACTGGTGGACTTAGTCCCATAACAGATAAGGTAAACCCCATATCTCATCATGAAATATTGTTATACTAACCCTTACCTAATGCATTGGTGTAGTATATAATTCATGGCGCACCAATAACATTCATTTAATTCTTAGGTTTAAGTGTGTCACAGATAACTTTCAACAAGGAATATTACATAATCATATTTTATTCCATGATGATGTAATGTGGAAAAAATACATGTATTTCCCAAATAAATGAGTTATAAGAGTATAAATTTGATTTCCATTAATTTGAAATGTGTATGATATTCAATATACTATTTCATTGGAATGGATAGTCAAAGTGAAATTTTCATCATCATAACGACATTTCTTAATAATTAATAATTTAGTTTGATTAGACTGAAAGGGGTCTATAATCAATTGGAAAAAATTTATACACTAATAGGGACAAGGAATTATATATCCCAACATAAAGAATTGGAAATAGAAGGTATAACATAATAATGAAACTAGAAAAAGAGGAGAAAAGAAAGAACCCTTATGAAATTTTTGAATGTTAGAAGGTGTAGTTGGGAGGGTTGAATGTGAGATAAAGGGGTATATAGTCATTTATAAATCATAAGGTAAATATGTGGGATTTTTGAAAAGATTAACCTTCATTAGGAATTAAATGTAAAATGGGATAACATATAAGTGATTTTTGAGAAAAAATCCAGAAACAGGTGATCCATTACATAAGTGTGTGACCCAATTGCTTGGGAGGGGATTATTGAAATATTGGGAATCCATAGAAGGACTATATATAGTATAAGTAATATTTTTGTCGTACTCTATGGATTTTGACAGATGAGAAATGCGATATTGGGTTGTTTTATATAAATAATGAGGGGGGGTTTCATTATTATTTTGTTTTTGGATACTACATAATAATATATTCAAATTAATAAACCATCCCATGTTTCTCACCCATTGTTTCTAACAAAGTAGTGTGGATTAAATTATTTTATATGGACATTGTTTGGGGATAATGAAATAATTCCCTTTCTTATGTGGAGGTTAGTCACACTCTCAAATAATTGATTTCAAAATCATAAAATATATTATATGTCATGGATGATTCAGAAATCCTTATAAAATAAATCAAATATAAATAAAATAAAATTAATATTATTTGAAAACATATATTTTTTCTAAGGAAACCTTTTATAGTATTTATAACATCACAAATGGGCCATTTTGATGTCATAAAATAGAAAGTATATTTATACGAGATTCAATTTTTTCCCAAAAGTGTGTTAGCTTAAAAAATTAAGAAATAATACATCATTAGATAAATTGGAAATCCTTATACCAAAAATAATATTCATTTTTATCTACATATTTATATAAATATGAAAATTTTTACTTCTAAATAAAAACAAAAATTTCTTGAAAATGAGGTTGTTCAGACAATAAATTTTTTTAAACCCTGATAAAAATTACATTTGATTCATCAAAATTATAAGATTACATATATTAAATAAAATATATTTTATTATATTTTTTTATTAAAATATTTTGTATTTCAAAAATGGATTAATTCATTAATTTAGAAATTGAAATTGTGTATTAACAAGAAATAAAATTAATCTATTATTGAATAAAAACGTAAAAAAATTTATAAATTAAAAATAATAAGAGGAAAATATATTTATAATTATATAAAAATTAATTTACATATTACTATTAATATAGTGATGATATATATCCATAAATACACCATCATACTCTCTTTGAGTAAGATTCACGATGGTGGGGATTTCATGGTGTTGTTCAGTGAACATGGATTGGGACGTGATGTCAATGACAATGAACTGTAACCATAAATGGTTTTTCTCATACATAAGTCTTTGAATCCTGAATTGGGATTAGTTTAGGAAAAATTTCATAAATTAAATGTCCTTCAGAAACTATGATAAATGGGTCTCATAGGGTATGATCTAACTAGATGAGGTCACCACTCCCTAGTTGTGTACAAATTTTTTTAAACCTTATATTTATCCTTGTGAGGTTTTCATTAATCATCCACTATATTAACATCATCAAATATAAATAATGATCATTTAAATCTAGTTACATATAATAATACAAAATAAGTTCATTCTTTTCAATAATAATAATACATTTAATTAAATAAAAGGTGGGATTTTATTCATAATAGTTAGGGTTGTAATCGTCATAGACCAATTTGAAATTTCTCCTTCAAAATTTTCATTTTCCAAAAAAATAGTTGACGGTAACTATGATTCATTACATCCTCTTGATCCCATTTCTCTTTTTAAATCATTTGGTTTCCCGAAAACACTTCGATAAGGTAAAATTTATTATTTTGTAGAACGTTTTCCCATTGATCTATGATCTTCAGCAGTTGCCCCTCAAATGAATGATCATTCACAAAGGGTACCAAATCTTGATTTAAGACATGTGAGGGGTACGGATTATACATTTTCAAGAGGGATATATGGAATACATAATGTATTGGGACAAGGTTGGTGAGAGTGATAGTCAATAGTTCATTTCTTCGATGAGATCAAGTATCTGAAAAGGGCTGATATACCTTAAACTATGCATTCCCTTATTCAAAGATTTTGTCACTATCTTCCATACATATATTTAAAAGAATAAACTGTCTCAAAAATAAATCTCTACCTCAAATATATTGTTGTCAACATTTCTCTTTTTTTGACTCTTGGAAGCACTAATGTCATGTTCAATGGTCTTAATATTCTCCACTATTTCCTTAACCATTTAATGGCGTAGAAGTTTTTGTTACCCCACATCATCCAATTATGAAAGTGTTCTGTACATTATCCCTTATAGGGATTTACTGGTATCCATTTGAATTCTCAAGTGGAAACTATTTTTTTTATAACTCACCCATAGAATGATGTTGGCCCCATCCACCATTTAATTAAATTGACCATGCAATCAAAATTTCCTTATGTGTTTGATTTATCAACTCATATTGACCCTCAGAATCATGGTGATAATCTATACTGATTTTTGAGCATCAGTGATACTTTTACAAAACCTATAAGAGAATCATGGATCTTGATAAGAAAAATCATTAGTGGTACTCTATATTTCATTACCAATTCTTTGAAAAATATATTTTCCAATTTATCCAATGAAAAATCCTATCAAATCACAATAAAGTTTACAGTCCATGTAAGATTATCCACAATATCCCTGATAACATTATTTCTATTGGATATATTTGAAATTATGATGGTAATTTCCCTGTTAAATTTTTCTTATTTCCATTTTGGAATGGGTAAGGGTTGCATCATCCACTTTTACTTCAACCTTTGATTCGTCACATGCCGACATACCAGGAACATTTATTTATACATAGTGACATCCAATAACATGTTATCCAACCAATAGTGTTATCGATGATCTAGATACATATTTTTGTTTAATTGGTATATGGATAAATTAATACTAGTTTAATAGTCATATACATCACTTATTAACTCATGATATGATAGAACACATAAGCTTGACCAAAATCAAATAGTTACTTCATGGATAATTTTAAACTCTATGGATTTCTATTTTCTTATAGTCTACACTTTATTTTGAATTCCAACATAAAAATTTATAGAATCATATAATCTTTAATGAATATATTGTTGAGAAATAATTTGTTAAAGGATTGATGATGTCCCTTCATTTAGGATTCCAATGACCACCCTCTTCAAATCCAAGAAAATCAGATCCTTCTCAATTATCATTGATGATAGAGTTGATGGATCCATTCTATTTGGATAATCCACCACTTTTTCTCATTCCAAAGATGGTATTGGATTGATAAGTTATAATCCTTCACGAACACTAACTGGATTCATTAGAGCATGTTTATCTCATTCTGTGTGAATATATATCTTAAAAATTTGTGACCTATATATATTTCAACCTTCTCCCTGACGAGATAATTCCTCAAAATATTTGGAGCAAAGATCACCACAAAAAACACAAGATCTTGTGTGGGATAGTTTTCCTCATGATATTTCAACTTCCTGGAATCAAAGTATATGAATTTTTTTATTACATACAAATCCCAATACCTTCTTCGATAAATCACTAATAATTAAGATAAAATCACCACTTATGGGTAGTTTGAGAACAAGGAATGTTATAAGACTCATTATATTCTCCCTAAGGAAATCATCACATTATCATTCCAATAAAATCTAATCCCTTCCTCTTTTTAATTTTAAGAGGGATTGAAAATCATGAGATATTAAAAAAAATATGATAATATCAAACTAACCCACAAAACATATGGATATCTATCATAGATGTTGGACTTATCCATCCTTCAATTGATTTTTTCATTTAAGGATCAAAATATATCCACTTTATTTTGATTCTATTCCCCATGAATGAAATTTCCTTCAACTATAACTCACCCATTTTTTTCATACAACTCCTCCTTTAACATGATCATTTACGTAATGCTCAGATACTCTTTGTGGTCTACCTTGGTTTTGGAATATATTATAATATCGTGTACAAATACAACCACTATTTTTTCATCAAAATATCTGCGTAATATATTAATCATGTCCATGAAAAATTTTGCGGCATCATTTATCCATAATAGTATCATTATGAACTCATAGTTCTCATACCTCGTATAAAATGTAGAATTTGGGATATCCTTCATCTTCAACTTAACATGTCGATATTCTGACCAAATATACACCTTTTTGAAGTATTTTTATCAACATATCTGATGGAAGAAGTGATAAATACATTAAAAAGGATACATTTTCATTATCGTGATCCTATTGAGCTCATGATATTCAATGGAAAGGTGCATTGAAACATCATTTCTTTCATGAAGAGGACTAGTGCACCCCCTTGTGAAGAACATGGGTGTGTGAATCTTTTATCTATATCGTTTTTTATTTTTATTTAGTACCTAAAGATGAATAATATCCATCACATAAGAAGTATTAGATATTGGTAATTCCCCAGTAGTATGATCAATTAAAAATTCAACCTCTCGGCTGAGGGGATGACCAAAAAATTATTCGAGAAACACATCAATGTATTCCCTTACAATATGTTTGTCTTTTAGGACAGTTCATTCCATAGACTCAACAATTTGAGTGTGATATGGTTTCTCATAGGTTAATAATATAAATAATTGATATAATGGTGTTAGAGAAGATTCATCATTACCCTTGAACATTTATAGAATTGATGTTTGATTTGCCGTATGGATATCTGTTTCCCTCTCATGAAAATTTATGCCGAATCTATATAGGGAAGGCCAAGAAAGAACTAGAATGAAATCAAATTCCACAGAATTTATGTCTTACAAGTATCATTGTGATTTTCATTACACACATGTTAAAAATTGTGGAGTTATATAATTAGGATGCAAGAATCTCTCTATTATCAATTATTATTGATATCTCTCTATAAATTACTTATGGTGGGTTTGAATTAATATACAAATCATTTTTATATGCATGAATTAATAAAAATAATAATGATATATGATCCTTTCACTTTTGGATTCGGGTTTTCCATATTTATTTCATCCAAAATAATTTTTGGGAATATAGTTTAAATCTATTAAACACATAATGTGTAATACAATTACATTAAATGGATAACTTATAAATTTCATTGATTTCCATGACATATGTGTTTATAGGTTTCAATATATGATATCCATGATCTATTTCTTATCATATATACTAATCATGATTTTATTATTCCCATAATAATGGTTACTCATGATATTGAGAATTTATCAAAGCATATCCATAGGGCATCTCATACCACATTCACAGTTAGGCTCATTGTTGTGTACGAGGTTACCCCATGTCTATCCAAGAACACTTTTTCCTTGTTGTTACTCGTATGTAAATTAATTCTAGAACCAAATCCAAATTTAGTATCCATAAAGTTATTTATTTTATAGATAAACCACTTAATCAATATATTCAAAAAAAAATTTGATAATTGCATATATGTAGACTTATCCCTAGGATATTTGATAGAGATTCAAAGTCAAAATCCCAAAAATAACTAAACCTATACTCTAACACCGAAAATAACAAAGCATATCATTTTTACACATTAATACATGTTTGCTGACAAATAATAAAAAAATGATCAAGAGGTATAATGTATTTTTGAAATCAGGTACATTATATAACAACAGAAAACATGAAAAGAAACATCTTTATTGACAACTTATTTGAAATGACCATAAAGTTACATAATACATAACACTTCTTGGGACAACCTGAGGACATTTATAATAAAGGGGAGAGGTATAAATATTAGTAAGGTAAAAAAAAGTAATAAAATGAGGAAGAGAATACATGGTACACAATAGGAATATCAATAGATCATAAAACGAACATGAATTATAGGGAATTACATAACATGATAATATCAACATGGGAAATGTGGTAATAAATTAAATACATTAAAATTGTCATAGGTAACCCCTAAACCCGCAAATAAACCATTCAAGGCAATGCGCCATAAACAGATAAGGTAAAACCCCTATACCAAAATGTCATATACTTATACTAACCATTATCCAATGCATTGGAGCTCTATATAACATTGGTCTCACCCGTCACATTCATTTTAATCTCATGATTAAGTGTTCCTCATAGATCATACAACATCAATTCATACATCATCATAATTTATTATAGAATCATGGAGTGTGGAATAAAACATAAAAGTACCAAATAAAATTGGTATACATGTACAAATGTGAATACCCTTGATAAAAATGGTTATGGTATTCAATTCAAAATTTATATCGAAGAATTATTTGTGGTTAAATTTCAGTAGCCTAAAATAATCACTAAAACATTCTTAAATTTTTTTATCTGAGATATAGGGGTCTCAAATCATTGGGAAATAATTTATACTATAATAAGTACATGGAAGCAAATATAGAATCATTTTTAATTTGATATAAAAGGAATAACAATAATGAAAATTGAATAAAGTGGGGAAATGAATGAACCCTTAAGAAATTTAAACAATGTAACATTTGTACTTGGGAGGGATAAATGAGGGGAAAGTGGTATCTAATTATTTATAAATCATACGATATTTGTGGGGGTGGTGATAAAACATACCGCGTTATTATATATTAAAAATAAAATGGAATAACATATAGGATATTCTTGAATAAAAGTGAGAAATAGAGGATCCCTTACATGATTATTTGAGTCTAATGACTAGGGAGGGTCTTTTTTGAAAGCATGGGGAAACCATGGAAGGACTGTAGGGAGGATAGGTAAGAGTGTGGTTTTGATAAAATGTGGTTTAGTGGAGTGAAATTGAATCTGGGGGGTTTATATTGGTAAAGAGGGGGTTTGATTAATATTTTGGTTTTGGACACTACATAATAAAATATTGAAAAACAAAAATCATCCCATGGTTATATTACCATGGATTCTATAATGTGATGTTATTTACATTATTTAATAAATTCAGGAGTCAAATATTGTTAAATAAATATATTGATTATGTTGAGGTGAGTCACACTCTCATATAAAAGATTTTATAATCATAAAATGTAATATAATTCATGGAGGAATCATTAAGGATTTATGAAATAAATAAAATGAACATAAAATAAAATTATTTATAAGGGATAAATTATTTTTCTGAGGGTAAATTTTATATTATTTATTCCATCACAATGAGGACATTATTATTTTTTAAAACACCAATTAAATTTATACGGTATATAATTTTTGCCCAAAAATTCCACTATCTCAAACAATTATAAAACATTAAACATTAAAAAATTTGACATTATTATTCCAAAAATAATTTATATTTTTATAAATCATTTTATAAATATGGAAATTTTCACTATTGAAATAAAAATTTTTCTTTTTTTGTAAATAATTTTCTTTTACAATAACATTATTTTGAACACTAATACAAATTTCCTTTGACTTCCAAAAAATTATATAATCATTTATATTAAATTAAATTAATATAATGTTATTATTTTATGAAAATATTATTTATTTTAATAATCTATTAAGTCATAAATTCATTAATTAAATTTTAATATAACCAAAAATATAATTTTTGTTTAATGAATAAAAATTAAAATGATTTATAAATAAAAACCATGTTACAAAATTATATTCATTATTCAAAAAAATATTTTACATATTATAATAAACATGGTCTAGGTACATACCTCTGTAATACACCAGCATTATCACTTAGATTAAGGTGTGAGATGGTGGAGCTTTCATGGGGTCATTCAGTGAACATGGTTTGGGATGTGATATTGATGAACATGAACTTCTTCTATTAATTATATTACTCATGTTTATGTTATTGGATCTCATATTGGTCTTGGTTTATGTAAAATACTTAAAATAACATCTCCAATAAATTATCTAATAAATTTGACTCATACGGTATGATCCTACTGGTTAAGGACTTCAAAAACCATTATCTATTCCAAAAGGATTTTGTAAACCCTCTATTTAGATTATTTATTTGATCATTATTCAATGGCTATATAGTCATCATTATTGATTCTTGATGGTAATTAAAATTCTATTGGATATATTAATAGAAAATAATTTTATGTGTTTTCTATAACCATAATACCATTAATTATATTAATTTTTTTAGTTCTAATCATGAGATTTTGGGTCATTAAAATCATTGATGTCCTTTGGATCAAGATGTGAAACGAAATCATGGTGTTAAATTTGACTCATAATATAAATCATGTTTATGTACCTCTATCTCATTCTCCTATATCAACATCTAATGTATGATATATATTATTCATTATATCTGTTTCAAAAGTGCGGAAGGTAGTCTCATGATCTTCATTAAATTTAGGTTCCAGTAGTTCATTGGATGCTCTTTCTACTTTTTTAACATGACATACTAATAGTTTGACATTAATGTTCATATTTTAGAGATCATCATTAAGCTTCTATAAAATATTCACTCGTTCATTAGGTTATATTTCATCAAAATTAATGTAAACTTATTCTTCCATTGTTTCAGTTAATTTATTTAACACTCTATAATATTTAATGAATGATCAATAACCCATGAATAATCCTTCATCACTCTTGGAAGAAAATTTATCTATATTATCATACATACTTAGTGTAACATCCCATGATTTCAATGTATGTAATTTCTTAAAAGTAATTCAATAACTTGCACTACACACAACATCGAGTTCAAGTGCACCACAACTTACCAAACTAGCTGTTCAAAAGTAGTTTTGAATAGTATGAACTGATTTTTGAACATTATAAATTCCTTATAATTTCTGAATCCATATTTTTGGTTTCCTAGACATAATGTAAGAACAAATACATTTTCTTAGATAAAAGAATTATTTTTCAAAAAATGCAATTTTACCCCATTTTAATGGAGAACCCTTTTTAAATCCAATATTTGAAACATTTATATATTAAATTTGGAAAAATAAAATTATTCTTTATAATCTAGACATAACAATTAATTTCAATAAATTTTTGATGTTTTCTGATAACTTTCATATTTGGGTGAATAGTGAAAATACTATATTTTAATTGAAAACAACTTTTTTTAATCAAAATAATTTATAGTGTTGAATTATAAGTTTTAATGGTATGGAAGTATAAATAGTTTATATTTTTACTATTTAATCCAATGCTGGTCATTATAGGTAATTTCATTTTGAGATTGGACATAAATAAGTGTCAACCTGGTGATAGATATTATTTTTTAAAAATATGCCTTTTGGTTTTGACAGAGAGAATTAATTTTAAATTAATAAATGAATCATATATGTTTTTAATTTGGTAAAATGGACTTCATTTTTGGATTTGGAATATAGAAATTATCTTAGGGTGAATTTTTTGTATTTTTCTGATAGCATTCAATTTTTAATGAATAGTGAAAACACTAAGTTATAGTTTAAAACTAAATTTCTATTTAAATAATTGTTTATTTTATTCAAATTTATTTTAGGTAAAAATAGATACATAATACCTATATATGTTTAATGTAATTCATTGGAGTCAGTTTATAAGAATTTTAGATATATAAAAATTTTATTGAACTTTTTACTGTCTTTTACCAATCTCCTAGTAGAATTTGCAAATTCACACAAAAATTAATTTTACCTCTTCTGTGAGTTGAATTTCGAAAATATGAGAGACACGGTTAATATCAAGGAGTAAAATGTGGTTCATTAAGATAAAAATAATTTTTTGTGAATAATAACTTTTTGCTTTTATTCAACATGGTTAAATGTAAATAGGGTAATTAAGGGTAAAAATGATATTATTATTACCCTAAAACATGTCTAAATTCTATTTGATAAGTATAATTCGATCAAAAACAATCTTTGGAATAAAATATGAACCTCTTTGGTCCACTAGGATTAGATTAGAAAATTTATTATTATTTATTTCAAATAAGAGTTAAAAGAGTTAAAATCAATGTTTAATAACTATAGAATATTTAATATACGGTTATACATAAGATAAATTCTATTATATTTAATAATTATAAATCTAAAAATATTTTCTACATAATGGTATTTTATTTATTATTTTTGGACGTTAAATAATTGAATTATTTTATGAAACAATGATGATGCAGTAATTACCTTATTAGTGAAATATTAAAATAATTTATATTTTAAATACCAAAAAATTTAATTTGAGACTTTTAATGAATTCCTAGAATTTTATAGGTTAATATGACATATTAGAGTTGATTAAATGAATTAGGATCTAAATTATAATGCTGTTATAAATTTAGCAAAAACAAAATACCAAATAGTGTCAAAATTCACATAAAATAGTGTTTAAAACAATTATTATATTATTAATTGATATTCTATTCCAAAAAATATATGATTTGGACTTGGACTTAAAAAATGATATTTGTATCATTAATGTACCACCTGGGGGTCAATTAGAAGTATATAGTATGTTTATTAACTATATAATATAGAAATACAAAGAGATATGGTAAATGTCAAACTATTTAAGTAAGAGTTAAATCAAAAAGATAAAGTTAATATATTGTCCCAGACCTATATAAAACCTATTGGTTAAGTTGTTTTAAACCTATCCCAAACATAAAATTTAAATATTATACTTTGGATCCATTTGAAAACGAATATGAATTTATTATTGAAAAATATTTCTAGCTTTTCCTAAGGTTCCCCTCACCCCTCTTATAAAAGGGCACTCCCCCTTCTCTCTAATTCACACCTTCAAATCCATTTGGCTCGGCCATCCCCTACCCAAATATTATATAAACTTTTCTCCCTTCAACCTAGAGGCCTTATTTTGATCATAAATCCAACCTATGGAGACCTTTTGATCAAATCAAAAGGAAGAACCCAAAAAAGTGCTAACGATTTCACCATCCTCTTTCAAGTTCCTTTCTTCTTCCACTTCATTTTTTTATTGTTTACATTCCAAAATATTAGCTCCAGTATCTTATATATATTGTGATGTTATTGTAATTATGGTACAACCAAATTTATTATTCTATATACCCTTTGAATGACATGTCACCATACGTGCGTACGTACGGCTTACCGTCTCCACATCATGGTGTAATTGTTATTCAATAAATTATTATTTGGATGGGTATAATAATGATGTTTATTTTATATAAATAATAAATATAACATGATAAGGATTATTTATATATGATATACCATCCAACTCTATATTATTTTAATTTCAAAAAAATGATACTTTCACTCATGCGTACGTACGGATTACCGTCTCCACGACGCGATGAGATTCATTTCCAAGTTTACCATTCATCGACGATTATAAAAATATATATTACTAATAAGTATGTAATATATGACATAATAATGCTACGGGAGATATATATATTTATATATATTTTTATTTAGGTACTTACATATATCTTGTTCACTTACTTTCGTTCAATACTATATGAAAACGGAAACAACATTTATGCGTACGTACGAACTATCATCTCCATAAATGGTGTATTCCATTTCATATATATGTCTGTTATACATATTTATATTCTAAATATATATGATATATAAATCATTTTTTATATTCTGGATGTATTTAAATCATGATCTAAGTGACACAACCAAGAGTAACAAGTAAAAATATGTACGATAAAGAAAGTGATTATTAAACGAAATATTAAAATAACATAGAAATTAATATTAAATGGGCTTTATAAAGTCATAATTGAATAATGTATGATATAATAAATATTAATATGGTTCTGGTACAATTTAATAACATACTATATTCTTCATAAAGGAGGATAAACGTACCCTCAACTAAAAAAATGTGCAAGGTCAGGGGTTTTCATCTCACTCCTTATTCCCATGAGATTCATGCCATATTGCCACTATTAACTTTTGTGTGGTGTATGTACTGCCCATAATTGTATTCATTGTGTAATATACTTTAATTTATGTGTATTTACATATTTATTTTATGATAATTATTTCATGTGGTGAATGTTTTGTAAGTTACCAAATTGGTAAGGGTTTATTAATAAATCTCATTATTATCTGGGATTGTTTATGTGTAAGTATTTATAAGGACATTTTTATCATCAATGTTCATTTTTCATAAAAATGATATCAAAATGAATATTTTAAGGATTTTTGAAAGGTAATATTAATCATGATCATAATTTTAAATGTTTTAAAGATTTATCTTTCAAAATCATTAACTTTTTGTCCATGTTTTCAAAATGATTTTAAGGATTTATTTATATGGAAATGAATGTTTTGAATGATAATTCTTTTCAAAAGTTTCAAAGTGGTATGGGAAAATTTGATTCAAAAATATCATTTAAATTACTTACTTTATAAATGTGTGACTTATAAATTATTTTACTAAAAGGATATTTCTCTCAAAAGGATTTACTCATTATTTTCAACAATGTCATCATCCTTTACTAGATATTATTTTTGATTGAGGTTGATTTATTATAATACAGTCTTCCATATTGTATTGAATGAGTTATTATATGTTTGATTTTGGATGTTTTGTTTTTATAAAATTCAAGTTTTTTGGTTAATGTATTGTAATTTTGTATTCTTGTTTTAATACGAATGTTTACGTTATATTTCAACCTTTTCATATGAGGAATGTATTGGACATAGTATGTGATGGGTGGAGCCCACAATAGATCCTCGATGCATAGGTAGGCCTCATGAGACAACTAGAAGTGGAATTGGTTGAGGTCCTTCCCAATTTGATATATGGTTTTGGCTGAGCCCTTAATCATTTTTAGATGTCTTGGCTGAGGCCTTGACAAAATATTTTATAATGTCCAGTATAATACATTCCCTCATTATGGAAATAATATTGATGGTTTATGTGGTCATTCGACTAGTAGAATACCCATGATTATGTTTTATTATTTTATTATTTACTCACCTAATATTCATTCTATAAAAGTATTCATTTATATTTTTTGGTAAAGGCATGTGGTTTCAATTATTCACCACGCTTAATATTTATGTCATTTTCCGCTGTATTACTTACAATTACTAAGAGTTTGAGATCACCCCTTTCTTATGTGTCATATTCCAAGGATTTCAAGAAGTGTATTATGATTGATATTAAGGGTTATGCTAAAGGGAATAATGGCATTTTCAAAGAACTTTTTACGCTGTGTTTTATGTTTGAAATTGTAATGTAATGTTAATTCATGTAATCTATTTTACAAGACTGCTAAACTGATCGGTCCTTCGGAACTTGATTCCTTGTAATCATGCAAATGAATTAAAATAATGCACCGACTCTAGGTAATTGGGGTCAGGGAGTTATAGTTTGTATCAGAGGAAGTTTAGCAATAACCTTGGAAACTCGATTTAGATAAACTCTAATTAGAGCACATTACCGTAAGATAGACTTTGAAGATTAGTATATAATAACTTCCTATAATTTGGTAATGTAAAGTTTTTGTGAGTTTTCCAAGTAAATACATCCCTCTTTGGATAAGAGCAGGTAGAGGCGGCTCTGGCACAGATGTACCTAGGGGAAAAACTGGAAAACACCGCTTTGAGCTAGACTCGAACAGAAACAAGTGCATGACAATGGGCCATGGTATACTCTTGGTTACAACACTCCCAGGGGATATGCATAGGATAATTCTCATTTTCTTTACAAACCACTATGAAGGGTTTATGAGTATATACCTCCTCAAAGAAAACATTTTTGTGATTATGGATTATATCAAAAAACTGCCCAATTTACATTAGGTATTTTATATGTTTGGAATTATGAATTGTGATTCATAAACTGACCTAGTGTATGAAATTTTATAGAAATGGCACCCAATAGAATGAATGTGAACTCCAGCAATATGTATTATCCAAAGTGTAAGAATGATTATTTCTTTCACGGTATTAAGCCAACATTTAGAAGGGAAATAGGGTCCCATGAATTATCAATATATTAATAAATAGTATCATGTGTTAATAATATATGTAAAGAATTGTCTTAGTCCTATGGCTTCGAAGGGAACAAAGATAAGAATAGGATAGAAGAGAGAAAGATGGATAAAGGGAAGAGGGAAAAAAAGAATTTCCCATATGTGATAACTGTGGAAAGAATCACCATGGTAAATTCTTGAAGGGAATGAGAGTTGTTTATAAGTATGGATAAAAAGGATACCAAGTACGTGATTGCAAGGGTAAAAAAAATTAAAATTTACAATGCTTCATCTGCAAGGCGTTGCAAAACTACATGAATAAATGTCCCATTCATAAGAGTGTACCGCAAATGATGTTATTAGATAATAATCAAGTTATGATACTACCTCAGATGAAGAAGAATTAATAGTGTTCTTATGTAGTTATTATAGAATTATTTCATTTGAGTTTTGTATCAACTGTATACTGGTTACATGAATTTTGGATATAAATATGGATTGTACAACAGTAATACTTTATTATAGATTTGAGATTATATGGTTCTATGAAATGTGACTTAATAGTAAGCTACAATTTTTGGAAAATAAATTGTTGAAGGGAAGTGAATCCTAAATATGGTCATGATAAGGAGTTAGTGATTTTGGAATAAGAGATGGTGGATTTTGGTAATTCAGGATGTTATGGTGTTGTAAAAGAATACATGATAAAGGTGTTCACATTTTATTACCTGGAAAAAAGGATCCTTATTATGTTTAAATTCTTCATAAATTTTGGAATAAGAGTTTGGATATAAGTATATTGGATAAATATAATGGCTGGAATGGATTAAGTTTGAAATTGGATACTATTGTTATGGTTATTTTTGGATTTACATAAAAAGGACAACTCGAAGGTCAGGCAGCAACCCGTCGCGTCTAACAAGGCTGCGAGACTTGAACCCGCAACCGAAGGGCGACAAGGGAGTATCACCTACCACTGGCCCACGTGATGTCATGGATTGAATAATTTTGTTTTTTAAAAGGTCTAGTTGATGAATTATTAATTCGCTTTTTCGAACCCTATACAAATAGGATAAATAAAATAATTTTTTTAAGTTCTATTATCTTTTAGGGTGAAATATGAGTTTTTGGTAGAAATTAGTTAAAGGATGGAACTCTTAATGTCAAGTAAATATTTTATTCCTTCTCTTATTCTATGAACAAATTAATTCTGAAAATTTAAGTAAGGGATCTTAAAACAAAAAATGTGTAATTCTAATAACTTATGTTTTTTTTGAACCGATGATATTTTAAATCATCATCGATTGATGCTTTGAGGCCCTTCATTCGAAAATTGTTTCTGACTAATGACCTCAATCACTCCTTATAAATATTTACATTATCCCTCAAATTATTTGTCTATAATTTTCACCAATTTTCTCCTAATAGAGATTATAATTTGGTGGTGACTTTTTCGTTCCCCTTTTGCTATTATTGAGACTGAATTTTATTAACCCAATTTCTTATGTGGGTTTTCCCAAAAAGGTATTTTCTATATTCAACCTTTTATTTTTGAAGAACAATATCAAATTGTGACGAATCAATTTATTTAAGGAGGAGATAATGTAACACCCCAAGATTTCAAAGTACGTTATTTCTTCAAAATAATACAATAACATGCACTACACGCAACACCGAGTTCAAGCGCACCACAACTTACCAAACATGTCGTTAAAAATAAGTTATGAATAGTATTAACTATATTTTGAACATTATATACTCTTTATAATTTTATAATCCATTTTATGAGTTTATTAGACATAATGTAATAATAAATAATTTTTTTAGATAAAAGAATTATTTTACAAAAAATGCATTTTTACAGCCTTTTAATGGCGAAACCTTATTAAATCATATATTTGAAACTTTTAAATATTCAATTTGACAAAATAAACTTCTTCCTTAGAATAGGGATATAATAATTTAGTTTCAATAAATTTTTGGTGTTTTTCTGATAACATTCATATTTGGGTGAATAGTGAAAATAATATATTTTAACTCAAAACAACTTTTTTCTAATCAAAATAATTTGTAGTGTTGAATTATACATTTTAATGGTTTGGAAGTATAAATATATTATATTTTTACTATTTAATCCAATTCTGGTCATTATAAGAAATTTCACATTGGGACTGGACATAAACAAGTGTCAATCTTTTGATAGATATTATTTCTTAAAAATTCGCCTTTTGGTTTTGACAACGGTAATTAATTTTAAATTAATAAATGAAACTTATATGTTTTGAATTTGGTAATATGGACTTCATTTTTTTATTTAGAATATCTAAATTACCCTAGGGTGAGTTTTTGTTATTTTTCTGAAAACATTTAATTTTTGATGAATATTGAAAAACACGGAGATATTGTTTAAAATAGAATTTTTATTTAAAAAGTTAATTATTTTATTCAAATTTATTTTAGGTAAGATTAGACACATAATAACTATATAAGTTGAATTTAATTCATTTGATTCAGTTTATAATAATTTTAGATATATAAAAATTTTATTGAACTTTTCGCTGTCTTTTACCCATCTCCTAGGAGAATTTGAAAATTACATATAACTTAATTTTACAGGTTCTGTGTGATGAATTTCAAAACTCAAAGAGACATGGTTAATATAAAGGAGTAAAATGTGGTTCATTAAGATAATAATGATTTTTGGTGAATTGTAACATTTTACTTTTATTTACCACAGTAAAATGTAAATTGGGTAATTTAGGGTAAAAACGATATTATTATTACCCTAACACATGCCTTAATTCTATTGGATAAGTATAATTCGACAAAAAATAACCTTAGGAATAAAATATGAACCTATTTGGTCCACATGGATTAGATTAGGAAATTTATTATTTTTTAATTCATAGATGAGTTAAAAGAGTTAAAATAAACGTTTAATAATTAAAACATTTTTGATATAGGGTTATACATAAGATAAACTCAATTATAAATATTCAATAGAAAGAATAACAGATTTCATACAAAATGGTATTTTATTTATAATATTTAGGAATTAAATAATTTAATTTATTTATGACACAATGATGATGCAGTAACAATCTTATTATTTAAATATTAAAATAATAGATATTATAAATATCCAAATAAATATTATTTGAGACATAAAATAAATTTGACAAAATTTCTAGGTTAATATTCCATGTTAGGGTTGATTAAATGAATTAGTTTCTAAGTAATAATGATGTTATGAATTTAACAAAAAAAATACCAAATAGTGTCAAAATTGACATAAAATAGTTTTTAAAACAAATATTATATTATTAATTGATATTCTATTCCTTAAAATATAAGGATCAGAAAAAGGACTTATATCATAATAGTTGTATCATTAATAGACCACTTGGGTGTCTTTTGGAAGTATATAGTATGTTTATTAACTATATAATATAAAAATATAAAGAGACATGGGAAATGTAAAACGATTTAAGTAAGAGTTAAATAAAAACGATAAAGTTAATACAGTGACCCAAACCTATCTAAATCCTATTGGTTGAGTTGTTTTAACCCTATACCCCCCTTAAACGTTAAATAATACACTTTTTATCAATTATAAACCTAATATTAATTTATGATAAAATTATATTTCAATCATTCCATAAGGTGCCCCTCACCCTCTTATAAAAGGAAACTCCCCTTCTCTCTAATTAACAACTTCAAAGCCTTTTGGATCGGTCAACCCCAGACCAAATATATTCTCTACTTCCCTCAAATAAACCTAGAGGAATTATTTTTATCAGAAATCCAATCTAATGAGACCTTTGGATCAAATCAAAAGGAAGAACCCGAAAAAGAGGTAATGATTTCACCACCCTTTTTCTAGTTCCTTTCTTCTTACACTTCCTTTTTCTTTGTTGTTTCCATTATAAAATAATAAATCCAGTATCTTATATATATTTTGATGTTATTTTAATTATGGTACAACCAAATTCATTATTCTATCCATGATTTGAATGACATGTCACCATATGTGTGTATGTATGGCTTACCGTCTCCACGTCGTAGTGTAATTGTTATTCAAACAATTTTTATTTGGATGGGTATAATAATGATATTTATTTGATGTAAATAATAAATATAACATGATAGGTATTCTGTATATATGACATAACATCCAATTATATATTATTTTAATATCAAAATAATGATACTTTTTCTCGTCTGTACGTACGGATTACCGTCTCCACGACGCGATGAGATTCATTTCCATGTTCACCATTCATCGACGATTATAAAAAATATATATTACTAATAAGTATGTAATATATGAAATAATAATTCTAATGGAGATATAAATATTTATATATATAAGTATATATGTACATATATATATCTTATTCACTTACTTTTGTTCAATACTATATGAAAATGGAAACATCGTTTATGCGTACGTACAGACTATCCTCTCCATAAATGGAGTTTTCCATTTCATATGTATGTCTATTATACATATTTATATTCTAAATATATATTATATATAAATCTTGTTTTATATTCTTCAAGTATTTAAATCATGATCTATGTGATACAATCAAGAGTAACAAGTTAAAACACGTACAATAAAGAAAGCGATTATTACCCGACATATTAATATAACATGGAAATTATTATTAAATGAGTAGTATAAAGACATAAATGTACAATTTATGATATCATAAATATTAATATAGTTCAGGTACAATTTAATAACATACTATAGTCTTCATACATGAGGTTAAACGTACCCTAGACTAAAGGGAAGTGCAAGGTAAGGGCTGTTCATCTCACTTCTTATTCCCTTGACATTCATGCCATATTGCCACTATTACCTTTTGTGTGATGTATGTACTGCCAATAATTGTTTTCATTGTGTAATACACATTAATTTATATGTATTTAATGATTCATTGTATGATACTTCATTCTTGAGGTGTATGTTTCGTATGTTACCTAATTGGTAAGGGTTAATTCCTCAATCTCATTCTTATCAGAGATTTTTTATGTGTAAGTATTTACAGGGACATTTTTATCATCCATGTCCATTATTCATAAAAATGATATCAAAATGAATATTTTAAGGATTTGTGAAAGTTACTCTTTATCATGATCGGAATTTTTAATGGTTTAATTATTTATATTTTTAATCTTTTTAATTTATTTCCTTGTTTTCAAAATGATTTTCTGTATTTATTTATATGGACCTGAATGTTTTGAATGATAATTCTTATCGCAAGTTTCAATGTGTTACGGGACACTTTGATTCAAAATCTATTTTAAATTACTTACTTTACAATTGTGTGACTTTTAAATGATTTTACAAAAATCTTACTTCTCTCAAAAAGTTTTACTCATCATTTTCAACTATGTCAGCATCATTTACTAGATATTTATTTTTGATTGAGGTTGATTTATTATAATAAAATATTCCACATTTTATTGAATGAGTTATGATATTTTTGATTTTGGATGTTCTATTTTTATACCAATCATGGTTTATGGTTAATGTATTGAAATTTAGTATTCTACTTTTAATATGAATGTTTACGTTATATTTCAACCTTTTCATATGAGGATTGTATTGGACTTAGTATGTGATGGATGGAGCCTTCTATAGCTCTTCGATCCATCGATATGTCACATGAGACAACTAGATGTGGAATTGGATGATTCCCTTTCACAATTTGATATATGGTTCTAGCAGAGGCCTTAATTGTTTTTAGACACCTTGGCTGAGGCCTTGACAAAATATTTCAGAATGTCTGACATTATACATTCCCACATTATGGAAATAATATTGATGGTTCATGTGGTCATTAGACTAGTAGAATACCCATGATTATGTTTTATAATGGAATTATTTACTTGGTTTATATTCTTTCCATAAAAGTATTCGTGTTTATTATTGGTAATGCCATGTGGTTTCAGTTATTCACCATGCTTAATATTTATGTAATTTTCCACTATATTACTTACCCTTACTGAGCATTTGAGCTCACCCTTTTCTTATGATTCATTTTCCCAGGATTCCAAGAAGTGTATTATGATTTATATGTAGGGTTATGCTAAATGGAATAATTGAGTTGTCAAAGAACTATTAACGCCGTGTTTTATGTTTGAAATTCTAATGTAATGTTAATGTATGTAATCTATTTTCCAAGACTGCTAAATTTATCGAAACATTGGGACTTGAATAATTGTAATCCTGCCAATGTATTAAAATAATTCACCGACTTTGGGTAACTAGGGTTGCGGCGTTAGAGTTGGTATCAGTGGATGTTTACCAATAACCTTTGAAACTAGATTTAGATAAACTCTCATTAGAGCACATTACCAAATGATAGAAATTGATGATTAGTATAGAAGAACTTCCTCGAATTTATGTAATGTAATGGTTTTTTTGTGTTTTCCAAGAAAATACATCCCTTTTTGGATACAAGGAGGTAGAGGTTGCTCTGGCACATATGTACCTAGGGGAACAACCCGAAAACACCTCTTTGAGCTAGACTCGAACGGGAACTGGTGAACGACAATGGGCATTGCTGAACTCTTGGTTACGAAACTCCCGGGAGATATGCTTAGGATAATTCACGTTTTCTTTACAAACCACTACGAAGCGTTTATGAGTATATACATACTCAAAGAATACATTTTTGTGATTATTGATTATATCCATAAACTGTTCAATTTATGTTAGGTATTTTACATGTTTGGAATTATGAATTGTGATTTATAAATTGACCTAGTGTATGAAATTGTATAGAGATGGCTCCCAATATAATGAATGTGAACTCCAGTAATACATATGATTCAAAGAGTAAGAGGGATCATTTATTTCACGGTATTAAGCCAACATTAAGAAGGGAAATATTCTTCCATGTATTATTAATATATGAAAAAATAATATCATGTGTTAATAAGATAAGTAAAGAATTCTATGAGTCCTATGGATTCAAATGGATGAAAGAGAAGAAAAGGATGGAAGAGAGAACGATGGATAAAGGGATGAGGGAAAAGAAGGATTTTCCCATATGTGATAACTGTGGAAAGAATCACCATGTTAAATTCTTGAAGAGAATGAGATATTTTTATATGTATGGAGAAAAAAGGACACAAATTACAAGATTTCAAGGGTAAAGAACATTCAAATGTGCAATGATTCATCTACAAGGCTTTGGGACACAACACAAAATAATGTCCCATTCATAATATTATACTGCAAGTGATTTCATTGGATAATAATCAAGTAATGATACATCCTCAGATGAAGAGGAATGACTAGTGTTATTATGTTGTTATTATAAAATTATTTTATTTGTGTGTTGTATCAACAGTATAATGGTTACATGAATTATGGAGATAAATAAGGATTGTATTGCAGTAATATTTTATTGTGGATTTGAGATTATATGGTTCTAAGAAATCTGACTTAATTGTAAGCTACACTTTTTTGAAAAAACATCTACACAAATATAGAACTAATATTTTTCATTTTAACTATAAAATATAGAAGGTAAAAAAATTATATATAATATATAAATAGATGTTGATAGTTTGAAACATCATTCTTAAATTTAGCATCAACATTGTGATGTATTAGTTTTTTAAAAATGATCTCACACATTATCAATTATGAGTTCAGACTTTGGTAGATCATTAACTAATAATTTCTTATTTCGCTTTTTATCTTAATGAATTTTGAAATGGTGTAGTATCTAGTTCCAAATACAAAATTGTATATAAAATGATATTATTCATGAAAATTTTCAGAAGAAAAATAATTTATATCAAAATATTAAATATTACAATTTCATAAATAAATAAAATATAAAACTAATTAACAATAAAAAATATTTCCCAATTTTTCTCCAAATTTTACATAAAAAGCATCTTTACATAAATGTGAAATTATATGAAAAATATATTATACACCATTGACACACTGAATTATATAATGTAATACTTAATAATAATTACTAATTTTCCATTGCCGATGATTCTCCCTTATGAATTGTCACTATAAGTGAAATTTCCACTATCAAAATAGATCAATTTTTTAAAATCTGAATACTCACAATTCATATGTCTATATCACCAACTGTCTATATACCATAGGCTTTTGTGGAGTTTTTACATTAGGTTTCCTAACTAAATGATTATAAAAAAAATTGTACATATATCTTATAGGGTCAATTTATGTTGGATAGAAGTGATTTAGGAACCTATAATATAATAACATGGTTTTTATACCTAGATTGTAATATTATAGAAATAAAAACATTATTATTCATAATTATGTGACATATAATTTCCCTTTAGTTCATGACTGGTATCTTTGAGCATGCAATTATATTTATAAAGATCATCACTATCAATCCTTGTTAATTATATACGTTTGATAAATAAATAAGAATGTTAGTAAGGGTAGAAAATGGTACCTATGACATGCTTTCAAAAAAGAACATTTTTCCCTAATTGACATATTTTATGGATTGGTGTTTGAATCCCTAAATCTATCATCTTAGTAACTTTAAATTGATTTCATGGATTTGTTTAATCTTCGATTATTTTCTTCATATTGACTTTTATATTTCAAATTGTTATTATAATCTTTTACTAGTCATTTCCTTTTATATTCATTGAATATGATCTAATATTCAATATCATTCATTCTCCAAACCTTTTTCCTATCTCATTTTTTACAATACCCTCTGATGTTTTATTTTCTATAAAATATATTTTGTTTATATAAGTTCTTAAATATTTTGGTTGTGTGGGACAACTCTTCAACACTTTTATCAAGAGATTCTTCTTCACAGGTACTTTCATCATGTTCATTATCTATTTGGTTGTAGGTATTAGAATTGAATGTTGCTGATTTTTTTGGTTCATCTTCATCGATATCCATTTTAACATTATGCTCTTCAGCACACATCATCATATTTTCTATCAATTACTAGAAAGAAGTTTACATACCTCCAAATATTATCTAATTGATATAGAAGTTCCTCTGTATCTATATGGTAAGCATATAAGAAGAATATCACATGATCTATGTCCATCACATGTTTTCATGGGGATTTAATGATATTCAGTATTTCATTTAACAATATATATATATCATAAATTGGTTCATTATATTTCATTTTAAAGGTATCATACTTGATTATATATTTAATAGACTCATTTTCATAAAATTTTATGTATCTTTATAAGAGGTTTTCAATGAATCAAATAAATCAAATGAATATTTTCAAGTATATATTTTATTAAATTAATCATAACCAAATGATAAAAAAAATCTTACATTGATTTATATTAATTATATTATGATTTTTTTGAGAATTACATCAAGTAATTCTAGTAGTTTTTCATACTTTGTAATATTGCTTTATAACATTCCAAATGTCAAATACTATATATTTTGAATGAGTTTTCATCTTGATATTTAATTGAGAATAATTTTTACTATTATATTATGTTGTTTTATTGATAGTATATCCTTATAATCTATTATCCATACAAAACTAAAATGTACAATTGATTTTTTCTGAGATCTTTATATTACAACTAAAATCATAATTTAAAAGACAATTAAAAATTTATGATTCTAATATTTTATGGAGTGAGTAACTCAAGAGGGTGTAAAATGAGTTCCAAACAACAATTTCTATAAATATAATGTCCCCTTAATAAAATAATATATCATGTTAATAAAACCAGTAGATACATATAAAATATATCGATTTGAATAATTTCTCAATGACTGATTATGTCTGAGTTAACATAATGTTATAATTAAAACAGATTTTGAAATCAATTAACATGGGCATGAACCTATATAAAAATTTGTTAATATTGAAAAAAATGTAATAGTTTTTATTGTAGATTAAAAAAAGTATTGTATTTGGAAATAAAAAACAAAACAACATGCCAGAATAAAAAAGAGGTTTGGCCTCAGTAAAATACATAATCACCTCCACTTGGATTCCCCCTGGTCACAGGTAGTTTATATTAATAATTATATAGATCCATAGTATGGATTTTTTAAAACCAATATAAGATAAAAGATATCTTCACTAAAAATACTCTTCCACATTTATACATGGGATGTAAATTTTTACATGACACAAGATGACCTATTCTCGAAACACCATGGAAAAACAGATGAGAAGAGAATGAGATATTAACATGTATTATCCGGATTAGGTGAATGAGATAATATGTGTTTTAAAAACAATGTAATAATGGAATTATCAAAAAAAAATTATAAATAAATAGATTATTAAGTGAATAATTATTAGCAAATGGTATGATAAGAATGTTAAATGTCATAAAATCATTATTGGTGTGGATTTTGAGCTTTGTTATCAAAATATGCAACAAAAAAGAGGATCATAGGAACTGTTATGTGTTCCAGATGGACTCTATTGATATCTAAGTCAATATTTATAATGGATACGGTCCTTCACTGAATTTTATCTTCATCTATGATGAATTAGTAAGCTTTTAATATTTGGAAATTCAGTTGCCCAATTTTCGATATGATTTTCTATCAGTTATAATATTACATCATGAGTGAGAGAGATAGTCCTTAGCATATATATAAAAACAACATCTGAAGGATATTATCCATCATAAGACATGATTTTACTGTGTCATTATGACTTGGTAAAAATTTCATTTAATAGAAACTTATGTTTATCCATTCACATCAAAGTCTATTAACAACAGTGGTAGCATGAAGTTGATGGTGACTCAGCATATGAAGGTAACTCATACAGGAAGAACCTCATGCTGGCGGTGATTAATTTTCCAATGATGAATTAGAGTTTAAAAATAATAGGTCTCAGTGGTAGCTCATTGGTAGTGTTGATCCTAACAGTAACTCTACTTGAAATAATCAGTCTGGAGGTGAATTTACTAGTGGAAACTATTGTGGAGGTAACATGTCCTCGACAGTAAATTATCCCTTTTAGTGACTCGACTAGGAGCAACTTCCCTCAATGGTGACTCCTTCCTAGTTGGGACTCGCCTCAATACTTAGATGAATTGTCCAATAAATTGTCTTCTTCACATAAGATCTAATCGTAAAACATTTATATCATTAGAAATAATCTATTACTGGTTTTTGATTACTAAAATATGGAAGTTACATACACTATACTCATAAGTATTTTATAACATATATAATTATAGTTTAATTTTTAAATGAAACATATATCTTTATATCATATGTATTCCTCAGAGAAATATTTTTTTTATACATTTTTTAAACAATCAATTAATTTTCCATGATAATAATTTCCCCTATTTATAATAATTGAATATAGGAATCACTTTATAGTATTTTGGAAACTATTCATTTTGTGCCTCAAATTTTTTTTAAAATGATGTAGAATTTATGTTCATTTATTCGTATTCATCATCAAATAAACATATATTAGACTCTATCCTCTTATATTTTATGTTTAAGTGTTTTAGAGTAGTTTAATGATGATGATAATAATTCATTATATATTTTATTCCCAAAATAACATGTTTTCTATATCTAACAAATATCCAATTAAGATTCATATAAGGATAATCTCTTTATTTTAAATGGAATCCATTGATTAAATTATTCCTTTGGTCATCAGGAATTAAAAAAAACTGAAATATTTAATGTGAGTGACAATCCATAGTATAATTATTTATTGATATTAAATACAACCCTAGAATGTATAAATCATTAAAATTAGATTAATGTTGATCATAAATCACTCCATATCTAATCAAGGATTCATTGGGTTGGGTTATATCATAGATATTAAGATAATTTCTAACATAATAAATCCATTGAAAGTTCATGTAAATATAATTTTTTTGACCAAAACATATCCCTAAGAGTTTCAAAACAATTCTTAGGTTTTTGATGTTTTTCATTCCCCAGGTCTTGATCGTGTTAAGAAAAAATACAACAATGTCATGTTTATTATAGCAAAGATCATCTACCCTAGATCTGGAATTAAATTATAGTATCATTACATTTATTTAATTTCCTGGAGAAACAAAAAATCAACCCTTTTAATTGATAACAAGATGTTATTATATACAAAGGAATATCGATAAGTCTTATCCCTAGAGTTTTAAATTTCAAAATCCCAAAATGTATTCAACATTACATCACCTAAGCTAATAAAATTAAAATATATATACATGGAATTGTGACCATACATAACTTATCAACCCTTCTATTATCCTCAACCAGCATCCTAACAAAAAATGTTATCTAAACACATATCTGATACAAACTGCGACATCGTGGACCCACACACACATTTTTTTCCAAAAACAAAACATTATATAACATATTCAGATCTAATTGAATGTTCCTGAAATAAATATAACAAAATTACATGAAATAAACTTATTATTTCATTACATAAATTCTAAATACATTTTATGGTTAGTGATTTGGACAATTTTGAAAATTTATATGCTAATAAATATAATATCTTTCACTCATAATAGGCCATTTTTTACCATGTAATATGAAGTAAAATAATCCATAATATTTTTTCAACGCATATCACAATTCCCCCACACATTCAATTATTCAAATATTAACATCCAATGATTCTAAAATATATATTTTCCATTAAATAATTTGGGGAGTAAAATCATTATTTTCATGAAATAAAAAAGGGAAAAATAAATTAGTAAATTTTGATATTCATCTCCTAAAATCATTTTGATACATTATAAAATTTAAATATATTATTAAAATAAAAGAATTCATTAATTTAGAAACCTAGTATGAAATAATTTTTTAACCCTAATTTTCAAGGACTTTTTATTAAATTATTCTTATATTTTCAATTTTATATTAAAAATAGAATTATATTGTTTATATTTTTAATGATATAAAATTAACAACATATTTTTATTTATAGTACCCAATTTATCATTGTTTGTTTTTTTGTTCAAATTTTTTATTTTTTTGATTATTAGAAAATAAGGGATGTGGATAAATTTATCACATATTATGATATTATTATAACCTATGAAATGAATAAATATTTTTTAATCCCATGTTATCTTTAATTTAACATATATATTATTTCGCTTTTATCAACCCATTATTTACATATTTTACTATATGTATTATTGTATTATAAAAAATATTAAATATTTTAATATTTTACATTAAAATTAAATTTACAATAATTTTGAAGATATAAAAGATCTAATAGAGGTGAAATTTTGATTTAGAACATCAAATTTTTGTTTAAAGGATGAACTATCAAACATTTTTATTAATTTAGATTCATGTAATAATATTTAATTATGAATAATTAATGTTTAAGAGTGTAATGTTTTGTGCAAATAATCATTCTATGTTTACATGACTTTATAAATTCACTATGTATTTTTTAATGTTTTATTGTTTTAAATTCTTTTAGCCAACCACCCCTAATGTTTCATATAAAAATACCATCTCATTACCTTAATTCCACATATAAATCATTCGAATAAATTGATAGTTTCTTTTTTATTCACATAGAAATGAAATAACACCCTCCCAGTCATGCTATAAAAATTCCTTAATTTTAATAGTTAAAAAATTGTCATTAAATACCCTTATAAACATATCCCATGAAACTAAAACATTTTTATTTTATAGATATATTATTCCATTCATTTCTATGGAGTGTTCGATGGAAAATCATCACCCCATAGATGATGGAATATTCATGTTCATATTTAATTTTATCATATCCATATCATAACTAACCCCAATCATATAATTTGTAGATTATAATTTATAAAATATATATTAATTATATTTATATAAAAAAAATATTGAGGCCCTTGAATCCACCAAGAAAAACATAATAATCGATCTGAAATTAGGGCAGACTACCACCTCTATGAAGGGTTGCACATTATGTTTCCACGACCAACCTTTATGGATATTAACAAGGATGAACATGATGTATAAATATTATTATGTCATAATTTTTACTACTAAATGATTAATAATTTTATTTCCCCACTCTCTCCCATTTTTTAAAAAATAAAGGCTATATGTGTGGATGGGAAGAATACTAAATCCACATCTACAACACATGTTATTTTCCATTGTCGCCTAACATGGATGAATTTATTTTTTTTTAAAAAACAATTATAATAATATTTATATCATTATATTTTCTTATTTTATCATGAATATTATCTGAACCACAACCAAAATATTAATATAATGACATAAAAATTTACCAAATATGATTAGTTTACCAACAAGAATTGAATATATTTAACAAATGAGCAGCATATGACAATTAATAGAATATTGGATTGAAATTATTTTTTAATAAGGATAATGTTAAGGATGTTAATGAAATTAATTTAACTATAAATGGAATTTTAAAACACTTTCATATTGGTTTGAAACATACTGGTATGGGATCTTCGATACACCCATCGTAACATTGACCATATGTTTTCTCTTTATTTTCATCAATTTAATTCTTCTCATGTACAATTATATTTTTTTATATATACATACCATAAATATTTTAACAATTAAAAGCACTTTAATTATAATCGTTATATATTTTTAATTAGTATTAAAAAAATAGAACATTTATAGAAGTAATATTTAAGGTTATTAATAATTTTTTTCACATCAACAATAACAAAAAAAATTTATTTTACCATAAATGCTTATATATTTCCAAATTAATTTATGTATACCCTATTGGATTAAAATAATACTTTTAAATAATATTATTATCTCATTTCTCAAGAATAATATTTTCTTATTTCACTAAACCCTCACCATATTAGTTTATTTTCTTTCGACGTCATTAATTTTTTATTTATATTTTTCCAAAGTGGGACTCCACGGTCAATACATATGTTCCTTTATTAGGTAAATATCCAAATAAATTTACTTCTTTATTCTATTTGGAAGTATATTCTTATATCTTTCACATATTTCTTGAGTAAAGATAATGAATCCATGTTATTTACCAATGGTTTTTACCATGTATGGGACTTATGAAGGGTTTATCTTCATTTTGTGCCAAAAATATTTATGATAGTAATTATATAATGGGAGATCCTAGAATTATATATCCCTATAATTCATGGGTTAATGATTCAATATTAAAATAAATCATGTCTTTGGGTAGTGATCCATGGAAATAATGGTGTTTGGGGATTTAACTAGACCACTATATTGTGTTTATGAGTCAGGGAGCCTTGGCATATGATTATGATGTCATGCTGTATGTAGTAGATGAATTCTTCTGATTACGATATCTTATGAGATGATCATATTTTATTAATTTTCATATGATATGAATTTCTTATTCATTAATACCAAGATTAGGGTCATTCTATTTAATATAGAATGTTATTGATCTCATAATATGTTTATTTATCATATTTTATTCCTTAATGGGATTTTATTCAAACCCTACTCTTTTTTTATTTCAATATGTTATCCTTGGTAGTTTGATGAGTACATATGGGTGTTAGAAAAACACTAAAAAGGAGAAATAATCAAAATTAAATTACTCCTTAATATTATTAGTTTGTGTGTCTAATACACTAACAACACTAAATTCTAGATCTTTAGATTTTATTTATTGTAAACCATTTTTAACAGATTAGTAATAATATGTGTATATAGTCTAGGATATTTTAGTTAGTAAAAATGAAAGCAATAATTTTTTTTGGATATATGGATTAGATTATATTATTGAAAATAATAATGATTATCTTAATAAGATAAAAAAGTATTTTTGTCATAGAAATATAAGGATTAAATAGTTTCCTTATATATATATATATCCATTCGTGGATATGAGAGGTGGACAAGGTTTTGTTAAAAATTAATATTGGATTAATAACCACAAAAATATTTTATTGAGTATATCTCTTCCATCATTAGTTGCATAGTTAATGGTACATTACTCTTCACCAACTTTGACACCCTTGTAGGATATGAAAACATTTGTTCACATCCTCTATAGAAACCAATTATAAGGTATTAAAAAATTTATAATTCAATATATATTTTTTTTAGAGAACCAAATTAAATTATATATGTTGATAATAAATATTGATACATAGAGATTCTTAATATTTCCTTTTCCCTGGAATTATGTGATATTCCTTTTATGATTATAGTTTACAGTATAACAATTTATTAACACATGTATTCTCATCCAATTAAATCCTTCTTATTATATATTTATAAAAATATGTGTCATCAAGTTAATTATATAAAAAACATTCAAGGAGATGACAACCTTGAATGAATTTCTAACATAATGGGAAGGGGTTCTCATAAATTCATTCATTTAATAAAAAATAGAACCAATATATGAATTGTAATATTAATCAATTAGAACTCCCTTAGAGATAAAATATTTATGTTTCTTAAATTCTCTTAAAAAAGGAATCTAATGTTTACTAATTTTAATTTTTTAGTGATCTCTAAATAGTAGGGTAAATATGAAAAAATATATTATATGACCATTAATGATTTAAAAAGGGAAGGTTTTACATGATATCTATCACCATGGGAGATATTTTAACTAGTAGTTGACACTAGTAAGGAATATTAAGATTAAAGAAGGCATTGAATCAATTTATTTGGGTCAAAATTAATGTAATGTTTGTTAATATTTATTTTCCATTCATTTTCCTTAAAATTGAGGGGTATATTCTTTATCTAATAAAAAGGAAATTTAAATCTACACAGTCTTCATTGTAAAATGTCATGCGAAATTAATGCTATTATTCTATAATTTTCATGAGAACTAAACAAATATTAACCATTTTTATGGTGAATTATATGTTAGACATTCAAAAACATTGTTTCATTGGTTTATTGAATATTGTAATGAAATTAGAGGATGTTCCCATAAGGTGCAGATGAAAATTTGTTAATTTATATGTGATAGAAATAAGAAAATGATAATGTTGATTATTCTTAGGGATTCAGTAAATAAATACCATGATGGTATGATGGTATAAGCACATATCTATAAATATCTTGGGATGAAATATAGATGTAGTTATCTCAAGTGGGCTAAAATGGTGTTAATATTTTGGAAGGAAGAGAATATTGCAATCTATAATCGATGAAATAAAAAAATATAACTAATTTAATTAATCAATAAAACATTATATCAATCATTAACATGATGTAATGTTTTACAAAAACATATAATATAGTCAATATTATTATAATTGTGATATTTAAACGGTTATCAGTCATAACTAACAACAACAACATACAAGACGAACAAAGTAGTGGTGGCCTTATTATATCACTTCAATGAGGAATGATAAATGAAATGAAGTTGTAATGGAAAAACTATTTATTCAATCATGAAATGTGATTGAAAAAATTATTTTTATGACCAGGAATTCATTCATATCATGCACGTTTTAAATAACTATTCAAACATAACAAAAAATGGAACATAATGTACCTCTCAACATAAAAAATGTAGTGTTTATTTCTTCACACAAACCGAACCCTTAAATTATTAATATATATGTGTTGAATATCATATAACAAATTTTCTTTACTTATTCAGTATAGTTTTGTTTTATACTATAATAGATTGGATGACACAGTAAATATCTCCATGTATAGTCTCGGAGACATAAATAACTAAAAAAATAGCTAATTATCCACTAATTCATTAAGTGTGTTTGAATGCGGATGAATAATTTTTTATTAATCTCCAAAGGAATTTTTATTGTTTCCCTATGATAAATATTAATTATAACAAATTATTTTCCCACATTACAAGAACTATATTGAAGATATGCCCATTGTAAGGTATTTTGTTGTCGTATTTACCTATGAGTTTCTGATTATTCCTCCGGATAGATAATTAGAGTTCTATATTTAACTTATTAATGGATCTTTACTTATATCCAAGAATACATATTGAATAAACCCGTTGAAATATAATACAATAAAATGTTATTACAAAAAAATATTAAAAAGGTTTTGATTCTCCAATGTGGCCCCCCAGGGTAGCAAGAGTAATATTTTTCAAAAACAAAAAATGTTCAATGCATCTATACATTTAATATCATAATCTCAAATTATTCATGATAATGAATATATATTTTTTTAATAATTTTAATGGATTATTTTATCTACTTTTATTGGAATTTCACTTTATTAATGTGGACCATAAACAATGATGTAATCCTTCAATGGTGAAGAAATATAATATTCCTAAGGACCCATTTTATACATTGTATAGGAACTATGAGTTCTATTTAATTGTATTCAGAGTTAAAAAAATTCTATAAATATTTTTCAACATACACAATAGGTTAATTTGATATAAAAATGGAAAATGGGTGGTATTGTTTATATAATACATTCATTTATACTATTAATATAATGAGGAAAATAAATAGAATTTGAGTATTATACCTTTGAAACTAAGGAAGGGGGTGTTATAAGAAATGCATAGAAAATATTAGTTTTAAGGATTATGGGATGTATTGGGGACTATTATGTAACACCATGATATTAAAAAAGATAAAAAAATTAACAGTGTATACAATACACAAATCTGAGAGTAAATGTACACTTAAATTTAATTTTGTGACCATTATAACCAAGCTATTAAAATATTTTGTATGAATACTGATAATCATATTTTAAATTTTTTACTAAATTTCATATATAATACATGTTTATTAATTAATGTTATAGAAATAATTATTAAATTTTCAGTAACTTCATTTTATTCTTTATTAATATGTTCTCATAAAAAATTATTTTAATTTTATTTTTGTAGAAAAAATAATTCTTTTTTACACTTTTCGAAATGTTATTTTGTAAAAAAATTTATCTTTTTTTAAATATAAAAAATTAAAAAAAACTTATGGTGAAATTTTGTGATTTTTCATAATAGATACTTTTTATGATTAATAGTGAAAAATACTGGTTTTGGTAAAAAATTCTTTACAAATAATTTTTGTGTCAAGTTATTATTTTATTTTGAACTTAATATAGCATAAGTCAGATAAAATTATATATAATTTTTTTAATTACATTTTAATCATAATTCTTACTTATTTTGGTGCAAGATCAATTTTCAGTTTAAAAAACATTTCATCTAATAATTGTTTGTCATTTCCTTCAATGAAATTATATTACTATTGATTAATTACACATATAAAAACTATATCTGAAAAAATAAATTAAATATTTGGAAATATGAGGTTAGTATCTCTTAAATTGGTAGTTATTATATATGGTCATTATAAATATTAATCATGTTAAATTTTATTCTCTTTGTAAGTGCATACCAAGTAAAAAGTATAAAAATAATTAAAAAGGCCACAAAATCAGCAAAAAATCCTACTATTATTAGATTAGTGTATCTATTATAAAATCCAATACATATTGAAAAAATTTAATCATAACCCCACTTTTTTAAAGAGACAAAAATATAATATAAATAGACTAAAAAAAATATTGAGTCCTTTTTTAATAAACATTAATAATTAGTCAGAATAAATAAAACAAATAATTATTTAAAGAATTACATTTATAGTGAACATAAAACAATTATGATATTAACTTATTATTGTTTTTTAGGAAATAAATAATTTTCTATAATGGACAGACATCGATGATATAGAGATTGTACATGCTGGTAAAACATCAAATTATATTGAATATAAACTATTACCATTGATATAGTTTTTAATATTTTTATGTCTTGGATAATTTAATTTGATATAAATATAATATATTAATTGTTATAGAAAATTTATTATTATTATAGTAGTTTATTAATTTTTTAAAAATCATGTTTTGATAAATAATTACAAAAATATTTATTTTTATTATGTAGATTATTTTTTATGATATTTTCATAAGATAAAGATGATATAAAAATTTAAAAAAATATACAATAACTAATATATGATTATATATAAATTTTTTTAAAATTAATCCAAAACACAAAAATTATATTTTATTAGTCCGTAAATATGAATATCATTTCATTTCCAAAAATGTTCTTGAGTTTCATTGTATACGATAAATTGCGCATCCTAATGAAAATAATTGTGAAGTTAAAATTTTATTTCATGAATATTTTTGTCAAAATTAGTTATAAATTAATATTGAAATTTATATTTTTTGGAAATTGGTCTAATATGACAAAAATAATATCCAAATGGGTGTATAATGATTTTTGAAGGTCATTAAAGTCAAATGAACATGTTAAATATGATTTCATAAGATGAAAGAAATAAATATATCATATAAATGAATATAAATTATAAAATAGAAATATATTATAAAAAATATGTTAATAATATAATTTTAATTTTAAATTTTATTAAATTTTTGTTTGAATTTCTTACACTGTGATGGAGTTATGTGTATGAAAATAGTAAAAAAATAAATAATTTTTTTTTAATATATTAAAATTATATTATTTAGATGATTTCTGTTATCCCATGATTTTAATATATATGTTATACGAGTGATGATATATGATATTAAATTATAAAAAAATCAAGATGTTTTTATTTCCAGGTATAATGAATTGTGGTGAAAAATTAAATAATATTAAATTTTATAAAAACTAATTTTAGGAGTAAGATCGTGATAATTATTCTATAATAAGTCATCTAGATATTATGTTATTGATAATATAATTAAATTTCGCATTATTAATTCATTAAAAAAATTTAATTACCTTTATAGAAAATATTATTTTTTGTATTTTTTGAAAAATATTTTATTTTTCCATGTAAAAAAGGGAGTCATATTAAATTCTTTCATAGAAAAAAGAAGGATTTTTTCTCAAAACTCATTTGAAATACATATATAATCATCCATTCTCATTTGCCCATAATTTCGGTGATAATGAACATCTCCTACAATGATGTTAAGTTTGATTGATGTGAGGTGAAATAATGGCAAATATTAGTTTTTGGTTATTTAAAACACATTTCATTGGATTATATAACTTGTTCCTTGATTATTATATACCAATAATATTTCTAAATTAAATTTGTTTTATTTTATTTTCTATTTCCACTCGTTAATGGGTTCATAACTCTATTATAAATATTTTCTCCATTGACTAATTTTCCATTCGATGATATAATCATTTGAGGGTTTTTTATCTAAAATTTTATTTCAATAGGATGTTGGTTAATTTTATTAAAAAATATTATTTAATGAGCTGTATATACTACCCCTTTGAGATTTTATATCATGAATATCAATATGATCATGGTATTTGATTTTTAATTCTTTATTATTCATTCATGGGGATTATGATTCAAATGGTATCAAAGTGGTAAGGTATTGATGTTTTATTCCCATTTTAGGTGGGTTTTTAGACATGAATTTACATTGAATCAATTATATGATCCCTATATTTTTTTATTTTTTTATTTCATAACCACTATATGTTTATTATTTTTTATCATTGATATTAATTTATCTCTATTAGTTACTCAATTATTTTCAAAATATTTTTATGAAATGAAAACATTATTTATTTACATGCATCCTGGACTAATTTTTTTCCCATATCCTTCTTTGATTTTTTTTTCATGAATGATTTGAAATATATTTAAATTTTTCATTAAATTAATATATACCATTTTATTCATTTTATACATAGGATTAAAAAACTCCTAATTTTATTTTTTGAAAAATTCTTTTTTTATAAAATCTGTGAACATACATTGTTTTTGACAATTATTTCTTGTATTTAATTTCATACATTCATGAAAAAACAATGGTTGAAATATTCATTTACAAATTTCAATGTTTTTTTCAAAGAGAATTTATTTCCTAATATTATTAAAAAATTTAGTTTGTAATGTTAAATTTTCATAGGTAAATGTTTATTTTCATTATTGGTGTTTCTAATTATCTTTTTATTGTATTTATATTAATTAGTTAAAATAACCATAAATTATGCATAGGATCCATTTGGTATATACTGTAATTATTACATGCTATTAAATTGTCTAAATGGATTATGATCAGTTTGAGTAGAGAATTCACTGAATTATTTTTGATATTTCATCCAATATAGAGAGATAATAATTAATAGGCATGTTGAATATGTTTTATTTATTGTCCATGTTATAATTTCATGGAAATCTATAAGTGATGTTTGGGCCTGAAATTTTATTTCCCCTTGATTCATTTAAACCTATCTAGAAAAACTAGATTATTAATAAAATGTTACTTTTTTTTAATATATTTACCTTTATATATAAATTATTCTCAACAATATAGTGATTATATATTTTTTAAGTATCCCATTCTGGTCCTTTGTACTCGCCATTATTATTATTTTTCACTAGATCTAGGAGTGCAGGTCTGATGTTATCATATAAGGTATCAGAAAAATGGTTATATTACATATAATATTTATATATTTTTAATGTAATGTTTATTTAAGAGATACAGATATCATAATTACATCATAATTTTATGATTTCTCATACATTGATGTAAATGATACCACTTGTAATGTTTTATGTAGTGTTCGTTTCAAGTGATTAAGAGTACTTATGGATACATTTATTGCAATTAAACCCTTGAGTTTAGTATCAATTTTAGTGCAATAGTTTTTGAGTATTAAATATTTTGGGATATAAGTATAAATATTATGGTATTCTATAGCTTTAAACTACATTTTTTATTGATAAAATTATAATTATTTTGGATAAAAGGGTTTTTAAATTTTTGAACATATGATATATTATTTATAAAACCATTGGATTCAGAAATAGAATATATGACTATGTGAAAAAATTAATTTTTTAAATTGTACAATATTTTTTTGAAAATATAATATTTATGAAAATACCACTATTTTTGGATAAAATACATTTATATTTTGGTAATATTCATTGATTTAAACTTTCTAAGAATATTTTTTATGGATTTATTTTTCTAAATTATTATCTTATTTGTGAAAATATATTATCATGGAATACACATTGTTTATATGAGACATTAATATTGATTAATTTATTGGAGATAAATAGGCAGTTTATATTGGTTGAATAAAAGAAAAAAACATTCCAACAATTCCATATCAATCTTATTCAATAATATTTTAATTAAATTTAATGATAGATAATAATCAAATAATTTTAGTAGAACATTGAGTATTATTGTTGAAAGATAGTTGATTAATTTTATATATCATTATATGAGTGTTTCTATATATTATATTAACTTTTGCTAAATGGATTAATTATTGATAATATATAAAATTAATATTATCATATAATACTCTTTTTGAGGATAATATTATTTTTTGAAACTTTATTATAGTGGATAAGACATTAAAAATTCATCTTCAATACTTCTCGTTTGGAGAAAAATATATGATTGTATTGGACATTAATTAAATGATTAAAATGAACATAGTGAATTATATATATCTAAGTATTTTATTAATCTAAATGGTAAGGTTATTCCTCAAATTAATTAAAATGATCTTGAACCATAAATGTTGACATTTTATAATCATTACGGATGAATGAGATGTGTTTTTCATACCAAAAACATTTATCATTTTTTTCCATTTAAATCACCATGGTCATTAAAATAATTAGGATAAATGTTATATATAACTCTATATATTTAAGTTTTATTGATTTTATCTATATTTATCTATTTTCAAATCTCACTAATGTTTTCCAATTTTGAGTATGAGTTTTTTATTATTCTATATGACATTGTTATTTCCCCTTATTTCTTTTCAAGAGGAAGTTTTATTAACCCTTTTTATGATGTCAGTTTTCAATATAGGCATTTATAAATGTCAAACCAATGATTACTAGAATAATTTTATATTATTATAAATTTTTTTTAAATGGGTACATAATGATAAACTTCATGAGTTTTAAAAAAATATAAAACTTTTATTGATAACATATATAACACAAAACACTAAGCATAAAATAATAATGAATTATTGTTATTTGAGTATTATTACCAAATAGTTAATATTTCTATGTAGTGATAATAATAATATTTTGAAATATATTTCAAATTGTTTTATGTACTGTTAATTTTAGTTTAATGACTAAAAATAAGTACTCAATGGTTTGTAATTCATTTTATGTTTCAATAAATTTGTTTCCTCAAAAATTTATTTTATTGATTTACAAGATATGATAATATATTTATTTTTTATTTTTTAATAAATTGTATTTTATAAAAATAATATATTCTCCAATTTATAATAAGGTAACAATATTAGGGTTAAATTTATGAATTTTTCTTAATTAACTGATTTTTCAGTGAATTGAGAAAATTAGGATATTTCTAAAATTACTATTTCTTTTCAATATAAAATAAATTTATTATTTGAATAATATATAAAAGTTGAAAAAATTATTATTTAAATTAATATAACATATGTAATTATAATTTATTCATCATTATAAATTCATTTAGTATATCATCATTTTTGTGATTAATTTTATCTTCTTATATCTTTTTTTCATTGTGTGTTTTTTGAAATTATATTAAAATTGATTTCATACAAGCCTATAAATATAAAAATAGAAAGTTTTACTTTTAATTAATTATTGGGTTTTAGATATACATCAACAGAGAAAATTTTAATATGGGTTGTGATGACCACACTATAACTATTTCTCAATTAACTTACACTCGATGTGATTTATTAATTGATCACCTTGAAAATATATAAGTTATATTTTCGATGAGGGTTTATGGGAATCCAAAATTTACTTTATCTAACTAAGATATATAGTATTTATCAATGATATAGTAGTGTTTTAATGAGATATCCTTATACCTCCACTATTAGATCCAATTCAGAAAACTATAATAATTATATTTCAACCATAAATACTGACAAATTTGAAGAATTTTTTTCAATATATATAATTAAACATTTTAAGGAAATATTGAATCAATTACATACCCAAATAACATATAGATTTATTATTTTATTGAATTAGGAATAACTCAGAGCAATATGGATTTATAAACAACATTCTTTTAAAGACCAATATAATCCCCCATTAACTTTTACAGACATGTAAATATTATAGAAAAATAACTTATAGTATAATTTTTAATATATAGGGAAAATGAGACATAAGTAGGGTGAGATAAAATGAAAAGTAACTACAAACTTATACATTGTTAATTTAATTTCTTCAATGAGATTAACATATTAATAAGGTTATTATTACATTAGGAATTTTCATTATCATAATATAAGAAATTTAGTAGTATTCAAAAACGGAATCACAATAAGTGAAACATGTAATAATGATTTATATTATGAAGTATTGAAAGGAATCAGTAATCATGATCCCTGACATGTTAATCACGATTAATTAAATAAATAATACATAATAACAGTAATATTGAAAATGTGTCGTTATTATTGAATATTATATTTATCACTAATTTTGTTACAGTGTAATAAACAACCATAGCCCAATCAAATCCATTGTAGAAACTTTATATGTTAAATTCTTCCTTATTCCAATTTCTGAAATGGTACATTACACAATTCATTGGAGAATTATCTCACAGCACCAATTTTAAATGATATATCAATCATTATTATGACTAATTATGTGCCGCAACATATGATATAAGATGTATCAGGATATCTAGTGATCTATTATGGGTATCATCCCTATGAATTTTTTTATATCGATCAGCAATGATAGAAACTAGTTTCCACGAACAATAATTGGGAAATAGTATATTGAATTTCCATTTCATCATAAAACCCAAATAAAAACCAATTTTTCCTTTCATAACATGATCATCTATTTGAAATGAATCATTTTACATGAAAATATCATAGAAGTAATATTTATCAACCAAAAAATTAGGTGTGGATTTGTAGAAAAATATCTCTAATTGAAGATATGTAACATCATGGGATATTAACATTGATGAATAGAAATTCCATTAAAATATCATAAAAATCATTTTTGAGTGATATACACTTTTCACATTGAAAATAAATGTAAAAAACCATATATTAATAAAGTAATTTTTAAATTATTCTCATTTAAAATAACTATGAAAACTTATAATTGGATATTGAATGTAAATAATGGTCATGGATGTGATACAATATTTTCATGTTTTAAACCTAAAAAATACGATTCTTATAAAATGGTATTTTGAATGGATTTTTATATAACAAATTTGAAGAAATATTACATTTTTTAAATATCCTATTAAAATACTATTAATGACCATGTGACAAAGAATTATTAAGTATTTAATTTTTTCTAAAAAATTATTTGTTAAAACATTATAGAAGTCATTTAAAATGATGAAAATTTTTATGATCAAAAATGAAATATTAGATTAAACTCATGGAAAAATGACTTAATTGATTTTTACTAAACCATTAAGGTAGTAAATGTAAATTAAAAATGTAAAAACACTTCATTACTTTAGTATAATACATAATATATAGTTCATGAATGTAAGAGAATAAGATCTCCCTAATAGAACCCTGAAAAAAAACAAGAAAATAAATTCATTATAATAAATTTTTTAATTGACTAGATATTCCAGTCCATTAATTGTGATAAAACTGGTGTTTGAGGTGTGCATGGGTATTCTAAGGTTTTTATGGGACATATGAGTCATTAAAACACTGATACATTCCCAAAAATGAGAAATTCCAAGGATGAGACCTTTCTAATTGTGAGAAATTTCCTATAGTAATAAATTCCAATGGTGATACATTTCTAATAGAGATACATTTCCAATAGTGATACATTCCTTTAATGAGTCATTTCTAATAGTGAGATATTTTAAACGATGAAAAATTACATATGGTGAGACATTTCCAACGATGTTACATTACAACAATGAAAAATTTCTTATAGCGAGTCATTCCAATGATGAAACATTTACAATAGTGAGACAATCCAATGGTGAGACAATCCCAATAGTGAGACATTTCATACAATTGACATTTTTTCATGAATTTTTATAGTTTTTCCAGTTTTCTCTTTTGGTGTATTTATTCATGTAAAATGAGTATAATGATGAATATAAGTTGTCTGGATGTAATTTCAAGGGATATGAATAATATATTTAATTTTCTAAAAATTAGTGGCTTTTGAATGGTCAAACAATGTGGTTTGTTGAGATAATCATTTAACGGAAATTTAAAACACTATGTAATCCTGGATAATAGATGCCAATCATTTCTAAACAGAATATATTTATTATCATCATTCATGATTGATTTCTATTGAGAACAAACATACCATATTAATATTCCAATGTGATTCCTAGAATGAGGTTCTATATTTGGTTCCAGTTCCCCCTTAACGAATCTTCCCCTAATATGCACCCCCGGTTTTGTTACAACAAGTATGCCAATAATGATTCTTCTTTATATGTGTGTTTTCTCTTCATTTCTCCTTATGTGTTTCATGTGAGATGATATTATTATTGTTAAAAATTGTGAAAATGTGTTCATTAAGATTAAGAATGATTATGAATTATTTATATTAAATTAAAAGGGACATTGTAACGTGACATAAGAACATACTATTTTATTATCATTTTGATCGATATTTTGAATTATATGTACTAAATACCCACTTAATATCATGGAAATTGGGGGTATATGATTTGGAACAAGTTTATGGGTTGTGAATTACATCAATGTTATGTAACTGATAGCAACACTAATTATTTAATTGGATAACCATGTACATTTAGTAAAAAGAAATGGTTTCCCCATTATATTATATGATTTTGTTATAACACACCTAAATAAAGAAGTGAAACATAATAATAGATAACCTACAAAATAAAAATGAATTTTTTTCTAGGTTATTTTTTTCAAGTTGTTTTTGGACATGATTATGTGAAGAGGTTTGGCTACATTTATATGATAGATGGAATATGACTGGGTTGTGATATGTGTGGGTAATGGATGCAATGTTTTATGCAGTAGTACTGTGAAACTGGATGTGGATGTTAACTGATGTAGTTGTGGAAATTTGTTTGTGTTGTTGTCCTTTTTACATGTGTTTGGTTTTGTTATATCTACCCAAGTATTAATGGATTACTAATTATTGACAGTAATTTCATATGGGCATTTTTAATTAGGAAATCAATGGTTGGTTTTGTTGATTAACTGGTTAATTGTTATATATAATAAATTGTGTTTAAAAAAATTAATAATATTTATTTCTAAATGAAGTGGGGGTTTCAAAATAATTATTAAACAAATAAAAGAGGATGATAATGTGGATATTATTGATATAATGGACACTCCGTAATATGGATTAATGATTGAAACCCAATTACAGATTTTATTTTATTTTTTGTTTTTTTTATTTTATAGGTGGCGTCGAAAAAATTGATTTTGTGAAATGGATTGTTTTTTTCTATAAACCAAAAAGATTTTATTGTGTGTTATAACCCCATATTTATATACATTTTACTTTCTCGTTATTTTTATACGCACCCCACCCTTATTGAGATATATTTTTCTAAAACCCCATTCTTCATGTGGAGGGTGTCTTTCCCAAATATACTGGAGGTTTGATGGATGGTTGGTCACCTGCACTTCAATGAGGGGTAGGTATTGAAAAATATATTATTTATGAAAGTATTTTTGAGAATTAAAATATTTTATGAGGTATCCTAGGTTTCGTTAGGTTATATTGTGATGTGGTTGGTCACCTGCACTTCATTTTTTATTATTCTTTCTTGGGGATTATGAATCAAATGCTATCAATGTAGTAATGGATTGAGGTTTCAATCCAATATTATATTGTTTTTCTAAACGTGAATTTTAACTGAATAGATTATTTGATCCATATTTTATTTTATTTTTATTTTTTATAACCACTAGATGTTTATAATATTTTATGTTTGAGTCATATTTATCGATATTTGTAACATCCCAGGAAAATATAGAATATTAAATTTTCATATTTATTAATATTTTTGAATAAAATGTTAATATTACATTAAAGGTAGTGTTATTTTTGATGGCGTACCAATACGTAACAACGAGTTTCGTTGAAATCTTAAGTTTCACACTAATAATATAATAATATTATTATAAATAGTATTCAATGACTAGTCGTTGTAGTGGTGGAATGAACAGAATTAAGTACAAAATGATTATATATGTTTGTTAAATATATTGACAATTACCCAATAAATGATAGAGGCTTAAAATGATAATGAATTCAATTTTAAGCATAAATATTCTAATATTCATTAAAAAGACGGTTAAACGCCTTTTGATGACGAACCCTTTTTTATAAACTAATTATTGTTAATTTTATATGTTATATTTGGAAAAATAAAATCCTTCTTTATAATCAGCACATCAAAATTTACTTTGCCTAATTTTTTGTTATTTTTCCGATAAAGTTAATTTTTTAATGAATATTGAAATTGTTGTATTTTAATTTAAAACCTCTTTTTAATCTATGTTATTTATATGGTTATATTATCTTTTTAATTGGGTTTAATTTTTAGTTAAAATATCTTTTTAGCATTTAATGCAATGGTGGTCACAGGAATTAATTTCACTTTGAAATTGGACATAAACAATTGTCAATCTTTTGATAGATATTATATCTTAAAAACATGATATTTGTTTTCACAGTTGGAATTAATTATAAAATTAATTAATGCAACTTAAATGTTTAGAATTTGGTAAAATGGGAATCATTTTTTAATTTGGAATATCAAATTTACTTTGGATAAATATTTTCTATTTTTCTGACAAATCATTATTTATAATGAATAGTGAAAAATACTGCATTTTACTTCAAAACTGATTTTTAATATAATTTATTTATATAGTTATATTTTTCTTTTAATTGGTTTTAAAATTTATTTTAATTATATTTTTATCACTTAATACAATTTTGTTAATTAGACGTAATTTAACATTTAAAATGGTTGTAAAAGTAGTCAATATATTGATAAATTTTACTTCTTAGAAACTCATCTTTGGTTGTGACAATGTGAATTATTTTTAAATTAATTATTGAATTTTTTTTTTATAATTTTGTAAAGATTATATTATATTTGGAATCATAAGGTCCAAAATATGTAATTAAGACTCTTTTGTTTTTTGACATTATGAATAGTAATGATGATAATTATCATTAATTATCTTTATTAATTCATAATCGGGTAGTTATGGGTAATAAAATAATATCATAATAATATAAAATGACCCCAAAATGTGTCCAAAGACTCTTTTTTGAGTCATGGAAGAGCATGTGATGCGTTTTACCGAACATGAGGTCCCATGAAGTCACATGGGTGTAATAGTGAAATTTATGTCATTCTTTTTAAAAAGAAGAGAAATATAACAATGGTTTTATATCCTAAGTAAAAAAAATTAATTTTGTTTAGATAAATGATATATTAAACAATAAATTTTCGTTGTAATGATAAAAATATTTCCTATATCTTGTATTTTTTTTTAATTTTTGGACATTAAATTAATAAATTTATTTTTGACGCCATGATGATGCAGTGATTACCTCATTAATGAATGATTTAAATAAATAGAAAAGATAAGGTAAAATCTAAGACATTAACATGTCTAAAACCTATTGGATGGGTGTGTTTTGAACCCTTATCACCTTATCCTTGAAATATATCATTGTGCGACCTTTAAAATCCAAAAACCATTTTATAATAATGTAACATTTCAAGACTTACCAAAAGTGACCCTCCTCCCACTTATAAAATGACCCCACAACTACTCCACAACTACCCACTTACCCACACATCTCAAGCCATTTGTGTAATGCCCTGACCCCAGTTACCTAGAGTCGGTACATTATTACATAAAATTGGCATCATCACAAGAATGATCAAATCTTGAAAGACTGATTAGTTTTGTAGCCTTAGAAACATTAGATATATTCATAAGTTTTACATTACATCATTAAAATTGTAACTACAACAACATAGTCTCCATATCCTACACTCTTATCCCCTCATACTATCCCTGCAGGTCATTCATAATTTACTTCTTCACATCCTCGGAAAATAAACATAGAAAAGGGTTAAGCTCAAATGCCCAGTAAGGATAACAATATTGTGGATACTTTCATAAATAAGAATATACATTTAAGGAAATATATAACTAAAAAAGACTTTTAAACTTGAACATCATCATAGTATGGAAAAAATAAAATGAAATAATTCCATTTACTTATTCACATGGATATTCTATTTATCAAATAATCACATGCAATATCAATAATCACTTTCTTAATGATGGAATTCATAATGCCAGACTATCATAACCACATAGACAAGGCCTCGTTCCAGGACTACAAATAAGATTTTGTCAAGGATGTGTTATAATACACTAGTTTGTCTCATGAGACCTCTGACGCATCAAGGAGAAATACTGGGCTCCACTCATCACATATTAAGTCCAATGCATTCCCATATGAAAAGGTTTATACATAACATATACATTCGTATTAAAACTACCATACTAAATGTAACTACTTCATCCATAAACCACGAGTGGTATAAAAATAACACATCCATAGTCAAACATATCACAAAACCTTCTATACAATATAGAAGTTTTTTATCATAATAAATCAACTTCAAATAAGCGTAAAATCCATCAAAAAATATTGACATAGATGAAATCAAAACTCTTTTAAGAGAAATATCTCTTTCTATTTTGAAATAATTTAAGAGTCATATATTCATAAAATAAAACATTTTCTTTGAAAATATTCTTATAATCTTGTAAGGGAAGCTTCGACGATTTTTTAACGGTGGAAAATAGCCGCACCCACTGTATAAGTTAAAAAAACATTCTTACCTTAATTCTGTAGAAAAGGTTAAAAAGCACCTTGTTTGGAAAACGACAGAAATATTCCGTTATAAGCCACTAATAATAAGTAAAACAAGGGTATAAATGACTTTATTCCATATTATTGTAAATAATAAAAATGTTTTGAAATACATTTTTAAGAAACATGGATGTGGATGATAAAGAGATCCTAGTAGATTATTACGTATAAACAATCTCAGATAATGAAGAGATTTCAAAATAAACCCTTACCTTGTCATTTTCATTGGTTGTGGTAGGTTAACCTCCTATATAATAGTTAAATAATTGTTATTAAATTATACAGGAATAATATACACTCATATGATATCATATATGATCTTTTAACATTGCTTTGTTAATAATATTTTACTATTATCGTCGTTTCGGGTGTTAACTTGCCCATTTTCTTTTATACGTTTTGTTACATAAGATGTGTTTGTCATGGATAGGTTGTATATTAATCTTATACAGAATGATATCAATTCCTTAAATACTATTATTAATCCTAAAATGAGAATTATACTTGAATCGATATGATGGAGAATAAATATCATCACGTTCGTGGAGACATTAGTCTGTACGTAGGAACGAGCGACAAAATCATTCTTTTGATATTAAAATAATATATAATTAGATGGTATATAATATATATAGAATCAATATTATGTTATATTTATTATTTTCATGAATTACTCATCATTATTATACCCATCCAAAAAATAATTTATTGAATAATAATTACACCACGACGTGGACATTATAAGTCGTACGTACGCACGTATGGTGACATGTTATTAAATGGATGGATATAATACTGAATATGGTTGTACCATATTTATAATAACATCACATTATATAGGAGATACTGGAGTTATTATTTTATAATGGGAGTAATAAAGAAATAATAACCTGAAGAAGAAATGAACTTGGAAAGGGGTGGTGAAATCATTACCTCTTCTTCGGGTTCTTCCTTTTGATTTGTTTAAAAGGGCTCCTTATGTTGGATTTCTGATCAAAATAATGCCTCTAGGTTGTAGTGAGGGATGTTGAGAGATTATTTGTGTAGATGTTGGACGAGAAAAAAGGCCTTTAAGTAGTGAATTAATGAGAAGGGGGAGGTCCTTTTATAAGAGGGGTGAGGGGATGCTTTGGAAAAGCTGGAAATATTATATTATAATAAATTCATATTCGGTTTCTAATGGATCTAAAGTTTATTATTTAAATTCTATGGTGGGTTAAGGTCGAAAACCACTCATCCAATATAATTTATACAGGTTTGTGTTACTATATTAACCTTATCATTAAGTATTAACTCTTAGTTAATTAGTTTCACTTTTACAGTGTCTCTTTGTATTTTTATATTATATGGTTAATAAACATATGATATACAACCAAGAGACCCACAAGTGGTCCATTAATGATACGCCTATCATGATAAAAGTCTCTTGTCCAAACCTTAGATTTTTAGGAATTTAATATCAATTAATAATATAATATTTGTTTTAAAAACTCTTTTATGTCAATTTTGACACTATTCAATAATAGATTTTAGTAAAAATCAGAAAAAGAAGGATTACTTATAACAAAGTTACTTAAAGCATTACTGACATGTCAAATTAACCTATAAAATTTGTTTAAATCCAAAAATCTCTCAAATTATATTTATTTGGTTATTTATACTATCAATTAGTTTAATTTTTCACTATTATGTTAATCACTGCATCATCATTGAGTCATATCTAAATTAACTTATTTAATGTCTATAAATTATAAATAAAATACCATTATGTAGGAAATAGTTTTATATTTCTAATGAATATTTACAATAGAATTTATTATATGTATAATCCTATATTAAAAATTATTTAGTAAATAAAAATTGATTTTAACTCCTTTAACTCTTTTTTGAATTAAATAATAATAAATGTCCTAATCTAATCCAAGTGGACCTAAATGATAATATTTTATTCCTAATGTTGTTTTTGGTCGAATTAATCTTATCCAATAGAATTACTACATGTGTTAGGGTAATATTAATATCATTTTTACCCTTCATTACCCTATTTACTTTTAACCGTGGTAAATAAAAGTAAAAAGTTACTATTCACCAAAAAAATATTTTCATCTCAATGAACAACATTTTATTCCGTGATGTTAACCATGTCTCTCAGATTTTCAAAATTCCAATCATAGATGCGATAAAATTCGGTTTTTGGAAAAATTCAGTTTTTTAACTACCACTTAGTAGTTTCACTATTCATAAAAAATGATGTTTTTCAGAAATATACGAAAAATTCACCCTAGGATAATTTCGATATTCCGAATCCAAAAATGAAGTCCATTTTCAGAAATAAAATCTATAAAATTTCAAAAAGTAGGTATTACTATTCATAACGGCTAGTTTGATTGGTTGTGGTGTGTTTGAACTCGATTTGCGTACAACACATGCTATTTCATTATTTAAAGAGAAGCGTACCGTAGAAGCTTGGGGTGTTAAATTCTCCCCTCCTTAAAATAATTTCGTCCTAGAAATTTCTAGAATACTACTACATGAAAATACTCAAGTGGTTATTCATCATAAGTTTCTAGGGTTCCCATGTTTCCTCTTCCATCTTATGGTTTCTCCATAAGACTTTTACCAGAAGAGTCGTCCGATTTCTCAGTACTTGTTCTCACATATCAAGAATCTTGACAGTCTCATCGCAATAAGATAGGCCAGGTTCCAGTTCTAATTCCTCATAGGTGAGAACATGCTTTGGTTTAGGCATGTATTTCCTAAATAGTGATACGAGGAACACATCGTGAACTTTGAAGAGATTTGGCGGCATTTCCAAATGGTAAGCTACATCCCCAATTCGTTCTAGAATTTCGATAGGACCAATGTACCTGGGACTCAATTTACCTTTCTTACCAAAATGTATGACTCCCTTCCATAGAGATCCCTTCAAGAAAACACGATCACCAACTTGAAATTCCAAATCCTTCCTTCAATTATTGGCATAGTTATTCTGCCTACATTGAGTTGATTTGATATGGTTTTGGATTTCCTCCACCTTTTCTATCGTTTCCTCCACCAATTCTGGGCCTACAAGTTTTCCTTCACCAACGTCATCCCAACAGGTTGGTGTGCGACATCACTTTCCATATAATACATCATATAGTGCCATATGAATACTCGAATGGAAGCTATTGCTATAGGAAAATTATACCAGAGGTAAATATTGATCCCACATACCCTGAAAGTCAAGTGAGCAGGATCTAAACATGTATTCTAAGGTTTGAATAGTTCGTTCTGATTGTCCATCTATTTGAGGTTGGTAAGCAGTTCTCAAATGAAGTTATGTATCCAAGGCTTTCTAAAGACTTTTCCAGAATCGTGAAGTAAAATAGGGATCATGATCAGAAACAATCGATAGGGGTACTCCATGAAGTCTCAAAAATTAATTTATATATAGTCTTGCATGTCGTTCAAGTGGTAAATCTTCCCTTATAGCAATAAAATGTGCTGACTTGGTACGACGGTCAACAATGACCCATATTTCATCGTTCCTTCTAGGACTCTTTGGTAGCCCCTTGACAAATTCCATCGTAATATTGTACCATTTGCACTCCGGTATGGGAAGATGTTGCATGACTCCTCCAGCTTGTTGCCTTCCAGCTTTCACATGTTGAAAAACCATACATCTTAAAACAAAATCAATAATCTCCCTCTTCATGTTGTCCCACCAAAAATGTTCCTTCAAATCTCTATACATTTTGGTGCACCCATGGTGTATAGAGAAATTGGAACTATGAGCATCATCCATCAATTCCCTTTTTAGATCAGGTATATCATGAACACGAAGTCTCTTCCCAAATTTCCACATTCCATCTTCATACACAAAGTCTCTCAATCTCCCATCATTCATAGCTTTAATCTTCTTTTGAAATTTATTATCATCGGTCTAAGAATTGTTAATCCTTTCTAGTAACGATGGTTTGGAAACCATTTGAAAAAGAATTTATGTTTAACCATCCATGGTTATTCCCACGTTCATCTTCACCAGATCCATGAAATTTGGATCCCTATCAATTCTCATATTGTTCAAAAATCCATGATCTTTTCTGCTCAAATCATCTTCCACCTTGTTTGCTTTTCCTGGGTGGTAGTGTGTTGTACAATCATAATCCTTGAGTAATTCAATCCATCTCCTTTGCCTCATGTTGAGTTATTTTTGTGAGATAATATACTTCAAACACTTGTGATAAGTATAAATCTCACATTTTTCACTATAGAGGTAGTGCCTCCACATCTTCAATGAAAAGGTCACAGCTGCTAACTCGAGATCATGAGTAGGATAGTTTTGCTCTTGAATTTTCAACTGTCGTGATGCATAGGCAATAACCCTATCACTCTCCATAAGGACACAACCATGTCCATTCTTTGATGCATCACTATAAATAACGAACCCATCATTCCCCGATGGTAGAGTCAATATAGGAGCATTGACTAATATTCTCTTTAGTTGTTCAAAACATTCTTCACACTCTTTTGTCCAAACAAATTTATCCCCTTCACGTGTGAGCTTCGTTAATGGGTTAGCCAATCGGGAAAAATTCTGGACGAAACGTCGATAATATCCTTACCAACCAATAAAACCGTGTACCTCAGTTATACTCGTAGGTGCTAGCCATTATTGGATTGCCTTGGTCTTACAAGGATCAAAAGAGATTCCATCTTTAGAGACAATATGGCCAAGAAAAATATCTTTTGAAGCCAGAATTCACACTTGCTAAACATCCCATATAATTCATGTCTTCTCAAAGTCTTCAGGATAATGCGCATGTCATTTTAATGATCTTTGTAGCTTTTGGAGTATACCATGATATCATCAATAAATACCACAAAAAATTCATCGAGATATTCCATGAAAACTATATTCATCATATCCATGAATACAGATGGTGAATTAGTCAATGCAAAAGGAATTACTGTAAACTCGTAATGCTCGTAACTAGTTCGAAATGCTGTCTTTGGAATGTCTTCCTTCTTCACACAAAACTGACGGTATCCAGATCGAAGGTCAATATTTGAAAAGTATTGAGATCCTTGATGTTGGTCAAATAAATCATCAATGTGAGGTAGGGGATACTTGTTATTTATTGTTATAGCATTGATCTCCCTGTAGTCGATACATAACCTCATAGATCCATCTTTATTTTTAACAAAAATAACAGGGGTTCCCCATGGAGAAACACTAGGGAGAATAAATCCCTTATGATTCAATTCCTTTAGTTGTTTCTTTAGTTCAACTAATTTTACAGAGCCCATTCTATAAGGGGTGTTCAATATAGGCCTTGATCCAGGAATTAATTCAATGGAAAACTCAACTTCTCACTCTGGAGGATGTCCAAGTAAATATTCCAGAAACACATCTACATATTCTTTCACAATAGGTACATACTCTATTTCAACATTCCATTCCTCACCCACAATAATTTCATCCTCTTCCTCCCCAATAATTGAATTTAATTGAGCTACTGGGGGTGGATCTAGATAAGAATTAGGTGGTGACGATTCTTCTCTAAAGATAAGGTGTTCCTTATTGTCGTCATAAAAATCATAACCTCATTCTTCTTACAATAAATCTTCGCATCATGGATTGAAATCCAATCCATACAGAGGATTATATCAAACTCAATCATAGGTATCACGATGAGATCAGCGGATAAAGAACATTTATGTGCTCTAATGGGGACTGATTCACAAAACGTTATTGTAATGATACTTCCCATAGGAGTTTTAACTGATAACTCACTTGTTATTTCAAGTTGGAAATATCTAATTTTATTAGAAAACCGGTAACATATGAAACAATGTGATGATCTAGAATCAAATAATGCATTTGGTAAACTTGAGGAAACCATTAAATAACCTTCCACCATGTCTTTTGGAGCTTCTACCACTGCAGTAGTGATAGAAAAAGCATGGCCTTGATCCCTTGGCCTTTTCTGAGGTATTTTCCCCTGACGATTAGGACATTCATTTTCATAATGTCCCATATCCCTGCAATTGTAGCACTGAAAATCGGAAGCTTCCATATTCCCTTTGCAATCACGAGCTTGGTGGCCTTTTTCTCTACACTTGTAACAGAAACCCATTCCCTTCAAGCAAGTACCAGGGTGTTTCTTCCCACATATTCCATAAGATGGATATTCAACCTTTCCCTTCTTCCACTTATTTCCATTCCCATATTGATTAGCAGATCTCTTCTTCTCTTCCTTTTCTTTAAACTCATAAGACATTGACAATTCTTTCTCTGTCTTGATAGAACATGAGACAATGTCTTCATATGGCGAGAAGGATTGTAAGACTAATGCTCGACGGAGAAATGGTTTTAACCCATGAAATAAATGATCAATATTACTTCTTTGGTTACGTATATAACCTCCAGCATACCTTTCTAACCTTGTAAATTTAGCCTCATACTTTGCAACATTATCATCCTCCTTTTGTCTCAGAATCCGAAATTGTCTTTCCATATCCGCTCGATGGTCACGAGGAAAGTATTTTTCTAAAAACAGATCTTTGAACTCCCTCCATTCCATATTTGATACTTCATTATCTTCCTTCGTGTTTTAAATCAATGACCACCATTGATCAGCATCTCCAGTGAGGCGGTAAACTACCATGATAACTTTTTCCCTTTCACTATTTCCCAAAGCCTGAAAAATTTTCTCTAGGGAACATATCCATTGCTCAGATACTAATGGATTTTTACTCCCATTGAATGATGGCGGTTACTGCCTCATGAAGCGATCTAACATTGATCCTCCACGCTATGGATCAGGGTGCTCCATACGTGTAAGGTTATTATTCATAACCTGAGTGAGTTGTCCCAGTATGGTGATTAGTTGATCAGCACAAGTTGCATCACCAGCTCTACTATAATTATCTTGAGCAGGAGGTAAATCCCTACATGGAGTGTGTGCATTAATATGGTTTTCATTTATTCCACTAGGTGCCATTTCTAAATAATGTCATAAACTAGATCAGTTTATGAATAAAAATACATAATCCCATAATTATAAAACACTTAACATAAATTGATCTATGTATGGATATAATCCATAATTATAATAATGTTTCTTTGAGAAAGTATATACTCATAAACCCATCATAATTATTTGTATAAAAAATGAGATTTATCCTAAGCATATCCCCTGGGAGTGTCATAACCAAGAGTGCAGCAAGGCCCGTTATCGTGCACTAGTTCCCGTTCGAGTTTAGCTCAAAGCGGTGTTTTCGGGTTTTACCCCTAGGTACATCTATGCCAGAGCTGCCTCTACCTGCTCGTATCCAGACATGGATGTATTGCTTGGAAAACTCACAAAATCTCTACAATATCAAAATTCTAGGAATGTCTTCTATACTAATCCACAAATTCCATCTTAAATCTATGTTTTATAATCAGAGTTTATCTAAATCTAGCTTTGATGGATTGTACTAAACTTACTCGGATACCAACAGTAATGCCCCGACCCCAGTTACCTAGAGTCGGTGCATTATTACACAACATTGGCATGATCACAAGAAATATCAAATCTAGAAAGACCGATTAGTTTAGTAGCCTTGGAAAAACTAGATATATTCATAAGTTTTAAATTACATCATAAAAATGAAAACTAAAACAACATAGTCTCCATAGTCTACACTCTTATCCCCTTATACTATCCCTGCAGGTCATTCATAATTTACTTCTTCACATCCTAGGAAAATAATACACAGAAAATAGGTGAGCTCAAATTCCCAGTAAGGATAACAATATAGAGGAAACTTTCATAAATAAGAATAAAAATTTATGAAAGTGTATAACTAAAACAAAAGCCTTTTAAACTAGAAATTCAGCATAGTATGTCAAAAATAAAATTAAATAATTCCATTTACTTATTCACATGGATATTCTACTTATCGAATAATCACATGCAATATCAATAACCACTTTCATAAGGATGGAATGCATAATGCTAGACTATCATAACCACATAGCCAAGGCCTCGTGCCAAGACTACAAATATGATTTTGTCAAGGCCTTTTGCCAAGACACTTGTTTATCTCATGAGACCTACCGATGCATCGAGGAGCAATAGCGGGCTCCACCCGTAACATATTAAGTCTATTGTATTCCCATATGAAAATGTTTAAACATAACATAAAAATTCGTATTAAAACTATCATATGAAATGTAAATACATCATCCATAAAATAAGAATGGTATAAAAATAACACATCCATAGTAAAGCATATCACAAAACCATCTATAAAATATACAAGTTTTGTATCATAATAAATGAACTTCAAATAAGCATAAAATCCATTAAAGGATGTTGACATAGATGAAATCAAAACTCTTTTCAGAGAAATATCTCTTTCTATTTTGAAATTATTTAAAAGTCATATATTTATAAAATAAAAAAATTTCATTGAAAATATTCTTATAAGCATGTAATGTAAGCTTCGATGATTTTATAACGACAGAAAATAGCCGCACCCGCCGTATAAGTTAAAAAAACATTCTTACCTTAATGAAGTCGAAACGGTTAAAAAGCACCTTGTTTTGAAAACAACGGAAAAATTCCTTTATAAACCACTTATAAGAAGTCAAAAAGGGTATAAATGACTCTAACCCATATTATTGTAAATATTAATAAAGTTTTGAAATACATTTTTAAGAAACATGGATGTAGATGATAAAGAGATCCCAATAGATTATTACGTATAAACGACCTCAGATAATAAAGAGATTGTGAAATAAACTCTTACCTTGTACTTTTCATTGGTTGGGGTAGTTTAACCTCCTGTATATTGGTGAAATAATTTTTATTAAATTATTCAAGAATCATATACATTAATATGATATCATATATGATCTTTTATCATTGCTTTGTTTATAATATCTTAAAATTATCGTCGTTTCGTGTGTTAACTTGCTCATTTTCTTTTATATGTTTTGTTACATAGGCCATGTTGGTCATGGATTGGTTGTAGCTTAATAATATCCAGAATGATATCAAGTCCTTAAATACTATTATTAATCATAAAATTATAATTATACTTGAATGGATACGATGGATAATGAATCTCATCGCGTTCGTGGAGACGGTAGTCCGTACGTACGAACGAGCGACAATATCATTTTTTTGATATCAAAATAATATATAGTTGGATGTTATATCATATATATATAGAATAATTATAATGTTATATTTATTATTTACATGAATTAAACATCATTATTATACCCATTCAAATAATAATTTGTTGAATAACAATTACACCACGACGTGGAGACGGTAAGCCATATGTACGCACGTATGGTGACATGTTCTTCAAAGGATGGATAGAATACTGAATATGGTTTTACCATATTTATAATAACATCACAATATATAGGAGATGCTGGACTTATTATTTTATAATTATAATAACAAAGAAATAAGATGTTGAAGATGAAATGAACTTGAAAAGGGGTGGTGAAATCATTATCTCTTCTTCGGGTTCTTCCTTTTGATTTGATCATAATGGATCCATAGGTTGGATTTATTATCAAAATAAGGCCTCTAGATTGTAGTGAGGGATGTTTAGAGAGTATTTGGACAGATTTTGGCCAATCCAATGGGCTTTGATGGTGTGAATTAATGATAAGGTGGAGTGCCCTTTTATAAGATGGGTGAGGGGCACCTTTGGAAAAGCTAGAAATATTATTTTATAATAAATTCATATTCAGTTTATAATGGCTCCAAAGTGGATTATTTAAATTTTAAGGTACGTATAAGTATAAAACCACTCAACCAATACAATTTAGATAGGTTTGGGTTACTATATTAACCTCATCATTTAGTATTAACTCTTAGATAATTAGATTCAGTTTTACAATGTCTCTTTGTATTTTTATATTATATGGTTAATAAACATACTATATACATCTAAGAGACCCCCATGTGGTCCATTAATGATACACCTATCATGCTAAATGTATCTTGGCCAATCCATAGATTTTTAGTAATTTAATATCATTTAATAATATAATATTTGTTTTAAAATCTCATTTATGTCAATTTTGACCCTATTCAATAAATGATTTTTGTAAAAATCACAACATAATGATTACTTCGAAAAAAGTTACTTAAAGCATTCCTAACATGTAATTTTAACCAATAAAATTGGATTAATTCATAAAAATCCTCATATTATATTTATTTGGGTATTTATAATATCAATTATTTTAATTTTTCACTATTATGGTAATTACTACATCATCATTGGGTCATAAATAAATTAAATTATATAATGACTAAAAATTATAAATAAAATACCATTATGTAGGAAATATTTTTATCTTTCTAATGAATATTTACAATCAAATATATCATATGTATAACCCTATATTAAAAATTATTTAGTAAATAAAATTTGATTTTAACTCTTTTAACTCTTCTTTGAATTAAATAATAATAAATGACCTAATCTAATCCATGTAGACCTAAATGATAATATTTTATACCTAAGGTTATTTTGGTCGAATTAATATTATCCAATAGAATTAGGACATGTGTTAGGGTAATATTAATATCATTTTTACCCTTAATTACCCTATTTACTTTTTATCGTGGTAAATAAAATTAAAAAGTTACTATTCATCAAAAATTATTTTCATCTCAATGAACCACATTTTACTCCTTCATATTAACCGTGTCTCTCAGATTTTCGAAATTTAAATCACAGATGTGGTAAAATTATGTTTTTCTTAAAATTCGGTTTTTTATCTACCACTTAGTAGCTTCACTATTCATCAAAAAATGAAATTTTTCAGAAAAATAAAAAAAATTCACCCGAGGCTAATATCGATATTCCGAATCCAAAAATGAAGTCCATTTTAAAAAATAAAATTAATATAATTTCAAAAATAAGGCATTACTATTTATACAGGCTAGTTTGATTGGTTGTGGTGTGTTAGAACTCGATGTTGCGTACAACACATGCTATTGCATTATTCAAAGAGAAGCGTACCGTAGATGCTTGGGGTGTTACACTTTGCTCATCCAACCACATCTCATATTATATCTCAACATTCTTTTGTTACTCCTAGAAGCCTCACTTTGTGCATAAGTCTTTCCAATGAATCATTTAGCTCAAATCAAAGAGTTACCCGATTTAGAGGTAATGTCTTCTCTCGAGTTTTGTTCTTTTATTTTACTTCTTCAGTCACCACTATCTTCTAATTATTTTACACCATAAATACACGAGTATCCTAAATATACTATGATGCTTTTATGTTATGTTTTCTAATTACACTTACACACACCTCCGTCTAATGGTTAAAAAACATACTGTTTCTGTGGGTGGAAAATTGCTGTCTCACGAAACGATGATTGTTCAATACTCTTTTAACACCTTTCATGGTGGCCATTATGATGGAACTATATTTATATATGATATATATTATATTTATGTCCTCTCAATGCTTCTTTATTTTATATTTGAAACATAACTTTATGCATTGTATGTTGTGCAAATGTGATAATTTCATATGAGGAAGTGTGGACTACCACCCCCCTAATATGATGTGACTCATTCATGAAAAAAATGTAATTTATAAATATTTTAATTAATGAATTTTTTTTCCTATATAACAAATATAATGTACTGGAATTATAATATATCTATGTCTAGGTTAGTTTTAAATTCCATTAATATGACAAAAAAAAAAGAAAGTAGTGTTCATGCGTACGTACAGCTTATCATCTCCATGAAGGGTAAATTTCATTTTATTATCTCCAAACATTATGGAATATTATTAAATACATATATACTATATATATATGATATTTAAATCATGAACACCATTCTAGAGATGATGTACTCATAACTACATGGCCAATCCTCTTCAAACAAGTTCATTGTTGACTCATGTACCAAACATCGACAAAACGTATGATATGAACTCACATAATTAAATAATTATTATAACATTATAATATATGATATTAATTGAATAATAAACTTTAAATTTCATTCCTTAATTATTTATAATTTGAACAATGTTTATTGTTCAGGAATATAATGAAACGAACATGAAAAGTCAGACTTGAGGTAAGGTGATTTGTTATCTCGCTTTTAATTCCACGAGATTTCCATTGTTCGCCACTTATTTATTTCATGTGGTGTATTGTGTACTAAAATTTGATATATATTTTCATGATTCTATTTATATTCATGGTATTATGTAATTTATTTGTTTCTTATTATATTTTGGTCATATGACTCGATTCAATACAACGAGGTAAGGGGTTTTTATCTCACTTTTATTTCTCGTGAGATTTATGCTATATTTTTCACTATATATTTTGAGTGGTGCGTGTACATTCCATTATTCTAATCTTTGTGTAATATAATTTCGTTTATGGTTATTTACATCAAAATAGTATATTCCTTCTTTCATGAGGGTGTATGTTTTGAAATTTACCCAAATCGGTAAGGATATCTTTCACCCTCCACTTTTTAAAAGACTTCTATTTGTTATGTCTTATAAATTACATCATATTAATGTCGTGATATATTATTATATATCCTTATTGATGAAAATATTATGTTCAAGTAATGATATAAACTTTTTATCTCTCATCAACTAATTTTACGAATTTTAAAGTGATGCCTTTAGGGTGTGAAATTTCTGTAACGGAACTTCTTAACCCAATTTCAATTTTTCTTGTTTAACCTATACTTGTTGATTATGTCGTTTTATGAATATTTGTGGATGAACTCTTCTTGTTTTACACTTATTATCCACTTATCTTGGGTGTATTTATATTTGTCACAAATAATTAAGTAATTGATTTATCCTTAATCTATGGATATCATGTTTATACGAGACATCATCTCAATCTCCATTCGTTGAGGCATACTTCTATTTATTTATGTCCTTATTTTATTAGTTGTATAATAAACCCTTTTTACATTTATTTTCATTCAAAAGTACTCTTTTTACATGAAGCATTTTACTAAACAACAATAAGAATGTTTTTGTCTTACATATGCGACGACAACGACTTCTCCGCCGCCATGACCATTATTTGGGTTTTGGCATCCTCTAAAAGCCATAATTTTTTTAAATGAAAAATAAATACCATGTTGTACTTTTCAATTATTTTTGTATTGAAAATGGTTTTGATAATGTTTTGATTATATCAATGTGTTGTATTGATATCTTGTGATTGAAATGAGGAAATGTTATGTTTCCTTTATGCATGTTTTATGTGAAACAATTATATTATGGTTCTTGGGAATTATTTATGAAGTTGGGTGGTTATATGATAAACTAAGGGCAGGTGATCCTGAGATAACTCTCCAATTAATTGGGTAACGTGAAGGAGTTAAACTATAAGGTTTCTCAGAAGAGATTTAGTGAATATACTGTGATGGGTATTCCATACACTAAGGTTTCTCTGAAGATATTTATTGAATATACTCGGTTTAGATATCATTAGAGGCTATGGTATTCTTTAAGCACAAGTGACACTACCATAATGGTTAGGATTTCAGAAAGAGTAATTGTTTTTTAGATAATTTTAATGAGTTTAAGATAACATGAATAATTATATATTTGTGTTATATGATGATTTTACTGATATACTAACACTGACCATTTTAGTTTTAGTAAATGGATTGATCTAGCTAGCACCAAAGTAACAGTGGTTTTGAAAAAAATTTGGATGATTTTTTGAACGAGCAACTGAATGATATGGGAGATGTAGTGAGAACTCTTGTGATTATTATCAACCAACTATTTGAAGTCTTGATTCACCTCCTGAGCCTTAGTGATTTTTTTAAGGCATAATATATGTTAGAAACAAATCCCTACGGAAGTTCAGTTAATAATCATAATGGTAAGAATGATAGAAAACCTATGTGTCAAATATTTGGAAATAAACACAAAGGAAAATGATTCAAAGGGACAGAAATATTCTACAGATTTTGAAATAAATGTCATAATGTAAGAACCTGCCATGGAAAAAAAGGAATCATATAGTTGACTCTAGGAAAGGGAAAGAAGTTCTTTATAAGGTTCAATTGAATATTTCAAATGTGGCATTCATGGTCATTATGAAAACACATGTCCTTAAAAAATATTCGAGAATGGGAGTACTAGGATCATACAAATATTCATTTACCAATACCTAATTCCATTCTTATTGAGGATGAAGAAACTGACAATGACCAATGAAAGGTATAGATTATTTCATAGCATATGTTTTCCTAATATTGAAATCTTAGGATATGATTCCTGATTTTGTTTGTAGAAAAGAATAATTTCAAGATAAGTTGGAAAATAATGGTTAATGGATCCTGAAGAATGTTGAATGAGTAAGAATTCAACATATAAGTGATTTAGAAGATATGGTAGATTTTAGGATGGTGAAATTATTAAAAGTATTAAGGCTCTTTTGATGATGATATTACATTAGAAGAATTTTTTTAGTATGTGTAACCCTAATGTTTCATATATGATAATATTATCCAAGGAATAATTATCATTTCTATTGTGGATTAGGTGATTCCAAAGAAGTTGATTACAGTGCTCTTAATGTGAACAAGTCATCCTAAATAATCATCATTGGGAGAAAATATGAGTTTGTGTAAGAAATATAGTTAGATATGAAAGTCTAGATGACAAGTAAGTATGTTTCCTTATGATTTTGTTAATCTCATAAATAAATTCCTCAATGAAATATAACTTAAAATAAAAACGTTTTTTGTTAACTTTTCCTACCGGGGAATAAAATATAGTTTAACTCATCACGAGTTTGTGATTTTCTAGTGGTTAACTTTCTTTTACTCATGTTTTCTATCACTCTCTATCAGATCATGATTGCTTGTTTTCTCCTCCATATACATGTCTTCATGGAATCCTAGTATCTGTTATCTCAGGTGACCATTGTACTTATATTTCGTTCTTTTAATATGATATTTTTATTGAATCCTTTTCCTATGTGGGGTTTTCAATGAAGTTTTTGAGACCATGTTTAAAATTGTGAGGAGGCAATTCCCAAATGGGGAGAATGATATAACATCTCAGGTAAATAAAGAATATGAAAATTTCATATTTATTAATTTTTTTGAATAAAATGTTAATATTAGTTTAAAGGGAACAAATTCTTGATGGAGTACCCAATACCTAACAACGAGTTTTTTTTTGAAATCTTACATTGGACACTAATAATATAATAATATTATTTTAAATAGTGGTCAACACATAACTGTTTTAATGGCGAGAATGAACAGAACTAACTAGAAAATTATTATATATGTTTGTTAAATATTTTAACAATTACCCAAAAAATTATAGAGGCTTAAAATGCGAATGAATCCAGTTTTAAGTATAAATATTCTAAAATTCTTTAAATGGGCGATTAACTGACTATTCATGGAAAAACCTTTATTTAAAACTATTTTGGCTCAATTTTATATGATATATTTGACAAAATATAATCCTTATTTAGAATAGGGGTATAAAAATTTACATTTTGTAATTTTATTTTTATTTTTATGATAAAGTTCATTTATTAATAAATAGTGAAATTGTTGTATTTTTATTCAAAACCTTGTTTTAAACTAATTCATTTATATTGTCAGATTATCTTATTAATTGGGTTTAAAGTGTAGTTAAAATATATTTTTAACATTTAATGAAATGGTGGTCATTGGAATTAATTTCACTATGAAATTGGACATAAACAAGTGTCAATCTTTTAATAGATATTTTTTTTAAAACACGATATTTGTTTTGACAAAGGAAATTAATTATAAAATAAATTAATTAAATTTCTATGTTTCAAATTTGGTAAAATTGAAATCATTTTTTAATTTGGAATATCAAATTTTCTTTGGTTAAATTTTTGGTATTTATCTGACAAATGTTCATTTTTAATGAATAGTGAAAAATACTGCATTTTACTTCAAAACTGATTTTTCTTCTAATTATATTATATAGTTATATTGTCCTTTTAATTTGTTTTAAAGTGTAATTGAATTATAATTTTATCACTTAATAAAATTTTGTTCATTGGAAATATTTTCATTTTTCATTTGGATGTAAAAACAAGTCAATATTTTGATAAATTTTACTTCTTACATGCTCATCTTTGGTTGTGACAATGGGAAATATTTTTAAATTAATTATTGGAATTTTGTGTTTTGATTTTGTTAAAATTTATTCCTTATTTAGAATCAGATGGCCCAATTATGTAATTAAGACTCTTATGTTTTTGGACATTATGAATAGTAACGACGGTAATTATTTTTAATTATCGTGATTATTTTGTAATCAGGTAGTGAAGGGTAATAAAATAATATCATAATAATATAAAATGACCCCAAAATGTGTCCAAATACTCTTTTCTGAGTCACATACAACCAGGGGAAGAATTTTACCGAACATGAGTGCCCATGGAGTTACATGGGTGTTATAGTGACATTTATGACATTCTTTTTAAAAAGAAGAGAAATATAACAAAGGTTTGTATATCCTAAGTAAAACAATTTTAATTTTAATTACATAAATGATAACTTAGACTATAAATATTAATTTTAATTCTAAAAATATTTCATACATCATGGTATATTTTTATAATTTTTAGACATTAAATAAATAAATTTATTTATGACACCATGATAATGAAGTGATTACCTCATTAATGAACTATTTAAATAAAACGAAAAGATAATTTAAAATATAAGACCTACACTTTTATAGAACCTATTGGATTTGTGGATATCAAACGCTTATCACCTTATTTCCAAAATACATCATTGTGGGACCATTAAAATTCGAAAACCATTTTATAATAAAGTAACATTTCAAGACTTTCCAAAAGTGACCATCCCCCCTCTTAATAAAGGCACCCTCCTCTACCCCCTTACCCACAACACTCAACCCATTGGATCATCCAAACTCTTATCATATTATCTTTCCACATCCCTCTATTACTCTTAGAAGCCTCACTTTCGGCAGAAATATTTCCATGGATGCCTTTGGCTCAAATCAAAAAGAGTTACCCGATTTAGAGGTAATGTCTTCCCTCGATTTTATTTCTTTTATTTTCCTTCTTCATTCACAACTCTCTTCTTATTATTTGACCCCATAATAACACCAATATAATATATATATATTAGGATGTTTTTAGGATAATTATTCTACCTATACTTACACGCACCACCGTCAAATGGTTAAGGAACATAGTGTTTTTGTGGGTGGAGAATTACTTCCTCACAAAACAATGATTGTTCAATATTCATTTAACAACTTTAATGGTTGCCATTATGATGGAACTATATTTATAAATGATATATATTATATTTAAATCCCCTAAATTCTTTTTTATTTTATATTTAAAACATACCATTATGCTTTGCATGTTGTGAAAATGCGATAATTTCATATGAGGAATTATTGAATACCGCCCCCTCAAGTGATGTGACTCATTCATGCCAAACATGGAATTTATACAAAATATAATTAATGAACTTATGTTACCTATATAAAATATATATTTTAATGCAATTATAGTATATCTATTTCTAATTTAGTTTTAAATTCCATTAATATGACAAAAAATGAATATAGCATTCATGCATACGTACATCTTACCGTCTCCATGAACGGTACATTTAATTTCATATCTCCAAACATTATGGAATATTATTAAATACATATATACTGGATATATATGATATTAAAATTATGATCACCATTATGGAGATGATGTACTTATAACTACATGGACAATCCACATCACACAAGTTCATTGTTGACTCATGTACCGAACATCGACAAAACGTCTGATATGAACTCACATAAATAACAAATTATTATAACATGATAATATGTGATATTAATTGAATAATAAACTTTAAATGAATTCATTAAGAAATTATAAACTAACCAATTTTTATTATTCAGGTAAATAAAGAAACAAACTAGAGAAGTCATACTTGAGTTAACGGAATTTCTTATCTCGCATTTAATTCCATGAGGTTTCCAGTGTTCGCCACTTATTTATTGAATGTGGTGTATTTTGTAATGAAATTTGATACATATTATCATGATTCTATTTATATTCATTTAATTCTGTGATTTATTTGGTTCTTATTATATTTTGGTCATACAACGCGATTTACTACAATAAGGTAAGGGGTTTTTATCTCACTATTTATTCCTGTGAGATTCATGATATATTTGTCAATATATCCTTTGAGTGGTGAATGTACTTTAAATTATTATACTCTTTGTGTAATATAAATTAGTTTATGGGTTCTTACATCAACATTGTATATTCCTTCTTTCATGGGGTGTACGTTTCGAATATCACCCAAATCTGTAAGGGAACCTTTCACCCCTATTCTTTTTAAAAGACTTATTTTTGTTAGGTTTTATAATTTAAATCTTCTTAATGTTGGGATATGTTCTTATATATCCTTATTGCTATAAATTTTATCTTCAAGTGATGAGATGCCCTTTTTATCTATCATCATCACATTTTCTGAATTTTAAAGTGACGCCATTAGGCTGTCGAATTTCTGTAAGGGAACTTCTTAACCCAATTTAAATTCTTCAGGTTAAACCTCTAATTCGTGATTATGTCATACAATGAATATGTGTGGATGACCTCTTTTTTCGTTACACTTAATATACACTTCTTTGGGTGTATTTATGTTTGTCACACATAATTATGTAATTGATTTTTCCATAATCTAAGGATACAATCTTTTTACGGGACTTCATCTCAATCATCTTTCGTTGACCAATACATAAATTTATATATGACCTTATTTTATTTGTTTTATAAAAAAACCTTTTTACTTTTAATTTAATTCAAAAGGAATATTTTTACATAAATTATTTTACTAAATGACAAAAGGAATTTTTTTGTCTAAGGTTTGCGGCGACAACATCCTCTCCGCTGTCATGACCATTATCTGGGTTTCAGATTCCTCTACAAGCCACAATATTTTCTCAATGAAAAATAAATACCATGTTTTACTCTCCATTTATTTTGGTATTGAAAATTGTTTTGATAATTTTTTGAGTATATAAATGTGATGTATTGATATCTTGCGATTGAAATGTGGAAATTTTATGTTTCATTTATGCATGTTTTATGTGATTTGATTATGTTATGGTTCATGGAAATTGTTTATGAAGTTGGGTGGTTCTGTGATATACTAAGGGAAGGTGTGCCCGAGATAGATCCACAATGCATTGGGTAACATGAAGGAGTTAAAATCTGAGGTTTTTCTAAATATATTTAGTGAATATACTGTGATGGGTATTCCAAATGTAACCATAAGGGTTACTCCCGACGTAAGAATGTTATGAATGCCCCATGATACCATTAAGTCTTATAATTTCTATACGTTATTCATAAATCTTATGATTTCATGAGTTTTGTTAAAGTGATTATATTTTATCAGTAAAGTATGATTTCATTAATTCTTATGTATTCATTGACCAATGTCTTCTTTTCGTAATTTTATATCCCTTACAGATCTTTTTATTCTCATCCCACGTTTTTGAAATGTTTTTCATAGGAAATAAAGTGGAATAGGGTCATGGATGGGATAATGGAAATGTCATGCTATATACAAAATGGAACTAGACATGACTATTTTGTTCAAGAGTTTTTATTTTGTGGAATAAACGGAAACTGGGTAGATGTGTCTACTTTCTAAACATTGCGATGTAATAGTTATGTCCTAATTCCCTAAAACTATAAACCTGAATAGATTCTCAATGTGAAATATTTATTTAATTCCTGATTATGTAATGTTTTATGGTTATGTCCTTATAATATTAGTTACTCAAAAAAAAATTTGGAATTTTTTTAAGTAATGAAAATATTATTTCTTCATATTAATCATGGATTCGGTTTTATTCCAAATCCATGTTTCAAAAATTATTATCATTAATGATTTAAAATATATTTCATTTTTTTGTTTGATTAATATATACTATGTTATAAATTTTCTAAATTGGTTTAAAAAATCAAATTTTTTTTCTAAAAAATGTCTTTTTAAAGAAGGTATAAACATAATATTTATTACCAATTATTACATGTATTAAAATTCATTGAATCATTAAAAATAATTTTCTTAATTATTCATTTACAAATTTCCCTGTTTATTTATTGAGTATTTATTTCCTAATATTATTAAAAAATTTAGTTTCTAATGCAAATTTTTAAAATGGAAATATTTATTTTCCTGATGAGTGTTTCTAATTATATTATTATTATGTTTATATTCATTAGTTAAAATAACCATTAATTCATCCTAGGAAATATTTTGGGATATACTATAATTATAGCATAATTTTTCATTTTATAAATAGTTTATGATCAGATTGAGTAGAGAATTTTTAGAAACCATTTTTGATAATTCATCAAAAAAATAGAGTTACTAATTAATAAGACATGTTAATTATGTTTTATTTATTGTTCATATTATAATTTCATGGGAATTTTGAAGTGATGTTTGGTCCAAAAATTTTATTTCCCCAAGATTCATTTAGACGTATAAAAAACTATTTTATCGATAAAATGGCTTGTTTTTTTATATATATACCTTTATATATTCATTATTATCAACACTATCATGAATGAAAATTTTGTATGTATGTCATTATGGTCATTTTTAATCACCATTATTTTGTTTAATCACTATATTTGGGAGTTCCGGTTTTAGGTCATTATAGTTCATATCAGAACAATGGTTATATTACATTGAATATTTTTATAATTCAAGGTAATGTTCATTTAAGAGATATTGATGTCATCATTAGATGATAATTCTATGATTGATAATATATTCATTTAATTGATACAACTAGTATTGTTATATGTGGTGTGAGTGTCAAGTGATTAAGAGTATTTATGGATACATTTATTGTAATAAAACCCTTTAGTTTAGAATGTATTTTAGTGAAATTGTTTTTGAGTAATAAGAATTTTTAGATATAAGTATAAATATTATGGTATCTGTTTTGGTTAAACTATATTATTTGTTAATAAAATTATATTTATTCTGGATAAAAGGGTAATTATATTTTAGAAAATATGATCTATTATATGGAAAACCATTGGATTCCAAAATAGAATTTATGACTATTTGGAAAATATTATTTGTTAAGATGACCACTATTTTGAGGAAATTATAATACTTATGTAAATACAACTATTTTTGGATAAATTAGATCTATATTTGGGTAATATTGGATGATTTCAATTTTATCAAAACAAATTGTTTTATTATTACATTATTTTTATAAATTATTATCTTATTTATGAAAATATATTATCATGGAATACACATTGTTTGTAAGAAGCATTAATATTGATTAAATTTTTTTGTCGAAAAATAGGAAGCATATATTGGTTGAAAAAAATAATAGATCATTCCAATAATTATATGTTAAATTTATTTAGGAACATTTTGATAAATATTTTGGATATATAATTATCGATTGATTTTAGTAGAACAATGGTTATTATTGTTGAGAGTTAGGTGATTATTTTTATACATCATTATACGAGTGTTTCAATATATTATATTATATTTATCTAATCAATTTATCCATTATAAAATTATAATATTATTATTATTCTATTATTCTATTTTTAATGATAATGTTATTTTTTGAATATTTATTTTACTGCTTCAGACATAGAAAATTCATCCTAAATACTCATCGTTTGGAGAAAAATATATGATTGTTTTGGATATTAATTGAAGGATTCAAATAAACATAGTGATGTACATAAATTTACTTATTTTATTGGTCTAAATGGTCATGGTATTCCTCAAATTTATTAAAATGATCTTGAACTAAAAAATTTATCATTTTTAATTCATTTTGTATAAAATAGTTTTCTTTTTCGGACCTCAAACATTTATTGTCTTTGTCCATTGATATCACCATGATCATTAAAATAATTATGATAGATGTTCTATATAACAGTTTATATTTATTTACTCATTTAGATTTTCAATATTTAAATATTTTTACATAGCACTAATATTTTCCTATTTAGAAGATGAGTTTGTACTTTTTCTAGATGACATTGATATTTCTCCTTATCTATTTTGAAGAGGAAGTTTCATTAAACCTTTTTATTGTGTTAGTTTTCAATATACAAATTTAAAATTTTCAAACCAATGATTAATATAATCATGTTCAATTTTTGAGTAAAAGGATTATTAATTGGGTAGACAATGAAAAACTGCATGAATTTTTAAAAAAATATATCCTTTATTGATAACATATATAACACAAACCACAAAGCATAATAAACTAATGAATTAATATTATATGAATATTATAACCTAAGAGTTAATATTTCTTAAATCGTGATAATAATAATATTATGAAATATATTTCAAATTGTTTTATGCAATAATAATTTATAGATTAATGACTAATTAAAAAGTACTCAATTTTTGGTAAAGTCATTTTATGTTACAAAAAAAATTCATGAAAATGAATTTTATTGATTTACATTATATGATAATGTAATTAATTATTTATATTTTTATAATCTGTATTTTTGAGAAATAAATTATTTTTTATATTTGTAAAACTAGAATAATCATAATGTTACATTTATGAATTATTATTATACGACTTATTTTTTATTGAATAGATAAAATTATGATATTTCAAAATCTATCATTTCTATTCAATATAAATTCACTTTATTATTTGAATTATATCTGAAAAATAAAAAATATTTCATTAATTCGATATAACATATTGATTTAAATTTTATTCGTTATTATAAATTCTTTTTGTATAGATTCTTTTTTGTGATTACTTTTTTTCCTAATATCTATTTTTAATTGTGTTTTTTTTCAATTTATATTAAAATTTATTTCATCCGTGTTTCCAAATATAAATGGGAAACTGTAAATTTGGATTTATTCATGTGTTTTAAACATATATAAAAATAGAAAATGTTAATATGGTTTGTGATGGCCATATAAAATTAATTTCCCAATTAATTAACAATTGATGTGATTTATTTGGCGATAACCATGAAAATATATAAGCTATAGTATCAATGCCGCTTTATGGGATTCCATAATTGATTGTTTCTGACTAAGATATATTGTTTTCATCAATGATATAGTAGTTTTTTAATGAGAACTCCTACTACATGCACACCTAGATACAATGTTAAAAAATATAATAATTATTGTTCTGCCAATAATACTGAATAATTTCATGAATGCTTTCAAATTAATATAATTAAAAATTAAATGGAAATTTTTAATCAATTACAATCCCAAAGAACATATATCTTTAATATTTAATTTAATAATGAATTACTCATTGCAATATGGATTCATAAACAATTTTCTTATAAAGATCAATATAATCTCCCATTTATTTTATAAACATGTAAATATTATAGAAAAAAACATATAATATCATTTTTTCATCATGGGAAAAGGAATCATAAGATGGGTGAGATCAAATGTTATATAATTGTAAACATATTCATTGTTAATTTAATTTCTTCAAGGAGATTAAGATATTAATAATGTAATGTTTTCATTATAAATTTTAATTATCATAATATATAAAGATTAATATTGTTCAACAACATCACCAAAAAAAGTGAAACAAGTAATAATCAAATATGTTGTGAAGGATTCATAGGAATATGTCATCTCAATCCATTTGATGTTAATCATGATTTAATAAATAAATAAAACCCTATAGCAGTTATATTGAAAATGTGATGGTATTATAGAATATTATCTTCAAAACCAATTTTATAACCATGTAATAAATAACCAGATCCTTGCCAAGTCCATCATAGTAACATTATATGTTAACTACATCCTTATTTTATTTTCTAAAATTTTGTATTTCACGATTCATTGGAGAAAAATCATGGAGCCCCAATTGTAAATGATATATCAGACTCAATAATGACTAATTATGTTCCTAAACAGTTCATATTAGATGTATCAGGCTCACTAGTGATCTATAATGGGTATCAAAACATTGAAAATGTTTTATATGGATCATCCATGATAGAAAAAATTTTCTAATAACATTAATTAGAACACATTACATAGAATTTTTATTTCTTCACAGAACCTATAGAAAACCCCATTTTTTCATTCATTACATGATTATCTATTTGAAAAGAATTAGTTTACATGAAATTAACTTGGAAATAAAATTTATAAAAAAAGAGGATAGATTAATATAAAATTCACTCTAATTGAGGATATGTAACGTCATCGTCTGTCAGCAATGATGAATAAAATTACCATTAATAGATCTTTAAAAACATTTTTGAGTGATATACACTTTTCACATCAAAATTCAATGCTAAAAACTAAATATTAATAAATTTTTTTTATATTAATCTCATTTAAAATAAATATGTGAAATTATAATTGAATATTCAAATAAAATAATGGTCTTGGTGGTGAAACAATAATTATATATTTTCGACTTGAAAAATTTTATGCTTTTAAAATGGTTTTTTGAAGGGACTTTTATGTTACCCTTTTGAAAAAATACTATATTTTTTTAAATATCTATTAATATACTGTTAATGACCACATTATATAGAATTATTAAATATATTATGTTTTGGAATATATTTTTTTAATACATTTTAGATATCAATGAATATGAAGAAAAATTTTATGATCAAAAATCAAATAAAAGATTTGATTCTTGAAAAAATGACTCAATTTATTTTTATTAAATCAGTAAGGTTGTAAATGTAAATTAAACCTGCATACCATACTTCATTACTTTAGTATAATATAATATATATTATTCATGAATGTAATAGAATGAGATTCACTCCCCCCAAAGGGATACATGAACATAAAATCCATGAAAATAAATTCCTTGTAATATAATGTTTTATTGAAAAGATATTCCAATCCATTGCTTATGATAAAACTAGTGTTTGAGGTGTATGAGGGTATTCAATGGTTTTTTTCGGAGATATGATTCATTCAAATTGTGATACATTTTTTATAGTGATACATTACAATGATGAGACATTTATAATTTTGATAAATTTCTAATAGTTATACATTCTTATAGTGATACATTTCTAATAGAGATACATTTACAATAGTGATACATTCTTTTGGAGAGACAATTCTAAATGTATGATATTCCAACAATGAGAGATTTTCAATAGTGAAAATTCGCAATGGTGCGACATTTCCAATATTGAGACATTACAATAGTGATAAAATTATTATGGTGAGACATTCCAATCATGGGAAATTTAAAATTCTGATACATTTCAATGGTGAGACATTCCCAATTGTGAGATATTTCAAATAGTTTGGATTTTTTTCTGAATTTTTTCAGTATTTTCAGTTTTCCATTTTGGAAAATTTTATGATGTAAAATGAATATAATGAAATATTGAAATGGTATTGATGCTATTTCATGGGATAAAAATAATATATTTTATTTTATAAAAAGTCAGGGGGTTTTGAATGGTCAGACAATGTGGTTTGTTGAGATATTCTTTAATAGAAATTTGATACGGTATGTAATCAGGTACATTCGAGGTTAAAAATTTCTATATAGAATATCATTATTATCATCATTTGGCCTTGATTTATCTTGAGACCAGACATTCTAAATTTTCCTTCCAATAGGATTCCTGCAATGAAGCTCTGTATTTGGTTCTAGTTCCCCCTTAATTTAACTTTCTCATATACTCACCCCATTTTTTGTTGCAACAAGTCTTCCAAAAATGATTCTTCTTTCTCTGTAGGGTTTTCCTTTTTTATCCTTATGTTTATCATGCGATATGGGTTTATTATTGTTACCTATTGTGAAAATATTCTCAAAAAATTAACAGTGATTATTAATTAGTTTTTGTTCTATTTAATAGTTACATGGAAATGTGACATATAATCATACTATTTTATTGACATTTTGATCGATATTTTGAATAGTATGTGCTAAATACCAACATAAAACTTCGATGTTGGGGGTACATAATTCGGAACTAGTTTATGGGTTGAGTGATACATCAATTTTATGTTTCTGTTAACTTCAATTATTATTTAATTGGCTAACCATGTACAATCGGTAAAAATAAATGGTTTCCCCATTATATTATATGCTTTTATGATAGCACACTTAAATAATGAAGTGACGATAAATAATGGATATCCTAATAAAAAAATTATTTTTTTCTATGTTATGTTTTTATGTTGTTTGTGGGCATGATTGTTTATTGAGTGTAGGCTCTAGTGATATGCTGGATGGAATATGAATGAGTTGTGATATATGTGGGTAATGGATGAGTTGTTTTACACAGTAGGAAAATGAAACTAGATATGTGTGTAAAGTGATGTGGTGGTGGAATTTCAGTTGGGTTGTTGTCCTTATTGTGGGTGTTGGTTCTTTTATATATACCCATGTATTGATAGAATTAGAAATTATTGTTAGTAATTTCAAATGGTCATTTTTAATTAATAAATCAATGATGGGATATATTTTTTAACATGATAATGTTTATATATAATCAAATGGGTTAAAAATTGTAATAATATTACATTCAAAATGACAAGGGGTTAATAAAAATTGTTGATTAAACAAAAAAAGTGGATGATAATGTGGAAATTTTTTATATAACCGACACTATAGAATATTTAATAATTTTTGTAACCAAGTTATGAATTGTATTTTTTGTTTGATTTTATGAATTTAGAGGTGTCATCGGCTCTATGAATTTTCTGAGATGGTTAGTTCTTGTTATAAACACAAAAGGTGGGCTTGTAAATTGAAACTCTATATTTATATACACTTTACTTTTTCTTTATTTCTACAAGCACCGCAAATTTATTAAAGACTATTTTCCAAACACCTCGTTCTTCATTGTTACTATGTATTTCCCAAATATTCTATTGCTTGGATGGATTGTTGGTCACTTGAACCTAAATTCTACTACATCAAGAAGAGGTAGGTATTACACATGATATGAGTTATGAATGAATTTTTGAGAATTAAAAGATGAGATGTGGTATCCTAGGTTTATATAGTATGTGTTTTGATGTGGTGTCCTAGGTTTCTTAAGGATGAGTTTTGATGTAGTGTCCATAGTGTATTCATTACGAGTTTTAATGCTCTCTAACATGTATCTTCATGATGTGATATGATGATATGTGATTTGAGGTTCTATGTAGTGAGACCTAGGTGTGGGTTGTCGAGATGTGTTGTGAGACCCAGGTGTCTGTGCGAGGGATGTGTTTTAAGGCCCAGGTGTGTGCCTATGGGATGTGTTTTGAGTCATTGGTGCATGCAGGAAGAATTTGATGTGGTCTTTTCATATATGGAGGGAGTGCTGAGACATTTTTCGTAGGGTAATGAAGGTGGATAGTCAGTGGGAATGTTGTGTGAGGTATCCTATCATCGATGTTCATCACATTATATTATATTACTTGGTTTTTTATAGGTTGAGAATTCTTTGGTGAGGTTGGTATGGTTAGTATATCATTATATGCTCTCTTTGGTTATAGTATTTTTTTCACGAGATAATGAGTATTCTCTATTCACATGTTCACGATTGACATTGAATTTTCCTACTATGATTACTTGAATGGTCACCCTATGTATATAAAAATAATTTTCAGGTTTTTAGGTGTAATTTATGGACCATCTTGGACATTTTATACTTGGACATTTTATATCTGACCATTGGAGCTGTTGCAATGTTGTTGCTATGTCTTTTCTTCTATTGGTCCTTTAATTTGGTACATTTATATGTTTTAGTTTTTAGTTATACATGTATTTTGGGATGGTTTGTATTTATATTATAACATTTCTAGGATCTATTTATAGTTGATTCAACAAATATCCCAACCTTGTTTCCATATAAGGGGCAATGACTCTCAAATTAGGAGATATTTATATCCTCAGTGCTATTCTTCAACTCGGGGCCCATATGAGGTGGGACATGGGGGGTCATTGTAACCATTTCTTCAATACCAGCCTAGGAGGGGTATCCTTGTAGATAAGGACCTTTTATACAAGGGTAACTATTGAATTGTAATCCCCATGATATATTTACATCATGTGAAACATTAAATATCATGAACATAATTATATTCATTATATACCCTTTGAAATAGTAATTATAAAAACCCGACAAAATAAGATAGGTTCATATAATAAATGAATTTCCAAATTAATGATAATTGGATATGAATATATTTTATAATATCATATCATTGAATGCATTATTAGTCAACAGATTTATTATTCATAGAAAATTTAAATCATCACAAAAAAAAGTGATAAATCATTATAAAAAAATTTGTATAGAAGTTCACAAATAATTATGTAATAACAATGTCAATGATGAAGATTTATAACCAAATGAAAAATATATATTTTGAAAACATATTATTATATGGTAAAATTCAATTAAGATCACCTTAGATTAAATAATAAATGTTGGTACATAAATTACGTTGATTAGTGATGGATTCATGATCTATCATCTACAAGGGGAAACTTATACATTGTATTAAAGATAATAGATGTAAAATAATAAAATATGACTAAATGATAATAAATTGACATGAAAAATCATACCTTGAATATGAATTTTCAATTAGGTTTTTATATTCCTAAAGTATATAATTATTTCATTTAATTAAATTCAGAAAATAATTTATCATGAATAGTAATCCATTAATTTTATTCAATTATATCACTAATATAAATTATACCATTTGTGACGGTTGAGGAGTATTGGGGTGATGAATGATCACAAATAGTGTCCTTTCTTGTATTATTTACAATTGATTATTAATTTTGTAATAAAAATCATTATTTTCAACAGAATCGATAGTCCGTCTCAAATAGATCACAAGATTATTTCCACTACACAGCTTGAAAATCAATCAGGATTAGTATTTGTGGCCGATAATGTAATTTACCATGAATGATCATCAGCTCAGTATAATTTTAGAAAAAATAGTGTAACTCAAAAATAAATATGACAAAAATATTATTTGTGACAAATTTATTTCCATCACAATTAGTCTTTATCAAAACACCCTAACTTTTTAATAGTCGTGAATCTATCTTATCTTCATCGTCCCTTTTCTCCTTCCTATCCTGAACGACACACTAAAGACTTCTTGGCTAACTAATCCTTTGTAGCTCAGTGTAGCTCCATTCATCAAATTTTTTTGTTTATTTTAGCACGGATCTTCATAGTTCAGATTACTCTTTTGTCCTCTATCAATGTTTTTCTATATTTTGGTTCATTGAAAAATATAGTAGTATGGTAAAACCCTAGGTTTAGATGTTCATCTAATTTTAATTATATATTTTTATTTAGGAATTAAAAAATTATATTAATCTATAAATTTGTGTTAAACTCGATTATTTCTATGTAATTTGAATCAATGTTAAATATACTATATTGGAAAAACCCAAGGATTACAATTTTAAATGATTTTCAAGAAATATATTATATTTAGATTTGAAGCAATTGTATTATTCTATATTTTGATTGTAATCGTGTTTGTGTAATTTGTTTTAATTGATTAGTAGGTATTATTGTTTTTTTAATTTTGATATTTATATTTGTTTTGTATTTATATCTGTGTGTATATAGAAATGTATGTTTGTCTTTTTACTATTATATTTTGATATATTTTTGTATATATATACATATTAATATGTGTATATTTAATTTTGATATTTGTATGTGTTTATGTATATATATTTTGGATTTTAAAAATATATTTATGGTATTTGATATATAAATATATATATACATATATGTATATCGGCACATATCATCGTACATATGTATATTGAAATTTGATATAAATATATGTAAACAAATACCAAAATATAATTGTTATATTTATATTAAATAAAAAAATCTTCTAATATAAATACATATTAATACATTCTAATTAATGATGATTTTTTAGCATAAATTTATGTAGATAATACATTCTGTGAATTCATCTATATTCATTTAAAAAAGTGTGAATATTTAAATATATATATATATAATTGTGTACTCTTTTTAATATATATATACACATGCATGTATTTATATTGAAATGAGAAAATATATATAAATATATATATGTTTTAAACATGTGTAATGTTAATATATATATACATAAAGATGTATATATATGTTTCAAAAAATGTGTATTCTTGTTAATACATATATATATATATATGTATATTAACAAGACAATATATATATATATATATAAGTTGGATAAAACATGTAATTTATATATATATATAAAGATATAAACATATATAATCATTAAAAAACATATAAGATTTTTGATATATATATATATATATATCAAAAAAAAATTAAAAAACTTGTCAAAATATATTTGATTTTGACATCATGTATTATATATATATATACATCTAAATATATATATATATATATATACATTTTCAATATACAAGTATTGGTATATATATTTATATTTGAAATGTATAATTATTTAAATTTGAGTCAGAATATATTTTTGGTATTTTTAATAATTATGAAATCATGTTATACATATACATAATAATTATTAAAAATTTAATAATAATTATAATAATTAATAATAATGATTACAAAATTTTTAATAAATAAAAATTAAATCATCAATATTATTGATAAATATTATATATTTACATATATTTATATCTACATATATATAAATTTTATATGTTTATTGGTTTAAAAAAATTGTCAGATTTTTGGGTATATTTATATTAATTAAGATATATTTTAATGTAAATATATATAAATATTTATTATCTCAATATTAATAATAAATAGTAAATAAAAGTGTTAATTGCATAATATTATTAATAATTTGTAAAACTGACAAAATATATGAAAATTTGTCTGTCTATGTGTGTGATTGAATATAGATTTGATGTATTAATTTTTTCTAAAAACATCAAAAAATTAATTTGATGTAAATATATTTGATTATTTGATATATATATATATATAATTTTTGAAATAAATCAAATTGTGTTTTTCTATGAATGATTAGAATATAAATTTAAGGAAAAAAATCACTAAACGTAATTTTTTTATATATTTTAAAACATCAAAATTGGTTTAATGAAAAAATTGTAAATTTTTAATTATGTAATATTAGAAACATAGTTAATAATAATAAAATAATTTTTTTAAATTATTTTGAAAATATAAACATTATAAGACATATAAAAAATATAGAGAAAAATTATTAATTATTAAACAAATAAATCAAATTTATATAATTTATAATATTTAATAATCAATTATTCATAATTATTAACAATTTTTTATTATTATTGATGATTATAAAATCAGAATAAAAATTACAAATATATATTTATATAAGTAAAAAACATATAAATACATACAGAATAACATTAAAAATCAGTACATTATTTAAAATAACAAATTATTAATTATTCAATATTAATAATATAGTAAATAATTGTTTTATTTTCAAATTATAATTAATTTTTTGAAAATATGATGAAATTATGAAAAAATTTAAAAATTTTGATAGAAAAAGATGAGTAATTGTTAAATATTAATAATAATTATTATAAATTTAATCTTTATGTTATAAATAGCGTAGACCTTATAGTACCACATCCTAAAACCAATGGTGGTATTTAATATTTCATACAATTCATTGTTTGGATAATATTTTAAATTTTTATATTAAAATATAAAAACAATATTTTAGGTATTACTATTACGTGAAATTAAATTATATACTCGACATACATATATATAATGTCACATTTAAGATAAACCCGACTTCTCAGACCTAATGATACTCTCAGCTAATTGATATCAGGCAGTGTTCATGAGATATTCTATTATTTTCAAAAAAATATAGTGTGTTCCTTATATAGTATATTTGATATTGTTATTTTATATATCTTGATCCTCTATGGGGCTAGTAATCCTATGTTAAACTAGTTCCTCACTCGGATCATATTCCATAGAATATTCAATGGTGGTGAAATATAATTTTAATATTCAATTGGTCAAAATGATCTTTTTTAAAAAAAATCATTTTGTTATTTTTTAGATAACTATGGACTCTAGATATATAAAACAGTATCAATTATGTGATCATGATTGGAAATATAATCCCAAACAACCAAATGTATGTGGTTTAAATCTTATCTATATTGAACATGTTGAAGACTTTATATCATTTTCATTGTCCAATTCATATTTTTATTCTGATGGAACAATTAAATTACCAATTTAGAAATTCAATCTAAGGACAATTTAAGGATTTGAAAATGTTGTAATTCATCTATTGTGTTCCAATTTTTTGAAAGATTTTATTTTTTGGATTCAACATGTTGAAAACATTTACGTTTAAAATAAATAAAATCTATATCAATCATTATAGAATATAATACACGTGGTGAATGTTCCATCAATTTCGGAAAAAAAAAACTTAAAATTATAATCCAAATCCTGAATCAAAACCTTATTCATATAAAAATATGTTTAAATCCATTGATAATGCCTTATATTCCCCAATCCAGAAGAGAAAACATGAAGCTCTTACAAAATTTATTGATATTAAATTATATTTTGGAATGTATAATAATGGTTTTTTTAAGATTTTATATATGGGTAAGTCATTGTTTCCCAAAATAAATTCATTACCAACAAGTTTATATAAATGTAAAATTTTGTTCATAATTTGGTTTCATGTTATCAAAAGATTCATAAATGTTCAAATGACTACATCTTATATTATGGTCATTATGAATCCTTGTTTATATTTCAAACATGTAGAGAATCGAGGTATAATAATGTAAAACAAAGAAAGTCCACAGTTTTCATGAAATAGTTGATGTATTTTTTAATTACACCTCGTATAAATTGTATATTTTTATCTCAAAACAAAGTTAGATTTTTGACAGGTAAAAAATCATACATTTCCTTAAAAAAATCATAAATAATGCATGTGATGGAGATTCATGGAAACAATTTCTCTAGATGCATCCTTATTTTTATTCAGAACAACGTAACATGCTATTTTGACTTTCTACTGATGGTTTTTTATCCATTTGGTGTTTATGAAAATCAACATTCCCATTGTTATATTTTCATCACTCATTATAATTTTCCTCTTTAGACATTGATGAAAAAACCACATATATATTCGATGATTTTAATTCTTGAACTTATAAAGAAGAATATTTATTGTTATTTCAAACCACTTATTCAAGAGTTAATTTCATTATAGAAAAATGGTTTGACTACATTTGATATAACTAAAAATCAGAACTTGATATTGAAGTTGAAAATAATATGGATGATCAGTAAATCTCCAGTATATTTTATTTTATATGGACTGTGAAAACATGATCTAAAATCTTTTATGTACTACCTGTCTATGTAAAAAGTGTTTATTCTTTGTAATGTTAGAATGATTAGTTATTTTTACTATCACCAAATATTTCTTCCTATGGATAATCATTTCAGAAAAAATCAAATTGATTTTTCAAAAGGTATACTTGATAAAGACGTACCTCCAGCAGTACTCACAAGTAATCAGGTAAACTTTAATGTATCTATATTACCTCATGTTACTTTTTGACCTAACATAAATCTGTAATAGAAAAATTATTTTGGAAGAGATCGTAGTTTGATAAATTTGATTACTTTTTTGGGACCTTCCATATTTGTCTTATTTGTTGGGTTTTTACATGTTATATATAATTAATATTGAGAAGAATGATTTTTATCAATTGTTTATACCATTTTGTATATACTATTAGATTTTGCACATATTTTTAGACATCCTAATCATGAATTTTTTGAAGATGAGTTTTTACACCAATTAATGATGATAAAATTATCATACCCACTTAGTAAATAAATAAACATATTATTTGATCAATGGATAATATATTTGAGGATACCATATTGATATACTGAAAATTTGTGTCATTTTATAATAAATGGTGATATTAATAGGTTAAAAATTCCAGAATGTTATATCATTATAGAAATATTACATCATGTAGCTCTAAGAGGTCTGATGAATTATACAATATGGGATGTGTTGGCCAAATTATGATATTTTCCAAATATATTTAATAAGAAATGTAGGATTATATTTCATTTCATTTGTAATAAAAAGATTATGTTTTAATTTTATGTAAATTGAAGAAAATATTCCCATCTAGCTTCATTGATTCCACGAAACATTTAATATTTAATTATCCATATGAAGCTAAATGTGGAGGGACGATTCAATTTTCATGGTTCTATCCATTTGAGATATGTTTGAAAATATTAAAAAATAAATTATTTAACAAATAATCAGTTGAAGGGTCGATTATAGAAGCATACATACAAGGGAAAATTTCAAATTTCTGCCCTTATTATTTGCAGTCTGAATATCCTTCCAAACATAATCGCATTGGTCACAAGAATACAAATTTTGATAATGTCACATACCATATGTTGTATGTTTTTAACCATCTTGAGCTTCTTTTTGGTTGTTATCTTGAGCAATGGATTACAGATCATGAACTGCATAGAGCTTGTATATATGTTCGGCTAAATTGTAATGAAATGACCTGATTTGTGTATTGAGTGATACATATTTATTATTTTGTTAAATATTAATATAAGATAAATTTGTTTACATTATCTTTTTTTAAAGTTCATTAAGAACATCTAAATAATCAATTTATAAAAATTAAATCTATTCCTCTTGTGGAATGTTGGAAACAACATTATTCATATTGGTTTCAATGAATGGTAAGATATGTTTATTTTGATGGATTAATAAATCTATTTTTCAATGATATCTATTATTAATATTTTTTGTTATATAAAGGAATAAAAACATGAAAATAAATGTGACATTCGATTATCTATGCTCAAGAACCCTCCATCGAAATTGGTAAAATCATATAATGGGTATAGAGATAATAGATTTAGATTCTATAGGTGGTTATATAATGAATCAATGAATTAAATGATTAGTAGGGCTTGATTTAATGACTACCATCAAAAGGAATGTGAAGATGACTTTTATGGTATGCTAGATGAAATAATTGGGTAATGTTATCTGGGACCAAATTATGTTACAATGTCTCAATGTCAATGGTTTGATACCAATTGAGGGTTGGGAGGTCATCCACCAAATAGAGTGATTAACAATAAATATTAATGTTTTATTCACTAAAATTAACCATTTATGCTAGAACATTAAGAACATCAGATTTAATATACAAATTACTATGGTCTTTCATGAATTTGGAAGTACTAGTGGAGTGTGATGAAAATGAATTCACCTGAAAATATTTTTATTAAAATTTAAAATGGTAACGTGGAAGTGTAGAATATTGAAAATTTTCAATAAATATCCCAAAATATACTTCTTACCTAACGAGATATACATAATGATTCTGAAACACCCTAGTTAATGACCGATGATATAGATCATGTTGATGATGTGATAAGATATAATGAAACTAAAATTATTATTCAAGTTTACAAAGCTGGTGAAGAGTATGAATAGATTGATTTCTATTAATATTGTGATGAATATGACTATTAATTTATTATATTTTGTTCTTTAGTTATAGGTAATTATCATATTACGAAATTTAATTGTTTTCTAAATTTCATATTTGTATTAACAATCTATTTTACGTATCATTATTTTATTCTGACATTTATGAGAATATAATATAACATATCTATTATAATAACCACTTACTAGTGATAGTATTTTTTTTCATATAGTTGGAGATGATCCTATAGATCTATTACAATTTCTCATTTATCACAGAGATTCTGATAATTATCCCAATTCATCTCTTCCTCCACATACTGGTGCTCCTACTATGTGGGGTGCGGTCTTCTTTGATTTCTGATTCCAGATAATATTCCAGAGAGACGAACCATTATTCATTTGGATCCCCATTTACAGAGGTTTGTTTTATTATTTAATATATTTATTTTTTATTAAAAGTATATTTATTTTTATGATGATTTTATAATTAGTTTATTTTTCACATTTAGCCATTGGGCTGGTTGGTGTGATTATGAGAAATTATTATTCACATCCATTTTTGTCATGGGACCTGGAACCCATCGTTGTGTATGACATATGTTTGACCACTAAATTTTATATTGTTAATTAATGTATATATTTTTAAATTTAATTTTATTACTAACATTATTTATTTAATTTTCTTGCATAAATTATTTTATTCAACATCTGATAACATGAGAGGTTATATCCAAATGGAAGGGGTAATTGTATAAATGATTTATTTCATAAACATCTACAAAACATAATAAATTGAGCTATGGGAAAAGGTTGTGCTTTTTTCTTAGATCATATATGCATCTCCCATAATACCAACTATATATCTTCTCATGTGTTTGATGGGTTGTGCTCCGTCAGTAAAGGAGAAACATTTAAGAGTAGATCATATAGTTGATGTCAGAGTCAGGGAAGAAGGAGGTCACCCATTGGGCTGGGAGTTTATCATTTTCCATGCAGCAATGAAATATGCTAAATGATATTTTTTATTAATATATATATATATATATATTTACTACAACATGTTTCTTATAATATATCTATTTCTATAGAACCATCTATTACAATGTTTTTTTTATAAGATGATATATATAGATCCCATTAACCGAGAAGTTATAGGTGGATGAATAATCTCTATTATGGTTTGTTATTTTGTGGAAAAATATCATAAATATTTATTTTCTTTATATAATAATTTTTTAATTTTATTTAAATGAAACAGATGAGGACGTGACTTCTCATTCAAAATAGAGTCAACATGAGACTAAAGAAGGTGACGCTGGTTATTTGGGTATCAATGAGTGGGAATAGATAAATGATACATTATAGTTTGTTGAGATTGGTCGAGTGATTAGCATTTTACCTCGACTAGCACCTACTAGTTATTATGATAATTATGTGATGGAATTCGTGAGAATGGAGGAAGCTTGTGGAGGGTCCCCATTGATTCCATCATTCACTACACATTATGAAGAGTGGTGGAGAGCATAGAATTAGATGATACAAAAGATACATAAGAAGAAGGAGTAGGAGCATGAGAATTAGTGTCAGAGATGAGGAGATGATTCAATCAATGCAGTGACTTGTTTGTGGCATTAGAATATAGTTTCCACCCATGTTCCATCGATTGATATTCCTACACCCGATTCTCATTGATCATTTCTGTTTATTTTGTGTCAATTTTTTAATTTTGTAAGATATACATTTAATATGAGAAATAATGTATTAATTTTATGTGTGTTTTAAGTTTTTAATTTTGTGGAAAATATATTTGAAAATTTTAAATTTTATTGCTTTTTTTCTGTTTTTAATTTTTTTTAATTCATGTTTTCATATTTTTTATATTTATATAATTTTAATTATTTATAATATATTTTTTGAAAAAAAATTATTTTAGAATGATGAGTAATACATTGCAAATAAAATTTTATGATGGGTTAGGAAAATGCGATTCTAAATAGTATTTAAATACTGTTTTCCAATATATTGTATATCTATGAAAAAAATTATTTTCATTGATGAAAGATCCCATATAATCTCAATTGTGATTCCCTCAATCGTAATGGATTATTTAGGATGGATGACTGTCACAGATTTCATATTCCAATGATAAACCGTTTTAAATAACCCAACAAAAATATCTTAAATTCATATTGTGAATATATATAAAATAATATAATCATTTTTTCTGATGTCATATTAATATTTGATATTTTTATTATTTGAAAAAAAAGAATTTTATGTGTAGAATATGGTCAAAATAGTTATTATTACACCACTTACATATTGATGATAATTAAATACTTATCATTTTTATACTAAAATTATTCCTTAATTCCCAATCCTTAAATATGGTTCCAAAAAAGGATCTACATTACAATAATAGAGATGATATATCGAGCATACACATGAGTAAAATTTCTATTTTTCAATGAAACTTATATAAACAATATATATATTTTATTATTTATCTATAATGATCAATATATCATAAAAAATTATTTTTATGATTTTAAAATTTTATATATTATCAATGTCATTTTATGATGAAAAAATAATAACATTGCTTTATGAAGTTGGTAGGGAATAGATTGGACTGTAAGTAGAGGACATTGTGATATATCTGTCTCTGTAGTTGGTTTTTCATACCACTACTCCTTCCTGATCTTGGTGTCCCATCTATACTTGGATCCCCTTTCTCATGATGCAATGTATTCCATTTACACTATCAATGGAACCACCCCGATCAAATGTTGCATCTCCATGATTCTTCCACCACGAGCCCCCCCCCCCCCACAATTGAGGGTTTGTGTGCCACCCTTCGGCCCTCCCAGACATTATTTCTAGAGGTGTGATGTCTTGTATAATCATCTTTGGGGTCTCTAAGAAAACATCAAGTTGAGGTGGTTAGTTATGGCGGTGTGAAGTGGAGATATTTCTAATGGGGGGAGCTTCGACCAAATATTCTCCTATGTTGATCATGATTTGTTTTTTTTGGATTCATTTGGATCTAGTGTAATTCTTTTCAGCTACTTTCTAATCTAGAGTAATGATTCCTCTACTGGCCAAGATTTTTGGTTCATGATCAACAAGGGTGAAATGGATTGTGATTTTTATGGTATAGGGTTGACCTATCTCATTGGGAGGAAATTGAATAGAGAGGGAAGTAGACTGAATTTTTAGGGCTCTATGAAGTTAATGGGATTTTGGTTAACTTTGGTGACATTTTTTGCAGCAATGAGCCGATTCCCCAGTGGTTTTGTAGCAGGTTCTGTACTAATTATATTTTGACCTACTGATTTTCAGACTTCTAGCCATTGGTACTCCTGGCCATGATAAACCCTTTTGGTTTTTGGATCACTGCCATTTAATGGGCTACCTTCTAATTAAAAAGGTATTTTATTCTTGCCTTTTAAAAAATAGGCTTCTACTCTAAATATTTTGGTCATGGATGTTGTAATCCACATGTATACTCAGATGATAATATAAACATTAAGAGAATGAGATGTTATAAAAATTGGATTTGTATTATATATATAATGATTAATATGTAATAAAATTAAATTTTATAAATTATATAAATAATTATAACCAGTTGTGGGAGATGGTTATGGAAAATGATATACATTGGTCTGTGTGAAGGTTGTCTACCTCACATTTGAATAATGATTCCATTAAAAAATTGATGAAGTTTATAGAGTGATATAGGTTATTAAACTACCATAATTATGAAATAAAATATTAATAATAATGATATTATTATATAATAATGGTTGGAAAATATTAAGATTATTTGAAAGAATAAATAAAATGAAATATTCTTGATGAAGACTAAACGTCTTCTTCAGACATCCTCCAAAACATTACTACATAATCTAGGTATTCGTTTATTCTATACAAATAATATCTACATTTTGAGAAGGGGTTTTAGTAATATATTTTTGTATGGTTATTTTATCATTGCACATTATGAGGTGCGGTGAGATGAGAATAAGATGATCCCTTTTATTAGACTGTATATCAAAACAATTGGAAATTCAGAAAATATTAAATAAGTATAAACATATTCAAGTAGATTTGTTTCCAAATTGATAAGAAAATATATAATATAAGTTTCAAATGAAAACAATGAAATATTATTTTTAATATTTTGGGTAAAATTATTTTTTTGTATTTTTTTAACCCTTTGTTGACCCTTATAATACTTACTGAGATATATATTTTTTATTCTTAAGGGGTCAGTGTAGTTACTATAAAAGTATAACTTTCTCTTAAATGGACCATTGATAATATTTATATACATATAACAATCAATTGATTGATGATATTGTTTTTTATAATTTTAAATCATTAATAAAAATATTATCAATTATAAATAACATTAATTTCACATTTTCAACTTTTCATTTATATTTATTTTAATAACATCATGAAATTTGAAATTTAAAATTATTAATTTAAAAATTCCATAAAATTTTATATATATCATGAAATTTAATTCCTAAATTTAATTTATTCAATCTAAATTAAATTTTATTGTTTTAATAGAATTTATTTTATTCTTCTATTAATTTAATAACTACACAACTATAATTGGTAAGCATTTAAAGTATTCATATCACCAAGAAATACTAAATTTCACCGATGAATAAAAATAATATATATATATAAATTATTTATAATGTTACATATCCTTTATTGATCAATATTAAAAAATTATCATGTTTATTAAAAAATATAGTATGTCATTTAAGAATATTATTGACATAATGTATTATATGGGTCCTAATTAAAATAAAATGATAAAAGGTAATTTAAAAAACAAGGCATTATTATTGATTAAATTAAATCATCAAATAAAATTTATTAAAATTTTTGCTATATTTTTAAGTACATATCATATTAGATTTATCATTTATTTCATGATTTACATTATTCAATTATAAAAAAATTAAAAATGATAAAATTCATAATAATATAAATTAAAATTATATCCTATATAAAATTTGGACCATGTAATTCAAAATATGGATCACATTTTAATGATTCAAAACTATAGGGTAAGATATTTTATTTGGAAAATAATCTATTAAAATATGCTAACAAATTGGATTCTAATAGATGATTTTTTTAATTTAAAAATGTTTTTGTAAAAAAATTATGTATAAAATTATATTAATAAAATTGTGATTTAAATATATTTTTTTATAAAATAACTAATTATTTCAAAAATATATTCTTAAATATGATTTTACATAATAAATAAATTTAAACAAAATTAAATTTTCTGAAAACATTTATATTTTTCAAATTCAATAAAAAATATAGTATATTAAAAAAAATTAAAATATATCCATTGGATATTTTTTATATGATGATATTCAAATTGTTATTTAATTTAATAATGATTTTAAATATCAACAATTGATTATATAATTTTCTCTCAAAAAGAAGAAGAAAAGTATTTGTTATGAAAATTATTATTTTAAAAATAAAATGGATTTAGTAAAAATTGATGTCATATTTAAAAATCATTAATTAATACATTAATACTCGTTATAACTATTATATATATTACATAAGGGTTCCTATATTATTCATTATAGCTATTTTAATTTATAGGATATATTCATTAATATAATTAACAATGTTTTGTGGTTAATTTATAATCAATTTTTATATCAAGTGTGACATAAAATATTATCTTTCTTTTAAAAACCGATGAAATTATAGTATCCAAATTAAATATTTTTCATCCATTAAATATAAAAATTATTTTTGCCATAATATATAGTAAATTTGTAAAATCTTTTCTAAAAACCCCACATCATAAAATGGGTTAATGAAACATCAACTTATTACAATATTAAGGGAAGTGTGAAGGCCATATAGAATAACACCGAACTAAATTTCCATGTATGAAAAAAAAATTTGGATGTGAAAATATATTCATGGACAACAATAATATTGTTTAGCTAATTACGTGTAGTGATAAATATAACTCATCATGTCAAACTAAATAACCACTATAAATTAAACTAATAATATACCATCACATCGATATATCTTAAAAGGATAGTTGATTCATTTTAAATGATTGTTATATAATGAATATTTCGGATTAAAATAATTTTCCTAGAGTTTGTATTTAATTTACACTCTTGACTAAGAACACAAGGAAATATACACACCTTAAAATGACAATTTCTTCCTATAATGAAATTATTTACAATATCTTATTTTTCCAACTAACTAGTTTCTAAGATCATTTTTTCTTGTTATAACACATCAATATACTTTTAATTGATCACCTAAATCAACAAAATGATAAAATTTCATTTCTCTTAATTTTATACATTAACCAAAAAAAATGTTAATCTTATGTTATTTTATATACCAAAATGAATAATCTATCATATTAATAAATAATACATTAGCCAAAAAAATTCATTAGAAATAAAAATAATAATAAAACTAAATCATTCTATAAATAACTATCCATTATTATAATTACATTGCTCGTGACCAAGAATTAATCCAAAAAATAATAATGAGTTGATCGTATAATCATTCTTGAAATTATAAAATTTATCTCTATATAACAATAGTCACACATAATGTTACATAACTATAAGGTGTATTCCATAATGATATTATTTATTAAATATGATTTTCATTTATATAAATAACAAGAATAATAATAATGAACATTAATTTCATATATTAATGAAAAGAATAATTCATCGTTGACTCGTAAAATAATAAGTCATATTATACATAATAGTTACATTTTCCTCATCCGAGTAATATAGTTCCTCAAATACGAGTAGTAACCCTAAAATTAAATTACATAAATCCTAGGATGTTGTTTTTATGACTATAAACATATTACAATCCATAAAATTATATACCATTGATGGAACTTTTAAAACTAAAGATATCCTTAGATGAGAAAATCATAATCTCAAATATTATAAAATCCCATTATAACCTGAATTGAGATATACTAATAGAGGGACTCCAAGATTCTGAAAAAAACCAATAAATAGAAATTTGGGTATTTTATTCAAATATATGTGATGAAATTTTTTCCATCCAAAACAAACAACATAAAAAATTTCAATAAATTACAATTTGAAGGATCATTTAAGAATACAGTTTTTTTGAATTTGAACAAAATGATAACAACCAATATTGATAAAAAATTTTGTAATAAAGATATTTATTTTATAATATAAATTATCTAAACATGTATCCTTTATAGGAAAATAAAATATTCCATTCATCATATCCCTTGTTAATGGAAACAAAGTATGGTTGACAAAATTTTCTCAATAATGGTCATTGTAATAATAAGAAATTGAATTCCATCAATGTGAATAATACTATAATAAGGGTACGATTACAATATCAAGGTTAATGGGAATAAATTATTAAAAATAGTACCCATTAAAACATTGATAATAAAAAACAAGTAATAATGATTTATCAAATTCCAAATCATAGGAAAACATAATTTTAATCCTTTTGATGTCAATTTAGATCAATGTAATCATTAAAACCCACTAATAATAATTAATAAAATTTATTTGTATAATTGAAAACATTATTAATAACCCCTTATAATCCCATTTCATAAATAATTGGATCCTAATTAAATCCCTATGAGAAACTAAATTAGTTAAATCACCCCCTAATTTATTCCATAACAGTTAACATTAATCTATGCAATGGAGTACTATATGGGATCACCCACTATATAAGAATTATTTGTATAACGCATGACCTATAATGCAATAAAAAAATCTTATAAGCTGTAACAATCTCACCAATGATCTATAATTGGAATAAAACATTCATATAAACTATATCAGTATCATCATTGATAATAAAAAATGTACAAAAAACAAAATATGAATAAAAAAGATATATCATTCAATTCATCATAAAAACTCTATATAAACATCATTCATTTCATAACATGATTTACCTATGGAAAAGAAATGGGATCCATGAAAACCATTGTGAAATATAAAAATCCATCAATATAATGAATAATGATGGTATCCTTACAAAATAGACACAAACGATAATAAGAAACATCAAGAGTTTATTACATAGATGAATGGAAATACACATAAAATATCATTAATTTTTAATGAAAATTCTCTTTCCACCTATAAATTCATTTTTTAAAACTAAAAAATGAATATATTTTGGAAATAATTATATTTTATATATTATTGGTTATTTATATAAAAAATATTTAATGAAAAAATCAGGCATGATGGTCCAGCATTCCATTCTAGATGTGATCATTTAGAAACATGTTTTAATTCATTTATAAATGGTATTCTAAAGATTCACATGTGGGAAATGATGAGAAATATCCTTTTAAAAATCGTTTTAATATTTTTAAAAATAATTTTTATATCTATTTAGGAAATAATTTTTCATTACAAAATTAAATTATTAAATTATATACACCTACTAACATAATGTCTGTCGATTTTAGAAATAAATTTTCCAGGAATTGTAAAATGAGATGAAGAACCCATAAAAGATCATGTAAGAAAATTTTGTTTTATAAAATGAAAAAATAATGTTGAAAAAAATTATCCAACGTCAAAAAATTATAAATACCTAGAAAAAAATTATGGATAAATTCACATAAAATCATGGAATTTAGAATTCAATCTTAAAAGCTAATAATACTGAGAAAAGAAAATTGATATGAAACTATTTTTCCTAAGGTAACATTAAATTCAAATCCCATTAGATGATATAATTAAATAGTGATCATAAAATACCAGGAATCATGATGAATTAGAAATATAATATATAAGTGGGTTAGTATATACCTCATATATGAAAAATTAGTTCCATTACAATAAAAGATTCCACAATGAATGTTAACTGAAATTAAATGACTTACCTCTGGTCTTATTTGTCACCAAGATTAATTTTCTTCCTAAATAACACAATATTTTAATTAATTAATTTATAATTAATCTTGTTCAGGTTATTTATATATTTTTTATCATTATCAATTTTGTATTTAATTATTTAATCAAATAATTCTTGATATATATTTATTATATTCAACTTATATATCAAAAAATGTGTTGAAATGATGGATACATTCAATATGGTAATCAATAAATAATGTCAATAATAATATTCATGAAAAAATTATCTTCTTAGCACAATATTTCTTTCATTAAACCAAATAATTAATGATGGTTATGAAAATTGAACCATGTTACAATCACAAAGAGAGTATGTCGTATGTACTCATGAAAAAAATTTATAGTTTTCATTGATCATTTTAAAAATAATGTATGTATTAAATTATAATTAATTAATTATGCTTATATAATAAATAAAATATTATTTCTTTAAATATTTTTATATGAATATTCTATGTGATGGGATTTTTTATAATGAATCACTTCGCTTTGGGTATTTGGTAGTCCACATGAATGTATGAATGTGGTTACCATTATTTATAGAATGATTGTGTAATAAAATAAGTCTAATATTACTTATAATGAAAGGTAAATAATTTATTAATATAATATATAAAAATATCCACCTATATAATGATCTGTTAGTGGTTTTGATGGAAAATGAATTACATAATTATACAATATCTTATTTCCCCCTACCCACAACCTATGAATACAGAAATAATTAGATAGATGATGGACATGGATATATCTTATAAAATAAACAAAATAAAACAAATATATTTGAAAAAAATATTTTTTTATTTCCCAGTGGTTTGATAATATGTTAATGAGTTTGAAGAGAAAGTTAAAGGAAAATGATTGGATATGAATTATAAATCTTCCTCACACAACCTCTTAATCATTACCACGTAGGACATTAATGTATGTTATTTTTTCCAGAAAAATATACATAAAAATGTGGTAATTGATTTCATAATTTTAATTTCCTAGTTCTTAGGTCACAAAATAGATCATTATATTGAATAAATGAGATGAATAGGTTCAATTGTATAAGATAGGGGATGTACATCCATGAAATTTATTATTATATTAAATTTATTTAAATTAAATATGATGATTTAATGGGAAGAAATTTAATATATATTTACAAATTTGATGAATATTAATAAATATACTCTAATTAAGATACATTTTACAAATTTGTTAGAACAGTTTTACTCATATATTAGTATTTTAAAACTTCATGAACCTACTATACAATTACATTCATAAAAATATTATTTAATCTTAATGTGAGCATATTATTATTATAATATATAAATATTCCCATTAAATAATAGTGTATGGTATTTTAAATCATATCCAAATTACTTATCCCATAATATTATTTTTAAGGACTATTGAATCATATAATTAAATATTATTTATTTTAAGATATCACTAATGCCTATTTTATAACACGTCTAATACATTGATATTAATAATTTCAAGAAAGTATTGGAGATGAAATATAGTAAATATATAATTCCCATACATTTTATGTTATATATAAAATTCATATGTCAAAATAATATTATTATATTAGATTAATTGAATATATTTTTATCATATATTTTATTCTTATTATTATTTAATAATTACAGCATAAAAATTGTCAATTAATTTAATGTTATTAATTCATAAATATAAATTTAATATAATTTACCATGATGAATAAAAATATACAAGATTTAAGATTAATATTTCAAAAAATAAATTATTTTATTTTTTTCCCATGTTAAAATATTATAGTCATTAAAAAGTGTGTTTGAAATTTTTTACAATTACATAAATAAACTATTTTAAATGTAATATTTACATTTAAATAAAAAAATTAATATAATTGAATATTGGATTTTTTTAAAAGAAATTTATACCAGAAATATAATTTTACAATGTTTCCAGTTCTTTTTTTAGTCCTCATAATATTATTTTTTCATTTAATTACCCATAATATCTTATATTATGATAACCGAAATTACTATTATCACTATTTATAATGTTCAAATATGAATGGATGTTTTTACCAAATATAGAAAAACAAAATAAGAATATGGAATCAATTTTTAAAAATTACTAACTTTCAATAAGAATATTATAATTGGAAATTAATATTCCAATAGATGATGAAAAATTGATTTCATAAAGATCAAATTTTATATAGAAAATGATTTTATAGAAAATTGAAGTATTATATTCATTTCAGAAAAAAAAAATTTGATTATGGTTAAAAAAACATAACTTAGTATATTTGAATAATATTTTAAAATATAATTTAAATTACTAAATACAATAAATAAATAAATTGATTTTAATAAAGATCTTTAGTATTCATTATACAATAAAAAATAATGCTTTTTATAAAAATTTGAATATGTCACCCCTGGATAATTTTTATGTTTTGATTAAAAAATGATATTTATTCTATCAGAAAAATTTCGAAATTTCTAGGAATTTTTTAAAAATATTTCCTTAGAATAAGTAGTAAATACTATTATTGAAGAAAACATATCGTTTACCAATATGATTTCATTACTCAAAATTTAGTGCTTATTTCATAACACATAATAAAAAATTATATTTATTATAATTATTATATATTTTCAATAAAGTAGTTAAAAATTTTAAATATTTATAATTTAATGAATATATTATAATTTACATATTTAAAGAAGAAGGTTTTTTCATCAAATCCTACTTTTATTTATCGTTTATGATATTAAAAATTGTATTCGTTTTATTGTAATTGTATTTTACACATAGGATTGACATAAACAATGAGACGTAATTCAGAAAAGACAATCATCAACAACCTTATGTCCAAACAATATTGACTATCAACAAACATTAGGATAAGTTGAGAGTCGTCTCTATATACTTTAAGTGAGGATGGGAACATAATTTTACTATAATCATGTTTTCATAAACTAATAGTTTCAATTTAATTATAAGTATTAATCCCTATGTGTCATGACCCATCCCACAGGGCCCATGTCGTGACTACCCCATGCCCACCTTCAATAGGCCAGGGGCTAGCGACTAGAACCAAAGATGTGAATCCCTAATACTAGGAAGGCATTGCCTTTATAAACTGAAAAAACACACACAACAGAGTACGAGCTGAATGTAAATGCTATGTAAAGATGTGTACAAAAGTGTACTAAAATGTAAAGTGGTCAGAAATACAAGACTAATGGAAAAGAGAAAGTATAACTAAAAACGAAAAGAATCTACTAGGTCATCCTCCAGGGTTCCTATATGAAGGTTAGGTATAGAGGGCCTCCTTAGCACTCCACTTCTATCAGCCTCCTCCATGTACCGACTTGTCATAAGGTCCGCCTCTAGGTACTATCCAATCTAGCTACTCACCCTCAGTCAGTGTTGTCCGTCGTCTGCCTCCAACAAAACGAGATGCGGGAATAGCCAGTGCAGGGTTGAGTATAACGATACTAAGTAGGGACCTCGAGACCCTCAAGGTATCTAAAAATCAAATAATGATAAACCAAGGAGTATGAAATCAACAGATAACCATTACCTTTGTATATGCCCATACATATACCTAAGTTTTAAATTAACCCATCACAATCATGAGGAAAAGACCTAGGTCACTGTCTCAGCTCACACTGGTATACAAATTTTATAGAGAGATAGAGATGAACATATGTAGCCACTAAATCATCTAAGCCTTAGGACCAACACACTATCCAGGACAAACTATTCTGTTGGACCAACACATTATCCAGGAATAGAAATCAGAACTGTCAGACCAACACATTGTCCAGGAACAGTTGTCAGAGCTGTCAGACGAACACGTGATCCGGGACCAGCTATTATGTCGAACCAACAAATGATCCAGGTACATAAGTAAAAACTTTCTAACCAACACATGATCTAGGAACAGTCATCAATGAACGACTGGCCTCAGTGTTTCCACTAGCATGCATGATTCCGTTAGGGTTTTCTTCACAATCCAAGATTCGATACATCAACTGCCACCTCACCCCAAGTTTATGAATCATGAAGTTCCATCTCGTTAATAGGAACACAACGTGAGAGACAATGCATCAATCGGGCGCCCAGTCTGAGAGTTATTGGCATTTCTGTTCCGAGGTCCTGGTTGGATTTAGGTTCAATCCAACCCGACCATACCCCACCTGCATCCAAACCTAATTTGGGGTATTTCAAAAGAACTTCCTCGCTCCAGTCATTCTGTTGTCGTAGACAGTTCGTCAATCAGTCACCTGTAGCGCATGTTATGGGACAAAAGGTGAAAACAGTCAAAAACAGGTCTCGGTCCTGTCCAACCCAGTCAGACCGACTCGGAAAGACCAGGGTCCTGACTCAAGTTTGACCTAGTATGTGGGTTTGACCCTGTCCGCAGGTCCGACCCAGCATGAGGGGGCGGCCAAGCCCGCGCTAGGTCCGGCCAGGCGGCCTGCGCTGGGTTTAGCCCAGCGGCCCATGCTAGTTCCGGCCCGGTGGCCGACAAGGGTCCACCTAAGCCGCATCCAGGGTGGAGGCCACACCCCCATGAAACTACCGAATGGTTATTCCATTTGCGTAAGAGCCAAACCTGTGCCAGGTGGCACCAGTCCACCTCACACGGGAGCCGCTGGGTCCCACTCCTCCCTGCTGACCGAGCAACCAGCCACTCCTGTATAGCCAGTGGCCAGCCCAGCATGCCGCCTTTACTCCTCACCTACATCCCATCACTAGACATGTCTTCTCCCTGTGCACGGCGCGATGGATCCGCGCACCTCCGGCGGCCTAGCGGCCACCCGTGTGCACCGCCGCGGCCAGGGGTGGCAGCCTGTCCATCCACGCAGCGCAATGACATCACGCCCTTCCGGTGACCCAGAGCTCCTATGCCGCCAGTATCAATCATGGTCGGACGAACACTGGCCCTTGTTTCTCATCCACGACCCAATGTTCATGGACCACTCCTCTGGTGGTTCTGTTGGGCCACGTCTACCATCAATAAGCAAGGATAAACAGTGGGGTGTCAGGCCATGTTTGTGCGGCCCGCACCCTCCGCGTTATGATGATAAAAATTGGCTAAACATAACCTAATATTGAATGATGATGAAAAAGGACAAATAAAAACTCTAATACCTTACCTAGGGTTCGTAGTTCATTGACGATGATGTGGAAATGTGGACATCGATTCATTGATGTCAGAAATGAAGTCGTTGAGGATGTCATCTTCGGTGTTCTTCAAGGACGACACTTCCTCCTTTGTTCTAGTTAAAGATAAAAATATGAGGATGTTCATCGTTGGTAGATGTTCTTTTCTTCACTGGGAGAAACAATTTCTCGAAGCTCTCTCTTCTTCCCAGGCTCCACCAAAAGACAAATTCCATCAAATTAATAAATTATGACATCATATTAAATTGTTGGAATAAAATTAAAAGATGATTAAATTAATTAATTGAATGTGTTCAATTAATTAACTGAGTGGGTTAGGCACCATTAATAAGGGAGTTCAAGGGTTCTCCCCACATAATGATGTGTTTCAAGGGTTTAATAGCTTGGTTATCCCGACCACATTTATCCTCCCATGGGAGGTTGAGTTCGGGTGGACCCAACACCATAACTTCTCATGGGGGGTTAAGGTGTAGTGGCCCCCTCCTCCAACCACCTAATGGAGGTATTAACGAACAAGAATGAAAATAAAGCCACAAATTAATTTTTAATAAATTTATTCATAAAAACCCAAAACTAACTTTCGTTCTTGACCAACTGTCGTCGAGTTGAATGTATTCTTAAGTGAATATTGGCGTTGCGAGTTCAACAGTGCCCTTAGATTACAATTCTGAGCACCAGTTCAAAAGTATTAAAAATCCTGCTTATACGTTTGCTGAACATACTAGAAAAAAACATCAGAAATTGATTCTCGGCACACCGGGACTCAGAATCAAGAACCATCTGTTTTTGCAGACTCGTAAAATTCCCATGTATTTAAAAAAATACACAGGAATTCAAGATCATTACATTCTCCCCACCTCATATCATTACGTCCCCGTAAGCTACAACTCGAACTAGGGGAACAAAGGGGGGTACTGAGCACAAATCTGAGCGTCCTGCTCTCTTGTGCTCTACTAGAGGTTCTTTTGCTTCCAAAGAATACACACCAGAGGTATCGACCGTCCACGTAGGACCCACTCCTTTAGATTCTCAATCTTCCTTGGAACCTCTGTAAAAGTCTCCCAATCATCAACGTCTGGCTCTCCATGGTCGATGTTGTGGTAAGGGTCGTGTACGTATCTCCTTAGATGAGATAGGTGGAAGACATCGGGCACAAGGTGAAACTAAGGTGGATGATCTAGGAGGTAACCCACCTCACATACTATGATGAGGATCTAGAATGGTCCGACGAATCACAGAGGTAACTTGCTGCAACGGCCAAATCTCTGTAGTCCTCATCGAGGTGAGACCCGTAAAACAATCTGATCGCTATCCCCGAACTCCAGAGGTCTCTGTATACTGTTTTCATACAACTTATATATTATTTGTGCATTCCGCATCCGATCTTAGATGATCAGCACCATCTCTATGGTAGCTCGTACCATCTCCGGTCCCACCATTGCTGACTCCCTAGGGTCTGTTCAGCACAAGGGTGATCTTCAAGGTTTCCCGTATCACACCTACAAGGGTTCCATCCCTATGGTGGAGTGATATTTGTTGTTGTAGGAAAACTCCACCAAAATAAGTAATCCTCCCAAGTGCGACCGAAGTCGAGGACATATTTACGAAGCATGTCCTTGAGAGTCTTAATGGTCTGCTCAGACTGACCATCTGTTTGAGGATGGAAGGCGATGCCCAGACGAAGTTGTGTCCCAAAAGTCTCCTGCAACCCCTTCCATAGCTAGGATGTAAACCCTACATCACGACCAGAGACAATAGTAAAATTTATACCTTGTAAACATATAATCTACTGCACATAGAGGTGTCCCAAGATATCTACCAAACCTGGCTCTCTGATCAGTAGGATGTGGGACGTATTATTGAGTCGTTCAAGATCACCCAAATTGAGTCATGAACCTTGGATGTACGTGGAAGACCCGTCACGAATTTCATGGATATCTCATCCCATGTCCACTCTTGGACCATTAATGGTTGATCCAATCCCGATGGTACCTAGTGTCTGTCTTCACTTACTGACAAGTGAGGCATCGAGAGACAATCTCCACTACTGCCTTCTTCACACAAGGCCAGCAGTGCTGTCATCGAAGGTCATGGTACATCTTTGCAACTCTGGGATGTACCGTTAGAGGGGATGTGTGGAACTCCCTCAACACTTCATCCAAAATTTACACTCGTAACATAGTATGTCCTCTTAAGAGGATGACTTCCTCCCCAAATTCAAAAAATACATCTGGTGCATTCCCTATGGGTATTTGGGAAAGTCATGAATCACACTCAGAATCTCCAAATTGTGTGTCCCTGACTTTTTGAAGATGCGGGGGAGTGACTGTAAGAGATTGTAGAAAGGCTATTCCATTTCTATTTACAAAAGATATCTGTAAGGCAACAAGTTTCTTTGTCGCCTTGCCTAGAAGCTGTATACTCGATCTCCTGCTTAGTGCATTTGCTACAACATTCCCCTTTCCAGGAGTATAGACTCTCTCAATGTCATAATCGTAGAGGAACTCAAGCCATTACCTTTGTCTCAGATTCAGTTCCTTCTGAGAGAAGATATACCTAATACTTTTTGTGATCAGTGTACAGGGTAAAATGTTCTCTCATAAGATAGTGTCACCACATCTTCAAGGTGAAGACCACTATTGCTAACTCCAAGTCATGGTAAGCATTGTTCTGCTCATGCTGTCTCAGCTGCTATGAAGCATACGCGATCACTGCTTTCTCTTGCATCCGAAAACACCTGAGTCAGATCCCTAATGCGTCACAGTAAACTACATACCCTATTCCTTCCTCTATAAGCCTCATGATGGGGGGCACTAGTCCGCCTCTGCCTCATCTAATGAAAGCATTGTTGTCATCTCTCCGACAACACAAAGGGTTTCCCCTTCTTCTTCAAAGTTGATAGTGGTGATGCAACTCTGGAGAAGTCTGGAATGAATCTCTGGTAATAACCATCCAAACCCAGGAAACTTCGTACCTCTGTTACACTCTTGGGTGGATCCCGAGAAAGTACTATTTCAATCATCACTAGATCCACTACAACTCCAGTCTCCTAGATGACATATCCCATGAAGTGATCATATTGCATCCAGAACTAGCACTTGGAGAGATTACCATAAAGATGGTGCTCTCGGAGTGTGTCCAGTACTACCCACAAAAGGTAGGTATGCTCTTCCTTAGTAGTCGAGTAGATCACAATGTCATTAATGAAGACTACGACAATTTGATCAAGGTATGGCTGGAATATCCTATTCTTGAGTCCCATGAACACTGCTGGAGTGTTGGTTACACCGAAAGTCATAACCAAGAACTCATAGTGGCCATAATATCATCTGAAGGCCGTCTTCTGCACATCCTCATCTCAAAATCTGAGCTGGTGATAGTGTGATATGAGGTCTATCTTCTAGAACCATCGTGCTCTCTTAAGCTGGTCAAAGAGGTCGTCAATTCTCGGTAGTGGGTATTTGTTCTTCATATTCACCTGATTCGGGCAATGGTTGTCAACACAAAGCCTCATGCTCCCATCCTCCTTCTTGGTAAACAGAATCGGGGCTTCCCAGGGAGATACACTAGGCCTGATGAATCCCTTCCCCTGCAAGTCCTCTAGCTGTACCCACAGATCGCGAAGGTCCATGGGAGCCATTCGATATGCTGATGTAGATTTCAGTGTCGTCTCGGGGTAGAAGACAATGTAGAAGTCCGCCTCTCTGTGAGGAGGTAAACCTGGGACATCATCAGAGAAAAAAATCTGTGTACTAGTGCACAACTATAGGATAGCTTGGACATTCCACATCTACTACTCCAAGGGTAAGGCATGACAACTGGTGAGTGATCGATTGCACCCTCCTCCGAGTAAGTATTCCTGTGTTATAAAGGCTCCCTTCTCACCAGTGAAGGTGAACCGGGTCCCATCCGTGCAGATACACCTCACATTTATACTAAGATGGTTGATCCATGAATGGATTGTAGATAACCTTTTCATATCCAAAATGACGTCGTAAGGCATTGACGTAGCTACGAGGAGATCCTAGTCGAAGCTCATGCCTCCTAGAGTAAGCTCACACTACAGTCACAAGCACGTAATCATCGAGTCTACTCTCGTAGTAGTCTCTATCCGTAAGGATAGAGCCAATGTCTCTTTCGGAATCGCCATCCTCTGAAGGAGGGCTGTTGCAATGAAATAGTGACTAGTAGCTGTGTTTATAAGAACTGCAGCTAAGGTGGAGTAGACACATATCGTACCTTGAATCATCTCTCGAGAACCATGGTCATATGCCTCATCTGGCTGGAGCTGAGCTCTCTCTATCCAGCTTCTCCCTGTGGTCGGGGTGGACCTCCCGGTCATGGTGATGGTAACACCTTGAATCGTTATCCACCTCCCTCTACACAGCCAGCTCCTCTTCGAAGTCCGCCTTCACCCTGTGGTCCGCCTCGATTAAACCTCTGCCTCTTCTTGGGAGGTCCCTCAACTATCTGCAGATCGTCAGTACTGGGGGTCTGATAATCACAATCCATGTGGCCCTCCCCGCCGCAAGAGTAACATTTCCCACTCCTATCTTGACTCGCTCTGGCTCGTGTGCCCCGCACAACTGAACCCATATCCTGAGGTCATCCACTGGATGGTCTGGTCTGCTTAGACCTCTATGACATCTTTCTGCTACCAGCTGCATATGAATCTACTACGTGATGCCCGATGGGGGGTCTTGCTGCTGGTGACTGCTCAGCAAGTAAACACTCCACTAGGAGTGATCTCTCAAACACTCCCACCTGCATCGTGATGCTGAGTGTAATCATCAACGATCTGATCTCTCACCTGAGCCCCTGTATGAAGGTCCGGGCCCTGAAGAATGTATCCCACACCATATCAGTGGAGTAGCGCGAGAGGTCGGTGAAACTTTTAATGTATTGTTCCACCATCATGCTACCTTATTATAGATATAGTAGCTCCTATTTTTGTACTACACATCGGGTGGAAAGGACAATCTCTGACCGAGATAGGCACTCGATGTCCTCCTAGAGTATTATCGTGTCATCATGAACCTGGATCATCAGGATCCACCATCTTCCTGCTTTTTTATGATGGATACTCATGTAAAGGATCACCATAAGGTCGACAGGTGTCCCTAACAGTCTGGAAAATCTCACCACAGCCTCCGGCCAATACTCAGCTCACTGCGGGTCCGTATCTCCCCAGAACCTGGGAGGCCTCAAGCATTGGAACTCGTGCAACACGCTCATGTGGTGTGCACTCTCTGCTGCTGGGGCTGCTGGTACTGGTGGGCCATTGTGTAGCAGTACCGCTGGTGCCTCCACTATGATGGGGCCCTGCACCGAGGCCTCGTCGCTTGGTGGGCTGTCATCTCATACATCTCTCAAGACCATGGCTGAATCTATTTGTGGAGGCATATTAAAAAAATAGGTGTGCCACAGTCAATAGGTTATACCTGGTGAGATGACTCAAGATATCATAAAGAAAACTCTTGAAAAAACACAAGCAATCAGTGTTTTCGTACACTAAGTCAGATATCAGAAGTCCGGGTTCTGGTGTATGGATATCCAGGCCGTCGTACCAACATTGGACTCCTTAAACTAAAATCCACACTCACTACCATAAACACTATCTCTTCAAAATAAATATTAGAGTCCTATGTTCTGCGGTAGAACCAACACCTCCGATACCAATTTTTCACGACACGTCCCATGGGACAGGTTCTGTGACTACCCCATGCCTTCAATCCATAGGCCAAGGGCCGCCGACTGGGACCAAAGGCATAATTCACTATGACTGGGAAGGAATTGACTTTATAAACTAAAAATACACAGAAAATAGAGTACGAGATGAAAGTAAACACTATGTAAAGCTGTATAAAATAGAGTGTTGAAAAGAAAAGGGGCCGGAAATACAAGCCTAACCGGAAAGTGAAAGTACAACTGAAAAAGAAAAGAAGCCATTGGGTCATCCTCAGTGGTTCCTACTAAAGGGTAGGTACAGATGGCATCCTCAGCACTCCCCGTCCGTCAGTCTGCTTCGTTTACCGACTCATCGTAAGGTCCACCTCCGGGTACCATCCAGTCTTTCTACTCAGCCTCAGTCAGCGTTGTATGTCGTCTGCATCCAACACAATGAGTTTCTGGAATAGCCCATGGAGGGGTGAGTATAATAACACATAGTAGGTACCCAAAGACCATAAATGTCTCTCAAAATTATACAAGGATAAACCACATAGTTTGAAGTAAACGGATATCCATTACCTAGGTATATGCCCAAACATATACCTAAGTTTTCATATAGCTCATATCAATCATGAGGAAAACACCTAAGTTATGACTCATTCACATAGGTATACAAATTTTGTAAAGAGATATAGATGATTAGATGTATCCACTAAATCATCTAAGCTGTCAGACCAACACATGATATAGGACCAACTATTCTGTCAGACCAACACATGATCCAAGAACAAAAGTCAGAACTATCGGACCGACACATGATCCAGGAATAGTCGTAATAGCTATCAGACCATCACATGATCTAGGACCAGTATTATGTTGGACCAACACATGATCCAGGAACAGAAGTCAAGACTGTCAGACCAACACATGATCCATGAATAGTCATCAGTGCATAGTCGGCCTCAGGTTTTCCATTAGCATGCTTGAGTCAGTGAGGTTCTAATTCTCAATCCAAGAGTCGATACATAAACTTCCACATTGTCCCAAGTTGATATATCTCGAAGTTCTTTCTCGTCAATAAGAACACAACACAACAGATGGTGCGTCCATCAGACACCTTGTATGATAGTTATTGGCATTTCTGTTCCGCGGGCCCGATTGGATTTAGGGTCAATCGAACCAGAAGGTACCCTAATTGCATCCAAACCTCACGTGAGGGTATTCCAAAGGAACCATCTCGCTTCATGATTTCTGTCACTGCAGAAATTTCTTCAATTGGACACTTGTAGCCCATGTTATGGGAGAGAAGGTGAAAACATGCCAAAACAGGTCTTGGTCCAATCCGGCCTCGTCGGACAGACCAGGCCCATCCCGGGTTCGGACGGGAGTCTGACCCGATCCATGGGTCCAACCCGGCCCGTGGGGGAGGCCAAGCCCAAGATGGGTCCCACCTGCCATCCTGTGGGGGTCCGCCTAAGACGCATCAAGGGGGAGGTCGCGCGCCCCCTAGAAATCTGGAATAGCTATTCCATTTGGGTGGGAGACAAACCAGCGCTAGGTGTCTCCTTACAACGTCACCTGGGACCCGCTGGGTCCCGCTCATCCTAGCTAGCCGAGCGCCCCGCTGCTCCAGCTCCACCAGTGGCCGGACCAGCTGGCCGCATTTGCTCCCCCATCGCGTCTCGTCGCTGGCCGTAGCTTCTCCCTCTATGCGGCACGATGGCGACGCGCCACTACGGGGGCCTGGAGACTGCTTGTGTGCACCACCACAGATAGGGGCTGCGACCTGTCAAACTACGCGGCGCGATGGAGGTACGCCATTCTGGCATCCCTACACCACCATTTGCTTTCACGGCCTGCCCGACGCCGGATGTCGTTGCTCTACCGTGGCCCGATGGCCATGGCCCACTCATCTGGCAGTGTTATTATGCCACCTTCATCGTTAACAAGAGATGAAAAACCAGGGGGGGCATGTTCGTGTGGCCCGTACCCTCTGCATTATGATGATAAAAATTGGATAAACATAACCCAAGATTGAAAGATGACGAACATGGATAAATTAATAATCAAATCCCCTACCTCGGGTTTGTTGTTCATTGAAGATGTTACGGAAAGGCAGACGTTGATTCATTGACGTCTTAAAAGAAGAAGTTGAGGATGTCGTCGTTGGTTTTCTTCAAGGACGACACATCCTCCCTTGTTCTGGTTGAAGATCAAAAGATGAGGATGTTCGTCATTGGCGGATGTACTATTCTTCGTTGGGAGAAATAATTTCTCCAAGCTTTCTCCTCTTCCCAGGCTCCACCAAAAGTCAAATTCCAACAAAATAATAAATTATGAAATCTTATTAAATTGTTGGCATACACTAAAAAAGGTTTTAATTAATTAATTGAATGTGATCAATTAATTAACAGAGTGGTTTAGGCACCATATAGAGGGGAGATCAAGGGTTCTCCCCACTTAATGGAGAGTTTCAAGGGTTTAAAAGCTGGGTGGTCCCCACCTCATTTATCCTCCCATGGGAGTTTCAGTTTGGGTGGGCCCCACCACCATAACCTCTCATGGGAGGTTACATTGTGGCAGACCTCATCTCCAACCTCCTCTTGGAGGTTTTAACCAACAAGAATAAAAAAAACCTTGGACTTTTTTTATTAAATTTATTTATAATAACCCAAAAACTAACATTCATTCTCGACCAACTACTGTCGAGGTGAAAGTCTTCTTAAGCCAATACCGATGCTGCGAGTTCAACATTGCCCATAGATTTCAATTTTGATAAACTGTTCAAAAGTTATAAAAATACCGCTCAAACGTTTACTGAACATACCCGAAAAAAACACCAGAAATTGATTCCGGCCACACCGGGACTCAGAATCAAACGCCGTCAGTTTTCGCAGACCCCTAAAATGTATATGTATATAAAAAAAATTAATGAAAATTCAGGGTCATTAAATTTATGAATACATATATGAGATGATATATAGAACTCTATAATTATTAGATTAATAAGGGGAAATATTTGTCCCAAGACCTCATATAGGGAAATAAATTAGAGATAAGGTGAATAACTTTCCGTAGCAGGACCGACCATTTTTTAGTAGATAGAAAATTTTTACATAAAATATTTACGAGAGCTACATATTGTGGTTGGGGATATTTTGTTCCCTGAAATATCTATTTGGTGGCAATTCATGAGCTTTGTGATATTAGGTAACTTATGTTTTCAATATATAATCACCCATTTGATTCGTATTAACATTATTACAATAAAATATTAACTATATCTAATTTGGATACATAAAATGTACATAATGTTTTCTGCATATCAATATAATGTAATTCTATACCAGACACCACAAATTTATTAAACCAATAGCTTGTATGAATGGATGATGACCTATATACTGATGAAATGATGGTGAATATATTATGATCAAATGGTAAGGATTTTTGAAATTAGTCAACTCATATTGTAAAATTTATTTAGAGAACCCATATAAATTAATAACAAATGTTAGAACATGAAGTTTCAATGATGAATAAGTGTCATCATGTAGCTCCCTATTTTTTAGGTAACTAGCCTTTAATTCAGGTAATTTATTTAATTTATGTATATATTTTTGTTGTTATATTTCAAGAGGTTTGGTAGAACATTCCAGGTTTTTGGGCCTTAATGGAGGAGTAATTTTTTATCACAGTTACAAGAAACCAGGAAACACCTCCCTTGAAATTATTGAACATAAATAGATTGAATGGTGTAGGTTCACGATTAAAAGAGAAATTTTACCAAACTTTGTTTCTGCGTAGTATAATCCATGAAATATTGGATAGTGTAGTATATGATTATATTCTCACTTTTGTTCAAAACGTTTTTCCAACTATTCAAGGTGTGTTTGGAAGAAGTATCTTTTGGATTTTTAGCACAATGTTTTCCTAACCACATGCCCCTACTATGGGACAATAAAATTTAGATCATAAAATTTTGGATCTACCTTGGTTAACACCCTTAATAACCTGGTATTCCCATATATAGGATATAAAACAAATTCATCTTCCTACTAAGGCTATGGATAATAATCCTTTGTACTGATAGTGAATCATAGTATAATATAGGTTTTTTGGAGGCCGAATTTTATAGGAACTAACCATCCTTCACTGTTTTCATTATAATTATTCATCATACATCTCTTGTAATCATTGATTAAGTCTATTTTGAAACAATCATGATGTGTGATTCATTAATATTTATATATGATTTTTTTGTTGAAATGGTAGTGATCCATGGTTTATTATAGTAGTTTCATTTCATTTTTAAATGATTTAATTCATTCATGAATTTCACTAATTATTGAGGTGTGGTTAGATTCATCATGGACTCCAATTGATTAAAAAATGAAGGAATAAATTCAAATTTATTTAATTGATTTATTTTTATTTTCAAAATTATGTGTGATTATTAATGGAAAACTACTTCAATGACCGTTTTATGGAATGTGTGATTTTTTTTTGTTTTGTGGGAAATGCAATTGGTCTGTGATTTTTAATGTTGTTTCAAAAATTATTGATTGTTTAAATTCATTTAATAAATTTATAATTATATTCAATAAATGAATAGTTTTATTGAAATTGATTAGCACTATTTTCAATAGGTATTTTTATACATGGTTGGAGTGTGTTTATTTTCATTTTCATGGCCGCATGGAAGGGCCTTGTGTTATTCAGGTACATGGTTATGGATTCCTTTCGACGACATGGTCTATTGATGCGGGGTCGATTGAGTATAGAAATCTAACCTAACAATGCATGTGTGTATGCATAGTATTATATATAGGCTATGTCAAGTGTAAATGTGAAATAATTTTAAAACATGTTTGTTTACATTCCATGGAAAATTTGATGGTTTGGGAAACTATTTTTTTCATTGATATAAAATTATATAAGATGAATTGAACTATTTTATATAAATATGATAACATGTTATATCCAAGTGGCATACATTGTTAAGTAATTCGGGAAGTCATAATAACTTTTATAATCACCCACATCTTGGGTAATTTTTATTTAATTAGGTATTGTATATTGAAAAATAGGTAAGGGCATGGTATATCATTCATTTAATGATTGAATGTGATTCCATAATAATGGAATTTGGAGTTATAGAATGAAGTAGTTTTCAGGTGGTTCAGTTTATGTCCTTCATTTCATGAGTGTGGTGGTTCATTCTATAAATATTGTACCATGATATGAAGCAGTTTATGTTGGATTGGATTGGATATCAGTTAGTCGTATTTGGTACACATACATCATATAGAGGTTTTTTGGTTATGGATTTTTTTTTGGTCATTTTATTTTTGAAGGGAATCTTAACCCCTAATTTCATGGGATTTCCTCATTATTTATTTCAAAAAATTGTTCTCAAGGTGATTTAATCTAATTCCTATTATAACACTTATCACATATCTAGATAATAAGGGGAGCAGTGATGTTACGAAGGGTACCAGTCCTTATTGGACCATAATTCATTTTCATGTAAATTATACCTATCTGTATAATCATGGGGTTTAGGAAAACTCACATGAATACTTGAGATGGGTTTTTAGTATGGATATATTATCATCATAACATTTAATATAGTGCACACGATGGAATATCGAACTTATTTATAGTGACTTTAGGTTTTCTAGGGTTTTTGGGTACATGATTGTTCTGAGAAATTTGTAAAAGTTCTATCCTCGTCATCAAGGGTATAGTAAATGTGTAAAGAATAACATTAATTTATATAATCAATTCCCATGAAGTGTGAGTAATTAATTTTTAGTTTTGTTTATGAATTTTTATAATTATTTTTTATGAAATTATTTCAAAATGATTTCATTGTAAAAAATAATTTTCTAATTTTAAAAATGTCTTCAAATACGAAAAACATAAGTATTATAATTACATGTGGTGATATAAATAATGTGGTAAATATGAAATTTATATGGCTTTCATTGCTAGAGGGTGAGAATTCATGGGGTTTGTTTTGGTTATAGTTAATTGTACCATGAATAAACAGCAAGAACCAACACGTACATGCATCTGATAATGAGGTGTAACTTCAGGCACATGTGAAAAAAAACATGTCTAGAGTATTGTCTAGGATTTTTATGATCTGAATATATTAAATAGAATGGTTCAATGAAGAATCATATATCATTTTATATAGCTCCATAATTAGAATCTACCCTTTTTTTTGAGAAGATTCAGAAAAATAAATGGAAGAGTTTTGGATGAATAGTATGAATAAAATAATTTATTTCCAATGAAGACCGATTGAGAAGAATTTTATGTAGGAAATATAAGTATTAAATGATCATTAACTCCATTTATGGTATTTATCAATTCTTGATAAATTACATAATGGAATTACATGAAAATATTTGTATCAATTTTTAAACAAACATTTCTATTTATTTATGTTAATAATTGATAGAACATCATAATTCATTAGTTTTGAATAATATAAACTCACAGTGACTGAGTGTAGGGATATTTTTATTAATTTAGACTTCTTCTCAGTATAAGATACTGGAAGAGAATAATTAATGATTTTTTTTGGAATTTGGTTTATGGAATGAAATTCTATCAAATACTTCCATGATTTGTATAATGGACTATATAGACATGGTTAGTGGAGTTGTAGTGGAATAAATATTTAGATTGAGTAATATGGATGGAGGAAACATGTTAGTACAGATAAGAACTAGAGGTATCTCTAATGATGGAAATACATGGACGGTAGATGCCTATTTCCTTGGGGATTTTCTGATTCATAATAAAATAACTGGGTCAGTGAATTAACCTCTTAAACCAATGTATAATCCACAATGTTTTAGTTATGGGTCTTTTTAGAATATGAATTTGTATTGCCTTAAATAACCTAGCGTATTAATATATTTAAAATATATGGGGAATCATCCTTTCTATTTTTATAGTTCTCCATGGTACCTAGATTGGCTAACATCTCATAGTAATTTCATTCATTGATGGGATGTGTAGAGAAAAAGATCTATAATCAGTAGAACCATCAAATCAATGGTGATTTTGGGAATAACATCACTCTTCAACCCATGAAATAATAATCAGTAAATAAATAGCATGATGAACTGAGTATGTAGTTGAATAATGCAGGAGAAGTTGTCATGGATTATTAATCGAGAGCTTAGATAGTCATATGCACAATTTTATTAAATTCTACCATTATGTAGTCTTCTTTAGACATGGATCAATCCTACCCATTTTTCTATTATATTTTTCTTGATCATATAGATTTTATTTTTAAAATATACCATATATTTTGGAACATCAATCATATCGTGGCTAAATAAAATATAGAGCCTTTATGTTACAAACAAGTTCTATAATGATATTTGGGAATGGAATAATTTGTGATTTATTTTTTTATAGAAATTTATATCTATGCTTTATTCATTAGAATGGTTTGGGTGAAAAAGATAAAATATTACACTGACTATTATACCAGAATTTATAAATTTACAATTGATGATGGTTATTAGAATTTCATTAGGCAAGATCGGGATGTTAAGTCATGTGTTGTGTGACTTTTGTAACCAGCATTTAGGACTGTAATATACTATTTTTCAGCCTAGTCTATGTCCTCAGTGGATGAGATCATAGAATTTTTTTTCATCAATTGTTGATCAATTTAAAGATGTTTTTCTTAATAATTTTTTTAGAGTTTCCACTAATAAGAGAAGTGTTGATAAGGAGTGATATCATTTTAAGGACCAAATTTATCTGTCTTATTTCTTATTTTATGGTACCAATAGATTTAATAGAATTAAATGTATAGTTATAAGAGTTTAAAAAAAATTCTTGTAGTTTAATAATCTCTATTGGTAGCAACAACTCCTTTCATAAAAATGGGGGATAAACCACCATGATTGGAATATATTATCACAATTTTCATCATGTGACGTTAAGAAATGGTATTCTATTGATGTATTTGAACAATTATGTGGATCTATGTATTTCTATAAAATAGAATTATATTCGAGATATCATCAAAATTTTATTTGGAAGGAGGACATTCCAAGGAAATCTTGCTAGATAAGATGTATCCGTGATGAGTATGTGGTTATTTATTTTGTTCATAGGACTGATCCAACTACCATTTTGAAATTAAGGAAATGTTTTTTTCAAAGGTTTGATTATTATTTTGTGTTGGTGTTTGTGGATTACATTCTGGTCTATTCTAGTAAAATGATGGAGCATGAGAATCCAATAGTGATATTTTTTGTTATCTTAATTGATAGTTGTTTGTATTCTAAACATTTAATATGTAGTTTTCTGATACAAAAGTTATGCTTCATAACAAATTTTATACCAAAAAATATATGTTTGGGGATTCATATTAGAAGTTGGACATGTCCACCTAGAAAACAGAAAATAATTTCCTTGAGATATGAAGTTTCATTATTTTAGATAATTTTTAAAAACATTCCTTTGAGAGTACATCATGGATAGGATCGGTAATTAAATTTTTTTAAAAAGGGTAAAATGATCCCTTAAAATGTAAAGACTGTTTTTTATATACGTTTAGTATAATAATGTTCAACTTACATCAGAACAGATCATGATATTTTCATAATAAGAAAAATCGTATGTTGTGTATTATGATTCACCATGATATAAGTTAGGGTGTGTTCAAATGAAGTGTGATCATGAAGTTTCTTATGAATCATAGTTGTTATATTTTTAGGTGAGAAAATACACATAAACCTATTTTCAATTACCTTCTATATTCTATGCTTTTAAGACAATGCATCATTACCTATTTGGTGAGATATCCACGGTCTCTATGGATTATATGATAATGAAAAAAATTATCACAGTGTGATATCAAACTGAGTCAAATATGATTAATGATGTAACTTAAAATATTTTAATATGAATTGATGTATATAATAGTTAATGGAAATTCGGTGGTAAATTCATTAAAAATAAAGTGATCTTGTATGTTAGTAAATAAGGTTTGAAATCAATGGTAGTTGATATAGTTGATATCAATAATGCACACAATTTATGAATACCATGAGAGTGTTTTAATTTTTATTCAAGTTTATTTTATTCCAGATTTGGTTGAGATGGTTAAAGTGTCACGACCCGTCCTCGGGGCCTGTGTCGTGACTACCCCAAGCCCGCCTTCCATAGGCCAGGGGCTGGCGACTAGCACCAAAGGCGTAAAATCCCGATAACTGGAAGTCATTGCCTTTATAAAAGAAAACAAGCACCACAGAGTACAAGCGGAAGCAAAAAACTAAGAACAAATGAAATGCTGAAAAGTAAATGGGCCAGAATACAAACCCAAAAGAAAGTACAACTACAACTGAACAAGGTACAACAGAAAAAAAGACAATAGTTGGAAGTAGGAAGCAACTCCTGGGTTGTCCTCCTCGGATCCTACCTGAAGGGTAGGTACAGATAGCGCAGCTCCTGGTCGTCCACCACGGATCCTACCTGAAGGGTAGGTACAGAAAGCCTCCTCCACGGTCTCGTCCGTCAACCTCCTCTGTGAGTCATCACGTCGTGTAGTCCACCTCCGGGTACTGACTTGTCGTGTAGTCCACCTCCAGGTACCGTCTAGTCCTCGAACACTCGACCTCAGTCAGCACATCCCGTCGTCTGCAACCAACACAACGAGGTGCGGGCATAGCCCGTGCAGGGGTGAGTATAACGATACTCAGTAGGGACCCCGAGACCCTCAAGGTCTCACTAAACCAACAAGGATAAAGACAAGAAGATCTCAAAAGATAACCTCTACTTAGATATATTCTCATACATATTCTTAAGTTATCAAGTAACCCATCTCAATCATGAGGAAACACAAGGATTGTGAAATCAACGGATAACCACTACCCAGGTATACGCCCATACATATACCTAAGTTATCAAGTGACCCATCTCAATCATGAGGTAAACACAAAGGTCAAAAGTCTCAGCTAAAACCAGGATTTTCATTATCGAAACCGTAACTGCTGAAGAGATCCATCTCTAGAGTGTACAGTGGTCCTGTTACGACTCCGAGGTACTGCTCACTAACCTACGACTGCTGAGGTACTCCTCCTGTCGAGTACCGCGGGCCTGCCACCTCACACAGTAGTGCTTCCCGCCGGGGTCTGCCACCCAACACAGTAGTGCTCCCCCCTCATAGCCTATAGAGGTACTCCTCCTGTCGAGTACCTCTGGTCTGCCACCTCACATAGTAGTGCTCCTCCACTATGGGTCTGTCACCTCACAAAGTAGTGCTCCCCACTGGGCTACGTAAGTCACTCCAAATCGAATCGGACAAGCAGTCTTCAGGTCTCAGCCGGCTACACGGTCTCCGTACTCTGTATGCTCGTCTCTGGGAGGGTCTGCTCCACGGGCTACAAGTCGATACTCCATGTATCTCAAAGTCCCACGAAGAAGTATCTCAAAGGACCGCCTCGTCATAGGGGTCTCAACACAACAGACGGCGCATCAATCGGACGCCCGGTCTGTGAGTTATTAGCCTTTTCGTCCCAGGGGCCCGGTTGGTTTCGTGAGTAATCAATACCCGGCTGTATCTCAATTGTACCCCGAACTCTCATAGGGTATACTCATAGGGACCGTTTCTCAACGAGATCACCAACGCCGCTAACGGTTCGTCAAACGGACGTTCTGTCAGAAAGGTATCAGCTTTTCCGTTCCAGGGGCCCGGTTGGATTTCGGTGCGATCCAACCCACCCACTATCCATCTGCATCCAAATCTCAGGCGGAGGATGCCAAAAGTTTTGTATCGTCAATAGGAACACAACGAGACAGACGATGCATCAATCGGACGCCCGGTCTGTGAGTTATTGGATTTCTTGTTCTAGGGGCCCGGTTGGTTTTGTGAGCGAACCAACCCGACCACACTCCGACGACATCCAAACCTCGAGCAGAGTAAGCCAAAAGATCTGTATCACTTATAGGAAATCAACAAAGCTGACGACACACCAATCGGACGTCCGTAGCTCAAGATATGAGATTTTCCGCTCCGAGGGCCCGGTTGGTTTCATGTACGAACCAACCCGGCCGAACCCAAAGTTCTCCGAAACCTTGAGTGCGATATACCGAAACGACTGTCTCGATCCATGGATCGTGTTGCTGCTAACGGTGATTTGTTTGGAGGCCCGTAGCCCAAGTTACAGGCATTTGACCGAAAGTGGTCCAAAACCGGGGTGTCTGGGCCCGGCCCGGCTCGGAAAATCCGGCCCAGATGGCGGCGCGGCCTGGGCGCCTCGTGTGCGCCGCGCGCGCGGGTGGAAACCCCCCCCCCCCCCCCATTGTGAACCCGCGGCCCCCCCTCATCATGGGGGGCTGGTTTGCTGGACGGGGGAATTAAATTCCCCCGGTTCTTCTCCGTTCCGGCCGGCCCGACCTGGCCGGCCGGTTCTTCCTCAACGGGACCGGCAAAGGCCAGTCCCCTTCCGGCTTCCGACACCGGCGGACCGGCTGGCCGCCAGTCATCTTGTTCCGCCGCGGCTCGGAACTGGCCACAGCCTTCGTTGACCGGCACAGTGCGATGGCACCGCGCCCCTCCACCGCGGCCCCGCTCCAGCCGCGGCGCCTTCAATTTCTTTTTGACGCGGCGCGACGGTGTCGCGTTCTTGAATTTCATTCCTCGGTGCGGCGCGACGGCGCCACACAATAATTGTCGTGCGATTCCCACGTAGTGCGACGGCACCACGCAATCCCATTCCATCCGCAACGAAACAAATATGAACATAGGAGGGGGTTCGGGCATGTTTGTGTGGTCCGGCCGCCCTCTCATTAAACGATATCATTTATTCGTTATCCTCAAAGTTCGACATTCTAGAATCAAGAATGGAAAAATAATTAAATAAAACAACAACAATCCCCTACCTCAAAATTTACGTGTTCGTCACACACTCCCAATTCTCACGCTCATGCATCGAAAAGGAAGAAGAATACTCATCGTTGGTGGACGAGCGTTCGGAGGTGACATCGTCGTTGTCGATGTTTTTCATAGGCGATGTTTTCTCCTTTGACACAGATGAAGGTCGTTGGAGATGTCGCAGGTGTCGCTTCCATTTCCTTACCTCGGTTGAAGAACGATGATGAAGATATTGCTTCACGTTCTTCGGAGATGGGGAATGTTCTTCTTCGAGAGGTTGAAGGTCTTCCAAAAGTTCTTCTCCTCTCCATAGTTCTCACCACAATGTTTATGCCAACCCCAAAGAGAAGAATAGAATCTCTCATTTTAATGTTGGCAAAATGATTTCATAAGAAATCAAACACTCAAAATAATTATTTAAGTTGGTTTAATTAATTTAATGCAAAGTGTTGGCAAGAATTTCAAAAGTTTGAAATTAAGATAACTCTCCTCAATTAATAACCCAAGTTGTCAAGATTAATTAGAGAGGATTTATTGGGAGTTTAAAGGGGAGATGAAGAGTTAGGTTCGTGTGGGCCCCACCACACTTAATCCTCTCAAGGGAGGTTAAGTGGATGTGGGTCCCACCTCTAACTACCTTTGGGAGGATAAAACCAACATGGATAAAATAAAATGTGTTTCCACATTTTATATTACTTTTTTTTAATTCCCCCAAAACTAACTCTCAACCAGCATAAAACGCAACCTCGGAAAAAGGTTTCCTTAAGAGAATATCGGCACTGCGAGATCATCGGTGCCCTCGGAATTCGATTCCGGTCACCAGATCAAATGTTAGAAAAACCCGCTCGTTCGTTCAATGAACGTACCCGAGCCAAACATCGGAAATTGATTCCGGGCACATCGGCCCTCGGAATCAGGTGCCGTCAGAAACTGCGTTCTTGTAAAATTTCAAAGAAAATTAAAAAAAAATTCCTGGGAATTTACGGGTCTTTACATTACTCCCACCACAGGGATTTACGTCCCCATAAAGCTTCACCACAAACATAGGGAAACAAAGGTGGTACTGAGCACGCATCTGAGCCTTCTACTCCCATGTGCTCATCTGGAGGATCCCGTGCTGCCAAAAAAAAAGTGCACAAGAGAAATCGACCGTCCTCCTAGGATCCGCTCTTGTCGATCCTCGATCCCCACCGGAACCTCCGTAGAATCCACCTCATCGCCACTGTCCTGCTCCCCATGGTCGATGATATTCAGAGGGTATAGCACGTATCTCCTCAGTTGGGATACATGGAAAACGTCGTGCACCTAGTGCAACTGAAGTGGATGGGTCAAGCGGTAAACCACCTCGCCTACCCAGCTGAGGACCTACAAAGGTCTGTTTAACCTCAAAGATAACTTGCCACCCTAGACACATCTCCGTAAACCTTACCGAGGTGAGACTTGTATAAGGACATGATGGTCATCCTCGAACTCTATAGGACTCTAAGCCCTGTCAGCATAAAGCTTCTGTCGGCCCTTTTCCGTCCTCATCCGCTCTTGGATGACCTGTACCTTCTCTAGTCTCACAAGAGATGCTATGATTTCTTCTTTGCTGATAAGAGAAATCCGATCTCATCCCCTGGATGAACCACATTCGTTGCCTAATACAGTCAATCCTGACATGAATGATGCATTCATCCAATGGATGAAGTTGTAAGGCCTCGACGTAACTTCCAAGAGATCCAACTGTCACTCTCGCCTCCAAGGGTCGAGTCACACTGTCGGCATCAGTGTGTGGTCACTAGGTCTCCTTCAGTAGATAACTCGAAAGTCAGGGTCAAGTCAACAGTCTTAACCTGGACCACTTAGTATCAACCAAACAAAAGGATAGGAAATCAAACAAAGATAAGTGTCTTTTTATTATTTCAACTCATAGTACAAGACAGAAAGCACCTACAGACAAAAATCAACAAAATCAGAAGCAACATGATCAATAGCCTCCAGGTCGGAAGCTAGTCCCACTCTTGTCCATCTGTTTCCGGAGCTCCAAGACCATAGGCCTCAGCTGACTAAAGCTGAGCTCTCCCATGTCCTCCTGTCCCCTATGGTTTGGGTGGTCCTCCTGGTGGTGGTGGTGGCAACATCCTGAAGTGTCATCCACCTCCAGATGCATGGACAACTCCTCTGCCACGACTGCCTGCTCCTTGCAGTCCGCCCTGATCGAACCTCTGCCTCTGCCTCGGAGGTTCTTCATTTAACTGCTGGTCATCTGCATGGCGGGTCGGACAGTCACATGCTAAGTGACCAATTCCATCGCAGAAGTAACAATTCATGGCAGTTCTGGCTCTATCACTTCCCTTGGTGCCTCGCACTACCAACCCTGAGTCACGCAGTCGACCACCTGTAGGTCTGGTCCTCTTGGACCCCAGTGTCATCTGTCTACTTCCCGCTACAGAAGACTCTCCAGTATGCCGGCTAGTGGTGGGTCCTACTGCTAATGACTGCTCATCAAAGAAACTCTCCACAAAGAGGGCTTGCTCCAATACTCCTGTATGCGTCAGAATGTTGTGCGATACAACCGAAGCTCTGATCTCCCGCCTAAGCCCCTGCTCGAAGGTTCGGTCCCTGAAGAACGGGTCCCATACCATATCTGTGGAGTAGCGCGAGAGGTCTGTGAATCTCGCTGAGTACTGCGCCACTAACATGCTGCCCTGCCGTAGCTGAAGTAGCTTCTGTATACGCACCGCTCGAAGGGTGGCTGTCATTTAAATAAAACTTCTTGAAAACACACACGAAATCAGTGTTTTCATGCACAAAGTCGGAAATCAGTTTTCATGGTCCTTGTGTATGGATACGTCAGCTGCCCGCACCAACACTGGACTCCCTGAACTGAAAACCACACTTGGTACTCTTAACACTATTGTTTCACAGAAAGAAACATCAGAGTTAAAAGTTCTGTGGTAGAACCGAACTCCTCTGATACCAATTTGTCATGACCCGTCCTTGGGGCCCGTGCCGTGACTACCCCAAGCCCGCCATCCATAGGCCAGGGGCTGGCGTCTAGCACCAAAGGCGTAAAATCCCAATAACTAGGAAGGCATTACCTTTATAAAAGAAAACAAGCAGCACAGAGTACAAACTAAAGCAAAACACTAAGTACAAAAGAAATGCTGAAAAGTAAATGGGCCAGAATACAAACCCAAAAGAATGTACGACTACAACTGAACAAGGTACAACAGCAAAAAAACAACAGCTGGAAGTAGGAAGCAGCTCCTGAGCCATCCTCCATGGATCCTACCTGAAGGGTAGGTAAAGATAGCGCAGCTCTTGGTCGTCCACCACAGATCCTACCTGAAGGGTAGGAATAGATATCCTCCTCCATGCTCTCGTCCGTCAACCTCCTCTGTGAGTCGTCACGTCGTGTAGTCCACCTCCGAGTGCTGACTCGTCGTGTAGTCCACCTCCGAGTACCGTCCAGTCCTCGAACAATCGACCTCCTTTAGCACTGCCCGTCATCTGCAACCAACACAACGAGGTGCGGGCATAGCCCGTGCAGGGGTGAGTATAACGATACTCAGTAGGGACCCCGAGACCCTCAAGGGCTCACTAAACCAATAAGGATAACCATAAGAAGATCTCAACAGATAACCTCTACTTAGATATATGCCCATACATATGCCTAAGTTATCAAGTAACCCATCTCAATCATGAGGAAACACAAGGATTGTGAAATCAACGGATAACCACTACCCAGGTATATGACCATACATATACCTAAGTTATCAAGTGACCCATCTCAATCATTAGGTAAACACAAAGGTCAAAAGTCTCAGCTCAAACCAGGATTTTCATTATCGAAACCATAATTGCTGAAGAGCTCCGTCTCTAGAGTGTACAGTGGACCTGTCACGACTCCAAGGTACTGCTCACTAACCTAAGACTGCTGAGGTACTCCTCCTATCGAGTACTGCGGGCCTGCCACCTCACACAGTAGTGCTTCCCGCTGGGGTCTGCCACCCAACACAGTAGTGCTCCCCCCTTATAGCCTACAGAGGTACTCCTCCTGTCGAGTACCGTGGGTCTGCCACCTCACATAGTAGTGCTCCTCTGCTATGGGTCTGCCTCCTCACAAAGTAGTGCTCCCCACTGGGCTATGTAAGTCACTCCGAATCGAATCGGACAAGCAGTCTTCAGGTCTCGGCCGACTACAAGGTCTCCGTACTCTGTACGCTTGTCTCTGGGAGGGTCTGCTCCACGAGCTACAAGTCGATACTCCAAGTATCTCAAAGTCCCACGAAGAAGTATCTCAATGGACCGCCTTGTCATAGGGGTCTCAACGCAACAGACGGCGCGTCAATCAGATGCCCGGTCTGTGAGTTATTAGCCTTTTCGTCCCTGGGGCCTGGTTGGTTTTGCGAGCGAACCAAACCTGGCCGTATCTCAAATGTACCCCGAACTCTCATAGGGTATACTCATAGGGACAATTTCTCAACTAGATCACCAACGCCGCTGACGGTTCGTCAAACAGACGTTCTGTCAGAAAGGTATCAGCTTTTCCGTTCCAGGGGCCCGGTTGGATTTCGGTGCGATCCAACCCGGCCACTATCCATCTGCATCCAAATCTCAGGAGGAGGATGCCAAGTGTTCCGTATCGTCAACAGAAATGCAACGAGATAGATGACGCATTAATCGCACGCCCGGTCTGTGAGTTATTGGATTTTTCGTTCTAGGGGCCCGGTTGGTTTCATGAGCGAACCAACCCGACCGCACTCCAACGGCATCCAAACCCCGAGAGGAGTAAGCCAAAAGATCCATCTCACTTAGAGGAAATCAACAAAGCTGACGGCACGTCAATCGGACGTCCTTAGCTCAAGAGATGAGCGTTTCCGCTCCGAGGGCCCGGTTGGTTTCGTGTACGAACCAACCCGGCCGAACCCAAAGTTCTCCGAATCCTTAAGTGCGATATACCGAAACGACCGTCTCGATCCAAGGATCGCGTTGCTACTGACGGCGAGTTGTTTGGAGGCATGTATCCCATGTTACAGACATTTTACCGAAATTGGTCCGAAACCGGGGGGTCTGGGCCCGGGCCGACCCGGCCCGACCCCCTTAGGTCGGCCGAACCGGGTCGACCCGGCCCGGGCGGCGACTCGGCCCGGCTCGGAAAATCCGGCCCGGTAGGCGGCGCGGCCTGGGCGCCGCGTGTGCGCCACGCGCGGGGGGCAAAGCCCCCCCCCCCCCCTTTGTGAACCCCCCCCCCCTCATCATGGGGGGCCTGTTTGCTGACCGGGGGAATTAAATTCCCCCGTTTCTTCTCCCATCCGGCCGGCCCCGAGCTGGCCGGCCGTTTCTTCCTCAACGGGACCGGCAAAGGCCGGCCCCCTTCCGGCTTCCGACACTGGAGGCCCTGCTGGCCACCGGTCATCTTGTTCCGCCGCGGCCCGGAACCGGCCGCAGCCTTCGTCAACCGGCGCAGTGCGATGGCACCGCGCCCCTCCTCCGCGGCCCCGCTCCGGCCGCGACACCTTCGATTTCTTTTTGACGCGGCGTGACGGCGTCGCGTTCTTGAATTGAATTCCTCGGCGCGGCGTGACGGCGCTGCACAATAATTGTCGTGTGCTTCCCGCATGGTGCGACGGCACCACACCATCCTGTTCCATCCGAAAGGAAACAAATATGAACATAGGAGGGGGTTCGTCCGTGTTTGTGTGGTCCGGCCTCCCTCTCGTTAAACAATAACATTTATCTGTTATCCTCGAAGTTCAACATTCTAGAATCAAGAATGGAAAAATAATTAAATAAAACAAAAACAATCCCCTACCTCAAAATTGTCGTGTTCGTCACACACTCCCAATTCTCACGCTCATGCGTCCGAAAGGAAGAAGAATCCTCGTCGTTGGTAGACGAGCGTTCGGAGGTGACGTCGTCGTTGTCGACATTCTTCGCAGGCGAAGTTTTCTCCTTTGACATGGATGAAGGTCATCGCAGATGTCGCGGGCATTGCATCCCTTGCCTTACCTCGGTTGAAGAACGATGATGAAGATGTTGCTTCATGTTCTTCGGAGATGGGGAACGTTCTTCTTCGAGAGGTTGATGGTCTTCCAAAAGTTCTTCACCTCTCCTTAGTTCCCCCCACAAATTTTATGCCATCCCCAAAGAGAAGAATAGAATCTCTCATTTTAATGTTGGAAAAATGATTTCAAAAGAAATCAAACACTCAAAATAATTAATTAAGTTGGTTTAATTAATTAAATGCAAAGTGTTGGCAAGAATTTCAAACGTTTGAAAGTAAGATAACTCTCCTCAATTAATTACCCAAGTTGTCAAGTTTAATTAGAGAGGAGTTATTGGGAGTTTAAAGGGGAGATGAAGAGTTAGGTTTGTGTGGGACCCACCACACTTAATCCTCTCAAGGGAGGATAAGTGGATGTGGGTCCCACCTCTAACTACCTTTGGGAGGATAAAACCATCATGGATAAAATAAAATGTGTTTCCACATTTTATTTAACTTCATTTTAATTCCCCCAAAACTAACTCTCAACCAGCATAAAACGCAACCTCGGAAAAAGGTTTCCTTAAGAGAATATCGGCGCTGCGAGATCATTGGTGCCCTCGGAATTCGATTCCGGGCACCGGTTCAAAAGTTAGAAAAACCCGCTCGTTCATTCAGTAAACGTACCTGAGCCAAACTTCGGAAATTGATTCCGGGCACACCGGGCCTCGGAATCAGGCGCTTTCAGAAAATGCGTTCTTGTGAAATTCCAAATAAAATTAAAAAAAAATTCCTTAGAATTTACGGGTCTTTACATAATGGTATAAAAAATGATTCTAAATGTTTTTCTATGAGTTTTAAATGCTGGTTTGGGTAGACTATTGTGGGAAAAAACCAAGATAGAAAATTATTATTGTGCTTTCGTTATTAGATAGTAATATGTGTAGTTTCTAAAGAACTAATCATTCATTATTATCACCATTCAATATGGTATGTACATAAAGAAATAAAACTATGTATAATTAACTGCAATTACATCTTTTATAGGTTCGAATGAAATGAAAAGTGTCTCTGTTTTATAATTTATTTCGGACCCATCAGCAGGTTTAGGTAGGTAACCATCGATCAATGTATACGTTTCAATATGAACAAATTATCATGAGTAAAATTTAAAATTTAACTATGGATATTGCGACATTTCTCCCAATAAAGGTTGAAAAACATTTCTATATTTGTGAAACTTGATGAAATCAATTTTTTATACTATTTTATTCATATTCGTGAATCTGATACAATATAGGTCATTCCAAAAATATATATATGAGTACTGTAAAAATCCATTTCAAACCTATTTCTCTATTATTAGAAATATTATTCAAAAGTATGTATTATTTTTTGAATTATTCAAAAAATCACATGGGAATCAGATTCCTATGAGCACGGTATATTATGGAAAAGTGGATAGAAAATATTAGAGGATGAAATAAAAGATTGAATTAATTTAAGGGGGTTGGGTACTATAATATGGTGGATCTTGGGAGGTGTATATACCATTGGTTAATATCATAGAAAATTAAATTTATCAGTCCTTGATACATATGGAACATTTTGAATTAATTCATGTGAATCCTTATAGAGCCTTAATTATATTGGGGGAAATAGGTTGGGCATAAAAGGTTGGACAAATCCTTATATAAAAAAATATAGAAAAAAAATTATGTTGATTAAAAATAGGACAGAAACATCTCATATTTGTGAGAAATAGTATGTGGATCACCTTCAATGGAAAAATTAATTTTTGTTGAGTTATCATCTATTCATCATAAGATCTTAAATTTGTTAACCATCATAATTGTTGGGATGAATGTAAATTTATCTCCTCGATACATATTCCCCTTAGATATTCATTATTGGGTTGGTGATGTGGAAAAATCAGTTGGATTCTCCACCAAGGTTCAATTTATGGATTAATGTGTTTGATATATCTAAATTTATAAATAATTAACTTGATCCTAACCATGTGATTTAATCGACCCATGTTAGAGTATAGTAGGATTCTTTGTTGGTTGAGTATTTAGTATAAACTATGTATATAAAATAGGAATTAATACATTGGAAAGAAAATAGTATAGTATGGGTTTTCTAAATCGTGGTAAGATTTAGAAATATTTGATTGAGAGTGAAAACTAAATGTTTCAGAAATATCCCAAACAATTTTAGGGAAACGTTGTTTTACCACATTCCAAAGAGGGAATATCCAGTGGTGGGGAGAATGTATCCCCCTGTTTCTATGTTACATTTCAATTATTTTAATTGTGTATATATAATAATTTGGATTAAATTTTTTGGAGGTTTGGGCATTTTTTCAGGTTTTATGGGTTGTATAATGGATCATAATTTAATCATGGTAAGACAAAATCCTAAAACATGTCCAAAGAAACACTTGAACTAAAAAATGGAAACACAGTTGGTGCATGGTCAGGCACACAATTCTTCCAAATCATATGGATTCCCATGAGAAACTGCACAATGTTGGATAGGATGGTTCATCACTGATGGTTCTTGGATATTTAATCCATTTGATTAAATGATAATACATGGGTTTGGAGGAAGTGGCTAGAACATGGTTACTGTATAGTTTTCCTATCCACACACCATTAAAATTTAGATCTGACAAATTTGGATCTCACTCACTTTACATATTCAATTTCTAATTTTCCCTAAAACATATAATAAATGAAATTCACTTTACCCGAAGGCCTAATGAGTCTTTTACATTCGATGCATATGTTATTCTCTTTTTATTATAGGTGTGTTTGAAGACATATTTGTTAATAATTTTTCGTTATTCATTATATTCATTAGTTTTACTCTCTTTCACTCTCTTAGGATGATAGATTTATAATGATTGAAAATAATTCATGTTCTGTTATGTTAATAATGATGTGATATAAATTTTTTATTAAAGGTAACTTGTTTTTATCATAACATTAGGAGTAGGAATCTTGTTTGTTGATGTTTTGTTTTTTTATTTGTTTTCCCAAAACAATGAATGGTATGTTACTTCACTCATGACACATCATCATCAGATATTGGTTTATTGTTATGAAATTAATTTACATTATTTATTTGAATTTAGAAATTGATGAGTGATTCTTGAAGGAAAATTTATTTAGTGAATGTTTTGTAAAATAGTGGAAATTGATTTAATTTGTGGAAAATAAATTTGGTTCATTATTTTAAAATGATTGTTATAAAAATATGGTACTATATGTTCGTGTGTAAAATTTTTGATGATTGGTTTTCAAATAATTATATTCTTTATTCATATGTATTTTTATTATTATTCATGGTTTATGGTAGACATGGTTTTCAAGTGTTCATTTTAATTGAAATGACCTTATAAAAGGTTCATGTTCTGTTGGGACAGTAGTTAACGGTTACCTTTTGATAAATTAGTAGAGTGATTGGTGATATCTAATTAGTATATAAATTTTACTTGGGGATTAATGTGTTGATGTTTGGAGTTATATATTTCCTATTCTAAATAGAAATGTGAAATGTTATAAAGTCATGTTAAACTTATTTCCCTGGATTTTTTTTGGATTTGGAAACTATTTTTCTGATTTGAGATAAACTACATTAAATTGTATTGAACTATGGTATATAAATGTTCTAATGAGTATTATACATGTTTCATGAGATTAGTAGTCTCTGTGTAAATCCTACTAAATTTTATACTCACATCTTCTTGGTTAGTTTTGTGTGTTTACTAATATCATACAACGAGACACATGTAAATGAAAAGAATAATATTTCATTAGTGATGGGATGAGATGCATGACTGTGCAATATGCAGTTTAATCCTAGAGAAGGTTTCTAGTCTGGTATTTGATGTATTATATGGCTTGATTTTGGTTGGTTGTAGTTTCCTCTTTTTACTGTAATATGATACAATTTTTTTATTTCATTTTTTCCTTGAGTTGAAGTTGGTACCCATGCATCATATAGAGGTTGTTTTTATTTATACATTGGTTTTTTCATTTTATTTTCAAAGGTGAAATATTCCCCCGACATCTTATGAATCCCATGACATTTATATTTAGCCTTTTGTGTTTTGGGGACATAACCTAAGGCCATTGATTAGAGCTATCACTTACCAAGCCAATGAGGAGGGACAGGAAGTTTCACCTCCTGTTATTTCAATATGGAATACATTATGAATTTTTAGGGAATATGTTTAATTTGTGGTGAAAATTTTTACATCACAGTAATCATGGATTTACATTTTCCATTAAATAATTTTGAATTTGATAATATACGTTAGATATAAATAACAAAATCCTTTTCTACATTAGTGAATTGAATTAATCATATTTAAATGATTATTTTGATTAAATATTAGATATATATATATATGAGATAAATTTTAAAATTATTTAAATATTAAAATCAATAAAACATTATCATAGATAATCATAAAAACTAATGACTTTTTTAGTTGAATATGTTTATTATTTGTTCTCTCTATAAAATCTAAAATTAAAAAATTAGAATATTAAATAAAAATTATAAAATAATTATTTTTATTTAGAATACTATGATAATATTAGAATTAAGTATTGGTATTTATTTAGTAATATTCAATTTCATTATTAGTAAAACAATTCCTAATTTTATCACTAATAATGGATAAGAAATAACATAATAACTAAATAATTATTTATAAAATAGTATTCTTATAAATTAAATATATATATTTAATAAATCATATTTAAAATCAAGTGATTGAGACATAAAAAAAATACTGAAATTTCATAACAAAAGTTTTTCATCGACATAATAAATGATTTATTTAAAAATAATGTATTATGTTAATTACAAAATTTATATAGAGGAAAAAATTGATTAATAAAATTACAGTTTTCTTGTGAGGGATCAGATTATATTGATTTTTATAAATAAATAATAATTATTTTTATTTAACTAAAATTAAATTTTTTTACGAGTAATATTATGGGGAATAATTTTTTCTATGATTGCAGGAAATATAGACCCTATATATGATATTTAGTTATGTTTTATAGTTACAAAAACATGTATTACCTACATTCACTCACCTACCAAACACAAAATTAATTCTAGGAAATTCTTTCTCATTACCACTTTTTGTAATGGAATGTGCCATTTTCTTCAATTATATGACATGACATTCCCAAAACCTCATAGTCCAAGAAATCATTTATTTTAATTTAAAAAACCACTTTTACTCATTCTATAATTATATATCTTAAAACAATTCATTTATCAATATTTACTTTTCTTATATCATTTATTTCCTATATGAGTTCAAAAAAATATATATGTCCCCTACACAGCTGTTTCATTTTCCTAGTGTGTCATTTTTGTAATGTATAATATAAGAATATTCCATAACCCCATTACTATAATAGTATAATTATATATTATATACTTAATATTAATTATATAATATAAAATAAATTATTCATTTCTATGAATCCAATAAAAAGTAAGAATCAATCAAATGTTTTTGCGGACTTATACCCATGAAAGTGGTGTGGTTTTATTTTTATCATTGCATTTAATGGACGGAATCATGAATTAAATCAGTGTATAGATATATTTTATATATCTAAATTATAAATTTATAATTGGGTTTGTATTTTATTAATCCCCCTTAAATTTTACTATAATTTTAATGCTTCTCTACATTTAAATATAACCGTCTCCCATATTTCTAGAAATCATATCATGAAAGTGATATTATAATCATGGGTGTTTTTTCATATGTGTTATTTATGTATAGTTAATTTTCATCAAATGGAACAAATATGTGTGATATAAATTATAAGATTGATTTGTAAATAATTATACGTCCCTCCAATGCATTATGTACTATTTCCATCTAATGATATATAAATTTTGTGGGTATCAAGATATAAACAAAATGGTTTGTAAAAAGTTATACTAACCAACTATATTCTTTTAATGTGAAAGGGTTCCTTGACTTATTCTTATTATGTCATGTACTATATCATTTATCAATTCATATTATACCATGTTCCTAGAATATGATTATTTTAACACCATGATCTTCTTTTATCATTTGAATATTCCTTATTTCCATGACTGTGCTCATTATACTTATGAGATCACATTACGCCTTATATATTTGGCATCGTTATCATGTAAATAACCATACTGGGACTTCAATAACACACTTTTATTTATGTATTATCGGTTTTTATATTGCATAATATTAACATGGACTATGGGAGGTATACAGACTATATTGTTAATAAATATTTTCAATGATGTTAAGTATTAAAATTGTACATTTATCTCTCAAATCCACTAAAGACACTAGACCATTGATCCAGACTTTAATTTTCTATAATCTATATAAAATTTCATGACAGTATATTTTTTATGGTTTCGTTACTAATAATTTTCAAATAATTTTCAATAATCTACTCCATAATACGGTGAAATATAATTAGAAGAAGGTGTATGCTCAAATGATAAAAAATGTAAAGCATATAACTGAGGAAATCATAGAATAAACATGGAAGTAGTATTATTGTAGGTATACGTCATCATCATAATTACATAGTCAATATTCATTTTATAAATAACATATCAATATATTTCAATAAAAATAAAAAGATTAAATTTTCATCAATAATTGATTTCATGGTGATGTAATGAATAAATCTTGATATCTTTATCCTAAAATTAATTAATCATTCAAGATATCACTCTTGTTATTATTATTGATATCCTTATATATCATTGGAATGTAATGCCATAAAAATAATCCAAAATATTTTTTCCACATTATACTAATATATGAATCAAGGGGATATATAATGTCTTCTCTCACCCATCACATGTATCAGTCAAATACATGTATCATATAAGATAACTATTAAACAATACAAAATAATATATCACTAATAATCATTAAAATTGGAATAAAAACTTTTTTCATGAAAACAAATTTCATTATATTGATAAAATATACAACATGGTAATGTACTATATAGAGAGTGATCATGGATGGTTGAATAATAAACTGTCAACATGCCTATGTAATCAAATAAACGATTGTATCAAAATCCCAAAAAAAGGAATTATCTACAGTGCACAAATCAATAAATACAATAACCTTCAATGTATGCATCCATAAAGATAAACGTTTATGGAGTCATGTGATAGTGTTAAGTTAATCATTTCGCTAAAAAATAGATATATGATATCATGGTTATAACCCTTCAATTAATTTAATGGGAGAAAATGTTTTAAAATGAATATATATTGAACGGAGAGTTATAACTATTCATAGTGGGTAGTTAAGATTGAAAAAGGTTATGATTGATCATTTATTTAAAAGATAACATTAGTATGTAATCCATATATAAAATGATGTTGGTTGATTAAAATATAATATATCCCCATTGTATCAAAGGAAACTCACAATGGTGTTGAAAATAGATGAATAATATTTATAAGAAATACTGTAGTGAATTGTATTAGTAAATTAGTGGTAAAGAGTGAAGTGTTATATTTAATTTTTAATTGAGAAAATTATATATATATATATATATATATTTTAAAATATAAATCATTTATCATTATTCCAATGAGTGTAAATACATTATATTATTTAATGGAAAATGGAGGATAAAATGAAAACTACGTTATTACAACATTTTTAATTTGATTTAAAAAACAAATTTCTTATTCAAATTTGAATTTTGAAAATTTCAAATGAATGATTTTCAAAAAATATAAATTTAAATATTTTAATAAAGAAAATAACTTTTAAATTTTCATAATTATTTCTATAGGAATTTTTTTCAAGAGATAAAACATTTCATTACCAACTGATAATATTTAGTTCAATGAAATTACCTTAATTGAAAATAGACATTGTATAAATTCAATGAAAATATTTTAATTAAAATTTAATTTTCACAATCTGGATATGAAAATAAAATATAATTAAAAAAAGTAAGTGCTAAACCAAGATTGGATTAATATAGTTTGTGATATATCATTATAACTCAATGAAATGATATTTATGATATTAATATCCCATATATGAAACCTATTACATAATTAATTTAATATTTCACTGAAATATATTTTTTAAGAATGAAACTCTAAATTATAAAATGTGAGAATAAAACATAATACCATAATTTTCACAACATAACAACCATATATGAAATATTTATAGGAGTAAATCATATCTCAATGAAAAATTGTGGAGATACCAAAAAATAATTAAAAATAGGGAAAGAATTTATTAAATATCCATTTGATGGGGGGAATATGTCTTGTGATAGAATATTACATTTTGTAAAAAAGATGTGTAAAAATACTTCAATGGGTATTAAATACACCATAAAAGGTTAACTAGTTGAGAAAAAATGTATTTTCTCCTAAACAATCCAAAATGAGACAACAGAAATACTTAAAATTTTAACTTCCTTCCCCAAATTCACTATAGAAATCATAATATTAAACAATTATATCATGAACATTTTTATATTAATCATAATCTTAAATTTTTGTCATTTATAAACTTAATTTATGATCATTATCTATTTTAATTCAAGTTAGTTGATGCATATTTTTTAAAATAGGTGTGTGTAAATTTGATCCTTTTGAACTAGTTTCAATAAATATTATTAACATTCATTATTTAAAAAATTAATATAATGTTTAGAAAATTAATAGTGTAAATAAGTATGTTACATTATAGTATTAATTGAATAATTACATTCTAAGGTTGTTTTGGATACTATCATGAAATATGAAATGGGTGACTATTTGTTTTAGTGATTCTTAATGAAAAAGATGTTTTTCTTAATTAATGAGTTCAGTAATAGATTTATGTTAATAGAAATAAAATATAATTATTTACATATTTATATCATAAATTAATATTAATTATGTTTAAAATTATCCCATGATATACATTAATATAATTGTTGAAGTAGTTGGATAAAATGATTGAATCATGAACATAACCTTATGAATTGGTTATATGTGTTGTTTAGTTGTTATATCATTATACCATATGATTAATGACTATATTTAGTGTTTATTTTTGTGATATTGAATATTTTAAATTTATTATATGTATATTTAAATCTAATGATATAATTTCATAGTATAAATAGTAATATTGTTCTCTTAGTACTCATCCTTTAAATTATTTTATTAAATACACGCACTTGTTTTCCTTAACATTATAAATATCTGTACTTTTTCATTATTATATATTAATTATAAATAATAATATTATTATTTATCCATTATTCAAATTCATAGAACTATCCAATGAATAAATTAATGAATGGTGGAATTCATTGCCCACGGTGGTAGTAGTCCCCAAATATGAATGGTTTATGATTTAGTTATCCAAGATCATGAAAAAAAGTAAAATGGTTTTTTAATTCAAAACTATAGTTGTGTTTTCATATAATAAAAATATTTTAAATTCCGTTTTTGTACCAAGAATTATTTTAGGTGATGAAAATGAACATGTTGCGTTGTGGTGGGTGATTCCTATAATTACACTTGAATAGATTTTCCATCTTTTTTATGGAATCATGGGAAAAGTGTTACATCATTATTACTATATGATAATGTAATAAATAATATAGATAGATAAATAAATATATATATATATATATATATATTACTTTTTAAATTTAATATAAATTGAAAATTATAAATGAATTTTAATGTAAAATAGAGAAATAATACTAGGAAAAAGAATTTCTCATGTTTTCAACTTTGAGTATTCATGGAAAATTACACTAAAATTTTATTATGAGGCTGAAATAAATATATCATAATGATATTATAGGAAATTTAATATAATATGGGATATAAAATTTTACTATTTTGGTGTACACCAAATTTTTGGAGATGTATTGAAGGGGTGTTTAGGTGAACCATATATTAGTGAGAAATGAATATATTTTTTGTAAAAACAAAAATCCTTTTAATAATGGGACCTCACTAACAAAAATTTTGGATAATCAACAAATAAGTAGTGGATTCTAGAATAGAAATGTAATATAAATCCTCTTACATTAAATTATACATAAAATATAACCAATTTTTGAACTCATTATTTTTATACATTCAACGTTGAACGTCATAATTATTATTATGCTAACTAGTTCTTAGCTTAGCAGTTAATGCACTATGAATGAAAAATAGACCATTTTTAATAATCTATCACTAATAATTTCAGTTATACAATAATAATAATAATATTTAATTTCAATATGTTATATATGTTATTTTTTAAATAGTAAATTTGTTTTTCCATTAAAAAGATTTAGAAAAAAATGTGACGTGTGTTTTACAAAAAAAAAGTTGTCTTATAAATTAAAAAAACATTTTGAAATGAATATTATCATTAAAAAACATTTATATGTTAAATAAAATTTTTTCAAAAAAATTTAAATATCACAAATGAAAAAAATTCATAGTACTATTATAAACATTTTATTTAATAATTCAAAATAAAATCAATCATTCTAGAAAATATATATAATAATTCATAAGATAATATTTACATGATAATACAATAAAATGAAGATAATTTTTTCAATATAAATCTTAAAAAATAAGAATTTAATATTTCAATAAAAATATCAAATTTACTGACAATCTTTTTATATATAAAAATTTTATTTTTATATTTTTTACCATTAACATTTACATTTCCTATATATTTAAAATAATAATAATATTATCCAATTATTAATATCAATTATATTTTATTACCATTAATCTCATGTTTCACATAATAGAAACACATTTCACTATAAAGGAATTTTTTTTAAAAATAATTTTAAATTCATTAAATGTTGAAATTTGTTTTTTTTCTATATCAATCAAATTGAAATGTTTTAAATAGTAAACATTATGACATATTCAATTAATATTTGTTGAATAATATACTCTTATTTTTTCATGGTATTTTTAATGCTATGTTTTAATTTTTATACTTTATATATATATATATATATCAAAGTATAATGTTAGGAATTTAGTGTGGTGAAATAAAACAAAAAACCACTATTTAATTGTATTCATATATTAAAGTCACATCTTTTCTTTTCTAAAAGAATTTATTTTATCTCATATAGTTAGATTATAGTTGATTGAGTGTTGTTTCATAATCATCCATATCCAATTTAAAATATTTTCACTAATAGAATATCCCAATGTCTATCATATATGTATAGTTCAATGGGAAATAATACTAAGTGCATCTGGTTATCAGTGTTTCATGATAATTATTCTACAAAACTAACATTGGATGAGGCTATTGTAGGTAAGGCTCATTGAACCATTGTAGACCGAATTATTTCTTACTATGGGACTCTATTATTGTTTTACGATACATCTTGAATCCACTTTGATCGTAGATAAAATACTAGTTACCCCAATTAGGACAACATGATAAATACTATATATAAATTATTTCACCTATTTGTATCATATATTCTATATTATCATATAACTTATTTATGATACTCTAGTTTATTACAATATTTGAGCACTCTGTAGTTTATTTCGATCAATGAAGGGAGAAAATGTCTTGGATATGGTATTGAACCTTTTTTTGTTGTATATAAGTCATTTAATGATTGTAATAAAGACCCTACATAGTTAATTTTATAGTGATGGTGGTTCTATGACCTGACTACACCATGTAGTTTAATATCTTGTTACACGGACATAAAGGAGGTCCTTTCAATATCTAATTAAATGTCTCAATATATATAAGGTCATAATATTTATCATATTAATTCAATATTATGAGTATCAATATATTGGTTAGGCATTCGTGTTATTAGAGTTTTGATGATTGATATTAAACATATAAGGCTTCCCTATGGTTATTTCTGGTATTTATATTCTGTAAAATAAATTTATGATGTGATAAATCATAAATCTAATATCAGGATGATATATAAATAATTGTTATCATGCTGATATAAATAATATTTCCTTCTCTCTGATCACATGAGTCTTATTCAATATGTGAAATAAGAGATTTTAAATTAGAACCCACATTGTGTGAGAGGATATCAATAAGGGAAAGCACACCATGTATGAACTAATATTTTAGAACAATTACTACCATCATCATTGAGAATATGTAATGATTATTTCGTAATAAACTAGGAGTCATCAATATATTATGTTTACAAGGAACTGGATTTTTCATATTGGAGTTTGCATTTAATCTCATAATAGGTGTGGAAATAGAGGTTTGGATAGAAAATGAGCATATTGGAATTTCATAGGTGTATTCATTAGGAGTATACGTTTTTATGTTATAAGAGATATAATCATACATACAACTATATGTAGGGACATATTTGTGGAATTGCCCTCATGTGTGTGTAACAAACAATTCTCATCACTATTATCACTTGGCTACTTCATTGTGTGAGAAACAAGATATTCTATAATCAAATATACATTTAATGAGAGTTTTTTTATAAGGATTAGACATAGATGTTGCCATGATATTTCATAAGTATTCTTATAAATCACATTTAGAATATATTTGGGAGATCATGTTGTTAGAAGGGGTAATACATTTTTTACAATAAGAATTTATGTGCTTATAGTTAAGTTTGTTCATAACCCTTTAGAATTTTATAGTGCTCGAGTGCATGGTTGTGGATTACACTCATAATGATTCCCATGTATAACCACATATAATATACTAATTGTTGGAGAATTATTATAGTCTCATAAGGTAATTTGTGTCATATGTGGTGAAATATTTATATTGTGGAGGGAATAACACCACAATATACAACCAATTCACACATTTATTCAGAATCCTCTGTCAAATAAAGGGAAATATATTCAATCATTCTCCAATTAATGATAATGAAAATAATTTAACATGAATGGTAGATAAAATATTTTTATACTAAGATTACAATATTTAAATATTGTGACATGAATAATGTCACTTGTATGCTGAACAATAGTCCATTATAGACACTTGAACTACAAATGGGGTGATTGGATGATGATTTATGGTAGATGGTTTACACTAGACAAGTGGTAGTGTGATTTTCTATCATGGATGACTTTTTTAAGGGTTTATGTACAAATAGGCTGACATGTTTGAGAATGGATTCCAAAAATGTTTTACTTGTCTCAAAGATCCCTAATAAATTTTCAAACATATATAAGTGATTTTAATTTGGAAATCCTCATAGTTTTGGGGATCTTTTCATAATAAAGGATGAAATTTATAATGGTTTATTCATGATAAAAATGATATGATGAAGGGTATTCGATTTTTCCAAGATAATATTTCAAATAGTTGTGTGTGAGAAAAGGTTTCATGTATAAGGGATGCCACATGATACGGCGGAATAATTCAAGGGATACCACAAGAAAAGGATAACATTTATGGGGGTGTTATCCTGATAAAAGAAGATACATTAAATGGTTTCATATGACCAATGTTTAAATTTTTAAGGATTTCCACATGAAAAAGGATATCATGTGGGAGGAATTTTATAAGAAACTGAGGACATGTGATCATGTGTTTTTCCGGAATTCAAGAGATGGGTTCTCAGGATGAAGCATCATGGAGAAGTCTATTGTTATTGTAAAAGTGATTATAATTGTGAATCATGTATAAAAATTTACAATCAATCCACATAAATCTATTTTTTTACAAAGGGTTAATATGTATGTGTCACATGATGGTGTCGTGTTACTATTGGTACCTGAGGAAATCAAATAAGATGTACTATTGGTTGGGTGAAAAATAAGTGATTATTTAATACATATGGACTAATGCTATATAGCTACGGGTTTTTATCATGGTCTCTCATTCGAATGATTTTATGAAAATTTAATTGTATGTCTGTGTGTTCACGTGAATATTATAGATGAAATAAATATAATTAAAGAGTAGTTTATGTGATGTTTTTTTGTAAATGAGTGTTTGTGAGGGAATCATATGTTAGAATCTCATTATAATAAGGAATACATAAAATAAGAATGAATTCATATAATAATTGAGGTATAACATGATGTTTATATCAGTATGTTATTGTGTGAAAATAAGGGAGTCAAATGATGGAGGATCATATTGGGGTCTTCTGATAGGTTTTTAAGATTAGTCCTCATGTTTACCATTATAAGTCCCTTAAAGGATATCCATGTGCATATTCTTTACTTTATCTTATATCTACATCTACAACATGAAATACCATTCTCTTTACTGACACTCATCTATAACCATTCTATATTTTCATTATGTGTAAAATAATTTTTATTGTAAAAGGTGACAAAAAATATGCTCTATTTTCACAGTGATGGTGTTTCATGCACTGTCAGGAGGATATGGGACGAATTTCATCGATGTATCGATCATTTGGGCACTCATCATGATCATGTAATGTGATGGTGGATACAAAATCAGATTATGTTTCATGTGATTGATCCATGGTATATTCTTGTATAAATGATTGATAAGATTTGTGGAATCACATGATTACTTCGATGTATTCACATGATTCCATGGTCTTTCTAAATGAATAAGAATGAAAAAAAACATGGGACCAAGTGGTGAGAAGCTATAAATGGTTTATGTTTCTGATTATGGTATGATAAAATTTTATTCATGTAAATCCTCATTTCCTTTTCAATTTCTTGACATTATCTTCAAAAAAATCACATGATCATTAATTCAATGGAGTTGTGGACAATCGGTCATCACATAATAAAAAGATTACATGGGATTCTCAATATCATGTTGATGCTTTGCGTGATCACATGACTTGTTACCATAGAATAACTTGACATCCAATAATTTTTTCATAAGATAATTTATTATTTGACCAAATGTTCTAATAAATACAATACACAAATTTTAATGCATAGAATATATGATTTCAACATGGCTTTATGTGATCGTCTTAACATGACCCCTTTACCATAAGAACAGTTCCTTATAGAATCATGAAAATATCAGGATTTAATGATTGGGAGTCCTGGTTCTACAAAATATATTTTTCATGTTATAAACCCCCTCATTTGATTCTAATACATTAATATAGTTCATTTGACATATTGTGGATGATTTGTGGTTTGGTACTCCACAAAACAACTACATTGATGAAATGAAAGATAAAAATGATTGAAGTCTCTCGTGAAAAGAGATATGCTGTTTTTTATGAAAAGGGGATACATTATTATTTGACTAGTAACTAATTATCATTCATTTCTTGAATGATGTTCCACCATTTTATCTTTTGATCCTTTTATCATAGTTTGATGGATTCATGTGATTAAATGAATGTCTTCATATGATGGATTCATTCCTTCAAATATTTTTATTAATTGAAGAAAATGATTCATTTATGGATTTGAGTATTTGAGAATTATTATTTTTCATGGTTTGGTCAATACAAAAAAACAATCATTGAGAATGTAAAATGTTGCTGTTGATATTCGGATTGGGCCAATACCTTGAACCAGTGGCATCATGCTATATGGAAGATGAATGGAGTTTAATGAAAATATGAATTGCAATATAAAACTGTGTAGATCAATTTGATCAGATAGATGAGATTTTATATGGGTTTTTTAATTATATTTAATCCATAAATGTGTTGAATCCATCAAAGAAAAGAAATCCATTGAATCCTAAATCACTAAATATGTGTTCTTATCACAACATTTTGTCCAGCAATCATGACGGTTTACCACCCAACACAAATGGAAACTTGCTCGGCATGGGACCAGTCACACCATTTCATATACCACATAGTAACGTCATACACAAACTATGAACACATTGTTTGATCAATTATTCCATCCATAAAGAAGTCTATATATATATCTGTACTAGAGCCCACTAATAGTAAAGACGACTCATGTTTGTTCCGTAGTGGAGTTGGTGGGAAATCTATCAATGGAAGTATTTTTTTTCAAAAATTCAAACATAAAATTTATATGAAAAAAAATAAATAAAATGACAGAAATTAGGGACTTATATTTTACATTATAATATTTTTCTCAATCATTTATTCATTAACATTCCACTTCCATGTATTTTAGTCCAAATATCTTTCTATTTTTTCATGGGTTGCACTATTATTAAATAATTGATGGAAATATACTACGTGATCTTTTATGGGATCAAAAAAATTGAAATCCTTATTATTATATTAATTTATAATGGAATGAATTATACTCTCTGGAAACCCTATATTTCTTGATTCATACTAGATTATCTGATGAGATATAAAATTTATCCTTATGAGTGGTTTTTTCTAGATAATTTTGTTGACCAATGGAATTTGGGAACCAACTAAAAGATAATGTTCACACATGATGTCTATATTTTTTGAATAGATAACCTACGGAATTTCAAATTCTAAAATATTATCATGATATAATATTCCCTCCAAGAATAAGCTCAACATGAGGTATATATATATATATAATTATAGAATATGAACAAATTATAGGGATTGGGGTGGAATGTATTTTTTGGATATATTTATGATAAAATAGATTCACATTTCTACACATACCCAATGAATCTAATTTATTCAATATGTATTTCTATAGAAGGATTATTATATAGATCATAGTTTGTAATAGTGGTCAAAAATTAATGGGTGATGAACTTTAGGAATAAATCTCATTCATAGATCATTATATCACCTTCAAGATGTGATTCCATTATTTGGAGACATAAATATTTGAAAAGACCCCTATTTCTGTGGGATTCTTTCACATATCTATATATCACATTTAATTTTATTAAAAATTGTGTTTTATACTCTATGATGATCTATACTCAATAGGATTTTAGTGACCCATGATTTTCAAATATATATATTACATATTTTTTATGAATATTCATTTCATTACACAAACATGTGTCTAATGTTCATACATGTTTATTATATTTTGAGAATATATGGAAAATAAATTTTTTATGAAAGATCATCAACATCCCAAATAAAATAATTTTAAATTTTTACTCATATAATAAATTCTATACAAAGTAAAATTCATGATTAAAGAGGAATTTAATGATAAAATTGGGTGATATCCTTTTCTCAGAAAGGTTACACAAGGCTAATATTTAAGAATAACACGATAATAAGGGTATGAGAACCTCAGCCTATAATTTGAACACCCTTCCATGAATATCAAATATTATTTTTTTTGTAACCATATATTGATCGATAGATAATAAAAAATAAATCAGAGGGAAAAAAGGTAACATGATCCTTTAGTGAATAAAATTTGTAATTGACATTGATTTTTTATATAAAAATATGTATAGATAATTATTTCTAATTTAGCAATGTCTCAATACCGCATATATAATAGTGGAATGGGTTTACACTCTAAAACATTATATTATTCATGCTTCAGTTCCATGAAAATAAAAGATGAAAATTTCCCAAACAAATCTATATCAACTCCCTATTCTAGTAGTATCTATATCATGAGATATAACTCATTACACAATTCATTGGAGGGATAAATTGCTCTCAACCATCTCATAATGAATGTATTATGTATGGGGTTCACAAGATTATAAAACATTAATCATATAAAAACATAGATAAATGAAATAGTTTTTATCAAAATTTATTCAAATCATAACTTTCAAAAATAGATAGGATTTTTAATCAAATCATTAATTATTGATTGTTTAACAAATGACCTAAATAGGGTAAATTAATAAATTCCTTCTAGTTTAACCAATGCAAGAGAACCATTTATTTAATCATTATACCATTTTCATCAAAAATCATTTAGAGTTGGAATTAAAATGGTATCCATGGATCATGTCGCCAGTAACATATAGAAATCATTAGCGGATGGTATAATAAAAGGAAAATTACTTATTAATATCATTAAAAAATTTATTTAGTAATTTGTTTATCCACATTGACACTTTTAAAAAAAGATAAAATTTCACATTAAATATCATAAAAAATAAATTTAAAAAAATTTGAATAATTATTTACAATTATTTAAATCAAATTCATGAAGAAAATATAATTTTATTAAGGTAAAATTTATAAAAAAAATTAACAAAACAAAAATCATTTTTCCTGAAAATATCAATGAAAATTTATTACAGACTCTAGAAAGAACACATAAAAGTACTTAAGGAAAATATCATTTCATTGAAAATATATTTCATAAAATAAGAAACATTTTTATAATGAATTTCATTGGAAATAAAATTATAATATTATATTAGAATCTACAAATAAATTATTTTTCATGAATGTCAAGAATTTTGATCATACAGTACCTATTTTAATATATATTCTTTTCACATTTTTTATGATGAAAAATTGTTATTTATTAGAAAAATACATTTATATTCCATCAAAAAATATTATTAAATGAAATAATTTTTAGGAATTAAATTAATAAATAATTTTTTTTTAATTTATAAAAAAGTTTTTGAAACCAATTTTAAAAGTAATAGTTCTGGAAGAGAACTAGTATTTTTGACCTAAGAGAGAAATAAAGTTGATTTATATTAACAAATTATTTTTGAAATATTGAGTAAAGAAGTAGTGTATAATGAATAGAACAAATTTTTCCACCATAAATAAAAATTGGATGATAAAATACAAGTTCTTTTTTATAAATATATATAATTATTTAATCATTGGAAGAATAATCATGGGAAATCCCAATAAATGATATGATAATAACATAAAAACCTTACCACTTTGGTAAATTTGATACATAAGGAACAAGAATGGAAAATATTATGTGGTTATTATAATATCCTTACAATCAATAAATTAAATATATTACAAGTCAAATAGAATGTATATACATCTCACAAATGAAGATAGGCCTCTAAATAAATATATTTCTCAAAGAAGGAAAATTGAGAAAAAAATCCCTTACTAATCTCTAACAATTTAATACAAAAAAATGAAAGATTTATCATAATGTTTATATCTATATTAGAATAATTTTCAGTATTATAATAATAAAATAAATTCATTGGAATTATATACCGCACAAAATATAAATTAGTGGGGAATATGGAACATCTCTTATAGTAGGGAAATGTCATATAGATATCTATTACTACATTAGTAATATTTTAGATTATATACCAAAATTAAGATTAAAATTAAATGAAGAATTAATTAAATAAAAGTAATACAGTTAATTATATAACATTTCATTGTTTCATTATTTATACCACAAAAAAACAAACATGTGGTGAATATTAATATGTCTACTAGTACTACAAGATAGAATATAAATCCTTTACCTTATATATTGAATTCTATTGTACACATTTGTAGATATTATATAATAATTATATGTTTATAACAAATCCATTTAATTACCATATTTACATATAGCATTCTATATATGATATACTTATGAGCTTTTAATGTTTTTTTTATTTTCAATTCTATGTTAATGTCACTTTGGGGAAATAACTGTTTTGTTTTTCATGTATGTTTTAATTTATTATTTTTAGGATTATAGTACATTTATCAGGGTTAAATAATATACCGAATTTTAGAATGAAATAAAAACTATATATTCATTATATATACTGTAATCCATAAATTTAAGAGATATTAAATGAAATTCATGATTCATAGAGATGATAGACCATATGTGAACGTCGAGGTTGTTCCCATTTTCCTTAAGTTTTGAAATAAATAAAGTTAAATGAAAAATTAACATTCCATGATAACTTTAATTTCATATATATATTATTTTCATTTAACTCAGCCTTTTTACATTCTCTAAAAAGTGTGAATGAATCACCTCAATTCATGATGCAGTAGTCCAGCATACACACGAGTGACATTATCATATTCTCAATGGATGGAATGTAAAAAGGAACATGTTATAAAGTGATTACATGATGTCAATAATATCGAAAATATTTTTAAAAAAAATTTAATACACCACTATGTACCCATGTTTTTCTTACGAAAAAAATTTCTAAATTGTAAAATTATCTATAATTGAAAATATATATGCGAAATATTTACTTTAAATTGTTTTTTGAATTTTTTTTTGTAAATTTTTTCCATTATAATTATTGTTTAACACTCGATAAACACATTATTTACCACATCCTCTCTATATATATTTGTAATCTTTTTTCTAATAATTTTGGTAAAAAATATGGCTGATCATATTTTATTATATAATTAATATTGATTCGTTAATTGATTACATTTTTCAAAATTCAATTTATAAAAATGGGAAATTTTAATTTGAAATTAAACCAATTGACACGATGAGATCGCAATTTTCCAAACAGAATATGTACCTAATTAAAAAAAAGAATATGTATCAATATTCGATATGAAATTGAATAAAATGACTCAAATTGAATTAATAATAATATATTTTATCTATTTTTTTTAAAAAAATAAAATTTTATTCCTATTTTTAAATTATTACTAGATATTACAATTCTTAATAAAAACAATTAATTTTCACTATTCAATGAAAAACATTGACCTTTTAAAAAATAATTAAAAAATTAACTACAGATAATTTTTACATGATTATAAAAATATCAGTTACATTTTATGAAAGAAATTTTTTAAATTAAAAGATATAATTTTATAAATATGTGTCAAAATTGAGAAATATATGTTATTTATAAAAAATAATGTTTTATGTATAAAAATATATTTCATCTTATCTACTGTATAGAAAATGTTGAAGATAAATGTTAAAATTATTATTGAATAAATAATATATAAATTTAAATAATGTAATTCATCAAAATTTATATGTTTATTTTAATGAGATACAACGTATTTTTTAGAAAAATATATTTTCAAAAAAATATTCCCTTTATTTTCAAAAAGTTTTTAATTTTAAATATAAATTTATTAGAAACCATGTAATCCATTACATAGACATTTTTAAAGAATATATGATTTTAATTTAAACAATATTTTCCAAACCCTCTATTCCAATATCATAGTGATAATTATCATTTTAGAAGTTAATATTTTAATAATATGTAGAGTTACATTATTTCTCAGTTTTGTGCATAATGAAATTTAAACTCAATGTTTCATGTAACAGAATATATAAAAAAATATTAATTTTTTTGAATAATAGTATTTTTATAAATAATAGGTTGATACATTATACCCCATGAAGATGAATGTTACCATCAAATTTCATCACATTACTACCTACAAATAAGGATATATCTTCCTCATTACATCATTAGGTTTCCACATAGCTTTGTCAAGCTATTGGTTTTGTCAAAAATAATTATCTAGCTAAGTGGTGATACATAATATTAATTTCTAAATATAATTAATAATAACAATCTATTTTTTATTATAATAGTCATCATGATCCAATAGTATAAACATTGATACTAGTGTATGTGAAGGATCAGATATATACTTCCTCAGGATATGTAAATTACCAAGATCATGAAACTAAGAGTGGTTCGGTATAGGCCTGATATAATAATATTACCCCCTTATATGATCAAATATATCATTGTGACAGATATAACTAAGAATTATTTTTCACTTCTTTCATCAGTGGAGAAATTCATAGAAATATCTTCTCATCAATATCATATTATAGATCACATAAATGATTGTCAACATTACATTTCTTTTTCCTAATGTTATCCTTATATGTTTCTGAATGGATCATACCTTATCACACTTCCCACTATATTTCATAGGTCCCAATAGTATTATTTATATATTATTGTTCTAGTTTTATGGAGTTCTAAAATTATCTCCACAATTGGCATCATAACGAGACATCCCAATTTTTGAATGAAAGCTATTTTTTAATGAAAACACAAAATGAAGAAGGTATTGAAGCCAATCATCATTTAAATACCTGTTAAAAAATCATAGAATATAATCAAGAGTTTTAATTGATGTATCAGAATTATAATATACATGTTATAATATGTATTGTTGAAACTCAACTCTATATGAATACCATGCTAATGTATTTTCCAAAACATCAAGGTTATATTTTGATCCCGATCAGATTCAAATGAATGTTGTACTTTTGGAAACCGTGCAACTTCAATGATTTATATTTTGTAAGGTGGATCTGAAGAGAATTAATCTATGATTGTAATGACGTTTTTTAATGTTTTAAGGTGATCAAATATATCACATAATTACCAAAAAAATTAAGTATTTGATAAATAATAAAGGATAGTATTACCACTAATAAAATTTCCAAAAATCATAAATGAATTAATAATTAAATAACATTATACCTAAATGTAAATACAATAAAAAAAGGTTTTATTTCCATAAATTTATCTTAAAATAACGTTAATATTTAAAAAATACCATCAAATATTTCATTGAAATGTGTTTCAATGACACTGAACATTTGATAAAACATAAACTCAAAAACCCGTGATCATATCCATAACTCATTATATTATCATATATGATGAATATAATCTTTTAAAATTTGCTCATTTTTTATAAGTTTTATGATTATTATATTTTAAATATAGTTATTATAAAAAATCTACAATATAATTTATGATTCTGAATACATTATAATTTTATGTGGACAATGATATGTTATATACCACTGCGATGGGGCTGAATCAATGGTATTCTATATTTAGAAATTCTTTTAAATTTTGATTCATCCTATAAGATATATTAATGTTGAAATACCTCTCCTAAAATTCTATTCCTAAACCTACATGAAATAAAATACACATCACAAATGGACTAAGAAGGTTTACTAAAAATGCCAAATCCTTTTAGTTTTGGTTATACCCCTACATCGATTTCCAATATATCTAAAGGTGATTACGAAAGTAATTTTTTAGACCACCCAATTACAATCTAGTTATACCCATTAGTTCATATCAGTCTTTAGTATATGGTTATTCCACCAAAATATACCTTCTTCAACGTGAATGGTTAGACCCACCAATCACAAACTTCAAAAAATTGTTTGACCCCACAGCCATAACCTTAAATTTCCTCCTGAAAAATTTATTCATAAATTGGATGATAAGTTGATCAAACACCAAAATCAACTTGGATCAAAACAAATCATCTATAATTCATGTACCATCATATTGATGCTACTATTTCATAGATTATTCCAATCAATGAAAATAATCATCTTTCATAGTACACATCTTCATGGGAATGGATTTTTTTTTGAATAACCAACATCATTGACCATTAAAAACACAGGAAAAAATATAATTCTGAATCGCTATTATAAATATACTCTTGAACTCAGTCTCAAATCACTAAAAACTGATTAATAAATTTATTTTAATTGTTTTACATTAATGCTATTATACGTATAATATATAGTTCATGATTTTATCAACATATGCATGAATTAATTCATGCATATACATATTGAATTATTTGAATGAAATTTGTTCTAAAAGTATAAATTTGTTTAATTAACACTCTAACATATAAAATAATCTATTTTATTATTTCCACACTACTTCAAATCGTTTTCTTCATATGCATTTTCCGCAATTTAATATTTAATTCATGTGTTTGTTTGGAGGTCTAGGAAAAATAAAATAATGTTTTATAAATGTATACACAATTTATCAAACCATAAAAACATATATTATTAGTCAGTATATGTGTATATTCATAAATTTATTGAATCATTAATGAATCCCTATTTCTTCCTCTATACTTGAAAAACAAGTTATTATACATTCCATTGTCCGCAGATCTCATTCATAAAAAAAATATCATTTTCACACTCACACTCTTTAATTTAATCTTCTTTTACATGAGAATGAGAATAAACTTAAACATACACCATTTCTATGTTTATTTCATGAAAAACACATAATTAGTGTAAACTCTTGATGGGAACACCTCAAATAAAATCACATTACAAAGTTTATTATTCCTCTTTTCCAAATAGTATGCAATATTACTATTTAATTATTTGATAAGGTATTTAAAAAGGAAACACATTATAAATCCTCCGCTACTTCTCTTTGGTGTCTTAGACATATTCATAAAATAAGATTGTGGGAGCTCAAATCATCACATTAGAAATACAGATAACTCAACAACTCAACATTGTGTACAATTTCATCACTAGCCCCCTTGAATAGAAATATAAAAACACAAAAATCATGTGATTTTTAGTCTTCTTCGATTATAGAAATCATGTTAAGAATAAATATTTAAAGGTTCTTGGTGCATATTAACAATTCAACCAATAGATTTTCATAATATCAAATCATCAAGTGAACTATAATATGTATGAATCACAGAAATGCATGGATCATTATTCAAAAATACCAAATGATAGATCTTGAATATTTCCTTCTCAAAAACTATTTGGAATTTGACCATATCTAAGATCTAAAATTATAGATAAGAAGTAAAAACAAATGCTTTTTATTGAGGTATTTGTAGAAAAATTATAAAATCCTGAAACCGTCAAGAATAATTATGGTATTGTATTGAAGTTCCGCAAACTATAACCATCATTAGAAATTCTCACATATTCAACTCACTATAAAGCCTTGGTTCAATCTTCATAACATGATTCAAATGATTGAATAAAATATTTTTGATCATTTTGGAATTTTCAGGATTTTGAAACGATGATGAGAGGCCTTTGATTGATCTATTGTTGGAATTTCATTGGAGATCCTGATAAGAAGAAGCATATCAAACCAAATTCCTGAAGGAGATGATATAGACTAGAAAAGAAATATTGGTTTGATAGTTCAATTAATTTGTTGAATTGATCTAATGATCGAGGTTCTTGTGTAAACGATCAAATGGAAAAAATAGCTTGATTGTTATGATAGAATCAATGGCTATGATAAAATTTCAAGCAAATCAGATTGTTCCCTACGCATTCCTATTCTGGTCAGTTGGATTAATTTATTGGTAAGAAAATAGTCCATTAAAAAAATTACCATCAATATTCATTGTTTTAAAAAGCTTATTATTACAACCTTATCAAATTATTCATCAGTAGAATTATTATTTTTTATAGTTACTATTTTTATAACAGACAACAATTTCGATTATTCTCTATTTGGATTTTAATCAAAAAATACAATTCTATCAATAGTGTAAACATTATTTAAATATCCAGTAACATATGTCTTATGAAGCACTAATTATTCCCACAATTGTTGCATTTAGAAAACATTAAATAGATTGAAATATTCCACATAACGCTCATTGAATACATATACAATTTACATGACACTTAAATACCCCCTTTATAATTGTTATCAATATTAAAATGATATCAATGTTTTTACTTCTCATTATCTCACTTATTAGATATTAATACAATGGTGAGTTAAGGATCTCATATATCAAACAACTTCTTCTCCAATTTTAAAATAATTAAACATCACTATATAACAAAATGAGAATTTATTTAATCAACTCTATGTCTACGTGGTCTAACTAGGGGTAGAAGTCAATTGAGATATCCCAGAAGCATAAAAGAAAATGAAATCATATAATTTGATACCAATATAAAACTTACATCAACAATATCATCATAGGGAATATTATTAACATTTTTTATAAGAGGGTTCATTAAAATAACTCAATAAAAGAGTAAAACATTTAATTTTCAAAACACAAAGCATTCCAGTTAAATTTAAAATTAAATTTATTATTGAGATCATCGTTTTAAAAGGATTATCTAAATTTAAAACTGAAAATATTCTATACTCCCCCTAAAGGGATTCACATGTATCATTCAATTCACATTATGTTAGTATAATATATCTTATAAATGATAATAAGGATTAGCTTATTTTATCATTAGAGGTAACACTGAAAATTGGACCTTCCTATCAACCTCGTTTATCATATCTTCCTTTTAAACTTTTGATTTGGAAGAGTACTACTTTATCACATGGGTTGTTAGAGGTTTCATTAAATGTTTTGAGTCCTACCAAATTTGTCCACATATTTCAGTCTTTTGAATTTCTTGGTCTCCATTTGTAGATGACTGATCGATATGATTAAATTATTTATATCTATCCATTTTCTATTCCTTTGATCTAACACGATTCTATTCTGGTAAAAATTGTATTAGCTTCTTACACAATACATTGGTGACTATAAAAATATTTAGCATCTGAATTTTATTCTAATATTCATTATGACAAATCTCACATGGAAAACAAACCCATTATTTCATAGTCTTCCTACCTTCTTGACCAAATATTCCAAATACATAATTCAAACATTCATTTATATTCTTTATTGACAGTTTAGATGAATTCTTGACCACATGCTATTTTTCTAAAAATATGATCTTATCTTCTTAACATTTATCCTCCTTGATTCAGGAATCCTCCTTGGTAGTCTCTCATTATACCAATATGAATATGCTTTAAGATCATACACTCCACAACACCAACAATATCCTCTTAAACTTGATCTTTTAGACAAATAAAAATTCAACTCTAAAGACTGTAGTCATTTCTTTTTCATAGAATGTGGATGTATATATTGAAGATGAAATATTCTAGATAAATTATTACATTTTATGTTGTTGGAATTATTTTATTGTATATTCTTTTGAGACAGTTAGATTAAGTGCTTCCTTTCAAATTTACATCAATAGAAAGACCAAATGTATATTTATATTCATTTCCTTTAGTATAAACCTATTTCATTAAACCATTCATACATATAGATTTATAAGATTATACCTTAATCTAAAAATAATTGTTGAATCCTTCTCCCATATTATTTAACTCACATTGATCTATGAGACATATAAATTGTGTCTCAAATAATTAGTTTTCTTTTTCAGAATGTTCGTCTTCAAGATCATTCACCTTATTTTCAAATTCCACTATTTTTCAAACAGTTTGTTTTATTCTCTTCAACAAATGATAACTTTCTTTCACATGATCATAATTTCAAATATTCATTATCATTACTAAGAAATAATCCATCATCTTCTTGTTTGATCTTAACTAATTATTATGAATATCCTCATTCATGAAAAATTACTTATTTTTATGTAGATATTTTCAATTTATTTTTTAAGTAATTTATTTTCCTTCTTGACCTGATTATTTTCAACAAGAGTAGATTATATGTATTCATTTAACAGCCATTTAAAATATGGTCTATTGTTAAATTCATCACCATCAAATAAGTCTCTATATTTCTTGTGTTTACCCACAATTCCCATGTGATTCGTGCAATGTCATCAATATTATGACTCATAACATTGAAAAGTTAATTTATCTATTTGTTTGCATATTATATTTCTATTCATGGAAATAAGAATCTTATTTTTTTTCTTTCATATTCTTTTCTGATACTCCATATCCTCTTCATCTTATTCAATGTCATGATCCTTATTTATTTGTTATTTCTAATAAAAATGACCAAAGTTGTGAAAATTCCCACATTTTGGTGATTTTTTAATTTCCATTATATCTACACCTTTTAATGTTTTCCGCAAAAGGCTATAATTTTATAGATTTCCTATTCCACTTTTCATCCTTATAATCACTTGATAATGGTTCTTCTATGATTTTATGTTTACCTTTTATTGTGTCTTCCAAGGCCATCTCATCTCATTTAATTTTATTTAATTTAGAAATTTTATTCATTTCATAAGATATGATTGTATTATAAAGTTCATCCAATTATAAATATTCAATTTTTTTTGGGTAGAAATAGTTTAGAAAAATCTATCAGAAAAAATTCTCATATTCTTTTTCAAAATAATAGAATCATCCAGCTTATCTATAAAACATATAATATTGAAGAAAATTTCTTTCCCTCGTATAAAGTATTCATTTATACATTCATCATCATTCATTTGGATATCATATAAGTTTATTCTCAATATTTTTTACATGGATTTTATTACTATAATATTTCCTTCATAACTGCTTCTTAGTTTATCCAATACATCCTTGACAGTTTGGTGACCCATCAATTATGTTAAATTTTTTCTGATAGAGAAACCAATGTTTCATTTGGAGACTTTTCCATCAATTTCTAAAATTATATTTTCATTTTTAGTTATATAAAAATTTTCATTAATAAGAGGGAAACCCATTGTTTCCACATTTCCCACATCCAGTCTACGAAATAAGAGGAATGGAAGCGTTATATTTCACTAACTATGGTTGTTCATGTCATCAATAATAGTAATACATCATCAATTCACTAAATTAAAATTCACCATTTTTCGCAAATTTTTCCTAGATATACATATGGTACCTTGTGATCTAATTCCAATAGATATGGACATGGATAAGATAGATACATCTTTGAGGGGTTTCATTCAATGGTATACTATTGTTAAAATTTATTTTAACATTTTATTCAGCCATTAGGACTGATTAAAGTCTTGAACCTGTGTTTTTAATACTCATCCTCAACTTAAAAGAAATAAAAACCCAAAAAACACATCACATTTATATTTACATGGTTTGGAATAGAGTCATACTCATTGAGGGGTAGGTTAGACCCCCCAGCATGGATTATACAGTATATCAGAATGTGATTACAACAATTATTGGTTATCCCCACTAATTTCAAACTGGTTGTATGCCTAGTTCCAATCAAAAATAAATAGTTGGTTAATCTCCACCAATGCCACATTCCTTGACATGATTAATTAGACCCCCCCCCCCAATCCCAATCTTTAGCAACATGTTCGACAATCTTAGATACACCCTTCGTCATTGTATTGAATACTTTATCTATAGATATGATGATCAGTTGATCCTCCTCCATAAGCTTGACAGATCACATAGTCTCATTTGTAATTCATGTACCTTTGCATTGATGATGTACATTTTATGATAATTCTGATCACGGAATATTATCAATTATCTCATTACAGAACATATCGGTCCAAAATTATTTTTTTGGAAGACCTATTTTCATTGACCCATGAGAACTTAGATAAAATTAATATCTGAATGATAGATATAAAAAGTGTTATATCTTTAGTATCAAAATATTTCACACTGATTAATAATTTTCTATTTTATTTCTGACTCCATAACATTATATTCCATGATCTTTAAGCATATTCATTAATTCATGTTTATGCATATAAACTTTTTTCAATTAAAATTCACATGCATATAAAAATTTATTCATGCATAATCTATCACATAAAATATTCACCTGTACAATCACTACACTATATGAAAAAAATACAGATACATTGTCTACTATTTAATACTCAATCCATATGTTTCCATGTATGTATTTTATTTTTAGATTATTTTTTTGTCAATGTATACCCCCATTCTCAGACTATAAACACAAACATTATTACTCAACACATGTTTATATTATCAAACACATTTAACCATGCATGAATTTCTTTGTCTTCATTTAGGAATGAAAAAAATGATAACATACATTACATTTTGCGCACTATACATTATCACACAATATAATCTTTCACATTCCCACTATTTATTTTAATCCACATTTACATTGGCATGAGAATGAATTTTAACATGAACCATTTTACTTATTATTTCATAAAAACCCACATGTGTGTAAACTCTTGATAAACACAACAAAATTGAAACCCAATATGTTGTATGTCCTTCCTCATTTCCAAAAAATATGTGAAATTACTATATAATTCTCAAATAAGATCATCACAAAGGTAACAAATTATAAAAGCACGCCTTCTGCCCTATGGTGAAACATACTTCTTATTTAAATATATTTGCAGGATATCAAATCATAACATATCCAATACGCATAACTCATCTCTTTAACAATGTGCATGAGTTCTCCAAATAATGTCACAAATGGAAATATAAAAACTCAACCATCAAGCAATTTTCGTTCTTCATCGCATGACAACGTCAAGATAATAATTAACTCTTAAATGTTTTTAGTACTTATAATTTAATTGTTAAATATATTTTCAGAATCTCAAAATATCATGTGAACATTAATATGGATTAATTAGAAAAAATGTGAGGAGCCTCATTCAATAATACTAAATGAAATATCTATATTATTTCACTATAAATTTTTTTTCTCAATTTAATGTGTGGTAAGATCTCAAATGAGAGATAATAGTAAAAAACAAATGAGTTTTATTGATGTATTTATTAGAAAGTTTTATTGTTATATAACCTTCATGAATTAGTAATATGATGCCTTCAAGTTCCATAGACCATCTCTATCTTTGAAAAATATCACATCTCTGACTCATTACAGAGCCTCATTTCGATCTTCAAAATATGATGAAAAAGATTTAGAAAAATATTTCAATCATCATTGAATTTTTTGAGATGTTGAGAAGATAAAGGGAGTTGTGTATTGAGCTACTATTTAATTTGGCATGGAGATCTTGATTTGAAAAAAGATTCATGAACAAAATTGAGGTCACAGCTAATCTGAACTGGCATAGCAATATAGATCAGATGGATTAAGAAATTTTTCAAATAGATCGAATAATGTAGGGTATTTTCTGGGTGATCTATTGTCTTGAAAAACAGATCGAGCAATAAGATGGATTTATCAACCAGGGTAAAATGTCGTGAAGATCATACAGTTCCTTATTCATGGCTCCAATGGTTGGTCAGATCAATTTTTTAATAAAAAATATTCAATTAAATGCATTAAGAAAATCGTCATTAGTGGAATCAACTTTTTATTCCAAACATATCAAAATATTCACAAAACAAAATCAAATTTTTTATTATTAAAATATTTACTCAAATCCAACAATTTTAATTCTTCTATATATAGAGTTCAATAATAATATCAAATTATACCAATGTGGTAAACACTATATCAATAACAAATGACACATGTTTTCTGAGATACTGACCCTATCAAAAATCATGAAATTTAAAAAAACTAAAACACATTGAAATTTTCCACCAATCACTAATTTACAACAAATATAATTCATTAGACCCTTAACAATTTCAATCAATTAAATCTTGGTTTTGGTATATAATATTTAATTCCATGGTCTTAAGTATAGACCTTACTTTATAGAATATTCATTAACAATTCCCATGTTTACCACATATAAGATATTGAAAACATATATAATTTTTCACTTTATCATATTCATTTCCACAGAGATTGATTCCTCTACACCATTTGAAATATTTTTCTAGGTTATTGTTATAAAAATCATCACAATTTTGATGATCAATATCCATTTCAATATGTTAATTATAGCATAAACAGTCATGAAATTCCATCTATGTCTTTTTTTAACATTATAAATCTCATAAATTTTCATCTTTTAAATCATACATTGTGATAGCTCACTATGCCTAATCACAATATCTATATCTATAACCACAATTCAATTTATTTTTTCATTATCACTAAATAATCTCTCAATTTATGTGTTAACAAGATTCATTTTAAATCAGTATATTTACACTAACAAACAATACTAGTATATAAAATAATAATAAATGAGTGAAACAATATCATCATGAAAAATAGCTTATAAGATGTCTAAATTTGGATAACCTCAATTAAATATATGAAAAAATATACTTATCCTAGGAAAATCATAGTCATTATGAAAATCCATAATGACTATTTGTAATGTTTTTGTGAACATCCACAACATATCCACTAGTTTTTTCAAACTAGATGTGAAGCCATGCCCGTTTTCATAAACATAGTGTCGATCAAGTTTACTATGACCCACAAATTTTTGATTTATTTCTCATATATTCCTCTATTTATAATCCATATCAACTTGTATTTAACATTATGGGATGTGATTCATTGAAAATCAACCACTCTATCATTTACCAAAATTATTGTATTTTTTCAATACATTTTCTCTTACATATAATTTTTGTTACACAAGTCCTTAGGGATCTCAATGATTTTTTACATAAAATATTCCAATTGATAACTAAAAAATTTCTATGATACCAAATATAGCACTCCATGTTTTTAATACATATATATAACATAATTTATATAAATATACATTTCATTACAAAAAAACATTTATATGGATCGTATTGGATAAGTTATTTAATTAATACTCAGAAAACATTTTTATTTCATGAATGATCTTCAAAAACACCCATTATAATCTCCCATATAGTTGTATTCTTAAAAACATCATAAATTAAACTATTTCATCACATATTGGGTAATGGAAACCTGAGAAATCATTAGCAGAGATTCATAAAATGGGTGAAATCAGAGCTATACAAACATATTAAGAGTATATCGGTATTAGAACAAGATAATAACATTTAGATGACACACAATACATATCCTATATCATAATCATGAGTATTGTAATATTTATTTGTAGCTTTGAGAATAGTAATCATAAGGAAAAAATAGCGTGATCCAAGATAGTATATTAAATTAGTATATGTCATAACTTTTTATAGAACACATTTGCACAAAAAATCAATTCCATAATATCCAAGGGATGCTTCCAAAGATATCATTGTGGAATGGGTTCATACCCCAACCAACATAGTATTCATGGTTCACATCCATGAACATAATTTCCTAATATGTTCCTATATTAATTTGGTTCACTCTCCATTCTCTTCTTATCTGTCTCATGAGATATAAATCCTTAAACAATGTATTTGATGAAGCTATATGCCATACCCTTTTGTAAATGAATATCATACATGTGTGAGAAAAAATATCATCCATCATTAATCATATCAGTGCACATGATATGAAATTGGTTTCTAAATATTGAATGATATCATAACCTATTGAATAGTGTTTGGTTTCATATTCATTTAATTATTTAATCATAGCTTAACCCATGAATATATTTATGTTCCGTATGAATATCTTCATGATGTAACATGGGGAAGAGAAATAGGTTTCATAAATGTCATTCCATCATAAAAAACCATTTTCATAATGAATATAAATATTAAATTACGTGATATCCCAATTAATGAATATGTAACATCAATATATCTCTTATTTGATATACAATTACATTTTATTATAATTTTAATTATTTCTTGAGTAAAGTAATCCATCCATTTAAAAAAAAATTAAACTCATAAATCATTTTTAAATTCCTTTTATTTGAAAATAAATTAATAATCTAAAAAATTATTTATTAAAAATCATTTAAAAAATTTCATAATAATAATTTCTTTTATATGACAATCACGTTTAATATTTTTTTAAAAATTGAATTAATTTTACTTGAAAAAACCTGTAAAACATATAGAGGATTATGTAAAAATAATTAAAAACATTTATAAAGGAAAATATGGTTTCATTGAAAAACAATTTTAAATAAATAAGATATTTTCAAAATATTTATCATCGAAAATAAACTCCTAATATTATAATTGATGATTAAAATTAATGACTTCTCTTGATAATGGAGAATAGATTTCATGTTGTACTTGTAAAATTGATTATTTCATTCATATATTTGGTAAAATCCAAATTTGTATTGTTTGGAAAAATTAATGAACATTCATTTATAATTGTATTAAAAAAATTAAATCATTATTAAAATTTAAATAATTAAAAATATATAGAATATTTAAAAAATACAAAATACTTTTAGAAAAAAATGTTTTTGGAAGGAAAATGGATTTTCAATTGATTTGGGAAATAAATATCATTTTTAACAACACTTTTACACTATTGAATACCTAAATTGAGAAATATGAAGGTAAACCACATATTGTATAAAAAACACTTATGAAATGAAATGAAATGAGAATTTTTAGGGTATATAATATGAATACATCATTTCTGGAATAATCATGATTTATCTTTATAAATGAATATATTGTTACATAAAATCACTACCATATTATAAATTTTGAGTTGTAATCCCCTTGAAACAACATTGTAAAATTAACATTTTATTTCAATTAAAATATTTAAATTAATGATATTATCTTAAACTAGGATAATATAAACACCAAATAAAATAAAAATTGATGAAAAATATAACATGTGTGTAAAAGAATGAAAATTGAGAATATATTCATTACATCTTTTGTACTATGTCAAATTTGAACACCATGAATGGATGAATAAAAAATTGATATTTAAATCCAAATAATTTTCAATAGATGAGTGAAAAAATAAATTAATTGGATGTCTATTCTCCATATTAAATGTTTTTATAGATATAGAATGTGTCCCACATAAGTAAAAAGTGAGAAACAATTCCCATATTCCATTACTAATATTTTGGATTATAATCCCCAAGAATGAGTAAAACTATAATAAAAATAAATAAATTAATATAAGTATAATAGTGAAATAATATATCAGTGGATAAGTATATACACCATATAAAACAAATTACTTGTGAATATTCATGTCTCTAATGAATAAAATAGAAACAATAAGACACATACATTATGGGTCAATATCATTAGTACACAATAAATCCCCATATATTGTAAATGTTTTTATAAATATTCTAAATAAACATGATTATGTTGGTAAAAAATTATATAATTTTCTTATCACCTTTTATTTCCCATTAATTTACTATTCAACATTAAATTAATGTTCTCTCATTAACAAATTTGATGGTCATATATGTTGTGAATTGTATTTATATAGTTTTTAATAAATTTATAATGGTTACATAATCTAAATAATGTTAAAATTTTTATAAATATAATATATATTATTTATATGTGGATTTTGAGTAATCCCTAACAGATATAGATGGAAAATAAAACACAACGTTTATGTAGATGGTAGGCTGAACGAACACACAAACTCTACTCTCATTTTATTGATAGTGTAATGTAATAAAACATGAATTATATATTATCATTATAAAATATATATAATTTCATATATATCACATGTTCTCATTGAAAACCTATCGTTAACTTCCATGTAAACCATGAATTGATCACATCACTTCATGAGTTGGTAGTCCACCATACGCACAAGCGACATTATCCTTTAACAAAATAATGGAATGTAAGAATATATATATGAAAAAATAATTAAATAATAATAATATAATAAATGTAATATTTAAACATTTATTACTTATTTATGTTATATTGAGATAAGTCTTAATGGTAAAATGAATGTTATCTATTTAAGAGGATATTTTCCTCTATAAAAATTATTTATGATTTCATATCATATTTAGTGGAAGAGGAGATAAAAATAGTTCATATACATAACATAAAAAATATCAGTGTATGTAATAAAGATGATATTATTATATCAGAATGTTGACATAATACTTTAACGAGGTGGAGGAATAAATTATATAAAATTCTCATTTAGGGAAATTCCTTCCTCTTAGGAAGCATTATATTTGTGTTAATAAAAGAGACATCATATGATGTATTTTTAACAATAAAATAGTCCATAGATGGTAAGATGTAGGAAATGGTGGTATTTTTTGTAGTTTTGAAAAAAAATTAATGATTATGTAGGATGGGAGAGGCTGTTTATTTTATTAGTGAGGCTAGGGGATCAATTTTTATTTATTAAAATAAAAATATATTACCAAATTATTTGACATTATGAAAGGCTCCATAATAGATCAATTTCAAACCTGCTTGATATAAGTTATATATATGGATAGAAAGTTAGTTTTGGTCATGTTTTTGTTCATTTTAACCATTATCATTTTAGATTAATCGATGATAAATTTTAGATCATGCTTATTTTTAAGGTGCATTATCTTTTCTGTTTTATATTTTGAACAATGATTGTAGAGGTTTTTATTTTTATTTTTTATGTATTTGATATTTTTTGGAATTTTTATGATTTTTGGAAGAAAAATAGTACATTAAAAATTTAAACACTGTGTAATACTATTACACACATTGTGATATTTTAATCAGGATTGAATCAACCAAGAAATAATAATTCGTGGTAAAAAATGGAAAATTATTAATTGAAGTATAATGGAATTACATTCCATATAATTACCCAAGAAGAATTTACCAGGTTTCATGCAGTTCAGGTTGGTTCCATTCTTACAGACATCCTTCCATAACTGAACCATATGGATACTCATAGCTTTTATGGTGTGATTACATCATCTATGATCTTCGAAATTTTGTGTTTTATTATCAATAAGATTTTTTACATGGATTCAATTCACAAATCATTAATTAGATGAATAAGGGTATCCATTTGAATGTTGTGGGTTTGGGGTTGATATTGCTCAAAGGTTTTCATTCAATATATCATTTTTCTATTATTCTTCTGACAATTCTATACCAATTAGAGATTGTGGTTGGGAGCGCATTCAACAACAATCATGAGGTAGTTTGTATATTTATAAATTTAAATTGTCTTTATAATTTTTTTTTTCATTTTATAGTGATACTCCCATATCAAAATTTTTGTAATGTGTTTGTGAACATCCATAACATATCCCCTAGTTTTGTCAAATAAGCTCTGAAGCCATGCCTTCTTTCATATACACGGTTTCAATAAAGTATACTTTGACCCACCCTTTTTTGATTTATTTCTCATATATACCTCTATTTCTGATCCACATACCCTTTTATTTTACAATATTGGATGTAATTAATTAAAAAAATAAACCACTCTATCCTTTACCAAAATTATTGTATTTTTCCCATACATTTTCTCTTACATAGAATTATTCTTACACAAGTCCTTAGGGATCTCACTGATTTTATCCCATAAAATATTCCAATTGATAACTAATCCTTTTCAATGATACCAAATATTGCACTCCATGTTTTTCATACATATATATTACATCATTTATATGAATATTCATTACATTACAAAAAACAGGTATATGGATTGTATTGGATTAGTATTTTAATGAATACACATAAAACAATTTTATTTCATGAATGATCTTCAAAATAACCCATTATAACCTCCTATATAGTAGTATTCTTAAACACATACTAAATTAAACTATATCTTTATATATTGGTTAATGTAAACCTGGGAAATCTTGAGCAGAGATTCCTAAAAGGGGTGAAATCAGAGGTATAGAAACATTATAAGAGTATATCGGTATGGGAACATGATAATAACATTTAGATGACACACAATACATATCCTATATCATATTCATAATTATTTTAATATTTATTTGTAGCTTTGAGAATAGTAATCATAATGAAAATATAGCATGATCCATGATAGTATATAAAATTGGTATGTGACATAACTTTTTAGAGAACACATATCCACATAAAATCAATTTTATAATATCCAAGTCTTGCTTTCGAAGCAATAATTGTGGACTGGGTTCATGCCCCAACCAACATAATAATCAGGGTTCACATCGATGAACATAATTTTCTAATATGTTACTAGATTAATTATGTTCACTCCCCATTCTCTTCCAATCTTTCTCATGAGATATAAATACTTACACAATGTATTTTATGAAGATATATATCATACCCTTCAGTAAATGAATATCCTACTTGTGTGTGAAACAATATCAAAAATCCTTAATCATATCATCACCCAAGATATGAAATCAGATTCTAAATAATGAATGATATTATAACCTATTGAACAGTGTTAGGTTTCCTAATCATTTAATTATTTAATCATAGCTTAACCCACGAATATATTTATGTTTCATAAGAATATATGTATGGTGCAACATGGGGAAGAGAAATAGGTTTCATAAATTTCATTCCATGATAAAAAACCATTTTGATAATGAATATAAATATTGCATTATGTGATATCCCTAGTAATGAATATGTAACATCAAAATATTTCTTACTTGATAAAAAATTACATTTTATTATCATTTTATAAAAAATAGTAAAATAATCCATCCAATTTAAAAATTATTTTTAAACTCATAAATCATTTCCAAAATCTTTTTATTTTTAAAATAAACTAATAATCTCAAAAATATTTATTAAAAATCATTCAAAAAATTTCACGATAATAATTTACATTATATAAAAATCATGTTTAATATTTTAAAAAAATTAGAATTGATTTTACTTGAAAAAACCATTAAAACATATAGAGGTTTCTGTAAAAATAAATAAAAACATTTATAATGGAAAATATGCTTTATTTGAAATACAATTTTAAATAAATAATATATTTTAAAATATTTTTAATTGAAAATAAACTACTAATATTATAATGGATGAATAAAATCAATGAATTATCTTGATAGTGGAGAATAGATTTAATGTCGTACTTGTTAAATTTATTATTCCATTCATATATTTCGTAAAATCCAAATTGTTATTGTTTGGAAAAATTAATGTAAAATCATTTAAAATTGTATTAAAAAAATTAAATCATTATTAAATTTTAAATAATTAAAATTTTATAGAATATTTAAAAAATACAAAATAATTTTATAAAAATGGATTTGGATGGAAAATGTATTTTCAATTGATTTGTGAAATAGATAACATTTTTTAACAATAATTTTAAACTATTGAATACCTAAATTGAGAAATATGAAGGTAATCCACATATTGTATAAAAACACTTATTATATGAAATGAATTGAGAGTTTTTATGGTATATAATGTGAATACATAATTTATTGAATAATCTTGATTTAGCTTTGTAAATGAATATATTGTTACATAAAATCACTACCATATTATAAATCTTGAGTTGTAATCCGCTTGAAACAACATTGTAAAATTAAAATTTTATTTTAATTAAAATATTTAAATTATTGATATTACCTTTAACTAGGATAATAAATACACCAAATAAAATAAAAAATTATGCAAAATATAACATCTGTCTAAAAGATGGAAAATTGACACTAAAATTCCACACAGCATTGGTACTATTTCAAATTTGAAGTCCATGAATGGATGGAAACAAAATGGTTATCTAAATCAAAATAATTTTCAATAGATTAGTGAAAAAATAAATTATCTTTATATCTATTCTCTATATTAAAAAATTTGTTTGCTGACATAGAATGTGTCTCACATATGTAAAAAGTGAAAAACAATTCTCATATTATGTTACTAATATTTTGGATCATAATCCCCAAGAATGAGTAAAAGTAAAATAAAAAAAATAAATTAATATAAGTAGAATACTGAAAAAATATATCAGTGGATAAGTATATACACCATAGAGAACAAATTATTTGTAAAAATCCATGTCTCTCATGAATAAAATAGAAACAATAAGTCCCTTTCATTATGGATCAATATCATTAGTACACAATAAATCCTCAAATATTGTAAATGTTTTTATAAATACGCTTAATAAACATGATTATGTTGGTAATAAATTATATGATTTCCTTATCACCTATTATTTCCCACGAATTTACTATTCAAAATTAAATTAATGTTCTCTCATTAAATAATTTGATGGTAATGTATGTTTAGAATTGTATTTATATAGTTATTAATACATTTATAATGGATCCATAATCTAAATAATGTTAAAATTGATATAAATATCATATATATTATATATATGTGTATTTAGAGTAATTCCTAACCGATATAGATAGAAAATAAAATACACAGTTCATGTATATAGTAAGCTGAACAAATGCACAAACGCTATTCGCATTTTTTTGATAGTGTAAAGTAATGAAACATGAATTATAGATTATCATTATAAAATACTTATTATGTCATATATATCACATATTCATATTGAAAACCTATCATTAACTTCCATGTAAATCATGAATTGATCACATCACTTCATGAGGTGGTATTGCACCATACGCACAAGAGACATTATCCTTTTCCAAAATAATGGAATGTAAGAATATATATATGAAAAAATAATTAAATAATAATAATAATATATTAAATCTAATATTTCTACATTTATTACTTATTTATGTTATGTTCTGATAGGTGTTAATGGTAAAATGAATGTTATTTGTTTAAGAGGCTATTTTACTCTATACAAATGATTTATGATTTCATATCCTATTTAGAGGATGATGAGATAAAAATAGTTCATAGAAATAACATAAAAAATATCATTGTTTGTAAAAATGATAATATTATTATATCATAATGTTGAAATAATACTTTAACGAAGTGGAGGAATAAATAATATAAAATTCTCCTTTAGGGAAATTCCTTCCTCTTCAAAAACATTATTTTTGTGTTAATAAAAGAGACATAATATGATGTATTTTTAACAATAGAATACTACATAGATGTGAGGATGGATGTAATGATGGGATTTGGTGTGGTTTTGAAAAAAAAAATTTTAATGATTAAATAGGATGGGAGATGCGGTTTATATTATTAGTGAGGTCAGGGGATCAATTTTTATTTATTAAAATAAATATATATTACCAAAATTTTCACATTATGAAAGGCTCCATAATAGACCATTTTCAACCCTGGTAGATATAAGTTATATATATTGATTGAAAATTAATGTTGGTATTGTTTTTGTTCATTTTAGCCATTATCATTTTGGATTAATTAATTGTAAAGTTAAGATCATGTTCATTTTCAAGGTACATTCTCTTTTGTGTTTTATATTTGGAACAAGTTTCGGTGAGGTTTTGATTTTTATTTTTTATGTATATGAATTTTTTGGGAATTTTTATGATTTTGGGATAAAAAATAGTACATTAAAATTTTAAACATCGTGTAATACTATTACACAGATTATAATATATTAATCAGGATTGAATCAACCAAGAAATAATATCTCATGGTAAAATATTAAAAATTATTAATTGAATTAGAATGGAATTACATTCTAGATAATTACACAAGAAGAATGTTGGCAGGTTTCATGCAGTTCAAGTTGGTTTCATTCTTACATATAGCCGTCCATATCTCAACCATAGGGACACTCATAGCAATTATGGTGTGATTATATCATTATTGATCATCAAAATTTTGTGTTTTATTATCGATAAGATTTTTTTACTTAGATTCCATTCACACATCATTAATTAGATGAATAATGGTATCCATTTGAATGTTGTGGGTTTGGGGTTGATATTGCTCAAAGGTTTTGGTTCAATATATCATTTTTCATTGTTCGTCGGACAATTATACATCAATTGAGGTTCTGGTTAAGAGTGTATTCAACAACAATCATTAGGTAGTTGGTATATTTATAAAGTAAAATTGTCTTTATAAATTTTTTTGTATTTAATAGTGATATTCCCATATCAACATTTCGAAATTTCATTCTAAATTGGACTGAATAATTTAATTTCCATGAGATAATGAGATTGGTTGAACTTGGGGAAATTCAAATTGGAATATGTAATTATTGTTATAATGAATATTTAATATAATTATGATCATGGAATGGATGAATCAAGAGAATATGTAATTTATGATAATGAAAATAGTAAAATTTGGTGATTAGTTTAATTGTGAAATTGGTATCCACACATGGGGTCTTCTGATATATTTAATTTATTTAATTCTGATTTATTAATTTTATAATAATCAACCAATATGAATGTTCTATCCACCAAAGGGGTTTGAAAATATATTTGGAATGAGTAGCGGGACGTGAACTGTTGATCCAAATACACATGGTGCTCCGTACTTACACTATTTTCCCCCATAGAAACTATGTTTTTCATGTGATCATTGAGTTGTGGGACATGGAATACTACTCCAAACACCCATGGAGTTATGGAATTATACTCTACTACCCCACTAAATAAATGTGTAATGGGATTGAAATGACAAAAGAAACACATGATAGGTTGGATGATTCTTACTTCATCATGTTCAAAAGTAAGTATTGGTTGATCAAGTGTCGTCGTGTCCTAAGGGTATTTATGAGGTAAAATAAATAATAATGAAATGTGATACCAATTTTATTTATTGTAAATTATTATATATAAATATTCATAAACTATTATATACTATATATTGTTGTAGTATCCCTTTGTAGTGGCCTACAATGTTGTACTCACACCCTACTCAAGCAACCTGATCTGTAAACTAATAAACAACATGTTTGTATGAGAGGATAAGGAAAATATATCTATGTGAGATAGATGATTTGAGATAGAACATGGATGAGGGAACCCAAAATATTTTCAAAATCTATGTGGGAGGTGTTATTTATTGTTTATTTTTGGTTATTCAAGATAATATTTAAATGGTATGTGGACAAAAAATGAATATTTTGGTTTAGGTCTTGTATTTATATTCTGGTCATCATGTGATACATGTATTATTCTATATATGGTTGTTATATTTGAGTTTTTTTTTATTATTTTAATTATTTTTTCTAGGGTAAAGAGTGTATAGTCTCTTCATGTCATATAATTTACCATAAATAATAGTCTGTAGCATATTATATCCTAGTAGTTGCGCCTAATGTAAGGTGACCATCTAACTCGGTGCTTCGAAGTTTGGCACCCTGGTCAGGATGTTATACATTGGTATCAAATGAATGTTTCTTTTATTTTATTTGGACATACTATTTGGATATTGTATAAAATTTACTATGATGATTCATGAGTTTTTTCACGAGATCGTGCATTGGAGTAGCTAACCCATGTAGATGGGAACCCACAAGTACCAAGGCAGGATTGTTCTTATTGATGTTGTCTATTAATGTTAGAGGTTATTTCACCATTTAAGATGTACATGTTTTGTGATTTCACTATTTGATGTTATTTAATTCATGTCCCATTATTGAATGTGGTCTGAGTATAAATTAATCAATCAAGTAACTTTGTAATTATTTTGACATGTATAATTTATGATGCATGCACAAAAAAAGGTTTCCAGCGACTTGGTTAAATAAAAATGTTTTCCATTACATGAATAATATAAATAAAAACATTCCTAATATGAAATTAAAATTTTTAAAAGGATATTGAATATAGTAACTAAAATGGGTAATGCATTTTTAAAGAGGAGATCGATATGGGAAAAAATTACCTATTAGAGCCATTACGCATGAGAGTTATGGTTGAGATTATTCATAGTGCCTCAATATTCACTATGTGGATGAGTATATGGGATGAATTTTTATAGATTTATGTGGATACCTCTTACATAATTGTGGTAATATTTCGAATTATGTCCTAAGACATGGTCATGACATTGTATATATATATTCCCCCATGATGGTTCTTATTCATAGGTTGATAGGGGACATTCATAGTAATGGTCATATAGTAGGTGAACTAGAGGATTTGATAGTTCCAAGGGAGGAATTCATAGAGAAGTTCCTTGAGAAAATTTATTAGATTAGAAAGTTATTAAATGGATACACAAAGAGGGTTGTGAGAAGTATGTCTGAATTGGGATGGGAGTTCCGGTTGGAGCACCCTATGACTTTTACGTGATAAGATGTTATGAGGAAAATAATTCATGACTGAGTTTTTCAAAATGATACATAACTACTCATACTGATAAGATATTAAAACTGAATTCTTTTATTTAATGTGGTGAGGAAAATATTTGGAGGGTCATCGATTCATGGGATGGACATCTGGATAATATGGTGTGTAAGAAATATTGTAATTTGTTCATGGAGAACATTTACCTCAAGGGGAATCAATATGTGAGGGTAGAAAAGTTCACTAGGATAGCCTGCACAACTATGTATGTGATTTAATATTCTAGAAAAATTATGGATTTGAAATTATTTTATCCATTATTTAAAAGAGATGGGTCTAGTATAGTGAATAATTATCTTGAGGGGATTAAACGAGATATTCATTCTTAGGTCAACATATTTAGGATAGAATTTTTTTTAGATGTTGGGAATGAGACAATAATATATGAATAATACCTGAACTAGGAATCCAATAAAAACATGTGGTATCTTTTAGATTATAATGAAATACCTCTTCCAACGGATTGAATATTATATTTAAAAATATCAACCATGTAATAAGAAAATGTTGGATTAGTTACCCTGAGCAGTGACTGTATATTCTTCCACTAGTTCCATAGGATGAAAAAATATATTATGCCAATTTCATTGACCACAAATAGAGTGATGAGCATGCTGTGAGATGGGAATCTTGATGACATATTAAAAAACCCTTGTTTCATCAACTGTGATTGGGTATCTTTGAAAAATTACAGTTTTGGAAGTTGGTCTTCTAAACCATATAAACCAATTAATTTGAGTTCTACTACTTATGGATGTCAAGGTATATGACATGTTTCTTTTTATGACTAGAATATGTATCAGCAGAGTGGTGTAGCTCAATAAATTTATATTTAAACATAAGGAATAGGGGCATTAATGTTTCATGCAGTTCAGCCTATACACGTGGATAGTAAGGACGATCCACTGACTATTAGAAAAACTATTCATGTAGCTTTTAATCATTCTAGTTCCATATTTGATATTGGATAATGTCATTATTTTTAATCTATACAACATAAAAAAGGGTTGAGTAATTTAGTAGATTTTGTGATTGGGGATATGATGATTGATACTCTTTTGAGTAAACATTCAAAAAAATATCTCTAAAAGGATTTTTATCCATAGATTGGAGATTATCATTTTTATTGGATTTTTAAATTCTTGATATGTTAGGATACTACGTTATTTTTTGTATAGATTGGACAGTAACATACTAAGCATAGGAATTTTTTTACATAGGAGATTGAATTTTATTTCTTCTAAGGGTAACTGTTATATTCATCTCGGAGAGTGTGGTATTCGGTTATGTTGTGACGATCTTGTTCATCAGCAATTGGAGGACCTCACCACCCAAGTAACACATTTTTTTCTAGATGACCTAGAAGTTAAGAAAGATACCATTACTCCCAAAGTGGATATTTTCTAGGATGAATATTTAATGTAAATATCTAGGATTACACCTAAGTGGAAAACTAAATTTACAGTTGAGCTATTTCTTCAATTCGATTAGTTTCTATTCCCCCAAATAGAATGGAATAAATAGAGCTTCAAGGGAATTATAATAAACACAAAGAGTTGATGGGTAAGTGGTGTATTTTTTATGTACATATCCCTAGCATCCCTAGTTTTTATTGAAAAACAAATCTATGAAAAAGTTATTCTTGTGCATTGATTACCATAAACTAAATGAGAAGACATAATGAATTGGTATCTCCATCCATTTATTGATGATCTATTTGAATTTTTGTGATGAGATATTGTCTTATCAATGATTGAATTGATATCATTGTATCATCATTTTAGGTTTTGAACATTCAATATAACACAAATATCATGAAAAAGTAAGTAGGAACTATATAAGTTCATCGCCTTGACATTTGATCTGGGGAATTCTCTTATTATGTTTATTAAATTGAAGAACCAAAACATACACCTATTCCATGAAAATTTCTAGTAGTTTTGTGGATGACATCTTCTTGTAATATAAGACTAATGACTATCTGGGCCAATATGAAGACATATTCTTGTGTACACTATGAGAGAATTGACTATAATCCAACATATATATGTTCCAATAATGGAATGATCAGGTAAATTTCATGGGTAAAATTATCCCATAGTATAGTGTATCTATTGACCCATAGAAGGAGAATGAAGTTATTTCTTGGTTAAATCCCAAGAATGATTTGAATATATGTTGATTTTTTTTATTATAATGAAAATATTGAAGGTTCATGCATGAATTTTATCCATTGGGAGAACCCTTTTCCAGATTGACCAAGAAGGGAGTTATTTTCGAATAGTTTGGAGCATGTGAAAATGCATTTTATGAGAAGATAAAGTGGTTGAATACCACTCCAATCATGATCCAATCCATTCTAGGTGAGGAGTATACTATTTTATTACATATATTGGATCCTTATAAGGTAGTTTTATATAGGTTTTATGGAATTTTTGGCCACATGATCTAAATTACAACACACAGAACATCTAGTTAGAAACATTAGTTTATTCCTTGAAGTGTTGGAATCAATAATAGTTGGCAGAAAAATTGACTTTTTATACTAATAAAGAAAGATTAAATTATAATTTTTAACAATTTGAAATTAATCAATGTCAGATAATATGGGTTAACTATTTTAAGCCTTTTTATTTGGAGATGGTGTGTATGCTTGGAAAGTTTAATGGTGTTTCTAATGATTTGAGTATGAAAACTCATACTCATGTTGTTTTATTATATATTTTCATGTGGGTTATGATAACATTGTTTTATGATATTATGGTTTCGGTTTATTTGCTCATTGATTAGATGACAGTTGTTTTTGATTCAGTGGAGTATGCATTTTTTAGCCTTATTATAGAGTGGAATTACTTCTATCTAATGTTTTAGATTAAGGGAAATTTTTTAAGATGGAGGGACCCATTAAAATTTTAAAAATATTTGGATGAGTTCATCAATGTATAGCATTGTGTTAGTGTGATAATGTGTCTTAGAGAAGAGTTGATTGATGAACATCATCCATGATAGGGGTGACACATCAGGGATTGACCATAATGCATAGTTACGTACATCAATAGTATTGTTGGTTCGTAATGAAAAGAAGATTTCTAGGTTCATGGATCGATTCAACACTTATCAATAGGTGATGTATGTGAATAATTTACCTTATTGTTTACTATATGCATTTCCCATTTCAAAATTGATGTGGGATAATGTTACCTTGGATTATGTATGGGGAATCCTAATGATACCTCATAAAAATGATACTAATTAGTTTGTATTGTACATATTGATAATCAAAGAAAATTTCTATCCTATAATAGATATTTTTTTGGTGATAATTTTAGATATTAATACATTATTTTTATATACCATATATATTGGTTTTTATGGGGTTTTGTTTCCAGACAGTGACTCTTGATAGATTTTTCACTTATGGAATGGTTTTTAAAATGTTTTTGGTATACATGTATTAATGAGTATGTATTTTCACCCACATACCTATGGTGAGTTATAACATAACATATAATATTTAGATAATATTTCACTGGTGTGTGTCGTATAATGTTTTGGGTGTTGGGAGAAGAATGTAGTGCAAATTTAGTTCTAGAAATAACAAGAGTTAACAAGAGACTATTCAGATGGAATCATGGGAGGATATTTATGGTATTCCATGATGATAAATTCAATGTTGGAATGATGTAGGTGGGTTAGATTTTTTTAGAATGATTCCCATGAAGGAGACGTCAGATCAGGTTAAGGTGTGGCTGAAACATTTAGTAGGAATAAGTCATATGTTGTTTTACATCAATGAACCCTTGAGTTTTTAGTGGGTGATGTTATCTTTATTATGAAGTCACCATTATTAGGTCACTATAGGATTTTGAGGTTGGTAATGTTGGTGTCCTTGTTTGTTTAACAGTTTGATATTTTGGAGAGACATAGGATGGTGGCATACTGATTAACTATTTCACAACGATACATTTCTTTGTATGTAGATTTGCAGGTATCGTAGCCTCAACAGTATCAACCTGTCCATTATAATTTGATCAATGTTAGTGATTATGAGCTTCATATTAGTGAATCATTTAATAATAATCTAATACATGTAATGAATTGTAGTGACAGACTATTTCGGGGAAATATCATTCTGATTGACAGATTTTTTTGGAAAAATAGTTGTATTTAGGAGAAGACATGAGAGATGTTAGATGTTATGATGGATTAGTGGAATTTTAGTTTTTAAATAGAAATATTTGAGATGCATTGGAGTATATCTAATGTTTATTTGTGAAAACTTTGGGATGTCATAACATAGTATACTTATTCAATCTATGTTTACTTTTTAGTTTGTTTTTTGTTCTAGTGTTTTTTAGGTTTCCTTTTGATTTTAATGGATTTGAAGGTGGTTGGATATTTTTTGAATAATTTGTTGCTAAAAAATTATTCAATTTTTTTTTCATGTTATGTAATATTATTTCATACTATTTATTATTTTAATAGTGCTTAAATCTCCCAACGAATTTTTTTTGGCACTAAACATTAAAAATGATTACATGAAGTGTAATGAAATTACATGTTGTGTGGATCTATGACCATAAAATAAAAAAAATTCATGTTTTTCATTTTAGTTACATTCCTTCAGGTTGTATTCCATCACTTGAACATATCATGACTCTTATTAGGTTTGTAGTGATTTATTAAATATTGATCATCACAAATTGGTGTTTGATTCTTATTAATACTTTTTTATTTTTTACTTTCAATTCCTACTTCATTGATGACGTGGTAGAATATTTTTATTGCTTTCAGTGTGCGGTGTGATATTGATCATAGATTTCTATCCTTGATCTATTCCTCCATTGATGATGTAGTCTTTCTACATCAATTAAGAGTTTTGTTTGAGAGATAATTTCATAACGATCATGTGTTATGTGGTTTATTTAACAATTTCCATAGTATTGATACTAATTTCATGTATGTAATTGGTAAATTCAAATCTCTTTTTCTAATTAATCAAATATTTAATCTATTAATTAATTTCCACGAAAGAAGTAAATGGGATAAACATGGGGAAAACAAAACAGGAATATGTAAATGCTTTGATAATTAATGTTGACTGGAATTGTGATAATGGAATTGAAGACTCGTGATCGTATTCAATTTATAATTATGATAATTTTAAAATGGGTGCTTAATGAAATTTTGAAATGGATATACACCCATAGGTAGTGATGATATATTTAATGTATTGAATTTCGATTGGCAGTTTTTTGATAAATGGGAATTTTAAAGGTGTATGGTACCCATATGGCATGAATATATATTTGAAATGATATATTAGAAAGGGAATGTTTCTCCAAATACCCTTAGGGATATAGAAAGACACTATATCCTCTAATATATATATTTATATATATGTGTGTGTGTGTGAGTGTGTCTATGTGTGTGAGTGATAATTAAGTTGTGGGATATTAACGTCTTCAAAAAATACCTATTGTGTGCCGGATTATCATTTTATTTCTTTATTTATTAAATGATAAATTCAAATGGAAATATATTTTAAAAAATAGAGATGTGACATATTTAATACATTGAAATAAGAATAATAATTTATTAGTGGTTTGGTTGTCATCATCATCCAAGGTGATTTATGTGGATAATTAATGAATAATCAATTGTTATAAATATTTTAATTATTTAATTATTTTTTACCAAAAAACATATATATTTATAAAAAAAATTTAGATGATACTTTTTATTGGCTACATAGTATTACTCACACAATAATATATCTATCTACTGGATACTAGAATATGCATCATGTTTTCAGGATAGGACAAGGGAAATGTCTATATTATAGATAGTTGAGTAGATATGGATCTTGAATGGGGGATCGAGGAAAGTTGTAAAGATCCACTTGGGTGTTTTTCAGTGTGTCTTCATTTTTTTGTTTTGATTACTAAATCATGACATGTGTATTAAATTAATTTTCTACTATTTTGTTTTTAATATATTAGGTAAATATTTATCATCATCTGATACTTCTATTATTCTTTTTATTGTTTTTATCATTGGGTCATTATTTTTTTTATTTTCTCTATTGTGATTCTTTCATAAAGAGGCTATAATATCCCGTTATTATATATTATCCCCACACCACTATTAAAAAAACTCTTTTTAATGGGGTTGTGTACATGAAGTCATGTAACCAACTAGCTTGGGGCACCGATATATAGAAACTCAGTTAGGAGGGTATAGTAATCTTTTTTATACATTAACTGTGTTAAATAATTTTTAATATTTTCAGTAATCATTAAGGTCTATAGTTAATGTGAATGTATTAGATAATATAAATTTTTATCAATATAATTATTGTTTCCATTTATTTAAATTTCATTATTTTTTTGAATATTTTTTTATTATTAATCCCATAGTAGTAATGATAAAGTTGCTTTCCATTGATGAAATTTTCAAAAGTATAAAATGTTTTTAATTCAAATCATAATAAAATTGAATCAAAATACCCTAAATTTTTTAATACAAATATAATTGAATTTATTTTTACCATTAAACTCATCACTAATTTTTTTTTATTTATTTAAAATTCTACAAGAGAAAGTAAAATTCTAAATTAAGACTGGTAATTTAAAATAATCATCAAACAATTTATCATCTTAGAAAATTATATAAACATTAACATTAGAATTTTTTATATTATTAATAAAAAATAATATCATTTTACAAATATATTATCATAGTTTTTCATAAATGTATTTTAATAAAAGTGTTAATGTGGTGAGATAATTTATTTTTAAGCAAATTAATGTTTTATCTGTAAAATTGGATTTACTCTAAATAAATAACTATTAAAATATATTATAATGGTAAAAATATTTCGTAATATATACTATATAAATTTCATTGATATTATTTACCAAAAGTTATTTATTTAATATAGCGAGATGAAATAAAATTTTTCTTATAAAAAAATGTTTTCCCACAAAAAATATTCCCTTTTTTCAAAATGATTTTATATTAATATATAATTTATTAATCACCAAGGGATTAATTATATATAGTAATAAAGAATATATTTTTATAATTTAATTAATAATTTTCATATTAATAATTCCAATTGGTCTGTTATAACAATCAAATTAATTAATAATACTTCGGTAATATGTCATGATTCATTAGAACTTATTTTTGTGGATAACACAATCTAAAGTATGTATTGTTAATTAAAACATATCAAAAGGATTATATTTATTTGAAAAAAAATATATTTTTTCAATGTCTGAATGTTTTCCAAATTATAAACATATCTCAATTATATTGAATAGATTATAAGACTATGCACTCTTAGATTGTTATAATGAAATAAAAATGAGCTCTAATTTTTTTTTGTGGTCTATAGACGTAAAGGTAAAATATTAATTTTTCATAGGTATTTAAAATTCACCCAATAACATTTACCTATTTTGTTTTTTAGACATGTATTTTTCATATGTTGTTGAGGGAGTGTCATAATAATAATGGACTTGTCTTTTCTTTAGGATCCCATTTATGGGTTTTCATCCTAAGAATTTTTTTCACTTTTTTATTCCATATCATATCAATGATTTCTTGATCAATCAATGTGAATGTCTAAAAATCATAGGTATAATTTTATCAACTGTTCCCATTGGGGGTTTCCACCACATTTGGTAATTTTTTGTTGTGAAATTAGATGTTTATGTACATCTAATTGGAAACATTTTTTATTTTATAGTCTAATATATAAGACCATATTTGTATTTTTTTCCTAATGAAATATATATTGAATCTGTTATTTCTAGTTTATTGTATAATAGATTAAGATGTTCTATTTTGTATCATGGGGTCTTATAGATTATAAATCCTCTTTCTCTAGTTTTGGGACATCTAGCATAGAATTTATTTTTATTTTTGTTTAGGTGTATCCAAATAAAACCATATTTTTCTTTTATATCTATAGTTCTATCATAAAAATTATTTCCCTATATATTTTAGTATTATAGTTATTTCGTTATATTTTTTTGTTTTGGGTATTTAAGCTCAGAATAACAATTACCCTAGTTTAGGCTCTGCTAGTTTATAAATTATGTTGTTCTTGTTTATATTTATCTTGCATGGACCATTTATTATAAATTTTTTGTGTATTCTTAACTAGATATTATTTTATTTTAATTTAAGGTTGGCTATCAAAAACATAATGTTAATGTTTCCTAGGTTCTTCTAGTTCAGGCATTCATTTTCACTAGTTTATGGGACTATAGATCACACATTCATGTTGTATTTTTGGGGATTCAAATGAATTTCAACATTTTTATATTACATCATTCTATTTTAGAGATTTATTTTTCATACATTAGGGTCTTCTAGATAATTCCTATTGTTTCAGTAATTTATGATCTTCGATCCTAAAAATTATTTTTTAGTTGTTTAGTGCCTACTATATCAGACATTATTCTGTTTTAGAATAGGGTTATCTAGCTTGAAAATTATGTTTCTATTGTAAAATATTTTCAATAATTAACCTTATATCATTTAATATTAGATTCATATGGCATATACCTTATATAAATATTGTTTTGGGTCATATTGCGCATACCTTCTATTGTTGTTGTTTAGGGTCTTCTAGCTCACCATATATTTTCTATATGTTAGGGTCATCTATCATAGAAATAAATTTAATGGTTATGATGTTTGGGTTCTCCTGATGGTTTCTGAACCCTTTTATCAACTCAATGATGGATACTCTCAATGGGTTTAGACAATCTATATATTTGCAGGATATATATTGCTGAAGGGTTAAATAACATTATATTATTACAATAACTTGTTTGGTATTTGTTGATGTAACAATAGCTATATAAAATCAATATATATATATATAATATGTGATTTTTAATTATTATTCTATGGATTTTTTAGATATAGATAATGAGGTGGGGAAGACATATGGTGGATGATCGAAAAACACTTTATGGTGTTGGGTTCTATAATGACATTGATGATCATCACTTAGAATAAAGAACTATTCTTACATGTATGAAATTCACGATTTTTTTGCCTATATCATATATAAATATTCTCTAATCGGGAAATATTCAGCATTATTTAGAGGGTTCCTCACTCATTTATGAGGTATTTTGATGATTTATGATGATTACATCATTTGGACATTGATGTAGTGTATCATGGGTGTTGTTATAGAATCAGGTTTGTATCACCATGGGGAATTTATTTATGGTAATGAATCTTTTTCCCCAAGTCATGTTTTTTTGTTCATGTGATGAGGGACTTCAAAAGGATCTAGAATGGAGTACAACATCCCTTTGATAAGAATATTCACAATACATAGTGTTTTAACATCGATGATATCGAGTCCAAAATAATAGTATTGTCACTACATTAGTAAATTGTGATATATTAATGTAAAAACCAGCTAAATGTAGAGTATAATCAGGTACAGGTCGATAATTAGTATTAGTGGAGACTATTATCACATATAGTCATTTGAATAGCTCATTCAGTTAATATTGTCATTTTTTATTACCAAAATGTGCCCTTTTTGTGAGATCTTAAACAATGTATTATTTAACAAGGAATCAAATTGGGGTCAAATTAGAGTATTCATTCCCTATTACCGAACCCCTTGGTATATAAGATGTGTCGTACAAGATATGATCCTTTTTATGGAACAAAAGTTTCTTAAAATCTAGTATGATTGAGTTTTGAATGAATGGACATGAATATTTATCAGGCCACCCTTTGAGGTTTTTTGCAACACTATCTTTATGTATCATTCATTGGTAGACTACAAAATTACAATTTAAAATATTGATGGACAAATATTATGTTCATATAGCTTGTAAAATGGTGTAAACAGATAACGAACATGGTATATGGTCATAGAGTGAGGGTAGAGTTAAACAAATCATGAATTAGTACATCCATTTAAAAATTCCATTATATGAACTTCTATGAAATAGGGTAAAGGTGATGTAAATAATTGATTATGGTTCTCAGATAATAATCTATGGTATGAGATAGTCATGACAAAGATATTTGTGAATCAAAATATCATGATTAGTTCTTCTATGATAATTTCATGGACTATAAGGATTGTAAGATCGTTTTTCATGGACATAATACCAATGGTTTAGTAGGATATAGAATTTTTTTATATCCAATATGGAAACATTATAATGGATTTATATTTTATTCTATCCAATGTTCATGAATGGTTTTTAGAAAACCAATATTTTTATGTCATGTTATATGGATTATGGGTTGAGTATGTTGAAAAGATGATACAATCACCCCTTACATTTTAGGACCATGGTTATGATCTACTAGTCATTTGATAGGGAGTGTTGATATATGAGATTCCATATAGTTTTTTATATGGATGTGGGAATACACATGCCAAAAATTTTACTTTCAGGTGGTGATGATGTAATTGTCATGTAGTTTAATTTCATATAAAAATGTAATCATTGGTTATGTTTAAAATAACATGTTAAGGATTTGGAAACTAATCTAAAATTTTGAAATATATAAATAGAAAAATCATACATTAGTCTGAGTGACTTAGACTCACGTGTAATAATTTATTCATGAATATAAAGACTTGTAGCACCCGCAGTTTGAGGTATGCCACTCTTGTTTAAGAATTTTTATGTGGTTAATGTTATTGGGTTATGTTTGGAATAGATTGGTATGTTTTTGGAAATGTTACGGAGCTTTGTAAATGATGCAATGTTTGATCATGGTTAGGGGAAACCATGTTGAATACCCAGGTAACCATGCATCATGAGACAATGGGCCTTCCTGTAGTCTGGGAATGGTTAGTCTAACCATGTGTGGAGGCCTTGTTAAATCCCCTTGGACGTAGCAGCATACACAATGTTTTCCTAACCGTGTGTGCTAACCATGTGAGACAATAAAAATAGGGGTTTTAAATCCAGGCTTTGTTGAGATTTTCCACAAACCATCCATTCTTCCTCCCACTCAAGCCATAATTCTGATTTTTAGTTCTCAATGGTTAGAGGGGCTCTCCCACTCATTCCATATGTGATTAAATGGGCTTTGAAGGTGTGGTTAAGGCGATTCTCTTCTGGTAAGTCTTCACTCATGATTCATTCTCAATTTTCTTTCGATCATGTTCACCCTCTCTTTTTGTATTCTAGATCTACACGCATTTCCAGACGATCTATGGTTTTATTTCTTAAAATTTTCATATTTTGGAATTTTCATGATAGGTATGGGGATCTACGGATGTTTTTTAAATGTTTTACCTGAATTCATTGGGCGGATGGGAAGTGAATCGATTTCACTGGAACCCTATGTGTGATGGATTCTCACTCCAAAACATTTTTCTATAAAAATAAGGATTAATTTAAATTAATTACCTTTTTATAGATTTATTTTGGATATGTTGTAGGATTCTTGATTTACATTCTTTTTTTGGGGATATATTGAATTTTGGAAATTGGTTTATTTCAAATCAACGTTCTAGGTGTTGTATTTTAATATGACTGATTTTAAAATTGGTTTCATTGTTTGGATTATAATATTAGTTAAAAGAAATGGGTTTCAATACAAAGGTTATTTTATTGATATATGAATTTGTATGGTTAATTTATTTAGGTACTGTTGGGTTGAGAATTAGTTTTTTCATATTGTTATTACTTTATTAGGATTATATGATTGTTATTAGCATGAGAATTTTATTCACTTGTTAGAATAATAAGAAGTGGGTAGGGAGTACCACTATAAAAAGGGGATGTATATTGTTTAGAATACCAACCTTCAAAGATATATGGGTGGTAAGTACCATCATATTTCAAATGTAGTAACCAAGCATCGAATGGAAGTTCCACTTTGGTTATTTAATGGTTTGGGTTTTCAAAAATATATAGTTATGATTTATTTGTGTTTTATATTGCAAGGTGTAAATTAGTGTGATATTATGATATGTTAAAATTGATTATGGAATGTTTTTTGTTTTCCCCTTGTGTTTAATGGTTTTGGGTGAAAATGTATTGGTAAGGATGTTTTTTTCTAGTTGCCAATTGTTGCTCTATTTTATTTTTATATAGTCAATTTGATATAAATGTGCTAATGGTTCTATTCTAGTGGTGTGTGTATTGATGTCATTTGGGGAAACCTAATGTGTATTTTTACTCACCCCCTACATTGGCACTTTGATGGTTTTGAAGATGTCGTTTTATAGGTGATAGATAAGGGTAAATAATCTCCATTCTCTGGTGTTTCTTCATGATTATGGGACATTTTTGTGGGGATGGGAGCATGATGAATGGCGGGAAACTGTAGAGTTATGTCATTGAATCATTGGTTCTATTTTAGTCTTTTTATTTGTAGTTTTTTTGTTGGAAATTGTGGCTGATTCTATTGTTCTGTGGTAATTGTTATAGAATTCGTTGAGTTTTGATGTTTAATATTTGGTAATTTGTTTCATTTCTTTACATTGTTGACATGCAACATTTAATTATTGTTGGTTTTCTATTGTTTGGTTTGTCAGTTTCTTCTGTCCAAAAATTTTTCCCCAATTGTTTTTTAATACCATAGTATTCATTTATAGCCTTTGGTGCCTTGGTAAAATCTCCTGAGGCCAGTTAGAATCCCTATGCCTTCACAAGTCAATGAAGAAGTGGAATGATGTTTCTGGTGGTATCATCTTGTTCGGTCTTTGATGTACATGTAATGTCAGTCCAATTCAATTTTGTCATTGGTTATCGGAATTGTTGTTGGGATTCGTTCTTGGTATATTCCTCATGTTGGTATGGTAGTAAGGCATATGATTTTTGGAATAATAAATATATAGGAAAAATGATGTAGTTAACCCATTAATGATAATATTAATGTTACCATGGAATTGGGTGTATCTTTCTTATTAGAGATCTTTATAGGTATTGGAAATCTCATTATCTTGGGTGTAGCCAATGATATGGGAAGTACATGGATGAATCAAATGACTTCCCACTAAGTTGTATTATTCATTGGATAAAAAAAAATTTTGATTTTTATATTTATGTTCATTTGTGTTAAATCTGGAAATTTTATTCAAATAAATGGATTTCAAATGTGGATAGTTGTGGAATTTTGAAATTGGTCTAATTTTCGTAAAGATGGTGGATTTTTAAAAAATGGTGTAACATGGGAAATGAAAATTTGTGTAAATCCTAGGTATGATGGTTTAAATTTAAATTAAATTTGGAATTGTAAAACATTTCTTACTATGGGAATGAAACTTATGGTTGTTTTGTGTTGATTTAAATGGGACTAGGTAGGCATCATAGAGACAAACTAGAAGAGACCACAGAAAATGGGGATTCACCTGAGCCATAGGTGAACCAACAGTTAACGAAGAGTATAGTGAATTCTTTACATGATGTGGAATGTGAGAATAATGCAGATGATAAAAATCATGAGGAAAACACAGTTCAATTTTATAAGAAAAATCTACCCACCTTCAAGTGTGATTCAAAAATGGAAAGGGATGAAGCGAGGTTTAACAGAATGAATAGAATCATGAATTCTTGGGAACACTTGAAAAGATGAAATTGATGTTTTCCACCTACATGTTGGAAGATCATGCCCTTTCATGGTTGGAGTTTGTTGTCTAACCTGGAACAAACCAATGGATGTCATGGGAGGGTTTTACGAAGTTGTTTAAATAAGAATTATACCTTAATATGTCTATAATTTCGAACAAAATAGATTTATTTAGGACAATTAAAGAGAACCAGTTGGTAACGGAATATGTGACTATGTTTATGAATAGAGTGTGGTTTTCACCTGAGTTGGAGACTAGTACATCACTAAAGGAACCTATTTTTGAAAATGGGTTGAGGAACAAATTTATTTATAAAATATTAGTTTTAGGTATAAGTTATTACATGGAAATTTTTAATAGATAAAAAATGGATTAATGAGATAATTTTGAGGATACATACAGGGAAATCATGATGGTACCTATGGGGAATAATGAGAACAATAATTTTGGGATCAAGGGAAAGTGGGACAGTTAATTCCATGGTGGAAGTATGATACAGTACCTGAAGGTAGGATCAATGAATCTTTCTCTGAAGTTTGAGATCAAGACATGGTGTTTTTAGTGTGCCTCCACAGGACTCATCAAGCTGGGTTTTACAGAACAACATCAAACATGTCACTACTATAAGAAGATAGGGTATCATTAGTGTCGTCATCTTAATTATCTGACGCCAGGTGTGCAAGATACTCCATAGGGGTCTTAGGGGCCTTATTCTTTAACTTCGTGGGGTTGACAACATACCCCTCATCAGCAGATTAATGTAATTCATTGTGATTCTTGGAATACTATGACTCCTTGGAAGTGAAATAATGAGAAGAGCATGGAAAGGATGAAGCTGTCCAGAGCTGAGTAGTTTGTGATGGTAGATTATACAAGAACATCCATAACACAAGGTTGGGTTATTTTAATTTATACCTTTCTAAATTTGTTTTTTGATATAGGTGTTTCCTATTCTCTCATTTCTCATTTTATCATTGATTTTTTGTGTTTAACTGTGAAAATGGCACCTTATATTTTAAAACACTAATATCCTCCAGGTTAAAGAGTGTCAAAGCCATCTTGTGTAGATCATGTTGTTTAGTTGTCCATGGGGTGGAGTGGGTGTGGAATTTATCAGTTCCTGGTATATATTTTTATGATATAATTCTTGGATTGGATTGGATGGAAATGATTGAGGTCCACATTGACTGCTATGTGTGAGTAGTTTGTTTCACGATGGATGATAGTGTCTAAGATATCTTTAAAGGGGATATGAATTTATATTTGGTTGAGAAAAATATATTATAAAAAACAATTGGCATGATTTTGTATGAGATATAAACATTGATGAAGGTATCAATGGATGGAGTTCAATATATCATTTTTCGGTGGTTGTGGATCAGAATTTGGATGTATTTCCTGATGAATTCATTGGGTTTCCACCCATGAAAAATGTGGATTTTATGATTAATCACTTTCAAGGGAATAATCCTACCTCATTTTCATCACACTATTTGGAACTAACATAATTGAGGGAATTAATTTTGTTAATAGAGGAGTTAGAAAAAAAGGGTTCGTCTGACCTAACAAATCTCTATGGGAAGTGTTGGTTTTGTTTATAAAAAAAAGAGGATGGAACTATTGGGATGTGTGTTGATTATCATAAGATTAATCAAATTTACGATCAAGAATCGATATTTTCAACCATGAATGGATTATTTGTTTGATCTATTTAGAGGAACTTAGGGGTTCTACAAGATTTAATTGTAGTCAGGATATAATCAGTAGCGAGTGCGTTTGGAAAATATTTTTAAAACAGCTTTCCGCAGTAGATATGGCCATAATGATACATAGTTCTCCCATTTAGTTAGATTAATGGACCATCAATGTTCATGGAATTAATGAATCATATATATCAAAAATATCTCAATTCATTGGTGTTTATATTCGTTGATGACATATTATTGAATTACCAAACAAGCATGGAGCATGAGTAGCCCATGGCGATAGTTCTGAGGATTTGGAGATATCATTGCTTGCATGAAAAATGATAAAGTGTGATTATGGGATATAAGAGGTGCATTTTCATGGCCAATTTATATCAAATATGTAATGACCCAAATACGGATCTACTCAACTAGTACACATATACAGTTTAACACATGACCTCAAGCTCGTTTCCGCAAATGCTAGAGGCTGCCGACTAGCAGTGAGGGCCTTGGTGAGTCAATGGGTAAACAATGCCCTCATCTGGTAAAGTATGCAGTGAAAGGAAAATAATAAACAATATCGGAATAAGTAAACATTATAAAACAACAGAAACCAAATAGTAGAAGCAATGTATAATATAAAAATGATACAGCATGGTACAAGTATCTGCGGAAAGCAGTAAACAAATCAGCATACTGAAATACAACTGAAACCTAAGTAATAAATGTAAACAGTAAACTCTAGTAGCATCGCAAGCCTAGGCTCAGTCCCATGCTCTCCAGCTCTAACCAACAATCAAGCACCTGAGGTACAAGTGCCACAATCCCTATCCACACCTGCAACCATATAACCTATTTGGGCTGAAAAGCAGGACCCAAACAGGGCATGAGACTAATCCGTGTAAGCAACCACCACAAGATCTTTGCCCTACTGTCAGTGAGAAATATAGAAAATGTAAATGAAATAAATCCAACATAGAAACCTAAGTACACTGAGTAAAGAATCCTACAAGTCTCCATTCACATTTATTCATTAATTTAATTCAATCATTTAATCATCAACCAATGAATCTAGCAAAAAGCTCTATAATCCAAAGGAATAGTAGGGAACACAACAGGTATCTCAACAGATTACCTAACAAAAAGAAGTACAAAACAAATATTGTTCTTTGGCTTGGTGGACTCATGACAACCAACCAACATTAATTATCACGTTGACCCTCTATGTTGCTCACATGGGCAGACACCTATGGGCATGTATTCAACAAAGGAAATGACACTCTGAGTAAGCACTCATCCTCAATTCCCCATATGGTCTTAGAGTGATACTAAAAACTCTCTGAGAAAGAAGTAATGTCTAATTACCCCTTTAGTCTCGATTCGATAATTATCTGCCCCTATGAGAGAGAGAAAATTCAACCACCCTTATGGTATCATAGTGGCAATAGTTAAACATTCCCTTTGAGGATGCACTCAACATCAATTCCCCTTATGGTCTTGCTACACCATGTTCCAGCAGCCCTGAGTAAAAGCAATCGTACGTAACCGATTTGTAGCATCCCTAAGTATGTTCCACAATCTACTTTGCTAATATCTACAATGCATAAGAAACATTCAAACTATAGGAAACACAATAAATTATTCATACCAAGGCAGGAAATCAGTGTAACAAGGTTTTCCTTGCAAGAAACCTTTTCCAAATGGCGATAAATAGTCAAAATAAGGAAAACACCCATGGTGTGATCCTCACACATGCAAGCAATCAATCATTATTCATCTAATAGCCTCATGCACACAATAAATCTAAGGCAAATACTATAACAGTATTAGAACCCTAACCAGCGATACCTGATACATGGGCATCCATCATTTTTACAGAAAAAATCAATGACATTTAACATAAGGCATCAAAACACCTACCTCGAAGGTTTTCATGAAAGTCCCATCAATGAAAAATGAACATGAAACTCGGGTTGATTATCCAAGAACTCACAATAGATTCATTCTCCTAACAAGTTCAAGACCCAAACTCATCAAATTTGGCATCCAGAAACATTGATCTACCCATAAATTGCGTAGATCTAAGAAACTGAGGGATGAGGAGAAGTAGATATAAGTAGATCTAAGAAAATGATCAAGAATGAAGGATAACGATCACATAACATGATAATTCAGCTATGATTTTCCAAGAGAAGCCTTTGGATTGCCTCTAGAACACTTGGGAGAAGTTTTACAACCTTCAAGGGAGAGTAATCCAATGTAATGGCGGATTTGGAGCATAACCGAAGAAATTAAAGGTAGAAAGAGTTAAATCCACCATTTAATGATCTAATTTATGTTCATGCATGGTTTTCTTGCACGGTTAGAAAAACCATGTGCTAACCGTGCGGTCTGTACTGCCATGACAACACTCCTCACACGGTATCTTCACACGGTTTCCCATAACCATGTGACAACCATGTAGTCACCACTGCATTGAGTGCCAGCCACGCATGGTCAGGCCGCACGGTTAGACAAACCATGTGCCACCCATATAGCTCCCTGTTTTTCCTCATAACTTCATTTCATGTTTCCCCGACTCTCCCAAAAATCACCCTTAACATTACAACCAAGAAAAACATCAACCAAGGGGTCACAAACCTGAAAAGAAGACCTAGGTTCATAAAACATCCCCCTTAAAAAAATCCATCCTCGAATTTCTTAACATGGCGTAGAAGAAGAAACCTCAAACAACTCTAGCCACTACGATCGTACATCAGCCTCCCTCTCTCAAGTCTCGTCATGTACTCTCTCGTACTACCATAGCATCTGTACCAGAGGAACAGACCGGCCATGGGGAACCTTGGAAATACGTTCAATAATTCAGATAGCATGCTCCTCGAAAGATGAATCCTACTCCATCTCAACCTCATCGGGTTGAAAAACATGAGATGTGTCTGAGAAATACCGTTGAAGCTGAGAAACATGGAAGACATCGTGCAAAACCTGGTGCCTCTGAGGTAACTGCAACCTGTAAGCAACCTGCCCGACTCTCTCTAGAACCTAAAACGGTCTGACGTATCTCGGTTAAATATTTCCCTGTATCCTAATCCTCTTATGTCCCAACCTTGGGGTAACACATTGGAAAACCTGATCTTCGGCCTTGAACTCCAAAGGTCGTCGCCACTGATCAACATAAGATTTCTGTCGAGAATGTGCGGTATCCATCCTCTTCCGAATGAACTACAACTACTCTGCGTTCTCCTAAACAAGACGAGGTCCCATCATAGCTGCCCCTCCTGCCCCCAGCTAAAACAAGTATGATCGTCATGTCCTACCGTACAATGCCTTATAAGGTTCCATCTGAATAGTTGCTTGAAAAATACTATTATACGAAAAATACAATAGAGGTATATGTTTCTCCAAAGAACCTCCCAAATCAAGGATCCATGCTCGTAGCATGTCCTCCAGCACCTGAATCATCTACTCTGACTAGCCATCTTTATGGGGATGGTAAGATATGCTCAGAAGTAACGGTTTACCCAATTCCCTCTATATCCCCTTTCAAAAATATGAAGTAATGAGGGAGTCCCTATCTGAAACGATAGTGTTCAGAATCCCATGCTTTTGTACCACCTCATGAATGTACAACATCCCAAGCTCATCCACCCCGAAGTTCTCCTTGATCAGCAAGAAATGAGAAACATTCATGAGTTGGTCAACAATAACCCAAACTGTGTCATTCCCCCGAGGCTACCTTAGTAACTGTAACATCCCAAGTAATCAATGAATAATAGATATTTTTATCCATGTCTATTAATGATTTAGATAGTGTTTTAGAGGCTTAAAATGAAAATAAATCCAATCTTAATCATGGAATACACTAATATTCTTAAAAGATTGTTTTACTGCCTTTTGATGGAAAACCCTTTTTAAATCAAACTCTTGACAATTTTATAATATATATTTGTCAAAATAAACATATTCATTATGATTAGGACATTGAAATTTACATTGTATATATTTTTGGTATTTTTCTGGCAATGTTCATTTTTTAATGAATAGTGAAAAATACTACATATTACATCGAAACTGCTTTTTAATCTACTTTATTTATATGATTAGATTATCTTTTGAATTGTTTTTAAAGTTAAATTAGAATACATTTTAACCATTTCATCCAACGGTGGTCATTAGGATTAATTTCACTTTAGAATTGGGCATAAACTAATGCCAAACTTTTCATAGATATTGTTTCAAAAAAACCCGCTATTTGTTTTGACAACAGGAATTATTTTTAAATCAATTATTGCAATTTCTGTGTTTGTAATTTGGTTAAATGGATTAGATATTTGGAATAAAAAGGTCCAAATTATTTAATTAATACTCTTTTGTTTTTGTACAATATGAATAGTAACGACGTTGATTATCTTTAATTATCTTGATTAATGAGAAATCAGGTAGTTAAGGATAATAAACTAATATCATAATAATAAAAAATGACACCAAAATTTTTCCTAAGGATACTAGTTGTCTCAGGTCCGACCATGGGATTCCTTGTTCCAAACTTGGGGGCCCCATGTAATCACTTTTGTGAGAAAGTGACTTTTTATCTTTTTATTTTTTAATGAAAGTAAATATAACAAGAATGTATCACCTGATTAAAACATTTTTAATTTTGTCTACATAGATGATATTTTAGACAATAAATATTCATTGGAAATCTAAAAGGATTTCCTACAACATAGTAGTTTTTTCATAATTTTTAGACTTTATATAAATTAAATTATTTATGACATCATGATGATGCAGTGATTACCTCATTAATAATGGATTTAAATAAAATGGAAAGATAATGTAAAATATAAGACCTACACATGTCTAAAACCTATTGGTTGGGAATATTTCGAACCCTTATCACTTTACCCTCGAATTATATCAATATGGGACTTTTTGAATCCGAAAATCATTTTCAAATAAAGTAACATTTCATTACTCTCCAAGAGTGCCCCTCCTCTCCTCTTATAAAAGGCCCCCACCTCTACCTCTTTACCCACACTCCAAAAGCCTTTTTCTTGGCAAACCCATGCCCATTCTGTCTCTCCACTTCCCTCTATTACTCCTTTAAGCCTCACTTTGAGTAAAAGTCCTTCCATGGAAGCCTTTGAGCTCAATCCATAGGGAGTTTCCTGATTTTAAGGTAATGTCTTCACTTGAGTCCTTTTGTTTTATTTTGCTTCTCCAACCCCCTAAACACTTTTTACTAATTTATTTTGTAACAAATCCAGTAAATTCAATATACTAGGATGTTGTTATAAGAAGGATTCGAGCATCACTTACACACACCTACATCTAATGGTTAAAGGACATATTGTTTCCGTGGATGGTGAATTTATGCCTCCCGAAACAATGATTGTTCAACATTATTTTAACACATTCAAAGGTGGCTATTAAGATGACAATATATTTATATAAGATATATAAGATGTTTATTTTTTCCTTAAGATTCTTTATTTTTCATTTTGGGCATACCTTTATGGTTTCCATTAAGGGTAAACGCGATATTTTCATTTAAGGAAGTGCGGACTACCGCCCCCTCAAAGTGATTTGATTCGTTAAATACCACATATGGGACATATAAAGGATGGAACTATGATATTATATATTATATTATACTAGAATTATAATATACCTTTATATCATTATTATTACATTCTATAAAATACGAAATAGAAATGAATGTAGCATTCATTCGTACGTACAGCTTACCATCTCCATGAACGGTGTATTTCATTTCATAACTCTAAATGATTATGTAATATTATAAATTCATGTATATACTGGGTATATATGATATATACATCATGATTATAATTCTGGGTATAATGGATACATGAACAACTTGTAATTATGAAGGGTTTATTTTGACTCAAGTACCAATGATCGTTAACACGACCGTTATTAACTTAAATAATTACATAGTGTTCATGAAATGGAAATATGTGATATAAAAAGAATAATGAACTTAAAAAAAGGTTCTTAAGAAAGTAGAAATTAACTCAATTTTATTATTCAGGACATTAAAGAACGATCGAGTCAAGTCGGACCCGAGGTATGGGACTTCGTCTCAATCTCCTTTCATTGAGGAATATTTTGTTTTATACACAACCTTATTTTATATGGTGTATAAACCCCTTGGAATTTTACGTTTTTCGAAAAGGAATCTTTTTTATACGAAGCATTTTACTAAACGACAAAAGGGAATGTTTTTGTCGTTTGTATGTGGCGACAACGACTTCTCCACCGCCGTGACCATTATTTGAGTTTTGGCTTCCTCTACAAGCCATATATTCTTCTTAAAAGAAGAATAAATAGCATGTTTTACTTTTATTTTATTTTTATATTAAAAATGTTTTTCATAATGTTTTTATATCAATGTGTTGTGTTGATATCTTCTGATTGAATGGTGGAAATGTTATGTTTCCTTTATGAATGTTTTATGTGATACGATTATGTTGAGGTTCTTGGGAATTATTATGAATACGTGTGGTTCCATGATAAACTAAGGGCGGGTGAGCCCGATATAGCTCTACAATGCATTGGGTAACATGAAGGAGTAAAACATTAAGGTTTCTACGAAGAGATTTAGGGAATATACTGTGATGGGTATTCCAAACGTAACCATGAGGGTTACTCCATACGTAAAAATGTTATGAATGCCTCAAGTTACCATTTATGTCTTATGATTTCAATGATTTATTCATGATTTGATAAGGTATGTTAATGTGATTATGTTTTATGGGTAAAGTATGATTTCATTCTTATGTATATATGTACCCATGTTTCCTTTCCATATATTTTTATATCCCTTACTGAGCTTTTTATGCTCATCCCAAGTTTTTTTGAGATGTTTTTCACAGGTCAAGGGAAAGGTACATGATATGATGATAGTGTCAAGGAATTGTCAAGAAAGAATCCATTTTTTATTTTAAATATGATTCCATTGATGGGAAATAAGAATACTATCTTTATGTAACCACTTTATTTATATGTGGAATGTAATGCAAGTTTTATGATCTAATTCTCTAAAACTCTAAACCTGAAAAGATCCTCAATCTGTAATCTTGTAATAACTCAAGATTATGAAAGGCTTAAGGCTGGGGCCTAATAGTTGGTATCAAAGGTCTGTTTAGATAACATTAGGAGTTATAATTCTATTAAATGATTATCCAAAAATATTTTTTTTGAAATGATATAGCATTTGAAGATTACCATGTTTCTTCATCTAAGACATGTTTGTTCAGAATGGTTTTCCACAGAGGAAACAGGGAAGCAGTGATAGGAAGGCATACATAAGGAAATAACCTTCCGAATCAGCATCCTGAGATGGTCGGAATTGGAACTGAACTGCTTGTTGCAGTAATGGCGCAGTTGACTCAAGCGATAAATGGTGGTGGTATCCATGCACGAGATCAGCCAGATCAACCGCAGAGGAACATGTCAGTGGTGGAACATTTCATGAGGAAAAATCCCCCATAATTCCGAGGATTATCTGACCTTGTGCTAGCTGATGGGTATATTAAAGCACTAGAGAAGATTTTTGATGTCATGGGGTGTTCAGACAATCAAAATGTTAGTCTTTCTATTTACCGTTTGGAGGGTGAGGCAGATCAGTGGTGTTCTATGGTTAAAAATATCCGGGAAGCTGTTGAGATTGATGCTCTCGACTAGGATGAATTCAAAGGAATGTTTCTTGAGAATTATTTTCCAATGGCTGTTCGACTTAGGATTGAAAATCAATTCTTGGAATTGAGGCAAGAGGAAGACTCAGTGGCTTCCTATGAAGAAAGGTTAACTTGATTGGCAAGGTATGCTCCAAATTTTATCCGAGAACTTGATAGTAAAATCAATTGTTTTTTCTCAGGATTAAATCCAAAATATATAAGGGCATTAGCTTCTCGTGAGTTTTAAAGTTATGAAAAGATTGTTCGATGTGATGAGAAGGTGGAAATAGAGTTTTCTGATGATCAACTGTTCTATAACAACCAACAGAAGAAGAGACCGAGGTTGCAGGAGAAAGGTATGAATTCATCAAAAAAGTCTGATGGTAGGAAAACTATGTTTTCAGTTTGTGATAAATGTGGCAAAAGGCATGCTGGGGAATGTCTTCTGAATTCTAGAAAGTGCTACCGATGTGGTAATATGGGACATAAGGCTTGTTATTTCACTGAAAAAGATCAAGGTGAAGGTAAGACCAAATATGATATACAGTTAGTGAAATGTTTTAAGTGCAATGAGATGGGTCACTATGCAAACGAGTGTCTGACAAAGAGCTTGAGTGATGGGAAGCAGTTAGACTACAAGTAGATAGGGGTGGTGAAATCCATTGCAAATACTTCAGCAGATATCGGGCCATCGAATGATGTTGTATCTGGTACATTGTTTGTTTTTTCAGATTATTCCAGTGTGTTGTTTGATTCGGGGTCTACACATTCTTTCATCTATGAAACCTTTTCTAGTAAAATGGGAATACCATCTCAAGAAATGACTCCTGAACTTGTGGTAAAAACACCTGGGGGAAATTTTGAGGAAAAAATAATTTATAAGAATCTTCCTATCCTTATCTGTGGAAAGAACCTACTTGAAAACCTTATTGTTCTACCTCTAGTAGAGTTTGATGTTATCCTGGGTATGGATTAGCTCTCTATTTACCATGCTAAGATTGGCTATAGAGCTAAAAAAGTTTCTTTTTAGAAAGACTTTCAGTTTGTGTACAAGAATGAACCCTTACTGTTGAGAAATTATCAAGAGGCCAAGAAACATGTAAAAGATGGAAATGAATGTTACCTTGCACACATTGTTGAAAAGAAGGGAACTGTTCAGATTAATGATGTGCCAGTGGTAAATGAGTATACTGATGTTTTTCCTGATGAGTTGCCTAGAATAATACCAGATCGGGAAGTTTAATTTACTGTTGACTTAGTTCCTGATGCTAAGCCAATTTCAAAACCCCCTTATCGAATGGATCAAAATTAACTTTTAGAGTTGAAGGAGTAATTGCAAAATTTATTAGAGAAAGGTTTCATTCGACCTAGCACATCACCATGGGGTGCTCCTGTCTTGTTTGTTAAAAAGAAAGATGGATCAATGAGACTTTGCTTTGATTATAGGGCCTTGAATAACATCACTGTAAAGAACAAATATCCTTTGCCTCATATCGATGATTTGTTTGATCAGCTCCAGGGAGCACATTATTTTTCAAATATTGACCTGAGATCGGGGTACCATCAGCTGAAGGTAAAGGAAGAATATGTTCCGAAGACTATGTTTCGTACAAGATATAGCCATTATGAATTTGTAGTAATGCCTGTTGGTCTAACCAATGCACCTGCTGTATTCATGGACTTAATGAATAGAATTTTCCATAAGTTTTTGGATACGTTTCTTGTTGTTTTAATTGATGATATTTTGGTGTTTTATAAAAGTAAATAAGAGCATGAAAGACATTTAAGGGTTATTTTTCAATCCTTGAAAGAAAAAAAATTGTATTGGGAAATTCATAAAGTGTGAGTTTTGGTTGCAACAAATTTCTTTCCTTGGTCACATTGTTTCTAAAGATGGGATAAATGTTGATCCTGCAAAAAAAAGGTTGTTGAATAATGGCCTAGACCCACAAATGCAACAGAGATTCCTAGTTTCCTTGGTTTGGCAGGCTATTACCGATGGTTTGTTAGAAATTTTTCACAGTTATCTAGTCCAATGACTAAGCTAACTCGGAAGGGTGTTAAGTTTATCTAGACAAAAGAATGTGATGATTGTTTTTAGGAATTGAAAAGAAGATTGGTGAATGCTCCTGTATTGGCACTTCCTTCCAGCAATGGTGAGTTTGTTATATACAGTGATGCTTCATTGAAAGGAATTGGTAGTTTCCTAATGTAGAATGATCAGGTAATTTCATATGCTTCACTTCAGTTGAAAACTATGAGGTAAATTACCCTACACATGATTTGGAATTAGCTTCTGTTGTTTTTGCATTGAAAATTTGGAGACATCATTTGTATGGAGTAAACTGTGAAATATATACTAATCACAAAAGTTTAAAGTATATATTCACTCAGAAAGAGTTAAACACGAGACAAAGGTGATGGCTGTAATTAATCAAGGATTATGATTGTAGAATTCATTACCATCTAGGAAAAGTAAATAAAGTGGCTGATGCTTTGAGTCGAAAAAGTAGTGCTTCATTAGCAATGTTGCATTTTGAACTTTATCCTTTGGTTAAGGATTTGATGAACATTGGCATAGAAGTTGTTGGTGCAAGATGTTCTTCTGTTTTGTTTCAGGTATCAGTGATATCATCTCTATCAGATAGAATCAAGAATGCACAGAAGCAAGAAAGTGAGTTCCAGAAAAAGGTAGAGCTGGTTCAGAAAGGTAAGTTGTCTGAATTCAACATTGATAATGATTGATTTTTGAGATTTGGGAAGCGAGTGTGTGTGCCTTGTGATTCACAGTTGAAGAGGGAGTTGTTATGTGAAGCTCATAGTTCTCTTTTTTCAGTTCATCCTGGCAGTACTAATATGTACAGAGATCTGCGGGAGTATTACTGGTGGGATGGAATGAAAAGAGATATTGCTGATTTTACTGTGAAGTGTTTGACTTTTCAACATGTTAAAGAAGAGCTGCAGTTACTGAAAGAGATGCTTCAGCCTTTACCAGTTCCAGAGTGGAAATGGGAGAATATATCCATGGAATTTGTTGTGGGATTACCGAAAAAATCTCGAGGTAATAATGCAATCTGGGTTATTGTTGATCGCTTGACCAACTCTTCTCATTTTATTGCTATACGAGATACATTTTCCCTAGATCATCTTTTCCGTTTGTATCTTAAAGAGATAGTCAGGTTACATAGGGTTCCCCTCTCCATTGTATCTGATCGTGATCCGAGGTTCACTTCTAACTTTTGGAAAGGACTTCAGAAGTCGTTGGGTACTGAATTATATTTTAGTACAGCATTTCATCCTCAATCAGATGGGCAGTCAGAATGAACAATTCAGAACTTCGAGGATATGCTATGTGCTTGTTCAATGGATTATCAGGGAAGTTGGGACCAACATCTTTCATTGGTTGAATTTTCATATAATAACAGTTTTCATTCTAGTATACATATGACACCATTTCAGGCATTATATGGGAAGCAGTGTCGAACTCCAGCTTTCTGGGATGAAGTGGGTGAGTGGAAGTTGATGGGACTAGAATTGGTAGAAGAGTTGGCATAAAAAGTTCAGCTGATACCGAAACACATGAGAAGAGCTAGAGTAGGCAGAAGAGTTATGCGGACAATAGGAGGAATGATCTCTCTTTTGAGGTAGGTGATCATATTTTTCTCAAGGTATCACCATGGAAAAGTATGATGTGATTTGGTATGAAGGGAAAGATGAATCCAAGGTTCATTGGACCATATGAAATTCTGGAGAGAGTTGGATCAGTTGCTTACCGAGTGGCTTTAACTCCGAGTTTATCTCAGGTACACAATGTTTTTCATGTTTCGATGCTGATAAAGTGCATGCCAGATCCATCTCATGTTTTGAGTCCAGAGGTAGTTCAGCTGGAAGAGAACATATCATATGAGGAACAACCGGTACAGATTCTTGACCACAGGGAGGAAGTGTTCTGGAATAAGGTGATTAATCAGGTAAAGGTTTTGTGGGAAAACCACATGATGGGAGAGGCAACATGGGAATCTGAAAATGCAATGAGGGATAAGTACCCCCATTTATTCGATAAGTAAATAAATTGCGGGGACGCAATTTTCTAATGGGGGGACGGATGTAACATCCCAAGTAAGTAATGAATAATAGATATTTTTATCCATGTCTATTAAGTAATTAGATAGTGTTTTAGAGTCTTAAAATGAAAATAAATCCAATCTTAAGCCTAGAATACACTAATATTCTTAAAAGATTGTTTTACTGCCTTTTGAAGGAAAACCCTTTTTAAATCAAACATTTGACAATTTTATAGTCTATATTTGTCAAAATAAACATATTCATTATGATTGGGACATTGAAATTTACATTGGATAAATTTTTGGTATTTTTCTGACAATGTACATTTTTTAATGAATAGTGAAAAATACTGCATTTTACATCAAAACTGCTTTTTAAACTACTTTATTTATATTATTATATTATCTTTTGAATTAGTTTTAAAGTAAAATTATAATATATTTTTACCATTTAATCCAATTTTGGTCATTAGGAATAATTTCACTCTGTAATTGGTTATAAACTAATGCCAAACATTTCATAGATATTGTTTCAAAAAAACCTGCTATTTGTTTTGACAACGGGAATTATTTTTAAATCAATTTTTGCAATTTCTGTGTTGGGATTTGGTAAAATGGATTAGATATTTGGAATCGGAAGTTCCAAATTTTGTAATTAAGAATATTTTGTTTTTGGACATTATGAATAGTAACGACGGTAATTATCTTTAATTATCTTGATTAATGAGTAATCGAGTAGTTAAAGATAATAAAATAATATCATAATAAAAAAATTGACACCAAAATGTGTCCTAAGGCTACTGGTTGTCTCATGGCCGACCATGGGATTCCTTTTTCCAATCATGGGGGCCCATGTAATAAAATTTGTGAGAAAGTGACTTTTTATCTTTTTATTTTTTAAAGAAAGTAAATATAACTAGAATGTGTCACCTGATTAAAATATTTTTAATTTTGTTTAAATAGATGATATTTTTAACTATAAATATTCATTGGAAAAATAAAATATTTCCTACATCATAGTATTTTTTCATAATTTTTAGACTTTAAATAAATAAAATTATTTATGACATCATAATGATGCATCGATTACCTCATTAATAAAGGATTTAAATAAAATGAAATGATAATGTAAAATCTAAGATCTACATATGTCCAAAACCTATTGGGTGGGTATCGTTCGAACCCTTATCACTTTCCCCTCGAATTATATCAATGTGGAACCTTTTGAATCCGAAAATCATTTTTAAATAAAGTAACATTTCTTTACTTTCCAAGAGTGCCCCACCTCTCCTCTTATAAAAGGCCCCCACCTCTAACTCCTTACCCACACTCCCAAAGCCTTTGGCTCGGCCAACCCCTGCCCATTTTGACTCTCCACTTCCCTCTCTTACTCCTTGAAGCCTCACTTCGGGCAGAAGTCTTCCCAAGGAATCCTTTGAGCTCAAACCAAAGGGAGTTACCTGATTTTAAGGTAATGTCTTCACTTGAGTCCTTTTGTTTTATTTTTCTTCTACAACCACCTAAACTCTTTTTATTCATTTCTTTTGTAACAAATCCAGTATCTTCACTATACTAGGTTGTTTTTATAAGAAGGATTCTAGAAGCACTTACACACACCTACATCTAATGGTTAAAGGACATACTGTTTCCGTGCATGGTGAATTTATGCCTCCCGAAACGATGATTGTTTAACATTATTTTAACACCTTCAAAGGTGGCCATTAAGATGACACTATTTTTATATATGATATATAATATTTTTATGTTTTCCTTAAGCTTCTATATTTTTAATTTTGGGCATACCTTTATGATTCCATTATGGGTGAACGCGGTATTTTCATTTAAGGAAGTGCGGACTACCGCCCCTTCAAAGTGTTTTGATTCGTTAAATACCATATGTGGGACGTATAAAGGATGGAACTATGATATTATATATGATATTATACTGGAATTATAATATACATTTATATCATTATGATTCCATTCTATAAAATACGAAATAGAAATGACAGTAGCGTTCATGCGTACGTACGGCTAACCGTCTCCATGAACTGTGCATTTCATTTCTTACCTCTAAATGATTATGTAATATTATAAATGCATGTATATACTGGATATATATGATATATAAATCATGATTATAATTCTGGATATAATGTATACATGAAAAACTTGTAATTATAAAGGGTTTATTTTGACTCAAATACCAATGATCATTAAAACGACCGTTATTAACTTAAATAATTACAGTGTTCATGACATGGAAATAAGTTATATAAAAGGAATAATGAACTTAAAAAAAGGTTCTTAAGAAATTAGAAATTAACTCATGTTTATTATTCAGGACATTAAAGAACAATCGAGTCAAGTCGGACCTGAGGTATGGGACTTCGTCTCAATCTCCTTTCATTGAGGAATATTTTGTTTTATACACAACCTTCTTTTATGTGGTGTATAAACCCCTTTGACCTTTACGTTTATCCAAAAGGAATATTTTTTATATGAAGCGTTTTACTAAATGACAAAAGGGAATTTTTTTGTCGTACGTATGCGGTGACAACCACTTCTCCGCCGCCATGACCATTATTTGAGTTTTGGCTTCCTCTACAAGCCATACCTTCTTTTTAAAAGAAAAATAAATACCATGTTTTAATTTTATTTTATTTTGGTAATAAAAATGGTTTTCATAATGTTTTTATATCAATGTGATGTGTTGATATCTTGTGATTGAATAGTGGAAATGTTATGTTTCCTTTATGCATGTTTTATGTGATACGATTATGTTGAGGTTCTTGGGTATTATTATGAAGACGAGTGGTTCCATGATAAACTAAGGGCGGGTGATCCCAATATAGCTCTCCAATTCATTGGGTAACGCGAAGGAGTGAAATGTTAAGGTTTCTCCAAAGATATTTAGGGAATATACTGTGATGGGTATTCCAAACCCAACAAAGAGGGTTACTCCCTATGTAAGAATGTTATGAATGCCTCAAGTTACCTTTTATGTCTTATGATTTCTATGATTTATTCATGATTTTATGAGGTATGTTAAAGTGCTTATGTTTTATGGGTACAATATTATTTCATTCTTATGTATATATGTACCCATGTTTCCTTTCCATATATTTTTATATCCCTTACTGAGCTTTTTATGCTCATCCCATTTTTTTTTGAAATGTTTTTCATAGGTCAAGGGAAAGGTACATGATATGATGATAGTGTCAAGGAAGTGTCATGAAGGAATCCATGTTTTATTTTAAATATGTTTCCATTGATGGGAATGAAGAATACTATCATTATGTAACAACTTTGTTTATATGTGGAATGTAATGAAAGTTTTATGATCTAATTCTCTAAAACTCAAAACCCGAAAAGATCCTCAATGTGTAATCTTGTAATAACTCAAGATTAAGTAAGGTTTAAGGTTGGGGCCTTATAGTAACCCTGTCACAAAGTCCATTGTGACATCATTCCATTTCCACTCACGAATGGGTAACTGCTGCAAAATCCCTAGTTGTCTCTGATGCTCCCCCTTCACCTGCTGACAGGTGGAAGACTGCATAACAAAACCAGCCACATCCTTCTTCATACCTGGACACCAATATTGACGATGTAAGTCTCTATACATCATTGTAACACTAGGATGCACTTCCCATGATGAAGCATGAAACTCTTGCATCATCTCTTTGTGTATGTCTACTGAAACCCATACACAGACATGAAAATGTAACGTCTCGTCATCTCCCACTGTCCATCTCGGAGTCGGGTCTCCACCTAACACACCCTCCTGTAGGACTAGGCCTTCTGAATCTGATAGCTGCCTTATTCAAACTCGATTAAGAAGAGTAGAGGTAACATCTATAGTAGAAAGAACCTTCTGTCCCTGTTTGTCATGCACCTCTAATTTAATCTCAGAGAACAGAGCAATTAGCTTGCACTCATTGTTGGCCTTCTGAACAACCTATAACTGAGTCCACCTGCTCAATGTGTCTGCTACATCATTGCCTCTTCCAGGAGTATAAGAAAGCTCAAAGTCAAAAGACTATAGGTACTCTACCCACCTCCTCTTTCTCATATTTATGTCACACTGTGTGAAGATATACTTGAGGATATTATGGTCAGTATATACAATAAAATTCTCTCCCACAAGATATTGTCTCTAATAACGCAAGGCATGAACAACTACAGCCAACTCCAGGTCATGCGTAGGATAATGGTTCTCATGTGGCCTGAATTGGTGAGATACATATGCAACAACACGATCCTCCAACATAAGCACTGCTCCATGCCCGATGCCAGATGCATCATAGAAAATTTTATAACTCTTTCCTTGTTCTGGAAAAACTAGAATTAGTGTTGAAGTAAATATCCCATTCAACTCCTGAAAGGATAAATTGCAGGCTTCTGACCAAATGTACTATACACCCTTCTTAGTCAAGCTCATCAACAACGATTATAAGTGTGCGAAGTCCTGTATAAACCACCTGTAGTAACCATCCAGTCCCAAGAAACTCTGTACCTCAAAGAAATTCTTTGGCTGCCCCCAGGTAACTACTGCTCTCACCATTTCTGGGTCTACTGATACTCTTGTCTCTGAGATGACATGACCTAAGAAGTAAATCTCGTCCATACAGAAGTGGCACTTTGAGAGATTACAATATAACCAATTCTCTCTCAGTGTACACAATACGATCTCAAGATGGGAAGCATGGCCATGTAGAGTGTGAGAGTACACCAACATATCATCCAAAAAAACCACCATGAAGGAATCCAAGTAAGGATGGAAAACTATGTTCATCAAAACCATGAAAACTACTGGCACGTTCGTGAGACTGAACGACATCACCAAATACTCATACAGACCATACCAGCTCCGGAAGGCTGTAAGTGGTATATCCGATGGTCTGACGCGCAACTGATGATAACCAGATCATATGTCGATCTTCAAGAACACCCTTGATCTTCTATGTTGATCAAAAAGATCATAAATCCTTGGCAAGGGATATCGGTTCTTGATCGTCAACTGCTTCAGCTTCCGATAATCAACACAGAGCAGTAAATTACCATCTTCCTTCTTTACAAATAAAACGGTCGAACTCCAAAGAGAAGTACTGGGTCGGATAAAACCCTTTACCTGCAACTCCTCCAAGAGATTCTGGAGCTATTGTAACTCAGGAATAGACATTCTATAAGGAGGTATGGATTCCGGTGCTGCTCCCGGCACAAGATCAATAGATAACTCTAACTCACACTCCAGAGGAAACCCTAAAAAGTCTTCTGGAAGGAATTCTAGAAAATTATCAACCACAATAGGATAATCCATATGAGAACTCCCCTGATTGTCTAGATATAAACTAGAAATCTGGGCTTTAACACCACCCAACCCATGATGCTCTAGTCCAGATCTGCCCCCCTAGACATTCTATTCACCCTTGTGAAGAAAAGGTCTACCCTCGGGTGACGTGAAACTCACCCTGTGGTGATTTCAATCGATAAATGCCTGAAAAGGAACTAGCCAGTCCATTCCAAGAATGACAGCGTAACCTGTTATCTCTAGGACATAAAGATCCCCCAAGAAGTGACACCCACCAACAACAATGGGGAACTCCTTGCACTGACGCACCCTAGTTATTCTAAGTCCAATGGGAGGTTTTAGTGTCATTATAATCTCAGAAGTAAAGATAGTAAGTCTAAGTCTCTCCATAGTGTGCACAGAAAGATTTTACTTGGGTGTGTACAACGTCCAAACTAGCTGTGTAAACCCAAAATACACAGTGTGTTCTTAAAGACTTGTCTTGTCCGTGTCATTAGTCACATGGGCAGGTGCACGGGCCACAACTACACGACACGTCAAAAATATACACGGGATGTTGTCCCTAATATTTTTCATCCCATGTATTCATTTACACAGCGGGATCACTCGGAAGGAAAGTACATGGAATGTACATCAATTTACACGGCGTGTAACCGTGAAAAGTAGTTATTCCCAAACATAAGAACACAAGGCGTGTGTTCATAAGGCCACATGCCGTGTTATCTGCATTTCTGGGATGTAGGCATACAAAACTCCCCAAAACCACTATAAACACAGAAAACCAACACCTATGTGTCAAATTCCGATCCATGGGGGCCCATACTCACCGCGAATCCAAGCTTGACATCATAACAATGCGTATAACATGTTAACAGTATGATAATCGCATGATACACAAAATTTATATCCTAGAGGGCACATAACACCTCTAGGGCCAAATCTTGGCATCCATGTTAAATAATCTGTATGATAAACAACACACTATCAGCATAACAGGTATCTCTATCATAGCAACTACCACTACATCATGCATAATCTATCACGACATCTATCACAATAGCATGAAATTTCTAAATCACCATAGATGGAATGGTAAAATGCAGGATATCTGATTTTCTATCTAGTGCATATATGATGCATGAGATGGCATACCCTCATCTCATCGGGTTGCAACAAAATAGAACCACAATCATATAAACTGTAACATCACAAAACAAGTGCATCACCCAACGGTGAAATTAAATCAACTGTACCACTTTCAAAAAGTAAAAAATTCAATCACGATTTAATATAGATTTTCCTTGTACACGGCTTAATTACTCCCGATCCTAATTCAGTACCAACTACCAATTCCTTCCTATCCCTATCTATTGTCGCCAAATAGTAATGAAATGAAACAAAAAGGAAAACTCCTTTGATACCACTTTGTAACAACCCAAATTCGGAGCCACTCAATTGGTGCCCCATACACGGTTCTCCACATGACCTTAAGAACGTTTCCACAAACTCTAGAGGCTTCCAACTAGCAGTGAGGGCCTTGGTGAGTCAGTGGGGAAACTATTCCCTCATTTGGTAAAGTAACCAGGAGAAAGAAAATAATAAACAATAGGTGATGCAGAAAATATTATAAAACATATGAAACCAAACCGTAGAAGCAATGTATAATATAAAAATGATTCACCATGGTACATGGTTCTGCAGAAAGCAGTATACAAGTAAACATGCTGAAATAAAACTGAAACCCATGTACTAAAAGAAAATAGTAAACTCCAACCGCATCGCAATCCTATGCTCAGTCTCATGCTCTCCAACTCTAACCCGCATTCAAGAACATGAGGTAGAAGGGCCAAAATCCCTATCCACATCTGCAACCATATATCCAATTAGGGCCGAAAAGCAGGACCAAAATAGGGTGAGAGACTAATCCCAGTAGGCAACCACCACAAGATCTATGCCCTACTGTCAGTAAGAAATATAGAAAAAGTAAATGAAATAAATGCAGTAGAGAAACTGGAGTACACTTAGTAAAAAATCCTACAAGACCCCATTGACATTTATTTATTAATTTAATTTAATAATTTAATCATCAACCCAAGAATCTAGAAAAAATATCTATAATCCAAAGGCATAGTAGTTAACACAACAGGTATCTCAATAGACTACCTAACAACATGAAGTAAAAACCCATGCTTGTTCGTTGGCTTGGTGGAATCATCCCAACCAACCAACATTAATTATCACGATGACCCTATGGGTGGCTCACGTGGGCCGACCCCTATTGTCAAGTATTCAACGATGGAAAAAACACTCTGAGGAAGAACTCATCTTCAATTCCCCCTATAGTCTTACAGCGATACTATAGACTCTATGAGGAAGCACTTACGTCTAATTCCCCCATTAGTCTCGATTAGATAATTTTCAGACCCTTTGAGAGAGCACAAAGTCAATATCCCTTATGGTCTCATAGTGGTAATAATTAAACAGGCCCTCTTAGAAATCACTAAATGTCAATTCCCCTTATGTTCTTGCTACACAAGGTTCATATAGCCCTGAGTAAGAGAAATAGTACATAAATCATTTGTAGAATCCCTAATTATGTTCAATAAAATAATTTTCTAATAGCTACAATGCATCAAAAACATTTAAACTGTAGGAATCACATGCAATTATTCATATCAAAGAAGGAAATCAGTGTAAAAAGGTTTGCCTCACAGGAAACCTTAGTCAGATGGTGATTAACAGTCAAAACCAGAAAAACACCCATGGTGTAATCCTCAGACATGCGAAAAAGCAATCATTATTCATCTAATATCCTCATGCACACAAGAAATCTAATGCAGATAATATTACAGGATCAAAACCCTAATCGGTGATACCCGATACATGGGTATCTAACACTTTCTCACAAAAACTCAAAGACATTTACTGTAAGGAATCAAACCACCAACCTCTACAGTTTTTACGAAAACTCCAAAAATGAAGAATGCAAATGAAACTCAGGTTGATTCTCCAAGAACCCGCCTTAGATTCCTTTTCCTAACATGATCAAGACCCAAAATCATCAAATTTGGTATCCACACAATTATATCTACCCATAACGGGAGTAGATATAAGAAACTGAGGTAAGAGGAGAATAATATCTAAGTAGATCTAAGAAAACAATCAAGAATGAAGGAGAACGATCACATACCTCAAGAATATTGCTTCGATTTTCCAAGAGAAGCCTTCGGATCACCTTCAGAATTCTTGGGAGAAGTTTTCCAACCGTCAAGGGAGAGTAATCCTAAGTTATGGCCACTTTGGATCTTAAACTAGGCAATTAGAGGCAAAACGAGTTAGATCCTAAGTTTAAAGATCTAATTTAAGTGCCTGCACAGTTTTCCTGCATGGTTAGACAACCCATGCGCTAACCGTGCGATCTGTACTTCCTTGACAACACTCCTCGAATGGTCTCTTCGCATAGTTTCCATTAACCCTGTGACAACCATGCGGTTTCCACTGCCTTGAGTTCCAGCCATGCATAGTCTGGACGCACGGTTAGACAAACCGTACGCCACTCGTGCAGGACTCCGTTTTTCCTTAAAACATAATTTCAAGTTTCTCGGACTCTCTCAAGCATCACCCTTAAGTTTAAAACCAAGAAAAAAATCAATCAAGGAGTCACATACCTGAAAATAAGATCTGGGTTCTTACATAATAATTGTGTTTCAATTAATCTATAATAGATGCATTTATTTCATGGAAACTCTTAAAGAATGATTTCGAGATACAGAGCTTCCATGGTCTATCTATATACTATCAGTGTTTTATTCATGAATGATCATTATTATCCCCACAAATGATATCTTTGACAATGTTTAATGTTCAATTTCCATGTTACGATAAGTTTTAGGAATATTTTTAAGAGAATCAGGGTTGCCTTACATGAGCACCAATACAAGTTTTCCCATGACCTCGAAGGTGTTATGCATTGTATTGTGACACATCAGGATTAAGGTTGGGTTGTGTACTCATGAAATGGTTTAATGTGGTTTCATGGGTTGCACAATAGATGAGGTTTCATGTGAATAAATGCACAACATATGATTTAGAGTTTGAATTTGTGGTTCACGCTATAATAATGTGGCATCGTTATCTCTTTGGAGAGAAAATAACAGTGTTTACATGCATTACCCATTTAAAGAATATATTCTCAAAATTTGATTTGATCATAAGGAAAAGGAGATGGATGGTGTATCTCCATATGTGTGACTTATATTTCATATATACATCAATAATGGGAATTTTTGTGGAGGATGTAATAAATAGGAAGTCGTATGATCAGGTGGTGATATTGGAATCATATTAGTGGCAGTTGATGTCAGTTATAACTGACCTGCGATTGGAATATTAGGACATGGGCGATTGAGTGGTTTTAATTCTAGTCTCATTGTTACATCATTTGGTTGGGTTAGTTAAAGAGGTGTAGGCTTTTCATTTTCAGTGTATGGCGATGTTGTCAAAACTCAATGGTGGGGGTCCATGGAGGGATGTGGACTTAATGGGCATTTGTCTCGAGGTTTTCAGAATTAGAAGGTTTTTTCTATGTATTTTTAGGGGAAATTTATTATGAATTTCCATCATTCTAGATAGGTTATCCATCCATAAATTCAGAAAATGTATATGGAATTGAAACCATTTTTGGTGGGCTATTATGAAATATAATGGGGTAGACTGTGTTTCTCGATTCTTGACTTGTCAGCAAGTCAAGGAAGAGCATCAGCAGCCGAAAGGTATGTTTAAATAATTACATATCTTTTTATTGAGGTATTAATAGTAAAAAATGGATTTTTTTTTGAAAAAAAATCTTCAAGGTGTCCTTTTAGTACGTTTTGGTTGTGATTGTGTTTGTTGAAAAATCCAGATGGCCATGAATGATCATGGATTGTGTTTTCTGAATAAATTATTTTAAGGTGGCATTATCTTCCTGAATTTGTGTTTAGAAGTGTTTGTATTTTTTCAAAGTTATAAATGGTATGAATAATGGAAAACAAAATCGAAAAGGGAAGAAAAATGTAGAGCCCTAGACATGGACAATATACCATGTCTGGGAAGGGTTCGTGGCCACGTACCAGGAAGCAGGAATGGTACACGAGAGCAGTTTGAGGAAATGAAAATGGTTCAGAGTGGTAATTTTTAAAAATTGGAGAGTGGTATGAAGAAGGAATGATATTAAAAGTATCGGTGGAATAAAATTCCACCTTTTAGTTTAAGAGGATGTATATGGACCGTGGAGGAAAAATTGTACATGGAATGGTTGCAGTTCGCGGTAGGAGTATCACTACTTGGTGGAGGCTATATTGAATCAATGATTAGGTAAACCATAGATTAGAGGATTTTGAGGATGTAATTGCCTATATATGGAGCACTAATATCATCTATTAATAACAATAGATAATATAATTAGAGAACATATCTTTGATCCGGGAATTCAGGGAAATCTAAAAGTGGTTCAGAAGTACGATCTTCGTGAGTAGAAGTGGTTCAAATGAAAGAAATTCCACTCAAGGTTTTGACAAGGAACATGAAACATAAAAAGAAGTAGTATATATAGGAGGAAGTTTTGTATGTGTAGAAGGATATATGGTATGATGATTTTAGATGGTCTAAGAAGTGAAGGTAGTCCGTAAACAGAGAACAATTCGTGGACATAAAATGGTTCGTAGCGGAGGATTGTGGAGTTAATAAGTGAAGGAGGTACCAGAACCAAAGGAGGAAGAGTATGCGGAAAAAGGGAATTTTAATGATGTGGCAGTGGTACATAGAGAACGTGTTCCTCATTCCAAAGCTAGTACATAGAACAATAGAGAAGAAGGTGGTTCACGATTTTCACAATGAGGGTTGCGAAATATTCAAATCAATTTGTGAAAGTATTTTATGGTGCCTTGAAGTACTTGAGAAGGTGTATTTCATCATCAATGTAAAAGGTAACTTCAATGGAGCATATATCTAATGTTGAAAAGGAATGAATTCCAGAAAATGAAGGGACCTACATGTATATAAACTGATTTTACCTACATGTTTATAAACTATAAGTATTTTTTTTGCAAGAGTAGTGGGAGAAGAAAGAGGGAGAAGGTGACCCTATAAAATGGTAGTGAGCCTACGAAATAGGAATCTAGAGATACCCTAGGAAATGCAGTGAGAATTCGTTAAACCCTATATTGGCTGTAATCCAAGGCATTGCTGATCTATCCTGAAAAATATCCTCAATATTGGAAGTGAGGCTTAGTGAATTTGGTACACTAGCACACCACTATTGTATGATCCTTGGAAGTATCCTAGATTGGGTGAACCAAGTAAAATTTTTAGTTTCTCAAGCATGAATTAAATTTTGTTCATACATTACAATGAGATCATGATAGAGTAGTATTTTGTTTAACGGCGAAACAAGATATGAATGGGAATTAATTTTAATCTTTCGTACCCTGATTCACACCCCCTCAAGATATTCGACCTTGTAGACCTAACAATTGGAATCCATTGGAATGGTTGAAATTCAATGGTACTATATATGGAGATGCAGAATAGAGGTGGTCAATAATAAAGGAATTCTGATCATTGATGGAAATAATAATCAACTATAGAAAAATTGGAAGCAGCACTACTTCTGATCAATAGGAATAGAATTCTTCACAGTAGTAGTGGATCAAATATCAGCTGACATCAATAGTGGTGATCTATCAGAAGGTGAAGGGAATGAATTGGTTGATGATGGAAAAGGGGTCAATGCATTTGGGGGACCCTTTCAGAAGTAATTGATATAAATCTGTTGAATAGTGAAACATGAAATGATATTAAATGTTTTTATAGAAGGAATGAGGGGTGATATGGAGGAGAAACAAACCATCAAGGTCTGATGGAGAGTTATAGAAAACAGGATTAGGAGAAAGTTTAACCACAAGAAAATCACAAACTTGTGATTGGTTAAACGGTCATTGAATCCCCAGTTGGAAAAGTTAACCGACAACATTTTTGTTTTAAGTTACCTTTTATAATGTTGAGGAATTTATTTAGGAGATTTACTAAGAATGTAAGGGAATATACATACTTGTTATGTATACTTTCATTCGTTAATAAATTTTTACCACAAACCCAACTTTTACTCCAAATGGTAACGGAACTCAAAAATATTCTATTTATCCTAATTGTATAAGGTTCAAAATGTTAACACATACCATTTAGATTAGTAAAACTATTTTGTAATAACCAGGGACTTCCTGTAGGCTAGTGGTAGGAAATAAAGGCTTGTCACACTATGGTTGTGGGTTTGATTCCTGCAGCTTTTTCCGACACGACGGGTTATTCCCCACCCTGCAGGTTGTCCTTTTTCCTAAAACTATAGTATTATAATATTCCAAAAATAATCTTCATAATTTTTTTTAACCTTAAACAATACTATCCAAAGATCAACTTAATCCATTCCAACCTTTATAGTTATCCAAAATACTTCTGTCCAACTCACAGTCCAAATTTTATAAGGAAGGTAAACATAATGAAGATCCTTTTTTCCATGTAACAACATGTGAACACCTTCATCATGTATTCATTTTAAACATAATGAATTACCATGATCCCTTATTCCTTATAGAATACTAGATATACTCCTTCTATCCAAAAATGTATACAAATCATCAATCAGTTTCAAGGAAGTTAAGAATATCCAATATAATTTATCCAAATCAATCACGTCTTATTCCAAAATCACTATCTCGGTATCAGAACCATATTATGGTTTGTCATTCTCTCAACCATATATTTTCCAAAAATTTAACCTACTGTGGAGTCACTTTTCTTGGTTCCACACAATCTCAAGTCCTTGATGAAATAGTACTGCAATACAATCCATATATATATATCACATTATTCTTATAACCAGAATATAATCCTTGAGTCCAAAATAACCAATACATTAATTATTCCGCTTCAACTGTAGTCACAGCATAAGATTGGCCTTGATCCCTTGGCCTTTTCTGAGGTAAGTTTCCTTGACGCTTAGGACATTCATTTGCATAATGCCCTGTTTCCCTACAATTGTAGCATTCAACTTTGACAGCCTCTCTCTTTCCCTTGCAATCACGAGCCTGGTGACCCTTTTCTCCACATTTATAACAAACTCCCATTCCTTTTAGGGAAGTACCAGGGTGATTCTTCCCAAAATTATCACATAATGGAAAATCTTTCTTTCCCTTTTTCCCTTTATCTGTCTCTTGTTCCACCGTTCTCTTCTTCTCTTGCTTTACTTTGTTGTCATAAGACATAGAGAATTCCTTTTTTGTCTTGATAGCACACGAGACAATATCTTCGTATGATGAGAAGGATTGTGATACTAAAGCTCGACGGAGAAATGGTTTTAACCCATCAATGAAACGATCAATCTTACTCCTTGGGTTACGTATATAATCGGCAGCATGCCTCGCTAACCTTGTAAAGTTAGCCTCATACTTTGCGACATTCTCATCCTCCTTCTGCCTCAAACTCAGAAATTGTCTTTCCATATCTGCTCGATGGTCACGAGGAAAATATTTTTCTAAGAAAATCTCTTTGAACTCCCTCCATTCCATATTCGATACGTCATCATCTTCCTTTGTGTTTTGAATCAGCGACCACCACTGATCGGCATCTCCAGTGAGGCGGTAAACTGCCATGAAAACCTTCTCCCTTTCACTACTCCACAAGGCATGGAATATTTTCTCTAAGGAATTTATCCATTGCTCAGCTACTGTAGGATTTGTACTCCCATTGAAGGTTGGTGGTTGTTGCCTCATGAAACGGTCTAGCATTGATCCTCCACATTGCGGATCAGGGTGCTCCATACGAGTAAGGTTATTATTCATAACCTGCGTGAGTTGTCCCAGTACGGTGAGAAGCTGATCAGCACCAGTTGTATCTCCAGATCCACAATAATTATCTTGAGCAGGAGGGGAATCCCTACACGGAGTTCGTGCATTGATACGGTTTCCATTCCTTCCACTAGGCGCCATTTCTAAACAATGGCATAAACTATTAGTTTATGAATCAAAATACATAATTCCATACTTGTTAAACACTTTACATAAATTGAACTATTTATGGATATAATCCATAATCATAAAAAGAAATGTTTTCTTTGAGGAAGTATGTACTCATAACCCTTCATTGTGGTTTGTAAATAAAATGAGAATTATCCTAAGCATATCCCCCGGGAGTGTCGTAACCAAGAGTGCAGCAAGGCCCGTTGTCGTGCACCAGTTCCCGTTCGAGTCTAGCTCAAAGCGGTGTTTTCGGGTTTTACCCCTAGGTACATCTGTGCCAGAGCCGCCTCTACCTGCTCGTATCCAGACAGGGATTTATTGCTCGGAAAACTCATAACATCTCTATAATACCAAAATTCTAGGAAGTTCTTCTATACTAATCCTCAAAGTCTATCTTTGGGCTATGTGCTCTAATCAGAGTTTATCTAAATCTAGCTTCCAAGGTTAGTACTAAACTGCCTCTGATACCAACTGTAACGCCCCGACCCCAGCTACCCAGAGTTGGTGCATTACTTCGTAACATTGGCATGATCACAAAAGATCAAGTCTCGAAAGACCAATTAGTTTAGTAGCCTTGGAAACACTAGATGCATTCGTAAATGTTACATTACATCATAAAGTGAAAAACTACAATAACAAAGTCTCCATAGTCCACACTCATATCCCCTTCTGACTATCCCTGCAGGTCATTCATAAAATACTTCTTCACATCCTGGAAAATATTAAAACATTGAAAGGGGTGAGCTCAGATGCTCAGTAAGGCTTACAATAATGCAGAAGCTTTCATAAATAAACATTAACATTTAAGGCAATGTATAACTAAAACAAAAGCCTTTTAAACATTAACTTCAATATAATATGGAAAAAGTAAAATGAGATAATGCCATTTACTTATTCACATGGATATTCTACTGGTCGAATAATCACATGCAATATCAATAACCACTTTCATAATGATGGAATGCATAATGCCAGACTATCATAACCATGTAGCCAAGGCCTCGTGCCTAGACCACAAATTATATTTTGTCAAGGCCTCGTGCCAAGACACTAGTTTGTCTCATGAGACCTGCCGATGCATCGAGGAGCTATAGCGGGCTCCACCCGTCACTTATTAAGTCCAATGCATTATAAAACATGCATAAAGGAAACATAACATTTCCACATTTCAATCACAAGATATCAATACAACACATTGATATAATAAAAAATCTTTCAAAACCATTTTCAATACCAAAATAAAAGAAAGTTAAAACTTTGTATTTATTTTTCATTAAAAAAAATGATGGCTTGTAGAGGAAGCCGAAACTCAAATAATGGTCACGACGGCGGAGAAGTCGTTGTCACCACATTAGTACGGAAAGAAAAACATTCCCTTTTTGTCGTTTAGTAAAACGCTTCATATAAAAAGATTCCTTTTGAATAAACTTTAAAGTCAAAGGGGTTTATACACCTTATAAAAGAAAGTTGTGTATAAAACCAAATATGCCTCAATGAAAGGAGATTGAGATGAAGTCCTTAAAAAGATAATTTTTAAAATAAAATAGATCTATTATGTGTATTCACTATAATTACACATAAAGAAAGTAAAAATACAAGATAGGACATAATAATATCATGACATAATTTGAAAGTAGGAGATTAACCCAAAGAATGGAAATTGGGTTAAGAAGTTCCCTTACCTTGTGTCCGACTTGACTCAACCGTTCTTTAACCTCCTGAATAATAAACCAGAGTTAATATCTACCTTATTAAGAACCATTTTAAATTTCATTATCCTTTTTATATCACATATTACAATGTTATGAACATTATGTAATTATTTAAGTTAATAACGGTCGTTTTATCGATCTTTGGTAACTTGAGTCAACAATAAACTTCTTATAATTACAAGTTGTTCATGTGGTAGAATATCGATTATATCCAGAATTATATTCATGATTTAGATGTCATATATATCTTATATATCCAGTATATACATTCATTTATAATATTACGTAACATTTAGAGGTAAGAAATGAAATGCACCGTTCATGGAGACGGTAAGCCGTACGTACGCATGAACGCTACTATCATTTCAATTTCATATTTAATGGAACGAAATCATAATGATATAAATGTATAATATAATTCCAGTATAATATAGTGTATAATACCATTTACTCCAACTTTATACATCCCACATATGGCATTAACGATTCAAATCACTTTGAGGGGGCGGTAGTCCACACTTCCTAAAATAAAATTATCGCGTTTTACCCATAATGGAAATCATAAAGTATGCCATAAATGAGAATTACAGAAGAATAAGTAAAAAATAAACATATTATATATCATATATAAAAATAGTGACATCTTAATGGCCACCTTTGGAGGTGTTATATGAGTGTTGAACAATCATCGTTTCGTGAGGCAGAAATTCGCCATCCACAGAAACCGTATGTTCTTTAACCATTAGATGTAGGTGTGTGTAAGTGTAGCTCGAATCCTTCTTATAACAATATCCTAGTATATTGAGGATACTGGTGTTGTTACAAAAGAAATGAATAAAAAGATTTTAGGGGGTTGGAGAAGATAAATAAAACAAAACAACATTAGAGAAGACATTACCTCAAAATCGGGTAACTCTTTTTGATTTGATCCAAAGGCTTCCTTGGGAAGAGTTCTGCCCAAAGTGAGGCTTCTAGGAGTAAGAGAGGGAAGTTGGGAGAGTATTTGGGCAGAGGTTGGCCGAGCCAAATGGCTTGAAAGTGTAAATGAGGTGGGAGAGTTGGGGGACTTTTATAAGTGGAGAGGAGGGGCACTTTTGGAAAGATTGAAATGTTACATTATTTCACAATGCTTTTCGGATTCTAAAGGCTTTACACTTATATAATTCGAGGCTAAGGTGATAAGGTTTCGAAATCTCCTCACCCAATAGGCTTTGGACAAGTGTAAGCCTTGGATTTTGCATTATCTTCTCATTTTATTTAAATCGTTAAATAATGAGGTCATCGCTGCATCATAATGTTGTCATAAATAATTTAATTTATTTAATGTATAAAAATTATAAAAAAAATACTATGATGTAGGAAATAATTTTATATTTCTAATGAATATTTATAGTCAAAATTTGGACTTGTGTAACCCCACTTAAAAACTGTTTTAGTAAAATAACTCATGTTTGTGTCAATTTAATTTTAACATTAAATAAATATATATTAATGTCATTTTCCAACTAAAGTGGCTCCATGGGGCCCCCAAGTTGACCCATGGGTTTTCTTGGTCGGCCATGACTCATCCAATAGGAGTAGGACAAGTGTCATTCTCATCTCATATTATTAAAACATTATTTGTACCTTAAACTACACTAATTACCTCTAATCGCGATTAAGAACTTAAAAGTTACTATTCACCAAAAATTATTTTAATCTCATTGAACCACATTTTACTTCTTAATGACAACCATGTATGTCAGATTTTTGAAAATCAAATCACAGAAGTGGTAACATTTCATTTAAACGAAAAATCAGTTATTTAACTACCACTTAGTGGTTTCACTATTCATCAAAAATTGATGTTTTTCAGAGCAAGGCCAAAATTTCACCCTAAGCTATAATTGATATTCCGAATTCAAAAATTATGTATATTTTACAAAATTACAAACATATAAGTTTCATTAATTAATTTTATAATTAATTCCCGCTGTTACAACAAATAGCATGTTTTTAAGAAACAATTTATATCAAAAGATTGGCAATTGTTTATGTCCAATTTCAATGTTAAATTAATTCTAATGACCACCATTGGATAAAATGGTAAAAATATATTCTAATTATACCTTAAAACCAATAAATAGTATAATTTATTAAAATAAATTATTTTGATTAAAAAAGTTGTTTTAAAGTATTTTTCACTATTCATAAAAAATTAGAAGTTCTCAGAAAAATACCAAAAATTCAACATAGGCTAATTTCGATATTACGAATCCAAAAATGAAGTCCATTTTGAAATATAAAATTTATATAATTTTAAAAAGTGGTTATTACTATTCATAATGGCTACTTTGATTAGTCGCGGTGTTTTAGAACTTGAAGTTGCGTACAATGCATGCTATTGCATTATTGAATGAGAAGCGTATCGTGGAATCTCGGGGTGTTACATTATACATGAAATATAAATGATCAGATTTGAGAATATTGGTCCATCCTAATAGAATCAACAATCAACTTTGAATGAAAAGGAAATTATGTGGCTTGATCTCAAATAGAAAGAAGTTATGGTTCAGGATAGACCAAAAGCCCCCAATCCAAGATTGAAGATTGATTTGGGTACAAAGAAGAATCACAATATTTAGAGAACCCAAGGAACAAGTAGTGGTCCATCATTTACATATAGTAATTTACCACACATAATATGTTATTGTTATGGTAAGATTGAAAAATCTCCAAATGTATGTTCTATTGAAAAGAGGTAGCAATGGGAGCAAAATCAACATAGGTGGTTTTGCAGAGCTAAAAATATCTCAGAAATAAATTGATGGTCTTTTTTCAGGTGTAAAGGACTCTGACATTTGGAAATATATTTCACATCAATAATGTAGAGGAATGTGCTGAGGTAGACTGAATTTTTTCTTAAGAAGTAGCCAAATAAATCATAATGAGAGTTGAAAATAAAAAATCGATTGAATCTCTGAATTTTAAATATGGTTCATCATATACTTTGTAAAATCAAGAATATCATTCCATTTGAGTAATTAATTCAATGACATGGGTCAAACAGAAAATGGTCGATATGAAAATGGTTATAAAAATTATGTTCAAGGCATCAGATCACACTAGGATATGGATCATTGATAGCAGATTCACTTCCCATAGGATGGGAAATTAGGATATACTGACCATAATTAGGTACGATAAAGAAGGTGTCATATTTCTTTGTAATTACGAGGGATTGAAAATTATTGGTTCATGAAAATCCAATTTTGGAGGAAAATACATGAGATATAAAGATATCTTGGTTTTTGAGGGTCATAGTCACAATGTGATTAGTTTCAATAAATTTTATGACCCGGAGAATGCCCATTGTTTTTCCATGAAATTATGTATCATCAAGGAAAAGGATGGTGATGTTGTGTTTCAAGGAAAATGTACAAAAGATAATCTCTTCATAATGAGTGGAGAAGAATATATTTTCTTTCTATCCAAGGACTAAGAAAACATGGTATGTTTAAGTTTATTGGTCACATAAGTCAAGTGTCTTTCGAATATCTAAAGAAATTTTAAGAAACTCAAAATCTCACTAGATTTTCCTAGGATAGTACTCATATGGGATATTTCTGTCAGTAAGAGATGATCATTAGAAAGTTATATATGGAAATCGAGAAAAAATAACCAAAATTACATGAGTGGGTACATATTGATGTGTGTTGGAAAATTTCTCCCAGTTCTATTTATGAGAGGTGCTATTAGGTTCTCTTAATTTATGAACAAATCCAAATGGAATGGGTGTCAATAATAGACCAAAAATCTGATGTGTCCAGATACTTGACAATATATCAATGGGAATGTTAAATTTTTTTGGTTAGAATGACTGTATTAGTCAAATAGTTAATTGAATATAGTTCACAAATAGCAAAGTGCTAGATTATTTAAAGAAACATGTGATAAGGAATAATGTTTCTGTATTATGAACTACAAAGTAGAATATAGTATTTGAGAAAAGAAATCATATTGTCAATGAAATGGCCACAACAATTCCCATTGAAAAATACCTTCCGGTGAAATTTTGGAAAGAAGTAGGGATGATAGCAGTCTACATTTCAAATAGGGATTTAATTTTTCCAAAGCTGTAGAAGACTCCTTAAAAGATATTGTATGGAATAAATCCATCATTGAAGTACTTTTGAGTCTTCAGAGGAAAATGATTCGTTCTAAATAAGGTAAAACATAGGATGTTTGAATCTTATGGGGGTAAAGCGATATTTCATGGCTACTCAAAGAAAATCATAGAATATAAAAAACTCAATCGGCGTACAGAAATGATACTTGAAAGTAATGATGTGACTATAATGGGGAATGAATAGAATCTTCATCAAATACATGATAAGACCAAAATGGATAGTGATAAAAATATGAGAAGGAAAGGAGATGATCCATCTATAGACGATGATTCAATAAAAGACATAGATGATTACGATGAATCTGTGTTTGTCTAGAGATTAGTGAGAAGAGTCGAAATTGATTGGCATACCATAACTGGTGATTATACCGAACTAGTGAAGGTAAGGACTTTGAATTATCCACATCAAGAATCATACTTATCACATGTGGAGAATAAATTATTTGATGAAGTAGCTACTGATGATAATTGGATTCAAGAAATAAATAAATATGTTTCCCAAATTTAGAAGAATAATAAATGGCAGATTGTTTTGATACTAGCAGACAATAATATCATAGAGATATAATGGGTATTTCACAAAACAAAATTGACTTAAGATGGTGTTGTGATTCAAAAAAAATCACTAGTAGTGATAAAATTGTACACCCAAATATCTGTTATTGACTTTGATGAGACATTTGAACCTGTTTCAAGGATGGATACAATTAGATTATTATTGTTCATAATAGTGAAAAAAATGATAATTGTTTTCTAGGTGGATATCAAGTCATCATTTCTGAATGGAGTTGTAGATGAATATGTTTACATTGATAAAACATGTAGTTTTCCCATTCATTAAGATGAGAACAGAGTTTTTCGGCTGAATAAGAATTTATATTGTTGGATAAATGCACCATGATCAAGGTATTCAAGGCATGATTAGCTTTTAAAGAATCTTAGTTTACAACATGGTGTATATGATTACAATATACATTTAATCAATAGATGATGTTGAAGGATGTTGGTGATGTTTTATGGTGATGACATAATCCTTGGCAGATTAGATGAATCAAATGTAGATAGTTATTTGAATTCATGAAAATATTGTTCAAAATGTTGATGAATTATGAGCGGAAGTTTTTCCTTGTCATACAGGTGAAACAAGGTAGGTGAGAAACATTGAAATCTAAATATAAATCTTACTAGGAAGATATGAGAGGGGTTCAATTGGATAATTCCATATATATGAAGACCCCGTTTGCAACCTCGTTGAAACATTCATGAGATGATGAAGTCAATTTTGTTAATATAATATTATACCAGAAAATCATTGGAAGTCTATTTTGCCTGATATCGAGAAGACCTGATATTTTATTTACCACATTACAAGAAATAATATTTCAATGAAATCACAAAGAGATCAACATTATTTCAGTTAAAAGAATAATTATATATATTATGAGAACTATGTATTTAGGTGTAATGTATAAAAAAATATCTCAACTAGAGTTAATGGGAAATACATATACAGATTGGGCCAGATCAGCAGATGATTGTAAATCAATTTCTGAAGGTGATTAGTATCTTGGAGGACCATGTATTTTAAGGTTGAGAAAGAAACATGATTTCATTTCATTGATCACTACAACAGCAACATATATTACCACTAATCAAGAATGAAAGAGGTTATTGTATCACCCCGAGCTTCCACGATACGCTTCTCATTCAATACTGCAATAGCATGCATTGTACGCAACTTCGAGTTCTAAAACACCGCGACTAATCAAAGTAGCCGTTATGAATAGTAATAACCACTTTTTAAAATTATATAAATTTTATATTTCAAAATGGACTTCATTTTTGGATTCGGAATATTGAAATTAGCCTATGTTGAATTTTTGGTATTTTTCTGAGAACTTCTAATTTTTTATGAATAGTGAAAAATACTTTAAAACAACTTTTTTAATCAAAATAATTTATTGTGATAAATTATACTATTTAGTGGTTTTAAGTTATAATTAGAATATATTTTTACCATTTTATCCAATGGTGGTCATTAGAATTAATTTAACATTGAAATTGGACATAAACAATTGTCAATCTTTTGATATAAATTGTTTCTTAAAAACACGCTATTTGTTGTAACAGCGGGAATTAATTATAAAATTAATTAATGCAACTTATATGTTTGGAATTTTTTAAAATAGACATCATTTTTGAATTCAGAATATAAATTATAGCTTAGGGTGAAATTTTGGCCTTGATCTGAAAAACTTCAATTTTTGATGAATAGTGAAACCACTAAGTGGTAGTTAAATAACTGATTTTTCGTTTAAATGAAATGTTACCACTTCTATGATTTGATTTTAAAAAATCCGACATACATGGTTGTCATTAAGAAGTAAAATGTGGTTCAATGAGATTAAAATAATTTTTTGGTGAATAGTAACTTTTAAGTTCTTAATCGCGATTAGAGGTAATTAGTGTAGTTTAAGGTATAAATAATGTTTTAATAATATGATATGAGCATGAAACTTGTCCTACTCCTATTGGATGAGTCCTGGCCGACCAAGAAAACCCATGGGTCAACTTGGGGACCCCATGGAGCCACTTTAGTTTGAAAATTACATTAATATATATTTATTTAATGTTAAAATTAAATTGACACAAACCTGAGTTATTTTACTAAAACAGTTTTTAAGTGGGGTTACAGAAGTCCAAATTTTGACTATAAATATTAATTAGAAAGCTAAAAATATTTACTACATCATAGTATTTTTTTTATAATTTTAATACATTAAATACATTAAATTATTTATGACAACATTATGATGCAGCGATGACCTCATTATTTAACGATTTAAATAAAATGAGAAGATAATGAAAAATCCAAGGCATACACTTGTCCAAAGCCTATTGGATGAGGAGATTTCGAAACATTATCACATTATCCTAGAATTATATAAATTTGGGGCCTTTAGAATCCGAAAAGCATTCTGAAATAATGTAACATTTCAATCTTTCCAAAAGTGCACCTCCTCTCCACTTATAAAAGGCCCCCACCTCTCCCACCTCATTTACACTTTCAAGCCATTTTCCTCGGCCAACCTCTGCCCAAATACTCTCCCAACTTCCCTCTCTTACTCCTAGAAGCCTCACTTTGGGTAGAACTCTTCCCAAGGAAGCCTTTGGCTCAAATCAAAAAGAGTTACCCGATTTTGAGGTAATGTCTTCTCTAATGTTGTTTTGTCTTATTTATCTTCTCCAACCCCCTAAAATCTTTTTATTCATTTTTTTTGTAACAACACCAGTATCCTCAATATACTAGGATGTTGTTATAAGAATTATTCGAGCTACACTTACACACACCTACATCTAATGGTTAAAGAACATACGGTTTCTGTGGATGGCGAATTTCTGCCCCACGAAACGATGATTGTTCAACACTCATATAACACCTCCAAAGGTGGCCATTAAGATGTCACTATTTTTATATATGATATATAATATGTTTATTTTTTACTTATGCTTCTGTACTTCTCATTTATGGCATACTTTATGATTTCCATTATGGGTAAAACGCGATAATTTCATTTTAGGAAGTGCGGACTACCGCCCCCTCAAAGTGATTTGAATCGTTAATGCCATATGTGGGATGTATAAAGGATGGAGTAAATGGTATTATACACTATATTATACTATAATTATATTATACATTTATATCATTATGATTTCGTTCCATTAAATATGAAATTGAAATGACAGTAGCGTTCATGCGTACGTACGGCTTACCGTCTCCATGAACGGTGCATTTCATTTCTTACCTCTAAATGTTACGTAATATTATAAATGAATGTATATACTGGATATATAAGATATATATGACATCTAAATCATGAATACAATTCTGGATATAATGGATATTCTACCACATGAACAACTTGTAATTATAAGAAGTTTATTGTTGACTCAAGTTACCAAAGATCGACAAAACGACCGTTATTAACTTAAATAATTACATAATGTTCATAACATTGTAATAAGTGATATAAAAAGGATAATGAAATTTAAAATGGTTCTTAATAAGGTGGATATTAACTCTAGTTTATTATTCAGGAGGTTAAAGAACGGTTGAGTCAAGTCGGACACAAGGTAAGGGAACTTCTTAACCCAATTTCCATTCTTTGGGTTAATCTCCTACTTTCAAATTATGTCATGATATTATTATGTCCTATCTTGTATTTTTAATATCTTTATGTGTAATTATAGTGAATACACATAATAGATCTATTTTATTTTAAAAATGATCTTTTTAAGGACTTCGTCTCAATCTCCTTTCATTGAGGCATATTTGGTTTTATACACAACTTTCTTTTATACGGTGTATAAACCCCTTTGACATTTATGTTTATTCAAAAGGAATCTTTTTGTACGAAGCGTTTTACTAAACGAAAAAAAGGGAATGTTTTTCTTTCCGTACTTATGCGGCGACAACGACTTCTCCGCCGCCGTGACCATTATTTGAGTTTCGGCTTCCTCTACAAGCCATCATTTTTTTTAATGAAAAATAAATACAAAGTTTTAACTTTCTTTTATTTTGGTATTGAAAATGGTTTTGAAAGCGTTTTTATTATATCAATGTGTTGTATTGATATCTTGTGATTGAAATGTGGAAATGTTATGTTTCCTTTATGCATGTTTTATGTGATACGATTATGTTATGGTTTATGATATGTTTAAACCTATTCATATGAGGAATGCATTGGACATAATAAGTGACGGGTGGAGCCCGTTATAGTTCCTCGATGCATCGGCAGGTCTCATGAGACAAACTAGTGTCTTGGCACGAGGCCTTGACAAAATCTAATTTGTGGTCTTGGCACGAGGCCTTGGCTACGTGGATATGATAGTATGGAATTATGCATTCCATCATTATGAAAGTGGTTATTGATATTGCATGTGATTATTTGACCAGTAGAATATCCATGTGAATAAGTAAATGGCATTATCTCATTTTACTTTTGCCATATTATGTTGAAGTTCATGTTTAAAAGGCTTTTGTTTTAGTTATACATTGCCTTAAATGTTAATGTTTATTTATGAAAGCTTCCGCATTATTGTAAGCCTTACTGAGCATCTGAGCTCACCCCTTTCAATGTTTTAATATTTTCCAGGATGTGAAGAAGTATTTTATGAATGACCTGCAGGGATAGTCAGAAGGGGATATGTGTGTGGACTATGGAGACTTTGTTATTGTAGTTTTTCACTTTATGATGTAATTTAATGTTTATGAATGTATCTAGTGTTTCCAAGGCTACTAAACTAATCGGTCTTTCGAGACTTGATCTTTTGTGATCATGCCAATGTTACGAAGTAATGCACCAACTCTGGGTAGCTGGGGTCGGGGCGTTACAGTTATTGTAGATGAAGAAGAATCCTGATGTTATGGGAGTTATAATGAAATATCTGATGGGAGTTCATTGTGATAGATCTTGTTCTATACATCATAGCAAAAATCCATTACATCACTCAAGGAAAAATTACATTGAAATGAAATATCACATTATCATGGAGAAGGTGTATTAAGGGATTGTGTTTTTGGGGAATGCGCCAAAAAAGAAAAAAAAATTAGATATTTTTACAAAGGAATTACCCAAAGATTCTTTTGAAGGGCATCGACATGCTCTGGGAGTCTTGTCGAATCATTTCACTTTGAAAACATCTGATGTTGTACCCCCTCTTCATGAGGTATCATTTGTTTTTACTTAATATACTTATTAGTATTCTTTAACCTGTTGAGATCAACCATGAAGTGTCATTCAGGTTTGTTTACAAAGGCGGAGAAGGTGTGACTATTATAAGGGAGAAAAGACATGGGGAGAATCTATTAAGTGGGGAAGTGAGATTGGGGGATATCAAGTTGAGCTGACATTATTTGGAGGAGCTATAACAAAGGGGGAGTATTAAATCTAATGATGCGATAAGTGATTGATCAAGGATTAAATATCACAACTTTTTAGGTTCGTAATAAATTAATGTGGTTGTTATTAATAGTTGGTGTCGGGAAGGTTGGGATTCATTGATAAAATATTCATTATACACTTTTTTATCACACTGAGGATTGCTTGTGCGGGCTTAGAGTAGGTGTTGCGTAAATCATGATCACTATCTTACGTGCATGAAGTGAATTGTTGTTGAGTTTGGGAGGATATTTAAGGACGTATAAAAATGTGATTAATTTTTGTGAGAATATTGTTCAAAAAACCCTAAAGGGGGAGATTGTTGGGAAAATATCCCTCAAGATGTCCTCTCATTATGTTTTGGGTGTGATCCATTTTGTTGACAAAGCCAGATGACTATGATTGTGTCATATAGACATATTCTGGATGGATTCCATTAAGGAATGTAATTTTTAAATCCATCTTCCAAATCTCGTAGTCATGGTAATCTACTATGGAAAGTATGATTCTTATGTATTTAAACATAGAAAATGGCGAGAAGGTTTCATCATTGTCAATTCCTTGATGATGTCTGGAACCTTTAGCCACTCTCCTTGCTTTATATGTGCTAACTTGACCTTCCATGTCCGATTTTCTCTTGAATACCCATTTTCATACCACATGAATTAAATCAGTTGGATCATCGACTAGAAACTAGACTTGGTTATGATACATGGAATTCAACTCAGAATTCATAGCTTCTAGTCATATTGAAGCTTTTGATCTTTCTACTACTTCCATGTAGGAGAGAAGTTCATCATTGTCCATCAATAATAATTCACCATCCTCAGTGACTAGGAAACCAAATCTCTGTGGTTCCCTTACCTCTCTTGAGCTCATACGTAGTACTTGTGTTTCTAGAACCTCTTCCATGGGGACCTGTGAAACTTGTTCCCATATCAACCCATGTGTATCTTGAGCATCAACTTCGTCAAAGTCAATCTTGATCCCACTATCCTTTTTGTAGATGTTCTCCCTCTCATGAATGACGTCTTTTCTAGTGATAATCACTTTTAAATCTTGAGGGTTATATAGGTAATGTCCTTTCATTTCTTGGGATATCCTATAAAGATACACCTCATTCCTCGGGGTGCTAGTTTGTTGCCTAAAAAGGCCTTAAGAAACACCATGCATCCCCATACACATTTATACGACAAAAAGGTTATCTTTCCATTCCATAACTCAAAGGGAATTCAATTTTCCACCTTAGTTGGCACTTTGTTTAATGTGTATGCTTCAATTTGTAATGCATATCCTCATAAGGATAACGGAAGACGTGCATAACTTATCATCGACCTCACCATGTCTAACAAGGTGTAGATCCTCCTTTCACTAACACCATTCCACTGTGGTTTATAAGGAGGAGTGAGATGAGATAGAATCCCACACTCCCTTAGAAAATCCATGAATTCTTGGTTCAGATATTCTTCACCTTGATCTGATCAATGCTTCTTTATATTCATACCAAGATGATTCTCCACTTCTTTCATAAATTCCTTAAATTTCTCTAATAACTCTGACATATACCTCATTAAGTATACATAGCCATATCTACATAAATCATCAGTAAAAGTAATGATGTATGAATATCCATCTCTAGATTCTACTGGAAATGGTCTAAATACATCTGTGTGTACCAATTCTAGAAGTTCTATGGCCCATTCACCCTATCCCAAAAAAGGCTGCTTAGTTATTTTACCTTGTAAACAAGTGTGACATCTATCAAGTGGTTTTAGCATAGTAGAGTCTAAATAGCCATCTTGGTATAGCTTTGTCGAGCGCTTCTTGTTTACATGACCAAGACAGTGATGCCAAAACTGGGTGATGTATGTGTCATGTGAGTTTGTTTCGTTATTGATTGCCAACACTTGGTTTCTGTAATTTTATATATACAAACCATTATTTAAATGTGACATACCATAACATATGTTGTTCTTTTAAAATAGAAAACCCTTATTTCTAAACATGAAAATAAATCCATCCATATCCAAACAAGATAAATAAATTACTTTCTTTGTAACACTGGGTACATAATTACAGTTATGAAAAACCAAAATCATCCCAGTCGGCAATGAGAGGTGGTAATCAAAATAGTCAACATAGCAATCCTTGCACTATTGGATGCTCGAAGATCCACCTCTCCTCTAGAAATCTTTCTAAATATAATTTCTTCCTACATTTGTATACATATGTGAGTCCTATAAACTATATGTAATACCCAATGTGTAGAAATAGAATGATTACACTCGATAACAGACGCACCTTTAGCATCCCGATGCTTCTGAATGTAGTTCCTCTTCCAGCGTCCTTGCATTCCACATGAAAAACACCCCACATCATGTTCTATGCCCTGTCTCTAGATCTTCCCCATCATGGAGGGATGACACTTGGGGGCTTCAAAACATTTATAAGTCTCTCTCCCATTTTCCTTGTCCCTCCTTTTCATATTCTCTATAAGGACTGCAGGTTTGTCCAGCCCCATGTCCTTATCTACATGGAGAATCATGGTCAGAAGTTCTAATAGATTTTTCTCATTATTTCTCATGTTGTAGGTGACAATAATGCTTGAGAAGGTCTTGGCCAGTGATGATAGGATGAGATCTATATGCAACTCATTCCGAAATTTAATCCCTAAGAAGTACAAGCATTCAATGTTGCCAATAAGCTTGACTACATAGGACAAGCTGGTGAAGAATCTCTAATAATAGATGTAAACAAAGAATTGGAGATATCATATCTCTCTTTTATCTCCTTCTCTTGGTATATATCCTTAAGTCGATACATCATGCTATACGCGTCCATGTTTTCATGATGCTTCAAGAGTTTATTATACAAGTCCGATAGCATGAATCACTTGACATATGTGGCATCATCAATTTGTTTCATGTAGAGAGATAGTTCCTCATCAATGGCCTTCATTCCAAGAGAAACTAGAATAGTCTCTTCTAGCACATCCAATTTCCTTTAATGGCGATGGATGACGCCAAAACGCCTCTACCACTCTTGGAAATTTGTGCCAGTGAGAAGGTTTTCCTTCTCGAGTATTGATTACAATGATATGTTTGAAGTTATATTTCTTGACATTTCTACAAATTAAGATGGGGAATGGTTTAGTAATTTATTATAAAAATGGAGACTAAAAAATAAATTAATACTTATTAGTCTCCAACTATTTTATCGAAATCCAATAACCATCACCATTGAATACAAAATATTCTGTTTCCTGAATATTCTAGTGGCAAGGATCCATAGTTTCCTTCAAATTTCCCCATCTAGGGTTGGTGAAGAATCTTGAAGGGTTTTAGGTCGGCATTCCAAATTCCAACATCATTAACTTGCAGCTCCTTGATCGACTGAGTGTACTCCCAAATCCTGAAATCCTTTTACTATGGATTTACTCAACATTTTCCTCTTGGTTACACTAACTGTTGTTGTGGCAGTCAACAATTGATGTGAACCAATCCAAGTCAACCCAAAAACTTGAATTTGAATTCCCTGATAATTGAATTCACCCCAACTGGGGTTGGTCAAGCACTTTGAATTATGGTTCGATTCTAACCATGATTATGGATGGTTGTACCGACGTAATATTTCTTTGAGGGATTTTATCTTTACACATGAATTTCCAATTTATTATCTTTCATTACATGCTTATTAATATTAAGATACATATACATAAGTTATTAACCATGTCTCGGATAATATTTATGCATAAGCCGGTATTATTTTAGATTTATCTTGCATGCTTGTTTAATTCATTAATTTTGTGATCATGACAACACACCAAAAATAAATTCTAACACTGAAACTAATAGAAATAATATAAATGGTATGATGAAGAGCATTCTTATTGGTTAGTTTATCTAGCAGTTGATTATCTAACCCAAGACCTAGCGATGAAACAGCTTGAACCTTTCTGTTTTGTGTTTACAAACTTCCACCTATCCACCTTTGTATCTACTTGGATTGGTTTTTCCTTAGCACCTAACATGCGCTACCTAGAATAGTTGGGAACTCCATCCATTACATATGAATTTATCTCACATGAAAGTGAGGGATAAAAAGGGGGTTTTTACATAAAATAATCCTTGGGTGTACAGGCCCTATTTATTAATGAGGAGATGGCTCACAGGACAAAAAATTTAATTAAAAGAAACCACTCAAATATAAAGGTCTCGGTCAAACTGATGATCATCCATACATTCAACGATATTTATGCAGTAATAATACGAGTGTTAAATTCTTTAATCATTATTGTTTATGATAAATCACTCTCGAATCAATTAATTATCTTTAATTAATCAATCCATTTATCTTAAACCCTTTTTCTGAATTTCCTTTAGATTCTCATCCATCATAATTTTAATTAAATTAATTCAATTAAAATTATCTTTGTATTTAACTTGTTCCTCAGAGGCAACTCGATGAATACCCATTCATTACAAAGACGTTAAAATTTACCCATATATATAAAACACCTATCGCGTGTTGTGCCTCAACTTTACGCCTGCACTATGGTACATGTCTCAAGGGTTTTTATAATATAATAATAAATATTAATAAATAAGTGTAGCTTGGATGAGAACACAACGTGTAGTTCTGACTACATGGCATGTACTTTTGTTGCCCGTCCATACGAAGTACGTGCCCGGGGATATGGAAAGTAGATATACCTCAGAAATATTTTGTGTACATGGAATTTTCAATTGTACATATGGCGTGTAGTATCCATGTTACACTATTTCCAATCAGTAAATCCATTTACATGGTACATGGTCCAACCCCAACCCTAAGGGAAGAAACGCCATGTTCAGTTGAACCAAACAGTGTGTTATCCATAAACTATGTGCCACATACTCCTGATCAAGACATGGTGTCATAAATTAATTAGGTATACTCAAATACACGGCTTTATTTGGCGGTCCAGTATGATACATTGAACCAAGACTACATGGAATGTACTTCTAAATACACGCTGTGTATTCTTGGGGTTGTATGGCCAAGAATGTTTTGCACCTCTAGATTAGTTCCTCTATTTTATTTAAATAAAAAATAAATGAAAAATTAATTTCTGTAAGGTGGACGAGAAACGAGATGGGATAAACTAATCTCGAGATTCAGATTTTAAAGAACTATTAACTTGAATTAAAACAACTAAATTATTAAATTTGTAAATCCCAAAAAAAACAAAAATAATTATAATAAATGATATGACCCCTATGATACAACTTATTTGTTATGGGTGTAGCGGAAGCACATTGGTGGCTTTTCCCACCATTAATTTTAGCATTAGCAATGATCAATCTGAGATCTGTCATGTTCTAAAATGCCGGATCTTCGTAATAGAACAAATAAGGACAAACAAAATATGGAGTCCCAGAACCATAGAGATAGGATCATCATATATTGGTTATAATTAATTTAATTAATTGACAAGAATTAACGTGATCTAATTAATTCTTCATTTATGTCTCCAGTCATGATCCGATGTGATCCACTGTTGCGTCATAGAATCTAAGTGTATGATTCCTCTAATGGTGATCCACACATGATCCACATATCTCTGGACGTTGCCGAAGGGATCTCCCTGTGCTAGCACGGAATAACCTTCACTTGTGATGTCTGCCTTTGATCGCCTTGATCGGGTAGTCTTGATAGCGTTCTTAGAGGAAGGAGTTATTTCAGCCTTGAGAGAACTCTCTAAAATTTTTGTGCACAATGATTGGGGAAAAGTGTTGCAGTTGTGAGGAAATTTATAATCGGGTTTGAGTTTATAGAGTTATGACAATATAAAAATTCATTATGCATTTTATTTATTTCATTAACACTAATTGAAAACCCCCACATCAAATGATTAATTCCAGGACTTGTGCCCATGATAATTATAATAAAAATCATTTTATAAAACAATATCGTTTCTTCAAAATCCCAACTGGAAAAACTACACGCCATGTAATCTTCAATACATGGCGTGTACTAATTTTCCATAAAACTACACAGCATGTATATTCAATATACACGGCATGTACATTTAATTTACATTTTTCTTTATTTCCTCCACCACATTTATTAGACATTGATTAATAGATATTTATATCATAAATATATGCAACTGTATTACTCAGTAATAAATATATGTTATTTCGCCCACAATATATTCTCTCGAATAACTCGTGTGAAAATAAATGCGATCATGCATCCTTAAATAATTAAATAAACATTGTCGGGAATAATATTTATTTAACATGTTATATTAATATTTTATTTAGATACATGTGAACACTTATTGTGTGACCGTCTAGGCCTCTTTCTTGTTGGCAATTGGAGGGCTTTCCTAAAGTCCAACATTACTGTCTAGCAATACGTCAAGCACCCAAGAGAAAGAAGCTGATACCTCAATGATGTGTCACCTCGTACACACTCTTACAGTGTAATTTAATCCCTTTTTCATGGAATCTCAAATCAAGTGGGTTTCATGCTAGTTCCATCAACCCATGTGCTCGATTATTTTTTCATTGAATTTTCGGAATGGAACATTCAAATTCTGTACCATGGCGATTGATTTACTTAGGCTATATCAATTCTATCAAAGGGCCCGAGATATATACTTTCGTTATAGAACAGAAGGGACAAATTCTTTCTCAGATTATATATTTATGCAGTATTACTTGTGACACACCCAATGTATCCAACCTTGCTACAAAGAGTGTGTCGTCATAGTTTTTTTTCAATACATCTAAGTGCCAACGTTGTAATACCGATTAATAATAATCTAAAAGTCTAGTTACCAACACACACGTCTGCAGATAGGAACATCCAATGACACTATGAAATGTGGATTTCCTACAGGAGGGTCTCATTCTCATAATATCCTCATAAACACTCCATTATTCCTCCTACTCGAGCCTCACTCAAGATTTTTTGTTATAAAGGGTTAGAGAGGTTCTCCCACTCATTCTAGAAGTGATTCTATGGGTTTTCATGGTGCGGTGAAGGTGATTTTATTCTGGCATGTCTCCAGTATTGATTCTTTCTTAGTATTCATTAGATCTAGTTCTCTCACCTTTCTATTTTTCTCAATCAACACCCACTAAAAGTATATATGTTGTTTTTCATCCTAAAATTTTTATATTTGGTCATTTTTATGACAGGGTATCGGATCTTAGGCAGTGTTTTGGATCTTTTACCCAAATTTGGGGAGTAATTGTTCTATGGGTTGACTTTTACAAAAACATAATGTAGGTGGATTATCTCTCAACACCATCATTGTAGAACAATAAGTCATAATTTAAATTAATAAATTTATCATTATATTTATTTTGAATATTATGTGTGATGGTTGATTTTCATTTGTTTTTTTGTGATTTTTAAATTTTGGGGAAAATGGGTTATTTCAGTGAAGTGTTCTTGATGTTGGATTTTAAAATGATTGATTTTAAAATCAGTTTCTTGGGTTCCGTAATAAAAACTGGTTAAAGAAAATGGTTTTTAATAAAATGGGTGTTTTATTGAAATATGAATTGGTATGGTTAAAGGATTACAAGAATATTTATTTGAAAAATTGTTGTTTTCTTATTACTATGGCTTTAACTAGTATATATTATTGTTATTGGACTTATAATTATATTCCTATACTGGAATGATGACATGTGGGATGGGACTACAACAATAAAATGGGATTTATAATGGAAGAATGATACACCAGAAAAGATAAGTGGGAGGGATGGACCTATAGATTTAAAAATTATTAAATGGGCTTTGATGAGATGTTCCACCGAATTGGTTTAACAGATTGGGTATGTAAAACTCTATAGTAATACATTATATGTGTGTTATTATGTTAGCTGTAAAGTATTGTGCTTTTGAAATTATCTTTTTTGGGGACATAGGTAAGTGTACAGAATCATATTTCTATAGTGGTACTTCATTTTACTTGGATGGTTTTGTGGTTCATGGATCATGAAGCTTGGTAGGGTGATATAGAGTTGTTTCATAGCTTCATGGGTTTTTTATAGTCTTCTTCATGGTACTCTGATTATGTGTCATTAAGGTTGAGTTGTATTGGTATGTGGGAAATGTTATTTAATTAGTTTGGTTTCATGCTAATTCTTTTGTACTATGTTTTTTTTATTGAAGTAATAAACAAAAATTTTTTATGGTTAGTTATGTTTTGTTTAGTTGGTTGGCTTATTCTATGTGGAATTTTTTCCCAATTGTTCTTGAAGCCCTCATCAATCATTTCAATCCTTTTTCTCCATTGAAACGTCACATAAGGCCATTTATCTTCTCTCTACCTTCTCATTCCAATGATGAATGGGTGAGACGTTAGGGTACTGGTGGGTAGCCATATGATGCATCCCTATTACCATAGATCTATCCCAATTTTTTAAATCCATATTTAGATATTATATATTTACAAATAAAATAATTTTTTTAAATCAACAATCATTAAAAAAATTATCATTTTGTTTCCTAGGGTTTTTCTACATATTCTATTTCTATGGCTAGGACTCCTTTTGTATCCCTATTACTATTTTTCATGAATCATTCCATAGTCAACTCCTTCAATAAGATCAATCGCCATTGATAAACCAAATATATGAAAAGGTAGTGAAGGAAAAAAATTAGTTATTTTTTCATTGTGACCAGTTCTAAATGATCTAGGGTTTCATTAATTATCATTTGATATCAACAATCATGATATAGATAGTTTCAATATGTCTCCCTAAATAGATAAATATTATATATATAGTTGGATCATTCCCATAACATTGTAATTATATACTAAGATTATTGATGGGTTGTCCAAGAATAAATGTGTATCTTATAGAGTGAGGAATCATTATGTTCTTAGTTATATATAACTTTATATTCTCCATACATATATATCATTCATATGTTGTGGATGTGTATCTTACTCCATGAAATATAGGTCAACCAATATTATTCAGGTGCATGATTTATTACTATCAAAAATAATTTTGAGGTGATTGGATTTCATGTTTGCAGTGGAATTCATTTGAAGGGATTATTTATCGATCACGTCAAAAATAATTACCAACATTCAATATTGATCAACCAAAAATAATTTTCATGAATGGGGAGATCATGTGTCTTGGGCTAGGAAAACATATCAAGGTGTCCCTACATATCCAAATAAGATAAGAATGAAGACACAAGTAGTTATTATAAATAATTCCCAAACATTTTATGATCGAATGAGGATTCATGGGAATTTTCATGATGTTTGGTTTCCATTATTCCACTAGTGTGAGGGGGATATGTATGGACAACCTTTACCATGTAGAGTGCATAAGGGGGATTTTCTGAATTTTGATGTAAAGAGAGAGAAACCTCATTATGTATTATTCTGAATATTAATTATTATCCAGGGATAATAAGACATAGGAATCAATGCATATCTCCATAAAATGAGTATCAAGCCATACTAGGTTGTGAATATAACATTCTACATATATAGATTAATATCATCACTATGTGAGAATTAAAATCATAGTTTGATAAATAGTCTTCTTTGTAGATCAAGATCATACATCAGGAAAGGGGATTACCATTTCCTATTATTATATAGGTATGAAGCACACATATCATATATATATCAATAATTTTCCCTCTCTACCTATTTTTGCATCCTTTATGAAGAGATGAAATTCCATGATGATTAAAATCTTATAACAATGAATCATGAGGGTTAATGATTTAAGGTCACACATATTTGACTCAATAAAACATAAAATAATATTGACTATGATAAATAACTTATTTCCACACAGGAGGTTAATGCACAGAAATTAAATTTTATAAGAATGTGATTTCAAAATTATTCTTTGATAATGACTTTGATAAAAAGGTTTTGTATCTATGGAATTTTATAAATCTATATGTATATTTTTGTATAGGGAATAGTAAATTATAACTTCAAAATAGACAAGAAAATGGGAAGTGTTCACACTTACATATAGTCAATCCACTAAAAATTGAAGAAACACATATCCCATGTAGTCACTATGATACATCCAGGACATGAGGGGGCCACTCTACTGGATAAAAAACATCACCTATGTAAAAGTTATTAGAAATATTGGTATTTTCTAGTGTGTCCATATAGGTTCACTTTGGATTTGACAATCCATATTAAAAATTCTCTACTATAGTAACAAATATTACAAGGGTTAATGTTACTTTGTTTCATTGATATGTGAAAGAACTAAATTAAATAGTTACAATTAACTCAGATATCATAGATATAATGTTGTTTCATGGATAAAGTCATATTAATGAAGGTTTTAAGAACCGTAAATGACATAACAACATGTATTGATCAAAATTTCTTGTGAAGGGATACAAATTGTCATTATAGTGTAAAAACTATTTACATGGGATGATATTTTAGAATAGATACCTCATTTCATCTAAATTAATTCCATGAGACAAACACATTGTTCCATGTATTTAAATATAATTCACCAAAATTGTGCATGTCATAGGGGATTTTCATGTTCCATAAGATCACATGATTTGGCTGTTCTTTGAGAAAAAATTGACAAATAGGTAATCAAGTGACATTCATATGTGTGAGAAAAAGTGAATATGTATATGTATTCACATGTTGATATGAGTAGGAATCCCCATATACATGTTATTCTCTTAATGGAATTCCTTTTCGAGTGATAAGAAATTGTGGATGGGTTTTTAAATGGAGGATCCAAGAATATCTATATACACTGTAGTATAGGAATAAATCCAAAAATGTCGATTATATGAAAATACTCTACACATTTCAAACCCATGATGAAGGGAAGGGTCATTTTTTCATTTCAGTTTAGATATCGGTATTATTTGAGATCCATGTGACATTATGCATGATGTGGTGGAGAGAATCAAGACACATATAGTTCTTTTTATATTATTACTTAAGTGATTCATAAATTTTTATAAGGATTGGGAATAATATTTTCACTCTTGGAACTTTGTTTGGGTCTAGAATATATCATTGGGGCATTTCAAACTATCATTTGAGAGATGTAATCAAGATGCATGTAGTTCATTGAAATGGAATCCCCAAAACATACGAGGAATGTGTGTAGAAAATGGACAATAATAACCCTTAAGAACATAACACCCTTATTCTATATACTTTAATAGGTATCTCATTCTCATGCATGGGGGAATATGTTTCTAACAATTATAGTGAAATAATGGAACCACAACATATTTCAATGGATTAAGAATAAAAAAAATACATAGTTCTATTATTTATTTATCTAGTTGTGTATGAATAGTACAATGAAATGGGTTATTTTTTAATTTAAATTATAGAAATAGATATGGTCCTAATATTACTGGATTTTTTTGTCACCAGAGATCATGAAACAATAGGAATCAAAAAACATATTATTTCAATAGAGAAAAAATATTACCCACATCTAATCCATATATAGGTAGAGATCATTTTTCTATCATTTATACCATACATAGCTATCATGCCTATCACGTTCAACATGGGGTTTCCCTATATAGATATTTTACAGACTTGCATACTAAAACATAATAGTTCATATTTTACTATCTTACTATAAGTATATGGAACATGAAGAAATAAGAAAATGATATATTCGAGATCACTCTTTTATGTTGAGAGAAAGGATGAATGATCTAATGTAATTAAATTACAATAAATTTTATTATTATTGATTATTGGTGGAAAAAAATCAAACAACTGCAGAAATAACCCATGGGATTTTAGGGGACCTATCCTCTAGATCTTTAACTTATACTATGTACAGGATCATTAGAATTGTGTTAATGAACAACGAGTCTGAGGGGGCCCCCAATTGAAACCAAAAAATCCCCCAGTAATAATCTCATAGTTGTTGTGTTATTCACTAGTGATCCAAACTAGGGTCCCTTTAGATTAGTTATTCCTTAATAACAATAATCCTTAATGGTAGATGTAGAAAACAAGGTGTCAATTCAATTAAATGTCAAGAGAATATATGATGAATGAATATGGTGAGTCTAAAAAGAAAATGGTTATGATGTGTGTTGAATAGAAAAAATTTTCCAAAAATTCTTTTACAAACTAGATGAAATTTTCTATTCATTTGAGGTAAGTACACTAAAATGAAAAGTCATAACAATACAATTTCAAAATCTAGGTCGGGAAATTTGAATGATTCATAGATGGGTAAAACCATGGGTGTATGAATCCAAATTAAATTTTGGGTTATGGGAAATTTAAATCATAAATTATGAATATATGTGTCATTGGGTTTTGGGGATAGGTGGGTATAGGCCGACAATTAATAATGGTGGAATCCACTATCCCACATAGTGTAGAAAATAGCTCATTGATTTATGGGGGCCTTTCCTCTAGGTCCAAAACATACCCTAGATACTATATAAATGGATATTTATTATTCACTAAATAATTGGAGGATGGTCCCATTGGATCATATATCCCATGATTCTAACTTTATATAAGGTGAACCAATCGTATGTGGGTCCATAGTCCATATGGTTCTAGTAGATGTGAATCAACTGTAGTAATTTTTTTTCCAATTAATTGATAAATCAATGATATGATGTTTTTTCATGTAGAATGTATATTTCATAATGGTTTTGAGAACCCTAAATTCAAAATAATTTTTATTGAATAAATTTTGAGTTGAGGGGATAAACATGTGATTATTGAGTATACAGTCATTATGGGGATTAACTATTTTCCATAAACTCCACCTTTCATATATTTTAACATCATATAAATAGGACATTGTTATTATGTATAAAATCTTAAGACAATGACATATTTACCATACCAGTAAACACCTCATTGTCACACGGTAATGGGGATTCATATGTTCCATAATCTCACAACATCCATTATCAGTGTGTCAGATATGAGAGAAATCGACATTTGATTCATCAATTTTAGAGATAATCATAGAGAAAATGTATGTGATTTATCATTTTAGTATGAGATTAAATCCCCCCAAAAATTTGGTTCTTATCATAGAAAAAGTATTAATGTAACAGAGATTCATGTACATTTCTAAAATGAATGATCCATACATCATTACATATCATGTATTGGTAGGAATCAATCCACACATATTTCATTAAAAAAAATTGTACAGGACAAAACTATATATAGGTAGGGTTATTTTTTATATAATATGTATCGAGTCTCAATTTGAAATCATTGGGTAACTACATATACTCTTGAAATATGAATTAGTCCATATAAAGTAAAAATACTAATAATTAAATATGAAAGTTTGTTCTATATTCACAATGGGGTTTTTTAATTCTATATAAAACCATGTTTTGAGATTATGTACTTACTTGGTATTATGTATTAATATAAATCATTCCACAATTACATATTATATATGATCTCTTATGTACATCTAACAATCTCATGGGGATGGGAGGAAATAATTTTTTATTCTTCTTGCATCAAAATCATGTATATTGAATTGAAAATAAAGTGATCTATTATTTTGAAAATGAATGCAATATATTATGAATATGGTTTTAGTGATAGGATCACGGTGGATCATCCTTTTCCAAGTATAGGGTTTTGAGAATAAAATAATAGAATCGTGGTAAATCCTTAAAAGATTAGAATTTTATGATGATGTAGCTAACAAATTATAGGGAATGCATTCCCCATATAATATAAAATGTTGTCCAATTTAATTAATAATAATTAATACATAATTTTTTAATTTAACTTCATGTGACCAGGTTATAGTTAGGCATACTCATCAATCTATTCATCCCCAAATATTCAATCCACTATGTTTCTTTGTCACTGTTTGTGATGTGTTGTTTGTGGTTTATGGGGAATATATATAATAAACTCTAGTATATCCAAAACCTCTCTATAAGAACGTGTCTTAAAAATGGTCAAATTTCCTTATCTATGTTAGATATTATTGTGGGGAGAATATCCACAATATATTTTTACAATAAAATTCCTATAATCCATTACTATACTAGCATCTGGTGAACCATTTTAGTATTTATCTACCTCTTTATTAGATTTATATTCGACAGAACCTTGAACTATTTTATATTTCCACTATACAACCTCTAGAAAACTGAAATTGAGCTAATTAGGGATATGATACATAACGTGAATAATGGAAAAAATATTCTAAACAATTATTTTTAGTAAAGTATGAGTAGTGACCTACTGCTTAGTTGTCACTTGAATATTTTGATGGCCATATGTTTCTCTAGGTACATGATCCCATTACTAAAAATCAATTATAGTGTTTTTTGAAACCTTAATAGTTATTGGCACGAATATGATAATATATTTTAGTAAATGAAGAAATATAATAGTCATCACTAGTATACGATGGAGTATAATACTTTTTATGATATCAATTCCCTATTGGAGTATTCCAATGGAACTCTGTAATTGGATAAGTGATATAGGTATCCACTTATATTTCCACTACAATGTGTGGGTCCATTTTTTAATTTGAATGATTTGTAGTTTAATCTAGGTATCATTACATTAAAATAAATCATTGGTGTTCACCTATTGGAATGTGAACCATTATTGAGGTGGTTATATAGACAATTTAATGTACCCAATTATAATGGGGGTATATGTATAGTCTCATTTATCGAATATATTATGTCATCAATTTCAAATGATAGGATTTTTTTACTATCCTATGGATAATACCAAGATTAATGTATGAACCCTAGTAAGACTGGTTGTTTTTCCTAGTTCAATGCCTATCCCTTTTCCATTAAATGATGATAATTTTCTGAGATGGGATAAATAATATATGCTTTCTATAGAGTAGACACATATTCATGTTGATGATGTTGATGTTAAAGAACTACCTTTGGGATATGATTGTATTCATTTCCATGAAACATCAATGGAGTATACTCATTGAGATCCATTATCAATAACAATATGTATTGGAAAATTAGAAGGATACTAGAGAGGATATAGGCTTGGGAGAATTTATTTTGGGGAATATGTTAGTTGATGAATTTGATTAAAGAATGTATCTATTATCTTTTCTATCATCCTCGAATCATGAAAATGTGATAAAAACCATTATTCAAAGAGGTGTGTATATGTCCTACCCCCATGTATTCATAAAGGATACTGTACTAGACTTGGATTGAGAATTAAAATGAATGGATCCGCTCACTTCATTCCACTGGATTACTTTATTGGGCATTATTTTAACATTCCATGTGAATAAAGAATAAATATATTTCATATTTTTTCATATATGTGAATTAAATATTAATTTTACTTTAAATGGGATTCCATGTTTGATGGCATACCCAAAACGTATCAACTTGTTTCTTTGAAATCTTTTGTTACACACAACGCTAATTTATACAAAATAATAATATAATATAATTATTATTTTAAATAGTAGCTAACGCAGAACCACTGAATTAGAGGGAATGAACAATAATAAATAATATATTATTATACATGTTTGTTAAATGTTTTTACATTTATCCAATAATATTTTTATGATTAAAATGTTAATGAATCCAATTTTACACATAAACACTCTAATATTCTTTACATGGTCGATTTATTGCCTTTTGATGGAAAACCCTTTTTAAATGTTGTTTTTCTCACTTTTAAATTTTATATGTTGAAAAATAATATTTTTTTTAGAATAGGGACATCAAAATATACTTTGGAAGAAATTATTTGTATTTTTCAAATACTGTTCATTTCTTAATGAATACTGAAAAATACTACATTTTAATGCAAAACTACTTTTTAATAAAACTTATATATATAGATAGAAAATTATTTTAATTGGTTTTAATGTGTAATTGAATAATATTTTTACCATTTAATCCAATTTCGGCCATTGGATGTAATTTCTCTTTTTAATTGAACATAAACATGTTTCTATCTTTTAATAGATATTATTTCGTAAAAACACGCTTTTTTTGTTTTGACAATAAGAATTTTTTTTTAAGTTAATTTCTGTCTCTTGTGTGTTTGGAATTTGTTAAAATGTATTCCATATATAGTATTGGGATGTCCAAATTGCATGAATAGGTAAAATTTATTTTTAGACATTATTAATATTTACTTCTGCAAATATTTTATTTACCATGGTTAAATGGTAAATCTGGTAAATAAAGATAAAAAGTAATATTATAGTAAAAATACATTACCCAAACACATGAACTAATCTTATCATCTGGTACATGTCCCACCATGGGCATCCTTGGGTCTATTTTTTGACCCCATGGGGACACTTAGGAGTGATGATGACACTTTTTATTAATTAATTTAATGTAAAGTACAAAATTACATAAGAATATATCTTTTTGTAAATATAATTTTATACACGGATATATAAGTTATCACTTTAACTATAAATAATAATTTAAAAGATAAAAATATTTCCTACATAATGGTATTTTATTTATAATTTTTAGATATAAAATAAAAAAATTATTTATGACACAATGATGATGTAATGATTTCTTTATTAATAAATGATTTAAATAAATGTGATTATAAAATTTAAAAAACAATCCATACACTGTCCAATTATTATTGGTTATTTTATTTAGAATATTAGTCTTCTTATCTTATAATTTAATGTGTTTTGGCCCTTTTTAATAGGTATATCTGTTTATAATAAAATAATGTTTTCAACTTTTCCTAAAGAGCCCCTCAACAGCCTTATAAAAAACCATAAACTCTATCTCATTACTCAGACATCCCAAGCCCCTTGGCTCATCCAAAATCTACCCAATTAATATCCCTAAATCCCTAACTTCTTCATATAATCCTTAATTTAGGATTTATTCACTTCAAGGAAACCTTGTGGTTCATGTCAAAGGGAGTTATCCTATTTAAAGGTAACGTCCTCTCTTAAGTAATTTTTTTTATTTTAAATTACAAGCACTTATAATCCCTTTATTCCTTTTATTATAACAACACCAGTATCCTCAATATAGTATGTTGTTTAAATTGGATTTATTAGAACTAAACTTCCACATACCTCTATCTATTGGATACGAACATACTGTTTCTGTGGACAGTGAACTACTGCCTCACAAAAAAATGATTGTTCAAATATCTCCCACCACCTTTCATGGTGGACATTTTGATTGAATTTTATTTATATATTATATATATTTTGTTTATGTTTTCTCTATGAATATTTATTTTTCATTTATATCATTCTTTTCTGGCTTCCAAAATGGTTAAATAAGATAATTTAATTTGAGGAAGTGTAGACTACCGCCGCTCAAAGTGATGTCACTCGTTCATACCATACATGGAATGTATGAAGGATGGTGTTAATGAAATTAAAAAATGTATATAAAATATTATATTATACTTGAAAAATAATATTTCTATGTATTATTTGGGTTTCATTCATTTTAAATTGAAAAAATGAAATAGAAGTAGCATTCATTCGTACGTACGACAAACTCTGTCCATGAACGGTGAATCTCATTTTCATATATCCAAATGATATGAACTATTCTAAATACATATATACTGGATATATATGATATATATGATAGATAATTCATGAATATTATTCAATATATAATGGAATTTTGACCACACGGTCAATTTATAATAACAACATGTTCATTTTTAACTCATGTTTCGAACATCGAAAAAATGTCCAATATGAACTGAAATAATTATCTAATTGTTGTAGCATGTTAATTAGTGATATAAAAGGAATAATAAATTCTTAAAAGGTTATTATGAATCTATAAATTAAATTATGTTTTTTATTCTCTAATAACAAGGAACATACAAGTCAAGTCATATTTATGTAAGGGGTTTTCATCTCACTTTTTATTCCCGTGAGATTCATGATATATTTGCAGATATTTCCTTTTGTGTGGTGTATGTAATACCCATGATATTATTGTTTGTTTAATTGTAACATCCCAAGTATGGAATGATTAATATATATTTTTATCTATGTCTATTTATGAATTAGATAGTGTTTTAGAGGCTTAAAATGAGAAGAAAATCCAATCTCTAGCATGGAATACACTAATATTTTTAAAATATTATTTTACTGTATTTTGATGGCAAACCATTTTTATATAAAACTTTTTACACTTTTATTAGCTATATTTGTCAAAATAAACATATTCTTTATGATTGGTACATTGAAATTTACATTGGATAATGTTTTGGTATTTTTCTAACAATGTTCATTTTTTAATGAATAGTGAAAAAATACTGCATTTTACTTCAAAACTGCATCATCATCTAATTTAATTATATGTTTAGATTATCTTTTTAAATGGTCTTAATGTGTAATTTGAATATATTTTTACCATTTAATCCAATGTTGGTCATTAGGATTAATTTCACTTTTGGAATTGGGCATAAACTAATGCCAATCTTTTCATAGATATTGTTTGAAAAATCCCGCTATTTGTTTTGACAACAGGAATTATTTTTAAATTAATTATTGCAATTACTGTGTTTAAAATTTGGTAAAATGGATTACATATTTGGAATCAGAAATTCCAAATTATGTAATCAAGACTCTTTTGTTTTTTGGACATTACGAATAGTAACGACTGTAATTATCATTAATTATCTTTATTAATGAGTAATCAGGTAGTTAAGGATAATAAAATAATACCATAACAATAAAAAATGACACCAAAATGTGTCCTAATGCTACTGGTTGTCTCATGGCCGACCATGGTATTCCATGTTCCAAACTTTGGGACCCCATGGAATCACTTTTGTTTGAAAGTGACTTTTTATCTTTCTATTTTTAATGAAAGTAAACATAACAAAGAATGTATCACCTGAGTAAATCATTTTTGATTTGGTATACATAGATGATATTATAGACTATAAATATTCATTGGAAATTTAAATGATTTTATACATCATAGTATTTTTTCCATAATTTTTAGACATTAAATAAATTAAATTATTTATGACATCATGATGATGCAACAATTACCTCATTAATAAAGGATTTAAATAAAATGAAAAGATAATGTTAAAGATAAAACATAAACTTTTCAAAGACCTATTGTATGAGTATATTTCTTACCCTTATCACCTTATCCTCGAAATACATCAAGGTGGGACATTTAAAATCCGAAACGCTTTTGAAAATAAAGTAACATTTTGTAACTTTCCAAGAGTGACACTCCTATCCTTTTATAAAAGGCTCCCACCTCTACCTCCTTACCCACACTTCCAAATGCTTTATCTCGGCCAACCCCTGCCCATTTTGTCTTTCCAAATCACTCTCTAACTCTTAGAAGCCTCACTTTGGGTAGATGTCTTCCCAAGGAAGCCTTTGAGCTCAAAACAAAAAGAGTTACCCGTTTTAAAGGTAGTGTTTTCTCTTGTCTTCTTATGTTTTATTTTGCTTCTCCAACCCCATAAACTATTTTTATTCTTTTCTTTTGTAACAACACAAGAATCTTAAATATACTAGGATGTTGTTTTAAGAATTATTCTAGCTACACTTACACACACCTACATCTAATGGTTAAAGAACATACGTTTTCTGTGGATGGCGAATTTCTGCCTCACGAAACGATGATTGTTCCACACTCATATAACACCTTCAAAGGTGTCCATTAAGATGTCAATATATATATATATATGATATATAATATTTTTATATTTTAATTAATCTTCTGTATTTTTCATTTATGGCATACCATTATGGTTTCCATTATTGGTAAACGCGATATCTTCATTTTAGGAAGTGCGGAATACCGCCCCCTCAAAGTGATTTGATTCGTTAATACCATATGTGGTAAATATAAAGGATTGATTTAATGCTATTATATATGATATTATACTGGAATTTTGATACACCTTTATATCATTATGATTTCACTCTATTAAGTAAGTAATAGAAATGAAAGTATCGTTCATGCGTAAGTACGGCTTACCGTCTCCATGAACGGTGCATTTCATTTCATACCACTAAATGATTATGTAGTATTATAAATGCATGAATATACTGTATATATATGATATATATGATATATAAATCATGATTATAACTCTGGATATAATGGATACATGAACAACTTGTAATTATAAAGAGCGTATTTTTGACTCAAGTACCAATGATCGTTAAAATGACCGTTATTAACTTAAATAATTACATAGTTTTCATGACATGAAAATAAGTGATATAAAAGGAATAATGAACTTGAAAATGGTTCTTAAGCAATTAGAAATTAACTCAAGTTTATTATTCAGGATTTTAAAGAACGATCGAGTCAAGTCGGACCCGAGGAAAGGGAACTTCTTAACAAAATTTTCGTTCTTTGGGTTAATCTCCTACTTTCAAATTGTGTCATGATATTATTATGTCCTATATTTTATTTGTACTTTATTTATGTGTACTTATTTTGAATACACATAATAGATCTATTTTACCTTTTTATGGCACTTCGTCTCAATCTCCTTTCATTGAGGCATATTTGGTTTTATACACAACCTTATTTTATTTGGTGTATAAACCTCTTTGACTTTTATGTTTATCAAAAATGAATATTTTTTTATACGAGGCCTTTTACAAAACATAAAAAGGGAATGTTTTTGTCGTATGTATGCGGCTACAACGACTTCTCCTTCACCGTGACCATTATTTGAGTTTTTACTTCCTCTACAAGCCATACCTATTTTTTAAAAGAAAAATAAATACCATGTTTAACTTTTCTTTTATTTTTGTATTGAAAATGGTTTTCATAACGTTTTAATTATATCAATGTGTTGTATTGATATCTTGTGATTGAAATGTGGAAATTTTATGTTTCCTTTATGCATGTTTTATGTGATACCATTATTTTATGGTTCTTGGGCATTGTTATGAAGACGGGTGGTTCCGTGATAAACTAAGGGCGGGTGATCCCGATATAGCTCTCCAATGAATTGGGTAACGCGAAGGAGGTTGAATGCTGAGGTTTCTCCGAAGATATTTATGGAATATATTGTGATGGGTATTCCAAAACGTAACCAAGACAGTTAATCCCTACGTAAGAATGTTATGAATTACCCAAGTTACCTTTATGTCTTATGATTTCTAGGATTTATTCACGTTTTGATGAGGTATATTAAAATGCTTATGTTTTATGAGTAAAGTATGATTTTATTGATTCTCATGTATACATGTAATGATGTTTCCTTTCCATATTTTTGTATCCCTTATTGATCTTTTTATGCTCATCCCATGTTTTTAAAATGTTTTTCACAGGTCAAGGGAAAAGTACATGATATGATGATAGTTTTAAGGAAGTGTCATGAAATAATCCATGTTTTATTTTAAATAGGTTTCTGTTTATGGGAATAATGAATAATATCTTTAATGTAAGCACTTTGTTTAAATGTGGAATGTAATGCATGTTTTATGATCTAATTCTCTAAAACTCTAAACCTGAAAAGATCCTCATGGTGTAATCTTGTAATAACTCATGATTAAGTCATTTTTAAGGCTGAGGCCTTATAGTTGGTGTCATAGGTCTGTTTAGATAACTTTAGAAGTTAGAAATCTATTAAATGATTATCCAAAAATATTTTTTTTGGTCAAATAGAAATGATATAGCATTTGAAGATTACTATGTTGCTTCATCTACGACATGTTTGTTCAGAATGGTTTTTCGCAGAGGAAACTGGGAAGCAGTGCTAGGAAGGCATACAGAAGGACATAACCTTCCGAATCAGCATTATGTGATGGTCGGAATTGGAACTGAACAGTTTGTTGTAGTAATGGCGCAGTTGACTCAAGTGATAAATGGTGGTGGTATTCATGCACGAGACCAGCCAGATCAACCGTAGAGGAACATGTCAGTGGTGGAACATTTCCTGAGGAAACATCCCCCATAATTCAGAGGATCATCTAACCCTGTGCTAGCTGAAGGGTGGATTAAATCACTGGAAGAATATTTTAGATGTCATGGGGTGTTCAGAAAATCAAAAGGTTAGTCTTGCTATTTACTGGTTGGAGGGTGAGGCAGATCAGTGGTGGTCGATGGTTAAAAATATCAGGGACGCTGATGAGATTGATGCTCTTGACTGTGATGAATTCAAAGGTATGTTTCTTGAAAAGTATTCTCCTAAGGCTATTCGACTTAGGATAGAAAAAAATTTCTTGGAAGTTAGGTAAGAGGAAGACTCAGTGGCTGCCTAAGAAGAAAGGTTCACTCGATTGGCAAGGTATGCTCCAAATTTTATCCGAGACATTAATAGTAAAATCAATCATTTTTACTCAGGATTAAAGACAAAATATCGAAGGGCATTGTCTTCTCATGAGTTCAAAAGTTATGAAAGCTTGTCTGATGTGCTGGGAAGGTGGAAATGGAGTTTTCTAATGATGAAGTGTTCTATAACAACCAGCAGAAGAAGAGACCGAGGTGGCACGAGAAATAAAATAATTCTTCAAAAAGGACTTATGGTAAGAAAACTAAGTTTCTAGTTTGTGATAAATGTGGTAAAAGGCATGCTGGGGAATGTCTCTTGAATTATGGAAAGTGCTACCAATGCGGTAAGATGGGACATAAGGATCGTGATTGCACTGAAAAATATCAAGGTGATGGTAAGACCAAATTTGATTTACAACTAGTGAAATGTATTAAGTGCAATGAGATGTGTCACAATGCAGACTAGTGTCCAACAAAGAGCTTGAGTGATGGGAAGTAGTTAGACTACAAGAAAAAAAGGTTGGTGAAATCCTTTGAAACTAGTTCAGCAGATGTTGGGCCATCAAATGAAGTGGTATCAGGTACTTTGTTTTTTCATATTATGCCAGTGTGTTGTTTGATTTAGGGTCTACACATTCTTTCACCTCTATAAACTTTTCTAGTAGAATGGGAATACCATCTCAAGAAATGACTCCTGAACATGTGGTAAAAACACCCGGGGGAAATCTTAAGGCAAAAAGAATTTATAATAATCTTCCTATCATTATCCGCGGAAAGAACCTACTTGCGAACCTTATTGTTTTACCTCTAGTAGAGTTTGTTGTTATCCTGGGTATGGATTGGCTCTCTATTTAGCATTCTAAGATTGACTGTAGAGCTAAAGTTGTTACTTTTCAGAAAGACATTCAGTTTGTGTACAAGAATGTTCCCTTACTGTTGATAACTTATCAAGAAGCTAAGAAACTTGTAAAAGATGGAAATGAATGTTACCTTGAACACATCGTTTAAAACAAAGGAACTGTTCAAATTAATGATGTGCCAGTGGTAAATGGGTATCCTGATGTTTTTCCTGATGAGATTCCTGGAACAATACTAGATCAGGAAGATGAATTTACCGTTGACTTAGTTCATGATGCTAAGCCAATTTCAAAACCCCCTTATCGAATGGCTCAAATTGAAATTTTAGAGTTGAAGGAGCAATTTCAAGATTTATTGGAGAAAGGTATCATTCGACCTAGCACATCACCATGGGGTGCTCCTTTTTTATTTGTTAAAAAGAAATATGGTTCAATGAGACTTTGAATTGATTATATAGCCTTGAATAACATCACTTTTAAGAACAAATATCCTTTGCCTCATATCGATGATTTGTTTGATTAGCTCTAGGGAGCTCAGTATTTTTCAGAGATTGACCTGAGATCAGGGTACCATCAGTTGAAGGTAAAGGAAGAAGATGTTCTGAAGGCTGTGTTTCCTACAAGATATGGCCATTATGAATTTGTAGTAATGCCTTTTGGCTAACCAATGCACCTGTTGTATTCATGTACTTAATGAATATAATTTTCCATGAGTTCTTGGATATGTTTGTGGTGGTATTCATTGATGATATTTTGGTGTTTTCAAAAGTTAAAGATGAGTATGAAAGAAATTTAAGGGTTATATTTCAAACCTTAAAAGAAAAGAAATTGCTTGGGAAATTCAGCAAGTGTGAGTTTTGGTTGTAACAAATTTCTTTCCTTTGTCACATTGTTCCTAAAGATGGGATAACTGTTGATCCTGAAAAAACAATGGTTTTTGAAGAATGGACAAGACCCACAAATGTAACTGAGATTCGTAGTTTCCATGGTTTTCCAGGCTATTACTGAAGGTTTGTTATAAATTTTTCACAGTTATCTAGTCCAATGACTAAGCTAACTCGGAAGGGTGTTAAGTTTATCTGGACAAAATAATGTGATGATTGTTTTCAGGAATTGAAAAGAAGATTGGTGAATGTTCCAGTTTTGGAACTATCCTCCAGGAATGGTGACTTTATTATCTACAATGATTCTTCATTGAAAGGACTTGGTTGTTTCCTAATGCAGAGTGATGGTAATTGCTTATGCTTCACGACAGTTGAAAACTCATTAGGTAAATGACCCTACACATGATTTGGAATTAGCTGTTGTTGTTTTCCCTTTAAAAATTTGGAGACATCATTTGTATGGAATAAAGTGTGAAATATATTACGATCAAAAAAGTTTAAAGTATATATTCACTCATAAAGAATTGAACATGAGACAGAAGAGATGGATATAATTAATAAAGGATTATGATTGTACAATTAATTACCATCCGGGAAAACCAAATAAAGTGGTTGATGTTTTGAGTCGAAAAATGTAATGCTTCATTAATAATGTTGCATTTGGAACGTGATCCTTTGGTTAAGGATTTGATGAACATTGGCATAGAAGTTTTTGGTGTAGGATGTTCTTATATTATGTTTCAGGTATCATTGAAATCTTCTCTATCAAACAGAATCAAGCAAGCACAGAAGCAAGACAGTGAGTTGCAGAAAATGATAGAGCTGGTTCAAAAGGGTATGTTTCCTGAATTAATCATTGATAATGATTGTGTTTTGAGATTTTCTAAGATATTGTGTGTGACTTTTGATTCACAGTTGAAGAGAGTGTTGTTATGTGAAACTCATAGTTCTCTATTTTCAGTTCATCCTGGCAGTACTAAGATGTACAGAGATCTGCGGGAGTATTACTGGTGGGATGGAATGAAAAGAGATATTGATGATTTTACAGTGAAGTGTTTGACTTGTCAACAGGTTAAAGAAGAGTGACAGTTACTGAAAGGGATTCTTCAGCTTTTACCAGTACCAGAATGGAAATGGGAAAATATATCCATGGACATCGTTGTGGGATTGTCGAGGACACCTCGAGGTAATAATGCAATATGGGTTATTATTGATCACTTGACTAAATTTTCTCATTTCCTTGCTATACGAGATACTTTTTACCTAGATAAAATTTCTTGATTGTATCATAAAGATATATTCAGGTTTCATGGTGTTCCCATCTCCATTTTATCTGATCGTGATCCCAGGTTTACTTCTAAATTTTGAAAAGGCCTTTAGAAGTCGTTGGGTACTAAATTAAATTTTAGTACAGATTTTCATCCCCAATCAGATGGTAAATCAAAACAAACAATTCAGACTTTGGAAGATATGCTACATGCTATTTCGTTGGATTATCAGGGAAATTGGGACCAAAATCTTTCTTTGGTTTAGTTTTCATATAATAACATTTTTCATTCCAGTATACAGATGGCACCATTAGAGACATTATATGGGAAGCGGTGTCGAACTCCAGCTTTCTAGGATGAAGTGGGTGAAAGGAAACCGATGGGACCAGATTTGGTAGAAGAGGTGGAAGAAAAGGTTCAGTTGATACAGAAACACATGAGAACAACTTAGAGAAGGCATAAGAGTTATGCAGACAATGGGAGGAAGGATCTCTCTTTTGAGGTAGGTGATCATGTTTTTCTCAAAGTCTCACCATGGAAAAGTGTGATGCGATTTGGTAAGAAAGGAAAGTTGAGTCCAAGGTTCATTGGAACATATGGAATTCTGGAGAGTGTTGGATTAGTTTCTTACCGATTGGCTTTACCTCTGAGTTTATCCCAGGTACACAATGTTTTTCATGTTTCGATGTTGAGAAAGTATATGGTAGATCTATCTCATGTTTTGAGTCTAGAGGTAGTTCAGTTGGAAGAGAACCTATCTTATGAGGGAAAACCAGTCCAGATTCTTGACCATAGGGAGCAAGTGTTATGGAATAAGGTGATTCATCAGTTAATGTTTTTTTGGAAAAACCACATGATTGAAGAGGCAACATGGGAATATGAAAATGCTATGAGGGATAAATACCCCCACTTATTCAATAAGTAAATAAATTGCGGGGATGTTATTTTCTAAAGAGGGGAAGGATGTAACATCCCATGTAAGTAATGAATGATATATATTTTTATCTATGTCTATTTATGAATTAGATAGTGTTTTAGAGGCTTAAAATGAGAAGAAAATCCAATCATAAGCATGGAATACACTAATATTTTTAAAAGATTGTTTTACTGCCTTTTGATGGAAAACCATTTTTAAATGAACCTTTTGACAATTTTATAAGATATATTTTTCAAAATAAACATATTATTTATGATTGGGACATTGAAATTTACATTGGATAACGCTTTGGTATTTTTCTGACAATGTTCATTTTTTAATGAATAGTGAATAAATACTGCATTTTACATCAAAAATGCTTTTTCATCTAATTTAATTATATGTTTAGATTATCTTTTTAATTTGTATTAAAGTGTAATTAGAATATTTGTTTACCATTTAATCCAATGGTGGTCATTAGGATTAATTTCACTTTGGAATTGGGCATAAACTAATGCCAATCTTTTCATAGATATTGTTTCAAAAAACCCTCTATTTGTTTTGACAACGGGAATTATTTTTCAATTAATTATTGCAATTTCTATGTTTGGAATTCGGTAAAATGTATTACATATTTTGAATCAGAAGGTCCAAATTTTTTAATCAAGGATCTTTTGTGTTTGGACATTATAAATACTAATGAGGGTAATTATCTTTAATTATCTTGATTAATGAGTAATCAGGTAGTTAAGGATAATAAAATAATACCATAATAATAGAAAATGACACAAAAATGTGTCCTAATGCTACTGTTTGTCTCATGGCCGACCATGGGATGCCTTGTGTCAAACTTGGGGACCCCATGGAATCACTTGTATGTGAAAGAGACTTTTTATCTTTTTATTTTTAATGAAAGTAAATATAACAAAGAATGAATCACCTAAGTAAAACATTTTTTATTTTGTCTACATAGATGATATTATGGACTATAAAAATTCATTGTAAAGATAAAATGATTTCCTAAATCATTGTATTTTTTTGATAATTTTTGGACATTAGATAAATTAAATTGTTTATGACATCATGATGATGCAATGATTACCTCATTCATAAAAGATTTAAATAAAACGAAAAGATAATGTTAAAGATAAAACTTAAACTTGTCAAATACATATTGGATGAGTATATTTAGAACTATTATCACCTTATCCTCTAAATACATCAATGTTTGTCCTTTAAAATACGAAACTCATTTGAAAATAAAGTAACATTTTGTAACTTTCCAAGAGTGCCCCTCCTCTTCTCTTATAAAAGGCCCCCACCTCTACCTCCTTACCCACACATCCAAAGCCTTTGTCTCGTCCAAACACTGCCCATTTGTTTCTCCAAATCCCTCTATAACTCTCAGAAGCCTCACTTTGGGCAGATGTCTTCCCAAGGAAGCCTTTGATCTCAAATAAAAAAGAGTTACCCGTTTTAAAGGTAGTGTTTTCTCATGTGTTCTTATGTTTTATTTTGATTATCCAACCCCCTAAAATATTTTTATTCTATTCTTTTGTAACAACACCAGTATATTCAATATACTAGGATGTTTTTATAAGATGGATTCAAGCTACACATATACAAACCTACATCGAATGGTTAAAGAACATACTATTTCTGTGGATGGAGAATTTCTGCCTCACGAAATGATGATTGTTCAACACTCATATAACACCTTCAAAGGTGGACATTAAGATGTCACTATATTTATATATGATATGATATGTTTATGTTTTACTTAAGCTTCTGTATTTTTCATTTATGTCATACATTTATGGTTTCTATTATGGGTAAACGCGATATCTTCATTTTAGGAAGTGCGGACTACCGCCCCCTCAAAGTGATTTGATTCGTTAATACCATATGTGGTATGTATAAAGGATATATTTAAGGATATTATATATGATATTATACTGTAATTATGATGTACCTTTATATCATTATGATTTCACTCCATTAAGTAAGAAATAGAAATGAATGTTGTGTTCATTTGTACGTACGGCTTACATCTACATGAACGGTGCATTTGATTTCATACCTCTAAATGATTATGTAATATTATAAATGCATGTATATACTGGATATATATGATATATATGATATCTACATCATGAGTATAAATTTGGATATAATGGATACATGAACAACTTGTAATAATAAAGAGCATATTTTTGACTCAAGTACCAATTATCGTTAAAACGATCGTTATTAACTTAAATAATTACATAGTGTTCATGACATGGTAATAAGTGATATAAAAGGAATAATGAACTTGAAAAAGGTTCTTAAGCAAGTATAAATTATCTCAAGTTTATTATTCAGGACGTTAATGAATGATCGAGTCTAGTCGGACCCAAGGTAAGGGAACTTCTTAACCCAATTTTCGTTCTTTGGGTTAATCTCTTAATTTCAAATTGTGTCATGATATTATTATGTCTTTTCTTGTATCATTAATTTCTTTATGTGTAATTATATTGAATACACATAATAGATCTATTTTACCTTTGTATGGGACTACGTCTCAATCTCCTTTCGTTGAGGCATATTTTGTTTTATACATAACCTTATTTTATGCGGTGTATAAACACCTTTGACTTTTATGTTTATCCAAATGGAATATTTTTTATACAAATCATTTTACTAAAGGAAAAAAGGGAATGTTTTTGTCATACGTATGAGGAGACAATGACTTCTCTATCACAGTGACCATTATTTGAGTTTCAACTTCCTCTAAAACCCATAGCTTTTTTTAAAAGAAAAAGAAATACCATGTTTTACTTTTCTTTTATTTTGGTATTGAAAATGGTTTTCATAATGTTTTTATTATATCAATGTGTTGTATTGATATCTTGTGATTGAAATGTAGAAATGTTATGTTTCCTTTATGAATGTTTTATGTGATACGATTATGTTATGGTTCTTGGGCATTGTTATGAAGACGGGTGGTTCCTTGATAAACTAAGGGAGTGTGAGCCCGATATAGCTCTCCAATGCATTGGGTAATGTGAATGAGGTTAAAAGTTGAGGTTTCTCCGAATAGATATAGGGAATATACTGTGATGGGTATTCCAAATGTAACCAAGAGGGTTACTCCCAATGTAAGAATGTTATGAATTCCTCATGTTACCTTTATGTCCTTTGATTTCTATGATTTATTCATGTTTTGATGAGGTATGTTATATTTCATAGGTTTTATGAGTAATGTATGATTTTATTGATTCTTATTGAAAAATATACTCATGTTTCCTTTCAATATTTTTGTATCCCCTATTGAGCATTTTATGCTCATACCATGTTTTTGAAATGTTTTTCACTGGTCAAGGGAAAGGTATATGACATGATGATAGTGTCAAGGAAGTGTCAATAAAGAATCCATGTTTTATTTTAAATAGGTTTATGTTTATGGGAAAAATTAATACTATCTTTTATGTAACCACTTTGTTTAAATGTGGAATGTAATGAATGTTTTATGATCTAATTCTCTAAAACTCCAAACCTGATAAGATCCTCAAGGTGTAATCTTGTAATAACTAAAGATTAAGTAATGTTTAAGTCTGGGGCCTTATAGTAATATACTTTAACTTATTGGTATTTACATCATAATTTCACGATCCTTCCTTCATGGGGTGTATATTTCATAAGTTACCAAATTGGAAAGGGAAGCTTTCACCATACTCTTTTAGTCAATGAATTAATTTATGTAATGTCTTCTAATTTTTTTCTTCTTATTTTGGGATATATTTTTATATATTCTTATTGTAGTACATTCTATGTCCATGTGATGAGATAACCTATTCTCCCTCATCAACTAATTTTATGAAATTTAATGCGATGCCATTAGGCTGTCTAATTTCTATAATGGAACTTCTCGACCGAATTTTAATTTTTTGGGATAAACTTCTACTTCTGGATTATGTGTTTCTATAAACGTGTGTGAATGAATTTTTATTTTTTTAAACATAATATCCACTTCTATTGGGTATATTTCAATTTTTCACAGTTAAATATGTCATTGATTTTTCTTTAATGTAATGGTTGGATCATTGTAAAGGATTTCGGCTCAATTTATATTCCATTGAGGCTTATTTGTTTTTATGTAACAATTCTCATTTTTATGGTGAATATAATTCACGTTGAAATATTATATCATAAAAATACTTATTCTCAAGTTATTATACATTTTGTTTTATTTTTTTCTTTAATTATGATTAGTCAAATGTTTCTCAAGTGTTACGATACTCTTTAACTAAAACATCATTTTAAAAGCTTCAAAGATTTATTCTTATAAATATTTCTCATAAATATCCATTTTTTAATATGATTTTATTGATTTATTTATATTGACATTAATGTTTAAAAATTTTAATTCCATTAAAATCTTCAATTTGGTATGCGACACATTGTCTCAAAAATCACTTTATTAAATTTTTTAAATGATTTTTAAAATTTGTTTATAATTAATTGATTATGGAAATATCATTAAATGATATATTTTGATAATAATGTGGAAATATTATCTTTCCATTATTCTGGGTTTATGTTTTGTGAATATGTTATGGTTATTGTTCATTTTTTATGTATATGGGTGGTTCCCTGATAAACATACGGCTAGTGATCCCGAGACAACTTTTCAATTCATTGGGTAACGCGATGAATGTAAACTTTAATGTTTCTCTTAAGATATTTAAGGAATATAATATGATGGGTATTCCAAATATAACTCCCTACGTAGCTGTGAAATAAATAATTTATGTATGTTATGTATTCCATAAGTAACATTTATGATTTAGGATTTCATTGTGTTATTCATAAATATTATGATTTCATAAGGAATGTTATGATTGAAAATAATGGTTTCATTGATTTGTATTTATTAATTGGCTAATGTTTTCATTCCTTATTTTGTACCCCTTATTGTGCTTTTTAAGCTAATACCACGTTTTGAAATGTTTTTCACTGGACTTAAAAATAAATAGGGTCAATGATGGGATCATTAAAAAGTCATATTATCTAAATCATGGAATAAGACATGATTATTTTTTTACATGTTTTTATTTTATGAAAAAAATGGAAATTGAGTAGAAGTGTCTACATTGTAATTTTTTGGATGTAATGTAATTGTTATGGACTATTTCTCTAAATATCTACACCAAAAAGGTCCTAAATGTGAATATGTGATTTAACTCTGGATTGATTAATGCTTAAGGCTGGGGCCTAATAGTGGTTATCTAAGGTCGATTTAGAAATATTTAGGGATTATGAGTTTTTGATAGATACATGGTATGTCACTATGCCTATTCTTTAAGTCAAATCCTAATTTTGTAACATTTTTAGATCAAGGAAATTTTGTTACAAATGGATGGAGGAGGATCTCAAATGACATTCCTATCTCTTCCTGATAACTTTCTTGAAATAATTATTCCAAAGTCATTTCTAGACAAATCTGAAACATTTTTTAACATATAACTCACTTGAAAGAAATTTATTGAGATATCTAACACATTTGTTATACCTCGATACCATCGTGGATCACATGTTTTATTTAATCGAATATTATTTTATCAATATTCTCATATTTTCAAGAAAGGTAAAATTTTTCTACGTATTTTAAAATATTTCACCGTATCACAATATTTTGAAGCATATTATGGTATTGAAAAGTGTGATGAATAAAGAGACTATTGCACAACCTATTTATATTTGCATTTAAATTATACTCTTCAGCACATACTTATGGTATTTTAAAAGGACCATTTATTGGTTTTTTCAAATCAAAAACTAGGCCTGACTGTTTTATAAAATCAAATTTTTATCATATGTTTGGAAATTATATGTTATAGATGACTTTTTTCAAAAATTGTTTTTATTTGATCACCAATAAGACCCATGTTGAAAGAGGTGTATTTGGATTAATGAGGAATATTATTTTTAAGGATCTCTAAATCATTATTGAAATGCATTGACCATATATCTATGTGAACTAGATGGCATTGAAACAAGGAGGACACAATGATCAACGTACGATGTTCATTATTTTGGAATAGAGTTATTTTATGGAGGTAAAAAAATTTAATACATATAAGACATCATGAAATAAGATATTGAGGTCATTATGATTTTGGATGATGATGAGAGTCTTAAGACAACCATTGAGGTTAAATCATGTTAGGGTTATTTTTGATGAGTTTATCACATTGTTTAGAATTTTATAAAATTGTATAGTTTTTAAAAAAGGACAACACACAGACCATGTGACGACTCATTCTGTCTAAAAAAACTACGGAAATCTAACACACAATCATAGTGCGATTGGGATTTATCACATACCACTGGATTACATGAAGTCCCAGGTTAGTATGACATATTCTTATTAGTTAAATTATTTTATTGATCAAGAATAATTTTCTTTGGGATCTTATTTATATCAAATTTATATCCTTAGTATCGGTAGATGATTTGGCGATTAAGTGATAAAGGTCATTTTTGAAGACGTTTTCTCTTTTTGGGAAAATATATGCCTAAGGAAAATAGAATAATTTGGGATTTCTATTGAGAAGTATTGGTGGAATTTTATTTAAAAAAAAAAACTATGTTTTTACAATGAATGTTTGGAGATTTGAGTTATTTATGGAAATTATTAACCTATAATGCAGAATATGTGATTTTTTTAATTATAATTTAGTATGGGACTTTAAGAGTACACGATGTTATTAGGAGATAAATGTTAAGATTTATTGTTGAAGAAAATGTTATTAAATCATTTTGAGTTTTGCGTTACAATATTATATTGGGTTAAATTGAATAATTTTATGTACATTTGATTATTGAATGGTCTTTGTCAAACTTTGGGTATTCTTTGTAGAATTTTGGGGATTAAGAGTAGTATTTATTATTATAAAGTATTATACTTTTCTTATGATTATCTGATCTGGTACGAACCGTTTTGGTTTTAGTTAATGTCTAAACACAAGGGAAATATATAGATAATCTTTTATGGATTGCTTGATTCAATAGAAGATGATTATAGTTCTTTAGGTGTGAACAAGTCATCTAGAATACTTATCTTTGAGAGAAACAGATATTTTTTCATAGAAAAATATTATATGATGAAGCTCAACTTGACAAGGAAGTATATTTCCTTATGTAATTAGTCAATCTCATAATTGAATTATCAAACACCATTAAATGAAAAATTAAATAAAAACTTTGTCCATTTATGTTTTATACTGGGAAACCAATGGTTGTTTAACCTATCACATGTTTTATGTTTTCTGAGCCCAATTTTAAAATTGTGTGGATACAATTCCTAAAATGGGGAAGGATGTAATATCCCAGGTGAATAAATAATATAGAATTTTTTTATTTATTAATATTTTTTAAATAAATATTAATTTACTTTAAATAGGATTCCATGTTCGATGGCGTACCCGATATGAAACAATGCTTTTATTTAAAATCTTATGTTACACACAACGTGAAGTTATACCAAAAAATAATCTAACAATATGATTATTTTAAATGGTAGTTAATGTGTAACTGTTGTATTGGTGGGAATGAATACGAATAACTATAATATGATTATACATGTTTGTTAAATGTTTTTTCATTTATCCGATAAATGTTATAAGCTTAAAATGTTAATGAATCCAATTTAAACCATAAACTCACAAATATTCTATAAAAGAATGATTTATTTCCATTTGATGGAAATCCAATTTTAAATCTAGATTTTGTCACTTTTATATGTTATATTTGAAAAAATAATATTATTACTTAGAACAGGGACATAAAAATTTATTTTGGATGATATTTTCATATGTTTCTCATATTTCTTATTTTTTAATGAATAGTGAAAATTACTACATTTTAAATCAAAACTGCCATTTAATCTAATCTATTTATATAGTTAGAATATTATTTTAATTTGTTTTAAGGTCTATTTGGATTATATTATTAACCATTTAATCGAATTTTGTTAATTGTAGGTAATTTCACTCTTAAATTGAACATAATCATGTTTCAATCTTTTGATATATATTATTTTATAAAAACACTCTTCTTGTTTTGACAACATGAATTAATTTTAAATTAATTTCTGACATATATCTGTTTGTAATTTGGAAAAATGAATTCCAAATTTGGATTCAGGAGGAATATTTTTTTGTCAATATGTATCTTTTATTTTTATACATTATGAATATTTATTTCAATAAATATTTTATTTACCATGGTTAAAAGGAAAATCTGGTAAAGAAGGGTAAAAATGTTTTTATAATAATATTAAATTACACTAACTCATGTCTTAATCCTATTGTATGATACATGTATAACCATGGACATTCTTGGGGTAGATTTTGGCACTCCATGGTGCCACTTATGAGTGATAATGACACTATATTAATTAATTTAATGTAAAGACCGAAATTACATAAAAATATATATATTTTGTAAATCAATTTTTACATGGGGTTATATAAGCTATCTCTTAGAATATAAATATTAATTTTAAATATAAAAATATTTCCTAAATTGAGGTATATTATTTATAATTTTTGGATATAAAATAAATAATATTATTAAAGACACATTGTTAATGTTGTGATTGACTTATTAATATATGATTTAAATAAATGAGATTATAACATTTAAAAAACTATACAAAACCTATCCAATTTATATTTAATTATTTTATTTAGAACAATATTAAACATATATTCCTATTTAATGAGTTTTGTACCTTTTGAAACAAAAAATTCAGTTTTTAATAAAGTAATGTATTCAAATTTTCTTAAAGAGCGCATCCTCTCTCTTAAAAAAACCACCACCTCAAACCCATTACAAACAACACTAAAGACACTTGGCTCACCCAAACTCTGCCCACGTAAGATACCTACATCCTAATATTCATCCTAGAATACTTAACATAGGAAGAAGGCACTTCAAGGAATCCTTTTGGTTCAATCGAAAGGAAGTTACCCGATTTAATGTTAACGTATTCTAATAAGTTATTTTCATTTATTTTACTTTTACAACCCCCTAAACTCTATTTATTACTTTATTTTATAACAAAATAAGTATAATAAATATTATAGGTTGTTATTATGTTATTTATTCTAACTAAAAATCCACACACATCTATCTAATATATACAAATATATTGTTTCTGTGGACATTGAACTACTGCCTCACGAAATGATGATTGTTCAAATATCTACAACCAGCTCTCATGGAGGAGATTATGAAGGAAATGTATTTATATATTATATATATTGTGTTCATTTTTTCTATTTTCATCTTAATTATTTAATTATATAATACCTATATGGTTTCCATAATGGGTAAATATGATAATTTCATTTGAGAAAGTATGGACTGTCGCCCCCTCAATGTGATATGACTCGTTCAACCATACATGGAACATATATAGGATGTTGTTAATGGTCATATATAAGATTTTTAAAATATTATATTTTATTGGAATCATAATATACTTGTGCATCATTTGGTATTCATTCAATTTAAAATGAAAAAAAATGAAATGGAAGTAGCATGCATGCATACGTACGACTTACCGTCTCCCTAAACGGTTCATTTCCTTTTCATATATCCAAATGATAAGAATTATTATAAATTACTATATACTTTATATATATGATATATATGATATATAAATCATGAATATGATTCTAGATATAATGAAATTTCTACCACGTGGACAATTTATAATTATAACATTTTCATTTTTAACTCTAGTTTTAAACATCAACAAAATGCCTGATATGAACTAAAATAATTAAATAATTGCTATAGAAATGAAATAAGTGATATAATAGGATTAATATAATTTAAAAAGGTTCTTAATCAATTATAAATTAACGTAATTCTATTATTCATTAAGAACAAGGAACATAGAAGATAAGTCGGACTTGAGGTAAGGGGTTTTACTCTAACTTTTTATTCTCGTGACATTCATGCTATATGTGCAAATATTTCATTTTGGGTTGTGTTTGTAATGCCCATTATTTTATTATATTTTTAATAAAATTTAATTTTTGGTTATTTACAACTTCATTGTATGATCCTTTCTTCATAAGGTTTTTGTTTCATAAGTTACCATATTGGTAAGGGAACCTTTCACCGAACACTTTTAGTCAAAGAATTCTTTTATGTCATGTATTTTAATTTCATTATTCTTATGTTTGGATATGTTATTATATATTATTATTTTGTTAATATTTATTTACATGTGACTAAAAATACTTTCCTCTCTCATCAACACATTTTCTGAATTTTAAGGTGACATCATTAGGCTGTTAAATTTCTATAAGGGATCTTCTTAACCCAATTTCAATTTTTGGTGTTAAACTTTTACTTCTTGATTTTTTCTTGGTATAAATATGTTCGAATGACTTGTGATTGTTTTACATGTAATTTCAACTAATAATAGGTGTATTTATATTTTTCACACTTAATTATGTCATTTATTTATCCTTAATCTAATTGTACGATCATTGTAATAGATTTCGTCTCCATTTACATTCCATTGAAGATTATTTGTTGTTATGGAACAATTCACTTTTATATGGTGTTCATACTGCCCTTTGAAATATTATATCATGAATATTCTTATTATCATGATATTATACGTTTTTTATTTTAATCCTTAATTATTTTTTAGTAATGTGTTTCTCAAGTGTTACGAGACACTTTAACTAAATCATCATTTTAAAAACAACAAACATTTATTAATAAAAATATTTCTCATTAATTTATATGTTTTTGAAATGTTATTATGGATTTATTTTTATGTAAATTAATTTTTTAAAATTTTAATTCCATTAAAATCTTCAAAGTTCTATGAGACACTTTGACTCAAAAATCACATTAGTAAACGTTTTAAATAGTTTTGAAAATTGATTTATAACGCATTGATTATGTCAATATCTTGAAATGATATATTGTTATTGAAATGTGGAAATGATATATTTATTAATATTGTTTTATTATTTATGAATATTTTATTGTTATTGTACATTGTTAATGTATACGGATTATTTCGTGATAAACCTATGGCAGTTGAGCCCGAGATAGCTCTTCAATGCATTGGGTAACGTGACGAATGTAAATGTTAATGTTTCTCCTAAGAGATTATGTGATTATACTATGATGGGTATTTTAAATTTAACTCCCTATGTAGCTGTGAAATCAAAAATTTAATTATGTTATGTATTCCAAAACTTACCATTATAATTTATGATTTCTATGTGTTATTTATAAATCTTATGATTTCATAAGGTATGATATGATTAAAAAGTAAGGTTTCATTGTTTTTTTATTGATGGGATAATATTTTCATTCATTATTTAATAACCATTACTGTGATTTTTATGCTCATTCCACATTTTGAAATGATTATCACTGGACTTAAAGAATAACAGGATCAATGATGGGATCAAGGAAAAGTCATGTTGTCTGAAACATGGAACATGAAATGTATCTTTATTTAAGAGTATTTATTTTATGAAAAAAATTGATATATAGTTGGAGTGTCTACTTTTTAATCATTGAGATGTAATGTAATTGTTATAGCATATTTATCTCAAGATGTAAACTTGAAAATATCAGCAATTTGAATTCATGATTTAACTCAAGATTAAGTAATCATTAATGCTGGGGCCTTATATTGTTGGTGGAGTGGGGGATATGATAACCCTCCCTCTATTCTCTAGATTTATGTTTTTAGTAATACATCAACATAGCATTTTAAACCTAAAAATAAGTATTCAGTTCCTAGATAATAGTGTGTCAGGAGGTGACCTCTAAAGTGATAGTTTCTGCTTGTGAATAATTTACAACAGTGGTTGAATGAATTTTATAGGGTTGATTTTGTAATATAGCAATTGTAATTCTAGACCAATATATTATCCACCTAATAATGAAGATATCTAACAAATATTAATATATTGATCTGTTAATTGTCATGATTCAAGGATATGTCCATTATAGATAACCAAAATATTTAAATTATGTTTTCATGTAGTTTAATGTAACACAACAAGGATATAACAATGATCATTAACATCACATGAGTATGAAATTAATGTTCAGTAATATAACAAAAGATTATGAAATACAACAATAGATATTTTCATGTGGGGGAATTTTATTATGGATCTAGGATAAATTGTATTCACGATACATGATCTATTTATTCTATAACTCCATAAAAAATTAATATACATATTTTTTTATCTAAATTTTAATGACACTAAATCCTTCAATCGTAATCCATGAGTAAAGATTTTATGAAAAATAATTGATGTGGAATTTTAGTGATACGTCATACGGTATCCTTTCCCTTGGGATCCTGAAAAGATATTTCTCTATTTATCATTAGAATAATGAATCCAAATAATTTTTCTTTATGTAATATACCTTTTTATTTAACACCCCAAGCTTCCATGGTACATTTTCCTTTTAATAATACAATATCTTGTATAATACACAACTCCGAGTTTTAATACACCATGACCAATCAAACTAGCCATTATGAATCATAATTCCTAATTTTAGAATTATTATAGATTTTAATTTTCAAAATTGACTTCAATTTGGGATTTGGAATATCAAAATTAACATAAGGTTAATTTTTTTTATTTTTATGAAAACTTTCATTTTTTATGAATAGTGAAAAATACTACGTTATTGTTTAAAACCAACAATTTAATTAAATAATTAGTTGTTTTATTTTATTTTATATAACATAGAAATAGATATGTAATACCTATATATGTTAAAAATAAACCATTAGAGTAATTTTATAATAATTTTAGATATATAAAATGTTTTTGAAAATTTTACCATCTTTTAACCAACTTCTATGAGTATTTGAAAATTTCATATAACGTAATATCACCACTTCTGTGAATTTAATTTACAAAATCCGAGATACATGATTGACATCAGTATGTAAAATGTGGTTCAATAAGATGGATTTTTTTTGTGAATAATAAATTTTGACTTTTATTTAGTACATATAAATGTAAATTGAGTAACTAAGGGTAAATATGATATTATAATTACCTTACCACATACCCTAATTCAATTGAATATGTGTAATTAAACAAATAATAACCTTATGAATAAAATATGACCCTTTTGGTCCACATGTATTATATTAAAACAATTATTATTATATTATTTAAAGAAGAGTTAAAAGTCTTAAATTCAATGTTTAATAATTAAACCATTTTTAAAATAAGATTATACATAAGATAAATCAGACTATAAATATTTATTAAAAACATAAAAATATTTCCTACATAATGGTATTTTATTTATAATTTTTATACATTATATAAGTAAATTTATTTATGACACAATGATGACGCAGTAATTACCTTATTAATGAATTATTAAAATAATTGATTTTATAAATATCCAAATAAATGAAAATTGTAAATTATGATGAATTCCATTAATTTTACGGGTTAATATGACATTCTAGAGAGGATTAAATAATTTTTGTTCGAAGTAATCATACTGATATTATTTTTACAAAAACCAAATACTTAGTAGTGTCAAAATTGACATAATTGAGTTTTTAAAAAATACTAAATTATTAATTGATATAATATTCCTAAAAATCTATTTTTCAGAGAAAGGACATAGATAATGTTATATATTAATAATGAACAAATTTTGGTTTTTTTCTTCTTATTGTAATTTTATTAACCATATATTATTAAAATACCAAGAGACATTGTAAATTTCTAACTATTTAACTAAGAGTTATATCTAAAAGATAAGGTTAATATGGTGACATAAACCTATCTAAAACCTAATGGTTGAGAGGTTTTCGACCAATCCACCATATATCTAAGAAAAAATATCATTTTTCAGCCATTAGAAACTGAAAATTATTTTATTATAAAATAATATTTCAAGCTTTTCCTAAAGTGACCCTCATCTATCTTTTAAAAGGGTACTTAACTGTCCCTTAATTTCACACCTCTAAATCCATTATTCTCATACAAACCCTACAAAAATATCCTCAAAAATTTCCTACCTTCGACTTATAGGCCTTCATTTGGTCATAAATCCAACCTATGGATCCCTTTTGATCAAATCAAAAATAAGAACCCGAAGAAGAGGTATATATTTCATCACCTCATTCATGTTCTTTTCTTCTTCAACTTCCTCTTCCTTTTTAGTTTCCATTTTATAATAATAACTCCAATATATTCTATATACATATTTTTTTATTATATAAAATGATACAACCATATTCATTATTTTATCCATTATATGAATGACAATGTCACCATACGTGCGTACGTACGGATTACCGTGTCCACGTTGTGGTGTAGATTGTTATTCAAACACTTAATTATTTGGATCGATATAATAATTAGTATAACTGATTTAAATAACAAATATAACATGATAATGATTCTTTATATATGATATACAATACAATTACATATGATTTCACAATCAATATAATGATATTGTCGCACGTGCATACGTACGGATTACCGTCTCCACGAACGTGATGAGATTCATTCCTCATCATAGTCATTAAGGAATAATTTTCATTTTATGATTAAAAATAATTTTTATTAACATAATATCATTCTATATATGAATCAAACACATCCAATCCATAACAAACATGTCTTACGTAACCAAGCATATAAAGGTAAACGAATCAATTAACACCTGAAACGATGATACTACTGAAATATTTTCGACAAAGCAATATTAGAGGAACATATATGATATAATATTTATGTATATAGTTCTTGTATAATTTAATAAAAAAATATAACAATTATACAGGTTGTTAACATACCATCGACTAAGGAAAAGTACACGGTAATGGTTAATTCTATAATCTCATCACTTATCTGAGGTTATTATTACGTAAGACTCTACTGGTACCTATTTATCATCAACATCCATGTTTTATTAAAAATTAAATTAAAAGCATTTTTAAAATTTACTAAAATATGGTTTAATTTCATTTATACCCATATATGACCTTATATTTTTTTAAGGGAAACATTCCATCATTTTCTGGACAAGGTATTTTATGACCTTTTCAAAAAAAAAATTAATGTAAGAATGCCTTTTTTAACTTATATGGAGGGTGAGGCTATTTTAAACCATTATAACACCGTCGAAGATTCCCATAAAATATTATAAGAATATATTCAAAAATAAATTTTTCTTTTATAATTATATAAAATTTTAATTATTTTAAAATAGAAAGAGATATTTGACTAAAAAAGATTTTATTTAATCCATGTCAACATCCTTTGATGGATTTTAAGCTTGTTTGAAGTTGATTTATTATGATACAAAACCACCATATTATATTGAAGGTTCTGTAATTTTTTTGAATGTGGATGTGTTTTTTTACACCATTCATGGTTTATGGATAAAGTATTGACATTTCATATGATAATTTTAATACAAATGTTTATGTTATGTTTAATCGTTTTCACATGAGGAATGCATTGGAATTAGTATGTGACGTGTGTAGCCCGCTATAGCTCCTTGATGAATCGGTAGGTCTCAAGTGACAAACTAGTGTCTTGGAACGAGGACTTAATAAAATCATATTTTTAGTCTTGGTAGAAGGCCTTGACTATGTTCTTATGATGTCTGGAATAATGCATTCCATTATTATGAAATTCGCTATTGATATTTTATGTGATTATTTGAATAGTAGAAGATCAATGTGAATAATTAAATGTAATTATTTGATTTATATTATCCACAATATAAAGATGTTAATGGTTAAATGTCTTATTATTTAGTCTAATACATTACCTTAAGTTTTTATAATTCTTTAGTAATGTTTATGTTATATTGGTATCCTTACTGAGCTTCTGATCTCACCCCATTCTATGTTTTATTTTTCCCAGGATGAGAATTAGTGTATTATGACTAACCTTATGGGATAGTCTAAGGGATATGAATGTTTTCAATGTAGACAATGTTGTTTTTTTTTCATTTTATAATGTGATTTAAAACTTCTGAATGTTTCTAGTACTTCCAAGGCCACTAAACTGATAGGTCTTTTAGGATTTGATATCTTGTGATCATGCCAATGTTATTTAATAATTCACCAAATCTGGGTAATGGGGGTCAGGGTTTTACAAGTTATGACTAGTAATGAGGGAATTTCAACTATAATAAGGTGACAAGTGACCAAATTCTACTTTAAAACTTTCGTGTTCATACAAATTTAATGACATGACTTCAGTGTTGTTTCATGTCTTTATGAATCAAAAATTTCATAAACAATACACTTCAAAATCCAATCATTAAATTAATTTAAATACACATTTTATTCTTGATACATATGTTATAAGAGAAATGGTTTTCACAGTGTATCTACTCTACCTCATTATGATTAATTATTATTATGTATTTTAAAAATTCATTATTCAAGGTGTAGTTTTGATACCCGATGACATTTTTTGTTTGAAGAACTATTCAACTACTTTCTTGTCACTATGAAAAGGATGACCAAGCATTTTTCATGGTGTTATTTTTATTATTCTACCATCATTAAAAATAGATGGAATTGAAGAATGTAATTTGGTTCCTATATCATTATCAATTAATGGGATGGTAATTAATTATTTGGAACAATATATAATGAAAAAACATTAAAAACATTAGAGGATCCATGCCTTCTAATGTATTTTTTATGAATATTTTAGGGTTGTATATTTAATATAGAAAACAACTTGATGGGTTGGAATATTTTTAGATATTAACAATCTAGATGGATGGGTTGTTTGAATATATATAAATTTTCTATCCATGTCCAATTTTGGGAGGTGTAACAATATTATACAATTTTTTGGTGGGTGATTAGGGGGATGAAGAAATAATTACATATACTGATGTGGTTTTAGGTCATTCACTCTAAGGATTTGAATTTTATTAAGGCTCTAATATTTCATTTTATGGAATGGATCTCGGAAGAATTCCCACAATTAATTAATCAAGTTCCTTATTCTCTCATTATAGTTGAGCAATTTATTTTTACACATAAATTTCATTTTCATACATATGTTAATGCCTTGTAAATTTCATGATTACAATCACTCCACCAATAATAGTATAGTGGAAAATGTTGATGTGATTCTTAATGAAATCCACGGAGATGGAATTTGTTACATCCATTAAGAAAATTATCCACTACTATGGAACATTGGGGCACAAACAGGGTTGATAGTTCCATTGTTTGATTCATGATATCAATAAATCTCATATTTTCCCCTGATAATTATAGTCTAAGATGGTTCAACATGTTGCCTCTTAGAATATTTTAAATTGGATAAATCATCATCACCATGTTTTTTCCCATCCAATTTTAATGGAAATCCCTAATATATAGTTGATATCCTGATGGTTAATATATAGGTAGGTCAGTGATCCACTTTTATTTAGTATTTAGAAATAATTTTGTGTACTTAATGTTAATTTTATTGGGATAAAACATGTGATGAAAAATAACATGTGTTTAGTAATGATAAAAATAATACACCAAGTCATGTTTTCTCAGTTTCCCCATTAGATTCCATAATCATTGAGGTTCTCTATGGATGTATGAGGCACACTGCCAAAGTTGATATGAGATTTGTTACAAAACTATATCATGATACACAAATGGTACTTAGATACATTATTTATGTTAGGGATATATTTCTTCTCAGAATATCCTTAGTTTTGCAACACCCAATGGGTTTTCATAGTCTGTTCCATAATTTCGAAAATTGGGGAAGGTAAAATAACATTTGTAACTACTTGTGGATTTTTTACATATTTCTAAATATAAAATGACTACATTGGACCCCGCTATGAATCTAATGAGATGTTGATTAGTTATAATGGATGTCCTCTTCCACTCTCCCATGACAAGGATGATATATTCTAGGTATGTCTATGGATATTATCCCAAAGAGTTTGAATGTGACAAAATGGAACATCATTCATTATATTTATTATTCTGTAAAAGAGGAACTATGGGGCATCATCCTCTATATAATATTAAAACCTACCAAAAGAGGTGGGTTGGGGATACTGAGGGCTCACTACTGGACAATTATCGTAATAAACAAGAACTAGAGGTGTTGATTTTGTGACAATATATGTCATTTACTCATGGTAATGGTTTTCATAGTAGAATATTCATATGACTGGTGTTTTTTCCAGTGAATCATTTTAGCTTGAAGTGTTCATCATGTATCATGATCTTTTCTAGAGATATTGGAATCATATGGAAAATTTTATAATTCTATTAGGATTTTATGGAATCTAAAAATTCATATATATATTTTTATGATGCCACATTGTTAGTATATCATCATATATAAGAGTTAATGTCTTATCATTTTTTTCATTGTTAAGGAATGGAGTATTATTCCTTTTTTCTGGAATGTATTGATACTGTTAAAGGATTCATGGTGGGTTCACCATTTTTATTAATTATTTTTTTAGTTCAATAATTTTATTTGGTTTGATTGTGTGTAGATTCCCAATAATTAAAATTTAGTTTATAATTTTTATAGTAATGGAAACCCCCAAGAGCTATCTTATCTATAACAAGTTATGGACAATCATTCAAATGGATTAAAATAATCAGCATTTCATGCAAATAATTATCCATAGGAAACATTCATCGAGAGTGTAGGATGACATGATCATCAAACCCTATATTGGGGAATTATTTCATAATCCATGACCCTCTTATAGATTTATGATATGTTCATGAATCCTTCGCATATCATAATAAAAAATAAATTACTCATAGTAAAATTAAGTAGTAAAAAATTTATTTTGACGAGAACAACTCCATATTTCATAGGTTCCTTATTATTCTCTTATATATATATGAGACTCGAGATTATATCTATATTTTTTTCACTCTTGAGTGTTTTCATGGAATAAATTGTAGTTTATCGTCATGTTATAATAATGAAAATAAGATAATTTGAATATCTATGAAGATGAATACAAACATTGAGGTGTGTACTACATATCTTTTTATTAAATATAATAGGGGCCACATATATTTCTTAAGATTCTATGTAGTAAGAGGTGTTATAATTGTGGTTATGCATATATGGATTCCCTAGGATTCATTATTAGGGTTATCTCCATTTGAATGAATTTGATACATTATCAGACCAACAAATGAATTGTGGATCATACAAGGGGAGTGTTCATTGATGTTATTGATCACTTTTCTCACATATTTATTCTCATATGAGTCATTATTCCAGTGAGAAACAAGATATGGATGACAATTAAACACATTTCATGTTATCTTATATGTATGGGGTATACACAGCAAGTATTCATTGATATATTATAATTATGACTACTAAACGGATAAATAATATCGTATAGATCATAGGCCTAAACAATAAATACTATATATATTATTTATAATAGTTATCTTAGAAAACACCGTATTATTGGGTATCATTTTCATAAGAGGATTGAAAATTTACGTTTGGGGGAGAATATACTATGGATGTGTTGAATTATAAATGAATCCAAAATATCTTATTTACATCATGTAGTAGAGTCCCTTTAATCCATTCTATAAATAACATGATGATTGTTTTATGTTTCACGAGAGAATGGTAATGGATTATAAATAATAGGTTTATCGTGTGTCATCCAACATTCCATCCATTGATATATGAGGATTGCTATGAGACTTAATGAAAAACATGGGTCCTATAAGCTAGAATATTATGAATTTGGTGGGACAAACCCAAGGTGGATTACTAAGTAACATATTCATAATTTATCATTTGAAATATAAACAAACACATGTTCATTCTGTATCATCTATTTGATGAAGGGAGATGATGATAATGAAACATATAATCAATATTTTTTATGGAATGATGTCCATTTTGAGATCATGAAATGAATAAGGTTGAATGACTGAGTATCCCAACAAAATTATGGAAACTCCAAAAATTAAATAGGCAATCTCCTTAAAATTCAAGTACATCATATTAAATAGAACAGTCTAAGTGTGCATTCCAGACAAGGCTGACAAGTCCAATGGTGTACTCCAGGAAAAGATGTAATTTTAAGGATTTCTACAAAAACAACTATGCCATGTATTATGTCTCTAAAGTGATTAATATAATATAACTAACTGATTTCCTATAGTAACGCCAGACTAGTCCTATAGTCTTCACGAGATTAAGGAAGATATTGTCATAGGGTGTCTACTGGACCAATCTAATACATGCATGCATCTTGACATGATGAAATGTCACACATCAAATTGTGGTATAAAATCATTTCTAACATGTCAAAGTGTTTCAAATGATCAAAACCAAAATATCATTTGGATTTCTCGTGAAGAGAATGACATTTCTAAGGGATACCATGTTACAAGTATGACTTCAGACCATGTCATCAATAGTGAGTGACATGTTGCGGTGTTACCGAAATTCAATTTGTGATTATGAAAGTGTTTATATATTAACTGCATGGATAGGTGGATTTTAATACTTCTACCAAAATGATGGTTTCATTATAGTACACCTTGTTGGTTTCAAGAAATGGTATAAAATTACTGTTGAAATTTCATGTGATGTCATATGGGATCTCATCAATTTCTTAATAAGATTTGTATGTCCATTTATAACGTATTAATGATGATATAAAAAGGGAAATTGTCAGGGATTTACAAAAACAGTCTTTCATGATAGGTGATTGTATGCATGCATGGTCACTTGTATTACTTGGATGAAATGTAGGTGTTAAGATACCAATTCACATGAATCATGTTCGTAACCTAGGTTCCATGATTGTGTCACTTTTATTTATCACGTAAAAAGTTAGTGAACTTTCAATCTTTATTCATGTGTTACACAATATAGGGACAACATGATGTTCATATTATCATGTGATCAAATGTTTTAATTATAGTTACATAATGAACTCTCATGTAGGTGTCTTATGATGGGTTCTCATGATGTGTTCTCATTATTATCTTGATATCCTTATTGATGGAAATCTAACGTTTTCTTACTTTCACTCACTTCTCTTTACCACTCACGTGTTTCATACTATTCTCTTTATAGACCCCCATTTCTTTTCATATATTCATAACATTTCTCAATTTTAAATCAACATGTATAATGTTAATATTATAAAATGCATCAATATATGTCACATTATATCATGGTTAAAGAGTCATGTGTATCTTCTAATGGTTGTCGAATGTAAATCATTGTAGAGCCATATATATTTGGGTTTAGAATTCTCGTTTGATAATGATATTGTTATGTGTTCGGTGGAAAAACACATAAGATTTTTCCATTGTATAAAAGTGGTAGATATCTTTAAAAAAGATGTGGAATTCCTACGAATAATATAGGGGATTCATCTGACCATGTTGAATGTCAGTTCACAAGAACTCGTCAACCATATAAGGGATAATGTTTTAGTAAGTTGTAAAAGGTATAGGTATTTCATTAAACAATCATTAGAAGTTTTCCATGTGAATTCATAATTTTATTAGCATTGAATGACAATATAATTCCCACTTGATTTGATGATCCATGATATAATCATGTATTTTACAATTGATGATCACATAGTCAACATGTTTTGTGGGTATTTTAATCACAAAGTGTTCAATATGCCTGGTCACATGACTGGTTAACAATTAAATTCACATCATAAAATTAGGTTCTCACATGATGATGGCTTTAAATGATGAATTATTATCATTATAGGAGATACTATGTTTTCATTGAGAAGAAGAAGTTATGTCAGTATGGCTTCACATGATCAATACCACATAGTACTATGAACCATGGAACCTATCCTTACGATTTCACAAGGATCAAATTATTTTCCTCATCTCATAGACCTTATCATTGATTGATCATATTCAAAAAAAGAAAAAAATCCCCCATTTCTTGAGATTTTTTTATCCTTCACACGATAGAGTTAAGGATGACCTAGGGTTACAAACTCACAAATTTATAGTCTAAGTATGCGAATAAAGGTTTATATAATGAATTCCTCTTGGGATGGAAGATATGATAATTTTCAAGTAATTGGGATATTATATTTTCATGATCATCTTATCCTAATGACATGAATCCTTAGTGCTTAACATTAATTTATTTAAGAGATCTATTTCTCATATTTGGATGGATTCATGCAATTTTTTTATTATATTCATATGATGGATTCAGTTATTCATATAATTGAATGGATGTGAGTTGATGTCTCATTCATGGATTCAGTTCATTGAGAATTTATCATTTTACATGGATTTATCACTAGATAAGGATAAGACGGAAGATATCAAACACCATTGTCGACCTTAGTAGTCAGTCATGTCCTCACAAAATGGGTTAGTATGGGTGTAATAGTAGGGTAGATGTTGTGGACAATGATGTGGAATTATGGGAGTGTGAAGATTGATTTTTTCATATGGATGTGATTATATTTTCTTGATTTAATGATGATTCAACAATAATAATATCACACCCATAATAAATCAGAATTTCTTCCAACCTAAAAGTTCATAATAAGTCATCATAGGATATAGATTTGTTAAGCCATCCCCAAGGTTCATTACAACAAACACATGCACATTAACCATGTATGGGCCATGCCACACCCATTTGTTTCCCACCAAGTCACCTTATTCCCTAACCATGTTTATCAAGGGGAAATATCTTTCCACCATTGTGCCTCTATGATGGCTAGATCTCCTATGTATCGGGAATTGTTGAGATGACTTCCACATATTCCACTATTCAGTAAGATAACTAGAAATCCATGTATATCAAATTAATTTAGATTAATACATGCATAGAATAGAATTGAAAATAAATTTAAATAAAATCCATACTAATACACTTATTAATTAAGGCCAAGTATTTTATTTCTGGTAATTCCACTCTTAATTCATTCAAGAAAATTACATTTTTTTTCATGGTGATTAATATTCAAAAATAATAATCATAAATTGTATAGTTAAAAAAAATATACATCATAACATTGATACTATAAAATTAATCACAAATGGGTTTTTATTGAAATTATTGTCCCAATTTATTAGGAGAAAATGATTTATCTACCTAATTCCCTAGACTAGGGTTCTATAAAATATTGCTACACATATTAAATTACCATAGAATGTGTCCTATAATGATATTTTATTTCATTATATAACCCTATCATTTTATTATTCCTCTTATAGTGATGATATTATTGGAGTGGACTAGATTTTTTATAAATCACCATTTATAATTATTTATCCTAATAAAAAATGAGACTTCTAAAATATTGAATGCTCAATTTCTCATAAAACATGTTTTTCTAATTCTAAAAGTGTGTACTAATATTTGTTTTCTGATTGTTCCATTTTTTAAACCAGTGAATTTTGTGTCCCATTCATTCTGAAATTTAATGACATGATGTTCAAACTATTATAGCATGAGATTATGGTTGGACAACATTGATAACATGGTGAAAAGGTATAAGGATTTATAATTCTTAATTTAAAAGTGAGAATAATACATATTAAATTGTAATGGAATATTATGATTAAAATAATGGTCTTGTTACAAATTAAATAAAATATCATAAAATAAGGAGTTTAGTTTAGGGTTATATATCACAAATAATTCTATTTTATAGTTAAAGGTCATCTGAAAAAGTACACAAAAGGCTCATGAATGTGAATTCATGTCTTTTCTATGTTAATTCATTCTAAAAATGATGGAACAAAATAAATTATATGAAATTTAAATTAATAAATTTATATATATTGAGTAAATCATAAATTGAGAAGATTCAAAAATGGATGTTGAGTATGGGAAAATATTTTGGGAAGAAAAGATTAATATTTTAGAAAAGTATTTTTTTGAAAACCATTCTAGGAAAATGGGGATTACAGTACCATCTTTATAGGCTGATGAAAAGCATTGGATGACATGTAATATTGTGGGAAAATATCCAATATAAAATTTGGTTTATGTTTTCATATCTAATTGGTTGTTTCCCTTGTAGTATAATACACTTGTTGATATTAACCATATAATATATTCCAGGTATCAATCACTTTCGTAATAATGTTGATTAATGAAGTAGATATCATTATATTATTGTTTGGCTATTCCCAAACATAAAATGTCAATGTGTTGATAAATTTATATAGGTGAAAGTATTTTATGCATGAATTCCCTATATTTTTTTGAACTGGTGGTTTTATTAAGCATATATTAGCATTTTTTAGGGGCACACAGTCGGACCTCTCTTATATTTATACATTATTACACTATTTATTTCCATTTATTTGTATTTTGCATTAATAGAGGGTGGAGACATAATATTTTCTTACTCAACCATTTAGGTTTTTATGTAACATGTTTTATATCACATTCAATAGTAGTTTAATGTATTCTATGTTAGGACAACATGGGTTAGAGTTTAGGTTATAATGGTTTTATCCAAATGAAACCGAGTTCAAGGAAATATAATTTTGACTAATAATAAATGAGTCTGTGTTTATATATCCGTAATAATATGAATTTTTTTTTATTAAAACAAATCTAACCTATATCGATAGACATTTTATTATTCATGTCCAATAAAAAAACCAACATTAATGTTAATACCAATGTCACCACACACTTGTTCAGGGAAGGTTACCCAAAGAATATATACATGTATCCTCATCTATAGAGTTATAATTGTTCCAAAAATGGTTAAATAAAAAATTACGAAAAAATTGAATAGAGAGAATAATTCTAGAATATAATAATTTACATGTCCTGTAATTATATTAATTTTATACTAGTTTAATAATAAGCTAATGGGATGTGTGGAATAAAAACACACATTAGGTTCCAAATCATTAAAAATATGAAAAAATATTTATTAATTAATGATTATCCAATAAGTAAATTGATGAGGATATCCTATTAATATTATTGATATGGATATGGAATGAAAGGAATGTTTGTTAAATGAATTTGGAGTATAGTTTTGGGTATGATTCTTTGAGAGAATGTGCATTTTTAAAGACACATTGAATTATGGATAAAACATTCCATTTTTTAGAAATTATTATTTATTTGGAATATATATGGTAAAAGATTATCTTGTATGAAAATCCAAAGAGAAATATGTCTTAATGATAGAAAAATCATTATCGTCATCCATGAATGAATTTAGCAAATTAAAAAATTGATTTTAGTGAGTGTTAATAATTACAGGAAATGTTCATAATAGTTATACATGAATCACAACCATCATGTATCATTGTTTATGATTAGGAGTTTTTTCAAAAGTTAGTATGAAGAACAACCCCATATAAAGCATCATCACATGAATTTATTTTCATTTAAGTAGTATAGAATGTCTTAATAGAAAAATATAAGAAGAGTATAGTCATTGAGGATAGATAATATATCATTAGGTTTGAAATTATGTTACTATAAAATGTGTTTCATGTAGTGTACCATCATGAAATAAGTACATACACCAAACTATTTGTTATTATGTGGTAGTAATGTACTCCATATTGTAAAATGTGGTATGTCTGGGTTGTACACCACACATGTTTCCGTCAAGAATGATAATGCCTTAAATGAATAAATTATATAACTCATGTCAACATAGTGAACCTTTATTATCAAGAGAATACTATATTAGAACTGTATATTTAGGTTTGGATGTACTAGAGTATAGATAATGATTGATGACCATCTAGGAAAACTTATAGGGTGTGAGTGAGTTAGGAAAATGTACACTAGATATAAGTTTTTTTTCATTGGGGGGGGGTATTATGTAGTTAAATAATTTTTAGGTCATGAGTATGGTCCCCTAGATGGGTAACACTTGTTTGTATGGAGACTTGTGGTACCTATTAGGATAGGAATAGATGAAAATATTATATAGGGGTCTTTTTTATCTCAGTGGGGATCATTTGATAAATTGATTTCAGAGTAGGAACTCAGCCGTAACTATAGTGGCACTATCTATGTTGAGATATGTATATCCCATAATAAAGATGATGTGGTATTGGGGGAATATAACTACCCATAATTATAAAGGGTTAAACTAATTAATTATATTCCTCATGACAATATTGTGAACACTTATTTTCATGTGCCTACCATATTAGAACTCCATAGATAAGTGTGCATGGAATTAATTAGGGATCATGATGGTTTACCTTCTATGTGTTATCCCTTAGTGTCTATGAGTGAGGAAAAATATCATTGGAATGAACTTGTGTTATCTTTAGGGGATAGTTTGTAGTCATATGATCCATTTTGTCATGATTGCGGGCCATATAAAGAGGGACACTTGTAAAGAGGGAAACATTAGGAATCTGATGAATGATGACATGATATCCCTTATTATGGTAGTTTGTTTTTTCTATTAATGGGGCCTAGTTATTACAAAATAGATTAAAAATAGTTTGTCGAATTTACACCACAATGTTAAAAATCATAGAACAGAGACATACACCATAATGATTAATGTCATCTGGTAGGGATATTAGTGAACTAAAAATAAATACAACTCAAGAAAAAAATTATATATGTAAAAATCATTATTTTGATTACATTGTATTGAAATTATGAAGAAATATGTATGAATGTTTAATTATTATTTTGTATTATGTGTCTATAAATAATACATGTGCTTCTAAAAAGTTGGTGTCCTTATTTGTGTGAAAATGAAACACCATTTCTCAAACATCTTCTATAGAATGAAATCCATCATGAAAAATCTAAAAAAGATTAATATTTTAGTTGGAAGACAGACCAAGAATATGATATTGAATATAAGAAGTACAGAAAATCCTAAAAGAATAGTAATTAATACAGACGATGTTATTGAATGGTAGGAAAAATTATTATATACTCACAAATTATGAAATATATCATAATGGTTTCAATGCAGTTCTAGTTTATATATTAGAGGGATGTGATTTTTTTAAATAAATTTCATGGTAATGCCTATGAAATATCATAAATCGATCAATATTTATCTCTTTATGATAAGAATCAAGAAACAAAGGTTATTTAAATTTCTTATTTTTATTTGATCTATCAACGGTGTAAGATGATATTGTTACATTTCCACCTCAATTTTGGTAATTTCAATGATTTTGGTATTTTTGAGGGATAATATATAAATTGGAGGGTGGAATTAATAGTTGATATAATTATTGATTTGGACAAGAATATAACATATTTGAGTTAATAAATATCAAATAAATTTATGAAATCTTCAATACAGTATTTCCATTGAAATAATACCCATATATATCTATCTCATATGATTGGATATGGTGTGGATTATATTGGTATAGTGTAAAATCAAGTAGCTGGATACATGTATAGGATCAAAACATTAACGGTGTCCATAGTTTCATAATAGAAAACCAAATAATATTTGATTATAGTTCAATTCCCTAGGAAGGTCTCACATGAATCATTATAAACTATAAATGAATGATTCTACAATATATGCCACATCAAACATAATATGGGGTCGTGTATGAACCAAATTATGTTGTAAAGTATTGTATCATATTACATGAACTATATTCTCTATGGTTGAATATATTTCATCTCAATGATCTAAAAACATTTTTCTATAATACCATTAAGAGAACATGAGAAATAATTCATTTCAGAAATTAGTGAAAACTAAGTGACCTTCTAAAAAAGAGAAATCATAATGATTAACATGTTATATTTTTTCTAGATATATACTTTATATATAATTATATATTTATATATTAATATTATTGAAAAAAGACGATAATAATTATGAAAAGTTTGAAAATTGGGATCCACCTCGATGTATATTAATCAAGAAAATATTGTATTAGCCAATAAGTATAAATATATTTGTTGGGAGAGTGAATAATTATTTTCTTATTTCATAATGGGTTTTAAGATATGATAAGAAATCATTAAAATATATACTAAGAATTTATTAATGAATAAAAACCTTTTATTTTATGTGGACATTTGTCACATTGATCAAGACGATATATATAGAATAGGGGGATTTTTATTATAATATAATCATGGAAAATGGACACATATTGAAGGATTTAATATAGATATATATCATATTTTAAATAGGATAATTTTCAGGTTTTAGGACTAAAAACATTAGATAATAATAATTATAAAAAGCATTTCTATTATCAAAATAGTTTTCTTAATGGATAAATTTTATCTTGGCCATGTAAAGATATTTGGGATTCACTATTTATCATATGAGGATATGAATAAATCCATAGGTAGTTCTGATGTGTGTAATTTCCTAAATATTCTCATGAACGATGAATCAATTTCTACCTTATCTTAAAAATATGTCGCTTCTACATTGAAAAAAACATATTTCTTTTTATAATATAAGGATGTGGAATGACAAGATTATAAATCAATCACTACAAATCTAAAAATAGTAGGAATAATTCTACACATTGTTATCCTAAATTGAACCCCATGAAACAGTAAATTATACATTGTGGAGAGAAATTTTTCATTCAAACTAAGTGGGATCTATGGTTTTTAGGTCATCTATCACTTTTAAAACTTTTGAATCCCTTAATTCACGAGTAGGAAGTAATTAGTATGTTATGATCATGGACTAATGAGAATAATTTTATCATTGGACCATAGAAGTGGTGTTACACGATAAATGATTATACATAGATATTTATTATATGTATGATATAATATAATTATTGTTACATATATTTTTATTATGTGTATTGTTTTATAAATAAGTGTCTTATGTGTAGGGGAATCAAAATCATTCTTCAGATCATTTTAGTGTCATTAACTAAATTTCGTGTTTAAAATAACATTAAACAAATCCAATTTTGGGACAAGGATAATAAATTCATTTAAACAAGAAATATTTTCAAATACCATGAATCAATCAACATGTATTTCATGAAATGTAAATTCCATGCATTGGACTAGATCATATGTATGGAAATTGAAATTTTAATTAAATTAATTTTAAATGTTAATTTGTGGATGATATAATAGAAATAAATCAAGGTTTGACTACTTATACATTTAGTATGGGAATCAATCCATACATTGTTCATATTGAATGATTTCTCATTCATATTAAGATCATATATGTAAAATGGGGATTTTTTTAACAGTTGTTAATTTGATTAAAGATGCAGAGATAACTACATGTCTTGATGTAAAAGTTAATTAACAAAATATAATTCATACAGAAACATTCCCCAGAATGATTAGGCACTTATTCATGGAACCGGGGGATTGAAATATTCATGAACAAGAATATTGTGAACAAAGGACCCCTGTATGGATCTACCACTTATAATGGGGAGTAAAACCATATAAAAGTAACCACTATGAGAATTTTAGAAAAATAATGGATTCACATAAGTAGGGTATTTTATAATTGTAAAAATTACAACACTAATTTGTGATACATTGTATCATCACATGAAAATAACCTCCACCACATAGTTCAATATCATCTGACTCAGAAATTATTGAATGTTTTTTATGGTGTGATGATAAAGAATAATTCTAAGAATTTAAATGTAATGCGGAATATATTGGTCAGATATAGAATTTATGGACATGAATAAAAGTCCAAGGTATCATTTACATTACTTTTATACTATATAGAATATTACTATATTTTTTAATATATTGTTGCTATGAAATTTTGAACTAACATAAAATTAAAAAAATTATTGAAATAGATTTTATTTGATGGAGGTGTTAAACAATCACCACTCATGGTTGTCAGTGTGTGTATATTGTTGAAGTAGAACTTTTTTCTATAAAATGTACATATTGTTTTTGTTAATTTTTTATTGGATTCATCCCTAGTATCAATAGGGTTCTATGAAAAAATACGATCTTACCCAATTAGATTTACATAAGGTTAAATTTATTAATGATGGGTCACCTGATATTATTCTTTAATAATTGTTGGTTTTATAGACTAAAATCATTTTCTAATCATGATAATATGAATCACAATATTTTTCCGGGGATTTTTAGTATTTCTGGATTAAACCACAAATTAATATTCTATTTAGGTGAAATTGAACCTTAGTTGGTAAGACCACCTCAATTCTATTGGAATAGATATGTACTATGATTTTTTTGGTTGTATTTGTTGTCTTATTGTATGATCATAGTGAATGAATAATCATTTGTTGTTATTATTTCTTATACTTATCTAATATCTCTCTATTATGATTCACATAGTGAAATTGTATACTTATATCCTACCATTTAATATTTTATGATATTGAAATGAGTCGGTGGACTAATTATTATTCTTTTGAAATATATTTCACATAATTGTAGAAAAAAATTATTGAAATTATATATATATATATAATTCGTTTGACACATAATATTGTTACAGTCATATTATTCATGATGCAAATTGAATTAGTTTTCCGAAAATTTTTATGATGTATTTCATCAATTCATTTAGAGAATAATTTACTAGTAGTTAGGATGTATATTTGTTAATATTAAATACAAGGGTGGGGGTGAAAGGTCTTCCAGACATATATTTCAAATACAAGAAATATCAACATATATTTAATATTATAAAACCACCATGAGGTTTGAATGATAAAATTGTTCTTTTTTTCATGTAACTGAAATTATATTGGATTCCATAAAACCATGGATTATCAATTTAATGAAATTTAAATGTATATAGTTTTGATTGTAATGAATCATATATAAAAGATGAGGACCACCAAATCCATTTAAAATATCATACATTTGGGTCTTTATTTCACCTCTATCCATGCATGTAGGGAATAATATATCTAATTATCTATTTTAGATAACATTCTATACATTTGGGAATCATTTAATATGATGTATCCATCTAGAAATCATAACTTCTTTGTTAATGGAATGGCCTAATGGCATATCCCACATTGGATATCGTATACTCTAGTGGGATTCAATCCTGTAACAATATCGATTTACTGTAATATTGTCATGTCATTATTTTTGTAATGTTTACTTAATTGATGTTCACTATGTCACTAATACTCACTTGGAAATAAACTAAATGGTGTACTATGTGAGAGACTATATTTTCCATGTTGTGATTCTCTATATTCAAATCTTCATTATCTTGAAAAATGTCACCACTATTTTATAATTTAGGCCTCTAATTCAGTGTTGTATAAAAGAATAATTCTACAAAAAGTCTACACATATATATTTAAGGAGGAGAGATAGATTTTACTAATTAATATAATATTAAAAGTTAATATTTTTATTCACTAGATCCAAGTAAAAAAATTGAAATCTAATGGAAATCATTGACTTTTTTGGGTAACCCCAAAAACATGAGGATACCTTTATATCCTGCCACATGGTTTGTACTACATTAAGAAAACATGAAATATTTCTATAGAAATATTATTGATAATGATATGTAGACAACCTATTGTCCTGGTATTTTGAGTCTTAGATCCTCCATTAATTTTCATGTGAATCATCAAGTGGTTCCATAAAATAATATATTCATATTAAGGGGATCATCACAGCTATAAAAATTCTTTACATTAAGGAGATCAGTTAGCACATGTGTCATTTTTGGGTGGGTTCTAAGATGAATAAAAATATATTTCCACATGCATTGTCAATTTAGATTTTGATTGAAATTAATCATTGATATATTATAGGGTAACCCCCCATCAATAATGATACCAAATCAACATTTTGAAGATGAAGTTTTATTTGAAATTATCATTATGAGAGAGCTGAAAAAACATTGTTTGGTCAATGTTGTGCCTTTGGTTTTAATGATTGATAATCATTGTGTAGAATCTCTTTTTCATATTATAATATATGTTTCTTAATTATAATAATACGTATTATATAAAAGTGAATTTATTTCTATTGTACATCATTTTTTTGTTCATTATTGGAATTGATAATCCATATGTTGGAATTTATTTTTGGAAATTGGAAGTTTATGAATCAAGTGGGGAAACAACCGATTTGTTGATTTATAATATAATTATGTAATAATCCTCATAAAATTTTATATTTCTCATCTAATTATCATACAATTATTATATTATTTTTGGTTCCTTGTTTATCATTGCATCCTCCCTTGCATTGATATATTAAAATTTATCGTCTTATGATGGAGGTCTCCCTTGTGTAATAGAAATATAATCAATAATTTTCATGATCATATCCATAAATAAAAAAGATATCAGGGATGGTGTGGCCCAACTTCTGGTCAAAATGGAAATATGAACGATGAACTTTGATGCTTATTTGTTAATATTTCCTTAATATGGCTATATTGGGGAGACTATATTACATGACTATAATGAATTAGATAGAACCATCCCATTTATAAATTATTTGGTCTATCCTCATAGGTCTTTATAGTATGGGAGTCCTTGTTTTTTTAGAGCATCAAGATGAGGTGTGTTTATTGAGGTTCTCACTCTATAGGGGAAAAACTGTGATATAATGATTATTTTGTTTCGAAAAAATATTCTAGAACAATAAAAATAAAATTAATATTAGTTTTTTTTCTGATTGTCCTTTTTACCTAAGAGTTGAGATTAATTCAATATTTTTCCATTGTTTAAAGAATAAAATGATCTATCTATTGTTCCACATCTATATATTCCATGAATTATCCTATTCTATTTCCTCTATTGGACTTGGGTATCAATTGATTGTGTCAATCCTTTCCATCAAGAATGAAATCATAAACCCTCTAAATTTTTTCATTTCATCTAAATTAAGAGATTAAGGATAGTGATATCCCTTATCATAGAGAAATTTTCTTAATGAAGCTAAAAATGAATTACTTATTAGTAGTTGATATATCTATCTATTAATGTATTGTTCTATACGAATGTTCTCCACTATGATGCCTGCATAATGAAATCAATTTTTTGGCCTCATGCTAATCATGTATTCCCGTAATAGAGATGCACTGGGATTTAAAATATTATAAGTTATACCCTAGATCACTAATTAATGGGATGTATAGAGAGATTAGATTCCTTAGGTTGGTGGAGGGAATGTAATGTCCCCCAATTCATGGTATAATGTAATCTAATGATCAACTATGGTGTGTCATCATATTATTTGTTTTATTATAGAATCTACGGACACAATGAATAATTTACTATGAACATTCAATATTTATTTGAACAAACCATGAATCTGGGGTGTATTATATGTATTTCAGGGATTTATTTCTTTAAATAGAAATTTAATCCATGTTTTTTTGTTCAAGTTCAATTCACTATATGTGGGAACATATAACTATAATGAGGGAAAATAATAGTATGGCTCAATCAACATTTTAATTTTTTATATCTACCATGAACAAAAATAAAACATGGTTCAAATTTTTTGATTGATTATTAACCCACTCTTATTGAGTATGTAATGGCATGGACCTCTTCATTCCATTACTTTGTGAAAATATGGTGTTTGAGGTCTTTTGGGAGGACAAGGTGACTTAACCCTAACACTTTGCCAATTTTGCAGTTTGGTGAATAGTTGCAATGGTAGACAGTTGTGAACAGTGTAACGGTAATCTTCTGTAAAAATTGCATCGGGGACCATAGGTGAAGAGTGTCATTTGTAACCTTCTATGAATAGTTCTATTAGTGAACAGTTCTATTGGTAACCCTTAACGGTAACCTCTCTTTCCTTTTCCATGTTTCTAATTCTGTGAACAGTTCCATTGGTATACAGTTCTATTGGTAAACTCTAACGGTAACCAATATTTTCTTTTAAAAATTTCCAATTTATTGAACAGCTCAATCGTTGAATATTTCTATCTGTAACCTGTAATAGAAACCTCTCTTTCCTCTGCCAAATTACCAATTCTGTGAATAGTTCCATCAGTGAATAGTTCTATCATGTAACCTCTAACGGTAACCTCTCTTTCCATTGCCAAATTTTGAATTCTATGAATAGATCCATCAGTGAACAATTCTATCTGTATCCTCTAACGGTAAGCTCTCTTTCCATTTCCAAATTTCCAATTCTATGAATAATTCCAATACTGAACAGTTCTATCGGTATCCTCTATTGGTAACCACTATTGGTAACCTCTAATATTAACCACTATTTTCGTTTCCAAATTTCGAGTTCATGAAAAATGTTTCCAGAACAGTGAGTTTATAATAGCAGCCACTATTTCCTTTGCGAAATATCGATTTCATGAACAATGATTCTATAACAATGAGGTTTTAACAGCATCCTCTATTTCCTTTTCCAAATATTGAGTTCATGCATAGTGTTTCCTGAACAGTGATGTTCTAACAACATCATCTATTTCGATTGCCAAATTATTAGTCCATGAACAGTGTTTCCAGAACAGTGAGGTTCTAACAGCAGCCTCTATTTTCATTTCCAAATTTCGATTTCATGAATAGTGTTTCTAAAGTAGTGGCATTCTAATACCAGCCCTTATTTATATTGCAAAATTTTTAGTTGATTAACATTGTTTCCAGAAAAGCGAGGTTCTAACAGCAGCATCTATTTCCTTTTCCAAATATTGAGTTCATGAACAATGTTTCCAGAATAGTGAGGTTCTAATGGCAGCCACTATTTCATTTTCCATATTTCAAGTTAATGAATAGTGTTTCCAGAAATGTGAGCTTCTCACAGTAGCCTCTATTTCCTTTTCCAAATTTCAAGTTCATGAACAGTGTTTCCATTCTAGTGAGGTTCTAACAATAGCCTCTATTACCTTTTCCAAATTTTTAGTTCATGAACAGTTTTTCCATAACAGTGAGTTTCTAACTGTAGCCTCTATTTCCTTTGCAAAATTTCGAGTCAATGAACAGTGTTTCTAATCTAGTGAGGTTATAATTGCAGCCTTTATTTCTTTAGCCAAAATTCGAGTTCATGAATAGTGTTTCTAGTCCATTTAATTTCTAATAGTAGCCTCTATTTCCTTTGCCAAATTTTTAGTATGTGAATACTATTCCTAGCTTCCTACAGTTTCACCCCTTGGGCGTTTACTTTGACATAAAATACATTCAAATACTTATTTTAAAGAATATAATGCTGATTCAATGTCCATAAATCCTATATTAATTATTCCTATGGGTCTGGATGATTTTAATTTGTCAAACTATGTGGTTTAAAGTGACCTACTTTTAATGGGATATCCAGCGTTTCTTAAATTTCCGCTCCGTTAAATCTTCTAATGGTACGGGATATCTTCCTCTCTAATTATTCCTATTTTCACTTGGCTATGAGATGCTATAACTATTCTATACTTCTCATAGGAGTTTCACAATAAATCATTCCTCCTCAGATTGGTTCCGCTCTACCTTGATGCCACCAAGCTGTATTGATCAATCTTCAATATGAGGTATGTTTTATCATCATTCTTTTGGGGTTCATCATCTCTTGTTTCTCCTTTCCATAGTATATCATATAATCTCTATTCTTTTAATGGGGTTCTTTTAGGTTTTGGTTGGTGCGGTCGTACCACAACATCCTCGAGTGGATGTAGTTGATGCGAGGGGAGGATCGTGACCCATTGGGTGGATAAAGAACATCAAGAACTGTTTGATATATGGTATTTGTTTCTTCTCATTTATTTTATGTGAAACTGTATTGTTAGCATGTTTTATCTCATTGGACCACAACTGAATTGACATAATAAATATTTAAAATGAATAAATAAATTGATATCGGACGTATGTTATTTCGTCTTGTTTTATTGATAGTGTGATATTAATTTATGCTTCTCTTAATTGTTATTTCTTGATGAAAATTTGAAAAGAAAGTAAACTAGAATTAATTGATAACTATTTTCTATGGATGAAGTGGCATGTAAATGAATTTGGTTCTTCTTGTTTTAATTTTATGTTAATCAAATTTTTGTAGTGAGCATGTTTAAATATTTGTGATAGCTTAATAATTAGGTTTCTTTAATTTTGGAACCAATGAATAATAAATCTATTAATTCAAGATGGATTAAAGAACTGATTGTTTGATATCTCTTTGAAGAGTTCCGAGTTACCCAATTGATTGTTAAAGGTCCAATAGTCCAATTGATGTGGTGTTTGTTTTCCTGTTTCTTGTGTTGTGATGTGAGAAAGGATGGATATTGTGATATGTGGGGGCATTGATACTTTTATTTGTGGCATCAGATGAATCCTAGAGTGGAGAGATGCATCGTTTTATTTTTGTAGATGTCAGGGAGGACACCAGGGATGATGGGATGGGATGGATGTGACTGTTGGATGCTTGCTGATTCTTATTGGTTGATTATCTACAATATATTTACCCACTGCTCAAGGCAGCTGGTATTTCTCACCCTTCTATTGAAAAAGGCGAAGACGCGGGGGGTATTCCACATGCTTTCTGTGTTTATATTTTCAAGGGAGGATGGGTATATGCTATAGATATGGGCGGAAAAGACTCGACGGGTACTATATCTACTCAACGTGTTATCCCCATTGTGTTTAGTAGCATAGAATGTTTTTATAGAATTCTTGGGAATGTGGGAATGTTTTTCTCTAATGAATATTTGAATAAATGATGTTAACCCATGGGGTTGGATTTTCTGGATTATAATGATGAATCTTTAATTCTAAAGGGATAGTGGAATTTGGGTGTGATGGTAATGATATTTAATGTGGAATAGTTAATGGTTAATTAATGTATAAATAATAAATTAATATAAAGTGAAACTGGAAAAAAGGGAATTGAATAATGTATTAAATCTCTTTAAATTGTTGTATGCTTATAGGATACATAGTCTTAGAAGTGGCAACCTAGACACTAAAAGATGTTAGCTGTAGTTGAGTATAAGAGTAGAGTATTCCCATAATTTGGTTGTGAGATATAGTATATTCTTTACTTTTTGTGTTTGTATATGCTACTCCGCCCTACAAGTAAGGGAATCTGATACCCCGGGGATTCTGAGACATGGGGGTGTTTTCCCCAACATTCCAATGGGAGGATGGATGGCTGACTACCCCCTTTTCCCCCACTCTCGTCTCTTGGTAGATACATTTCCTTGTTGTCAGAGTGGTTAGTTTTCCCCATATAAGTGTGTAGAGGGATGTAATGTCTTGTGGTTATTCACACACATATATTCTAGATATTGTATCCTATAGAATACTATTGGTGTAACGTGTATACACTATGATGGCTTCAGGATCCTTACATGATTATGTGCAGAAATGGCTTGAGGTATAATAACTGATGTATGATACACCTTATACAACCTATGGTGGCTCTCAGAAACTACCTGGTTACATTGCATACATGGACGTGGTGGTTTTTCTTGCACGAGGTGCAGGTTGTGGTGCTTCACCCAGGTGTCTGCAGGAAAGCCTTTTTGGACAGAGATGCCCAGGACGTGCGACATTAGGGAAAAGCGGCAAATGTGTGGGGTAGTAGTAGTGGGGTACCCATGATGTTCTTTATCATATTTTATATTCTTGTATGTGTTACATGGTGAGAGTAGTCATGGTGAGGTTGGGAACATAGTATACCTATTTAGGTGATGAGTTAGTTTCATTTGTTGTTCACTGTGCTTCAGCATGCTTTCTTTAATTCTGTACGAGAGGCTTCCGAGAGGATCATACTGAGAATGCTGTTATACTAACTGTATGTATATATAAACTGTTATTCAGGTCACTTGGAGCAGTTTGGAGATCTAGCTGGTTACTACTAGCTTATGGTTGCATGAGTTGTTTGGGCTTGTGGTTATTATTGTTTTACGTTCTTTAGGGTACTTGTATTTTTTCATCTTTCAGTTTTAGTACTTTTGCAAGACATTACATATGTGCAATTGGGTTTTTTTTATATTTCAGTTCTGAGTTGGATTTGGTTGGTGTCTATCTTATATTTCTCATCTGCATGTGTTCTCTTATAGGGAAATTCCACCCATATGTGTGTTTACTATACCCTCAGAGCTAACCACTATCCCGGGTCCTACTAGAGGCGGGACATAGGAGTCATTATATCATTTCTCACATTGTCGGCCAAGGATTGGTACAATTTGTACGGAGTAGGTCATGAAAAAGTGGTATTAAAGGAAGGTTGAGGGATATGATGGAGTTTGGAGTTTGGAACAGGTTTGGTTGCATGGGTTGGTAGGGCAACGTTGTGATTCATGTTTAGCAAGTGAGGTAAACATTGGAGACCAACTATGAAAGAGGCATTTAGGGACCCCTATGATCTGATGTACGTACCATTATTATTACAATGGCTAATAAACTATGTGATACTATTTTCAGGGTAGAGATCTAGGAAACGATCATGAATTATTCTTCTCTGTGCCCGTGTTTGAATGGGCAGACCTTGGGATAGGTTGACCTAAAATGAAAAAATAAATAAATTAATTAATTAATCTTGAGTCTTCCATATTATAGGTTTAAGAGCTCTAATGGTTTGTTATTTTATAGGTATGGATCCATGTCGATGTCCTCATTATGTCTATGCAAAAAATGTCCATCAGGCTATTCCAGAAGATAACCGCAGGGTAGAGGTTGATGATGAAGACACTTGGAGGGAGGCGCTGTGAGAGTTTCAGAGCCAGAGTCTGTAGAAGTATGATTACCCAAATTTTTATTCAGTCATGGAAGACTTGATGGATGATGTCGAGATAGGTTTCAATTCGATCCATGCATAGAAGGAGCACTGGGTTTCCTCGGTTGTGGTGATGCTTCATGGAGTAGCGAGGCAGTAGTGGTTCTTGTTTCTCGTGGATCGTGAGGAGTCAGCGATATAATGGGAGGAGTTCCGAGACAAGTTTAGAGTCGAGTTTCTTTCTTCGACTATGAAGGCATCCAGTCTCCAGGAGCTTCATAACCTTTGATAGGGGATCTCCAGTTTTTGAGAGTTTGGAATCCATTTCAAGAATGTTTTACAATATGCTTCTGACCTGCTTCCAGATGAGGAGGCCAGGGCGAGGCATTTAGAGGAGGCTTTGCATGAAGAGATCCAGTGCCAGGTCACCCCATTTATGCTGAAAACATATCATTTGGTGTTGGTGATGGAAGAGGATTTCTGGAGGAATTTGGCAAGGACCAGATCCTCACGAGAGGGGAAATAGAATGATTCCTCACGAAGCAGAGATGTTGTCTAGGGTTCTTGGTTTTCATGGTATAAGAATTTCTGTTCAGCAGGGGCAGGTCCCATGCCTTCACATCTTGATTCTCCATAGGCATCAACTCTCAGGCCTATGCAAAGGGATCAAGCACTGGTTTTTTTTGGGTGGGCATGGTCATCAGCAGCAGGAGTTCCCAAACTTCAAAGTGGTAATCAAGCACCAAGTGTTACACAACAGGTTCCTCTATTGAGGCAGTTCCAGCCAAGGTAGCAACAACCAGTTGTAGTAGCTTTAGATCAGCAGAGTGTAGATGGGGAATCCAGAAGAAAGTATCATGGCGCTACCCGTCCTCAGAGAGTAGAACACGACCATGGTGGTGGTCGTCCACAAGATCAGAGAGGTTGTGGAGGAGGTCGAGGTCATCTTCATGATCTAGCGTTTCTAGCTCCAGGCAATCCCGACTTCGTTCGAGGTACCCTTTTCTTGTTTTCTACCTTGATGTATGCCTTAATTGATTCAGGAGCGACACACTCCTTCATATCACATACCCTTGTCCATGAATTGTGATTTGAGGTAGAGATGATTCCAGTACCCTTGGCATTGAGTACACCAGTTGGAGGTCGATATGACTTGTTTGAAGTATGTAGAGACTGTGAGGTAGTGTTGGGTAAAATCTCTCTTGGGGATATTTACGATGATTATGAATACAACCATATAATGTCATCCTCAGCATGGATTGGTTGTGTTCGGTGTAGGCTATCAGGGATTGCTTCATGAATAAGGTCGTTTTCATTGGTGTGGATGGAGAGCTCGTGGTGTTTGTTGGTGAGCGAGATCCTTTGATGGGTCATAGCCATGTTCCATCCTTATAATCCATGATAGCTGAGATGATGATGAGTTCTTCATCGGTTTAGCAGTTGGCGTTTCCTAGGAACGTAGAAGAGTACCCCTATGTCATTCCAGAAGAGGTTGTATCATTTCCCCCTCGACTAGAGATCGAGGTTGGGATCGAGCTACTATCGGTAATATCTCTTATCTCTATGTCTCCATATAGGGTGGACCCTTATAAATTATGAGAGCAACACATAATGATTTATGGTTTTTTACAATGTGGTTTAATTCGTCCAAGTGTGTCATTGTGTGATTCCCCAGTTATGTTTGTGAAGAAGGATGATGGATGTTTGCAGCTATATGTCGATTATCATCTCTTAAAAAAAGTGAAAATAAAGAATTGCTATCCTCTTATACATATTGATGACTTATTTGATCAACTGAAGGGTGCATGTTGGTTCTCAAAGATTGACATGTGGTCAGGATAACATCAGATGCATGAGAAGGATGAGGATATCCCGAAGACTACTTTCTGCTGTCGTCGTAAGCATTATGAGTTCATTGTAATGTCATTTGGTATGATGAATTCCCCAGATGTATTCATTGGATTGATGAATGTTGTGATCCATGAGTTCCTATACTTGTTAGTGGTAGTTTTCATCGATGACATCCTTGTGTACTCCACATATGAGGAGGAACATTCATAGCATCTACAAGCTGTTTTGATAGTTCTTTTTCAACAACATGTGTTTGGGAAGTTGTCAATGTTTGAGTTTTGGGCTCGATAAGTCCATTTCATGGGGGATGTTGTGTCCCAACAGGGAGTAGATATTGATCCATCAAAGATAGAAGCAGTTTTGTCTTGGGCATCCCACAAGACAGTGTCAGAGGTGCGATGTTTACTTGGTCTCATAGGCTACTACCGGAGGTTCGTAGCCAATTTATCACGAGTTGAGACTCCTATAACATCTTTTACCAAGAAGGATCAATCATTAATATGGACTGATTAGTGTCAGGTAGATTTTGAGTATCTAATGGAGAAGTTAGTAAGTGATCCAGTTCTTTGTATTCCAGCTGAGGGAGTTCAGTTTGATGTTTTCTGCGACGCTTCGCATTTTGGGTTATGATGTGTTCTCATGAAGCAGAGGTCAGTTGTTTCTTATGGTTATCTACATTTCTGTCCCCATGAATGTAACTATTCCACCCATGATCTTGAGATTTCATTCATGGAGTTTTCTATGATGTTGCAGAGACATTACCTCATTGGTGAGCGCTTTGTGGTTTTCAACGATCATAAGAGTTTGAGGTATGTTTTATCCCAACGTAACCTGAACTTACGACATCATCTGTGGATGGAGTTATAACAAGAATATGACTTCGAGATATCATATACACATAGAAATGGGAATTTTGTAGCTGATTCGCCGAGTCTAAAGTCAGGTTGTGATACGGTGTGTGAATTCAGTGATTCCTGGAGAGTAATGGAAGAGGTGTTAGCATTACATCTTGATATGGTAGAAGTTGAGGGTAGAGGATGTCTTTGTCAGACGATGATATAGTCATACCTGATGCCTAAGGTGGAAGAGTCCCTATTGGGGGATCTTAAGTTAGAGGTCTGGAGAGACAGTTGTTTGGGGAGAGGCCCATGATGGCTGGACTGAGGATGAACAACATCGAGTGTTGTATCATGGATGGATTTTACTTCCATTGATGATGTGTGAGATGATTCTCAGGGAATTCCATATTTCTCCAATAGTGGTACATCCTGCGTGAAAAAGATGTACTGATCCTTGAAGACCAAGTTTTGGTGGCCTGGGCTGAAGCATGCATTTGCAGAGATTGTGTGTCGATAATTGGTGTTCCAGAAGGTGAAGGTCAAACACTATGTTCTTGGTGTTCTTCTACTGCCATTAGTTATTCCTCAGTGGAAGTGGCATGACATCTTAATGAAATCCGTTACTGGTTTACCTTGAGCTCAGGGAAGAAATGATGCTATTTGGGTGATAGTGGACTGTCTAAAAAATCATCCAACTTTATAGCCATCAAGGAGTCGAGCTCAGTTGATGTTTTGTCAAGGAAATATCTAGAGGAAGTTGTGAGACATCATGGAGTCCCTAAGAAAATAATATCTTCTTGAGATTTACGTTTTACCTCGAGGGTTTGGTGGGGACTCCAACATACTTTCAGTTCTCAACAATTCCTTAGCACTGCTTTTCATCCTCAAACTAATGGTCAGACAGAGAGAACCATCCATACACTTGAAGACATATTACGCTCTTGTGTTTTGTATTTTGGAGGCTCGTGGATAAGGCACTTACAGTTGGTGGAGTTCTCTTAAAATAATAGTTTTCACTCTACCATCGGTTTGACACATTTTGAAGCCTTGTATGGATGACCTTTCCATACACTGTTATGTTGGACTGGGGTTGGTGATTCAGCAATTCTTAGACCAGAACAAGTGCATAATAAAACAGATATGGTTCAGGAGATTAATAAGAGGATGAAAACTATAAAAGATCATCAAAAATCATATACTGATCAAAGAAGGAGACCCTTAGTGTTTAATATAGGGGATCATGTGTTTCTGAAGGTGACTCCCCATTGTGAGTAGTGAAGGTTTGGTCATGGAAGTAAGATTTATCCCCGGTTTGTTGGGCCTTTCGATGTGTTAGCTCATGTAGGAGTTGTGACGTATTGAGTAGCACTTCCCCCGTAGTTGAGATAGATACATGATGATTTCCATGTATCAAAGCTCCGTCATTATCTTTATGATGACCCTCACATCATCGATTGGGGGGAGATCGATGTTGATGATGATTCAACCTTTGAGGATCGACCTGTGAAGATCCAAGACCGCAAGGAGAAGGTGTTGAGCGGGAGTTCTATCCCCTTTGATCGTGTCTTGTGGCGACACTGTGGCATGTAGGAGAGTACCTATATATGTGAGTCACAGATACGTGATATGTACCGAAAGTTGATTGATGTTTAATTGTCTTCATGTATCAATGTATCATATGTGGTTATGAACCTTTCATGTTTATGAGATGGCTCCCTTTGTTGTTTTGGGGATTGAACTCTTTTGAGAGGTATCTCGAGGGGTGGTTGTTCAGACACCATTTCGTTTTTACATTAGGTAGGTTTGGAATTCTCGGGGATGAGAATGTTTTGAGTGGTATCTAATGTAATGTCTTGGACCTCTTCGGTCCATTCCTTTGTGAAAATATGTTGTATGAGGTATTTTATAAGTACAAGGTGACTTATCCCCAACACTTTTCCAATTTTATAGTTTGGTGAACAGTTCCAACGGTAAACAGTTGTGAACAGTGTAACGGTAACATTCTGTGAATAGTGCATTGGAGACTCTTAGTGAATAGTGTAATCTTTAACCTTCTATGAATTGTTCCATTAGTGGTCATTTCTATGGGTAACCTTTAATGGTAATCAATCTTTCATTTGCATGATTTCCAATTCTATGAACAGTTGCATCGGTAAACAATTCAATCAGTAATCTTTAACGGTATCATCTCTTTCCTTTTCCAAATTTCCAATTCTGTGAACAGTTCCATCGGTGAACAATTCTATCGGAAAACTTTAACAGTAACCTCTCCTTCCTTTTCAAAATTTACAATTATGTGTAGTGTTCTATCGGTGAACTGTTCTATTGGTAACTTCTAATGGTATCCTCTCTTTCCATTGAAAAATTACCATATTATGTGAATAGTTCCATCGTTGAATAGTTATATCAGTAACCTCTAACGGTAACCTCTATTGGTAACCTCTAATGGTTACCTGTATTTCCTTTTCCAAATTTTGAGTTCTGTGAATAGTGTTTCGAAACAGTGATGTTCTAATAGCAGCATCTATTTCCATTACCAGATTTTGAGTTCATGAACATTGTTTCCAGGAAAATGAGTTTCTAACAACAGCCTCTATTTCATTTTCCAAATTTATTGTTAATAAAATGTGTTTCCATAACAGTGAGGTTCTAAAAAAAACATATATTTTCTTATCCGGATTTCGAGTTCATGAATAGTGTTTCTAGAATAGTGAGGTTCTAACAACATCCTGTATTTCTTTTTCCATATTTCTAGTTAATGAACAGTGTTTCTAGAATAGTGATGTTCTAATAGTAGCCTCTATTTCCTTTTCCGAATTTCGAGTTCATGAACAGTGTTTCTAGAACACCGAGGTTCTAATAGTAGCCTCTATTTCCATTGCCAAATTTCGAGTTCATGAACAATGTTTCCAAAATAGCGAGGTTCTAACAGCTGCCTTTTTTTTCTTTGGAAAATTTCGAGTTCAAGAAAAATGTTTCTAGAATAGTGAGGTTCTAACAGTAGCCTCTATTTCCTTTTCCAAATTTAGATTTCATGAAATGTGTTTCTAGACCAGTGAGGTTCTAACCATAGGCTCTATTTCCTTTTCCAAATTTCTAGATCATGAACTGTGTTTCCAGAATAGTGAGATTCTAATAGCTTCCCCTATTTCTGTTGGTAAATTTCGAGTTCATGAATGTGTTTCCAAACTAGTGAGGTTCTAACAACATCCTCTATTTACTTTTCTAAAATTAGAGTACATAAATCGTGTTTCCAGACCAATGAGGTTCTAACCGTATCCAATATTTATTTTGCCAAATTTTGAGTATGTGAACTGTGTTTCCAGCTTCATACAGTTTCTCCCTTTGGACGTTTCCCTTGATGTAAAATACATATAATGCCTAATTTTAAGGACTATAAGGAATATTAAAAGGCCATAAATCCTATATTAATTTTTTCTATGGGTTGGGATGTTTTTACTTGGTCATAACGTTTGGTTTAATATGATCCTCTTTTAAATGGATATCAAGCGTATCTTAAACTGTTGCTTAGTTAAATCTTCTAAATGGATGAGATATATTCCTCCTTAATTCATTGTATTTTCCCAATACTATGAGCCACTAGAACCTTTAAATCCTTCTCACAGGAGTTGCACAATAAATCATTCCACCTCATATTGGTTCGAATCTGTCTTGATGCAACCAGGCTATATCAATCAATCTTCGATATAAGGTCTGTTTTACTGTCGTTATTTTAGAGTTCACCTTCTCCTATTTATCTTTGCCATATTATAACATGGAATATACATGATTATAATGGTTTTTTCATGGGTTTTGGTTGGTGTGGTCAGAAAATGGCATCCTCGGGTGGATGCAGTTGAAGGGAGAGGAGGATTGTGAACCATTGGGTGGATAACAATCCTTAAGAACTGTTTGAGCCAGGAGATTCGTTTCTTATCATTTTATTTACATGTAACTATATTGTTAGAATGTTGTATCCCATTTTACCACAATTTAATTGACATAATAAATATTTGAACCAAATAAATATATTGATATCGATTTTATGCTATTTTCCTTGTTTTATAGATAGTGTAATATCTATGTTTTCTTCACTTAGATATTTGTTCTTGATGAAAATTTTTAAATAATGTACACCATAATTAATTGATAACTATTTGATATGGATGAAGAGGCATGTAAATGAATATGGTTATTCTTATTTTAGATTTATTTTAATCAAATTTGTGCAGTCATCATGTTTAATTATTTGTGATAGCTTACTCATTAGGATTCTCAAATTTTGGAACCTATGAATAATAAATATGTTAAATCAAGATGGATTAAATACCGGATTGTTTGTTAATTTCTTGAAGGGTTTTGAGTTACCCTCTTTATTGTTAAAGGGCCAATATCCCAATTTATGTGATGTTTTATTTCCTGCAGCTTGTGTTGTGCTCTGAGCCTGGATGGTTATTGTCATATTTAGGGGCATGTAGACTTTTGGTTGTGGAAGCAGATAACGCCTAGAGTGGAGTGATGCATCGGTCTATGCATGTGGGTGTCGGGGTGGAAACCAGGATGAGGGAATGGGATGGATGTGATTGTTGGATTCTTTCTGATTCTTATTGGTTGATTATCTACATTAATTTTCCCCATAGCTCAAGGCAGCTAGTCTTGCGCACCCTTCTTTTAAAAGAGGCAAGGAAGCGTGAGGTTTGCCACATTATTTTCGTGTTTAGCTTCTCAATGGAGTATATGTCTATGCTCTTTCTATAGGAGGAAGAGACTCTATGGGTATTACATATTGTCCCCATTTTAAGCCCCCTTATGTTTAGTATCATAAAATGTTTTTATAAAATTCCTGAGAATGTGGGAATGTGATTCTGTAATGAATATTTGAATAAATGGTTTTAACCCATGGGGTTGGAGTTACTGGACCATAATAAGGAGGTTGTAATTTTAGGGGTACAGTGTAGTTTGGGTTTAATGCTAATGAAATTTAATTTGGCGTTGTTCATGGTTAATTAATGTTTAAATAATTAATTAATGTAAATCGCAACTGGTAAATAGGGAATGAAATATTGTATTAATGCTCTTTAAATGGTTGTATGCTTATAGGATACCTAGTCTTATAAGTGGTTGTATGGAGATAGAGAGACGTTAGCTGTAGATGAGTCTAAGACTAGGTTATGCCTATAGTGTGGTTGTGAGATAAAGTATATTTTTTACTTTTTGTGTTTCTTTACACTACTCCACCCTGTCGATGAGGGAAACTGAAACCCCAGGGATTCTGAGCCCTACGAGGGGGGGGGGGGTTGGGGGTTCCCAAACATTCTAGTGGTAGGATGGATGGATGACTACCCCCTTTGTCACCACTCTCTTCTCTTGATAAATACTTGTGTTGGTAGGTAAAGTGGTTAGTTTTCCCCATATATGGGTGTAGAGGGCTGTAATAGCTTGTGGTTATTCACACAAATATATTCTGGATATAGTATCCTTTGGACTACTATAGGTGTAATAAGTAAAGGTTGTGATGGCTGGAGGATCCTTACACGATGTATGTGATGTAATGGCTTGAGGTATAATGCCCGATGTATGATACACATTATGTGATCTGTGATGGCTCCAAGAAACTACCCGGTTACTTTGCTTATTAGGACATAGTGGTTTTGTTGCACGAGGTACACGTCATGGTGCTTCACCCTAGTGTCGGCGGGCAAGCCTTTGGAGACATATACTCAGGATGTACGATGTTGGGGCAAAGCGGCAAACCAGTGGGGAAGTATTAGTGGGTTACCCTTGTTATTATTTATTATATGATATATTCTGGTATGCATTACGTGGTAATAGAAACCATGGTGAGATTGGAAACATAGTATACTCATTTAGGTGATGAGTTAGTTTAACTTGTTGTTCTTTGTGTATTAGCATGATTTCATTACTTCTGCATGAGAGGCTCTAGAGATGATTCTACTGAGAATACTGTTATACTCACCCTCTTTATATATATACTTTTTTTAATGTCACTTGGAGAAGGATGGAGATCAGGCAGGTTTCTACAAGCTTGTGGTTGTAGGAGCTGTTTTGGCATGTGGTTTCTATTTTTTTACTTTCTTTTGGGTATTTTCAGTTTTCCCCTTCCAGTTGTATTATATTTGAATAACATTACATATGTTCACTTGGTTTTCTTTAATATTTCAATTTTGAGATGGAGTTGGTTGGTTTCTATCTTATCTCTCTCTTTTTCATGTGTTCACTTAGAGGGTAATACCTCCCATTTGGGTGTTTACTATACCATCAGAGCTAGTTGACAACCCAGGGCCTGCTGGAGGTGGGATTCGGGGGTCATTATCTCCCTTCTCACATTGCTGGCCTAGGAGGGGTACACTTTGTGGGGAGGGGTCGTGAAAAATTTTGTGGAGAAATGATAAATTTTACATTAACATTATATGTAAATGGAATATTTTCTCTGAGTAACATTATATTATTTCATTTCAAATTGATGATATCATACTCACACTCTGGAAGTTTTTCTCATGTAATGTTGAATCCACACACACTTCGTGTATATTCTATACAACCACACATTTTTAATCTTATATAGAACATCGTAATAAAGGTGGTTGAAAATAATAATTTAAAGAACAACTATTATTATACTAATACTAAATCCATGTGTCGAAACCTTACGTATCTATTTTGGTATGAAGAATATATCATGTGGGTGTATGATCATATTTTTTCTCAGCAACAATATCCCTTCAAACATACTCTATCGAATAAATACTATGGATTTTTACTAATGACTACCTTGAAATGGGAATAATTGCATCACCATCTAAGTATGAAATTAATTCATTATTCACTATATGATCATCAATGGTCAGATCAAGGACATCCCTCAGATCACCATTCATAGTGGTCTCTTTTGGGTTATGAACCTTCTCGATTCTAATTTTCATTGTCAATTGTTCCTGTAACATTACTCTTGGTATGGTGACACTAAATAATTCATTATTCTAAAATTACATGATAATTGGAAAATATCGGGCTATATCACATAATAATAGTATTTGAAGGGGTGATGGATATTTTATTCAGAACCTATCTGTGAATTAAATATATCCTAACAGGAGGGGTAAAAAATCCTCCAATCTTGAGGGATGGGTATGATTTGGTTCTAACACAAACACATCATAGATTTTTTCCTGATTTTAGGATTCCATGTATGGTGGGGTGGTAAGGATTCAACTTGAAACATTGAATTTGGATACACCTTGATAGAGTCCATTCATTGTTCATATGTTTTGTCCCTAATTTTATGCTTTTTCACTGTATAAATATCCAATATAATTTCATGTTCACATTTTAAGGGACTCACTAATTGATTTTTTCTTGATTTTAGGGAATTTGATTCATCTTTTTAGATGTGTGTGGGATTTTATATTGAGACAATTCATTAGCCTATTAATGGAAAACTCCATTTAGTTATTGAACATTCACACATATAGTAAGGATTGTATTGTTTGAGTGATCTACAATGATGTAAAATTTTAAACCCAAATCATATATAATAGATATATAATAATATTATTCCATTATTAGGGGAATGTGTAAGACTAGGAATGGATTTATGTACAAGGAAACATACATTTATCATCCCTGTATATGTAAGGTAGATGATGAATCAGTGATTATATGATGAATTTACATTAAACATTTGAGTTGATATTGGTTAAAGATATCATAGTGTTTCTATGAACTGAGATTATGGGAAATGAGTTATATAGTAAAGTAATTATGATGGAAAAGGTTTTTAATTACATGTAATTTTTATTTATACACATTATTTGGGAATTCATTATCATTTAGCTTGTGAATGGACACCCAAAACATTTTTCACTAGTAATAGGTTCATAGTTCTTTAAACACAATTGGTATTTCATATTCAATGTTGTGAATTCTATAAAACATACTAATAAGGTTATCCTAATATTTCTTAAATTAAAAATTCTATATTGAATTTATATTATTATGGGAAAAAGATATCCACCTAATCTTATCACCAATTGTATATATAATTTTTTTTCAAATGTTTTCTGTTTTGTTTTATTGATGGAGATAATGAATCAAATATGGATGATGTGGATATATAATCAAAAAATATCTACTTTTTACATTTTTTTTCGTTTATGAGGGATTTACAAAATATTTTTAATATGGGTGAGAGCCTCACATAGTTAGTTCTATAGATAATTAAGAGAATAAATAAATTATAGTATAACTAAGGATTCCTCTCATGATTCATAATGATTTGACATTTAGATAAAGATCTAAATGGATCTCATACAACCATGGATACATATTTAAAGTAATTAGAATCAATAGTGTTAATTAATGAAAATATATCTGAATTATCATAGCTTGTTGTTTCCCTCTTAATCGGTACCTGTTTTAGATTACTCATAGGGGAAAAATATTTTCTATTTTTGATGGGTGTTTTTAGAGATGGCTCACACATCCTTGATGTAGTTGGATGATAGAAAAATTGGTTCAATGAAGGATTATATTATTACATATTTTTCTCAAAAATATGTTTATTGTTTCTTATAGATTATGATTTAATATGTCAACACCATTCAGTAATTGTCGAGATCTATTATTTGTTATCAATAATGAAGGGGATCATAAATATATCCCTACTTCAGAGACACTTCCAAGACCTAATGATATGAATTTTTAAGGTCATGAAATATGATCCCAATCCCATTATTTATTAGAAATATATAGACTAAAACCAAAAATGGATGTGTGTACATTGGACCTCTATTGAGTACATGAAAAAATATATTGAAACTATTCTTCATCTTAAAGAGGAGTATGAGTGGGGGCATACTGCCATATGAGTGTCGAGTCATGAAAATTAAAAAATGATTTTTGTGATTTCAATTATCAAATGAAATATTTTTAAAACATAGTTATGGATATAAGTTTGTATATATATTTAATCTATAATGTGTAGACATTATTATTACATGGAGAATTTTAAACTATTCCAATTCCTATGTTGGAGTGGGAATAGGTGTAAGATTATATCTATAGTTTTCATTAAGTATATTATAATGGGCTTCATATGTGGATGAAACAATATACTCTCTAACATTCATTGCTATTGTGATATATCTATATGGTTCCACTAGCGATTACAGTTTTTTTGGATGGCCATATGTGAGGGAATATTGAAATTATCATGCTTAATTGCTGATAATTTTTATTAGAGGGAGATATCTATATTTGATGTTCGGAAAATATTACGTTACATAAGTTTTGTAATGCAACATACGTAGGTATATATTGTTGGTTCCTATTTTCTAGTGACCAGGGTAGGGATATAATGTATATGATCATTAAGATGATACTCATGGGGTTATTGGATATTTCTCTCCTAATATAGATTGTTTATGAAGTTGGATAAATAAATAATAATAACATACTTCATTTTGATATTAATATAACATGGATGGGAAATGAGGTTTCAGTTCATAATGACTATATTATGCATCTTCAATGGTTGGAGCATAACCATGTTAGTGAATCCCACTAACTATCTTATTCACATCATGGTTTTGGAAGAAATTGATCGTTGATTTTATCATTATGGTTTTTGTGATCACAATATTTATGTTAGATGGATCATGAAATCTACTTCTTTTTGAAAATTCCAATACATAAGATAAAAAGGATCACCAAAAATGGTGAATAATGATTTATGAAAACAACTAATAAGAATAATGATTTGTGAAATATCACAATAAATAAAATGTTTGACCAAGAATAAATATAGGTGATTAAGAAATGTTGGGATCCTAATTATTGATTATGTTGGACACATGAAACCAAATAGACCAACAATAAAGGAAACATAATTATTTAATTCTACCAAATGATTTCACATTTGTCTCAAAATTTATATAAACATGAAAAAAATGAAAAATGGCCTCCAAAATCTAGGAAAAACAAATATGTTTAAATAATAATGAATTCTGGTCTGGATTTCAATTTTTATACATATGAGCCACATGATAAGAAAATGTATGAACTCCATGGGAAATTCAAATATATTTGGTAATTGGGGTATTCCGGTTAGGTTTACCGTCATGATTTTTTTTGAAACACCAAAATTAGTTTTAATTGATGTAATATGGAACTAAATTATACATTTACTATTGAATAATTTACCTAAAGTACATTTCATAATTTTTAGATTTTTTGAGATTGGATATTATCATGGGAGCAGAATCATCCAACATGTCTTAAAAAAATGATGATAGACAACACTATGGATAATAATTCCAATGGAATAATATCAATTGGACTAGTAACAAGATACACATTAGGATTTGTATTCAATGTGATGATGATATTTTAGGGACATCCATCCAATTAAATGATAATTATTACCTATAATATAAATCTCATATAGATATAATTCACATTCTTGAATCCTTCACAAATTCCAAGTAAAATATAAAAAACCCATATAAAAATGATTGATTATTAATATTATTAGATGTGAATATGTATATGTGTTATATAGTCTACATATTTATTATTTATAGATAAATTATGATCAATATTTTATGTTCTAGTTCAAATACTTACTATTCATCATTATTCCTTTTATTTTCATCCAGGAAGGTAATCGTGGTTGTGGATTTGGGATCACCCCCATGAGAAGTTCTACCTATGTATCTATTTCAATGTAAAAAAAATTGTCTACTTCCATATTATGGGAGGATACATTACATTTAATGTCATATGTAAAGTCTTGATCCATGTATTGTAGTGTCATGATATAAGTGAAATTAGGTCCATATTTCATTAAGATAGCTTTTGTGAGACATACAGATGAGTGGCCCATTAACATTGACTTTAGAGGGATAGTGGTCCTGGGAGATTATTTTTGTATCACAAAGAATGTTTCATTGTGTGGATAGTACACAAGTTGAATATGACATGGCATGGTAACGGGATAATTCATATTATAAATATAGATTAAATTCTATGGAATTATATTATAAAGAATAAAAAATTATGGTCGGATGATCCATGAGGAATATTTTCCTGTTGAATGTGATGCTTCATCCTTTCAGTAATATACCCTTATTAGTAAGTAATTATATGGTATCAGGGGGAATATGAACCTAATACTATGAAAACATGTGATTAATAATCATGGTTTTAATATTATAGTAGTAATCCTTTCTATCATTTATAATAGATATATAATTCAATGTAGTTAGGTATGTAGATTTTAAAGGTAGGTTAATGTATCATACTATACATTTTAACATCACGTTGTAACAATTTCAACATAATTTTTTTCCTTTGGCTATAATATTGATCATATATATTAGAATCACCCTATTACTTTTTCATTATCATAAAACAAATTCCATTATGTGATCAATTTAGAAATGTGAATATATGGTTTCCCTTCATTCCACTCATTAACATGTTATTTGTTGGAGATCATCGGTGTAGCATGAATGATTAGGGATTACAATAAGAGTGGAGGGCCATTTTGGAGGTATTGTGATTTTTTTAATTCCATGATCACATCAGATATCTATCAAAGCATAATCCATTCGTGTTATGATACAAAATATATATTTCATGATTTTTACCATTTCATTACAATATTAAATTTCATCTGAAATTAGAAAATGAACTATTTGATGACATCAAAAATAAGAATAAATGTCGATCTTATACCCAAGAGGGGATTCCTTCCACCCTTATTCCAACTTATTTATATGACTTGGAGAGATAATAATATTCGAGGCGTATAAAATCATATTTGAATATTTATGTGAATTATCATTAATTTAGTTTATATCCATCTCAACTTAAATAATATATATTTAATTTATTATTTATTTATGATAATTCTCACTACCAGCTCTATGAATAATGAAACCTTTATCAATGGAATAATATATTTATATTCCAATGGGGTAAATCAGGTAGGTAGATATATTTGGAGACACCTTTTGGTCAATTTAGTTCATGATCGTAGGGGTGTAATCTCGTGTAAATTCCTTGCTCATATACATTGTGTTAAATGGAAGAGGATTTTGATATGATATCACATATCAAATTATATGATTATTTGGTCACATAATATAATATTTAATGACAACACATTCCCAAGGACATTAATATTTATAGATTTAGATAATTAAGTGAACTTATCAATTGGAAACACAAATGCCTTATTTTAAATAAAAGAGATTCCAAAAATAGTATAATTAACTTCATAATAAAAAAACTCATGAACTACTCTTTCAAATTATTCACTTATGATAACCATATAGAAATTTTATTTTCATTCCATTCCTTTATTACCAATAGAAATTGACTCAGAAGAATGTTTTCAACTAATATTCCTAATCCCAATATATATATATAAGCTGTAAAAATAAGAAATCAAAATTTAGATTAATATTAGAGATTTGGTATATAAAATATAAATAAGAAAATCATACAAAAAAATAGTAGGTAAAAAATTATGGAATAAATATTTACTTAAAATTAGTCATGAATCAATAGAGTAAATCAATAATCATGATCCATGAATACATAAAATAGTCCTGTTGATAAGAATTAATCATTTAGAAATATACAAAATATTTCATATAAATATTCCATAATATCATCTAAAATATGTTTCCAAAATAATTTTCAAACAAATACCTCTGAAAAAATCATGCGGCTTATCATTCATAGACTAAACAGTAAGAAAATATATTAATTTATCTCATTAAAATATATTTTTTTAAAAAAATTTACTCCAATATCATTCACAAAACATTTCATCTTGTCATGTAATATTACACTATTACCAATAAATTAGAGGGATACATAGGACCTCACACATCATTATCCATAAATAGAAGTGATACATAAACAGATGTACTCATCAGTTCATAAATACCATAGAAAAATAGAATTGGCTCCAAACATCATATATTTTTGAACCCATGGAAGGAAAATAGGTTTCATATACATTTAAAAAAACATTCACAGTTTTGTCAAAAAAAACATGACAATCCAATGGAAAATAAATGGGTATCAACTAACTTCATATAAAAAAATGTAAATTACATTAAATCATGGAAATAAAGAATATTGTATTTATACCATTGATATAAAGGGTATACTATTAATAGAATAATTTTCTTTAATAACGAAATGATGATATTGAAGTGAACACCGTTAAATCAATGGAATAAACAATAAAATATTCATAGAGTAAAGATAATAGAAGAAAAATTATAATATAAAGAAAAAAATATTTGTGGAGAAAAATATAGTGAAGATCCTTCTATCCATACTTGAGATAAATATATTAAATATCCAAATAAATGATGCAGATGGTTAATTTTTTTGAATGTTGTTGGTAAAAAATAATATACATTAATAGGTGTTGACACTCTTGAAAATAATTTTTGATAATTTACAATATAAAATCACATTGTATGTATGATATAAATTAAAATATTTAAAATAATTTTAAATGTACTATTTCAGAAAAAAATTAGAAAAATAATTTCAATTTTTTTTCATGAAAACATATAGAAGGAGTTTAAATTTTAATGACACTGATGGTGAAAATTTACATTCACAAGAAAACAAAATGTGTGTTAAATGTCTACCAATAAAGGACCATAATGATGATATTATGTAATTTTAATCTAAATCATCTTAAAATAAGATCAGTGTCATATAAAATCCATTTTTTATATTTCTAATTATATAGCGGGATTTTCTAAAAAGGTAGAGTTTATAAATTATAGATTCCTAGTTTTAAAAACACTTAAATTGAAAAACATATAACTTTAATAGATTATAATTATTCTAAATTAAAATAGTATATGTATAATAGAAATATAATCATTTATAACCATAGAATACATAAATTAATATGATACTGTAATGAATGTTTGTAAGAATCCCTCAAGAAATGTTTTTTTATTGATGTTCTTGATTTAAAATTGATTTCCAAAATAGAAACTATACATATTATGAAAAATTAAAATAAAAAACCATAAAATAAAGTGAAAATGATATTGAACAAAAAATATAATTATTATTTGTTATTTTATAGTAAAAAATTACTATAAAAATTATATATGAAACACATAATATAATGTTGTTCATAATTCAAAATATTTATCTAAGAGTGGAATTTGATATAAAAAAAAACATTACCTTCATCCTGATACATCGTCAAAATAAACCAAAAGAATTGAAAATTTATATTATGATTAATAATAACATACCCAAGATCCTTTTTTTAAAAATATAACCATTTATACTAAATGTCTCTAATAATTACATTAAAAAAATATTATACTGTTTTATATATTTTACCCAATGGGATCATATATTTTAATTTTAATAATTATTTTATAAGATTTTTATTTGTATACATTTTTATTATTATTTTTAGAACAACCAAATAATTATTGATTTCAATTGGATGATTTATACGGATTTATTATGATTATATTTATTTTAATGTGTACCTCTGTCTTTATCACAGAAGAATAATTTAATAGTGATAAGTTATTGGAGATTTTGTGCCTATGAAGGGTGTTTTCTAAATAAAGGAAAGAAATATCTATGTATCTTTTACAAAATGAAAAAAATATTTCATTACAAAATTATAATAAATATTACAAAAACCATTGATTATATATTCATCATTTGTAAAATTTCATATCATTATTAATATAGGTTGTGAAATAAAAAAAATGAACACACACATATTAACTTGTCATTATGATGTGAGTATGTTATGATATTATTTTGACATCACATTAATGATATCATTTACTATTTATTATTTTCTATATATCAATATTATAAGGAATTGTTATAATATTTTTTGTTTAGGGATAAATGTCAAGGTATGAATAAATATGTTTCTTCTTACATCAATGGTTTATGATAGTTAATATTATAAATATTTTTTTATATTTATATCATTATGGGGATTATTAAATGTTTAAAAATGATCCATATGTTTTCATAAAAATCATACTTTTCCTTTTAATTCGATATTCATCACCATTCATATAATGTGGTGATGAAATGAAAAATTAGAATCCATTGTATCATAGTTGAAGTTATTCACATGTTTCTAGGGATAATTACATCATTTACTATACAACTGAGGATATGTCATAAAATGATTATAATTTAGAAATATAAAATATTTCATATACATTATAATAATATATTAAATAACATACTAGGTCTTGTTTTGTATGGTTGCTAAAAACTCTGTTGTATCATGGTGGTGATGGTCCGTAGAACACATTATTCATGACTTTCATTTTCTTATTTCAAAATGCGTGGGAGAGTAATTATTATACTATAAATATGATAACATACCTATATTTTATTGAATTTTTTTTGATCATTGTGAAATGGGAATAAAATTTCAGAAGACTAAACAACCTAATGAAATTGATAATAAAAAGAGGGTTTATGAAAATATTTCACACTTATTGGATCATCTATTTTTTAGAAAGGTATTAAATATTATATGGATGGTATTTTATGAATAACATGACATATTTATATTGGATAAGAGTTTTTAAATGTTTTTTGAAAATATTTTTTGACTTATTTAATTGGTTTTGAGGAAATTGTATGTAAAAAGAGGAGTTTATCTTATATAAGTCAAAACAAGTTGCATTTTTGGTATATACTCATAAAATTTCAATATTATAAAGTAAATAATAATTAATGTGACTAGTAAATTGATAAATAATGAACTGTAGAGGATACAAGGTTGATACAAACCTCCAATAATCAATTAAATACTTTTTTAAAACAAATAGTTAATTTACCTCAATGATTACACATTTTTACCATTTTATGTTTTTATTTTTGTAAATGTTTTTTATATAGGTAGTTTATATTTTCTTCTAGAAAATGTTTTTATTATATAATATACACTAAATTTTTTCAAATTATAATCCCATTTTTTTTAAAATATTTTAAATGTGATTGAAATTAATTTAAGGAGTGTAAATGTAAAAATAATTAATTTTTTACAAATATATATCATAATTTATAAAATTTCATAATTAGGTATATAAGGTATAAAATTATTTTTTAAACTCTTACATTTAAATATAAAATAAATTATAATGAGGTCTCATAAATTAAAAATTTATCCTTATATATTTTCATAAAAGCCAAGTTATATGTAAAAACTATTTTACGTGCTATTTGGTGAAAAATATATATTTTAAGAAAAATACCTAAAACTAATTTAAAAATAATGTTGATATATTTATAACAGAAAATATTTAATTTTTTACAAGAATAATATTATTAAATGTATGAATTATATTTTATATAAATATATATTATATTTTAATAATATATTTTTTAAAAAAAATCTTTTTAAAACACAAGTATTTATAATAATTTATAATGTATATATATAAATAATTGAATATTGATATATTAATTCTAATTTTATATATTATATATTATGATAAATTTGTAATGATATTTAGCATAATTATTAATGTACCATACACTACCACTTTTTAAAATGGTTCTTATGAAGGCATTCATTGTTTTAAATTATTAATCAAGGAAAAAACAAAATGTAATTATATGGACATATTATTAAATTTTTTCTAACTAATGATTATAATCTTCATTAAAGTTAAATATGTAGTATTTTATTTATTAGGTTATTTTATTAGATATATCTAAGCTATGATTTTTGATACTGAACTTCGTATCAATTAAGAGGATCAAAAAACCTCGGGTCATTAAATATGCACTCACGTTTTTAGATATTACTCAATGATGAAATTATATGATGGTAATCATAGATCATACATAATTTGGGATAAAAAATCTAATATGAAATATTCCATACTCTCTTAGGATATAAAATGTCAGTTATCATCAATAAAATAACATTATCATTTCATACAATGAAATCCAAAAGAGGATATGTACCACAACCATTTATTCTCCATAAAATAGTTCTCAAAAACGTATTTTAATATCAAAATCATTAAACATTAGATACATAATACTTTACAAAATAATTAAATATTTCATTATCTCTTAGATGTACTAATAACAAGTTTATAATGTCACAAACTAGTTAATATATATACCATAAATCCCAAAATTTTATTGCAATCACATTAAAATAATAAGGATTTAATTTTAAAAAAAATAATAATTTAATTTCAATCTATAATTTCAAACAAACATTTATCAAAACTTATCAACCATGTATTAATTCAATATCAACATATATCATATATACAATCTCTCTAATATCAAATCATCTATTCTTTAATAGTTATTAATCAGAATATAGTAGTGTCCAGAAATTGAATTTCAATGTTTTGGATTAAACATAATATATGATTTGAAATTATTAAAGAATAAATAATGAATTATAATACATTTTTTCACATAATTATATTTAATGTAATATATAATATAATATCATCACTAAAATTTAACTCTTTAATTAAAATTCCTCGGAATATTTAAATTTCAATTATGATATCATCAACTAAACATTATATATGAATAAGAAAATATATATTTTTATTATAATATCCAAATAAAAATATTTTCTAGGATTTAAGAATGATACGTTATTATTTTATAAGGCATAGTTGTTTCAAGATATGTACTTTTTCATATTCATTCATATGGCCGTGAATTAATTAAATACAATAAATATATTTACTAAGATAATACCAAAAACAATAGGGTTTATAAATATGAAATATGAAGTATATTGTATCTTATCTTATTACTACATCATTTACACCCTTAAATAATTAATTGGACAATGTTAATGTTGGATAATAATATAAAAATCTTGGAAACTTCTTTGTTTCATCGATTTATGAACTCTAATACATCGTTACTGAATTTCCTAATGTAATTGTTAAATAATTCCTTATAAATGGTTCACAAACAAAATGTGATTGAAGAAACGACATCCTCATGGAGTGTAATTTTTTGTCATTATACCTATTTAACAACCCCATGTGGAAATTGATTTAATAAACAATGTTTCATTTTTAGGTTTATTTCCAATAGATTAATTTGTCCTACATCCTACATCTACTTGTAACATCAGGTATGGATTAAATTGTAGTAAAACTATACAATATATCATTTCCCCAAATTTTTGGATATTATCATTTACATTAACATGTTGTCTAAAATTATATCTATGATTTTTATTAAATTTTACTATTTTAACCCCAATAATATTACCTTAACTAGCATAAAGTGTTAACAGAACCAATATAAATTTTCATCAACCTCAACATATCATCGATTTATAATATTTCTAATTCCAAGTATTACTTCAACAGATATCACATGGTTTTCTAATGGTATCTAAACACTACTATGATACAAACTATTACATCTTAGGCCCTATGACATGATAATTATAGAATTATTTTTAAAAATTTCACTAAAAATAATTCCAAATACAATTTTTATTTTCATTTTTAAAATATTTTTTTCGAGATAGTAATAATCATTAATTATATCATTTACATCTAACCAGATTTTTTAACAACTATATCAACAAATTCATGGTCCATAAAAATTTAGTAATATATCCAATAATTTATTCTCATAAAATATATTCTCAAAAAAACTTATGAAATAATTCTCTTGAAATCATGGTTAGTGGGAAAAATAACATTTTTAGGAATTTATATTCTCATAATGATTAAAAATGAGGATAAATTATAAAACAATCACACCTTTGTATAAGTCGAGCCTATGTGTACAGATTAGATACATAAGATAATCATACCTTATAATGTTATGGTCTTATATGATGGAATAATGCATGGACTAAATTATGACATTAATAAAATGACTTATTTAATAATAATGATTTATGTAATTATAATGTATTCCTAAGATAAGATAAATTATAGAAAAATATTTCAAATGTAGCATATAGATAATGATAAAAAACAATATGACCAATTTTTCTCAGATCATAGTCACAGAAGAAAACTTTTAAAGAATGCATATCACATCTCATTCACAAAAAAACACTTCTGAATACTTCTTCACATATCTCCGGTTAATAAAAACCATGTCGAAAATATTCTCACATCACATTCCCAAAAAGATTAATCATCAAATATGATATGAAACAATGCATTGGAGGGTGATATAGTACACCAAAAATTAGTATACATACATATGTGATCTATATGTCAATAAATATTCATCATATCATAATTAAACAATCAAATTAAAATATGTTTCTTTAAAAATATAATAAATAACCATTATAACGTAAATGGGTTTCATGTCACTTTTAAAATAATCATTACTCAATTAATATGTATAATAGGATTAAATAATAAAAAATAATCCGGTATCCAAAAAATATTTGGTATCATTCTAGAAAAATACCATTCAATCATCTCAATAAACAATATGGTATTTGAACTATATAGATAAAGGTTATAATGTTATGATAATTATTTCCCAATAAATTAACTTGTAGTATATGTTTAAAAAAAATTTAATCAATGTAATTATTTATATGGAATACTTAGAAAAAATTTTCAGAATAAATATTTATATTCTACAATAAGAATATTTTGGAATTAATAAATTATTTATGGATCATTCATTTGATATTGGATATCAATATGCAATCTTTATAGAGATTTATTTTTGTTTTAATTTATGTAATATATTCATTCTAGTATAAATTATATTAGGTTATATTAACTTTGAGTAATTATAATGAGTTTAAAAATAAAATTACATTTGAAAAAAAATAACATTCAATTTTATAAGAATTTTGAAAGAATTAGTAAATTAAAATAAGAAAAATTTATCTCTTTTCTAATTTAGGAAAACATTGAAATGATGTCCCATATAAAATGTATATAATGGTGGAAATATATGTTGACATGAAAACATCAATGATTTTTTTTTCAAAAAAGAAAAAAATAAATAGAATTTTTTTTGTGTTTTTTTAAATTTTAAATTTTAAATTTGATGAAGCAATTTCAAAATGACAGTTTAAATTTTTGGAATATATATTTGGATTCCTTAATATAAATGTGAATATTTTTTTTAAGTAAATCAACTATTAATCCAAATTTATTGTAAATCATAATGATTAAATAGATTTTATAAAATTTCGTTTCAAACAACATATATAGACTAAAAATATTAAAATGGATAATATTATCAAAATAAAATATTTATGATATTATATATAATTATTGTCAATAAAATATCCATATATGTTATTATATTATAGATTAAAGGATTTATAAATGATGATCGAAATAGAAACATTATAACATGGCTCAACTTCAAATAAAAACCATTTAATGAGAGGGGTTTTTTTGTAAACCATAATATATAACTAATAGATGGTATTTCATTACATAACATCTTATTTTCCAATAATATACACCACATACAATAAAAATTTGTTCATAAAACAAATCATGCCTCAAATATAATAATTTACGATGAAAAAACATTACCGTGGTACCAATATGTTCTGTACTTACACCAAGAATGGTTAATAATTAAGTCATGTATAAAAATAACAGACCAAATATACCTATTTATAAATGTAGTTATGTTTACTCTATATTTTCAATATGTAGAAATATAAATATTAATATTTAATTATTCTCAAACATCAGGTGTTTGTAATTTTAAAGGATTATATTTGTCTCTTAATAGTGGTGTTGTATTTATTTATTGTATAAGGTCATACATCCAAAGTAAAAAAGTTTATTTTAGTGTATAATTTATAATGTCTTATTATTTATTACTTTTCATTAAATTTTACTTGATTATTTATTCTATATGATGTTATTGAAAAAGAGCACATTATGATGTTTTTAATGCGAAATAGGTATTTTAAAAATTAATGAACGAAATATAAATTTATTTCTTATAAAAAAAAGAAAACATATTTTATATATATATAATATTATACAACTAGTTTGGTTTTCCTAATAGTAAATAATTTTCTAATTTTTTTCAATTAGGTGTAGAAATAAACCAAAACATGGACAAACCATGATTAATGAATGATATATGGTTGATTTAAATACAATAGCATTACACCCTTAGTATAATTATATAATTTATTTTTAATTAGATTGATACATAAGTATTGTGAGGAATCATGTGATGAATTATTGAATATGATTAAATTTCAAAAAATGAATAAATAGAATTTATCATGGTTTCTCTTTTGTAGGATGGATAATTTTATAAGGATTTCATACCATTCAAGATATCTAGAGGATAAATGATTATTTTTGTACATCAACTATATTCAAATAAAAAATATAATATTTATCACATAAAAAAACTTCTCATTTAGAACGATGTAAATCGATGGTTAAATTAACTATAGAAATTTATCTTCCCATAGAGGTGGGTATTCCACAAGTACATTGGGAGGATATTATCATATTAAAAATATTAGAGAATAGTGGTATCAGGGTTTATCATTTCCTAATGTAAATTCTATACTAAAAATTATATTGAAATGTAAATATTAATGGTAATTCCATCCTTGAATTTTGGTAATAAAAATGAATCATATTGATTTATGGAGGTAGTACTCCGCACAACACAAGATGCATGTTTTCATACTTCACAGAAGATAATTATAGTGTTTTTAATTTTTATACATCATTATAATAATATTGTTTCATAATAATTATATCTCAATAATAATTATTGTGTTTTAAAAATAAATTTAAATGTGAATAAAATCACATAATGACATAGAAAATATAAATATATATTATGAAATTATTTACAATAATATGATTATCTCCTTTGTGAGGGGACTATACTAGTGTGCAGTTGTATTTTTAGTTGCCTTAAACGTCTATAATTTTTTTATATTTTCAATGAGTCAGATAGAATGTGGTTGTTTCAAACATAATTTTTTTATTCGATGGGATGTGAGTAGTGGATTTCCATCTTATTTGTGAAATAGTGTGTCATTTTTATAAATACCCAAAAAATTTCAATAATGAGTTGTCACTCTAATGAAATGTGGCATAAATATATTTTAATACATTAGTGTAGAATCTATATTGTCAATAAACATCACCAAAGACATTTTGATATAATTGTTATCATATTATTCCCATTATGTCAAAGACTAAAAATGCCTAATTTCTTTTGTTTTTAAAATGACGCCTAGTTTGTTCCCTAGAATATGACCATTTATGACAACAATAATGTTGTTCCCTATTGTATAATATTTACATAATGATTCTAAATTTAAAACTCACTTTTTCACTAAAATTTTGAAAAAAAATAATTTCAAATGTGAACATGTATAAAAAATTTAATAAAAATGGGGAAAATATTAATTCAATTCTAAAATTTAAATAATGGGTATAAATATTAATTTGTTTAAATAAAATTATAATTTTCGATAAAAATTATGTATTCTATAATATAAAAAGTTATAAAAAATCATAATTATTTATTATCATGTAACTCATGATATATATATAAATTTTATTGTCATATTTTCAAATAAAAATACAATATATTTATATAAAACTCAAAAATTATATATCATTATAATAATAAAAAATTTAAGATGAAAATAATCATATATTTTTCAAATTTAAATTTTAATAGTTATAATAAATCATTTAATTTAAAATTCAATACATTATAAATAACTATACATATAAAAAATAAAATATTCAAAGATCATGTGTTTATATTATAGATATATTTAAATATAAATAATGTATTATGGACATATCATATTTTAATTATCAATATAGACTATGATGATGAAAATTTATCTTTGATAATTTTAAATTTATATTGTAATTTAATATACCCATTTTAAATCTGGTACATAGATATTCATTAATTCAAATAAAATATTAATCAAGTAAAAAAAATAATAAATATTTATTGTAATGGAAAAATATCATTATTTACTAAATATGATATTACCATATACATTTAATATTAATATGTTCATTTTTTAGGTTGTTGAATTAGTTTGGTGTTTCATGTGATAGAATCTATAGTTTATTTTATTAATTAATATTATCTAAAATATTGAGTAATTGTCTTTTAGTTTTTTAGCATGGTTGTTTTAATCCATTAAATAAATTTTAATTGGAATATTTTGATTAGTAAATCATATGGATGGAATGATGGAAGAATGGGGAACCCGTTTCAAATACAATAAGAGTTTGTGGTGTTAGTGTAGTGAATTTCACCTTAGAAACTAGATTTCAATAGGACGACTCGTACACTATATAGTTTTAAAACATCTAAATTGTCAAGATTGAGTTGTTTGGTCACCATATGAGTCTTACATCATTGGCTTGGAATCATCATGGGATGCCCCATGAGCATGAATCAACATGGTATACAGTGAACATATAGAATTTATATTATTATCCCTACTAAAGTTCCTCCGTGATGTTGGAATCATGAACAACCTATGAAATATTTCATCTGAATAGTGTTTTTTATTTAATTTTTTTATTGATTTTCAATTAAAAAGGGAGTTTAGAAAGTTTATGGATTTATATCCTCTTTTCCTCCTTGTGAATCTATGTGTCGATATTCCATATACATGTTTCTATTTTTTTTTGTATGGATTGGGGAATTTAAATTCATCACTAAGGCTGTGATTTTTGGAAATTTATTTCACATTGAAAATTGAATGTAGAATGTATATAATGTATAATTACATTCATTTTTGGAACTCATATGGAATAATGAAAAAATTCAACATGTGGACACTGATTTGAACCATATTGAGGGAGAAAGGACCAGAAAACAAATATTAAAAATAAGCTCTTAAATAAAAAAGTTGAACCATAAATATGAAAATGTTACCATGTGGACAACATTAAAAATAAATTTTGAATCCATGGGGTTATAAGACACAATCAGTGAAGAGGGACCAAAGATAATTATGAAATTATTTTCCCAAAACATGTTCTTTTACTTAATGACGAGTTAAGGGACCACACGAAGTGCATTTAAATGGAATCCTAACTCTATGATGTGAGACCACCAAACACCTAATCAAATGATTTCATCCTCAGTATTTATCAAAGATTCATTGTGTTCCATTGAAAATATTTCCTATGTATCCCTTATATAATAATCATTATTTATTACTTTTGAATTCCCAGAACTCAACAATCACCTATATATTTAATCACATCATAATACACAATTAAATTTATAGTTTCATTATGAAAATATATTATTTGAATAATTTGATATATAATATATTAATTTTTATATGTTATTAATAAAAATACACCATAAATTTTTTTTCTCATCAAGCTTGTGTTAAATGATACCAGTATTTTACTAGGTTGAAAATATTTACTACATCATTATTCGATTTAGAACGCATTGATTTCATACAGAAAGAGTATACATATTTTCAATATTTTATAATGGAATAATTTATATTTTAGAAATAAATATTATTGATTAATTATTATGAAAATGAATATAAATATTCAAATATGATCACATCGTGTTATAATTAATTAAATTTTGTCAAAATATAATCCGTCAAAAATAATATTTTTTGTACACTATTTATACAATCTCAGTTAACTCTTATTAATAGAGTTTTTACATATAAAATATACTTTGAAATTATATTATTATGCTTAGTTATATTTTAAAATTCATATATAGTGTAATATTAATCTTAATCATGTTCTACATATAGGATTTATTTTTTAAAAAATTATTCAAATTTAAATTAACAAGATTAATGTTAATGGTCAATTCGAATTTTTAATTGAATGTGGATTTGAAATCTATTGTGGTGTTTATAAATTATTTGACATGTCTATATGGACATGGTTGATGATTTGGAATAATGTAGTTATTTTTTCTAAGAAATTGAATGTATGAATTACATGAACACAAGGTTTTTGAGGGAGGATCCAAAATAAAAAACCACCTTCTATATTAAAATAATATGAATAATTACTGATAATACCTATTAATAACATAAGTATATTTACCATTATATAATGAAACTAAAAATTCTATCTTATTATTAAATTACATCCACAAAATATAATGGTATACATTGTATTTATATTAGATTTTCTTAAAAAAGCATAATTATTTAATATAAATGGTATTACCAATATAAATATATATATATATACCATTGATATATATCATTCTAGTTACTTATGTATGTTGGGACCAGGTGAAAAAAATTTATCTCAAATAAATAGTAAGTGGAAAACCATATGGATGATCCAAAAAGGATTTATCCATATATCATAAAAAATTTGATAAGCCTAAAATTTAGGAAAACATAAAGAACAATGGAAGTATACTGTATAATAAAACATTATTATGGTTAAAAAATAACATAGTCGAAAATAATGTATAGAAATATAGAAATAAAAAAGGATAGTCATGAAAACATAACAAATACCATATCATTTGAACGAGAAATAAATTATCATAATATATAGTGACATGAAAATATGAAATTATGTAATCCTTATTTTATATTAAAATAATATGTCTATTAACTCATCCATTATGATAATAGTATAATATACATGGAATTATTGCCAATATCTGGTAACATGGTGGACTAAGAATCACAAAAATTACCCTATGAAATATCAATATATATTATGAATTTAGTAATAATATGGAAATATTTTTTATTTTATTCATACTCAAATTGAGTTGATATTACAATAAATATTCATTCAACATGAAATAATCATATAATCGTCTAGAAAATGAAATTAAATTACTAAAGGAAATAATTTTTTATAATACATTTTTATAAGATTACATAGTGAAAATTTTATGAAATTGGACCAGATGATACTCAATATTACCTAATCCAAATTAAACATAACATAAGTTAATTTAATTGATGATATATTAAACATAATTTTCATATATGATTAAAATTATAAAAAATGGATTAGAAACTAGAATTTATATCCTTAAATGTTATTATTTTGATTTGTTTAATGCGTCTTTGTAATCCAAATACATGTCATTTAAAAAAAAAATTTAAAAATAACTAGTAAAATATTTAAATAATGAAATAATGTAAGGATAATTTTATTAAATAATTATTTATATATAAAAATTCCAACAAGAGTTAAGAAAACATGATTTTATAAGTATTTTATTTTGCACAGTATCGTATCATAAAAGTGACAATAAGATGACTTGTAAATATAAATAATGATAAAAATTTATTGAAAAAGTAATATATTTATGTAACCTTAAATATTAGAATATTATTTATTTTACCTAAAAAATTTAATATTCACATAGACGAGAAATACCCCCAATTGGTTCCTGAAAATAACCATTAAAAATACACATCAATTATGATGGAATTTATAAAAAAGAGTATAATTTTATAGGGTCAATATACAAAATATGAAAAATAGTATAAAATTATAATATAGAAAAATTCCATAATATACCCAAGATTGAATAATATAGATTCAAATGAAAAAATGTGACTCAATGAAATAATATTTTTTAAGGAAATACTATACCACTATCTCTTTTCTCTCAATGGTACACTATCTCCATGTATGATACAAATATTTTTATTTTAAATATATATCTTAATATATATATATATATATATTATGACATAGTTATTTTATATTTTTTATAGAAAATTTATCCATCACTCATACACAATAATAATCAATGTGATTTAATTATACTATTTCTCTGTGTAAGAATCAATGTTGTGGCCATAAACCCTTCTTCAGAAGCGTTTATTCATGATATGATAAACTTAAATGGAATAAATATAAGTATTCTTTATGGAATCATTATATCCCATTATTATTTAATTATTTTTAAATTAATTTGTGGAATGTGTCTATTAAAATATTACACTTGTATGTTTATTGAAATAACTGAATGAATTTATTATATCAATAAATATAATTATATATATTTCAATAAAAAATTTAAATCATGGGTTAAATTCATATTTTTTATAATTTATTATTATATATTCAACTATCATGAATATTTTATAGAATAATTAATTCCACATGTTAAAATTTAAAAAAATTACAAAACAATAATTTATATGATGAGGATTAATAGATACATAAAAAATAAAAATATTAATGATTTGAATTATTACTATTTATTGTATATAAATAACGTATGAAATTTAAAATTTTTAGGAACATTAAAATATTAAATGATAATAAATTTGAAACATAGTATCATACAACATGAAAATATATCATTATTTTTATAATAACATTTTTTTGAGGGATTTATAGATTCTGACTCACTATCAAAGATTCAAAAATTGGGAAATTATTTTCTTATTGAGAATAAGATTGGGTGATGGAGATGAAATATATTAAATCTATAGATTTTAAGGGAATGAGTTGGTTTAATTTTATAAATGTGTTGGAGTACCATATTTTAAAATAGTAATTCATTAACTTTTATGTACTATTATTTTTTATATAATGTTGATAAATAATGGATAAAGGGTGATGATTATACAATAATTCAATAAGAGAGACAATTATGTGTTATAAATTTTTATTCTTTCTTTTTAGTCATTATCTTACACATTTATCTAATGTTAACCACAACCATCGTAATAAAATGTTTACATAAAATTACCTTGTCATGCAAAAAAATGAAATAATCCCTATTATTATAAAAACCCAAACCCTATTAGCACAGTGTCATGGTTAACATATTACAATGGTTTCAGATACATGAGATCACATACCAATGGACCCAATTGTTTTTCAATCTCGATAAACTAGATATATACTTGAATATTTCATTATAATTGAAAACATGAAATAAAACATAGTGAATGTAAAATTTCTACACCATTACTCTCATTTAATGATATGAAATTCATATATGGGGTATTGGTAACCAAATAAGGGTGACCATATATGAATATTTAGAGTACATTAAGTGGATGTTAACATACATAAATAATGAATAATCATTGAGGAATAATTAATATTGAATCATAAATGCCTAAATACGCATTTCATCAAATAAATATGAAGACTATCATTGTTAGATATGGAATTATCAATATGGAAATGTAAATTACTGATTAATTAATTAATTTAATCATTAATATGATGACCATATGCTTGCATCAATATTATCACTTAAATAATGTCATTAATAATACCTTAATTCATAATTAAGGAGATGATTAATATCTGATATCATGATCTCCTACACCACGATATCATTAATTCGATGACATTTCACAAGGATGTCTATAACAATAGATAAATACAAAATTATTTCTACATAATAATATTACAATTTGCACCATTAACGCATTGACCATATATATAAATCCATAAACCACCCATAACATAATTTCAAAAAAATTACTCATAAATAAAATGATCGATTTAATTATTAAACAATATTCCTTAAATATGTATATAATTAATATATGAATTTTTCCTTTTATATTTACATAGTTAGTCAAAAAATATTCAATGTAAAAATCTATATGTTAGAATAGAAAATGTTTTACCAAAATAATCATATCAATGATAAATAATATGGATATTAATGGGAATCACACTGTACAATGATCATAAGTTAGATAATATTTATTGGAATGTTAAGGATGAAAAGTCAATCATGAGAGTTAATATCAATATATTACCTAGAATAACAAATTATTTACCATGAGGTGAATTTATATGGATTGTATCATTATTGTATATCCATATTGGAGGATAAATACAATACTGAGTTATTGTCTTATATAAATAGATATTCCACAAAAGGATCATAATTTTTTTTATAAAATAAAATAACCACCTTGAAAATAAATTTTATAAATTATTAATTTTCAAAATTATGAGAAAAAATTTTAATTAAATATAACCATATCATTAGGTGTTGTACGCCTCAATTTATTTAGTTTTAATAAACGAAAATGGCTTTGTGAATGTTGTGTCTATTTAAAAAATGAGTTCATTCACAATATTGTAATAATATCCAATAATACCTTTTCTTAAAATAAATTTAGGAATCATACAAAAATATCTAATAAAAATATTTTTATGGGTAAAACTATTTTTAAATAATCATAGTAAATAATATTTTTAATTTTCGTAGAAATCATCTATTTGGATGAAACTTTGTTTTTTCTTAATGGTGAAATAAAGTCAGAATTATTTACAAATATTTTCTCAAGAATATTATTTATAAATGTGTGGAAAATGGTTTTATTAAATGAAAACTCTATGTAAACCAAATAAGAATAAAATGTATTTTTTTTTGAAATGTTATATAATTGTATTAATCAGTTTTAATTACAATATAAAATTTCTTGATTAAAATGATCTGGAGGCATAAATCACTTATGATGTTGGTATCATTTGAATAATAATCCTCAAAAATCAAAAACAACAAATTAAGAATTAAATATAATTAATTTTAATATATTAATGATATAAAATATTATTGGTTATGTTGATACACCTCATTATTTTTGATATGTGCATAACAAAATATATGTCCCAAAGAAGACAGTTTGAGAAGGGAACACATTAGAATAATCATAATGATTATCTGAGAATTAATAAATTAATATATTATGTGTATTATGGCATCCCGCATTTTTATTACAAAACTTTTCATTCCATTTTACAAACAGAGGATCTTTAAAGTCTAGTGTCTTGGAAATCATGAAAATTGAACATGAAAACAACATAAAACCTTCTTCTAATATACTTGTATGGATTCATAAAAAGTTCATCCTAAGTAAAATTTCATTATCTCATAACATGGAGACACACATCAAAGGAAAGGGAGAGCAGAAGGCCCAGTTAGAAAATCCAGAGAATCTGTTTAATTGTGATATCAACAAGAACTTAATGAAAACTACAATACAAGAACTACAGAAAAAGAGGCACATAATACTAAAAATAACCTAGATAAAAACATGAATATGTTACTGCAACATTTCTTTTATACATTCATTAACATATTACCAAGGTTCATTCCCAAGGTGTCATAAAAACAGTACCAAGTTTATTCACAAATATATCGTGAAACTAGTCATCTTTGCAGATTAATTTTTTATCCAATATATTAGAGCTCTATAAATTTACATCATTAATATTAAATTATTTTAATGTTATACACATATATAATAATCAAACATTTCATAAATAAACCAAATAGAATCAATGAAATGGGTTTCATATCAAAATCGTGACGTTTAAAAAGTAAATAAAAATAAGTTCATTATGTCATTTATAACCCATGGAAAAGGAGTGAGGGTTAAATGTATTTAAATTCTAGAATAAAATAGATCAATTTTATGTATTGTTTAATAACCCTAGAAATAAAAATATAATAGGGTATCCACATAAATAATACAATATAATTTATTGAGAAAAAGAGAGAGATTTTGAGACGAAAATTATGCAGCATAATGCCTACATAACATCAATTTAGAAATAACTAAAAAGAGATTGGAAAAGTGTCAAATTCTCATAAGTAATTCATAAAATAGTATTAGTACATAAGAACATCTTGTTATCGATATTTTACTAACATACCAAATGAAAATGAATCATGAAATAAAATAGAAGATGTTATTTGTTTTACGAAAAATTCCACAACCTAACGGTGTCCCTTAAATATTCAGGAAATAAATTGATGAGAGAGGAAAGGGTCTCTAATAATTTGGACATAAAATGGAAAATAATATGTATATATAGTAACATACCCCCACATATGAATTTGTAATCAAGAATACATAACATAACAGAAATCATGACTAAATAGAGGAGGGTGAAAGGTTCCCTTACACTGAAGAGTATATTCGGAAGCTCTAAGGTTGGGACCTTGGGGGGCTTGAAGGCATCTTTGGAGGACTTTTTGGTAGGTATAAATACCATCTCTTTGTTTAGGAGGATTTTATAATAAAATAAATGGGGGAATGTCTTGGTATTTATAAGAAAAGTGAGGGAATATTTTATTAATTTCCAAGGGACAAATCATCAGTGGTATTTTCAGAACCATGGGCTTCCCATGAAATTTACCATTTGGGACAACTAATAACATATCATACTATTAAAATTTTGAACTGATTTATTATGTAATTATTACATCATCATTTATGTCCTTAAACACATGAAACTCACAATAGTATTTTTACTATTAACCAGAAATTCAATTGTTTTAGAAAAATTCCAAAAATTCACCCTAACCAAATATTGATGTTATTAATTCAAAATTGATCTCCATTTTATGAATATAATTTCCTAAATATTTTTAATTTATTTTTTTAAAATCATTATTTATTAAGAAAACTCTAAAACTATAATTTATTTTCTAACACCTTGAAAAGGTAATCATGTTCCCCTAAAATTATTGTGTACAAATTATACAATAAAGTAACAATTTATGATTACATTTTATGAAAATAAAATTCCATTTTATATTATTAAATTATTTATTAAATTGTAAATAAATTATTTATGAAATATAAAAATACCAAAACATATACTATGATCATTTTATCCATTTTAAGATGTCTAAATTGTATTTATACATTCAGTGGTCATGATTCTATTTTTTTGGCCGATTTACAAATCATTAAATTCTTTACTATGAATAAGGGTGTGTTATTATTCATAATTTTATATTCACTAAAAAAAGTTGATTTTATTAGGCTATAAATTTTATACTGATAACAACTGTAGAAGAGCATTTTTTTGAAATAATTTCACATTATTAATTATTAAAGTATAGAAAAATATTTTTAAATATCCCTTTTTTAAAATTCATCAATAATATGGAACTTCATCCAAAATCTATCTGAACACTTTTAAATCAAAAATATTATTGTAATAAGAAAGCACAATTTTGTTTATACCAAGGGATTACACAAATTTTCTAAGGCCTAATTACATAGCTCCTTATAACACCTGTATAAGACCTATGTGTAAGGGGTATTATGGTTATAGAATCTTTTGGAGGCTCGGACAATATAGCTCAAGTTGTGATTTCTATCAGCTTGAACTTCTCCCATAGGTGATTCCATTCAAGATTCACTTTTTTGAATTCATCTTGGGCTTGGTCCAGAGAAAACCGAATGATGCCACCTCCTTCCCAAGCTCTGACAGATGGTCTTCGTATGGCCCGAGTCTACTGGACGAGGCCATCGACTCTTCATCCTGTATTAACCAAGAACACATTTATTATAAACAATAATTGAAATATAATGATTTTAATTTCCAATAATAATATTTACCAAAAGTCATATAATAGTCGAAACCCAATAATCACATTTAATTATACTCACTTCATTAATTAAAGGATATAGTTTTGTGGATTATAAAATGAAATGAAACATAAATTTAGGAATCAAATATTATTCAAAATATCAGATCATTACATTATTTCCCCCATTAAGAAATTTTGTCCCTGAAATTTTCACTCATACCCTAAGAAGATAAAGGATTTGCGTGCTTTTTCCTCATAGGCACCATTGGTTCCCACGTAGCTTCTTCGCAATTGTGGTTCCTCCACAACACCTTAACAAGATGGGTATATGTGTTGCGTATAACCTTTTCTCTACGATCCATGATCTTCACTAGCTACTCTTAAAAAGAGAGTTCATGATTCAGTGGTTCCACCACTGGATTTAGTACATGTGAAGGGTCAGGTATGTTCTTCCTCAAGAGGGATATGTGGAAGAAATCAAGAACATGTGCTAGATTTAGATGAAGGGAGAGCTGATTGGCCACTGCTCCTATGCGATCAACGATTTCCTAGGGGACAATGTACCTAAGGCTGAGCTTCCATTTCATCCCCTACCTCAGGACTCTCTTCCAAGGTGAAATTCAAAGAACAACTTTGTCACCACCACCAAACATCAAGTCCCTTCAATAGTTATCGGCATAGTTCTTTTTCCGACTTTGAGCAACCTTAATGTGTTTCTGGATCGCGTGAACCTTTTATGTCATCTCCTACACAAGATCGAGCTCAAGAATCTTTCTCTATTAGCATCAGGCCAACAATTCGAAGTCATACATCACTTATAATATAGGGCTTCATAGGGTTCTATTTGAATGCTTGATTGTAAGCTGTTGATGTAAGAGAACTAAACTAGTGGGATATGTTGATCCCATCCACCCATAAATTCCATTGAGCATGTTCTCAACATTTACTCAAGTGTTCAAATAGTCCTATTAGATTTTACATGAGTTTTTTGGGGATAGGATGTATTGACATTCAATTTGTTACTCAGAACATGATGAAGAATTCCCAATAATTTTGATATGAACCTTGGATCATGATCAGATATGATAGAATGTGGAACTCCATACTGCATTGTAAATTCCTTCACGTAAATCCTAAAATGTTTATCAAGAGATAGATCTTCTTTAATGGAGAAAAAATGGGAAGTCTTAGTGAGACGATCCACAATAACCCATATCACATTTATTCCATTGAAAGTTCTCGGGAGACCAATGGCGAAGTCCATAGTGATATTGTTCCACTTTCATGTTGGTATGTGTAGTGGTTTCAATACCCCTTTAGGAAGTTGGCACTCTTCCTGGACTTGCAGACATACCATGCACCATCAAGTGTAGTTAGCAATCCCTCTTTTCGTATTATCCCACCAATAATGATCATGATGGTCCCTATACATTTTTTTGATTCTAGGATGTATAGAGAATGAAGATCTATAATCTTCATCAATCAGATTATTCATTATTTCTAGAATAAATAGAACACATGGTCTTGTACGAAATTTCAATAAACCCTCTTGATCGATTTTAAACTCAGGAAAATTCCCATCATTCATAGCATCAGTCATCTTCTGTAACAAAGGATCTTTTTTATGAGCATTCATCATCTTCTCCAGTAATGATGGTAGAGAAATAATATGGGTTAGTGTTGATGATGCTCCTTCCCATATAATTCTCATGGCTAGATTTACTAGGTCATTAATCAAAGGATCTCTTTGAATCCTCATATTGGAAAAAAATTGGTCTCTCCTTCATAATGCATCAATGAAATTGATTTCCCTCTCGGGATGTTAATGATTTAAATAATCATATTCTTTGAGAAGTTCCAACCATCTCCTATACCTCATGTTCAATTAATTTTGTGTGCACATATACTACAAACATTTTTGGTCTGTGTATATATCACATTTCTTACCATAAAGATAGTACCTCCATAGATTCAGAAAAAAATGACCACACCCAACTCCAGATCATGCGTAGGATAGTTTTTCTCACGATTCATCAACTGTCGATATGAAAAAGCCATGACTTTGTCATTTTTCATGAGGATTCACCCAATCCCTTTCAGAGATGCATCAATAAAAATAATGAATCCTTCTCCACGTGAGGTCAAAGTTTACATAGGTGTTGTAATCAATCTCTTTATTAGCTCTTGGAAACCATCCTCAAATTCCCTTTTCTAGATTAAGCTGACCCCATTTTTAGATATCATGGTTAATGTATTATAATGTCATCAATTTTTTTTCACAAACCTACTTTAATATCTAGTCAATCCAATGAAACTAAGAATTTCATTTATTGTTGTAGGTTGAGGCCACTCCTCTACAACATTTTCCTTTGTAGGGTCAAGTGTGATTCCTTCATTAGTTACAATGTTCCCCAAGAAAGCAACTTCCTGTAACCAGAATTCACATTTTCCAAACTTCCCAAAAATACTCTCCTTCAGTTGAGTTTATAACATTACGCATAAATTACCCTCATGCTCCTCATGACTTTTCAAATATATCATAATATCATCAATAAAAACTACCATAATGTTTTCAAGGGTTTTCATAAAGACTCTATTCATAAAATCTATAAAAATAGTAGTTGCATTGTTGAGTCCTAATGGCATAAAAACAAACTCATAATGCCCATATCTTGATCAGAGGGCTGTTTTTTTTGGAATATCATGTTTCTTTACCCTCAAGTGATGATAATCTGATCGAAGATCAATATTAGTGATAAATTAATCCCATAAAGTTGGTTATATAAGTCATCATCTCTTGGAAGAGGGTATTTGTTCTTGAATATGATCCCATTTAGTTCTCTATAATCAATTAAAATTTTCATAGATCCAACCTAATTATTTACAATGTGAACTTGTGCCCCCTAAGGAGACTCACTCAGTCAGATAAAAACCTTCTCTAAAATATCTTTGAGTTGATTCATTAACTATTCCTGCTCCACATTTTCCATCATATACGGGGTCTTTGATATCGGATGGGATCCAAGTACAAGTTCAACGGTAAACACTATCTCCCTTTCAAAGGGAGGCCCGAGTAACTCCTTGGTAAATATATCTATGTATTCCTAGATTATAGGGACATTTTATATCCTCAAACTCTCATTTACTTCTTCTTCTTCAGCAACCAACTCCATAAATAAGGATATAGGAGGTTCTTCTAGACAAAGATCAGGTTGATATATCAATCCTTGGAAGATAATTGTAGGTTTTAAATTCAATAATACTATGATTACATTTCTTCTACATTTGATCTTAGCATTATACTTTGAGAGCCAGTTCATCCTCAGTATAATGTCAAATTACAACATGTGAATGACTAATAGATTTTCGATAAGATATTTCATACTAAAGTAAATAATATAGTTTATAATCATTGATAATTTGTTGGATAATCCCACTGGGAGTCTTGAATGAAAATTCTATTTTTAACAATTCTAAGGTTGATTTTAAATTCATTGAAAACTTGGAGGAAATAAAGGAATGTGTAGAACCAGAATCAAACAAAGTGCATTCTATCTTTGAGAGAACAACAGGAGTACCTGGTACAACATCATTTGGCAATTCAACTTCATCCTTAGTGATTTAAAAACTATGACATTGTTCCCTTGGCCATTACTGATGCTGATAGTGATTCTCGTCCACTACCCTCAGATTTGGACAGTGGTTGCCTATGTGCCCATGTTTTCCACACTTATAACATTGGTCATCAGGTAGGTACTTCACCTTCTTCACCTTTTCATTAGTTTTGGGAAGTTGTGGATTCACCTTACAAAGAAAATTCCGCACAATGTGGCCATCTCTACCAAACATATAGCACTTCCTACTCCCAAGCAGGCAGTTCCCAGAATGCTTATTCGCACGATTATTACATATGGGATGTTGCAATTACATGACTCATCTTACCTGATCGAGGCTCTTTTTATAAGCTTTTCTACATCAATATTTTATTATCATTTGTTTTATTAGACCATTGCATCTCAGAAAACTCCAGTTCGACTTTCCTCACACTTAGAATGATCTCATAATTACTATCATAATCTCAGTTGGCTAGATTGTGATGCAGATGAGGTCTTAGTCAAAAAATGAATATATCAACCTTATAATTTGGATCCATGAAAAGGCAAGAGGTGTAATGTGAAACCCTTGTGATGTTCATCTCGTAGCATACCATAGATTCATCCTCCTTTTCCTTCATCTTAAGAAACTCCTTTTTCATTATTGTTCTCTTCGATTGATGTAAATACTTTCTGAAGAAGATCTCTCTGAACACTTCCCACTCTATAGATTCAACCTCCACTCTTTGCCTTGTGTTTTTATTCAGTTCACACCCCTGATCAGCTTCTACATCTAAGCGATAGATAGCCAGGGTGACCTTCTCTTTCTCTGAATAAAGGAGGACAGAAAAGATCTTCTCAATAGAACTGATTAACTGTTCATCAATCAGTTGGTCGATAGAGGCACTGATGGTTGGTGGTCATTAACGCAAAAAGGTTTCAATATAAAGTTGTTCCCTTCATGTTTAGATCAGTCTCTCTGCTTGATTCGAGTTATTTTCCATAACTTGATTCATTCAATTCACCATTCGCATGAAATTTTCCATTCCGGCTTCCTTCAGAGTGTCGTCCACGCATAGTCTGTTGTTGTCACCCCTTGCACGGTTCATCCTATTTCCTACCATTTTCTAAAAGACTAAAACATTAGTGAGAATATTTTTTTTCATTAATGAATCAGGGATTTTATATCTTAAAACATCATGCTTTAAACAATTACATTTCTCTATAAATACGTCATAATGATTCATAAAAATATTATGATTAACCAAATATATCTCTTGAGAGCGTCGTAACTAATAGTGAAGAAAGAAATGTTGTCATGTACCAGGATACCCTGGGTCAAGCCTGAAACTCCGTGTTAGATTTTTCACTCCTATGTACATCTGTGCTAGAGCCACCTCTACCTACTTGTATCCATACATGGATGTATTTTTTTGAAAACAACTTTTTCAATACTCACCAAAATACCTAGAAGTACTCCTATATTTAAACTTATCAATTATTTTCTTCCTAATGATTTGATATCCTAATTTCCATAAATAACCAAACATTCCTCTAATACCAACTATGAAATCCAACCTTTTTCTTACCAATCTTTTCATTACATTTTACAAACATAGGACTTTTAAAGTCTACTATTTTGAAAATAAGGAACATAAAACCTGAAAAAAATATAAAACATTCTTCTATTCAACAATTAAGGATTTATAATAAGTTCATCTTAATTGAAATTTCGTTATCTCATAACCTGGAGACATACATCAAAGGAAAGGGAGAGAAGAAGGCCTAGTCAGGAAATCAATGGAATCATCTTACTTGTGATATCAATAAGAACATGATGAAAACCACAAGACATGAGAGATGGAAAAAGAGGAATATCATAATAAAAAGAAGAATAATAAAAACTTGAATATGTGTCTACAACATTTAATTTATACATTCTTAATGATATCACCAAGGTTCATTCCCAATGTGTCATAAAAACATTACCAAAGTTATTCACCAAGGTATCGTGAAAGTTGTCATCCTCATAGATTAATATTTTACTCAATGTATTAGAGCGCTATTAGGGCGCACCTTTAATATATATTTATTTTCATGTGATCCACATAGATAATAATCAAAAAAAAAATTAAATAACCCAAATTGAATCAAAGGAATGGGTTTCATATCAAAATCGTGATTTTTAAAAAGGACTTAAAAATAATTCATTATGTCATTTATAATCCCAGGAAAGGGAGTGAGGGTTATATGTAGGACAATTACAGAATCAAATTGATAAATTTTATGTATTGATGAATTCCCCTAGAAATTAAAATAGGTTTGTGTATCCACATAAATAATGCAATATAATTTCTTGAGAAAACGAGATTGATTTTGAGATGAATATTCTACAGCATAACAGCCACAAAACATTATTTTAGAAAAAATTAAAAAGAGAGGGGACAAGGGTCAAACACTCATAAATAATTGATAATACAGTATGGGTAAATTATAAGATCATGGTTTGGATATTTTAATGACATACCACATGAAAAAGAATCATTAATGAAAATAGATGAGGGTTTTTCTTTTAAGAAAAATTCAGCAGCTAACATCGTCGCATAAAAATTTAGAAAAAAATTGATGAGAGCAGAAAGGGTCTCTCATCGTTTAGACATTATATGTATAATAAAATGAATATATATGAATGTACCCCTATTTAATAAGATGGAAACTATAATACATAATGTAAAAGAAATCATGAATAAAAAGAATAGTGTGAATGCTTCCCTTAACTTGAAAAGTATTTTTGAAAGCTCGAAGGTTGGGACCTTAGATAGCCTGAGGGCACCTTGGGAGGACTCCTTCAGAGGTTGAAAGACTAGAGCTTCATTAAGGGGGATTTTGGATTGAGATAAATGAGTAAATTGCTTGGTATTTATAGGATATGTGAGGGAATAATTACTTAATTTCCAAGGGACACCTCATCGGTGGTATTTGCAAAACCATGTGCATGATGATGATATTTTCCCATGGTTTTTATCACATGGGACAAATCATAACATATATTACTATTCACAAGTCGACCATATTTATTACATCAATATCAAATCACCAATGATGTCATTAAACTCTAAAAACTCTAAACTGTATTTTTACTATTCAACAAAAAATAAATTATGTCAGAAAAATCCCAAAAATTCACCCTAACCTAATATTGAAACTCTGAATTCAAAAATGATCTCCATTTTATGAAAATATTTTTGTAAATATTTTTAATTACATTTTTAAATAAAATAATTATTTATTCAGAAAATTTAATCTAAAACTATAACATATTTTGAAACTCTTTGAAAAATTAATCATGGTCCCATAAATTTATCGTATAACTATAGGATAATAAACTAACAAGTTATTATTATGTTTTATGAAAAAAAAATTCCATTTTATTTTATTAAATTTATTATAAAATTGTATATAAATTATTTGTGACATATAAAAATACCAAACCTTATTCAATTACTGTTTTTGACTTTTAAGATCTCAAAATTGTATTTATACATTCATGGGTCAAGTTTCTATTTTTGGCCAATTATACTATTCATTACTATTCATAATGGTGCGTTATTATTCATACTTTACTATTCATTGAAAATTAAGTTGATCTTATTAGACTCTAAATTTCATATTAATCACAACTATAGAAGTGTGTTTTTTTAGAAATCATTTCACATTATTAATTATTGAAGTATACAAAAATATTTTAAAATTCCCTTTTTTTTCTGAAATTCATCAATAATATGGAACTTCATCATACATTTATCCTGATATTTGAAGAACATAAATATTACCATTATAAGAAATAAGAATTATATTTATACTATGGGATTAGAAAAAGTATCTATGGCCTCATTACATGGCCCTATATAACACCTGCATAAGACATAAGTATAAGGTGTGTTATATTGAAAGAATCGTGGGGCGGCTCGGACAACAATTCCCGAGTTGTGATTTTTATCAGCTTGAAAATCTCCCTTAGGGTATTCTGTTGAAGCTTCACATATTGGATTTTGACTTGGCCTTCATCAAGAGAAAATCCCAATGAGGCCACCTCCTTTTCAATCTTTGACAAATGGCCTTTGTATGGCTCGAGTCTATGGGATGGGGCCATCGACACTTCTTTCTATATTAACCAATATCACTTTTATTTATAAACATTAATTGTAAAATAATGATCTTAGTTCCTAATGGTCATATTGACAGATGGTTATACAACAGTCAAAACCCAACAGTCTAAATAAATTATGCTCACTTCATTAATTGAAGGATATAATTTTGTTGAGTAAAAAATTAAATTACACATAAATTTAGTAGACAAATATTGTTAAAAAGTTTGGGTTGTTACATGTATCAAATTTAAATTGAAATAAAAATTGTTTAAAAAAAATATATCATATTATGAATTCATTAAAATCATGTGTTTATAATATCAAATCAAATTATGAAGTAATAAAACAGAATGAAAATAAATGTAGTTATTATTATTTTTTACTAAATGATAATTTAATTTTCATATCCCATATGATTAAATAATTCAAATTAGAAATACAATCACCATAAATTATGAATTATTAATAAAATAACATGTATATTGTTCAGCATAAATGCAATAAAAAATTATTTATGTGTAACAATAAAATATGCCTCAATGGAGGGAAATTAAGACAAAATCCCTTCCAACATTTTTCCCATTAGTTGAATGATCTATATCCTCATGTATAATAGTATTAATTTTTTTTAATGAGTAAAAAACTATATTCATCATTGTAATATCACATCTCATTCTCTTATAATATTGTAATACGTGTTAACTGAAAATATTTTATTCTTATTGTTGATTCTAGTGTTAATCACCTCATTTTATCAGGTTTTTTTTTGTTATGAAAGCTCAGGTTCTTATGTGCAGGTATCATTTCAAACATATTTAAAATATAATTAATGTTATTAATGAAATTTTTACCTATTTAATTCATTTTCTAACCATTTCTGGATGACTTACATTTATATTTAGTCGCATCACTTCATGGAGATAATTTCCTATATATACACAAGTGGCGATATCAATCACTTAATGGGGGAAAAGAAAATGAATTTGATGGTATATTAATTTTTTTTATTAATTATAACATCCTAATATTTATATATATTAATTATATTAATTATTATTACCTCAAATATTTCTATGTGTTGGAATGAAAACAATTCCAATTCTCAATGTAGTAGCCACTCAACACAATAGTGAAGACACTGTTTCCATGTTAATTTGGGAGCTGATATATATATATTTTAACTTTCAAATTATAATATATTATAATATGGTGTATAAAATATTTATTATATTGGAAATTTTAAGACATAATAGTAGTTTCATAAATAAAAATAAGAAAACAAACTCTTAGTTATGATAATTTTCTTTTTCTAGAAGAACCTCTTTAAGATCTGTTATTAAGGACCCTTTTGGTTTTCGATTTAAAATATATTAATATCTATATTTTTTATCCTCGAGTTATATATTTTTTCATGTTTTTCTCATTCTAATTGGATTATATATTTTATTTGGGATGTGAGGGATTTAAATTTTATAAATTTTAGGAGTTGTATATTTTTAAATACTAAAGAATATTCATTAATGTAAGCGAAAAATCAACCAATGTTCCTCTTAAATTAAAATATAAATGATTTGAGGAAAAAAAATGGGTTTCCACACCTCAATCACACTAAAAGTATAATTTTTTATATATTTTATACCTTTATACTCTATGATTATTTCCTTTTACCAATTTATTTTTTACAAAAGAGAATTTAACATGTAAGCACCCATTTTGACTTTAATTATGGAAAATAAAATATAATATCATTACCAATCACAAGGATGGAAAACATATTTAGGATTATTAACTAATATTAATTATGGTAATACAATATATGTAATCAATTTAATGAATGTATATTTATATTATTTTTTATGTTTAATTTAAAAAACATGAAAATTTCCTTGAAAAGGGGATTTTAAGAAATTCATTTTCACCCATATGATGATGTTACATTAATATTAGGAGTATTGATTTTAATTATATGGATTAAAAATTAATATATTTATATATATATATTGTATATACATTTAATTTAATTATTTATTTTTTAGTGTATATTTTATTAAATTAAAATGGATGAATATTATGTATTTGAGTACTTTTTACAGAAATGTGTCTCTAATCCTAAAAATAAACTTATAAAAATAACTATTTTAATCATGGTTAAAATAAAAATATTTAGATAAAATATTAATATAAAATACTTATTTCTATTTCAAATAAAAATCCTAGTATAATAGGACATTAAATTTTTTGTTTAAAGGAAAAAATAACAACATTATAATAAAAATATTCTTCCCTACTAACTATAAAATAAATCTTTGTAGAAAAATCATAAAATATTACACGTAGATAAATTTTCATTTTATTATAGAAATTGTGAAATAAATTTTATGTATTATAATTTATAAAATTAGTATAAGTTAATCATAATTTTCATTCCTAAAATGAAAAATAAAAATATTTTTGACGAAAATGTATTTTGATCCATAAATTGAGTCTTAAAAAATTGTGTGATTATTTATTATAAAATGATAAGAAATAGGTTTATTATGAAATCGATATATATTTCATAATTATTTTAACTCAATTCATAACAAAAAATTCGATTTTTTGGTTATAATTGTAAAATTTAAAAAATATATTTTATTGGATGTTTAAGCACAATGTTTCATGTCATATTTCTATCCACCACAACAATATTATTTTTAAATCATGGGGTTGTATAAAATGAATTATTTCATTGTAATAACATTTATTTAAATGAATTACACTATAAAATATTATGGAATTATATTTCCCCCTCCGTAAATAATGTATCCCCCCAAAAAATGGATATGCACTATGAAAACAAGGGATTGATATTTGATAGTTTATTTTATTGAAAATACATATAGAAAAAAATGATTAATAATAAATCTATAGAAAATAATGAAAATTAAGTCGGATGTTTTTGTGGAATAACACATAACTAGGATTCCATGTAGGAGCACAATGGTGGGATGTGAAAAAAATATATTGAAGAAAAGCATAAATAATTATGTGCAGTGGTAGATATCATTGATCATAAAAAATTGAATAATCAGGAGAATTTTATTAATAAAAAATCCTTTAAATCTATTATTATTTTAAAAGTCATTTACATAATTGATATAATAGTAATATGTTATCGTTATCTTGAAGTTAATTTTCATATTGATGTGGGATTATTTAATTTTCATAATAGATAACACTTGATAATATATTTATTTGATATATTTTAATTTTATGAAAACAATTTATTTATTTTTATTTCATTGATCAATATCATCTTCATTTCTTACTATTATAAATAAATTTACAATATGTATTTTTTAATCATACATCACTAACATTATCTACTATTAGATCATAATATCCATAGAATAATAATAATATATTCTGTTTTTAATTTCATTATTATTATTAATAGTAATTTTCATCACAACATAAAATACGAGTAAAAATTTATAAACATTTATATAGAGAAATGTAATTTTTTAAACTAAAATTTTAATTGTATGAACAACATATAATATTTAATAAATACATAACCCAATATCTTAATTATTCTAAATATTGATAACATTGCAGATTGTTTTCAACTCAAAATTTTTTTAAATACTTTTTCCCAAAATCCCAAAAAAAATAAATTCATTCATACTAAATAAAACTTCTGGTTCTTTTAAAAGGTATTTATATGTACTTTCTAAAAATTAGACATATCTGAACTTATAATTAATTTTCATGAATTTTAAAATAAACAATCCTATAATATTATTCCCAAAATAAAAATATTATATATCCACAAAATAATTTTCATAAAATCTATTTTTCCTAACCATAATGTAATGTAATATATTCTTAGGGACTACACCATTATCACCCTTTTGTTTGGGGTTTAGGCCCTTGAAAAAAGATCGATGTGATGGATAGTCTCCTAGAATGTGAGTTTTAATTTTTTCCAAACTATATGCATATAATTAATATAAAATCCCCAATATTTGGAAACCCATAAATAAAAACCATGAAATATAAGAGAAACCATAAATGTTTAGAATAAACTTATTCATATGTCAATAGATTGTAATGGAATTCTTAAATAATGAACTTTTATCTATAATAAAAAATGGATTTGTCCCAAAATGAATCCAAAAATATTCTTAATATTGAGAAAATCCAATAACATAAAAACTAAAAATTGGGTGTTGAATCTTTGAAGTAATGGTCCACATTAAACTCACAATCCCATGATGGTATATGTAATTTTATTATAAATAATAGAGGAGGAGAAATATGCTCCAAAATATATACACAATACATAGATGTTTCATGATTCTTATAACAAAAATACCATAGATAAAAATATGAATACCATTTAATTCTTGATTGCCTATAACAAAATAATTCATCCTTTTTAAATTAACATGATTCATTCCATGAAATAGTTTATATCATTTAAAATAGTATATTTACAAAAAAGTTCACATGTTCCCCATATATAAGACACAAATCTCTAAATGGATTCCTATGAATTAACTAATTTTAATCCTAGAAACTCATTAATTAAACTGGATAATTTGAAACTTATCTCCCTTATTTTACATAGAAAAAAAATTTCGTATTCCATAGTGACATCCACTTTAGTGTCTCATTTTTCATTTTATGACATTTTTTATGTCAATCCCATTTGGTTTTTAGTCTCCAACACTAAATCACATTGTGGACTTTATCCTCCCCATATTTGTTGAGTATAATAGGTGGGTAAGTTATATTTTTTCAATAATATATTGTAATAAGTAATTAGGAACAATCATGATACATTTGACTCAAATCATTATCCCATTTGGATGATCATTATCACTACATTTTGCATCATATTCAATGTGTAAATGAATCCTTTGGATTCCATGTATTGAATAAAACTAAAACTCATAGTGTCAGTAGTAATAATTTTATTTAGAATGAAATATAATCATTTATAGGATTTAAAAATAATTCCACATACTTTTCAATCAATGGCATCTTTTTACTAATTTTTTTCCCTCATTTTCATGTACTATTCAAATACATCATAATGGTTTTTTTGAAAATTTTATATTTTCAAATAATATTCCACAAGATTAAAAAAATAGGTTAACATTATATCCAATTATCATTTATATATTGATAATGAACTAAATATCCAATTAACCATTTTTAGAGATAAAATCATTCGGTACAATTGTGCTAAAAATAATTCAACTGTTAGTATCCATGCTTGAATATACATTTTTTTAAAACAAAATTATCATGACCCATCCCCCGTGGCCCGAATCGTTACTACCACTATCCCACCTTCCATAGGCCAGGGGATGGTGACTAGAAACAAAAGAGTAATTCCATAAAACTGGGAAGGAATTGCCTTTATAAATCATAAACACAGACAACCAGAGTACAAGAGGAAACAAACACTATGTAAAAGTTTTATAACAAGTGTACTGAAAGTAAAGGGGCATGGCTCATGTGGCTCTACCTGTGAATCCAACAGAAGGATGCACGGGCAGGCCGCAGGTGTGCCAGGAAGGGCGTCGAGGCTACGCGCAGGGCGTCAGGGTGCGTGGGCAGGGCACCGGGGCATGTGGGTAGAGCAGCGGGGCGCACGAGCAGGGCGCCGGTAGGTCGCCAGGACATGCCGTGCAGGGGGATGGTAGGTCGCGGGGTGGGAGGCATGGGTGTCGTGCAGGCCACCGGTGGGGGGGTGCACTGATAAGGCAGCCTGAGCACCAAGCTGGGTGCTGGGGGGGCGGGGCACACCGGCAACACGCGGGGCACACGAGCGGGGCAGTTTCGGATGGGGCGCTCGCTGTGCAGCATGCAGGTAGGCTGGTCAGGCGCCTCTCGGTCGGCGGCATGGGGCGCGGAGGTTGCAGATAGCGTGACCTTTATTCATTGCTTCGTCACCATATCCTCATTTCAAGGCCATCATTACATAGCCATTCACTCAAGGTTCCGAAACCATAATTGTTGCGGAGGGGTAGGGTCATATTTTTTTTGGCCTGAACCCTCCACGTTAGAACGATAGAAAGTGGCTCATGAAGTTGATTCAATGTGACGGATAAAGAGTAAAATAACTTAAAACACACCCCTACCTTTTTAATTTTTAGGCATTCATTCATCGTGGGGGAAGACAATGTTATCGTCATTCATCATACACATCCACTTCCGAGCTCGTGCATCGGTCCGTAGAAAATGAAGAGGAAGGAATAAGGGTCTTCAAGAGATCCCATGTCAGATGGGGGGTTCCAGGGAAGAATCTGAGGAAGACATTCAGAGGATAAGAGTGTCGCTTATGTTCTTCACGTTATTCACGTTCTTCGTTGGAAATCTTCTCCCAAGCTTCACTCCAACGCTCTCACCAAAAACAATTATGCCCACGGAATAATAAGAGTTTCTTATTTTTTTAATGTTGGCACGAAATTCAAATTAGTGAATTAAAACCCAGCTCCACCAATTTAATTCATGTGCGGTGGCACATTAATTGGTGAGGAATTTAAGAGGATCTCCCTGATTAATGAGGGAGTGTTGGGAGTTTTTATCCTCCTCCATTAATAGGGGTTGGGTGGTCCCCACCCCTAATATTTAATGGAGAGGTTATGCTCGGGTGGTCCCCACCATAATTATCGTCCCATTGGAGGTTATGCGTAGGTGGGCCCCACAACAATAACCTCTCATGGGAGGTTATGGTGTGGTGGCCCCCACCTTCAACAACCACATGGTGGTTTTATACCCCACCAAATAAAATAATGTTTACACTTTATTTTATTCCTTTTAAAAGAAATTATGAACTTCAAAAAAAAACATCTTCCACTCATGTCAGAACGCAACAACGGTGAAGGTCTCACTAAGTAATTATTGATGTTGCGAGTTCAATGGTGCCCTTGGATTTCAATTCCTAGCACCGATTCAAATGTTATAAAAACCGACTCATACGTTTACTGAACATACCCGAACAAAAAATCAAAAATTGATTCTAGACACACCGGGCCTCAAAATAAAGCGATGTTAGAAACTGTAGACTTGTAAAATTCCCATGTATTTCAAAAAAAATCCACAAGAATTCTAGGTCATTAAATTTCCCACACCTCAGGGCTTCATGTCCCCGTAAGATACAAATCACTCTAAGGAAAAAAATTGGGTACTGAGCACGTATCTGAGCATCCCGCTCCAATTTTCTCTCCTGGAGGTTCCCATGCTACCAGCGAACGCGCACCAGAGGTGTCGACCGTCCACGTAGGAACTGCTCCTGTTGATCCTCAGTCTCCCAAATAACCTCTTTGAAAGTCTCCCGGTCATCAATGTCCAACTCCCATTGGTAGATGATGTGGGACGGGTCGTGCAAATATCTCCATAGATGAGATACGTGGAAGACGTCTTTCAAACGATGTAGCTGAGGTGGAAGAGCCAAGTAGTAAGCCATGTCACCTATTCTACTAAGGAATTGGAAAGGCCCAAATAATCTATGAGATATCTTCCTGCCTTAGCTAACTCACTGTAGACCACGTTGAGGTGAGACACGTTGGATGATGTGGTCGCCATCCTAAAACTCTAGAGGTCGTTGTCTCCTATCCGTATATGACATTTTTATGCTCTGCACCGTCTTTATCTGCTCCTGATTGATCTGCGCCTTCTATGTGGTAGCCCATACCATCTCTAGTCCCACTAGTGCTGACTCCTCTGGGTCTGTCCAGCATAGTGGAAATCTGCATGGTCGGCAATACAAGGCCATAAAAGGTTACATCCCTATGGTGGAGTGATAGTTATTGTCGTAGGAAAACTCCACTAAAGGAAAGTGGTCCTCCCAGCTGTGACTGAAGTTGAGGTCACAAGAATGAAGAATGTCCTAGAGGGTTTGGATGATCCTCTCGGTCGGACCATTAGTGTGAGGATGGATGGCGGTGCTCAAGTGAAGATGTGTCCTGAAAGCTTCCTACAACCCCTTCCAAATCCAGGAAGTAAAGCATGTGTCACAGTCAGAGAAAATAGAAGAAGTTACTCCATGAAAACGCACTATCTCCTACCCATAGAGGCATCTCATGCTCTCAACTGAGTCCTGCTCTCTGATCTGTAAAAAGTGGACCGACTTGGTGAGTCAATTGACAATCACCAATATCGAGTCATGACCCCTGGATGTACGTGGAATACCCGTCATGAAGTCCATGGATATCCCATCCCACTTCCTATATTGGACAACTAAGGTCTGAACCATGCCTGGTGGTACCTGGTGCTCTGCCTTTACTTGTTGACAAGTGGGTCACCGTGAGACAAACTCTGGTACTACCTTCTTCATACTTAGCCACCAATGTTTTCATCAAAGGTCACAATACATATTCTCCACTCCTAGATGTACTGGTAGATGGGATGTGTGGAACTCCCTCAACACCTCCTCTTAAAGTGTAACTGGAACCATGGTACGTCCTCTGAAGAGGATGAAGCACTCCTCACCTTTAGAAAATCCATCAGGTGTCTTCCCTATGGATATCTGATCATGTCACGTCTCGTAGTCAGCGTCCCCAAGATGTGCCTCCCTAACTCACTGAATAAATGGATGAGTGACTATAAGATACTGTATATAGGCTGCTCCATCCCTATCCACAATGAATTTTTGCAAAGCGGCCAGTTGTTTCATCGCTTAACCTAGAAAATGAATTCATGATATTCTGCTGAGCCCATCTGCAAAAACATTCATCTTCCCAGGAGTATAGACTATCTCCAAGTCATAGTCCTGGATAAACTCAAGCCATCTCACTTGTCTCAGGTTCCGGTCCATCTTAGAGAAGATATACCTGAGACTCATGTGATCAGAGTACACGATAAAATGTTCTCCCATATGATATTGACACCACATATTATAGGAAAAGACCACTACTTCTAACTCCAAGTCATGGTTAGCGTAGTTATACTCATACTGAATAAATGGATGAGTGACTATAAGATACTGCATGTTTGGTCATGAATGTTTCGGTTCATGTTTATATAATATACTTTCATCTTCTCTAGAATTATATTAATTTTATGAATATAATATTAGGTTATTTGATTCATTTTTAATTAATTTCTTCAATGTTGTACATGAAAATGGATTCTCATCACATCATGGAGATTGTAGGACATCCACACATATGAGATTTAATATAAGTCACAAAATGGGTAAAAGGGTATGGAAGTTGATGTTATATTAATTTAAAAAAATTAATATAATTTCATACATATTATATATATTAAATATTTCAATTATTATTACTTCTTATGTGATTCAATTTTGGATAGAAAATTACATCAGTTATTGAGGAGATAGTTATCCATACAAACAAGTGATGAGATTAATTCTTGTTTAATGGAAGAGGAGAATAATATATATTATTACATTTACATAATAACAACTAAATATAAGTCATATAATTGTTTTATTAAATATTGATTATTATGTTATTGTTGGTGGAAGAAAAAGATGCATATAAAATGAAGGGCTGAGTGAAGATAATTACATTTTCATTGAAGAACCTCAATTCTGTCACTTATTAAGAACCATAGGGATGGAACTTTTGGCATAACCAATGGAAATTAATGTAGATAATTATGTTTTTTGAATATTTTTATAGGTTTTGGTCATCCCAAAGGGATTTATAGGTTTTAATAAGTTAGTCGAGTCAGTTACCGTTAATAATAGAGGACTAGTGACATTTATGTAAATACCAAAATCAATTAAATGGTATGGAGTAAATAACAAACCATGTTACTAGTAAATTAAAATATAATAAATTTTATGGAATCTATTGTCAAGACACACATGTACAACATAAAGTTAAACATTTCATGAACACTTTATTCCTTTATCCATTATGTCTATATATTTTACCATTTTTCACTAATATTGTAACTAGCTTTTTACCTAAGTAATGAATTTATGAATAATAAACCAAATATATCATTATTAGATAATTTATACTCACTAATTGTTAATATTAATTCTAGTTCAACAAATAAAATGTCCATGATTTTTGGAAAATTAATTTTAACAGACATGCATGTTACAAGACATTATTGGATTACCTTAATTGAGGTAAAAAATTTACATTATTTACTAATAATTACAACTATTAAATAACATGACCTTCTTATATAATATTAATTTCTGTTATAAATAATATTTAATATTTAATATAAAATTTAATTGTAATGAAGTCGACCCATGTTTCCCAATGTCGTTACCTTATTTATTTCATTAGAAAATATACAAGGAAATATTATCCAAAAGGAATGAATAGTTCAAGAGTATTGAAAAACCAGATACCTAAATAATAGTTTCATTCAAACCTAAAATTAAGTACAATATAATTACTATATTTGAAACACCAAAAATCATCTAGATTGTCCTTATAAGTCATTCAAATATAAATCTTCTCATCCTGAGGAAATATAAAAAATAAAAAGGGGAGAGATCAGATTCCAAGTGAGGAAATGTTATTTAGTGAAAGAAACAATATATAACATGATGAATAACTAAAAGTACACATACCATAAAAAGATAATCATAAGCATAAAATGGTATTAATAAAAAACTGATTATTCCATAAATAGATAAACATGAATATTATATTATTCAAATAATATCATAGAAAAACAATTACTATCATCATAATGAGGGAATTTATAATGTCAGGCATAATAATCATACAGTTAAGGCTTTGTTCCAGACATCATTCATAATGGGTAAAACCCAATGATAATTCATCTCATTAGACCTTCCTATGAACCATAGGGATATATCGGGCCCCAACCATCAATTACTATGTCCAATTCGTTATTCATATGAATGTGTAGAAACATAATTAACATATATATTCATTTTGAAACAAACATATGAAATTAAAATAACTTTCTAAAATCAGTAAATAAAAACACTAACCATTCTGAGTATTATGGTAAATGATATAACGATAGCACAATCATAGTCAAGATAATCATAACCAATTAAATAAAAAATTATTGAAGATATTATAAACTACTAATACAAATTAATCATATGAATCAAAAAGAGTATTGAAATATATGGAAATACTCTTGTAAAATCAATGAGTAATACTTGAGAGAACTACTATTTTACTTTTCAAATAAGATTTCTTTACACAAAATAATGTTATAAAACATTAAATGATCTAATATATTTTTATAATAAAAAATCACGTTTTTAGTTAAAAAAGGTGTTTTAAAACTGGTTATATATTTCACATGATAATAGGTATAATTTTTAGAGGTTCCCTGAATACGTATTGTTTATCAGGAAGTGTTTGAGAAAGAACCTATTAAAATCTATAAATACCCATAAAAATCTCGATTCTAGTGGTTATATATATATATCATTGATACATCATTTATGAGTATTAAATAATATTTATTAATAAATTAATTATGGTAATGAGAGAAAAATATTAGCACATATGAAATTATAGGTTAGGTTAGAAACTCTTACCTTATGTACAATTGTTTTTTGAACTTGACCTTAACATCTTATGAAAAAAAAATTATATCCATTAATTAATAATTCAATAACATCTTATGAAAGTACATTATTTATTATAATTTAAATAAAAACTCTTATGGTCTTCCTTATTAGTTTATAAGATACAATTTTAGTGAATAAGAGAATTTGTTTCTGTGGTTTCCATATTTGGCATACTTGTATATGAGTAATGAAGTTCATGTAAAATTGTAATTATTAACTAGAATTAGGATTAAATTTTATTAATGAAAAACTAAATATGTAATTTCTATAATTTTTTATTTTTTCATATATTACGATGAATCCTTAGATAACATGGTAATGTTAATTTCTTAGCTTAATTTTGGTTTTTTATCTAAATGAAATAGTTTCATTATATTACATAATATTATATATATATAATGGTAGAAGAACATAACATAATATAAAATAAATAAATTATAATCTTATTAATCCATGAAAATGTTTTCTTGACCATCCATGACGGATAAATTAATGAATGAAAGTCTATCGTCCATGAAGAATGTAAATCGACACATCACGAATGATGATTTCATTTTTACATAAAATGAGAGAGGGAGATTAATGAGATTGATAATATATATTCCATTAACATGATGTTGTTATATTATATAGATTATAATGTTGTTTTCATGATCATTTTGAAAGAGGTGGTGATGAGAGAATATGAAAATAAAATAAATTGAAGTAAATTAACATAAAATGGAAGGGGAATTACCTATAGAGTTATCCTCCTAGAGAAGCTCTTTAAGGGAAGGGGTTATTGTATTTTTATAAGACCAATATCCCATTGACATGGTTTTACACTAAGTATGATTATTTGGGACGAATTTTGATATGATTCAAGGTCTGGTTATGTGAGGAGATGTGGTTGTTAGTGGAGTAGTTTATAGTAGAGGAGAGAGGTCATTTCTCATTATTGTATTCATTATTTATTATTTTTCATGTAAATAAATAGTGTTTATTATTATGAGTAAATATAGTAATAAGTGAATTGACTTATTACCATGGTTACATACATAATCCATGACTCCTAGAACTGTGCATGTAGCTTTTAATGTATTTATACTGAAAATTACCATATTTTACTAGTCAATAAAAATACAAGTATTATCAGAAAAATCCTAAAAAGTATTACCGTAAACATATTTAGATATTTATAATTAAAAAATTAAATCCACTTTATTATGATATTTTTTTAATTATTCTAATTTTAAATTTTTATTGATATCATTATTCACTTGAAAAATAAAAATTATATTTTATAAATGGATTTATAAGTCATTTCAAAACTAACAATGGTCTCATAATAGTATCATAAGATTACAAAATATTGATTTTTAAATAATTTATATGAAAATTAATTTTCATTTAAATCATTTTATTAATTATAATATTATAATTATATTTTTTTGAATTTCAAAAATTCCAACAATTAAATGAAAATTTTTAAAATTTGCATTTAAAAATACATTGATATAATTAAATCAAAATTTCCTTTTATATTATTGCAAAATTTTATTTAAACTTTTTGTAGGGTGGTTATTTTCTTTTAGGCCAATTTACTATGCGTGATGGTCACATTACTATTCATTAATGTATATAACTATTTCATCGAAATGAGTTCTTTGGAATCTATACACCTATTATTTCATTCAGTCTTCATTTATGATGTAATTATGGTCTTTGAGAAGTAATTTTATATGATATATACTATATTAAATAATCAAAATGAGGAAAATATAATTTATAGGGGTATAGGCTATTACATTATCCCATACTAAATAAAATTTAGTCCTTGATGTTTCCAGATTGTCATCGCATAAAATATTTCGGTAATTCGTCACCATAATCTTTTTAGGCTCCCATGTCACCACTTAAAATTTATAAATATTCCAATGTACCTATACGATAGGGTTTTTTTGATTCCTCAACACCATTTCAATAGTGTCCAATATTAGAATAGGTTTTTCATAGTATGATAAATCAGGATCCATATCGATTTATTTAAAAGTGGGTAATCGTGTTTTGTCGTGCATGTACGTCAGTAACAAGGAGATGTTGAAAAAATTATGTACCATACAACGTTTAGGTAGTTTTTTCCAAATTATAATCCACATATCTGATTCAAATTAGAATTTGAAAAGTTCAAGTGTACTTATGGATAACATTCCATTTCCTATTTAATGTTATAACAACCTTCCTGGGATTTACCTCAAAGAAAATATGATCAGCCACCTGAAATTACAATCCATTCCTTCAATTATCGACATAGATCGTATTAAATTGTTGAGAAACATTGAAATGGGTTTTAATAATAATTACCTAGGTTGTTGTTTCATCAAGAATCTCTAGTCTTATAAGCTTCCTTCACCATCATTATCCCGACATGTTGGTGCATGACATCTCATTGTATTCAATGCTTCATATAGTGCTAATTGAATGATATAATGGAAGATATAGCTTTAGAAAAATTATACCAATGGTAAATACTGATCCCACATACTTTGAAAATCATGTTATAATGATCTCAACATGTCTTATAATGTTTGGATCGTCCTTTTTTGGTACCCAGTAGTTTGATGTTGATAAGAAGTACTCAAATGAAACTCATTATCCAAATATTTTTATGGTTTTTCTTGAATTTAAATTTAAGACATGGATCATGATCAGGAACAATTCTAAGACATTATAAATGACGTCCTGAAACATTTTCAATATTGATTCATCCAAGGCTCTCTAGTGAAAAATCCTCCCCTATAGTGAGAAAATTTGATGAGTTGGTATGCCAATTAACAATCACCCAAATCTTATAATTATTTCATATAGTTTTGGGTAATGGAGTGACAAAATACATAGTGATTTCATCATTTTTCCTTGTAGGAATATTAATAGGTTGAATCACACCTCTAGAATGTTTTCTTTCATCCTTCACCTTTTTAGAAACTAAACATATTGATACATAATCAAAAATTTCACTTATCATATTATCCCACAATAAATGCTACTTTAGATAACTATAAATCTTAGTGCTACCATGATATATAAAGATATTCTATCTATTGGAATCATACAATAACAACCATATTACCTCAATGATATAGGGAAGCCATAGCCTCATCCAATATCAAATAATTCCATCTTTATACATGATATCTTCTAACATCCCATCATTCAATACTTTAATTTTATTTTTATGTGTATCTTTATCTTTTTGATAACTCTTAATCTTTTCAAATAAATATGGTAGTCCAAACCATTAAAAAAATAGTGATGTTTGAGATTCATCAGTAATTTTAATATTCATCCTTGTTATATTCATATAAATAAGATCCTTGTAAATTCTCAATTTTTAAGAACTCCATGATCCTTCCCGATTGAGGCATCAGCTGCCATATTTTCCTTCCCATGGTGATAGTGTACTAAAAAATAATAATCCTTAAGAAACACATTCCATCAAATTTTCCTCAGGTTGAGTTCCTTATATGAGAAGATATATTTCATGATCTTATGATATGTTTATATCTCACAAATTTTACCATAGAGATAATGTCTCCATATCTTCAGAGAAACCATTACTGGTGAAAACTCAAGATCATGTGATGGATTATTTTGTTTATGAGACTTTAACTACCTTGATGCATAGGCAATAACTATATCATTCTGCATAAGTACCCAACCAATTCCTTTCATTAACGAATCACTATAAATAAAAAATACAAAATTTATTGATAGTAGAGTCAAGATTATAGAATTCACTCTCCTCTTAATTAATTCATCAAAGAAATATCTACATTATTTTATTCATACAATAATAACCCATTTATGAGTGATGGTGGATAAGTGGGTAGTTAATCCAAAACATTTCTGAACTAAATGTCCATATTAACCATATAAACAAATATAACTACATACCTCAGTAATTTTCATTGGTGTAGTCCATTCCAAAACATCAATTTCTGTTTAATGGATCAAATATGATTTTATACTTAGAGAAAATATGGCCATGAAAATAAAATTTTCATTCCAGAATTTAGTCATTATAAACAACCCATATAATTCATTTCATCCAAGTATCTTCAGAATAATGTGAAGGTAGTTCTCATCATCTTCATAAATTTTAAATTATAGCCTAATATAATAAATATATATTATAGAAAAGCCTTCAAGGTATTCCATGATAACACTATTAATTAGAGCCATGAAAATAGAGAGTGCACTATTTTGCCCAAAATTAATTACTAAAAACACATAATATTCATACACGGATAAAAATTTTGTCTATATAATATCTTCCTTCCACACATGCAACAGATGATATCCAGATCAAAGGTCCAACTCTAAAAAATATTCAGCTCTGTGATGTTGATAAAAAACACCAATTCAAGAATGATATTACATTCTCATAATCATATTAACATTTACATCCATATATTAAATATTTATCCTCATGGAGCCATCTTTCTTCTTGACAGATAGAACAGAAGATCCCCATGGAGATACACTAGGGAAAAATCCTTCAACTCTTCCCTCATCTAGTTGTTTCTTTTACTCATATAATTATATTATGTCTATTTTAAAATGATTCTTTTTTATCCTTTTTACTAGAATGAAAATCAATTGAAATCTAAGTTTCCCACTCATGATAATATATAGGTAAATCTTATAGAAATACATCAATGTATTCCTACCCAATAGGTGCATGCTCAATTTGATAATTTCTTTCCTTACCCATAGATAATTTTTTATTCCTCACCCTGAATTGAATTAAAAAGAGCTACATGGAGTGGATCTAGATGAGATTTAAATATTGAGGGTTCTCATATAAAGAAAAGGTAATCTGCCCAATTCTCAAAAAATATTACTTCATTCTTGTAGAAATATATTTCACATCATAATTTAAATTATAATCCATAATAATAATTATATCATAGTCAATAATATGTATGATGATTTGGTAAAAAAGTAAAGAATTTTTATTTTTCATTAAGAGGATTGATTGAAACATCCTTGTTATGGTGATAATTTCATTAGATTTTTTGACTGAAAACACTTTTATTATATATATAGGGTAATTCCTTATTTTCTTGGAATATTGGAAAGATATAAACAAATTAGATGACATAAAATACATTAAATAATTAATTATGTCTGATAAATGATTAATTTACCTACCACCACATCATTATGAACATAAACCACAACTATTGTTATAGCATAATATGGGATTTTATCCCTCGTTCTTTATTAGAGAATGCTTCCTAGACTGTATGGAAAATCATTTTTATAATGTCTCATAAATTTTCAATTGTATCACTAAAAACATTTTCCTCATTCTTTACATTACAATAGTGGGATTGGTGGCCTTTTCCTATACAATTGCAATAGAAACCCATAACCTTTACGGAAGTACAAAGGTGATTATTCCCCATATTTTTGTATGATGGAAAATAAACTCATTCCTTCTTAGGGTTTTCTATATTTTATTTTCTAATGTGTTCACCAGTCCTCTTCTTGTCATTCTGTAAATTAATTTCATATAAATTAGTTTTAGGACCAATATGGGCTTATATACCTAGAAAGGGGGGGGTGAATCAAGGTACTGATATTGTTTTCTAAAATTCTTCTTGCCCCACTAGATCATGACCTCTTTATTACAAGGGTCACATTGTTTGCTCTTTTGTATTTATGCTGATCACTTATCTTTATATTTATTTGATGGTTATGCTTTAGATGAAATGCAGGTAAGCAACCATGCATACACAGAGATTTTTACTTCATTCACTCTCACTAGGCTACGTCCAAGGAGCATACAACGGCGATGTGCCGTTGTACCAAATCCACTAAGGCTCACTACCAAAAATGTTTGTGCTAGATTACTTCTATACCCAGGCTCACTGCCTTTATAGTGTTTAGTGATAGCTGACTGCTTTCCCAAGGGTCACTCCCTATTTCTCTCTCTCTGGATCACTACCGGTGGAGAAGATCACCTTCTTCATATTCCTCTTCTCTCTGCTTTAGAAGGGATCCACTCACAGTTTATAGACCTATAGGTCTCTTCATTAGAATGAATAAATGCATCCTGAACTATTGATAGATGCTCTATTGAAGTTCAAAGTTTATATACTGATGAATATCCCCTTTCCTCTTAACCACTGTGCAATTAACTTTGGAAACACCTTCGCAAAGCAGCCTACTTCGTGGGGCTGCCAATTTCGCGAAACTCAAACAAGCCTTCACGATGCACCTTCCTTTTCACGAAACTCGCAATTTCATAGAGCTCAGACCGTCGAAAATCTCAATCCTTCGAAATGTATAGGCCGTCGTAGAGCTCATGTCGTCACAATGCGACTTCCCCCGCAAAGCTGACTAGGCCGACACAGAGCACACGACTTTCACGGAGCTAGAATAGTCGCCGCGAAGCTCTTCTTCCGCGAAGCACAATGCCTTTGCGAACTTCCTTTGTGAACCGAGAGCAATGTATTCTCTCTTATAATTCTCTCTACATCTTTCGAGGGGGTCGGCCTATATTTATAGTCAATTCCACCGACCCTCAAACTTTCCATGTGAAGTCAATGCCACGTCATCTCAAATCGCGAAGCTCCAAAGTTCCCACCGAAATTCTGTCAAAATTGTGATGAACCACATAAATTTTTTAATCACGGAGCTCATTGTAATCGTGGGGAATCCTATCATTCCCTTCATGACTACGTCGCAAAGCTCTCTCGCAAAGACCTTCACTGCCTCGATGCGCTTCAACTCTGTCGTTCGCGAAGGTTGACTTAATCGCAAAAAATCACCGCCATCATTCTTCTAGTCTTCGTGAAATCCAAACCATGAAGCCTCTCTTCATGAAATTCATTCCATTTCCATTTTTAATTATCATCTTCATGGGAATCCTATTTTCACGATGCTCACTAAACTCCAAATTTTGGAATCCAAAAATTTGGCAAACATTGGAAAACGGTGCGACTTTGTACTGCTCTTTTGTACCGCCTCGAGATCAACTGTTCCTTTTTCATCGTTCTTTGTCAACATGCATTATCAACATCTTCTCAAGAACTCGACATTTCTCCATGTAAACCTACTTTGTCAACAAAAACAATAAATCCAAAAATACTGCAATGTTACCTTGAATGATTTTTTCCCAACACTTTTGGAATTTTTTTCTATCTTAATGTCACATGAATCTATATCATTTAAGATAATATGTTTTGGGGGAGTAGTTCCCTTTAGATAATGGTTTTAAACCATCACATAATCAATCATTCATGATACATAGATTACATTTGTTGGATCTAGTATGAAATTCATACCTTGTATAGTTTTCTTCGTACTTTCCAACATTCTCATCCTCCTTTTTCATCAAATTTATGAATTGTATTTCCATATCAACTCTTTTTTTACTAGGAAAATATTTTTATATGCCAATTACTATAGAATCCCTCCATTACATACTTGTAATTTCTTTATCCCCGTTTCAATTTTTTATTAGTGACCAACTTTGATCCACATCTCTCGATATATGACAAATTTCAATGATAACCATCTCCCATTACTTACCTCAAAAAATGATAAATGTATTGTCTATGGAAATTATCCACTACTCAGATATAAAGGGTTCCTAGTCCCATTGAATTATAGTGTATTTTTTAACATAAATATGTCTAATATTTCTACATCATGTTGTTGATCTATATGATCCATACAAGTAAGGTTATTTTTCATAACCTGATTCATCTATATTAGTATAGTTATAAGTTAATCAATAATAGTTGTAGCCCCAATACCAACATCATTTTCTTTCATAGGAGGGAAATACCTTCATGGGTACACACATTCATGTGATTTACATTACTTAAAATATGAGCCATTTATAAATAATGGAATATACTACATTATGTTATGAATCACAATTTATTATATAATACTAGAAACAAACATAAAATAAATTGAAATTTTATACATGTCAACTCTCATAATCATAAGTATGGTTTCATTGGGGAAATATTTAAACTTTAATTAAATTATATTATTTTTTAAATTTAATGTGAATTATCCAAGGAATAAAACAAAGAGTGTCAAACCAAGTTCACAATAAGGTTAATTGTTGGGTACTAGGTTACACTATATTAATCTCATGATAACTTGGCACATATGATACCCCTAGGTACATCTATACTAGATCCAGATACATTTTTAGTATCTATATATAGATGTATTACTAGGAAGTTTATCATAATCTCGACTTTACCAAAATACTAGGATGATTCTCATATACTGATACTCAATGTCTATCCTATGGCAATGTTCCCTAATCAATGTTTTCTAAATCTATATATCATGTTTTATAATAAACTTTCTCTAATACCAATAGTAATTACCCTGAACCTAGTTGCCTTGAGCTAGATCCTTATTCTATTACATTTCCCTATTAAAAAGGGATTTATATCCTCATAGAACGATTAGATTAAGATCATTGGAAGAAAATATACATTCATAATAGTTTCATTACAACATGAAACGATGTACAAAATTTTAAAAATATTGGAAACACTAATGAAGATATATAGTATTCTAATATGCCATTCATAATATTCATCTTCACATCCTGGGGAAAAATAAAACATATGAAAGGGGTAAAATCTAATTCAATGTATGGTTACATAATATAAGATAATAAATAATATAAATCATAGTGAATAAATTAAAGAACACATTCCATTAAAATTCAATAATGATTATAAATTGGAATGAATTAGAATGTGATAATTGAATAATAAAATAATACCTTGGATATTCTACTATTATAATAATAAAATTTAAAAATAATTAATATCTTCAAAATGAGGGAATGAATAATGTCAAATTAACTAACCATACCATCAAGGAATAAGATAATATACCATGCAGAATCGGTAAAGTCATCATCTAGGTTGTCTTGTTAAACATATCGATGAATCGAGGGGCTATAGAAGGCTTCACACATCACTTAATAAGTCCAATAAATTCCTAATTGGAAATCGGAGAATCCTAATCAACATATACATTCAAATTTAAATTACCATTTGAAATTGAAAAAACATTTCCAAATCAGTAAAAATAAACAGCAAACATTCAGAGTAATATAGTGAATGGTATTAAGATATCACATCCACAAAAAAACTAATTAGAAACCATTAAATAAAATATGTCTGATGATATCATAAATGATCAATCCCAATTTTACAAAATAATCAATAATATTTTTTAAATAGATGTAAAAAACATAATGAAAAACTAAAAATACATTTGAGAAATACTCTTTTACTTTCCAAAGATGAGTTATTTTGGAAAATATTTTTATAAAAATAGTATTTAACTAATATATTTTTTTCAAAATAAAAAAAATGCCTTTTTAGAAAAATTATTGTGTCTTAAAACATATTATACAGTGAACATGAAAATATGTTATAATTCTAGAAGATCCCCTGAATCAGGCTTGTTCATCAGTAGGAATTTTACAATGATAATTATAAAACATGTAACTCCCCATAAAAGAAAGAACAATTGTGTTTGGTGCATATATATATTAGAAAAAAACATAATTTATTATTATTATATAATAATAAATCATAATTTATTTGTGGTTTATTAGAGAAAAATATTATCTCAAAAGAAATTGAGGGTTCTGGTAGAAATCCTTATGTTTTTTCAGAATGTGTTCTACAAATGACCTTAAAATCCATGATAAAAAAAAATCCACTATTTAATAAACTAAGAAACTCATATACATGTATTTTATTTAATATTATTTTATGAAGTTCATTTAGTGACATTTTTATGAGTTTATAAGAATGTATTTTAATTCCCATGAGAGTTCTTTTCCTCGGTTTTCACGATTGGTACACTTGTATACGAGTATCGACCTTCTTGTGAAATGGGTATAATTCTCAAGAATTGAAATTTCATGTTATTAGTAAAAAACAGAATTGTAATTGGTATTATTTATTTGTATATTTATATATTATGATGATAAATTATATAAATTGTTAGGAATAATATTTTTGCAATGTTTTAGGGGGTTTTCAATAACAATGAACAGGTTATGTTAGATTATTTAATATTATGTATATAAAATGGTTCTAGAACCCTAAATAAATATTTTTCATATATTATAATTAGGATCACCAATAAAAAAAATTCATGACCAAACATGGAGGAAAAATTAATGAAAAAACGTTCATTGTTAACGATGGTTGTAAATCAGTTCCTCTGGGATGATGAATTCATTTTTAAAAGTTAGATGAGAGACAGTAAGGAGAGTGGAAATTTGATATTATATTAACATGATATTATTATAGAATATATATTATTATTGAGTTATTGAGATACTTGGACATATTAGGTTAGGATATAAAAATAAAATAAAATAAATCAATATGAAATTTGAAGAAAAAGAAAGATGATTTTCCTCTTAGATTTTCCTCCTTGAGAACCTCTTTAAGGGAATGAGTTTTGGTATAATGGAATGAACAAGAGCTCCTAGATGTTGGGAGAGACTTGGGAAGTGGATTCTGGAATAATTTTTTCAAATTTAATTTCATAGAGGTGTGAGGATAATTGGTGGTGAGGGGTGGTATTTATAGTAGATAAGAGAGGTGATTTCACATTATTTTAGTCATTCTTTTATTATTATTCTCAATATAGAAACTATTTGTACATTAATGTAATTATATATAGTAATAAGTTCATGTGAGATAAAACCATGTTTTCATACATCATCCCTCCCTCAAGGAATAGTTAATTTAGCATATAATGTATTTATATTGTAAATTATCAAATTTTACTATTTACTAAAAATTGAAGTATTTTAGAAAATTTTAAAAAAATGACCCAAATTTTTTTTTCAATGTTTAAAATTAAATAATTAAATCCTTTTTTTAAAAAGAATAATTTAAATATGTGATTTTTTTAATTACATTCTTTATTTACTTGAAAAATACAATTTTAAATTTATAAATGATTTTATAACGCTTTCAAAAATTTAATAATGTCTCGTAAAATTTTCATTATACAAATAAATATTGATTCAAAAATAATTATTTTTATAATTAATATTTCTTTAAATAATTTTAGTAATTATTTTTTTTGCAATTAAATATTTCTAACGTACAAAAATACCAAAACATAAATATTAATTTGTAAATTTTTCAATTACTTACACATCCATATAACTATATCATAATATCATTTATAAGATAGTAATATTATATGTTTAATATCATTTCTGAGGTTTCTATTCTGTTATACTATTTACTATCCATAAGGGTCACATTTCATTTCTTAAGGGCATGTTACAATTTAAATGATATAGGTTACATAATTTCTTGGAATATCTATTATTTCATTAATTCATCATTTATGATATTTGTATTGTGTTCCATATGTGATTCAAAATGAAATATACTATATGAAATAACCATTATATGGGAAATTTCGTCGATATATTTCTAGTTCATGACATCAATTCATAGAATTAGAAATTTTTGGTCAATAATAAACCTATATATCGTGTAAAAAATTGGTTTTTCATGAAATTTGTTTTTCGCCCAGAATTTGATCTTATATTTAGTATATAACTAATTAACATAATTATATAAACATAATTTAACATATATATATATATAATAATTAAATCTAATTTAAGTATTTATTTGTTACTGTTTATTTTAAATAATTAAAAATGATGGAAATCACACCTATACCAACACCTGCATAACAGTGCTTGGAAAAAAAGTTGGTTTTAGTATTCTATTACAACAATTAAATGAAACCATTGGTACAAGGTAAATACAATGAATTTTACTATGATATTATTAATGGTTTTATGAAACCTTTGGTAATGGATTTGTTTTACAAATCTATTCCAACAGTTTATTAAAATTGTTTCGGTAGACAATATTTTCCCACGGTATTTAAAAACCATTGGAAAAAACCCCAAAATAATCATCAGATATAACATGTGAATAAATCACTCCACACTGTGATGAATAGATATCACCTCTGTTGAATAGATCTCTCCTCTGTTGAACCCTACTTTCAGTGCACGAACCTATGAGCTCACTTCCTCCATCCAAAAAAATATCTCTTCCTCGATCTAATTTTTCAAATAAATGAGATCTCCTCCTCTAATGAGATCTCTCCTCCGACACTACCTTCCAAGCATAAACCCTACTGGTAGAGCTTACTTCCTCCATCGCGAGATCACTTCCTCCATTAAGATCTCACTTTCCCTGGAATGGATCATTTAAGGATTCCAACCCTAATTAATTTCTACCTCATTTGAATGATACCTTGATTCATAGTTCTCAAAATCCATTCATCGATTAAAACATCTAGATTAATTGTGTTTTACATGAAATTGGTTAATTTCAATTATTTTCCATATTGATATTATTCTAATAGACATGATGTGTTGTATTTATCAATTTCCTTATGGGATTATGGTGGATTATATTCATCAAAATTTTATGTTTTGGATTAATATTATTTGTATTTAGGTGGTTGATTTGAAAAATCATTCTAATTTCATCATTGGTTTTATAGTATTTACACCATGTATGAGAGTGTCACTATGTCATGTGTGTGACATATTCTAATTATAATCCATGGAATTTTCTAAAATGCTCCCTGTTATACCTTCCAAAAATCTTTTTGTTTGCATTAGTGATTAATACCATGATCCTTTGGCCACCAATGAGGTGTTCTTTTCTATAACCACTGGCCAGAGCAAGGAAGGAATTAGTATAGTGCCTTATACATGGAATCATGAATTTTTTAAACATTGAATATAATTGTGAAATGAATTTTTACTTCTCATGAAATGTGAATTATAATTTTTAATTATCAATATGTGAATTGGAATTGACACAATTGAAATGTGAATTGATAATGTAGCATGTAATTGTATAATTGTAATGAAATTGGAAAATATATAATGTTATATGGGCAAGAAGTGGTATTTGACATAATGGAACTTGAGGAATGAGAATTGGTAATTTTAATAAATTAAAAAATGTGTCATTTGTCAAAATATTTGTCATGTTTTGGTGTTTTTAAGGGTTTGTTTCTTGGTTGTTCTTGATGTATGGTTATATAATTACTATAATGGTTACTCCACACTGAGCATTTTTTATACTCCATTGGAATTTAATATTCTCTATAATGTTAATTCTCAGAACGTTCATTATCCCATGGAAGATGAGAGATATCATTAGAATGTGAAATGTGTGTTAGCTTAGTGGTCCATGGAATGGGTAATGTAACTTGATATGGTTCTGTATCAAGGAAAGAATCCTGGATTCTGGCATGCATGGACATACATATATAGAACTCCATTTAATCATGTTTGGAATACCATGGGTGTCAACCTAGAGCATGATTATTGGAAAGGTAATTTGATGTTCAACATGGAATTAATGAAAACAAGAATATTAATATCATACTACTTCATGAAATAAATTGAGGAAATACAATTTTAGAAACCATTGGTGGGTTCATAATATGATATACCACAACCTATTTAGGATTCCCTTTAGAATCAAATAATACATCATATAAATATGTTCAGAGAAGGGTATGAGGCCCTATGCATGATTGGTTCCATGGTATGATGATATAAGAGAATGTACATGGGAATGAGCAAGGTGTTTTAGACCAGTTTTGGGAGAATTTATTTGGAGTTGTTCTTTAGGTTATATTCTTGTATGACAATATAATTATATATTTGTTTTTCATACAATGTAGGATCTTATTAATTATTTGGGTAGTATTTTATTAGTAATTCCCTATTTATATATTTGAATTGATTTATATTGGTTGATTATGATATTTTTTACCTTCTGTAATATATTGTATAAATGTTTATTTTATCCCACTACATATTAGCCATTCATCACTAGTTTTCTTCCTATGGAATATGGATAGGTTCTTTAATTTCCTGTGATGACCCATCTTTGTCGCATGTGGAATATTCATGTCAAGGTTGTCACGATGATTTATCATTTTTAGTCTTTTCTATTGATTTATTAGTTTTCTGATTGGTAAATAGAATAATAGGATGTGTTAGGGATTGGTAATGAGCTCATGAAAAAGATCAACTAACCCATGATAATGATAAAACTTGGTTTATAAGAATGGGATTATTGTTCTTGAGTAATTCCTTTTATAATTTTGATGTTATTTCTCCTTGAGAGATGATCTTGTTGTGTGATGTTACTATTTTATGTGATTTTACTTATGGTTCAATATGGAATAAGGAACATCAATACCTCATAGTGGGGTGGAAGAAAATTATGAATCCATGCACTTATCATTCTAGGGAATCATAAATTTAATAATAAATTTTATAACATGGTTGATAAAAAAAGAATATAAGCTTTTATACTAAAATATGATTAATAAACATTCTCAACAAATAGTTAATGAAACCATTAATCTATGGTTTTCTATTTTGTACTTGTCCTTAAGAGAATGATATATTTATGATGTTGATGATCTAATTAGTGTTTTTACCCATGTAAAAAAACTCTTCTAAAATTTCTTTTTTTATTGTGAGAATAGTAAACATCACACACTGCGTATAGTGTTGTTGGAGCTTCCTACAACAATGGGAAATCTGATGGATGATCAACTCTGTGATAGTATTTCATGGGTCTTGTGATCAATGTTGATACTGAATAATCAAAACTTCCCCTTGATTTATGATCCCTAGATAGAGATTTAAATACATTAGAAACCCACAGTTAATGTGGAGGGAGGACCTCGAGTAGCAAATATTCAGATTGAGTATCTCATGAAAATATTTACTCACCTGTAGAGAACATTGGGGGTGAGGGTGAACCATGATACTTCTACTCTACAAGGACTATCTAAGTGCTTGAGAGACATCATAGTACATGTTGGACAATAAGAAGATCAAACAAATAAAGGCTTCATGGATAAGTATATGAGTCACTTTTATCTAGATATTTTGATGAATGGAATGGATTGGGACATCCTAATATTTATATAAAAGATGATGTCATTAATGGACCATAAAGGTTACTTCACAGACCTGAAATATTTCACCCCTATAAAACAAGGAGATGATATAAATAGGGAGACATTTTTTCATCTTGGGATTCACAATGATATCATTTAATAGGTTAATTCCCTTTTTGTGAGAGTTTTTTTATTTGATGAATCATGATATCATCCCTAAATATTTCCCAATAAAGGACCTGATTCATGGGAAATTTGTTTCAGAAGGATGATCTGGGAGTTCCACCTAAGGTGTCAATATGTGTTGAAATTAATATTTACACCAAGGATGTTGTAGTCACAAAAACATGTGACGTAGGACACAAGTATCTAGACATCATTATAATTAATTTATTTAATATTTGTAGGGTTTATCATAAGATATTTTAGTTTACTTTTACCATAGTGGTGTAAAAATAATTTGATAAGATGGTAGCTATATAGAAGTTCTGTATGAGCACATAGCAGCTGATCATTGGAAGTGGATCATGGTAGGAACCAACTACTGGTAGATGCTATCCTACATCAATATAGAGAGACTGATGGAGTTCTATAATTCACTCAGTTTGGGTTAGGGGACAAGGAACCCCAACACTTGAGTAGTGGTATCACCCGAATGGAAAACTATAAGGTAGTCAATATAGAGACCAGAGAATAGGGTAATGTAATATCCATATTTTTTGAGTATACTCATACAAATAAATTTTCTGAACCATCTACATTCATATGTACAATTATTTTTTCATCTATCATTTCCGTAATTTGATTAATACGATTGGTATTATTTATTTTATTTTTCAAAATTATCCAATTTCATTGGTTAGGAAATCTAAACCTTAGATGTGGATTTGAAAATTGAAACATTGTTAGGGGTGAATCTCCAAACTCATTATATTTTTCCTTTAGTAAATTGATAAATTTATTCATTCAATCTACTAGTCCATGGTTGATGGTTTGGCACACAATGAGTAATATATAATAGAATCAATACATTTGAATTCATATGTGATATATATTCCTTCACCTGTAATCAATAGCATATGGGGTCTACACAGAGGCATTCTGACCCTGAGAATATATAATGGACTCAATACCTTTAATATTTAATTTATAAACCCAATACCTTTATTAATGGTGTTAATAATGATCTATGTTTTAAAAATATCATCCTTGATTCATTGAATGTGTATACAAGTGAGTAATTGGAATTATAAAATTATAATCCAGGTTTAGTGGGATATTACCACATAGACCTTTTTTAACATTATCCTAAGATCCATTATTTCTTTCATTGTTATAAACATATCTTATTATTTTGAGACATATGTATAAATAAAATAAGACACCATAGGTCTACCATTAGACACCACATCTCTATCATTATCCACTATAGCTAGGGTGTCATGTTTGTTTTATTCCCTACGGTATCATATGAGACTTTTGACACAATACTTTAATATAATGGTTATAAGTTCACTTAGAATAAGACTCCCTAGAAGTGGAATTAATCCTTGGTTATTTTTCTAATGAATTAATATAATTTTTCTTATTTGAACATATTTTACATAAAGTGAATTCAAGTATGGAGATATGAATTCCAATGTAATAAAACTGAATCAATTAGAACCCAACTAAATGAAATTTTCTAAGCTAATATAAAAAACAAGAAAAACTAAATCTAATGAAAATTTACCAAACAATCTTGTATCGAACAGATCCAATCATAGATGAAAAATTAGATAAAAATATTATAAATAATTAATACATAATGTAAATGTTAATTAATAAGAATGTACTATTTGAAAGTATCATTTTAAAACATTGATATATTTACCCCTTGTTTTTAGGAACATGATTTGACCCCTCTGGCTTTCTAGTTCTTATATATTGGGAAGTGAAATGTCTTTTCATGGGATATAGATTTGTGGTTTTATAGTTTTTATTTTATTTTCTTTATCACATCACCAATTAGTCCTTTTACTTCTTTCTATAGACGGAGGGTATTTATACTATGCGAAGGGGGCCAGAAACACACAAGAGGCGGCTGTGTTGTTTTCTTTATAGGAAAGGGAGTTTGGGGTAGTGGACAGATTCATTAATATGTTTCATTTTTTTTCCTTTATTTCATATTGATTTTGTAAATTTTCTAGTCCTTTGGCATGGACGTCAGACGTATGAATGGATCATGCTAAAAATTTATTTATTTTTTTCTGTTGTCTTCAATATTTTTGTGGGAGAAATTGTTCGCAACTGGTCTTTCCTTGATGGCCGAACATTTCTACCAGATCAAGGGGTCCTTACATAGATATATTGTTCTTCTCCTTTTCCTATTACCATGGTATGGAATCAGCTATTTTATAAGATTAAATTAGATTCCTTATCTATCTTTACACTAGAGAAATTTTATAAGGCCTTCTATTCCTTCTTCATTAAATCCACTAAATCTATACAAACATAAGGGGTAAAAATCTATCTTCTAATAGTATTTAGTAGTCCTACATCCAGGTTTTGAATACCAATTTGGTAAATATAATTTAACACCAAATCCAACCATAATATAAAACATTAGATATACATAGAACAATCTATTACTAGTGTTTTATTCTCAATTAACATATCTCTAGAAACAAAGTAAACTACCTGAATAGAGAAACCCAATAGTGACTTGACTGTACTCTACACTCTAGTATTGTTAAACTAATCACTACATGGGTTAATAATTAATCTCAGATACAATTTTATGGCGAGATACATGCCATCAATCAATGGAAGAGAAAACTTCCAATCAATACATACCCTACAAATCAGTATCTATAATTGGAATGACTAAGCATCCCAGAAACCACATATATTTTCTGTTCTTTTGGATTTACTTATCCCATAGCCTTTCTTCTATGATAAGTGAACAAGAAAGAAATTCATGAAGAAAACATAAAAATAACATAATAACAACACACATAAGATTATGTGTCTATGAAACCACTCTTTTCCAATCATTCAATTTAAAAAATCTACCACCATGCTTCCACAATCCTATAGATTTCCAATAAATTGAACTATAGAAATATAATTAGAAATCACCTCCATCCATAATTTTGATCTTATAGAAATTTTTACAAAAATAATATAGGCGTACTCACATTAAAATCATCACTTAGTGAAACCAAACCATGTTTATTTCTTTTCTCCCACTACATTTCATCCAGGTTCGGATCTTGAATCCTCTCATTTTTTTAATTAACCTTATGATATTTTGACATGAATCATTCCTGTTCCTTGGGGTAGTGGAGTGGGGGATGGGGGATGTCGTGTAGTTTGGGGGAGAAATGTTGTGGGGGGTGGGGGATGTAGTGGAGTGAGGGGGACTGCAGTGGAGTGGGGGGGGGGGGGTATGTGGATTGGGGGATGGGGGAAACAATGGTGTGCGGAGTGGGTGGGGTCCTGTAGGGGACCTAGGGGGCTATAGTGGGGGTGTTTTAGGGTGTGGTGGGAGGATATAGGGGATTAGGGGATGGGGATATGTAGTGGAGTCGGGGATGCAATGGAGTGGGGGATGGGGGGTCTGTTGAGTGGGGGGGTCAGTGGAGTGGGGGACGGGGTTAGTATAGTTGGGTAATGGAGGGTGTGGAGTTGGGGATGGGGGATATAGGGGGGAGATATATGGGATTAGGGGATTGGGGGATGAAGTGGAGTAAGGGATGGGGGTAGAAGTGGGTGGGGGGATGTGCAGTGGGGGTTGGGGGTAGGCATTAGAGTGGGGTCTGGTGGGATTTAGTGGAGTGGGGGATGGGGGCTGTAGTGGAGTGGGTGATGGGGTCATTGGAGTGGTGGATGGGGGGATACTATGGGGAGGATGCAGTGTAGTTGGGGATGGGGGGGATTCAGTTGATTGGGCATGGGGGAATGGAGTTGGGGGGGGATAAAGTGGAGTAGGGGATGTGGGGGAAGCAGTGACGTTGGGGATGGGGAATGTAGTGGAGTGGGTGATGGGGGGATCTAGTGGAGTTTGTGATGGAAGAGGGAATGTAGTGGATTAGGGGGGTTGTGGATAGGGGGATTGGGGTCTATGGAATAGGGGATGTGGTCAGTGGAGTGGTGGATAGTGGGGTGGAGTGGGGGATTGGGGAGATGAATTGGGGGGGGGGGTGCATTGGATTATGGGATAGTGGATCCAGTGGAGTGGGGGATGGGGGTGGGCTGCAGTTTAGTAGGTTATGGGGGGATGTAGTAGAGTGGGGGATGTAGTTGAGTGGGGGAGGGATGAAATGAGGGTTCGGGTTTGTAGTGGAGTAGGGGATGTGGGGAATGAAGTGGAGTATGGGCTACAGTGGAGTGGGGGTTCTGTGGATTGGGGGGATGTGGAGTGGGGGGCAGTGGATTGGGGGATGGGGGTGGCTGGAGTGGGGGATGGAGTCACTTGTGTTGGGGTTTGGGGTGGAGTGGTTGATTGGGGGGATACAATGGAGTGGTGTATGGGGTGGGGGTAGAATTTTTGTACAGGTTTGGGGGGATGAAGTGAAGTGGGAGAAGGGGTGGGGCTGTATAGGCGTAGGGGTAGGGGATGTAGTGGAATAGGGGATGAGGGTATGAATTGGAGTTTGGGATATGGGAAACTGTAGTTGAGTGCATGGGGGTTCTGTGGATTGGGGGATGGGGGTCATTGGAGTGTGCGATGGGGGGTGGGAGGGCTGGAGTGTGGGATGGGGGGAAGTATTTGAGTAGTGTATGGAAAGTATGCAGTGGAGTGGGGGATGGGGTATGTAGTGGGGGGAAGCAATGGTGTGGGGATGGGGGAATAAAGTGGAGTTGGGGCTGGGTGGATGTAGTGGAGTAGGGGGGGATGCAGTGGGGGAGGCTATAGTGGGGTGGTGATGGGGGGATGCAGTGGAGTGGGGGACATGGGGATGTAGTGGAGTGGGGGATGGGGGGACTCCAATGGATCGGGGGGGTCTGTGGATTGGGGATGGGGTCTGTGGAGTGGGGGATGGGGTTAGTGGAGTGGGGATGGGGGCTGCAGTGGTGTGGGGGATGGGGGCTGCAGTGGAACCTTTAACTACTTCATAAAGTTACTACATTTACCCTTCCCATCCATAAAATTTTTAGCCACAACCAAGGAACGATGTGAAATCTTCCATGCACCATCTATGAATGTCGTATAAAAACATACATCATCTATTTCCAAGTAAAATTAATTCTTCTTTAATCATGGTACGCATCACACACCCCTTAACTCAACCATACATATCTTTCCCATATACAAGGATATTTCACTGTTTTATATAATTTTTAGAGCAAGATGATCTATAAAATGAAACATTCCATATTTATTTGAAGTATAGTTCTTCATATTTAACTTATTATATGTTATGTGAAATGAATCTCGAGAGTCTATACCTATGAATCAAGAGGATTAGAGACACATAACAACACACCACTATTATATTCTAATATAAGATTAATAAATCCACATTTGAAAGTGTATCATCTATAATAAAATATCCACTCATTGGAATCCATTTTTAGGTTTCCTTTATTCTGATAATTATAACACATGGGACCATCTTCCTCTGAGATACTCCCACTCCCACATGTTGCGATTTTTATTTTCTCTAACATTTATGTGTTGTAAACTCTCCCCTTCATTCCACACTATAATAATTTGAAGAATATTCCTCCTTCCATGGAATTTATTCGTTCTATATCTGGTCTTTAATATTTTCAATGACCTGGTTAGTTTTTCTACTTTAATTACTCACTACGGTTTCCATCACGTCCCAATGTATTAAATGTTTTGGAATAAAATGTATACTCAATTCCATGATTAGTTATTCACCCTAGTTTTGGATTATCCACTATAAACCCAAGTGGTTACACTAAGGATCTAAAAATCCTATAATAATAGAGACCCACTATGCTCCTACTATAGATTCCATCCAAAGAATTAAACTTCCCACTAACCAATAAAAAGGTTTGATTAAAATAAAATAAGATATTCCTAATCTCTATGTTTATTATGAACCATGTGATATACAAATCCATACATGAACACACTAGATAACCTAGTCTACTCAAGAACATGATTCAAGATATTTAGTAGCTGATAGTCATGATTATATCTACTCATATAATTTCTTCAACTATTGAGTTCTCTAAACCACTTTAACACTCATGTATAAAGATATCATATATCATGAATGAATCTTTACATAAATATATTCATGAATTGTTGTTAATTTTTGTGAACATGGGATTTTATATTTTTTTATTTTGATTTACATAATTTTTTTTTCATGGTTTGGTTAATATGTATCATGGTATATTTTTTGTGTTTTCATTTTCTAGGGTTAATCTGAAATAGAAATTGTGAAATTGGACCCTTTAAAAATTCATAGATTTCTATTGAAAACTTAGGAATACTTTTTTAATGATATTTTAATATAGAAAAGAATCTAAAATGTTTTAGATTTAGAATGATACCCTATTTTTGGAAATTTTCTCAATTCTGTTAGAAGAAAGGTTAATGTTAATTATTTTTAGGGTCTTAATGTGATATTAATATAGCATAATTATAATATTTTAATGGATTTATGTAAAATGTACCGTTAAAATATATGCTTTTGAACATGAAGGATGGGTTTACCAAAGTTATTTCTTATTTCTTCTATTCTTGTGTGTGGTGGAGGAATCTATAAAAGGGGGAAAAGGATGTTCTATGTCAGACCCTATAAGTGGTGGTTTAAAAATTATATTTTTTATCACCTGTTTCTTCATGGATAAACCAGTAGGTTTTATATTAGTGCCAAAAAGTGGGACATAAGAAACATTCTTTTATGGATCACAAGAGGTATTTCATGTTAGACTACAAAATATATTCTACACAATGTGAATATATTGGGTTACATGAATCAATTTAGACTACCATATGGAGTATTTGGGATACTGAATCTATTGAGGTGATTCATTTTTGTTTTGTTATATGGGTGAATATCAAAACTATCCAGAATGAAATTTTGGTTGTACAGGGAAAACCACAAGGGTACTTTGTAATGCTTGGAATTCACATGTATTGGATTATGTAGGAAGGAAGGATGTTGTGTATTGGATGATGTAGGAAGAAAGGATGTTATGTACTAGTTGGAACATTTGTGCATGCTGGTTGTTGCAAGAATCCTTCTTAGTACTGGTTGGCCTACTATGTGTGTATACCAATTTTTAAATTGAACCGTTGGTATTATGTATGTAGGCTTATATAACAATGGTTCAACTGGACTGTTGGTATTTAGTAATCAATTTGTGTATACAAATGGTTCAATTAAACCGTTGGTTTTAGGTAAATAAGCAGTGTATACCAACAGTTCAACTAAACCATTGGTATTTAAGCATGCGCAATAGTTCATAATGGTTGGGTTAAAGGTATACCAATGGTCGAATACCATTACTGTGGAGCTATCCCAATGGTTTCCAACCATTGGGAAAGGAATTACCCAACAGTTTAAGTTAAACCATTGGTATATATCAGTTTCAAGATAAATATACCAAGGGTTCAACATGAACTATTCATATAGGGCTATTACAATTTTCAATAGAACAACAGTTCATAAATTCGTTGGGATAGGTTATCCCAACGGTTTTGTGGCCTATCCCAACAGTTCACAACCATTTTTATAGTATCGTTTTATAATAGTGTAAAATGGATGAACCTTATACATTCAAAAACAGTTTTTTAAGAAAATAATTTTATGCAAATAAATTACTTTATACAAATATTTATTATAAAAAGATCCAAATATAATTAATTAGATTAAATATTACAATTTAATTTTAATTTCATTTTGAAATAAAATTTACTTAATAATGGGAATTTCAATGAAGATAATTTAATGACAATATCCTACATTATTTGAATCATCATTATTCTGCTCTATTCACTCAAATATTGCACATTAGAAAAAACCCAAATTTACACTGTATAATAAAATTATAATTTTTAGTTAAAGGATTATATTATTTAAAAAATATTTCATTGAAAATATTGTTATAAAATAATTCTAATTTTCACATATATACATCAAAAATGAAATAAATTTATATGAAATTGTATTTTAACGAATTAATTAAATTTATTAAATATTTTAGTGGTTATTTACTAATAATTTATTAATAAATATTCAAATAATAAAAATACAGATATATATATATATATATATATCTTTATTTGGTTAAACCAATCCATATACAACAATTTGATGGTTAGGTTATAACAAACATATTTAAAAAATATATTTAATGGGTTGTATTATCTCAATGTTATCCTTCATATACTCAATCAAACACAATTTTCTTATTTTAAAATATCATGGTATTGAGTACAAAAAGGAATAAAATAATTTAAATTTATGTAATTGAAGTAACAATAAAATCCCAGGATAGTGCAATTACAAAATTTTGATTTCATAATTCATAATATGAATTCAAATATTATTATAATGTTTTTTAAAACTGATAAAATTTAACATTCAAATAAAAAATCCAAACAAATATAAAAAATTCATTATAATTATTTTTGTAAAACAAATTATATTAAATTTATTTAATAAATTTACTAATTTTTTTATTAATTATGATAAATATATACATAATATTTCATCAACAATATTATATTTATGATATTTTAAAAAAAAATAAATCATTAAAAATACACCTTAAAATATTATATAAAAAAATATTTTTTTTAAATATAAATTATCATACTATTAATTAAATATTCATAAATTCATAATAATAAATTAAAAACCCATATAAATGGAAACAAAATTCATAATGGTGTGATTTAAAATATTAGTAGTTTTAGGTGGTGACACAAATATCATTGATCTAATAGGGATCACTATGAGATTCATCTTATAGAAAAAAAATAATGAAGCCACAAAAAATTAATGATATTTATGGGCTTGGTGAGTGGAAAATTTTAGTATATGAACAACTATTAAATGATTCTATAAATGAGACTCTTATGAAGTAACTATATTTGAAGGTGTGTTATGTAGTCTATTTCTACAAAATAGATCAATGAAATAATGGTAGGTATATTCATTGTATTAGTAATAATATTAAACTAGTCAAACCTCATGATGAAGAAAATGATTATCCAATATTCTTTTGAGAAATATAATTTTTTCACACTACCCAATTTTACCTATTAGGAAATTAGATACTTATTGACTATATATTCCTATTAGATCAATGTTCTAAATAATAATATATTCATATCATAAAATTTATAGTTGTATTACACATCTATATTCATAAATAAAACATTATTAAAGGATGTGATTAGGAATAAATCATATTTACCATCATTCTATTTTTATGGACTTATTATTCTTGATTTTTTCATAACTAATATTTTTAAATAATTATTTCAATATTTTAAAAAATAAATTTTAATTAAAATTTTAAAATTTTTGATAACAAAGAATTGTTTATTTATCGACAATCCAATTAATATTTTCAAAATATGTATATAATTGATCATGTAATGATCCAATGGAAATTAATTTATTTTCACTATCCCCCTTTGAAAAACCGTTCTCAATAAATTTCATTAAATACATAAATTTAATTGAGTATTTGTTTCCTTCATTATATCAATAATATTCCCTAAAACAACATCACACATATGATTTCACTATTGTATATTTTTTATTTTACTATTATAATTTAATTAAAACTTTTATATATATTCCATTTTCACAAATGCATGTTAATTATATATTAGATCGTGTTCATGATTCATAATATATTATGTCATTACATGTGATTTACTCAGTATTTAATTTTCGTAATTTTGTTTAGAGAACATTTTATGAAATTACATAGGGTTGGTTTATTGTTCTATTTGATATTTTATAATCATCAATTGAATAATATTTTAAATGGGACAATGAATCTAAATAATAATACATCCTTATTCACATATCTCAAGAGTTAATCAAATTTTGACATTAAAATGAATTCAGTATCCCTTATCTAAAACTCCAAATTATATTTATCATTTATCATTATGAATATTTTATCAACAATGTCATTATTTAATAGGTATTTTAATTGTATTAAACATCTCAATTATGTAATATGAATTTTAATCTACTGAAATGTTTCACTCTCTATCTTTATTGCATCATGTGTCGGTCATTAGTTTACTCAAATATTACCCATATTATCTATTTTGAATAATGAAGAAAAAACATTTCTTATATGAGAATCAATGTAACTGATGATGCTAATAGTATAATATTTTTAAATATATCTAGAAAATACAAAAAATAAATTCTATGATCTTAATGAAAATTAATATATAAATTGAACCTAAAAAGGTAAATTTAATATTTTCACTCTATGAAAACATAATACTTATTTTATTTATATTATGTCGAACAAATAGAAATAATCTCATATATAAATAATTTTAAGGTATTATAGATTGAACTAACAATGAACACCAATAGAATATTAACATTTAGCTAATTCTTTATTTATTGAATCGTTAATAAAAAACTGTAAATTTAATTTTTATGTTTTTAACCTAAAAACCTGGTGAATAATTTATTTTGAAAAAGGTTATTAAAAAAATGTCAAAATAGAATTTTCAATACTCACTTTTTTAGAAAATGTAGATTAAGGTATATTTTAATATCTATTCATCAATAATCGACATTTAAATGAAAAAAATAGTTAGCCTTATGATAACATTAATATTTTCTCATCAAACTATTCAAAGGTAATACGACAATTTCCTCAAACATTTATCATGAATTCATATATATCATAGAATATATAATTTTGTAAATTACCCTCCAAACATTTCCTTTTATCCTATATTTTGTGCATATTCCTTAATATTGTTTATTTAATATTTTATCATGGAATCTTATTAAATTTAAAATATATTAAACTATTATGATTATTTACAAAAAAATTGTGAAAATGACAAATTGATAGGGTGGAGTCGTTGGCCAGATAAGTGGTGATGATTACAATACTGATGGGTTATTATTTAATTGTAGTTGTGAGAAAAATATTTTTAAATAAATTATATTTTATATATGTAAAATATATTAAATTTTCACTTACAATGACATCATACTATTTATTTATTCATATGAAATAATACCTATTTATTATTATAAATGATTCATTGTTTATGATTACCTTTCTAAATCAAATAATTTAAATCTACTTATATTCTCATGTTATTATTTCTTTAAACATTTGAATTTATATGTGTTATTGAATTATAATTTATTCTATTTTTGTTTCCACATACCGATAATAATTTTTTAAATAAATAATTAAAATTTTTATTTAAAAAAATCATTTTGAAATTGATTAATTGAATATCATGAAAGAAAAATAATATTTCACATACGTTTTAAAAATAAAACTGGTGTTATCCATGTTTTCATACTATCAAACATTGTAAATTTTATTTCTTATTGGTGTCCATAATTAATATAAAATTTCAATTTAAACTAACACATTCAGTGTTATCACCTCTAAAATATGAAATAAATATAATAAATAAATTATAAATAACTTATTTTGTAATAGAATTCCTGAATAGAATTCCATACCTCATAGTTATTTGGATGACTGATAATAAATTCGTTAGTAATACACTATCAGTTGAAAATGGGTATGTAAACAGATTAAAGAATCCCCATGCATATTTAACTATCAACATTCAATATATAGAATATATATAATTGTGATGTATTGTAACACCCCAGGTAAATAAAGAATATGAAATTTTTATATTTATCCCTATTTGTGAATAAAATGTCAATATTAATATAGAGGGAACTCTATGCTTGATGTCTTACCCAATACCCAACAACAAGTTCCTTTGAAATCATACGTTGCACTCTAATAATAAAATAATATTATTTTATATGGTAGTTAACACATAGCCGTTGTATTGATAGGAATGAATATAAATAACTTAATTACAATTAAATATGTTTGTTAAATGTTTTTACTTTTATCCAATAAATTTTAGAGGCTTAAAATTCAAATGAATCCAATCTTAAGCATTGAATACACTATATTTTTAAAAGATTGTTTTACTACCTTTTGATGGAAAACCATTTTTTAAATCAAACTTTTGAAAATTTTATAATCTCTATTTTTGAAAATAAATTTATTATTTATGATTGGGACATTGAAATTTACATTGGGTTAATTTTTTGTATTTTTCTGACAATGTTCATTTTTCAATGAATAGTGAAAAATACTGCATTTTACATCAAAACTGCTTTTTCGAATAATTAAATTATATGGTTATATTATCTTTTTAATTAGATTTAAATTTTAATTAGAATATATTTTTACCATTTAATCCAATTATGGTCATTGGAATTAATTTCACTTTTTAATTGGGCATGAACAAGTGCCAAACTTTTCATTAATATTGTTTCTAAAAAACCCACTATTTGTTTTGACAACGGGAATTATTTTTTAAATTAATTTTTGAAATTTATGTGTTTGGAATTTGGTAAAATGGATTAAATATTTGGAATCAGAAAGTCCAAATTATGTAATTAAGACTCTTTTATTTTTGTACATTTTGAATAGTAACGATGGTAATTATCTTTAATTATTTTGATTAATAAGTAATCAAGTAGTTAAAGATAATAAAATAATATCATAATAATAAAAAATGACCACAACATGTGTCCTAAGACTATTGGTTGTCTCAATTATAACCATGGGATTCCTTGTGCCAAACATGGGGGCCCCATGGAATCACTTTTGTGAGAAATTGACTTTTTATCTTTTTATTTTTAAAGAATGTTAAATGTAACAAAGAATGTATCACCGAAGTAATATATTTTTAATTTTGTATACATAAATGATATTTTTGACTATAAATATTCATTATAAAGATAAAAATATTAAATAAATAATGATATTTGTTTTATAATTTTTAGACATTAAATTTATTAAATTATTTATGAAATTATGATGATGCAGCGATTACCTCATTAATAAAGGATTTAAATAAAATGGAAAGATAATGTAAAATCTAAGAACTAAACATGTCCAAATCCTATTGGATCGGTGTATTTAGAACCCTTATCATCTTATCCTCGAAACACATCAATGTGGGACCATTAAAATCTGAAACTCATTCTAAAATAAAGTAAAATTTCTTTACTTTCCAAGAGTGCCCCTCCTCTCTTCTTATAAAAGGACCCAAACTCTACCTCCTTACCCACACTTCCAAAGCCTTTTTCTCGGCCAACCACTGCCCATTTTGTCTCTCCACATCCCTATATAACTCCTTGAAGCCTCACATTGGGCAGAAGTCTTCCCAAGGAATCCTTTGAGCTCAAACCAAAGAGAGTTACCCGATTTTAATGTAATGTCTTCACTTGTGTCCTTTTGTTTTATTTTGATTCGCCAACCCACTAAACTATTTTTATTCATTTATTTTGTAACAAATACAATATCTTCAATATACTAGGATGTTTTTATAAGAATGATTCTAGCTACACTTACACACACCTACATCTAATGGTTAAAGAACATACTGTTTATGTGGATGGCGAATTACTGCCTCACGAAACGATGATTGTTCCATCTTCTCATAACACCTTTCATGGTGGCCATTAAGATGTAACTATATTTACATATGATATATAATATTTTTATGTTTTACCCAAGCTTCTGGATTTTTCATTTATGAAATACCTTTATGGCTTCCATTATGGGTATACGCGATATCTTCATTTAAGGAAGTACAGACTACCGCCCCCTCAAAGTGATTTGATTCGTTAATACCATATGTGGTACGTATAAAGGATATATTTAATGATATTATATATGATACTATACTGGAATTAAAATAATATTATGTATCATTATGTTTTAATTCCATTAAATATGAAATAGAAATGGAAGTAGCGTTCATGCGTACGTATGGCTTACCGTCTCCATGAACGGCACATTTCATTTCTTATATCAAAATGATATGTACTATTATAAGTATATATATATAATGGATATATAAGTAATATATTACATATAAATTATGGATATAATTCTTTAATTATAACATATATATATATATATATATGATTTTGTTTTAATTCCATTAATATGACAAAAAATGAAAGTAGCGTTCATGCGTACGTACGGCCTGCCGTCTCCATGAACGGTGCTTTTAATTTTTATCTCCAAATGATATGGAATAGTATAAAATGAATATATACTGGATATATATGATATTTAAAACATCAATAGTATTCTTTATATGATGTACATATAACTACATGGAAAATTATTTTCCAACAAGTTCAATTTTTGACTCAAGTACCAATGATCGTTTAAACGACCGTTATTAACTAAAATAATTACATAGTGTTCATGACATGGTAATAAGTGATATAAAATGAATAATGAACATGAAAAAGGTTCTTAAGGAATTTGAAATTAACTCAAGTTTATTATTCAGGAGATTAAAGAACGATCGAGTCATGTCAGACGTGAGGTAAGGGATCCTACCCCTCTCTTTCTTTTTAAGTACACTCTTTTATGTCATTCCTTTTAAAGCTCATATTTCATGTTATTGGGATATTATTTTATATTACTCATACTGTAATTTTTATGTTCATATGATGAGAGACCCTATTCTCTCTCATCAATCCATTTTGGAAGTTTTGAGTGGCGTCGTTAGGCTGCCAAATTTTTTGTAAGGGATCCTACCCCTCTCTTTCTTTTTAAGTACACTCTTTTATGTCATTCATTTTTAAGATCTTCTTTCTTTTTATTGGGATATTATTTTATATTACTCTTACTGTAATTTTTATGTTCATATGATGAGATATCATATTCTCTCTCATTAATCCTTTTTGGAAGTTTTTTGTGCCGCCGTTAGGCTGCCGAATTTTTCGTAAGAGATCCAACCTCTCTCTTTCTTTTTAAGTATTCTCCTTTATGTCACTTCTTTTAAGCTCCCCTTTATTATGTTGCGGGATGTTATTTTATATTCCTCTTTCGGTACACTTTATGTTAATATGATTAGAGACCCTATTTCTTCTCATCAATCCATTTTGGAAGTCTTACGTGGCACCGTTAGGCTACCGAGTTTTCGTAAGGGATTTTTCATCTCACTTTTATTCTCGTGAGATTTATGCTAAATTGGCAACAATTTTCTTTTGAGTGGTGTATGTACTGCCCATTATTTTACTCATTGCGTAATATACATTCATTTATGAGTATTTACATCAATGTTGTATTGTCCTTCTTTCACGGGGTGCATGTCTCGAAAGATACTCATGTCGGTAAGGGAACCTTTCACACTCCTCTTTTTAAAAGTCTTCTTTTGTTATGTATTTTAATTCACATAATATTATGTTGGGATATTTTCTTCTATACCCTTATTGATTTAAATTTTATTTCCATGTGATGAGATACCCTTTTTATCTCTCATCAACTCTTTAACTGAATTTTTAAGTGACGTCATTAGCCTGTCGAATTTTACCAAGGGAACTTGTTAAACCAATTTTGATTTCTTTGGGTTCAATATGTAGTTATTGAATATGTTATCCTTTGATTATGTGTGAATGACCTTTTATTGTTTTACACTTAATATACATTTATATTTGGTGTATTTATATTTTCCACACATAATTTTGAGATTGATTTCTCCTTAATTCAAGGATACCTTCTTTATAAGGGATTTCATCACATTTTAAATTTCTATTGAGACTTCATTGTTGTTATGCACCAATTCACTATTATATTGTGTATATAATGTCCTTTGGAATATAATATCATGAATCCATTTATTCTCATGATATTATAAAGTTCTGATTAAATGTTAATCCTCAATTATTGTATTCAAGTGTCTCAAATTTTGGTAAAAACACTTTTACCAAAATATCACTTTAAATGTTTTTATGATTTTTTGTTATTAATATCCATGTTTTTAAAATGGTTTTAAGGATTTATTTATATGGATTTTTATGGTTTAAAATTTTAAAATCTTCAAGGTGGTATGGGACACTTTGATTCAAAAATCTCTTTATTAAATGTTTTAAATGGTTGTGAAAATGGTTTATTTTGAATGGATTCATTATATCAACATACTAAAATGTTATATTATTTTTTCAATGTGGGAATGTTATCTTTCCTTTATGCTTAAGTTATGTGTTATTATTATGTTGTGATTCTTGGGCATTTTTATGATGACGGGTGGTTACGTGATAAACTAAGGGCGGGTGAACCCGATATAGCTCTCCAATGCATTGGGTAACGCGAAGGAGTGAAAGGTTAAGGTTTTTCCAAAGAGATTTAGGGAATATACTGTGGTGGGTATTCCAAACGTAACCAAGAGGTTTAATCCCTACGTAATAATGTTATGAATTCCTTAAGTTACCTTTTATGTCTTATGATTTCTATGATTTATTCATGATTTGATGAGGTATGTTAAAGTGCCAAAGTTTTATGGGTAAAGTATGATTTCATTCTTATGTATATGAACTCATGTTTCCTTTCCATATTTTTATTACCCTTACTAAGCTTTTAATTCTTATCCCAGGTTTTTGAAATGTTTTTCACAGGTCAAGGGAAAGGTACATGATGTGATGATAGTGTCAAGGATGTGTCAAGAAAGAATCCATGTTTTATTTTAAATATGTTTCCATTGATGGGATGAATGAATACTGTCTTTTATGTAACCACTTTGTTTAAAAGTGGAATGTAATGCAAGTTTAATGATCTAATTCTCTAAAACTCTAAACCTAAAAAGATCCTCAATGTGTAATCTTGTAATAACTCAAGATTATGTAAGGTTTAAGGATGGGGTCTTATAGTTGCTATCAAAGGTCAGTTTAGATAACTTTAGTGGTTAGGGTATTCTTTAAGCATAAGTGACATTACCATAATGGTTAGGATTTCAGAAAGAGTCCTAGTTTTAGATAAAGTGAATGAGTAAGTATATCTTAGTGTTTATCTTCCTCATTTTTACATGATGGTTTTGTTGAAATACTCACACTGACCGTTTTGGTTTTAGTAAATGGTTGGATCTAGCAGGCACCAAAGTAACAGTGGATGTGAAGGAAACTGTGACAGTTTTTTGAGCAAGCAGCTGAATGGTATGGGAGCTGCAATGAGAACTCTTGTGATTATCCTTAACCAACTATCTGGAGTCATGATTGACCACCTAAACCTTGGTTTTTTCTCTATGGCATCATATATGCCAGAAACAAATATCTACGGAAGTAAAGGTAATAATCATAAAGGTAAGTGTGTTCAAAAACCTATGTGTCAAAGATTTGGAAAGAAACACCTAGGAAAATGTTTTAGAGGGACAGAAATATGCTATAGATGTGGAAATTAAAGTCATAAAGCAAGAACCTGCCATGGAAAAAGGAATCATCCAGTTGACTCGAGGAAAGGGAAAGAAGTTCTTTCTGAGGGATCAATTGAATGTTTTAAATGCGGTGTTGATGGTCATTATGCAAACACATGTCCTATGAAAAAGTTTCATGAATGGGATCACCACGATTGTACGAATGTTTGTTTACCAATACCTAATTCCATTCCGATTGAGGATGAATAAACTGACAATGAAAAATCAAAGGTATGGATTATTTCCTAACTATTTTTTTCCTATTTTGGAATCTTAGGATATGATTCATGATTTTGTTTGTAGGAAAGATGTATTTTAGAATATGTTGGAAAGGAATGGTTAATGTATCATGAAGAATGTTGAATGAGTAAGAATTCAACATATAAGGGCTTTAAGTGTTATGGTGAAATTCTTAAGAGTATTAAGTCTCTTTTGATGATGGGGTTACATTAGAAGTCTTTTTATAGTATGTGTAACCCTGATGTTTAATATATGAAAATTTTATTCAAGGAATAGTTATCTGTTCTTTTGTGGACATAGTTTTAAAGAACCATTTGGGTTTATATGATCCTTACTTTTGAGGTAATTATGGGTTACTATATGTCATGATGGAAGTGAAAGGCATGAGATAAAATTGAGGTTAAATTATATTATTGTTATTTTTGATGATTTTATCTCTTTTTGGGGAATGATTTGAGAATTATATAGTTTTGGAAAAAGGACAACACGTAGACCATGTGACAACCTGTCGCGTCGGACAAAGCTGCAGGAATCGAACCCACAACCAAAGTGAAACTGGTATTTATTGCCTACCACAAGACTACGTGAAGTCCTTGGTTAGTTTAACTGATTATTTTAAGTTAGTTGATTTTATGAATTAATAGTAATTTGATTTTGGGTTATCTATGGAAATTTATTAACCTATCATGGAGGATATGTGATTAGGTTAATTACTTTTCAATACAAGACATTAAGAGAAACTGATGTTGTTTCGAGATAAATGATATGATTTAACTTGGAAGACTATGTGACTAAATCCTTCAAATATTTGGGTTTCAATATTAGTTTGGTTTACTTTGAAGAATTTTATGGACAAATTGTTTATCGAATTGTCCTCATTGAACTTTGGGTTTTGTTGGAAAAAATTTGAAGATTAAGCATAGATTTTCTTTTTTATAAAGGGTTATCCTTTTCTGGATTATCTGATCTTATACTAACCCTTTTGGTTTTGGTTTTGGTTAAATTATAAAGACATGGGAAGTATATAGTTCTCTTTTGTGGATTAGGTGATCCTCTAAAAGTTGATTATAGTACTCTTAATGTGAACAAGTCTTCATAAATACTCGTCTTTTGGAGAAAGTATGGTTTGATTAAGGAATATAGTAAAAGTTGAAAGTCTACATGACAAGTATGTATGTTTCATTATGATTTAGTTAAGCTCAAAAATAAATTCCTTAATGAAAAATAACTTAAAACAAAAATGTGGTCTGTTAACTTTTTCTACTGGGGAATCGAATACCGTTTAACCCATCACATGTTTGTGATTTTCTTATGGTTAACTTTCTTTTAGACATGTTTACTATCACTCTCCATCAGAACATGACCCTTTGTTTTCTCCTACATGTCCATGTTTTTCTACATGGAATCCTAGTATGGGTTAACTCTGGTGACCTATGTACTTATCTTCCTTTATTTTAAAGTGATTTGTTCCGATGTGGGACTTTCAAGGATGTTTCCATGCTCAATTTTAAAATTGCGAGGACATAATTCCCAAAAGGGGGGAAGGATGTAACACCCCAGGTAAATAAAGAATATGACATTTTTGAATTTATCCCTATTTGTGAATAAAATGTCAATATTAATTTAGAGGGAACACTATGCTCAATGGCTTACCCAATACCCAACAACGAGTTCCTTTGATATCATACGTTGCACTCTAATAATAAAATAATATTATTTTAAATGGTAGTTAACACATAGCCGTTGTACTGACAGGAATGAATATAAATAACTAAATTAAGATTAAATATGTTTGTTTAATGTTTTTACTTTTATCCCATAAATTTTAGAATCTTAAAATACAAATGAATCCAATCTTAAGCATTGAATACACTAGTTTTTTAAAAAGATTGTTTTACTACCTTTTGATGGCAAACCATTTTTTAAATCAAACTTTTGAAAATTTTATAATCTCTATGTTTCAAAATAAATATATTATTTATGATTGGGACATTGAAATTTACACTGGGTTAATTTTTGGTATTTTTCTGCCAATGTTCATTTTTCAATGAATAGTGAAAAATACTGCATTTTACATCAAAACTGCTTTTTCATACAATATAATTATATGGTTATATTATCTTTTTAATTTGTTTTAAAGTGTAATTAAAATATATTATTACCTTGTAATATAATTATGGTCATTGGGATTAATTTCACTTTTTAATTGGGCATAAACAAGTGCCAAACTTTTCATAAATATTGTTTCTAAAAAACCCACTATTTGTTTTGACAACGGGAATTATTTTTTAAATTAATTTTTGAAATTTATGTGTTTGAAATTTAGTAAAATGGATTAAATATTTGAAATCAGAAGGTCCAAATTATGTAATTAAGACTCTTTTATTTTTGGACATTATGAATAGTAACAACGGTAATTATCTTTAATTATCTTGATTATTAAGTAATCGGGTAGTTAAAGTTAATAAAATAATATCATAATAATAAAAAATGACCAAAAAATGTGTCCTAAGGCTACTGGTTGTCTCATGGCTGACCATGGGATGCCTTGTGCCAAACTTTGGGGCCCCATGGAATCACTTTTGTGAGAAAGTGACTTTTTATCTTTTTATTTTTAAAGAATGTTAAATGTAACAAAGAATGTATCACCTAATTAATATATTTTTAATTTTGTATAAATAAATTATATTTTGGACTATAAATATTAATTAGAAATCTAAAAATATTTCCTACATCATGATATTTGTTTTATAATTTTTAGTCATTAAATTTATTAAATTATTTATGACATTATGATGATGCACCGATTACCTCATTAATAAAGGATTTGAATAAAATGGAAAGATAATGTAAAATATAAGACCTAAACGTGTCCAAAACCTATTGTATGGGTGGATTTAGAACCCTTATCACCTTATCCTCGAAACACATCAATGTGGGAACATTAAAATCTAATACTCACTCTAAAATAAAGTAAAATTTCTTTACTTTCCAAGAGTGCCCCTCCTCTCCTCTTATAAAAGGACCCGACCTATACCACCTTACCCACACATCCAAAGCCTTTGTCACGGAAAAACCCTGCCCATTTTGTCTCTCCACATCCCTCTATAATTCCTTGAAGCCTCACTTTGAGAATAAGTCTTCCCAAGGAAGCCTTTCAGCTCAAACCAAATAGAGTTACCCGATTTTAAGGTAATGTCTTCACTTGTGTCCTTTTGTTTTATTTTGCTTCTCCAACCCACTAAACTCTTTTTATTCATTTATTTTGTAACAAAAACAGTATCTTAAATATACTAGGATGTTTTTATAAGAATTATTTGAGCTACAGTTACACACACCTACATGTAATGGTTAAAGAACATACTGTTTCTGTGGATGGTGAATTACTGCCTCACGAAACGATGATTGTTCAATATTCTCTTAACACCTCTCATGGTGGCCATTAAGATGTCACTATATTAATATATGATATATAATATGTTTATGTTTTCCTCAAGCTTTTTTATTTTTCATTTATGGAATACCTTTATGGATTCCATTATGGGTATAGGTGATATCTTCATTTAAGGAAGTGCGGACTACTGCCCCCTCAAAGTGATTTGATTCGTTAATACCATATGTGGTACGTATAAATGATATATTTAATGATATTATATATGATACCATACTGGTATTAAAATACTATTATGTATCATTATGTTTTAATTCCATTAAATATGAAATAGAAATGGAAGTAGAGTTTATGCGTACGTACGGCTTACCGTCTCCATGAACGGTACATTTCATTTCTTATATCAAAATGTTATGTACTATTATAAGTACATATATATAATGGATATATATGTAATATATTACATCTAAATTAAGGATATAGTTCTGGAATTATAACATATATATATATCTATCATTTTGTTTTAATTCCATTAATATGACAAAAAATGAAAGTGGCGTTCATGCATACGTACGGCCTACCGTCTCCATGAACGGTGCTTTTAATTTTTATCTCCAAATGCTATGGAATAGTATAAAATGAATATATACTGGATATATATGATATTTAAAACATAAATACTATTCTGGATATGATGTACCTATAACTACATGGAAAATTATTTTCCAAGAAGTTCAATTTTTTACTCAAGTACTAATGATCATTTAAATTACCGTTATTAACTAAAATAATTACATAGTGTTAATGACATGGTAATAAGTGATATAAAAGAAATAATGAACTTGAAAAAGGTTCATAAGGAAGTTGAAATTAACTCAAGTTTATTATTCATGAGATTAAAGAACGATCGAGTCAAGTCGGACCTGAGGTAAGGGATCCTACCCCTTCCTTTCTTTTTAAGTACACTCTTTTATGTCATTACTTTTAAAGCTCATATTTCTTGTTATTTGGATATTATTTTATATTAATCTTACTGTAATTTTTATTTTCATATGATGAGAGACCCTATTCTCTCTCATCAATCCATTTTGGAAGTTTTGAGTGGCGCCGTTAGGCTGCCGAATTTTTCGTAAGGGATCATACCCCTCTCTTTCATTTTAAGTACACTCTTTTATGTCATTACATTTAAAGCTCATATTTCTTGTTATTGGGATATTCTTTTATATTACTCTTAGTGTAATTTTGATGTTCATATGATGAGAGACCCTATTCTCTCTCATCAATCCTTTTTGGAAGTTTTGAGTGGCGCTATTAGGCTGCCGAATTTTTCGTAAGAGATCCAACCTATCTCTTTCTTTTTAAGTATTCTCCTTTATGATACTTCTTTTAAGCTCCATTTGTTATGTTGGGGGATGTTCTTCTATATTCCTCTTTCGGTAAACTTTATTTTAATATGATTAGAGACCCTATTTCCTCTCATCAATCCATTTTGGAAGTCTTAAGTGGCACCGTTAGGCTGCCGAGTTTTCATAAGGGATTTTTCATCTCACTTTTATTCTCGTGAGATTTATGCTAAATTTTCCACAATTTCCTTTGAGTGGTGTATGTACTGCTCATTATTTTACTCATTGTGTAATATACTTTCATTTATGAGTATTTACATCAATGTTGTATTTTCCTTCTTTCACAGGGTGCATGTCTCAAAAGATACCCATGTTGGTAAGGGAACCTTTCACCCTCCTCTTTTCAAAAGGCTTTTATTGTTATGACATTTAATTCACATACTATTATGTTGGAATATGTTCTTATATATCCATATTGATTTAAATTTTATGTCCATGTGATGAGATACCCTTTTTATCTCTCATCAACTCTTTTCCTGAATTTTGAAGTGACGTCGTTAGGCTGTCAAATTTTACCAAGGGAACTTTTTAACCCAATTTCGATTTCTTTGGGTTCAACATGTAGTTATTGAATATGTCATCCTTTGAATATGTTTTAATGAACTTTTATTGTTTTACACTTAATATCCACTTATATTGGGTGTATTTATATTTTTCACACATAATTTTGAGATTTATTTATCCTTAATTCAAGGATACCTTCATTATAAGGGATTTCATCACATTTTACATTTCTATTGAGACATCATTGTTGTTATGCACCAATTCACTCTTATATGGTGTATATAATGTCCTTTGGAATATTATATCATGAATCCATTTATTATCATGATATTATAATGTTCTGATTAAATGTTAATCCTCATTTATTGTATTCAAGTGTCTCAAATTTTGGTAAAACCCATTTTACCAAAATATCACTTTAAATGTTTTAATGATTTTTTGTTATTAATATCCATGTTTTCAAAATGGTTTTAAGGATTTATTTATATGTATATTTATGGTTTAAAATTTTAAAAGCTTCAAGGTGGTATGGGACACTTTGATTCAAAAATCTCATTATTAAATGTTTTAAATGGTTTTGAAATGGTTTTTTTTAAATGGATTCATTATATCAAAATACTAAAATGTTATATTGTTTTTGAAATGTGGGAATGTTATCTTTATTTTATGCTTAAGTTATGTGCTATGATTATATTATGGTTCTTGGGCATTGTTATGAAGACGGGTGGTTCCGTGATAAACTAAGGGCGGGTGAGCCCGATATAGCTCTCCAATGCATTGGGTAACGTGATGGAGTGAAACGTTAAGGTTTCTCCGAAGAGATTTTGGGAATATACTGCGGTGGGTATTCCAAACGTAACCAAGAGGGTTACTCCCTACGTAAGAATTTTATAAATTCCTCAATTTACCTTTTATGTCTTATGATTTCTATGATTTATTCATGATTTGATGAGGTATGTTAAAGTGCCTATGTTTTATGGGTAAAGTATGATTTTATTCTTATGTATATGAACTCATGTTTCCTTTCCATATTTTTATAACCCTTACTGAGCTTTTTATGCTTATCCCATGTTTTTGAAATGTTTTTCACAGGTCAAGGGAAAGGTAAATGATGTGATGATAGTGTCAAGGATGTGTCAAGAAAGAATCCATGTTTTATTTTAAATATGTTTCTGTTGATGGGAAGAATGAATACTGTCTTTTATGTAACTAATTTGTTTACATGTGGAATGTAATGCAAGTTTCATGATCTAATTCTCTAAAACTCTAAACCTAAAAAGATCCTCAATGTGTAATCTTTTAATAACTCAAGATTAAGTAAGGTTTAAGGTTGGGGCCTTATATGTATACTATATAATATCTAATATTATGTTTGATTAATTTAAGTGTTATTAGAGATCTCTAATCATTTTATTTCATTATTATATTAATGGGATTGATGACCTTTGTATATCATTTCATTTTTCATTCTAAATTTTTTTTATGTATATACAAAAATTTCATTCTGCAAATAATATAACAAAGATTTTTTCAATGGCTACCTATTTAATATTTCCAAAATTATTTTTGTACACCATATCAGAAATTTTTTTATTTATTATCTTCACAACTCTAGATAATTAAAAACTAAAAATCCATAATAATCATCAACCTTATTGTTTGTGACTTGTTCACATTTAGAATATATATATATATACATAATAATATTATTTTTAATATTATTACAAAATTTTTATCAATAATGATGACACATATAGATCTATATTACCGAAATTAACAATACCATATACTAAGGAAGTTTTGTGTATTTTTTTCAATTGCATAATTAATATGTTTTAGAAACACCCTATCTATTTATATTTTTACTCTTTAAAATATGATAAAACATTCATAAACTGATATTAATTTATCACAATTGCAGGTTCTTTATAGTGAAGTGTGAGTTTATTTATATTGAAAAAACTATACAAAAAATTCCTAAATGATATTATCACATTCATTTTTCTAGTGTATGTTTAGACCCTTTTATGTTATCATTGTTAGTTTATTTCATATTGATGATTAAATTAATTAAATGATTTGGTATTCTGTAGAATATCTGTAAAAAATAGATCATTGTAACATTTATTGGTATGGTCCATCAATAATATCATGTCGTTTTCTTTCAAATACATTATATATATCCCAAATTTTATTATATAACCAATGAATGGCACATTTTTAAAAAAAATTCATTTTTATTTAATGGTAATAATAATTTATCCATCCTATGTTTCATTAAAATCATCCACTAATAATAACAACGTTCTTCAATTATTTTAAAAATTAATTTTTAATATTTATGAATTTTTTTTCTATGTAACTAGTTTGTACAAAAATTGTTATGTAAATAAAGATGGATATGAATTTTTAAAATCCAAAATAAATAAATCTGAATTATTCATACATAAATATAATATTTATTGTTTTATTTTTTAAATATTATAATTTGACTCATAGTTTTTAATATCCATATTTTGTATACATCTTTATAAAATATCATTCCCCATGATGTTGACTAAGAAAGTAAATGATATAGGGTAAAGAATACCTCATACTGATCATGATCATGTTGTAATTTTGATAATAAATGTTATGTATGATTGACCATTATGTCATTTTAAATCATTTGACATGTCATAGACATTATAAATACCAATAGAATTTAAAACACCTTTCAAAACTATATTATATGTTAATATGTATGCATTATAACATAGTATTGTCAATTCATTATAGAGTTATAAACATATTAAAAGATCCAAATATATGTACAATTGAAATCATAAGCACATTATTTAATAGAAGACTACGAATTTTTTTGGGAAATACATTTCTATATTCAAATATTAAAAGAATTGATTCAACTTTTTTTCAACCCAATTATTTTTTTAAAAATAACCACAATTATTAGATATTATGTCATATATTATGTAATTAGATACCAATATATGTTCATAATTATCTAAATATCTATAAATTAATTTCACATAATTTTTGATAAGAAATATTATTTCACTATCTAGAAACTTGATAAGAACTCAATATAGAAGGATTTATTTCCTTTCATATATTTCGTCAAAAAAAATATTTGAATTACTTGTTTTACTATATTTATATTATCATAAACCTCAATTATATAATATTTTTATACATGAGAATCCACAACCTCCCCAATTGTTGTTTTCAAAATTTCTCAATATGCAATCCTTTTGGCTGGGAATATAAAATAATAGTTATTTTTCATTATATGAAAACAATGTTTAAATTAATAATCATTTTTTATTATGATAAACAATGAATGGATATACATTTAACTTTCAAAGTATATATTTTTTATCTTTGATATAATAACATTTTATAATAAAAAAAGTTAATGTCAGTAATGAAGAAAAAAAATAATTAAAATATTAATATGAAAAATATCTGACCAATGTGTAATTAGAAAACCCGACAATGCACATCGTTGATCATGTCAATATGAAACTCGAGGTGGGATGTGAACACTGAAGGCCATCATAATCACCAAAAAAAATTATCTTCAACAATGAATAATACTTTAATTATTGAAAGTAACATTAATTTTTTCATCACCATGTTTTATTGATTATCATGGATTTTATGATCTAAACTTATTGATCTATAATTACCTTCAACAAATGATCTGATTTTATTAAATTAATTATATATACCAATGTATTTTTTATGTCATGATATCACCAAATATGAAGAATTTATTTATTATTTGAGAGGATCATTTATTCCATCCCATCACCATTGTTTTTCTTATTTCTACGCTTATTCATTGTTGTACTCACCTTCTACTCACGTGGTTATGTTTAGACATTGTAAGGATGAGTTCGAGTGTTATTGAATCCCATGAATTTTTTTTACATGATAGATGGAATGAAAGATGATTTTGTGATGGACTGTGATGTGATCTCATGTTTTTAGTGATGTACATTGGTTTTGGGACCACAAATTGTGATGGATGTATGGCTGAATCTCATGCGAGTGGTAGAATTATGATTTTCTACCACCATAGGCCATGAATAAATTGTTGGATAAGCTATGAATTGATTTATGGTATAAAAAAGTAAATTATTTTATGAATAATTTGTGAATATAGAAACCACATGAAGGATAATGACTTATTTACTATGAAAACCCTATTAAATGACTTTGAGTTTGATAAAACAGATGTTTTGTGGTCCACTTTCCAGGGTGTCAATGTTGAAAAAAAATATTTGTATCATATTATTTGCATCAAACATAACGATATGTGACACTATACAATCAACATTACATGTACTATATGAGTACACTGAAATGGTTTTATCCATACACATGGTTATTGGATAGGATTACACTAGATCAACATTGTTCTTATAATCATCCATAATAAATGGGCATGGCTCAATGTACATATACAAACCCAGATGTTAATTGGTACAAAAGTAAATGTTTGGGTAGGATTTGGGGGTCAAAAACATTGTGTATTCCAAATATATATTCCATTTAGTACCCCATGTAAAATCCATGATGTTGGCAGGAAAGAAGATTAGGGGGTTTCCCTGTATGGTTACATGCCTTGTGATCATTAGTATTTCTCTTGTAACTATCTCGGAGTATTAATCCATATGAATCTAATTTATTGAGACATGGATGTTATCTTGAGATAATAGTTTTCTTAGTAAAATTACTAATACAAATCAATGAGAAACATCATAGTTCCATTTTGAGATATGATGTTATATGTTATTAGGATAACGATTCTTTTAGTGACACTTCCCAAATGATGGTGATCAAGAATAATCATCAATGATATTTTGGGGATGGAAACAGAATCATCACACTTAGGTGTAGTGCCCTTATATTCCTCTACCTATAATGCGGTATAACCTCTCACACCAGGTCCCTTTCCATCTATATAATAATTGATACCCTCTTATTACACTATGGAAAAATTGATCTATCTATTGAGTGGTACCTACTTTCTCACCATGGTGTGGGTCCTCTATCAGTTATGGGGTACCACCATGTCATCCTAGGGAATTAGTCCATTGGCTATTATCACAAAAGGTCTTGATTATTATATATTATAAGTGGAACCCCTATCTCAACATGTCACAATTCTTCTATTCCCCCCCCCCCCAACTATGGAGCATAGTGGAGAGGTGTGGGTCCCCCATACAATTTCTTGTGTGGGGACATGATATGATGAGAATCAATGAATAACCTTTAGAGATGCATGTAGGATCATCATCCATTGATGGAATCTAGATATAAAGATCCAAATTCACCATCACATTGGTTTCATTATTAAAATACGTAACATTTTATTTTGTCTTTATTTGGATTTAGATGAATTATTATGTGTATTTATGTTACTCCAACTTGGTTTTTAACGAATCCTAATGGAGTGGAATGATATGTATTTCTGAAATTGATGATACATATTATTCCAATATTATGTATTATATTTTGTTTATTTCATTAATTTCTATACTCATGATGATGCTACATTTAATTATACCTTTTAACATTATCATGGACAATGATATGTAATTTTCTATAGATTCTATGAATAAGGCCTCGAATTTTATTTATGCCTCCTCAGTGATTGGTTATGTTGAGATACTTATTAAAGGAAGACTTTGCTTTTTTACACATATTATTCCATTGAATAGAATGTACCTAGTGTATAGGGTAATGATAGTGACGTATCAATGGGTGTACATATTCGTCTAAGTGTATAGAGAGACACATAATGATGATTTGTTAAGAACATTGGTATACAATTTTATTGTGTCTCTATTGTGTTTTTTAGGCCTGAGAACATATATTAGGTGAAAAATTATATATATCCATTCACTGTGACTCTGAATACCTTCTTGCTAATTTAAAATACTAAGGCATCAGTTGTAGGGAAATTTTTTACATGCATTTTTTATTATTGAACCCTCTTATTTTTCATCATGATCCATCAAACAAATATATTATCATCTAACAACTGAAAATACGGATCACATTGATGAATATTAAAAAAATTCTAGTAGCCAGGAAAAAAATATTGGATTATTATGATGATCAGCTGAGTGATGGGGACTAATTTCTGCGATCATCTCTTGAGGTGTTACCCCTAGGACAACAAGGAGCATTGCCTTTCTTTTCTTGATGTGGGTAAAACCAATAGACTATGTTGAGGATGAATATAGGAATATAATTTTATTTTTCTTCCTATGGTAGAGACTACAATGGTTTCATGGAGATCTAGGGTCATCAATAGTAGATGATTGGTGTAATGACCCACTTATTCCCATTGGATTCAAAATAGAACGAAACAATACTAGGCCTGAAGTTACATCTGAAAGACACCAAATGATGGAAATGAATTCCAAAGGGTTTCAAATACATATAGGGTATGGTTCCCCATTTTATAATAAAACCATTAAACAAACAATCCATAAATAAAATGTTAACAAAATTATGCATGAAAAATAATAAGACAACACAATGAATATATTCATATATAAACCAATCCAAAACCTGAAATAGAGGAAGACCAAAGCAATATCACTGTAAATAAGTTAATAATAAATAAATAGTTTCAAAATACAAGAATACACCATTATATACAAGCTACATGCTCCATAATCACCAAATAGCCCGTGTATCATGAGGTGATGCTAAAAACATGTTATACATTACCATTTCCCATGTCCCGGAAGATATAAACATTAAAATCACCAAAGTGCTAAATAATTGTTGAGTATAACACTAAGTATGTTTTCTCAAATGACTTTTCTATTGAATACACTATAATATAATAGTTAAAAATATTTACATAATACATTTTATATAAAATAATTTCTCAAAACACTTTGTAACTAAATATAAGAAAGACTCCAAAACCATTTATAGCCAATGGAATAAAAGTAAAATTGAATACAATTTTCTAAATAATTTTGTTTCAATAAGAATAAGTAAATAAATATTAAAATTAAATTCACAATAAATTTTTTGGCATAACCAATCCATTCTACACATTTTCACAACCATCCATGTGTGCTACACGATGATAGTTACAAACTCATGAGCGGTTTCTCGACAATATAAAAAGTCATCACAAGGTAATAATATCCCTGGTGATAGATATACTTTTTAACCATGAATGAGGTCATATTTTATCCATGCCTGGTAAATACAACATGAACACAGAAACCAAGTATGGATAAGTATCATGCCAATAAACTCTTTTCACTAAAAAACCATTTTATTGAATACCATTAAAATAAAAATGATTTCATTATCAAAAAATTTAAATAAAACACTGTTCCTATTGAAAATAAATTTTCTATAAAACTATTTTTCAATTCATGAAAATCCATAATTTAAATCACCCTTTTAAATTAATTAATCATAATCACTTTGAACATCAATTCACCAAGATCAAACATTTTCCCCAAAACCATAAATAATCACTGCAGAAGATTTATTCCATGTTTTTCACAAAAACATAGATTCTAATAAATAAATTTAAAACTAAAAAATGAATTATAGCATGTTTAATTTTGATAGAATCCACATATCTTAATTGTTTTGGTGAAAACCAGCAACGGAAGAAGAACGCTCTAGAAACAGGGTTGATTCTCCACAAAACGTCCTTAGATCACTTCTCCAATCGCAATAAAGAACAAATATCATAATATTTTGAATCCACCATTTTAGATCAACCCATAATGTTTTATATCTTGGTAATACATAGAAGACCATAAGTATATCTAAGTATATCTAAACAGACTTCACTAGAACGAAGAAGAACAACACTTACTGAGAGAATCGGGCATTCAAACGAAAAGGAAGGGATTTGGATTGGTTCTTAAATGCTTGGGAGAGGTTCCACTGACCATTAATGGAGAGAAAACATGAATTAAGGATATCTAGGGGAAAAATATATTTTCGAGAAATAATGAGTGAGTTCCCCAATAATAGGATCTTAATTTTTTCCAGTGTATGGTTATACTGGATGGTTAGACAAACTATGTGCTAACTATATGCTATCTATTGTGGTATGGAAAGCCATATATTGCCTCCTAACACAGTCTCCTTAAAATGAATCTAATCATTCTGAATCCACTACCCAAAAAATGGAATTGTTTATAGTTTATCCAGGGATATATACATGGTTTAGACAAACTATGCGCAACCCATGCACATCCACATTTGCCCCATAAAAATTCTGAATCTTTGAAAAACTCTCCCAAATATCCATGTAACTTAAAAAACATATATTAACAATTATATTACTGAATATGGGGGTTCTACATTATCCGCACCATTGGCCTTTCCATCATTATAAAGTAGAAAACACTCACTAGCATGAAAGAGTTATTGTCATATCTCATTCATTTATGTCTTGCATTCCCAAGTATCTTCCTAAATCGAACTGTGTTTCCATTAAACCTGAACTAGAATGATGATTTTTCATGAAATACATTCTATCTCATATTCACAATCAAAACCAAGACATGTGCAAAGGAATCATCCATCTCTAAGTCAATGTGATCTCATTTGATCACATGGTAATGATCAGGCTGATGCTTCTTCAATTGAGATAAATGGAACACATTATGCCCAGAATTGAATGGTGGTGGAAATGTCAACCGATACGCCACCTCTCCAACCAATTCCGGTATCTCTAAACATCCAATATAGTGAGTAGATAAATGTCCATACTTACAAAAATGACGATGTCCATGCATTAGAGATATCATAAAGAACACATGATCACTCACAAAAATAGATAGCAACTATCAATGATGAACCTCATAATATTTATGATGATTATGATACCTCTCCATATTCATTATGATAAAATAATTCTTCTAATTTTTTTTTTGTGGAAAAGGCTCATACCAACTACTTATATATCGTATGTTTCCACCTAAAAGAGTGTAGAATAACAATGAGCTAATGCAATGCATCAAAAGGATCCATATTTATTGAGGCCTGATATCTATTTTTATATGAGAACTCTGCTAAGGGTATATGATTACCCCACGAGCCAAAACAATCCATTACTCAAGCCTGCAACAAGCCTTCTAAAAACTGTATCATTATTTTGGATATCCCAACCATTTTAGGATGATATATCATACTCATACTCAACTGATTCCCAATGGATTTCTATAATGGAATTATAGAAACATGATGTGGGCCTCCGATCTATGTTTGAAATGATCAAAACTATTATGCCATTTCTCCTTAACAAATTTCAGATATAGATTTTGGATAAATCCTCCAATGTATAAGTGTAATGAATTGGATTGAAATGAGTTGACTGGGTAATCTGATTCTCTTTCACCCATAGGGAATCCTGTTTTTAAAACCATTCTCGGGAGACTAGTATCAAAATCCATTATTATCTCCTTGCATTTCCACACTGGGATAGAAAAAACGGCCACATTCCCACAATTTGATGATGACATGCCTTAACTTGCTGACAAGTTATGCATTTGGAAATGTACTCAGCCACATTATTTTTCATTCCATTCCACCAAAATTGTGCCTTCGATTCCTTATACATATTCAATATACCATGATGTACATATGATTTGGAATCGTGGTAAGCATGAAGAAGTTTCTCCTGACAATCCATAGGTACATCAATCCAAATTCTGAACAACATAAATACAACCCCATAAAGATTACATCCCTCAATGGTATCCCCACTGTTATGTTTTGAACTAATAACCCATCATTCTAGAATGAAAATTTTTTCCTATTTGACCATATTTACAAAATTAGGAACCAAAAAAAATAAAAAAAAACCACAATATAACCTCAGTCTTGAAATTTCACATTCATGTCAACTAGGAAAGACATCAAATTCCATTCATATGATGATTATTTTTCTAATTGAGTGTCTCACTTTCGCTTTAAGGCATTGTCCAAAAAATTTCCTTTTCCCAGTGAATACATCATGTCAAAGTCAAAAATCTAGAGATACTACAACCATACCATTTTCCAAAGATTCAAATCAAAATTTTTTAAAATATGGTTCAATATTTTATGATCCATGAAGATAAAAAAAATTCTCCTCGAAGAGATAGTGACTCCATGTATTCAATGCATGAATGGCTATAGATAACTCCAGGATGTGTATTGGGTAGTTCTTCTCATGAACTCTCATTTGACTTATACCATAATCTAACACATGGTCTCCTTGCATGAGAACATAACCCAAAACTGATATTGAAGCATCATAGATCATTACATATACATATACTGATTCATGAAAAATATTGATAAGTCTTGATGGAAGACCAACATTTATCTATTGGAAAGACTTATGGAATTTTCAATACATTGGAAAGGATTATTCTTTTTTTTTTCTAAGTTATCATTGGAAAATATTTTCATGGTAAGGCATGAACAATGTACTGGTAGTGGTCATCCTGACCGAGAAAACATCTTATCTAAAATGAAATTCTTTGTGGTTTCCATAAGTTCACAACTTCTATCTTATTTTGATCCGCTCAAACACCATTTTCATTAAATAAATGGCCAAATAATCATACCTTCTTTATCAAAAAAAACACATATTGATAATTTGGTATATTAACAATGGTTTCTCATGATTCCCAACACTATCACAATTTGTTTCTCATACTCATCACTAGTTTTTTATTAGACAATGATATCATCGAGAAACACAACAATAAAATCTTACTCATGTCATTGAGAAATATGATTCATCAAAACCATTAATACCACTGGGGAATTCGTAAGACTGTAAGACCTGAATACATATACATAGTGTCCATGACTTCTTCTAAAACCTTTATTTGGAATATCTTTTCTCTTAATATGAAATTGATGGTATCCTGATTGAATACAATTGAAGAGAACCATTGAGCTCCCCACAATTTAAAAAATAGACCATTATGCATTGTAATGGGATATCGATTATTTATCATAACATGGTTAATCTTTTGAGATTCATTGCATAGGAAAATATTTATATCTTCTTTATTCATGAACGAAACATGTGGTGTCCACAGAGACGTGCTTGGTGAATTTATACCATTGTTTTATAGCTCCTCCAACTTCACATTCCATTCCCTTAAATCTGTTTGGTCCATCCTTTATGATGGAAGAGAAATATGAGTGGTTCATATGATTATATCAATCATAAACACCACTTCCTTTAGACGTGGTAAGCCAATGAATTTCATGGGAAAGATAGATGAAAATTGATCACCAACTACTATAAAATTGACATCCTGGATATCTTCAATCGACGCCAAATTTAATACTACAAAATAGATAGAGATCATTTCCAAAATAGTGCTGACAAGCCCATTGAACCTTTCATTTAAACCATATCTCCTATGAAAAGATTCTTGATTCCATACTCCATCATGAAACCAACTAGCCTAATGTAATAGTCAATGTGAGACTTGGACATTATTTTCTAATCCATACCCAGTGTTACAACAATGAATAAAATATGAAACACTATGAAGTCCCGCATATCCTCTGTACCATCAACAACTATTTTAAGAGATCTACACATGAATGATCAACATTATTTTCCACCAATAGGAGTTATAAGTTTTATCACAGATGGAATCCTCTCAATTTTTAAGCATAGAGAGCCAAAATAATGATAACCAATGAAGGAATACAATGCATCAATATCATCGATCAATTTTATGAGGGTAGAATTTAAAATATTTTTAACTCTCACAATATATTATCATATTTGATCTTGTAGTACCCCCAGTTTCAGGTATGTAACCCTTACTTGATTTTTTCCATGGTTTTATAGTTATGGGTATCGAATTGGAGAGTCGGGAGAACATGGAATAATGTTTTGAGGCAATGGGGAAGTTGCACGGGTGGTGCACAGTTTTTCTAAACCGTGGGACCAAACCGTGCATAGTGGGTCTTCGAGGCAGTAGCTTTTGCACAGTGGGTGCAATGTTTGTCTAACTGTGTGGCCAAACCATGCGAGAAGGGTGGTTGAGGCAATATCTAACGCAAGATTAGCACACAATTTGTCAAACCGTCCGAACTAACTGTGCGACCACTTTAACAATATCCTATAAAGGTGTATCTCATGATTTTTTTACTCTATGTAGCTCATTTTCCCTTCTAATCATCCCTAACTCAGGATTTGGGTTCTCTTACGGTCAAGGAGGGTACTCCCCTCATTCTGAAGCTGATCCAAAGGCTTACCTTTGTGAATCGAAGCCGGATTCCTGAGGTATGTGATCGTTCTTGTTTGGTTTCTTAGATCTACTTAGATCTACATCTCATCTTCTCCAGGTTTCATATATATATGCTTGTTATGAGTAGATATAAGTGTTTGGATGCATATATGATGAGATTTTGTCTTCGTTGTGTTAGTAGAAGATATATAAGGAGGATCCTTGGTGAATCGGCCCAAATATTGAGCTTTCTTTGTTTGTTAGGGTTTTTGTCAAAACCATTGATGTAGGAGGCCTCACTCTCAACTCCTCTTATTATAATTGATTGTCTTAGTCTCAAATTGGTTTATTTGAATGGATTTAATTGTGAAAATCATAGAATAAATATTCTTTAGTGATGATTTATGGTTTTGATTAGATTTTGAAAGCATGGTGAATTGTTTTGAAAAGTGATTTGGCTTATTGAATTTAAAATGTCAATTTTAAATAATGGATTTTCTGAAATTGTAGATGGTTTGATGAAAAATGGGTTTTCAATAAAAATGGTGTTTTATTGAAGTGATTTATGATTGAAATGACGTTGATGGATTTTGTATTCAATAAAAATGGAGTTTTATTTAAATGATTTGGAATTGAAATGGTTTGAATTGGTTGAACACACTAGGTTTTTGTTATGATGGTTGTCTGTGTTCATGGGAATGTGGGACTAATAAGGGTTACGAGTCTCCCCCATTAGTGTTGGGATGGATAAGTGTTAGGGCTCTCCCCAGTAAAAATTTCATATTGCATTCGGGACGGTTAAGGGTTAGGGGTCTCCCCATTTAGTGTTGGGATGGATAATGGTTAAGTCTCTCCCCCATCAATAATTCATGTGGATTTCTTTTAGATAAGGGGACGAAGTATCCCCCATCATAGTTAGGATGGATTAGGGTTAGGGATTCTCCACTCTTTTAGGTAGCATGCATTGTTGGTTGCATGGGTTTGTGAATGGTTTGGGTGAGCCAAAAAGGAATGTTTGTGAAATGGTTCGAAAGTTTGTTTGGTAATTTTTTTCTGGAAAAATAACAAGCTAGAAAATTGTTTTCAATTTCTCTTGGAATGCATTTAGTTACCAATTTTTTTTAGAAACTTCTTTATATTTATTTATAAACTGCTTTTTTGAAAATGTTAAATGTAAAATATTTTTATATAATTGTTTGTAACTCTTCTATCCTAGTGGCGTTAATAGGGAAGTCATTGGGGAAAATGTACTGAGTATTATACTCACCCCTGCTTTGGCACTTTGGTGCTTTTGCAGATGTCATGTTCCAGGGCACAGGTAATGGTAAAGAATCTTATTGCTAGTGGATTGTGGTGAAGCTGGGAGATGTTGTGGATCTTGGAACTTGTGGATCAAAGTGTCTTACTATCTTTTGAGAGTCTTGAGTTTCTTATCCATTGTGCACCATGATACATGGATTGTTCTTCCGCTGTTTTGTACTCTGATGTGGTTTTACATAAATGAAGTTTGTTTGTTGGTCTTTCATTTGTTCATCCATCATATAGTGAATGTTTGGTTATGGTTGGTTTATGTGTTATTTCTAAAAAGTTAAATCATCCCCCAACTTGTATTTGAAACCCTTTATCATTTATTGATAGTATTTGGCATCATGGGGATGTTTCTTAAGGCTTAGTAATGAATCGTTGAGCTCTCAATCCAATGAGAATTGGAGGGTCATTACAAATGGTATCAGCTTGTTCGGTCCTTTCCTAACAAGTTTTCATCGATTTTCTTGGTCCTGGAGTTGAAAATATTTCTTGTATATTTCCTTGGGTCGAAATCTTAGACAGGAGTAGTATTGTCAGAACTTGAAATGTATAGCAGAAAGGGACGTAGCTAACCCATTTATGTTCAACTTCAAGTTACCAGAGTGTTCAGTACATAAGTGTTTTGGATACACTTCTAGAACGTTGGAAATATCATTATCATGGGTTTAGACAATGAGAGGAGCATGAAATGAATTGTAGGGAAATGACTTCCCATTTAGATTTTATATCTCATTGTGAGGAATAAGTCAGGATTTTGTGCAAGTTGCCAATTTTTGAAAAATGTAGAAATTGATTCCAAGTGAATGTCTCTGAAAATAGGGTATTTGGTGTATTTTGGAAATATGTTGATTTTAGAAAAGTATGTTGAATGTTTTAAAAAATGGTTGAACATGGAAAAAGGTTTTTTTTGGAAAAACAATGTTGTAATAGATGATGTGAAAGAATTTGAATTTGAAGCCATCAGTTTCTAAAGAGTGAGATTGACAGAGTTATTTTTTGCTTTAGAAAATAGCATTGGGAAGGCGTCATCGAAACCAACCTGAAGAAGCTTTGGAAAATGTGGCTACACCAGAACTACGTGTGAACCAATAGTGGTTTCATAGTATTATCAAAGATTTTCAAGATATGGATACAGGGAATAAGAGGAATAAACCAAAGTATGTGGATCATACCATCCCGTTCATGAAGCAGAATCCACCAAACATTTGGGGTGATGCTGAATCTGAAAATGTGGAGGAGTGGATAAGTAGGATGAATCGTATATTCAATTTCATCGGCACACCATCAGAGCTCAAGGTCATGTTTGCGATGTATATTCTCGAGGATCATGAACTTCAATGGAGCGATTTAGCAGTGCATGCTAAATTGGATGAAGTCCTAACATGGGAGGATTTTGAAGAATTGTTCAACAAACAATTCTATCCTCCCATGTTCATGATCTAGATTGTGACAGACATCTTCAGCCAGAAACAAGAGAGTCTCTCTATCACATAGTATGTAGAAAAATTCATGAATTTAGTTCGTTTTGCACCAGAGTTTGTGGAATGTGTTTCGTTGAAAGAACACATCTTTGAATCGAGGCAAAGACAAGAGATTCGATTAAATATTGTTCTGCTCTGTATTATGGATTATACAGAGATGGTGAATAGAGCGATTTTTGATGAACGTGATATCTCAGGATCTATAGGAGGAGGAATGATGATTCCATCGGGAAGTGGTGGGAACATAACCTCTGACAATAAGAGGAAAAGGGACACCTATTTCCACGGTGCAAGTGGAAATCAGTACCAGACGTCGGGATGAGTGAACATTCCTCCATGACCCCAGAGCAAAGTTGGTTGTTTTCAATGTGGTTTACTTGACCACCAAATGTGAGATTATATGGTGCAACCTTGAGCATGTAAAAATTTCAATAAGATGGAGAATCTAGAGTGCTATTGTAGGAATGCTCCGAGGTCAGGGGCATGTGACACTCCTCAAGCATCGCAAGCATCATATGCTTTGACAGGACGCGGACATCAAAATTAGTCTCGTCAGCATAATAGTGCTATCCATGGTGATTCTCGAAATACCATGATTCCTAGACCAGGGAAATCTCAGCAAGGAAATAAGGAGAATCGGGCGACGACGTAGAAATGTTATAGAGATGATCAGATGATGGTCGATGATGAGGCAAGACCATCAATAGAGAGAGGTAAAATTCTTTTGAATTCAACCCTTGTGCATGTTCTCTTCGATACTGTGCATCACAGTCTATCATTTCTTCTCATGTTATTTAATTGATATGTTTAAAACTAGAAATGAGGCCTTTTATTTTGAAACTGCAAACTCCAATTAGTGAAAGATAATGTCAAGACTTTGTGTTTAGATCATGTTCTATAACTTTTGATGGAGATGAGTTAAAATGGGACTTCTTGATGTTGGACATGGATTTCTATGACGCAATCCTGAGTAAGGATTGGTTGACAGTGCTTAAGGCTCACATCGACTATTATAAGAGGACAGTTAGTTTCACAACTGATGATGGCATCATCCATCTCATCAAAAAATATAGGATGAAAAAGAAAGGTGAAAAGAGCTTGTTGTCACCTATAGTGGGAATGATATCTCACCAACTAGCAGTGTTGACTTTGGCATAATTGGAAGTGATTGATGAAAATAGTTTTCCAGCTATTGTGTATCAATTTTTAGACGTCTTTCCGAATAACTTCTCAGGGTTACCACCTATAATGGAAGTGGAGTTTACGATTGATCCCCTTCCGGGGACCGGTCCTATTTCCCTTCCCTCTTATCGGATGGCACCAATAGAGATATGGGAATTGAATGTGCAGTTAGAGGAGCTGGAAAGAAAGGGATTCATTTGACCATGTACATCTCCACAGGTTGCACCGGTGTTTTTTGTGAATAAGGCAAATGTAAATCTTCAGATGTGTGTTGATTATCATAAGATTAATCATGTTATGATAAAGGATAGATATCCACTTCCACGAATTGATGACCTTTTTGGTCAATTAAGGGGATCTTTGTGCTTCTACAAGAATGAGAAGCGAACAGGATATCACCAATTGCTTGTTCAAAAAGAGGATATTCCAATGGCATCTTTTAGAAGAAGATTGGCCACTAAAAATATGTAGTCATGCCTTTCGGTCTAACAAATGTACTAGCGGTCTTCATGGATTTGATGGATCAGATATTTTAGCGATATCAGAATTATATTGTTGTTTTCTATGTGGACGATATTTTGGTCTATTAAAAAACATTGGCTAATAATGAGGGGAACCTGTAAATAGTGTTACAAATCTCGAGAAATCATCATTTTTATGCCAAATTCTCACATTGTGATTTTTCGATACGGGAAGTACGTTTCCTTGGCCATGTCATTTCTGAGAAAGGCGTTTCTATTGATCCTGAAAAGATAGAAGTCATTACCTCTTGTCAACCACCGAAGAATGTGTTCGCGATACAGAGTTTTCATGGTCTAGCTAGTTACTACAGATGTTTTTTTTGGGATTTGTCATGACTGGCATCACCAATAATAGCTCTGACTAAGAAGAATGCTTTTTTCCAGTGGACGAAAGAATGTAAGAAATCCTTTCAGGAACTAAAAGTTCCGCTTAAATCTTCAACTATCATGATATTTCTTGAATAAGGATAGGGGTATGTGGTGTATTGTGATGCTTCAGGATCATGGTTGGGTTGTGTTTTCATGAAAAGAGATCATGTGGTTGCTTATGGTTAAAGGTAGTTGAGAGTGCATGAGAAGAATTACCCAACACATGATTTGGAGTTGGCTGCAGTCATGCATGCTTTGAAAATAAGGATACCTTATCACTTCGGTGAGAAATTTATTGTGTTTGCGGATCAAAAAATCTTGAAACACATTTTCTCATAGCGAGATTTGAATATCAGGCAAACGAGATGGATGGAGTATCTCAAAATGTTTGATTTTGAATTGATGTACACACCAAGAAATGGTAATTTGATGGCGGATGCATTGTATAGAAATTCATATACTAAGTTAGTGAAAGATGCTTCAGTTGAATGGTAGTTGATGTCATTCTTAACAGACATGCATGTGGAATGTTAAGACTAAGGTGATGTTGCTTTTTTCTTTTTAGCTACACATGTTCCTGATTTAGTAAAGATGATCAATTAATCACAAACATCTAATGTAGAATGTCTGGTTGTAAGTTCAAAACTCAATGGTGGGGAGACCATTGATGGATGGAAACATTATGGGGGTTTAGTTTTGAGTTTCAGAGATTAGATGGTAGTATCTATGTTTTTTCAAGAACAAATCCATCATAATTATCACCATTCAAGATGGGATGTAAACCCAGGTACACAGAAGATGTATAAGGCCTTGAAGGCTCATTTTTAGTGGTGCGGCATGAAAAGGAAGGTGGACGAGTTTGACTCGCGGTGCTTATCTTGCCAAACGATTAAAGCAGAGCTTTAGAGACCAGTTTTATGTTACAATCTTAACATATCCAAGTGTAAAAATGAGATTAGATAGAATTGGATTTTGTTACACGTCTTCCAAGAACGGTCCAGAAACACAATGTCATTTGGGTGATAGTGGATTGTCAAACCAAGTAGGCTCATTACATCCCTATTCATGAAACTCATATGGTGGAAGATCATTAAATAATTTATATATGAGAAGTTGTAAAGATGCATTGTGTATCATTGTCTATAGTCTCAAACAGAGATATGTGGTTCTCATCTCCTTTATGGAAATCATTACAGCAATCCCTCAGATCTCAATTGACTATGAGAACGGTGTATCATCCTCAGATAGATGGTCAATACGAGTGGACGATACAAACATTGGAAGATATGTTGATGGCTTTTGTAATGGATTTTGGTGGCTCATGGGAGGATAATATACCCTTAGTGGATTTCTCGTTCAATAATAGCTATCATGCCTCAATACGTATGCCTCTGTTTGATGCATGGTACGGGCGACCTTATCGTTCTCCACAATTCTATGTGGAAATTGGTGAAACATAAATAGTTGGTCCGAGCCTTGTCCAAGAAACAACAGAGAAGATCCTATTAATTAGAAAGAGGATAGAGACAGCTCAGAGTCATCAGAAATCATATGCATATCACCGCCGAAGACCGTTGTTGTTCTTTATGGGTGATCATGCATTCTTGAGGATCTCTAAAAGGCTTGGAAATCATCGTTTTGGGAAGAAGGTAAAGTTATCTCCAAGATAAATTGGCCCTTTTGAGATACTGGAATGGGTTGGAGAGGTGGCATATCGGTTGGCATTACCACCACATTTTTGTTCGGTGCATAGTCTGTTCCATGAATCCTAATTGAAAAAGTATCAGCCTGATCCTAACCATGTGATCACATGGGATCACGTTGAGCTAGAGCTGGATGCATCATTGATACAAATCACGATATGGATTGTGGATAGGAAAGAGAATGTCTTGTGTGGAAAAAGAATTAGTCTAATGTGGGTTTTATGGCAGCATGGTTAGATTCAGGAAGAGACATGGGAACATGAAAAGGAAATGAAAGTACAATGACCTGAACTCTTTTAGCTGGGTGAAGGTTTTCTACTTTCCAAGGAATGAAATATGAATGGTATGGAGAATGTTGTACCCCCGTTTTCTGGAATGTACCCCATACTTGATTCTTTTCATGGTTTTAATGTTAAGGGTATTTAATGGGAGAGTCGGGAAAAATAGGAATGATGTTTCGAGGAAAAGGGGAAGTTACACGGGCGGCGCACAGTTTTTCTAAGCCGTACGGCCGAACCATGCACAGTGAGTCTTAGAGGCAGTAGCTTCTGCACGTTCAACGCACAATTTGTCTAACGGTGCGGTTAAACTGTGTGAGAAGGGGGGTCTAGGCAGTTTCTATCACACGTTTAGAACACAGTTTTTCAAACCATGTGAACTAACTATGAGGCCACTTAAACGAGATCCTATAAAGGTGGATCTTACATGTTTTCGCCTCTATGTAGAACGTTATTCCTCCTAAGTGGCCCTAACACAGAATTATGGTTCTCCTAAGGTCATGGAGGGTTCTCCCATCATTCCGAATGGGATCTTAAGGCTTCTCATGGATTATCGAAGCCGGATTTTGGTGGTATGTGATCATTCATATTTGGTTTCTTAGATCTACTTAGATATACTTCTCATATTCTCTAGGTTTTCCTTGATCTATTCCCGTTATTGGTAGATCTATGTGTTTGGGTGCTAAATATGATGAGATTTGGTCTTGGTTGTGTTAGGATAAGATATCTAAGGAGGATCCTTGGTGACTCATCCCGGTTCTTGCGTGTTCTCTGTTTGTAAGGGTTTTCGTCAAAACCATTGAGGTCAGAGGCTTCAGTCTTGACTCCTCTTGTTAGAATTGATTTTATTATTCTCAAATTTTTTTATTTGATTAGATTTTATTTTGAAAAGCATATAATAAATCTTTTTTAGTGATGATTTATGGTTTTTATGAGATTGTGAAATCTTGTTGAATTGTTGCGCAATGTGATTTAGATTGTTGAATTTAAATTGTCGATTTTAAATTAAGGATTTGATGAATTTGAAGATGGTTTGATGAAAAATGGTTTTTCAATAAAAATGGTGTTTTATTGAAATGTTTTCATATTGAAATGACGTTGATGGATTTGGTTTTCAATAAAAATGTAGTTTTATTTAAATGATTTGGAATTGAATTGGTTTGAATTGGTTGAACACACTGGGATTTTGACATGATGGTTGTGTGTGTTCTCAGTAATGTGGGACATATAAGTTTTAGGAGTCTCTCCCATTAGTGTTGGGATGGATAAGGGTTAGGGATCTCCCCCGTCAAACATTCTATTGCATTCGGGAGGGTTAATGGTTTTGTGTCTCCCCCATCAATGTTGGGGCAGATAAGGGTTAGGGCTCTCCCACGTCAAGAATTCATGTGAATTTGGTTTGGATAAGTGTAAGAAGTATCCCCCATCATAGATGGGATGGATAAGGGTTAGAAATTCTCCCCTCTTCAAGGTAGCATGCATGGTTGGTTGCATGGTTTTATGGAAAGGTTTGGCTATTCCAAAATGGAATATTTGTGAAATGGTTCTAATGCTTGTTTGGTTATTTTTTATTGAAAAATAACTTGACCGGAAATTAGTTTCAATTTCTCTTGGAATGACTTTAGTTATGAATGGTTTTGGAAAATTTTTTATATTTTGTTTTATACTGCTTTGGAGAAAATGGTTTATATAAACTATTTTTTTATAATTTTTGATAACTCTTCTATCCTAGTGGCATGAGTAGAGAATTCATGGGGGAAAACCTACTAAGTTTTATTCTCACCCCTTCATTGGCACTTTGGTGATTTTGCAGATGTCATGTTCCTGGAAATAGGTAAGGATATAACAAATTATTTGTAATGGATTTTGGGGATGTTGGGAGATGTTTTAGATCTGGAACATGTGGAGCACCCAGTCTTAGTGTCTTTTTTGTGTCTTCATTTGTTTATCCATTATGCACCTTGATACTTGGATGGGTCTTCTGCATTTATGTACTCTGATGTGGTTTGACATAAATGCAGTTTGTTTGTTGGTATTTCATTTTTTCATGCATCATATAGTGAATGTTTCGTTATGGTTGATTTATGGGTTATTTCTAAAAGGGTGAGTCATCCCCAAACTTGTATTTGAATCCCTATGGAATTTATTTCCAGCCATTGGTATCTTGTGTATGTCTCTTAATGCCTAGTAATGACTCGTTGAGCTCTCAAGACAATTAGAATTTGTGGGTCATTATATATTATCCATAATCAACTACTTAGATGCAAAAAATAGCTTCATCCTTGTAATATTCTCTTTGCTACCATTATGAGATTTCCCATTATGAGGAGTCTTGGTATTCCTAGAATCTCCATTTCTAGTTATTCATTATTGATGAGACTGATTCTGCTGACCCCATATTATTGAACCATACAATGCATGTGACAGGTGGGAAGTGTCTCGAGCACCTAAACTCATAGAACTATGACAAAAGTGCATAAGATGTCCCATGTTGTTGGAGTTATGTCATGCTCATTGTGATGATGTAATTTTCAGCTTCATGTGGTCAATAGAACCACATTGGTGGCATCAAACTTGGCTCTTTGGTCATGGAGGATGGTTTACTAATACATCTGTCAGATTCTGAGTTCGGATCCCACATTGGAAATTAGTGTCCCTCTTCTGATTTCTACCATCATTTGAGTTCCCATCATTTCCTATATCTATCATCATACACAATTCTTCCATACCTCTTGAGAATTATTTTTCAACAACTATTTATTTGTTCACCATATCTATGTAATCTGTGATATAGAAGAAAGAAATCATATATTAAATTTCTTTACTTATGCCTAATTCAAAGATGCATGCCTTCTAGAATTGACTCTCTATATCTTTATATGAAAGGGGTATAAATGGATGAATTTAGCTGCATATTCCCAAACATAGATATTCTTATTCTTCAGGATAAATAATTAGGTCATCCATTGGATCATGAATGTATTAGGAGAGAAGATATTATTAAATAAATCATCAAAATTCTCTCATGTAATCCATTAATCTACCTTTGCAAGTAGAACTAGTATCCAGCATAGAAATGCAATATCCTCAAGAATATATGTGGATACGTTGAATCTGAGCTCCATCTGTGTGACAATGGATTCAAAGATATGATACATCCTATTCATCCAAACCTCTACTTTTTAATGTCCATAATCACCCTGAATGATCAGTGGATTGTTCTTCATCAACTGGATGGAATGATCGACATGCCTTGTATGATCATTCATGTTTCTTGTATCCATGGGTTTAAATTATTGAATGATAATATAAACTAATTCATTTTCACCTTTTAATTATGTGAGACCATGTTCTCTTCATCTTTTTTCTGTCGATTTTTATGAGTCATATCGGGTGAATTTTATAAACAAACAACAACTCAGTACATCTGACAACCTAAAAAAAGATGTCGTAGAATATAAAATTCTATCACTTTAATAATAACATCATTTTTTTATCACAAAATTATCCATGTTCAATCAATTTTGAAAAAAAATCCTGCTTTTGAAAATCAACCCATTTTCAAAATACAATAATAATGACCTTTTTCAAAGTATTTCCTTTGAATATAAATTATGAATTTTTTAAAAATATACATCATTGAAAAAAATAATTAATCATTACTCAAAATTATATATGAAATCCTAGTGGGAATTTATTCCAATATGATCCTATCCATGCTCGTCTCACTGTTTAAACCCACGAAAATGTGAATCTAGTTTTCATTAAGTGTCTCCACAATAGGTATGTACCCAACACCACATTAACATTAAGGTCAACTTAAATGGGGTAGTTGGAACCTTTAATGATATAAATATCATGTTCGAACAATCCTACTACTTTCTACCATCAAAACAAAATGAATAGACCAAGATGAATTCAACTCCAAGACCAAGTTACTAAAAACTACGTCTAATGTATGGTCTGAACAAAATGATACCATTTGTCATGACATGCTTATTCCCATTATCTTGAGAGTACAGCAAATCATTAATGTTCCTGAAGCAACATCCCCAAGAATACAATGGCTGGAAATAAATGTTTAAGGGTTTCAAATACAATTTGTGGATGATATAAAATTTTAGAATTAACCCATTAAACCAACAATCCATAACAGAGTGTTCAATAAATGATTCATGAACAAAAGAAAGACAAAAAAACTACATTATTCAAATCAATAATGCTCCATATTTTGAAATAGTGGAAGGAAAAACAATTAACTATGTAAATAGTGGAAGAAAAAATCACGACACCCAAAATACCACAAGAATCCATTCATTAGAAGCTCTAATCTCTACAATCACTTATCATCCCAGGTATCTAATGGTGGTGCAAAAACAATATGATGTGTTACCTTTCCCAATGACTTAGAAGATTGAATTTTAAAAATCACCATAGTTCTAAATCATGGGTGAGTATAACACTGAGTAGGTTTTTCCTAATGAATTTACTACTCAAAACACTTGGATGGAATAGTTATCATCATTTAAATACAGATTTTATATTAAACAATTTATCAAAAATGGTTATAACAATGTTTAGATAAGTTTCCAAAACATTTATAACCAAAAGCATACATGTTCAACTGAAACCAATTTTTTAGAAAGTTAATTTTCAAGAAAAATAACTAAATAATGTTCTAAAACCCTTTCTCAGAATTCTATTGGACTTTCTAATCGATTCCACATATCCGTGAAACCATCCATGCATGACACGTGATGATAGTTACATACTCATTGGTGGTTTAACATCAATCTACCTAGGTATCACAAGGTAATTATATCTCATGTTACATTTTACCATTGTAACTGAGAACTACGTCAAAAAACCTGTAAATAAAACATGAACCCACACCCACCATGTATTCCCAAGTATCATTCCAAAAAACCCCTTTAAATAGAAACACATTTTTTTGAAAAATATTTTCCTCAAAAACAATTAAATAAAATAAAAATTCTCAAAACCCCTTTTTCCATCAAGACATATTTCAATTCCAGAGAATACATAATTTAAAATCACCTTTTTTGTCACAAACCAATCTAGGTTGACCCTGAACCAGTCACCCGAGCCCGTCCACAGCATGGCCCGACGGGCATTCCCGATCCCCATGGGTTGGGAACTTTTGACGGGCATCAATAATTTAATCTTTGGGAATGATATGGCCCATGGACAAAAAATATATTAATAAAAATAGTAGATAAACATAATACTTGTAGTGGAAAAAAAATAAAAATAAACATACCTCCACCTGACCTTTTAGTTCGCCTCCTGACCAAAGGCCGAATATTCTCCAATAACAAGCATCTCAGCCAAGAAAACATGAGCAATTAAACCTATAACTGGAATTAAAAAGATAGTCATGAGAATTAAAGATTCTCTGTAGGGTTTTCAAGATAAACCACCAAATCCATTGTCCCATTTCCCGATACTATCCATTAATTCATGTTTGAAATAAAACAATAAAAGTTGGGTTTTCACATTTGAAAATAAGTAACACGTTTTTCTCATTTAAAAACCCAACACACGCGACATACCATTTTACAAAATCATTTGTCATTTTATTAATAAAATCCAAAACAGAATATACCAATTCTGTGCTAGAGTAAAATGAGTAAGAGCAAAAGATGAAAATAATGTAGCGTATGGAATGTTAACAAGACTAGTGCATGAAAAGTATACAAGCAATGATAATAACACACTAACCAGGGGTGATTTAAAACATCCCTAGAAGAACCCTATATGTACTCTGTTTCGGAACCACCTACCGTCATATGGTGAAGCTTCTATGTCTATAACCAACTGGCCACCTTAATCGACCAATCTAGTGGAAAATCCTACCTAGCCTTACTGTAAATCTAGGGGTAGCAACCCGTCTAGTCAGGGTTGGTCAGAAACTGTCACTCGATGTCTAAAAGTCACCCAGGAACCCATGGTGGCTATAATAATACTGTGTTAGTAGGAGGCCCTCACACATGTGACTCAACTCACCACACTTGCCTGCCCTAAACACGGACCCTTCATACAATAACCCGTAAGGGATAGCCCCCCAATAGAGGTGCCCTAGTATATATATATATATAACATATCATCAAAGGATCCAACTGAGTCTTCACGCCATGAAATAATTAAAACCACTTGATAAGTTTTTCGAAATACTAATGTTTTTATATGGTCATATAGTAATAAAAACTTCATCATTTCAAAGATTCAAGGAAAACATTTCATTAAAGCTGAAAGTGCCAAAGGGGGTGTCATGAAACACCCATATCGAAATCATTATTCTAAAAAAATTTAAAGTTCCAACCAGGCACAAAAAATTTCCAAACACAACACATTATAAAAGATAACACAACTCCACCCATGGATTGGTAGAGAAAAACATGCCATTAAGTTGTCATGTACAAAAACATTTCCCTAAACATTACACAATTACAAATTTTATATTTTCAAAGCCAAACTGGCAAACCCTTGAGGTCACACTTCAAGCCATTCCCAAAAGCCACAGAAATGACCAGATCATACTTAGGAACAAAACCCATTTAGAAAACCAAGGTTTTAAGGAAACACTAGTTTAAAGGTGTCATTATCACATGAAGGAACATACATGGGTGCACTGAGTGCACCCATGGAGGTGCCAACATCCAATGGAACACCTGCGTATCTAGAAAACAAAAAAAAAACTATTTCTACAAAACTACCACATTGAAAATATAACCAACCACTCACTTATTTTGAAATGAAGTCACACCTCCATATTAAAAACCAAAGAGCCCCCTTTTAATTTTAACACCTTAACACTATTATAAAGTTATACCAATACCAAAATTATAAACCAAACCATGTTTACAAATAACCGATGCTAACACAAAACATAATCAAGGATAATAATTTCATAAAAACCCTCAATTCCTCTTTGAACACTATAGTATTATATTAAATGAGCCAAGTTCAAATAAACATTATCATAACAAAATATTTACCTTCAAAGTAATATTTTTTTATCAAATTGTATTAACATAAAAATAAATGCCCCAAAAATATATCCACAAGCAATATCAAAACAGGATTTTCCCTAAAATCAAATAACTGTAGACTCGGAACTGGAATTCACTCAAAACATGCATTTGACTAATTCTAAAAATATAAAAACAATATATGTCGGAAATTTATGGGTATAAAAAAGCTGTGAATCACATAAAATAAAATTATCGAAACACCCAATCATCAATTAGACTATGGAGAGAAAAACCATTGAATTTCCTACCTCAAACCAAGAGCGGACGTGACAGAACCTCAACGGAAGGGAGAGTGATATGGCGTACACCAATTGCATGCCCTAAACGATGCGAAAAACACACAAATTACCAACTGCAGAATACGGGTTTCAAAAAACCTTAAGAAAAGCTCCAAACTAAGGAAGAGATATACCAAGGAGAGGATAATCGGATGGAAAGGAGTTGTGGGTCACCGGGATCAGGTTCGTCGGAGAAGATCGTGGAGGGGTCGGCATGGCAGAAGTACAACGAGTGGGAGAGTTTGAAGCATAGCCTAGCTGGAGGTGCGACGGGGCGAGCCGAATGGCTGGAAACGGAGGGTGAGCGTGTGGCAGGGTGAGGCAGTATGCCAGAGGAGTGGAGGGCGGCAGGATCAAGAGGGAGAGGTTAGGTCGGCCGGTGTGGGGTATTGGGCGAGCACGGAGAGGCTGGGGGTCGGGTAGAGTGTGGAGCGAGGCTGGCGGGGTGCTGTCGGGTAGAGGAGGCGGCAGGACAGGGGAGGTGACATGAAAGAGAGGACCGAGTGGGGGGGCAAGTGCACGCGGACAGAGAGGGGGGTTAGCTTAGGGTTTGGACATTTTTTTTATTTTAATAAAATGATAATACATATAATAATAAAACAAATAATAATAATAATATAAATAATAATTATAATAATAATAAAAAAACAACATAATAATATTATTATTAAAACCCATTATTTTTAATACATGATCCAATTAATTATCATATTTTGGGTACCGGGTACCCACGCGCTCATCACACGACATAAAAAATGTACACACAAATTTGATTCCTCAACATAGTCCACATAGGGACCTTCACAAGCACCTAGGGAAATCACACCATCAATGATAACAATGTGGTGTCGGTACACGGGTTTGAAACCCCCCAAAAACATTACACATCCGAAATCTTTAAACCGGGTCCCAGCTTGATCCTTTACACGAAAACACATAGCATAGAAATAATAAAAAAATAGAAAGTTAGGGTATGACATTTCTCTCCACCACAGACACATTCATCCCTCATAAAGTCACCCAACCGAACAATGGACAAAGAAAGAATCCATGCCCGAATGAAACTCAAAGGAACCACACCAAAAGGTAACAGGAGTACATGAGAGTGTTCTCCCCACAACAAGAATTCAACTAATGTGGAAATTTAACACCAAGACATACCACTCCAGTAGGGGGGAGACGTGGGAACTCCGAACTGATTTAAAATATCTTCTATAGAATGAGCGAAATTACACCTCCGCTGAATCATTGAACACTCGATCCATAACAATAATCTTGAACACTATTGGAAAACCTCTAAGAAGAATATGATCCAAAAAGTGATCCCAAGTATACCAACAATACATAACTCATTCACAGGAACTTACGTATCCAAATGAACACCGCTAAACGAAGATCCTCTCGGACAAGTGCTAAACAAATTTGAGGAAAAAGTCACCCTTCTAAAAACCATAATCAGACCAAGAAAATGGTTCGATCGCAACATTACATGTATACTATAACTCTGCAATGAAAAAATGAACTTACAATAACATCAAAACATTAATAGTACAAAAAAATGAAAAAATCTTAAATGTTCTACTACCAACATAGATCACATGACCCATACCAAGGCTTCACACCCCTAGAAACTCCTGACTGAGTGTGAGCATCACCCCAAGGCATATGTTTGGGGATCTAATGGTTAAAGCATCTCTTGGCTACCAACCAGGAATTGAAATACATCCCATCACATAATCTTCTTCAGGCGACGATTCCTATAGAACATCTCTAGATGACCCAGGCACCCGCAACGATGACACATCATTGGAGGGATGCGACATGACGAATTCATGTGCCCGAACCGGCCACACTATTGGAACAACACTGAATGGTCCAGTGGACTAGAAGACAAAATCATGGTAGAGTACTATTTTGAAACAAGTTCCTCTGACACATCCTGGTCTCCAAATGGGGATCCTTCATGAGTAACTGGATATGCTGGATTTCAAAGAACCTGCGCTCTGGAGACCAGTTCAACTAGGAACGCCTCATCCATCAACTTCTCGAAACGATGGTCTTCAGAAAGGAGGAGCCACTCAATGATCTATAGATGAAGACCCCAATTAAGAGAGAAGTATTCATCAAATCCTTTGACGCTACCTCCAAGTAAAAAGACACAAGCCCCTTGAAATGGTCAACATATTCCTTCACCGTTCGTTAGCATTGCTGAATATGCATGATCTATTCCCTTTTATTCCTATTTACCCATTTAGGTATATACCATCAGACAAAGATGGATTTAGAGACATCCCATGACATCCCAAATCTAATTGACGGTTGGGAAACCAACTCCCATTCATCCAGAGCCGGACATTCAATCAGACCCAAAAAATTATGCACTCTATTAGCTTTGGGAGTTCCCAAAACACTAATGACACGCGTGACCCCTTTAATCCATTCGGCTTCTTCTAATGGACCCTGATCACCGTGAAGTTTAGGAAATGTTCAAGAAGGACAAAAAACTGGGCATGACTTATCAGAAACTATGGGGACCTTTCATGGCGGTATTTTCTGAACAACATATAAAACACAAAACCAATACCAATATAAAGCTATAGAAACATAGAAGAGAGCACCTTCATCCAATAAAACCATCTTAATAAAATATAAATAGATTGAAAATTCCATTTTTCATTTTAGATTTCAAAACTAGATTCATTTAATGCTACTTTTCAAATATGATACCCACTTTTCAAACAAAATTCAATTTCCAAAAATCATTTTCCATTTTTTAATCACATTAGAAAAAAAACAAGTTCAAGGCTTTACTTCCAAGTGCACACCACAATAATCCAATGAAACATTGCACATGTATTCTTCTGTATATATCCATATGCACCAAACACACACTTCCCATGAATTCTCTCACATGGGAAAAAGTTCATAAAGAGTAACCGAGGTTGTACCAAAACCATATCTCTACCAGTTCCAAGAAAACTCTAGTTTTTAGACAATGTGATTTCAGTTTTAAAAATCCATTTTAAAAATTTAAATATATTTAAAAGAAATAATTCTCATTTCAAATACCTTTTTTCATTTTCACGAATTCACTTAAACCAACCAGAACCATGATGACACTTAACTTCCATCAAATCCGCAAATGGAGCGACTAGTAGTCATGCTTAACCTAGCGACATGGTAGTGGGCCATGGCCCAAGAAGGTGTCAATGACTAGGTGGAACATAAACCGTGTATGTTGACTCCACATGGGTCACTATTAAATTTAAAATCACAATGTAACATCAGTTTTCCTCCATTTTCATCCCTCAATCCAAAACAAATAAGAACGGGACAAGAACTAAATTCTCAGACAACCCCTGCTGACTCGATGTTCGGAATAGGAGAATGTTCAGGATGCCCTTCCCAAACCTACCTCTTGAGTCCCAACAATCCTAATCTCTATCTACTAGACACCCCTGATAATAAGGGCCCCTCTAATACAATTTTTTCATGAACCAACCTTGGTCAACCCGGAACTGATTATTCGAGATGGTCTGTGACATGTCTCGAGGCGATTTCCCGATCCACATGGGCGGGAAACTACTGCCGGAAAAAAAATTAATCTTTGGGAATAATTTGGCCCATGAAAAAAACAGATTAAAAAATATAGTAAATAAACATAATACTATAAGTGGAAAGAAAATAAAACAAAACATACCTCCACGTGACCTTTCAGGTCACCTCCCAACCAATGGATGACTTTTCTCCAATAAAAAGAAACACATCCATGAAAACCTGAGTAAGGAAACCTTCATCTGAAATGATAAAAATATGACTGAGCTTTAAAGGAGCTTAGTAGGGTTTCCATGATAAACAACATAATCCAGCGTCTCCTTTCCCGAAACAATCAAATAATGCATGTTTGAAATACAATTATAAAAGTAGGGTTTTCACATTTGAAAATTAGAAACACGTTTTTCACATTTAAATACCCAATACATGCTACATACCATTTTCCAAAATCAATTTTCATTTATAAATAAAATCCAAAATAGAATATAACAATGCTATGTTAGAGTTAAACGAGTAAGAGTGAAAGATGAAAATAAACTAGTGCACAGAAAGTAAACCACACATGTACACGAAAACTAAACAACCAATAAAAATAATCCAATAACCTTGGGTGATCGTAAACATCCGTAGAAGACCCATAGACATACTCGGTTTCAGAAACACCTCACGGCGTATGGTGAAGCTCCTAAGTCTATAACTACCTGTATGCCCTAAATAACTAATCTGGTGGTAATGCCCACCTGGGCTAGCAACAAATATAGGGGGTACCAACCCTTATAATCTGGTTTGGTTAGGAACCATCACTTGATCTCTAAAAGACGCATAGAAACCCATGGTGGTTACAGCAATGTTGTGTAAGTTGGAGGCCCTCACACGCGTGACTCATCTCACTACACTTGTCTTCCCCAAACACGAACACTCCATACGATAAGCCATAAGGTATATCCTCCATATAGATGTTCCCAATATATATATACATATATATATATATATCATATCATCAAAGGTGCCGACAGGGCCTTCATGCCAGGAAATTATTAAAACCATTTGATACCGTTTTGTAAATACTAATGTTTTTATATGGGCATGCAATAATCAACACATCATCATTTCAAAGAGTCAACGGAAACATTATATTAATGTTGAATGTGACAAACATGATGTCACGACACACCACTGTCAAAATCATTATTCTTAAAACATTTAATGTTTCAACCAGGCACACACAATTTCCTAACACAAACCACTCTAAAGGATAACACAACTCCACCCATTAATTGGAAGATCCAAACATGCCTTCAAGTTATCATGGCCAAGACATTACCCAAAACATTACACAGATACAACTTTTATAATTTCAAATAAAAACCAGCACATCCATGATATCACACTTAAATCCTTTCACAAAATCCACACAAAGGACCAAATATTACATAGGAGACAAAAACTATTTAGAAAACTAGGGTTTTAAGGAAAAAAAGTTTAAAGGTGTCATTTTCACTTGATGGAAAGTCCATGGGTGCACTGCATGCACGCATAGATGTGCCAACATCCAATGGAATGACTGCGTTTAATGAAAAAACAAACACTATTTCCAAAAAACTAATACTTTGAAACTAGAACCAACAGCTCACTTTATTTGAAAGGAACTCACACTACCATATTAGAAACCAATGATCCCCCTTTTTATTTTAACACCTTAACAATATTATAAAGTCATTCCAATACCAAAATTATAAACCAAACCAATTTTACAAATAACCAATGCCGACACACAACATAATCAAGGCAAAACATTTCCTAAAAACCCTCAATTCCACTTTGAACACTATAGTATTTTATCAAATGTGCCTAGTGCATATAAACATTATCATAAACAAATGTTTACCATAAATTTATTATTTTTTATCAAACTATATTAACATAAAAATAAACGCCCAAAAAAATATCCATAAACAATATCAAATCATGATTTGGCATATAATAAAATAACTACAAACTCGAACCATGAAATGACTCAAAACATGTTTTGACTAATTATAAAATTTTAAAAGCACAATACAAGGAAATTTATGGGTATAACAACGTTTTGAATCACATAAAATGAAATTATTGAAACACCCAAGAATCAATTAGACTGCAGAAAAGAAATACATGGAATTACTTACCTTAAAAAAATAGCAGATGTATTAGAACCTCAAAGGAAGGTAGAGTGAAATTTTGAAGACCAATCGCATTCCCTAAAAAATGAGAAAAATGCATGAATTACCAACCGTAGAATAAGGGTTCCAAAAAATTCAATGAAAAAAATCCAAACTGAGGAAGAGATATACCAACGCGTATTTTATCAGAAGGAAATGAGTTGTGGGTCGCTGGGATCAGGTTCTCCAGAGAAGATCGCGGAGGGGATGGCTGGCTGGATGTGCGGTGAGGGGGCGTGTTTAAAGCACAACCCAGCCGGAGGTGCGATGGGGCGAGGCGGCTAGCAAAAAACTAATGGTGAGCATGCAGCGGGGTGAGGCGGTAGACTAGAGGAGCGGCGAGCGGTGGGATCTGGATGGAGAGGTGAGGCAGGCCAAGGCGGTGTCCTGGGCGAGCGTAGTGAGTCTAGGGGTCAGGTGCAGCATGGATTCAGGCTGGCGGGGTGCTACCAGGAAGAGGTGGTGGTCAGACAGGTAATGCGGTGCGGAGGAGAGGACCGGGTGGGGGCGGGCATGGTGCGCGCGGACAGGGAAGGGGAAAGAGGGGGGGGGGTAGATTAGGGATTAAACTTTGTTTCATTTTAATAAAGTAACAATAGTCTTAATATTAAAACTAATAATAATTATGATAATATAAAGAATTATACTAATTATAAGAATAACAACAACAACATAATATTATTATTATTATTAACTACCATACTTTTTAAAACATAATCCAATTAATTATCAAATTCTGGAAACTGGGTACCTGCGCGCTCATCACACGACTTAAAACAAATGCGCAGACGAATTTTGAACCTCAACATAGTCTACCTAGGCACACAAAAAAACACCTAGGGAAGCAACACTATCACTGCTAACCACATTGTGCCCGTACAAAGGTCTAAAACCCACCAAAAACATTACACCTCAGAAATTTTTAAATGAGGTCCCAGTCCGATTCTTAATGCTAGAATGTAGAGCCTAAAAAGAATAAAATAAAAATATATTAGAAATCCTGGGTGTGACATTTTTAAATTCAAGATACTAAATAACATTGCACAATAATTCACCACGATAACAAAACATTACCCTAAACCATAAATCATCACTAGATATGTTTTTTTCAATTTTTTTAGTCAAATATATTCAAATAAAACAATTCAAACAAATAAAATCATGTATTGAAAGACCAGTCAATAGATTACCCACCTACCTCAATGGTTTATTTGAACCCAGACCACATATGAAAAATTCTCTAGAAACTGAGATGATTCCCATTGAAATGGCCTTAATCCCTCCTCTTGTCATAAAGAAGACCATATATCGTTATATATGGAAACCATAATCTTCAATCTACCATAATTGGCATATTCATTATAAAGAAAAACAAAATGATGAGTATATCTATGTAAAACTAATTAAACGTGACAAGAATGGTGAAGAACATCACTTACCAAGAGAATCGGGTTGTCAGACCAAAGGGAGGGATTTGGATTGGTTCCTAAATTATTAAGAGTGGTTCCACAAACATCAATGGAGAGAAATCTCAAATTTAGTTCATTTAGGAGAAAAAAATGTATGATCCTAAAAAATAGGATATTACATTTTCCCTATGCATGGTTTGACTGCACAGTTAGATAGACAATTCCCTAAACGTGAATAATCTACTACCTTAATGAACCCCCTACATAGCATGCTTGCATGGTATCCGTAATTGTTCTCAATCCATTCTGAATCCACTACATCAAACCCATATTAAGACATGATTTCTCCTAGTATATACGCACTGTTTAGAAAACCCATGTTGAACCCATACACATCGACCTTAGACCCATAAACTTATTCCAATTTTACCAAACTCTCCTAGACTTCACCCTTACAGATAAAAAGAATCATGTATTTGGTGAATACTAGAATCATGGGGAACTGAAACTGTCTTGAGTTAGTTATGCACATCATATATTTATTTTTAACCCAATTATTCTAACCATTGTAGTGTAATCATGAAAATTCTACGTAACATAAGGGATATTAGTCATTCTGATGATGAAGAACCATAATGAGACAATTATATCTTGGTAATACTTACAAAAACAATCCATTCCTTGTATTACCATTTTTTCTTTCACTCTGTGTATATTGTGGAGCTTTATGAGAAATATTGGTGTCACAAGAATTTTTTTTTGTATGCAATGACATTCTAAAATATCAAATGGTTCACCATAAACATGGGGATAGATGGATTAAACAATGCCTGAAATTTGGATAAGGGTATGCACATAGACATTATTCGATTCATGGTATCCTTTTGAATAACAAATTATGATTTATTACTGTAGTCTTTAATGATAATAGATAATTTTCAAGCTGTTATATGTAGAGTGGATAGATACTGGGATAAACATAATGGGTATAAGTACACTGTGGATGATATTATCTTCTATTCATTAGTGTTTTGGCATACTAGACTATCCCATGTTTAGGGTGAGTCACAATATTCATTTTTGCTTGTATTAAATATATATATCATGTTATATATGAGGGGATATTAAATTCATTTAATTTGTGAGGACATATGTATTGGGAATTTGTAAATCAACAAGAAGAGGATCGAAGAACGGTAGCAGATAAACAACAGTAGTAAAGGAACTTATGTGACCGTGGATCTCCAAGGCATAGAAAGGGTGGCCCCATGTATGTTGTGCTATTATAGAATTTATGGGAACCTTGAATGTAATGGATGTTTTTGGAGGTATATATTACAAGCTCCCTCCAACAACAACACCAAGTGGCCAATAATAGTCTCAAAATTATAGTGGTTGAGGCCACGACTAACTACAGTCTATAGAAGATAATGAAATATGTCTCTCAATATATGATTTAATGTATTATATGTATTAAAACATAAGAATAACATATATTCATATGAAAACATTTTTTGAAAACACATTCACCTGCCCAATGATCGTATTAGTATAGCGACTTTGGAATTTTTGAAGCATAAACAACCAGTTCAAAATTCATATTCATATTCTCCCACCTATTATATCATATATAGGAACCCTTTTTGACATATCATACCCAAAAAAATTATTCATATCCCATGGAAAGTAAACATAATAAAGGGGTGATATCATATGCTCAATAAGTGTATACAAAGTAAACGTGAAAGCCAATATCATTAGAATAAAAGGAATGAGAGTGTGATCAAAACAATAGAATATAATACACTACATCTCAATGATCATAAACATGAATAAATTCCCAAATATTAGTAGTTTATATGTGATGAATGATAACGTAAAAAACAACATAATCCATGAATTCATAACAATGATATAAGGCATAAATGTTTCGGATACACATAAAATCATAACATTGTGAAGAAGTATAAATAGTAACATTTTCACTAATTTAATTAAGGACATGAAAACAATCCCTTTAAAAAATATATGGACACAAAAATTGGGTAAAAAATAATATTATGGACTTGAAAACAAGGTCCACACATTGAATTTGGAAAATGAAATCAGGTTCGAACATAACATATATACCTTATCAGATATACATCTTTACCCAGTGCATTAGTGGGAGATATCGGTCCCATACATCCCATAATTATACCCATATATTATATTTCCAAAAGAGATTAAATAAATAATCATATCATATCACATGTGAGGAAATGGGTTTCAAAAACATCATTCAATCATAATATATCCTAGGTAAAAGAAATGGGGTTCATACAAATCATTCCATAATAACCATAATCCATTATTAGAATGAATAATAATGGTATCATAGAATCATATCACTAGTAAAACATCAGTAACATAAAATAACCATTTCATATATGTAAAATAATTTTGTGGGTTCAATTGAAAATAATTATTGAGGGAAATATAATTTTTTATTTTTAAATGTTTTAATTTCATAAAATGATGAAAATTTTTCAATGAAACACATTAATTTAAAATAATAATGATATTTTGTATGTTAATCTTAAATAATGAACACTCCATGATCATAGGTGATTAAATAATTCTATATATGTTGAATAAAATATCCCTTTCATACCTTTTCCAAAAAAATTCACAATGTACCTCATTAGTATAACAAAAGAATGATTCATCTCAAACCATTTAGAAAAAATTCAGTATGGGTAAAAATGAATTTAAATGAAGATATGAGAATAATAAAAAGATTTTTGAAAAATTATTAAAAAACATGTCCATGGAACATAAATATTTCCCAATTGAGGCTTAAATCTAACAATCCAAAATAATTTTGAAATTGTGAAATAAATACTCCTCACCAAATAATTAGGAGAGTACTATTCCTCGTGATAGAAAGAAAGTAATATGGATATTAAAATATAATAACTTTTTTGATAATAATAATAATATACATTCATGGAATATATATACACCACATAAAATAATCATGTATTGTAGAAGTTACGTGTCCCACAGAAATAACAGGGAGACATAAATTGCTTACCATATTCCACAACTCTCATCATACACATACAAACATCCTATCTGGGAAATATAATTCTATTATTCATTTCATACTGAACCATATTTTTCTATATAATCCCATAGATGATTTTATTATTAATATATATATATATATTACATTTTTTGGAACATTCTATGTTAATGTTACCCTTTGGATAATATATGCTTCCTTTTTCGCATGTATTTTGACTTGTTATCCTTGGTCTTATTACATAGATCATGATATCATCATCTCCGGAATTATTACCATGATATAATTATCATTTATATAATTTCTTTATAAATATAGTCAGGGTAATTCATAAAATATATATATTCAAAATAAAAATCCACCATATGTAGAAATGATAAGTCGTATGTACCCATGAATCTCTTTATTTCATTTTGTTGTAATATTAAAATAACAATAATTATATAATATATTATAATTATAGATTCAATTTTTTTATACATATATATACTATATTTTTTTAAAATCATCTTGTTTACCAATGATGTGAAATATAGATGAAAAAAATCACATCACATAGTTGGGATGGTGCGCCATACATACGCACGAGGGCGGTTATCATTTCCCAAAATATTTAGTGGTAAAAATAAGGATATGATATTATCATTTAAGAAGAATTATCTTTTTATAAATATCATATATAAAAATTACACACTTCATAATTCAGATTCGTAAAAGTTGTTGATGGAAAAAAAATTGTATCGCTAGTTAGAGAAATAATTTCATACATATACAGGAGGAATACATTCAATACATGTGTGATATGAAAGGTGTTTTATAATGACATAATAATAATAAAAATAACTATTCTGTATTTTTATTATCTGAATTTATTATTTTATGATTTATATCATAGATTTATATGAGGTATAAAATTGTAGAAATAGTGAGTTATTAGTTAGAGTGATTACCTCTTCATCGAAATGAATCAATTAGTTCTCCTCTACAAGAAAAAATAGTTAGAAAATTGGGAAGACCAAAATAGATTTAATGTGGATAGAAAAATGGAAATGATATTTTTATATATTTTGGTTAAGATATAAGGTTCAATGTGGTGAAATTTTGGGAGGGGTGTTTTATTTTATAAATAAGTGAGGTGAATTTTAAGAATTTATTAAAATGATTAAATAATAATATATTAAATATCAATAGAAATACCTCCAAATAGAAAGGAACAAAAATATAATATAGGATAGGATGTTATGAAATCATTGAATATATGTTATAATTTTTAATATTTTAATCCCTATATTATTAATTAATCATTTGTTAAATTATATTAATTCTAAGGACTGTAACAGAATTTTCAATATTAAACGGTGCATTATTTTATATATATGGATTAATTTAATCTTAATATGGTAAATTAATTATATTTAAGACACAAATTAGTCAAAGTTTTTCATAATTTTTAACTAATTTATGTAATTATAAATTTCATTAAATATCATTAGTGTCAATTTTGACAGTATTCATTTCATTAACATTAATAAAATAAATACGTAAATATCAATTTATAACAATTTATATAATACACCCAAAAAATGTTCAGAAACACCTATATAAGTAGAGGATAAAAAGTAAAATAATTCAACTTTTAATATTTCTGATAATAATTAATTGATTATTTCACTAATTGAATAATTATTACATCATCATTGTGTAATTATTCAAGATAATTATTTCAGCAATAAAAGTTTAAAATAAAATTGAATTACGTATATAAATCATTCATCTTTCATAATAAATATACATATCCAAACATATATTCTATTTATACCCATATTTAAAATATTATACATATTAAAAGTAAAATTGTGGCATTTTTTAACATTCATTATTTTTAATACTATCCAAGATATTTTCATGGACAATTGTCCATTAAATTGAATAATATCTAACCTTAGGTTATAATTTTCTAATTAACATAATCTAATAACATTTGGGAATGTTTTTTTGTAGTTTCCTACTCTTTTTAATATTATATCTTACACTTAATTAACTGATTTACCAATAACTAAGGTACAAAAAATTACTAAAGTTACTATTCATATTTTCCAAAAATAAAAGGTAAATATTTTTAATATTTTTCATTATGATTAAAAAAAGGAATCTACATTTCCAAATTCAATCATGTTCAAACCTTATTTTTCACTCGGGTATGAATCTGTTAATTTTAAGTAAGAATATTTTAATTGGCCCTAATATTGATTCACAATGGGTTAATAAATGTCTCAGAGGGTGGTGTAATGATTATATCCCATACCCCATCAATTTGGGAAAATATTCCAAATCAGATGGCTGGCACACAATTTTCCAAACAACAAAATTATTATATTTTTGGATAGATCCACCTCACAGGGTTGGTGCACAGCCATGCAGCCTATCCATGGATGTTCCCCTTCTTCCCATGTAACAATGAGGAATTTTCACATGATTTTCCAAATAGTTTTGAAAAACTATGCACATGCTACTTTTTGGGTAATTCTACACATTTTCCACCGATCATCTATTAAGCCAACTATTCTCCCTAATCCTAGAACAAGTGGGATTAACCTATTTTCTTCTATTTTGAATATTTTTTAAGACCTAAGGTTGGGATCATGTGATCTACTTCATCTGGGAACTATTCGAGCATTAATTCGTCACGTGGGATGTACAATGGTATGTACTCAATTCTGTTTATGCTTTTATTCTCCTCACATTCTCATTACCAAGATATAAGGGTTTGATCATTTTTCATTTTTTATTTATGTACTCTGATCTAAGCTAATAAAATATCCAACAACAGAGGAGGAGAGTTGTACTACCCTATGTTCGGTGGCCAATAACTCATCTCTCAAGTTCATTGATTTTGGAATTGTCATGTGGTTCCTTCTGAATTTATCGTGTGTTGTTTAATGAATTTATATTCCATGACTATAATCATAATAATTATATGGTTATGAACATTACAAATATTTTATTAGTTTTTTGTGTTTATGCACAAAACTCCATTCAATCCATCTAGGATGTTTTTCCATAATTGTCATTTTTCGAGTTTTGACCTGTTTGGGCCTCTGTTTTGTTGTGTCATGGGATGACCATCCTAAGAGTAGGGGTTTATAAACTAATCCTAAAATTATTCATTTAGGAGTGACACATGAGTAACATCATTCTTTTTCTGAGCTCGACACTAATTTCAATGTTCTTGATATTTTTATATGTCTAATGCATCCCATGCATGGTGCTCCAGGGATTTCACATAGAGTATATGATATTAATGATGAGTTCTAGTATCAGTATTTTCCAACAATTTTAGGTGATGGTGGTCTCTAGGAGACTTAGTCTTGGCCAGATTCTACAATATCAATCTTTGAACATCTAGAAATTCCAACATAACATAGTGTAAATCATTCCAAATACATGCTTTGGGATTCGTCCAAGCATTGGTGGGATGTGATTTCCCAGACCGATCATCATCAATGGGTGTTATGAGTTGATTTCCCAACATCCTTCTATGATTAGTTCATTCCTAAGATGATGAGATCTAAAAAATCCTGTGTTTTCATGAATTTCTAACAGAGATCTATGTTTTCAATTGTATATTCAGTGCATTTCACAATGTTTCCACTCTTCACACTACTTGTAACTTGTGAGGAGCTTTCACGTGATAGACACATTGGGGATGGGCACAAGTATGTCATCCATACACAAGTGAATATTTTTGGCCTATTTATGATTTCTACAATACAGAACCAGGCTCTTATCACTGAGCTCAACCCCCAAGGTATGAAAATAGTAATGGGTATAGGGAATCGGTGCCGCTACAAGATAGTAGTTCTTTTGGTGATAGGAACTATTCAATCAAGGTTTCCCATCATGTATGTCACATCCAATGTTTCCATATTGATAGATCTATTGTGTTTCATCAGTGTGGAAGATGGGTCACCTGAAGCATCATTTTGATAGAGACCCACTTCACATTCGGTCTTGTGGTCGTATGGGGCTTCTTCTTTGTATCGATAGGAACTTTCAACCAACTTCACGTGAAAATTTATCTGAACTAGATCCACCATCAAGAGAATCATTTTTATGCCACTTCAAGAATGGAGTTGGAGTATCATGGGTATGTCTGGCTGAGGAGGTGGTTGTGGTCATGGTAGCAAGACCCCTGATCACCAGTAGCTCCATCAATGTTGTTATTATCATGGTAGTCTATCTATTTCCTAGGTTCATGGATAAATCCAATGGAATGCACTATAAATGATACATAAGGATCATGCTACGGGTCCATATTTAAAAAGTTGTACTATTTTTTAAGCCTCTACTATTGTATCTATTTTTTTGATACATTTGAATCGAATACTTTCATATATGTTTCGATCGTGGTATGACTCAGACTAGAGATACAATATTAATCTCATGTAATGATCCTGGATACACTGTTCAGTGTACAAACAGAGGATATACTCTAGTGTAAGGACTATCCCATTGAGGTAGTTATTTACCCTTCCTTATATTACCTAATTATACTTGAGATGAAGGGATTTGATGCAATACTCAAGATAGACTGGTTGGTTCATAATCATATTTTTTAAAACTTCTATCATCACATGGTATATTTTACATAACCATAGGGAAAGAGATATCTATGTAAGGGTGAGTGGGTTGTCCAGGCTGGAAGAGTAAGACCTTTGCATCGTAGGCTTGGTGTAGTGGCTGCACAAATTGAAAATCTCTTCATGAATTATCATGGATTATGATAAATTTAATTCCCCCTGGTAGTTGATTTTTTTAGGGATTTCTTTATTGATGATTAATCTAAATTTCCTATTAAAAGAGAGGTATAGTTTACTATCAAGACCATTATAGTATAATCTCTAGTATCCATTTTCCCTTATAGGATTGAACCAATATAACATCAATATCTCAAGCATTAGTTTTAGTATTATGAAGAACAAGGCATTATGCGGGCCAATACATCCTCATAGGGTCCACCAATTTTTTTATCAAAGATGTTTGATAAAAGATTATGTCTATGTGTCAATTATAGAAATATGTATAATATTATAGTCAAGAATTGTTATCCACTGCATCAAATAGATGATCTATTTGACCATATATGAGGAGAGAATGCCTTTTCTATGATCGACCAGATACCGCGTTATCATCATGTGTGAGTCAAACCATCAGACATCGCTCATACAACACTATGTAGTTGGTATAATCCATATGAGTACTTTGTTATGTCGATCAATATTATAAAATATCATATCATTTTCATGGATTTGATGAATATGGTGTTCCACCACTACTTGTTTTTTTGTCATGGTATTGTGTACAACATCTTTGTGTATTTTCATAGTTGTATAAACCATGAAAATCATCTTGATATCATTCTGAGTACACTGAGAGTGAATAATATTTACGCCAAGCTTGCATATTTCCACATTTGGATCGAAAAAGTTCACTTCCATGGTTTTATTATCTCAAAATCAAGAGTATCTATTTCTCCTGAAATTTTTAGTTCTATAGTTTCCTGTGAGCATCCCATGAACATGTTCGATATATTGATTTTTTGGGGCTTCATGGATATTACACGAATTTCATTAACGACCTCTCAAATCTAACTTCACAACTTATTTTTCTTACTAATAAGGGTTTCATGACTCATGGGTTAGAATCATGTGAGAAATAATTTCATCAGTAGAAAATGAGGCTTGTATCACTACATATTCAAACTCTTCCAGAGCCAGGTATAGATTATACGGTCTACTGTGATGCATCAATAATTAGAAAAGGAGAATTTATGATGGAGGAATACAAATTTGATTCTTATGTATCTCGATAGTTTAGACCTCACAGAAGATATTACCCAATGCACAACATTGATCTAGCGACAATAGTCCATGGCTTATGTTATTGGATACATTATCTATTAGGATAGTTCTTTTTTGTGTACGCTGAACAAAAGAGTCCAAAATATATATATTTCTAGCATGAAATGATCCTCAAAGAGAATTGATGAGTCAAATATCTAAAATACATTGATTATGATCATTCCAAAATGACAGGGAAGGTAATTGTAGTTTTAAATGATCTGATATATAAATCGAAAGAACCTACAGTACGAGAAGCCAGTAATGAATGGTATTTAATGGCCATCTTTTCTAAGATACATATATATTTTCATGAATGACATGAGAGTTAATACCTCTCAAACATGAAAGTAATCTCTTCCCTACTAGATAAGGATAACGGTACATATTTTTCAGATATTAATTTTTTGGTTCTTCATCATAGTATATCAATTGATAACCTGCCTATGCATTCATTTGTGGTGAGAGATGATATCTTATGTCTATGTGGATGTATCTATGTTCTTACATATATGAGAGAGGGGTTGATGAATGTGTCACATTCTTCTCTGTGGGAAGTTCATCCATGCATCTGCAATATGATTGGATATTTGTGATGCCTATTTTGGAGGCCTAGGATGAAATGTCCATTAGTAAGATTTATAAATAGGTGTTCTAGCTATCCGCATGTGAAGGTATAGCACCAGAGACAAGCTGGATATCTACAACTGCATCTAGTTGTGGAATGGAAATGTGAATATGTTTCGATGGAATTCATTGTCAGTATACCTAGGTCAAGGAGGGATTTGATGCTATATGTGTTTTATTTGACTGAGAAATGAAATCATTCCAGTTCTGCCCTATTCATGATACATTCTGAGTTTTTGAGCATGGAAGTCAATATGTCTAGGAGATCATAAAACATAATGGGGTAACTCAGACTATATTTTAATCTCGGTAATCTTGTTTCACATCATGGTTCTAGATGGGATTATAAAAGGCTATGTGAACACATATGATCCTAAGAATAGATTGTCACCCTCAAATAAAAGGATAATCAGAATGGAAAAAATAGGTTCTAGATGATATGATTTAAGCATGTGTCATTGATTTTTGTGGTTCATGGGTGAATTATATCCCTTTGGTTATGTTAACCAATAATAATAGCTTCCAGGATACAATTTAGATTGCTCCAATTGAGGAAAAATATTTTATGTATTTCATTCCCTCATGTGCTGGCTAAAGTTAGTTGAGTCAGCCATACCAGGTCTTCATCTCATTCAGGAGACATCAGAGTATGTTTAGCTAATCAGTATGTGCATGAATACTACTCAGTCTAGACAAAAACCAAATGCCGATCTCTATAGACAACCTCTATTGTTCCATGTCAGAGATCATGTTTTCCTTAAGGTATTTCCCAGTCCCATGTATAGAAGGATACAGATGTAGGGAAGTGTACCACCACATTATGTATGGAATTTCCAAAATTATAGAGAGAGACAGGCTCGTAGAAATTCAGTTACTATTACCTCAGAGGTACCATTCCATGCATGATATATTACATGTTTCACAACTTCTACAATATCATTTAAACTCTAATCATATAATTAATCCCGAGTTAGATGATTTAGATGTTCATACTACCATTGGGTAGTATATATTATGCATCATTGACTTCAGAATGAAGGCTCTACGAGGTTGGTATATTCCTCTAGTATAGGTTCAATAGAAGCATAGTTGAGCACAAGTTGTTAATTGGGATAGAGATGCCGATATACATTTCCAATGTCCATAGATGTTCTTAGATAGTGTTTATACACCCTTGGAAGGTGAACACAAGGATGATTTAATTTAAGGGAGAAGACTGTAATAAACCTATTTTTTTCCCAGGTATGGATCCATTTAATTTCTGTCTAAATCATTACATTGGACTTAATATGGATGCATAATGTGTGTGAAATGTTATCAGGGGTTTCTCGGGCATGATCAGTGCACAAAACCAATCATTTCTGGGAAACTGGACAAGTCGCATGGTTGGATCATGGTTTTCCCACAGTTTGTCCAACTGTAAAGATGTTGTTTTCTGGATAGATCCGCCTCTCATAGTTAGTGCATGGGCATGTGGCCTAGATGTGTAAGTGGTGCTACTACCCAGTTAACCAAGAACAATGTTTTTCACATTTTTTTAAATCGTGTCTAAAGATCAAACATCGACTATTTTCTATGTAATTTTACAAATTTTCATTTAATGAACTATTAAGACACCTCTTCATCATTAATATGATAAATGGTGGGATTAATCTAATGTACACCTATTATAAATCTTCATAGTGAACAAAGGTTAGAATAAATAGATCAACTTAATCTGGGATCCATTCTAGCTTCCATTCATCACATTGGAAGGACAACGGTATGTACTTTTGTCCTTTTATGCCTTGCCACTTCTATATTTCTCTCAACCGAGATATCAGTGCTTCTGTGTTTATCACTTTATCATAAATATACTGTAGTTTTTGACAAATAAAAGGAAAATACTGTAGGAGGAGTGTCTTACAAGCCTTAGTTGGGTGTTTTATAAGACATCCCTCATGTTCATTGATTTTAGAATTGTTATGAGGATCCCGTTGATTTCATCAGTTTCTGTTTACAAAATTTATATTTTAGAATTATAATCATTATAACCATATGGTTATGATCATTAAAAATATGTTATTAGTTGTTAGTGGTTATGGCCACAACTCCATTCTACCCATGAAGGATGTTATGCCATATTTTTCATTTTAGTTTTTTGAAATGTTTGAGCCATCGTTTTGGTGTTCTTTGGCTTGAATATACAATGGGTAAGAGTTTATATATTAAATAGATTTTTTGTAATGAAAATTTCATAATGTACCAGGTTTTCTAATCCCATAAACCGTATAAGGTATGTTCTTCAATTTGACAATAAATTGAGAGATGTGAATTGGAAAGTATAAAAATTATATTACTTTTCCTTAAATGTAAACAAATAGTAGGCTTCATATATATAACACCCCATACCACATTAATAGAAGGTAATACAAGGAACCTTGAATACAGAATATTCTTTAAATCGATTAAATTAATCGTGGCATGCTACATGGCTTTATCAAACTAATGAAAGGCAAGGCATGAACCAAATGACTTGATTAAGAGGTTGCATACTAATAAATAATATCACACTAATTGAAGGAAATGCTTAATCCAAACGAAATATTACATGACTTTATAGTTAAACAAATGTTTCCTAATCGATATCAACTTGAATTCTATTCTAACAGTTCCATGAGCGCTCAAGAACTCCATAATGAATCAAGGATACCTTATTCTTAGGTTGACAACCACTTCAATCTTTATCCTTCTCTATTATGTTGAGGCCTGTTATGACTATGTAGGATCCCTTCAATATCATTACATTATTCCCTAGATACACTCCTTTGAACCAACATTAAAATTGAGGTGATATGGATAATTACCATAGGGTATAATTACATTATAACCTCATTTTACATTTTTTGACATCATAGGATTTGGTAGGAATGCTATTCTGGAATGCCTTGTACTATGCTCTTTAGAATACACTCTTAATATTTGATAGACCAAGTTAAAATTGAGTCAAGGACCCCTGATGTCTAGGATTAGTTGGTGGTTATCATGGATCCATTTCATAGTCAATATCATTACATGTTGTCTTTTTACAACATGGAGCCTCTGAAAATTCTTACATGTGACATATTTACAAACTGGTCATAATTAGATAATTAATTGGTGAAATGTTCAGACAGCAACTGTGGGATGAAGTATTTTCATTGGTATTTAGTTACACTGTACTACATTACATTATACATGAATTCTTTCACATTGTTAATATTCCATTTCAGGGGTCAGATGCTATATCCAACATTGATGGTGTCCCACTAGAATTTCTTTCAAACCCTCTACAAGTCCTATTTGGTACCCTCAGTAGATTACATTTTTGTTAGAGTTGAAAAAGGGATGAATATGGCTTCATACAATTGATTTCTTATTTTTTTAGTACATATTGTGATTGTAGATGATAAACATGAAGATGAAGATTCTTTAGACTATATTTGTATTTATTTATACTTTTTTGGAACATGATTTGACTTGTAGCTTGTAACCGTTTTTTCATTTTTTAGTGACTTTACATTTCATCCATTGTTGAATGTTATTCTAGATGTTTCTGTTATTATTATTATAGACTCTATTTTTCAATTTTGTATTCTGTTTATTTATATTTCATCCTATATTTACCTATTATTAATTTCATCCACTATGCTACACTTTGGAAAAGAGGTCATTGTCTCCCTATAGACCCATAATAGAACCTTGTTGATAGTTGGCAGCCTCTAGAGTTTGGGGAGATGTGCTTGAGGTCATATGGCCAAAAGGCTTAGGGCACCCGTTGACTAGAATTCGGATCAAGAACGTCATATTTTTAAAAAATGTGGATAATCTAATTAATAATTAATCTCTCATATGTGATGAAACATTGTTTTTTTAAAGTGAAAATGTTCAAACGATAGAAATGTTTTTATATCCATATTCAATGAAAAAAATTGATTGAAATGATAAGTATTAGATTAAATAATACGAAAGTTGATCCAATTATTCATTTATAAAAATAATAAATCTAATTTAACACTATAAATAATTTCATTGAAAAAGGTTTTCCAATTTAATATTCATTTTTTATCACTATTCATCAATACATGAAACATATTAAAAAAATTCAAAAAACTCATCCAATGTAAATTTTTATATCCCACATTCAAATATGAAGTTTATTTTCTCATATATAATTTGTTAATGTATAAAAAATAATATTTAAAACTTGTGCATCATTAATAGGTTGTAAAACTGAGTTTTTATAAATATATTTCTTTTATACGTAAAATTAAATTTCTTCATGTATAATTTCAAGGAAAAAAATTTGATGAATGTGAATATTATATTGAATATATTATTTATATATATTATTAATATAATCCAAAAAATATATATTCATTTATTGTTATTAAACACACTTATGCATGTTTAAAAGGTCTTTCAAAAAATGTTTACATTTATTTTAAAGTAGGGTTTACTTTCATTTAAATATAATTGGTCATGAAATTGTATATAATTATATATTCTATATTTTCAAAATTTAATGAACAATATTAATAACCTCAATTCTAATTTCTAGGTTATAATTGTATTTTTTTGATTATTTACAATAATAAAATGTTGTATGATATAAATCTGGTGTTGCATGTAACACAATCTAATAAAGTGTTGCCTAAAACAAAAGAAATTAGAAAAATAAAATTATTTAAAAAATATAATAAAAATACATGGGAATTATATTCTGCACACATTAAAATAAAATTCCCCTTTGAAATTTGTCTAAGTTATCATGGGTTTAATAATTGAATGATTATTTCATTTATACCCACATCGTAAAAATCGATAATAAAACTCACATTAAAAAGGGTATGTCCTAATCATAATAGTTTTCCAATGTAAATCATAATAATGTTTCCACATATGATAACATATAATGAAAGTTAAAACATATAAATTGTGGTAAAGTCGAACTATCAGTTTCTGATAGAGAGTGATATCGAGAATGGTAAATAGATAGATAACAGTCAGAATGAAATAAATCTACAATGATTTAATAGACCATTTGATTCTTCAATGAATAAGGTATTATGATAAAATTTTTCCGTTGATGATAATTTCCCATGTGTTGAATAATTTTCATGAGTGGAAATATTGACTGGATTTCATTAAATTTCATAAGCATGTTGAATACTTTAGTTGTTCCATGATCAATTTCCAATTAAAATATTATGTCAAGAAATGAAGGAGAGTTTTTCATTCCTAAATAATTAGCACCACATGAGATGCATAGGCTGATATGATATTTAATCTATTTTAACAATAAAAAAGGCTAAGGCAGGTTAACCGATATTCATAATTCCTCATATTGTAAGATAATAGTTCAACATCGAAAACCTAATCTACATTTTTACCTAAACCATTCCATAAATAGTTATTCAGATGACCCTTCTGAATATGGAATGTATGATAAATTGTAAATACATACAATTAATTTCTCAAAAACATATTTTGAATGATCCACCATATATCATAAATTGGATCTTGTTTCTTATAAACCAGACAACTAAATACATTTATCGTTTATTCTTATAAAAACAAATTGAATACAGGCATGCATATTCATCCCATATATAAGAAGTTTTCTTAAATAAATTTTTTATGTGAATATTGTGTTTGTCCATTTAAAAATAAAATATATTATTTCATTACTCCAAAATCCATCTAGAGAATGCCATGAAATTTTTCTAATGGAAGAAAAATATTATTTTTATACATATTATTCATCAAATATCAAAAATTAAATCTTGAACCATGATAGGTGGATATGTATTCCCTAATTTCCATCATTTACATCATCCATTATTTTAGCTAAGAATTCCCATATTCCTTTTCCATCAGATATTATTATTTCATTTCATTTATGCTAACCCTTGGATTGGGGAATTGATTTTTATTGAGGTAAAACCCTCAATAATTAATGAACTATAGTGAAACCAGTGTAATTTTTTGGGCAATATATCTATTCATTACATTATATATCCTCCTTATATCCATATTACACGTTTTTGTCATTATAAAGGCTTCAGACACTTGAATCATCATCTAATTGCAGTTAGTAATTTCCTTGAGTAAAACTGTCCACAATTTTGGATCATATAAGGACATAACATTTTCTTCTCTACAAGTGGAAAATAATTAGAGTTTCCATTATGCTTCATATTCAATTTCTTATCACCCAGACCTTGAGAGTAACCAACTTCTATTTAAACTATTAGTGAACCCTAAATGATTTATTCAATGATTCCAAATTACCATTTAGATAATACATTACAGATATATGGTTTAGGATAACATATAATTAATCAATATTGTATTCAGAAAAGATGATTATCCTAGAGGGGTATCTACCAATTCTGCTAATATTTTCTTCATAGGTACCAAAAGATTAATCAACCATTTTTTATGCTCATGGAAATATGTTTACATCATTTTTCATTGAATATTAGGGTGGTAATTAAGAATAAATATCCACATAAATACTACTCATTCCATAGATTCAGTTTATTCTTATTCCTTTATTTTCATAATAGTATTTCACCACTAATCGACTTAACCTTATAAATCATATATAAAAAATTGATATTTTCTTGTTATGAATATTGAATAATGGAAAATAATTATGCATAGACACCAATTAATTGTTGTTCAATATTTAGAACCACAAAAAGAGTGTGGATGTTCCATCATGATGGAGTCATATAAAACATTTTACCTCCATTTCTCACATGTAATTCCATCACGATTCATTAATTGTGTGAGTAAAGTGATCCAATATTCCATTCAATCTCACATAAAATTTCTTTTCCACAATAAGAAAATGTTTTCATTTCCCATTTATTTCATAATTAGAAATATTCCTTCAGGTTTTATAAGTTTTATAAAACAGAATATAATTTTCTAAGACACAATATTCATATCGTTAAAACCTCATATTCATTGATATGAAGTGAAAAAAATTATAATATATGAAACCATATGATCGAATTTGGCAGTTCATTATAATTTCTAAAACCTTATTATTTTAACTGATACATACCAATATGACTATTACTAAGGTATTTCCATACTAGTTTCCAAAGGTTGACTAAACCATTTTTCTGATACCAACAATATAAGACCAGGCTTAGCGTACATGTATATATCACGATTTTTACAGAACAAACATACAACCACCCAAAGAAAATAATATTTTTTTACCTTAGAAACCATGATGTCATAAACAACAAGTACATAAGACATATACATTTTCTCCCACATATTTATGCATTACTATAACACTTTTAAAATATCATAACAAAAAAAATTCTTCATATTCTAGTGAAAAGAATCAACATAACAGTGTGATATCAGATGGTCAGTAAGGTTATAGGAAGGGTATATGTACGCACAATCATAAGAAATAATGATTTGATGACATGATCATAACATAAGAATATCAAACCTTGCATATCAATGATCCAAAACATGAATCAAGGAATACATATTAGAAGTTAATAAGACATGAATCAAAAAAGAATTAGATAACCTAATCAATGAGATCATAACATCTAAATTAGATATTAAATTGTGGAATACACATAAACATGTAATGTTTTAATAATGTTTTAACAGTAACATATTGAATCATTATTTTATAGACAAGAAATCATGACATTTCATTAAATTTTTTACATGAAAACAATGACCCGTATAAAATTAAGGACACAAAAACGAGTTCCTTGCATAGAATTGTGAACATGAAATTTGGTTCACCATAGACTATTTACCTCATGTGTTATCCATCATTACCCAATGAATTAGAATAAGATATTTTTCCAACCCATAGTATAATGAAAATAATATATAATTATACCTAAATTACAAAAATCATTCATCATATAAGAGCACATTTAGTGAATTGGGGTTGATAAACACGATTCAATCATAATATATCTCATAGAAATGAAATATAATTCACAAAAATGATTCTATAATAAACACGAACCATTACAATAAAGAATAAGAATATTATCAATGAATCATAACTATTTAAAACCATATGTAACATCAAACAATATTATTTCATATGGAAATTAATTTTGATTGATAACATGAAAATAATTAATGAGTTAAATACCACTTATTTTTTGAAAAAAATATTATTTTATTAAAATGGTGAAATTTATTAAATGAAAACATTTTCATTGAAAATAAACTCATACAATTATAAAAGAATAATAAATTAATTATGGTTTTCCATGAAATCCAATTCAATCTAACTAAATTAATAAAATCATTTAATACTTTGGGAGAAAATGTCACAGAGTACCTCCTTTGTAAAATTAAAAAACCATCCTTCCTAAACATGTTGTAAATATTATGAAATTATTAAACATAAATTAAAAAAATCGATACGAAAATAGATAATATATTTTTAGACTACATGGGAATAGGAGATAAATATTTTCCAATGGGGATATAAAACGAAACAATCCCAAATATTTATTTTATTGTGAAATAAATACTCATCGCATTATAATCAGTACAATCATATCCCCCATGAAAGAATGAAATTAAATAGATATGAATATAACAAAATTTTCAAGATAATATACACATAAGTTAATAATGGAATGTATATACACCATATAGAATAAAAATGTAGTGTATAAGGCACTTGTCCCATAGAAATAAAAGTGAGACATAAATCACATACTTTATGTATTGACTGTCTCCATACTCGTAAAAACAGCCAGTAGTAAAAATATAAGGATATTATTAATATTTTAAAAAATCAAATTATTATATCTAATACCATATATGATTCTATTTTTATTTTATAATAATCATATTCTTACAATTCATTGTTAATGATATACTTCGGTTAATATCTTCAATGTATTTCTCATGTGTTTCGACTTGTTATCATTGGTACACTATGATAGATCATGATTTCATCATATAAATAGAAATATTCATGATATAAATATAATATATATATTCATTTTATGTTTATTTCTTATTATTCATAAAATTTAGAGAAATAAAATTAAATAAACCTTTCATAGAAAAGGTGGGTCGTACGTACACATGAGCACCATTATCATATTTTTGTCATATTAAATCAATGAAATGAAAATGATATATTATAGATAAATAAATAAAATTATATATAAATATATATATATATATATATTATGTATTTATAATATTAATACATATTTCGACCCATGTGAAATATTGATAAAAAAATGAATCACATAGCATAGTGTATATGGTAATACAAACATACTCATGGACGACATTATCATTTCCAAGAAAACATGATGATAAAAATGTTGATATGATATTATACTTTAAAATTAATAATAATTGAATAAATTTAATATATAAAAGTTAAACCCAAACAAATATAACTCATAAATAATGGTGATGGGAAATGAATTGTATCGCTACACTGAGATGGTAATCCGTAAGTATAGATGACCAATAATTTAACTTTTTGTTTGAAGGGAAATGTAATGAATTATTTTGTGTCAATAATCATAATAAAATTTCATATTATTGATTATTTTAAAGTTTTTTGTTTATTATATATATCATAAATTTATAAGTGGTATAGAAGAGTAGAAAAAGGATGTGATCAGTTTGAACTATTACCTCTTCTTCCAAACAACTCATTTGGTTCTCTTCTATATGACTATAGAGTTCATATTTTGGGTAGACTATAACCACTATGATGTGTATATGGTAGTGTAAAAGATAAATTTTTAGATATTGGTCGAGATATAAGTCACAATGTATGTATATGGGATGATGTTCAAGGTATCCTTTTATAATGAAGGTGGGTGGCACTTTGCAAATTTCTGAAAATATTTATTTTTAATATATTTAATATTTAACCAAATACCACTTAAAGGAATGTAACAAGAATTTAATGTGGGTTACGGTGAAAAAACATCAATAAATATATATTATAGATATTTTTTGTAATTTTGAAACATATATTTTTAATAAACCCTTTACTAGCCTATTTTATTTTAAAATACGGTAACAAAATTTTAAACATTAAACGATGTATAATTTTTCATATATGGTGTCAATTAAACCATAAATGGAAAATTTATGATATTTTAGACCATAATATATCCCAATTTCTATATTTAGTATTTAAATATTTTTTAACTATTTTTATAGAATATGAATTTCCTAAAATATCGTTATTGTCAATTTTGACTATATTCATTACATTGAATTTTAGAAATTCAATATAGAATGTTAACTTCTAATATTTAATATAACACACACCAATAATTTATTAATCACATAAAAAAGTTTTAGATCAACTTAATTAGGTAAAATTATATTTATTTGAATATTTATAATATATTATAATTAATTGTTTCTTTAAGTAAGAAATCACTTCATCATAATTGTGTAATTATTTAGTATAGTTATTTAACTAAAATTTAAAAATATAATTCAATTTTTTATATAAAACATCTTAAATTCATATAAATATACAACTGAGCATATCTTCTATTTTTTCCCACAATATAAATATTATACTTATTAGATGATAAATTGTGACATTTTTTCACAACCATTGATTTTAATACTATTCATTCCATATTCATATAAAAGTTTCCATTAAGTTAATAAATTTATAACCATATATGAAAAGGGTTGAATTAACTTCAACCAATAATATTTGGGAACATTTTAGTTTAGTTTTAAAATATATATAATATTATTTTTCAATCTTAATAAAAAAAATTACCAATAACTATGGTATAATTTTTTTTAAAATAAAATTTTATATTATCATAATATAATAGGGACCTATTTAGAAAAAATAACATATGAATATAAATATGGAATCCATTTTTATAAAATCCATTCACATAATTTTCAGAAATTATTTAAAAATTAATCCCATTGACGATTGGAGACAATGAGTATTTTTTATAACATTCAAAAATGATGGTAGTTTTTGTATCTATATTAAATATAAAATTTACTAGAATGACCTACAATGGATTAATTGATAAATTAATTAACTAATTATAATTTCAAACCAATCATTGTTATAACATAACCCTATAAATAATTTCATTGAAAAATATATTTTAAATTAAAATTATTTATTTTACAGTATTAATCAAAACATGAATCATAACAGAAACATACCAAAAATTCATCAAAGATTAATTCTGTTATCCTGCTTCAATTTTAAAGCATATATTTTCGAATATAGTGTATAAAAATGAAAAAAATGAGATTTGAAACAAGTACGTCATCAATAGGTGGTAAAACCGACTTTTTATAAATTTGTATCTTTTATGCATAATATTATGTTTGTTATTATATCATATCTAGAAAACATATATACTTAATAATAAAAATTATATTGAATAATATATATATATATATCATTAATATAAACAATCAAGGGTTATTTTGTATTTATTATTATAAAACATACATCTACACAATTAAATATTTTTCAAGAAAAACCTTTACCACTATTTTAGAAATGGGTTTGCATTAATTTATCATAAATTTGTCAAACGTTTATATAAACATGTTTAAAAAGTAATTTCATAGTTATGTCAATATGGTTCAAAAAAATCATTCTAATACCTCTGTTATAATTATATTATTTAAATAATTATAAAAATAGTTTGTTTTTTTGAAACTAACTGTTGTGTGTAATGAAATATATGACCATGTTGCGTATAATTAAGACATCAATGTAATGAATGTTTTTAAAAAATATCTCTTGGGAATAAATGATATACCTATTGAGATCATAAAATAAAATATATTTTCATATGGTATTACTATATGTGAATATTTTTTATCACTTATCAACTATAAGTGTGAGTTTTAACCTATTTGAGAGAGTTACACAAGGGACATTTTGTTCATCATGATGAGAAAATATGTCTTTATATTCGGTGTGGATTGATTTTCGATTGATTAGTCCCAGATGGAATATCCTCAGAGACAATTCAGATTCCTTTAGATATATGGGAAAATATACTCTTTTTTGGTTAGGGTAGATCTTAGGGCTAGATTAGTGGGTATTATGAGTAAGAAGAAGAAACCCAAGACCCATTAGTTTGTGAGTTTATCCAGTCAAACATATTTAACTTTAGGTATCTAGATTATTTCATTATTGGATGAATATATGGATTTAAACACAAAGGATGTTCCAAGACTACATATGTTGTTATATTTAGACTTCAATATTTACATGAACTTCAGGAATGGTGTGATACCATTTTTGGCATATCATATGTCCACTAAAATGATTTGGGAGTTGATGGTGTATTTAATGATCCATCTGTAAAAGTGTTTCATCAGACTCAGTGTGTCTCCCAAGTCATCTCAACTCTTGTCAGTGAAAAATTAGGAAAATAGATTTAGTTTTTGTGTTTATTATCTTCTTTTATACCCGATGAAGACAAATAAAAATTAACAATTATGAGGATTGATGAATTATTTTAAAATTTGTGTGAAATGATTTGGTTGAAAAGGGTCGATATTATGGTCCACTAAAAATAGTTGAGTGTTCATGAGTTTGATATTGAAAATATATCATTATGATGTCACTATGGACTATATGATTTCTAATAGATGAATTTTTGTGAGAAAAATACCCATACAATGTTCATGGGTCTTATGATTCTGATTTTTTATCCAAACATGGATTGAATTTTGGTTGTCTTTATTATTTACTTACTCATTTAATATATTTAAGAGGTGGATAATGGATATAATTTTATGATGGTCATCAACATACTTCAACAAGACCATTTTTTATTAAAATTCCTCTAATTACATGTTCTGGGTCAATGGGGATCACTGTGTGGGGATGATAACCTTTAGCATGGTTTATCTAGGGAAATAAAAAATATTGATATGTTTTTTTATTGGAATCCACCCAATAGTGTTGGAGTCGTGGAGATTCATTTGATTGGTATGGTACTACTACTGATTTTTTTATTAATTCTCTTGGATTATATCCCCTTTGAGTATATTAAAATGGATATGGTGGCAGTTTATCAGGAACGAGTCTTGTCAGATATCCTTAATAGATAAGAGGATTTTTCTTACCAATACTACATTATGAGACCACCTGAGGGGGAGGTGGATTAAAATATTTTCTTGTGATGCCTCAGGTGATAGGATTTTTTTGTGTTTTAATGCAGATGAATATAGTTATCTCATATTGATCATGGAATTTAAGACCCCATGAGAATAACTATGGGACTCATTTCCATGATTAATCAACGGTTGTCTTTTATTTGAAGATGTGGTGGCACTATCTTATGGAGGGAATTATTTTATTTATTAAGACCAAAATAACCACACGTACAAAATTACATAGTGAGATATTGTGTTAATATAGATGCATCCAATGGAGTTTTTATATGACAATGAATTTGAGATATTATAAAAAATTATGAAGGGAAACGTATGGGATGATGCCTTGAGTAGGAATTTCCACACTAAACATGTGGAATATGTGTCTATGTATTTGGTTTTAATATGGTTGAATTGATTATAGATTGGGGGAGTTTTTATTTTGTTTATGGTGTTGATCCATTTACTTCATTAGTGTCTTGGTTTAGCATCCTAGATCTGGATGCCACTCAACTGTTTCCCCATACCCAATTGGCCACATCGTCTCAATGGCATTTCCCAAAATTCTAGATGCTGACAACTAGAAGTGAGTCCATAGGGTGTGATTGTAGGGAAACAATTCCCTTATTGACAGAGTGTGTCATAGTGGAATAGAAATAAAAAATAGAGGAAGCAGTAAACAACATATAATTGAAATAAATAGATGATTACTGATAAACATAATGATAATATGGTGATTCACATGACTTTGCTCAGTCCCATGCCCTCCGACCCTTATGCATCACATTACTTACCTGTAGTAGGGTACTTTCCCTGATCAAGACCTAAAATCATATAATAGGTTTGGGCCCAAAGCATCACCCAAAAATATGTGAGAATAAATACCATTAGCCAACCACCAATGGTATGTACCAATCTGTCAGTTAATATATATAACATGTAGTGTATAATAGTGAGTGTACTATACTCTAGGTACTCCAATGTAAGAACAAAAAATATCTCTGAAGAGAATGGTAAACAAGTATCAAAGAATACCAACTCCAGGGTTGTGATTTGGCTGGGAGGATGTGTTATAAGTCATCGATTTCATTATTCATGTTAAGTGAATTATATAAAGTATTTGTTGTCTGAACTAGGCCTAACAACCCCCCGTATCAAATTAATTGTCAATATGTGACGTAATAATCATTTAATCTTCTTCCATTGTATCCCAGACAGGGTATCCCTCAATGGATCCTAGGATCACATGGCATTTTAATGCAATACTGAAGGAGTCTGACCACCCTATCGATGGCTCACTCACAACCTTTACATAATTAAACTGGTAATCTCAACTATTATATTTTAACTAAGATAATGGTTCACATAAGTTATATAAGATGGAATTATTTACATGAGCATCTCCTTTAATTTTACCCGATATTGTGGCTCTGACATGTCTAATTACCTATATTTTACCATTTAATTCAATTAAATATTCCATTTCAAAAGTCTCACATGTGAATTAAACATTGACATTACATTAAAAAATTATATCATGTGGGCTCAATTTATATAATAACCAAAACCTATAAATTATACCATTATATGGTCAAAAAATGATATGTCACATGGAAAAAACATACAGTAAGACTATTATGAAATCTATACAATTATAAGGCATAACACCACAAGTATCTCTTCTGGGAAATTCAAAAAATGAAGAAAAAAAATACATTTTTAGAAAACCAAAAATGGGAATTCAAGTTATGTCTCATAGGAATTATAATCCAAATCAGCATAAAGGTAATTCCATGGGAAACACACCCATGGGTTAGCCCTAAATCAATGTTAACCACATAAAACATGCTTTCAAAACATTTAATTAATTACATAATTCTCAAACTAGAAATAACAGGTCATTTATTCAATCAAGTGTCACAATAAAACATGGTGTGCGACACTCCAATGTGTATAAACATTATCATAATAAACAACAGACATGGGATCACCTACCTTGTTGTAGTACGACTCTCCTCACCCAGTTTCTAGATTTGATTTGGCCTAGAATTGTGTAGATCTACAAAATGAAAAAAATGCTCAACCATTGATGACTCATTCAAGAGAAAAAATAATGATCAAATGATCAAGATGAATTGTGAGCTCACTAATCGGGTTCAAAATCAACTAACATAGAAGGAATGGGGGTTAATATGATCAATAGTGGAGCAAAACCTCTCTCACTGATGTTGTTCACAACCCTGGATGGAAATTTTTTCCATCTAAAAAGACAACACTACATCCTAATTTAATCATTAAGAAAAGATCATGGTTTGTACATGATATTAAACATCATGTCCACATAGATTAATATCCAGAACTTTACGTGGTCATGTACCGGGATTACATGTCATGTATACTTATATACATAGTGTGTACTTATAAATCCATGATGTGAGATTCCCAGTCACTTCATGTAACATGATTTTAGCCATCCCCTTGAACTCTCTTCCCCCGTTTTCATAATTATAAACTAAAAAATAATGATCCAATACTCAATGGAGGAACTAAGTTCTTACAAAACTCCCCCACTAAAGAAATTAATCCATGAATTTCCCTTCCAAGGTTTATGAATAAAAATTGAGAACAACTCTAGCCACTGTGATCATACATCAGCCTCCAACTCCCAACTCTCATCATGCACTCAGTCGTGCTCCCATAGAACACGTACCATAGGAACACTCTGGACATGGATAACCTTCATGCTACAATATACAGTATGAATGGGATTCTCCTCAAAGGACACATCTTCTTATAACTCCACTTCGTCAGGATGAAAGGTGTGAGACGAGTCTGAAATGTAATGTCTCAACTGAGATATGTAAAAGGCATAATGGATAGACCCATACAACTAATGTAACTTCTATCATTAGGAAACTAACCCTACCCTCTAAAAAATATCAAAAAGAACAACATATATCGTTGAAATCATAACTCATATCATGATTCTCTTGTGTCCCATCCTCGATGAAAATAGAAATAATAAAAAGATTCCTAACCTCAAACTCTAGAGGTCATCTATGGAAATTTGTATATGATATTTGATGAGACTGTACAATAACCATCTACTTCTGAATCATCTGGACATTCTCAAAATCCTCTTGTACAAAATGTGATCCCAGAAAAGCTTCCTCACATTCCTTTAGCCAACACATGGTGATCAGCATGTCCTACTTTATAAAGCCTTGTTATGTGTCATCAATATTTTTGTCAAATAAATTTTATTGTATGAAAATTAATCCAGGGGGATATGGTTCACCCAAGAGCCACCAAATTCCAAGATGAATGCTCGCATAATTTCCTCCAACAACTGTATCGTACACTTTGACTCTCCATCAGTCTGAGGGTGGTATGATGTGATCATAAGCACCAGTGTACCATGTTCCCTCTAAAAACTCTTTCTAAAATGTGATTAAAAGATGGAATACCTATCTAAAAAGATAGAATGAGGGAATCTATGAATTCATACCACCTAATAAATAAAAATATTCCCAATCTTCTTGACACAAAAGTTCTCATTGATGAGAAGGAAATGAATGACCGTCATAAGTATGTCAGGAACAAATAAAATGACATCATTACCACAACACCTCCACCATTATAAAAGCCCACAAAGGATGCCCATGAGCATTCAATCCCCATTTCCGAAGAGATTTTCAATTAACTGGGAAAACATAAAAATAAATGGGGTCATAACAGCAGCCTCACAATAAAGAATGGTCGAACCCTGATCGACCTCATCAAATGTAGTCACACAATCATTCCCCAAATGGAATTGTTGACTTTTACACCACATCGACATTAAACTGGAGAACTGTTTCAAGTAGTCCACTTGAACCAATCAAAAATAATTCGAAGGATAATGAGTCAATCTATCCCAAGATGACTTATCTCATAAAATTCCAGCATTGAATGTTGATGTATTTCAACAAAACACAGTGCCTTCTCCACATGCACCATACACCCACAATTATAAAGCTCACTGAAGCACGTACGTGTATCTAGGTGACGTTCCATTTTAAATCAATCCAATGATCTATTAAAAGGAATGGCACACAATGATTAATAGCATAATTGTATATCCATCATAATGGAATCATTATATAATTTTAATTATCTAACTTTATCCCAAAAATAAGTTTGAGAAAACCTCAGATTCACCAAACCGTGTTCTAATGACCTCACCTAGGTGGTCCATACTCCCTTGTTATATTTGAGAATTTGGTAAAAGATTGAATTTACACATAAAAACACAAACTCAACCATGAGTGGCATTTTTCTGGTGTTCATGTTGACGAAAATGATTGGCATGCTAGTGTTTGTCAAAGACATTTTGATATAGAAACCCACTTATTAATCAGGATTAACCAAGCCTCATTTAAAACTATGCATCCGCCGCACAAAATAGAAAGTGATCACAAACTATCTCAACGGTGTTCAACTATAAGGCGATTTAAATGTGACACTCTCTAATTGCATCTAGAAGTATTTCAAGATAGAGTAAATTATCCTCACTTAAGAAAGAGCACACTAAGTGGATTTCATGGATCATAAAATATATATAACTGAACCACACTGGCTGACCTCATGTAAGAAACTCATCTTCACATTCTGAGGCATCATCATTTAATTGGCCACAATGCCTTTATCCCATGGAATTTATTTGATTGCTAATTTTTAACCAATAAGGCCCATCTAGGATCAACAATTCCTTATAAGGGTTGCACACATAGTAAACCGCAACTACGTCATGCTTTCAAGAAATAATCATCAAGAATCAAAATCTCTTGTCTCGAAGGCATTCAAGTAGAAACTACCATCATCGAATGGTCCTTCATTGGGATCCTTATACCTGGAAGAACACATTTAAATCTACAAAACATGATGATCCCCACCTATGAGTGTGCTCTATGTTGAGAAGAAGGAACAACCACTCTTAGACGTGCTAGTTCAGAACCAAATTAAAATCAAGAGTTTCATTCCAAAAACCTTGATCACATTGTCATATCACTTGGAATGTAATCATAATATTAAACTGACCAGCATTTTGAAAGAACCATTTCATAGAACTTTCCCCTATGAAATGGGATGAAATTGGTTCCAAATTATTTAGGTTAGTATACTCCAGAGAGAACTGAGAATAGACACAGTATCTCAATGCTCAACTATATAACCGGACATGAAATCTTTTTTGTTACATATAAAAATCGACAGGTACCACATATGTCAATATATACTACCCCTACTTTAACAGATCAAATGGTACATTTTGGGTAATATTCATAGGATGTCTATCATATTCTCTTTCGTACCATATGGATCACATATGAACATGGTCAAATGAACAAAATCAACACGACAATTTACACAGATATGAACGTATCAATTCTCCACTACATTAAGAAAACAAATGTTAGCATGAATTTCTAAGAATCATACCATGCATGAGGCATGTCTCGCCTGCAAAACCAAGCATTTCTAAAATCTCATTTCCATGTCAAGGGTCGTGATACAAAAATACCACATTCACACAAGTTTGTCCCCTCTAGAAACCAATCTTCCTACTATGGACAATAGAAAAATACCATGTAATATCCTTTTTTAACAGAGAAGAAATCAAACGAGGGCCTCTACATATAGGAATAGCTCGCATATCAAAAGCGCACATATCAAACATGGAATTTCAAAACCTTCCTATAAGAACTCACCCAACTTCCTACCCTATTGGTCATATCTAGGTGTTAGACAATGGGAGATACAACAAAAAACCCACTACCATGGTCTGGTTTGGTCAAGTCAAACCCTGAGATGAATCCAACTTGGGACCCTCCATGAACACACAAGTGAAGGCATCCTACCCGAGAACCTTAGTTGAAAGGAAAAAGACGAATCCTATATGGGATTCCCAAAATATAAAAAACTGAGGCGTCCAACAATAGGGATCCCTGAATACTATTAGCTAAATAGAGGTCACACAAGGGACTCCATAGAATATCCTGAAAGAAAAAAAAATACATTAGGGGATTCTTATAAGAAACAGGTCTCATGTACCCTTAGGAAAAAAGGGAATGTCCTGAAAGAGATATGTACTAAAAACATCAATAATGAGAGATGGGTCATACCTCATATCTGATCAATGGACTCAACTATTTTGGTTGGAACTCCCAACTGATCATTCATGCTTTGTTCTACTCTCAAGGGAAAACTGGATTTGGTAAACGGAGGAAAAACCTATAAATTTTGAAAGCATCCCCATAACACCCATTATAAATCCTCATAACACTCTGTAGGGTTCACCATAGCGATATACATGGAATAATACATAAAAAGGACTACTCATGTGTCCAAAATTGAAAAAGGGAGAGAAAACAGGATGAAAAAAACCGAAAAGGATTAAAAACGTTGATTATACATTGAGTAGAAACCACATATGGTGTGTTCCCATGATTTTCCTTCATATGTGTGTACTCCCATTAGCCTTGGTGTGTATGCATCCCATGTACATGACGTGTAATCACGACACACAGAATGACTCTTTAGACCTTCACATATTCGTGCAACACTGACTATTTGGTCAGGTAATGGTCCTAGGTACACGGTGCCTCACGCATACAGATGGCCTTTACTCAGGTCATCCATCATCGCCATGAAATTTTAGAAGGATAGAGAGACATGGGTATGCCTATGTAAAACTACATGGATTGTAAACAAGGTACACACTATTTTTGGATCAAGACTTATTATCTTGATTTTTCTCTCACACAGACAAGTGACACAGACATCAACCACACGGTGTGTACTAATTGTATATAGTGTGTACATATAAAAGTTATCTCTTCAAATATAGAAAAACACATGGTGTATGTTCACAGGAACACATACCATGTTGTCTGGGTGTCGAGATAGTAAGCCTAAAAAACATCCCCAGAACCACTTTTTTTGTTAAATCAGACAGTGTTGAGAAATATTATGATATTTGGGGGGGCATAATCCTCATCAATAAAAGGGTGGAATCCACATATAGAACTTAATAACAAATATTATATGACATTGATGAAATTTGATCCAACAAATTCTGATCGAAGAGGGATCATACCCTATAGAGACAAATGATTGGCAAACATCCAATTTAACCATAACACATACAAATACTCCTATCACATCATCAAGTGTATCTACCATGGTATCTATCTCTACTACATAAATATCTTGCATGGAATCTATCACAAAAACAAGCAATCAGTAATTCTTTCTAAATGGCATGGAAAGAATACAAGACATGTTATTTCTAACAAGTTCATATATGATTCATGAGAGGGAATACCGTCATCCAATCAAGTTGAAAAAAACTCAAACCATGATGACATAAAAAATTATAGCACAAAACAAGTGTGTCACCCAATGGTTATGTTGAATCAACTATATTATAACAGAATCAAAAAAACACAATTCAATTTGTGTAAATATGGATTTTCACTGTACACATGGTAGATACTCCCAATATCACATAATTACCAAACTTCATTTCCTTCTTGTCACTTTCTCATGTAACTAAAAAGTTGGAAAACCTAGAAAAAAACTCATGTGATACCATTGTGTAACATCCCAGATCTGAATGCCTCATGTGAATTTCCCCAAACAATAGAGGCTTCCAAATAGCAGCAAGTTAATATGGTGTTATTGTGGGAAAACTATGCCCTCAATGGTATTGTGTAACACAACAAAGTAATAATAAATAATAGTGGATGCAGCAAATAGAATATAACATAAAAAATAGTGGAAGACTAATATGATAAATAAACAAGGATCATTTAATCCCAAATATGATGGAGCAAGTCATGTGTTCTAGAAAAGCAGCAAAACATGTACATTGTATTAATATAGCATATACCTCTCAAAAGAAGAAGAGAAACAAAAAAGTGAATATAATGTTGTGAATGTCTCATATCGGTCACATGTCCTTTGAATCCTAAGAAGCATATCATTTACCTATACTAGGGTGCATGACCTGATCAGTACCTTTAACAATATAATATATTTGGTCCCAAAGCATGAAACAAATTAGGTGTCAGACTAAATTCTAGTAAGAAACCACGAAATATCTATGCTAATTTTTTAGTTAATATATAACAGGATGTGTAAAATAGTGAAAGAAGTAAATAGTAGGTACTCAAAATCTAGACCAATGTATTTCTCAGAAGACAATGGTAAACATTTATAAGTTAAGACTGAATCGATTCTTGATATTTTTCTTGCATGATGGATCATAAGTAATTCATTTCATTATTCGTGTTCTGTGAATTATATAATGTATTTAGGTCCGGCCTAGGCCTGATGAACCACATATAATATTAACCATAAACTTGTAACATAATAATCATTTATCCAATTCCCAATGTAGCCGAGCATAGGTATCCATCAATGGATCCTAGGTTCGGTCGCCATTTTAAATTAAGACTCAACGAGACCAGCCACCCTATATGTCGATCACTCACTACATTTTACATAATTTACATCTTCTGCTCGTCCATTTTTATAAGGCCCCAGCCTTAAACCTTACTTAATATTGAATTAAATGAATAATTCACATTGGTGATATTTTCAGGTTTAGTGTTTTATAGAATTAGGACATAACTATTACATCTCAAAAGATTATAAAGTAGACACTTCTACAATGTTTCCATAAAATAAAAAAACTCTTAAAAAGAGACATGTCTAGTTCCATGATTTATATAGCATGACTTTCCCTTGATCCCATCCTTGACCCTATTACACATTAGGTCCTGTGAAAAAGATTTCAAAAAAACATGGGGTGAGCATAAAGAGCTCATTAAGGGATACACAAAGAATGAAAACTGTTAGTTTTTTCAAACATCAAGTAAACCATGTATAACTTTATCAATGTAATACATTCACCTTCATGAAGTAGTAAAAACTCTTCACTAAATAAAATATCATTACTTAACTTTTTTTAACCAAACGATTACCATAAAACCCATATAAAGAACACATAACATATAAAGGTAACTTGGGACATAAACATAATTAAGTGGAATAACCATACGGTCGACTTCCACACATATCACTTAATGTAATAGCCATATGGACAACTTCCATACATACTTAATGGAATAGCCATACGGCCGACTTCCATACCCAATGCATTGGAGGTTATAATGTAACCACCCATCCTGGTATTCACGGCACCACCCGTCATATGGTTTATCATGTAACCACCCGTCAAATGTCTAAGTACCAATATAAAATCATAAAACATAAAACCAATATAAAGGAATGATAACATTTCCACATTTCAATCACAATATATAATTTAAATATATTGACATAATAGAATCCTTTATCAAAACCATTTTCAGTACCAAAATACATAAAAGGCTATATGGTATTTATTTTTTTTAAAAACATTACAGCATTTTGAGGAAGCCAAAAACCAAATAATACTCACGATGGCAGAAAAGGTCTTTGTCACCGCGTACGTTAAAAAAAACATTCCTTTTTGTCGTTTAGTAAAATGCTTCATAGAAAATGATTCCTTTTGTATAAAACTAAAATTCAAAGGGTTTTATAGACCGTATAAAAGAATGTTTTGTATAAAACGAAATATTCCCCAATGAAAGGAGATTGAGACGAAGTCCCTTACCTCGGGTCCGACTTGACTCGATCGTTCTTTAACGTCCTGATTAATAAACATGAGTTAATTTCTATTTTCTTAAGGACGTTTTTCAAGTTCGTTATTCCTTTTATATCACTTATTGCCATTTTATAAACATTATGTAACCATTTAAGTTAATAATGGTTGTTTTGTCGATATTTGGTTCTTAAGTCGAAAGTGGACTTCTTACAATTACATGTTGTTCGTGTGGTCAAAGGTTCATTAAATCTAGAATGAAATTCCTGATTTGGATATCATATATATCATATATATCCATCATATACATGTATTTATAATATGACATAATCATTTAGAGGTAAGAAATGAAATGCACCGTTCATGGAGACGGTAAGCCGTACGTACGCATGAACGCTACTTTCATTTCTTTGTCATATTAATGGAATTAAAACTATATGAGAGGTATGTATATTTTAATTACAGAATTATATTAATTATTTAGATGTATCATTCATCATATATATCCATTATATATATGTACTTTTAATAGTACATTACATTTGGGGATAAGAAATGAAATGCACCGTTCATGGAGACGGTAAGCCGTACGTACGCATGAACGCTACTTTCATTTCTATATCATATTTTAATGGAAAGAAATAATAATGATAAAAAGGTATATTATAATTCCAGTATAACATCATATATAATAACTTTAAATCCATCCTTTATACATCCCACATATGGCATTAATGAATAAAATAACTTTGAGGGGGCGGTAGTCTGCACTTCCTTAAATGAAGATATCGCGTTTACCCATAATGGAAACCATAAAGGTATGCCCAAAATGAAAAATACAGAAGCTTAATGAAAACATAAAAATATTATATATCATATATAAATATAGTGTCATCTTAATGGCCACCTTTGAAGGTGTTAAAAGAATATTGACCAATCATCATTTCGGGAGGCAGAAATTCGCCATCCATGGAAACAGTATGTTCTTTAACCATTAGATGTAGGATTGTGTAAGTGTAGCTCGAATACTTATTATAACAACATAATATTATATTGAAGATACTTTATTTCTTACAAAAGAAAATAATAAAAAGAGTTTAGGGGGTTGGAGAAACAAAATAAAACAAATGGACTCAAAAGAAGACATTACCTTAAAATCGGGTAACTCCCTTTGGATTGAGCTCAAAGGCTTCCTTGCGAAGACTTATGCCCAAAGTGAGGCTTCAAGGAGTAAGAGGGGGAAGTGTAGAGAGAAAATGGGTATATTATGGCCGATCCAAAGGCTTTGGGAGTGTGGGTAATGTGGTATAGGTGGGGGCCTTTTATAAGAGGAGAGGAGGGGCACTCTTGTAAAGTAACAAAATGTTACTTTATTTTCAAAAGAGTTTCAGATTTTAAAGGTCCCACATTGATGTATTTCTAGGATAAGGTGATGAGGGTTCGAAATCAACTCATACAATAGGTTTTGGACTTTTTTAGGTCTTATATTTTACATTATCGTTCCATTTTATTTAAATCCTTAATTAATGAGGTAATCGTTGCATCATCATGATGTCATAATTAATTTAATTTATTTACTGTCTAAAAATTATAAAAAAATATCATGATGTAGGAAATATTTTTAGGTTTATAATAAATATTTATAGTCAAAAATATGTCTTGTATAACCCCATGTAAAAATTGTTTTACTAAAACATCTCATGTTTATGTCATTTTTACTTTAACATTAAATAAAATGTTATTTATGTCATTCCCCAACCAAAGTGGCTCCATGGGGTCCCAAAGTTGACTCATGGATTTTCTTGGTCGTCCATGACACATCCAATGAGGGTATGACATGTTTCAAGCTCATCTCATATTATTAAAACATTATTTTTACCTTAAACTACACTAATTATCTCTAATCGCGAGTAAAAACTTAATAAGTTACTATTCACCAAAAAAATTATTTTAATCCCATTGAACCAAATTTTACATCTTAATGACAACCACATATGTAGGATTTTTGAAATTCAAAACACAGAGGTGGAAAATTTTCATTCAAACGAAAAATTAGTTTTTTAAGTACCACTTAGTGGTTTCACTATTCATCAAAAATAGAAGTTATTCAGAAAAATACCAAAACTTCACCCTAAGCTATATTTGATATTCCGAATTCAAAAATGATGTCAATTTTACAAAATTCAAAACATATAAGTTTCATTAATTAATTTAATAAATAATTCCCGCTGTCAGAGCAAATAGCGTGTTTTTATGAAACAATAAGTATCAAACGATTGACACTAGTTTAAGTCCGATTTCAAAGGGAAATTAATTCCAATGACCACTATTGGATTTAATGGTAAAAATATTTTCTAATTTCACTTTACAACCAATTTATATGATAATCTAATCCGATAAATAAATTAGATCAAAAAGAGGTTTTGAATTAAAATACAACATTTTCACTATTGATTAAAAAAATGAACATTATCGGAAAGATACCAAAAAATTACACAAAGTAAATTTTGATGTCCCGATTCTAAAGAAGAGTTATATTTGGTCCAATAGAATTTATAAGATTGATCAAAACTATATTTAATGACGGTTCGCCATCAAAAGGTGACAAGTGAACCTTTAGTGAAAATTATGGTATAAATGCCGAAAATTTAATTCTTTCCGTATTTTAAGCATTTATCATTTATTGGATAAATGTAAAAACATTTAAAAAACATATATAATCATATTTTAGATATTTCTATCCATTCCCGCCAATACAACGGCTACATGTTAACTACCATTAAAATAATATTATTATATTACTTGTGTGCAACGTAAGTTTTCAAAGGAACTCATTGTTGCGTATCGGGTACGCTATCGAACATAGGAACCCCTTTAAAGTTAAATTAATATTTAATTTGTAAATATTAATAAATATGAAATGTTTTTTTCATTATTTACCTAGGATGTTACATCCTTCCCCCCTTTTGGGAATTGCGTCCTCGCAATTTTATTCACATATCAAAATAAGTGGGGGTATTTATCCCTCATAGCATTTTCAGATTCCCATGTTGCCTCTTCAACCATATGATTTTTCCACAAAACCGTTACCTAGTGGCTCACCTTATTTCGCAACAAATTCTCTCTTCGGTCAAGAATCAGGACTGTTTGTTCTTCATAAGAGATATTCTCTTCCAACTGAACTACCTCTGGGATCAAAACATGAGATGAATCTGGCATATACTTCCTCAACATCGAAACCTGAAAAACATTGTGTACCTGAGATAAACTCAGAGGTAATTCCACTCTATATCCAACTGATCCAACTCTCTCCAGAATTTCATATGGTCCAATGAACCTTGGACTCATCTTTCCTTTCTTACCAAATCGCATCACACTTTTCCACGGAGAAACCTTGAAAAAACATGATCACCTACCTTGAAAGATAGATCCTTCCTCCGGTTATCCGCATAACTCTTCTGCCTGCTCTAAGCTGTTCTCATGTGTTTCTGAATCAACTAAACTTTTTCTACCATCTCTTCTATCAATTCAGGTCCCATCAGCTTCCTTTCACCCACTTCATCCCAAAATGCTGGAATTCAACACCGCTTCCCATATAATGTCTCAAATGGTTTTATCTGTATACTGGAATGAAAACTATTATTATTAGAAAACCCAACCAAATAAAGATGTTGGTCCCATCTTCCCTGATAATCCATCGAACAAGCTCGTAGCATATCCTCCATGGTCTGAATTGTTCATTCTGACTGCCCATCTGATTGAGGATGTAAAGCTATACTAAAATTTAATTCAGCACCCAACGACTTCTGAAGGACTTTCCAAAAGTTATAAGTAAACCTAGGATCACGATCAGATACAATGGAGAGTGGAAATCCATGTAACCTTACTATCTCCTTATGATACAGACGAGAAAGCTGATCTAGGGAAAAATTATCTCGTATAGGAAGGAAATAGGAAGATTTAGTCATGCGATCAAAAATAACCCAGATTGCATTATTACCTCAAGATGTATTCGGTAATCCCACAACAATGTCCATGGATATATTCTCCCATTTCCACTCTGGCACTGGTAGAGGCTGAAGCATCCATTTTGGTAACTACCGCTCTGCTTTAACCTGCTGACAAGTCCAACACTGCACAGTAAAATCAGCAATATCTCTTTTCATTCCATCCCACCAGTAATACTCCCGCAGATCTCTGTACATCATAGTACTGCCAGGGTGAACTGAAAATGGAGAACTATGAGCTTCACATAACAACTCATTCTTCAACTGTGATTCACAAGGCACACATAATAACTTCCCAAACCCCAAAACACAATCATTATCAATGTTGAATTCAGGAAACTTACCCTTCTGAACCAGCTCTACCTTTTTCTGCAACTCACTGTCTTCCCTCTGTGCTTTCTTAATTCTGTCTGATAGGGATGATCTCACTGATACCTGAAACAAAACAGAATAACTTCCTGCACCAACAAATTCTATGCCAAATTTCATCAAACCAAAAACCAAAGGATCTCGTTCCAAACGTAGCATGGTTAATGAAGCATTACTTTTTCGACACAAAGCATCATCCACTTTATTTGCTATTCCCGGATGGTAGTGAATTGTACAATCATAATCCTTGATTAATTCTATCCACCTCCTCTGTCTCATGTTCAATTCATTCTGAGTGAATATATGTTTTAAACATTTGTGATCAGTATATATTTCACACTTTACTCCATACAAATGATGCCTCCAAATTTTTAAAGCAAAAACAATAGCAGCTAATTCCAAATCATGTGTAGGGTAATTTACCTCATGAGTTTTCAACAGACGTGAACCATAAGAATTTACCTGATCATTCTGCATTAGGACACAACCAAGTCCTTTCAACGAACCATCACTGTATATAACAAACTAACCATTCCTAGAAGGAAGTGCCAAAACTGGAGCATTCACCAATATTATCTTCAACTCCTGAAAACAATCATCACATTCTTTTGTCCATATGAACTTAACACCCTTACGAGTTAGCTTAGTCCTTGGACTAGATAACCGTGATAAATTTTCAACAAACCTTCCGTATCAACCTGCCAAACCAAGAAAACTACAGATCTTGGTTAAATTTTTCGGTCTTGGCCATTCTTTAACAACTTTTTTTAACAGGATCAACAATTATGCCATCTTTTGAAACAATGTGACCCAGGAGAGAAATTTTTTGTAACCAAAACTCACACTTGCTGAATTTTCCATAGAGTTTCTTTTCTTTTAAGGCTTGCAATATAACCATTAAATGACCTTCATGCTCCTATTTAATTTTATAAAACACCAAAATATCATCAATAAAAACAATAACCATTTACCACCTGATTCAACTGAGCCATCACTACAAAAAACTCTTCAATTCTTATTCTGACCATCTCATGTTGCTTATTTAGAAGGCCATTTCCCTCTGTATGCCTTCCTAACATAGCTGTCATGTTTCCTCTGTGGAAAAACATTCTTAACAAAGAAATATCTTAGGCGAAGCAACATGGTAATCATTAAATGCTATATCATTTCAATCGTACCATAAATTAACTTATAATTTAACACTTTTCTAACTCCTAAAGATGTCTAAACCGACCTTTGATACCAACTATAAGGCCCCAGCCTTAAACCTTACTAAATATTGAATTAAATGAATAATTCACATTGAGGATCTTTTCAGGTTTAGAGTTTTAGAGAATTAGGACATAACTATTACATATCAAATGATTACAAAGTCGACACTTCTACTATGTTTCCATAAAATAAAAAAAAACTCTTAAAAAGAGACATGTCTAGTTCCATGTTTTATATAGCATGACTTTCCCTTGATCCCATCCTTGACCCTATTCCACATTAGGTCCTGTGAAAAACATTTCAAAAAAACTTGGGTTGAGCATAAAGAGCTCAGTAAGGGATATACAAAGAATGAAAACTGTTAGTTTTTTCAAACATAAAGTAAACAATATATAACTTTATCAAAGTAATACCTTCACCTTCATGAAGTAGTAAAAACTCTTCACTGAATAAAATATCATTACTTACCTTTTTGTAACCAAAGGATTACCACAAAACCCATATAAAGAACACATAACATATAAAGGTAACTTCGGACATAAACATACCTAAGAGGAATAACCATACGGTCCACTTCCACACATATCACTTAATGGAATAGCCATATGGCCAACTTCCATACATACTTAATGGAATAGCCATATGACCAACTCCCATACCCAATGCATTGGAGGTTATAACGTAACCACCCGTCCTGGTATTCACGGCACCACCCGTCATATGGTTTATCATGTAACCACCCATCAAATGTCTAAGTACCAATATAAAATCATAAATCAAAAATCCTATATAAAGGAATGATAACATTTCCACATTTCAATCACAATATATAATTTAAATATATTGAAATAATAGAATACTTTATCAAAACCATTTTCAATACCAAAATACATAAAAGAGTATATGGAATTTATTTTGTTTTAAAAACATTACGGCTTGTTGAGGATGCCAAAGACCAAATAATACTCGCGACGATGGAAAAGGTCGTTGTCACCGCGTACGTTAAAAAAAACATTCCGTTTTTTCGTTTAGTAAAACGCTTCGTAGAAAAATATTTCTTTTGTATATAAGTAAAAGTCAAAGGGGTTTATACACCGTATAAAAGAATGTTGTGTATAAAACGACACATGCCCCAATGAAAGGAGATTGAGACGAAGTCCCTTACCTCGGGTCCGACTTGACTCGATCGTTCTTTAACGTCCTGAATAATAAACTTGAGATAATTTATATTTCTTTAAGGACCTTTTTCAAGTTCATTATTCCTTTTATATAACTTATTTCCATTTGATAAATGTTATGTAACCATTTAAGTTAATAATGTTTGTATTGTCGATATTTGGTTCTTAAGTCGAAAGTGGACTTCTTACAATTACATGTTGTTCGTGTGGTCAAAGGTTCTTTATATCCAGAATGACATTCCTGATTTGTATATCATATATATCAAATATATCCAGCATATAAATGTATTTATAATATTACATAATCATTTAGAGGTAAAAATGAAATGCACCATTCATGGAGATGGTAAGCCGTACGTACGCATGAATGCTACTTTCATTTATTTGTCATATTAATGGAATGAAAACTAAATGAGAGGTATGTATATTTTAATTCCAGAATTATATTCATCATTTAGATGTATCATTAATCATATATATCCATTATATACATGTATTTATAATAGTACATTACATTTGGGGATAAGAAATGAAATGCACCGTTCATGGAGACGGTAAGCCGTTCGTACGCATGAACGCTGCTTTCATTTCTATCTCATACTTTAATGGAAAGAAATAATAATTATATAGAGGTATATTATAATTCCCGTATAACATCATATATAATAACTTTAAATCCATCCTTTATATGTCCCACATATGAAATTAATGAATCAAATCACATTGAGGGGGCGGTAGTCCGCACTTCCTTAAATATAGATATCATGTTTACCCATAATGGAAACCATAAAGGTATGCCCAAAATGAAAAATACAGAAGCTTAAGGAAAACATAAAAATATTATATATCATATATAAATATAGTGTCATCTTAATGGCCACCTTTGAAGGTGTTAAAAGAATATTGAACAATCATCGTTTCGGGAGGCAGAAATTCGCCATCCACGGAAACAGTATATTCTTTAACCATTACATGTAGGTGTGTGTAAGTGTAGCTCGAATCCTTATTATAACAACATACTAGTATATTGAGGATACTGGATTTGTAACAAAAGAAAAGAATAAAAAGAGTTTAAGGGGTTGGAGAAGCAAAATAAAACAAAAGGACTCAAAAGAGGACATTTCCTTAAAATCAGGTAACTCCCTTTGGTTTGAGTTCAAAGGGTTCCTTGGGAAGACTTCTGCCCAATGTGAGGCTTCAAGGAGTAAGATAGGGAAGTGGAGAGACAAAATGGGCAGATTTTGGCCGAGATAAAGGCTTTGGGAGTGTGGGTAAGGTGGTAGAGGTGGGGGCCATTTATAAGAGGAGAGGAGGGGCACTCTTGTAAAGTTACAAAATGTTACTTTATTTTCAAAAGGGTTTCGGATTTTAAGGGTCCCACATTGATGTATTTCGAGGATAAAGTAATGAGGGTTCGAAATACACTCATACAACATGTTTTGGACATGTTTAGGTCTTAGATTTTACATTATCTTTCCATTTTATTTAAATCCTTTATTAATGAGGTGATTGTTGCATCATCATGATGTCATAAATAATTTAATTTATTTAATTTATAAAAATTATAAAAAAATATCATGATGTAGGAAATCTGTTTAGATTTCTAATAGATATTTATTGTCAAAAATCTGACTTGTATAACCCCATGTAAAAATTGTTTTAGTAAAACATCTCATGTTTGTGTCATTTTTACTTTAACATTAAATAAAAAGTTATTTATGTCATTTCCCAACCAAAGTGGATCCATGGGGTCCCCAAGTTGACTCATGGATTGTATTGGTCGGCCATGACACATAAAATGAGGGTAGGACATGTGTCAAGCTCATCTCATATTATTAAAACATTATTTTTACCTTAAACTACACTAATTACCTCTAATCGTGATTAAAAACATAATAAGTTACTATTCACCAAAAAATTATTTTAATCCCATTAAACCAAATTTTACTTCTTAGTGAAAACCATGTATGTCTGATTTTTGAAATTAAAAACACAGTGGTTGTAAAATTTCATTTAACCGAAAAATTAGTTTTTTAAGTACCACTTAGTGGTTTCACAATTCATCAAAAATTGAAGTTTTTCAGAAAAATACCAAAACGTCACACTAAGATATATTTGATATTTCGAATTCAAAAATGAATAAAATTTTACAAAATTCAAAACATATAAGTTTCACTAATTAATTTAATAATTAATTTCCTCTGTCAGAGTAAATAGCGTGTTTTTATGAAACAATAAGTATCAAAAGATTGACACTAGTTTAAGTCCGATTTCAAAGTGAAATTAAATTCAACAACCACTATTGGATTTAATGGTAAAAATATTTTCTAATTTCACTTTAAAACCAATTCAAATGATAATCTAATCATAAAAATTAATTAGACTAAAAAGTGGTTTTGAATTAAAATAAAACATTTTACACTATTCATTAAAAAAATGAACATTATCGGAAAGATACAAAAAATTTACACAAAGTAAATTTTGATGTCCCGATTCTAAAGAAGAGTTATATTTGGTCCAATAGATTTTATAAGATTGATCAAAACTGTATTTAATGACGGTTCTCCATCAAAAGGTTATAAGTGAACCTTTAGTGAAAATAGGGTATAAATACTTAAAATAGAATTCTTTTTCCATATTTTAAGCCATTATCATTTATTGGATAAATGTAAAAACATTTAAAAAACATATATAATCATTTTTTAGTTATTTATATCCATTCCCGCCAATACAACGGCTACATGTTAACTACCATTAAAATAATATTATTATATTACTAGTGTGCAACGTAAGTTTTCAAAAGAACTCATCATTGCGTATCGGGTACGCTCTCGAACATAGAAACCCCTTTAAAGTAAAATTAATATTTAATTCGTAAATATTAATAAATAAAAAAAAGTTTTATTCATTTTTTACCTAGGATGTTACATCCTTCCCCCCTTTTGGGAATTGTGTCCTCGCAATTTTATTCATTTATCAAAATAAGTGGGGGTATTTATCCCTCATAGCATTTTCAGATTCCCACGTTGCCTCTTCAACCATATGGTTTTTTCACAGAACCATTACTTGGTGGATCACCTTATTTTCCAACACTTTCTCTCTTCGGTCAAGAATCTGGGCTGGTTGTTCTTCATAAGAGATATTATCTTCAACTGAACTACATCTGGGCTCAAAATATGAGATGAATCTGGCATATACTTCTCAACATCAAAACATGAAAAACATTGTGTACTTGAGATAAACTCGGAGGTAATGCCACTATGTATGCAACTGATCCAACTCTCTCCAAAATTTCATATGGTCCAATGAACCTTGGACTCAGCTTTCCTTTCTTACCAAATCACATCACACTTTTCCATGGAGAAACCTTGAGAAAAACATGATCTCCTACCTCGAAAGATAGATCCTTCCTCCGGTTATCTGCATAACTCTTCTGCCTCCTCTGAGCTGTTCTCATGTGTTTCTGAATCAGCTGAACTTTTTCTGCCATCTCTTCTATCAATTCAGGTCCCATCAGCTTCCTTTCACCCACTTTATCCCAAAATGCTGGAGTTTGACACTGATTCCCATATAATGCCTCAAATGGTTCCATCTGTATACTGGAATGAAAACTGTTATTATAAGAAACCTCATCCAAAGAAAGATGTTGGTCCCAACTTCCCTGATAATCCATCGAACAAGATCATAACATATCCTCTAAGGTCTGAATTGTTCGTTCTGACTACCAATCTGATTGAGGATGAAAAGCTGTACTAAAATTTAATTCAGTACCCAACGACTTCTGTAGGCCTTTCCAAAAGTTAGAAGTAATCCTAGGATCACGGTCAGATATAATGGAGAGAGGAAATCCATGTAACCTTACAATCTCCTTAAGATACAAACGGGAAAGTTGATCTAGGGAAAAATTATCTCGTATAGGAAGAAAATGAGCAGATTTAGTCAGGCGATAAACAATAACCCAGATTGCATTATTACCTCGAGATGTCTTCGGTAATCCCACAAAAAAGTCCATGGATATATTCTCCCATTTCCACTCTGGCACTAGTAGAGGCTGAAGCATCCCTTTCGATAACTACCGCTCTGCTTTAACCTGCTGACAAGTCAAACACTTCATGGTAAAATTAGCAATATCTCTTTTCATTCCATCCCACCAGTAATACTCCCGCAGATCTCTGTACATCTTAGTACTGCCAGGGTGAACTGAAAATGGAGAACTATGAGCTTCACATAACAACTTATTCTTCAACTGTGATTCACAAGGCACACATAATCTCTTCTCAATCCTCAAAACCCAATCATTATCAATGTTGAATTCAGGCAACATACCCTTCTGAACTAGCTCTACCTTTTTTTTTCATCTCACTGTCTTCCCTCTGTGCTTGCTTAATTCTGTCTGATAGGGATGATGTCACTAATACCTGAAACAAAACAGAAGAAACTCCTGCACCAACAACTTCTATTCCAAAGTTCATCAAATCAAAAACCAAAGGATCTCATTCCAAACGTAGCATGGTCAATGAAGCATTAATTTTTCGACTCAAAGAATCAGCCACTTTATTTTCTTTTCCTAGATGGTAGTGAATTATACAATCATAATCCTTGATAAATTCCATCCATCTCCTCTATCACATGTTCAATTCATTCTGAGTGAATATATACTTTAAACTTTTTTGATCAGTATATATTTCACACTTTACTCCATACAAATGATGCCTCCAAATTTTTAAAGCAAAAACAACAACAGCTAATTCCAAATCATGTGTAGGGTAATTTACCTCATTAGTTTTCAACTGACGTGAAGCATAACCAATTACCTGATCATTCTGCATTATGACACAACCAAGTCCTTTCAACAAAGCATCACTGTATATAAAAAACTCACCATTCTTGGAAGGAAGTGCGAAAACTGGAGCATTCACCAATCTTCTCTTCAACTCCTAAAAACAATCATCACATTATTTTGTCCAGATGAACCTAACACCCTTATGAGTTAGCTTAGTCATTGGACTAGATAACCGTGAAAAATTTTCAACAAACCTTCGGTAGAAACCTGCCAAACCAAGAAAAATACGGATCTTGGTTACATTTGTAGGTCATGGCCATTCTTCAACAACTTTTGTTTTAGCATGATCAACAGTTATGCCATCTTTTGAAATAATGTGACCCAAGAAAGAAATTTGTTGTAACCAAAACTCACACGTGCTGAATTTTCCATATAGTTTCTTTTCTTTTAAGGTTTGCAAGATAACCTTTAAATGACCTTCATGCTCCTCTTTACTTTTAGAAAACACCAAAATGTCATCAATAAAAATAACCACCATTTACCACCTGATTCAACTAAGCCATCACTACAACAAACTCTTCAATTCTGATTCTGACCAACTCAGGTTGCTTATTTAGAAGGTCATTTCCCTCTGTATGCCTTCCTAACATAGCTGACATGTTTCCTCTATGGAAAAACATTCTTGACATAGAAATATCTTAGGCGAAGAAACATGGTAACCCTTAAATGCTATATCATTTCAATCGTACCATAAATTAACTTATAATTTAACACTTTTCTAACTCCTAAAGTTGTCTAAACCGACCTTTGATACCAACTATAAGGCCACAGCCTTAAACCTTACTTAATATTGAATTAAATGAATAATTCACACTGAGGATCTTTTCAGGTTTATAGTTTTATAGAATTAGGACATAAGTATTACATCTCAAAAGATTAAAAAGTAGACACTTCTACTGTGTTTCCATAAAATAAAAAAAACTCTTAAAAAGAGACATGTTTAGTTCCATGTTTTATATAGCATGAAATTCCCTTGATCCCATACATGACCCTATTCCACATTAGGTCCTGTGAAAAACATTTGAAAAAAACTTGGGGTGAGCATAAAGAGCTCAGTAAGGGATACACAAAGAATGAAAACCGGTAGTTTTTTCAAAAATCAAGTAAACCATGTATAACTTTATCAAAGTAATACTGTCACCTTCATGAAGTAGTAAAAACTCTTAACTGAATAAAATATCATTACTTACCTTTTTGTAACCAAAGGATTACCATAAAACTCATATAAAGAACACATAACATATAAAGGCTACTTGGGTCATAAACACACATAAGTGGAATAACGATACGGTCGACTTCCACACATATCACTTAATGGAATAGCCATACGGCCAACTTCCATACATACTTAATGGAATAGCCATACAACCGACTTCCATACCCAATGCATTGGAGGTTATAACGTAACCACCCATCCTGGTATTCAAGGAACCACCTGTCATATGGTTTATCACGAAACCACCCGTCAAATGTCCAAGTACCAATATAAAATCAAAAAACATAAAACCAATATAAAGTAATGATAACATTTCCACATTCCAATCACAATATATAAGTTAAATATATTGACATAAAATAATACTTTATCAAAAACATTTTCAATACCAAAATACATAAAAGAGTATATGGTTTTTATTTTATTTTAAAAACATTACGGCTTGTTGAGGAAGCTAAAGACCAAATAATACTCACGGCGGCGGAAAAGTTCGTTGTCACCGCGTACGTTAAAAAAACATTCCTTTTTGTCATTTAGTAAAACGCTTCGTAGAAAAATATTCTTTTTGTATAAAAGTAAAAGTCAAAGGGGTTTATACACCATATAAAATAATGCATTGTATAAAATGAAATATGCCCAAATGAAAGGAGATTGAGACGAAGTCCCTTACTTCGGGTCCGACTTGACTCGATCGTTCTTTAATGTCCTTAATAATAAACTTGAGATAATTTATATTTTCTTATGGACCTTTTTCAAGTTCATTATTCATTTTATATCCCTTATTTCCATTCTATAAACATTATTTAACAATTTATGTTAATAATGTTTGTTTTTTCGATATTTGGTTCTTAAGTCGAAAGTGGACTTCATACAATTACATGTTGTTCGTGTGGTCAAAGGTTATTTATATCCAGAATAAAATTCCTGATTTGGATATCATATATATCATATATATCCAGCATATACATTTATTTATAATATTACATAATCATTTAGAGGTAAGAAATGAAATGCACCATTCATGGAGATGGTAATTCATACGTACGAATGAACGCTACTTTCATTTCTTTGTCATATTAATGGAAATAAAACTAAATGAGAGGTATGTATATTTTAATTCCAGAATTATATTCATAATTTAGATGTATCATTCATCATATATATCCATTATATACATGTACTTATAATAGTACATTACATTTGAGGATAAGAAATGAAATGCACCGTTCATGGAGACGGTAAGTCGTACGTACGGATGAACGCTACTTTCATTTCTATCTCATACTTTAATGGAAATAAATAATAATGATATAGAGGTATATTATACTTCCATTATAACATCATATATAATAACTTTAAATCCATCCTTTATACGTCCCACATATGGCATTAATGAATCAAATCACATTGAGGGGGCGGTAGTCCGCACTTCCTTAAATGAATATATCGTGTTTACCCATAATGGAAACCATAAAGGTATGCCCAAAATGAAAAATACCAAAGCTTAAGGAAAACATAAAAATATTATATATCATATATAAATAGAGTGTCATCTTAATGGCCACCTTTGAAGGTGTTAGAAGAATATTGAACAATCATCGTTTCGAGAGGCAGAAATTCGCCATCCACGGAAACAATATGTTCTTTAACCATTACATGTAGGTTTGTGTAAGTGTAGCTTGAATCCTTCTTATAACAACATCCTAGTATATTGATCTTACTGGATTTGTTAAAAAACAAATAATAAAAAGAGTTTAGGGGGTTGGAGAAGCAAAATAAAACAAAAGGACTCAAAAGAGGATATTACCTTAAAATCGGGTAACTCCCTTTGGTTTGATCTCAAAGGGTTCCTTGGGAAGACTTCTACCCAACATGAGGCTTCAAGAAGTAAGATAGGGAAGTTGAGAGACAAAATGGGTAGAGTTTGTCTGAGCCAAAGGCTTTGGGAGTGTGGGTAAGGTGGTAGAGGTGGGGGCCTTTATAAGAGGAGAGGAGGGGCACTCTTCTAAAGTTACAAAATGTTACTTTATTTTCAAAAGAGTATCAGATTTTAAAGGTCCCACATTGATATATTTCTAGGATAAGGTAATGAGGTTTCGAAATACACTCATCCAACAGGTTTTGGACATGTGTAGGTCTTATATTTTACATTATCTTTCCATTTTATTTAAATCCTTTATTAATGAGGTAATCGTTGCATCATAATGATGTCATAAATAATTTAATTTCTAAAAATTATAAAAAAATATCATGATTTAGGAAATAGTTTTAGCTTTCTAATAAATATTTATAGTAAAAAATCTGACTTTTATAACCCCATGTAAAAATTGTTTTAGTAAAACATCTCATGTTTGTGTCATTTTTACTTTAACATTAAATAAAAAGTTATTTATGTCATTTCCCAACCAAAGTGGCTCCATGGGATCCCCAAGTTGACTCATGGATTATATTGGTCTGCCATGACACATCCAATGAGGGTAGGACATGTGTCATAATCATCTCATATTATTAAAACATTAATTTTACCTTAAACTACACTAACTACCTTAATCGCGATTAAAAACATAATAAGTTACTATTCACCAAAAAAATTATTTTAATCCCATTGAACCAAATTTTACTTCTTAATGACAACCATGTATGTCATATTTTTAAAATTCAAAACACGAAGGTTGTAAAATTTCATTTAAACGAAAAATTAGTTTTTTAAGTACCAATTAGTTGTTTCACTATTCATCAAAAATTGAAGTTTTTCAGAAAAATACCAAAATGTCACCCTAAGCAATATTTGATATTACGAATTCAAAAATGAAGATAATTTTACAAAATTGAAAACATATAAGTTTCACTAGTTAATTTAATAATTAATTCCCGCTGTCAGAGCAAATAGCGTGTTTTTATGAAACAATAAGTATAAAAAGATTGACACTAGTTGAAGTCCGATTTCAAAGTGAAATTAATTCCAACGATCACTATTGGATTTAATGGTAAAAATGTTTTCTAATTTCACTTTAAAACCAATTCAAAGGATAATCTAATCATAAAAATAAATTAGAATAAAAAGAGTTTTTGAATTAAAATACAATATTTTACACTATTCATTAAAAAAATGAACATTATCGGAAAGATACCAAAAATTTACACAAAGTAAATTTTGATGTCCCGATTCTAAAGAAGAGTTATATTTGGTCCAATAGAATTTATAATATTGATCAAAACTATATTTAATGACGGTTCTCCATCAAAAGGTGATAAGTGAACCTTTAGTGAAAATTAGGGTATAAATTCCTAAAATTGAATTCTTTCCATATTTTAAGCCTTTATCTTTTATTGGATAAATTTAAAAACATTTAAAAAACATATATAATCATTTTTTAGTTATTTATATCCATTCCCGCCAATACAACGGCTACATGTTAACTACCATTAAAATAATATTATTATATTACTAGTGTGCAACGTAAGTTTTCAAAGGAACTCATCGTTGCGTATCGGGTACGTTATCGAACATAGCAACCCCTTTAAAGTAAAATTAATATTTAATTCATAAATATTAATAAATACAAAAATGTTTTATTCATTTTTTACCTGGGATGTTACATCCTTCCCCCCTTTTGCGAATTGTGTCCTCGCAATTGTATTCATTTATCAAAAGAAGTGGGGGTATTTATCCCTCATAAATTTTTTTGATTCCCACGTTGCCTCTTCAACCATATGGTTTTTCCACAAAACCATTACTTGGTGGATCACCTTATTTCGCAACACTTTCTCTCTTCGGTCAAGAATCTGGACTGTTTGTTCTTCATAAGATAGATTCTCTTCAATTGAACTACCTCTGGGCTCAAAACAAGAGATGAATCTGGCATATACTTCCTCAACATCGAAACATGAAAAACATTGTGTACCTGAGATAAACTCGGAGGTAATGCCACTCTGTATGCAACTAATCCAAATCTCTCCAGAATTTCATATGGTCCAATGAACCTTGGACTCAGCTTTCCTTTCTTACCAAATCGCATCACACTTTTCCATGGAGAAACCTTGAGAAAAACATGATCACCTACCTCGAAAGATAGATCCTTCCTCCGGTTATCCGCATAACTCTTCTGTCTTCTCTGAGCTGTTCTCATGTGTTTCGGAATCAACTGAACTTTTTCTGCCATCTCTTCTATCAATTCGGGTCCCATGAGCTTCCTTTCAACCACTTCATCCCAAAATGCTGGAGTTTTACACCGCTTCCCATATAATGCCTCAAATGGTGCCATCTGTATACTGGAATGAAAGCTGTTATTATAAGAAACCTCAACCAAAGAAAGATGTTGGTCCCAAATTCCCTAATAATCCATCGAATAAGCTCGTATCATATCCTCCAAGGTCTGAATTGTTCGTTCTGACTACCCATCTGATTGAGGATGAAAAGCTGTACTAAAATTTAATTCAGTACCCAATGACTTCTGAAGGCCTTTCCAAAAGTTAGAAGTAATCCTAGGATCACGGTTAGATACAATGGAGAGATGAAATACATGTAACCTTAAAATCTCCTTAAGTTACAAACGGGAAATTTGATCTAGGGAAAAAATATCTCGTATAGGAAGGAAATGAGCAGATTTAGTCAAGTGATCAACAATAACCCAGATTGAATTATTACATCAAGATGTCTTCGGTAATCCCACAAAAAAGTCCATAGATATATTCTCGCATTTCCACTCTAGCACTGGTAGAGGCTGAAGCATCCCTTTCGGTAACTGCCGCTCTGCTTTAACCTGCTGACAAGTCAAACACTTCACGGTAAAATCAGAAATATCTCTTTTCATTCCATCCCACCAGTAATACTCCCGCAGATCTCTGTACATCTTAGTACTGCCAGGGTGAACTGAAAACGGTGAACTATGAGCTTCACATAACAACTTATTCTTTAACTGTGATTCACAAGGCACACATAATCTCTTCTCAAACCTCAAAACACAATCTTTATCAATGTTGAATTCAGGAAACTTACCCTTCTAAACTAGCTCTACCTTTTTATGCAACTCAATGTCTTCCCTCTGTGCTTGCTTAATTCTGTCTGATAGGAATGATCTCACTGACACCTGAAACAAAACAGAAGAACTTCCTACACCAACAACTTCTATTCCAAATTTCATCAAATCAAAAACCAAAGGATCTTGTTCCAAACGTAGCATGGTCAATGAAGCATTAATTTTTTGACTCAAAGCATCGGCCACTTTATTTTCTTTTCCCAGATGGTAGTGAATTGTACAATCATAATCCTTGATTAATTCCATCCATCTCCTCTATCACATGTTCAATTCATTCTGAGTGAATATATAATTTAAACAATTATGATCAGTACATATTTCACACTTTACTCCATACAAATGATGCCTCCAAATTTTTAAAGCAAAAAAAACAGCAGCTAATTCCAAATCATGTGTAGGGTAATTTACCTCATGAGTTTTCAACTGACGTGAAGCATAACCAATTACCTGATCATTCTGCATTAGGACACAACCAAGTCCTTTCAACGAAGCATCACTGTATATAACAAACTCACCATTCCTGGAAGGAAGTTCCAAAACTGGAACATTCACCAATCTTCTCTTCAACTCCTGAAAACAATCATCACATTATTTTGTCCAGATGAACTTAACACCCTTACGAGTTAGCTTAGTCATTGGACTAGATAACCGTGAAAAAATTTCAACAAATCTTCAGTAGCAACCTGCCTAACCAAGAAAAATACGGATCTCGGTTACATTTGTAGGTCATGGCCATTCTTCAACAACTTCTGTTTTAGCAGGATCAACAGTTATGCCATCTTTTGAAACAATGTGACCCAGGAAAGAAATTTGTTGTAACCAAAACTCACACTTGCTGAATTTTCCATATAGTTTCTTTTCATTTATGGTTTTCAAGATAACCATTAAATGACCTTCATGATCCTCTTTACTTTTAAAAAACACCAAAATATCATCAATAAAAACAACCACCATTTTCCACCTGATTCAACCGAGTCGTCACTACAACAAACTCTTCAATTCTGATTCTGACCATTTTAGGTTGCTTATTTAGAAGGTCATATCCCTCTGTATGCCTTCCTAACATATCTCATATGTTTCCTCTGTGGAAAAACATTCTTAACATTGAAATATATTAGGCGAAGAAACATGGTAACCTTTAAATGCTATATCATTTCAATCGTACCATAAAATAACTTCTAATTTAACACTTTTCTAACTCCTAAAGTTATCTAAACCGACCTTTGATACCAACTATAAGGCCCTGGCCTTAAACCTTACTGAATATTGAATTAAATGAATAATTCACACTGAGGATCTTTTCAGGTTTATAGTTTTAGAGAATTAGGACATAACTATTACATCTCAAAAGATTAAAAAGTAGACACTTCTACTATGTTTCCATAAAATAAAAAAAACTCTTAAGAAGAGACATGTCTAGTTACATGTTTTATATAGAATGACTTTACCTTGATCCCATCCATGACCCTATTCCACATTAGGTCAATGAAAAACATTTGAAAAAAACTTAGGGTGAGCATAAAGAGCTCAGTAAGGGATACACAAAGAATGAAAACTTTTAGTTTTTTCAAACATCAAGTAAACCATGTATAACTTTATCAAAGTAATACCTTCACCTTCATGAAGTAGTAAAAACTCTTAACTGAATAAAATATCATTACTTACATTTTTGTAACCAAAGGATTACCATAAAACTCATATAAAGAACACATAACATATAAAGGTTACTTGGGTCATAAACATACGTAAGTGGAATAACGATACGGTCGACTTCCACACATATCACATAATGGAATAGCCATACGGCCAACTTCCATACATACTTAATGGAATAGCCATACGGACGACTTCCATAACCAATGCATTGGAGGTTATAACATAACCACCCATCCTGGTATTCACGGCACCACCCATCATATGGTTTATCACGAAACCACCCGTCAAATGTCGAAGTACCAATATAAAATCATAAAACCTAAAACCAATATAAAGTAATGATAATATTTCCACATTTCAATCACAATATATAATTTAAATATATTGACATAATATAATCCTTTATCAAAAACGTTTTCAATACCAAAATACAAAAAAGAGTATATGGTATTTATTTTATTTTAAAAACATTACGGCTTGTTGAGGAAGCTAAAGACCAAATAATACTCGCGGCGGCGGAAACGTTCGTTGTCACCGCATACATTAAAAAAACATTCCTTTTTGTCGTTTAGTAAAACGCTTCGTAGAAAAAGATTCCTTTTGTAAAAAAGTAAAATTCAAATGGGTTTATACACCGTATAAAATAATGTTTTGTATAAAATGAAATATGCCCCAATGAAAGGAGATTGAGACGACGTCCCTTACCTCGGGTCCGACTTGACACGATTGTTCTTTAATGTCCTGAATAATAAACTTGAGTTAATTTCTATTTTCTTAAGGACCTTTTTCAAGTTCATTATTCATTTTATATCACTTATTGCCATTTTATAAACATTATTTAATCATTTATGTTAATAATGTTTGTTTTGTCTATATTTGGTTCTTAAGTCGAAAGTGGACTTCATACAATTACATGTTGTTCTTGTGGTCAAAGGTTCTTTATATCCAGAATAACATTCCTGATTTGGATATCATATATATCATATATATCCAGAAAATACATGTATTTATAATATTACATAATAATTTAGAGGTAAGAAATGAAATGCACCGTTCATGGAGACGGTAAGCCGTACGTACGCATAAACACTACTTTCATTTCTTTGTCATATTAATGGAAATAAAACTAAATGAGAGGTATGTATATTTTAATTCCAGAATCATATTCATCATTTAGATGTATCATTCATAATATATATCCATTATATACATGTACTTATAATAGTAAATTACATTTGGGGATAAGAAATGAAATGCACTGTTCATGGAGACGGTAAGCCATACGTACGCATGAACGCTACTTTCATTTCTATCTCATAATTTAATGGAAAGAAATAATAATGATATAGAGGTATATTATAATTCCATTATAACATCATATATAATAACTTTAAATCCATCCTTCATACGTCCCACATATGGCATTAATGAATCAAATCACATTGAGGGGCCGGTAGTCCGCACTTCCTTAAATGAAGATATCGTGTTTACCCATAATGGAAACCATAAAGGTATGCCCAAAATGAAAAATACAGAAGCTTAAGGAAAACATAAAAATATTATGTATCATATATAAATAGAGTATCATCGTAATGGCCACCCTTGAAGGTGTTAAAAGAATATTGAACAATCATCATTTTGGGAGGCAGAAATTCGCCATCCACATAAACAGTATGTTCTTTAACCATTACATGTAGGTGTGTGTAAGTGTAGCTCGAATCCTTCTTATAACAACATCCTAGTATATTGAGGATACTGGATTTTTTACAAAAGAAAATAATAAAATGAGTTTAGGGGGTTGGAGAAGCAAAATAAAACAAAAGGACTCAAAAGAGGACATTACCTTAAAATCGGGTAACTCCCTTTGGTTTGAGCTCAAAGGGTTCCTTGGGAAGACTTCTGCCCAACGTGAGGCTTCAAGGAGTAATATAGGGAAGTTGAGAGACAAAATGGGTAGAGGTTGGCCGAGCCAAAGGCTTTGGGAGTGTGGGTAAGGTGGTAGAGGTGGGGGCCTTTATAAGAGGAGAGGAGGGGCACTCTTCTAAAGTTACAAAATGTTACATTATTTTCAAAATAGTATCAGATTTTAAAGGTCCCACATTGATGTATTTCGAGGATAAGGTAATTTGGTTTCTAAATCCACTCATCCAACAGGTTTTGGACATGTGTAGGTCTTAGATTTTACATTATCATTACATTTTATTTAAATCCTTTATTAATGAGGTAATCGCTGCATCATCATGATGTCATAAATAATTTAATTTATTTAATTTATAAAAATTATAAAAAAATATCATGATGTAGGAAATAGTTTTAGCTTTCTAATAAATATTTATAGTCAAAAATATGACTTGTATAACTCCATGTAAAAATTGTTTTAGTAAAACATCTCATGTTTGTGTAATTTTTTACTTTAACATTAAATAAAAAGGTATTTATGTCATTTCCCAACCAAAGTGGCTCCATGGGATCCCCAAGTTGACTCATGGATTATATTGGTCGGACATGACACATCCAATGAGGGTAGGTCATGTGTCAAGATCATCTCATATTATTAAAACATTATTTTTACCTTAAACTACACTAATTACCTCTAATCGCGATTAAAAACATAATAAGTTACTATTCACCAAAAAAATTATTTTAATCCCATTGAACCAAATTTTACTTCTTAATGACAACCATGTATGTCGGATTTTTGAAATTCAAAACACGGAGGTTGTAAAATTTAATTTAAACGAAATATTAGTTTTTTAAGTACCACTTAGAGGTTTCACTATTCATCAAAAATTGAAGTTTTTCAGAAAAATACCAAAATGTCACCCAAAGCTATATTTGATATTCCGAATTCAAAAATGAAGAAAACTTTACAAAATTCAAAACATATAAGTTTCACTAATTAATTTAATAATTAATTCCCGCTGTCCGAGCAAATAGCGTGTTTTTATGAAACAATAAGTATCAAAAGATTGACACTAGTTTAAGTCCGATTTCAAAGTGAAATTAATTCCAACGACCACTATTGGATTTAATGGTAAAAATATTCTCTATTTTCACTTTAAAACCAATTCGAATGATAATCTAATCATATAAATAAATTACATTAAAAATAGGTTTTGAATTAAAATACATCATTTTACACTATTCATTAAAAAATGAACATTATCGGAAAGATACCAAAAATTTACAAAAAGTAAATTTTGATGTACCGATTCTAAAGAAGAGTTATATTTGGTGCAATAGAATTTATAAGATTTATCAAAACTATATTTAATGACGGTTCACCATCAAAAGGTGATAAGTGAACCTTTAGTGAAAATTAGGGTATAAATGCCTAAAATTGAATTCTTTCTGTATTTTAAGCCGTTATATTTTATTGGAAAAATGTAAAAACATTTAAAAAACATATATAATCATATTTTAGTTATTTATATCCATTCCTGCCAATACAACTGCTACATGTTAACTACCATTAAAATAATATTATTATATTACTAGTGTGCAACGTAAGTTTTCAAAGGAACTCATCGTTGCGTATCGAGTACGTTATCGAACATAGCAACCCATTTAAAGTAAAATTAATATTTAATTCATAAATATTAATAAATACAAAAATGTTTTATTCAGTTTTTACCTGGGATGTTACATCTTTCCCCCCTTTTGGGAATTATGTCCACGCAATTGTATTCATTTATCAAAATAAGTGGGGGTATTTATCCCTCATAGCATTTTAAGATTCCCACGTTGCCTCTTCAACCATATGGTTTTTCCAGAAAACCATTACTTGGTGGATCAACTTATTTCGAAACACTTTCTCTCTTCGGTCAAGAATCTGGACTGGTTGTTCTTCATAAGAGAGATTCTCTTCAACTGATCTACCTCTGGGCTCAAAACAAGAGATGAATCTGGCATATACTTCCTAAACATCGAAACATGAAAAACATTGTGTACCTGAGAAAAACTCGGAGGTAATGCCACTCTGTATGCAACTGATCCAACTCTCTCCAGAATTTCATATGGTCCAATGAACCTTGGACTCATCTTTCCTTTCATACCAAATCGCATCACACTTTTCCATAGAGAAACCTTTTGAAAAACATGATCACCTAACTCGAACGATAGATCCTTCCTCCGGTTATCCGCATAACTCTTCTGCATGCTCTGAGCTGTCCTCATGTGTTTCTGAATCAACTGAACTTTTTCTGCCATCTCTTCTATCAATTCGTGTCCCATCAGCATCCTTTCACCCACTTCATCCCAAAATGCTGGAGTTTGACACCGCTTCCCATATAATGCCTCAAATGGTGCCATCTGTATACTGGAATGAAAACTGTTCTTATAAGAAACCTCAACCAAAGAAAGATGTTGGTCCCAACTTCCCTGATAATCCATCGAACAAGCTCGTAGCATATCCTCCAAGGTCTGAATTGTTCGTTCTGACTACCCATCTGATTGAGGATGAAAAGCTATACTAAAATTTAATTCAGTACCCAATGACTTTTGAAGGCCTTTCCAAAAGTTAGAAGTAATCCTAGGATCATGGTCAGATACAATGGAGAGAGGAAATCCATCTAATCTTACAATCTCCTTAAGATACAAACGGGAAAGTTGATCTAGGGAAAAATTAACTCGTATAGGAAGGAAATGAGCAGATTTAGTCAAGCGATCAACAATAACCCAGATTGCATTATTACCTCGCGATGTCTTCGGTAATCCCACAAAAAAGTCCATGGATATATTATCCCATTTCCACTCTGGCACTAGTAGAGGCGGAAGCATCCCTTTCGGTAACTACTGCTCATATTTAACCTGCTGACAAGTCAAACACTTCAAAGTAAAATCAGCAATATCTCCTTTCATTCCATCCCACCAGTAATACTCCCGCAGATCTCTTTACATCTTAGTACTGCCAGGGTGAACTGAAAACGGTGAACTATGAGCTTCACATAACAACTTATTCTTCAACTGTGATTCACAAGGCACAAATAATATCTTCTCAAACCTCAAAACACAATCTTTATCAATGTTGAATTCAGGCAACATGCTCTTCTGAACTAGCTCTACCTTTTTCTACAACTCACTGTCTTCCCTCTGTGATTGCTTAATTCTATCTGATAGGAATGATCTCACTGACACCTGAAACAAAACAGAAGAACTTCCTCCACCAACAACTTCTATTCCAAAGTTCATCAAACCAAAAACCAAAGAATCTCGTTCCAAACGTAGTATGGTCAATGAAGCATTAATTTTTCGACTAAAAGCATCATCCACTTTATTTGCTTTTCTCGGATGGTAGTGAATTGTAAAATCATAATCCTTGATTAATTCCAGCCATCTCCTCTATCACATGTTCAATTTATTCTGAGTGAATATATACTTTAAACATTTGTGATCAGTATATATTTCACACTTTACTCCATACAAATGATGCCTCCAAATTTTTAAAGCAAAAACAACAGCAGCTAATTCCAAATCATGTGTAGGGTAATTTACCTCATGAGTTTTCAACTGACATGAAGCATAACCAATTACCTGATCATTCTGCATTAGGACACAACCAAGTCCTTTCAACGAAGCATCACTGTATATAACAAACTCACCATTCCTGGAAGGAAGTGCCAAAACTGGAGCATTCACCAATCTTCTCTTCAACTCCTGAAAACAATCATCACATTCTTTTTTCCAGATGAACTTAACACCCTTACGAGTTAGCATAGTCATTGGACTAGATAACCGTGAATAATTTTCAACAAACCTTCGGTAGCAACCTGCCAAACCAAGAAAACTACGGATCTCAGTTACATTTGTAGGTCATGGCCATTCTTCAACAACTTTTGTTTTAGCATGATCAACAGTTATGCCATCTTTTGAAAAAATGTGACCCAGGAAAGAAATTTGTTGTAACCAAAACTCACACTTGCTGAATTTTCCATATAGTTTCTTTTCTTTTAAGGTTTGCAAGATAACATTTAAATGACCTTCATTCTCCTCTGTACTTTTAAAAAAACTCCAAAATATCATCAATAATAACAACCACCATTTACCACCTGATTCAACTGAGCCATCACTACAAAAAACTCTTCAATTCTGATTCTGACCATCTCAGGTTGCTTATTTAGAAGGTCATTTCCCTCTGTATGCCTTCCTAACATAGCTGACATGTTTCCTCTGTGGAAAATCATTCTTAACATAGAAATATCTTAGGCGAAGAAACATGGTAACCTTTAAATGCTATATCATTCCAATCATACCATAAATTAACTGATAATTTAACACTTTTCTAACTCCTAAAGTTGTCTAAACCGACCTTTGATACCAACTATAAGTCCCCGGCCTTAAACCTTAATTAATATTGAATTAAATGAATAATTCACACTGATGATCTTTTCAGTTTTAGAGTTTTAGAGAATTAGTACATAACTTTTACATCTCAAAAGAATAAAAAGTAGACACTTCTACTTTGTTTCCATAAAATAAAAAAACTCTTAAAAAGAGACACGTCTAGTTCCATGTTTTATATAGCATGACTTTCCCTTGATCCCATCCATGACCTAATTCCACATTAGGTCCTGTGAAAAACAATTGCAAAAAACTTGGGGTGAGCATAAAGAGCTCAGTAAGGGATACACAATGAATGAAAACTATTAGTTTTTTCAAACATCTAGTAAACCATGTATAACATTATCAAAGTAATACCTTCACCTTCATGAAGTAGTAAAAACTCTTCACTGAATAAACTATCATTACGTACCTTTTTGTAACCAAAGGATTACCATAAAACACAAATAAAGAACACATAACATATAAAGGTAACTTGGGTCATAAACATACTTAATTGGAATAACGATACGGTCGACTTCCACACATATCACTTAATGGAATGGCCATATGGCCAACTTCCATACATACTTAATGGAAGATCCATACGGCCGACTTCCATACCCAATGCATTGGAGGTTATAACGTAACCACCCATCCTTGTATTCACGGCACCACCCGTCATATGGTTTATCACGTAACCACCCGTAAAATGTCCAAGTACCAATATAAAATCATAAAACATAAAACCAGTATAAAGGAATGATAAAATTTCCACATTTCAATCACAATATATAATTTAAATATATTGACATAATATAATCCTTTATCAAAAACATTTTCAATAACAAAATACATAAAAGAGTATATGGTATTTATTTTATTTTAAAAACATTACGGCTTGTTTAGGAAGCTAAAGACAAAATAATACTCGCGGTGGAGGAAAAGGTCGTTGTCACCGCGTACGTTAAAAAAACATTCCTTTTTGTCGTTTAGTAAAACAATTCATAGGAAAAGATTCATTTTGTATAAAAGTAAAAGTCAAAGGGGTTTATACACCGTATAAAAGAATGTTTTGTATAAAATGAAATATGCCCCAATGAAACGAGATTGAGACGAAGTCCCTTACCTCGGGTCCGACTTGACTTGATCGTTCATTAATGTCCTGAATAATAAACTTGAGTTAATTTCTATTTTTTAAGGACCTTTTTCAAGTTCATTATTAATTTTATATCACTTATTTCAATTTTATAAACATTATTTAACCATTTATGTTAATAATGATTGTTTTGTCGATATTTGGTTCTTAAGTCGAAAGTGGACTTCATAAAATTACATGTTGTTTGTGTGGTCAAAGTTTCATTATATCCAGAATAACATTCCTGATTTGGATATCATATATATTATATATATCCAGTATATACATTTATTTATAATACTACATAATCATTTAGAGGTAAGAAATGAAATTCACCGTTCATGGAGACGGTAAGTCGTATGTACGCATGAATGCTACTATCATTTCTTTGTCATATTAATGGAATTAAAACTAAATGAGAGGTATGTATATTTTAATTCCAGAATTATATTCATCATTTAGATGTATCATTCTTCATATATATCCATTATATACATGTACTTATAATAGTACATTACATTTGGGGATAAGAAATGAAATGCACCGTTCATGGAGACAGTAAGCCGTACGTACGCATGAATGTTACTTTCATTTCTATCTCATACTTTAATGGAAAGAAATAATAATGATATAGAGGTATATTATAATTCCATTATAACATCATATATAATAACTTTAAATCCATCCTTTATACGTCCCACATATGGCATTAACGAATCAAATCACTTTGAGAGGGCGGTAGTCCGCACTTCCTTAAACGAAGATATCACGTTTACCCATAATGGAAACCATAAAGGAATGCCCAAAATGAAAAATACAGAAGCTTAAGGAAAAAATAAAAATATTATATATCATATACAAATATAGTTTCATCTTAATGCCCACCTTTGAAGTTGTTAAAAGAATATTGAACAATCATCGTTTCGGGAGGTAGAAATTCGCCATCCACGGAAACAGTTTGTTCATTAACCATTAGATGTAGGAGTGTGAAAGTGTAGCTAGAATCCTTCTTATAACAACATCCTAGTATATTGAGTATACTGTATATGTTACAAAAGAAAATAATAAAAAGAGTTTAGGGGGTTGGAGAAGCAAAATAACTCAAAAGGACTCAAAAGAGGACATTACCTTAAAATCGGGTAACTCCCTTTGGTTTGAGCTCAAAGGATTCCTTGGGATGACTTATGCCCAAATTGAAGCTTCAAGGAGTAATAGAGGGAAGTGGAGAGACGAAATGGTCAGTGGTTGGCCGAGCCAAAGGCTTTGGGAGTGTGGGTAAGGTGGTATAGGTGGGGGGCTTTTATAAGAGGAGAGGAGGGGAACTCTTGTAAAGTTACAAAATGTTACTTTATTTTCAAAAGAGTTTCGGATTTTAAAGTTCCCACATTGATGTATTTAGAGGATAAGGTGATTGGGTTCGAAATCCACTCATCCAATAGGTTTTGGACGTGTGTAGGTCTTAGATTTTACATTATCTTTCAATTTTATTTAAATCCTTTATTAATGAGGTAATCACTGCATCATCATTATGTCATAAATAATTTAATTTATTTAATGTCTAAAAATTATATTAAAATATCATTATGTAGGAAATATTTTTAGCTTTCTAATAAATATTTATAGTAAAAAATATGACTTTTATAACCCCATGTAAATATTTTTTTAGTAAAACATCTCATGTTTCTGTCATTTTTACTTTAACATTAAATAAAAAGTTATTTATGTAATTTCCCTACCAAAGTGGCTCCATGGGGTCCCCAAGCTGACTCATGGATTGTCTTGGTCGGCCATGACACATATAATGAGTTTAGGACATGTGTCAACTCATCTCATATTATAAAGACATTATTTTTACCTTAAACTACACTAATTACCTCTAATCGCGATTAAAAACATAATAAGTTACTATTCACCAAAAAATTATTTTAATCCCATTGAACCATATATTACTTCTTAATGACAACCATGTATGTTGGATTTTTGAAATTCAAAACACAGAGGTGGTAAAATTTCATTTAAACGAAAAATTAGTTTTCTAAGTACCACTTAGTGGTTTCACTATTCATCAAAAATTGAAGTTTTTCAGAGAAATACCAAAACGTCACCCTAAGCTATATTTGATATTCCGAATTCAAAAATGAAGTCCATTTTACAAAATTCAAAACATATAAGTTGCATTAATTAATTTAATAATTAAATCTCACTGTCAGAGCAAATAGCGTGTTTTTATGAAACAATAAGTATCAAAATATTGACACAAGTTTAAGTCCAATTTCAAAGTGAAATTAATTCCAATGATGACTATTGGATTTAATGGTAAAAATATTTTCTAATTTCACTTTAAAACCAATTCAAATGATAATCTAATCATATAAATAAATTAGATTAAAAAGAGGTTTTTGAAGTAAAATACAACATTTTACACTATTCATAAAAAAATGAACATTATCGGAAAGATACCAAAAATTTACACTAAGTAAATTTTGATGTCCTGATTCTAAAGAAGAGTTATATTTGGTCCAATAAAATTTATAAGATTGAGCAAAACTATATTTAATAATGGTTCTCCATCAAATGGTGATAATTGAACCTTTAGTGAAAATTAGGGTATAAATGCCTAAAATTGAATTCATTCCATATTTTAAGCCTTTATCATTTATTGGTTAAATGTAAAAACATTTAAAAAACATATATAACCATATTTTAGTTATTTCTATCAATTCCCTCCAATACAACAGTTACATGTTAACTACCATTAAAATAATATTATTATATTACTTGTGTGCAACGTAAGTTTTCATAGGAACTCATCGTTGAGTATCGGGTACGCTATCGAACATAGCAACCCATTTAAAGTAAAATTAATATTTAATTCATAAATATTAATAAATACGAAAATGTTTTATTCATTATTTACCTGGGATGTTACAATTTTCTTTTAAATGATTCAATGGTTCACCCAATGTATATAGGACACAATTAGTCACATGAGCCTGACATTGTCTTGCAACCAGGGCTATGGATTTCTCAATACTAATCACCTCTATTTATTATTTAATTCAATTAAACATTAAATCTCAAAAGAAACATATCTGAATTAAACTATCACATGTCTTTAAGAAAATAAACTCACATGGGTTTAGATTACATAATAACCAACACATTTTAATTAGACTACAACACAGCCAAACTAAGATAACTGACATGACAATAAATACAATAATACTATTATGAAATATAAGAAATTACATGGTTTAACATAACAAGTATCACACATGGAATATTCATTTAATCAGAAATACATTTTTGACAACCCAGGAATGGGAATTCAAATCTAGCCTCATAGGAAATCTCATCCAAACAACCATAAGGATCATTCCAAGGGAAACACCCCCATGGGGTGGATCGAAATAAAAGTTCAGAAACCTAAACATGCTTTCAAAATATGTAATTAATTAACGAATCATCAACATTCAATTATATGTTCATTATTCAATCAAGAATTATCCTAAAAGTGTTTGTGTGTCACTATAGCATATTGAAACATCATGACAATCAATGAATGACATGATATCACCTACCTCATCATATTATGACTGTCCTCGTCTAGTGTTGAGCATTGATTCAACCGAGGGTGGAGTAGATCTACAAAACAAGAAAAAAAATCTCAACCCATGATAAGACAATTGAGGAAAAATCAAAATGAAAGGATGACGGGGAATCAATAGATCATCAATCGGTTTCAAACGCAACTGATGGTAATGGAATTTGGGTTCAGGTGATCAATCAGGAAGGAAAATCTCTCTCAGCGCTGCTATTTGTGACCCCAGACAAGCCTTCAGTCCATATGATGAAAAATTACGCTATTAAAAATGCTAATCATTAAAAAAAAGTAAACATTGCGTACTTGGGAGTACATTCCATGTCCATACAGTTTCCTGGATCGAAATTTACACGGTTGTGTATTTGGATTACGTGGTATGTATCCTTCCATACACAACATGTACATATAATTACCCCATGTGTAGTTCATTGTCACATTTTTTAATAGGCCTACATAAATCCACAACACCTCTTTTCGGACATTTTCTTATGTATAAACTGAAAAATACGGATTTATACCTCAATGGATGAACTGGGTACTTATAGTAAGGGATGTTCAATTGGCAGAAATTTACTTTTAGAATCTAGATGACAATATACATATAGTTGATGAACCAAATTTATTTTTGATTATTTTTTCATTTTACAGGTATTTCGCAATCTGATATTTTCATTTTATCCTTGGAGGTCATGTCTTTTTTGAATATGGAGAGCCTTTGTTGCAGGAAATGACCTAATGATTTGTGATAAAAGTTTGTATGAATTAATACAGCATGGGGAAAATGTTCTTACTCATTCCAGGTGTCCATTGTATATTGAAAATCATAAAATGGGGTTCTAGTTTTTATAAGGGAAATTAGATGACAAATATCTGCAACATATTTACACTATTTGTAACATTAACACACCATGTGTAATTTTTTATTGACACGTGTCATTTATGGTTATAGGTTGTGATATAATTCTTGATATGAATGGAATAAACATATTGTATGTATATTACAAATAATAAAATATTTAATTTGAATATTTAATTATTCTAGTTGATGAATTTTTCAGCATATACATTTAAAAATAATTTCAAGGCATGTAACTATGTCACATTCTATGTAATTCCAAATCAAGTAGTTTTATATGATTCATTCATTAGAGTTTTATTTATATATCATTTATAATGTTCTCAAATCTGCCTAGAGAGATATTCTAGTTGATTTTGGAGCACCTATCTATATTTTAGATTTCATATTGGTGAAATAGTTCCAAATTATGTGGTTCTTCATTGGTTCGCTATTCTCACTATTTGATCTCAAACCATGATTTTGTAACACGTTGACAATGTGAGATTTTATTTTTGATGTTGATCACTTTTTTTATATGATACTTATTGGAGTCATCCAAAACAACATCCTCAGTGGTGTCTTCCATTAGAAAAAATGTTTAACCAATAGTAAAAGGTAGTGGGGAAAATCATTAAACCCCTAGTTTGATAACTTACATGTATGATAAATAGTGAAATTCTGACAACATATTTTCAACCAAATAAATTAGAATAATGAATTGGAATTCTCCTTGGTTTCTCATTAGATCCAATTTCTAATATACATTTCTTATGGATAACTTCTTGGTGAGAGAACCATTCAATATAAACAAATTAATTAATTTATTATGGTGTCATTTGCAAGAAATGGATTTTGGGAGTTTACTTACTATAGATTCACCATGGCATTTCTTGTTTTTGACATAAATTTAATGTTATTTATTATGACCAATTTACACGTGGAATATGTAATTTTTAAATAAATTATAATTTTTATAACTAATCATTGTCCCATATAATGTGATATTATTATATCCTTGTTATTTTCACTTATGTTGTTACTAAATGATGAAATTATTTTACATTTAATTGGACTAGTGATTCAATAATATTTTTTTTAGTTTTACATGGAGGTGTGATACGTGTTGAAATTATTATATATTCATATTGTCCCATTAATACATTCTAAAATTCATATAAGGTCCTTGGCCATGTGATACACGTTTAAATGCATGTATATAAACATATGCCCAGAGATACATTCCATCTATTCGTAATGATATATTCTGATATGAATACAATGAATACAATTGAATGTAACAGCTGAAAAATGATTCTACATCATGTTAGGCCCCATTTACATGAAAAAATGAAATAATTTAAGGTGTGACCCTGATTTTTTTATGTATACCTAGGTTATACATTAATATATGGAATGGTTATAGGACATGCATATATACAATCCGACTTGATTCTACGGTGGGATACCTTTTAACATAGCTATATAGATTTTGTCAGCATGGTTGTGAGACATGATCAATTGAATTCAGTAATGGTGTTTATACCAGTTGATGTAGAATTAATTTAATTTTTAAAATAATTATTGACAATATTTATTTTATTATTTTATACACTTTTTCTCAAAAAGTTTTTATAAACGTTTTTGTTAACAAACTGAGTTTTACCCACCCCTTATTTTAGAGGTCAATTGGTAACAAATTATATTATATGGATTCTAGATTGGAAAAGGGTAAATGGCATTTCAGTTGATGCTTTGCATTCTTATTGAGATGGAATTTTTATATGGGATCAATATACAGTTTTGGATATGGTACTTTTGGGTCTATTTTTGAGTTTGTTAATCATATATTTTGTATAATATCTAAAATGATATTTTGATACATTATAAAATGTAATTACATTATTCATTTATTATTTATTCTATTATTAATATTTATTATTATTTTTCTACTTTTTGACTTTATTTCCATTATTTAGTCACTATGATAATTTTTTGACAGATTATTTTGCTATTTTTTTATTCTATTGATATGGGTATAGTATCACCACTATAATGACCAAACCCTCAAAACAAGTCAGTAGCCTCTAGAATAAAATGAGGAATTCTTGAGTTCTTATACCCAACAATTTATAGCCATGTGAGATATTCTAAGATCATGGGTTGTTACAAAGTGGTATTTGAGGGGAATGTTTCTTTTCTTTTTCATTGTAATATTTGTAGGGTAGAAGGAAACTTCCATGTTATAGGAATTGATAAAAAAAATTTATTAGGAGTATCTAACCTTTGTATAAGGGAAATTATGAGTGCATTGTGATGGATTCCTATTTTTACTATGTTATTTTGATATATTATGTTATTTCAACATTATTGATTAACATGATATGTGAGGTTATAATTTTATGATGTTTTTGTTTTCTGATATTTGTACTTTTGTATCATAATGGAGTCAGATGAGAATGCATGAATCACAATAGAAAAATAGTGATATATATTATAATTCATTATACATGATAGGGGCTTACATATTTTCATGTAATATATACTTGAATGTTGAACTGCGATATGAGATATATTTTATAAATCATAACTTACCTAAATAAACTATCATTTCAATCCAAAACAATTTCAATCCATGTTTATAGAGAATATGAGTTAATGGTTCTCTCTTTTTTTCACCTGTTTATGTTTAAATATTTGTTATATCCAGTGTTCTAGAGTATTTCATTATATTATATAGAAAATTCGTCCCCATCATCTTTTTGTTCAGCATCTGGAGAGTGGAAATCAGTACAATCATAATGCAGCTAAACTGGAGCTTCCTATAGTTCATTAAGATCATATAAATGTTCATCATCAAGATATATTCTGTAGATTCATGAGATCCATGTATATGGATAATATTCAAACTATGTGTTTTATGTCTCTGTTGATGATATAGTTTCATCTAAAACATTTTCCTACATTTATTTATGATAGAATCCAATAAAAGCTAAGTTTTGGAAAAAATCAATCCAGATAATTTTGAATTATATGGTGACACACACACATATATAGGTGTGTGAAGCTTGCAGTATTCATTCTTCTTGTAGTAGCCCAACAATCATGTGAAATTCTATAGTAGTAATGGAATAATGAAAAATTGTCTTGGAAGGGGTTTTAGACAATGATTGTATTCCATATCTATCCTGATACATAGAGTGATTGGAAGAAACATGAGTTCAGGCACTTGACATAGGAGAGCTTATCATTGTTGTAATATTCTTAGCGTTTCACCAACCCCTAATGGTTTTCACCGCATTCAGTGGCCAATGATATAACTATGGTGGGACCATTGTAGGAAATACATCACTATGATATTAGGATGTAGGTGAATGTGATACATCTAATTAGTATTTCAGTCATAATTAAAGTGGATTTTATCATTAACTACAACATGAGTGAGTCCCGGAGCATTTTCTTGGCTATTTCATCAAGAAAAAATGTTCAGTATTCTTATCATTGAAAAAATAATTGCTATAAATGTTTTCAAATTGGGAGAAGTTGTTAGATTATTTAGTGTAGATGGATGTTATCTCCGTATTTTTTCCATTACATTGAAATCAGATTGGAATGATTGGACAAAAGGTCCTAGGTGTATGTACATCACATTAATATGTAGATATTGTATAATATTATGTCACATATAGAGATTGTTTATTTGTATACAATAAAATAATTGTGATTGGTGAATATGATAGGTTCCAGTGTTTGGGAATGATAAAGATACCCATAAACTTCTTGGTAATTAGAGTTCTATAGAACATTCTGGTAGGGGAAGGGGATGTCGTACCCCAACATAGGAATGGAATAAGCATGTAGAGGTTATAACATAGGGGTGTTAGGCTGGAGCATAGTGAAGAGGTTCTAGTCTACTACATTTTAGGAAAAATTATCTCACTACTATAGACACATGACCACCTACTATTAGAGATTAATTCAACATATCATATATCATTGTTTTTTTATATAATGGAATGACATTACTCTTTATTATATCTTTTTTTAATTGTTTCAGGATTGTATGTTGATATATTTTATGGGTTTTTAAGCATTGACAGACTGTTGGGAGTGTGGAAATCGAAAATCAAACATTTCAACGGTTTTTCCCTCGAGGTTGGTTGTTAAAATTTCATTTCAACAACATTACTGATAGAAATGACCAATTTTTATTTGAATCAAATTATGGATTTTGTAGTTATATACCCTTCCCATATAGGCTATTACTGGAATACATTTCTCTTTTAATCCCTATAAGAGGGAACTTACTCTCTCAAAGGATAGTGGGGACTTTAGGCAGGATATGTAAGAGGAATTCATTGTAGATTGGATATTTTATCACCTAAAATAAACATTCGTGTTATAGATAATGGTGTAATGAATCATATTTAGTTTTCTTTTATTTATTTAACAATTTTAAGATGTCATTATGAATGAGTTATACAACTTACCTCCTGAGAGATATATCTAGTTTATGATATAGTTGGTGTTGATTGATGATCCAACCTCTAATTTTCATTATTGAAATTTACCAGTAGAGATTTTAGAGATGAAATTATAGATCCAAGATCGAGAAGATATTGGTTTCGTATATATGAGTACATCTTCTTGGGATTTTCTAGTTCTCTTTACCATGAAAGATAATATGATTTTTGTATTTAGTGTGGATTATCAGAGGATGAACTTGATAAGGACAATGATCAAGTACCTCTTCTATTCATTGATGACATTTAGATCATTCGAGTTGTTTTAATATCTTCTATAATATTTATTTTAGATCAGGATAACATAAATTGGTGGTGAGACCATCATAAAAACCACATAATTCTTTTAGGAGTATGTATGGATTGAAATTGTTTATTGGGATACTGATAGATTGGAAAACACTTTATTAGTATTCATGTCCTTGATGAATTAGACATTTTAACCTTTTATATATTAGTTTTTGTTGGTTTTTTTCATGGAAACCATAGTTTACAAACAGTCAACAAATGATCATGATAATAATAATAACATCACCCTGAGTATATATAGAGACCCATGAATTTATTCCATGCTTACCAAATAAATATTATGGATTGATGTTGTTTATATATTGATCCATTTCATCTTAGAGGCATGTGTATTTGGGGAGGAAGATTATGTCTCATCCATAGAATATTTGGAGGTTCCCAAACATTTCTTCAAAATTCAATTATTTTGGGGTTTTTTATATTATTTTTTACATTTTATCAAGTACATTTCCCATTTGGGAGAACTGATGTTATGGATGCCCAAGAAATGGGCGAGTTTTTTCTATTCAAATTCATGAGATAAATATTTTCAGGATATGAACAAAATGATTAACTCAATATCATTCTTCACATTACTTGTTCTGGGAATAGAATATAACCTATACTATGATGGATCCAGTGTTGGACTCAGAGCCTTTCTAATAGAGGTGGATTGACTGGGTTTTATGGCTATAGATAGACATGACCACATGAGAGGGATTATCCAAATCTCTATTTTGAGTTAACATTAGTGGTAAATCCCTTGATATTCTAGAGAATCATCTTATAGGTGAGAGGTTTTATTGTGTACATGAACCATAAGAGCATCTTCTACAAGTTTTCTCATTAAAAGAAACCCCTTTGGTAGAAGTGTTGGGTAGATTATCATCATCATATCGGCTTTGAGTTTTATTTTAAACCATTTAATAGAAACATCATTATTGATACATTTATCCAATATATGCTTGAAATCATAGTATGAGGGGATTCAGATGAATTTCAGGTAATGGACCTATTTACAGACATGCGTCTCATTTTTTAGGAGTCTCAGGGATGAGTAGGTCTAAATTTTCATCTATTATAACCGTTATATTATTCCATATTAACATATAAAAGTTCTCTTATATGGATGGACTAGTTATGGATATAGATTATATTGTTTGGAGACACCAGTGGGAGGTCTCTTGGAAGTGTCAATTGTCCACTTTTTCATGTACGCATAAGGGTTCCAATAGACTTGGGTGATTAGATGATTAAAGAGTTTCATTTTTATGAATGGTTGGTACATTCTAGGTTCCCATTTTATTTATCTAATTCTGTATATATATTACTGGGGTTTAGGAATGAATAAGGAGGTGTAAATATTTGTTCAATGATTTTTTACTTGTCAACAATGGAGAGCTATCCATTAGAGGCTAGCTGGGATTTTTCAACCTTTTTCCATTAATGGAAGGAAAATGGTTTATTTAACAATGTATATTGTGATAATATATTCTAGGAAAACACTTAAGAATGATTATGTATGGGTGATTGTGGATTGAGTGTGGAAGTAATCCCACTTATTTCTTATCAGTGAGACATAAATTGGATATAATATTGGTAATTCATTACATGAATGTGGCATTTAGGTGGCATGGTGTTTCATGGATTCATTTCAGATAGAGATACATAGATAACATTTCAATTTTGGCATGGTATTTAAAGGATCTGGGATTTAAGGTTCTTTTGAATATAACTTATCATCACCAAAATGATTGTGAATTTTAGAAGAAAATTCATGTTTTGTGGATATGTTATGATCATGTGTTATGGATTTTAGTGTTTTAAGGAAAATCATATGGAACTTCTAGAGTATACATATAATAATAATTTGTATGAATCTGCCAAAATGGAACATTTGAGGCATTGTATGGCTGGTCATTATGTTTTCCTCTTGGTTTCAATGGTTATGGTAAGGCAACAATTTAATGAAATATATATTATAGGAGAATTATGAGAAATTTTAGTTGACTTTATATTGGTTAGTGAACACACCAAGTAGAAAGAAATTATACCATGACCATAAATTAAAACTCATTAATTCTAGGTTAGTCACTATGTTTTCATTTTTCTATCTCTATGATTTAGACAACACCATATTTGGAAACTGAAAATATAGCTACTAAATTTGTTGGTTTTCTTGAAATACTAGAATGGGGTAGTCTAGTGGTGTACTTTTTAGACCGTACATAGTTCAACAATTCTTTGAATGAAATGTTATACAATTTTCATCTTAAGATATATTTTTAGGCCAATGTAACAGGATAGACATCGATGTCATCGAGTTTAATTCTGATGTTTCATTTGAGGAGTATCTGATATAGACTTTAGAGAATAGTGGGAATTATATATAGGGTAGGTCTATTCAATTAGATCAAGTGAATTTTTATCATGTGATTTCTCAAGAGGTGACTTGATAGTCATTGTATGATTTGTAGGACTAATGGCTAGAATTTCTCACCTTGTCCCCATAATGATTCCTGGATAAACTCAACGATGAGTATTATATGGTAGGGATGTTGTAGGATCCATTATTTTTTTGGTATTTACGTCTTGAAGTTTTTTGTCTGATATTCGGTGGTCATTTATATATTAGATATAATTGTTTTGGGTAAAATAACCTAGTGTTCAAGGATATATGTATGTTTAAATTAATGGAGTCAGGGTATAAATTGGTTCAGTGTAGCAATATGTTCATAGAATGTTAAGAAGCATAAAATGGTGTTCTTTTTTTTAATATGGGAAATGTGTGGAAACACTATCATTATAGAAGTTTCTCATTAGGTAACTGTAATAAATTCTATGTAATTGTTACTAGAAACCTATCACTAATTGGTAAAAGTCATGAAATGATTCAATACTTGAATGGAATAAACTACAAGTATGTATATTATATGTCAGTTTATATTTCATTGAAATAAAAAATAAGCTGAGATTATTGGTTTTTAGTCTATCCCATTAACATAATTCATAATGATTAATTATATTACATGCCATGATATTCCATGAACGACATTTTTACATTTTTAGTGAGGGTTGGTTTTATTTATAACTCCAGAAAATCTACATCATTTCTTCGTGTGGAGACCATTTACGAGTTTTCTAGCCCTTCCCCCTATTCTGGACATCACATTGGAGAAATCGATGTCCAGGTTAGGGGTTCTCAGTTGGTTTCATTTTCTCTCCCATTGATCTACATCTATTTTGCTATAATTATGTGGTCATTGTACTTGTTGGTTTTGATCTTGAACTATTTAAATCTATGATCACTAATAATATTATATATACCATCTATATCATGTTCAGTTGTCGTTAAAAGTGATTTCTTTTTTTCAATTAATGGTTGGGGTTCAAAACCATAACCCTATGGTTTTATTATTATCATGTATGTTCAAGAGTGAAATTGTTCCAATATATTTTGTGGATAAAAAATTAAAATATTTTATTAGAATATTCCCCGGATTTCCTATGGATCCAATTGGTGATTTAATTATTATATATCTACATTTTGGGTGAGTAAACCATTGAACATAAATTAAAATTTAAATGTCATCAAATTATTTTATCATGACATGTATTTTGTGGTATTTCATTGTATAGATTCATCTTTACTTGGATTTTCTAATTGAAATAACTAGAATGTAATTGGATATGACAAATTTATATATGAAATATGTAATTGAATGATGAATGGTAATTTTCATAATTATTCTTTGGTCCATATGATGGGATATTGTGATATCGATGTTGCTATGACTTATGTTATTATTAAATAATGAAATACATATATAGGGTCTTGTCCTTGTGATTCATGATGAAAATATTATATTTCAAGATTTTCCTAGGGATACATTCTGAAATAGTTATATATTTGGATTAGACCATTAATACACGATGAAATTCTAGTTTAGTTGTCTAAACCTAGTGATACATGATGAGATGATTACATATAGAGCTATTCCCAATGATACACATTGTAATGCATATATAGTGGGCTATTCTAAGTGATACATTAGGAAATGCTTATATAGAGGGAAATTCCAAGTGAAACTTGTTGAAAGACTTATATAGAGGCTTATGTTGAGTTGAAATGCTTAAATGCTTAGATATTATGTCTGACATGGATTTTTGGGATTTTCACCATGGTTCTATGGTAAATGTAGGCATCATTATGAGACATGATCAGTGAAACTGTGGTATAAACTATAGAAACATTTGTTTTAGTCAACAAATTTTATATACACCATTTGATACTAGAGTATATTACATGGATGTATGTTTGAAAAAGGCTAAAGGACCTTGATATTGACTGTTTTCTTGCTAATGGTCTAGAGTTTGGAGATTGGACCAAAAATCATTTTGGTATGGGTGAATTTTGATTCTTTTTTGGATTCTACATGTCATATATTTTTACCTAATTTTATAATGAAATTTAGTTATATTCCATCATGTTATTACATAATTATATTATTATTTTCGGATTTTTTAGTTTTATTAATGGGTGTATTCCGTAATTTCATGTTGTTTCCATTCATTCCACAAAATAATTTTTAATTATTGTTATTGGATTATTTTACATGGTTGTACCTATGTAACTAGAGAATATAGTCTCCCCATTATAAAAATCACACCCCTAGTTTGAGTTATAATACCGTGGAGAATGGGGAGGAGTGATTGAGTATCGTAACGGACAATTTATAATCATATGTTAGAGTTCTAGATCGAGGGATGTTATGGATTTTCTGATGAAGAAGATCAAGTCATCTCGAACAAAAGATAGATGGTGGTTCATATCTTGATGAGAGTAGAGGTGACCGGGTCTTTTCACAATTCCCCCTTTCCTATATTTTCCACTATGGAAAATATATATAATGTTCTTTATGTTCATTTTTTTATAGGATGGCATGAGGTGATGTGTCACAAAGCTTATCTCTTAATGTCTCACATGTCAATAGATTATGGATAAGAATAATGTTTTAAAAGGTTTTTCAAAAACTATTATGTTTATATAAATGAAATTTGATGGATTATCCATTTTTTCATGATGTGAATTCCACCTAAATTGATGGTACATTATTTTACCTATGTCATTTTTTATTGACATAATTTGGCAGTGCACAATCCTATCAATTGAGGGAATAGTTCATCTAACAGTTTATTATTTTTTATGTGGGGGAGATCATAAAAATTCAATAAGTAATATCCATGTTTGTATATAACCATGAATATTAGTTCATGTCATGGTTGTATAGAGTCCAATAAAAGGCCACTATAAAACATTGGACGATGATAAAATCATTTAATCCCAGGATTTATAGGAAAACCATCCAGACGCTCTAGCTATTGGAAGACAAACTGATATCTTGGTTTTAGGAATTTCCCAATGTTGGGAGGATAAAATTCCATATATATATATATATATATATTACAATGAAAAATATCAATAAAGTATCGGTATGGAAGATTTTGATCCCATGTATATGGTACCTTAAGGGTTAGACTAATGTTAGATTAAGGTTATTTATACATATCATGAAAATATAAATATGTTCATGAGATGATGGGGAAGATGTAGGTCATTTTCGATGGTATGAGGGCCATCCTATGTAAAATTAAATATTATATATATCATGTAATTAGGGACTTGGATTTTGTGAAGGGTTACCTTTTTTTCGATATTATTGTCCCCAAAAAAGGATTGGATAGATTTTGTTAATGAAGAAATATTTCCATGAGGTTCATTAGACCACTTGATATCCTATAAATAATGTGTTATTTGATCACCACATATACATTTACCCACATTAGGATCATGTTAACAAATTATCCATGTGTTAATGATGAGGAGATGCGTTCATGAAAATTTTAATGTCAATGAAGGATTTGAGCTGGACAACAGGGATTGATTCACCTTCAATGAGACACCATTTTAAATCAAGGATCATTTATAGGGGGACATTAATTGGTAGATCGTTACATAATCTTTTGTGTTTTACTAGTATGGGATTATCTTGGAGAACAATTTGGACTGTTTGATTTCCATGCTAACATTGTACCTAAAACATTTTTTGTATATTGTACATTTTGGGGATAAATGATTTTTGAGATAATGTAATTATTATAGTTTTATTATATTTTTCATTTTACTAAATATATCTATATACTATGTGTAAACATGGTGATTGGTGGCCTCAGTACCCCCTAATTAATATCTTGAATGTATTAATTTATCATATTTCACATGAACGCATAAATTTCTTAATTAATTGTTTTCCCATTTCTAAAAACATCAGATTTGAAATCTAAAACCATGGTTGAATATAAAATGTGGATATTAAATAATGAATTTTATATATATATGTATATATAAATGATCGATTCATATTTCATGGTAGGACTCGTTATTTTTTGTTTTAACCTATATTATTAACTACCAATGATTTTCATATCATATTTTTATTGATATGTGAATACTGTATTCCCAAGATCCAATTTTATAAATTGAATTATTTAATAAAATATATATTTATATTCTATGATATCAAACATAATCCCACACTTATTGATATTTTGTGGGACCACATTTGTGAAAGTTTCTCAGCAACATTGATCGTGTTGTTTTCCCCAATTATTATTTGTGTGCTTCACTTCTAGACCACATGGTTGTTGTTCTAAACATGTGGGGTTGTTTTAAGCACAATAACACCCCAAAATAATTGTTTTTTATAAAAATGAAGTTTTTATTAATGATTTCAGAGTTGATTGTTTTGGGACCACGAATTTTGGGTGATGGATATGGGTTTTTGGACACCAAACCACTATAATCATTTGAAGGAATACCACATGAGTACTCAGATTCGTATTTTCATCCACAAGAGACCATGAATAGAGTTTAATATATGCTATAATTTAATTTGAGTCTATAAAAATAAAGTATTAGTTTTTTCTGAGGGATAATATAGAAACAACATGAATTCTTTTATTTAATACGTACAAAAAATTGAATTACAAGACATGGTTTCTGAACGAACAACCACTATATAGTCCCCCAACCATGGTGGCTAGAGTTTCAGATGAATATAAGGATTACATACCATATATAGACTATTCAATTATGTGGTCCTATATGGGTGGAACAATGTGTACTCCCAGAGTACATATGAATGGGAATAACGATGAAAATGGGAAAGACTAGGAGTACACTATCATGAATCAGTAATTGGACAATTACATTGTACAATGGAATGAATAATAATACATTGTCAGTGTTAGATGTATATTGTATTGAGAAGAAGTATTTGGGAATCCCCTAGGTTCCCATAAAACAACAATTACTATATATGTACGCTATATAAGTCCATGTTGAAATACATACCACATATATACAGGGAGATGGCCATATTTATATGTTTGGTTATAATCCATACTACCCTATGTGCATGTAGAATACCTCCCTCAGATAATTATACCTCTTATATCACCTCCCTCGAGAGACAAATATCGGCCCATGAGAAGAATATCCTTTTTATTTTTCCATATAAAATGTAATGAGATCTGTTAAAGTTGATTTTGGGATATTACTTGAGGTGTTCTATCTATGATTCTTATTATTTACAATCTTTATTGAAGATAGTGGTTGAGTATTATAATCAAGGAGTTTCCATGATTGGAAACACCCCTGACTGAATAGGACACAAGGGCCTCATGTTTCATTATTTGTTGAGAGGTAGATTTTTCACACTATGTCATGAGTTCTTATGCTACTATGTTGTACCCTAGTGATACTAGAGAACGTTTCCACAGTTTATTGAGTGGTACATCCATATAACAATAGGGAACTGATATTATATCAATGGATAGGTACACCCTTTTCATAACAGGGTGTGGATCCTCTATATATAGAGTGGTAACCCATTTAAAACAAGGAATTAGACCTCTATATATTGAGTCCCACTCCCTATCTCCCTATGGCATCATTCCTCTATTGGATTATTTTCCCCAAGACTATGGAGATGTGCGTTGAGGAATGAATCCTACCAACAGTTTCTTGTACTAACACAATTGTTTAGGTAATAGAATAATCACATTGGTAGACACATGTTGAATAATATTACTTTACTAGCATGTGAAGATGGACAACCTACATTAACTCTTTTTTAGGTTTCATTATGATAATATATTAGGGGTTTTACGTCCTTATTTATGTTAAGAATACATCTATATTATTTTCATATTTCTCTTTTTGGATTTCACGATGTCATATTCGGTATGTATATACTGACCCGTACATACTATTTTCCAACAATTGACATTCCATATGCAGATTAAAGACAGATCAACACTGAAATTCATGGATCATAGTGATACTTGGGTGTCACGTCCATGTTTGGTGGTAAAATATTTTGATCAGGAGCTAGGATCTCTTAAGGAATACATTTAATACATGTTTTTATACTTGGGAATGAGTTACAAGTTTTTTGTGTATCTTTTCCCATTACTTGTTGTCTTTATTTATTTGTACTCTAGTATATTACCTTGAGGATGATGCATGAATTGATATACTCTATATGTTAAATATATTGTTTATTTATTTTGTCATTTTTATGTAGATTTTTTACTAAATGAATACAGGTTCCTAGGATAAGGCCTCCAATATGGTTAATTTCATTGAGAATATTTTCTCTATTACCTGACCTATTGAAGGAGGTCTTTGGGATTTGAATCATAGTATGATGTCTGATCTATAGACCCTAATGGTTTGGATCAAGAATGATAACATCAAAACATATATATAAAAAATCTATATATAAACTCAGATTAACTCAATGGTTGATATATGAAATATTTTCAATCATAATTAGTGACTATGATAGCAGTGATATAATAGAGATCTCTATGATATTAATAATCTCAAATATATTATTTTTATCAAGTCACACATGTTACTAAAAAACCTCATATTTTTTTACAGAAAACATTTTATGATATAACCTCCTAAGAATTATTCTCACCAAGAATAAATCAATTATCATATTCCATAGATTATTACATTTTAATTAATTTAATGAAATGTTTAATTTTTATTACACATACCATGTCAATGAAAATGTAAAATTTTTTATTTATTAGAATAAAACTAAATGAGTATTAATTTTTTTTTAAAATAAAACAAATGTATACCATTAATCACTTAAACACAATATTTTTAATATACCACAGAGTTGATATTGTTTAGTATCTATATAATCACAAAAAACCCCATATTCCTAATGATATTATTTTTACAATGATAGATAAATCATATTAAAACTTTCAGTTTCTATATATAATTGTTCGTGATTTTTTAAAATATGTCATCATTTTCATTGCAAAAATTATACACCGTACTTTCATTGTTCGGATTCATTCCAAGGTTATACATTGTAGATTATCTTTATGGGGGATCATGAGATGAAATAAAATAAGTTACATTTTTTTTATTTTTTCTATATTTTGATTCATTTTATAATTTTTTAATTTATGTTTCATGTATCATTCATGTTTTATTAATATTCATTTATTATTATATAGTAATATATGATTCACTAATATAATAAATTTTATATTTTAGTGATATATTTAATGTCTGTTATCTTATTCAATAGTTATGGATTACTATAAATAATTATGTAATAGATATTTTGGGTGTCATAATTACTATATATCAAATGTAATTGGATAGAATGCTATTATTAAATTTATAATCTATCAACGTATGGAATCAACCACGAAATATTCTATAAGGAATCAAGTGAACAACATATGAATTATGGATGATCCTCCACCCACACAACACATAATCATAAAGTATTTATATTGTTTATGGTTATACTATGTGTACATGTAAAATCGTTTCAATACCAAAATGTTTGGTGAGATAGAAATATCCATTTAATATATATAAATATAAACCACTAGTAATATAAACTAGTTAAATGATTTATATAATAAAAATATCCCATATTTGGATACAAAACTATAGTGAATCCTCATATCCTTCATCAAATCATCATAATGTATATTGATCCAATAATTACATAATACTCCCATATATTTCATTTTAATTTTTTTAATTGATATAAATTTAAATAACCTAAAATATAAGGGGAAATAGAAAACTATATTCAACAATTAATCGGTTATTTCTAAATATTTCAATAATGTTGAACCATTAATCTCTAATACAAAATGAATTACAATCCATGATTTTACAATGAATAAACCACCAATGTTGTACTACAAATGAATTTTATATCAATACATATAATAGGTACACCCCTATATAAACTCTGAACTCATGAATATATTAAATACTTTTATTTATTACTTATTTAAAGATATCTTTTATTCATGTTTTATTATAGTTGTGAAATTTTCATTATATAATATATTCAAATAACAATTTTTATACTACAATAATACTGACACCTAAGCCTCCTAGTACGGTGCTAAAAACACATTTTTGAGAAATTTTTAGTAATTAAAAGTGAGGTGGTCTTAGGTTGTATAGATTATTTTAATAGCAGCATATCTCAAAAAAAATTCACCTAATTCAGAGAACCAATTTTTTATGTTTCATTTTGGACCTATTGTAATGTAATTTTTTAAGAAAACTATTTAATAATTCTCCAAAATAAAACCATAAAAAGAATTGATTCTATATCTGTCATAGAATACACTCATGATAATAACCAACAGTGTTTGAACCGAATGAAAATTGTGATATCATATTCATAGTAGTTGTAAACATAAGAAATAAATATCATAGATAATAATTTAGATTTGTATGAGAAAAGGTATATAATCAATGAACATAATAAAATATTAATAAACAAGAAAATAATAATTTTCATGCGTTATTTAATGAACATGGAATATCATATGATAAAATTAAAGGAATTTTAATATCACTTTCCATAACTCATAATCTTGATGTGGATAAAAACTGAATTTGAAAAGTAATAAAAGTATATAAAATCATGATACTATTGAATAAAAACATTCCTTTAAATATGGAATAACCATGAAAAAATAAAACATTGTACTTTTTTTCCACAAAACATTGTGAAGAATAATATATTACAACTTATTGAAATTCAATTAAAATCATTATTCCCATGAATGTGTGATCAAAATCATTTTATCCATTCCATAATGACTTATGATATATTAACTATAGACAATTATTTATGTTGTGATAAAGGACCCCACCATGAATCAATGACACATATTTATGGCTTATAAAATAAGTTAACACCGTATAATAATGAACCCATGGAAAAAAATTGGTTTGATATTTTTATCATATTGAATAACATAAGTAAAACAATAATAAATCCATTAATAATAATAACATGATATAATTGTAGAAAATAAATGGGTAAGCAAAAATAACCAGTAAACTTATTTAAAAATTCAATTCTATCAAGATAATAGATCATATGGAATATAAAGTATATAGATAAATGGTATACATTGAAGTAAATAATTTCCTCATTTAATCAATATAAGAAATATATTTGTACAACGTTCAATCAATGGAATAAATAAAGGTATTATCTGATGATGGGAATTTTAAAAAGAAATATTATTTCATTAAAAATGAATAAAAATTTCAATGGAAATTATTTGTCATTTATTTATAGATAATTAAAATTTAATATTTATGTATCGTAGGTAATAAATAACAGATATATGATGGGTACATTTAGATTAATAGTCAAATATTATGTTAAATGAATGATTAAAATGAAACCTTTTCTACGAAAAACATTTTCCATGAAATACTATTACTATAACAGTCAAATAATATGTGAAACATAATTTAATATATAATTTGATGAATTATTGGAAATAAACTAAAAAATAAAGGAAATATGTTCATCCAAAATCGTTTAAAAAGAATTGTGTTTTATTATTTTTATTATTTAATACCATAAAAAAGCTCCCCACTTTTGTTTTAAAATGAATTTAAAAAATTATATAATTAAAAATTTTAATATATAATAAGAAATTAAATATTAGTATATTTACAATATTAATGTATAGAATCATGAATAATGGTATCTTATATAGAACATGTATCACAAGATAAAACATTCGATTTTGAATTATTTAATACCATGTCAAATATTTTAAAATAGTTTTTCTAAAATCACATATAACAATATTTGTATTAAATTACCCATTTCAAAAATAAAAAAAATAGATCTATTTGGATAATGGAAAAAAACCATCATAGTGTTTGTAAAAATATTGTATAATTTTGTTAGGAAGGAAAATATGGGCTTGAAAAAAGATATTCTTGAATTACTATATGTAAATATATTCAATGAAAAATATTTAATTGAGAAGGTATATCATCAATGTAAATGATATAGATGTTGGTAATTAAATTCCCCCAAAAAATGAAAAATTAATAGATAAAATAAAATATGAGGATAAATGGAGATTATAATATCTTAATCATTTAGATAATTGATGACCCACAGAAAAATAATTTGAGCTATGAATTTGTTTTGGATCGAGTACAAATTAAATCAAACCACCATGATTTAAAGATTTATTGATATTTAATTAATAATAACTAGAATAGAATATATTTCATTGTTTAATCAATAAAATATGTATTGTATATAACAAATAAACATTATTTGGTTCATAATACACAATTACCCTGAAGGATGGAATTTCATTCAACTTGGCATTATAGGTTATACATTTTTTCATTTCAAACCACATTAGGGAAAGGAAATATAATTGGAAATTAAATATCATAAAACTTATTATAATTAGTACACAATATGTATCAATATTAGTAGATACATAAATCAAAACAAAAAAATGGTTTCTAAAATGAATTATATCCATATATATGATAATTGTGATAAGAATCCCATACCCTTTTCGTGATTAGATTTTTATCTAACCCAAACATATAATTTAATAATATTGGGCTTATAAGATACCAAATGGTTATAGTATTAATAAATATGACTTTCAATAAGACATATAGATATAATATAATCTTTAATTTCATTATATTATTTTATTTGTGTTATTTTTGTTGGTCTATTAATTTTTAATGAAAATATTTTTTTTATATGATTTCAGATTAACAATGGTACTTTTATATGTTCATTTTTTGTTGTTAAAAATAAACTAAAATTTTATTCTAAATATAACATGAATATTGATCAATAAAACCATTCTATAATACTAATTGTGTCATTTAGGATCTTGTGTTTTCATATAATATATGATCTTTTTTTATTCGCTTTATTTTCATTTTTACGGATTAATTTGAGTTCCCAACTATAGCATTGGCGTTTTAAGGGTGTTTGGGGCTTCTTCAAAGCCCAAATACTTGTTTTTTTTGTATGAAATGTAGGCCACATAATTAGTAGAAACCATATTGGGAAGGTTTAATGGTTAATAGTAGTCATGGATGACTATAAAGTTGGGTGATACAGGTGTACTGGTTTGAGGAAACCATGCAGATATAGTCTCACACCTATGTGGGGGAAGTTGTAGTTTTTATAAAGGTGTCATTCATTGTTTTTTGTTGTTTATTCAAACTGTGTTTTGTAACCATGCGAGTGTGTAAAATACCAGTTAATTAAATAATAAGTCAAATTCATTTCTAATAATATTTATGAATTATATAGTGGATTTACTATAATGAGGACTTTATCTCTGATAGTGTATTTGACTTGCAATAACAGGTTTCTCCATAATCTTATATTGCACACAAGACTTAGTTATGCAAAAAATTATACATTGTTAATATTATTATTTTCATATAGATGTAAACACCATGTTTTTTGAGTAGAGGGAATGAATAGTGTAAACAAAATTATGAAAATATAGTTTACACATGTTTATAAAATGAATCATTATTTACCAAGTTAACATGAAATTAAAATAAAAAAAATTGAATATAATGAATGTATTATTTAATAAGCATTATTTAAATGTAAATAATTATGTTTATAAAAATATCAAAATTACTCTTTTGGGATTATATTAATGAAATATAAATTAAATACAATGATTAAAATATATAATATGTACTTTCTAGACATGTTAAAAGAACAAATTCAATTTTATGGATAAAAAAGTGTTTTTTTTTTAAAATGGTATTTTTAGATCATTTTGATGTAGGTACATTTTTATATATAGTTTTTTTTCACTTATGTATGTCATATTAGAAAAAATATTGTTCTTTTCTTTTTAATTGGGACATCAAAATTTACATTGGTAGAAATTTTTGTAATTATCTGAAAAAATTCATATTTTAATGAATAGTGAAAAATACTACATTTAAATTCAAAACACATTTGTCATATAATTTATTTATATACCTATATAAGTATTCTAATGTTATTATAGTATATTAATAATATTTATTTATCATTAAATCTGATTTTGTTCATTGGATGTAATTCAACATTGAAATTTGATATAAACACATTTAAATATTATAATGGTTCTTACTTTTTTTAATCGCATTTTCTCATTTTGATAAGGGGATTAGTTTTAAATTAAAATTTACCACTTATAAGAATTTAATTTTCAAAAACTAAAATACATGGTCATAGTAATTATGGAATATTTTGTTTATTATGATAAACACAATTTTTTGGTGAATAATAACTTTTGTATTTTATTTACCACATTTAAAGGAAAAATTATGTAAATAATGATAAGAATGATAATATAATAACATAAAAATACCCTAAAACAATTCATAATCATATTGGATGAATTATGGATGACCAAAATAACCCTTTAATAAAATAGTTTGCATTTTGAATCCACATGGGTGCAATTAATACATTTATAACTTATAATTTATAGTAAAGGAAAAAAAATAATACAAATGTATCTTATTACTAAAATACTTTAAATAAGGTGTAATATAACTGATATCTTCAACTATAAATAGTAAATACAAATCAAAATCTGATTGACTACATCAATTAATTTTATTTATAATTTTTAGACATTAAATATATAAATTTAATCATGACGCAATTATGTTATAGTGATTGCCTTATTAATGAAAGCACCAAATAAAATATTTTATAAATATTAAAATAAATGTTATTTTAAATATTTTATGTCATCCACATATACCATTGGTGAATATGACATGTTATAAAACTAAAAAATGATTTGTTTTTATGTTTTCTCTATGTTGGATTTTATTTAAATTCATTGAATTGAATAGTGTTAAAATTAAAATAATTGATATTCTATATAAATGACAGTTGATTAAATTATTTAAAAATTATAAAAATATTTTGAAATCAAAATGTGAATATGAAAATGTCTAGATGTCCATTAACTATCAAATTTAGGGAAATTTACCCCATATATGTAAAATTAATAGAGTCTTAATATTTAAAATGTTGTTACCCTAACTAAAGTTAAATGAGAATAATAAACTGTAAACCAAATAGATATTGTTTAAAATAAAATCAATACATGTATAAAATTTTTGGATTAGTTTAATTTGAACTATCCTCATCTTATATTACATATATATCATGGTATAATCATTTGGATAAGAAAATTAATTTATATGATTTTAATATTCTAAGAGTTTCCAATGGTACCCCTCACATCTCCTATAAAAATGAACCCACCCATCTATAATACTCACACATAAAGTACATTATAGTTCAATAAATCCCAATTTATAACTATTCCTAGAACCCTTATCCACTATCATGGGCCTTATTTTAGGCATGTCATGCTTCTTATAGGATTCATTTGATCAGCATACCTTGGACCTGACCCAGAGGGGTCTGATATTTTTGTTTATACAGCTCAATCATTGTAGATATTACTTTGTTGGTTATATGGCTTAGTTGTGTTTGACATGAGATAAAATATGTAGTGAAAAACACGTGGGTGATATGATATGTTTTGTATATGGCATGTTCATGGTTCTTAATTGTAATAACTTCACTACTTCCTAGTTAGAGGATCCTAACCACTATTTTATAGGGTTCCGTATTGGTCTATACAGAATAAATATTTTTTTAGTATATAAAAAATAAGAAATTTACACTTATTTAATTATCAGCTGTGCTATATATATATATCACTCTTTGTTATATTATATTTCACAACTAGATCATTTTATAATAACTATGGGTGGTGACCTAATGTGGTGGTTTCCCACAACTTGTTCAAGATATCGTTGGATACCTATAAAGACTTTATGATTGTAGGTAATGATTGGGGAAGTGACCATAGTTCGATTGTTGAATGTGTTCCATTCATATGATTATTGGATCACATGAAGTAGATGTGGATCAAGATTCAATCATGTGATAATAAATTTTTGATTTATTGGTATTCTGATATATGTATCATTTACCATCCATGTATACAAGTTTTTTATTATTTTTAGACACATGACATGATAATCATTGTGTATGACATTAATTCTCGAATCATTATTTATTGTTATTGTTTATCTGATGTATGATTGATATATATATTCCATTAGTTTTGGTATGATATCAATAGTTTTGTTATAATATTGAAAGAGGTCATATTCTCCCCACAGACACATCCTAGGACTTCACTGCTAGTTGGAAGCCAGAGGTATTACGGGATATGTGATTCAGGTTATGTGGAAAGCCAATCTTGAGGCCTAATTCAGTGGAATATGAGATTTAAAAATTACAATGAGGTATCATATGTTATTTAATTTTTAGTTTTATTTACTATATAGGGAAAATAGAAAGGCATAAGAATTATTTGGAATATGGTGATGTGTTATGACTCTGTGTAGTTAACCCACATAAAAATAATTGCATAATTTATTTAAGTGAACATGGAGTTTTCTAGAATTTGGATATTCAAGATGATTTTATTCAATCACTAGGTGATGAAATATATTTGTGATGTTATTATTTATATGATTTTTGGTTATATATTGTTTCAACCTCATGATATGTGGGTTTTCCATCACATTTTTCATTTTATGAAGCTCTTATTATTCAAATTCGATAGATTATGACATTCCATATATGGGGTATTTTTTTATATTATTATGTGATAGTGTTCATGATAGATATATATGTTTTTATGATCATTGATTTGAGAAATGAATTATTCTATATTATTGGTACATAGATTGTATGTTATAAAAAATTACGTGTATTCAAAACATGGATACAAAAAACCTCCAAAGCATCTAATTTTTGAATGTTGATTCATGGATCATGAGTCGTGTGGACTAGAAAGTGTTATTTGGTGGTTTAGGGGGATTCCATATTTCAGTTCATGATGAGCATAGTCCACCATGGATCAGAAGTGATGAACAATCTTTTTCATCAATTTCAAAATTGAATTGCGAAGTTAATGTGAAATGAATATGAAATCTAATAAAAATTGAAAATTGTGAAACATAGACATAACAATGTCTGAAAATTAGAGTGGGATTAGTGTATCATCTATAGTGAATTTGTAAATATTTCATTTATACAGTCATGGATTGTGGAGCGGGTGATATTTTATGAAAAATAAAGTTAATATTCCACAAAAACCATCAGTTGTACTCGTGGAAGGTGGAGATGACAACACTTTAGAGGTGGTGGACATGGTATACTAGTGGTTCCTCCTATAAATCCATCTATAGAACAAATAGTATTACCAAACATATATTATGGGACATAGTTTCATGAGGATTTTTCCCTCTTCATGAATTCTTTTCAAGGATCCCCACAACCTTCTTAATTTATTGATAAGTTGAAATGGGTATTTTAGTAGTAGAATCCTATAATGTTTTTGGGGGAAGGATTTCTATTGGATGCTGAGATATGGCTTGATATTACATTGATGATTTTTTATCATCTAGAGACACCTAATGAGATGAGATTGAAGCTCGCAACATATATTATTTGAGGATCATTAATGAGATGGTAGAATTTTCTAAACCAGGTTGATAGGATGCCAACTATGGAATAATATTATTTCCAATCCACATAATATGACTAATTTTACCTTGAGACACTAATATAAGATAGGGACAATGTGTTCATTTTCTATAGTAGGGTGTTATGACAACATTGGAGTATTAGACATAAAATATAGAGATTTAAATTTTTTCACAAACATACCATACTGATGAGTCATTGAGGGAGAGATTCTAGGAAGAAGGTCTTCGACAATCCATTCATTATTAAGTCAACATGTTTAGGTGGATAATGATTACTAAGATATTAAATCAGGAGAAAATTATTGATTGCAGCATAATATAAGATTGGTGTGTAGAGTTGAGAAGAATGGTATATCAATATAGTAGATTAAATTCAGGTGGTAAAAAATTGGTTTGAATCTTCCATGAATATGAGCTCCATCCAAGTCACCAGTGTTGGATGTTGATTTTTCTTCCATCACTGTGGAAAATAGGTAAACAATAGGAATTGGTGAGATCACAACCCAATAGAGTGTCATGATTCCTAGAGGATGGTCCATGTTTATTTTTACGTAGTACATTCCACCTAATAGTTAGTTTTAGGGGGTCAAATTAGATAGCATTTTCATGAGTAGGCTTCTCATATTGGTTCCAAGAATGGATTTGGATCAATACCGGTCGACTAGGATTAGAGGGTGGTTGTAGTGGATGAGGAATTTAGGCACCATTTATACCACGAATGTATATTTATCCTACTCCAGACAATGAGGTAGTGTCACATGGACATGGTTTATGCTGTATTTATTCCATATAGCATACACCCAAGGAGTATGTTTGTAGACATTATGCAATGATAGGTATGATCATAGAATCCTTAAATCTTAACTCTTCTATTTCTGACAAATGGGAATCACATAGTTGAATTTTTTCTTGCTGTGGATATCATTTCTATTTTGATTTAATTTTATGAGATCATTATGATGGTTGAATCTAGGTATGGGATCATAATATAATATGTATGTTACTGTTGGGAGTTCCCCCTTTAGGTTGGTGTATGTCACTTAATCATGGATATTTTTTAATTGATAGGTCATGATTGATTTCATCTTCCGGATGGTATGGATAGTGGATTATCAAGCCTACATTTACTTCAATCACAAAAGGGTAAATTTCAAATAACCAAGGGAGAAAATTAATTAAAAATAGTTAATTGGATGCCATTGAGAGATTAGTTGGACAATAGTGGGCTTGAGGGATGAAAGACAAGATATATAGATTCTATCTTGATGATCAGTGAGTGTGTCAGTAGATCATCCCTAGTGTGGCATATCATTTTAGGGATAATTTTTGAGAATAATTTACATTTTACCACCTTATATATATGTGGATTTATCCCTAGTTCTACTTTATAGAGTTGTACTAGAATCTAATCCTCCATACAAAATTGATATATTGACGTTTCAAGGTCACAATTGGAAGATATATGATTTGGAGGAAAGGGGGTTTATTTAATCCATTACATCTTTATGGTGATCAGGTCCTTTTTTCGAAAAATGTGTATGGTAACATTAGGATATGCTATGATTACTAGAATGTGAACCAGAAAATGGTAAACAACCAATATCCCAAGCCACAAATATATGACCTTTCTGATCCGTTTACAGGATATTTATTTTTTAAAAAAATATATTTGATCTACAGATATGATCAGGATTGCGGTTGAGCTATAGATATACCTCGAACAACATTTAATAATATGTATAGACTATATGATTATCTAGTTATTACATTTAGCCTTTACATTGTGCTAATAGGTTTCATGGAATCGATGAAAAATGTTTTGCATCCTTTTCTGGATCCATTGATGGTGGTTTCCATGACTGATATCTTTGTGTATTCTCACAGTCAACATGAAAATGGAAAACATCTTTATTTCATTTTTGATGCATTGAGAGAGAAGCAGTTATATTCTATGCTCACACATTCACACATTTGGGTGAAAAAGAATCACTTCCTCGGTCACATTATCTTAGATACAAGAGTATCAGTAGTCCCAAAGAAGGTGATAGTTTTAGATTTTGGGGGGTATCCCATTAAATTCATTGAAATATGAAGAGTCTAGTTGCTATATAGATATTATATGACTTTAAAACATCCCATATCACACCTAGAAGAACAACTCATATTCTTGAATAAGAAATATGTAAAGAATTTATGGAAAAATCACTACAATATATATTTTTGGATATGAATCCGAAATTAAATTCAACACAAAGATTGATACCTCCAGAGTGAGCACAAAGCGACACATTTGTATTTTACACACTAGGTATTGGCCTTTGAGAAAAAATGAATCAGTAAAATATATTTGTGGGGGTATGGGTCTTGATATTTAATTCCACACAAGAGGAAGTACATGATGCACCAACATGAGTTATATGCAGGTGTTCATTATTTGTGCTATTGGATATACTATTTACTAAGAGATAATTTTATGGTATTCACAGACCACAAAATAATAATGTATATATTGAAACATAGTGATATGAAATGTTGGGTTGAATACCTAAAGAATTATATCATTGAACATTTATATAATCCTTGGGAAGGTAATGCAGTTGTCGAAGCACTATGGAGGAGGGAAAAGGAATATGATGATTTATATGTCGTTGGTTAGTGAGATCTTATGGATTTATTCTCCTAGAATAATATGGACATGTATTATAGTTAGTAGATGAATTTTCATGCATCCTTTGATGTGACCACTACTATACTTGATTGATTGAGGATGATGAATTTGTAATATTTAGAGGGACTTGTCTTATGGGAGTATGTGGAAGGTGAGGAACCACCTCATAGTTGGACGGTATGTAAGGTTAAGATCCATAGTATCCACGGACAAGTATGGGTTCCAATGGATATATATGAGGAGATTATCTGGGAGTTTCATTCCTCATATTTGAAGAGAACTCCTAAATTACCAAGAAGAATTCAGAACTATGTCAGCATTACTGTGGTTTGGTATGAAAATGGTGGTAGATAATTTTGTTATGAGATGATTCACCTCTCAGCAGGTGATGGAGGAACATCAATGAACATCCATGTTATTACATTAGTTTTCTAATCCTATGTTTTCATGTGTTGAAATCATGGTGGATTTCATGAATGGTTGACAGTGGTCTCCATGAGATAGTAATACTATTTTGGTTTTGGATTATATACTCATGAAGGATGTACAATTTATAGTGATTAATGATACATGTAGTGTGGATGATCATGGGTTATTGTATATCAATGATATATTAAAACTTAATGGGGTCCCAGATACTATAGCCTCATATAGGGATGGCCATATTGCATCTCATTTCTGGTATAGATCATTGATTGGGATTTGTACATTGGGACCTCTAACCATAGAATACCACCCTCATACTAATGGCAGGTCAGAGAATTGGATTACTGTTATTGAGGACATGTTGTGATCATGCTTCCTAGATTTCTAGAGCTCTTGTAAGAGTCATATACCCCTCATCGAGTTCTCATGAAATTATATCTAGCAGTAGATAATATAGATGGAACAATATTAATCTATGTATGGTATGACATTCTGATGACCTCTAACATAGTTAGAGGTATGTGATGAAGTTTTACTTGGACTTAGTCTTTGTAGGAGACTTCTATGCATGTCTAATTGATCAACATTAGATGATTTCTGCACAATGTGAAAATTATTGTTAATATTGTCATTTTAATTTAATTCGAGAGTTTGTGGTTGGTAATTATTAATTTTTAAATATCTCAACGAGTATGGGACAAAGAAAAAATGGGATATATGGTAATCTTTCACTATGATATGTTTTGTAGTTTGAGATTCTATAGAGAGTCGAGTCGGTCACCCATTGTTAATAGTTACCTTAATGGTACAGAGTCATGAGCGACATCATCAATGAATTTATGCCACACCATTATCACTTAGACCCACCTCATGGTCAATAACCAAATGATTTTGAGCTATAGGTATATGAGTCCATTGAGGAGAATAAAAATCATACCATTGACAAGACCAAGAAGGTTCTTTGTGGTCGGTCAGTTTCTCATGTGCATGTGCTATGGAAGTATGGCTTTTTAGTGGACGAAACATGGGATTGGGGAGTTTATATACTAGCTCAGTGCCAGGATTTATTCATCTAGGAAACATGATGAGCCTTGATTGTAAAATTTAATTATGAATTAGTTTATGGAGGGGGATATTGTATTATACAATGTTTCATTATAAAATTCATAAATGCCTATTTATATTCTTAATTATTGTTTTCTGATTAATTTGAGCTCTGTACTTGGAAAAAAATGTTTCAAGGTAGTAAAGTGGTGTTATTGGAGCCTAAAACACATCTTCTGAAAAAAAGGCCACACAGTTATTATAAACCATGTGGCGTAGGTCCCACCATTACTACTAGACATAATAGGATGGATATTTGGATGACATTGGTCACACTATTTGCGGAAACCATGTGGATGGAGGGATAGGTCCATGCCGAAAAACATGTAGTTATTTTTAGAAGTGTTTTTTTACTATTTTCAAATAGTTTTTCCTACAGTGTGTAGTGATCTTGTAGGTTCACCCTTGGAATATTATAGGGAACACGATTGGATGATGGATATCCCAACCATGCAAGAAAACCATGTGGCCAGATATATTGAGGAAAAATTACCTTTCCAATTAAAAATGCTTAAACCCTAAGTATAATTAATTTCTTCTCTCAGTGGAAAAAATATAAGTGATGGAGCTCCTTCAAATTGCAAAATCTAGATTTCACAACTATTTATTTGTCTAATATCAGAATTGTTCCCCTTCAGTCTCTTTGGATCCCCGTTGGTGAGTACTCAATTTAAATTGTGTAACTCTTCATTATTCATGGTATAAAAATAGTTATTTTGGATAACTATAATAATCTTTATTCCTAGGTTCATCATCATTTATTCTATTGTTCTGATCTAACATGAGTCAATAGATAATAATGGACAAGCACTCTACTACCGACATGTGGTAGGAGGCCTATACTTTTCTCGTCTAGATTAGTGATTTATCAAGAATTTTTCTATTTTTTCACACCAAAGATAGTATGGTGTGACTTTAAAAATGAATTTAATAGTTAAATTGGATGTAATGGAACTTTTTAGGGATTCTCTCTTATTCCATGAGAATTGTTTGTTGTTGTTTCTAAAACCAAATTCACCCTTGGGGTGTGGATTATTCACTATCTATGTTGTTTTACTAATTAGTGGGTGTTTTTTCTTTACTCATTAGAGGAATCATATAATGACCATAATTGAATTGAATTTTTTATTAAAAGATTAATATTTCCTCTATTGCATGTTAATGATTTTGATCAAATAGTATCTTTGTATTTTTATATAAGTGTGTAAATTCATTGAATTAAATTGACTGTGATTTTTTATATGAGTGGGTAAATTATTCATGGTGTATTTTTTAAATGATGAATAATTTTAATTTTTAAGGATTACATTAGAACCCAATATTTTGATACACCATGGGTAATAAAATTGATAGAGAATTTCATAGTCTTCTATTCTCTTTGGATGCAGATTCTATTGGATTCCTCAAGCCACACAAATACATGGATATAGTTTGTTTGGGATTTATGTGGACTTGGTCTATCAATAATCTCCATGGACCCCAACTCAAGACTAACGATTTTTTTATTGGTATAATATTGGGACATGAAGATGATGACATATTATACTATGCATTGGTTGAAAAGCTAAAGAGTTTGTTATTTTTGGTTATATAGCTCGATCGTGGTCGATCTAAAACATATGGTTATATGACTCTACCATGGTTTACATGAGATAAGGAATATATGGAAAATTCATGGGTTATATGAAATGTTGTTTACAAAACATGGTCATGCCGCATACAATTTTTAACTACTAAATAGTTAGAGGATCCTAACACATATTTTATATGGATCCTTGTTAGGGTATTAAATATCATTTTTTAAAAATATATTCCACGGCTACTTAACATTAATTTATTACATAACAGTGACATGTATTGCACTATGAATTAGCTCGTAATTCTCATCTAGGGATTTTTACAGACACCATTATTGGTAACCTTCTAGGATTGTATCTCACACCACGTTCAAGACAACACATGGAAATTGAAAATTATTTATCGATGATGGTAGTGAATGAGCTAACAAACCATAGTATGATGATTGACTATGTTCAATTATTTTGAGTAGGGGATAATTCTACCTAGATGAGGCTTGTGATGCTATCTAGATAGATTGTTTTGTAGTATTTTTTTGAATGTTGATATATTTATTGCACACCTACCATATATACCTTGTAACATCCTAGATCCAGGTACCACTAAACTTGTTCCCAGTACCTAGTGGCTAAAAGGCCTCAAGAACATTTCCCCAAAATCTAGAAGATGTTGACTAGTAGTGAGATCCTAGGGTGTGATGTTAAGGAAACAATAAACTCATTTGAAGTGTGTAAGAAAATGTAAAAATAATACAACAATATCATAAACATTAAATAGAATACAATTGAAATATAAAATGGAAGATTGATATGATAAATAACCAATAATCAGACAATATAAAATATGATGCATCATGTTACATGTTATAGGAAACCAACCAAATATGTACACTATTGTAATAAACAATATATCTCTCAATAGAACAAAAGAAACAAAAATTTATTTGGAATCAATGCCAGCCTCAGCTCAGTACCATGCTCTCCGACTCCTAAGAATCAACCCATTTGCCTATATTAGGTCACATTCCCTGATAAACACATCCAACCATATAATCTGTTGGGGTCCAAAAGAAGATCTCAAACATCATGTGATACTAAATCCAAGTTGGAAACCCCCCCATGGTCTATTCCAATATGTCAGCGAATATATATTACTTGAATTGTACAATAGTGAAAGAAGTAAACTATGAGCACTCCAAAGAAATCACAACAGTTTCTCGAAAACAAATGTTAATAGGTATATGTGAAGACCAAATCAATGTTTGTGCTTTGGACATGTCATAATCCATCAAATTAATTATTCATGTTCTGTAAGTTTTATATAGTTTTGAGGTCCATTCTAGGCCCAAAAATCCCCTATATAAAAGTAACCATCAACTCGTGACATACTACTTTTTTATAATTTTCCAACAAAGCCCTGCCTAGGTATCCCTCAATGGATACAATGTTCACCTGACATTTTAAATAATACTCAATGATCATGATAACCCTATATGAGCATTTCTCATGGGATTGAAATAATTAAACACTTGAGAATGTGCGTTGTATTTTTACTGATACAATGGTTCACTCGAGGTATATGAAGTGAAATTACTCACACGAACCCGACCTTATATTTTTACTGAGATCATGGCTCATTGAATGCTAATTACCTCATTTTATCATTTAATAGAATTACAAATTCCATTTAAAAAGAAATACATGCGAATTAAACTGTCACATGTCTTTAACCAAGTAAACATATGTGGCATCATTTTATATAATAAAAAACACATGTAAATAACACTATTACATGTTCAAACATCGATAACTCATAATGTAAAAACATATAATAGGCCTATTATGCAATTTTATCAAATTAAATGGCTTAAGAAAAGTATCTCACATTTTCAATTCATTTAAAATAAAATGCATTTTATAAAATCTAAAAATGGGTATTCATGTAATCCATCATTGAAATTATAATCCAAAAATATATCCTATGGAAACGCATCCATGGGGTATCCCTATCTAAACAGTCTCAACTCTAAACATGGTTTATAATTATCAAATGTATTACCTAATCATTATTAGGTAATATAAGGACTCATTATTCAAAAATATGAGACCCTAAATGTGGGATCACGGAACACCTACATTTATAAAAATCATGACAATTGGTGAAAAGTACAATCCCACCTACCGCATGGTAGTACGACTCTCCCCGTATAGCGTCAAACTTTTATTCTCCCCAAAGCAGAGTAAATCTAAAAAATTGGTATAAATTATCAAAACATGATAACTCAATCGAGATAGAAAATCAGGATGAAAGGCTCTATTGGAATCTTTTGAGCATTGATCGAGTTCAAACACAACTGATGGTGAGAGAATCGAGGTTTCAATGATCAATGGGGGAAGAAAACAGCTCTCAACACTATTGTTCATGACCTCGGACGAGCCTTCTATCCATCGAAGAAAAAAGATTCTACTTCATGATTTAATCATTAAAAAAATTACATTATGTGTAATTAATATTACACGATATATCTGTACTATTTCCTTTCCCCATTATTACGTGGACATGTATTGAGATGGAATGTAGATTTCCATACACGACATATACCTATAAGTAAAGGACATGTCGTTCCCAGTCATGTCGTGTAACAGGCATGCAAAATGCCTCTTTAATTATTTCCCCCCATTTTCTAATGTATAAACATATATGGCAGGATCCATACATCAAATGAAGAACTGGTTTCTTACAATATACCCTCTTAAATAGATATGTCTCCAAATTTTCCGTCCAAGGGAGATGATGAAATATCTGAGAACATCTCTTTCCACTGTGATCGTACATCAACTTCCCTCCCCCAAGTCTCATTGTGTGTTCGATCTAGTTTCCATAACACCCATAGTAATAGAATATACAATCCAATGAGAACCTTTATGATATGATCCCCAATATAAATAAGATTCCCCTCAAAGGATGTATCTACATGCAAATTTGCGTCCTCTGGACAAAAGGAGTGAGATGGGTCTAAAACATAAGGCCACAACAGATAAACATGGAAGACATCTTGAATTTCCTTGTACCTATAAGGTATCAATAGTCAATAGGAAACTGGCCCATCCCACCCCAGAATCTCAAATGGACTTCGTAACTAGGTGAAATCAAACCCTATATCTTGATTCTCTTATTTCCAAACCTCGGTGTGACATGCAATAAAACTCAATCACAGACATAATACTTTAGAGGTCCAATGTGATGATCAAAATAATATTTCTAATGACACTGCATAGTAACCATCTGCTTATGAATCTATTAGACCTTCTTAGAAATCTCATACATGAGACATGGTCCAAGTAAAGCTGCCCCACCTACTACAAGCAATAATAGGGGTGACCGACATGGTCTACCGTACAAATACTTATAAGGTTACATCTCTATAGTAACCTAAAAACTATTATTATAGAAAAATTCATAAGGGAAATATTCTTCTCATAGGTGCCCCCAAAGACTAGGATGCATTCTTGCATCATGTCCTCCAACACCTACATTATACGCTCTGACTGACCATCAGTCAGAGGGTGGAATACTGTGATCAGAAGCACTTGGGTACCCACCACCCCTATAAAATTCCACATGAAACGAGATGTAAAATGTGATTATGTAACGTAAATTATAGAAAGTGGGACCCCATGATGTCAGAATTCATCACGAACATATAGATTCACAAGCTCATCAACACCAAAGGTCTCCTAGATTAGGAGGAATTGAGCGACCTTAGTAACTCTATACACCACCACCGATACTCAACCATTACATCCGGGAAACCTTAATAAACCCACCAAATAATCCATCACAACAACATCCCATTTTTAATCTTGAATATATAGTTGCTGTAAAAATATGGATGACTTCAAATTTTTAGCCTCCACCAACTAACAGGTGGATGACCTCATAACAAAACCATCCACCTCTCTCGTCATACATGGCCACCAGTACTAATGGCTCAAGTCATGGTACATCTTGTTAAATACTAGATGCATTTCCCATGACAAAGTATGAAACTCCCACATCAACTCCTCATGTATTCAAAACGGGATCTAAACATATCCATTTATCTACAAGGTCTCATTATCACCTATCATCCAAGAAGTGGGTCATCGCATGCTACATGCTCCCACAGGATAAACCCTGCAAGATCTGATAGATGTTTCATCATTACTCTATCCAAGATGGTAGAAGTCATAGATAAATTATAAAGGATCATGTTTCCTTGACTGTAATGGACCTCAAAGTGAATCTCGGTGAACAACACCATATGCTGACACTCTCTACTTGCCCCCTGCACTTCCAACACTTAAGTCCACATGCTCGGTGGATCAGCTATTGCATTGCCTTTTCCAGACATGTCGACAAGATCGATGTCGAATATACTGATGGTACTCCATGAATCTTCTCTACCTTAGATTGAGATCACACACATTAAATATATACTTGATACTTTTTGTGGTCCATATAAACTAAAAAAATTCTCCCATGTTAATTAATTACACTAACAAAGTACGGCATGAAAAACAATGGATAACTCGAGATCGTTAGTTAGATAGTTTGTCTCATCTGGAGTCAACTACAGAGACCCATACCAAATGACTCAACCCCCCTATATAAGCACTCCTCCTTGCCTCATACTTGATGTGTCACAGTACACAGTGTAACGCCTACCTAGCTCTTGAAAAATCAATATCAATGTTGACGTTAATCTCCCATTTATCTCTTGAAATGTAGTCTTTCAAAAATATAACCTCTCATACCTCACAGCATTCTTTTTCAACATTGTCATTAACACTGATACACATGATAAGTCTTGTATGAAATGCCTATAGTATCCAACTATCCATTCACAAAATCAATATATCAATGGCGTTCTTCAGCTTCTCCCATGTAACTACTGCTCTCACCAACTCTGGGTCCACTAATACATCTGTCTCTTAGATGAAGTGACCTATGAAATGAATATTATCCATCTAGAAGATCCACATTGGGATCATATAATATAATTTATGCTCTATCAGTGTACTCAAAACAATCTCATGATTTGTGGAAGGGTAATGTTGTTTACAAGAATTTTCATTGATATCATCAACAATAATGAATATAAAAGAATCTTGATAGGGATGGAATAATTAGTTTATTAGTTCCATGAAGACTACTGGGATGCTTGTAAGACAAAATTTCATAACGAATTACTCATATAGACCATACCTACTACAAAACATAGTATGGATTTTGTCTAAAGATCAAACATGTACAAGGTGATATCTCAAACATATGTTGATTTTAGAGAACACCCGAATCGTCAAATATGATAAAATAGGTCATGAATCCATGGAAAAGGGTATCAGTTTTAAACTGTTAGTTTGATCAGTTTCTAATAGACCATGCATAGCATGAGGGTACCATCCCCTTCTCTGAAAAAAGGACCAGTGAACCCCATGGAGAAGTAATGGGTTGAATGAAACACTTAGCCTTCAAATCCTCTTGATTGTTATTGAGTTCGTTGAAATTCCTTGTAGATATTATATAATGAAGAATGAATCCTGGTGCAAATCATCGTATTATCTTGATAGTGAACTCTATCTCTATTACTGGAAGTAAACCTAAAAAGTGATATAGGAAGAGGTCCTAGAAATGATCAAATACTAGTATAACATCATTCTAATGTGTCCCCATTTCATTTAAATAGAAATTGTAAATATGTGTTTTAATCCCAAACAACCCCTGATGGTTGCATCCATGTCACTTTCCTATAAATTGTTGGTTCCAAAAAACTGGAAGCAAAGTGAAGAAGAAAATGAAGCCCACGTGCTGCCTCATGAAGCGCTGACGCGGAAGACCCCCGAGCAACGCGGCCTCCGCGAAGCATAGGAGGCCGTAAAGCTCCGCAAATTCCCTGACGTTCGTGAGCCCGCCGCGAAGCCCCTAAGGGGGTAACCCTCCACGAACACCCTTACGTTCGTAAGGATTCCACGAAGAAAAGGATGCGGTATCGCTCCGTGAACGCACTGATGTTCGCGAGCCCGCAGCGAAGCAGAGGAGGCGGTAACCCTCTGCGAACCTGGTTCACATTCACGACCCACCGTGAAGCAACAGAAGCCCCTTCAAACTGTGTGAGCTCTGCATCGCAGCTCCACTTTCCTATAAATACCGGGCTCCCCCTGAACCCTCCAGATGGACAATCTGACCTTTCAGCTTCTTAGATCCCGAAGCGCGAAGCACCCTTCGCCCCGAGAATTATAAGCTCCGTGAGGTATTTTTGCTTCGCAATATGCCTTCTCCTTCTCTCGTCTTGAGCCCCTCTTCTGAGAGGGATTCCCTTCACGAAGCCTAAGGGAATTCACGAAGGAAGGGGATCCCCAAGGGTACCCGGGCAGCCGCGAATCATTCATGCTTCGCGAAACACCCATCCGGTACATGTGATCTGTATACCAAGGCAGGATCAATGTACTTCGCGAAGAACATTTATGAGCGGCACCTTGCTTCATGAGGCGCCCCTACTTTGCAAGGTGGTGCTCTGTGAACACCCTTCCATGTCTCGAATCACCTCCCACTCTCCCCTTTTCCCCATGCTAAGGTGAAGGCACTCCACTTCACGAATCACACCCCTTAGGAAGTGTCTTCCACTATGTAGAGATACTGAGTCCTAAAAGGCCCATACTTGTGGACCCCTCTTCTGGGAAACTCCTCTTATCGTACGGCCCTCCAGGCGTGCACGATGTGATTTCAAGGTCCCCTGGACGACACCACCTATATCGTCTCTTTGCCTAATTTTTCATCGCATAGGCACGCTAATGGTCATTTGATCTTCGCATAGCCACGCTAACGCGGACTCCACAATGGTTCGATCTGCGACCCCCTTAATCACAACCATGACGATGCCTTCCCTACCACAAGGAGCAGTGGGTAGTGGTTATGTATGTCCTATGGGTGCGGATCAAGCCCACCTCATCCAATCTATTGGATGTTAAACTGCCAAGCACCTCGTCCTCAACACATAACGTTAAACAGTGATATGAACCTGAGCTTTGCAAGCAGGGTCCCCCCGTCTCGGACATTCATTACACCACTCGTCTCCATGGGAATGGAATCTTCCTCACATGGAATGAGATCTTCCCTTTTGGAGTGGTGTTTGTCCATGAGGGAAGGGCTACCTCAGAGCGTAAGCCCCTAGCCTCTCTGGCGGAAGGTTTCACCCATGCACCTCCGTAATTCCCCACCGCTAAGGCCATGGGAGGGTGTGATATAGAATGAGGCATCTCCTCTATTCGGTCCCAAATCCCTCTCCCTCTGCTCCTTATCGCACCTTGGGCCTCCATCCTGGAGTATGTCCAAGCACCATGGGCCTCCATCCTGGAGTAAGTCCCAGCACCATGGGCCACCTAACGCGTAAGCCCCTCTTCGTTTCCCACGGATGCACCCTTCATTACGTGATCATCAGGTCCCTGCAACCTCTGTTTCTCACACCGAGCATGGCTCACGTGAGCATAGAGTAAGCACTGACTGTGACCCCCACCTCTAGCGAACTATGGGGACTTTAATCCATGCTAAGGCATGGTACGTAGGAAGCCTCAACGAGGTTCAAGCCCACCACTCGGTCATTCCTTCATGTCGAGTTCCACCCTCGTCCAGCATGGAGTTAAACTGTATGCCCCCATCTAGCATGATGTTAAACTGCACACCAGACCTATGTGGTCTTTGATCCATGCTAAGGCATGGTACGTAGGAAGCCTCCATGAGGTTCATTCCCACCACACGTTGGTCACTCCGACCTCCTTCACATCGGTTCACCATCAACTGGGCATCATAGAGTGTAATCCCCACACCATATGTACCTAGGTCCTTATCCACATCAGTTCTCCGACACACCCTCGTCCCGCATGACGTTAAACTACATCCCAGTCCAGCGGTAAGTCATTGTGACCTCACCTGACCTACATGGTCTTTGATCCATGTCAAGGCATGGTACGTAGGAAGTCTCCACGAGGTTCTAGCCCACATGGACCCCTGGTCCACTTCACGTCGGCCCTCTAGCATCCAACCTACACTACGTGGTCTTTTATCCATGTCAATGCATGGTAAGTAGGAAGCCTCCACGAGGTAGAAGCCCAACTAGACCCCTGGTCCCCTTCACATCGGCCCTCCTGTGTCCAACCTGAACTACATGGTCTTTAATCCATGTCAAGGCATGGTACGTACGAATCCTCCATGAGGTTCAAGCCCACCTAGACCCCTGGTCCCCTCACGTTGGTTCACTGACACAATATCCTTTGGCCTCCTTAGTGTGTAAGCCCTATTCCGTGCCAATCTATGAAAACATTGATTCCCTACCATGGGGATACATAGGATGTATCTTTGAGGCTCAATCCCATAACTGCCGTCACCTCCATGGCGGTCCCATCTCATCCACCCTGATTCTTACCCGGGCCGCCACATCCCAGTGAAATCATGCCACCCTATTCCCTTCCATAGCATTCAGGAAGCCACCCAAGTGCCGACCCCAACATCGGTGTTCCCTCTAGGGGGTTCATCAATCTGATCCACTCCATTTAGTGTTCTGATCAGCCCTCGTCCCCTTTGGACATTAAACTTTCTACATACAGCTTGTTAAACATGGGAAGCTGAGGAAAACTTCAGATACATGCATATGGCATATAGTTCCCCACATTCGATGTGGGATGCCTCGGGCTTCCGCGCCCTCGAGAAGACCTATAATAAGGTACCAACAATAGACACGGCAATCCCCCAGTGTTCAGACATGTTAATGATGCCTAGGCTTGACTACTCCCCCAAATCAAGGATGCTTCCCTTACCAGACCCTTTGAAATTTCATGACAGAAGAAGTGTAATTAACCAGCATGCATGAAATGATGGCACATGGAAGAGTTTCAAGAACAACATATTAAATATATGAGGGAGACCCGGACTAGGTGACGAACTCTGAGGAGGAATCCATGGAAAAAAGAACCTATATCCCATCATCCCGTTTTGATCAAGGAGTTGATGTCCCTGAACAAGGAGCGCATGCCGCCTGCCTTTGGAAAGCGGGAACGTGGGTAAACAAGAAAAGCCTCCCATCGCGCCCAAGTGGACGGACGCGCGTGCCCCGGTGAAAGCATCAGAAACAGAAATGGTCAACCCGACGTGATGTTCTTCTCCGGAATATGGAGATTAGTAGCACTTGAGAAATCATTAGATTGACGTGTTACCAGATTCAGATATCTGTCACCGGGCCCCACAAAGAAAATAGCGGGCCTGTCGTGAAACTCACCAGATGTTGGGACAGTATAACGTGGGGCATTCCATTCTGCAATGTGTTGGTGTGGATTCCTCTCAACGATCACGGAATATGGACTGAGGCTGGGGCACTGGTTGTCGATATCTTTTCCTTGCAGTGTTGATGAGTTAACCTCCCTGCTTCTCAGGAATCATGATACTGCTGTCAGAACTCAATTGCCACCCACCCGCCTACGAAGGGATAGGGAAAAGACATGCACTGCTGCTCCGCGTGGCTCCAATGTCGCCCCCACGACATCTACACCTATGAATTCGAGACTCCCACATCCCCTTTCACTGTCAGAGATTATCTAACGTAGGTTGATCAATGACCTTGTTCGTAGGTTCGAGGAGGAAGGGGTCATCCCGACCCGGGATATGGCCCGCCATGACCTGGAGGTGTCCAGGCCCCGCCTTCAACGCCGCCGTCAAGAGCCATGCTGGGAGCCCCTACTCCCCACCCCAACGTTCAATCGTTTCGGGAGCCTATCCCCGGAACGTATCGACGACTCCCCGACTTATGCTGATGAGGTGGGTGATGTCCGGATCAGTCCGGCTAGGGCCCCGGTCCAAGGACTCTAGGAAAGGGCCCGCACCCGACCCCGTCAGAACCGCCATCCGGCTTTACCAGAGTATCTGGGAGGCTACGCCCCTGTACCGCCTGCACTGACTCGTCTAACCTGATGCCAGCGTTAGGCCCGAGCTGTGGATGCTCGTCAAGGGGCGTTAACGCCGACATCTACTGTGGCCTGAGCCACCGCCGACATGCTTCACGAAGCCCCTACATGAACTGAGTAGGGGAACATATATGCTCGACCAGGATCGGGGCCCCAACCACCACATGGATAGGCTGGGATGACTCTCCAGGTCGCTGGATAGAGTGATGATCATCGCGAACCAATTCTAGGTAACATAACCCAGTACAGAGGCCCTCCCCATATCGCCACTCCACAGAGCGTGGGCCTTCCCTGCTCTGAAGCTCATCATGGAGGTATGCCTCGTGCTACCCCCATCTTGAATGAAGACCTGCCCCACGGTAGTGATACTCGGCGCGGAAGCCTCTCCTGCACCCACCACTCCGTGAATGGAGTTCCTTCTCCTTCCCTAGAATGTTGATGTGAAGGTATTTCCCATCCAGTCCCTCTCTAACGTGGGGATCCTCCCTATGTCCTCTATGCAGCTGGTGAAGGTCCTCGCCCCGGCAACCCGAGGGGTTAAGGCCAGCCTCGCTCCACCCGCGTCAAGCAAGCTGGTCCTTCCCATGCTATGGCCGGTTCCAACAGAGGTCCCGCCCACACGAGTGATGTTCATGGAGGTCCTCCCCTTGTACCCTATGACATCTTCCCCAGTTCCCCTCATGCCCCACCCGTCTCAAGTGGATTTCCTCTCCGCCCCGGCACTAGCATGGCCCCGAGACTACATGTCGAGAATCAGACATGTCCCGAAAAGCCATCCTGGTGCAGGGGAACGGGTCGTCGCCACCACAAGAAGAATACCGGGAAGGCCCGGGTGGAGATCAAACCAGCCCGCTTCTCAGATTCTGAAGCAGAATGCGACTCAGCTATGGAGCCTTCTCCACACTCCTCCGTGTCAAGGACCGGGGTAGGAAAAAGGCGTGTCAACCACATTCTCCCAAAATGCAAAGTCTACCGGATTCCCGCCTCTCTTCACAGGTATATCTAAGAGGAGGAAATTGTGGAAATCCCATAGGTTCTAACTGTGCAATCACCACCGTCGTCACTGGAAGCTCCCTCTACCAGAGATCACAGAGGGCTATTTTGGGGACCAACGACGGTAGATCAATTGCGTGACCCAACACCAGTGACTGTAATCCCTGTAAAAGAAGCTATGACAGTCAGCCTATCGTATCACGACATTGTGGTTAGGTGACCTCACTCTTAGAAGATGGCCCGGAGTTCGGCGGCCAGTCAGCTCATTCACTGTATTCTCTGCCACCTAGATTATTATCCAAGCGGTTCGCCTTAGTACCGCAACTGGTTCCTCAGCCGCCCCCAGTTTATCAGTGGGGAAATACGGGGCTTGAACCTAAATCTGAGCCCAGGTGCTTCTGGAGCATTCTCGCGGCAAATCATTTCCCAGAGAAGTTCTGGCCGATGGCAACACCGGATTCCCTTACCCCAGAAGAAGTAGGGTGAATTTGCCAAACCCTATGGGTGAAACACTTCCACATTTGTTATGAGCAGATGGTGTACCCCAGGAGCCGATAGCACATTGAAGAAATCTACGAGCAATGCCGTCTGGTTGATTTGGCCGCACTGCCTGTGTTGCAGCACCCAGAGTCACCAGGCAGCCAGCACACCTTTCAAAGGAAATGCATTTAGAGTTTCAAAGTACTACGTAGAATCCTCAAGGAAGCTACCCCCAAGTGAAAGTCTGTGGTTGGGGATAGTTTGTTGCCCTCCTCTTCAGTCCTATCTGGTGGTAACCCGATTCGTTATGCGATATTGAGGACATTCCCCCAAGAAGGGTTGCAGTCCACGTGGCTGAAGTAGTGGACAGAGAAGACGAGGAGGGTATTCTCGATGGAGACTTACCCCATTAGGGTGTGCCACCACTGCTGGACCCATTAGGTAGGATTAACCGGTAGCAGAGGAACCTTCTAGGCCTCCATGTACCCACTAAGTCGTTGGTACCCAGTCGTATGGCCGGTAAGGGTAAGTAGAACATTGGAACTGTCAAGCACTCTGACCCATCCTCCTCAGTGCAGAAGACGTACAAAGACCGCAAAAAGGCCGCATTGGGAAACAACTCACCTAGTAGAACTCGTTGGTGGATGAACTCCTGGTCGAGCGAGCTATCGTTAGGCGACCCGTCTATGGTGATCCGATGCCGGGGTAGGAACAATTTCCCCCCGATTAGATGCCTCTGGGAAACACTGATCATGATACTCCTGCAGACTAGGCAAAAGCCAGAACTCACGGGAAGAGGGTGCAGTACATCTCGCCAAACCCTCCTGAATGGCGAGGTAATCTGAGGAATCAAGCTCGGGTTCCCCCAACCATCCCACAGGCCGTTCCACCTGTCGCTCCACGAGCTTCCAGGGTCGGCTACCATGTCGAATTGCCCGAAAACTCTATCGTGATTAGGGATCCCCATCAAGATAGGGACCCAAACCCAGATGATCTTATAGCGGTACACATCACCCATCTCGAGGTGTTGGAAACGCGACAGGTTCCAGTCCCACCAGATGGCAAGGTGTATCCCGCATGGGTGGATGATATGCCTGTACCTTTGGATTTTGGGAACCCCAATTTCTCACCCTTTAATGGGACAGGGGACCCACCGCAACACTTGGACCACTTTTCTTCCTGCTGAGGATCCATGTTGGGAACCTCGGCACAGCAAGAGGACACCAAGATCCGCTATTTTGTGTAGAACTAGACGGCCCTGTGTTCGTATGGTATAGCCACCTCCCCATTAGATCGATGACCTGCTGGGAGGATATCTGCTGGCAGTTCCTATACCAGTTCAGATCCACCACGTGGAAGACCAGCATCTCATACCTCTTCATGTGAAAACAAATGTCTGATAAGTGAGTCGAGGACTTCATCGCCCGGTGGAAGGGGATTACATACTCCCTTGACATGCCACTGACATAGGAGCAATTACTAATGATGTGTGTAGGGAATGTTAAAACAGTGTTGGTTCCTTCCCTGATCACCCAGAACTATCCTGGAGGGTTTCTAGATTTCTCAGATAAGGCCCAATGCCTCGAGGAAGCTCTGCAATAGGCTAGCCAGGTGCGCCTGCCGCCCCCTGTTATTCCAACAAGGAGGGCCAGAGCCGAGCCCACTACGGTGGCTCAGATAGAGTTCCCAAGGTAGCTAGAGTTACTACTAGTAGCGTTGTCTCTGCAACCTTACAAAGGCCCTCCACCTCAGGCACAGACTCCTGCCTAGCAGCGACCACCTCAGAACCGACAGGTTCCCCCGTGCAATGCGCTAACACTGCCTAGGCGGGACAATTAGGCGCCACCTCCTCAGCAGGACCCTCAATCCCCTCATCAGGGCCAGGCTCCCAGAGCTCCCATTCTAGAAAAAAGGCACAACAATTACTCGTTCAATGAGAATTAGGTCCCCGGTTACTTCTGAAGTGCCTTAGAGTTGGGGATTGTGTGCCTACCTGAGTGTAGAAGGCCGAAAAAGGTGAATCTTACTGATAGCCCCAACTACTGCCCCTATCATAGGATCCTGGGGAATACCCTCAAGCAGTGATTTGTGTTTAAATAATGTCACCAGGACCAGGTCAACAACAACAATGTCAGGCTAGGCCCATATCCTACACATGTAGTTGGTGTTTTTGTCAGATCAGAAAGGGGTAGTGACGATGAAGGCGAGTGACAGCAGGTTCCCAGCAGTGGGTCCCAGAAGTACTATGACTAGATGGCTCGTAAAATATTCCCTCATTCCCATGGTATCATTAGGCATGCTTGAATCATCCAGAGCCTTCAGAGGAAGAATTCAGTACCTCTGCGTCGTCATCTCAGCTATCCTCTTCTCAAAAGAGTAAGCAACAGTGAAGTAAGAAGAAGAGTCATTCTCCCCCACTTCAATCGTCATCCCGCACTCTTGGTGACTTTATGCCCCCTGAAATGGGGATTCCAAACAGAATCCACCCAGTGGTGCATGATTCATCATTCGATAGTCAGGGGTATGCTTCGATTAATACCGTGGAGCTAGTAAATCCCTATATGACTCCCGGTGAGGGGGAACATCGGGTGAGCCTCCCCAACATCCCCAATCGACGTCAACGTCAGTAGAATTATGGCCACATGGGACGTCAAGGTATATCAGCATGTACTTTCAGCCATTATTGGCACACTAATGAAACCAGACTGCAGGCCTAGCACAGAGCTCAGTACGCACAACCACATATGGTGCCCTCAGATCTACCTCCTCCGCCATTTCTGCTACTAGATCAAGCAGAGCTGTCTCGTCTGCACCACGGACAACCTCGACCTACTACAAGCCAGTCTCAGTTGCCTAGTCTTCATTCAAAAGCAACCCTTCAGTCCTCGAATAGCAGGCAGCAGGATGTACCCAGTACCAGCCAGCCGCCGGTCCAGCCAGCAGGGCCTTCCATGCCTCCAATTGTAGAGCAACCTCTTGTAGGCAGAAGCTCACATCTCGCATGGATGTATGACAATCTAAAGCACCTTGCCAAAATTCCAGCAAGGCTTTCTATCCTTGAGGCTCTTCACCTGTCATCTGAAATTCGTGAGGCACTTGTCAAGGCCCTAAAGGACCCCCTCCAGTTTGAGACTGAGGTAGCAGCTACAGAAGCCTTCCACACTGAGGAAATTGAGAATGCTTAATTCCAAAACGTTATCACATTCTCCAGTGAAGACGAAGACCCTCCCATACAGGGGAACATCTGCCCACTATACATCACTAGTCATTTCAACAGCTTGGAAATCCGTCACTGCCTCGTTGACATGGGTTCTAGGATCAACCTGATCCCAACCCATACACTGCGGAAGCTGGGTTTCTCAGTGGATGATCTAACTCCCTCTAACCTCAGAATTCAGGGATATGACAGCACTGAGCAGACTCCAATAAGCAAGATCCATTTGAAGACCCAGTTCGGTTATCTGATTTCCAGCACTGAATTCATAGTTGTCTCCCAGGATACCGTGTACAATGCATTAATGGGAAAGCCATGGCTCCATCTACATGCATCAGTCCCCTCGTTGTATCACCAATTCCTCAAATACTCCCTCAATGGTCGTGTAAGCATGATCCAAGGAGATGCATCTCCTTTTGCCTCTTATGATGCCCGTTATTTGGATGATTACTTTTATAATTTCAAGGACAAGAAAATCCTGGAAAGTGAGGATAAACCCGCTCCAGCCACAAGTGATCCCAGGGTAGGTCTGGATGACGCCTACATCTTCTCGATCCATCGGTTTGAAGCCACGATCCACGACATGGGGCAGTGATTTGTGGTATCAGGTGCAAGGGGAAGGAAAGTTCCCATATCCAAGCGAAGGTGGAAATAACCTCTTACTCTTACACTAACCAAGCTCAGGTGATCCCGGAATCTCCAACCCCTATGTGGTACCAAAGCGTCAGGCACATGGCAACGACAGTACGTCATACGTGTCTCTTCCATTAGTCTGGAGTCAACTGGCTCAAGACGATGTGCCACCACTACTTTGATGTCATCATGTGTGGCCCCTTGAGCCGAATGCCGGATGGAATTGGATCAACCGCTTTTATCTCCATGGTCTCAGTAGAGAATGAGTCTCCCGACATGATGGCCACTACCGCTCAGGATAGCACTAGCCTCCCTTCAGAGCCTAGTGGTTTGGAAGAAACTCCCTCCACAAAAGATCCCTCCACAAGTGGAGAAGAAGATCTAGAGGATGCTCCCCCATCCTTTGAAGAAGGCTTTGCTACCACGGTCAATGAACTGGTACAGGTGAACATGGTAGCGAGGCTGATCCAAGACCCACCTTGGTCAGTACCACCATGTCCTTTGAGGTCCAGCAGTAGTATGTGGAATTTCTCAAGCAGCTTCATGATATGTTCTCCTAGAGTTACGGTGACATGCCAGGAGTAGATCATCAGGTAGTCGTCAACTGCCTTGGTCTTCCAGCAAACCATTGGTGATTCAAGCATCCTCTCAGGATGATGCACCCATCTCATGCTGCCATGGTTGAGGACGAAGTTGACCAGCTTATCAATGCCAACTTCATCCAAGAGGTCCAGTACCCCAAGTGGCTAGCCAACATTGTGCCAGTCAAGATGAAGAATAGAAAGATTAGAGTCTTCATCGACTTCCGCGATCTCAACTGCCACTGTCTGAAAGATGCTTTTACCCTCCCAGTTACATAGTTGTTGATTGATGCCATAGCCGGGTTCCATTCCCTCTCCTTCATGGATGGGTATTCCAGGTACAACCAGATCCAGATGTCCCCCAAAGACAACGAGTCCACTGCCTCCCGAGCTCCCTAAGGTACTTTCTGTTACAAGGTCATGTTGTTCGGCCTGAAAAAATGTAGGTGCCACTTATCAACGGGCCATACACCGTATATTCAAGCCAATCCTCGGCACACTGGTGGAATTCTATGTGGACGAACTGGTGGTTAAATCTCGCCAATGCTAGGACCATCTCATGAACTCTGAGAAAGTGTTTGGCTTCCTCCGTTCTTGCCACCTGATGATGAATCCGATGTAGTGTGCATTCGGGGTCACCTCCGGGAAGTTTCTTGGCTTCATTTTCAGGTTCCGAGGAATCAAGATCGACCCAGGGAATAACAAAGCCACCATCCAGATGCCTCCCATAAGCAATATTCAGGAGTTTAGAGGTCTCTAAGGCCACTAAGCCTACATAGTCCGATTCATTGCGAATCCGGCTGGCATGTGTAAGCCCATTTCCTGGCTCATGAAGAAAGGCTCCACCTATGAGTGGGATGAAGAGGTTAAACCGCCTTCGTGGAAATCAAGCAGTATCTGCTCCGACCTCCGTTCTTGATGCCACCAATCTCCAGAGGGCCATTAGTCCTTTACGTGACCGCCCTAGAATGGTCCCTCAGTTCACTTCTCGCCTAGATGAACAAAGAGGGTACGAAGAACAGTCTCTACTACCTCAGATGCAAGCTCCTCGATAAGGGGATGAGATACTTCTCCATCAGGAAGAGATGCCTTGCGCTTGTATTCACCGTCTAGAAATTATGGAATTGATGGCAGACCCATGAGTTACAGTTGGTCTCTCGGGTATACCCACTAAAGTTATTTCTGAACCGTCCCATGTTGAATGGCCGACTAGCACTGTGGGCGGTGATCCTCCAGCAGTTTGACATCAAGTTCGTGCCCTAGAAGGCTGTCATGGGACATACATTAGTAGACTTCCAAGATGCCCATCCAAATTCCACGAATCAATCCATAGACCTGATTTTTCCTGATGAGGCAATCATCTTAGTCTATCATGTCGTCTCATGCTGGAAAATTCACTTCGACGGTGCCTCCCGGAGCCCCACTGGTAGGAGGCTCAATGATCCTAAGCTCAACAGAGTGGGTCTGGGTGTCATCTTCATCACCCTAGCACAAGCCATCCTACCTTACTCATTCTTTCTCTCAAAAGTTTGAACCAACAATGAGGCAGTGTATCAGGCCCTCATCACTGGCCTCGAGCTGGCTCTTGAGATCAATGCACCCCATTTTCATGTAAAGGGGGATTCTGAACTAGTCATCAAGCAGTTCAATGGTGATTATGTCATCAGGAAACCAGAGACCGTGCCATTATTGTAGTTCACCCTCCGTCTAATGGCCTGATTTCCTTCTCGACCAGAGGTTAACCATGTCCCTCAGTCACAGAATGGTCGAGCAGATGCTTTGGACGCCTTAGCTGTGTCACTCGCAGAACCCAAGTAGGATGATTTGATCATACATGTGGAATACCGGAGGGTCATTGCCCCAATCATCTCGAAGGATGACGATGACCCATAGGTTGGCCATCTTACCATAGGATCCTCCATGCCAGGATCCCCAGGTGCTTTAGATGCATTGGTTGAGGCCACTACCAACTAGAGGGAACCTGTTGTCGAGTATCTCCAAAATGTTTGCCTCCCGGATGATCGGGCCGAGTGCGAGTGAATTCAATGCTGCACATTGCAGTTTTCCCTTCAGAGTGGTCCCAGTCTTGAGAATATCCTCTATAAGTGGAGCATCGATGGTGTTCTCTTCCATTACATTCACGGAGTCGGGATCCCTTAGGTCATGCAAGAGGTTCACGCCGGTTCCTGTGGTGCCCACCAAGCTGGGCCAAAGATGCCCCATCATATCCAGAGATTGGGGTACTTCTGGCCCTCTCTGATCAACGATTATATTGTGTTTTCCAAGAGATGTCATGCATGCCACGTTCGTGCCAACTTCCTACATCGGCCACCAGAGCCTCTCCACTCAACCAAGTACCCCTGTCCATTTTCTGTGTGGGGACTCAATGTCGTGGGACCATACCCACCAGCGATAGATCACCAAAACAGGTTCATCCTGACTGCTACATATTTCTTCTCCAAGTGGAGAGAGGCAATTCCTCTCCAGGAGGTCAAGGCCTGTTCTATCATTGACTTCATGAGCTCCAATATCATCCATCAGTTTGGAGTCCCTCACGCTGTCCTCACCGATGATGGAACCAACTTTAGAGCATCCAAGATGAAGAAATTGTATTCCATGTACAATATCCATTCGAACCAAATCTCTCTCTATCAGGCACAGGAAAATGGACAGATTGAGGCGTTCAAAAAAACCCTCTCTAACATTCTGCAGTAGATGGATGGTCAGAATAAGAAAACTTGGCCGGACATGCTCTCCAACGCCCTCTGGGACTATCGGAAGATGACTCAAAATTACACCCAGGTGACTTCATATTCCTTGGTGTATGGGGCTGAGGTCGTCCTACCCATCGAGATCCAGCTGTCGTCATTACGAACTGCGGTCTATGACCAGCAGGTGCCAGATAAGGTGACTGAAATCCGTCTAGCTGAATTGGAGGCACTGTATGAGAACAGGCTGCATGCGCTGCACAATCTAGAAAGGCAATAGAATAAGATAGCTAGAGCCTTAAACAATAAGGTTTGCCTCCTCACTTTTCTGCAGGGCAACCTGGTGTTGGACCTCCGAGCGCCGATGATCCCCAGTAGGAAACCACAAAAGATGGAGCCCAAATGGGAAGGACCCTCTATCATTCATAAGGTTTACCCCAATGGAGAATACTCCTTGGTGACTGTGGATGGTGAGCATATAAATCCTCCCACCAACGCCATATTTCTCGAACAATACATTGCCTGAGACCCATGGTCCTGCACGATCTTAAATTGCATGGTCCTGCATGACCATAAACTGTACAGTCTCGCATGACCCTAAACTGCGCATTATGGTCTAGCATGACCTTAAACTGCATAACATCCTACACGACATTAAACAACAAGCCGGTCAGGCCTCCCTCACCAAGGCCTACCCTTGGGCCTCCGACCTAGGCTTCATTTTACGGGATTGTACAGTGTGTCATGGGGTTATGTCCTTACTCATGTCGGGTTTACTCGCCATGGTGTACACCTCCCATATCCAAGGGAATCCTATTTCCCCCTACCCTCATCCTCACTGCAAGACAATAAACGGAATGTTGGTCTGGCCATCCTGACCGAGGCCCCTTGGCCTTCCCCAACTCAAGCTCTCTTACGGGATGGTACGGTGCGGTTTGGGACTATGTTACCATTCACATCAGGTTACCCGCCGTACCGTATGTATTCCTCGACAAGATGTGTCCCCCCATCCCGCATGACGTTGAATAGAATTTCGTCCTGCACAACATTAAACTGCTCATCTAGAACTACGTATGGCTTGATTTCCATCCTAATGGGATACATAAGAATGCTCAGACTCCCCGTCCTGAGCTCAGCCTGAGATTTTCCTTTTGACTGCCCCCCTTGGGTATAGTTTCATCAGAGGGTCCTCACATGGTGTGGAATAGGCTTCCATAACCCCTCTTATAAGGGTATTATAATGGTCTCACCATGTTCCCACTCCAATTATTCTATTCTACCACATCTTTAGCTCACGATGTCAAACTTCATGGCCTTCCAGAAATATGTATGGCTTGATTCCCATCCTAATGGGATATATAGGAAAACCCAAGCATTTCATCCATTGGCCTTGCCCAAAAGCCAAAATTTTCCCTTCGTTCAGGACATATGGAAGGGTGTTCACTTTTTCACCAATTTAAGTTGACTCAGCCTCGACCCGGATGTATGTCCCCCTCCTTGGAGATGTTCGACTCTTTCGTATATGGGTACAGAATTGCTTCACCCACTCCTTGATTGGGATTCCATCATTTTTCACACCCGGAGGGACCCCCATGAATGGCTTGGAAACTACGCTTAAGGGATCTCCTACTGATACGAGCCAATGCCCCCAAGTTTTTTCAAGAAACAAGCTGATAAAAGTCCCGTGTTTCAAATTTGTTCAGCTGTCAACACTCATTTTTTGCTCCCATATCAGGACACCAAAGGGACGATGTGTTTCAATCATGGTCAATAGTATAATGGATCTTTGGGTCCACCCCGAGATGTCCCAAACATCGAGTGCAGTGATTCGTTCCGCCCAATCCCAAAGCGACATACTTCCCTCCGGGTGGTGCCAACGGTGGGGCCCACGACCCTGATTCTCATATAAGGGATGTGCGGCGTGGTATAGGACTATGTCCTCATTCACGTCGGGTAAATTTTCATTCCGTACACATCCCCATATGAGATACAGTTATCTCTCCACCCCCCATCCTTGCTGTAAGATGTTAAAATGCATGTTAGCCAGGTCGTCCTGACCGAGGCCCACTCTCAGGCACCCTGGCCTTTTCAGGCCCCCATCCCAGTCCTTACTGCAAGACATTAAACTAAAATTTAGTCAGGCCATCCTCACCAAGGCCCAGCCTCAGGCCCCTTGTCCTTTTCGGGCCCCTGGCCCCGTCCTCATTGCAAGACGTTAAACTCCAAAATGGGCTGGCCTTCCTAACTGAGGCTCAGCTTCAGGCCCCTTGGCCTTCCCGAGCCCCTTCACCTAGCTTGATACCAGGAGTGTATGATGTGGTGTGGGACTATGTCCTCATTTACATTGGGCTACTCACCAAATCTTACACCTCCTTTTTCTAGGGAATCCTACTCCCCTCCTCATCCTTACTGCATGACGTTAAACTGCAAGTTGGTCAGGACTTCCTAAGCAAACCACCGACTAGCAGGCCCCATGGCTTTTTTTAGGCCCTCGGCCTAGGTCCTCTCTTATAGGGAGAATACAACGTGGTACGGAATTATGTCCTCATTCATGTTGGGTATCTTACCATACCATACTTACTACCCTCATCAAGGCCCAGCCTCAGCCCACTTGGCCTTAGCTTATACCCGGAAGGTATGGTGTGGGGCAGGATTATCTCCTCAGTCGCGCCGGTTTGATCTTCGTACCATAAACATCCCTTGCTTGGGGGTATCTTACCCCCCTCCTCATCCTTCATGACGTTAAATTTCCTCTTGAGAACTACATGTGGTTTGATTCCCATCCTCATGGGATACGTAGGATCACCTGAATGTCTACGCTTCGGGTCCAGCCCCATCTCTTGGGAGTCTCCATCCAACCTTGGCCCCTTGGACTATCATTCCTCCATGAGGGAAGTATATGGCATGGTATGGGATTATTTCATCATTCACTTTGGTCTTGTAATGACCACGCTATGTACCTCTCCCTCCTGAGCTGTTTCGTTGACCCTTTTCGGCAGTTCACCAATGTGCCTAAGGGTTCTCTGGTTTATTACCTGGAATGTCAGACTTTACTCGGACATGTATGCACCCTCTTTTCAGGCTTTGTGTATCCCATTATTAGGGCTTCCATCATCTTTCTCAACCGGAGGGTTCCCCATGAACGACCTGGATACTATGCCTAAGGTCTCTCCTACCGATACGGGCCAACGCCCCCGAGGGTTTTGAAAAAAAAATCAATAAAATCCCGCGTTGCGAATATGGCCAGCGGTCGATGCTCATTTTTTGTTCCCACTTTAGAAAAATGCAATATGGAGACACTTTTTTCTACAGTAGTTAACAGTTATCCTCTATCGCCACACAGACCCCACTATTCTCAAGATGTCAGTTACACGATTCACACCTTCCATCACATCATCGTGTCCATGTAGAGTTTCAAAACTCTAGATACTATTCCTCAGTGCGCATCTACACGTTAGGGGGACCATAACGTGTTAAAGGTGTCCTTTTGGGCTCTTTGTCGCTCCCCTTTGATTTAAGTTCCAGGTATTGCAATAAAGATTTTCCCCCTTGTTTCCCACACCGAATTTAACTCACGTGGGCTTAGGGATCGTGTTGAGTTCTGTGATTACTCAGAAGATTGTCATCCACCTATGGTTCGAGCTCTAAGACCATAAACTAAGATATTATCAGAACTACGTGTGTCTTGACTCCCACCCTAATGGGATACGTAGGACCACCCAGACGTCTCGTCTTCGGGTCCATCCCATTTGGGGATCTAGTATCTCTTCTCCCCCGAACCTCTTACCTCTATATAGGCCCCTCGACCTGAGGTCTCCCTCTCGATTTGGCATGTTGTATGATGCGGGATCATGTCCCTATTCATGTTGGTTCTGTTTCATGATGCCATGCACATTCCACTCCTAGCATCGCCTCTGCTACGTCCGTGTTGCATGACGTTAAAATGCATGTTTGTTCCCATCACATGAACCTAAACTGTGAAATTATCGTCCTAGCCGCACGACGAAAAATGGCACTGCATTGTGATGACCTCATCATAGACGACATCACGTGGGGTGTTGGACATGGGCCATACCATATGTCAATGCATATTACGGCTTGATTCATGTGGCGACACCAGGACTTGCTACCCTAGGTCTGTCGCTTCACAAAAAAAAAACCATTCACCTTAAAGGATAAACTAGATCTATCAAATATAACTTCTCTTTGTGTGAGGGCTAGACCCACGCACCCCTCTCATCTTTGGCACTGGTGCAATACTGCGTTGTTCATATCAATAACTATGTGCAGCTTGATCCCCATCCCTATGGGGTACATAGGAACTCCTGTGCATTTTGCCTTGGGCCCAGCTCAACTCTCGCTTTCGGTCTCTTAACCTAAAACCTCTCCAAGAAACACATGGTGGTTGGAACCACCAGTTCCTATTCACATCAGGTATTTGTAATTATCCAACCACATGCCTCCTATGTTTCCTTCCAGCCATGGTCTGAGTTCTAAGACCCTAAAATAATAACCTCTAAAGAACTACGGGCACCTTGATCACCATCCCTATGGGGTACGTAGGAGCGCTCATGCATTTTGCCTCAGGCCCAGCTCAAATCTCATTTTCGGTCCCTTGAACTAAAACCTCTCCCAAGGGGTTTGTTGTGAGGTGTTTTATGAGGTTATTTACTCATTCACATCAGGTTGTTCACCGCATAGTACACATCCCCGATTCCCATTTGTCTTGGGTCTTTGTAATTACTCGCCATGAGAATCCCGTGCTTTCTCCCATCCATGGTCGGAATTCTACGACTCTAAACTAAGATCTCCTTATGGGAAGGGACTCCACTCCCCTGTATTATACTCTCGTTAACGTATCCATATGTGTTTTGAAAAAGAGCCCGAAGTGTGGAACTCTCATGGGGACATCCCTTCGTTCCATGTCCAAGCATTGTGTGATCGCTATCTGGATCTTCATCCACTTCCATGTCTGAAGGGACCCCCTAATGGCCTGGTCCAACGCCGCATCGGCTCACCTACCATCCTGGGCCAATTCCTCGAATGACTCCCAATGAAATTTGTGACATGGTCCCATGTTTCGAAAATGGTCAATGGTCGACCATTATTTGTATGTCCCCATTCTAGGATAATGCGATTTGGATGCTATTTTTCCACCACTATCAATAGTTTTCCTCCATCGTCATGCCGCCCTCATTAGGATCCATGTTCCGAGAATCATGATTCACACATTTCCACTTCCTCATGTTGAAGTGGAATTCTGAAATACTCATATCTACATCTTCACGCGTCTAGGTATGCCACATGGGCATGTTAGCATCATGGGGCTGGAATTCACGGAGTGTCCCTTCGCCCTAACCTACCCCTGATTGTGTCATGAAAGTTCCCCATTATTTCTTGTTTCCCACATCGAGTATGATTGACGTGGGATTTGTAGTTTTGGTGGGATATGTACCGACGTGACCATGCTTTTTTTTGTCTTACATGACGTTAAACTGTTACTCCAGAACTATGTACGACATGATTCTCATCCTTATGGGATACATAGAGACTCCCCGACATTTTTCCTAGGGTCCAGCCTGCAGAAGATAACAAACTTGTTCTTCCCTCTTCCAGCCCCCTGGACGGACCCCTTGTAGGGAACCAAATCACCGTAGGTCTTCCCTGAACCGGTTCAGGATGCCCCAAGATGATATTGGGAAGCGACAGACTCCCTCGCCAGAGAGGTCCTGTCTGAGAGAAAGAATGTTCCATGATCAAACCAATGTTCCCATCTAGCGTATTCCCACCATAGTGGCATAACATCATGAGTGTTGGATTCTGTCTGAATAAACCATCACTCCAGTTCCCACGCTTCTTGTGCCCCTTATTCGGACACTCTCCCCCTATCATGTCTGAGGGACCCCCTAACAGTATGGTTTCCTGACCTATGGTCCGCCTGCTGTCCGGGGCCAACGTTCCGGAAGACTGTTCATGTTTGGATGGACCCCCTAACAGTATGGATGCCTGACCTATGGTCCACCTATTTTCCTAGGCCAACATCCCGAAGGATTGATCGACAATATTTGTGTCATGGTCTCGTGCTTCGAAAATGGTCAACGGTCAACCTTAATTTGTTGTCCCTGTCTCAGGCTAACAAAGTAAGGATAACATCCTCTGCCATGGTTAACGGTGGTACTTTATTGTCACACCACCCTCACAATGTTTCGAATATTGGGTATTGTGATTCGCACATCCCATTCCCATATGTTCAGACCAATTTCAACACCCCTGGCGTTGCACCATTCGTGCGTAAGAGCACGCTAAAAATGGTTATTTGTCTGTTCTGAGGACTTCTTTCTCTAGTCAGGTTTCTCCTACTTCCCAGATGTTTGGACCGTTTATCCAAACCCCGGATTCCTGAAGCCTGGTTTACATTTGTAACGCCCTGACCCCAGTTTCCCAGAGTCGGTGCATTATTACATAACTTTGGCAAGATCACAAGAATGATCAAATCTCGAATGACCGATTGGTTTAGTAGCCTTGGAAACACTAGATATATTCATAAAGTTTTACATTACATCATAAAGTGAAAAACTACTACAACAACATATTCTCCATATTCCATACTCATATCCCCACATAAAATCCCTGAAGGTCATTCATAACTTACTTCTTCACATCCTGAGAAAAATAAAACATAGAAAATGGGTGAGCTCAAATGCCCATAAAGGATAACAATATAGCAGAAACTTTCAAAAATAAGCATAAACATTTAAGGCAATGTATAACTAAAACAAAAGCCTTTTAACTCGAACTTCAACATAGTATGGCAAAAGTAAAATGAAATAATTCCATTTACTTATTCACATGGATATTCTACTAATCGAATAATCACATGCAATATCAATAACCACTTTCATAATGATGGAATACATAATGCCAGACTATCATAACCACATAGCCAAGGCCTCGTGCCAAGACTACAAATAAGATTTTGTCAAGCCCTTGTGCCAAGACACTAGTTTGTCTCATGAGACCTACCGATGCATCGAGGAGCTTTCGCGGGTTCCACCCATCACATATAAAGTCCAATGCATTCCCATATGAAATGGTTTAAACATAAAATAAACATTCGTATTAAAACTAGCTTACGAAATGTCAATACATTCTCCATAAACCATGAATGGTATAAAAATAACACATCCATAGTCAAACATATCACAAAACCTTTAATACAATATAGAAGTTTTGTATCAACTTCAAATAATCATAAAATCCATCAAAGGATATTGACATAGATGAAATCAAAACTATTTGAGAGAAATAACCCTATTTTTTTAAATCATTTAATAAGTGACACATTTATAAAGGAAGTAATTCAAAAGATATTTTTGAATCAAAGTGTCCCATACCACTTTGAAACTTTTTTTAATGTAATTAACATTTAAAAAACATTCATTTCTATATAAATAAATCCTTAAAAAACCATTTTGAAGACATGGACATTAATTAAAAATATTTAGAAAGATAAATCATTAAAACATTCAAAATTCTGATTTTGATAAAGAGTACTTTTAAGAAACTATTAAAATATTCATTTTGAAATCATTTAAAAGTCACATAATTATAAAATAATACTTTTACTTTGAAAATATCCTTATAATCTTGTAAGGGAAAATTCTAGAATTTTATAACGGTGGAAAATATTCTCACCAGCCGTATAAGTTAAAAAACATTCTTACCTTAATTCTGTCAAAAAGGTAAAAAAGGACCTTGTTTGGAAAACGACGGAAAGATTCCTTTATAAACTTCTTATAAAAAGTCAAAAAAGGGTATAAATGACTTTAACCCTTATTCTGTAAAATATTAAGAATGTTTTGAAATACACTTTCACGAAACATGGATGTGGATGATAAAGATGTCCCAGTAGATAATTAAGTATAAACAACCTCGGATAATAAAGAGATTTTGAAATAACACTTACCTTGTACTTTTCCTTGGTTGGGGGTAGGTTAACCCCATGTATAATGGTGAAATAATTTTTATTATGTTATACAAGAATCATATACATTCATATGATATCATATATGATCTTTTAACATTGCTTTGTTAATAATATCTTAGAATTATTGTTGTTTCGGGTGTTAACTTATTTGTTTTATTTTATATGTTTTGTTACGTAAGCCGTGGTTTTCATGGATAGGTTGTATCTTATACATATCCAGAATGATATAAAGTCCTTAAAAATTATTTTTAAATCATCAAATGATAATTATACTTGAATGGATACGATAGAGAATGAATCTCATCGCGTTCGTGGAGACGGTAGTCTGTACGTACGCACAAGCAGCAATATCATTCTTTTGATATTAAAATAATATATAATTAGATATTATATCATATTTAAAGAATCATTATCATTTTATATTTATTATTTACGTGAGTTACACATCATTATTAAACCCATCCAAATAATAATATATTGAATAACAATTACACCACGATGTGGAGATGGTAAGCCTTACGTATGCACGTGTGGTGAAATGTTATTCAAAGTGTGGATAGAATACTGAATATTGTTGTACCATATTTATAATAACATCACAGTATATATAAGATACTGGATTTATTATTTTAGAATGGTAATAACAAAGAAAGAAGATGTGGAAAAAGAAATTAATTTGAAAAAGCGTGGTGAAAACATTACCTCTTCTTCGGGTTCTTCCTATTGATTTGATCAAAAGGGCTCTATAGGTTGGATTTCTGACTAAAGGAAGGCCTCTAGGATGAAGTGAGGGAATGTGGGAGAGTATTTGGGTAGATTTTGGAAGATCCAAAAGGCTTTGAAGGTGTGAAAAAATGAGAATGAAGAGTTCCCTTTTATAAGAGGGGTGAGGGGCACCTTTGGAAAAGCTAGAAATATTAATTTATAATAAATTCATATTCGGTTTCTAATGGCTCCAAATTTGATTATTTAAATTTAAAGGTGGGGATGGGTCGAAAAAAACTCAACCAATAGAATTTAGACAGGTTTGGTTACTTATATTAACCTTATCTATAAGTATTAACTCTAAGTTAATTACTTTCACTTTTACAATGTCTCTTTTTATTTATATATTATATGGTTAATAAACGTACTATATACATCCAAGAGACCCCCAAGTGGTCTATTAATGATTAACCTATCATGATATAGGTCTCTTGGATGAACCTTAGGTTCTTAGGAATTTAATATCAATTAATAATTTAATATTTGTTTTAAAAACTCTTTTATGTCAATTTTGACACTATTCAATAGTTGATTTTTGTGAAACTCATAACAGAAAGATTACTTCAAACAAAGTTAATTAAATCAATAAAAATATGTCATATTATCCTATAAAATTAGTTTAATTCATTAAAAGTCTCAAATTATATTTATTTGGGTATTTATAATATCAATTATTTTAATTTATCAATATTATGATAATTACTGCATCATCATTGTGTCATAAATAAATTAAATTCATTAAAGTCTAAAAATTATAAATAAACTATAATTATGTAGGAAATCGTTTTATATTTCTAATTAATATTTATAGTCGAATTTCCAACATATATAGCCTTATGTAAAAATTGGTTTTTTAAAAGATATATGCTTATGTCATTTTTGTACTTATTTTAACTTAATTATAATAAAGTGTCCCTATCACCTACAAGTGGAACCATGGTGTCCCAAAATCGGCCCAAAGATGCCCATGGTCGAACATGTATCAACCAATAAGATTAGGATACGTTTTAGGGTAATTTATTATTATTATAATATTATTTTTTAACCCTTATTTACCGGATTTACCCTTAACCACGGTAAATAAAATATTTACCGCAGTAATTATTCAAAATGTCTAAAAATAAAAGTTACCTATTTACACAATTTGAACATCCTGATTCCAAATATGGAATCCATTTTTCTAAATTCAAAACACAGAAGTTGCAGAAATTAATTTAAAATTAATTCCACTGTCAAAACAAAAAGCGTGTTTTTAAGATATAATAACTATCAAAAGATTGATACTTGTTTATGTTCGGTTTAATTGTGAAATTGTGTCCAATGACCAAAATTCTATTAAATGGTAACAATATAATATAAATATACTTTAAACCACTCAAATTCAAAATTTATCACTATTAATTATATTGACTAAAATAGTTGTTTTTAATTAATATTTATTAAATTTCACTATTCATAAAAATATTAAAGTTATCCGAAAAGTACCAAAATTTCACCTTAGGATAAATTCGATACTCCAAATCCAAAAATGAAGTCCATTTTGAGAGATAAAATTTATAAAATTCCAAAAAGTAGGTATTACTATTCATAACAGCTAGTTTGATTTTGTTATGGTGTTTGTTAGAACTCGAAGTTGCATACAACACACACTACTATATTATTCAAAGAGAAGCGTACCGTGGAAGCTTGGGATGTTTCATTTTAAATTTTTGATGTCACCATTTAGTCAAAAACTTTAAAATTTTGTATTTAAAAAGGGTTCACTGTTAAAATTTTGTAAAAGTGCAATACTGAAAATGAATTTGTTCATACATTATGTATAAGAAACTCATAATATAGATTCTAAAATTATAAGGATTATATAAAGTTTAATATTTAGTTAATACTATTCATACACTCTTTTGAACGGCTTGTTTGGTACGTCATGGTGCGCTTGAACTCGATGTTGCATGTAGTGCAAGTTATTTAATAATCTTGAAGACATAACATACTATAAAATCTTGGGGCGTTACATTCTCCCCTCCTTCAATAAATTGTGTCCTCGCAATTTGAAATTGTTCTTCGAAAATAAAAGTTTGAAAATAGAAAATATCTTTGTGGCAAAACCCACATCGGAAATTGGGTTACTAAAATTTAGTCTTAATATGAGGAAAAGAGAAATGAAAGGGTCACCACCAAATTATGATCTCGATTAGGAGAACATTGGTGGAAATTAGAGACATATAATTGGAGGAAAAACGTAAATATTTATAGGTAGTTTTTGAGTTCATCAATCACAAACAAGTTTAAAATTGACGTCATTAAATTCATCAATCTATGATGATTTAAAATACCATCGATTCAACAAAACATAAGGTATTAGGATAACACATTTTTGACGTTTCAAAATATCTTAGTTGAAATCCCACATTGAAAAATGAATTAATGAGGCCACTATTTAAAATAAAGAGTGGAAAGTATGAAGATTACCGAAAATAACACTGACTAGGGTTCCATGTAGGAAAATATGGATATGGTAGAGAAATCTAACCATCAATTATCTGATAGAGAGTGGTAGAGAACATGGCTATGAAAAGGACAACAATCCCAAAACCATAAATTAGTGATGATTTAAGGTACCATCTAGGGCAACATTTTTGTTCTAAGTTCCTTTTCTTAATGTTGAAGAATTTATTTATGAGATTGGCTAAGCTCATAAGGAGATATACTTACTTTATAATTAGATTTTTATCCATTAATAAATTTCTACCACAAACTCATCTTTCACTCTAAAAGATAATAGAACGTAAAAAAAGAATTCTATTTATACTATTCGTATAGGGTTCCAAAATAAACGAATTTATAATTCATCTACCAGATCTTTTAAAAAAAACTACATTATTTAATCAAGGACATCTCGTGGGCCAGTGGTAGGTGATACACCCTTGTCGCCCTTTAGTTGTGGGTTCAAGTCTCACGGCCTTGTACGACGCGACGGGTTGTCACCTGACCTCCGGGTTGTCCTTTTATGGCAATCCAAAATAATCTAAACTAGAACTATCCAAAACACTTCAGTCCAAAATTTATAAGGAAGGTAAAAACAATAAAGATCCTTTTTTCCGCTTAATAACATGTGAACACCTTCATCATTTATTCTTTTAAAACACTGCAACATCCTAAATTACCATAAAACCTTATTGATTACATTCATGATCTCTTATTCCTTAAATAATAATAGATATAATCCTTCAATCCAAATTTTTTTTAAACCCCAACAATGACGGAATACAAAAATAATTAATCAGTTTCAAGGTAGTCAAGAATATCCAAAATAATTTATCCCAATCAATCATGTATTATTCCAAAATCACTACCTCGGTATCAGAAATATATTATGGTTTATCATTCTATCAACTATATATTTTCAAAAAATTTATCCTGCTATTGAGTCACATTTAATTCTTCCACACAATCTCAAGTCCTTAATGAAATAGTAATTCATTACAATCCTTATATACTCCATAATTATTATAACAAGTACATTGTTGATACAACACTCAAATGAAATAATCAACATAATAACTCTAATAATTACTCTTCATCTGTGGTAGTATCATAACTTGATTATTATCCAATAGCATCATTTGCGGCATAGTCTGATGACAGGTACATAGGTTCGCGTAGTGTCCAAACTCCTTGCAAATGAAGCATTGTACATTTGAAACCATTTTATTACCCTTGCAGTCACGTACTTTGTGCCCTTTTCCTCCACAATTATAACAAACTCTCATTCCTTTCAGGTAAGTTCCAGGGTGTTTCTTCCCATAGTAATCACATATGGGAAAATTCTTCTTTTCCCTATTCCCTTTATCCAACTTTCTCTATTCCATCCTTTTCTTCTCTTGCTTCCCTTCAAAGCCATAGGACTCAGTAAACTCTTTATTTATCTTATCAACACATGATATTATTTCTTCATATGATGATAATACATGCTAGAATATTTCTCTTATAAATTTTGGCTTAGGACCCTGAAATATATAATCCTTCTTTCTCATTGTATCATGTGCATTGATAGAGTTCTCATTCCTTCTACTGGACACCATTTCTAAAAAATGGCATACACTAGATTAGTTTATGAATAACAATACCTACTCCCAAACTTGTAAACCACATAACATAAATTAAATAGTATATGGATATAATCCATAATCATAAAAATTCCTCCTTTGAGGAATTATATACTCATAAACCCTTCATAATGGTTTTTAAAGAAAACGAGAATTGTCCTAAGCATATCCCTCGAGAGTGTCGTAACCAAGAGTGCAATAAGACCTGTTGTCGTGCACCAGTTCCCGTTCGAGTCTAGATCAAAGCGGTGTTTTCTGGTTTTACCCATAGGTACATCTCTGCCAGAGCCTCCTCTACCTGCTCGTATCCAGACATGGATGTATTGCTCGGAAAACTCACAAAATCTATACAATACCAAAATTCTAGGAAGTTCTTCTATACTAATCCTCAAAGTACATCTTAAATCTATGTTCTCTAATCAATGTTTATCTAAATCTAGTTTCCAAGGTTTGTACTAAACTTTCTCTGATACCAACTACAACACCCCGACCCCAGTTACCCAGAGTCGGTGCATTATTATATAACATTGGCATGATCACAAGAAAGATCAAATCTCGAAATAATGATTGGTTTAGTAGCCTTGAAAACAGTAGATATATTCATAATGTTTTACATTACATCATAAAGTGAAAAACTACTACAACAACATAGTCTCCATATTCCATAATCATATCCCGACATAAAATCCCTGAAGGTCATTCATAACTAACTTCATCACATCCTGGGAAAAATAAAACAGAGAAAAGGGGTGAGATCAAATGCCCAGTAAGGATAACAATATAGTGGAAACATTCAAAAATAAGCATAAACATTTAAGGTAATGTATAAATAAAACAAAATCCTTTTAAACTCGAACTTCAACATAGTATGGAAAAAGTAATATGAAATAATGCCATTTACTTATTCAAATGGATATTCTACTAATCGAATAATCACATGCAATATCAATAACCACTTTCATAATGATGGAATGCATAATGCCAGACTATCATAACCACATAGCCAAGGCCTCGTGCCAAGACTACAAATAAGATTTTGTCAAGGCCTTGTGCCAAGACACTAGTTTGTCTCATGAGACCTACCGATGCATCGAGGAGCTATATCGGGCTCCACCCGTCACATATTAAGTCCAATGCATTCCCATATGAAAAGGTCTAAACATAACATAAACATTCGTATTAAAACTAGCATACGAAATGTCAATAATTTCTCCATAAACCATGAATGGTATAAAAATAACACATCCACAGTCAAACATATCACAAAACCTTCAATACAATATAGAAGTTCTGTATCAAATTCAAATAATCATAAAATCCATCAAAGGATGTTGACATAGATGAAATCAAAACTATTTGAGAGAAATAACTATTTTTTAAATCATTTAATAAGTGACACATTTATAAAGGAAGTATTTTAAAAGATATTTTTGAATCAAAGTGTCCCATACCACTTTGAAATTTTTTTTAAAGGAATTAAAATTTTAAAAACATTCCTGTCAATATAAATAAATCCTTAAAAAACCATTTTGAAGACATGGACATTAATTAAAAATATTTAGGAAGATAAATCTTTAAAAACTTCAAAATTCTGATTTTGATAAAGAGTAGTTTTAAAAAACTCTTAAAATATTCATTTTGAAGTCATTTAAAAGAAAAATAATTATAAAATAAAACATTTACTTTGAAAATATCCTTATATGCTTGTAAGGGAAACTTCGAGAATTTTATAACGGTGGAAAATAGTCGCACCCGCTGTATAAGTTAAAAAACATTCTTACCTTAATTCTGTCAAAAAGGTTAAAAAGGACCTCATTTGGAAAATGATGGGAAGATTCCTTTATAAACTTCTTATAAAAAGTAAAACAGGGGTATAAATGCCTTTAACCCATATTCTGTAAAATAGTAAGAATTTTTTGAAATACACTTTCAAGAAACATGGATGCGGATGATAAAGAGGTCTCAGTAGATAATTATGTATAAACAACCTCGGATAATAAAGAGATTTTGAAATAACCCTTACCTTGTAATTTTACTTGGTCGGGGGTAGGTTAAACTCCTTTATAATGGTGAAATAATTGTTATTAATTTATACAAGAATCTTATACATTCATATGATATCATATATGATCTTTTAACATTTCTTTCTTAATAATATCTTAGAATTATCTTTGTTTTGGGTGTTAACTTATTCGTTTTTTTATATGTTTTGTTACGTAAGCCATGTTTGTAATGGATAGGATGTATCTTATTCATATCTAGAATGATATCAAGTCCATAAACATTATTTTTAAATCATCAAATGATAATTATACTTTAATGGATACGATAGAGAATGAATCTCATCGCGTTCGTGGAGACGGTAGTCCGTACATACGCACGAGCGACAATATCATTCTTTTGATATTAAAATAATATATAATTGGATATTATATCATATATGAAGAATAATTATCATTTTATATTTATTATTTACATGAGTTACACATCATTATTATACCCATCCATATAATAATATATTGAATAACAATTACACCACGACGTGGAGATGGTAAGCCGTACGTACGCACGTGTGGTGACATGTTATTCAAAGGGTGGATAGAATACTGAATATTTTTGTACCATATTTATAATAACATCACAGTATATATAAGATACTGGATCTATTATTTTAGAATGGTAATAACAATGAAAGAAGAAGTGGAAGAAGAAATGAATTTGAAAAAGGGTGGTGAAAACATTACCTATTCTTCGGGTTCTTCCAATTGATTTGATCAAAAGTGCTTCTTAGATTGAATTTATGACTAAAGGAAGGCCTCTAGGATGAAGTGAGGGAAGGTAGGAGAGTATTTGGTCAGATTTTGGCCGATCCAAAAGGATTTGAAGGTGTGAAAAAATGAGAAGGATGAGTTCCCTTTTATAAGAGGGGTGAGGGGCACCTTCGGAAAAGCTAGAAATAATAATTTATAATAAATTCATATTCTGTTTCTAATGGCTAAAAAGTAGATTATTTAAATGTTAAGGTGGGGATGGGTCAAAAAAAACTCAACCAATAGAATTTAGACAGTTTTGGTTACTTATATTAACCTTATCGTTATGTATTAACTCTAAGTTAATTAGTTTCACTTATACAATGTCTCTTTGTATTTTTATATTATATGGTTAATAAACTTACTATATACATTCAAGAGACCCCCAAGAGGTCAATTAATGATGAACCTATCCTGATATAGGTCTCTTGGCCGAACCTTAGATTTTTATGAATTTAATATCAATTAATAATATAATATTTGTTTTAAAATAGCTTTTATGTCAATTTTGACACTATTCAATAGTTTATTTTTGTGAAACTCATAACAGAATGATTACTTCGAAAAAAGTTAATTAAATCAATACTAATATGTCATAGTATCCTAGAAAATTATTTTAATTCATTAAAAGTCTCAAATTATATTTATTTGGGTATTTATAATATCAATTAGTTTAATTTGTCACTATTATGATAATTACTGCATCATCATTGTGTCATATATAAATTAAATTCTTTAAAGTCTAAAAATTATAAATAAAATATCATTATGTAGGAATTCATTTTATCTTTCTAATGAATATTTATTGTCGAAAATGCAACATATATAACCCTATGTAAAATTTTGTTTTCTAAAAGATATATGTTTATGTCATTTTTGTACTTATTTTAACTAAATTAAAATAATGTTTCCCTATCACCTAAAAGTGGCACCATGAGGTCAAAAAATCGACCCAATGATGCCCATGGTTGAACATGTATCAAAAAATAATGTTAGGACACGTTTTAGGGTAATTTTTTATTATTATAATATTATTGTTTAACCCTTATTTACCGGATTTACCCTTAACCATGGTAAATAAAATATTTACCGCAGTAATTATTCAAAATGTCTAAAAATAAAAATTACCTATTTACACAATTTGAACATCCTGATTCCAAATATGGAATCCATTTTTCTAAATTCAAAACACAGAAGTGGCAGAAATTAATTTAAAATTAATTCCCGCTGTCAAAACAAAAAGTGTGTTTTTAAGATATAATAACTTTCAAAAGATTGATACTTGTTTATGTCCTGTTTAATTGTGAAATTATGTCCAATGACCAAAATTTTATTAAATGGTAAAAATATATTCTAAATATACTTTATAAACACTCAAATTCATAATTTATCACTATTAATTATTTTGAATAAAAAAATTGTTTTTAATTAAAATTTAGTAATTTTCACTATTCATCAAAATATTAATGTTATCCGAAAAGTACCAAAATTTTACCTTTGGCTAAATTCGATACTCCGAATCCAAAAATGAAGTCCATTTTGAGAGATAAAATTTATAAAATTTCAAAAAGTAGGTATTACTATTCATAACGGTTAGTATGATTTGGTTATGGTGTGTGTTAAAAATCGAAGTTGCATACAACACACGCTACTGTATTATTCAAAAAGAAGCGTACCGTGGAAGATTTGGATGTTTCATTTTAAATTTTTGATGTCCCCATTTAATCATAATGTTTAAAATTTTGTATTTAAAAAGGGTTCACTGTTAAAATCTGGTAAAAGTGCAATACTGAAAATGAATTTGTTCTTACATTATGTCTAAGAAACTCATAATATGGATTGAAAAATTATAAGGATTATATAAAGTTTAAAATTTAGTTAATACTATTCATAACCTCTTTTTAACGGCTTGTTTGGTAAGTCATGGTGCGCTTTAACTAGTTGTTGTTTGTAGTGCAAGTTATTGAATTATTTTGAAGAAATAACACACTATGAAATCTTGGGGAGTTACAACATTCCTATGTTGGGTGGGACGATAAACCGATTATCTCTTGTTTCTCACAAAGGGCCCCGACCAATGTGAGCATTGGGAATTATCGATGGACATTCCCCAAACATTGTAAGGATGCAATGAACCGTTGCGAACAGTGGAAATCTGGCATGCAATGACATATAAGAAGAATGAAATTGAAGTATGAGAGTACCATTAAAGGGTTTGTAATTATTACAGAACCTGGGGGTCAACTCCTCCCATGAACAGATTGACCCCGTCAAAAGAGTGTTGTAGCTCCGCCACCCTTCGACTGGTGGAATCCAGGAATTGCTATCGTCGACTTAGCTCCTGCTCCTCTTCAGCAGCAATGGAGCGTAGTTAATCAGCCTCAGCTCAGGCCCTCTCTATGTCAGCCTGAATGCTGACCATCTCCCCAGAAACCCTCTTCAATCCCTCCTCGGCCTCTGCTAGCTGGGCCTTTAATCTCATGATCAGCTCAGATTGTGCATTGAGAGAGGTAGAGTGTTCGTCCTCCCATGCCTATAGCTGTTGGACCTCGTTTTCAGCCTCCTGAAGCTTCTGGAAATTCTTCTCTTTCCTCCACTGCACACCCACTCAGAGCCCGTGATCATACTCCTGAATCTTCTTTTCCATAAGATCTCGGATGATTGCATGAGGACGTTGGGCATCCACTCCCCCAGCGCACAGTTCGTGCAACCGCGAGGGAAGTCTGTCCATCTCATCCATCCATTGCGCTTGGGGGGTGTCATTGATGAAGTTCATGATTAACATCCATGATTGGAGGTAGACTATTTTGTTTTCCACCTCATCGGAGGCGATTTCGTCCCATTTCAAATGATTGGAAGGTTCGAATGCGGGATACTCCCGTAAGAATTCGTCAGCAGGATCTACCACTTTCATTGAATCTAGTGCAACATCTAGCGTTAGGGCAGGAGCGACGAGACTTGGGTCGGCCGGTTGATCCTCATCATCGGACTCCACCTCAATAACCCCAGGCATGACCCTGCTAGTGGTCCCGCTAATGATATTGTGTGCTACAGCTTGTGTAGGTGGGGGAACTATCTCCACAATCAGTGGCATGCCCCTAGGAGGGATGCCACCAGACATCCCGAACAACCTTGCTGCAACAGCCCATGCCAGTCGAAGAACTGTATGACGGAGAAGGGCGTGGAAATTAGTTGGCGCGATCTACATACAACAACAATGATTCAGTGGGGGAAACTTACGGTGATCGAACTCTTGGTGCTGCTCCTGAGTCGATGCTGATGGGGCCCCAAGGCGCGGCCCTCTGTATATTGTTGGAAGGTACAGAAATTCTGGAGGAACCAGCTCAGGTTTCCTAGCCCCACCAGACACCGAGCTGTACACAGCCATAGGCACTAGTTCTGAAGGTCCTTTTCCATCACCCGCCAAAGGGCGAGAATGAGGTCTGCATACAAATTATTCTTGCATGGTTAATATTTTTGTAAGAGGTCCATAATGGCCTAAGAGTGGACCCAGATGAAAGAGATTTGGAGTGATACCTTGAGATCCTCTAAGAAGTTATCGGAATCTGAGTCCTAATCCCCAACTTCGCCCTCCTCTAAAGGGCTCCCTCCGCTAGCCTCATCCTCCCGAGAGGATTCCTCCAATTCTTCTAGCATGGGGAAGCGCTCCCTCAGATCGGCAGCTGATATATGTGGGGGGAACCGTCCGATCCCACTGTACCCTCACCCGGTATTTCATTATGTTTCGGACACCACTGGAGTGAACATAGTCCTCCAGCTCATCCATGTTTTGCTCTGCCTCCGTCGGAGATGCCGTGAAACCATCCCTGACTATGCCTATGACAGGTAACTCCAGCCCAAGACGATTCAAGTGTGCCCATATCTCGGGTGGAATAAGGAATTGGCTGTTGACATCCCAAATGTCCCAAGCTTCCGGGAAGACAACATTCTCCTCCATGTCAATATGGCGCAGTCGCTTCCCCATAGCCTGAGTGGATATCCTGGGAAATCCCCTCAGCGGCTGCCCCTCCGGATGTCTCTGCTCTTCCGAGACCACCCTATCCACTGGTACCACTAGATCCGCCACTGCGGCCACACCTTAGGTCAGTGCAGGTCTAGCCACCATGGCAGCCCCATCACCACGAGAGGCCCTTGCTGCCCTCTAACGCCGACCTCAGGATAGGGGAGGCCTGCCATCACCATCCAGAATGGTTGGCTGCCTCAGCATCTCCCCCAGATAAGCTGCCTCCCAGCTGATGGCATACTCCTTCACCAATCCAAAATCGGTGGTGGACAGAGGAAATGCAATTCAAATCTTACCATCTTCCCATGTGAACATGAGCCACAGTTGCCTCATCACACACGAGTGCTCCTCGTGATGCACCTCCAAGTAGACCTGTGGGGTCAACCACTGCAGGCACCAGAATTTCCTCGCGAACTGATGCGGGGTGTACGGTTTGCATAGCAGCTCACGGTCCACCGGCGCTACCAAGACTCCACCTTTAAAGGCCAGGAGTTAGGCTCGGTGCTCTTCGGTTCCCTGACTGGAGTCAGTAAGCACTCCCATCAACAATGCAAATGGGTGGAAGTTGAACTCGTCCGCCTTCCATACCCGGTTCAACATCATCGGTGCGGTTTGTTTGAATGGGGATCTCTCGGTAGCATTCAGTATGGAGGGGTGGATGTTCGACTCTAGAAGCGAGATGGGGATTGGATATTCGTAAACCCCTATGATGTGCGATGTTATCCACCCGTACAGAAGGTGGAAGGGCCTGCATATCCTCGGTGTCTTCTTGCCCTCACTGACGTGACGAAGCATCCTGTACATCTTGGAAAGCATCGGGATCCTCATATTGACCCACCGTCCCATGGACAGCATGGATTTCATGATGAATGAGCGGTGTCGCACCCTAATGTTGGTATACCCCACCAGTAGGATCCAACCGCAGATAAGGGCGGTGATGAACCTCACAAGCCTGACTATCTTCTTCTGTTCAGTGCTGACACTAATGCCCCTGGTCTTCCGTAGGCTGTTCTCCAAGAGCCTCCAATACGAGTTCTCCTTTCCCTGCTGATCCCCTTTCGGAAAAGTTCTAGTCAGCGGGAGGAACTCATGATCCTCTGGGAAGTTCAGGAACTGCTTGAACCACTTCTTAAAGTGGACATCTCTTACTGCTTCGTTGTCCTCTCCGGGGACCAGTTCCATCAGGGCCGACGCCAGTCGCGACATTTTATCTGGATCCTCCCACGGACTCTGGATGGGGATGAACTCATCATACATGGCCCCCAAGATTTGGGCCGCCGAAATCTGATGGACATCCCACAGACTGATCCCCACCTCCCCATGGTGTAGGTGAAATGTTTTGGTCCTGGATGACTATCTTCTCAGTAGCTCTGGAATTAGTTATTTCGGTTGATAAATGTGGAATTGTGAGGCCCATGCCGCCTTAGACAAGACTAACCTCCTCAGCTCGGCCCAAAACTCCTTGCATGAGGATCCTACCCAGTAGGCCCATGCCCAGTCGTTGGTGATGTTGCCGCCCTGGAACAGGTCCCACTCATCGGACCACCCCTTTTTTGAATCATACAAAGCTGCCTTTAGCATGTTGTGGTATCGAGGAGGGGAAGTCTCCAGTTGCAGTGGCATCCCATCAATACTGTTCATAAGGTTTTACAAGATGTCAGTGGAAACGGGTGTGATGTCCTCTTGTGCATAACCGTTAGCCGCCCTGAACCACTATCGCTGGCATGGCGTGCTCCTAAACCAGCAAGCTGGTTTGTCCCTGCTCGCCTCAGGGATGATGACATCATCCCTTAGCTTGAAACCATACAAGGGCAGCTTCTTCCATATAATATAGTTCTTTTGACTGTATAACAAGAGTTCCATCAAGGAATTATTGTCTGAATGGCTTCAGACTAGCTCCCCAATGCCCAAACTATTAGCCATCTCATCCCTCTGGGAAGCATCTGCAAGTTCTCCCAACACAGCTTCTTGATGGGCCATTACGGTTCCAGGACTCAAAAAATTTCGGGTCAGGTCGCGGAGGATGATCGCGAAGATTGATCATGAATCTTGGTCGCAGAGCCAAGACGTGGATCCTGGCCTCAGCTTGCAAGCATAGGTTCACTTGGTTCAGTCGCGGAGTCGGAGAATCGCGGTTCTCCGCAAAGCACGAGTCACGGTGAGCAGATGTGGAGTACGCGAAGCTTTGCAAAGTCGAGGGCGTAAAAGGAAAAAGGTCGCGAGAGGACAAAAGAGAGTTTAGAACCCCTATTTATAGGAAGCGAACCTAGTGCATCTTGGTGCATCACACCCGCGCCGAACATCGCAGCGCGTCCGGACCGCGCGGCCACTCTCCGAACAGCGCAACCCCTTTGCGATTCCGCACCGCAAACTGCCAAGAATTTTGGAAGCTTTCCCTCAGACTCTGACCCTTGATCCATCAGCGGCTCCGAGTCAGATGAGGGGAATTGTTGGGGCCAAAATATTGGATGCAAAGAGAAGATGAAAAAGAAACCCACATGCTGCCTCGCAAAGCGTCGACGCAGAGGACCCCCGACCAACGCGGCCACCACAAAGCAGAAGAGGCGGTAATGCTCTGCGAACGCCCTGACGTTCATGAGCCCGCCACGAAGCCCCCGAGGAGGTAACCCTCCACGAATGCCCTGATGTTCACGAGGCCTCCACGAAGAAATGTAGGTGGTAACGCTCCGTGAATGCCCTGACATTTGTGAGCCCGCCGCGAAGTAGAGGACACAGTAACCCTCTGTGAACTCGGTTGACATTTGTGACCCACCACGAGGCAACCACAGCCCCTTAGTGCCGCGTGATCTTTGCTTTGTGGTGCCCCTTGCCTATAAATAACGGGATCCCCCAGAGCCATTCAGATGGACAATCTGACCATTCAGCTTCTAAGCTCCTGAATTGCCAAGCACCCTTCACCCCGATAATTATGATCTCCGTGAGGTATTTTTACTTCGTGAGATACCTTCGACTTGTCTCTTCTTGAGTCCCTCTTTGGAAAGGGATTCCCTTCGCGATGTCTAAGGGAATTCGCGAAGGAAGGGGATCCCCACGGGGACCCGGGCAGCTGTAGAGTGTCCATGCATCGCGAATCACCCATCCGGTACAAGGATCCGTATGCCAAGGCAGGATCACTGTACTTTGCGAAGCACATTGATGAGCATCACCTGGCTTCATGAGGCACCCCTGCTTTATGAGGCTGTTCTCTACGAACACCCTTCCACTTCGTGAAGCACCTCCAACACTCCCATTTTCCCCATTCTAAGTCCAAGGCACTCCACTTCGCGAAGCACACACCTTCACAAGTGTCTTCCACTAAGCAGAGAAACCGATTTCTTCAAGGCCCCTACCTATGGACCCCACTGCTTGGAAACTCCTCTTCCCGTACGGCCCTCCATGGTTGCACAATGTTATTTCAATGTCCCCTGGACGACACCACCCGTAGCGTCACTATCCCTAATGCTTCTTCTCATAGGCACTATAATGGTTATTGATTCTTTGCATAGCCACGCTAATGTGGACCCCTCGATGGTTTGCTTTGTGACCCCCCTTAATCACAGCCTTGTTGATGCCTTCCCTCCCAAAAGGAGAAGAGGGTACCGGTTATGTACATCCTAGGAGTGCAATGCAAGCCCACCTCATCTGAGCTTCAGGATGTTAAACTGCCAAACACCCCATCCTCAACACATGACGTTAAACTGTGATCCGACCTTGTGCTTCGCATGCAGGGTTCCCCTGTCTCGGTCATTCTTTACACCGCTCGTCTGCATGGGAATATAAATTTCTCTCACATGGAATGAGATCAGCTGTTTTGGAGTGGCGTTTTTCTACGAGGGAAGGGCTGCCTCAGTGCGTAATCCCCTAGCCTCTCTAGCGGAAGGTTGCACCCATGCACCTCCATACTTCCCCACCACCAAGGCCATGGGAGGGTGTGATAGGGAACGAGGCATCTCCTCTGTTCGGTCCCAAATACCTCTCCCTCTGCACGTTGTCACACCCTGGGCCTCCATCCTGGAGTATGTCCCAACACCATGGGCCTCCATTCTGGAGTAAGTCCCAGCACCATGGGCCACCTAACATGTAAGCCCCTCTTCGTTTCCCATGGATGCAACCATCACGACGTGATTGTCAGGTCCCTGCAACCTCGTGCTTATCACACATATCATGACTCACGTGAGCATAGAGTAAGCACTGACCCTGACCCCCACCTCTAAAGAACTTCGGGGAAATTGATCCATATTAAGGCATGGTACGTAGGAAGCCTCCACGAGGTTCAAGCCCACCACTCGGTCGTTCCTTCACATCGAGTTCCACCCTCGTCCAGAATGATGTTAACCTATATTCCCCCATCCATCATGATGTTAAACTACACACCAAAACAATGTGGTCTTTGATTCATGATAAGGCATGGTACGTAGGAATCATCCACGAGGTTCTAGCCCACCACCCGTCGTTTATTCACATCCGGGTTTTCCCTCGTCCCGCATGACGTTAAACTACATTCTGGTACAACGGTAAGCCATTGTGACTGACCTGAACTACGTTGTCCTTGATCCATTCAAAGGCATGGTACATAGGAAGCCTCCAAGAGGTTCAAGCCCACCACTAGTGGAACCTCCGGGTTCACCTTCACATTGGTTCGCCGACGAAACCCTACTATACTACGTGGTCTTTGATTTGTTCTAAGGCATGGTACGTAGGAATCCTCCACGAGGTTCAAGCCCACCACCAGTTGGTCACTCCGACCTCCTTCAGGTCAGTTCACCAGCACCTGGGTAGCCAAGAGTGTAAGCCCCACAACATCTAGACCAAGGTCCTTCTCCACGTCGTTTCTCCGACACGTCCCCATCCTGCATGACGTTAAGCTACATCCCAGTCCAGTGGTAAGCCGTTGTGACCTCACCTGAACTACGTGGTCTTTGATCCAAGTTAAGGAATGGTACATAGGAAGCCTCCATGAGGTTCAAGCCCACCTGGACCCCTGGTCCCCTTCATGTCGGCCCTTAGGCATCCAACCTGAACTACGAGGTCTTTGATCCATATCAAGGCATGGGACGTAGGAATCCTCTTCGAGGTTCAAGCCCAAATGGACGTCTGGCCCCCTTCACGTCGGCCCTCCGGCATCCAACCTGAACTATGTGGTCTAGGATCCATGTCATGTCATGGTACGTAGGAAGCCTCCAAGAGGATCAAGCCCACCTGGACCTCCGGTCCCATCACATCGGTTCACCGACCCCATATCCTTGGGCCGCCTTAATGTGTAAGACCCATTCCATACCGAACTATGCAGAGTGTGATTCTCTTCCATGGGGATACATAGGAAGTCTCTTAGATGATCAAACCTATCAACGTCGTCTCCTCCATGACTGCCCCATCTCATCCACCCTAATTCTTACCTGGGACACCACATCCCGGTGATATCATGCCACCCTATTCCCTTCCATAGTATTCGATAAGCCACCCACGTGTTGGCCCCAACATCGGTGTTCCCTCTAGGGAGTTCTTCAATATGATCCACTTGAGTTAGTGTTCTGATCAGACCTCATCTCTATTGGACATTAAACTTGTGGCATACCATGTGTTAATCTTGGGAAGCTGAGGAAAACCTCAGATACATGCCTATGGCATACAATTCCCTGCGTTCGATGTGGGATGCCTCGGGCTTCTGCGCCCTCAAGAAGCCCTATAATAAGGGACCAACAATAGACATGCCAATCCCCCAGCATTCAGACATGTTAATGATTCCTCGATGTGACTACTGCCCTAACTCAAGGTTACTGCCCTGGCCGGACCCTTTGGAATGTATTGATAGAAGCAGTGTAATTAACTGGCATCCATGAAAATATGGCACTGGGAATAGTTTCAAGAACAATGTATTAAATATACGAGGGAGACCTGGACTAGGTGATGAACTCCAAGTAGGAATCCATGGAAGGAAGAACCGAAAACCCATCATCTCGTTTCGATCATGTAGTAGACGTCCCTGAACAAGAAGTGCATGTCGCCTGCCTTTGGAAAGCAAGAACACTGGGCAACACGAAAAGCCACCAGTCGCTCCCAAGCAGACGGACGCGCGTGCCCCGACGAAAGTATCAGAAACAGACATCCCACTCTCCCATGTGTAGGAACGATCCATCTTATTTTGAAACAAAATGCACCCTGTCGTGATAAAAATATATTATGTCTTGAAATGAGACGAACTAATCCATTTATAATATGACATCAATGCCCATCATCTCTAATAAATATTGATCCCATCTGAAGTGACACCCACTAATTTCAAGGGGGACTCCTTTCACTATAATACACATGTCGTTCTAATCCATAACAGATGGTCTAGTTTCATAATTCCTATATAATTAAAAATATGGATCCCTAGACTCCCCACAATAGGAACATATATGAAACGATCTGAATCCCCTATATAAAAGAGTGTAGAAACAAAAAAATTGGCTACTAGAATCGTTCATATGATAGTAGAAGGCTCAAGATCCTCCTCATGCTTTGTCTCATTGGGATTATCTTTACTACAAATCTTTTTGTACTATAATATTTTGTGGTTAATAACATTCATTATATTTATTGGTTTTGACTTTAGAATTATAATATATTTTCCATTGTTATGAAATCTATGTTCAATGATTTCCTACCTTTGAAAACATTTCAAGAACCCGATATAGTCATTAGAAAAAAAAATTAATGTTACCTTGATAATAATGATGAATTGAAATAAACTATTCAAATTAGTGATGTTATAGAAGTAAATTAATTCATGGGTTTTTTAGATGGATTTTCATGGTTTCTTGTGGATTTAAATGTTGTGTTTGTTGTTGAATTATTACCTAATTCTAAGATGGTTATTAAACTCTATTTTTCAATGACTATAGTGTAACATTTAGACATGAAAATGATATTTAGAGAGTTATTAGATAGAGGATTCATCTGACCATGTAGTTCACTATGTCGTGATACTATCTTGATTGTTACAAATAATGATACATCCGTGAGAATTTTTGATGATTATATATCCTTTAGTAAGATCATTATTAACAATAAGAATCCTTTGCCTCATATTTATATTTTGTTGATCAGATCTAGGGTGCATATTATATGTCTAAATGTGTCCTGAGGGTAGTGTACTATCAGTAGAAAGTGATGGAAGATAAAATTCTGATGAATAATTATCAAATTAGATATAGAGACTTTAAATGTTTAATTATTTAGTTTGGTTTATAAAAATAACATTTTTTTGTTCATGGATATTATAAATATAATATTTAATTGTTTCTATGATAATGTGGTTGTTTTTCATATTCGTGAAATTTTATTATTTTCTAAATTGATGATAAATATGAAATCTATCATTGGGGTGTTTTATTATCCATAAAAAAAGAATAAACTACATGGTAAATTTTGAAATTGTGAGCTTTGGTTATAAATAATTTCATTTATTGGTAAAATTATTTATAAAGATGTAATTATTATATATCCAAAATAATAACATTTCTAAAGAATTTACAGGACTAACAAATATGACTGAGAATTATATTTTTCATGTATTAGTGGTTACTAAAATTAGTGTGTTGAAAATTTTTCTCAGGTTCTTATCACATTGGATAAGTTTACTCAAAAAAGAAATAATATCATATATCAAAGTAAAATTGATTATTGTTTTTTGGAACTCAATAGAAGATTTTATAGTTCACCTAATCTATCCACACATTCAAAAAATGGTGGCTTTCCCATCTAGACTGATTCATTGTTTAAAGGACAGGGTTATGTCCTACTGAAGAATGATCTATAAATTGATTATACTTCATGTTAGTTAAATCCTCATGATTTGAATTACCCAATTCATGATTTTAAATTAGTTGATGTTGTTTTAATTTAAAAAATATGGTGGAATATTTTATTCATGTAATGTGTGATATATATACTTATAAAGAAATCATCAATAATATATTAACATTGAAATAATTGATCATGAGACAAGGAAAATTTTTGGAAGTAAAAAAGAATTGTGATTTTATAATTGGCCATAATACTAGAAAATAAAACAAGGTAGATGATTCATCGAGTTGAAAACTTTAGGTGAAATTAACCATGTTACAATTCCAACAAGGACCATTTGTTTTGATTCTTGTGGAAGAAAAATCAAATTTAAGATAAATAATTAAAAGTGGTCATAAAGAGGATAAATATTTTTTATATGTGATTGAATCCGTTAAGAATTTAAATTATTTTAAGTTTAATATATATGAAGAAGGTGTTTTAGGATTTGGGAAATGATTATGTGTTCCTTGTGATTTAATGTTGAGGAATGTGTTTTTTACTGAAGCTCATAAGTTCCCCGTCCTTTTATTCATCTGAAAAGAACTATAATGTATAGAGACCTTCAGGTGTGTTATTGGTTATATGAAATGAAAATAAACCTTTCTATCATTATTGTGATGTATTTGAAATATTAGAAGGTTAATGTATAATTGTAGTTACAAAAGTAATGTTTCAACATTTTCATATTCTATAGAACAAATTGGATAATATACTGTCAGATTTACATGATGGATTTACAATGAAATATGATGGTAAAAATTTTATTTTGGTTAGTATTGATCAATTAAATATATTTTAAACTTTTCATCACATTTAAGATATTATTTCATTATAGAATATTTATAGAATGTATATTAAAGAGATTATGAGGTTACATGCATTGACTCTCACCATTGATTCAGACCATGATCCTAGGTTCACATCCAATTTTTGGAAAGGAGTTATTATAATAGTTAGTATTGAGTTAAACATCAATACAACATTTTATCCTCAATGTTATTTATATTCTATGTTGATGATATAGACTAAGAATGATATGATTTTTCAGTTCTTGATGGATTACCATAGATGTTGGGATGGAAATATATATTTTTCAAAATTTTCTTATAATAGAATTTTTCATTATATTATAAAAATGGAATCCTATGATGAATTATATGTACATAATTTTCAATAACCAGCATATTGGGATGATGAAGGATAAAGGAAGCTAATGGAACAAGAGTAGGTATACGAAATGACTTAGAAAGTTCAAGTGATTGAGTAACACATGAGCTCAGCTCAATGAAGGAAGAAATGTTATTCGGATAACCAGAGGGAGGTTTTTTATTATGAGGTAGTTGATCATGACATTCTCAAGTGTTCTCCATGGAAAATTGTGATTTTTTTGTTAAGAAATGTAAAATGATTCAATGGTTTCATAGACTAGATGGAATCTTGGTGAGAGATTAACATATTGCCTATATATGGGCATTTCCCCCAATTTTTCTAATGTACACAACATATTTATTGTTTCAATATTAATGAATTGTGTACTAAATTAATAACATGTTTTGAGACCGGATGTATTTCAGCTAGAAGAGAATCATTCCTATTAACAAAACTAGTTCAAATTCATGACCATATAGACGCGGTGCTACAGAGTATGGTGATTTTCCTGGATATGGACTTTATTAAAAAAATATTATTGTTTAAGATTAATCATGGGAATCTAAAAAATATATGAGGGGAAAATATGTCCAATTATTTTATATGTGATTAAAAATATGAGTTCACATTTTCCATGGGGTGGAGGATGTAACATCTCACTTAATCATAAAATAAGTATTAGGAATATTTATTATTATATGTGATTTAGATATAAATATTACCTTAAAATATACACTATTTCAAATTTATTACCCAATAAAAAATTATTAGTTTCTCCAAAATCAAGTGTTGGATGCAAGACTGAGTTATTCAAAAGAGTAATATACTGTTAATATTATTATTTATTATGGTTATTTTTATTCCTTTTGATGAGACACATAACATTAATCAAAATATTGAAATATTTATAAATTTTACATGAAAAAATTAACATTATTTTGGAAAAAAATATCAAAAATGTATTTAGGTGATTTTTTGGTATTTTCTAACAACATTAATATTTTGATAAATGAAAAACAATACTAATTTTTTTTATCAAAACTACATTTGATTAAATATTTTTAATTAGTTATATAATGTTTATTTATAGTTTAAATTTCAAAATATATAAATATTATATCATTGAAAACAATTTTGGTCCTTTCAATCAATTTCATATAGACATTAGATATAAAAACAAAGGAATCATTGGGAATTTTTTACATTAAATAACAGCTTTGTCATCTCATCTTCGAGAATAATTTTCAATGAATTTATAAGAAATATGTTATATGAATTTATAGAAATGTATTCTATAATAGGATTCATAATAATTTAAAATTTCTATTGTGGGAATCTTCATTTTTGACCAAATTGATTAGTAAATGAAATTAAAAATAATTATACTGATTAATGTAAAAATTTGGAAACATAGTTGTTAAATGTTAATATTATGAGTCTGAATGAACTATAAACTTGTTTAAACACCATTTTATATAGACAATTGAATTATATCACCACTTTAATATAATTTGGATCATTATAATTTGAGAAATATGTGTTTTATACCTCTCATTAGTGTTTACATTTTTATATTCACAAAAATGGTTCTCCCCCTCCACTGTGAAACGGTATTCAACTTGCCTGCTTATTTTCACCTATAAAGATATTTATCTTTTAATAAACCTTTACAAAAATTATCTCAAAATCACCCCATTTCAACTATTTTTCTTCTATTTGGGAAGAAATCCAACCAAGGAATCCAGTGGAAGGAAACCAAAAGAAGTAACCGAAAAAATAGGTGACTTTCTTACATGAGTATTTATAATTTATTTCTTTCTAAAACCCTTAATTTAATTTTATTTCATTTTTATATTATAAAATATTTATCTATAATAATTTTTTACACTTGTTACCTAAAATTACATAAATTTCTATCTCTAGGGTAACTAATTTACTATTCTTGTATATCAAACTACCACCTCTGGAAACAATGTCATTTATTTTTAATTTACCACTTTTCATGGTATGGATTTCAGATAGAAAAACTATTTTTATATGATATATATGATATTTATTTTTTCTTAAAAATTATTTTTTTTATAAAACAATATTTCATGATTTCTATTTTGTATAAAAATGATAACATCATTTGTGGACGTGTGGACCGCTGCCTCCTCAAAGAAATTTTACACATTCACATATTACAAGGAATGTATTAAGTATGTTTTCAATTTAATTTATGTTGGATACATAAAATCTAAATTATATTCATTACCTTATTAACTTTCTCAAAATATAAATTATCATTTTAATTATTACCCTTCTAGAAATTGAAAAAGTAATAATATTATTCGTGGAAATGCGGACTACATTATCCTCGACGAGATGTGATTATTTTACATCACATGAATTATGTATATATGTATATATGATTGAATTTTTTTTTATATTAAATAATGATCATTGTTTAATGTTAAATAATAATTTTCCTCATTTTATAATTATCATTGAACAATGGAAATGTTATTCATGCGTATGTGTGGGATACCATCTCCAGGATATTAATGATTGTTAATTTACAGAAAGAATCATAATTGAATGATTTTAAAAATAAAATTAATAAATTAATATGATAATAATATTCTGATAATTATTTTTTGATGTTTATATAATGAAGACTCTGACTATAGTTATCCTTCCAAAATATTTGTTGACGCTTAAACCGAATATAGCCAAAATGCCCAACATAATGTTAATTGATTAATTATATTTTTATTGAATTGTAATAATTGAAAAAAAGTAACAAGAATCACTAAAAATGTTCTAATGAAATTAAATAATGAACATATGTATATTTTTCCGGATTACATAGACACACACGACTTGTCAAACCTATGGTATGTGATTTCATCTCAATTCCCATTCGTTGAGGTATTTCTTGATGAAATTAAACTTATTCACTTATATGATCTAATTAAATCCATTGTTAAATTATATTTCCATATTTTAGATATTATGTTTTTTGTTTTTTATATTTTAATCATTCATGGGGAACATTATTTAAACATCCATGCTGGTATGAGACAATTTGGATGTAAAATGATTAAATTTTCAATAAAATTCTTCTTGTCACTATGTTTGAAATTATTTTATATGTTTATTTTTATATGATGATTATAAATGAATTCTTTCCCTGTTATTAATTACATGAAATTTTAATCTTAAGGAATTAATTTTATGTGTTTTATATAGAATGTTTTGAAAAACAAGAAAAGGAATGTTTTATTTTAAACGTACACAATGACATTGAACTATACAAAATCATGGTCATTATTTTAATTTTGGATTCCATTGCATGATTTCATGTATTCCAAAATGAGAAACATTGTTTACTTTTTTTGCATATTTAGGTATTGAAAATGGATTTTTAAAATAAAGAAGTGTTTTTTATTGTAAATATTAATTTTAGATGAATATTGTATTTTAATATATGAAAATTATTTTTATATGAGTTTAGATGAATTTTTTATATGTTGAATTTTTTTTTTGATTTTCTGGTCATGGATATTATAAATAATTAGTATACCCCTATAGAATTGGGTAATCAAGTTATATATTAGATTATGGGTTCCCTCAAATAGAGCTCCAATGAATTGGGTAATGATTATATATTCTATAGAATTATATTTGAAGTTAGTTTTATAGTTATTCTAATATGTAGGGGTTCTATAAATATTCATTAAGATTTCAATGTGATAATATCCCAAGGTAACTACATGAAAATTCTATGCTTTCTAATGATTTTTCATTGAAATCATTTATTTTATTGATTTATAATAAACGATGTTTTTTAAATATTGATAGTTTCCTTTTTGAGTAAAATGTTTTATTTTAATTAATAGTGTTTTAATGTGTTTAATTTTTTATCAATTGAGTAAATTAATTCATATTTTTATATCTCATAGTGATATTTTTTCTCATCCAACATTTTTAAATTTTTTTGAGAGGATTTATTAAACAATAATGGATTGAAAGATTTCATGTTAGAAGTCAAGAAGTGTTTTAATAAAAGATATCAGTCATTTTATTTTAATGTTTTATATAGTGGAAAGTAATGGATATTGTTCGGATGTGTCCACTTTTTATTATTCAGTTTTTTATATATTTGATATAGAATAATTCATTGAATCAATGAACCAAAAAGATCCTCATTGCGAATGAAATTTTATTCTAGAGAAAAAATTTTGATTATAAAATTTTCAAGACTATGGCCTTATAAATTAATAATTTTAGGAAGATATCATGTCATAAACAACTAAAAATATTTCATGATCTTGATTATAGAAATTTCATTCATGTGGAACCATCTGTTGCAACCAATATGTCATAACATGTTCCCCCGACACAAAAATTTCTCCAATTCTTCCTCAAGATGCACCAAAAATAAAAATATAATCTTCACCATCATTGGGTTGGATAAAAATAATTCATTTTTTAAAATACTTATTTTACTCCAATAAAATAATTTTCACATGCTCCAAAACAATCACGTATTACACGTTTCTAGTTTATGCCCGAATCTGTCGTTGTGAAATGGGAAAATTACATGAAAACCATCTGATAACCATCCTAAAAATTCTTCAATTATCAAAAATAGCATTGGGTTGTTACTAAAAAACCACTACCTGAGTTTTTTATGGGTCCACTAAGACACCTTCCTTATAGATTATTTGACCCATGAAATATACCATTTCATTCCAGAATTTACACTTAGATAGCTTGGAATATAGCTGATGATATTTAAATGTAATCATGATCATACGAAGATAATATAATGATAATCATGAGTATTGGAGTACACCATTGTGTTATCCACATAAATAACAAAAAACTGATGTAGCTACAATAGTTATATTCTTCACATAGAAATCCATAAACAAGTCGGAGCATTATATATTATGAACAAAATTATAATGAAATCATATTGGAAAAAACAACTTGTTAAATCAGACTATGGTATATCAGAAGTTATAAATTTCAATTAAATATACCATGATCTGAATTCAATATTAGAGAATATAGAATCTCATCTAGGAGATGTCACTAATTGGTTGATGTTGATATAGGTTCATAATTGTCATCCAGTTCATCCTTTGTTAGTGAAAAAGAAGTGAAAAGGTACTATAATCATTTTTATTAAAATATATATAAGACCCCAATGTGACATACTTATATGAATAAATACATTTTCTATAAAATCATCTAGAAGTTTCTCAATCTCTTGATTATCATTTTGGGCTATCCTATATAGTGGAATAGAAACTGGTTCAACTCCAAATAGTATCACAATCTTAAAAGAAATGTATCTCTTAGGAGGTTGACTTGATAAGTCCACAGGAAACACGTACTAAATCCTTTCTACTATAGGTGTTAATTCATCATTATTATCACCCACATCATCTAGTAAAACTAAAAAACCTCAGTGTTTATATCTTCCAGTTTCTGAATAATTGCACATTCATCTCATTTAGATATATCTCATTATTAATGATGATAATAATTTTTACCCTCATTACATTAAAATGTCTTATTGTTATACTAATAATCAATTTTCTCTTGGTATGATACCATATAATCCACACCAAAAATTAATTCAAAAACATAAATTTCAGGTATTTATAGATCTGAAAGGAAATGATACTCACCAACCTCAAGGGAACACCAAATACATAAATATATATCCCCCGACATACTCACAATAATGTGTTGATCATCATAACCCCACCAATAAATTCCACCATTAGACTCATACCATTCAAAATTTTGGATGAAAAAAATTGATCCTTGTATAATAAATAAATTATTAGAAAGCATATAAGGTACAAGAATAATACATTGGACTCTTATAATCTCAGCCTCACTATCCACATGTGTACGTTGAACTATATGTAACTATTCTATTCATTTTCCATATTCTATGATCTGAGTACCTTGTTATACCATAATCTGCTATTACTAGATATCTTTCCTTGACGTAACACATTTTATTCCTCGACTACCATGTCTAGAAAAACTACAACTGCCAGACTTGTATAATTTTGAAGACCCCCTTCTCATACAATTATTTTTCGTCATCCTCCATCATTACATATCTGATGTAGACTCATTTGGAATTTATATATATGTCTCCTCCATCCTCAATATCTATAGAATATTAGTGATTGAGAATTAAAATAATTAATGTGACCTGACCAACCAAAATAATGTAATAATAATTGATTACTTCCCTGAGTAAATTCTCCTTCCCCTAGCAACTCTACATGCCACATCCTTGGTTAAAATTTTCATATCGACATATAATACCTTCAAAAGATACACCTGTTAGTGATAGATTAAAATCCACATGTCCCCACTTGAATCCAATGTTAGCTTCCCCATCGAAAATGAGATCCTTATTCACTACCTAAACAAAACATCTCATGATGTATGATATTCATCTGGGATTTAATGTAACAATTATTCTAGAGAAAAAAATTGTATCTACATTATTTTCATATATAAAACTATTTTAGTGATAATTTTTTAAAATTCATTGAAGCAACACATAATTCCACCATCGACATACTCCTCTATGACAACCACATATTTTATTCCACTGCCACTTTCATGAAAGATTCTAGGTAAAATGGGTGAACAAATTTCTATTACGAATTATTCCTTACAATAACATATATCCTCTCAATCGTAGAATGAATATCCTACCACCACTTTACTAATTTGAGAAAAATATAAAAATAAAACATTACATTATATTCAAAATAATTTTAAAAATGGGTGTGAATTTATTTTATATAATCAATCAATATCTTATTTATCTCATCTATACCTTCTATGGAAGTGGTTGGAGGGTACTTCAACTAGAAATTTGATATCAAGTCCAACATATTCTCCATATCCCACCATAGGTATCAATCTCTAAACATTATAACGAAGGTAGTGTTCTAATATAATTTTTGTCCCAAATGTCACCAAGAACTACCAAGGCCACTAGTTCAACTACTAAAAAATCAGTTTCAGTAATTTCTTTAAATATTCCTACAATCAAACATAAAAATGGAGGCATATCTATAAAATAAAAAAGAAATGTATTTTAAAAACTAATACATCATTAACATAGATACATTAGAGGGATTAACATGAGGATATAACAATTCATCCCCCATAATCTTCCAAACATTTAGAATCATTGCACTACCACTATCCCCAACCATGACTCACCTTGGTCATGGATATCAAAGGGTAAATCACTTTCATAATAGAATTTTACCAATAGACACTATTTTTTCAATTTAAATTATCTATAGTTAGAATCATTTTAAAAACTAAAATTCATCATTAGACACCATTTTTTTAATTACAGAAGCTGTGAAAAATGACCATTTCAACAACTCACCCAGAACTGTATTTTTTATGAATACCTAAAATGATGCAAGTGACATAAAAATATGTGTTAGTATAATTATAAATGTATACACAAATAATATTCCATTACATTCCCTGATAATAATATGATAAAATGATATCATCAAAAAAATGCATTATCTATGGTGAAATAACATTAAAAATAAACAGATTACATAAATTAAAAAAAATCCTATAATGGGTACTTGGGAATTCCCTATCACATGGGTTAGATAATCAATTTAAAAATCTTGTGACTGAGGAATGAATTATCCAAGACTGAATTTTTATATTCCCAAATAATATATCAACTCGTAATAATATAAAAATATGATGATAACAACTTGTGATGTCTTAAACTATGTGCCACTTCCTGATACCCTGAATTGGTTTGTTATGTGACATCAGGGGAACCACACATTATGATAATGTATGAAAAAAGGCTGTGAAGGTAAAATATATAATATGGGGAGACTATACTATACTTATTATGGAATCAAAAAATTCTAAATCAATATAAAAATAATCAACTGATAATAAATAGATCAAATAAATCAACCACAATCAAATGAATAGATCAATAACTGGTGAAAATAACACAAAATAAAGAGGCAGTCATTCAATTATATATAAGTGTCATGTGTTAAATGAAAACCCAAAATAAATTCACAATATGAACTCCCACATGATCCTTGACATCATGTGTGCTTCGGTCATACATGATATATCCTACATCAAGACTCATCCATCTATCATATGGATCTTAACCTTATAATATCCTACATATATCAATTATATTTTGATATCGATCAAGAATCCCAATTAGGATGTGGGTACAACTAAGACGTTGATAACCAATTTGTTATAATGATATATTAAGTCTATAATAGTATTTGTGGTTTTATAAAAATAAATATCAAAATAAGTATAAATTGTTATAAGATTTTTTATTCATTAATCAAACACATCATAACTCATTATTCCTCTTATAGAAGATAAACCATATACTACAAGGATATCAAAATTCATACTTTCTTGGGATTTCATTATTTATTTAATTTTACTTTCATTTCTAGTTCATTGAAGGAAAAATACAAGTATGAATATCTCAAGAACCTGGAAAATATTTCCAATGATAATATGTTGTGGTCATGGGGCAATAGTATTGAACTCTATGGGTATTTTGATTATTGATCCTTGACCCATAACTCTTTTTCCTCTTTCATTCATTGGGCCACTATGACATCAGTCGGGAACCCAAGGTGTATTTAGAGAATGAGGACCTATCCCAACACTCATTTATCAATCAATCAATAAAAAATATAACATATATCATATTCATATCAATTTTAAACAATATTTACTATTTATTTATTCATTCTCATCATGGTGAATCATTTAATTTATAAAAAAAACCATTCTTTATTACATCATCCATAAGGAGAAAAATGTTTAATTCCCCCATTAATAAATTTTTCAGTATTTAATTACAAATCTCATTAACCCTTCTAGGATAATAAATCCAACCCATTAATTAGTATTATCAACATCCGACACATATTCAACTTAATTCCAATATTCAATTAAACCCCTTATCATATTCAACAAATCCATATTTAACTAATATTTTAATATCATATATATTTTTATTAAATTTGATCTTCTAAACTATAATCGGTGTAATTATATTTTTAATGGTTTTCCCAATTTTATATAATTAAATTTAACATTCTTATTTTAAATGAGTTTCAACAATGTGGAAATGAAATATAATAATTACAGACACCTGAGAAGAATCATGACAATGTGATGTTGTAATTATTCAACCATCCTAATGATTGTAGAGGAATATTTACCAAACCGTTTCCCTTAATTCGATGTAGGACTATCAACATCACAACATAGAAGGAGAACTTGAGTCAATAAATTTTATCAAGATCTAATGAAACAAGATCCATAATAGACAAGATATAGACCATCAAAAATATAACGAAATAATCCCACTCAAATAGGAGAGAATGACGAGGGAGTGAAATCCAAATGAAAATAGATCACATACAGGATGATTGGATGATAAATTAATATTGTAGAGACCCGTATCTTGACGTACATGGACATTACATTACTTTTGCGGAATACTTAGTACATAACAAAAACACACACACACAAGGATCGTAATAGTTTAGTGTCTTTGGAAACTCGGAACGTAATCTTCTAATCGTGGTGAAAGATCTTCAATATCTCCCATAAAGATCTTCCTTTTTTACCTAAAACCTTTCTTTATATCCTGGGGAAAAGAAAACATAAAAGGGTGACCTCAAATGCTCAGTAAGGGTAAACAAAATAAAAATCAATCACATCATATTCACAAGAACATAACTTTTGGAAATCTTAACCTGCAAAAGAGAACATAATTTCATAACATGGGATAAATCATAGTAGTGAAATGAAATCCCAATAAGCATAACTTAAAACAATAAACTTTGTGGAATACACACATAATCATAGAGAATCATTTCTTATTAGTCATGACTCATTGCCAAGACTATCTTAGTGGACAAAGTCCCTTTCTGAATCGAGTCACCCTCGTTTCAGTCCTATTTCACTGAACCGGTATAACCTACCATTCCAGCCATGTCTATCTCATGAGATATAAAATCTTTACCCAATGCATTGGAGGGAGATATAGGTCCCACCCATCTTATAATGAATCTTTTCTTATGTGTGCCACATAATCATAAATCATACATCATCGCATAACCCATGTAATAAAAAAAATGGGATTCTTAAACAACATGACATCATAAAACAATTCATATAAGATAAATGAATTCATAAAAATATTTCCATCACAACATAATAAAATCTATGTAATAATAGGGATAAAAACAGAACCCCTTTTATTATCTTATATGGAAAATAATTTTGATAAAATACTTGAACTCCATTCTTGAGGAAAATATCCTTTCTACTTCAAAAAAACTTTTCCTTACTTAACATGTCATACTAAAAGAAGTTGATTAAAAATAATCTTTAATACTTGTAAAGTAAGCTTCTTGGAAATAATGTTTTAAGAATCCATTCATGCCGTATAAGTTAAAAAAAACATTCTTTGTACTTTTTTCGGAAAAGTCAAAAAGTACCTCGTACGAAAAAACGACAAAAGTTTCCTTTCATATTCTTTACTAAAAACTCACCGAAAGTGTAAAATTGGATTTAAAATATTGTAAGTGGATGGAAACAATATTAAATATTGAGGTAACATGGATGTGGAAGATAAAATACACCCTAATAAATACTTACGAATAAACAATCTCGGATAAAAATGACATTGTGATATTTCCCTTACCTTAGGTCCGATTTGCTTCGTATGTGTCCGAACCTCCTGTATAATGATTTAAATAATGTCATTGACTTATTACAGAATCATATTCATTGTTATTATATCATATATGGTTCACTTATTACATTATATTACCCGTTCTTTTGTAAATTCCATGTTAAAGAAGCGTTTTGGGTAAAATCGTTTCATTTATCGTAGGTGTTTTGACTTGTTGTTCTTGACATTATTATTACTTATATCATGATTTACTTACTTCCAGAATATAAAATATGATTTATATATCATATATATTCAGTATATATATATATATATAATAGATAGATAAATGAAATGAAAAACACCGTTCATGGAGACGGTAGTCCGTACGTACGCATGAACGCTGTTTTCCTTTCCTTATTGTCTTGAATGGAAGTAAGTAGATGACATACATATATATATATATATACATAAATCCAGTAGCTTTATAATGTCATATATTTCATTATTATTTCTTATATATACTTTATAATCATTCTTAAATGGTTAACATGGAGAATGAATCTCATCGCGTCGTGGAGACGGTAGTCCGTACGTATGCACGAGCGATGATATTATTTCCATAAATATTGAATTGAATTGGAGTGGATTATACAATATATCAGAATCAATATGATGTTGTAATAACTATGTATAGTTATTCTTTACACCATTATACCCATCCATGTAAGGTGGTGGTGGAAAATAGATTACACCACGGCGTGGAGACGGTATTCCGTACGTACGGACGCGCGGTGATTTCTTTTTCCGTAGGATGGATAGATGGTGAAATAGGGTTTTGTCATAATTATAATAACATATCAGTATATTAGTGATACTGATGTTATTACTCCATAATTAAAAAACCTAAGAATAAGAAGTGGAAGAATAAATAAAGATGAAAGAATTGGTAACGGTAATTACCTCTTCTTTGAAGCGCCTCTTTGAGACCTCCTCTTAGGGCACTAAAATTGGTCTTTGAGGAAGACCAGAACCTCTAGGATGTTTCTAGGGAAGTGCAGAAGAGATTTTGTCAGGGGTTGGCCGAGCTTGAGAGCTCAAATTGGTGTGAGGAGGATGGGGAGGAGGTGTCCTTTTATAAGGGAGGAGAGGGGCACCTTAGGAATACCTCAAAATATTATTTTATATTAAAGTCAAAATCGGTTTATAATGGTTCCAAAGGGTCTTATTTCGGAGCTAAAGTGGGGATGGGTTGAAATCCTATCAACCAATAATATTTAGACAAGTTTAGGGTATTATTTTAACCTTATCAATTAGATTTAACTCTAAGTTAAATAATTTAACTTTTACCGTGTCTTTTTGTTTTCTTTCACTATATGGTTAATACACTTACTATAACATGCCAAACGAACCACAAATTGTTTATTATTAATACATATATCCTTATCTAAGTAATTAGGCCGAACCTTAGATTTTTAGGAATAAAATTACAATTAATAATATAATATTTGATTTAAAAACTATTTTGTGTCAATTTTGACACTATTTGATATATGATTTTTGTGAAAGTCATAACAGAATTATATGTTCGAAAAAAGTTGATTAAATCAACACTAATATATCATAGTAACCTAGAAAATTAGTGGAATTCATAAAAAGTCTCAAATTAAATTCATTTGAGCATTTATAACATCAATTATGTTAATATTTCCTTAAAAGGGTAATTACTGCATCATCGTTGTGTCATAAATAAATTAATTTATTTAAAGTCTAAAAATTATAAATAAAATATCATTATGTAGGAAATAATTTTATCTTTCTAATGAATATTTATAGTCGAATTTATCTTATGTATAACCCCATATTAAAAAAATTTTAGTTATTAAACTTTGATTTTAACTATTTTAACTATTCATTAAATAAAATAATATTAAATGTCATAATCTAATCCAAATGGACCTAAATGGTCATATTATTTTCATAAGGTTTTATTTGGTCTAATTATACTTATCCAATAGAATTAGGACATGTTTTAGGGTAATAGTAATATCATATTTACCCTTAGTTACCCTATTTACTACTAACCGTGGTAAAAAAAGAAAAAAGTTACTATTCACCAAAAATTATTTTCATCTCATTGAACCACATTTTAATCCTTGATATTAACTGTGTCTGTTGGATTTTCAAAATTCCATTCACAGAAGCGGTAAAATTATGTTTTATTCAAAATTCAGTTTTTAACCTACCACTTAGTGGTTTCACTATTCATCAAAAATTGAAAGTTTTCAGAAAAATAACAAAATTTCATCCTAAGATATATATCATATTCTGAATTCAAAAATGAAGTTTATTTTACCAAATTCATAACATAGACATTGCATTAATTAATTTTATAATTAAATCCCGCTGTTAAAACAAATAGCGTGTTTTTAAGAAACAATATCTATCAAAAGATTGACACTTGATTATATCTGGTTTAAATGTGAAATTATATTAAATGACCAACATTGTATTAAATTGTAAAAATATATTCTAAATATACTTTAAAACCACTCAAATTAATAATTTATCACTATTAATTATTTAGATTAAAAAGGTTGTTTTTAATTAAAATTTATTAATTTTCACTATTCATCAGAATATGAAAGTTTTCCGAAAAGTACCAAAATTTCACCCTAAGCTAATTTCGATATAACGAATCCAAAAATGAATTCCATTTTGAAAAATAAAATTTACAAAATTTCAAAAAGTGGTTATTACTATTCATAACGGCTAGTTTTAATAATATCTTAATAGCATATCGTTGTTTAGCGAAACTCGGTGTTGCGTACAACACACGCTATCGTGGAAGGTCGCGATTGCGTATAATTCAAGCCAGGTCAGAGATGTGTATTGTGAAAGCTCCTTTTGGTGTAGCGTATAACACAATACATTAATAAAATTAAAAAGAATATTTTTCATAAAATCTCGGGCTGTTACATTCTACCCCCCTTAAAATGAATTTCGCCCTCGAAATTCGTCAGGGTTATAAATAGTTTACTATTCGAAAGTTTCTTTAATAGAAACCCACATCGTAAAAAGGAATACCAAAACTTGGATTTAAAAACTAAAGTATGAAATGTAACGATTACCCAAATAAAATAATCACTGGGTTTCCACATAGATGAAAATATGGATATGGAAGAAAATCTAACCATCATGTTCTGATGGAGAGTGGTAGAGAACATGGCGATGGAAAATCCAGTAATCACAAAGACATAAATTTGTGACGATCTAAGGTACCATCTGATTCATCAGTTATAAGATCACTAGGACAACATTTTTGGTTTTCAAGATCATTTCACTAAAGTTGAAAATTTGAATTAGAATAAATACATTCTTTATTTTGGTACAATCTCACTGTTGTTCATGCCTTGAACAATTTCCACTTCATCTCTTAAATAAATGAAGTTGAATTTGTTATTCGTGAAGTTTTAGCAGATCATGTGATAGAATGACGGGTCATTCCATCTGTCTCAAACAAAAGGTTAGCAAAAATTATATACATAAGTCGATCTATAGTGAGACTAATCACATATGGTTCCTAAAATGGACTTATACTTCATATATCATATTTCTTAATATAATAAAACTAGTTTCTACTAAACAGGGACTTCCTGTAGGCCAGTGGTAGGCGATAAAGGCCAGTCGCACTTCGGTTGTGGGTTCGATTCCCACAGCCTTGTCCGAAGCGATGGGCTGTCGCCCGTCCTGCAGGTTGTCCTTTTTCTAAAACTACATTACTATAACATCCCATCAATAATATTGAAAAAAAACTTCTATCCTTAAACAATACTCACTTATGTCCAACATAATCCATTTCAATCTTTATGCTTATCCATAATACTGCAGTCCACTCTCATAACATAGGGAAAACGATTACCAGAGATTTAATACCATCGTTGATCCCCATATATCATAAGATATGTTTTGTTGGTCACATTCCAAACATTCAAATTCCTTAATCATGTATTCTCTTGAATACCTTAGTGAAAACATGAATGCAGTTTAAAGTTAACACTTTCCACATACCAAAATCCTCAAAATTCTATATACTCAAACCATGATATCACTTAGTCCTTATATCAATCATGAGCTCATGAATACTATTAAACATTTCATTTTCTCATTTTCCCTTCATTATGTGCATATCATCTTATTTCAAAAAAATATCTCAATCACTTTGAATACCACATCAATAAATATTGAAATACTCAATGATACAACATTATTTTGGAATCCCATTACATGAACACTTAATCATTCCACCACAACGTTGTCATATTCAACATTGCCAATAGTGATCGCATGTGACTTCCCTTTGTCCTTTGCCTTCAGTGGTTTCTCATGTTGATCATCACTAACCCTTGGATTAGGGCATTTATTAGCATAATGCCCCATTTCCTTGCACTTGAAGCATTGAAGTGTTGGTGGTGCGTTCTCTGCAGTGTTTGCTTTATTCAGATCATTAGAAACCCTTTTTCCATTACATCGACACTCAACTGCTCGATGACCTTCTTTTCCATACTTAAAATATTTTCTAGTCCCTTTAAGACAATCTCCACCATGCTTCTTTCCACACTTTGTGCATAAGGAAACATTCATCTTCTTTTCACCATTATTCTGAGATTTCTCCTTGAACTCCATCTTTTGTTTCTTGTCAAAACCATGAGATGGATATGTAACACCAACTTCCATTTCTACCTTCATAGCACAACGCACAATTTCTTCATAGCTACTGAAGTCTCTTATAGCTAATGCCCTTCGAAGACTTGGTTTTAAGCCACTGAAAAATCGATCAACTTTACTTTCAGGTTGGATGATAATGCCAGATGCATACCTTGCAAGTCTTGTAAATTCACTTCGTATATACCAACAGATTCATCATCCTTTTGCTTTAGTTCAAGAAACTCCTTCTCCATCTTTGTTCGAAGAATACGAGGGAAGTACTTATTGAAAAATAAGGTCTTGAACTCGTCCCATTCCATGGACTCAATTTCATCTATTTGCCTTGTATTCTTGATAAGATTCCACCATTGATCAGCTTCACCTTCCAAACGATATACTGCTAAGATGACTTTATCATGTTCAGAACATTGAAGAACTGAAAATATCTTTTCAGTGGTACTGATCCATTGTTCAGCAACAAGTGGATCAGAAGACCCACTGAAAGAAGGTGTACGTTGCCTCATGAAGGACTCAATAGAATATTGTTCCCTTCTATGCTCATTTGGAAGTCCAGAATGATTCATAGCTTGTGTAAGTATAGAAATAAGATTTTTCACTCCATCTCCCATAACATTTGTTTGTTCAGGAGGAAAATCATTGCATTGTCCATTGCATTGATCAACACGGTTCCTTTGGGTTCCAGCCATCGTCTAAAACCCATAAAGAATAGTGTGAGTGGAAAAAATCATGCTAGGGAAAACAACATAATAAAGGTGGAGTACATTAAATATCTAACATCTTAGGTTTAATTCTAAGATCGTTAGCTTAATTCTCGGACTATAACCTATACGTATACTTAACTTTAGAGACATCCCTAGACATACCGTAGAAATATCTCTAGGGATCTCACTAACGTTTTCGCATCCTAGTTTCCAAAGGTTAACTAAACCTTTCCTCGGATACCAACTGTAGAGACCCGTATCTTGATGTACATGGACATTACATTACTTTTGCGGAATACTTAGTACATAACAAAAAAACACACACACAAGGATCGTAATAGTTTAGTGTCTTTGGAAACTCGGAATGTAATCTTCTAATCGTGGGGAAAGATCTTCAATATCTCCCATAAAGATCTTCCTTTTTTTACCTAAAAACTTTCTTTATATCCTGGGGAAAAGAAAACATAAAAGGGTGAGCTCAAATGCTCAGTAAGGGTAAACAAAAGAAAAATCAATCACATCATATTCATAAGAACATAACTTTTGGAAATCTTAACCTGCAAAAGAGAACATAATTTCATAACATGGGATAAATCATAGTAGTGAAATGAAATCCCAATAAGCATAACTTAAAACAATAAACTTTGTGGCATACACACATAATCATAGAGAATCATTTCTTATTAGTCATGACTCATTGCCAAGACTATCTTAGTGGACAAAGTCCCTTTCTGAATCGAGTCACCTCGTTTCAGTCCTGTTTCACTGAACCGGTATAACCTACCATTCCATCCATGTCTATCTCATGAGATATAAAATCTTTACCCAATTCATTGGAGGGAGATATAGGTCCCACCCATCTTATGATGAATCCTTTCTTATGTGTGCCACATAATCATAAATCATACATCATCGCATAACCCATGTAATAAAAAAAATGGGATTCATAAACAACATGACATCATAAAACAATTCATATAAGATAATGGAATTCATAAAAATATTTCCATCACAACATAATAAAATCTATGTAATAATAGGGATAAAAACAGAACCCCTTTTATTATCTTAGATGGAAAATAATTTTGATAAAATACTTGAACTCCATTCTTGAGGAAAATATCCTTTCTACTTCAAAAACACTTTTCCTTTCTTAACATGTCATACTAAAAGAAGTTGATTATAAATAAACTTGAATACTTGTAAAGGAAGCTTCTTGGAAATAATGTTTTAAGAATCCATTCATGCCGTATAAGTTAAAAAAAACATTCTTTGTACTTTTGTCAGAAAAGTCAAAAATTACCTCGTACGAAAAAACGACAAAAGATTCCTTTCATATTCTTTACTAAAAACTCACCGAAAGGGTAAAATTGGATTTAAAATAATGTAAGTGTATGGAAAAAATATTACATATTGAGGGAACATGGATGTGGAAGTTAAAATACACCCCAATAAATACTTACGAATAAACAATCTCGGATAAAAATGAGATTGTGATATTTCCCTTACCTTAGGTCCGATTTTCTTCGTATGTGTCCGAACCTCCTGTATAATGATTTAAATAATGTCATTGACTTATTACAGAATCATATTCATTGTTATGATATCATATATGGTTCACTTATGACATTATATTACCCGTTCTTTTGTAAATTCCATGTTAAAGAAGCGTTTTGGGTAAAATCGTTTCATTTATCGTAGGTGTTTTGACTTGTTGTTATTGACATTATTATTACTTATATCATGATTTACTTACTTCCATAATATAAAATATGATTTATATATCATATATATTCAGTATATATATATATAATAGATAGATAAATGAAATGAAAAACACCGTTCATGGAGACGGTAGTCCGTACGTACGCATGAATGCTGTTTTCCTTTCCTTATTGTCTTGAATGGAAGTAAGTAGATGACATACATATATATATATATATATATATATAAATCCAGTATCTTAATAATGTCATATATTTCATTATTATTTCTTATATATACTTTATAATCATTCTTAAATGGTTAACATGGAGAATGAATCTCATCGCGTCGTGGAGACAGTAGTCCGTACGTACGCACGAGCGATGATATTATTTCCATAAATATTGAATTGAATTGGAGTGGATTATACAATATATCAGAATCAATATGATGTTGTAATAACTATGTATAGTTATTATTTACACCATTATACCCATCCATGTAAGGTGGTGGTGGAAAATAGATTACACCACGGCGTGGAGACGGTATTCCATACGTACGCACGCGCGGTGATTTCTTTTTCCGTAGGATGGATAGATGGTGAAATAGGGTTTTTTTCATACTTATAATAACATATCCGTATATTAGTGATACTGATGTTATTACTTCATAATTAAAAAACCTAAGAAGAAGAAGTGGAAGAAGAAATAAAGATGAAAGAATTGGTAACGGTAATTACCTCTTCTTTGAAGCGCCTCTTTGAGACCTCCTCTTAGGGCACTAAAATTGGTCTCTGAGGAAGACCATAACCTCTAGGATGTTGCTAGGGAAGTGGAGAAGAGATTTTTTCAGGGGTTGGCCAATCATGAGTGCTCAAATTGGTGTGAGGAGGAGGGGGAGGAGGTGTCCTTTTATAAGGGAGGAGAGGGGCACCTTAGGAATACCTCAAAATATTATTTTATATTAAAGTTAAAATCGGTTTATAATGGTTCCAAAGGGTCTTATTTCGGAGCTAAAGTGGGGATGGGTCGAAATCCTATCAACCAATAAGATTTAGACAAGTTTAGGGTATTATTTTAACCTTATCAATTAGATTTAACTCTAAGTTAAATAATTTAACTTTTACCGTGTCTTTTTGTTTTCTTTCACTATAGGGTCAATACACTTACTATAACATGCCAAACGAACCCGAAATTGTTTATTATTAATAAAAATATCTTTATCTAAGTCATTTGGCCGAACCTTAGATTTTTAGGAATAAGATAACAATTAATAATATAATATTTGATTTAAAAACTATTTTGTGTCAATTTTGACACTATTTGATATATGATTTTTGTGAAAGTTATAACAGACTTATATGTTCGAACCAAGTTGATTAAATAAACACTAATATATCATAGTAACCTATAAAATTAGTGGAATTCATAAAAAGTCTCAAATTAAATTCATTTGAGCATTTATAATATCAATTATGTTAATATTTCCTTAAAAGGGTAATTACTGCATCATCGTTGTGTCACAAATAAATTAATTTATTTAAACTCTAAAAATTATAAATAAAATATCATTATGTAGGAAATAGTTTTATCTTTCTAATTAATATTTATAGTCGAATTTATATTATGTATAACCCCATATTAAAAATGTTTTAGTTATTAAACTTTGATTTTAACTATTTTAACTATTCATTAAATAAAATAATATTAAATGTCATAATCTAATCCAAGTGGACCTAAATGGTCATATTATTTTCATAAGGTTGTTTTTGGTCGAATTACACTTATCCAATAGAATTAGGACATGTTTTAGGGTAATAGTAATATCATATTTACCCTTAGTTACCATATTTACTATTAACCGTGGTAAAAAAAAAGTTAAAAGTTACTATTAACCAAAAATTATTTTCATCTCATTGAACCACATTTTAGTCCTTGATATTAACTGCGTCTGTCGGATTTTCGAAATTCCATTCACAGAAGCGGTAAAATTATGTTTTATGCAAAATTCAGTTTTTAACCTACCACTTAGTGGTTTCACTATTCATCAAAAATTGAAAGTTTTCAGAAAAATACCAAAATTTCATCCTAAGCTATATTTCATATTCCGAATTCAAAAATGAAGTTTATTTTACCAAATTCATAACATAGAAGTTGCATTAATTAATTTTATAATTAAATCCCGCTGTTAAAACAAATAGCGTGTTTTTAAGAAACAATATCTATCAAAAGATTGACACTTGATTATATCTGGTTTAAATGTGAAATTATATTCAATGACCAACATTGTATTAAATTGTAAAAATATATTCTAAATATACTTTAAAACCACTCAAATTAATAATTTATCACTATTAATTATTTCGATTAAAAAGGTTGTTTTTAATTAAAATTTAGTAATTTTCACTATTCATCAGAATATGAAAGTTATCCGAAAAGTACCAAAATTTCACCCTAAGCTAATTTCGATATTACGAATCCAAAAATGAATTCCATTTTGAAAAATAAAATTTACAAAATTTCAAAAAGTGGTTATTACTATTCATAACGGCTAGTTTTAATAATATCTTAATAGCATATCGTTGTTTAGCGAAACTCGGTGTTGCGTACAACACACGCTATCGTGGAAGGTCGCGATTGCGTATAATTCAAGCCAGGTCAGAGATGTGTATTGTGAAAGCTCCTTTTGGTGTAGCGTATAACACAAGACAATAATAAAATTAAATAGAATATTTTTCATAAAATCTCGGGCTGTTACAAATATGATATTTGATTTACTTTGGAATACGTTCATTGAGCCTTGGAATCCTACATGGTCATTACATTGTTTTCCAAACCATGTCGCAACCATGAAAAATCCATCTATATAAGTTTTCACAGTTTTTAGAGGGAGGTGGTATGTTTGGCGAAAACAATTTTCTATATCCATGGGATAAAAAATGCATGGAACGATTTCATGGGGAATGATACATGGTTTTACTTAACCATGAACAGTCCCTACACATCCCCTTGGGATTCATAATTTTACCAATTCACCTTACAAAATCCTATAACCATCCAACATATGATCACAATATGGGCACATGAATACCTGATAATTGGATTGATACATTTATGAAATGGTCGAAATCTTACACATGTACATTCCTATTCAAATGAAGATTGTTTTCTTATAAAATTTAAATTCATAAATTCATAAATTTATTTTTTGAATTATTTATTTATATATGAAAATTGTTCTTTTTTAAGAAATTTATATTTTAATATTCAAGATTAATTAATATTTAAAAATATAAATTGAAAAAAAATTGAATTTCTGAAATAATACATTATAAATACAAATGTTACCTATTATATTAACATATAATCATTGATAAATTTAATATTTTAATATAAAATTCAATATAATTTTTAATTACTCCGCAAAATAATTTCTTTTAAAATCAATGTAATTTATAATATATAATTATTTTATCTTATCATATTATTTTTTTACTATTGTTTATATTGATAATGTAATGTTAAGAGGTCGCTAATAATTTTAGATGATTTGTACATTAGTTTGGTGTTTCATGTGTCACATTCATTTTAATATAAAAAAACCTAAAGATTCCAAAATCCTGGATCGTGAAATTCTTCAACCCAAAATGAATTTCATCATTTAAATTATAATTATTACACTTTGATGATTGTACATATGTTTATTCTTAAAATATTCATCATTTCGGATATAACACGGAATTTTTTATTTGAAATACTCTTATATAAAATATATTATTCTTTATCTTCCCTCAAAACATGTTATTGATTCATAAAATCATATTCCCAATTATGTATATAACTAAATCACATATTATATAAAATATATCATCAATAAAATTTTTGAATATTAAAGAAATTAATCAACAAATAATCAAATATTCTTATAATTAGTAATTTCTTCCTTAACCCCCAATCATATTTAACAACTACTTCATAATTTCACATAATAGATAATAAATATCCAAATTCCAAAAACAAGATAAACACCACCAAATATTTCAAAAATATATTTTTCATCAAATCATTACTAGATCTCATTTCTTTAAAAACATTCATTCTAACCTTTCAAAAAATTAATAAGTCCTTTTACCTCAAACAAACATATATGAAACCAAATAGTTATTCACACATTAATCATTTGTTCGCTGATACTAATCAACAATAATATAACATTTTAATAATGTAACATTCTAATTTCATTTAATGTAATATTTTATTCTGAATTTTGAATGATAATAAATAATGTCAATCACGAAATATTTTATATAATCCTCAAATACATATTAATATACCAAAAGAATCATCTCTAAATATTACACTATAATGACAATTTTAAGACTATAATGGTATAATTCTCATAAGATATAATCCTAACAACCATACATATTCAATGAAAACAATCAAATTCCAGAATGAGAATAGAATAATATTATTATCAAAAATTTTGGTATTATCCCTAAATCATTCAAAAAACATAAGGAATTCGTGATTCACACCATTCTCCACTTTATTTTTTGACCACATTTCATACCAATGCTAAAAATGAAATAGATATTGTAATATCCATTATATGAATATGAATACATCAATGTTATGATTTCCTCCCCTATGAAATATTTTTAACATGTGAAACATTATGTTTACTATATGACTCTATTTAATCATCCATTTATTATCCATTATAAATATTTTATTATATTTTAAAACATAAATAATCAATAATATAATTAATACCTTTATAATAGTTCATTTAAAATAATTATAATTAAATATAACATTTATTCTGGGTGTTTCAGACTATGATCGATCTCATGACTCTATTTCATGAAAAATGTATTGAATTTATTTATACCATACATGCCATTTTCTGCATCATATCTTAATGGAAAATCTATAAAAAAGACCGTACTCACATTTATAATTCTCACAAGGATATTATTTATATTATAACAACATAATCCCTACATTATCACAATATAATACTGATATCCTATACATAGGATTATATATTAATCGTATCCTATGATTTTCTCTAATGATCACTCATATTAGTTTAAAAAATAACTAAACTACTAATCAAAAATTCCTAAACAATCCATTTTTACAAATTAATTCACAAAGACCCTCACTCCCATGACTGATTTAAAAATATTGCAAATAAAATTATCATTTATACAAATATATGTGATCCATCATAATATTTTTCGAATATCATATTGTAATTATTTCTCAATGAATATCCCACACAACACTGATTAACTTTTGGTATTGTGTATTTGATTAGAAGATACCGAGGAAAAATAATTTAGAAGAAATATTATAATATATCTCTAATTACAACAAAATAAATTTCATTATACACTTCTTAATTGTTACAATAATGTTCTTAATTTATGGAAGTGGAAACTAAAGAATGGTGTATGATCAAATTCCTTGTGAAGGTCAAAATAGGCTATAAAATTAAATCATCATTAGACATATTAAAATATGAACATATATTTTACCAAAGTGTATTAGAAAGTTGTTTCCAATACCCATAGATAAATACACATGATCCATGTATTATTACCATGGCCATAAAAATAAAATAAAAAAATTTATTTAGTACATATTCAAGAAATTATATACCATGAAAGGGTACTATTAGAAGAAGAGTACATATAAATTTATGCAATAAAATTTAATTTTATCATAAATATCATCCTTGAATTATAGAATAATCAATGAATAGAAAATAATAATTACAAACTCATTTTAATAAAAAAATATAGAAGAAAAATTATTATTTTCACACCTAATAAAGTGAGTATATATACTATGTTCATACTAATGTTAAAAAATTCATTATTTCCACACCTATCAATCAAACGAGATATCAAAAATAAAAAATTGCATCCAGAGTGATATAAGTCCCCAGTTATAATTTTACATACATATTGTGCCACATAATTCAAATCTTCATCATTTCATTAAGTTCCCATTGAAGGTAAATTTGTTTCATGCCATTTCAAATTGAAATATATTATGAAAGAATTCATTATTCCATCATTAATCTTAAGATGATTTTCCCATGTAATGTAAAGTGTGAATCAAATATATTAAATTAGTATATATGTAAATACCATTAAATAAAGATAAATTACATTATAATATTTACAATATATAAATATTGGGTAAATATAAATTTCAATAAATTCTAAAATCAAACAGTGTATCGTATTTGGGTGAACACCATTTAATCAAATATATTTTTAAATTTAGTTAGTAGAGTATTTAAAAAATTAATTATAGTTATACACAAAATACTGTTAGGAATGAAGAATTACGTGCTTAAACAATTATCATTAATAGATCTAAATCTGTAAATTTTTTTGAAAACATAAAAAGATTCATTCTGATAATTAATTTCATATATAAGAATAATAAAATTTTAATTTTTTAAAAATTATTATAAAGTTACTTTTCCAATGAACCCCAATTTAAATAGAACTCATATAATAAATAAATAAAATTTTCCATAATAAATTCATGAATAATAGGAATGAGTAATCAAAATGATGAGAAATGTAATCTTTTAAAATAATTTTTAAAATGTTATTCTTTCTTATTTTTATAAATAACACATAATATATAAATTTTTTAATTCATTTTGAAAATTTATTTTCAAAATGGTTGTAATTTATTTATCATTTAAAAAATATATTTTCATTTAGAATAATATTGAAGATTAATGATGATTTCATAAATTGTTTATAGAAAAAAATATTTTCTATAATATAATAAAATTATTTTACAATAAATGCACAACATTTTAAATTATTCTGAAATAATTTGGTTGAGAATCCACATAGAATAAATATGAATTTTATTTTCCACCCAAGAAATGGAAAAATATTTATGAGTATTATATAAAACAATCTATATAAAGGATGTGATGAATATTAAAGAACATTAGATGGATGAAAAATATGAGCATGGAGGAAAAATATAATATATATAATGGGATTAATTCATTCCAATTTCAATAATTTATTAGAGGTGGTTTTTGAAAAATGAATATCATATGAAAGAAATAATTTTCAAATGAAAAAAGAAAAATAGAAATTACTCTAGATAGAAGAAATTGTGATGATAAATAGTTATTAAATGATTATAATAAAATAGATAAATATTTACTTCATAATAACAATTTTAAGAAGATAAAACTATTACTGCTCGAGTATCATTTAAATAGAAACAAAATAAAAGAGCGACATATTTAAATTGAACATAAACTACCATCAATGATGGATATTTCATGGTGTAATAGATAATACAAATAGAATATACACTATATAAAAAATTAATGTGCATAATATAAACATGTCTTAATTATTTGAATTTGACACAATAAACTCTTACATAGTTGTTAACATTTTTATAAAACCCCCCATGGGTGAAATAATGTGGAATTAAATGTTTAATATCATGAAATATTTAGTAATTATGATTAAAAATATTAAATATTTATTATCTATACTATTCCAAATGAATAGTGTTGTGTAATAAAAAAAATGTGTTTCATGGGGTGGAAATAGAGATATACAACCCTTACATGGTTATCGAATCTCTCTTCACACGAATCTTACTTAATGAGTAATAAAATTTAATTTAGAAGATAATATAATGATAACCATAAAGATATATATTTTTTATTTTTTAATTTTTAATTTGTCATAAGATGTTTATTTCAATTTTTTATGTTTTTTATTTGATGTTATTTGGTCAATTTGAATGTAATTATTTTGGTATATTAACCATTATAATAGATTATGTAGAATATATTATTTATATAAATAGCTATATTGGATCATATTATTTATTATAAAACAATAAAAAAATTTACACTTATACATCCTTTTATAATAGTTACATAGAAAAGGAATGGTACTACTATATATTCATTTTAGGGTGAAAAGATTAATTTGATCAGTAATTGTTAATATCATTTGTATAATGTACAAAATTATCATTATAAAACAATAATTTCTTTATTAATTTTTTTTAACTTCAATAAATTTTTAATTTCATCACTATTAATTGGTTATAGAAAATAAAGAATGCTAGTTCCTAGATGAAGTGGTCTATAAAAATAGCTGATCGGTATTCTATTGGTTCTTATGTTAATGGAAATGAATAAATAAAGGTTATTTCATTAATAGAGTTACACATTACTATAAAAAGGAATCAAATATTAAAATATTAGTATGGTTAGTGTAGGATATAAATATAAATAATAATAATTAAATAATAGGAAAATATAATACTCACAATGAGTCCATGATCATTATATTTAATGTATATTCAGAATTGAATGGTTAGGATAACTTACGGTTACCTATTAAATATTTAATTGAAATGTAATTATAGGAAAATAATTATGTTAGGTTTGAATGATATATTGAAGTTGATATTATACATTTATTTGGATGAAGATATCTCCTTTTATAAGTGACGGAATGATAACTTTTGTTATCATGAATGAATTTTCCGTAGTGGAAGACACTATTCATTTGTTAATGGTTAAAATAATTAAATTTATTTGTGTGTGGGTGATATATTGTGAATAAATCCTCCCCAAAATAATTTCACATATGTTTCAAACATTTTATAACTATTTATCACTTGTGTTATTTTTATATTATAGTATTTTTAAAATTAGAAAATTGTTTTAACCAATTAGTTTACATTTTATAAAACACTTAGGGTAACACTTATTATGAGAAAGTCATATTTTAATAAAAAAATTCAAAAAATTATATTTATTTGATAAAATCTACTATATGTAATAACATGTTTTCACAAATTACATTATGATATATATATATATATATATCCATATCAATGAAAATATTTGGATTAATTCTTATGAAATAGGGACATAATTTTATGCATAATTGATTTTATAAAACATAAATATGTATCATTAAAATTTTATTTTTATTAGGTTTCAATATAAATAATTTTATAGTTTCTAAAAAATTTTCTAACATTATTTCATAAAATATTTACTATTTTTTGAAAATTAATATAAAAAATATATTGTAGTGAAATATTTATTTTTTTCATAAAAATCATATTATAAAGTCAAATAGTGTTTTTGTAAATACATTAATTTATTTTTGTTAAAAAAAATTATTCCATTTTAATTTTTTCATCAAGTGAAATATAATAAATTTTATTACTAATAATAAAAAAATTTAAATTTAATTATTAATTTGAATAATTTTCGTAAAAATCTATTTTTATAAAAAAAAGATTTCATCTAATAACTATTGTAAGGTGCATAATGAGTTTCCATTTCAATTGCCTACATTATTCATAATGAGGAATGATATAAATGAAATACATAGATTATATATCTGTCAATATTTATTTTAATTACTATATTTAGTAGTACTATCAAATGATTTCCTATTAAACAAACAATTTATTGAAACATTTATTAATTTTTAAAACGATTTTCTTCTCATTTTTCACTATTATTTTATAATTTTTTAGTGAATTTTTAAATATTAGGTATTAATAATAAACGTAATTTTTAACATCATCATTTAACAAATTCATTTGGGAAATTATTTTGGAGTTTTCACCAATGTTTTATTTTTTTGATCAAAAGTGACAATACTGGTTTTTTTATAACCACTTTTAATTTAATGAATTTATTCAGACCCATTTTTTATTTTAATTAAAATAAATACAACAATATATATATTAAAATTGACCCATTTTATTTATTTTTCATCAATTTCTTATTTAATGATGAAATAAAAACATCGTAAAATTTTTGAATATTTTCTCATTGAAAAACTGCTTTTCTCACATATATGGGTTTAATATAAAATTAATTTCTTAACATAAATTTATGGATGTTAAAATCATTGATTAAATGTTTTTAATTTGAATATATAATATTACCTAAAATGTTAAACATAAATTTTAACCATAATAAATAAAAAAATATATATAATTGATTACTGATGTTAAGCATAAAACTGGTTCACTTGGAGATTAAACAAAAAAAATTGTATCTAAATGATATAGATAGTAGTTCGAAACAAATTTTATGGACATGTTACTATATTTATGATATGTATGTTTTACAATGATATTTGTTTTCCCTTTTCAGGTATAAACATAGGTAAGACTAGTTGTTTACCAAAATTTCATATTTGTCCCCTCCCACACTCATAAAATTCCACCCCATATCTTATACATGTAACACATAAAAAAAATTTCATGATGAAAATAAAAAAACTCTATTACGTACATAAACAAATCCTATTATATTGAATTATTTTATTATTAAACCTTATTAAGATTTATTTTGTTATAAATATAAATAGGTTCTCTAATGAATTTATAAAATTATTAATTGTAATTTTTTGTTTTTTCATCTTCCACCTCCATCAAATAATATTCAAGTTTGATAATATAATAACATCTGTATATAAATATAAAAATATTTCATTATATAAATTATATTATATAAAAATATCATTTCTTCTTTATAATTGTTAAAGAAACTGTCAATTATATATATGATGAACTACTACCACGTGAACTTATATATTTAGTTACCCATCAACACCTAAAATGGAATGATATAGTAATGTATTTATTTTTATATAATTTAATTTTTATATTTTTGTAGTTTTTTAATTATTATATCATATATAATTTCCTTTCATCCCACTTTTTTAACTAATAGCGCATATTTTATTTATTATGGACTACCATTACCAGAATTATTGTGATGTATATTTCCCATTTACAACACTCAACAGTGATAATAAAGGATAAATTTTAATTAATTTATATGATATATTTAAATTAACTATACCATATGAATTAAAATATAACATATTCCTACTTACATATCATTTTGTAGTGTATACGATATTGACCATTATGTATACAAAAAAATACCACTTCACAAAGAGATGTGATTTGTTTTACAATTTTGTAATACATGGAAGGTAATAATGGAAAGATTTGTTAATAAATGTGATATATATATATTAAATTTAATTTATTTATCAATGTTAATTTTTTATTTACCTTTATTTAATTTCATCCATAAATAATATTTATTCAATATTCCTATGTATTTGTTGTCTATAATATCCATGAACATTGTAATTACATTTTCTTTTTCTAAATTATATTTACTAATTAAAAAAATAATATAATGAATATATATTATATTTATAAGATATTAATAATTATTTAGATTATATTAAAATAATTATAGTGAAATGTATCTTGATATTAAACCAAAACATACATGAAATACAAAATAGATATTACCTAAAAGGGTTATTGACACGTAAATGATAATAAATGGGTAATATGAGGATATAACTAAGTAATATATGGTATTATAAATGTTAATACTCCTCTATAATAGATTTATAATAATCCATTATTTATTAATAAATTAGATTGATTGTCTATAGAGGACATCAATACAAATGGTAAGTGATTTTTGTCTCTTTTTTTCATTTTTAAGACACATGTTATGCTATCCCCATGTATTATTTTTTAGGTGAATATAATATTCATAATATACATGTTAATTAATTAATATCCTAATATTAAGGATTTTTTTGTTTCATTTGATACTATGATTTAATGTCTCTTACAATTTAAAATTTATCACAGTTGTTGTTGTTTGATGATGTAGTCTCGTTGTTTATTGGGATTGTTTATGACTATGATTTTGGTAATAATTTACTATAATATATTTATCAATTAGTCAATATTTTATTATTATCTTATAGTTATTCTATAAAATTAAATATTTTTCATTAATTTTTTTATGTACTAATGATTCAAAAATAATTTTCTTAAAGATTACAGATAATATTTCTCTCTTCAGTTATGAAACCCCTTTTCATCCATATTCACGATTCTTAAAATCTTATAAATAATGGTTTAATTTCCTTATATGGTTATATAATGTAATTCATAGAAAATGTTTTAAAATTTAACATCGTGAAGTTTTCCACATAGGGCCTTTATGGATTGTTTAAAAAATGTGAAGGGAATATGTGATTTAACATGTAAAAAATAAACATAATATCCCACCATCAATACCACTAGTTATTATAATGTTTACATGAATGGATTCCATGTTTATTTTCAATTAAATTTTTTTTAAAAAAAATTAATATTTTATAAAGTGATTTCCAATGTTGAAATGATATCTTCCAATTGAAATATGGTAAATGATCAATAAAGATACCTCTATATGTCTAGAAGTAAATTTTAAATGAAAAGGATTTCTATAAATTAATATGTTTGAAAAATTATATATCATTTTTGAATGGATGTTTTCATCACAAAATAAAATATGTGTTCATTCATAAAAATATCCCGTCAATAATTGCATCCTTTTATATTAACTTTTCATTACTGGGGATATTCTCAAAGGATACATGTATTATTCTTTCATTAAGTGGCTTATGTATATGATGAATAAATTTATATAAAACCCATTCCTTTTTAAATGGGTTATATAATGATTTTTTTAAACCCATCCATTTTCATGTGTTAAGATAGGATGAATGTGTTTTTACATTTTCATGTAGAAATTATCGGTTTGTATAATAGGTTTGAGCTCTATGTCCTTCCTATTAATTTTGTAGTGGTTAATATTCTATGGGAACAAATCGTACATGAGAGATTATAAAAATCCCAATAGAGGGTAAAAATGAGTTTATCCCATTCCCAAAACAATGTACATGGGATGTTAACCCAATCCTATAGTTGGTAGATGAGTGGTTTCCCAGAAGTTACATATTGTATATTCCTTGGTGGAAAACATTTAACTATGTTTCTATATTATTGTATTTATTCACTAAATATATATTTTATTCTAATTTTATGATATAAAATCTCTTATCCGTTGAAAATATTATGATTCATGTATTTTTACCGGACATGGTTTATTTCATGACTCATGTTTATGATATATTATATTAATGATATAGATTTTCAAATATTAATATCATGTTTTCTTTACCTAATGTTATTGTTATGTTGATATATCATTTTTTAGCACAATTAATATTATCTCAGTCATTATGAAGTATAAAGTACCAAATTATGAATAAATGTATTATGGTTTACATTTATAAGTGAGGTGACAGTTTTGATTATCTTAGTGGGGGAGACATAGTTCAATTCTGGACTAGTTTTTATGTGTTCTGTTTATAATGGCATTAGAATTAATCAATTCTATAACATATTATTATGTTTGTAATTATTATTAATCTATTTATATATAATAATTATTGATTATAATTTCAGGTCTTTATAGTTACTAAAATAGAAATGTTTAGTTAATAATTTGGAACAAGGATGATAAAACATTAGTGAATAACCAATATAATGATTATATGAGTAGGATAATGTTATAATGTCATAACATGTAAAGATTATGTACCATTATTTTAAATAAATACTTTATTAGATTATATAAGATGATGTGGTTCTAGAATATATATATCAGCATGTTTACTTACCATTTTTTATAGATCATAGAATCCATTAACAATTTATTAGTGTGAATCATTATTTAAAAAATAATGTTTAATTATCATTTAATATAGTAAGAGATAATATTGAAATATGTTATATAATAACTTAATGGTGATATTTTATTAATAAAATAAATCAATTAGGTAATATTTCTAGTTTTATGTATCTTGATATTACACATTCCCACAATATTTGGAAAATAGGTCTTTAGAAAAAATTATTTATTACCTTAATTTCCATTAAATTTAATGTCATTTCCTCAACACTTTTGATTACAATTTTTTTTCCATTTTCTTTCTCATTATCATTCAATTTCTTTTGATCAAGGATATATTGAAATTCAATTTCTTCAACATCCAGATCTTCACTTCCCATTAATTTTTTTATTTGTTAACTTAGTTTTGTTTTTTTACTAATGTGACACATATTTCTAGTACTATTTATTTTTTCCATACTTTTTTTTTCAACATTTTTTTGATTTGTCTCATCAAAATGGTTTTTTTAATTAAAAAACATGATTTTTAATAACAATTTCACATTATCTGGTTGAATTTTTTTTAAGGGGGTATAATGTAACTCACCATTATTTTATGAAATATATGTCTTCAAATAAATTTAATTTCATCCATAAATTGAGTTACATGACACACCATGTTTATTCATTTGAAATTCTGAAATATATATATGGTTTATAATAATTAAAAATGTATTGAATTATTCTATTGAATAGTGGACATAATTTATAATAAAATTTATTTTATTCTTCATAAAATAATTTTCTCTAAAATATTATTTTTATATATTTTTTACATGGATAAAATATATATTTTATACCACTTTTTTATTATTATTTTATATAAATAAAAAAATATTTAAAAATATTATATGAATATTACATTATATTTAATATTTTCAAATTTTTTAAAATGATTGTGTTGTAAGTGAAAATTTCATAATTCTTAATACTAACATAGTCATTAATTAAATAAAGTATTTTAAATTAATTTTGTTGCATAGAAATGGTTATTAGGTGTTATATTATCCATTTTATTAATAATAATATAATTAATATGAATTTTATCATAAATTTAAATGATTTTTGTATAAATCTATTTTCTCATTAAAATATTCTATTTTCAAATGACTATTTTAACTATATAATGTTTATACATATAAATAAACTAAAATAACCAATAATAAATATTGATTTAACACACATATATATATATTGTATATCTCAATATGATAATTAAAATTCATATAACTAAAATTACTAGCCATAGAGCTTATAAAATTTAATATTTTCCAAAAAAATCATTTTTTCTAAAAAACCTGTTTAAAGGATATTTGAATTATTATTCTATATTAAAAAATTGAAACTTATATAAGAATTATTTTAAAAAATACAAATAATTTTCTAAAATCATTATTTCAACATTTTTATATGTTGATTATTTTTAATGTATCTGAAAATAATAAATGTTAAATTAATTTCTATAAATAAATGTTTTTATTAAAAAATTCATTTTTATTTAATGAATTTATAAAAAAACAAAATATTGTTTTAATAATAATGTAATCGCAATAATGATATTATTAAAAAGAATTTTACCATCTTAATAAATTTACTCTTTAATTTATATATTATATCTTTTAAAAAATTGATTATTTTTTTATTTTGAATACTGGGTTTTCTTCTTTTATATGGGTTTAACTATAAATTAAAATTTTAAACTTCATTGACTGTAATTTAGAAAAATGAACTAAATATATTGAATAATAGTTAGTAATATTATTTAATATCGTAAAAATAACTTTGTACTATAATTAATAGAAAAATGAGAAAAGTCAATTATAGCTGTTAAGGGAAAAACAAGTTTATATTATGATTAAAAAAATAAGGGTTAAATTTTCCTATAAAAAGAGGAAATTCCCATTATTTAGACTTATTTTTACCTTATAACATATATGGTTTTTGAAATACCAAATTTTTAGACTTATGATATGTGAAATATAAGGGCACGCTTTATTCTTTCAAAAAATTCCTTTTGTACACTCTCCCCCACATATAAAAGATCACCCGTATCAATTCTTTTAAAAATTTAAAAATACATTTAGACCACAACTTTATAACCCAAATAAATTATTTAAATTCCTCTCCACATACTATACTCCTTTTTCTAATTATTAAAAACTCAAAAAACAATATTTACATAAAAATCTATAGAGTTTCTTCGTAGAAAATGAAACATTATAGAAAATGATTCTTGTATTATTTGTCCTTATATATCATCTAAATGTTAATAGAATTTATTAATATAATTATAAAAATATATTCCATATATTGATATGTTATTATTTTAATATTATTAATTAAATCTATTTCGACCTCCCTTATATATGAAATGAAAATGTACATCAAGTGTACATAGGACAATATCCTAACAAACTGATGTTATTCATTATCCATCACAACATTCAATACCTTTATATAATAAATGATTAAATATTTACTTAATGGTTATATGTTTTTATAATTCATAAATAGCTATAATACCATACGTACATTATTTAAATTCAACCCATTTGAATACAATAATGTTTCTCATGTGTACAGTTGACTACCACCTCACAAACCGTTGTGATGTGAATTTATAACTTCCATTTTACATGGATAGAAATAATTATAAATTGAAATAATATTTATGATATTTATTAAATAAATTTAAATATTAAATTATTATATCACATACAACATATTACATTCCATTCTACGGTGGCTATGCTAATGTCACATGTATGTACATCGAAATACCACCTCGCAATGAGATGTGATTACTTTTTAACATATTCATTAAATGTAATGTAAAAAGGTTTAAATTTTTTTAATTTAAGTGATATATATGACCTAAAATTATTTTAAAATGGTAATATATATTTATAAATTATTTCCTTTCAAAAATTGATTATATGGAAAATATTTCATGCATACTTACGACCTATAGTCACCATGAAATGTGTAATTCATTTTCAATCTCAAAATATAATTGATTACACTAAATAAATATATAATAAATTAATATTAAATTTATATCATGGTAAATTTTCCATATACATTCAATCCATGATTAATATAAAAGGACCAAGGATTCTAAAAAAACATATAAGAAAAAATAAGTAGTTATTACTCAAATGTGATTTTAACATGGAATTGTTTATAATTAGTTAATAAAGGGTATAAATAAATCATTTATGGTTTAATACATGTTATTTAAGTCATTTTATATAAGTATAAACAGATATATTTTAAATTTTTTAATATTGTGTATTATGGGTTCCAAGACAATATGTAAGATATTTCAATCTCATAGAGAATTCATAGAGATATATGGTATGTTTTGAACCTATATTCTTTTATGAGGAGTATATATAGTTACAATATGACATGTTATATAATTAAACTATTTATATTATTCAAATTTTATATTTCAGTTAATATTTTCTTCAATGAGTCTTAAGAGTCACTTGATTCCATTGTTGTATGGTTTGTTGTTACAATTTCATTGTTTATCAGGATAGTTTTGAATAAGATTTTAGTTATTAAATATTTTGATATATTTCTCATGAATATCATGAATATTATTGTCCAGTGTGTTTTTCAAAAATAACATTATATTCATTTAATTTATCCATATTATCTACTCAGGATTCAAAAATAATTTTGTAAATGAAAACCGGCATTTAGTCACTCTTTGGTCGATAAACACCTTTTCATCCATATAAATGTTTTCTAAAAATTTAATCATTTTATATTATATATTTTAATATGATTATTTGAAGATATAATTACTAAGATATTCAATAATAAAATGAATTTTTATTTTCATTTATCTTTTTATTTTACTATAAACATTATGGAAATCATTGTTTTAACTTGTATGATATGAACATAATTTCCCACCATCATGAAAACTCAATTTTTTCTTTATTTATTATAATATTCCAATATTAATTGTTTAAAAAAACTTTTTCATGCTGGTATAATTTTTATATATTCATTTTCAAATTGAAAAGTTCATATTCCCCATGAATTTTATTAAAGTTAATTAATTATTCCAATTTAAATTTCCATGGTTATTTTTAATGAAAACGTGTTTGAAATTATTTTATGTTTTAAATATTATATTTTAGTGTGGGTAATCTATTTTCCAAATGAAATATTCTTTGTTATGTCTTAAAATTAATTTCCAACTATGACGAAATATGTAAAATTAATTTATTGTTTACCAGGTATTTGATCCAAGGATACCATTGTTTTCCTCATAATGGTTTTTTATGAATTTTTTATTTTGAAACTATTACATCTTTATATGTGTTATGTTTTTATGATATGAGGAAATATTTATTAAAAAATAATTTTTCATGGGTTATGATAAGATGAATATTTTAGTATCTTACGTATCAAAAATTTATTCATTCGTTGGTGGTTAGAACATATCTATCTATCCAATGAATTGTTTTATGATTACTACTTTTTGGTCCTACTGGTAACATAGTATATTATCGTTATTCCAAAAAAGTTACATGATATGTTTTCTCTTGATCGAAAGATGAGGCATTAGAATTTATCCCAATATAATATTACGTACATGCGTGGTCATCCCTTTAATTACATGATATGAATATCTTAGTTGGTATCTATTACATTAGATTTTCAATGCATATTTATATTCAAAAAAAATTATTAAGTGAAAATGTTCTGATCTCATGGATCTTTTTCATTGATCATATAGTGATACATGTCTTATAATCAACCATGATTTATTACATGAATCAATTTTTTAACTCTAATTTATAGGGTATATTTTTTCAAAAATTATTATCATCTTATCATATGCTTATTCACATTATATGTTGAGGTCTAACATATTTACACTTTCTGAGCATCTATTTTAACCCATTGTTATGTTTCTTCTCATGGGTTATACAGATTGGTATTATGTTTGATATGTCTTTATAGGGAGTTAGTTATGATGAAATTTTTGGGATATTACAAGAACAATTATGGACAAGATGTTTATGTGTCAAACATTCCAATGGAACTAGATGTGAAAAATTTATCTATGGATATTATGTTATATATTGAATATTCATCTATTGATGTGTAATATGTATGTAAGGTTTGTGTGTATACAACATATCAGATATCCATTAAGGAATGTATTTGTTTATGTTTCAGTTTATGTTCATTATGTAGGTTAAATAAGTGTTTTCTCAATTCTATGTGGAGACTCGAGGGTGTTTCGAGGGTTCACACATGAAAGAGGAAGAAAAGGTGGTGTATGTGTATGTTGCATGGTTTCTCCACAATTATGGAAAAACATGAATATATATTATGTATCCATGAGAGGGGGTATGTTTTCGGACATTATAATTTTCACGATTTGTGCACAGTTTGGATAACTTTTAGGGTAAACCATGTGGCCGAATATTTTTTTAGACAATTACAAAAATTACATTATAGGATTTTAAGTCCCAACATGGTATTTCTCCCTCTTCATCCCCCTTCAACCCTTTTGACAATCCACGCTTCCATGACCTTCAAATGGGTTATTCTCATTAAATGCCAGGCTATTTTGTGTGTTGTTAGCTTCACGTTGAATATCCAGTTATTTCAAATCTCCACGTTAATTATCTTTTTGGGTTAGGGTTCATGAATTATCTCCATCACCTTTAGAATCACTAAACCCAATTCATTTTGATTATTTTTTTGGTTAAGGATTCAATGGTGTGTCTAATTGGGGTCCATGGCCACTATTAGGTGTGTTTTCACCAACATATTCACAGTTGGTGGTCTACACGGTATATCCAATAGCTTATTCATAAATATTTTCATGTAGGGTCTCATTTATATCCCTTCATGGAATATTATTGATATCCTTAGAATGTTGTGGTGTATTAGGTGTTTATATTATTAATGTAACCACTCCTGACCCCCATGGAATTCTTAGAGGATGACTAGACCAAATTAGAGACACCCATGGGGTTTGTCTGCCCTCTCGATTGGGATAATAGGAATATAAGGTTTATAATTTCTAGATAATGATATAGAGACTTAGAGAATAGGTTAATTGGTTTATCTGTTGAGTTAGAATGGGTTTTGATTAGTAATTTATAATTTCGTAAAATACTATTGGATTGATAGGTTGGCATATAACGGGTTTAAATGCTATTATTTGGAATATGATAAGGAAGTTTGTTAATACAAGAATATTCTTAGCATGATAGGAATGGGTAATGGTAATTGGTGTTAAATTTGAAATTGATATACGTAACGAATGTTTTAATGGATTAAGGAATAATGTGAATTTCTCATTTATTTATATTTTTATGATAATCATAATGATATTGGATATACATTATTGTGATTTGTTTAATTGTGGTGATGATAAATAAGTATGATTACATGGCTTGGTAGAGTGGGGTATAAGATTGTGTTTCTACTCCCATGGGTTGATCTGGACTGAGGATCTAGCTACCCTCTTAAATGCACTGGTTAAGGAAGATGACGAAGTCATATTCCCCTAATAGTTGTATTGCACTCGGAGCAAGGTTTTGAGGTGAGGATTATGATATTATTATGATGTTATGACTATTAAGATAAGACCTTATTTTTAATCCCATATGATTGAAAATATTGAACATTCATGCTCCATTGAACACATGAAAAAGCTAGATTAAATCATTGAATTCCTAAATTCTTAACTTGGATTCAGTGGTAGTATAATAATAAAGGACCATAGTTTAGATTGTGTTACTGAACAATCTACCATAACTTTCTATTATTTGTCACTTTCATCCACTATATAATTTTATTTGATATTTTGTTGACATTGTTGGTTGTGGACTTCTGAGTTGTACTCACACCCTGCCAAGGTTATCGGTGGGTTCCTAAAATGACTTAATGGTTTCTGGTCAATAAAAGGGAAAGGGCCCCATCCATGGGAAGTGATTCGTGTTCATTCTCTGCAAGGCTGAGGTCCGAGACTTGGAGCCACGTCCATTTTTGGGATTCCACCGTTTTTATTTCTTTTGGGTTTTTTTACCTGCTACTATTTCTTGGAATTACATGTTTAATGTCGTATATGGTTTGTATCCAGTTTTGGAGTGGGGTTTTATGCAAGTTATTTATTGTTTCATGTTTTTTCTGTTACAAAAATTGTAATATTTTAGGGATTACTCTGGTAAAGAGGGTATAGTATCCCCATATATCATATTCGACCCTCTCTACTAGTCATCAACCTCTGGTGTACATAGAGTGACCCTTGGGGTCATGTGGAAACACGTATCGGGGAACTATTTTTGTGGCTTTTGGGTCAGGGATGTTAAAAATATGTATTAGATGTGTTATTTTCTCTTTATTTCTATTTGGGGATGGTAGCCAAGGGTTTAGGAAATTGTCATGCCTTGGTAATGAAATCATTCTTGGGATTATTTTACCCATGTACTCGGGAAAACCTATGTCACCCCCATAAGGGATTGCTGTTCATGTTGTGTGTGGTTATATTTGATGGTATTTCACCATTCGGTAATGCACTTGATGTGTAATTTGATATTTTTGTAAAATTTATCTCATGGATGGAAGGGTATAAATTTGTGAATTCATGCATCAATATAGATAATTAACTAGGTAAGTGATGTTAATCAGGGTAGACACACACATGGGATAAGAGGCTGGGATATAATGGTTAGGATGCATATTCTTTTCAAAAAAGTAATGAAATTGAACCAAATGAGATGGTATGAATGGGTAAAAAGTAATGTAAAACAATTTATGTAGAAATTAGAAAATAGTTCTTAATAATGATGTATATGTGGATTAACATGTTGTAAGAGTACATTTTTATTTGGAAATTGTTTTGAATATTTGTAAAAGATAAGGCATGTAACCCTATGAGTTAGATACCCATTATAGCCATAGATTTAAGAGATAGGATCAAAGGTATTGTTCTGGTTGTGAGTAACCTTTTTTGGGTAGTGTATCCGAACTATCTGGGTTATGAAAAGAGATAATCTTACCTGTATCCTCTTCCTTTTCTTAAAATCATTATTCCTGTGTTCTAAAGATCATGTTTGGAATTGTAGATAAGTGCCACCTAGAATTTGTGTTCTAGTTGGGTGACATGAGGATTTTTCTGAGAACATACCTCCTACAGTATAGGAAGAGAACAACATGATCCACAGGGTTAGGGGAGAGAAGTTCCGTGAGAACTTTTATCATCTCATGCAGATGATGGAATTGGACCTACGGTGGGTTACACCGAGTATGTTTGAGCTGAATATGGATTTTCATCTACAACACCCTTCATCCTATACCAGAGAGGGTGGGACATAGGTTGATAATATTTGGATAAATTCTATCCAATCTATTCTTGACTATCTTAACAGACTTCTCGATATGGGAGTGAAGGTAGAGGCCTATTTGGTGAGAGGTCAAGCAAAGCATTTGTAAGACATCATGGTTGAGACGGTGCATGCTGAAGGAATGATGTGGGAAATTTTTCATGAGATGTTTGTTGAGTAATTATACCTATTAACCTTGAGAAAGGAAAATTATGGGTATATAATGAAGTTTACCCATGGAACAATATTTATAATGGACTATGCTAGTCATTTCGAATATTTGAAATACTTCATTCTGAGGCTAACCGGAGAAGATGAAGCTGTGGTGAAATGCTCAATGTATGGGCAGAGACAAGAGACTACGTCTCATGGGAATATATTTCGTATAAAAATGGTAATCTGAAGTGGTTCACCATTACCTTATCTCATAGGATAACCTGAAGGGAGCTTTGGGTATTTATCTTTTAGTACCAGTTAGGCGATCAAGTGGTGTATCTTCAGAGAGTAGGAGACATCATTTTTGAATTGTTTAGTAGTGTGGTAGCATACGTATCAGTATGAATAGGGGGGTCATCTTCTCAGGGTAGCAACTAGGTATTCTGTTAACAGTGGGGAAGGTCGGGGCACATGTGTCACTAGTTTACCTACCCACTAGTCGAATGCCATGTGTGTAACTTACTGGACCACATGCATAGGTTATTCTAGAACCCATGATAGTCAGGTGATGATAAAGGCTAGAGGAATATTTCAACTGTGGGAGGTGGTGGATTACCCCATATCAAGTAGATAGTTGGTGCTCCATGGGACGAAATGGTTGGGGTGGAAGATGTGGAATTCTGTGGAGAGATCATCCCTCTCAACAAGGCAGTGCAGTGAATTGTACATAGGCTAGAGCCCAGGGTAAAGCGTTAGTTCATCACCATGCAGTTCAGACTACATCTGATGGTAGTGAGGTTGGACCACCTAACGTTCGAGTTACAATTCTTGTAGTTTCCTCGGTCACTATTTATTTATTCGATATAGGTTCTACACATACTTTTATTTCTACTCAATTCATAGTTATGTTGGGGTTAACTATGGGTAACTCATGTGGAGTAATTTCATTTGATACTCCATTAGGGGTACGAGTTGAGGACCATAGGAAGTGTATATGTTGGGATCTCGAAGTTGGTGGATATCATATTATATGGGATTTTTTGTCCTTGAGAAGTCACATTTTAACATAATAATTGGGATGGAATGGTTTGTGTTATATCAAACTGTATCGACTATTACGGACATCGGGTAACATTTAAATATTTCTATGGAAGCACTTACATCCTTCTAGGTGGTTGGGATACATGATCATGCTGTGTTGGGCCTCTACGTCAACTGTTTGGAGAACTCACATCCCAAGTTTCATGCCTTATTTTAGGTGACGAGGAGAAATATCAACCAATAATCCTTTTTTTCAGTTTTAGGATGTGTTTATTATGTAATTCTCAAGGTTACCCCCTAAGAGATATGTTGAGATTACGATCAAATTATTTCATAGGGTGAATCTAGTTTCAATTCACCCATATAGAATGGTGCTAGAAGAGCTCCAAGAACTGATGGTTTAACTAGAGGAGTTGAAGCATAAGGGGTTTATTCATCCTAGTACATCACCCTCGAAATATCATGTAGGATTAGGGCGCCTCAGAAGCAATTTGGTGTGTTTTCCCAGCTTTAAATTTAGCATTAACAATGATCAATCTGATATCCTTCAGGAAAATAAAACGCCAGATCATCATAATTGAATGAAGAATGAAAATGATAGTGGGAGTCCTGGAACCATAATGACAAGATCATCATATATTGGTTAAAAGTAATTTAATTTATTGACAAGAATTACCTTGATGGAATTCTTTCTTCATTGATGTCTTCGGTCACGATCCGATGTGATTCGTCATTACGTCACAAAATCCATGTGTTGACTTCATCTAGAGATGATCCACATGTGCACCTCGCGTCTTTGGACATCGACAAAGGAATCTCTGGGTGCTAGCATGGAGAAGCATTTTCTTGTGTTTTCCGCATTAGATCGCCTTGATCTGATGGAGGAGGATATCTATCGGTAGTGAGAGCGCTCATGGAGGAAGGAGTTCTTTTGGCCTTGAGAGAATTCTACAGAATTTTTGTGCAAAACGATTCTCACTGAAAAGGGTTGGGGTTGTGAGAATATTTATAATCGGGTTTGAGGTTATAATGTTTTGACAATAAATAAAGGTTTTACGCCTTTTATTTATTTCGTTAACTCTTATAGAAAACCCCCATGTCGAATGATTAATTCCTTCACATGCACCCACGCTGATTATAATAAATATCATTTAATAAAACAATATTATTTCATCAAAATCCCAACTAGAAAAACTACAAGGCATATAATTATTAATACATGGTGTGTACTCGTTTTCCATGAAAACTACATGACATATTTATCATGTTTTAATTATTATTTATTTTTTCCACCACATTTATTAGACCTTGATTAATGGATGTTTATTTCTTAAATAATTGTAACTGTATTACTCGCTAATAAATATATATTATTTCACCCACAATATATTAACTTGCATAACTAGTGTCGAAATAAATGCGATCAATAATCCTTAAATAAAAATTAAACCACAATCGGGAATAATCATTATTTAACATTTTAAATTAATATTTAACTGAGATAAATGGACATAATTAGTGTGTGACCCTCTAGGCCTCTTTCTCATCGGCATTAAGCAGAGCCTGCCTAAATTCCAAGGTTATCATCTAGAAACATGACAAGTCACCCATAGAGAAAGTTTTTAATGCTGCAATGACATGTTACCTCATACGAATGCTTACAATGTAATATAATCCCTTTGTCACGATATCTCAAATCTAGTGGGTTTGATGCTAGTTCCATCAACCAATATGCATGATTATTATTTCATTGATTTTCTAGAATTGAACTCACCCATTTCTGACCATGGATGTGGATTTATTTTGCATATATCAATTCCATAAAAGGGCCTGAGATATCTACTTCTATTATAGAACAGAAGCAACAAATTCTTTTTCGCATTTTCTAATAATGCAGTATTACTCGTGACAACCCCAATGTATCCTACCATTCTACAAATAGTGTGTCAGTATAGTTTTCATCAATAAAACTATGTGTGAGAGTTGAAATACCCATTAATAATAATCTTAATGTCCAATGACCAATACACATGACCATAGATCGGAACATCCAATGACACTATGAAATATGGATTTTCTACTGGCAGGTCTTGTTCTCATAATATATTATTTGATATTACCAAGGGCGCACACCATGAAAAGGTACCTCAAATATTTAGGAGTCCTCACCCTTAATTTCATGTATTATTTGTGTCCCTCAAATAACATCCTCCGACCATAGAACATATATTTATGAACAGTGTTGTGGCACTTCCTGGTTCTCATCATAGCAGGGATACTCTAGGACCCATTACTGCAACAATTAGCATTGGGACATTATCACATGAATTTTCACATAGAAGAATAATCAAGATGTGATAAGATATTTATTTAATGAATAATGTACAAGTAGTTGGTTCTTGGCCACCAACTCCAACAGACTCACACTTGGACTAGAGCCAACTGCTATCAACTTTTAACCCACTAGCTATCACATGATATTCATTCTTCTTCTGAGATAGGCCTTTAGTCATGGGGTCTACCACGTTCTCTTCTGTGGACACTCTGCACACTGCAACATCACCCATTTGATAGTAATCATTAAGAAGGTGATACTTTGGGATTATGTGTTGTGTCCATTGATGTGAACTTGGTTTTTTTGTAATAGCCACCACTGTAGTATTATCACAAATACAACATGATAAGATACTTATTCATAGGAACCACATAAAGATCTTGGAAAAATATCCAAATCCAGATGGTTTCCTAGGCTACATCAGAAGCCTCTATATATTACGACTCCACTATAGAATCGGCAACAACTGGCTGCTTTGAACTATTCCAGCTCATAGCTCCTCCATTGAGATAGAAAACATATCCATATTACAACTTCATATCATTTTGATCTATCTGAAAACCAGCATCATCATAACCTATGATGACAAGCTCCTTGTCCCCTACATACACCAAGAACATATCCTTAGTTCTTCACAGATACTTAAAGATAGTTTTAACATCTTTCCAATTTTGCTCTTCTGGATCTTCTTGATATCTTCCTACCATGCTTAGTGCATAGGCAACATCAATCCTGGAACACAACATGGCATAAATGATGGATCCTATAGACAAAGAGTATGAGTTATTACTCATTCTAACTTTCACATGTTATGTCTGTGGACTCATTTTCATAGAAATAATTTGGCCATGATACATACGAACTAATCCCATCATGGATTGTTCCATACTAAACCTCATTAGTATCATGTCAATTTTTGTACCCCGACATAGTCCAAACATCCTCTTGTATCTATCAATAATGATCTTGATCCCTAGAATGTTGGATTCTTCAACCAATCCATTCATAGAGAAACATTTTTTAAACTTTTTGTTACCTAAATGTAAGACTGGTACATCATTTCCAATAAGCAATATGTCGTCAACATATACTACTAGGATAATTATCACATCCCCATTAAATAGCTTATAAACTCATGGATTCCATTCATTTTTAATATAAAAAAAATTCCTTTATGGATTCATCAAATAGAATGTTCCCTGAAATGGATGATTGCATTAATCAATAATTGGAACTCTGCAACATGAATACCCGTTTGGCTACTCCTGGTGTCACAAACACTTTTGGTTGTGTCATATCGACATCATCCAGAAGGTTCCCATTAAGGAATGAGGTCTTGGCATCTATTTTCCAAATCACGTATACATGGTAAGATGCTATTGCAAGCATGATTCTTATGGATTTAATCATGGAATCTATAGATAAGGTTCCATCATAGTCAATTCATTGATGTTGTCTGAAGCCTTTATCCACAATCCTTGCTTTGTAAGTTCTAACATGACCTTCTATGTCCGGTTTTCTCTTGAATACCCATTTGCATCTAATAGGATTTACCTCAACTATCTCATCGACCAGATCCCTAAATTTGTAATGATAAATGGAATCCATCTTAGAATTCATAGCTTCTAGCCATCTTGCTGCTTCTGAGCATTCTACTACTTCCTTGTATGAGACAGGTTCATCATTGTCCAAGAATAATGATTCACCATCCTTGGTGACTATGAAACCAAATATCTCTAGTTTCCTTACCTATCTTATGCTCCTACGCAGTACATGTGTTTCAGGAACCTCTTCCATGAGGAACTATGGATCTTTTTTTTGTACCAACTTATGTGTATCTTGAGCATCAACTTCATCAAAGTCAATCTTTCTCCAACTTTTCTTTTTTGATGATGTGCTCACTCCCAATAAAGACAGCTTGTCTAACAAAAGATATATTCTTCTCTGTAAGGTTATATAGGTAATATCCATTCCTTTCCTTAGGATAACCTAAAAAGATATAGATCATGACCAGGGCTGCTAGTCTGTTTCCTGAGAAGTCCTTAACAAAATCCTTGCATCCCCATACACATGTGTGAGACAAAATGGGTTTCTTTAAAATTCCATAACTCAGATGGAATTCCATTTTCCTTCATAGTTTTTACTCTATTTATTGTGTATGATGCAGTTTGTAATGCATATCCCCAAAAGGATAATGGAAGATCTGCATGACTCATCATCGACCTCAACATGTCCAACAAGGTATGGTTCTTCCATTCACTAAATCCATTCCACTGTGGTGTATAAAGAAGATTGAGCAGAGATAGAATCATAGACTCCCGTAGAAGATCAATGAACTCATTGTTCAAATATTCTCCAACTCAATCTGATAGAAGATTCTTTATCTTCATACCATGATGATTCTATACATCACTCTAGAATTACATAAATTTCTCCAAGGCTTCTGGCTTATTCCTCATTATAAAGACATATCCATATCTACTCAAATCATCAGTAAAAATAATAATGTAAGAATATCCACCTCTATATTCTATTAGAAATGGCCTACACACATCCTTGTGCACCAATCCTAGAATCTCTATGGCCCTTTCAACATATCGACCGAATGGTGGCTTTTTCATTTTACCTAGTAAACAAACGTGACATCTATCAATTGGTTTTTGCTCAGTAGAGTATAAATAACCATCTTGGTAGAGCTTTTTCAAGCACTTCTCGTTTACATGACGAAGATGGTGATGCCACAACTGGGTGATGTATGAGTAATGTGAGTTTGTTTTGTTATTGATTGCTAACACTTGGATTTTGTAATTTGATATATAAAAACCATTATTTAAACGTGCCATTACATAACATACATTTTTCTTATAAAAGAGACAACCCTTATTTCCAAACATGAAAATAAATCCATCCATATCCAAAAAACATACAGAAATTATGTTCATGATAAAAATAGGCACATAATAACAGTTATGTAAAACCGAAATCATCCCAGTTGGCAGTGACATGCCGTAATCACAAATGGCTAATGCAGCCAACCTCACGCCATTGGCAGCTCAAAGATCCACCTATCTAGTGGCCTTGCTTTCTACATGAATAAAAACTGCCTCCCATTCCTTTTCCTACCTCTGGATCATCCCCTTCTTAGAGAGATGACACTCTGGTGCTTCAGATCGATTATAAGTCATTGGCCCCTTTGAAATGTCCTTCATTTTCATATTCACCACAAGGACTGTGGGTTTGTCACACCCCATGTCCTAATCTACCTGGATAATTATGCTTAGATGTTTTCATAGACTCTTCTCATTTCTTCTCATGTCATAATGGACAATGAAGCTTTAGATGGTCTTGGGCAGTGATGATAGGATGAGATTGTACGCAACCCATCCATGAATTTAATCCCCAAGATGTCCAGACTTTCAATGTAGCCAATAAGGTTGACTACATGAGGTGCATCTAGCGCAGACTCTCCAACATAGTTGTAAAAAAAAGAATTGGAGATCTCATATTTCTCTTGTCATACCTTCTCTTGGTAGAGATCGTTATGGTGAGACATCATGCTATACGTGTCCATGTTTTCATGTCGCTTCATGAGCTTATTAGATATGGCCAATAGCATGAAACATTGGACATCTGTGGCCTAAACCATGTGTTTCGCATTGAGAGGTATTTCCTCATCAATGGCATCTTTTCTAGGCACAATTGGAATAGGCTCTTCCAGCATATACAATTTCCTTTCGTGGAAATGGATGACATGTAAATGCCTCTGCCACTCTTGAAAATTAGTGTTGGTGAGAAGGTTTTCCTTCTCGAGTATGGTTCAAAATGAAATGTTTGAAGACATTTTTATTTTCCTTTCTACAAGTGAATATGAGAAAATGATTATTACTTCATTAAAAAACTGAGAAAAATAAATAAATTAATACTTACTAGTCTCCCACTATTTTATCAAAATCCAATAGCCCTAACCATTGACTTATGATTATTCTGTTGCCTGAATTTTCTAGTGGAAAGGATCCATATTTACCTTCGCATTACCCCAACTAGGGTTGGTCAAGAAACGTTAAGGGTTTTAGGTAGGCATTCCAAATGCCAGCTGCATTAACTCACAGCTCCTTTATCCATTGGGTAGACACCCCAACCTGAAATCCTTTTATTTTGAATTTCTCAACCATTGCCTCTTGGTAACAATATGTCCATCTGTGGCAGACAAGCCTTGATTCGAACCAAGTCATGTAAACCCAAAACCTTGATTTATAATTCCCCGATAATTTAAAACACCCCAACTAGGGTTGGTCAAGCATTTTGAATTACAGCATGATTTTAACCAAGATTATGGAAGGCTATACCGACTTCATATTTCTTTGAGGGATCTTATCCTTATACATAAATTTCTATTTTACTATCTTTTATTACATGATTGTTAATATTATGTGGGATATACTTTGACGATTAACCATGTCTTATATAATATTTACGAATAAGTCGGTCTTATTTAAGTAATATCTTGCTTGCTTGTTTAATTCATTAATTGTGTGATCGTGACAACACACCCACAATAAATAAACCATGAAACCGAGAAAAATAAAATAAATGGTATGAACATGAGCATGTTCTATTGGTCAGTTTATGTAGAGGATGATAAACTAACCCAAGACCTAGGAGAGAAAAACCTTGAACCTTTTGGATTAGTGTTTACAACTTTCCATCTATCCACCTTTATATCTCCATTGATTGGTTTCACCTTGGCTCCGGACCTGAGCACCTCCACTAGATTTGGACCTCCATCCATTACATATGAATTTATCTCACATGGAGGTGAGGGGTAAAAAGGGGTTTTACCTAAATGAAACCTTGTGTGAGTAGGCCCTACATATTAATTAGGAGAAGCCTCACAGGGCCACAAATTTAATTTAAATAAATAAATTAAAAGAAACCATTCACATACAAAGGTCATGGTATAGCTCATGATCATCCACAAAAGCAACAATAATAACCGATAAATAAAACTATCATTCAATAATTTTATTGTTTTTGAATAAGATAAATCACACTCGAATCAATTAATTATATTTAATTAATCAATCCTTTTAACTTAAACAATTACGTTAATTTCCTTCAGATTCTAATCCATCATAATTTTAAACAAATAAAATCATTTATAATTATATTTTTACATAACATGTATCTTGGAGGAAACCCTGTAAATTCCCGTTCATTTCTCATATGTTAAATTAAACACATATATATAAAACACCTATCACATATTGTTCCTTAGCTTTATGCATGCACTATGGTACACGTCTCAAGGGTTTGTAAAATATAATAATATATTTTAATAAATCTGTGTAATATGGATGAGTACGCGATGGGTAGTTCTGACTACTTGGCATGTACTTTTGTTCACCATCCATCCAAAGTACATGCCCGGGGACATGGCGTGTAGATATACTTCAGAAATCTTCGGTGTGTTCTATGGGACACACGCAATGTAGTATACACATTACAGGGTTTCCAGCTAGGCGAGTCATGTATGATGTACACGGTCCAACCCTATCATGAAGGAATACATGTCGTGTTCAGTGGACCACACAATGTGTACTCTAGAAACCATGTTCCACCTATTCTTGGTCAACACACAATGCCATTTATGACTTAGGTATACTCCAATACATGACCCGATTTTGCGGACCAGTCTGATGCATTGTGCCTATACTACATGGCATGTACTTCCTAATACATGTCGTGTATTCTTGTGGTGTACGTCCTTGAACGTTTGTCACCTCCAGATGAGATCATTTTTTGAATTTAAATCAAATATAAAAGAAAAATTCATTTTTGTAAAGTGAATGAGAAATGAGAGAGGAGGAATAGATCTCATGATTGAGATTTAAAAAATGATTAACATGAATTGAAACAACTAAATTATTAAATTCATAAATCACAAATGAAAAAATAAATAATTATAATCAATGATATGACCCCTCTGATACCACTTGTAGGTTCCGGGCATAGTGGAACCACGTTGGTGGGTTTTCCCAACATTAATTTTCATGTTAACAACGATCAATCTGAGATATGCCATGATAATAAAATACTGGATCATTATAAATTAATGAAGAAAGAAAAAGAATGTGGGAATCCCAGAACCATAAATACAGGATCATTATATGTTAGTTATAATTAGTTTAATAAATTGACAAGAATTACCTTGATATAAATCATTCATTGTTGTTTTCTCTGGTCATGATCCGATGTGATAGGTCATTGCATCACAAAATCCATGTTTATAAGTCCTCTAGCAGTGATCCACACATGCACCACATATCTCATGATGACTCCAAATTAATCTGTAGGTGCTAGCAGGGAAAAGCCTTTTATTGCATTGTTCGCCATTGATCTCCTTGATCTGATGGAGGAGGATCTGTCTCGGTCTTGAGAGCATTCATGGAGAAAAGAGTTATTTCGGCCTTTGAGAGAATTCTAAAAAATTATTATGCACAACGATTCTCACTGAAAAGGGTTGGGGTTGTGAGGATATTTATAATCAGTTTTTAGTTTATAGAGTTATGAAAATAAATAAACATGTTACATGTTTTATTTATTTCATTAACTCTTATTGAAAACCCCCATGTCTAATGATTAATCCCTTGACATGCGCCCACACTTATTATAATAAATATCATTAAATAAAATGATATTATTTCCTTAAAATTGCAACTAGAAAAACTACCCATCATGTAATCATTAATACAAGGACGGTACTCATTTTCCATGAAAACAACATGGCGTGTACATTCAATAAACATGACATGTTTATCTTGATCTAATTATTCTTTATTTCTTCCACCACATTTATTAGACCTTGAGTAATGGCTATATATTTCATAATTAAATTTAAATTAATTACGCACTAATAAATATATATTATTTCACCCACAATATATTCTCTCTAATAACTAGTGTCGAAATAAACGTGATCAGGCATCCTTAAATAATTATTAAACCACAATCAACAATAATATTTATTTAACTTGTTAAATTAATATTTAACTGAGATACAAGGACACACTTAGTGTGTGACCCTCTAGGCCTCTTTCTAGTGGCATTAAGTAGAGCCTGCCTAAAGTCCAAGGATAGCATCTAGCAACACACCAAGGCACCCATAGTGAAAGAAGTTAATTCCTCAATGATGTGTCACCTCATATGAACGCTTACCGTGTAATATAATCTCTTTGTAATGATATCTCAAATCAATTATGTTTCATGCTATTGTCATCAACCCATTTTCTCGATTAATCATTCTTTGAATTTCTGGATTTGAACTCGTCCATTCCTTAACATGACCATGGATTTATTTAGGATATATCAATTCTATCAAAGGGTCTTAGATATCTACTTCTATTATTGAACAGAAGGGACAAATCCTTTCCTACATTATCTATTAATGCAGTATTACTAGTAACGCACCCAACCTATCCTACCTCGCTGCAAACAGCGTGTCGACCCAGTTTTATTCAATACGTCTAAGTGAGCGAGTTATAATACCAATTAATAATAATCATAAAGTATAAGGACCAATACACACATCCGCCGATAAGAACATCCAATGAAACTATGAAATATGGATTTCCTACTAGAGGGTCTTGTTCTCATAATATCGTCCTGGATATTAACAAGGGCGCACTCCATGAGAAGGTGCCTCAATGTTTTATGAGTCCTCAACCCTAATGGCATGTATTATTTGTGTCCCTCAAATAACATCATCCGGACATAGAACATGTATTCATGAATATTATTACGTCACTTCTACATTCTCATCATAGCAGAGATACTCTAAGACCCTTTAATGAAATAAAAATCCTTGGGACATTATCATATCAATTTTCATAAAAAAGACCAATCATGATGTGATAATGTGTCTATTTAATGAATAAAGTACAAACATGTTGGTTCTAGGCCACCAAATCTAACATCTCATGCCTTTTATGATAAAAAGTCTGATGGATCACTAAGGATATGTGTCAATTATAGGGAGTTGAAGCATATTACTTTTAAGAACTGATACCCAAATCCAAGAATCGATGGTCCGTTTGACCAGCTGAAAGGTGCCTCTCGGTTCTCTAACATCTATTTGAGACCATGATACCATCAATTCAAGGTTAGTCCTTCTGAAATACTCCAAACATCTTTATAACATAGTTACATGTTGTATGAATTTTTTTGTGATTCCGTTTGGATTGACCTATGTGCCTCGTATGTTCATGGCCTTGATAAAACTGATATTTCAATTGTATCAAGATCATTTTATAGTTTTCTTTGTTGATTGAATCTTATAGTTCTCCAAAACTTAGGATTATCTTTACAAACATATTTACATCATCTTCAATACACTAAGAGATCATATTCCTTATTCGGAGATAACAGACTTTGTGATTTGTATTGATGATGTGGAATTTATAGGACACATCATTTCTAAGCCAATTGTGTCGTTGGGTCAATGAAAAGGTGAAGGATGTGGTATCGTTGGAGAATTCTATGAATTCCTGTGAGGTTTTGTGTTTTTTGGGGGTTTTCCCAGTTAATAAAAATAGTTTATTAGAGGTTTTTCTTAGTTGGTAACACCACTCACAGGCCTAACAAAAAGGGCGGTTCTGTTTGAATGGTCCAAGGCTTGTGAGAATTATTTTCCGGAGATGAAGAAGAAGATGACTGCCACACCAATTTTTTTCTTACCCAAACCAGGTATGAGGTAAACCTTGTTATGTGATGTGTTCATTGTGGGGATTGTGCTAGTGTTCAGTTATGGTGATCAGGTTGTACGTCATTGGTCAAGACAGTGAGGGCCACACAGAAGGAATTTTCCAACTCATGACCAGGAGATAGTCGTTGTGCATTATTCCATAATGTGTTAGAGGCATTTCTTGTTGGGAAAACCTTTCATGGTGTTCACCAACCACAATGTATCAGGTACACATTCGTTCAACGATATTTTAATCTTCTATTGTGATGATATGTCAAGTACTTAAAATATTTTTACTTTCAGTTTGACTACACGCTTAGGAACAAGAATTGTGTCACTAATTCTCTACTCTGAAAGGCTCGAAATCATGTGGTTTAGAAATCTAGTTCATAGTGGATGTTGATGGCCTTGTTTGCATAGATGCATTTAGAGGTACATGATGAGCATGAGAACATGATCCTTGAACCTATAGAATTTGGATCCACACATTTGATCCATGTTAAAGAGAGTCAGCTAGTTGATCCTGAGTGTGTAGAAATGAAGGAAATTCTTTGTGGCGGGGATTCTCTTTCTGGTTGGACGTTCAATGCTGGTGGAGTTTCTTATATTCATGGTCATGTTGTGGTGCTGACATGAGTATAATAGGAGTAGATGCATGAGTTTATGTGTCAATGTGGTAAGTGAATCCTTGCTTGAAAATGTTATACCTTGAACTTTGTAAACATTTTTGAGGCTGGTAATGAAGAAAAAATTTGTGAGCATTGTGGCACACTACCTTACCAGACAATAAAAGAAGATTAAAATCAATGTACATGAGGGTTGTTGCAGTCATTACCTATTCCAGAGTGACAGTGTCACAATGTCATGATGGAGGTCATGGTGGGACTTTTTAGGATTCCTCAAATGAATTATGTAAATTGGGTGGTTTTTGATGAGATGGAAAAAGTGGCTAATTTCTTATTGAACCAATAGAGTTATATTGTCAGCAATTTGGGAAAATTTTATGATTGAGAAATAGTAAGGTTTAATGGTGGGATGAGAACAACAGTATATTATCATTATCAACATTTCACCACACAATTCTTATAGTGATTACATAAGGAGCTCGGTACCCAGGTGACTTCGAGTATGTCATACCACCCAATGACTGAAAGGTTGTCAAAGTGTACAATTCTGGTTTTGGAAGTCATATTGAGATCTTGTGTTTGAGATTTTAGAGGATCATGGGAGAAATACATGTCACTCATTGAATTTTCCTCTAATAATAGTCTTCAGTCCAATATTAATATGTATCCTTTTAAAAAACACTATGGTTGTCCATGTTGATCTCCTTTGTGTTGGTTACATGTTGTGAAATATGACCAATTATGACCGAGTATCATGTAGAAGACATCGAAAAAGGATTAATTTGTTGATAAGCATATGGAAATGGGGATGATTAGAAAAAACTCATATATATATTTTCATTGTAGACCTACTGAGTTCATAGTGGGTGATATAATATTTATTCGGGTGACTCTATGGTTGGGTCAACACTGTATCTGGAAACATGGAATGTTGGAACCTTGGTATGTGGGGCCATTTGGGATTGTGGAGAGGATCAGACTCCTAAAAAATCAATTACCTCTTCAACAATGGTATAGTTGAATGTATGATGTTTTCCATTTTTCACAACTTCTATAGTATCGCCCAGATCCTTCTCATGGGATAAACACTGATGATATTGAGATTGACAATGATTAATCCTTTGATAAGAACCCGGTTCATATTTTGGATCATAGTGATAGGTTATTGTGGGATACGGTTGTGCCTTTGAATCATGTTCCATGAATGAATAGAAATTTTAATGTGTAATGATGGGTTTGGGAATTGAATATGCAGGACTTGTGGCCCGTTCGTTTTTATTTGGTAACCCATTGATTCTAGGGAAGAGAGGCTTGAGGACAATCCTTCATAATATGGGGGTTTTGTAAGATCCTGGATCTCCCTTAAGTTATGTTCCTATTTAATATTATGTTTATAGTCCATATAATAGTCAAATAATTTTTTTCCTGAGTTGATGTGAAGACCCCAGGGTGTTCTGGGGGTTTGGGAAACGAAAAAGGATGAAAAATAGTGTTTTAGGGCATGTTGCATGGTTTGCACATGCATTGTGAAAATCATTCGAAACATCCAAGTAATCATAAAAGGGGTATTTTTTATATATAATCATCCACAAGGGTTGTACATAGTTTGTAAAATTGTGATGTAAATCCAAGACGCTGGGTTTTTTGATAAAATTGAAAAAATTGCCATTACGTGATTTAAAGTTCCATCTTTGGATTTCCCCCCCTTCTTCTTACTTCAACCCTTGTGATGAGCCTAGCTTAAAATATATTATAATAGGTGATTATTTTTCATTACTATGTTGTTTGTAGTTTCTCCAAATGATGATTGACGATCCAGGTAAATCTAATCTCCACCTTACCTCTCTTTTTGGGTTACAGTTCACACATTTTCTTCATCTCCCTTTGATGATCTAAAATCCTTTCATTGTAGTGATTTTAGGTTGTGGATACTATGGTGTGTTGAATAGAGATATAAGGGCTTTATTTGGTTTATGTTCATGAATGGATTCATGGTAGGTGGTATAAAATTTAAATCACGTATTTTATTCATTGACTTTTCCATGTAGGGTTTCATTCTTATTCACTACTTGATGTGTTCATTATTCCGTTATCAAGATGTGGTGTATGGTGTGTCTAAATGATTAATTTTACCCCTCTGGATACCCATGATATGAGAGGAGGATGAATAGATAAATTTAGGGCCACCCATGGGGTGTGCCAACCTTCCTAATGGGGCTAACCGAAATATATGGTGCAAAATTGACACATAATGATTTTAAGACTTATCGAAGAGGTTAATCTGTTTATGTGATGAGTTAGAAAAAACTATGATTTGTTTTTTCTAATGTGGTTAAAGGTTAAATGATTTTTGGGTTGATAGGTAAATGGGTTAAATGGTATTATTGAGATATGATAAGGAATTATGTTTACACTGGAATATACTTAGTGAGATATGCATGTGGAATTGGAATTGGGGTTAAATGGTTATGTGATACAAGTAAGGAATGTGTTAATTGATTGTGGAATAATGTAAATTTTCTAGTTTATGATATTTTTGAGATGATGAAAATGGTATTATTTATTATTTTTTGTGATGTGGTTAAATTTGATGATGATAAATAAGCATGTGAACATGGCTTGGTAGAGTGGCATATAGACATGAGGTTCTATGCCCATAGGATGAGTGGGACTGAGGATCTTGCTCAACCCCTAAATGTATGGGTTAGGGAATGTGATGAATTTCAATTCCCTAAATGGTTTCATTCCACATGGAACATGGAATTGAGGAGAGGGTTGTGGAATTATTATAATGTGATTCCTAGTGAGATATAACTTTACTTTTAATCCCATATGCATGAAAATACCAAACATTCCTAATTCATTGAACACGTGAAAAAGGTATATAAATCGATAGAATTCCATTGTGGTGAACCTAGATTCAATAGGATTATAATTATAAATGCACATAGTCTAGAACGCCATATTGAAATTTTTACCTTTACTTTCCATTATTAATATTTTTTATGCACTATCTACATTTACTGGATATTTTGTAGATATCGTTGGTGGTGGCCATCTAATATTTTCTCACACTTTTCTCGGGTCTCCATTGGGTACCCGAGCATATGTCATGGTTTCTGTAAAAGAAAGGGGTAAGGGTCACATGATTGGGATGTGAGTCATGTTCAATTTCATCATGGATGATGTCCAATACATGGAAGAAGGACAATTTTGGGGATTCCATTATTTTTATTACTTTTTGTTTTTGTTTACTTTGGTCTATAGCATGGAATTACACATTTAGTATTGGATATGGTTTGTACCTAGTTTGGGAGTGGTAACTTATTCTTGTTACTTATTTTTTTCATATTTTTTATGTTATTTTAATTGTTTTCAATTGTGGATTACTCTTTTAAATAGGTTATAGTATCCACATGTAACCTATTATACCATCACTACTAGTCAACATCCTCTGGCGTATGTGGAGGCAAACTTATGGACATTCAGATACCCATATCGGGGAACCAGTTTAGTGGTGTCCAATTCGGGGATGTTATAGTTTCCATTTAAACTTAGAAAAAAAAAATTTTATGCAAAACCAAAATTTATCCTCATTAAATTTTATTTATCTTTTTTGATAACAAAAACATAAAATTTACATTAAAACATTTGAAATATGTATTATATTGGCTAAAAAATTCATGAATTAAATATTGTTTATCATATATAGAATTTATTACCAACTAAATTACTCAAAATATATTACTAAATATGTAAAAAATACTTTAAATTATTTATATACAATATATGAATTTAATATAATATATAAATAGTATATTACATTAATAACACAATTCATAAAAATAACACATTACCATTTATCATGTTCACTGACAATAATAATAGTTCCCATAATATTTTAACATAAAAATGTTTTTTTCTTTTTTAAATAATATTAACATGTTTATCTAAAATAAATAATGGAGTTTTTAGACCTTATTACTACAGGTTGTGATAAAAACTTTTAAATATTCTTGATTAATACTATTTCTTAGAGTATATGTCAATGTAAATCTCACAAAATGTTAAAAAAATGATTTTAAAATTCAATAAACTATTTTCAACTAAGGTAGTTAATCTATTTATTATATAGAACATATTTCGAGAAAATTTATTTCACACTAATATGTTGATAATCTCATAAAAGTGACATTATTTTCAAAATCATTATTTTTCCACTATTCAAAAAAATTATTTATTTTAGAAAAATATAAAACATTGGTCCAATGATATTATTTACATATTTAATCATTAAAGAAATTTTATTTTTACTAACTCAAATTCTATAATTTATAAACGTAACATTTAAATAAAATTATAATTTAAAAATGAAGAAATATTTTATTAAAAAAATGATCTTTTTAGATATCATGTTTACTTACTCTTATTACATACTAATTTTTACATATTTTAATGATAGAATATTAGTTTATAAATCTTAAAGAATAAATATTATAATAAACATTTTACTATGGTCAATTTAATTTTTTTAGATAAAATAAAATAATTTTTTATAATTTTTTTTTCAAAAGAAATCATTATTTATATAAATAAATAGGTTAAAATTTTATTGCTTATTTACATTTTTATTTACTAATTAACGCATTCCTTAGGTAATTTTAAAATTTCATTCTTCATTTTAATCAGTGATTCATATTTTCCTTATTTCTTGTGAAATATTATTTAAAATATTTTATCAATATAAAAGATATGAAACCATGGGTCATTAGTACATTCCATTAAATTCCAAAACAATGACATTTTTATCATGTTTTAATAAATGACTTTAATTATGAATTCATTGTTCGAGTACTCAATCCTTTAGATGATATTAAATGATGAGAATATTCTGCTAAGTAGAAATGATCATGTTATGGAGGATCGTATTCTTAGTAAGATAGAGTTCACTTTTTTCCCCCATATTAATTATAAATTCACCTATATTACAATAAATGCCAATAATATACAATTTATAAAAATCATCTCCTTCGATTTTTTTTTCTATACACTATAAATATATCAATTAATAATCCACTATTATTTATAATTGATACATCAATGTGGAAATAAATAATCCATTTTTAATCATATAAATTATGAAACTCTTTACTCTATCTCCATCCATCCATCCAAATGTAATTTTTATTATGCCATTTTACCGAAAAATGGGAAAAAAATTCTGACTCAAGATACCACTGTGTGATAAAAGATCTCACAAAATGATTAAGCACTAGACTAAGATTACTTGAATCAGATACTGTATAAAGTTCCCATTGCAGTGTACTAACCTGCATATCTGGATCCTCTCTGATAAGCTCTTTAGGGTGAGTGATCATATATTTATTTGTCAGAATGAATTCCTCCGAGTGGATTTATCTCTGGTTAAAGCCCCATGCCAGAATTTGATAATGTTTATTAATCCATTATTATTTCTCCTCATTGGAATCAACTTGCAACCTTCTTGTATTAATTCTTTTAATACCCTCTTCTGAGACATTGGGTCAGATACCATAATATTGCATTACATACATGGGGTGTAGGATATGTTTCAAGCACTCTAAATGTTCTTCCTCCCTTATTGTTTTTTTCCTTATTGATTCTTCTCTTTCCCCATTTTTGGGCCTTTTATTTCATCATTTATTTCCTTCTTGGTTGACCCCATCTACATCAGTTTTGGTAAGTAGGAGTAATCCTTTCATCCCTTTAGTTTTTTCCTTAGACCACTATGCACTTCCCCGAGTCTTGAATTCCTTTTTCCTCTTCTTCCATCTAGGGATGTGATATTTCCCTTGAAGTCGGTCCATGATACGCACTAAGAATTGACTATAGTTTTCATCACATGAACTATCCACTTCTTGTGTTAATGGTGGTTTGTGAACATCAAGACATTAAAACTTGTTCCCCAACATAAACACCAAGACTTATGTTACTTTATTCACTAAACCATTATTCATCCCCCATATTCCCATCCTTCTTGTAAATTTCAGATTTAGCACTGAGGGGGTTTCACTCTGAGGGTACCAGGACACCCTCAATCTTGACCTTCACAGCATAGGACAACCATACCTGTGAGACCATCACTGGAAACTTAGGGCCACATGGCTGCTCATATCCACAAACTATATGTAGTACGTGAGTATTTGAATTCTATATAACCAACTGTTGATGATTCTTACCATCCATTTGAGAATCATTGATATAAAAAAGACGTATTATAAAATTCTCAATAATAAATACATGTAAGATCCTGGCCATTTATGGGGTCATCTCATGGTATTTTTTCTGTACTATTGAGGTTTTTATATACAATTTCATTGGGTTTCTGGCTTCATGAGAATTTGGAAAGTATTTATGAAATTTTAGCAGACAGAGGTCTCTATATGGTTTGAAAATGGTGAGAAAAACAATATGCCTAGTCCTAGTTAACCATGTGAACCTGGACATAGATGCCTGCATGGTTCATTCACGGTTTACCCAAACAATGCACCTCTTTCTAGGTAATCATGCAAACCTGGACCAAGAGGTCCTTACAGTTGAATCATGGTTTACCCAAACAGTGCACCCCTACCCAAGAAACCATGCGTCGAGGTATCAATTATCCAGAAATATTTTTTAAAATCTCTAAAACCCCAAAATCCCTTTTATTTCAACCTAGGCTCAGGCATGATGAATTATATATGATCCTAGAGCCATATAGAGAAATTCCAATCTGATATCAACATAGTTCATCGAGATCTAATTCCCAGATTGAAGATCCACCCTCTTCCCAAAAAGTGTATCTCATCTCATTGCATCTTACATTCATTCCTCTATCATTCCCTGATCTTTTCATAAATGATCTCCATATTTTCCATGAATCTAAACATATTTGTTGAGATATAGATCTTGGATTGTGTATATTGATCTATATTTTAATGACCTTGATGAATTTGTTTATAATTGTTTGTTTATGGATTTAGATCATGATCTTGATTGACGTCGTTGTCCCACTCAAATTTGGGGGATTTTTGTTAGGATAACATCAATTACCAAACCATGGTAAGTGGTCTAAATATAACTACCATCATTATAGATTTGATACCTTTTGTAAGACAATTGATTTTCTAGCATTCCTTGATAATTGATTTTCCGAATTAGATAAATTAAGAATTTTAATTTGACCTACTGATGATTTGGAGATATATATGACTAATTGATGATATAATCAGGGAGAAAAGGGGGATGATCAATTATATATGCGATTTGGAGTTGTTTTATTGGTTGAAACATTATAATTCAGATATTTAATAGGTTTTTTTAATATAATTAATTTGGGGAAACTAATTATGATATTATGTTTGGCAATGTAATATAATTAATGGTGAATTAATTATGTTCCATGATGTTAATTAAAGGTATGTAATTGTGAGAATTATTAATGATAAATGGATATTTTATTTGGATAATAAATTATGAGGAATTAATTATGGTATAAGATTTGTGTTGATTGATTTAATAGTTGATGAATTAATTAATGGGTTATGTTCTTATTTAATTGTTTTGTCAAATAATGGTCTTTGGCATGTTTAACTAATAATTAGATCAGTAAGGTAATGATATGGTTAATTATTGTTAATTATTGAATGATTTGAATGATTAAAAATTTGGGTGCTAGAAAAAGATATCTAGACAAATTTAAAAGTTGGGAATTGGATAGAGAGTTCCTCCCAAATATTTATCCATGCTTGGGATATAGAATGTCAGACATGAAAATCTACACCAAATGAAATTTGGGGTTCTTGACATGGGTTAAAACAACTATTTATATTTTGGGAGCATGACATAGCTTTTAACACCGAATTATATTTGGGTAGATTGATGTGGCGTTTAACAGCAAATGAATGAATCTAAAAAATGATGAATTAAATGGGATATATGATTTCAAACTAGTTTGAATGGGATGATAAAAGAATAAATGAATATGTGGTTACTATTTAACTACATAGTGTGTTTGTTTCTTCATATAATTGTATACAATATCATTTTAATGGAAATGTTTTAGACACCATTGGTGGTGGCCAACTGATTCTTACTGACACACCATTTGGGCTACCTGATCAACAACTGATTAGGCTTTTTTATTGCAAGACAAGATAAGGGAAAGGCCATGGGATGTATTGTTTTTTGGGAATGGAGCATGGGTGGGGGGGAGATGTGGTTTGGGGACCCATAATGGAGTCGTTGTTTCTTTACTTTTTGTTACATTATAGACACTTCAAAATTGTATTTCCATCGCACGCATTCCCTTTCAATTGAGTTTTGTATTTCCTCTTTTGACTATCATGTGACATGGTTTTGTTCTTGTTAATTATATGATTCCACATTTTTTAAATTTTTTTTCTTTGATGTATTATTTTAATAAAATAGGGTATAATATCCCCATGAAAGAATTACCAAACCCTCGATTCTAGTCGACACTCTCTAACATATGAGGAGGCATACATGAGGGCATGTGACCAACCAGATCATGCTACCGTTTAGTGAAATTCGGGTTAGGACGTTACAAAGTGGTATCAAAGGAGTTTTCTTTTATTTCAGCTTCATTTGTATTAATGTTTTGGGAATGGTAGGAAGGAGACTAAGAAGATTCAGTTATTGGGAATGATATCGTCCATGGCATTTTTAAACCCATATACAATGGAATATTCGGGTACTCAAGGTGAGAATGTTGTGTTTGATATTTGTTGTTAGAGTTGGATATTATTTCACATTGTCTGACTAACTTGTTGTGCGATAAGGTTTTTTTTAAAAAATCTTTATTTTGATACGTGGGAAATAGAGGGAAAATATTTGAGTCTATATACATCATTCTATGCACTCAGGCTTTTTGGGATACACAACATTCATGGAACACATAGGACAATGGTTTATGGGTATTTTTTTACATGAACTGATGTTCCTTGTCATGAGAATGAATAAAAGATGCAAAATGAGAATAAATGGATTTCTAATGTGAAAAATGATTAATATGATGGATTATATTAATTAATTGATGAATTAATGTGTATTAAATGATACAATTATTTAAATGTGGGAAATAATTAATGATAATGTTTATACCCTTTTAAAATAAGACCTAGGAGTTGGATGGTTAAGGAAAGTGATAAGGCCTCAGTGTTGATCATATGTAGAGAAAAGGGGGAAGCACTTGTTGAAACATGTTGTTCTTCTTTTTTCCTTTTATTTTAATGATATAAGTTTGTTTTATGATACCTAAGATATGTGATTGTCTTTGTAGATTTATGTCCCAATAACACCTTTTGAGAGGGAGACCAGGGAGTAGGGATTGGAACAAACATCCAGATAGGGAACATGATGCACTGTCAGTGCCAGATGTGGAGGAAGGGGAGTATTTTCAAGGGAAGATTTCATGTTTCATTCAGTTCATGTAGATATACACGAGGTGGGTTTTGAAAATCATTTCATAGTTGAAAATGGAGTTTAACCTACGTAACCCTCCAAAATTCACTAGAGAGGGTGGAACAGAAGGATATGAATTATATGTTGAATTCATAGATATGATACATGACCATTTGGAGACATTAGATGAGGGCTAGGTCATGTTGGCTACATATAATATGCGGGGGCCAATGATATGATGGTATGACATTTAGGTACAATCTTGATAGACAGATGATATGTTATAGAAGGAAATTCTGGAGATGTTCTTGGAGAACTTATATCAGAAGACATTGATACAATATAAGGGTATATAGTTTTATGCTTCTCATCCTATGATGCATGTCCATAATGGGTTATGCTCAACATTAAACATTTTTATATGATTTGGATCTAGATTTCACGGCAGATGAATTATGTTGGAAAAACGATTTCATGATAGTCATAAGTGTTTAATTATGTCTCATATGAATATATTAATCATGAAGAAGTTCTCAGAAGTTGTTCATCATGCTCTAATTTTGTATAGGAAACTGATGGAGGCTACTAGTACTGGATATATTGTTGTAACTGGATGATCGAGGAGTATTCCATCTTGGAGTAGGAAGCGTCATTACAAGATCCATAGTCTGTACATTGGAATGGATGTTTGACAATAATGAGGAACAATATCATCGGAACTTACTAGTGTGATTTTCCACCAATGTGGTAGGCTGAGATACTATCGTAAAAATATTCATCAACCACTAGTGGAGTGCTGGTTTTGAGGAATGATGGGACACCTACAAGTGTTCTCTAGGATGTAGTGACAAGATGGTACTAAGGGAGAATCTTCTCATAGTAAGAGTGTTTGAAGGGGGTCTTCTACAGCATATAAATCTTGCGGCTTGAGTTCCACTAACAGAAGTGGGAGAGGCAGTGGACATGGTGCATCAGGGTTTGAGCACCAATATTAATGATTTGTTGCGACTTAGAGGAGTTAGACAACACCACAAGGAAGAGAAGCATGATAGTTATATGCAGTGAAGCCAACTCTTGTGGAGAGTGAGGATGGTCCATCGACAATGAGTGTTACTATTATAGTAGCTTATATTTTATCTAGTTCCTTGTTCTATACTGGTTCCTCTAATTTCTTTGTTTATGAAAATCTAGTTAATTGTATGAGCTGGGAGGTGGAGTCTATAAATAGAGTGTTGAATATTGATACACCAATGGGAATAGAGTCTAGATATTTCTGTTTTTGCAAGGGTGGTTCGCTAGATATTGGAGAGTATCATTTTCATAGTGATATCTATGTCCTTGATTTAACAACCTTGATTTGATTATGGTTATGGACAAGTTTGTCTCATACTAGGCCCAAATTAATTTTTACCACAGTAGAGTGACATTTATGTCTCATAAGGGTGACCAGTATGTTTATCATTAATAACAGGATATCCATGAAGGACAAGCTTGTACAATTAACGTGTAATTGGTAGAGCTCAAATCCCATGTTATTTTTCTTTTATTAGATGATTGTAATGTTAGGAAAGACACCCTTCAACTAGTTGTGGAGAATTTCTATGATGTCATTCTTGAAGACTTATCTGGGTTTCCACCTGGATGAGATGTGGAATTCGCTATTCAGATCATGTTGGGGGATGATCCCATTTCTATTCCACCTAATAAAAATGCATCGAATTCAATTCAATAACTCAATACGCCGTTAGGGAATTTGGAGGATAAAGGGTTTATCAATCCATGAATGTCCCCAAGAGGATCACCTGTCTTCTTTGCAATGTCGGATAATTGGGGTTTACACTTTCTTATAGATTACCAAAAATTGAATAAAATTTCTGTGAAGAACCCATATTTTTTTCCACATATTGATGATCTATTGGACTAACTGAATTGGGATTGTGTGTTTTCAAAGAACGATTTTCAATCAGGGTATAATCATCTGAGAGTTCATAATTCTGATATACCGGGCACTAATTTTAGAAGTAGTTATAGATATTATGAGTTCATCATAATTCTATTTGGTTTGAAATATGCTTTAGTAGTATTTTATGGCCTTGATGAACATGATCATTCATCCGTACCTGGATCTGTTTGTGTTGGTGTTTGTTGAAGACATCTTTGAGTACATTAAGACTCATGAAGAACATACCCAACATCTTGACCTCTTCCTGAGTACATAGATAGAGCATTGATTATACTCCAATATATATAAGTCTCTATTTTGAATTAACATGTTACAATTATTGGGGCACATCATCATGGAAGAAGTTGTGGAAGTGGTCACATATAATGATTATGTAGTTGTTTCATGGGAGCAACCGAAGAATGTTTTTGATATACGATGTTTTTTGGGACTAGCTGTATATTACTGGAGGATCATCCAAGACATTTCCTGATTAGAAGCACTGGTTCTAGATGTAAGAATGTTGGTGATAATGATTCACTCGACAGAGGCATGTGATAATTTTTTTCCAGGAACTGGATAATCAGTTGACATCGGTAACAATTTTGATCCTACCTAAGTCATGTGAGGAGTACCAAGTGTATTGTGATAGTTATGGGATAAAAAATATAGTTTTTTTGATGGAAGGGGATTTATTGGTTGCTTACAGGCCTCAGAAGTTTAGTAAAATGAACAGAGTTACCCCTCACATGATCTCAAATTGTCAGTGGTGATTTATGTTCGTAAGTGTTGGTGAAACTATATTTTGGATGAAATGTTTACATTTTTTATAGATCACCAAATCATTAATTATACCATTTCACAGTATGACATGAGTCTTCAGTAGTGAATATGGGTAGATTATATGAAATCTATTGATTTTGAATTGGTATATACACCCCTAAATGGGAATAGCGTGGATGATTACTTGAGAAAGAAATAAAATAATCAATAGGTACATGAGTCGAGTGGAGAGTGGAAGACTATGACCTTGTGAGAGGAAATGCATGTTGTGGTTTGAGAGAACTAGTATATGATGACCCATGTTTCATTATTAGAAGATATTATACTCTTGAGATGGATCAGCAACATGAATTATGTGGATCTGGAGTGATTAAACTTATGGGAAAGCCTTGAAGGTGGGTATATAGCTTCAAATTAGATGATAGATGAGGATCAGGTCATCTGTGTGAAGAATCTAATTTTTTTCCTATGAGAATTTGAGAGGAAATCAATCAATAATTTAATTCCTCAAAGTGGGAGGAACATCCTGGGATAAAAAAAGTTACCATTACCTACAATAGTAGTATTTTTGGCTAGGCATGAAAAAGGAGATAATAGGGTTCATAACAAAATGTTTCAACTACCAGTAGGTGAAAGAAGATCTTCAATGACCAGGAGGTGTTCTACAAATGTTTCCTACTTATTAATTGATAGGGGGAGATGTATCTAAGGATATTGTGTTAGGAAATCCAAGGAAACATGCGATGAATGATTCTATTTAGGTCATTGTGGTTCAACTATGGAAGGTAGCACATTTATTTTCTATAAGGGAACCCATTACAATAGAATAGATGGAAGAGATGTATTTTTTGGAGATAGTTCATTTCCATGGGTACCATGGAATAAAGATTCAGATTGTGATTCATGCTATACATCATGCTTTGGAATATCTTACAGAAGGCTCTTGGAACACATGTTTTTTTATGTACGGCCTTCCACACACAGAGAAATGGTTTTCCAGAGTGTACCAGACATGTGTTAGAGGATATGTTGCATGCATGTGTAAATGACATTGGTGGTTCTGGGGAGAAGAACATGGATTTTGTGGAATTCAACTTTTAAAAACTATTATGAGGAATATATATATCATGAACCATATGAGACACTTTATTGTCGAACTTCTAGATCACAACTATGTTGGATAGAGGTGGGTGAGTCAAAGCTGTTGGGATGAGTCTCGTGCAGAAATATGTTAGAGCTAGTGTAGTTCATTCAAAAAACTAATGATATGGCTCAATGTAGGTAGATGTAATATTCTTATAGACATATAAATCACATATAGATAATAAATGTTGATCTTGTTTTGTACTGGGTGTCTCCTATGTTGGGTCACCATAGGATACAGAGGCAGGGAAAGTTGGTACCTAGGTTTGTAGAACCGTTTGAGGTAGTGAAGAGAATCAGGATAGTTGGGTATTAATTAGAACAACCAAAGAGATTCAATGTGATGCATGACATTTTCTATCTGTCACAAAAATGATGGTAACACCCAGACCCATCTCATGTGCTCGATGTGGATGAGGTTTTTTGCGAAAAAAATGTATCAATTGAATAGAATCTGATAGGTGTGGTGAAACATAGTGAGATAGTGTGTCATGTAAAGACAGTGATAATATTTCATGAGTTATGGAAACATATATGTTATCAAGAGGAAAATTGGGAATGGAAATCAGAACTGAGGTATTTATGGCCCAATATCATTGGATTAGAATCTTAGTGATGTTCTGTAGTGCAACATGAGGATGAGTTTTTATAAATTGGGGATCTTGTATGATCCCAATATCTTCTTGGGTAGTCTCGGGCACGTTTTCTAGGTACATTGAAGGTTTTCAGTACCTTTCAGTAGGATTTCTGTATTGGAGGGAGTTTGGGTTAATTTTAAAGATAAATTAACAGACATAAAGTTGTGCACAGTTTTCACACAGTTTGAAAAACCCTACACCTAATCCCAGGTAATCATGCGAACCTAGATAGATAGGTATTCATTGTTGGAACATGACATTCCCTAATTATGGGCTCCTACCTAGGTAACTGTGAAATCCTAGAAAAATTGGTCTACTTGGTAGGAGCACCAATTACCTTAACTATGCACCCCGTCCCATGAAACTATGTGCAATGTTTTTAAAAAAAATTAGTTTTTAAAGCACATGAACCACCGAAATCACAATATTTCAACCTAGGATCGGGATATATGAAATATAGGTGATCCCAAATCCTTTTAAAGGGATTATAGGGTGATCTGAACACCGTTCTTCGAGGTATAAATCCATTATTTAGGATCCACTCTCATTCTGGTAAGTCGATATGATCACAATGCTTCTACCATTCATTCCTCTAACATTTCGGGTCCATTTAATGGATTATCCCCACTATTTAAATATATTTGAACATATTGGTTTAGATCTAGATATAGGATCATGGATTTAGATCAATATTTTCACGACCATTATCATTTTTAACTTAATTTTGTGTTTAGGGATTTAGATTCTGATCTTGATCGACATCATTATGAAACATTGATTTTGGGTGTTTCCTGTTTGACTATCATCCATCAGTAAACATAGGTAAGTTATCAAATTAGAACTCCCATAGTAATGGATTTGATTGGGGTATGTTAGATTATCGATTTTCGAGCTTACCAGCATATTGATTTCTTGAATTGGAGTAATTAGATTTGTTAATTTGACTTGTTGGTGCTTTGGAGATATATGTGATTAATGATGATTTAATCATTAAACAAAGTGGTATTACCAATTATAAATTTGATTTGGATATTTTGTTTATGGGTTGAGACATTGTAATTGAGATATTGAATTGGTTGTGTAAAGATAATTAATCGGGTAAAACTAACTATGAGATTGTATTTGGATATGCAAGATAATTAATGGTGAATAAATTAAGTTCCATGATGTTAATTGAAGAAAATTATTTTTGATAATTAGCAATGATATGTTGAGATTTGATTTAGATAATTAATTTTTTAGTATTAATAATGGAATAATATTTGACATTATTGATTAATTAATTGATGAATTAATAACTGGTTTATGTACTTAGTTAATTGTTTGGTTAACAAACCAGATTTGTTATGTTTAACAAATATTGGATTAGATAGGAAAGTATATGGATAATTCAATTAAATTAATGAATGATTTAAATGATTAAGAATGTGGGTGGTAGAAAAGGCATTCCACAATGATTTAGAATTTGGGACATTGAATTGATATTCCTCCACAATAGTTATCCATGCTTCTGATGTGGGTTGTTTGAAATGGTGATCTACATAGAATATTGTTTGGGTGATTAACATAGAATTCCACCCTGATTGATATTTGGGGTGTTTGACCTGGCGTTGAACACTAAATGAATTACAGTAATGAATTAGTCTAAAATGGGAGACATTAGTTGAAAATAGATATAATTTGTTTATTATATAATAAGTAACGATGTTTTAACTATTTAAGTTTGCACTGTATTTATTGCTTCATATATTTGCATACAATTTTATTTGACTTGACCTGTTTTAGACCCCAATGGTGAGGAATTATATGTCATACTCAAACACTATTTGATCTTCTTGATCACCACCAATGTAGACTATTGTTTTAGGATAGTATAATTGGAAGGCCATAGGATAGGTTGTAGTTTGGTAATAGAGAATTGGTGAGGGAACCATACATGGTATGTGACCCGCGCCGTGGTTATTATGTCTTTAATTTTAGTTTCATTGTAGAAACACGAAACATGCATTATCATAGATTTTTTTATCTTTCAAATGAGTATTTTATTTCTTTTATTGACTATCATGTGACATGGTATTGTTCTGGTTATTCAAATTATTCTGCATTTGTTTATTTTTTTGCTTCTGTTTTTTCCTTATTCAAATTAGAAGTTGGTATAGTCTCCCCATTGATGAATTACCATACCCTCGCTGCTAGTTGGTACCCTCTAAAATACTGGGAGGTGTAATTGAGGGCATGCGAACAACCGGCTCAAGGAACCATTTAGGGGAACCTTGGTCAGGATGTTATAATACCCTATAGTAACAACTGTGTTATGTAATTTAGTAATTTAAATAAATTTATTTTAGGATATCCATACAGAACATGATCCAAATTTTAGGTCCCCAATAAAAAAACACAATTTTTCTTAAGGATTACATTAAAATTACATATTTACATATATCTTGTATTTTTTACCAATTAAATTCCATAATAATAATTAATTTAAAGGATGGTTTTCTTTCCATAACATTACTAATGATATTGACATGTTGAATAAAAAATTATATATATATATTTATATTTTTTCATTACAAATATATGAAATATTTCATTGATATTTAAATATTAATCATTATTAAGTGTTGTTACAAAAACCATTCATTATTAAATTTTGTTTCATATTATTTTCCGATCAAATTCAAGACTAACAAACTCATATAGCTCAATAATAAATGAGTAATCCACTAAATAAACAAATTGTTTTCACAATCATGATATTTATCACATACATTCATGTCAAATAAAAATTCTTAGAGTCATGGATAATTTCTACCACTTCCATTAATTTAGTATCTATATCATCATCTAGATCATAATAGTTAGAGTCAGATTATATTCACATAACCAATCATTTAATATATTTTCTATGTGGTAACACCATGGACTACTCCATAGGATATTTTTTGATTTTGGTGCAAAGACTATGATAGATTCCATGCACCATATATCCTGCACCATAATAGAAAAATCATATTAAATTTTTTATATAATCCAAACATGAATTTTCAAAAATAATGTAATATCCAATTACTGTTTTCTCATATGGGAAATCGGAGAGCTTGATCAAATCTAAAATAAGTGTTTTACACTAGGCACAAAATATCCTTTTTGGGAATCATATTTATTATTTAATTGCATACCCATGTTTATTTATTTATTTTCTTTTTTATAGTTTATATAAAAAACAAAATATATGTTTTCGAAAAGAAAATATCATTTTATTTTGATTTTGATGACCTCATAATATTACATTGTATCATAATGTTATGTTGGCTTGTTAATAATAATAATAATAATAATAATTTTATTTTTTAATTAATATTACTTTTGTGTCATTATAATATGTGAAATATACTTGTGTAATTAATGAAGATTGAATTCACATAATTTAAATATGTGTTTTTCCATTAGTGAATAATTATTTTATGTTCTTGTAAAAATATAGATATTATAACTTGTGCTAAATAAAAAATGGAGAATGTAATTATTAATAATTTAATTAATGTAATTAAAATTTAATGAATTTTCTGAATTTGATGCTATAAATATTGGATGGTATTTAAAAATATGATTTTTTATATGATTATTTAAAAAAAATTAAATTGTGAATGAAAAATTAAAATAGGAATTTATCAATATGTGTTAAATATATATTTATATAAAAACTTTTGGTAGTATATATATATAAACAAAAGTTGAATATATATGGGTTATATATATACATGTTTATATATATACAGGTGTGTGTGTGTATAATGATTATAAATATATATTCATTTTTTACATTTATCTTTCCATTAAATAATTATTAAATTTGTATTATAATGGTTTTTAAAAATAATTACATGTTTGTGGTGTATTGTATGGACATAAATATGTGAGGGGTAAAATTATTAATATATTACCGGTATAAAATGATAATAAATAAATGAGATAAAAATTTTAATGGGGATAACAGTGTAGTGTGTAACATAAAATATTATATCATGCCTCTCTCAACCCCACAAATCTCCATTCCTCTCTCTCTCTCAATTATTTCATTTATTTTATTTATATAATTCCATAAATATATATTCGATATCATTATTGATAATGATCAGATTGATATGTATTTGGTGCCTTTAATTTCATATCAATAGGGAGAAAGTAATTCCTAGTTTAGTTTACTATGAACGAAGGGGAATTTATTTATATTTTATTTACTCATATATTAACATTTAAAATATCAATGATCAAAATAACAATATATAATTTCAAAATATGAATGATACAACAATTTAGTTGTGTATCTAGTCTAAAATAGTGATTATTGTTGATAGAATATAATTTTACAGAAGATAAGAAGTATATTAACTCTTCGAGATAGTTTACACATGTTTCATTGTAATAATTTTTGTGTTGACATGTTTTATAACCATTCATGATTATGATCACATTTGGGTGTGTGAGTAGAGTGTTAAACATGTTGTGACATTATTTCCCATGTGTGAAATTAGAATACATGTTTCATCGTTTGATTATGATCCCATGTTGTAATGTGTTTATGCTTTGTTTCCCATAATGATGTGTTTTCCATTTATTAACTACCTAGTAAATATAATAACTTGTTTTAGTTCCACTATTCTCGGTGCTCAGAATTGGTGGACCATCAAGACATGATTAACAATTAGGGGGGACTGTTCTTTACAAGCATTAATAGTAATGAGAGACATGAGATTAAGGTAGAGATAAATGATAATATGGAAAATTATGTTAAATATTCACCTAATTCCAAATAATCCTGCTATTTGATGCATAAATTATCAAGGAATTGAATTCTATATATTGATAACAAGACTCCTAGATGATCTATGAGTTGAATTCTATATATTGAGAACTTGATGCATAGTTAATCTGTGTATTTCATAAAATTAGTTTGGAATAAAAACATAGTTGTTTAGTGAGAAACATGTCATACATGAGGTCACGTCTGAGTCTATTATATTCACTATTAAATGTAGTTGTTGAGTGACTATTTTAGTATCCATGTTTATTAATTTGTAACTACGAACATATTTTCAATATCAATTCAGTGTATATCATATTTCGGTAAAACCATTCGTTTCAAGTGTATTGGGTAGCATAAGGTTTTTTTCTTTTATATTTTATTTTAATTTTATTTAGAAAATATTATTGTAATAACAGTATAAATTTTCATACTTGAGTAACAATGGTTAAGGGTGCATTGGTTATTTTCCTTCAGAATCTTGTTCCCAAACTATACTCAAGAATGTAAAAGTGACTAAAATTAAATGAGACATGTGAAGAAGGGAATGGTTTATGTGGTTTTTGGATGAGAATAAGATAATAGACAAAGAAGAAGACTGAGACAGTCTCTAGAGGACCCTGTCAATATTGTTTATTTTTTAATTTCTAACTTATTATTACACTATATAGGCATTCTACATTGGAATATGTTTTTATTTATATGATATGTATGATGTTTATTTAGTTTCTAATTGATCATTTTCATTACATATTATATTTTATATTTTCCACATCACATAATTATGAGGGTATAGTTTCTCTACTGAAAAAATCAGACATTCACAATAATTTGGATTCCTTGTTCTTTCTGGGAGGTGATATTCTATTCATGAGACATTATATCTTTGACCATTGAATTTTTTCAAGATTTTATAAAATGTAATCATAGGATCCAAAATCAGTAACATTATTATTCTATTTTATTAAATTTGGTATATTGTGGGTAGAAGATTGGATGTTTCGATCATGATTAGGGGAACTGTGACAATTTCTTCCCATTAATGTATATAGGGAAATTGAGTTTCTAATAGAATATATATTGTTTCTATTATAATTGATTAAAATTACATTGGGTGATGCACATGATGTATTATGTGATTTGAAATACTTCAGCTGCATTGACACAACATTAATAGGATTGTAGTTTCAAAAGGAATATGTATAATCCATATATTAAGATATATTTTAATTCCATAACAAAATAACTAAAAAAATGGAACCTATATGGGATAGTAACATTATAGTGTGTTATATATGTGTTTCTATGATATTTTTATATATCCTCATTCAAATTAATTATTTGGACTAATCATACTGTTGTTTTTGTATATATATGTTAATTGTGACTAATTTGAAATGGATGGAGATCAGGGTTAGTGATAGGAGGGTTGTACTATAGGGAGAGTGTAGAATCCTAGGTGATCCTTGTTTATTCCTATAAACATCTTGTAGTCTATTTCTGTTTTATTTTTTTCTAGGTTTGAATAATCCAACCACAAAGCTGTTGGAGTGAGAGTTTCATGTTCGAGATTAATTAGAAGAGTTGTTTGAAAATTTACACTCTATATACTTATGGGGAGTGAGAAGTCATTAAAGGTGGATATTTTTATATCCAAAATTTTAATGATAAATAAAGAAATATATGAAATATGTAATTAGTTTTTATGTGAAAATTAAAATTAACAATAAAAATCACTTTATAAAATAATAATTTGATTTACATAATGGTAAAATCATAGCTAACACCTTGGAATATTACACGGTTATATAATTTGGGTTACTAACTGAGATACAAATTGATTTAAGGCCTAGTTTTACCTTTATAATGATATAAATAATATTAATTTTATTATATAATTAGTTTTTAGTTTTTATCAAATTACATAATATCTCCCAAATGTGTCTCAAATGGGAAATCTAATTCTTCTAATAAATCCAAAATGATGAATTACCCCATGCAGCAACATAAGATTTCTGTGAATTGAGTGTTTTATCATATCACAAAATTTTTTAATTAGTTTAAAATTTTATGTTTAATTTTATTCATGATATAGTATATGATTGTGAACAAATTTATCATTTTTTTTGATAGATTTGAATTGATGAAATTAATATATATCTGACTATTTTTAGTGTATTTAAAAGTTATAAAAATAATTTTGTGTTTATTAATATTTTTATAAGTGAAAAATAAAAGAAATTTTTATTTAAATTTTTATTTAAATAGTTTTGATTTCATATAGTTTATGAGTGAGGATTCTACATGGGTACATATTTTTTGGAATACTCGGTAATAATATTGTAGTTCATTATTTTGATAAATATAAAATATGTTTTTTTATTTAATAAATAATTTAATGTGTCGTATACATTAAATGAATGATATATTTGAAATTATAATGGTTGAAGTTATGGAAGCATTTAGTAATAATAATTATTAAAATTTGTTTTTATTATTATTTTTAAATTTGGAAAAAAAAATATTTTTTAAAATAATAAAATCAGTTATATATGTGGGGTAATAATATATTCGGTTGTATATATGTATATACATGTGTGAGTATATATATAACCTATATATATATGATATATATATTCGAGTATATATATATGTGAGTGTAAAAACATATATATGTATATATAATCCGTATATATATATATATGCTTGAAATCAAAAATATATTTAATGAATGTATAAATTTATTCCCAAGAGCTTTTAAAAAATAAAACCAATGGATAATTTTATTTGGTGCATGTTGGAAAAGGGATATAGAATATAATAATTCATCAATTATATAAAAAATACAATAATTTATTCAATTGAATTTAAAAGAAAAAAATGAACTATTGGGAAATGGGGAGGCTAGTTCTGTATAATAGAAATCCCTTATAACCATTACAGCTACCCTCTATCCTGAATCACTATATCCCTCCCTCAATTTAAATTTTTAATACTTTATTACCATTAATAATTATCTATGAGATACCGGCACTGATACTAATCAGATTAATGTCCCTTTAGAATCATTAGAGTTTATCTCAATGAACATAATAGTAAACCTATTTTTGTATCTGAAGGAGGAATGTGTTTTGTGGTGTAGTTATGCTTAAAAATAAACCATTTTCATCCATACACATTAACCCATATGTTAGAAGACCCTAAATTTACCACATATTTTATATGGGTAACTGGCATTATGGATTGGCATTATAGTCAGATGCTTGATCACATGAGGTGTGCATGTGTACCAAATAAACTATTATTTTAACACTATAATATGTAGATAGATGAATATTTTTATGGTACTGGTTTTATTGAAAATATATTTAACAATAATTAACATTATATATCATATATTATGTTTTAGTTTATACTATATATGCACATGAAATATTGTACTTTTTTGTGTGCATGGGAGATGTGACACATTTTAGTTGGAATGTCAGACTAAATTCATTTTTGAGAGTATTCAGATGACTGAAATGTTCTAGAAATTGGTTTTTATATACATGGAGTATTCGAGATGACGATATGTGTTACAAACATTTTTACTATCCTCAGATAGGGAAGTGTGCAACAACAATTGGTATGCACCTGCCTTTCCTATCCAGAGGGAATGAGTCAAATATATTTTTAGCATATTACACCCTAGTGATGTTTCTAGATAGTAACTTATTTTTCAAATGGAATCGTGTAGAAGTTGTTTTTCTCTCCCAACATGGTGTTATTTTAGGTAGATCAGGTCCATACGGACCCATCATTTTATGGGTACTTATGTTATGTTTTTTGAATTATATTTCTACAATTTTACATTTATCGAATTCAGATTTATAATTTATAAAATAATGTGAAGGGTGGTTTGGGGTTTCCTATATAGTGTTTTACAAACATCATAAATGTAAATTTCAATACAAGTCTAGATTTTACAAGGTAACTAGTGATGTCCACAACTCATATGGTATACAACTGAGAATATGAGTACATATATAGTGGCTGACTAGGACAGACTATAAAGGACCTCATAGACTCCTTGTTTTGTGCATATTTTTGTTACAGTGGTTTACCTTATCATATTGGTATACATTTATTTGTATTAAATTTTTCAATTAACATTACCCAAAATCAATAAATATTGATATAAATTTTTATTATTTACCGGGATCATGACATGATATGAAATGAAGAATGGGTGAGGGAACCATACATGGTTTGTGAACCGCATCGTGGTTATTGTGTCTTTAATTTTAGTTTCATTTTAGAAACATGAAACTTGCATTATCCTAGAATGTTTTATCTTTCAATAGAGTATTTTATTTATTTTTTTGACTATCAAGTGACATGGTATTGTTCTGATTATTCAAATTATTCCGTATTTGATTATTTTTTTGCTTCTGTTTTTTCCTTATTCAAATTAGAAGAGGGTATAGTCTCCCCATGGATGACTTACCATACCATCGCTGCTATTCGGTACCCTCTAAAATACCAGTAGGTGCAATTGAGGGCATGGGACCAACCAGCTCAAATAACCATTTAGGGGAACCTTGTTCAGGATGTTATAATACCCTATAGTAACAACTGTGTTCAGTAAATTAGTAATTTGAATAAATTTATTTCAAGATATCCATATAGAACATGATCCAAATTTTAGGACCCAAATATAAAAACACACTTTTTCTTAAGGATTACATTAAAATTACTTATTTACATATATCTTGTATTCATTCCCATTTAAATTCCATATTAAAAATCAATTTACTATATGGTTTTCTTACCATAACATGACTACTGATATAGACATGCTGAATAAAAAATTATATATATTTTTTGTATATTTTTTCATTACAAATATATGTAATATTTCATTGATATTTAAATATTAATCATTACGAAGGGTTGTTACAAAAACCATTCCTTATTGCATTTTGTTTCATATTATTTTTCAATTAAATTCTAGACTAACAAACTCATAGAGATAAATAATAAATGAGTAATCCAAAAAATAAACATATTATATTCACAATCGTGTTATTTATCACTTACATTAGTGTCAAATAAAAATACATGGAGTAATGGATAATTTTACCACTTCCATTACTTTAGTATCTATATCATCATCTAGATCATAATAGTTAGAGTCATATTATAATCACATAACCAATCATTTAATGTATTTGATATGTGGTAACACCATGGACTATTCCATAGGATATTTTTTGATTTTGGTGCAAAGACTGTGTTCGATTCCATGCACCATATATCCTCCACCTTAATAGAAAAATCATATTAAATTTGTTATATAAAAAACATGAATTTTCAAAAATAATGTAATATCCATTTAATGTTTTCTCAGATGGGATATCGGAGAGCTCGATCAAATCTAAAATAATTTTTTTACACAAGGAAAAAAATATCCTTTTTGAGAATCATATTTCTTATTTAATCTCATACCCATGTTTATTTATTTATTTTCTTTTGATTAGTTTATATAAAAAACAAAATATTTTTTTTGAAAAGAAAATATTTTTTTATTACGGTTTTGATGACCGCCTAATATTACATTGTATCATAATGTTATGTTAGATTGTAAATAAAAATAAAAATAAAAATAAAAATTTTATTTTTGATTAATATTACTTTTGTGTCATTAAATTAAGTGAAATATACTTGTCTAATTAATGAAGCTAGAATTCACATAATTTTAAGAGGTGTTTTTCCATAAGTGAATAATAATTTAATGTTCATGCAAAAATAGAGATATTATAACTTATGAAAAATAAAAAATGGAGCATGTATTTATTAATAATTTAATTATTGTAATAAAAAATTAATTTATTTTATGAATTTGATGTTGGAAATGTTGGATGGTATTTAAAAATATGATTTTTTAAATTATTATTTATAATTTTTTAAAAATAAATTGTGAATGAAAAATTAAAATATGAATTTATCAATAGGTGTTAAATATATAGGTATATAAAATATTTTAGTAGTATATATATATATACAGAAGTTGGATATATATGGGTTATATATATACATGTTTATATATATTCAGGTGTGTGTGTGTGAAATGATTATAAATATGTATTCATTTTTTACATTTATATTTCAATTAAATAATTATTAAATTTTTATTATAATGGTTTTTAAAAACTCTTGAAAGTTTGTGTTTTATTGTATGGACATAGGTAGGTGTGGGGTAAAATTATAAATATATTTCTGGTATAAAAGGATAATAAATAAATGAGATAAAAATTATAATGGGGATAATTGTGTAGTGTGTTAGAAGAAAAATTCTCATGCCTCTCTCCATCCCGCAAATCTCCTTTCCACTATCTCTCTCTCTCAATTATTTCATTTATTTGATTTATATAATTCTATAAATATCTCTTCAATATCATTATTGATATTGATCAGATGGATATGTATTTGGTGCCTTTAATTTCATCTCAATAGGGAGAAAGTAATTCCTAGTTTAGTTTACTATGAATGAGGGGGAATTTATTTATATTTAATTTACTCATATATTAACATTTAAAAAATCAATTATCAAAATAACAATATATAATTTCAAAATATGAATGATACAACAATTTAGTTGTGTAACTAGACTCAGATAGTGATTATTGTTGTTGGAATATAATTTTACAGAAGATAAGATGTATATTAACTCTTCAAGATAGTTTACATATGTTTCATGGTAATAATTTATGTGTTGACATGTTTGATAACCATTCATGATTATGATCACATTTGGGTGTGTGAGTAGCATGTTAAACGTGTTGTGACATTATTTCCCATGTGTGAATTTAGAATACATGTTTCATCTTTTGATTATGATCCCATGTTGTAATGTGTTTATGCTTTGTTTCCCATGATGATGTGTTTTCCATTTATTAACTACCTAGTAAATATGATAACATGTTTTGTTTGTATCATTATCAGTGTTCAGAATTGGTGGACCATCAAGACATGATTATCTATTAAGGGGACTGTTCTTTACATGCATTAGTAGATATGAGAGACATGAGAATAATGTAGAGATAAATGATAACATTGAAAATTATATTGAATATTCACCTAATTCCAAATAATCTATCTATTTGATACATAGATTATCATGGAACTGAATTCCATATATTGATAACATGACTCCTAGATGATCTATGAGATGAATTATATATATTGAGAACTGGATTCATAATTCATCTTTGTATTTTATACCATTTGTTTGGAATAAAAACATTTTTGTTTTGTGAGAAACATGTCATACATGAAGTAAAGTCTGAGTCTCTTATATTCACTATTAAATATAGTTGTTGAGTAACTGTTTTAGTATCCAAGTTGATTACTTTATAACTACTAACATATTGTCAATATCAATCCTGGGTAGATCTTATTTTAGTAAAACCATTGGTTTCAAGTGTATTGGGTAGTATAAGGTTTTTTAGTTTTTGAATTTATTTTAATTTTATTTAGAAAATATTATTGTAATAACAGTATAAATTTTTATACTTGAGTAACTTTGGTTAAGGGTGAATTAGTTTTTTTCTTTGAGAATCATGTTCCCACGCTATATTCAAGAATGTAAAAGTGCCTAAAATTAAATGAGACATATGAAGAAGGGAATGGTTTATGTGGTTTTTGGATTAGAATAAGATAATTGACAAAGAAGCGGACTGAGATTGTCTCTAGAGGACCCCCACAATATTGAATATTTTATTATTTCTAACTGATTATTACAAAATTTAGGCATTCCAAATTGGAATATTATTTATTTATATGATATTTATGACATTTATTTAGTTTCTAATTGATCATTTTTATTACATATTATATTTTTTATTTTCCACATCATAGGATTATGAGGGTACAGTTTCTCTACTGAAAAAATCAGACATTCACAACAATTTGGAATCCTTGTTCATTCAGGGAGGTGAGATTGAGGTCATGAGACATTATGCTTTTGACCAATGATTTTTTTAAAGATTTTATAAAATGTAATCATAGGATCCGAAATCAGTAACATTATTATTCTATTTTAATAAATTTGGTATATTGTGGGTAGAAGATAGGATGGTTCGAACATGATAAGGGGAACTATGTCAATGACTTCCCATTAATGTATAGTGGAAAATTGATTTTCCAAGAGAATATTTTTTCTTCTATTATCATTGATTAAAATTACATTGAGTGACGCACATGATGTATTATGTGATTTTAAATATTTTGGCTGCATTCAAATAACATTAATTGAAATGTAGTTTCAAAATGAATATGTATAATCCTTATATTATGAAATATTTTAATTCAATAACGAAATTACATGAAAATGGAACCTATATGGGATAGTAACATTATTTTGTGTTATATATGTGTTTCTAGGATATTTTTAGATATCCTCATTCAAATTAACTAGTTGGACTAATCATATTGTTCTTTTTGTATATATATGTTAATTGTGACTAATTTTAAGGGATGGAGATCAGGGTTAGTGATAGGAGGGTTATACCGTAAGGAGAGTGTAGAATCCTAGGAGATCCTTGTTTATTCCTATAAAATTCTTGTGGTCTCTTTATGTTTTATGTTTTTTCTAGGTTTGAATGATCCCAACATAAAGATGTTGAGGTGAGAGTTTCATGTTCGAGATGAATTGGAATATTTGTTTGAAAATGTACACTCTATATACTTATGGGGAGTGAGAAGTCATTAAAGGTGGATATTTTTATATCCTTAAATTTTAATGATAAATAAAGGAATATATGAAATATGTAATTAGTTTTTATGTGAAAATTAAAATTAACAATAAAAATCACTTTATAAAATAATAATTTGATTTACATAATTGTGAAATCATAGATAACACCTTGGAATATTACATGGTATATAATTTGGGTTACTAACTATGATACAAATAGATTTAAGGCATAGTTTTACCTTCATAATGATATAAAAAATATTAATTTTATTATATAATTAGTGTTTAGTTTCTATCAAATTATATAATATCTCCCAAATGTGTCTCAAATGGGAAATCTAATTCCTCTAAGAAATCCAAAATGATGATTTCCCCCATGAGGAAACATAAAATTTGTGTGAATTGAGTTTTTTATCATATCACACAAATGGTTAATTAGATTAAAATTTTATGTTTAATTTTTTTCACGATATAGTATATGATTGTGAATGAATTTATCATTTTTTTGATAGAATTGAACTGATGAAATTAATATATATCTTATTATATTTAGGGTAGTTAAAAGTTATAAAAATAATTTTGTTTTTATTATTATTTTTATACGTGAAAAATAAAAGAAATATAAATATAAAATTTTAATTAAATAGTTATGATTGCTTATATTTAATGAGTGAGGATTCTAGATGGGTAATTTTTTTTGGGATACTCGGTAATAATATTGTAGTTCATTATTATGATTAATATAAAATATGTTTTTTTATTTAATAAAAAAATTAATGTATCATATACATTAAATAAATGATATATTTGAAATTATAATGGTTGAATTTAAGGAAGAATTTAGTAATAATAATTATTAATATTTTTGTAATTATTATTATTAAATTTTGGAAAATAATATTTTTTTAAATAATAAAATCGATTATATATGTGGGGTAACAATATATTCAGGTGTATATATGTATATATATGTGTGTGTGTATATATAACATGTATATATAAATATATGATATATATATTAGAGTATATATATATCTGAGTGTAGAAACATATATATGTATATATAATCCGTATATGTATATTGTTGAAATATAAAATATATATAATGAATGTATAAATTTATTCCCAAGAGGTTATAAAAAATGAAACCAATGAATAATTTTATTTGGTGAATTATGGAAAAGGGATATAGAATATAATAATTCATCAATTATCCAAATAATACAATCATTTATTCAATTGATTTTAAAGAGAAAAAAATGAACTATTGGGAAATGGGGAGGCTAGTTCTACAAAATAGAAATTCCTTTTATCCCTTACAGCTACCCACTATCCTGAATCAATATATCCCTACCTCAATTTAAATTATTAATACTTTATTACCATTAATAATTATCTATGAGATATCGTCACTGATACTAATCAGATTAATGTTCCTTTAGAATCATTGGAGTTTATCTCAATGAACATAATAATAAACCTATTTTTGTATCTGAAGGAGGAAGGGGTTTTGTGGTGTAATTATTCGTAAAAATAAACCATTTTAATCCATACACATTAACCCATATGTTATAACACCCTAAATTTACCACATATTTTATACGGGTAACTGGAATTATTGATTGGCATTATAGTTAGATGCTTGATCACATGAGGTGTGCATGTGTAAAAATTAAACTATTATTTTAACACTAGAATATGTAGTTTTATGAATATTTTTATTGTACTGGTTTAATTGAAAATATATTGAACATTAATTATCATTATGTATCATATATGATTTTTTAGTTTATACGATAGATGCACATGAAATATTTTACTTTTTTTGTGCATGGGAGATGTGACACATGTTAGTTGGACTGTTAGACTAAATACATGTTTGAGAGTATTCACTTGACTAGAATGTTATAGAAATTGGTTTGTATGTACATGGAGTATTATAGATGATGATATGTGTCACATACATTTTTCCTATCCTCGGATAGAGAAGTGTGTGACAAGAATTGGTATGTACCTGTCTTTCCTATCCAGAGGGAATGAGTCAAACATATTTTTAGTATTTTCCACCCTAGTGATGTTTCAAGAGAGTAATTTATTTTTCAAATGGAATATTGTAGAACATGGCTTCTCTGTCCCAATATGGTGCTATTGTAGGTAGATCCGGTCTATACGGACCCATCATTTGATTGGTACTTATGTGATATTTTTTGAATTATATTTCTACACAGTTTACATTTATGGAATTCAGATTTATAATTTATAAAAAAATGTTAAGGGTGGTTGGGGGTTTCCTACACAGTTTTTTAAAAACATCATAAATGGAAATCTCAATACAAGTCTAGATTTCACAAGGGAACTATTAAATTCCACAACTCATATTGTAGACAACTAAGAATATGAGTAGATATATGGTGGCTGACTAGGACAGACTATAAAGGACCTCATAGACTCTTTGTTTTGTGAATATTTTTGTTACAGTGGTTTACCTTATCATTTTGTAATACATTTATTTGTATTAAATTTTTCAATTGACATTCCCCAAAATCAATGAATATTGATATAAATTTTTATTATTTATTGGGATCATGAAATGATATGAAATAAATAGTCTTCACAATGACAGATTGAAACCCTCCTTATAATCCTAAAGCCTCTTACATATAAGGAGGCATGCAATAGGTCGTGTGGCACTGCAACTCAGTCTGGGTGGTTGGGTTGGGGTGTTATAAAACAAAATATTATCAATATCTCACAATATTCATGATGTACATCTTCATGATATCCTATTATGCCTCATTAGTACTTATATAAAAAAACAAATATTTATTATAATTTAATACATTATTTAATTACATAAAATTACACATAATACCACATGAAATATCTATATGTCTAGTATAATTGTCAATTAGTTGCGTTACATTTCAACATGAAACATTAGATGTATAATTATTATTTAAACTTTTTTCACATGAATGATCATACAACTGCATTACAGAACGTGGGGAAATATATAACAAAGGGTTGACCAATAATCCCAGTAAGAGGATAAAAATTATACAAAATGAATATAATAATACATGTTAGACAAATAATTTCAATAAGGCATAAAAGAACATTAATAATAATGAATTATATACTAAGATAATCATAATAGAGGAAATGTGGCAACAACATAGAACACTATATCATAGGTCAAGGATGAACTTCCAAGAATTCATGGTGAAAAAACTACCATAAATTAACAATGTACAACATTGTACCAAAATTATGTATTTTTATACTCAACAATACCCAATGCATTAGAGAACTATATAATTTTGGGTGCACTCGTCACATACATTTAACTCTCATGCTTCATTGTGCCACATATATCATAAACAATTAATTCATTCTTCATAATATTTTATTTTAGGATAAATGTGCATTGAATAAATACATGTGTGTCCAAAATAAAAAAGATATATGTGTATAAAATTGAACATCCTTGATAGAAAATAGTTAGGGTATTCACTACACAATTTTTTTTTCATGGAATATCGAGGTGAATATTCAGCACTATAGTGGAAACACCTAAAAGTTTGTAAAATGGGTTTATGATAGATAAATGGATTTCTTGTAATTTTTATATTTTGTGGATTAAAATAGAGACATGTAAAGAAATTTACAAACATTTATAATTAAAAAAATTAGTCATATGATAATAAATAATTTTAATAGAAATACAAAAGAACATTTATTTATAAACTTACTGCATGGTTATGGGTGTACATTGGAGGGATGAATGATGATAAATGGGTATTAAATCATCTAGAATTAATAAGGAATGTATGCAAGAGGTATGAAAACATATCCCATCATATTTATTTGAAAAAATGGCATAACAAAATAATGAAACATTGATAAAGTGGCGAATGTAAAAAACCCATATGAAATTTTATCATGGTAATGGGTGATACAAAGAGGTATTAATTATATAAAAATGGTTCTATCATCATTAAAAAATAATAAGTGATGTATGTGGGAGTTGAAAAAACATATACCATCATTATTAATGAAATAATTAAAATGTCATAACCTTGAGTAGATTCTTGAATAAAAGTGACAAAGAGAGGATCACTAACCTTAAGAGACTAACACTAAAAGCATGAAAGGGTCTGATTGAAATCATGTAGCCCCATGGGATGATTATAGAGAGTTGAGTTAATAGTAAGTACCAGATCCAAGGATTTTTAATGAATATTTTTTGGACATTGGGAGGATTATTTATGAAAAGGGAGGGATTTCATTAGTATATAGGTTTTGGGCTCTACAAAATTTAATATTTCAAACCACAGACATTCCCATGGTTTTTGCGGAAGGTTTTTTTACAAAGTGAAGATGTTTTAATTATTATATAATTAAATTGGCTGAAAAAATTAAAATATTATACTTTCTTAGGTGGAAGTGAGTCCTAAATTTGTTGATATGGATATTAAATAATAAAATATATTATATATTTTGGGGGATTCAAAAAGGAACTATAAAATTAATAATATAAACATAATGTCCCATTATATTAATGGAAAACATATTTTTTTGAAGATATCCATTATAGTATTTATTATATCATTTTTTTTTCTTTAGAAAATCATAAAACACAATAAATATTTAAACAATGTATAGTTTTTACCTAAATATTCAACTGTCATAGAAAATTATAAAAAATAAATATTTCATTATTTTGATGTTTTGATTCCAAAAAAAAATATATAATTAAACTAAATAATTTTATATATATATTAATTTACACTTTTAATATAAGAATCTATATTTACTAAAAATTTATCTGTTTTTTTACAATAAGAGTTTTTGAACACTAAAAAAATACATTTCATTTCCTAAAATTTATATGGCCGTTTATAATTTAATAAAATTATATAAAAGCTTTTTTTAAAATACTATTAATTTCAAAAAATCCCTTTATTCATCAAAATAAATCCATAACTAAATTTAATATTATCCAAAAGTAAATTTTTTATTAATTGACTAAAAAGAAAAATATTTTATAAAGTAATAATAAATGAAAGATAATAAATTCATAATTATATACAATATAAAAAATCATATTATTATGTTCTAGATAGATAACTTCTTAATACACAGACATTTTCCCTAAGCGTAATGTGTGCGATGATGAGACACTCCTGGGGACAATCAAAAAACATGTTTTAGGCTACGATCTCAATAAACTTGAGCTTCTCCCATAAACAATTTAGTGAATTTTTTAGTTGTTATATCACAACATGGTAATGGTCAATTTAAAATCCTAGTGATTCTATCTCCCACAGATTCTATGCTAAAATTTTCATTATTGGATATTACAAACTGGATGAGGTCATCACATCATTTTTCATTACCAATTTTTTTTAAAGCCCTATATTTACATTAATCATGTGATCACTGTTTAATGAATCTATTAATTTTGGTTATATTATAAACTTATAAATCAATATATATTAACAATTACGTGAATGTTTTTATATATCCATGTTACATAATAATAAATTTTATTATATTATAAAGAGAAATATTATTTATAACGGTTTTGGTCGTTACAATCTTCCCCCCTTAAGACTTTTTTCCATCGAAATTTTCATTCACCCCTCCTTGAAATAGAAAAGGGTAATTCTGTCACATCACTTCCTTTAGTTCCCATGGTTCTTCTTCAATTGTGTTGTTTCCCCCACAACAATTTTACAAGGATCATTGTATTTTTTTATGATAAATTTTTATCTACTACATTATATATTCACAAATTGCTACTCATTGGAAACCTAATTCTACACCAGTACTACATATATATTACATATATGCGAGGGTTCAGGTTTGTACTTATTCATGGGTTATATATGGAATATATCACGAACACTTTATAGGTTAGTTTGTAGTTAAAGTCAATTGGACACCACTCCAATGTGATAATGTATCTCAACGGGGTTAATGTATCTTAGACTAAGCTTTCCCTTCATCCCAAATCTCATCACATTTTTCCTTGTAGATATGTTGTGGAATAAAATGTCTCCAAAATGAATCTCTAGGTCACTTTGACGATTTCCATCATAGATTTTTTGTTAACTCTTAACACCCTTGATATGTTGCTAAATGGTCTTCAGATTTTCCACCATTTCCTCTACCATGTTAGGACCGGTGGTTTTCATTCTCCATCATCATACCAACATAAAGGAGTTATAAACCTCTTCCAATAAAGGACATCATAGGGATCCATTTGGATGATATGCAGAAACTATTTTTGTAATAGAACTATACCAGAGGAAGATGTTGATCCCATTCTAATTTTATTTCCTTTGACAATTCTCTCAACATTTCATCAACTGTTTGGATAGTCCATTCATAATGGCTATCAGTTTGAGGGTGATTGGTCGTGATGATATTCAAACCAATATTCATAGCATGATGGAGACTTATCCACAACATAGCGGTGAATCATTATTCTTAATAAGATATAATTCATAGTGGTACTCCCTGAATCCTGAATACTTCCCTAATATATATTCATGCATGATGATCAATTGATAATTCCTCTCATATAACAATGTAGTGTGATTTTTTTAATCCAATCCACCAAAATCCAAAAATCATTATTCCCTCTTGATTTCATTAGAATTTCAGTGAAATATTCCAGGGGGATTATTTCCCATTTCCATTTAGGTATGGATAATGTTTTTATCATCACCATGTATTATTAACATTCCACTTTCACTTTCATACATACAAGAAATATTGATTCATATTCTATGATCTCATTAAATATATTATCTCACCAATAGTGATCTAAGAGATATAGATACATCTTTTCATTTCCTTAGTTGATAGAGATGGTTGAACTATGTGAATCAAATAACATATCCTTCCTCAACTCAGGATTTTATAGTACACATATCATTGATGAATATCACAAAACACCTACATCATGAACATTTTATTCCAAGGATTTCTTTTCCTTTTTAGGTTTAACTTTATTCTGAATTCCAAAATCTACTCTTTTAGCATCCAGTAAGCTCTACAGGAGAGATGATTGAGTAATCATGTGTGAATTTATTGGTGATGTCCCTCCCTTTATGATTCCCATGTCCATGAATTCAAAATATAAGAAGATATGATCACTATAAATTTTCATCACTGAAAAAATTGTCTGCTCATTTCTTCATGAAGTATCATCAACATTATTCAATTTCCCAAGATAGAGGTGCATTTAGCATTCATCATATTTGATCACATCAAACCGGCTTCATGGGACTATATTAATCTCTTTCTACGTGAAAATAATCTTCAGTCATTTTTATAATTATTTATTTTAGAAATCTCAACAAATAGCTAATTACACCATACTTTTAATGAAAAAATTACTATAGTGAACATAAGATTATGTGATGGGTAGTTATATTCATGAAATTTTAACCACCTTGAATCATAACTTACCCATGAAAAATATTGATATCTATTACAATTTTTTTATAATCCATCCTAAAAATTATTATACTTTCGAAGGATCTACAAATATCCAAATCTTTTTGATGACGTTCCCTGAAAAAGATACATCTATGAATTAGAACTCAAATTCATTGTACATGGAAATAAGATCTTCCCTTTGTGGTGTCTTTACAACAATAGTCAAATTATCCTCATGACTCTCATATCTTATGGAGTATATTAGAATATCAACTATAAATATTAACAAAAATTTATTAAGGTAACATCAAATAACTATATTCATCTTGTTCGTGATGATTTCTGGATCATTAGTGAGTCTGAATGGAATTACTATGAACTCATAGTTCCCATACCATGTATGAAAATTAGTCTTGGGGATATCTATTCTTCACCATAACATGGTAATATCTCAACCACATATCCACCATTGTGATTTATTTTTCTTCACATAGATGACTAATTAAATCAATATGGGTAGAGGATACATGTTCTTTATCCTGATATTTTTGAGCTCAAAATAATTCATATAAGGTCACATTGAACCATCCTTTTTCTAGATAAACAGGACAGGTGCACTACATGGTGAAGCACTTAAGATTATGAAACCCTTATCCATGTTATCATGTAGTTTTTTAAGCTCCTCATGTTCCACAACATCCACTATATATGGAGTGCTGGATAATGGTCACTCCCCATGTATATGTTTGATTGGAGATTCAACATCTCTTCTACGAAGAAGACCATAAAATACCACATTAAACAAATCATTATATTCTATTACAATGGGAATGTTTTTATGGATTTCTTATTCCTTATAATCAATAATTTAAGATATATTTTCTTTCTCATAGGTAAATAATATCCATGATTAAGATAATGGTGCTATATATATTCACTTGCTTCCGTGAACTTGTATTGAATTAGGGGTTGATTAACCAAAAAAATTCATTTCCCTCTCATGAAAAATTATGTTTTCTCTATATAGTGAAATAAAATCCATCCCCATAATTGCATCAAACCCACCAATGTGAGTATCGCAGAGTTATATGAGATATTAATATCACATACATTGATAAGGGATGAGTTATATACATGGGATATAATAATTGACCCATTTCCGGTATTCAACAAAAATTATACTTTGAAGAATTTATGTGGTGTTTGTATAGCTCTAATAAACTTTCATGATCTTAAGGAATACATCAAACAAAAATAAAAAATTATATTCACTATTCATGAAAGAATAATTTTCATAAATATCACTACTTCTTTTTCGGGATTCACTTTAGCATTAGTTCTAGAAAAATATTGTCTTTTATGCCTAGGATGTTGTTGGTTGTCTCTTAAAACATGTAGATTATGCAATGGTTGTCAATGTAACATTGATCCTTTTAGTTGAAGAAATGAATTATATGTTATGGGTTGAATTGAGCATTCTTATCATCCGTCATAGTTGTATTTTTTTCCTACCATCAATCATTATCTAGGATCCCTTCCTCCCCAAACCTAAAAAATTTCCCCATCACCTTCAGGATATTTCTAGTGTTCTTCTATCCGTACCTTTTGAAAGATGAATGTTGAATTGTAAAGACCCGTAAATTTCAAGGGAATTGTTTTCTTAATTCTTTTGAATTTTATGAGTATGTGGCTTTTGACAGCACCTGATTCCGAGCCCCGGTGTGCCTGGAATAAATTTCCGAAAGATATCTCAGGTTCGATCATTGAACGAACGAGCGGGCTTTTCTATCATTTGAACTGGTTCTCGGAATTGAAATCAAAGGGAACTGATGAACTCGCAGTGCCGATATTTGATTATGGGGACATATGACGTAGTTGCGTTTCGAGAAGGTTGATGTTTTTATATTTGGGGATTAAAATTAAAAAAATAAAATTTGTTGTGTATAAATTTTATTCAAGGAAGGTGGTTATTTTTCTCCCAAGGGGAGTTAGGGGTGGGGCCCACATGAGACCCTAACTCCTCAGCTTCCCCTCAGCTCCCTAAACTCTACATAACTCACCCATTGTTTAATACATGACAAATCGACTCATTTATTGGAGTGGAGCCTCTCCACCTTCTAACTCTCTCACACCACTTAATATTTTTCCAAACATTCAATTAATTAATGAGTTTGAATTAAATTGAATTAGCATGAAAAGTTGTTAAAATTGGGGAAACCTCATTTTAATATTTGGTTGGGCAAATATTGTGTGGGAAATTCTTGGAGAATTTAGATGAGCTCTGTCCTTCCAATGAAGAACGTTCTTGACGAATAATGCCTCCGACGAAGAACACCTCTGATGAAGAATGTGATGTCACCAATGACGTGTCTTATCATCCACATTATTCGCATCAAGGGAGGATAAACCATCATGGGGAATGTCTCCATTGATGACGACTCTTCATCTGACGTCAACAGAATCGGAACCGATCTTCAACGGCGTCTGATCATCGCGACGCTAGCCTCTTTTCTCGGCTCGACGACGTGCGACGTCTTTGCGAGGTAGGGGTTATTTTTCTTGTTCAAGACATTATCATCATTCTTCATTGATTAAGGGATTGTCCGCATGATTTTTTCATAATGGGAGGAGATCATACTGCACGAACATGGCCGATTCACCTCCTCTCTACTTTGTTGATCTTCGTTGAAGTTAGAAGCGAAGACACACAGTGTCGTTGCGCCATGCGGTGATCGGCAGGGAACTGCGACCATGAAAGGCCGAGAAAAATGCGGGGTTGTGCCATTTCACCCCATGGAGATGATGAGGAACGTGGTTGGAGTGGGCCGCAGCGGTGGTACGCGGTGCCATTGTGCCGCACCGGGGAGCCCGAAGAATGCCACGACCAGGAGTGGACCGCGCCGGAGGGACCCCCTCTGGGTCCCGCGGCGCCTCACAAACCGGCCGGCTGTAATGGCCAGCCGTTACCCAGAAAACCTAGGGGGGTGTACCCCCCCTGACATGCTGATAGGGTAAACCCCTCTAGGTCCGCCATTTCCAGAAATGGGGGCCACGCCCCTTGCATTCTGTTCGACCAGTGCCAAGCTGGGGCTGACTTCCGAGCCAGGCCGCAGGCCACATGGGCTGGGTCGGCCGCGCCCTGCTGGGTCGTGCCCAGCCAGGCCGGGCCACGCCAGCCACTGGTCGGGCCGCGCTAGCTGGGTTGGCCCATGCCCAAATAGGTCGGGCCTTGCCCAACCAGGCTACAGTCGAGCCCAGGTCAGGTCGACCCGGTTCGGGCCGACCCTAGGGGAATTCAATCGGGTTAGACCGGGCCCAAACCCCCTATTTTCGGACTAGGCCTGTTTAAACGCCTATATCATGGGATACAGACCTCTAATCGATGAACCATCAGTTGCATAGAGATCCTTGGATAGATAAGGTCGTTTCGGTATGTCACACTCAAGGTTTCAGCGAAGAATGGGTACGGCCTGGTTGGTTCGAACCCGTAACCAACAGGGCCCTCGGAGCGGAAACACACATAACATGAGCTCTGGATGCCCGATTGACATGCCAACAACTTTATTGGATTCCTCTTGATGAGACAGTTATTTTGGAATAGTTCACCTGAGGTTTGGACACAGTTGGAGTTTGGCTGGGTTGGATTGTACCCGAAATCCAACCGGGCCCCTGGAACGGAAAAGCCAATAATTCTTAGATCGGACGTCCGTTTGAAGAACCGTCAGCGGCATTGGTAATCTCGTTGAGAAACGATCCATTTGAGTATACCCAATTAGAGTTTGGGGTACAGTTGAGATATGGTCAGGTTGGTTCGTACATGAAACCAACCGGGCCCTAGGAACAAAAAGGCTAATAACTCACAGACCGGGCGTCCGTTTGACACGCCGTCTGTTGCGTTGAGATCCCTGTGATGAGGCGGTCCTTTGCGATACTTCTTTGTGGGACTATGTGATACTCAGAGTATCGACCAGTGGCTTGTGGAGCAGACCATCCTGGAGACGAGCATACAGAGTGCCGAGACCGAGTAGCTATAGACCTAATGACTACTCGACCGATTCTAGTCGGCGCGATTCGATTATCCCAGCGGAAGGAGGGCCTGCTATTTGGAGGCAGACCCATGGAGAACAGAGAGCCTGGTAGTTGGCCGCAGACCCATGGTACTCGACAGGAGGAGTACCACTGTAGGCTATATGGGGGAGTTCCCTGTATTTGGTGGCAGACCCACGGTGGACGGAGCACCCGGTATTTAGCAGCAGACCCATGGTACTCGACCGAAGGAGTAATTCAGCAGTCAAAGGTTTCTGAGTATTTCCTCAATGTCGTGGCAGGGCCACTGTACTCGACAGAAGAAGTGTTCTCCAGTAGTTGTGGTTTCGACAATTATAATCATGGTTTGAGTTGAGTCATTGACCATTGTGTTTACCTGATGATTGATTTTTGTTACATGATAACTTAGGTATATGTATGGAAATATACCTATGTAGTGGTTATCATTTTATTTCATAACCTTAGTGATTACCTCTTGATTGAGATTAGTTAATTGATAACTTAGGTATAATTATTGGCTTATACCTATGTAAGGGTTATCTTTTGAGATCCTTCATTGTGGTAATCCTTATTGGATTTAGTAAGACATTGAGGGTCTTGGGGTCCCTACTGAGTATCGTTATACTCACCCCTGAACGGATTATGCCTGCACCTCGTTGTGTTTGATGCAGATGAAGGACAATGCTGATAGTGATCGAGAGTACAAGGACTAGACGGTACCTGGAGGTGGACCTCACAACAATCATGTACCCGGAGGTGGACCTCAGGACGAGTCTGTACCCAGAGGTGGACTTCACGACAAGATGGTACTCGAAGGAGGTTGGCGGGTGATATCATTAAAGATGCCATCTATACCTACCCTTCAGGTGGTATCCGAGGTGGATGGCCCATGAGCTGCTTCTATCTTCCATCTGTTGTCTTTTCTGTTGTAATTTCATTCTATTGAAGTTGTACTTCTCAGTTGGGTTTGTATTCTGGCCCATTTACTCATCAACTCTTTCTTCTGTACTTAGTGTATTACATCCTCTTATACTCTGGTTGGACATGTTTATGTTTTATAAAGGCAATCCCTTCCCAGTTATCAGAAATATATGCCTTTGGTGCCAGTCTCTACCCACTAGCCTATGGAAGGCGGGCCTGGGGTAGTGACGACATAGTCCCTGAGGACGGTTCGTGATATGAATATCATGGAATTGTTAGATATCTCTATCAAAATACTATAACTTATCTCTACATCCCACTTATTATCTCTATGATACAACTGTGATTCGATGATCTGCAGTTTTATATTGATGGAACATAAGACAATATCCTTATGTCTATCAATGTCATGTATTTCCAGGGCATTCCATATGATATGTTTTAGACCACAAAATATATGTTCATCGATGCATTCGTGGGTAACAAGAACACGAAAGGTGTATCATGCATGTATTTTGATGATTTCCTTATATTCCATAATAGATTTGTCAGCTTTTTTAGGTAATCAAATTTTTTTTCTATGTTAATAAGGAGAGTCAGAGGAAAATATTTATCAATAAAATATTCAAAAAAACTATTCGACACCATTTCTTCAATATCTTCCTCGGGCATGATATTTTTTATCATTGTTCACCACTAATCAGCTTCACCTTCCATATGATAAACAACTAGTAAAAGATTCTATTTTTTTAAACATTGAATAATGGTGAATATATTTTCATTTTAGTTGATCAACTATTTCATCATTAATGAATCTGATAACCCATTGAATGTATGAGGCCATTGTTTCTTGAAGATCTTAATTGAGGCTTCATCACTCTTAGGGGGTTTGGAAACTTTTTTTGATCATGGATTCCATTTATAACCTATGTTAGATAAGAGAGTATTTTTATGATGTGTGTGATTAATACTCCCATCGGGTTAGACAGTTCATAGTTGGAATTCAACATATATATCATCACATAGATTGTTTGCATAATTACTCCTATTTCTAGCCATTTTCTAGAATATAATGATAATTAACAATAATTTCATCATACAATACACAGATAAATGGGTAATTAATGAAAATAAATAAATAAATTATAACATAAGTCACTACGTGAAACATATCCTTTACCAACAGTTTAAAACCATAGGAAAATGTAAGAAAATAGTTGTCACCTAAGGCGTATGGATCGACTTATACAAACGGTTTGACAAAATCCCTTGGCACATGGCTATAGAAATTGCTCGTTCCATAAAATTTAAGGTAACAATTGGTATAAATCTATACCAATGGAACTTGCCCATTGAATTATTCTATCTATCATGAATAATCCAACAGTTTTCAAACTGTGGGAATAGACCATTACCAATAGTTTCAATAAACTATTGGTGAAGTTCTTCTTTTTCAAATATATAACTACGACATAACAAATCATTGGATAATTTTGGCATTCAAATATGTACCAACGATTTGTTCCAATTGTTTTTAATGGTATGTTTTCAAATATATTCAAATGGTTTTTAAACTGTTGGTATAGGTTTACTACTTCAATTGCAGAACCCACAACCTTCCTCCACATGAGTACCGCTAAGTAAAACACATACAGATACTAAACAAGATACATAACTCCTTATGTATAGGTATGAATAATAAAATACAGATCTCCCCTTGTGGCTTCATGGTTGGATCAATGATGAGATACAGTAGTATAAAAAATTTGATACGGTATAGTGGAAGTAGTTTCTCTAGAAGACTTCAAGAGATTATTATGGAGGAAGTTAAAATGTTATAGGGGATATTTGGATCACCCTATTTTCCATGTAGTATTTAATGCATGTTCCACAACATCGTATGAAACTTATTTTACCATTATGGTGGCTTAGACATGGTCTCATTATCCGTGTATATTTTTTGAATCATAATTGTGATTTAAAGGATTTTTTTTCAAAACGGCAATCATTAAACATTAGTATTAATTGTTTTGTCTCTCCAGTGCTTTAGGGTAAATTAATAAAAGGTGGAATGTATTCCTAGCCATGGAGGGGTGCTTAGGTAGGTAACTATGGGACTCAACGTGGTAAAACACACTACACCCATTATATAGGAAATGGAATGGGAAAATGACCGTGGATGACGTGTCACACTATACGGTTTTCTGTTTCTGGCTGGTGTGTTGATGAGAACCACAACTAAGGCTTGGCCATGGTGAAAGTTGTGTTAGTGGTTGTGTGGAAATTGAAATGATCCTCCCTTTTTAGGACACATAAATTTATATATAGATACACATATAATCATCATTATGGGTCTTTAATGTGATTTTAATTAAATCATTTTCCCTATTAATTAGTTTTTATTCCCACCCTGTGATTCTAGAAATTTATAGAGATATTTTCAAATACATTAGAGAACCTAGGTTCTGACCATATGTGACCGTACTGTAAGATTATTTCATTGAGGTTTGTGAAACAGTCCCAATTTTTTAGAGTAATAGGATACATGAACTTATTGAAATTAATTTATAATCCTTGTATGTTGAATTACATCCATTCCAAACAAGAATAATAATTTACCATCGATACTGGTAAACATAAATTAATTCTGGGATATACCCTATGGAATGAATCCTTCTTTAATCTCATTTTAGAAGATTTATTATGCATTGTGGGAACCAATTCTAGTATATTTCTTCACATTGTTTACTTTCATTCCACTATTTGGATTTTTATGGTTTCTTGAATATCACTATAATAAAATCCATATGGAATCCCACATTTTTTGAGGTATCCATAGGATAGAATGAGTTAATATATGCTCGAATGGGAACCCCCTCCCTAATCAGAGCTCCCCTCCCACTTCACAACACCCCCCCACTCCCACTGCACAAGCCCCCTCCCACTACACATCCCCCCACTTTCATTGCACACCCCCTATATCCCCCATCCCACTACACATCCCCCCCACAGCCAACCCCCTGATTCTAATGCTACAGCACCCCCTGCTACACCTTCCACCTTCTCCACTGCACAACCCCCCCCCCCCCATTTTCATTCTACACCCCCTCCACTATAGACCCTCCCATTACATATCACCCAAACACCCACCCCCACTCTGCATAACCCCCTTACAGGGCCCCTCACACTGCACAACCCCCCTAATTCTCATGCTACAACACCCCGCAACAAATGAAGATACCCCTACAGCTACCCCACACTACAAAGCCCCATTCTATATCATTTAAATTTAATAGAATGAATCTTTTATGTCTCTTGATCACTGAACTCAATATTTAGATACATGGGATGTTCATCTATGCGATTCTATCCAAAATGACTATGTAGTAGATTAACCTAAATTATCCAAATATATATATTTTTACTTATATACATTATATATTCACCTATATGAAGTTTTTATATGGATATGCACTTATCTACATCATAGAATTTCCTATGTGGTACATTCATCTATGTAAATTTTAATATATATGGGAAACACTTACAATAATCAAGAACGTGTCATATTTCTGCATAATAAATAAAAACTCAGTTATCCACCATCCTTTCATTTTCTACATCTTAAACACTTACCAAAAATGTTTTGTATTTTTCTCTTGCATAGGACATCACTTGTCTTTCCATCCTTTTATTAAATTCTCATTGTTCATCACAACTAATGAATAACACATTATAATTTGGGGGTTGGCTATGGGGGGGGTGTTGAAACCATGGTTTTCTACACTTACCATACACTACCATACATGTCATATCATGCTCAAAATTTTTTATTTCTCACATAGGGACTATATCAAATAGATATTTTTTCATGCCTAACTACTACATATCTTAAAAAACTACAATAATAGTTCATTGTTTTGTTTTGTAACATCCCAATTTACTCTTATTTGGATAAACACCCCCACACATAGTATGTGCAGTACATATACCCATAAAAAAGTATTAATGAGTGATTCTCATATATAAACCATCAATATTTTTAACTCTATCTAGGAATTCCAAGTATAATAGAAATAACAGATTCGATGCTATATTTTCAAATTTCTCACAATAAAGAGATGTCATATTTTTATACTTTTTTCATGGTTGTTATTAATCTATATTAATGATATTCTCTCCATATATCCCATCATTTATATCATCAAGAAACTTATTTATTTTATTGAATAAAAATAACTCAACACACTCATTAAATTATCTTCAAGATAGATCACCAATAATAATAGTAGGCATTGAGGAGGATCCACTTATATTTCGAAAAAATTCATTATTGAAGAGTCCTTCAACTCATCCTGATACATTCTATTCATCCAGTCACTACATATTATGTTTTCTTTTGGTTATTCATTTACTATTCATAATTATACAAAATATGTTTTTCAACATAACATATCTAAATCATTATGTTTCTTGTTTTGGATGATCTGTCATAAATTTTGAAATTACTTTCTAAATCTCCCAACATTCATATAGCCTTAAATGTTCCATCTTCACCAATTGTTTTACCAATTTCAATTGATTTAGGCAAACAACATGGATTTATTTCAGGAAATTTCTTTCCTACGAAAAATATTAATATGTCATACCATTTGTTTCCTTTTGAAACCTCTTCAATTTCATTTTATAGATAACCTATATTTGTAATATTTTTATGCATAACTTGGCCTTATGAACTTCTAAACTTCATCGACCCCAAACTTCTCCAGAAATACTTATTTTTGTTTACATATCATTGTTGATGATTTATTATTATGTAGTTTTCTCTAAGATTTTATCCTTATATTCTTGTGGATTCACCATCTCATTTCTTGAAAATTTCATAGAAATGTCTTATTGAAGAAATGTGAATAGGTTTTGTGTCCATTAATCCAACAACCTATATTAAAATATTGAAACATTTTTATTCTATATTTTTACAAGATCTGTCGATATGTTTGTTGACTCTGTCTAGTTTGATACTAAGCCTCAAATTTTACATAGGTTTTTGTTCCCATGGAATACTTTACCAATACATTGATATGGATACTTTCCTCTAAATTTTCATTGATAAACCTAGTACAAGTTTCTCTGACATGTAAACTATTAATTATAATTGATCTATCTTAGTAATAAAATTTATAAGATTTTACATAATAGTTTAAACCCTTCACTATACCATATTGGGAATATTCTCCATTAAACTGTACTAATTTATTTTAGTAATTATTGTATTAATTAAAATCATGTTGGATTATGAATCTTATGATTTGTGTTGAAGTTAGATCATATTCTTTTGCAGTAAATTTATCTTCAAATCATATTTTATTCCTTTAAAACACATTGCATTCATTTCATGTAGCCTACAATATATTAACATCCCAAATCATAGTAATTACTCAAATATTTTTAAATTTTAATTTCAAATTGGTTCTTCAAGTATCAAAAAAATTAAAGAGATACTATACATTACATTGATCATAAACTCCTATGTAAATTTAATATGTGGCTAAATTTGGATATGTCACAACACATGTGAAAATTTTTCTATGTCACCAGATCCACTACATAGAATGTTCTCATATATGGGATATTCAGCAACATGTTTTCTCCAAGCCACCTAGGTTAATGATTCACCTACATGATGAATTTATATTTATTTTCTCTTAGATATGTAGTAGATTTTACTAAATTATTTGTCTCTAGGTATATACACATGGATGCATTGAAGATTCCACCTCCTAGTACATTTATTTATGTAGATTTGGAAATGATATAAAAATTATTACATGAATCCAGGATATTATTATTTTAATTAAAACTAACTATGTACCTCTATAGAAAACATTCACCTCTTATTAAATTGGGAATATTAATATAATATTTACATGCTTTGAAGAATAAAATTTATTACTAAATATTTAAATCATTATATGAGGAGGGTACATACCAATCATACCAACTTTAAGATCAACTCATGTCTGAGATAAACTGGGGGATTAATTTGGAATACGAACAACATAAATTGGGGGGGCTAAATCAGTCACAAAAATATTCAGTTAAAGAAAATCATCAAGTCTTGGATTATTATTTATATATAATGATGTAATGTTAATTTGACCAACCTATTCACACATATATTCTGTCACGTCAAATTATCTAACACCAAATGTCAGTAATATCAGTAAAAAATGTAACAGATCAATCTGTCCCTCATCACCATCACTATCCCCACTATCATCACTAGCCTCATTCTTATCCTCATCATTTTCTCCATCATCATACCTACCATCCTTCATACCCTATTCATCTCCCATGTACTACTCCTAGTCTTCTTCCTTTCTCTCCTCTATTCCATCCTCCTCCTCCTCCTCCTCAGCCTCCTCCTCCACCTCAGCATCTTCCACACCATTATCAACGATAGGAATGAAATATTCTTGAAAACAAAAAGAAATTCCACCTAGTGAACAATATATAGAATGCATAAATGAAATATATTCATCACAATATTTGGTGGCCTCTGGTTGAAATGTTAGACATTAAACTCCAATCAGTTTCCTAAATGTTGTGTTTACCTAGAAGACTATTCTACTATCTATGTAGCCCTTGTTTACCCTATTATGCATGTGACATAACTTGCTGGAACATAGTGGCACTACAAATCATACATAAATAGGGAAAATACCTCATTGAGACTATACTCTTCCTAGGTCAGTAGCATACTCTGACAGGGTGCTCATTTCCCAACTCCTAGTGCAAGGGATCATTTGGCCCAAAATTGTCAGGTTCCTGGGAATCAAGGGCCTCTAAAGCAGCCTGTTACAAATATTAATAGATTTCTCAGATACAAAATAGATATTAAAATTTTAAATAAAAAATTTAAAACATACAATATTTGGTTGAGTAATTTCATTTACCAGAATTCTATTTTTTCCTTCTACTAGAGCAAAACAGTTTTGTCGAGGAACATGTCCTATAATATTCAAAGTTTTCCTCTACAATGATATTGAATTTATGAAACCATAATAAAAAATATGTAACCAATAATTAATTTTGTCAATCAAATTATATGAAAACAATAGAAAAAAAATAAATTATGGATGAAACAATAGAATGTGGAAGTCGTAAAAGAAAATTAAAAACATCTATCGTATATGCTTCCTCTAATTATCCGACATCAAAGTACGTCCCAATGTGTGGAGGTACATTTTTAGCATCGATTTTTTTTTTATTTCGGATTATTACGAAATATAATTCAATAATAAAAATGGAATTATTAATTTAATAAATGATATATTCCATTTAAATATCTCAAATGTGATTAATACTATAAACTGGAATGTTGCCAATTGAGTAATCGTATGCTGATACTATTATATCAGAAAATAGTCCACAACAATCACTGCCTCTAACTCTGGTCCAACTATAGCATTCCTTCCAATATAAAACACTTTCTTATAGGCTCTACAAACCTCACCTAACTACTTTATTTATGTTGGTTGTGCACCATCACTATTGGGGAAATTAAAGCAAAACTAACACAAAAAATCTTATTCATAAAAATAAATAAAAAATATAATTCATTAAATAAAATAGATTTTTTACCCATATATGTGCCCAATCGTTATACTTTTCTTTATTTGGAAACTGCATCCATGAGAACCGGTTAATGGGAATGTAGTTAGAGTATTTGGAAAGCGTCTCAAAAAATCTCTGACATTTATACCCTTTTTAAACCATTTGATTTTCTTCATTGTAGCCATCCATCAATTGTGTGTGGTGGTTCCACACCGCATGCATGAGTGTATGCCCCCACCCCTGACTCCTATTTGTATATGTATCTGTTATGAAAAAAAATAAATATTTTATCTATACATGTTATAAAGAAAATAATTGATGGTATAAAAATATGTTAGTTTTCTATAAATATACCTGTGAAATTATGATCAATTAGAATCATTTTATCTATAGAAACTGAAGGAACACCCTATATAGGAAGTGTGGGTCTTTTTTATGCTCTTTAGAGATACATTGTGGCATAGCACGAGTCGAAAAATATGGTATATAGTATCATAGATAGAAGAAAATATCGGTAACAGAAGATGGAACCAAGGGCTGGATGAATGCATGATATGGATGGTGAGTTAGATTCATCCTCAGAAAAGGTAATGATGGGTTAGGAGACTCATGTGTAAAGGGTGGTAAAGACCTGGGAGCCCTCAATATCACATGTGTCCCTAACAACACATCATGATCAGACTGTCGGATAAATGGTATGTCAGTGGGATAGGCATGGTCTAAAGGGGTATGCTTTTAAAGACCTGTAAAATTCTAGGAAATTTTATTCATAATTTTATTTTCAATTTTACAAGAACGCAGTTTTTGACGGCACCTGATTTCGAGGCCCGGTGTGCCTGAAATCATTATCCGAAGTTTGGCTCGGGTACGTTCATTGAACGAACGAGCGGGTTTTTCTAACTTCTGAACCGGTACTTGGAATCGAATTCCAAAGGCACCAATGGAATTGCAGCGCCAGTATTATCTTAGAAATTCCTTGATAGGAGTTGCGTTTGCTCGGGTGTGGTTTTTAATTTTTGGGGTTAAGTTAAGAAAATAAAATAAAGTGTTGCGACAACTTTTTTTTATTTCACTTAAAGCCACTTAAAGCCACTTAAGCTATGTTGAAGAGGATAGGGTGGAACCCAAATTAGCCTACCCTCTTGGTATAATATTTGTGAGGTGGGGCCCACACAAGCCCCACCATTTCTTTTCCTCTAAGTAACTCACCCACGAAAACTCCTCTTTAATGAAAGTCAACTTGTGCATTTTCTAAAACTCTTAACGCTCCTATTAATTGGACATTTAAGACTTTACCATTAATTAACTGAATTAATGGTTCGTTTCTTAACTTGTTTTTCATATTGTTGGCATGTAAATAAAATAAGACCAACACATGACTTTCATGAGGATTTCTCATTGAGAGGATTTGGAGAAGACTCTAAGTATTGAGATCTTCATCCTCCATCGTGAAGAATGCAATGAATGCGAAGAACGCCGAACCCTCGGAGATCGACGATGCGACGCCGTGTTTCGCGACGTCGACGATTCTCCTTCCGCAACGCTTCTTCCGTGACGTTTTTTCCCCGCAAAAATCTCCGATCATCGACTTCTTTAGTTAGGGGATTACAGTTCTCTAATTATTTGTGGATTTTATCCTCAACATGGGTTTAAACGTGCAATTAAATCTGTGTGTTTTCTTTAACCCTTGGAGATCATCGACGCGATGCTGTGTACCGCGACGATGTGACGCCCCCCTCCACGATGCGACGATCCTCTTCTTCCGTGAAGGTAAATCCCGCGAAGAACTACCATCTGACGACAACGAAGAGTTAGGGGTTTTATTCTGTTAAATCTTTGTGATTTATACCCGTGGTGTATTATTAAAAATTGTTGGGAGACTCTTAAAACCGCTAACGCGGTGGGTGCGGACTAACGAACAAGTCTGAACCCACCGCCCCTTTTGTTCTTGGTGTGAGAAACGGAGGACTTCGACAAAATCGGCCGCACGGGCGATGTAAGGTCCTCACAGTGATGGACGGACCCCGGGAGGGCTTTTGGCAAAGACGGAAAGGAATTCCGACCACTGGAACTCGTCCGGTGGTCTGCGGAGCAACCCACCGGCACGGTGGCTCCGGTGGCGGGCCGGCTATCCCGCGACCGCGCGGGACCGTCGAAGGATGGTATGTGGCTAGTTGCGGCGTTCGATAGTAATGGAGGCCCCATGCCGGGCCACGGTTCCTTCATGCAGGGGCAGTGCACCCCCCGCACCGCTTGACCGTAACTGGCCCAGCTGAACCGCCTGGCGGCGGGGCCGCGCCCGCACCGGCTGGGCCGGGTCGCGCCCAGGTAGGGCCGGGCCACCCAAGCAGGGCCAGGGCCACGCCGGCCGGGTCGGTTCTGGACTTTGGTCCGGTCGACCCGGTTCGTGCCGACCAGGGGGGGTTGGGTAGGGTCGGTCTGGGCCCAGGCCCCCCGTTTTCGGACCTTTTCGGTCTTTTTCTCATTACATGACAAACATGCCTCCAATCGATGCACCATCAGTGGAAATGCAATCCTTGGATCGAGGCGGTAGTTTCGGTGTATCACACACAAGGTTTCGAAGTACTTTGGGTTTGGCCAGGTTGGTTCGTACAGGAATCAAACCGGGCCCTCTGAGCGAAAACGCTTATAAGTTGACCTCCGGACGTCCGATTGACATTTCGTCAACTTTTATGGATTCCTCTTAGGGAGACGGATCTTTTGGCTTACTCATACCAAGGTTTGGATGCAGGTGGAGTACGGTCGGGTTGGTTTTGCCTTAAAAACCAACCGGTCCCCTAGGACGAAAATGCCAATAACTCTCAGACCGGGCGTTCGATTGACGCGCCGTCTGTGACGTTGAGTTCCGGTTGACAATACAGAACTTTTGGATACATCAACTCTGGACTATATGTCAGTTGATGTATCAGCCTCTCGGTTCGTGGAGCGGACCCTCCCGAATGAACTTGCTGTGTGCGGGAACCATAGAGCTGGCTGCGACTGCGACGACGACGACAAATGTGCAGAGATCCTCAGTGGATTCGATGACGACTACAGCACTCAACGATCCATTGTGGATCAGTGCTAGCGATCATGTGTGGGTCCTATCCTATGTGGGTCAGCGCTCAGCGGTCCTGTGTGGGCCAGCGCCTACAGATCCTGTGTGGGTCCGATCCTGTGTGGGTCTTTGCGGGGGTTAGTTACCTATCGATCTTGTGTGGGTCGGGTCCATTCTGGGTCATTGCGGGGGTTAGTTACCTTTCGATCTTGTGTGGGTCATATCCTTTGTGGCTCATTGCGGGGGTTAGTACCTGTCGATCCTTTGTTGGTCCGACGACTTAGATGAATCAGTGGGAATATATGATCATCTCTATCGTCATACAAAGAAGTATACATGTGTGAGCTGAAACCTATTTTTCATTCCTATGTGGATTGTTTTGTGCTATCGTGTGTGGATTTACGTTTTTCTTTCCTGTGTGGACTGGGCTATACATGGGCTCGGATGTTAGAGCGTACTGGAATTGATGACTTAGGTATCTGTATGGGAATATTCCTAAGTAGTGTCGGATGTTACTTCAGGATTGTATCTTCCCTTGTGGAATCTGGGAGACCTTCGGGGGTCCCGGGGTCCCTACTGAGTATCTTATACTCACACATGCACGAGCTATGCCCACACTACATTGTGTTGGTTGCAGACGATGGACAGCGCTGATCGTGGTTGGGGCTTGCGGCGCAGGACGGTACCTGGAGGTGGACCACTGGGCGGGACGTACTTGGAGCGGTCGGCTGGACCCGAGGAGCAGTGGAGGCTATCTGTACCCACCCATCAAGTGGGATTTCCAGTGTACATCTCGGCGTTGCGGCTTTACTTTTCAGTTGTTGTTTTTCCTTTCAGTTGTACTTTACTTTCATTTTGTGTTTGTATACTGGCCCACTTACTTTTCAGCACTTACTATTGTACTCTGTTTCTTCTTAGTGTTTACTTCTACTGCTTGCTTGCTCTGTGGTGTTTGTTTACTTTACAAAGGTAATGCCTTCCCTTTTTAGCAGGATTTACACCTTGGTGCTATTTTCCATCCCCTAGCCTATGGAAGGCAGGCTTGGGGTAGTCACGACACGGGCCCCGAGGACGGGTCATGACAAATTGGTATCAGAGGAGTTCGGTTCTACCACAGATCTTGGGACTCTGATATTTTTCTATGTGAAGAAATAGTGTTAATTGTATTGGTTGTGGTTATCAGTTTAGGCGGTCTAGTTTTGGTGCGGCGGCCGACATATCCTTACACCAGGACCCCAACTTCTGATTCTGACTTAATGCACGAAAACATTGATTGCATGTGTGTTTCAAGTTTTCATTATGATTACTTTGTGTCAGCTCACCAGGTATACTGTTCTGACCGTGGTGCACTTGTTTCCTTTTCAGGATGGCCCCACGATGTCAGCCAGCTAGGGATCCGAGAGTTGATCGTGACGACAATCCACCGAGCGATGAGGCCTCAGTACAAGGCCCTTTGACAGTTGAGGCACCGGCGGTACCTTTACCTACCGAGCCACCGATGCTTCCAGCCCCAGCTGCTGATGATGCACCTGCGACTGCCCAGGTTCCTCGGGGAGACGGAACCCCAGGCAGTAGAGGACTGGCTGGAGGCAGTTGTACGAGTTTTCAGGTTAGTGAGGACACTAGTAGACCTCATGGTGATCCTCGCGGCGATCCTACTGCACGCAGCAGTAGGCAGATGGTGGAGCTTGATGCTCTAGGTGCATGATGAGGCATCGCTTCTCTAAACAGACTTTGAGAGCCTTTTCAGCTCAGAGTTCGTCCCGGCCACCGTTCGTGCGTTGCTCATCCAGGTTCTTCTCCAGCTGCGGCAGGGCAGCTTGACAGTCGCCCAGTACTCGGCGAGATTTACCGATCTCTCGCGCTACTCGACAGACATGGTACGTGACCCATTCTTCCGGGCCCAGACCATTGAGCAGGGATTGAGACATGAGATCAGGGCATCGCTGATCTCACTCAGTATTCCGACTCAGGAAGGAGTACTGGAGCTAGACCTTTTGATCTAGAGCTTCCTTACTGAGCCTTCATCAGCAGCGAGACCTACCGTGGGGCGGCACGTAGCAGAGTCTTCTACAGTAGGCAGTCGACGGATGAATCATGAGTCCAGGGAGACCAGAACCTCACGCAGACGACCTTAGGACACTGGCTCAGCAGTGCGGGGCACACAATGTGGAGCCAGTCTTTCGAGAGGCAGGCAGTGCTACACATGCGGCGGGCAGGGCCACATGGCTCGTGACTTCGCGACCCACCGTGCTGAGGAGCAGCAGATGGTTGAGGGGCCACCCAGGCAGAGGCAGAGGGTCGATTGTGGCGGTCCTCAGGGAGCAGGCGGATGAGGCAGAGGATCTGGCCGAGAAGCAGGTAGTGGGCGACAGTTTGATGCTCTACCACCACCACCAGGTGGTCCACCCCAGCTACCGGGAGCTGGCGGGCAGAGACAGGCACAGCTCCAGGCAGCGAAGGCGTACGACCATGGCGTGCCCGAGATGATTCGAGGTACTATCTTTGTCTATTCCACCCTTGATTCAGTTCTTATAGACACAAGAGCATGTTATTATTTCATAGCCACTGCCCTTGTTCGGATCTCGTAGATTCTGATAGAGCCATTGGCTCGATCCTTATGGCTAGAGACTCCTACGGGAGAAGACTCGACGATTACGCACTGGTGCCGGTAGTGTGAGCTTACTCTATGAGGCGAGAGATTCGGCTGGGATCTTCTTGTAGCGGTGTCGAGGCCTTACGATGTCATCATGGGCATGGATTGGTTATCTACAGTCCATGCACATATTGACTGTATTAGGTGTAAGGTGTGATGTGTACGCACCGACGAGAGCAGGTTCACCTTCACCGGCTAGAAGGAAGCCTTCACAGCACAGGATGAACTCTCAAAGAGGAGAGGAAAACCCATCACTCATATGTTGTCTAGCCTCATCCTAGGAGTAGTTAATGTGCGGAGTCCTAGTTTTCCTGCAGTGGTGGATCAGTATGAGGACGTCTTTCCCGACGACATTCCAGGACTACCTGCTCAAAGAGAGGTATACTTTTATAATGACCTGTACCCCAGGACAACCCTGATATCGACACCAACATATCGGATGGACCCCACTGAGCTTCGAGAGCTACGGGTACAGTTGGAGGACTTACAGGGAAAGGGATTCATCCGAACCAGTGTTCCACCCTAGGCTTCCCTGATTTTGTTTGCCAAGAAGGCGGATGGGAGCTTGCGACTTTGTGTCGACTATCATCTCCGGAAACAGGTGACAGTGAGGAACATGTATCTACTACTGAGGATTTATGACCTCTTCGATCATCTCTAGGGATCATGGTGGTTCTCGAAGATAGACCTCAGGTCAGACTATCACCAGCTCAGAGTTCGGGACAAGGACATGCAGAAGACAGCTTTCAGGTGTCGGTATAGCCACTACGAGTTCTTGGTTATGCCATTCGGCATAACCAATACTCCAGTGGTGTTCACGGTCCTCATGAACAGGATCTTTCAGCCATACCTCGATCGAGTTGTAGTGGTCTTCATCGACAACATTTTGATATACTCGACGACTGAGGAGGAGCACGCCTATCACTTGCGGGTTGTACTAGACATTCTCTGAGAGTACCAGATTTACGGAAAGCTCTCGAAGTGTCAGTTCTAGATACGTGAGGTCCAATTCATGGGACACGTCATCTATGAGGTGGGAGTTGTGGTGGATCCTACGAAGATCAAGGTAGTGCTAGCTTGGGAGCCACCCAAGAGCGTGACAGAGGTGCATAGATTCTTGGGACTAGCTGGATACTATCGGAGATTTGTGAAAGACTTATCCAGAGTTGTTGCATGACTCTCAACTCATACGAAGAAGGGGAAACCCTTTGTTTGGTCAGACAGATGTCAGCAGAGCTTCCAGGAGCTGAGTCCGAGATTGACCAGCGCGCCTATCTTGAGGTTGCGGGAGGAGGGAGTAGGGTACGTAGTCTGCTGCGATGCATCAAGGGCCGGACTCGGATGTGTCTTGATGCCGGAGCAGGCCGTGATCGCCTATGGATCACGTCAGTTGAGGTCGCATGAGTAGAACTACGCTACCCATGATCTGGAGTTAGCAGCAGTGGTTTTCGCTCTGAAGACATGGAGACATTATCTGATGGGCGAGCGCTTTACAGTCTTTTCTGACCATCAGAGTCTCAGGTACATCTTTTCTCAGAAGGACCTGAACCTGAGATAGCGACGATGGCTTGAGTTCCTCAAAGACAATGAATTTGAGATAGTTTATACTCCTTGGAAGGGAAACATAGTAGCTGATTCTCTCAGCAGGAGGATGGGTATTCAGCTATTTGAGGAGGCGAAAGAGCAGCTAGCCGCTTTGCGGATATCCTTTGTGGATAGAGATGGAGCAGCTTTCCTTCAGTCACTCACAGTCTCTTCTCCACTACTACAGTGGGTCAGAGAGGCACAGCGTGGGGACGCTGACTGTGAGACATGGCGTGCATAGATATCCTCAGGTCAGGCACCTGATGGTTTCTCCTTTGGAGCAAAGCATGATGTCCTTTTCAGAGTACATACCTTGGTACCGGTTTCTTTACGAGAGGAGGTGATAAGAGAGTTTCACACTTCCCCTGTGGCGGTACATCCTGGAGTGGTGAAGATGTACAAATATCTCGAACGACAGCACTGGTGTCCGGGCATGAAGAAGGATGTGGCGGAGTTCGTTTCTCGATGCCTCACCTGCCAGCAGGTTAAGGCGGAGCACCAGGTACCAGTAGGCTTGTTACATCCCTTGGAGGTCCTGGAGTGGAAGTGGTACGAGATATCTATGAACTTTATGACTGGGCTTCCACGCACATCCAGAGGTCACGAATCCATTTGGGTGATTATCGACCAACTCACCAGGTCGGCTCACTTCTTGCCCATCAGAGAGAAGGGCTCAGTGGAGAGCATGGGACGTATCTACGTTCAAGAGATTGTATGGCTTATGGTGTGCCATCATCTATCATCTTCGATCGAGATGCTCGCTTTACTTCCCGGCTTTGGAAGGGGTTGCAGGAGGTGTTTGGAACGCAGCTACGTCTGAGCACTGCCTTTCACCCTCAGACGGATGGTCATATGGAGAGGACCCTTCAGACTCTCGAGGACATGCTCCGCGCATGTGTTCTTGACTTTGGTCGCATCTAGAAGCACCAACTACCCTTGGTGTAGTTTGCGTACAACAACAGCTACCACTCAACCATCAAGATGGCACCATACGAGGCATTGTACGACCTACCTTGCAGATCACCTTTGTGCTGGACAGACCCTGGGGAGTCAGCACTTGTGGGACTGGAGATGGTCCAAGCCATGACAGGGTAGGTCCAGGTCATCCAGGAGCGGATGAGGACAGCTCAGATCCGGCAGAAAACTTATGCTGACAGGAGGCGGAGGCCACTAGAGTTCGAGGATGGCGACCACGTCTTCTTGCGTGTCTCAACTCGACGTGGATTATAGAGATTTGGCCGAGGCGGAAAGTTGTGTCCATGCTTCATCGTACCATTACAGGTCCTCAGCAAGATTGGTGAGGTGGCTTATCTTCTGGCTCTACCACCTCAGTTACACCGGGTGCACGGCATCTTCCACGTATCTTAGATAAGGAGATACGTGCATGACCTATCGCATATCATTGACCATGGGGAGGTGGGCATTGATGATGGGGTGACTTTTGCGGAGATCCTGGTGGAGATCGAGGATCGACAGGAGTGGGTCCTACGTGGGCGGTTGATTCCTCTAGTGCGCATCAGATGGCAGCACGGGATCCTCCAATAGAGCACACGAGAGCGGGAGTCTCAGATTCGTGCTCAGTACCCACTTTTGATTCAATAGTTTCTGATGTATCATTACGAGGACGTAAACCCCTGAGGTGGGAGTGATGTAAAGACCCGTAAAATTCAAGGAAATGTTTTTCTTAATTTTCTTTGAAATTTTATAAGAACGCAGTTTCTGATGGTACCTAATTTCGAGGCCCGGTGTGCCCAGAATCATTATCTGAAGTTTAGCTCGGGTACGTTCAGTGAACGAACGAGCGGGTTTTTCTAACTTCTAAACCGGTACTCAGAATCGAATTCTGAAGGCACCAATGGAATCGCAACACTGGTATTTGTTTAGAAACTCCTTTTCCAGAGTTGACTTTTCTCATGTGTCGTTTTTAATTTTTGGGGTTTAGTTAAGAAAATAAAATAAAGTGTTGCGAAAACTTTATTTTATTTCACTTAAAGCCACTTAAAGCCACTTAAAGCCACTTAAGCTAAGTTGAACTGGAAAGGGTGGAACCCAAAATATCCTACCCTCTTGGTAGGATATTTGTGAGGTGGGGCCCACACAAGCCCCGCCATTTCTTTTCCTCTAAGTAACGCACCCGCGAAAACTCCTCTTTAATGAAAGTCAAATGGTGCATTTTCTAAAACACTTAACGCTCCTATTAATTGGATAGTTAAGACATTACCATTAATTCACCGAATTAATGGTTTGTTTCTTAACTTGTTTTTCAAATTGTGGGCATGTAAATAAAATAAGACCAACGCATGTCTTTCTGGAGGTTTGATCGTTGAGAGGAATTGGAGAAGACTCTAAGGCCTGATATCTTTATCATCCTTTGCGAAGAACGTGAAGAACACGAAGAATGCGAAAAAAATCCGAACCCTCGGAGATCGACGACGCGACGCCGTGTTCCGTGACGCTGACGATTCTCCTTTCGCGACGCTTCATCTGCGACGTTTCTTCCCTGCAACAATCTCTGATCATCAACTGCTTGAGGTAGGGGATTACGGTTCTCTAAATCATTGTGGATTTTATCGTCAACATGGGTTTAAGCATGAAATTAAATCTGTGTGTTTTCTTTAACCCTCAGATATCATCAACGCGAAGCAGTGTAACGTGATGACGCGACGCCCTCTTCCGCGACGCGATGATCCTCTTCTTCTTGTGACGGTCAATCCCACAAAGAACTCACGTACGACGACAACGATGAGGTAGGGGTTTGTTTATTTTAAATATTTTTGATTTATACCCGCGATGTATTATTAAAAATTGTTGGGAGACTATTAAAACCACTAATGCGGTGGGTGCGGACTAACGAACAAGTCCAAACCCACCGCCCCTTTCGTTCTTGGTGTGAGAAATGGCGGACGTCGACAAAATCAGCGGCACGGGCAATGTAAGGTCCTCGCAGTGAAGGATGTACCCCGGGAGGGCTTTTGGCAAAGATGGCAAGGAATTTTGACCACTGGAACTCATCTGGTGTTCTGTGGAGCAACCCGCCGGCGCACCGCGCCAGCACGGCGACGCCAGCGGCGGGAGGCAGCAGAGCCCGGCGCGCCGCCGGGAAGAACCGCTGCGGCTGAAGCCGCGGCGGCAGGATCGGCGAAGGACGGGACGCGGCCGGACGCCGCATCCACTGGCAAGGGCGGCCCCACGCGGGGCCGCGGTTCCTTCATGCTGGGGCAGCGCGCCCCCCGCACCGCTCGGCCGTAACCGGCCAAGCCGAACCGCCTGGCGGTCGGGCCGTGCCCGCGCCGTCAGGTCGGGTCGCGCCCGGGTCGGGTCGGCCCACCCAGGTCGGGCCGGGCCGCACCGGCCGGGTCGGACCCGGAACCGGGTCGGGTCGACCCAGGGGTGGTTGGGGCAGGTCGGTCCGGGCCCAGACCCCCCCATTTTCGGACCTTTTCGGTCTTTTGCTCATAACATGAGCAAAGGTACTCCGATCGATGCACCGTTAGTGGCGATGTGATCCTTGGATAGAGGCGGTCATTTTGGTATATCACACTAAAGGATTCGGAGTACTTTGGGTTGGGCGGGTTGGTTTGTACACGAAACCAACCGGGCCCTCAGAGCAAAAACGCTTATAACATTAGCTCCGGATGTCCGATTGACATGCCGTCGACTTTGATGGATTACTCTTAGTGAGACAGATCTTCTGGCTTAATCTTCCCGAGGTTTGGATGCAGATGGAGTATGGCTGGGTTGGTTTTGCCTTAGAAACCAACCAAGCCCCTGGGATGAAAAATCCAATAACTCTCAGACCGGGTGTCCGATTGACGCGCCGTCTGCGACGTTGAGTTCCTGTTGACGATACGGAACTTTTGGATACATCAACATTGACTATATTTTTGTTGATGTATCAGCCTCTCGGATCGTGGATCAGACCCTCCCGAATGAGCTTGCTATGTGCGGGAACCCTAGAGGTGGTTGCGACTGCGACGACGATGACGACTGTGCAGAGATCCTCAGTGGATTCGATGATGACTACAACACTCAGCGATCCTTTGGGGATTAGTGCTACCGATCCTGTGTGGGTCTGATCCTGTGTGGGTCAGCGCTCAGCGGTTTTGTGTGGGCCAGCGCCTATAGATCCTGTGTGGGTCTGATCCTGTGTGGGTCTTTGCGGGGGTTAGTTACCTATCGATCCTTTGTGGGTCAGATCCTTTGTGGGTCATTGTGGGGTTTAGTTACCTATCGATCCTGTTTGGGTCAGATCCTTTGTGGTTCATTGTGTGGGTTAGTACCTATCAATCCTTTGTGGGTCCGATGTCTTAGATGAATCAGTGGCAATATCTGATCATCTCTGTCGTCATACAAAGAAGTATACCTTTGTGAGATGAATCCTGTTTTGCTTTCCTATGTGGTTTTTGTTGTATTATCCTGTGTGGATTTACGTTTTTCTTTCCTATGTGGATTATGTTGTGTTATCCTATGTGGATTTACTTTTTTCTTTCCTGTGTGGGATGGGTTGTACTTGGGCTCGAATGTTAGAGCGTACAGGAATTGATGACTTAGGTATATGTATGGGCATATACCTAAGTAGTGTCGGATGTTACTTCGTGATTGTATCTTCCCTTGTGGATTATGGGAGAACTTCAGGGGTCTCAGGGTCCCTACTGAGTAGCTTATACTCACTCCTTTCATGGGTTATGCCTGCACTACGTTGTGTTGGTTGCAGACGACGGACAACACTGATCGTGGTTGAGGCTTGCGGAGCAGGACGATAGCTGGAGGTGGACAACTGGGCGGGACGTACTCGGAGCAGTCGGCTGGACCCGAGGAGAAGTGGGGGCTCTCTGTACCCACCCTTCAAGTGGGATTTCTAGTGGATAGCTCAACATTGCAGCTTTACTTTTCAGTTGCTATTTTTCCTTCCAGTTGTACTTTTCTTTCAGTTTGGGTTTGTATACTGGACCACTAACTTTTCTGCACTTACGGTTGTACTCAGTTTTTTCTTAGTTTTTACTTATACTGCATGCTTGCTCTATAGTGTTTGTTTACTTTACAAAGGCAATGCCTTCCCTTTTTACTGGGATTTACGCCTTGGTGCTAGTCTCTAGCCCCTGGCCTATGGAAGGCGGGCTTGGGGTAGTCACGGCACGGGCGCCGAGGACGGGTCCTGACAATGCTGACCTGATCGCCAAGCTCTCGTACCACCCCCCTCGTATCACTGGCCTAAGTACTAGGACCACTACTAAGATGCTCCACAAATAATTGTCTCCTAACAGATAAATCCATAAAAAAATTATACAATATCAATCACTTGACATTATATATTATTTAAATATATTTATTTGAAATAAAATACTCACTATAGGAACTAGTGGTGGAACGCCCATCTCAACCATTCTACGATTGTTGTACATCATCTTATTTCATCGCCTCTCTTCAATTGGTTGCATTTCATCCATTTGAAAGAAAATATGCAAGTAATTAGAAAAGGATAACTAACAGGTAACCTAAATAACAAAAATTATTATATGGAATAGGGTGATTCATGGATAATTTTACTATAAATCATTATAGAATAGATTGAATTAATATATAATGAATTCAATAAATCAAAAAAGATATAATAATGAATTTTAATTTTGAGTAGGAAGGTTATTTACTAATCTGACACCGGGATATTGTGATCCTCTTTAGATTTACTAATGGTTTGCATTTTGTTTTTATTTGATTTTCACAGTGGGGATGTAACTATCAGATATAGGTCACAACATTTTCATCAATCGTTATAAATACATAGTAGAAAATTTAATTTTATAAATGAAATGAAATTAATAAATTATTGTTTGATGATGTTTTAGGTTATTGATTGATATTCAGTATTTGATCAATAATATGGGTGGTGAACATTCCATGGAGAACCAAGAATACCAACTAATTTATCTGGATAAAATATTATTTTGGATGATATCGTATGATTTTTGAAAGTGTCAGAGAGGGACTTGGTATTATATAAATTGGTTTTCATTTGACATATTTTAACAGTCTATAAATTATTTGTTGAGATGTATATTTATGAAATGTTAACATCCCTTAGGTTCATTTTTGGATGTTCTTATAGAAATAACAGATTTGAGGATAAAATAAAATTTTTACTATGTATCACCAGTCTATTAATATCATGAAACATTGATTTTGAGGTATTATTTCACTCAATAACAAAGAGAGAGAACATTCTAAATTATTCAACTATAAAATTCAGTAAGGTATATATTATGAATTATTAAACGCCTAACTGAGTTGGAAATGATGATATCAACATATGTACAAAGATAAGACATCTACAATATTAATAAGGGGAATAGAACTTGTCAAAAATTTTGACGAAATTAATTTATTTAGCCAAGGTAGATGATGTAGGTTTCTATTCAATGTTTTTCCGAATATGAAAAAATATCATGTTCATTATATGGTGAAATGTCAATCTGTGGTCTTCTATTTATACTAATCTTATACATGATCAATAATGGATTGATATTTTCAATACGTCATAAATTATGGTTTGGTATGTTTGAGTACAGTTCAATTCCAATTTAGATATTGAATCTCAAATAAATCTGAAATTAATGAACATTGAAAATTCACATTAAGGTCATGTGCAATACAACATATTTGTAATCAACATTAATTAAATTTTAATATTACCAACCTCAAAAACCCAAGTTGAGATAAACCAAAATAATTGAGAATGTGGTCGGATGATTCTATATATTTCACGTAACAACTTCTTGTTCACAATCAACTCTAACTAATGAGACATTAGAATAATCATAAGTAATTAATAGATTGGTTCCCATGGCAGTTTGGATGATGTCCATTGTATCATTACCATCATCAAAAACATGTATTGAAATAACTTCAATAATGACACTAAATTGTTGTCGAAGATGATCATTGTTGTAAAAAAATATTTTTTCATTGATCCCAATATAGTTGGTTCATCGGTAGAAAAAGTGCCAGTCATGTATATAACTCAAAATCCACAATCATCAATAATGCATCCCTTCCATGCCATAGAATCAAACCACTGACATTTCATCATTGTTACTCAACCATGAGTGTAATAATCTAGTAATATAATATTCTAAACAACATCATTATAAGATTTATTTTCAACATGAGGTCTAATATCTGATCCTCAAGCATAATAATTTTTGTGGAAGTTATCATTACACTATCATATTTTGTTGTCATGTTATTTTCTCATTAGTGATAATAAATCTGTACACATTATCATAGTTGATTTACATTCATAAATCATGGTATTATGACCAAAATACAATGCTCGTACTTCCCCAGAAAATAGAGTTTCATGAAAAATCAGATTTTGAAATAAAAAAATATTAAATTTAATTAAATGTTGATTTTATTTATTTATTACAAAAATATTTTACCTTCAATTTCAACCAATAAGGAGAATCTTTTTTATGAAAAGACACTCTCCTTATACAAGATAATGAATTATGTTTTCTATTTATCATTTATTTACATTCCCTATTGATAAAAAAGAAATATTTTAATAAATATGTAACATTATAAGAGAGTTGATAAGATATACATGCTCAGTTTAAATACATAATGTATACATAGAAGAAATCACAGTTGAACAACATTGGTCATTTTTCCATCTCCCACACTTCAAGTATTTATGTGGTCAAGGTATATGATCCAAAAATTCACCCAGTTTGAGAAATTGATGGAAAACTGGGATCTATTTTCTCATATTTTTCTTCTTCATTTTCTCATTGGCTTGTTCATTCATTTAGTAAGATTAGACTATTTCATTGAGCCGAAATCCATTCATTCTTGATCCATCTGACCATTCACGATAGAACCTTTGGGGTGATTTTTATTCCAAGAATAAGATTTCAATATGTACATATTTCATTCGTTTTGTTTCATCAAACAAAAATTAAAAGGTCATCCGAGAAGTATTTTGGTTAAAATATGGATAGTCAAATGCCATATGCTAGTGAAAAACGATGCATAAAATATTTTATCCAACTCACAGAAAATTAATAGTGTCTCTGCAAGCATTTTTTATAATAATGACATAGAAAACATCAATTCACAAAGATCTATAAAAAATGGCAGAACTGAATAACTAAAACCCATAAATTATGGAAACAACGATGAAAAATTTCTATTGGAATCAACTCATATAAAAGGATGTGTGATCATGAGTCTTCAATGATTTCATATTCAAATATCTTCCGTTGACCCATTTTGATATATTTCTTGAATATACATTCAAAACATTAATAGTCTCTAGTAATTCTCGAAATTGAAATTTCTTGCAGGTGTCATCACATTATAAGCACAAGGATATTTCAATTTATATTTAATAATACACAAAGGATAAAATTCGGGTCTGATGCCCCAATCCACCATGTCATGCCGAGATATCAAATCATAATTTCTCTTTCTTGGACATTTATAATAATTGAAATAAATATTACACATATATTCTTGTCAGTGTTAATTAGATATATGAAATAAGTTAACAAATTGGTGGACATTACGAAAACTCAATGAAGATACTCTACTTCTTCTAATTGTAATAGGTACCATTGGAATCATTACTTATCTTTAAATAATTTATTTGACCCTCCAAAAATGATGAAATGAAATATATCAATTCATTACACTCATCAGTTCAAAATGTATGGTGAGTTTGATTGTCGGTCTCCTTGGTATTGTCCAATATTTGACGATTGTTTCTATATGGATAGTCCACTGGAAAGAATCATCGATTTCCAATAAAACGAAAACTACAGTGTCATTTTATTATTATGGTTGAGTAATATTCATAAAAATAGGAATTTAATGTTTTCCCTTAAATCTCCAACTATACTTCATTTCATAAGTAGGAAAATCATTGATCTTCCACATAAGTGCAACTCGCCTATGAAATATGTCTTTCGAACATGCATCGTAGGTGCACACACCCACATACCAATATAGTTTGAATAATTTTATTAAAGGATTCATGTATACGTATATATCATTTCTGGGATCTAAAGGGACAAATATATTTATGCTCATGAAAGAGAAATTTTTTTCATACACGACCATTGATACATTTTATAAATGGGCATAAAAACTGGCCATGTGTTTCGCGAAGCAAGAATCATCCCTAATAGAATAAAACCGTCACATTAAAGACCCAACCTCACATTAACCATGTCAAATGAAAAATTAGGATATAAAGCCTTAAATTTATTCCATGAAAATACAATTTTAGGTGAACCGAATATTTATTATTCTTATTTCACTAAGTATTATTTCATCACATTTTCATTGATATTTCGTTAAACATGAAAATATTGTGGATTTAAGTGATCAATGGAAAGTAAAACATTACTTTTTTTGGAACATGAGATGGTGTTTCATCATCTTTTGGATTCCATTGGGATGTTACATAGTTGGTACAATAATTTATATTATCAGTTTCCTCCCAAAAAAAGCTACAAACATTTTGGAAATCATTAATTTAGTTTTTTGTAAATCCATGTTCTTCAACTAACTTTTATGCCATATAGTTGTTTCAGAGAATATCTTCATCATCTATAATTATGTCATTCAAGAAGGTAAGAATGTAATCATAGTCAACTATATCATCAAAAACCACACCAAAAACAAATTGATCTAGGTATCTAATAATTTATTCCCTCTTCATATAATCATGATTTCTAATTTCCTTCAATTAATTTTAATTAAAAATAAGGAAATAATTATATATTAATTGAATTTTACCATCATAAGGGAATCAAAATAACTTGGTGAATCATTACAATTATGAATAATCTTTTTAATTACCTTTAATACATTAAACAATTAAAATTACTTAAAATTATTAAAGGAATCCCCAAGCGTTAAAATATATCCATTTAACTAATGGAATTTATTTACATCATCAATGAACATCCAAAAATAGTATCCAAACATTCCTTCCTCAAAAAACATTGTGGTTTGTGTGGGTATAATTCCACAAAAAAGTTACATTGGAAACCATTATAAAACTCATTATGGGCATTTTATAAAACTAATCCTTATTTCATTATAAAATTCAGTCACACATAAGAATATAAATGTAATCTGAATACTACATGCCTCATATGATGAATGTACACAATCTTATTTCTTGTATGGTCAATGTTCCAAAACTACAAATTATAATATCAAATTAGTACCTCACACTTTTATAAATATCTCAATTGTAAAATTTATAATCATGAAAAAAACATTCATAACCCTATTAACCAATAATACCTATGAAGATGGGATTATGACTTAACAATTTTTGGACTATAATATGTCCAACACATTCCTATCACGATATAATTATCCACTAATAGTAAGAAGAATAAAAGACTCTAATATTGATTTCTAATGCCCAGAACAAAAGAAATATAATATAATCCAAGCAGGTGCACAACAACACCTCTAGTGAACCTCCACAGACCTCAAATACTATTAACTTGTTGTGAATAATTACGTGCAGCTGACCATGCTATTTTGTTTTATGAGATATATATCAGAGAGTAAATAATGTGTATGAATGAACAAACCTGGTGGGTTCAATGATTGTTCTAATCCTTTTTATGTGTTCCTTCCAATTATAGAAAATCATATATATTCATTAATAATTCATTATAACTACCTAAGAAAATTTAGACATGAATTAAAAATACTAATTTTTAAATTCAAAAAATACAACCTAACAAGTGTATTGACCAGAGAACATAATGGATTAGGAATAAATTATCATTTAATTGAGTAAATTTAGGTTCCATCACCATTCACACATGAAAATGTCCCCAAACACATTATATTGGGTCATGTGGAAGCGCCACTTCATTGAATGACTTATGTTCTGGGTATCATAATCATAAAGTTAGAATTTTATATTTCAATGACTACATTTAGTGGTACATTCATAATTAATGAGTATCTTATTATTCCAATTAGGATGAAAAATTCTATAACTGTATTTATGTTTAACTAATGAAATCGAGTCAATAATCTGTAAATTTAAAATAAACCAATGATAAAATAACTCATGGTCTTATTAAGATTTCAATATGTACATATTTCATTCGTTTTGTTTCATCAAACAAAAATTAAAAGGTCATCCGAGAAGTATTTTGGTTAAAATATGGATAGTCAAATGCCATATGCTAGTGAAAAACGATGCATAAAATATTTTATCCAACTCACAGAAAATTAATAGTGTCTCTGCAAGCATTTTTTATAATAATGACATAGAAAACATCAATTCACAAAGATCTATAAAAAATGGCAGAACTGAATAACTAAAACCCATAAATTATGGAAACAACGATGAAAAATTTCTATTGGAATCAACTCATATAAAAGGATGTGTGATCATGAGTCTTCAATGATTTCATATTCAAATATCTTCCGTTGACCCATTTTGATATATTTCTTGAATATACATTCAAAACATTAATAGTCTCTAGTAATTCTCGAAATTGAAATTTCTTGCAGGTGTCATCACATTATAAGCACAAGGATATTTCAATTTATATTTAATAATACACAAAGGATAAAATTCGGGTCTGATGCCCCAATCCACCATGTCATGCCGAGATATCAAATCATAATTTCTCTTTCTTGGACATTTATAATAATTGAAATAAATATTACACATATATTCTTGTCAGTGTTAATTAGATATATGAAATAAGTTAACAAATTGGTGGACATTACGAAAACTCAATGAAGATACTCTACTTCTTCTAATTGTAATAGGTACCATTGGAATCATTACTTATCTTTAAATAATTTATTTGACCCTCCAAAAATGATGAAATGAAATATATCAATTCATTACACTCATCAGTTCAAAATGTATGGTGAGTTTGATTGTCGGTCTCCTTGGTATTGTCCAATATTTGACGATTGTTTCTATATGGATAGTCCACTGGAAAGAATCATCGATTTCCAATAAAACGAAAACTACAGTGTCATTTTATTATTATGGTTGAGTAATATTCATAAAAATAGGAATTTAATGTTTTCCCTTAAATCTCCAACTATACTTCATTTCATAAGTAGGAAAATCATTGATCTTCCACATAAGTGCAACTCGCCTATGAAATATGTCTTTCGAACATGCATCGTAGGTGCACACACCCACATACCAATATAGTTTGAATAATTTTATTAAAGGATTCATGTATACGTATATATCATTTCTGGGATCTAAAGGGACAAATATATTTATGCTCATGAAAGAGAAATTTTTTTCATACACGACCATTGATACATTTTATAAATGGGCATAAAAACTGGCCATGTGTTTCGCGAAGCAAGAATCATCCCTAATAGAATAAAACCGTCACATTAAAGACCCAACCTCACATTAACCATGTCAAATGAAAAATTAGGATATAAAGCCTTAAATTTATTCCATGAAAATACAATTTTAGGTGAACCGAATATTTATTATTCTTATTTCACTAAGTATTATTTCATCACATTTTCATTGATATTTCGTTAAACATGAAAATATTGTGGATTTAAGTGATCAATGGAAAGTAAAACATTACTTTTTTTGGAACATGAGATGGTGTTTCATCATCTTTTGGATTCCATTGGGATGTTACATAGTTGGTACAATAATTTATATTATCAGTTTCCTCCCAAAAAAAGCTACAAACATTTTGGAAATCATTAATTTAGTTTTTTGTAAATCCATGTTCTTCAACTAACTTTTATGCCATATAGTTGTTTCAGAGAATATCTTCATCATCTATAATTATGTCATTCAAGAAGGTAAGAATGTAATCAGTGGCATTATTTGATGATATTGACAATCTTTTGAGGTAGTATACAATTAAATCCCACAATAAAGTTGAAATTATTCACAAATAAGTACGATTCGTTAAAACTCAAGGTGTTCGAAACCAAATGAGAGTACACTCCCATATCACATGATAACAACAATAGGATAGTTCTCCAAAGAGTTAGATTACATAAAACCTAGGCTCTTGAAACTGAAAAGTAACCATGATTCTCATTAACATCAGGTTTATCTAGAAAAAACCACCCTTACAACTTACAACCCAAAAAACAAAGGATTTTCACTCATTCCATGGATTACTAAATGATCACTAGTCACTCCAGATTTAGTACAAAACCATAAAGAACATACTCATTTTCTATCCATCCAAGATCTAACCATATCAGATCATAGTCAACTATATCATCAAAAACCACACCAAAAACAAATTGATCTAGGTATCTAATAATTTATTCCCTCTTCATATAATCATGATTTCTAATTTCCTTCAATTAATTTTAATTAAAAATAAGGAAATAATTATATATTAATTGAATTTTACCATCATAAGGGAATCAAAATAACTTGGTGAATCATTACAATTATGAATAATCTTTTTAATTACCTTTAATACATTAAACAATTAAAATTACTTAAAATTATTAAAGGAATCCCCAAGCGTTAAAATATATCCATTTAACTAATGGAATTTATTTACATCATCAATGAACATCCAAAAATAGTATCCAAACATTCCTTCCTCAAAAAACATTGTGGTTTGTGTGGGTATAATTCCACAAAAAAGTTACATTGGAAACCATTATAAAACTCATTATGGGCATTTTATAAAACTAATCCTTATTTCATTATAAAATTCAGTCACACATAAGAATATAAATGTAATCTGAATACTACATGCCTCATATGATGAATGTACACAATCTTATTTCTTGTATGGTCAATGTTCCAAAACTACAAATTATAATATCAAATTAGTACCTCACACTTTTATAAATATCTCAATTGTAAAATTTATAATCATGAAAAAAACATTCATAACCCTATTAACCAATAATACCTATGAAGATGGGATTATGACTTAACAATTTTTGGACTATAATATGTCCAACACATTCCTATCACGATATAATTATCCACTAATAGTAAGAAGAATAAAAGACTCTAATATTGATTTCTAATGCCCAGAACAAAAGAAATATAATATAATCCAAGCAGGTGCACAACAACACCTCTAGTGAACCTCCACAGACCTCAAATACTATTAACTTGTTGTGAATAATTACGTGCAGCTGACCATGCTATTTTGTTTTATGAGATATATATCAGAGAGTAAATAATGTGTATGAATGAACAAACCTGGTGGGTTCAATGATTGTTCTAATCCTTTTTATGTGTTCCTTCCAATTATAGAAAATCATATATATTCATTAATAATTCATTATAACTACCTAAGAAAATTTAGACATGAATTAAAAATACTAATTTTTAAATTCAAAAAATACAACCTAACAAGTGTATTGACCAGAGAACATAATGGATTAGGAATAAATTATCATTTAATTGAGTAAATTTAGGTTCCATCACCATTCACACATGAAAATGTCCCCAAACACATTATATTGGGTCATGTGGAAGCGCCACTTCATTGAATGACTTATGTTCTGGGTATCATAATCATAAAGTTAGAATTTTATATTTCAATGACTACATTTAGTGGTACATTCATAATTAATGAGTATCTTATTATTCCAATTAGGATGAAAAATTCTATAACTGTATTTATGTTTAACTAATGAAATCGAGTCAATAATCTGTAAATTTAAAATAAACCAATGATAAAATAACTCATGGTCTTATTAACCTCTTCAACATCAATCCAAATTATTATATACAGATAAATAAATAAAAAATTGAAACCTAAAATGATTTATTTCTTGTGTTTATATGTGGATCAAATTAAAAAATATATTACAATGAAATGGAATGAAAAAATCTAAAATAAATGAAGTAAGATGATTAGATTTAAAGTGGATGAACAAAATTACTTTAATTAAATATAGTTGGCCAGTTGGAATGTAGAGTAAGAACCCTTAAGAGAAAGTTGGGAATTAGGCTTCAAACATCAACCTAAAATGATATATTTCTTGTTCTCATAAGGGGATAACAATTTTCCTACATTATAGAAAAATGGAAGGGAACAATTTAAAATAAATGAAGTGAGACACACATATTTAATTTAGAAGAACAATGTTTTGGGAAAAAGGACCAGTCATTCTTGGATGTAGGGTTCCCATCCAGAGCGATTATAAAGTAGGGTCCTTGTTGAGCTTTAATGAATAATCTTCGAAATGGGGGCATCGAGCACTCGTTTAAGAAAAATTCATATTAGTTATGGATGCTCGAAGATGGTTTCTGGAGGACTGTCTATCGTGATCTCATTTGGGGAAACGGTTTTGGGAGGCTTTAATATGGGTTCTGGATGCCTTCCTCAATGAATTTGGGGATTTTCTTTCCCAACAATTTTTTAAAACTATTGTTAATGCAATATAATCCAAATAGTTTAATAATCCATTGGAAAAAGTGATTTTTTTGATACAATATAACAAAGACATACATAAACCATTCGTAAAACATAAATTTTATAGCCTTTTACCAATGTATCTATAGAAATGCTGCTATAATAGCATTTTCCTAATGGTTATTCTAAACCGTTGGGGAAAATGTGTTGGAATAAGTGGGATATCTTTCAAGGTATGTATTTTCTTAAAATATGTATTTCTAGGATTTAATCATTGTTATACATGATCTATTTACATATATATACTAATATGGTATTTATTACTCCCATAATAATGGTTCATAACGAAAATAGGAAATTTCGAAGCATATCTTCGGGTACTGTCAAACAAGGTGTGTATTGAGTCTCATTGTTGTGTTCCAGGTTACCCTGATTATGGTTTGGAACACCTTATTGGAGTTGTCACTCAAAGTTCATTTGTTCCAAAACCACGTCCACTTATAGTGTTGAAACAAGGATGCATTTTCTTGATATACAACTAAATCTATACATTCATTAATTTATCATTGTTTTCGTATATTTACTCTTAGACATAAGGTATTCTCTAGAGTTTTCTAATCGAAATCCCCAAAAATACAAAATATTACCTCTAATGCCAACTGGAAAAACCCTTATAATTATAAAATAATAATATATGATATAATTAAATATTATTATACTTAATATGACATAAAATATTTACAATTCAATTTTCCTTAAGAATTTGATACATTCCATTACTACAAGAAAAATGAATTAGAACATCTTTATTTAAACCTACATTGACATTATTGACCTAAAACTACATTAGATAACTTGGGGAATAAATAATAAATGTGTTATCTATAATCCCATTGACATAATAAACATGGAATAAAGTGGTGATAATAATACAAGTTAGATAAGTCAGATCAATCAGTCATAAAAAACATTAATAACAAGGCATGATATAGCATGATGAACATAACAAAAAAAATGTGGAAACAACATAAAACATTTCCCCATAGGTCAACTCTAAACAACAAAAAATTCAACGTGGAAAAGGTCAAATAAAGAAACTTGGTACACCCCTATCACAATATAAAAAATCAGGATACAAAACATTACCCAATTAAATTATAGCACCATATAATTCAGGTCACACATTTCACTTTAATTTATGTCACATGCTTATGTGTTCCACATATATTATAAAATAAGAATTTATTCATCATTATATTTTATTATATTATTAGGGACTATGGAATAAATACATATAATTTACCATTATAAAGTTATATGTATATAATGGTGAATCTATTTATATGAAATGGGTATGGTATTCACTACCCAATTTATTTGGAATCGAAAATCAGGGCGAAATATTTGAAGTTTAACGACATCACATAAAATTTCATAAAATGGGTTGATGAGAGATAAATTCCTTATTAATCATATTGACATGATTTGGATAGTAATTGGGACCTAGAAGTAAATTTCCACACATATATAACTTAAAAAATAATACATACAATAATAACTAATCATGAATAAAAATAGATGGGAAATGATACTTATGAAGTATCAACATGGTAATGGGTGTAAATATGTGAGTTGAATGAGATAATATCATAATTTATAAATAATAAAGGATTAATGGGGGATATGGGAAAACAAATCACAGAAATATTAAATGAAATTAAAAGGGAATAACAAGTTAAATATAATTTGAAAAAGAGTCAAATAGAAACAACCCTTGTGAAAATTCAGCATGATAGAGGGATTTCATAGGAGGGATTAATGAGAGAGAATGGGGTATCTCATAATTTCAAAAAAAAATAGGGGTATTATAGCACAGGTGTGAAAACATACCCAATCATTATGAATAATAAAAATGACATAACAGAAAAAGATATTTGTGAATAAAAGTGAGAATGAGAGGATCCATTATCTTAAGAGTATGATAAAAACATTGAAATGAGATTGTTGATAGCTTGTATGAACCATGGGAAGATTCTATTGAGAGGTTAGTATAGTAATAACGTGGTCCATGTATTTTGAGTAAAGTTATTTTGGAGATTTGGAGGTTTAATATAATAAAATATAGGGGTTTCATAAATATTTTGGTTTTGGACTCTATAAAAAAATATTTCAAACCAAAAACCTTCCGAAGGTTTTTGGTCATGGTAATTTTCAAACTGAATAGGTATTCATTATTTTATTATTCAATCGGATACATATAGAAAAATTTTACCATTGGTTATGTTGATGTGATACACTCTTTTAACGAAATGATTTTAAAACCATAAAATATATTATATATTTTTGAGGATTCATAAATGCACTAAAAAATAATATAATAAACATAAATTAAGATTATTTTAAGGGGAAAACATATATTTTTCCTATATAACCATTTTAAAATTTATTAAAAAAAATTGGGTCATTATGATGTTATAAAACACAACTTATATTGGTACAATGTTTAATTTTTACCCGAAAATTGAATATCATAGAAAACAAAGAAAAATTATCCATTGGATAATATTGACCTTATGATTATGAAAATAATATTTATTTTATCATATTATTTTATAAATATGTCTATGATTACTTTTAATATATGATTCAAAAAATATTGAAAAATGTGTTGTTTTTATTACATTACTATGTTTTGAATCCTTATAATAAGTACATTTCACATCATTATAATTATATGAAAATGTATAATTAAAAAATTATTAAATAATTAAATTTTATTAAAGTAATATTTATCTAAAAAATCCATTAATACATAAAATCAAATCAATTACTTAAATATTAATATTTCCTGAAAAATTATTTTGTGTATAATTGAATCAAAATCAAAATTATTTATAAAGTAAAACATAAAAATTGAAAATAAAAAATTTGTTGGATACAATATACATATTCATATTATTATGGTATTGATACATATTCCTTTTTACATCAGCATACAACTTATGTGTAAGGATAGAGATGGTATGCTATTCATTGGTCTGTTCAACAAATAAGGTTTGGGACATGATCTCGATGAGCTTGATCTTCTGCCCAAAATAGTTTCACCCATGATTAAGATGTTAGATATCAACTAGGGACTGGTCATGTTTAAATACCATTTATTAAATTCCCATCATAATCTTTTAAAAATAGGATTCATTGGGTAAAAACCTACTGTATGAGGTCATCACTTTCTTTTTCAAGGTCAATTTGATTTTTTAATGACCTATATTTATATTATTTATATGATCACTACTGAATAGATATATTAACAAATGTAAGATGATTCACGGTCTCATAAATCCAATGATCTAACAAAATAAGTGAGTGTATTATATATAACCATATTACATAATAAAAAATTTAATTAAATCATAAATAAAAACTTCATTTATAACATTTCATATAGTTACACATTAAGAATAATAACAAATTATACATTCCTAATCCCCAACAACCCTAAGAATCTATTTAAAATTCTTGGATATTTAGTTATATTTATAAAATAAAAAATCTAAAATCAATTTATATTTATTATCTTATATTATGTTTAAATATGTTATGGTATAAAATTATTTATTTCGAACTATTTATTCAAAACATGTTGATCCATATATAAGATCTTTTTTTAATGTCAGATATTATACGTACAATGTATTTTATAACATTGTTATCATAAATTGGATACCCAATGTCGTAATCACCATACCCCATAGTGAAACATGTCCTTAGTTTAGAATAATGTTTACCTTTTCATTCATAATAATTAATATAATTAATAATTTACAAACTTTATATCTACAATATCAACCAATACTTTGTGTAATTTTCTCAAGAATTGTTATTATTCTAAATTGTATAAGGTTTCATCATTATTTAATAAACAGATGTATGCATATAATCTATAAATAATTCGAATAATTAAAAAATTATCAACTTACTCTATATGATCTTACATTTACTATATTATACATTCATTAAACAACAACATTCTTTTATTGTATCCAAGATACCATCAGATAAAATCTAATTCCTTTATTCTAAATAAATATTATGAATGTTTTACATCTATACATATCTCGAATATCAAATTTTAAAAATTTCATGTTGATCTAAAATTAAATTACTCTTTGGATATTTATATAATCATCATTGAGAGAACTCAATACTCATTTTTTAAAATGATTGTAAAAAACACTATTTTTCATCCACAATGATTGTAACATAGTATACAAAAAATCCATAAGATGTAGCAAATTTATTCCCCATATATATGAATAAATATGTTCTATTTTTAATTATATGGGTTTCCATTGATAAAAAAAAATTCCCATTTTTATTATATATTTTTTACTTTTTACATTTTATATTTCTATGGTTTCTAGTGAACCTTTAGTATAAAATCTTCTCGTTATGTTTTCAATCATGTGACCAGGATGGTAATTCCATAATTTTGGTAGTTCAACAGATAAAAATACATAAATTTTACAATAATAAATTTTAACTTGATATAGTTATTTCCATTTATCATATTCATTTAGGAGAATAAATATATATTTTATTTTCCATAAGACAACATTATAAATTAAAATGAACCCTTCTTCAGGAATTAAATAGAAATTAATAAATTTCAAAGTATGAAAATATATTTAAAACATATCCACATGAACTACCACATATTATTTTAAATTATAACTAATATCATAATATCCAATTATATTGAATTAATAATTATTTTCAAGATACTCGTTTATGAACCATTATTGCCTAATTGTTTTTGAAACATCTTCCTTATATAGAATGATATGTTACATTAATATCAAGGATTAATGATAGAGATTGTCTCCTGATAGAGAATAATATGTTACACCAACCATTATCATAATTAACACTTTTTCATTATAAATGAGAAATTTACATTCCATACAAAAACTTATGTCACTATTTATTATCATCTCAAACTATCTTAAAAATGGTCCAAAACCAATCGATTTTTATTATATCTAATCACTACATTGAAGTAAAAAAAATTACTTTGATGTTAATTATTTATTAATCTACCAAATAAAATCTATATTTCTAAAATGAAATTTTCAATTCCTATTATATGATAACATAATTTATAGATAAATCATATATATAATTACACTACATTAATGAATACCACTAATATGTGCCTCTACCAGTAGTCACTACCTAGCCTCATTCACGCATCCTCTTATTCCATAGGATTCTAATAGTTATCGGTGGAGCCATAATGTACTGTGGGGAGGATATACGTACATTATTAGATGAAAAATTCCAATTGAAATAATAATAAAATAAAATAAAAATTATTAAGTGACTTTATATCCATGTTAGGGTGCAAAAACTAATCATAGAAGACAATTAAAATAAATAAATAAATAATAATTATCCACAAAATTCATAATTATGTGGTATGAAATTTTCATCGAATACAAAATGTCCTAAGATAAAAAATGTAAATTCCATGAAATTGGTTCAGAGTTATAGACTAGTCAAAAACAAACGTGCTCCATCTTAGTAAAATTATAATCCACCATAGGAAATGTCCAATCCTTAACCTACAGTAAAGTATCATCTTCTTGATTATCAATCTATAATGTTTGACCAATATTAATGTGGTTAAATTTCATTAGACAAGCAAATATTGTGTGAAAATGCTTAAAAATTCTGAAAAAAAATAAAAGAATGATGTAAATATTATTCCATTTATTTATTTTTAAACTTTTATAAATTAAGTAAAATAACTATATATTCTTGAGATTTGTGGTGAACCCGAAGATCTGTCTTTAAAAATAATTCCCCAAACCCAAACATATAGGTTTGGTTGTTAAAACGAAATGTATAACTTTTTATAAACTATATGTTAAACAAATAGACAATAATAATTACAATAGAGGACATTTTCATGTCTAGGTTTCGAATAATTAGAAAACATCATTAAATTTATCAAAGTTGAACAGTAATAAAATTATATACTTCTATATGTGTTCTCTAACTCCAAATGTAAATACATCCCTTGTTAAACATCTATGATACCTATGAAAACATTTAAAACATTGGATAATAATGAAATTTACAAAAAAGTGGGTTTTAAAAATACCATTGAAAATTAACATTGAATGAAGTCATTATAAAATATTATAATTCCTTGAAGTTAATTATACTTTTAAAATGGTATAAAAATAGTTTAGTGATTTTTGGAAGACATTAAGAAACCTCTTTAAAAACACCTGGTGCCACTTGAAACAAGGAAGTCTATTTGGGCATAGACACTTTCTTGAGGGATGAGTTCACTCCCCACTCCCTATCATGTTTAACATGTTGACTCAATATTTTATTATTCATATCTTTTAGAAATTTGTTACATATCAATATAAATGTTTTCCATTGGGGTTTTTATTTTAAATATACATTCATTGATTAATTAATATAAATAAATTTATATATATATATATACAAATTATAAACATTATTGGGAAGGACTTGTTAGATTTTGTACATCCATATCACATGATACATGGACTCATCATATTTACAAGGAAGGATAATTACTATTCATATACTGAATGTTTAATTCATAATCTCATAACAATCCATTTTCTGAGGTGGTTTTAAAAAATGAAAAATTATTCTATCCATATACATGATTGTATTTTTATACTTATATGTGTGTAATGTCATGAATATTTTGGATTATGTCCATATGTCAATGAATGTTAATGAAATGAATTTAATATGATAATACTTTGGAATTCATATCATTTAATTTTATAAATACTAATCATCAATTTCTTATTTATTAATATATATAAATATGAAACCAAAAGTAAATTATGCTTTATAATTTTATAAAACATATATACAACTTGTACTTATATATAATAATTTCTTTATTTTTGAGATATATAATCATGGAATGCTACTAAAATATGTAATAATCACAGAAATAAAATCTAAACATATAAAATCTTGAATTTATGTTTTAATAGGACTTATATTTCCCATATTAATCATATATATATCAGGAAATTTTTAATACATAAAATATTGTATTCAAATTATATTTAAATAGAACATTGATAAAATAAAAATAACCCTTATTGCACAAACATGATTTCAAATCAGATTACAAATTTGATAAGCACAAATACCTTATAAACCCTTATATTATAAATTAGATAATAAAAAATTATAATATCAACATATTTAACATGACTTCTGTAATAAAAGAAAATTTTGAGAAATTAAATTTTATGATAAAATTTATATACATGAGAAATTAAATTTTGGAAATAAAATTTTTAGCATAAAATTTTGAAATGAATATAAACACCATTTCGATGAAATAAATTAACAATTATATGCAAAAATAATATCATAATTTAATTACTGGAATAATATAGGAAATTTTCTAGAGCATACTACCACTCTCTAGACTCAATTATTGTTTTTCCTCATATTCCATTTACACTCTAGATTAAATGGATTTTATAGCAATAAAAGCTAATTTTTATACAATGAAAAAATCATGCTTTCATAGTATGTTGAAAATTGAGAAAAACATAAGAAAACCTAATTTAATATATATATAAGTTTATTATTCAATTTAACAGAATCACCAGAATACTAAAAAATTACAAAATTGACAAATTCAACATAAAATGGTTTTAAGAGGGAAAATAGAAACAGAAATCTACAAACCATAATAATCACACAAATATGATTTCAAGAAATACTATAGGAAACATGGATTTATATATATACATATATCAAACTAGATTAAATTCATATATAATTGACATAGTGATAAGCCATAAAAGTTTGAACACAAAAGTAGTTCAGACAACAAAAATAGAAGGGATTAAATAAACATGACTATAATGGATTGGGACAGAATACAACATCATATAAAAACAACAACCTACCTAAAACATGTTGAAGATAATGAAAAACTATAGATCAAATCCTAAAAAATATTGATCTGTATATTTGTCTTTAATTTCACTAGATACGTGTTAAAATTATTCTTCAGTTCTTAAACCACACTCATCGGTAGTCAGTCTCCTACCTCAACCATGGTCGATACCTCCAAACAAAGCCATATCAGCGACCAAACACCATAACTCACTCCTCATAATTCTCTGTATATTTGAAAAAGATAACCCCACTGTATAAAGACCTTAATCATGACTAAATCCATCCACTCAGGCTTCCCCCAAACCCTTTAACCTAAAATCAGACTCAATAATTTTTTTAATTAATTATTTATTTAATAATATTTATTTTTATTCCACTTGTCATTTTATTTTATCAATTTTTTATTTATAACCCTGAAATTCGATAAAATAGATTATTCATAATATAACATATGTAGATATACAAAATAAAGTCTATAACTATTTATAAAAAAATTATGATATATAATCACAATTAATATATTTACAAAACGAAGTTTATAATAGTGATAATTTTATACATTTAATCTTCCTCCAATATTTAAAAAAATCATCATTATTTCATATATTTACATATATATATATATATCATTTTGGAAATATAAATTTATAAGAAATATTTAATTATATTTGTTAAAAAGTAGTCATTATTTCAGATGAAATTATTTTTACCATAGTTAAAATGTGAATATATAAATTTATTAATAATTAATAATAATTTAAAACAAATTTTTTAAAAAATATATTAATTTAAACTAAATTTAAAAATAATAAATAATAAGTATAATTAATTATAAGTATTATTTTGTAATAAAATTAATAAAAATGATTACTTTTAATTCTTATTATTCAGAATTTAAAAAAAATCATTGCTATGTTACATTCTACAACCCTTAAAATAAATTCATCCTTCAAATCCTTTTATAATACAAAAATGAATTCTGATTTTCCTTCTCCAGAATTAAGAGAAATAAAGACTATTATACATATAATCCCTACAATGTAGACTTTATAATTTATTCTCCAAACATTTCTAGATCGTAACTATAGTACCAACTATAATGCCCCAAACCCACACTTTTAAGTAAAGTTTATAAAATGGTCTTTATATTATTTGTTTAAAAAGGAAAAATGAATCACATATAAAAAATTTATTCTAATATGGGACTTTTTTTTATCTATGTTCCAGAAAATTAGAAAACATCAAACAATTTACAAGAGTTTAATAAAAATAAATTTATTTACTTCTCTATGTGTGTGCTAACTCCAATAGTAAACTCATCCCTTCAAAATATTATAAGATACCAATGAAAACATCTAAATGATTGGATGAGCCTGAAATTTCATAATAAGGGGTTTTAAAAATACTATTACAAATATCATTGTAAAATTAATTTATTAAATATTATAATACCATGAAATTAAATATAAATTGACAATGGCTTAAAAATAGTACAATAATTTTTGGATATAATTAAACAATATCTTTATATCAAAACACACGATGCCACTTGAATCACAAAAGGAATTCTAGATGAACCCACATTAATGAAGGATAGGTTCAATCCCCACTCCCTATCATATTTTCCAAATCCAATAGCCAATAGATTATAAAAACATTTTCATCATACCTTACATATAAATTCATACATTTTCTACTTGATTTTTTATTTTGACAATATAATCATGCATTAATTACTCATACACACTTATATATATATATATATAATAATAAAATTAATTGTAAATGACCTATTAGATTTGGTACATCTAAATCTGATGATACTTGTGTATCTCATATTTTCAACCATGGTAAATAAATATTCATATACTTGATCTATAATTAATAATCCCCAAAAAATCCATTTCTAAGGGTGTTTCTGAAAAATGAAAAATTCATTCAATTAACATGTTTAAATGTATCTTCATACATATATATGAGTAATTTCATGAATAATATAGATTATGTCTAGATGTCAATGATTATTAGTGACATGAATTTAATTTGATTTTTGTCGAATTTTGTACATTTATTTATTAAAAAAATATCATCAAAATTTTATTTATTAATAGACATAATCATAAAACCACAGGTCAGTTTTTCCACAAAATTGAATAAAAAATATATATAACATGGACATAAATATAATACATTCTTTATTTTTGAAATAAATAATCTTGGAAAAGTATTTATATATATATATATATATATAAATTAAAAATATAAAATCTTTATATATATATATATATATGAATTAATTTTTTTAAAGAACATGAATTTCCCATAATAATCAAATAGATATTTCATGAAATTTATAATATAAATAATTTCATAAAAACTAAATTTAAAAATCACATTTATTAAATAAAAATAATCCTTATAAAGAAAAACATAAATTAAAATTAAATTATAAATTTGATGAGTATAAATCCCTTATAAATCAATATAATATAAATTAGAATATATAAAATCTAATTAAAAAAATAACATGAGTTCTATGATAAAACCTAATTTTTATAAATGAAAATTACATAGAAATTTAATATACATAAGAAATATAATTTTCAAACTAATATTATTAAAATAAAAGATTGAAATAAAAATAAACACTACATCAATGAAATAAATAAACCTTTATACAAAAATATTATCCATTATATGAAATAGTGGAATTAAATAGAATATTTTCTACTATAGACTCCCACTCTCTATAATCCATGTTTTTCCCTATATTCTATTTACATGTTCAATTTAATGGATTTTATAACCATAAAATATACGGTTTACACAAATTCTAAAATCAAGCATTCCATGAAAGATGAAAATTGAGGAAAATAAAAAATTATATTTTATAATTTATATAAATTTATTCATTCTTATGAAATGATTCATATTATGAATAATAATAGTAAAAAATTGACATATTGAAATAAAATAATGTTTACACAGACAGCCAATGTTGACATGTGTGGACCATATAATTTTTATTCAAACAATACTATATGATTGATATATATATATATAAATTCATATACGATTCATATAATATTCACATAATGAAATGGAAAACAGGATATACCACATCAAGTAGTAACAATAGTGAAAATTGAAGAGATTTGATAAACACGACTAAACCAGATTTTGAAAAAGCACATGTAGATATAAAAACAAAAAACCTACCTAACACAGATCGAAGAAGAAGGAAAAAAGATTCCTCATTCAACACCCTCGAATATATATCTGGATTTTTTTTCTTCATTGAAATCCCCAACCACAAGTGAAATTAATTGTCTATACATGGATGAAATTCATTGGCAGTCGGTCTCCTTACATGACTGAGGTTATGACATCTAGACAATCCCATACTGGTGACCGCACCCTGTACACCAATCACCATCAACCTATGTGGATTCTATTAAAGAAAACCGTACATTTTCAAGACCATGACGTCGATTCCATAAATATGCTTGGGCATTCCTCCAAAACCCCTATAATATATTTGACCCCCACCCAATTTCGGTATTCATTTTTTTCATATATTAAGAAAACATTTTGTTCAAATTTTAAATTTTAAAACCATTGTTTATTTTATTAACCATGGAATTTAGTTAAATAAAAATATAATAATATAAAATATGTATACTTTGAAAATATAATATCTAACAATTCTCTAAAATAATAACAATATTTAATCACAATTCAATGTTTTAAGTAAATATATAATAGTGATAATTTAATAATTGTTATCTTATTTCATAATTCAAATCTAATAATTATAATTTCATACATATGTATATACACATATATACATATATAATTTCTAAAATCAATATTTAGTAGACAATATTAATTATATTTTATAAGAATTATTCATTATTTAAGATGAAATAATAATTACCATAGTTAAAATAAGAATATTTATATATATATTTATAATCTAAATACTTTTAGTATTTTAATATATATATATATATATATAATGAACATTTGAAATGCGTTAATTCAAAATATTTTCAGTTCATTTTTTGATAAAATTGATATTTTTAATCAAAATATTTTTTCATTAAAAAAATAAAATGTATATAATAATGTTAATAATAATATAATATTTTTTAGACTATTATATTATAATAATTTAAAAATATAAATAATTTGAGTAATTAATTATAATTTTTATGTAATCAAATTAATTAAAAGGATTACATTCAATTATTATTAATTATTTAATTTAAACAAATCAGTTGGATGACATAATAACATTGATCCAAAAGTTTATAACCCCAATAAAAAATAACTACTTAAGATAACATTGTAGTGTCTCTGTGTACATTGTGTGGAATCTTCCATCCATAGCATGATAAAAACCCTTAATAGTGTTTAATTAGTAACTACCAACAACCAATGATAATTATTTCACATCATTTCTCTAAATTACCTACTGGGACATCATTATTCAGTAGCCACACACTAACAGGGATGTTGTTTTCAATTTGTATGAAATCACTTTCAATTAGGTAGATTCATTTTCATAATGTAACATCACTAATAATGTAATTTTCCAACAAATTATCATGAACATCATTATATGGAATTTTCTATATTGTTTGAAAACCAAAGATGAATATAATTTGAAAATAAAAGAATCAATTCCATCCCCATTGTTTTTTTCATGTCTATTGAAAACTATATCAAATCATGTATAACATTTATATAAATAACAACAAAAATCATTTCATTTTATAAATGAAACTTCGTAATAGATATTTTTATTTCTATGAATCATACACAATCATTGAATAATTTTACACATAACACTTAAAAAACCAATCTCCTTATAATGATGTGATATATCAAAGATATAAAATTTATATTCACCACTTAATTACTAGTCAAATGAAGTCTTATAAATTTATGAGGGTTCAATGAGAAAATAGATGTATTTATCTCCTAATGAACTATATCCAACAACCATAATTTATCTTCCATTTTAATATATCATGAATAATTCATTTTAGAATTTCCATATTTATTTATATGGAATGAAATTATTAATTATCATTCCATTATTACTATTATTGATCATAGTAAAATTTAATTTCAAAATAATCAATCTAAAAAAAATTAATGTAATTATCTTGAACATATTTTATTATTTTCAAATATATTGAGGTTTTATTTTATAAATTACCATACATCAAACAATTTTAATTTAAACATTTGATATTCGTGTTCAAATTTATAATGTAAAGAATTTATATGGAATCACAATTTTTTTTAGAATACTGGTTTTAAATAAATAAAGAATATTTATATCAAGGATTAGGAATTTAATGGGGTTAATGTTTGGCACATAACAATTCATCACGACAGTAAATTTCTTGGACATGAATATAATGTTATAAAATTAATTTACATTAAAAGAAACCCCTACTAATCCATCAATGTTTTAGGTTGTAAGGTATTGTGTATTGAATTGGTAGAAATTGGATAAAACTAATGATATATTCAAACATCATAATGGTAGTTAATATTATAAATTTTTATTGAGAAAAAAATTAAAAATTTAATGAGACATGTGGCCTAATATAGCCGAACTTTAAAACTAGATCTACAATTTCTCATAAAAAATTGTAATTAATCAAAATATTAGGGTGATATACCATGTGAATATAGAGAGTAAGATAGGGTTTGTTTGAGTTGTTATGGAAAAAATGTATGGGGAATTATTTGTAAAATTGGCGTTTCCACCATAATTATATAAAAATTTTTAAAAACACTATAGTATGAATCAACAAAATTTCAATGGGAGAATAATAGGATAACTGTATTGTATACCTCTAGTTAACCATTATTTCCATCAAAATTACAGTAGCATTGTACATGATAGAAGATTAAACTATAGTATATTGGATGTAGTCCATTGACTCTCTTGGTTTCATCATATTCATACCTTGTGAATCTAAAATCCTAAGAAACATACATATGATCATTTTATTTTCAATTTATAAAATATTATGTGAATCAAACTTCTAGAGTTCTAGGATGTTTCAATATAACAACCATATAATAAATTTTTCCCAATATATACTACCAAGAATCACTGAGTCCCAACATCTATCCTCCCCATAATTTCAACTGTCCAGATATATGGGTGTTCCAACTATAATATAATAAGTTTGGGGACATGATTCTGCATTAAACCTTCTCCTACTCATATTATTCATTATGTATTTCTTATATCTATAGGGAAATATTTAAGCTATACTTCTCTTGATGTAGTTCCAACAACACTAATTCTTCACTCTCTTGCATGGATTATTTTTTTTAAAGATACACCCAAATAGTCTCCACTACTCTAAGTCTTAGTGATATTTGTTACATGATTCCATCAACTAAATTTATATCCTTTAATATTTCCTTCCAGTTATAGAATATCCTATTTTCAAAAGTTAAAAAAATCAAACCCCGTTAAGTGTTCAATATATAATTAAAGGCCATGTTTTCTATATTTATGTTGACATGATTCTACTTTTCACTAAAGCATCCTTGATTAGATCATAAATTTTTACCATTATAATACTCCCAAATATAATGGATTACCAAGTTCACTAATCCACCAAAATTTACTACCCATATCAAAATACCAAAAGTTGTGTTCTAAAAATTTGCATGATTCGGTTTAAACCTCCTAAACTCCACATATATAGATCATCCCTAGTCACACCAACACTGGAAAAATATTTTCAAGAGCACATGAATAGGATAAAGACACATTATATGCTTACTAAATGATGATTCCAATGTTATTAATGTCATCCTCAAACCATAATATAATGAACACCATAGTCCATACTTGACACTCCATGCCATCCCACATTTAAAATTTAAATTTAAATAAAAACTACCATTGTGAGATACCATGAGAAACATCAGACAATTTATTGGATGAATTTTTCCATCATATAATTCCATCTTAGTTTGGATGAAGATATTTGGTATCCCACCAATAATACTTCTAAACTCTAAAAAATAAAACTCATTACAATAATAGGTAACATATATTCATCAAAACACTAAAATTACAGACACATTTTCAATGTTTGATTGATATCCTAATTGCTATAACGGTCTTACAAGCATGCAGCCAAATTCTTCAATTGATTAGATACATTCCACCAGTGAATCACTCTCAAAATTATTCCTTTAATCAAAAATAAAATCTCCATATTTCATCATCCATATACTACCACATGAAATAACCAATTTAGACTGCCCTTCTCATATCTAGGAAACAACATGAATTCCATCCACAAATCACTCCTTGTATTACCTATAGATTTAGAAACATAATCAACTAGAAGTCTTTCAATACATGGTCATTATTAATTAAAAAAATGGGGGCATTTATCACCATATACAATCACATGATACTCCAATAGATCCATATTTTAAAATAAGATCACTGATAAATTTGTTTCATTATCCCTAGAAATAGACAAATTCATCACATTAAATAATAACATGGGTCAAGGGTTGTTCTACTCCGCCACCCATATAACCCCTGGTATTAGGTACATAGATAATTATTCATAAATATTGTGACTATATGTATTTTAGTATGAAAATTGGTAGAATATGAGTGGTTTTCACATTTTTTAAAATAATTTATGGGGGTTCACTATTTGTCGATGGTATGTAGAAACCACAGACCCCTTCCAAGAAAATGATTAATGGATGATAGTAGGAACTATGATGGTTCATGGAAGGAAAATTATTTGGCCACACTGAGATAATTCTAAAGTAAACAATTTTCATCTTAAAATAGTGGAGAAATCATGTTTGGATCATTATCTTTAAAACCATGCAAGCAAACCTAGCAAGTTTTGGATATAAGATAGTAGAACCGCATGTTTGCAGAATATTATTCAAAATCATGCAAACATTTCAATAGGAGTATAGTTGGAAAACCTTATATTATGGATATAATCCAAATTAAAACCATTAAACATTGTTATTCTTATAAACTAATTTGATCCCGAATTAATTCATCATCCAAAATAAAATGAGATGAAACCCATTAATTCGGGAGAAATATGTAGTTGAATAAATGTAAACTATAGGACCGAATTCATTGGAATGTTCTCATTCATCCTTGAAATTAATATATATAAGGTAATTATCTTTTTTTAATTCATAAATATAGTCTTTTCTGGATATATCTATGTCTTATGAATGACTTAATTATTAAATATGATTATATGTAGTGAAAATAATGCTGGTAGTGATATGATTTTGATGATTAATTGTGTCATTCTTCATTTTCTGCATCTATTTTCAGTTATGTGGATTCCCTCTAATCAATATATGACTTAGAGTGTTAATTATTAAAAAATTTATTGATTTTATTTACTGGTAAATAATTTTTTTGATTCATGATGGAGATAATGTGTGGTTTTGGATATAGAAAATTTCCTTAAAATAATATGTATTTCTAAAAACCCATTTGGTTATATAGTTAATATGTTTATTTTATATGTATGATTTTTTTTGGATTTGAATTTTGATATACAGATGATTTATATAAATAAGTTTTTTAATAGTTTTTCATGGTTTATGGAAGACATGGTTGGTGAGTATTTATTTCATTACATGAAACCCTATAGAAGGGAAATGTTACATTGGGGTAGCTGTTATTGGTCACCTTATGATGGTGTGGTTAATTGATGAGAGACCATTCATGGTTATGTAACTGTCACATAGGAATGAATGGTGTCTGTAGACATGTATATGACTATAAAATATGATTGTAAAAAGGTTTTATTTTTGAAAATTATTTCATATGAAATTGTTTCATACTTTTTTATAACATGTTTTTACTAAATAAAGTGATTTTAGAAATACTTATAACAAGTTTTATCCTAAAGGAATGAGTTCTGATTCAAAATGGTAAAACCTATTGAGTTTAGACTCAATACCTTGTTGGGAAACACTGTTCTTTTTATATTTCATCTATCGAGGTATGCTAAATGGAAATGTATATAAATTATTTACTGAATCAATTTGTTAAAATGGGGTTTCCATGTCGATTCACAGTTCTAATTTGGATGTGTGTTAATTGTTAATTTCAATGTTTAGTTTTTATTTTTTCTTCATTTTATCCACTTTGTGTATGTCTATTGGTTTTTTCATTTACTCAAACAACATTTATTTGTTTCATATAATTTTTAGTATTAGTTTTTACTCATGCATCATATAGTGGTTTATTTGGATATTGATTAACTAGATTGTATGTTTTATCAATCAAAGGGAAAATCAACCACAATATTTTCTTTATTCCCTTAAAATTTATTATCATAATTTGTTGTGTTGGGTACATCACCTATTTAATTAAAATTGATTGAGTCTCCAATTCATGCACTAGCTACAAAAATCAATGAAAATAATGAATACCAATATTTATGTGTCAAGCCTATGTACAATGTTTCCCATTTAAGAAAAATGAGTTTCTTGATTTTGGTGGTCAAATGATATGTCGTGACACATAGATCCAAATTCAAAAATCATACTAGAGAATTCAAATAAAAACCACTCCTACTATACAAGGGTTGAGTCATTCATGGTTATAATTCCAAATTATGAGCCAATCTAGTTAGTGAATGTTTGTGTTTTCTATATATCATGAAAATATTTTCATGTCAGTTCCTATGTACTTATTTTAAGGAGCTAAAATGATTGGAAATCATCGAGGCTGCATGACCTGAGAATATCACATCCAAAATATCTATACCACATGACGATACATTTCATGGAAAACATCATTACCACTTAACATTAAACTGAATAAAGAAAAAAATATATATGCACCACATAATGTTAAATTTTACAATCAATCGCCCATTTTACATCTGATAACAATAGACCATGATATCCAAACCCCAATCATTCAATGCATGGGGTGATTCAATCACATATTAATCACCTAAATCCATTTATCACACATCATTTTTGGTGCTCCTAATTTTATAAAAAAATCATTCATGTTCCTTGTAAAATGATACATGGTTGAAAGAGACCCTTTATGTGACTATGAATATATTTCGATGGCATCATCATATGTTCCTATGATCAGAAACCAAATGAACTACTATTTAAAAGTAATTTCTTATCCTTTTGATCTATTAAAACATCATAACAGGGCTTTAAACCTTTTGTGTCTTGGTATATTTTTGTTATGATTTTTCTATATGATTACTCATGACCAGAGAACCTCAAATAATGAATTATAACATTTCCATGTCCCACTTAGAAGGATTTTGGGATAAACATGACCCTGCATAACCTAATAAAGATCATGTTTACCATTCACCATATTAGTTTCATGTGTTTTATTACTATAAAGATCCTTCATATAATTCAATGTTTCACGACCATAATCTATAGAACACAATGGTCCAAATAACAAGACCTTAAACTACTAGAAAAAGAGACACCATGATTTTCAAGATAATGACATGAAAATGGTGGCATGAGAAAAAGTGTATACATTAATCACTATAATATTCATCTCAAGAGTGTATGAAAAAATAAGGCTGACAACGAATAGGTAATAAATCTCATAGGATTTTCACTATATCAGTTTTAAAATCCATTGAATGCTCAGTGGACCACCTGGTGAAGGTAAAAGTAATACTAATGAATTTTCACATCACTTCACTATGAGAATACATTCTCTATGAGGCGACACAACCATAAGGTAACTAAAATACTTATTAGATATTACATATTCCGAAGTCTCACAATTGTATTTGAGTTCCTCATATCACCACAACTATCCATGGCCCTTTTAAAATGATACACAGCTTCATGGGACCCTTTTATTGACTATGAATGTTTGCGTATGGCTCCTACATATCTTCATACGTTCATCATCCTAATGTTTCCCTTTTCAAAAATGGAATTATGATCCTTATTATCCCTGACAACACTATGGAATATCTCATCTCTATAGTTATTTTTGTATAATTCCTGATATGATTTTGTCATATCATTTCCCAAGACTGATCACTTTAAATCATGATTTAAAATGTCTAGAGAAAACTATCTGAGAGGGTTTGACATCCTCAACATTAATTCACCATGATTTGTACCCTTTATCATTCCCTTAATGTTACAATCCATTTCCAATCATTTTATGGAACAAACCTTGTGATTCAGAACCACATGGAATATGGATTGTGCTTCAGAGTTGAGAGTGGAACTATTCAAGGGTTCTAGAAACCTTCTTTGATATACTTCCTCCATACCTATGCTCATCATATGTACATTTAAATCATAAAAAATATCTCATGAACCTCATAATTTAGTGTATATCATATTTTCATCGTCATTATATCAATACATAATTTCTTTGACCAACCTACTAATGGAATCTACTAATTACATGAAAAAATTATTAATCCATGTGACCCATGACAACACAAAAGCTGACCCTAGAACCTCATGGTGTAATATCTAATCCATGTAATGTATGAATCATACCATATTAACCAACTCAAACTTTTGGTTTCTAACTTATATATCTCATACATCAACTATCCCATTGGAAGTAGCATCCACTGGTTTTCTAGCTCAACTGATATTAATATTGTAAACCTCTATGAGTATTTGAAATGGGTATAGACAACGTATCCATCAAACTCTACTAATGCATAAGGGTTTATACCTTGAAACTAGATGAATATCATTCTTCTATGAAAAGATTTATAATCTACATGATCCACAAGAACAACAGAACATTAATTAATACCCTAGAGTTTTATAGTGATACAAGACATGTCTTCACATTATTCTATGACCATTTTTAAGGATATATATAAAGAAACATAAAATATAGTGATATATTTCCCATGATAAAACACACTAACAAAAATTTGTTGACATTAAAAGGTAAAATACACTATAATACAACAATATAACATTTATACTAAAAGATCCTAAACTAAATATATATAGAGTCCAAGATAAAATTTATTAAAATAATACTATATATGGTTCAATATAAAAAGCTCTTAACTAATGTAATAGAAGGTCCATGCTAAAATACCCCATACAACTTCGATGGACTACCTAAGCTAAAAGAACATAAACAACATTGATATATAATCCACACAAAAATTTAATAAACAATAGTGGTAAAGGTCAGAGTTAAAAGTCCCTATACTATAGTGATATACCATCTTAGCTAGAATACCCTAAAGTATAAATTTAAATAGTCTGATCTAAAATAATAAAAACTGTAATAATAGAATGTTCGAGATAAAAAACCCTATCCTATAGATCAAGAGTTATTTAATAACTAATAATTGAAAATATTTTAAGGCCATCATATTTCCTTGAAAAAAACCAAATACTATCTCTATCCCTATCAACATACAAAAGGAGAAATCACTCTCCATTGAGGACATATATTCTACCCAATGTATTCTTAGGTAAATTAGGTGATCTAGAGGTTACTATATTAGTTAAATATGTAGTTTGTCTAATGATGGTTGGATGTCATGAGAGTTCCTCAAAATTAATCTATTTTAATTTCTTCCATCCTCCCTAGACATTTATATTTACTTGTTATTTCACAAAAGATGGGTTTTTTGTGATTCATGTAACATTTGGTCAAACAAAATATCATGAATCAGTGAAAAATTTGACAGAAACATAGATGGTTTTGAAAATTGATTAATTAATCAAGCGCAATAAGAGGAATTTTTATATTATAGTGTCTCTCCAATAATCTCATAAAAAAGAGTGCACCAAACAACAATACGATTTCATCATCTGGACAAGACATGTCTTTAAGACTCTAGAGAGAAGAGGCAATTAAACATTAAATATTTTCACATCCCACTTCATTGCTTATACACAATGATATAGAGTCTTCACTAAAGAATTCATCTCTTCAACTATTATTTTAGAAGTTTCTAATTAATATGTTACTACTGAGTTGTTAGACCTCGGGAGAGAAATATGATCCTCATATCTCCATGACATCATGATCTAGAAATCCATTTGGGCGTCATTATTATAGGTAAAATGGTAATTCTCTTCTGGTCCATCCAATGATTCCATCCAAAATTGAAAGATGACAAAAAAATTTTACTCTCCCCACACACTTGCTAAAGGGATACAAAAGACTCTTTTGGTGTAATCTATCTAAAGAGAAAAATGATAAGGTGTATATGGGTCATAGATGATCATCTCATCTATCCAAGACTCTGGAAACCCATCTTAATAAAGATCATATACGACCTTACTCTAAGGTAGCCACTGTCATTGTCAATGATATGCGTAGTTGGGGCACTATATAGGTTAAAATAAGATCTATCATATTGACTTCTCACCATTGTATAATCATCATATAGTAGTGACTTAGACCCAAACATAGATATGTCAAATTAAAGAGTATAATATAGTGAATCATAGAACCTGGTGGAATTATAGTTTTAGTAGAAATGTAAATTCACCTATATCAAACCAACTAGAAAAGGGAAAAGAAAACTAATCCAATATTGGATGCTTCATTGTTGAATGTGCCTATGAAGTCGGTAAATGAATGAATGATTCATCACTAACAGAAAACTGATTTTTTTTTATAATTTTAGTGTGAACATGACATGAATGCTGACATAGATTTATAAATAGACATCCCCAGGTCTGAAAATTCATCTATTCATGATCATGGTCATATATCACAAGAGACAAAGTCTCAAGGAGACCAATCACTTAATTCGATATCCCCTTGAAGTATGATCCCAACATCCAAAATGAACCAATATGAGTTGAATATATAAATATTTTGTTAGGAAGGGTACCAATTAGGGTATATTTTATTTGGTGTAAAAACATTATTAAAAAAGACAATGTTTTTCTGGACCTTGTATGATATAAGAGAGTGCATCATCGACCCCTTTCTTTGATCCTCCTTCACAATGGATAAAATTTCTATTGATGTGAATATATTCAACGAAGGAACATTGTAGACAAATGTTGTAGGAAGAAATTCATCATATATCTCTATGAGAAGAGGGTCCCACCATGTTGGTAGATGTCACTTTGGATGATTCCCGCCTCACCATGGAAAAAATTGTATGATTTGGTTCCAAAAAACCAATGGATGGCCAGTTCATAGAGAATATTGGGATGGATATAGATAATAAATTCAGAAATATATACTTCTTTATAATGATATTAATTTTTTAACTAATTGAAAAAAACTAAAATCATTTTCATGGACTAAAAAGGCCATACAGATTCATCATATCATTTTACATAGATTCAGTCCCTATTGTTAACTACAGAAGAGGAACCATTTTAAGAGTTATAATACATATGAAAAAATAGTGGCACATGTCATACAGATAAAAAAATGTCTTGTTAGAACAAAACCATAAAATTAAAATCAAATGAATATCATGTAAATAAAAAAATTATTTTATAAATCATGTACGAGACTCATAAATAATATTACTATTGATGAAAAAAATCATACAAACCCACAAGGAATAAACTAACCACGATACCCCTTGGAAGTCTCATGATTGTGTGACCATGACATGGTCACACGATTTGCATTATAGCCAAAGGATCATACAATCAGTACAACAGATTCCATGGAACCCTTAAGGAAATTTAAAAAACATACACGAAATGATAAAACAGTTAATAATGATTAGTTTATAGGTGATATGAGTGGTCTTTAGTAAAAAAGAATCCTTGTGGAAAAGTTATTGTGAAATGGCCAGGCAACAAGCTCCCGCAATCATATCTTCTGGAAAGGTCATATAACAAGGTCATGTGATAAAATTAGGGCCCAAGATCTCTCAAGGATAAAGTAGTTGTGGTATAAGACACCCCACTAAACCATATATATAGGTAATCACTCTGAATACTATATTCAGCAAGTTGACCAAGAACCTCATATGACAACATTTTCTCAACAAAACCATATTTTAAATAGGGCATTTTCATTTCCAATGATTGAGTCATTTTATTCGTGGAAATCATAATTAAGGGTTGAAATTTGTTGATTACTACCAAATTATAAGTTTAATATTCACAGATGATGAAATAAATAGATATGGGAATTGTCTTCCCCAAAAATGAATGGGATAAGAAGGTGGGAATTATCTTGTGGATAACATGAATCACAAGGATACACACAATAACATGACCAATAGAAGGTCTTGTGGATGGTCACGTGCAACACATATCCCACATAAGATCCAATATATTGTCTTTATCATGTCCTTCATCACTCTCTAAGGCACCCCATTGAATCATGGATCATTCGATGACTTGCAGTTAAGGTCCACTAGATCAAACATTTTGTCAATCAGTTAATTCCTAAAAACACATCAAAATGTACAATGAACCTAAGACGAAAATATCCAATTTTTAAATCACCATGCTATTATAAATTTCACGTGATGCATCACTAATTGTGATATTGATTGTCATTTGAAATATTCCAAAAAACAAAATAGATTACCATTATATAAAAAAATACATAAATAAGGAAGGATCCTCTTATAGTCAAAAAAGATCATGTGAAAACCACTAATATATTTAAAAGGAACCAAAAGACCATTGTAATATGTCCCCCTCATATCATGAAATCCTCATGGCATATCATCATCATCATTCGGGGGGCCACGGGTAAGTCCAGATGACATCACAATCCCCATTTTTCTTTTTAAGTACAAATAAATGGAAATTTATATTAAATGATTGTGCATATCCTTATAGATAATTATTGGTCATGTTATTCATCACCCAAAGGTAGGGTTATTTTCATAAATAACATTCATAAAACCCTTTGAGATATCCAATTTTTATAAAATAATAAACAGAAATAAAAAATTGGAATTAAAATGCCCTCTCGTTGTTGTAAAACTGAAATTACATTCCTGAGGATTCTAATGATGAGTCACTTAATTAACCATGACATGTTACGAACCATGGTTAGTCAACCATGACCAAGCCACTGGAATGTCCGAAGGGGCATTCCCGATATCAATGGGCTGGAAACCAGTTATGGGTATCAAAACATACACGGGGGAATTATTTTTACCAAAATAAAATAACTAGGACCATATAAAAAACATAACTAGAAAAAACATATGAACAAACAACTAAACATAATAGAATAAATAGTTTTTACAGATACAAAATACAACCAAGAAGACTGAAGACTAAAAGAATAATATATGAACCACTATCACACAACCTCCCTCTAACTGTACGGTTACCTCCATCCATAATGCTAACCCTACTCCAACAACGATCACCGACTATAGAACCATAACTAAAATCAGAACCTGAAACTGGAAGATATGATAGGTGTGAGCATCAAAATTATCTCTATGGATTCCTGAAATAAACAACTATGTCCTTGAACATCCATTCCCAAAAAATTACATTAAAAAAGTTTTAAATACATTTTAAAAAAATATGGTTTTGACTATTTGGAAAATAGCACACCACACTTTTCATTTGAAAAAATAATTTATTTTCTTTAATCAATTTTCAAAATATAGAGAACTAGGACAGTTCTATAATAAAGAGATAAGTAATGTAGAAAAATAATATATATACATGTAGAGTAAACAAGTAGTGTAAATAATAAAAATGTGTGAACGTAATCTTCCCCAGAAACCCCCTAAACATACTTGGTTCAGAACCACCTAATAGCATATAGAGTATCCCCATAATCTATAACCAAATGATCGCCCACATGAAATAACCAATGTTAATCTCCATCTATTTTTTATATCTACAAATGTGTACCAACCTGTCTAATCGAGGTTGGTATGCTACCATCACTCGATCATCTAATAAATTCCCAAGACCCCATGATGATAGTAATAGTAATAAAAAGAGTACAATTTAAGTAAGAGTCTAATGCACATGTGACCCAGCTCAACCATCGCCATGACACTTGTCTCCCCAGACATGGACCCCAATATATGATAACCCCTGAGGGATGTCCCTCCTATAATAGCTCCACATATAAGTACATATGAATTTTGTAAAAAAGGTCCCAACATGTCTGATATGATATATAACCATTTAAAACATTTCAGAAAAAAATAAGGTTGCCAAATGGGATCACACATTAATCCATACCCAAATCATTTCTAAACATTAACACAAGAACCGATTTTGTTTTGAAGGTACCAAAATGTCCAATAGCTCAACATAACTATGAATGTTACCAAAACACCACACAAACACTATATAAATATTTACAAAACCATGTAGGCTCGTATGTTTTAAACACACACCCAAACACCTCACAATTTCAAAAGGCCCTCTAAGAATTATCCAAACTCTCACCAACTCATGATTTAAGGCCAAACATTCCCAACCATGAGAAAAAACTGAAAAAAACTAGGAACCACATCAATGACCAACCATAATTTTGAAAGAGTGAACCATTTTGAAAACCAAGAATTCGAGGAAACAAAAACTTTAGGAATCACCTTCACTTGATGACACATCTGTTTGTGCACCTTGTGAACCTATGGATATTCCAATGGCTAGTGACACACCAAAACCAACGAAACAATCAAAATTAATTTCTATTAAACATCACTTTAAATGAAAACCATATCCATCTATTGACCTTATCTAGAAAAAATGAAACCATCCCCATAATAACCATTACACTCATCCCAAAAAAAATTTAAGCACATTAAAATAACCACACCATTTCTAAACTAATAATACGACCAGATAAAAATTTCCACAAAAAAAGTGGGAGTTATTAATTTCACAAGAACCCCAAGTTTTTATTAATGGATTAGTACCTTTTAAATTGAACACCCCGTGTGCCAAGATCCTAGGAATATCATATGACAATCATTAAAAAAACCAATTTTTATAAATTCTATCATTAATAAAAAACCATTTGCATTTATATATAGGTATAATATAGTTGATAATATCATATTAATTTTAGACAACACGTCCAGATTCCTATGATGAGTTATTTAAAGAATTTTTTTTAAATGCATACCTTCTCCTTGTGCTAGTAGCACGAGACACCATATAGAGGATGAATAGGGACACATAGGTAATCCTCATGGCCTAAATGAAATGATTCATCACCCACACCCAATCCCTAGACAATAGTGTTCGACCAAAGTGATAATTCCCCCCAAAGAAAAAAAAGAAAGGAAGAGGGGAGGAGAAAGAGGGGCGGACCATGCGAAAATCCTAAGAACAAATTTCTAATCCATGGAGGATTAGAAGCTATAGAGGATGGTTTTGGAGGACCCCAGTGTGTGCCAAATAAGAGGGAGGTGGATGATCTCGAGATATTGTAAATGGGAGGAGAGAGGGAATGAGGGGTAAAGGTTATTTATAACTTGGAATGACCACATGGATTGCCCACACAAATTTCCAATCCTTGTGGTAAGTGTATGATTTTCCCTATTGAAGGGAAAGCGACCAAACACATACCTAGGATCTATTTCATGACCACTCATAGCTCGTTATGTTATTTTTTCCAAAAATTAATGCTCATACGGTGTCCCCATAGTTACTAATAATCATACGAAATCCTTGTTTCCATTGGAAAAACTCTCAAAACTCTATAAATATCAAAATTTCTACTAGGTATCAAACCCAAACCTCATCATAAATATGAAACACTAATAAATGGATAAAAACTAGGATTCTTGGCGGTACATGTGTGATAATTATCCCCAAAATAGAAACATCTTTCCCTAGAATGTCACCAAGAAAAGAATTCGACCATGATGTTACTCCATGACCAAATTGAACCGAAGAAAAACTAGGAAACCTGGTATGAAAAATATCACCAATGGACACACCAAACACAATATAAAAGATCTCTATTCCCAATATTGAGGGAGAACAAAGTAGGGTTCTCCCCACCACAAAAACATAACTGGCATGAATACACCAACACATAACCCCCAAGGGGGTGTGGGTAATCCAGACTAGAACATACCCAACTCCTCACACCAAAAAACAAAAGCCATATAGATACTAGATAATAAAGAGATCATAGTTCTAAACAGAACAAACTCCCTCAACATGAGAGAAACTATTCCACCATGAGGCATAAAATAATAAACACACAATGAAACAACCCAACATATTGAGCGCCTGAATGAAGGATCTCCATCGCTGATCTGGAACACCAAACCATAGGGAAACCCCATAAAAAGGAATCCACCTGAAAATTGAAATATTGTCCACAATTTCCATTAAAAAATTGAAATTTTATAACCAAAAAACACATTTACAACCCAGTCCATCCCACAAATGTTCAAAACAACCATACAAAACAAACGATTCCACCGGATACATTCAGAATAAAAAAGTGGTCTAGATGGTGGTTGACCATGTTCATCATTATATTACAGCAATATATAGACCCACGAAGACTTGATGAAGAGATTTTAGGAAACAAAAAACACATTTGGGGATCTTTAAACCCCTGAAAAATCCTAACTATAAACAAGGTTCACCCCAAGACCTAAATATGTTACTCTGATGGCTGAAGAATCGTATGCCTCACAGTATGGAACTATCATAACTTTATTATAACTCCTATGATGCTTATTTTAGAACATACCATAGTGACTTGAAATACCACAATAGTGAAAATGCTTTAGAGGGATGTGACTAGGCGATATACAATGCCTGAACCAACCACATTAGTGGCATGATAGAAAAATGTATGACATGCTTTTGGTCGACATAGTGGAATGAGATTTTTCAAAAAATGGGTTCATTTGAGACACCCTGCTCACATGATGGGTAACCCTCGTGAAATCCAACCACCATCAACTAACAAAAATCTCTAACAAAAAAGTGACATCCAAACTCCATTATTCCAAAACTACACCCTCAGAGAAATCCATGGTTGAACTGACTTTATTAAACTCAGGATTTATTAAGAAATATATATCAAACTATAACTCTTTAAAACATTTACCTACCTCTAATGAACCTCTCTCACTCTGAGAAAAAAAAACAAATGTTGAGAATAATTTAATACTTGGAATGACTCAATATCAGTATTAGCAAACTTTCCAGCCATCATTATATGAACATCATGAAAAACACAACCAAAAAATGAATCAAGCCCAAACTCAATAAAAAAGATGAACCCAAATCCAAGAAAACAGGCCCATAATACCAAATATACTTAAGACAAACTAAAAGCAACACACCAAGCCATGGGAAATAGGATCATAAAGAAACCATATTCTAACATAAGGAAATATCAGTTTTCAAAAAACCAAAATTCCATTAAAATTTTAAAACCACATATTATCAAGGATAGTTCCCAAATATAGAGACAAACTCCACATGAAAATCCATATTTTCAGATCATTTCCCCATTAAAATCTATTTTAGAAATTCCAAACCAAGATTTTAATTCCCAAAAACTATACCATGGAATCTGTAGAATAATCACATGTACATCCATTCATTTACACTCAAATTATCCTATGACATATTCCCCACACAACCATTTTTTACACTCCCACACACACATGATCCTATATAAGGAATAATATGTGTTATGTTGATGAGTTTCAAAACCTCTTGAAAGATACCATGTTTCATTTATACCCCACATTCTTTTCAAAAACTGACCTTACCGTCAATAAATTATTTTGAAGAATACCTTATCCATTTCAAAAAATATCACATTAAAGTCATTTTCAACAAATATATTTTATATTATAAGGAATATTTGTTTCCAAAACCATTTTTATTTCCAAAATAATGCTTACACCAACTATGCCCAAAACAAAACACATCTAGAAATGAAATGCCGGAATGATGGACTACTGATTATGTCTAACCTGGAGACATAATGGAAGCCATGCCGATGTTTATCATAACACTAATATAACCATGAATATGGAACGTGGACTCCACATGGGCCACTACAACATGTGAAGTCACAACATAACACCAGTTCGACTATATTTTCATCCCTCATCCCAAAACAACTCAAGATAAAGACACACTCCCAGACTACCCATTAGTAACTTAGATCTCAACACAAGTAGTGGTGACCCGGAACCAACCTATAAACCCCCATAATGATACCCAAAAATCCAAATATTAATCTACTAGAAACAAAAAATATCAACAACCTACATTTGATTCCATTTTTTCAGGATCCAAGATGAGTCAACCACAACTTGCTCACCCGACTCGGTCTGTGGAATGGCCCGAGGGGCATTCCTAATCCCAACAGGCCTGAAACTAGTATCAGGAATCGAAACAAACCTAATGAAAAAAATTAGACAAAATGAAAATGTACATGACCAGATAAATATAGAACTAGATAATATATATGAACCAAAAAATAATCCTAATAAAATAAATTGTTTGTCTAAATACAAATTACAACCAATATCTCTGTAAAATAAAATAAAAAAACAAACCGCTTACACACGACCTCCATGAGACCTTTTGGTCTCCTCCAACCACAATACTAAACCGTCTACAATAATGAGAACCTACCACGAGACTTAAAACAAATAATAAACATGAATCCACAGTGATAATATTGGTGTGATCACTAAAATGCGCTGAAGGGTTGCCTGCTATAATCCACTGAATCCATGAATGTCATTTCCCAAAAAAATTACATTGTCACCAGTTTGAAACAAAGACTAAAAAAATATATTTTTACATTTTTCAAAACAACACAAAACAATTTTTATTTTCAGAACTAAATACCATTTTATAACCAATTACCAAAATAGAGAAAACCAGGACAATGGTAAGGGAAGAAGATATGTAATGTAGGAAATTAATATATATCGAAAGAGAGTAAACAAGTAGTGTAAATAATAACCATGGGTTATCTTAAAAATTTGTAGACAACCCATGGTAGTACTCAGTTTTAAACCACCTGTTGGCATATGGTGAAGTCAAATATTATATAAAAAATTGATAACCCTCATGACATATAAAATTAAACTCTCCATCACTCCATTATAAATAACAGTGGGTACCAACCAATATAATCGAGATTGGAAGGCCACTCTCACACAATAATATCATAGATGCCCAGGATTCCATCGACATAGGAATAATAATAAAAATATTTCTATATATTTATGATGCCAACACTATAACACCCCAAGCTTCCATGGTACGTTTCCCTTTGAATAATGCAATAGCTTGCATTTTACACAACTTCGAGATTCTGACAAACTGTGACCAATCAAAGTAGCCGTTATGAATAGTAATACCCACTTTTTGGAAATTTAATAAATTTTATCTCTCAAAATGGACTTCATTTTTGAATTCGTAATATCTAAATTAGCTTTTGGTAAAATTTTGGTACTTTTCGGATAACGTTTATATTTTGATGAATAGTGAAAATTAATAAATTTTAATTAAAAAGAACCTTTTTAATCAAAATAATTAATAGTGATAAATCAAGAATTTGAGTGGTTTTAAGTTATATTTAGAATATATTTATAATATTTAATACAATTTTGGCCATTGAAATAATTTTACATTTATACCGGACATAAACAAGTGTCAATATTTCGGTTGTTATTATCTCTTAAAAACACGATTTTTGTGTTAACCACAAAAATTAATTTGAAATTAATTTCTACCACTTCTGTGTTTTGAATTTAGAAAAATGGATTCCAAATATTTAATTAGGAGGTCCAAATTGTGTAAATAGGTAACTTTTATTGTTATACATTTTGAATAATTATTTCGGTAAATATTTTATTTACCATGGTTAAAGGGAAAATCGGTTAAATAAGGGTAAAAAATATTATTATAATAATATTAATTTACCCTAAAACGTGTTATAACCCTATTGGTTGATACATGTTAGAACATGGGAATATTTGGGTCGATTTTGGGACCCCATGGAGCCACTTGTAGGTGATAAGGACACTTTATATTAATTAAGTTAAAGTAAATACAAAAATGACACAAGCATATATCTCTTAGAAAATCAATTTTTACATAGAGTTATATATGTTATCATTTCATCTATAAATATTCATTAGAACGAAAAATTTATTTCCTATATAATTTTAATTTATTTTTAATTTTTATACATTTAATAAGTAAATTTATTTATGACACAATAATGATGCAGTATTTTCCTTATAAATTAAAAAAATCAATCAATAGGTATTATAAAAGTTAAAATAAATACAATTTGAAATTTTTGAGGACATATAAGATTTTTATTGGTTAATATGATATTTTAGGATTGATGAAATTAATTTTTTTTAATTAATAAAGTTATTATGACTTTAGAAAAAATCAATTATTGAATAGTGTCAAAATTGACATAAATGAGTTTTTAAAACAAATATTGTATTATTAATTGATATTCTAATCCTAAAAATATATGGTTCGGTCAAAGGACATATATCATGATATTTTTATCATTAATTGGCCACTTTGGGGGTCTCTTGGATGTATATAGTAGGTTTATTAATTATAGTTATAAAAATATAAAGTGACATGGTAAATATCAAACAAATTAACTAAGAGTTAAAACTAAACGATAAGATTAATATAATGACCCAAACATGTCTAAAATCTATTTGTTGAAATTATTTCTACCCATAACCACCTTATATATATAATAATCAACTTTTTATCCATTATAAACTGAATATTAATTTATTATAAATTACTACTTTATGTTTTTCCGAAAGAGCCCCTCCTCCCCCTTATAAAAGGGCACCACTTATAACCGATTATTCACACCTTAAAATCTTTATGGTTATGCCAAAAACAACGCAAATACTCTCTAAACATCCCTCAAATCAACCAAGAGGCCTTAGTTTGATTATAAAGCCAACTTAAAGATCCCTTTTGATCAAATCAAAAGGAAGAACCCGAAGAATAGGTAAAGTTTTCACCACCCATTTTCATGTTCTATTCTTCTTAAACATCTTCTTTATTTTTTATTTACATTCTAAAATAATTGATGCACTATATAATATTTTCTATTATGTTTTTATAAATATGGTATAACCATATTCAGTATTCTATCCATCCTTTGAATGATATATCACTATACGTGTGTACGTACGGCCTACTGTCTCCACGTGTTTGTGAAATTGTATTCAATACATTATTATTTGAATGGGTATAATAATGATGTAAATAATAAATATAACATGAAAATGATTCTGTATATATGATATATCATCCAATTATATATTTTTTTAAAATCAAAATAAATGTTGTCCCTCGTGCGTATGTGCGGACTACCGTCTCCACGAACGCGATGAGATTCATTCCCCATCATATCCATTCAAGAATAATTTTCATTTGATGGTTAAAAACAATGTTAATGTACTTGATATCATTCTGTATAAGAATAATACAAAACCATTCCATAAAAAACACACCATATGTAACAAAACATATAAAATAAAATGAGTATGTTAACACCCAAAACGACGATAATAGTAAAATATTATTAACAAAGAAATATTAAAAGGTCATATATGACATCATATTTATGTATATGATTCTTGTATAATTTAATAAAAATGATTTAACTATTATACAGGAGGTTAACCTACACACTATCATTGGAAAGAACAATGTATGGGGTTTTCATCTCACTCCTTATTCGTGTGAGATTCGTACCATATTGCCACTATTAACTTTAGTGTGGTGTATGTACTCCCCATTATTCTATTCATTGTGTAATACACATTAATTAATGTGTATTAACATATTCATTGTATTATACCTCTTTCATTGGGTGTATGTTTTGTATGATACCAAATTGGTAAAGGTTTATTTCAAAATCTCTTCATTATCTGAGTTTGTTTATATGTAATTATCTACCGGGACTTGTTTATCATCCACATCCATGTTTCTTATAAATGTATTTCAAATCATTCATACTATTTTTTAGTCTATGGGTTAAAGTCATTTATACCCTTTTTTTACTTCTTATAATATGTTTATAAAGGAATATTTTGTCGTTTTGCAAACAAGATCCTTTTTAACCTTTTTGACAAAATTATGCTAAGAATGTGTTTTTTTGACTTATACGGCGTGTGCAGCTATTTTCCACCATTATACAATCGTCGAAGCTTCCCTTAAAATATTATAAGAATATTTTGATATAAATGTTTTATTTTATAATTATGTGACTTTTAAATGATTTCAAAATGAATATTTTAAGAATTTTGGAAATGTACCCTTTATCAAGATCAGGATTTTAAATGTTTTAAAGATTTATCTTTCTAAATAATTTTTAATTAATTTCCATGTTTTCAGAATGATTTTATGGATTTAATTATATGGACATGAATGTTTTGATAGATTTTAAGCTTATTTGAAGTTGATTTATTATGATACAAAACTTCCATATTTTATTTAAGGTTTTGTGATATGTTTCACTGTGGATGTGTTATTTTTTTACCATTCATGGTTTATGGAAAATGTATTGACATTTCGTATGCTAGTTTCAATTTGAATATTTATATTATGTTTAAACCTGTTCATATGAGGAATGCATTGGACTTAGTGAGTGATGGGTGGAGCCCTCTATAGCACTTAGATGCATCAGTAGGTCTCATGAGACAAACTAGTGTCTTGGAATAAGGACTTGACAAAATATTATTTGTAGTCTTGGCACGAGGCCTTGGCTACATGGTTATTATAGTCTGACAGTATGCATTCAATCGTTATGAAAGTGGTTATTGATATTTCTTGTGATTATTTGATTATTAAAATATCCATGTGAATAAATAAGTAGAATTATTTCATTTTATTTTTTCCATATTATGTTGATGTTCATGTTTAAAAGGATTTTGTTTTAGTTATACATTTCCTTAACTGTTTATGCTTATTTATGAAAGTTTCCGATATATTATTATACTTACTGGGCATTTGAGTTCACCACTTCTATGTTTCATTTTCACCATGATATGAAGATGTATTTTATGAATGACCTGTAGGGATAGTATAAGGGGATATGAGTGTGGAGACAAGATTTTGACTTAGTTTTCACTTTATGATGTAATATAAGACTTATGAATGTATCTAGTGTTTCCAAGGCTAAAAAACTAATCGATCTTTCGAGAATTGATCTTTTGTGTTCATGAAAATGTTATGTAATAATGCACTGACACTGGGTAACTGGGGTCAGGGCGTTACAGTTGGTATCAAAGGATGTTTAGTACAAACCTCGGAAGCTAGATTTAGATAAAGTTTGATTAGATCACATAGACCTAGGATGGACTTTGAGGATTAGTGTATAATAACTCCTATAATATTTGTATTGTAGAGATTTTGTGAGTTTTCTGAGAAATACATCCATGTCTAGATACGAGCAGGTAGATGAGGCTCTGGAACAGATGTACCAAGGGGTAAAACTCAAAAACACTACATTAATCAATACTCGAATGGGAATTGGTTCACAACAATAGGCCTTTCTGCACTCTTCGTTATAACACTCCTGGGGGATATTCTTAGGATAATCCTCATTTTCGTTACAAACCATTATAAAGGGTTTATGAGTATATAATTCCTAAAAGAAGACATTTTTTTGATTAGGGATTATATCCATAAAATGTTCAATTTATGATAAGTGTTTTAGAAGTTTGGATTTATGTATTTCGATTCATAAACTAAACTAGTGTATTCCATTGTTTAGAAATGGAACCTAGTGGAGGAAATGTAAATCATATCAATGCACGCACTCCATGATGGGATTTCCCTCCTACTCAAGATAATTATAGTGGGGCTGGTGATGCAACTGGTGCTGATCACCTAATCACCATACTGGGACAACTCACCCTGGTTATGAATAATAACCTTACCCATATGGAGCACCCTGATCTGCAGCGTGGAGGATCAATGTTAGATCGCTTCATGATGCAACAACCACCAACATTCAATTGGAGTAAAAATCCACAAGATTCTTAGCAATGGATAAGTTCCCTAAAGAAAATATTTTAGGCTTTGGGGATTAGTGAAAGGGAAAAGGTTATCATGGCAGTTTACCGCCTCACTGGAGAGGCTGATCAGTGGTGGTCATTAATTCAGAGCACAAAGGATGATGTAGATGATTCAATTATGGAATGGAGGGAGTTTAAAGATATTTTCTTAGAATAATACTTTCCTGATGACCATCGAGCAGATATGGAATGGAAATTTCTCAGTCTGAGGCAAAAGGAAGATGAGAATGTCACAAAGTATGAAGCTAAATTTTCAAGGTTAGGGAGGCATGCATCATATTATACATGTAACCTGAGGTTTAATATTGATTGTTTAATTGATGGGTTACAACCATTTCTCCGTCGAGCATGAGTCTCAGAATCTTTCTCATCATACAAAGATAGTGTCTCATGTGCTATAAAGACGGAGAAGGAATTATCTACATCTTATGACAATAAAGTAAAGGAAGATAAGAAGATAATGGTGGAACAATAGACAGATAAAGGAAAAAATGGGAATGAAGGATTTTCCATTATTTGATAATTGTGGGAACAGACACCCCGATACTTGCCTAAAAAGAATGGGAGTTTGTTACAAATGTGGAGAAAATGGTCACCAGGCTCGTGATTGCAAGGGAATGAAAGATTTTGTCAATGTTGAATGCTACAATTGTAGAGAAATGTGGAATTATGTGAATGAATTCCCTAAGCCCCAAGGAAACATACATGATAAAATTCTAAGTGATCAATGCCAATCTTATGTTGTTACTACAGTTAAAGTGGAATAATTAATATATTTGTATTTTTGGACTAAAAGATTATATTATGGTTAAAAGAATAATATTATATATATAAGGATTGTACCATGGTAATTGTTGTTTTCATTAAGGTTTTTATTCGACTAAGGTAATCATATTTTCAGTATGTGAAAATATGATAAAAATTACTTTGTCTACGGAATCTAATGTGACCACTGATTTTGGAAATTAGATACCTTTTACAGAGAGTCTGGACAGAGGCAAATTGGATAACTATAATGTTTGGATTGGATTAAGTTGAACTTTGGATAGTATTTTTTAGGGTTAAAACAATTCTTATGATCAATTTTTGGAATATTATGATACTATAGTTTTAGGAAAAGGACAACATGCAGCTCGGGTGATAACCAGTCGCGTCGGACAGAAGCAGCAGGAATTGAACCTAAAAACATAGTGCGACATGCCTTTATTACCTACCACTAGCCTGCAAGAAGACCCAGGTCATAACAAAGTATTTTTCTTCATTTTAAGGGTATATTTTAATGTTTGGATCCTTATACGATTAGGATAAATATAATATTTTTTTGTTCTATTATCTTTTGGAGTGAAAGATGAGTTTATGGTAGAAATTAGTTGAAGGATGAAACTCTACTTGTCAAGTATATATATATATATATATATCTTATTCTATGAAGAAACGAATTCATAAACATTAGTTCAGTGATCTTAAACCCAACAACGTGTTATCCTAAAACCTTATGTTTTGTTGAACCAATGATATTTTAAATCATCATAGATTGATGGCTTTGAGGCCCCCATTTCTACAATTGTTTGTGACTGATGACCTCAATCACTCCCTATAAATATTTATGATTTCCTCTAATTATATGTCTCTAATTTCCACCAATGTTCTCTAAATCGAGATCATAATTTTGTGGTGACCCTTTCATTTCTCTTTTCCTCATTCTAAGACTAAATTTTATTAACCCAATTTCTGATGTGGGTTTTCCCACAAAGATATTTTCTATTTTCATCATTTATTTTCAAAGAAATATTTCGAATTGTGAGGATAATATTTATTGAAGTAGGGTAGAATGCTAAACCTCGTGCTCCCATGGTACGTTTCCCTTTAAATAATGCAATTTCTTTCATTGTACGCAACTTTGAGATTCTAACACACCATGACCAATCAAAGTAGCCGTTATGAACAGTAATACCCACTTTTGGGAAATTTTCTAAATTTTATCTCTAAAAATGGACTTCATTTTTCAATTTGGAATATCGAAACTTGCCTATGGTAATATTTTGGAACTTTTCAGATAACTTTTATATTTTGATGAATAGTGAAAATTACTAAATTCTAATTAAAAAAAACCTTTTTAATCAAAATAATTAATATTGATAAATTATGAATTTGAGTGGTTTTAAAGTATATTTACAATATATTTTAACAATTTAATACAATGTTGGTCATTGGACATAATTTTACATTTAAATTAGACATAAACAATTGTCAATATTTTGATGGTTATTATCTCTTAAAAACACGCTTTCTGTTTTTACAACGGGAATTAATTTTAAATTAATTTCATCCACTTCTGTGTTTAGAATTTAGAAAAATGGATTCCATATTTGGAATCATGAGGTCAAAATAGTGTAAATTGGTTACTTTTATTTTTAGACATTTTGGAAAATTACGTCGGTAAATATTTTATTTACCATGGTTTAAGGGTAATTCTGGTAAATAAGGGTAAAACAAATAATATTATAATAATATTAATTTACCCTAAAACGTGACCTAACACTATTGATCGATGCATTTTCGACCATAGGCATCTTTGGGTCGATTTGGGGAACCCATGGAGCCACTTGTAGGTGATAAGGACACATTATATTAATTAATTTAAAGTAAATAAAAAAAGGACATAATAAGATATCATTTAGAAAACATAATTTTACATAAGGTTATATATGTTATCATTTAGACTATAAATATTCATTAGAAAGCTAAAAATATTTCCTAGATAATTTAATTTTATTTATAATTTTTAAACATTTAATATATTAATTTATTTATGACACAATAATGATGCATTATTTTCCATATTAATGAGAGAATCAAACAATTGGTATTATAAATGATAACATAAATATAATTTGAATTTTTTGATGACATACATGAAATTTATTGGTTAATATGACATTTTAGAATTTATTAAATGAATTTGGTTCGATTTAATAATGTTTTTATGACTTTAACAAAAATCAATTATTGAATAGTGTCAAAATTGACATTAATGAGTTTTAAAAACAAATATTATATTATTAATTGAAATTATATTCCTAAAAATCTAATTTTTGGCCAAAGGACTGATATAATGATATTTTTGTCATTAATGGACCACATATGGGTCACTTGTATGTATATAGTATGTTTATTAACTATATTTTAAAAAAATACAATGTGACATGGTAAATGACAAACTAATTAACTAAGAGTTAAAACTAAACGATAAGAGTAATATAATGAACCAAACATGTCTAAAATATATTGGTTGAAATGATTTATACCCATACCCACCTTGTACATGTAATAATAAAATTTGGAGCAATTATAAACCGAATATTAATTTATTATAAATTAATATTTAATGTTTTTCCTAAAGAGCCCCTCCTCCCCCTTATAAAAGACACCACATCTAACCAAGTCTTCACACCTTCAAAGCCTTTTGGTTCAACCAAAAACAGACCAAATAATCTCAGAACATCCCTAAATTCTACCTATATTCCTTATATTGATCATAAATCCAACCTAAAGATCCCTTTTGATCAAATCAAAAGGTAGATCCTGAAGAAGAGGTAATGTTTTCACCACCCTTTTTCAAGTTCCTTTCTGCTTCAACTTCTTAATAACTTTTTGTTTCCATTTTAAAATACTAACTATAGTATCTTCTATATACTCTGATGTTATTATAAAAATGTTAGACCCATATTAAGTATTCTAGCCATCTATTGAATGACATGTCACCATACGTGTGTACGTACGGCCTACAGTCTCCACATTGTGGTGTAATTGTTATTCAATACATTATTATTTGGATGGTTATAATAACAATGTAAATAATAAATATAACATGATAATGATTCTGTATATATGATATTCCATCCAATTATATATTATTTTAATTTCAAAAAATGATATTGTAACTCGTGCGTACATACAGACTACCATCTCCACAAACGCGATGAGATTCATTCTCCATCGTATCCATTCAAGAATAATTTTCATTTTGTGGATAAAAATAATTTTTAATTACTTGATATCATTCTGTATATAGATAATATACAACCTATCCATAAAAAACATGAATTATGTAACAAAATATATAAAAGAAAATGAGTAAGTTAACACCCGAAACGACGATAATACAAAAATATTATAAACAATGTAAAATATCATATTTATGTATATGATTCTTGTATAATTTAGTAACAATGATTTAACTATTATAAAGTAGTTTAACCTACACTCTATCAAGGAAAAGTACTAGGTAAGGGGTTTTCATCTCACTCCTTATTCCCGTGTGATTCGTACCATATTGCCACTATTACCTTTTGTGTGGTGTATGTACTGACCATAATTGTATTAATTGTGAAATACACATTAATTAATGTGTATTTACATATTAATTGTATGATACTTCTTTAATGGGGTGTATGTTTCGTAATTTACCAAATTCGTAAGGGTTTATTTCACAATCTATTCATTGTCTGAGGTTGTTTACACGTAATTATCTACATGGGCCTCTTTATCATCCACATACATGTTTCTTAAAAATGTATTTAAAATCATTCTTACTATTTTATAGAGTATGGTTTAAATTCATTTATACCCCTGTTGACTTTTTATAATAATTTTATAAAGGAATCTTTCTGTCGTTATCCAAACAAGGTCCTTTTTAACCTTTTCGACAAAATTATGGTAAGAATTTCTTTTTTAACTTATACAGCAGTTGTGGCTATTTTCCACCATTATAAAATTGTAGAAGCTTCCCATACAAGATTATAAGAATATTTTTAAATTAAATTTTGGATTTTATAATTATGTGAATTTTAAATTATTTAAAAATGAATATTTTAAGAATTTGTGAAAGGTACTCTTTTAAAGATCAGAATTTTAAATGTTCTAAAGATTTATCTTTCTAAATCCTTTTTAATTAATTTCCATGTTTTCAACATGATTTTAAGGATTTATTTATATGGACATGAATGTTTTGAAATGATATTTATTTTCAAAATTATCAATGTGGTATGGAACACATTGATAAAAAAATCCCTTTTAAATTACTTCCTTTATAAATGTGTGACTTTTCAATGATTTCAAAAAAAAGAGATATTTCTCTCAAATAGTTTTGATTTCATATATTTAAACTTCCTTTGATGGATTTTAAGCTTATTTGAAGTTGACTTATTATGATACAAAACTTCAATATTGTATTAATGGTTTTGTGATATGTATGACTGTGGATGTGTTATTTTTATACAATTCATGATTTATGGAGAAAGTGTAGACATTTATTATGCTAGTTTTAATAAAAATATTTATGTTATGCTTAAACCTGTTCATATTAGGAATGAATTGGAATTATCAAGTGACGGGTGGAGCCCTCTATAGCTCATCGATGCATCGGTAGGTCGAATGAGACTAACTAGTGTCTTGGCACGAGGCCATGACCAAATCTTTTTTGTAGTCTTGGCACGAGGTCTCAGCTATGTGGTTATGATAGTCTGGAATTATGCATTCCACCATTACGAATGTGGTTATTGATATTGCATGTAATTATTAGACTATTATAATATCCACGTGAATAAGTAAATGGAATTATTTTATTTTATTTTTGCCATATTATGCTGAAGTTCTAGTTTAAAAGGATTTTGTTTTAGTTATACATTGCCTTAAATGTTTATTCTTATTAGTGAAAGTTTCTTCTATATTGTTATCATATCTGGGCATTTGAGCTCACCCCTTTCTATGTTTTATTTTTTCCAGGATGTGACAAAGTATTTTTTGAATGACCTGCAGGGATGGTATAAGGGGATATGAGTGTGGAGACAAGATGTTGATGTAGTTTTCACTTTACGATGTAATGTAAGAATTATGAATGTACCTGATGTTTCCAAGGCTAATAAACTAATCAGCCTTCCAAGACTTGATCTTTTGTGATCATGCCAATGTTATGTAATAATGCACCGACTATGGGTAACTGGGGTCGGGGCATTAAAAACACACATGTGACCCAAATCGGTTATCGCCACTGCACTTTCCTACCATAGACATAGACACCAATATATTATAACACATCAAGGATATAAATCCTATAATGGTTCCCCATAAATATACATATGAATTTCATAAAACAAGTTTTAAACCGGGCCGCTATGATATATAACAATTTGAATTTTTTTTTAAAAACAGCAGGGTTCCCAAATGGGCAGACTCATTTATGTAGATCTAAATCATTTCTCAAGGATAATAAAAGAACTACTTTTGTATTAAAAATTCCAAATGGGCCATTATCATGAAATAACTATGAATGTTACAAAATCATCTCAAAAATGTTGAATCACATTTTAATATCCAAACATTCCCCTATGTTCCGATCACACCCAAACACCTCCTGATTTCCAAAATATACCTTACAGCTTTAAAAACTCACAACAATGATTGATTCAAGGCGAAATTGTCCATCCATTTAGAAAAAAATTGAAAACCCTTTTTCTAGGAACCAAATAAAAGTCCAATCCCCATTTTGAAATCGTGAACCATTTAGAAAACCGATCATTCATTAAAAAACAAAATTATTACATCTTATTCATTTGATGACACATCTATGTGTCCACCAAATGCATCCATGGATGTGATAATGTCTAGTTACACATCAAAAACCAACTCAAAACTCAAAACCCATATTCATAAAAAAACCATTTCCATGAAACTGAAATTCAACCACACACCATATATAAATTACTTAAAACAATCCCCAAAAGTACCATTAAAAACTTCCCAAAACATAAGAACACATCTAATAAATAACACAATTTCAAAAGAAAATACAGTAATCAAAACCTATACCCATATAAATATTTCTACAAAAATTTGAAAGTAATTAATTTCACAAGAACCACTAACATATCTTTAAAAGAACACTACCATTTGTAATGAACATCGTAGGTGACAATATTCAAGGCATTTAATATAAAGATCATTAAAACCTTTTTTAATAAATTCAATATACATAAAAACACCATTTTTATCTATTTATTATTATAATAGAGGTGAGTATAACATTAAAATTTTAATTAAAACATGAATGTGCCTATGGAGAGTTCTCAAAAGGAGAAAATGAGAAACATATATCTTAACATTCTTAGAATGGAACACGATGCCATAGATTGGTAGAATTTGGCTACATGGATGATCCTCATGGAATAAATCAAAAGAAACCACACCCTCCCTCACACCCAAACCATAGACATTAGAAAGGGAGTAATCCGCAATGAGAAACCAAGAAAGGAATAGGGGAGGAGAAAGATGGGTGGACCACACAAAAACCATAAGAACTTACCTCAAAACCAAAATAGGAGCATCCATGGAGGATTGGAATACAAGGAGGTGGTTTTGGGAGGATCCCCTGGTGCACCAAAACATTAGGGAGGATGAGGATCTATAAATAGTGTAAAAGGGAGGAGGGATGAAAAGAGAGAAAATTATTTTTAATGGCACGGATCAACCACACGGTTTGTCCTCACACTTTTCAAAACTGTGCGGTAACGATGTGGTATTAACTACCTATAGGAAACCTGCTACACACTTACCTAGGATATGCTGGAAAGCCATGTATAGGTTGTGTAGTCAGTTTTGTCCAACCATCAATAGGTGCACAGTGTAAACATGGTTACAATTAACCATGGTACAACCATTCTCCCCTTGAAGAAACACCCAAAACTCCCAAAACATCTAAATTTCATCCGGGTATAAAAAAAAATCATAGACCTAAAGAAGTACGACAAATAAAAGGATAGAAAATGAGGATTATTTGAGGTTGGGGTGTTACAAGATGAGCCAATTTGGTATTGTGAAGGCCCCCTTATAAGTAATCCTTTTGTCATGAAAGGTTCTAGGTAAAATTATTGAGACCATGTGAAGGCCTTTAAACTAGATAGCCTATATTGTAGTGGAACATAGACATATCAATATGACAATATGGAATTCTATCATCATGTAAAAATAATTCATAAATCCCAAAGTAATTTTATATATTCCAATAATTTATTAATTAATGGGACGGTCTTGTGGTCGCTAAAAATTAATCAGGACCCCGTGAGTAAACAATTGTATGACATCATGAGGACTCATAACACGGAATCCCAACATTACCTATAGAATGGATTTTCACTATAAGAATCCAAAAATTTGGTGAACAAACTTGTTGGTGATGCATATAAATACGCTACCCCATTATGAAAGATTCCTCTCAAAATGCCAGTGGATGAAAAAAAGTGTTTCGTTTTGATATACAAACATGAAATTACAATTATTGGGACTTCATACCAGTTCTCCCAAACATCAGAGAGAATTTATCAGAGCCGGTGGTCTTACAACTGGGATGTTTTCTAAATGGTATGATAAATTTAACAAAAACATTGATCATGCACGATGCATATCCACACCACATGATCATTCAAATATCTCATTAAAGTCATCAGGTGGGACACAAGAAAGTTATCTCACATTTGTGCTAAGTATGTGATACATATAATAAGGAAAAAATGAATATATATATATATATATATTTAATTTTAAATAATAGGAAGGAGACAACAATAAAATTTGTGATACTCATGTTAACAACATATATGTTGATCCACATGTTCTTTGTGTGAACCACCCATGACATGAAAAGAAAGCATGGAATGAATACTACCTCTGATGATTCTCCATTGGTATACTATTAAGATCATGAGAAGTCCTCGGGGAATATCAAAGAATGTCACATGGTTTCGTTGGGTAATCAACCACTGTATCGCGAATCCCTTCGGGATCTCCATCCAAACCATCTAGAGTCCTTATGATAGATTTACTAACACATACGATGGAAGTATCACATATTAGTTGAGTCTCATAGTATTAATAAGACATGTCAACTGGTTCTCATGATTCTCTCCAGTAAAAATAGCTATATCGCTTGACAACCTCATTATATGTCATTCTTGTTCATGAGTCACCCTCAATACAAGTTTTATGGAATCTCATGATTCTTATGAATTTTTACACAAATTTTATTATGAGATCAAAGAATATCTAAAAATAATGTGAAACCCATGAGCATATAATATAAGTACATGTGACAGATTCCAGGGTTAGTCAGCCTGGTCTAACGATTTTCTACACACACGTCATTCATGATCATTTGATGGCTTCCTATATCAGCCAGGGAAGTCTCATGATTTCCCTAGGAAAAGTCAGCCTTTATCTTGTGACGACCCTCAAACAATATATATATGATATGTAATGTCCCTTTGATAAGACAACAGGATCTTTTGATTTTACTCAGTCATGTTTGAAACATAAATATACATTATCGAACATTATTCATCATGGTATATAAATGATCAAGACATATTAATAAGGAATTAAAGCATGTCATGAAGGCAAGATGGACAGGTTAAATGTGAAATTTATGACTTGATATCCCAATTCATCCTAAATGTGTACGAAGATTAAAATGGAACCTCAATTTTTAAGCCCCACTAAGCTAAACTATTTTTAATCTAATTCCTTCTATAACCAATATATGTAGGATAACATCTTAATGATCAAGATCTTTATTATGTATCCAAAATGTTCCCCTAGTACATATTCTATTCAATCCATATCCTTTTACACCTATTGTTACATAATTTTATGAATAATAAACATCAAATACAACACAGGGATAGTAAATTCTGGTTTTATGATGATTAGATACATTATAAGAAAAAAAATTCTAAAATAAAGAGACTCATATTTATTATCTATAATGAAATCCTGACTCCCTTTTATCTCATGAATCATTGAAGGATATCTTTGTGAATACATGATCAAATGGATGAGCTAATAATACCACTAAGGGAAGAAGTACAAGAATATATAATAGATTTGATGTTAGAAGGAATGACATGATGACAAATAATGTCATGAGACATGAATAAAAATATTTCATCATAATATATATAACACTGTATCATGAAATAAAGGAATTATACAAATTTTGAGACCACATACAACATGACAAAGGCATGAGTAAAGGAAACCCACCTTCACCATTACACATGACAACAATGGAGACTAAAAACTAACAGTGCATTGGACAACTATCTAGGAACATCCATCATAAAAATTTCTTCAATAGGTGTTTTACATGATGATTTATACAATAGGAGTCAAGCATATACATGAGGGTAACATATAGAATAAATTTGGTAGCATAATGACATCAAAAGGAATAACACATGGGAATATATTAATGGTTTCCATGTATGAATATATTTACATCATACATGGAAATTCATAAGTTAAAATAGGCATAGATCATGATATGTTATTTGAAACATAAGTGAAAACATTTATAAAGAGTGTCTTTTTAATGTTGGAAATAAAATATTTTAGAGTCGTTTAACGAAAATATTAATTATTATTTAAAATAATAAAGGAATAATTGATTGTATAAATTTAAAAATGAAAAAAGATATTTAATCATGATAAAATGGGTTATTTTAGAAAAATAATGGTGTCTTGTTAAATATTATGGAGATCACGTGAAAATGTTATCAAAATTGTAAATTTCCCTTTAATTTGGATTGCTTGTCAGTATAAGATTAGATGTAAACCTTTTAAAAACAAGTATTTAACAATAAAAGAAGGATGATTTGATCTGGATACTTGATATTGGAACATATAATCAGAATTACTGGGATATATAAAAAATTATTATGAATTACATATTGCAAAATAGAGATAAAGCATAACCTGAAGGAAAAAATTGACATTCGAAAAGAAATCCACTCCTTATGTATGAAACTATAATATAACTGATCTAAATGTATTGAAAATATAATTACTTTAATTAATTAATGAATAACATCTTATATGTTTTTAATTTATTTATAATTTTATTGTGTAAATTAATGCCCTTTTGAGTTATAAGATTCAATTTCATCTTTTGGGGGTGTTCATATCCTTAGATTTCATTATCTGTTTACTTGAATACATGTTTGGATGATCTTATAAAATGGGAATAGTTTTCCATAATTGAAATTATATTTTATTAATGGATATATAGAATATTAAATGGACTTATTCATAATTTTTTTGATGTTGGTATGATTCATTAGATATAACAATAATGCTAAAAGATTATATTATTTTGGAGTTTTTTATAATCAAAAACTAGTTATTTATTAATAAATATTATATATGTTAACTCATTCTGTAACATTAAATACTAGATAAAAAATATAATTAAATCTTGTTTAAAAAATAATATTTTCAGATTCCCAGCTTTGAAGGAGATAATATAAAAACAAAAAACATGTTGTCTGTGAAGGCGGTAAATCATCACCTTATGAATGATGATTTCATTTTGAGAATAAAAGTGTAAGGAATGAGAAATGATGATAGATTGATACATTAAAATAAATAAAATATGGTATATAAAATATTTTATTGTTTTATTGTCACTTGTATAAGGGTATTTAATGAATGAATAATAAAATAAAAAAATGAAATGAAATTATAAGATAAAGAAAGTGTTTTTCCTATTGAATTCCACCCCTTGAGAACCTCATTGTGGCACTTGAGTTTGAAAGTTTAATGGAAAAAAATGTTCCTCAAATTCGGGGAGAATAGTTGGAGTTTATTTATTTTGAAATCCGATGTGATTGAAATTTTTGGGTGTGTGCGGTGAACAAGAGCTGAGGGGTGGAATTTATAGAGTAGAAGTGGTGGTTTTTAGATTATTATAATTATTTGTTTATTATTTTATATCATTTTTAGTAATATTGTTGTTTTTTGAGTAAGTGCAACAAAAATTTCATGTGAGTAATAGATCATGGCTTTTAACAACATGCATGTCATTAGAAATCATGTGTTTGGTATAAAATTTTATATACCATAAATTGTTGTATTTTAATATTCATAAAAATATAAAATATTATAAGAAAATATAAACAATTCACCCAATACAATTATATATGTTTATAAATAAATAAATAACTCCAATTTATGAAAATAATTCTCCAAATATGTGAAATTTATTTTTTATTTCATATAGTCTTTTACTTAAAATTACTGATTTTAAAATTATAAACAAGTATATATAACTGTGGAAAAATATTTAATGTATCATAGAACTATCTTATAATAATAATCAAAAAAATATTAATTTACAAATCAATTTTATGAAAATAGATTTTATTAAAAGTTATTATATTAATTATAAAATTGAAAATAAAAAATTTGGTTTTGTAAAAATACCAAACGTTAGATTATCTTTTTCAAAATAATTAATTACTTAAATAATTATATAATTATATCATATTTTAAAAAATAAGGAGAATAACTATTATATATACTATCATAAGTGATGTTACTATTCTATTTGTTGGTTTACTATTCATAATGGACATATTACGATTTCAATGGTCATGTTTCTATTCCATTAGAATATATTCCTTAATTTCTAGTAATATAAATACTTCATTAATTATTCTTTTATAATGTTTCTATTGTGTTCTTACTATGATTTTATGTGATTTATACTGTATGAAAAATTTTAGAAATTAAATATCAATTAAAAAATTATGGGTAGTCAAATTCTCACCCCCCCCCCCCGTATGAAATATCACCCTCAAAAATTCATTTTAATAACATAGGGTAAAATAGGTGTGTGTAATTATCCTTTAGAGATTCTTTTTGTACTCATGATTCCCCATCATATATATTAATCTTCCATATTAATTTTTCCTGGTATATATAATTATTTCATATAACTTTACCTCTTTGGTACAAGATCTTCACTATATTCTTCTCCTAAGAGATATCATTTTTCAACTATACCACATCTGAATTAAATAAATTTTAGGTGTTTTTTATGTACTTCCTAACGAGGTATTTATAGAATAAATAATACATTTGATAAATTGATGGTGGAAGTTCTAGTTGGTAGGTCATATCTCTGACTTGATCAATAATTCCCGAGGGGAAGATATATAATGAGCCATGATTTTTCATTTATGGATATTCAATAATTTTTTATGAATAATTAACACATTAAAAAACATAATCCCAAAGACCAAATTAGTGAATTTACATTGGAAACATTGAACACAAACATCAATTTTATCAAATTATGTTCATCATTTTCAAAAATTATCTACCCCTTTGCTACCCCTAACTAAAAAATTTTGTTACAGCCTAAGGAATGAGTGATCTCATATTCTTATTATGGGTAAATGAAGGAGGTATATAACCATAAACATAATGATAATGGTATGATAACATGATCAAAACATTAAAATGTCATACCAAACATATAAAATCTCATAAAAATGAATCAAGGAATAAATAAAAAATATTAGTAATACATGACTCACAATGGAATCATGAACATAATCTATGAGGGAATAACATTTAATAAGATATTATTTTTGAGGAAGACACATAAACATGTCACGTCATATGCTATATTTCCAGAAACATTTCCAAAGCATAATAGGGAACTATGTGGGGACTAAAACTACAAGATGGTACAAAACACAATTCCCAGTCATAGAATATTCCATATAAGGTAGTGGGTTTTCCTATTAACCATAGTGGGATAGGTTTCCCCATCTTCCCATTTTGGATTGGGTTTCCCCATTACCCCGTATTAGATTGGGATTCCCCATCTACCCATTGTGAATCCGGTTTCCCCCATCTTCTTAATGTGGACCAGGTTTCCCCATATTCCCATAGTTGATCAGGTCAGTCAACATGATTCAATCATTATCTCATGAGACATAAAACTTTACCAAATTTATTGGAGGGAGTTATATGTCCCAGTTAAAACGTAATGAAAACTATGCATATGTGTTCCACATGAACATAAATTATTCATCATAACAGAACCCATAAAATGAAATCAGTTACATAATTATTTCATAGTATACATAAATCATGGAAAATAAACATAATTCATAAAATAAATACATTATAAATATAATATATTAATTTAAAAATTTATAATAGAATCTATGAGTCATATCCTTAATAAAACATTAGTAACACCAAATAATGATGTTATATATGTAAAATGGATCTCAAATATCCTTCAAAATGATTCTTGATGAAGATAAACTTTTTCAGTGAAAATTTATTTAAAAATGCAAAAAAAATTATAAATAAAATTTCATTGAAAATAAATTTGAAAAAATATAATTTTTTTACAGCATTTTAAATATCATTGAATTGTTTATCCCTAAAAATTGATAACTGTTCATTTGAAACACCAGAAATTATATTTTGGAATCATTATTTTGAAGGAAAAAAATGACTGACCGAAGAGAGACATGTAATATCTAGAAAATAAGGATATTCATTATTTAACATGAAATATTCAGTATATACAGATCATTAATGAATATAGGTTCATAATGTAACACATGTCACAATGAAGAAAAATTAAAACATGATTAGCCTGCCTATTTGATAACATTGAACTATAAACATCCATAAAAAAGATCATAAAATAGATTTTGATATAAGAATTTAATTAAGGGTAATAATAATAGATATATTAGTGGTTCTTAGAAACACTAAACATACGATATAGTTTGTGAAAATTGATTGTATTACAGGAAAAATAATAGTGAAACAGAAATCCAATAAAACTTGAGTAACATTAGAATCATGAATCCCATAAAATAATTACATCTATTAAATATTTCTATATCTGTAATTTAATATAAAAATAATATAATTTCACATAATTTTGTATATATACCACAAAAATTATGTGTGTGGTTAATATCATAGGTACCTCACGAAAATAAAAAAAGTTAGATGAAATTACATTACCATAAGTCATGAATTTCATTGAATTACTTAAAAAATCCATTATAACTAAATAAATTTATTTTAAATCTACCACAGAAACATGATCACATATTTAATATTTTATATTATTAACTTATGAATTTATATGACATTCTTATTAACAATATCATGTTAAAGTTATGTCTTAATTAATGTCTACTTTGTTTTTCATTCATGTTTTGACATCATATCGTTAGTTATTTTACATGGATAATGATTTCATAATATCTATAAAGTCGATAATTATATAAAAATCATATATATGTATTCATTATATATCCATTCAAGTTGATTCATATTAGTTGGATATAAAAAATAAAATACATTGTTCATGGAGACGGTAGGTCGTAAGTATGTAGAAACACTATTTTCATTTTCATGCCATGTTAAAAGGAAGGAAATTATGATATATATTATCATTAAATAAAAGTTCTTATTTCGTATATATTCATAAAATTCATCATTATTACCATCCATGTTAAATATATTTGAAAAAAATCACATTGAATCATGGAGATGGTAAGCTATATGTACGCACTGGGGACGTTATCATTTCCCAACAAAATAGATGGTAGAATGGGTAGAAATGATATTATCATTATAGAAGTTTAATTATCTCATAAAATATATATATATCATTAAAAATCTTCATTTACATGATAATTACCCTCATGATAGGTGGTAATGGAAAAAACGAACAATCATCATTTTGTGAGGTGTTAATTCAATGTACACATGAATGGTAAGTTCATTAATCATTAGATGTAATTGTGTGAAATTGAATGTAGAACACAGATTATAACAAAATATCATTATATATATAATACTAAGATTGTTTTTTAATAATGAATTTAAATTAATTGATGGGGTTCTTTGATGAAATAAAATAACAAATGATTGTCGATGAACATTACCTTTTGTTTGGGTATCCCCTTTTTTAACAAAAGGAATTACTTGTTAACACTTCTACCCAAATAATGGAATATATGATTAAGGGAAGGAATTTTGGCTGAGAATTGGGAAGTGTTTATCTGATTCAAAGGGGTTATTTTCCAACCAAACCCATGGCGGGGTTTGAGCGGAAACTACCCAACGCCCGCCTCCCTCAACCATGGGGTGTCCGCAAGTGCTAAAGAGACAAAATCCTCATTGTGGCCTCTTCCAAACAACCATTACAAAAACACACAAAAAGTAGCTGAAAAAGTGAATATGGGAAGAAGTAAAAGATGCAACCTATTGGAAATAAATCCAACATGCATGGACCACTAAAAAATATGAGTACAATGATGTAAATTGAAAGGAAATAGTGAAAAATACCTACCCTAGTATAAAAGTGAACCAACTATATAGAAAACACTAAATGTAATGTAAATGAGAATTCCCTACTATGGGATCCAAAATTGCGACCACTGCCCATGGTTCAGGAACCAACAACACTATTCTCTGAGAAGAGAGATGATCATACATATCTTTCATTTTCTTAAAGCAAGATATGATCGGGCAAAGCCCATGTAGTGATGAGTATAAACATACCCAATAAGATGCCCTAAAAAGTAGGGGAGCAGTGAAATATACAATGGGAATGTAAAGAAGTATATGGAACAAGGTATAGTAAAATAATGCAACGTGAACCAATACAAAAGTTATGTAAACTCATCAAAACACAAGGATTTATATGTAGACAGACGATTATCTTATTGTATATTCTTCACTACCTATAGTAGGAGTGTAGACTCATCCAACCATGATAATCTATAATTGTAATGAACATGGCGTAACCTAAGTTTATTCACCTATTGTATAAGGAGAGTAACAAAAACCCAATTTGTGGGTTCTAAAAAAGATATATATATATATATATACATGCTCATTTAGGGAAACCCAAATGACAGAGTAAAGGGATCTCCATCTCAAAATGCATCTCTGGAAATGAATCTCTATTAGTTATATAAGTAACCACCATTGATTTCCAAACTTCCACACAACTTTACTGAACACGCAATTCAATGGGGCTCAATACCCAAACCACGATACTATCCGCTTTGGACTGTTATGTCTTGCTTGTTCGGTTATTGGTCTTAATAAAAGGATAAATATTATTGGTAAAAAGAGTCCCTCATACTTTTTAGTGCAATGTTACATCAAATTGTGTCTTATCACTGAACCTTATAGTCAAAAGTCCACGTTTCAAGGTTGAGAACACATTCACAACCTATTTGGATGAAGTAACTCTATTAATCGGTTATCCTCCCCCTAGTATGTCAGGGGGGATCACCACTCCAAATTCATTATGGATCACCCATTATCATATCTGAAAAAGAGTAATACACTAGAGGGTAATCTCAGAGCTACCATCAGGGAGAACCACTTACTAGAATTGTTAAAGGGTAATACATTGGAGGGTAATCCCGAAACTGACATCGGTGAACTCCACTTCCCATCCTAGTTAGAGGGAAAGGTAGGTACGTATCTGGTGACATTGAGCATCACTACCGCATATTCTATTCCAACTAATCAATAGTATCTTCAATTAATATTTATTTCATGTGATCAAATTTAATGAGATCATAAAAAATTCTCTGCACATCCAAACCGACAACACCATTGCGATCCCTAAAGAAAAACATGCTATGCAGACTATTCACCCACCAAAACCAGACATCTAATGAAAATGTTGTGTATCGATGCATAAACTAGAACTGGAAAACTAGGGTCTTGCACATAAACTTTTCATAAATGAGAAATATTGGGTTTTTTAGGTTTACTTAAAATCTATGGTCATGATTCCACTGACGGCGTGTCAATTGGATGTCGTGTGCATGGATTATGTTAGATATAAGAAACCTCAAATAATAATATTTATATTATTATTATTAAACATAGGTGTTTTGTGAATCCAACCCACAATGAAAAGTATTTATGTTCTAGAACTAGCCTAAGATGGTCCATCTTGATTAGGGGAATGTGTGACTGTAGACATCCAGTCATATGAATGCCTGAATTATGAAAAAGGGCATTGGAAGTTGACTTTACCCAACAGAATGGGTTTGTTCCATTCTAGCCTACCTGGAAAATATTTCAAGACAGCGGCCCAACCCCACAACCCGACCTAACGTCTCCTACCTTGGCCTAGCCTATTATTGCCTAACCCATTCCCGACAACCTGGATAGCTCTCCACCTCGACTCCCCCAATGTCCCTCGTCAATGCGGTGACCACCACATCACCTATCATCCATCCATCCAACTGCCGGGAGACCTTAAATTTTTTATTATAATAAATCTCCTTTTGAGGGAAGAAGGAGAAAACCCGAACTGACATCATGACTTAAGACAAATCAGGACCCGAAGGTCAAGAACGTAAAACCAACCAGACAACATGAAGCTGCTCCTTCCCTATATATGATCATGATGAGGCTCTCAACCATTACATGGTTGTGCAGAAATCAAGTGTCATGTGTCAAAGAATAGGACCGATCTAATGGTAGATATCATACCCTCTCAAACATCCAAATCCGCATAACACTGCAAGGATGAACTACCATCTCATAATCCTCTACTAGAACAAGTTCCATGTGGTTGAGTCCAGTAAATTTCACATCTAATAATGTTTCCAAATTCCTACACGCAACCCCTCCCTCCCATTGCAGCCAATTCACACCAATGATCAAAACCACAACCAAACCATTCCACACCAAACACATCAAAACACAACAGAGATAACGTGTCCAGACCACCAAAAGACCACAATCCTCCTCCCTCCGAGCTACTCTGAATGCATTAAGGACCCTCTAGAACGAGGCTGCTCCATGTCAGAGCCAACACCGAGGCCACACTGAAGACTAAATATTGAACTAGAAGGCCGAGTCAATTCCACAGCCGGCACCGATGCCATGCCGAGAAAACTGATGAAGCTGAGGCCATGCCGGAACCAATTCCAGTCCACACCGCCATTGATAAAAAGGCGAAGGTGATGATCGATGGAAATCCCACAACGAAGCCGAGGCCAAGATCCCAAAAGCTGAGCCCACGCCAGAACTGAAGCTGAGGCCACAATTGAGCGGGGCCCACGCTGAGAAAGATCCAGATCAAGCTGAGGCCAATCCGGAACCGAGATGCCCAGAACCAGGAAGCAGAGACGACGCCCGAGCCGGCGCCGAGGCCTCACCAGATTGAGACCGTACGAGGCCGAAGTTGGGGCCAAGAACCAGGAGGACAATGCCAGGTCCAGCACCAAGGCCACACCGAGATAGATCCAAAAGAAACTGAGGCCACCAGAACCGAGAACCGACACTGAGGCTGCTCAAGAAACAAGACCGAGATCCAGATCCAGGGAGTCAAGGCGACACCAGAGCCAATGCGAGGCCACACCAAAGAGAGACCAAATAGAGCTGATGTCACACCGAGAATGACGTCGAGAACGCCCTCAGACTTAGAAGATGACGCTGAGACCGCTCCGAGTCATGCTAGAGGAGGGGAGGAGAATGATGCAGAGCAGAAACCCTATAAGAGGGAGCTCCGAGTTGCGCTGCCACTAAGAGGCTCTGATCTCATGTGACAAACACATCAACTATCATCATATCGACACCTCAGTCACCCTGAATAGACACCACACAGCTATATCATAACCCCCTTGTATCCTAAATCACCACTAAAATGAGACCCAACCACCTTTCTCACAATCTGACCATACTGTCGGTCTCACCTTGCACTCGGCTGCGCCTACTAAGCTGACTCCAACTATGGCACGTGGTCACCACCGTCTAAACCCACGTCTCTATGGCGCCACCCTCACAACCTCCAATTATCGTCATCTCCACTTTTTTCACCACCGATTAATGTTCACTGGGGGTCTCTTACATGGACCACTCGACCTCCTTTGTTTACCCAACAATCAACCCAAAATCATATCGATGATGCTCGCAATGAGATATTCACAGCTCCAACCTCTACTCAATGATTCTTCAGCGGTTCGATGATCCCAAATTTGGGTGAAAAGTATCCATGAATAATAGATTATGTATGGATAAATTTATAGGTTTATGTGTGGATCAACGTCCATGTTTGTACGACTATCAATTTTTGGTCACCAAAGTGATGAATAAGATAAAAAACACTATATTTTTCATGGAAAACTTTAATAAAGATAATATTTAAGGATCCTACCTTGAATCATTCCACTGGTCATTAGCACCATGTTTTCTCACTCCCATTGTGATTCGTCGATGATTTTTTCAAAATTTCCTCCTTGATCCATTAATGAATGAAGGATAGAGTGAGAATTGGGCGGAGGGAGAATTACTACTAACCCTTTTCCATATTTGATAACATTATTTTTAAAGGAAATACATGAGACACCAGGCAACAGTCGTGGAACCGAAAACACTCGTACCCCCTAATTTTCTATCACACATAGCTAAAAATTCCTTTTAAAACTCAATGGTTGTCTAATTTTTTTCAAACCAAGACCTTGTGATAATGATATTTAGTTCGACATCAGGGGTAAAATAATTTATTTTAAATATTTTCTTCATGATTTATCATATGGGTGTCTTTTTCCACTGAATTTCTACGCAAACAAAAGTTATGCCCATCCTAAGGTAAACACCACATTCCAGACTCAAAGGTGGACTTATTGTTTTGATCTGACTTCTGTTTAAATGTTATTTCATTTTCTTTCACATTCAGAGTATATAATATACTACATATTTTTATAAAATTAATTTCAGGCACACTTAACCTCAAAAAATCACATTGTGTTTAATTTGATAATATATATAGAAATATTAAAATGACATACAAAGAGAAAATTGAGTCTCTAGAATTTGAATGTGTGAATAAACCAGGAGAGGTTTCCAATTTTATGAACGGGGTGATAACTTGGGAAACTCTCACAAAATTAACATATAATAATTTCAATATCAATAAAAATAACTCAAAAATTCTATGTATTGAAATCTAAGATGATATAAATATGTAATATCATCAACTAATAAATTTTAGGTACGTTTTTATGTAATTTTAAACCATATCTTTTTTATTAAACCTAAATTTACGAATCATAATTTTAATTATTATAAAAAAGTAATAAATGTTAATAGAATTTAATATTTAATAATAAAATTCAAACTGGACTGTAAATGGTCATATTGTTATATTTGAAACCATATCTCATCAACATGATATTATTTATTATTTTTATAATTTTTTTTATAATATAATATAATATTAATTTAAGAAGATATCGTAAGTGTAAATATTGACACTATTCATTATTTGTATTATTAAAAATATCATAAATGCCTGATATCATGAATCACACATATTAAATCATCCATATCACGTAAGATTAATCCAAAAAATTCATGGAATAAATTTGTATACAAAATTATATAAAATTATATTTTTAATATCATTTATATGATATTTGTATTAATTAAAAAATTACCACATCATCATTGAATAATACGTTATTATATTAATTTATTTATTAGATAATAAAAATAAATTATCATGATAATGATAAATAATTTATCATTAAAATAAATATTTTTTGTTAAATATAACTTCTGTAAAAACAAATATTTTAAATGATATATTTTTTTATTATTAATATTATATCATTAACTTTCATAAAATAAAATATAATAAATGTACTACTTTCATCCAAGGGGCATTAAAAGTTTATAAATTCATCCCAATGATCATTTAGTCTTAATTCAATTCTTTGAATAAATAATTAAAATTTTTATGGTAATGTTGTATTAGTTAAAATATTTTTTACTCTTAATTACAATATTTACCTTTTACCATTTTAAAAAATTACTAAAGTTACTATTTCTAATGAAAAAATAAAAGAATCGTATTTATATAATTTGGAATCTCTGATTCAAAATATTTAATTCATTACTACATATTAAAAACACATATGATTGAGGAAAAAATTTTAATTTTATCACATTGACGATGAGGGAAAATATGTTCTTAAAGTTTAATCATTTATAAGATTGAATCATTTTTATATCTATAGAAAATTTAAAATTAGTAAAAATTAACTATATTATATTAACTGATGAAAAGTAAATCATATTGTACTTAGAAAATTAATAATATAATTTTTCACTATAAATTATTTTTATTATGAAATTTGTTTTTAATTTATTTTTTTTACCACTCAAATATTCATGACACTTTTCAGGAAAATTTCAAAAAATAAAACAATGTAAATTTTTATATTGAAAATTAATATAATAATTTTTTATAAATATAATATATTAATGTTTAATGAACTGTATTTTAAATGAGATCACCATTAAAATGTGGTAAAATTTCCCTTTTGAAATGTATTGGATTTTATGCATAAAATTTTGTTTGTTCTTAGATTATTTCGATAAAATCTAATTGTTGAATAAAAAAATTATTAAATATATAACATATACATTTTATTAATATCACAAAATAATTTTAGTTAATTTAATTTATTAATAAAAAATTATGCTTGTAGTATAAAATGAAGAACTATCACTTTTATAATCAATAAGGATATATTTTCATTTCTAATTAATTTTTATGCAATGAATTCCAATTATAATCCATATATTTAAAACCTTTATTCAACAATATTCATAAACATTGATTGAATGGCTAGGTTATGTCTTATTATAAAAAATATTAATATTTTAATAATATACTATTGTTCAGTAAAACATGTTCTTGAATTCAATTCAAGCTATTAAAATAACTCGTTTTTTTAGTGTAACCCATTCCATGAGTAGTGTTTCGTATAGATAATGAAATTATGTATCTTTAGTGTAGTCAAATATTGGCTTAGTATTTCATATAATGGGGGTTAAACATATATTTTTTCATTTAAAAATATATATATTGAGTATTTTTATAAATGAAAAATATTAAACAAATTAAATTAAGTTGAGAAATAAATATTTCATAAAATCATGGTGTGTATTATTCTACATCCCGTAAAATGAATTTCTGCCTCAGAATTCATATGTGTTATGAATGATTTAATACATGAATGTTCCTTTCATAGAAACCCATATCATATTGTTGAATATTGAAACATCCTTTTAATACTGAATGTTAGATACTTAACGGTTATTGAAAGTAAATCATAACTTGGGTTTTACATTGTAGAACATATCTAATGATTTGAGAATGGATGAAAAGAATAGATAATAATATATATTGACAATGAACCTATATAATAATAAATTGGGTGATCTAGATAAAGTTAACCATCACAAATCAAAAAACTGAAGAAGAGTAAAAAGGAATTTTATATAATCTATAATGATTATAACAGAAAAAAATTATTTAAAATACAGTTTCCTAAAGTTGAATAATTTTCATTGGGTGGTTGATATACATTATTTTAGGTATTCTTCCCCGATTGACTTTCCTTGAAGAATTTCATCTTTATTTATTATTCTATTAAATGAATATGAATTTGTAATTTCTAAAGCATTAGCAAATCATGAGAAGCATTAAATGAATGATTGGTTATTTTATATGTATTTGTCACATAAAAATTACATCACATGTTATAAATTATTCTTAAATCCACCTATGGTGAGATTATTTTTTAATCTCAAAAAATCCATATGATATTTAATATAAGCATTATATAAATGGATAATCCTAAAATCATATAAAAATATAGAATACCAAAACATCAAAAATAAGTGAACTAAATCATCTTAAATTTTTTTTACAATGTATCATAAGGTAGATCTTGATTGTAAAATTAAAATCATTTGAATTCCTTCATCTTATATTATATTGAATCATGGTATCAACCCAAATTACAGTTTATATTTATTGAAAACATCCTTGTTTCCTTATTCCACATTTTATTCAATAATGTCCTCAATTCAAAATAGTTTTAAACTTTATCTGTAATAGCACAACTCACATTTAAATAATATTTAATATTTCCAAATAAATCATTAGATTCCAATATAATTTTATATATCCAATGTTTCATTATCCAAACATAATTAAAAAAATAGTAGTAATATATTAAGGGTTATATTATCTTAGTCAAAATTTCATCATTTAATTAAATCACATTTCTAGTCCACTAGAACCACTAAATATATTATTGTAAATATCACGAAGCAACCCGGGTCGACCCAGAACCTGTCACCCAAGCTAGTCTGCGACATGTCCTGATAGGAATTCTTGATCCCCATGGGCTGTAAACCATTGCTAGGAATCAATGTATACATGAGGGAAATATTTAAGCCCAAGAGACAAAACCATGATGAGATAAATAAATAAAAAAAACAGAGTTTGCACCAAAACGACAACTAAAACACAAATAAGAAAAGAATTGATCTAGATACAAACTATCACAAAAAAGAACAAAATTGGAAATAAGACCCCTTTATAATGATCTCCTTGTGATCCCTTGGTCACCACCAACCAAAATCCCAGACCATACACTAAGAAAAATCTTGAACAAAATCTAAACCTGCAACTAAAATGGTAAATGATCAGCGTGTGCACAAAAATGCTCAGTAGGGATGCCAAAAGTAAACCACTGAGTCCAAGTGTTTCCATACCCAATGTTGTCTGATGAAACAAGTTTAGAAATAAAATTATAAACATTAGGTTTTCCCATTTAAACAAAATAACACTTCTATCCCACAATGAGGACTAACTCACACCATATATTATTTCAAAAACAGTTTATCATTTTATAAATAAAACCAAACAAGTGATATCAGGGTTGTGAAAAAGGGAGACAGGTAAATAATACATACTGAAAATAAATCAATGTAGCAGAAAAACAAACAAGAAATATATGTTGATAATTAACCACTGTAATATAAAATCATCAAGGAGTACAAGATGTAACAATGGGAGATCCTGAACATCCCTAGACCACCCCTGGATGCACTCGATTCGGAACCACCTATTAGTGTATGGTGAAGACCCATAGTCTATAACCCACTAATTGCCCTCATGACAAAATAAATGGAAAATCCCACCTGGCCTCTTTATCTAATTGGGGGAACCAGCCCATCTATTTGAGGCTAGTGAGCAACTATCACTTGATAATCTATAAGACGCATAGGAACCCATGGTGGTTAAAATAATACTGTGTAGATAGGAAGTCCCTCACACACGTGACTCATCTCACCGCAATTTCCTTCCTCAAACATGGATGCTTCCTATACCTTCACCCATAATGGGTTACAACAGACAAGACAACCTCATATACATGTTTAATCATTCACATTAAACAAAGTTCCCAACAAGCCATCACATCAAGTTCACATCGATACCATTTTCTAAAAAAACTCGATTATGGTTTCGAACCGGGCAAACACAATTATTCAAAAATATTTTGAAAACGTCACACTTACATTCACAAAGATCAATAGGCTCTCATATTCTAAACACACATTCTAACACTTTACAGTTATCAAACACGATTATACCCATTTCTGACCCACACTAAAACATGTTTCAAACCGAATTACCAAACATTAAAGAACACATTATAAACCATGATTTCCAAAACACTTAAAGAAACATATTACAAAACCACATTAAAAATAACTCTTGAAACCATTCAAGGGGTTCCAACTTTATTTAAAAACTAAAATCCATTTATAAAACTAAACATCCAAGAAAAAATAAATTACCTTAAAACCTAAACTGGCCAACTAATTTATTTATAGAACAAAAAAATCCATAAAACAACATTAAACCCTTTCCAACACATTTTAACATGTTTAGTTTGTTATACCAACATCAAACCATACACACCTGAAATCCTCCATGGAAATCAAACTCACACCAAGAATAAATTTTAATGCCTTGCCCCAGAAATCAACACTTGCCCACATTATTTTAAAGGAATGTCAATTAAAACATTGAATTTATTAAACCGTTACAAAAGTGTTTTAAAACAATAACACAATCATAACACAACCAAGCCAAGTTCATTAATTGACAATGTCGTTGAAACAATATAATGTTGATACTTTTCATAAGGGACCATTTCCTTCTTAAATAAACATATGAAAATCATACAAGCTTTTTAGAAATCATATAACTATGAAATTTACACTAAAAATCATTTAAAACCCATTCTTAAAAAATCAAATAAATTCCAAATTTCAATATTAATTTAACTAAGAGTTTTATAGAGCTGAGAAACTATTTTATAAATTTATTTTAAATTTCAAGAATCAAAGGAAAGACATTAAGAATGAAAAACATGGAAACACCTACTGAAACCTCGTGCGATTGGAATGAAACATCAACGGGAAAAAGATTGAAACCCAGCAGAAAAATATCAAACCCTAAATCCAAAGGAATCCCGAGATACACATTACCCATATCATTTAGGGTTCAGCCACCATGAAAACCCACATGTAAAACCATATAAATTTATTGAAAAAATGATAATATGTGAAGAGGACTTAACGGAAGGAACCTTTCGAAGGACGAGATGCCACTGGAAGAAGTGACGGAGTGGAGGATGTCATGTGTGAAGGGGGTAAGAGGAAAAGGGTTGTGTGAGGGCTGGGGGAAGAAGGGGTTCTTGGGAGATGGATAAAAAATTTAAATGAATTTATGGGGAGAGCGGGTTTACGTGACAGAATATGGGGACATATAGCCTGAGTGTGAAGGGAAAAGGGGAAAGTGGGGGAAAGTGAGAGATAAAAAATAAATAAAATAATTAAGGGGGATAAGGTGGTGTGTGATGGGTAAAGAAATTAGGGGGTGTGATTGGAGATATGTGAGTGGAGAGAAGAATAAAAAAGATGAGAAATAAATGGGTAAAGAGGGATGAGTGGAGATAGGGAGAACATGAGATAAAAAAAGGGTGAGGCGTGATGGATGAAAAAGAGGGGTTCAGTGATGGGAGAGAGGGAGAAAAAAAGAAAAGGAATAAATGAGAGAGAGGGCGTGTGTGGGGAATAAAGAAGAGAGGTGAGTGTGATGGATAAAAAATTGGTGATGATTAAGATCCTAAAAAATATAATAAAAATAACAAAAAAATGTTAATAATAATAATGATAAAATTATATCAATTTAAATAACAATATTTTAATGATAATATTTATAATAATTTTTAAAAATTATATAATCCTAATTCCATGAATGTTCTTAATGATAATAGTACTAATAACAATAAAAATAATAACAATGTAATCATAATTTTATACATTTTTTTAATAATAACAAATTCAATATCATTCGAAGAATAATTACATTTATATCCATTTATTGATACAATATCATTAACAAATTTTAATTTTTAAAAAAACTATATAAACAATAATGTTATTATTATTATTTTGTTTTAAACATTTTCTTTATTTCATTATCATAATGTAAAATTATTTTAAGTAATGGGTAACCACCAGGGAATCTGAGCAGACCACACAATGATCGCCAACCGTTGGGTGCCCATACACTAATCCAAAACCCCCCAAAAACATAAAATATCAAAAAAACATTAAACACACACTAAAACTGCACCATGATGAGACTAACTGAAACAAAGAAAGAAAAAAATAAAATAATTTAAATGGAAGAGGTGTGACAGTAAATACATAGTAAACAACAAAAAAACATAACAGTCAATATATATTTCATAATCATTGAATCAAAATATATAAACACTTCAATCCATTAACTTCATTGATTGGCATAGAATAGGTCTACTGTCACAATCCGCCATGAAAAATAGAGAGTCGCACCGTGAACTTTTTGGGCTGGGAAGTTAGGATTTTCCATTGTGCCCTTATGTGCACCCACCATCCACCTATGGATTACCATGATTTGTGATACAACTGTTCACACAATACACCAAATTGAGTTGACGTATTCATCTTGGTTTGTTTCCTCTATCGTGAGAAGAGATTCACATCATCAGCTCCCTGAGTACGATGAGTCAAACCATTCCTCAAGTAATTCTACCAAACCCTATCACCAACCTCCAATGCTAGGTTGAACTAGAAATGGAAGCCCTTGAATAAGTCCTAACACCATTAATTGTTAGGTGCCTTATTAATAATTGTCCTATATACATGACTTTAAACTGTAGTTTTCCCTATGTTCCTAACATATGATGCCTCTTATTCCAACAATGATATGCCTTATGAATCAAGAAAAAGATGCCAACAGTCCTCTCTACATGACTTTAAATTCTAGTTTACCCAATGTTCAAAACATAGGATGACTCTTGATCCAAACAGGAGATGTATTATAATCCAAGCATGAGATGCCTACAGTCGTTTCTACAAGACTCTAAACAGTATTACGCCCTATGTTCCTAACATATGATGCCTCTTGATCCAAACAAGATATGTCTTATGCTACAACAATAAGATGCCAAAAGTCATCTCTACATTATATTAAACTGTAGTGCACCCTATGTTCAAAACATAACATTCCTCTTGCTCTAAACAAGAGATGTCTTATTCTTTAAGCATGAGATGACAACAGTCTTCTTTACATGACTATAAACTATAGTGAACCCTATTTTCAAAACATAGGATTCCACTTTCTCCAAACAAGATATGACTTATGCTCCAAGCATGAGATGCCAACAGTCTTTTCTATAAGACTCTAAACTGTAGTACGCACTATGTTCCTAACATAGGATTCCTCTTTCTCCAAAAAATAGATGCCTTATTCATCAAGCATAATATGTCAACAGTCCTATCTATATGACTATAAACTACAGTATGACCTAGGAGCCAAACATAGGATGACTCTTGCACTAAAAAAAGTGATGTCTTATGCTCCATGCATAGGATTCCTAATGCCATAACTACAATGGCATAATTTCAAGATCATTGTAATCCGTTCAAACATTCCATCACTCCACCTCACGTTTTGTGTGTCCTTTATTCGGATCGTCATGCAATTCTGTGTGTAAAGGGACCCCCTAATGGCCTGGTCCCATGTCGAATCGGATCACATGTCATCCTAGACCAACGCCCCAGAAAGACATTTGATGACACTTTGAGTCCAGTCCTGTGTTATGAACTCGTCCAACAATCCACCCTCTTTTATTTGTCCCCATTTCCGGCTAATGCGATATGGATGTTGTGTTTCGAACATGGTCAATGGTTTTCTTCACCGCCACGCCTCCCTCATTGCGTTCCGAATGTCATGCATGTGATTCACACTTTTCATTTCCTTTTGTTTGGACTGATTCCTACGCCCTTCGCATTATCCCTATTGTGTGACAGCACATAGGTGAATACCTCAACCCACAAGTTAGTTAGGATGCCCTCATCGCCAGACTTGAGGAAGACATTATGGGTACCATCCTCGCATAATCCCCATCCACAATCGCCACTCCATAGCGGCACCCAGGAATATTACTTGCCTAAGCCCCATCCACCATTTCCTCTCCATAGAGGCAGCCGGGCAACTTCCTTGCGTAAGCCCCCTTCACTATTTCCGCTCCATAGTGGCACCTGTGCAGCTTCCTTGTGTAAGCCCCATTGACCATTGGTGCTCCATAGCGACACCCATGCAGCTTCCTTGCATAACCCCATTCTCCATTGCTGCTCCATTGCAGCACCTGGCCTGCATCCTCGCATAAGCCCCACGCACCATTACCACTCCATAGCGGCACCTGAAAAATATCCTCGCATAAGCCCCATCCACCATTTCCACTCTATAGAGCCACCAGGGTAGCTTCCTGGCGTATACCCCATTCACCATTTCCATTACATAGAGGAACCTGGGAAGCATCCTTTGTTAAGTCCCAACCACCATTTCCACTCTATAGCGGCACTCGAGCAGCTTCCTTGCATAATCCCAATTCACCATTTCCACTCCCTAGTGGCACCCTGTCAACATCCTTTAGTTAGACCCATTCACCGTTGGTTCTTCATAGTGGCACCCATGCAGCTTCCTCACGTAAGCCCCATTCACCATTGCGGCTCCATAGCGGCACCCGGGCAGCTTCTTTGTGTAAACCCCATTCACCAATGTTCCTCCATAGCGGCACCAGGGCATCATATTCGTGTAATTTCCATTCACCATTGCCACTCCATAGCAGCACCCGGGTAGCATGCTCGCATAATCCCCATCCACCATTGACGATCCATAGTGGCACTTGGTAAACCAATAGTGTAAGCCCCACCACCATCTGAACTATGAGTTCTTTGATCCTATCCAAGGTAGGGTACGTAGGAATCCTCAAAGAGGTTCACGCCCACCACCCATTGGACCCTAGGTCGTCCTTCACATCAGTTCACTAACCCTTTTAAACTATGAGAACTTTGATCTTTTCAAAGGTGTGCTACATAGGATGTCTCCCTTCGGTTCAATCCCACCACCGTCCATTGGTCCCCAGAATTTTCATGTCTTTGTACCAAGTCCCCCATAACCATGATCTACATGGTCATTGATCGTTATTAAGACAAGTTATGTATGAAACCTCCATGAGGATCAATCCCACCACTCATTGGTCAATCCGACCACATTCACATCGGTGCACCAACACTTTGGCCCGCCTCAGAGCATAACCCCAAAATTCACCCCTATAAACTGAAATATGACGTCATTGATCCTTGGTGAGGAAAGGTAAGTTAGAAGCCTCCCTGAGGTGCAAGACCAACATTAGGTCACTCTAACCATCTCCACATCAGTTCGTCCCTGTCCCACACGACGTTAAACTGTGGACTCCAATCAGCGGTAAGTTGTTGTTTCCCCAGTTAGCAGAAAGTCGTTTCATAAAAAATGTACCCTAAAATATGTGGTATTTGACCTTTTCCATGGAATGGTACATATAATCATCCATTGAGGTTCAATCCCACCATCCACCTGGACCCCAAGTCATTATTCACGTCGGTTCACCGACCCTCCTGAACTACGAGGCCCTTGATCCTTGCCAAATAAAGGTACGGAGGAAGCCTCCCTGAAGTTCATGCCCACCACCCATTGGTCGCTCCAACACCATTCACGCCAGTTTACCGACACCTTGGGCCACCTCCGAGCATAATCCCCAAATGCCCTATATCTATACCTACGTGGACTTTGATCCATGCTATGGTATGGTATGTAGGAAGCCTCCATGAGGTTAAAGCCCAATACCCAGTCGTTCCAATCCCTATCATGCCAGTTCGCCCCCGTCACACACGATGTTAAACTGTGGACCCTAATAAGTGGTATTTCAATGATTCCCCAGTCAGTTGTAAGCCGTTGTACACAAATCCTACCCTGAACTACCTGGTCTTTGATCATTTCCAAGGCAAGGTACGTAGAAAGCCTACATGAGGTTCAAGCCCACCATCCACCTGAAACACATATCCTTATTCACGTCAGTTCACTAACCCTCTCGAACTACGAGGTCATTGATCCTTACCAAGGCAAGGTACTTAAGAAGAATCCCTGAGGTTCAAGCCCACCACTCATTGGTTGCTCTGACCCCATTCACGTTGGTTCACCAACACCTTAGGCCGCCTCTGAGCGTAAGCCCCAAATGCCCCACATATCTAGAACTATGTGGACATTGGCCCAAGCAAAAGTAATGTATGTAGGAATCCTCTATGAGGATCAAGCCCTAAAACCAGAAGTTTTGACCCCCTTCATGTCAGTTCTCCCCCGTCCCGCACGACGTTAAACTGTGAACCACAATCAGCAGTAGGTCATTGTTTCCCCAGTCTGTGGAAAGCCATTACACACAAACCCTACCCTGAACTTTGTGGACTTTGATCTTGTCCAAGGCAAGGTATATAGAAAGCCTCCATGAGGTTCTATCCCACTATCCACTTGGACCATAGGTCCTTATTCATGTTGGTTCACCGACCCTCCCAAACTATGAGGTCTTTGATCATTGCCAAGGAAATGTACGTAGGAAACCTTCCTAAGGATCAATCCCACCACAAATTGGTCACTCCGACCCCATTCACATTGGTTCACCAACACCTAGGGCCACCTCCTAGCATAAGCACCAAATTCCCCCAAATATTGAACTACATGGAATTTGATCTTTGTTAAGATTAGGTACATAGAAAGCCTCAATGAGGTTCAAGCCCAACACCCATCAGTTCCAACCCCCTTCACGTCGTTTCTCCCCCTTCATGCTTGAAGTTAAATTGTGGTCCCCTCCAGCGTTAAGCTGTTGCGACCCCATCCGGAGGTAAGTCATTGGGTCCCCATCCAGTGGTAATCCATTGTGACCCAATCCAACGGTAATCCATTGAAACCCCCAATCGGTGGAAAGCCATCATGTGATAATCTACATGGACTTTGATTCCCTACCACTGGGATACATAAGAAGCCTCTTCGAGGCTCAAGCCAAAAACCATCGTCATCCACATAACCGTTCCCTCTCATTCACCATCCACTTCAAAAAACCTTCCATCATCTATCCGGGCTCATACCCAGGCCGCCACAACCGGCTGGGATCATGCCACCTGATTCCCCATACCGTCTAACATCAATCGGGATTCCATCCATAAGTTGGCCCTATCATTGGTGTTCCCTCTAAGGGTTTCACCCATATGAACTACACTAGTCATTATTCTAATCAGTCTGATCCATATCTGCTAGAAGTTAAACACGTGGTCTACCATGTGATAAACATGAGATGCCTAAGAAAAAACATGGAAGACACGCCTTTGGTGTAATCGTCTCTACAAAATGTTAAACACACGGCGTACCCAGCGTGAAACAGAGGAAGATGAGGAAAACCTCAGAGACATGACTCTGGCATAAGAAACCCCACAGATAATGTGGGATGCCTGAGGATATGCACTCTTTAGATACCCTCTTATGAGGAAGAATTCAGGTTCTCCTATGTCCACGCACACAGAGATGCCCCGACAGGCCTGATGTTTCCATCTACTCCGATCGAAGGTTGCTACCAAGTCAAGACCCCATGAAATGTCTTAAAGGAAGTAGTGTAATTAACCTATGTCTACAAAGATATGACACCAGTAATGAGATTCACGATCCAAAACATAATCTATAAGCGATGCCCGGGCTAGGCGATGAGTTACGAAGAAGAATCCATGAAAGGAAGAACTGACATCCCATCATTCCATTTCAATCATGGAGGAAACATCCCTGAAAAAGGAACGCATGACCCCACCTTTGGAAATCAGGAATGCGGAGCAACAACTTCGTGTCTTCACAGACGGATGCACGCACCCCGGTGAAAGCATCAGAAACAGTAGTGTAAATTATATATTGTATAAACCTATATTAAAAATGATATAGTTGATGAAAATATGAGAACAAAATATTTACCTTTTCATGAAATAAAATAGAATAAATGTATTATTCTCATAAATACGGAAAAAAATGTTACTATATCTTCCCACAAATTCTTTTATTTGTCACCCACTCATATAGTTATATTAGGACAACTGCTAGGGTAATTTTTTAATATTCAGAATACTATTTTTTATCTTAATTACATAATTTATTGTATTCCATGTTCATTAAAATTTGTAAAGTTAAAATTCAAAATAACAAATACTAAAATAAACCAATATAAATAATCTGTACTCTCCTATTACAAATATTTATTAATTTTTCAATATTCAAAACACCAAATTTTTATTAATTAATTTTTTTAAAAAAATTAGTGAAGGGGTGATAAAATAATTTATTTAGGTTGCAACATGGAAAATATTAAATCAACATTATATCTAAATTAAATGTAAAAAAAATTGAAATGACCTATATTGGATTAACTAATAAAAAATGATATAATTATACTTTAATACCGTCCCAAAATATAGTTTAGCTGTATAAATTATTTTTAAGGAAAATGTTTTTTTCAATGAAAATATATTATTTTATAAATATTCTTGAAAACATCAAAACTATCATAAAAATATAAAAAATTAAACCAAGGAAAATTTTATATTATAATTTAAATGTATAAGTTTAATTATTTTCAAATTGGATATTTATAAGTGTAAAAATTTGGACTTAAAATGGGTTCTCCATTATAAGTTAGTAAAATAAGCCTTTTGAAAAATATAGTGTTTACGGGAAAAATAGGTTTTGATCATAACTGATTCCATTATAATCTATAAATGAATATAAAAATTATATTATTTAATATAGAACATATATATTTTATTAATATCATTCAATAATTATAATTTATTTAATTTATTAAGACAAAATGACTAAGAGAGCCAAAAAAATAAAAATATTTCTTTCATAAACAATTGGGAAATATTTTCTTTTCTAATTAATTGGTAAAAACTGAAATCATATTATAATTTTTTTCATAAGTTATTTAATACTATTTATAATCTCTCATTTAACAGCATGTTTATATATTATTATATTAAATAAAAAATTTGAACAAAATACTAGTCTTTGATAAGACAAGGTAATGCATATAATGGAATCTATCAAAAGAACTATGTTTTGTGCATTACACAAGCCTAGAATAGTGTTTCATACACCACAATCTAATATTTGTTTTGTTTTTAGGGTAATATTGACTTGGTGTAGAATATAATGGATTCCAAACATATTGTTTTTCTTACAACAAAAGCTATATTAATTATTGTCTGAAATTTAACACATTGAAAAGAATAAATTAATTTGAGAAAAAACATCAAACAATAACTGGGTGTTAAAAAATATATGTGTGCTATAGATTTCCATTTTTCCAAAATGATTTGATCCTCTACCATTTTTATATCTGTAAGGATACCATGTCTCCATCATTAATCTCTAGGCCAGATTGAAGATTTTCTGTATAGAACATCAATCAAAATTGGGATGCCTTGATGTTCTACTGAATTATTTTCACCTATTTAGAAATTTTATCAACCATTACAGGTCCTAGATTATTATTATCACTAAGATCATCCTAGAACATCAGTGTTATGATTCTTTTCATTTAAAGTGATTCTTATTGAACCATTTGGATGCATTATTCAAAACATTTTTAGGGGAACTCGGCCAGAGGGTGGTGTTAGGCCCATCCTACCTTGATGTACATAGAACATACAATAATCATTTATTCCAATTTTAAAATATTATTATTAGATTTGAAATCATTTTTATAATGATTATCTATACTAAATTCCAACATATGGTTAAGGTCATGTATGAGCCTTTTCCAAAACATTGATGTGAATCTTGAATCTTGAAAAAATAAAATATTTAGTGATGCACTGTGTACCCTCACTACTTTATTTATTTATATCCAAGATGTTTTATTAAGTTATAAGTCCCCCCAAATATAGATAATGTGAGATCTCTTTGTATGACGATGCATAATTACCCCTATAGAATTGTTTCCTCTAGATGTCCTTATATATACAAAGAAAATTTTATGGTAATTTTTTCCAATTTCCATGTAGGTATGGTTAATGGTTTCATCATCCACTTAAACATTTTAATTCCAACTATATGTTATTGATACACTAGGAACATTGTTTTATATTCTGGAACTCATTATTCATTTTATCCCACCATGAGTGCTCTTTTAGATCTCGATAAGTCATTTTTCTACCATGGTGAATAACGATGGTTGATCTATGTGTTCCATTCAAGAAGATCATTATTTTTCTCTATATTGTTTGGTACACATATTCATGACCAAATTCTCACAAATCATACCTTGTCAATTTGAAACTCTAAGGATTTAACATTTATGATGTCTTCAACATTTTGCGTAATTTCGAAATATTTTCATTGTTAATCCCCTATTTTCCCCATAATGAATAGTTGGGAAATCATTTTTGAATGGATGGATGGTGTTGCTTCAAAAAAAATTCCAATGTCCATACCTTTAAGGTATAATCATATTGGATAATAATCAACAATCATCATTTATAAAGATACAGGATTCATTATACATGAAGATTCTTCCACCTTATTTTCATTACATGCAATTTAGTGGATTGAGGAGTTGTAAAACTTGATTATATCTAACCATATATAATGGATCATATTCCTATCCTATTGTGTGCGTATATGTTTAATAATTTATTTATTATTATATATTTCATAATTCTCTCCAAAATGATAATTCCCCTATATTTTCATGGCAAATGACAGTGATTCCAACTCCAGATCACGCATGGGATAGTTTTTCTCATGATTACACATCATCCTTAAGGAATATTTTATATTTTATTATTTTTTATTGTTATAAAAAAATACCTTATTTTAAGAATCATTTTACATAAAAATGAGTTCCCCACTAATTGTAAGTGATGCAATTAGATCAATGAAAAATATATTTTTCAAATCATTGATGATGTTCTTCTTATAAACAGATCTAAAGAATCATTTTTTCCTTCCATGCTATCTTCATTATTGATTCTGACAATAGTGATATGTTCTTAAAAAATAATCAGTAATACCCAGGTAGTTTAAGAAAACTATAGATCTCCATTATATGTGTTGGCATATTCCACTCTTGGATTTTATTTTTCTTGGAAGGGTCGAAAAAGAATCACTTTTTACTTATAACATGCCCCAATAATTATACATACTCCATTCAGAACTCACCTTTTTAGTACTTTTCAAATATTTTTTCCTTCACTAAGTCATTATCACAATATTTAAATTGTCTCCATGTTCATCTTTTCCCTTATAGTATTTTAGAATATCACTTATAAAGAATACCAAGATTTTTCAAGGAAATATATATATATACAATATTTATTAAATACATTAATATTTATAATTAATTAGTGAGTTTGATGGGTATTTATATGAATTTGAAGTTATTATATCTCATTTGAAATGTTTTCTTGGGAATATATTCCATCCTCACCTCTAATTGGTTATATCCTGGATGGTGGTCCACCATATATAAATATGTATCCCAATGTAATTGATTGAACAATTAATCCATACAAGTTGGGAGACAATTGTTCTTCATTATGATTTTTTTGAAGTCATAAAATCAATGAATCTGAACATTGATCCATCCTTCTTCTTGAATAGGAGGACTAGATCACCCCATGATGTAACACTCGATCATATAAAACCCTACCCAGATTCTCTTATTAATAATTCTTATGTTCTTCCAAATCAATGATGCCCATTCTATAAGGTGTCTTTGATATATGGAGTGATCCATCAATAAGTTCAATTGAGAACACAACCTCTTGATCAGGGGTAATCCTATAAAATTCATTAAGTAAAACATCAGTGTAGTCCCTCATAAAAGGAATGTATTTGAGAATGATCCTCTTCATTATCATAGTAATTTGGAATAGATATGATTTATCACAAGGAAACATTATCCTCATTTGAGATGATAATTATTTATGTGATTCATCCATCTCATTAAACATTAGTAGAAATGTATGACACTTTGGGATGTGGAGACTAAAATACCTTTCTCAAAAGATGACACTGGGTAGGAATACAAATAGAATATCCTTATCAAATAAGGCATTTAACTCCACCATAGGGTGAAAGAAATAATTTTTTGGGATGATCTTTCCATAAACATTAACCAAGGAGGAGTTATAAAAATTCGATGAAAAAAATACAAATTTTCTATATTCAAAGACATATAAAATTTTATATTTTTTGGTGGGTTTTTAATAGTTATTCTATACAATCCTGAAATTAAATAATGTGTTAAAGAATAATAAAATATAAAAATCACTATTTTTTAATGAATAACCAGCGTACATGTCACCACATCATTTTTAGGATCCACTGAAGTAGTAGTGTCAAAATATTCCATTCATTTCTACCATAAAGGTTATTGAGGTAGATTTTTCCCGAAAACCCTTGGATTAGGTAAATGGTTCACATAATTCATATATTCATTATAGTTAAAAATTAAACTATAAGATTAGTGTTGATCTAATTCTTCCCATCATCTTCCACATTATTAGTATTCCTCATATCCCTTTGGTAGTTATTATCTTTATGCACCATTATTACACATTTAATCATATCATGGATACCATTAGCTAGTTCCCATAATGTTTCATCCCCTATTTTTGACATGTGGGATGTTTGATATTCTTTCCATCAATGATTTAATCAGTTCATCATACCATATTAAAATCAATTTTCACTTTTTTCCTATTATCCCATGATACCACTAGGATTATATGACATTTGAATAAACCTTAAGGGAATAATGAAAAATATCCCCTAAGTTTCCAATGTATTGAATGACCAAAACCTTTTATAGAATTGACATTAGTTTTCTAAACAAGTGATACATCATTATTTTGATGTTCATGAAAAAGCCGAAGGTACGTCATGATATCATTGTGGATTGTGTATTTTAAACCTAAATATACTATTATTTATTTTTCATTAGTACAAGTAACTATGATTCCATATTGAGATGGAGGGATCAGGAAAACTATTTATTGATAAATATTTTCCTCAAAGCTTCCCATTTAACGGAATCAATTTCTTCTTTGGGATTTGTGTTCAGGATTAGTGTCTACCAATGGCCAACTTTTCTATAATGAATATATATTTCCCCCACATACGTTTCTTCATATAATCACTATAGGATAAATAATATATTCTCAATTTATTTAATCAACAATATCATGATGAGGGGTTTGGGAGATCAAATAAAACATAGTGGGACTTTTATAAATGAAGGAATCGAATGAAACATGATCTCTCATAGGAGAAGGAGGTTGTTCCATGTGATTCAAGTTATTCTTTATTTCATGAAAGTGTTTACATGGATGTTTCATGATTTTTTGGGTTATGGTTCCCATCATATTGGGCATATCATTGTTAAATCTGTACATTTCCCATCACTCTTACTATTGGAATATATTATCCTATTTCTATGCATTAACAAAGAAAAATAAAGTAAAATTAGTGGGGATTTTATAAATATGTAATAATAATATACAATTAATACCAATAATATATAGGGATGAACATATAAATGATAATTATATCCTATCTTGTGATACCATAAGTTTCAATCTAGGTTGTCCTTGTATATAGAATTATCCATAGGGTTCTTACTAAATTTCTCTAGTAATAATCTTCAAAAATAACCAAACTATGCTCTGATACCGACTATAATGGACCTATAATTTTTTAAAAATTTATTACGAGGTTGTAATAATAATAATAAATAAAATAAAACCTTTAGATCATAAATTATAGAGTACTTTTAAGAGCATATTGATAATAAATAAGTATTATACCAATTTAAGACATCTTTTGTTTAATCTATATAAAGAGATAGAAATATCATTTTATATCATATATATGTATAGGATAATTTTGTCTGTTCATAAAAAAATGGATGAGATAGAATTCCCAAAATAAGAATAATCATAAGAATAAATCCTAGCATATCAGTTATAGGTCACGACATGATGACATAAAAAGTCATGGAACCTGAATAAAAATATTGATGAATAACATATAGGACATGGGATCTTGTAATCATGGAATCATAGAAATGTGGAAACAACATACAAAATGAAATGATCATGTGTCAGGGCAAACCATCATGACCATTTAACAAGATTATTATGAGTCAAGTCAAGCCACAAAGACCATTGCACATGATTAGCATTAATTGAAGAAAACCACTGAGACCATTGCAAATGACGTTTAATAACAATAAACATTACCCAAATAATTATAGAAGAGTCTAAGAACACCCATCATAAAATGTGAATGAAATTGTGTGACACATTGTGATTAAATCCAAATGAATAATCTATAATCATAAGGGATGACTATGGAAAGAATTTGGTATCATGATCAAATGAAAAGGAATAACAAAAGGGAAAATCATATGGTGTGCATGAAATAATGGATATTTGTAAAAAATTGTATATTAATAAGGGAAAATATGAATATATAATAAAAATTTATTTGTAAATAGAAGTGAAAATTGGTCAAATGAGTGTTTAGGAATCTTTATAATTAAATCTTTTTACAATGGTTTAAGGGAAATATAAAATATACTTTAAAATGTAAAAGGAATGAGATATTTAATGTAACCGAAATTGATCTAAGATAGTTATCCATGATAAAAAATATTTAATTTTAAAGATTGATTCTGGATTAAAATATATTGTATAGATCAGTTTAAATGGTTATGAAATTATGAATATATTGTTAATTAATCACGATTTTTGAGAATAATTTAAAAGAGATATTTTTAAAAAATTTATTTATCCATGAAATAAAGATCATATTATCTTGATACATGATTTTTTAACTTATTAAAAAATTTATGATATTTATAAAAAAAATAAAGATGATTTACAGTGGGGGTAATGATATAGAATGTGTAACCCAAATGATCCATGGTGTTGCGAAATAATATCTCACATTATGTCTGAAATTACTATAAAAAAGATGTTAAAATCAAGGATAATAATATAATATATATTAATTTATTAATTAATAAACCTTTATACATTTATTTTATTTATTTTGTCTTTATTAAGTTCATTCATGAATTTATGATGAGTTATAAGATACAATTTCATCATTCAGGGGTTTTGATTTCATTGGTTTTCATTGTCAGTTCACTTTTATACATGTATGGATGATCATGTAAAATGGTAATAGATTATATGAATTGAAAATATGTTTTTTAATGGGAATAAAAAGTCTCAAATGGTCTTATATGTCATTTTATTTCAATATATTTGGATTATTCATTAGATTAAATTTTAATGATAACCATTTAGATTATTTTTGTATTTTATCTTTCATCGTGAATTAGTTTTGTTTTATTCATATATATTTTATTTTTATAATAGTTTCATTACATTTTATATTCTCTAATACATATATTGTAAAAAAATTTATCCATAAAAATTATATTATGTTTTTTTTGGAGGCATTGAGAAAACAAAAACATGTCATATATGAAGGCGTTAAACCACACAGCATGGATGATGTTTTCATTTTTTATAATAAAAATATAAGATAAGATAAATTATGAATGGTTGATCTATTAACATTATAACATTAATGTTTATAATAAATAATAGATTTTTCTTGTAACTTGGATAAGGTTTTGTGATGATAGAGTATGAAAATAATTTAAAATAATTTAGAATAAAATGAAATGGATTTTTAGCTCTTGAATTATTATCCATGCGAACCACCTTAAGGAACATTTGTTTGGTCATTTATTAATTCCAAAGGCTATAGGATGTTCTTAGAGAGGCTTAGATAGATTTGGAAAAAAATTTATTGGCTTCATATCATTGGTGGTCTGATTTGAAGGGTGTGAGGGATGATATTTATAGTGTATGAGAGTGGAGTATTTTGATGATTTTGATCATGTATTTATTATTTTGAAACAAGAAAATAAATAATTCCGATTATTGTGAATTTTACCTTAAGTTGTCAATGTGAGTATCGACTAATAGTTTCGTACATCATTTATGATCCTAAAATTCATGTACTTGACCAGAACTATTAAATACTATAAAGTATCATATCTCATTAATCATTAAAAATAAAAATATTTTAGAAAAATACAAAAAAATCACCCTACCCATTATTATATGTGTTGAATAAAAAACTCAATCCCATTTATGAAAACAATTTTATAAATATGAGAATTTTTGTTTTCAATTAAAACTATCATTTACTAATTAAATACAAATGTTAATCTTATAATCGATTTTATAACAAAATGAAAAGTTAATTAATTTCTAATAAAATTTTATTATAATCACAGCACAACAAAATATTATTTTATGAATCAATATTATTAATGTAAATTTTCTTTCAAATTATTATATTAATTATAATATTTAATAAAAACATTTATATTTTAATAAAATAATAACAATTAGTTTCTCATTTTCAAAAAAAATCTTTTACTTATACTATGATATAATTAAATAAAATATTCATTTCTACGATGCATAAATTTTATTTATACATTCATATTTTATTTTACTATTATATTCTCTATTTTACTATTCATATGGTTTATATTACTATTCCAAGGGCCATGTAATTATTCAGTAGTTATATGTTAATTAATTTTTAGAAATGACACTTATATAGTTCATTATTCATTTAGAATGGTTAAATTGTATTATATTTGTGATTTGTTATTATATATACAACATTGAATAATTATATGAAATTAAATCTCATTAATATAATTTTGTGTTGTTACCTAAGTCGTGTATCCATAAGAAATGGGATTTATTATTTTTTGTATATTTTTTCTCACACTAGTCATTGCTTATGATAGATTATGGAATAATAAATATAATATAATTCACCTGAAAATCATATTTCATTATAAGGGAATCCGATCATGTATTCCCCAATCAGTGGAATAATATGATATGTCCAACAGAAATATAAAAATTTAGAGTGTATGCCTGACTAGTTAAACTATGATAACTCTCATTCCTTCCATAAAAAGGATATGTATGATGCCTTATTAAAGTCATAACCCTAATTGGAATCCACCACATTATATGCCCACCATGTCTCAAACAATTTAACAATCATGACCCAATCACTCCCATAAGAAGACTATCCTACCCCATCCACTAGTGAATTGATAAATTAACTAAACTAATAGGATATTGATTCCATCCATAACTAGGATACATAATATGTATTCCTACCGACCAATCCTAAACTCATGTGGGAATCCACCTCGGAGTATATCATTCAATGTCATTGAATTTTTTTCCATATGAAACTAATAATTCCCATGGGATAACTATTCTACCTCATCCATCTACGGGCTAAAAAACATATTGAACTATAATGACTATATTTCCTACTATAATTAGGATATGTAGGACTCCTTCCAAAGGCCTGATATCTATGTTATTAAATCCCAATTGTACCCCAAAACATAATCCAATCATCCTCATGCAGTGGGGTTGATAAAATGATACGCCTTTTTTCCCACAATGAGCATTTATTTTATAGGCATATGGAGTCCCAATGAACACATAATTGGAATCATGATTGTCTTACATCTTGGGTAGTTTGAGAATGACAACCCTGATGGTTTTTATTATATAATTATACCCAATGTATGGCAATTAACACAAGAACTAGTCCAAAGGGCATGAATGAACAAAGATAACTATGATTCCTTATATAACTGGGATACATAGGAAAAATACTTGATGCTCGAGTAAAATTATTTAATGTTGATGTTCCCACAAATATTTCCTTTCCACTAGACATTAAACATTTTGTGTTTAATTAACTCTGAGGAATTTTATTCCTTTGATAGACGATATACGTAGGGATCCCCATAATGGCTTGCTAACATCCTCAGAATGTTAACCTCCTCCATGCATGGAAGACAATTTGGAAGTACCCGATTAGATGAAATTATCATATTAAAATCTATTAATTACTAGGAGACAGATTAATAACCTTATATACATGTATATTGATTCACTAATCAAATTCCCTTCATATCCACATAAATTAGGTTATCCAATGATTATTCAATTAGGGTAAACTGTAACATATCAGGATTATAGAGATATTGAAAAATAAATATCAAATCTAATATAAATTCCATGTCTATGAAAAAAATCTCCAAAAAATGGTGTGATGATCCGTACCACTCATTCTATTGACCAATGTGAGTTCATAATTGCCATTGTTTCCTAAATTTCGAATGTCCTCCTACCAATGAAAATCTTATTTGTACACAGTTATGGATTTAGTACACCCAATTTCTATTATGCATCCCTTGCATGATTTTTTTATGGTAATAAAATGTTTGGGTGATGGATGGGAGAGTTGATATAACAGTTTAATTGTGTTTAGGATAATTGGAATTCATAAGGGCAGCACATGGTTTTTCTAACCATGCAGCCAAATCCTGTGTAGTGGTACACTTCAGGAAGTATCCCCATCATGGTTGGACCATAGTTCAGGAGACCATGAATGGGAAGTCATGTGGGAAATGGATACTTCATGTTTAGTGAACAGTTTTCTTAATTGTGAGGTCAAAATGTCCGCAGTGTCAGAATGAGATCATTAACAATAAGATCTCATTCATTTTTAATAAAACTCCTTCATTTTTTAAAAAAACTGGCCCTAACTCAGTATTATTATTCTACTAAGTCCAAATATGAATCTCCTATCCGTTTGATGGAAATATAAAGGTTTCCCTTGGAGAATCAATTCCTAATTCTTGAGGTATGTGAATGTTCTTCATCGTTCATGATCAGTTTCATAGATTTACATAGATCAACTTCTCCTACTATTTTTTTCATAGATATACACTAGTTATGTGTAGATCGAGGTTGGTAGATTCCAATTATGATGAAATTTAGTCTTGATCTTTCTAGGATGAGAGATCTATGTCGGGTTCTTGGAGAATCGGCTGTTTTTTCTTGTGCGTTCTTTGGTTCATTGTGGTTCTTATAAGAAACAATGAGGTAAGAGGATTCACACTAGACTCCCCTTAGTAGAACTGATTATAATTATTTAAAAATAAATATATTATGCTGAATTGATTGTGATTTGTTTGTTGAAAACATTTTATAATCCTTATTGAGTGACAGATGTTAAATTAGAAAGATTGAGGATCTTAAATGTGAGAATTGGTACATTATAATAAAATATGGGTTTCAAAAATGGAATTTTCTAGGTTGTAGGAACATGAATTGGATTATATGTTTTCAAATAAAAGGTAATGTTTTATTGAAATGAAATGATTCTTCGAAATTGGTTTCTCTTGGGTTTTCAATAAAATTTCAGTTTTATTAAAGTAGTTTATTTTTATTAAGGAAATATTTGGTGTAAATAGTGTTTGTGTGATTTAATTCATAACAGGAACTTAATATCTGATGAATACTATTTGGGTATATGGTATGTGACCATGTATTTGAGGCTTGTTTCATTGAGACATATGGTAATTGTATGAGAGACCACTCAGGAGTTTGGAACTATCAAACGAAGCATGCATCTATGGGTGTGTTGTGAACTATGGAATGGGTATGACAAATGATAATATGAATTGGTTTAAAGAAATGATTATTTAATTTTCAAGAAAAAATTAATTTCTATAAATTTCTATCCTTTTAGTTTTTTTACTTGGTTGTAAATATTTTTTGGAACTTGTTTATATTTGGTTAAAAAATATTTTGGTAACATGTTTTATATAATATATTTTATATAAATGAGTCTATATTTTCTATCCTATAAGCATGAATAGATAATTCATTGGAGAAATCCTATTATGTTCTATACTCACCCCTGCTTTGGTACTCTAGTGCTTTTATAGATTCTATCTTCTGAGATAGGGTAAAAGGTATTGTTTCCCACGTTTTTAGAACCACCTCAGGATACTTGGGTTTTTCGGTGATTGCAGAGCTTGGAGTTTGTACAGAATTATGTCATATGGTCTCGTGATTGTCTTATGAAGTTTATATAATGTTTACATGATTATGCTTTGGTCTTCTACTATTTCACACTTAGATATGGTTTTGGGATAGAAGATGTTGTTTAGTTACCTTTCATTCATCATTTAGAAAATGTTTGGTGATGGTTGTTGGTTTATTTATTTATTTATTTAAGGATATATTGTCCCCCATTTGTATTTAAAACCCTTAAACATTTATTTATGGCCATTAGCATCTTCGGGTAGTCTCTTAAATCCATGTAATCACTCATTTTACTCTCAATACAATGATATATAGCGGGTCATTAAAAATGGTATCAGTCTGGTCCTTCATTTGTGGTACAAATCATATTAGCTTGTTCGGTCCATGCATAACAAGTATTAATCAATTTTCCTTTTCTTGGAGTAGAAATTCCTTAATGCCTATTCCTTGGGATAGAATCATATAAAAGATTAGGATTCTCAAGACTTGAAATGTATAACATAAAAGGACATATATAACCATTTTAGGTTGAACATCATGTTACCAGTGATTTGGGTACATATGTGTTTGGAGACACCTATAAGATATTAAAATCTCATTGTCATGGGTTTAGCCAATGATATGATCATGATATCTATTTTATGTGAATGAATTCCCACTAGGATTGCATATTTCATTCAGGGTGATGATTTATGAATCTATGCAAAGGATTAATTTTTCATTAAAAATCCTGAAACAGTTTTCAAATAAAATATTTTGACTGAATGCCCCAAAGTCCTAAATTTTTTATTTAATTTTCGATAAACCAAATCTTAAGGAAAAAATGGAGAAACCTCACATTACTTCAAGGATGTAGGGACATCAACATAAATAAACGATCAATACCCAGAACAAGACTAATTGGAAATACCCCTCCCCAGCATCAATATCATTATGAAAAGCCTCCATCGTTGGATAACAGTTCATCTAGCTGTCCAGTGCAGGTGCATGGGCCTGGTACCAATGGCTGGGCCATATCCTCTAAAACATTCAAATCCAAATAGTCATTCATGATGAAAACACATACTCTAATCCACATTTGGTTTTCAAAAACATGAATTAATTTTCCATAAACATTGAACATGGAAAAAGGTTATTTTTGGAAAAGAATGTTGTGATAGTTGATGTGATAGATTTTGAAATTCAAATCCATCATTTGATATAGAGTGATATTGATAGATTTTGATGTTGGTTTAGAAAATGGGACTTGTTAGGCATCGTCAAAACCAACTAGAAGAAGCTATGGGGAATGTTCTTTCACTTAAACCATCGGTGAACAAAGAGATAATTCATAGTATTGTAAATATTTTCAAGTGGTGGATATTAGGAACTTAAGGAATTAAAAAAGGAATATGGATTATACCGTATAGTTCATAATGAAGAATCCACATAACTTCCAGGGTTAGGCTGAACCTGATTAGGAGGATGTGTGGCTTAGTAGGATGAATCATATCATTGAGTTCAATGGAACACAAGTGTATATAAAAATCATATAGGTGACATATATACACATGGATATTACATGAAAATTGTGGGATTTAGTGATTCATGCTAAATTTGATGAAGTTCTTATAAGGGAGGATTTTGAAGAATTGTTAAAAAAACAGTTCTATCCTCATAAATTCAAAATCGAAAAAACAAAATGTTTTTTGCTTGAAACCCTTGGATCATTCTTTCATAGAGTACACAACTAAATTCATGAATTTAGTGAGCTTTTCTCCAAATGTTTACATCAAGTGTATCCTTGAAGGCACACATTTTAGAATAGGGGTTACGATATGAGATTTTATGAAATATTGTGGTCCTATGTATTACGAAATTTATAGAGATAATGAATAAAGATACTGTGGAGAAACATGACATCCCAAGATCCAGGGGAGGATGTTTGATGATACCTATAGGGAATGGTGGGAACTCAACCACTGCAAGAAGGCAGAAAAGGGACACCTATTTCCAAGGTGGAAGTGGAAACCAGAATTAGACAGCTGGATAAGTGAATATTCCTCCATAACCCAAGAGCAAAGAATATTGTTTTTAACATGGTTCAATTGAGCACATAAATTGATAGTGTACAGCCCAAACTAGAGCATGAGATAAATTTATGTAGATATAGAATATTCAGTGCTATTGTTGCAGTGCTCTAAGGTCAGGTGCTCTGGACACTTCTCAAGTATCACAAGCATTTCATACATCAACAGGGTGAGAAAAATAGAATAAGTCTTGTCTGTATAACAGTGCTGGACATGGTGATTCTAGAAATATCATGACTCCTCAACAAAGGATATCTCATAAAGGAAACAATGATAAAAATGCAGCGATTAAGAAATTATATGGATCTAATCAAATGATTGTCGATGATCAGGATGGACATTCTACGGTGAGAGGTATGATTCTTTTGAATTCTACCCTTGTGTAATTTCTCTTCGACACTGTTGCATATCTTTCGTTCATTGCTTCTCATGTTGTTCATTTTTGTTATTTAATGTTTGAAATGATTCCTTTTGTTTTAAAACAGCATAATCTTCTCAGAAAAAAGAGAATGTCATGCCTTATTTGTAAAGAATTTTCTATAACTTTTGATAAACATGAGGGGAAATGGGACTTCTCGATGTTAGAAATTCATGTATATGATGTAATCCTAGGTATGGATTGGATAAGAATTTTCAATGATCACATTGAATTTTATTGGATAATATTTAGTTTCTGGAATGAGGACGACATAATGAATTTATTCAGAGGAGATATGAGGGTAAAAAAATGTCAAAAGATCATGTAGTCACCAATAGTGGGAATGATATTTTACCAGTTGGTAGCATTGAATTTTTCATCAATGGGAGATATTGAGAGGATAGTTTTACAGATGATGTAAATCAATTTCTATACATATTTACAATGAAATTATTAGGGATACCACCTATAATGGATGTAGAGTTTGCGACTGATCTCTTTCAGGGGACTAGTCCTATTTCCCATCTATCTTATTGGATATAACCAATAGTGTTACATGAATTGAAAGTACAACTAGTGGATTTTGAAATCAAGGGTTTTATTCGGACAAGTACATCTTAGGGGGATGAAACAGTCTTGTTCAGGATGAAATAGGATGAAACACTTTTTTTTTGTGTTTATTATTTTATTCTAAACCAAGTTACGATAAATATAAGATATACAATTCCATTAATTGATGACCTATTTGATCAATTAATGAGATCTTAGTGGTTATCCAAGACTAAATTTTAATCAAGTTATCACCAATAGGGAGTTTGTAAAGATGATATTCCAAAAGATAGATTTCATAAAATGATATGGCCACTATGAATATGTGTTCATTCTATTCAGTCTAACGAATGCACCAGCAGTATTCATGGCCTAGATGAATCAGTTATTTCAGCAATATCTGGATTCTATTGTTGTGGGGTTTTAGGAGAAATCATGGTGTATTCAAAGAAAAGGGATGGCCATGTGGAACACCTAGAAATAGTGTCAAAAATCTTGAGAGATCACTATCTGTATTTTAACTTTTCAATGTTTGATTTATTGATATAATAATTAAGTTTAATTGGCCATTTTATTTCTAGAAATGTGTTCATGTTGATCCTGAAAAGATTAAAGTTGTTATCTCAGGGAAACCACCAAAGAAGAAATAAATTTTTATTAGTATATATAGTAAGTAACAATGGTTTGTGCATGATTTCTCATAAAAAGATTCTCTAATGATATCTATGACAAAGAAGAATGCAACAATCCAATGGAAGGAGGAATGATAGAAGTATTTCCATAAGCTAAAGGTTCTTCAACATCAACACCTATCTTTATTTTTTTAGAATCAAGATAAGTTTATGTCATCGACTGTGATGGTTAGGGATCATTTTTGGGCTATGTTCTCAAGAATGGAGACCATGTGGTTTCATACTATTCAATGAAGTTGAAGGTTCATGTGAAGAATTACACAACACATGATTTTCTGTTAGCGGCAGTCATCCAGGCTTTGAATACCTGGAGACATTATCTCTTTGTTGAGAAATTCACTATGTTTACAGAACAAAAAAGATTGAATCACATTATCTAATAGTGATATTTGTATATAAGGAAACTAAGATGGATGGAGTATCTCCAGATGTTTTACTCTTACTGGATGTATGCACCAAGAAAAGGTAATTTATTGGCAGATTCATTGAGTAGAAAGTCATATGCTTAGTTGGTGAAAGAAGCATCACATGAATGGTAGTTGATATTTGTACTAGATGACATGTATGTCGAATGTGAAGACCTAGGAGTTGTTGGATATTTATTTTCAGATACACATGATAATGGTTTGCTAAATATAGTAAAATAGGCATAAAGAACTGATGTAGAATGACTGGTTATGAATTCGAAACTCAATAGTGGGGTGACCATTGAGGGCGAAAAACATTATTGATTTTAGTGTTTTGTTTTATAGACCAGATGGTTGTACAAATGAATTTTGAAGAACAACTCTTTCATTCTTACAACCATTCAATATGGGATGTACATCCAGGTACTCATAATATATATAAGGTGTTTAAGCCATAGTTTCGGTGGAGAGGCATGAAAAGGAATGTCGCTGAGTTCAGATCGTGATGCTTAACATGTAAATAGGTTAAAAAAAGCATCAAAAGCCATTAGGTATGTTTTGTTATTTACCTATCCTAGTATGGAAATGGGAGAAGATAGCTATGAATTTTGTTATAGGCCATCCATGAATGGTTTGGATACACGATGTCGTATGATTGAAAATGGATCGGCATTCCAAGTCATCTCATTTCATCCCTATTCATGAAACTCATATAGTAGAGGATATGTACAAAATATATATCGAAGAAGTGGTAATGAGACATGGCATACTAGTTTCAATCATCTCAGACAAAGATTTGATGTTCAAATCTCATTTATGGATAGCATTATAAAAATCCCTTGGGACATAGTTGATTATGAGCATGGCATTCCATCCTCGGATGGATGGAAAGTCTGAGCAGACAGTTAAAATTATGGAAGACATGTTGCAGTCTCATCTAATCAATTTTGGAGGCACATGGGAGGATCACATACCCTTGGAGGATTTCTCATAAAAAACAGATATCTTTACTCAATACATATGGCTCTGTTTGAAGAATTGTATTGTAATCATTGTCACTCCCCACATTGTTGGGTGGAAATAGGTGATACATCACTAGTTGGGCTGATCCATGTCCAATAAATAACAGAGGTGATTCATTTAATTAGACATCTGATGGAGATGGCTCAGATTCATCAAAAATCATATTTCATGTCACCATTGAAGACCATTTTGATTCGCTATGGGTGATCATGTTATCTTGCCAATATATCTAATGCTTGTACATCAACGTTTCAAGATGCATCAAATGTTATATCCTAGGGAAATTGTCCATATAGAGATACAGTAATGGGTTGTATAGGTGGCATATTAGTTGCCTTTACTAGTAGTGTTCAGTTCACTACTTAATGTGTTCCATGTATCTCAGTTGAAGAAGTATCAACAAGATGCTGACCATTTTATCAGATGGGATCCCATTGACCTAGATCCAGAATCATCGTTGGTACTTATCCTAATAAGAATTTCAGTTAGGAAATATATTTTAATGCACAGAACAATATTTGGTATAGTGCGGTTTTAATGGTAGTATGGTCAGATTCTGAAAGAGGCATGGGAATGTGAGAGGGAAATGAAAGAGTAGTGGCCAAAACTCTTTCAATGCGTTGAATGTTTTCTACTTTCTGAGGACAAAAATTACAATGGTGGGGAGAATGTAGTACCCCCAGTTTCTGGTATATAACAATTACTTAAATTTATTATTGTCATAATGTGTATGTTTGATGAATGGGAGTGTTGTGAGAATTTTGGATGTGGGTTTTTGGCTAATTAGAAATAGAACAGGCGACACACGGTTTATCTAATAGTTTCGCAGAATAAGGTTTAGCGGTACCCTTAAGGAAGTAGCTCTAGAATGATTGGAGCATGGTTTAGGATACTATATTATGGGACGTCATGTGGGTAGTAGCTACTGCATGGTTAGCACAAAGTTTGCCTAAATGTGCAGTCAAACCGTGCATAGAGTCAGAATGAGATCCTTTAAAATTGGATCTCACTAGTTTTTTATAACTCTGTTGTTATTAAACAAAACTAGCCCTAACATAGGATTTTTCGTATCCAAATACCAAATAATATTCTCCCATCGGTCCAAAGGCAATCCCAACTCTTCCCTTGGCAAATCAATGATGGATTCATGTGGTATGTGATTGTTCTTCTTCTTTCCTGATCAGTTTTATAGATCTACATATATCTGCATCTATTCCTCTCTTGGTTACTCATATGTACGCTAGTTATGGGTATATATTTATTGGAAGATGAAAATGATAATGATATATGGTCTTGATCTTTCTAGGAGAAGAGATCTAAGGAGATTTTTTGGAGAATTGACCATGTTTTCACGTGTGTTCTTCGTTTGTTATTGTATTCTCCAAAACCATTGATTTGGGAGGATTCCCTCTCAACTCCCCATAGTATAACTAATTATAATTATTAAGAAATAAATATATTGTGATGAATTTATTGTGTTTTTTTTGGGGAAAACTTGTTGGAAACCTTCTTGGGTGACAGTTGTCAAATCTGGAAAATTGGGGATTTTAAATGAGGGAATCGGTCTTGGTTTTAAAACATTGTTTTAAAAAAGATTATTTTCTAGTCAATTGAATAATCAATTAGAGTTTATTTTTACAATTAAAGGGAATGTTTTATTGAAATGTTATATTTCATTGAAATTGGTGGTGCCTTGGATTTCAATAAATTTTTTGTTTTAATGATGTGGTTTATTTTGGTAAAGGAAATATTAGGCATAAATTGTGTTGGTGGGAGGTCACAATTAGTTAGACCATAATGAAAGATGAGTACAACTCGATTATATTGCACATGTCCTCAGATTGTGGGTGTCTCTCAGTGGGAAGCAAGGTAATTGGATGAGAGACAACTAATGAGTATGGAACTATCAAATAATGAATGCTTGTGTGAGTGTGATGTGAACTATAGAATGTGGATGATGTTGGGAAATAATCCCTAAAGGTGACATTGAATTATTTTTATGGAATTTATGTTTGTTTACATGTCTGGTTTGTTTTTTGAAAAGGAGGGATTCTATGGTGAGAAGTCATGTTCCAGAGATATTCTTGACAACCAATGTTGACAAAGGATAAATATAAAGAAATGGATGATCTGGAGGTACTACAAATGGTTAGATACAAGGTGGCGTCGTTTTCTAGTGTTTGCCAAATTTTTGGGCCTCAAAGTGGGAAAATTGGAAAACGTGTTTTTAGATAAAGATGTTGTGTGCAAGATTGAAGGTGGTAAATAAACTTGTTTCCAAGGCATGTTTCATGATCAGAACGTTGAAAAATGGAAATGGCATGAAGTATACGAAAGATTTTTAAATGGGCACGAAATATGAGGTTGTACGAAAGAAGCATTCTCACCCAATGTGACGTCAAACATGTTTTTGCACACTCTAAGTTGGTCTTGCATGACATGATGAATCTATTGGGCAGGGGTCGAGAATGCTTATAATTAAGTGGTGACCCCCCTCATTCAAAGGAAATCAACAATTAGAGTGAATCTGAGCTCTGGTTCAAGAACTAATTTCATGAAAAGTCATTTTTGTGAAATATTTTGAGTTGCATGCAATATAATAAATTTGCACGTAAGATTTGAGTTCCATGAAAGATTGATGTTACACGAAAGGGGTGTTTCACAACAAAAGTGGAATCTTGCATGCATGTCATTAAATTTTTACACATGATGCAGTAAGTGTTGTGCGTAATATTTGATATAGCCTAGTAACACTGCTGTAAAGTTGAGTTAATTAGAGAATGAATGTTTAATGTCAATAGAACATCTACATACAGTGAATGATGCATTCATTTTATATAATTAATGTACTTATATGTCTATAAACTATAATTGGATCTTCTTATGAAGAAGTATGCACACTTTAGTTGAGAGAGAAGCAATATTTCAAATTGTGAATGGTTGTAAACTAGGAGTGGAAATGAGTCTTCTCCGAACATTATAAACAAAAATGCACATTTAGTGGATTCAGTACATCGGAAAATTGCTGGTGTATTCTCCTTGTACATATCCCTATGAGGGTGAACCAAGTAAAATTATTGTTTCATGTTCTTTCTTTATGATTTGTTCATACTCTACAATGGGAAGTGGAGAGAAGATAGTTTTTCATAACAACCAAATAGGACCCACTGGAGAAGTTATTTTGATCTTCCATACCCGAATTCCCCCCAGGGTATCTATCCATGTCTACATAACATATTACAATTGATAATAATAATTGGTTTAATTCATTGATTAGTTTTTTTTCTAGAAAAAAATAACATGACAAAAATTGGAATAATTTAAGTTTTGTTTTCACTTTGTTGAAAATGGTTTTTGGGAGTTGTTCATATTTGTTTGAAAACAATTTTGTCAACTTGTTTTATATAAATGTGGCTAGTTATTCAATCCTAGTGGCATGTGTAGGGAAGTCATTGGGGAAATCCTAGAGATATTTATACTCACCCCTCCTTTGGAACTTTGGAGTTTTTGAAAATTCTCTCTTTTGGTACATGGGAAAAGGTAGTGTTTCCATCTTATTTATCACCACATCGTGATACATGGTCTGTTTAGTGTTTTCGTATTTTGATTCTCTTCGAGACTGGCGTCTTGTGGTCTCTTGAGGGTATTAGGATTTTTGTCCGGTTTTTATTTGATACTTAACTATTATTCCATTGTGGCAGGCTTTTATGATGTTTTGAGTAACCTGAAGTTGTTTAGTTCCCTTATTTTGTTCATGCATCATTTAATGAATTGTTTTGTAATGGTTTTTGGTTTAATATTTTATTTATTAAAGGATAAATCATCCCCCACTTTTATTTTAAACCCTTCTGCATTTATTTTTAGCATTTGAAATCTGGGGGATTTCTATTAAGGCTTATTAATGACTCATTGTACTCCCAAGCCAATGAGATTTTTCGGATCATTGAAATGGATTTGGAACCATTTGGAGTTTCTATTAAGAATTTTAACTGTGATATCACATTAATGAACGTGAAATCAAGAAAACAACCAACAATCAACCATTGAGTCAAGACAAAATCATCAAAGTAACTTTATTTTATAAAAATAAACATTAAAAATTGACATGAATTTATATAATGATTTATTCTAGTTCATTGAATAAAAGTAAAAGATATTACAGATCTTGATAAACCATTCCATTTATTAAAGGATGTATTCCATGTAATATAATTTCAATTGGAACCCCACCGGGAAAACCTCTATCTACTAATTGGCAAGGAATTTTGAGAACAAATCATATAACTAGTCATTATTTTATATATTTGAACAGAAAAACTAATTCATAGTTTTTAGTTTTGATCCCATTAATAGAAGTTTTCCAATATTTTATTTTATATAACTCTACCACCCAATATTATTATACAATGGGAGAAACGGGTTTAAATAATATTATATAAATTGATTATCAACAACTAGAATTTAAAATTATCACAGGTGCTGAATAACTTCCCTATATTTTACAAAATCATCACACACCATTTTTTGGGTGATACATGAAACATATAATTGTTTTTATTAGTTGAAATTTATTTATATATAAAAACATGATAATTAAATGTGGAATAAATTTAGTATAGATTTTATACCATTTTAACAACTATGTTACCCTTCAAAACCAATGTATGCTTATAAACACTCCTATCCTTAAATATCCCCTTTGAAAAAATAACTCACCCGTATTTCTTCCTTTTTGTATAGGCCATATAAGAATAATTTTTATTCATTTTTCTTACATATAATATGTAGGCTCTCTAATTACACTTCATTTATACTCACTCCTTTATCAATAAATATGTATCATAACTAGTCAGGGGATTTAATTATGGATTCTACATTATCACGATAAGAAACTATTATGGAAAGATATATTGAAAATATATCTAATGGGCCACTAAATAAAGTTTTAACTGTATTTTAAGGGATAATTTCACAACAAATCCTTAAATAGTGAGTTTCTCATGATCATATTTCTTTATATAAATTTCCATGTATGTTCTTGATAATTTAATAGGGTTATTGGCTGCAATGAAAGATTAATAATAGTCTAAACAAGTAGAATTTTCCATTTTTTACGCTTAATGTAGCAATATTTGGGTTTCTATTATATTTTTAATATTTTAATTAAATGTGTGGTGAATTATATATGGTTTATTCTTATTATTGTGTATAATTATTAATCATTATGGGATTTTTGGAAACTATAATTTCATATGTGATGGATTTAAATTACATTGAAAAATTGGATTTTCCATTTCGTAGCGTAATTTTCATTGAAATACTATATAGTATAGGTATAATTTTTTTTCTTTGTATTGATAATGTAAATGTATAATTGGTCAAAATTACTAGTTCTTGTGAAATTAAATTTTATTTCTTTTTTTTTTTTTTAATAACTAAATGATGTATTCTTATGCATGAAAACATTATTATGGTTTCAATTATTATTATTATCCAACTGCATGTGATTTTTATTGTTAAACTAATTTTATAATTATATATATTTTTATAAAATATATAATTTCAGAGATTTTTTCATTTGATATTACCTTTAATGGAAAATAGTGAATTTATATATTTCAATATTATTGAAAAAAAATTAATGGTAGAAGATTTAAAATTATTTTTTTTACTATTTATCATTTATATATAAATGGCCTTATTCATTTTAAAATTAAATCAATTTATTATTGTTATAAATGATGAAACATTTGACACGGATTTGAGTTCGTGTGGATTATACATGGTTTCTGTTATGATTTTTGCAATTTAATATTTATATTCTAGTTATATTTTTTAATTGGATTTTTATGGATTATATAGCCATTTTGAGTCAATGTATAGGTTTTCCTATAGCTTGGGGTATTTAAGTTAATGTGATTTAGAATGAATAAAATTGTGAAATATAGAAAGTATTTTTATATTTCCAATAATAATATAACTAGTTTATTTTTATTTATATTCGTATTGAGAGTATTCAAATATAATTTTCGTGTTTAATTAAAAATATTGGTTATTACATGTTGTCTTTTTTCGAATAATGTTTTGAATAAAATTATATATGGATTAAACTATGATTATAAAATTTTCATTTTATGGAATATTGGAAATTTATTTAGAAATATTTATTTTAATGTATAAAAATTATGTAATAACATTTACATCAGTATATTATTTTTTAATATGGTAATAAATATGTCTTCTTTAATGGAAATATACATGAGACTATGGTATGTGTGCGGGTTCTAAAATAACATTGTTAGGATGTTGGAATTTAATTATTTTTTTTAATTTCAAGTATTTTATATATATTTTAATCTCAATGTGTATCTATATAATTTTTAATTTCTAAGAAATAATTCTATCAATGGATTTTTATAGGTGTTTAGGGAAATATGAATTCATAGGATGTCATTGAGATTATTTATGTTTAGATGGATTTCTTATTAAATATTATTTTAAATATTTATAAAATCTAAATATTATCCTTTATGTTCTTTACAATAAATTTGTTATATAGGAAATATTAAATAACGAATATTTTATTTGTTATCATATTTGAAATTTTTTATTATTAGGGTAATTAAATTGTAAACAACGGAGTCTTCACCTAAATTATACCAAAGGTAAGATAACCACCATCACTAAATAATTTTATTTAGGTTTGGTGGGAGATAAAAATTACGAATCTCTTTATATGAAGCCCCAATTTTCCTATAGAATGTATAAATGATAGAGATATTTAATCCTATGTGGTCTATATGTCTGATGATATTTTAATTTTTTTTTACATTTGGATTGATGTGAATTTTTTTCCTCCAAAATAATGAGTATGGATTCATTTTAATAAATATTTTTTATGATTTTTTAGATTCAATTTTACTCAGATATTAGTGTTTGAGATATTATATTTTTTTATCTATGGTATTTTTTTATATAATTGTTTTTGTTATTTTTATTACCATATAACTTTTTATGTAGGTTGAGTATCACTGATGAAAAATATAACTCATTCACCCAAAATTTTCACTCAACTTCTAACGATTTAAAGATAAATAACAAATCATACTAGGTAAGAGTACTCAACCTCTTCTAGTGTACATAGAATTATTTCTAATGGTTCATGTATAGATCATATTAATTAATTTAATTATTTTTAAATTACACATGTGAAATGATATTAAATGGAGTATAGTGTTAATGATTCCCTTGTATTGAGTATATATTAGTTTTATAAGGACATTATATATTTATATTATAATTGTCTATTTATGACAACAATATTCATCATCTATTAATTTTTATAAAATTATATATGAACTGTAATTAAAATGACTTTATAGCATTTATTCATTTCAAATATATGTTGTTATTAGTATTTTATATATTATATATGTTTTTTGTCAAATGTTCACAAAAATTTTATTTTTATAAATGATGATATATGTAATTTAACGATAAATGTAAATGAATGTTTTACAAAGTATAGTGTGAAAAATTATAGTTTTATTCGTAGAGGCCATAATATCTCAATTAAAGTAATTAAACACACACCAGTATTCATCTACCTATAATAAAGGTAGAATCACACCTAAGGCCATCATACATTCTTAATAGGGTATAGATTCATGTATGATGTAAAGGTAATTAAAAAATGATACTAAAGTATCTTGATTTTAGAATTTATACATTTATTATGGGATATAATATATAATATATTTGATGGTTTGTGGATTAATATTCATAACCACATAGAAAAAATTGAGAAATAAATTTTCTAGGAATTCCCATGAAAGGGATAATGAAGTATATATATGAGTGTGGAATTTATCATCAAATTCAAATCTTGGATTGAAATGTTTTGTTGATTGTAGGGATACATAGACATATAGTCAATGACTGAAATATTGTATATTATATGTATTTATTTTTAAAATAATATTTTGTATAGTAATGGTTTTAAAATGATAGAAATTATCATATTTATTTATTAAATTTAATAAATTTTAATATATATGGAATGAAAAAAATAAATAAAAAAATTATGATTTATAAGGATAAAATGTCAATATGTTTATCTAAAATCTCCACTGTTGTAGTGGATATAATAATACAAGATTATATTAATCAATATTCATGTATAAACATTAAATTCCTATGATTAATAAAAAACCCAATATAATCAATTTCATAACAATATGCAATCATACAAACAAGTAAAATTTATTGATTGGCAAAATTTTTAATAAAAATATTCTAAAAATGAAATATATTATATCATAAATGCTACTATATCTACTCATTATACCCCATATTTTTAATTAAATACTACATTGTTTTCTATCTTCCTCATTATATATCAATTTTGGATACTCAAATTCTCACAATGATGTGTAAAACCCTATATTTTTTACCATTGGTTGTACATACCTTCTTTTGGAGTCATACGCTAATTCACCATATAACACATAATCATATCTAAATCCCTTATAACTATGCATTTCCTATTTTTTTTATCCATGATTCCAAAATAATATTTTTGATATTTTATTAATATGGAACCAATAATTAATAATGTACATTAAATAGTTAACATTAAAAAATAATATAATAATCATCAAAATTTATTGTAAATTACTATAAAGTATTTTAAAATTTTCACAACATATTCATGATATCAATTTAATATTTTTTTAAAAAAATCCACAGTGATTGAATAATTCCACCAAATAAAAACCTTGATTTATATATTTAATCCATTGTTATAAATCATTGAAAATAATTAATTCTATTCTATTGAATGATTAGATACTATTGAAAATAATCATAATACCAATATTAACCCTAGGAAAAATAATATTTACTATTATATAGTGAAGTGAAAATTAAAATGATGATTAGAGAACAACTATTACATAGAAAAATAAATGGCTCCACTGTTACCAATATATATTATTAAATCTATATATTATTATTTCATTAGAAACTGTCATTAAGAATCACACAAAACTAAAATAATATTACACCAATATATTTCCATTTAGTTTTTTTAAATTCAAATTACGTAGATAAATAGTTATACATCCATTATAATTTCATGTTATACTATATGAATCAAAAATCCAGCACATTAAAAAATTCTAGGATATTTCAATATTTAGTTTTCATTTATTCCAACAGAAAAAAATTATTAAGAATAAGTTGTTATATCATTTCACTTTTTTCATGTCACATAACTCATCCTTCACACAACATATCAACACATTTTTTATTATTCATATAGATCACATTTCACAAACTCCAAGTAAGCCTATATATTATGATTCTTATTTTCAAATTCCACATCAAATTCATCATTTACATGACCACTGTTAATAATGACTCATGGTATATATATACATAATATATTTGGTATTAAAATACCTCATCATGGGAGTCATACATTCTATAAAATATAATTTCAACAATTTAATCATTTTGGAATTCATCTTTCAAAATTAAGGGATGTTAATACAAAATACTAATTCTCATAGATAGTCCAGTAATCAATTCACATCATTGTATACCTTTTCATTTTTTAGATAACACTATATAAATTAAAACACTATGAATTACCAGTAACATGTGACTCACTATATTTAAATACCCAGATAATTCAATGTAATGTTTGTTAAAATTATTTTGGGATTTTAATGAGTGTGTGAAATTTGATGGCGCGTAGTTCTGATACCCGATGTGCCCGAAATGATGTTCTGAACATTTTTTGGGGTATATTCAGTATATTCATGGGAAAAAAATTTTATCTATTGAACAATTGATCGGATTAAAAATCCAATGGTACTGTTTAATCCGCAACACCGAGACTCGCTTAAGGAAAGCTTCACATCAACCGGAGTAGGTCGGGAGAAAAGGTTAAATATTGGAAATTTTAATGAAAAGAAAAAACATATAATTGTTATTTTTCTTTTTCTTAAACCCGTTGAGTGGCGGTGGTGGGGTCCACAGCAGTGGTTAGAACATTAATTATTGTGTGTTAATTGCACATTTACACTTTGGTTGCATGACCACCCATCGCGTAATTAATGAGGCACATTAATTAATTCAATAAATGTGGCACATTAATTACGTAAATTAATGAGATACTTTAATTAAAAAAATTAATGAACCTCATTAATTACTTAAGGTTTTGATCGCCTTTCCCCCTCTTATTAAAATAGTGCTAGGCATGGGGTTATGGAATGACTTCTTCAAGCGAGGAAGATCTGGCGGTGTTCTGTGGAAAAATCCACCGACATAGAATGGAAGTTCGGGCGACAACTATCTGGGATCGACAAACCGAAATGAATCCATCCAACGTGGATGATCATCTCTCCACAATTGTGACACCTCCAACGGATCTCTAGGTAGGGGGTTTACGTGATTTGATGTTCCCTCTCTTTTCATTCTTGAATAATATAATGAACATGGACCAACCAACTAATGGGTTGATTTGTGTCTCGTCTAACCATGCCAGTGGTTGTTGATGGGTTTTATATATGGGGATTACACTTCCTTTTGTTATTATTAATTTTCCCATTTTTTAAAATGCTAATGCGGAGGGTGTGGGCCGAAACCCACAAAGACCATACCCTCTTATAAACATGTCTTTGGTGTGTTCTTCGTGGCGGAATAACGAACATGGCAGCAAGGCATTTTTTAGGGCCAAAAAATTAATGCGGCCTCCCAAGGGGAATGTAGGCATGTCCAAGAAGAATAACGGACCACCAGGGCTCAACCGGTGGTCTGCGGTTGAAAAGTCGATGACCGGCGCCGACAGACAATGGTGGCAGCCGACTACTGTCGGCCGCGGTGGAAGAGCGGCGCTGCTAGGCACTACCGTGGTCGGACGGATAGTCGGTAGCGGCCAGCCACAAAGGCAGAGGTAGCATGCCCTATTGAGGGGTCGAAGATTGAAGTCAAGTTTCTGGAAAAAGTCTAGGACCCACCTCTTGTGGGTCCCCCATATGACAAGGCGGCGTAGCCCTTCAGTGAGACTGAACATCTCTATGAGCCATTCGAGAGGCAGGGCGCATGCCAGTAGGCCCGACTACATCGCCTGATGGCCCAGGCTAGTCCACGGCCCAGCCGTCCAGGCTCACCATGGCCGAGCCCAACCGAGCTAGCCTAGGCCGGTTTGGGTCGGGCCGAGTCAGTCCTACCAAGTCGGACCAGAACTGGATCCCTCTCGGGAAACAAAATGCTTAATGGTCCATAACTTGTGAACCAGACGTCTGTTTTACCAAACTTCTATGGCATCCGGATCCTTGGAGAAATAAAACCTTTGAGATACCCCTCGTTTGTTTTAGATAATGTTAGAGTATGGCTGGGTTGGACTAACTCTAAATCCAACTGGTCCATCGACATTAAAATGCCAATAAGTAGCAGTCCAGGGATCCGACCAACGCGCCGTCTATGGTATAAAGACCTTTATGACAAAGAGGTCCATTCGATATACTCTAAGTGTGTTTTTATGGAGTTTTACATGTGACCTGGGTTGGGTCAGACTTGAATCCAACCGGGTCCTTTTTACGAAAATGTCGATATCTCACATATCGGGCGTTTGATCGATGAGATGTCTATCACATTGGGACATCTAATACGGGGTGGTCCCTTCGGTATGATTTTTTTGGGACATCATACCGGTTTAAATTTGACTAATTGCTTGAGGGAAGAATCTTCTGGAGTCTAGGAGTGCTTCGTGTGGGAATCCAATGGCTGGCTGTGACATGAAGAAGAAGATAGCCCAATACAGACCAGAATTAAACACTCGAGGGTGGGATCATCTAGTTGTACGAATAATCATCCCTACATCGGTACCAGTGACCAATACTGGTCAGCACCAATGAAAAATATGGGTCAGCACCAGCAACTAATACAGGTCAACACCATCGACCAATATTGGTCAGCACCAGCTACCAATACTGTTCAGCATCTAGAGACTAAAATGGGTCAGCATACAGTGTCTTATATGGGTTAGTAGTATAGTTACTACAGATAAGATGATCTATCTTTATGACTAGTAATCACTATCCGAGTAACCTTGATGTTATACCGGTATAGTGAGATTTCAATTTTTCATTGAGCTTCATGATTTATATCATGCGTATGATATTACATTTGTGATAATTCATGTGATGTTTTCCTTTGTCGATTACTGAGAGACCTTCAGGGGTATCAGGGTCCCCTACTAAGTTGTGATAATCTCTCCTACACGGGCTCTATCCACACGTGTGTGTCTGGAAGAGACTAATAATGCTCCGAGGAAGAATTTTGAGGTTCAGGATTTGGTAGAGCTCGGTGCGACTAGAGAATTCGATATCATCTTCTATGACATCAGAGTTACAGCTTCTACCACCTAGGTAGAGCTCTAGGGCAGATTCAACAATTGTTTACTTTCATTCTTGTTTCAAGGACTGGTATTCTAGCCCACTATTTGTAGTTTACAATTGTACTTATGATTGTACTATACACTTTTGGTTATACCATTAATTTTTTTGTTTACTTTAGTATCTATTTTCTGAGTGTGTACATATCACTAAGGCAATAACTTCCCTGTTTTATAAAAGCCTTCAGGTTCTAGTCCCCAACCACTAACATATGGACGGTGGGCTTAGGGTAGTCACGTCTGGGCCCCATTGGAAGAGTCATGGCAAAATGGTATCAGCGTGTAGTCAGTTCTACCAGAACAATTAAGTGTCTATTTTTAATGAGGAAATGGTTTAAAGTTTCATGAGTTCGTTTTTTAGTACAGGGTGTCTAGTGTTGTTATGGCCATCGATGTAATCATACACCAGGAACCTTAATTCTATTTTCTAACTCGATACATCAAAACACATGTTTCTACAATTTTGAAATGTATTGATGATAATTCCTGAGTTATCTCACCACGTATAATTTATTGAATGTGGCATATCTGTTTCTTATAGATTGCCTCCATGAAGATAGCCTTCCAGGATTACGGTTAGAGATCGTGACAGTGTTCCACCAAGTGAAAATGTCTCGGTACAGGGACCACTCATATATATGGAACCTTCAGGAGGGATACCAGCAGTACCACCACCCGTTGAGTAGCAGATGATACTAGTTTATCATGCATGCTGGTGGAGCATGTTGCATGAGTTCTAGAGATAGAGGCCTCTGAGGTTTCGAAGCGAGACACACCCCATAGGCAGTAGAGGACTCGATTAAGGCTGTTTTGTAGGTCATTCTCTTAGTAGATACTCCGGCAGAGCAGATGTCAATCTTGGATGATAGCATTCTTCATGGATCGACAGGAATATGGTGGAGCTCAATGCTTCAATTGCATGAGGAGACAACCCAGACACGGTCAGACATTCGGAGCCTTTTCATGGAGAAGTTCAATCCAACAACACTACGCTCTCTGCAAATTAATGAGCTGATGCATCTGCAGTAGGGAATCCAAACTGTGTTTTAGTACATAGCAAGATTTACTGACCTCTACCGATACTCCACTAACATGGTAGGAGAAACTTACATAAGGGCCTGAACCATTGAGCAGGGGCTCTAATGAGAGATCACAGCTGCGATAATTTCTCTCCGCATCCCGACCTAGGATGGGGTGCTAGAGAGATATTTTCTGATGGAGATCCTCCATGCTGAGAAGTTACCAATAGTGAGAGACCCTAGCAGGAAACAGGTAGGTGAGTCATCTACAGTTGGCAGTATACACACAATGTAGAATCCCATGTGAGCTAGACCTTCTGAAGAGAGACCTGGGAAAACAGGGTAAGAGGTCTGAGGCTCTAGAGGAGGATGGAGCCACCAGCGAGGCATGAAATGTTATTCTTGTGGGGATAGGGTTACTGAGATCGTGATTTTCGGACTCCCCATTTTAATGATCGGCAGACGGTGGATGGGCCACCGAGGCAACGGTGAGAGCAGGAGAATGAGCATCAGTCAGTTGGAATATGAGCAGGGGAGTAGTAAATGTAGTGGGAGGTGTTCGGGGTCACAATACACTGGCACCACCACCACCAGTTGGTCCACTACGAGCTCATGGAGAATGTTGAAGGGGACATGACCAGCTACAGGTAGTTGAGTCCCACAATCCCAATGTCCCTGAGATGATATGAGGTACGATCTATATCTTCACTACTTTACTAGTAGTTCTTCTTGAAACAGGTGTTGCCATTATTTCCTTGCAGTGGACTTAGTTCGGGACTCTAAGATTCCAACTAGGATTTTATCTCAACATTTGTGTTTGGACACTCCAATGGAAGGAGATACAGTGGTCACACACTAGTTCCGATAGTGTCATGTTATTCTTAGAGAATAGAGTTTCATATGGGATCTTCTAGTAGCGGAATTGAATCCCTACGACGTCATTCTAGGCATGGAATGACTATCATGAGTTCACACACATATTGACTGCTTGAGGCATATAGGATGATGTACATGCAAAGATGGAGGACAATTTTCCGTTATTGGTGTGAAGGAAAACAGATCAGTACAAGATGGACTTGTGCTCCGGAGGGTGCAACCGATTACCTATTAGTTGGCTTGTATGACCATCTATACGGTGGTTCAGGCGAGTCCATAGTTTCAAGCGGTGGAGGATTAGTATGAGGATGCCTTTCCAGAAGTTCTCTCAAGACTAACTTCTCATAAATAATTATACTTCACATTGACTTGTACCTAGAAAAATATCTACCTCAGTATATTGGATGGCCCCTATGGAACTCCAGGAGCTGAGGGTTTAGTTTGAAGACTTATAGAGGAAGGGATTTTTATGTCCCAGTGTTTTCCTATGGGCATTACCTATGTTATTTTCCAAGATAGAAGAGGTAAGTTTGAGGCTATGCATGGACTTCTGGTGCCTAAATTAGGTGACCGTGAAGAATAAGTATCATATTCCAAGGATTGATGATCGGTTGGATCAGTTGAAATGAGCAATGTGGTTCTTGAAGATAGACTACAGATCAAGATATAATCTGCCCAGGGTATGGGACGAGGACGTACTGAATACAACCTTCAGATGTCGATATGACCATTATGAGTTCTTGGTGATTCATTTCGGCATGACCAAAGCTCCAACAGTGTTCATGGGGCTCCTGAACTGGATCTTTGAGCCATACCTCAATCGATTCATGGGTGTCTTGATGGAAAATATCTTGGTGTACTCAATGTCCAAGAGATATCATGATGTACACTTGAGGATAGTTCTAGACACACTATGGGAGTACCTGTTATATAGAAATCTAATGATGTGTGTATTATGGATACAAAAGGTCCACTTCTTGGGAAATATCATCTCAGAGGAGGGAGTTGCAGTAGATCCAGTGAAGATCGATGTAGTAATTTTATGGGCACCACCTAGGAGTGTTGCTGAGGTGACGAGCTTCCTCTGATTAGAAAACTACAATTGTAGGGTCGCACCCAATTTCTCCATATTAATAGCACATATGAATGCCTTGAGAAATAAGGGGAAATCCTTCCGGTGGTAAGACACATGCTAGAAGAACATTCAACAACTGAGGCAGAGGTTGACCAATTCTCCCATCCTAAGTTTGCCGGAGGAGGGCACTGAATACGTGGTTTACTGTGATGGATCAGGAACCAGACTCGGTTCCGACCTGATGCAAGATGATGCAGAGATTAATTATGGTTCATTATAGTTGAGGCCTCATGATAAGAATTATGTAAATCACACGTTTATGTTTGATGTATTAGTATTCAAACTTATTTTCTAGTGACACAACTTGATGGGAGAGCAGTTCATTTTTTTCTCATGCCACAAGTGTCTGAAATATATAATCACATAGAATGATTTGAATCTGAGATAGAAATGTCAGTTATAGTTACTCCTGGACTATGGTTGTGATATAGTCTATACTCCAAGGAAAGGGAATGTAGTTGAAGATGCACTTAGCCGAAGATCGATTTTGTAGCTACTAAACGAGGCTTCAGAGCAGTTAGCTTCACTTCATATATCCTAAGTGGATAGAAATGAGTCAGTACTCCTCCAATATATGGTAGTTACTACTCCTCTCCTTCAGCGAGTTAGGGAGGGGAAACTCAATGACAACAACTACGAGACTATAAGTGATCAGATATCCTTAGGCCAAACACCTGATGGATATTCTAAACGTGGGTAGTAGGATATCCTTTTTAGTGGATGTACATGTTTACCATTGGTGCTTTGAGAGGAGCTAATATGGGAATTCCTTAAATCTCCCATGGAAATACATCCAGGCATGATGAAGATGTATCAGGACATCTGGGGTTAGTACTAGTGGACAGGGATGAGGAATGTTGTGGCAATGTTTTTTTATATATCTCAGTTTCTAGAATGTGAAGGATGATAACCAGGTACCAGAAGGCATGACCCAACCCCTCAAGATACCCGAGTGGAAGTCGGAATGGATATCGATGGACTTAATGATGGGGGAACCATGTACATCCAGATGGCATGATACCATCTAGGTGATCGTTGACAGACTCACTATGTCCGCCCTGTTCATTTCTATTCGAGAGAAAGGATTGGTAGAGAGCATTGTAAGTCTCTACGTTAATGAGACCATGTGAATTCAAAGGGTGCCTTAGATGATAGTATCAGACCATGATGCATGCTTGACATCCCGGTAGTGGAATATTTGAAGGAGGATTTTGGGACATAGCTTTTCTATAGCACTGCTTTCACTTATGAAATGTTGGCCAGACTAAGCAGACCATCCATACCTTGGAGGACATTCATTGTGCATGTGTCCTAGATTTTGTTCGTAGTTGGGAGGACACCTACCCGTTTAGAGTTCTCATACAACAACAGATATCAATAAAATAGTGGTATGGTCCCTTTTGAGGAATTGTACATAAAACCGTACAGATCTCCCTTGTGCTGGATAGATCCAAGAGAGCCATCAGTTGTGGTCCCAGAGATGTTAATTGCTACCACTGAGAAGGTGCATTTTATCTGAGAGTGGATGAAGACCGCACAAAGCCGAGATAAGTCCTATACTGATAGGTGACAGGGACAACTAGTGTTCCAGGAGGGGGACCACATATTCTTGAGATTATCCCCTCAATGGGGATAATAGATATTTGGCTGAAGAGAAAAACTCTCACTGAGGTTTATCGGACCATTCCTGATACTTCAAAGGATTTTTGAGGTGTTATATTGCATGGTACTACCACCGCAGTTGGAGAGGGTGAATGAATTATTCAATGTATCCTACCTGAGGAGATACGTGCATGACACATCTCACGTCAACAACTATGGTGAGCTAGAGATTGACGATAGGGCGAATTTTGTAGAGTACACATGGGAGATAGAGGATTGATAGATGTGGGTCCTTCGTGGGTGGTTGATACCTTCGGTATGCATTCTGGGGCATCGCGAGAATCTTTAGGATAGAACACGGTAGTTAGATACTCATATGTGTTCCCAGTTCCACAATTTGTTTGTGTAGCCTTATTTGGATTTTGGGGACGTAAATCCCCAAGGTAGGGAGAATGTAAAGACTGGGAAAATACCATGTAATTTTTTTTAATTATTTTGGATTATTACAATTATTAAAAATTTTACGGCACATATTTCCAAGTCCTTGTGTGCCCGGAATGAATTTCATATCATTTTTTCCAGGTACATTAAGTAAACCATCGGTGGTGTTTTTTATCATTTGAATTTGTGCTCAGATTAAAAAATATGAGGGCACCTTGGAATCTGCAGCATCGAGATTCACTTAAGGGGGGGGGGGATTCACTTCTACTGTAGTAGGTCGATTGAAAAAGTTAAATTTTGGAATTTTAAATGAAATGTAAAATAACATGTAATTTTTATTTTTCTTTCTCCTATCACTTGTTGAGCGGTGGTGGAGGGGACCACATAGGTGGTTGGGACATTAATTATGGGGTGTTAATTTCAAGGTGACACTTTGGTTGTGCAACCACACCTCACGTAATTAATGAGGTAGTTTAATTACATCAATTAAGGATGGACTTAATTTACGTCAATTAATGAGTCACATTAATTACATATATTAATGAGGCATAATAATAACATTAATAAATGATCCTGGTTAATTTCCCAATAAATTGATCACCTTACCCCCTCCTATTTAAATGGATCTCAGGGTGGGGTTTTGGTACATGTTCTTCAAGCAAGGATACTCTTGCAGAGATCTGTGGAAACATCCACCGACGGAGGACGAATGCTCGGGCGGCAACGATCTGGGATCGTCGAATGCCAATGAATCCTTTCAATGTGGTCGCTCCTTCCACCGCAACTGTGACACCACCAATCGATCTTGAGGTAGGGTGTTTATGTTATTTGATGATAAATCTCTTCTCATTTTTGAAAATATAACTAATGTGGATCAACCGACTAACGGGTTGATCCGTGTCTCGTATAAACATGTGGGTGTGTTTTTTTTGCGTCTTAAATTCAAGGATTTCTCTTTCATTTTTTATTATTAATTTTCCTCATTTTTAAAAGGAATATGTGGAGTGTGTAGGCCGTAACCAACCAGGATCATACCCTCCACTTAACTTTTCCTTGGAATGTTATTCGTGGTGTATTAACGAAAATGGAAGCAATTCATTTTTGAGGGATGAAAAACGACGTCAGTATCCCAAGATAACCATAGGAGCATCTAGGAGGATGAACAGACCATTAGGGCTCAGCTGGTGGCCTCTGAAAGAAACACCAAAGAGACACCGGTGTGACAGTGCTATTGACTGGTGCCAATGGATGAGGGAGGAGGCCGACAACTACCATCTGCGATGGAAGTGCAACTCTACATGGACATACAGTGGTCAGACGGGTGGTCGATAGCAGCCCGCTGTAGAGGCGGAGGAGGCGCGACGTTGCGTGATGCATTTAAGGGACGTATCTTGACGTCACGGTGGTGGCGAAGCTAGGGACCCACCTCCTACTGGTCCCATATATGACAAGGTGGATCCACTTGGCGCCACCCATAGCTATGACCGAATGACTCTATGTGTCGTTCGGGAGGTAGAACATGTGCCCCGTGCTGGGTGTGCCGACATGATGGGTTGTGTCGCCCGACAGGCCGGGCCTGTCCATGGCCAAGAGGACCCGGCCGGCTGAGGCCCATCCCATCAAGGGAAGGTTGAGCTGGTACGCAGCCCAATGGAATAATCCTGCCGTGGACCAGCACAACCGGGCCAGCTCGGGTCGTGTCGGTCAGACCATACTCGAACCCCTCTCAGGCAGAGAAACGCTTAAAGGATCATAACAGGCGAACTGGACATCTGTTTGACTGTCTATAGCATCAGGATCTTTGGAGTGAGACAATCCCTTTCAGATCCATCAAGTGTGTTTTGGAGAATTTTGGAGTATGGTCGTGTTTGATCAACATCGAATCCAACCAGGCCATCGGCAGTAAGATGCCAATAACTAATAGACTTGGAATCCAACTGATGCGTCATCTGTGGCATATGGACCCTTGGGAAAATGTGGTCAATTGTAGATACTCTATATCAGTTTTAACGATGTTTTACGTGTGACCAAGGATAGATCTGAATTGAATCCAACTTGGCTCTTTTAAAAAAAGCTCACATATCTAACTGACCGGGAGTCCAATCGACACACCAGCTATCACTTTGGGACCCATATGATGAGGCTTCCCCATGGGTTTTCTTCTTTTAGTACTTCGTACCGGTTGATATATGAATGATGTATTGAGAGACAAAATCTTCCGGAGACCATGCGTGCTTCATGTGGGAATATAGTGGCTAGCTGTGACATGAAGAAGAAGTGAGACCAATACGTGTCAGAATGAGAAACATCAGAGTAGGATGATATAGAATTACGACTCATCATCCCTACCTCTATATCAGTGACCAATAAAGTTCAACACCAGCAACCAATATGGGTCACCACCAGCGACCAATACGGGTCAGCACCAGTGACCAATATAGTTCATCACCAGCAACCAATACATGTTAGTATCGAGCCACCAATACAAGTTAGCGGTAGCTAGTAATACTGGTCATCATCTAGGGACCGATATATGTCATCATACACTGACCCATATTGTTCTGCAGTATATTTACTATGGATATGATGATAACACTTTAGAACTTGTCTTCCCTATCCTTGTAGCCTTGTTGTTAGACTGTAAGAGTGAGTTGTTTCTTTTTCATTTTCTATCTTGATTTTGATTATTCTTGTGATATTACATTTGTGATATTTCTTGTGATTTTTTTTCTTTATGGATTACTTAGAGACTTTCGGGGGTCTTGAGGTCCCCTACTAAGTTGTTATACTCACCCCTGCATGGGCTCCAACTGCATGTTTTTGTCTGGTGAAAACTACTAACAATCTGAGGGAGACTTTGGAGGTTTGGGACTTGGTGGAGTCGGGTGTGATTGGAGTAGTCTATATCCTCTTCTTTGACTTCATAATTACAACTACTACCATCCATGTAGAGCTTCAGGGAATATTTGACAACAACTTACTTTATTTTCAGTTTCTATGGATTGTATTTTGACCAACTATTTTCAGTTTCTTGTTGTACTTGTGGTTGTACTATACTCCCATGGTTAGACCTTACTTTTGTTTGTTTTTAACTTCAGTATCCATTTTTTAGTGTGTACAGATCTCTAAGGAAAATCCTTCCCTGTTCGGGAAAATCTTTTTGGTACTAGTCATCAACCCCTAGCCTATGGATTGAGGGCATGTGGTATTCATGTCTGGGCCCCATGGGATGGGTTGCGACACCATAATTATAATAATCATATGATTAATTGAATTTTCATTTATATTTTATTTGAAATTGATAATAAATTATGAAACTCTAATATTGTTTGACTACATACATTATAGAGGAAAAGTTATATATGTGATAACAAACCAAATTATTCCTTATCCCTCAATAAAAGTTATGTTATCATGTCATTCATATAAATTATATAAAAATTAATGATACTCTATCATTACACAATGATATTATATTATATATATCTTTTCTATTATATATACATCACATAAATATAATAATATTGTTTAATTTTCAATCCCTACTACATAAATGTTATTCATTTAAAAACATGGACTCAAATTAGTCCTCAATAATATTTTAATTCTCGAGTAATGAAATTATATATTCTTCCTATTTTCATTCTATTAAATATATCCTCATTTCATTTGATAGGATTACTGATATAAATGTATATTAATATCAATCAATGACATTGAAATTAAAATAAAAAAAACATTATATGAATGGCATATATATATATATATACATGTCACGACCCACCCACCCCCCCCCCGGGGCCCATGTTGTGACTACAGAAAACTCGCCTTCCATAGGCCTGGGTCTAGCGACTAGCACCAAAGGTGTATTCCCAAAAACTAGAAAGGCATTGCCATTATAACCTATAAGCACACATAAACAAGCACATAAAAAGATAGGAGCACATGTAAACCAAACATTAAATATAATGAGTTCAGTAAGTAAAAGGGGCTAGAATACAAGCCCAACTAGAAAGTACAAGTACAACTGTGATACAATAAAACTAATGAAAAGGGATAGTCAGTTTTTGGGTCATCCTTTGAGGATCCTACCTGTAGGGTAGGTAAAAATCGCCTCCTCATCACACTATGCATATCTATGCCCTCCGCGTATCAACACGTCGTAAGGTCCACCTCTGAGAACCATCCAGTCCTCCTACTCACATACTCAGTAAGTGTTGTCCGTCATCTGCACCAAACAAAATGAAGGGAAGGCATATCTCATGCAGGGGTGCATATAATGATGCAAAGTAGGGACCCTGAGACCCTCAAGGTCTCACAAAATCCACCAAGGATAAACTGAAATGTATGAAATCAACAAATAACCCTACATAGGTATATGCCCATACATATACCTATGTTATCAAGTAATCCATCTCAATAATGAAGAAAAAATAAAGGTACTGAATATGATCACACCAGGATTTATTCAGGATGTATAATCAAATAACATTCCCAGTCACAACGTTGAACACCTCGGATGCTGGAGAACTCCTCCTCTATCGAGAACAGTGGGTCGACTGCATCACACAGAGGTGCTTCCCACTAACCTTGGACTACTGAGGAACTATTCCTGTCGATTACAATGGGTTTTTCCACGTCACCTAGAGGTGTCCCCACCGTGGGACTACCGCGCCACATAGAGGCGCTCCCCTCGTATCCTGCTGAGGTACTCCTCCTAATGAATGTCATGGGTTTGCCGCGTCACCATGGCGCTCCCCATCATTGGTCTGCCACATCACCATGATGCTCCCCACTGGGCATGTCAAGTAACTATGAGTCAAAATGGTCATTCGTCGTCATGTCTTAGCTAGCCACTGGGTTCCTGCACTATGCTCGCTCATCTCAAGGTGGATACGCTCCACAAGCTACTTTTCGATATACCAACTTCCACGAAGCACCACGAAGATGTCTCTCAAAGGTCTGCCATGTCATAGGGGTCTCAATGTAACAAATGGCGGGTAAATTAGAAGGATTGTTTTTGAATTATTATCCTTTTAGTCCCAGGGGACCGGTTGAATTCGTGCTCGCCCCAACCTGACCATTCCCTATATTAATCCAAATCTCATTGGGGTATCACACAAAGGGACTAACTCTCTCCAAGGTTCCCAATGCCACTGAAGGTTCATCTAATGAACATCCGGTGCCAATGTTATGGCCAAATGAAGGTAATTGGGTCATAGTGGCCACGAGTCCGATCCGGCCTGGTCGGACTGACCCAGCCCAGCCGGTTGGGTTCGGCCTAGACTGTTGGGTTCGGCCCGATCAAAACTAGATGGCCCGGCCTGCGGGCGGTCCGACATTCCACGAGGTCCATGGGTACCGCAGGGCGGCGAAGATCACGGGTCGGCTCGGTCGCGAATGGTGGCTCGGTCACGGGGGTGTTTTGAGGGTGCAGGGTGTTTCGGTATGGCCCGAGGATGCTCAGAGATGCTGTGGGCAGCGTGGTTGGGGAAGCGCAGAGGGCCGAGGGTGGCCCCTCTGGGGAGGCCCGGCCGGCGGTTCTATGGACGACAGACGACGCTCGGAAGACTACGGACGGCGGAGGCAGCTCCGTGAATGTTAGTGGCACTCGACAGACGGTGGACGACATTGGCGGCTCAACTAATGGTGGCACTGCTCAGAAGACGGTAGTGGCAGCTCGACGGACAGTGGCAGCCCTCAGTGGACGGCGGCGACAGCTCGATGAACGGTGGCGGCACTCGGCAGACGGCGGTGACGGCTCATCCCGGTCAAGGAAAGATTGCCACAGGGCGATGTCATTGTTACGTCGTCTTCTACATGTTAAACACCACAAATCATCAGATGATTTGCGGAGGGGTCTAGAAATGTTTATTTGGCCCGTAACCTCTGGTTTAGGGTTGTAGCATATGGATCAATCAAGAACATGAAGTAGAACATCATGCTTTACAACCTCCTGGAATGATTCATCACCAAACCGCAATAGAAATCTATGAGATAATATGGAAAAAATATTCACATGCAAATAATCCCTTTACTTGTTCTCTTGATGACATCGATGAGATATAGAGGATGAAGATGAATTGTTGGGAATAGATATATGTTGGTGTCATCGGAGTTTTCCTCGATTGTCTGTTCATGCAACCTTGGAGATCATTCGACGGAGTTTAGAGAATAATTTGTCAAAGGAGAGTCGTTCTTCGTTGGTGAGAGCATTCTTTATGGAAGAATGCGTTCTTCGTTCGAGTGAATTCTCACAATATTTCTCCTCTCCCAATTCTACCAAAATGAAATGATTGCCCTGAAATAATATATTATGTGATCTATAATGTTTATTGGTATAAAAATCAAATTGGGTTAAATTAATGTGGTGTGTTGTCATAATTAATGTGGAGGAATCTCAAGAGGCTCCTCCACATTAAAGAGGGAGTTGAGGGGTTTCTCCCTCATTAAGAGGGGAGTTCAAGAGTTTTTGGCCTCGGGTACTCCCCACCACCATAACCTCCCATGGGAGGTTAGGCTCGGGTGGTCCCCACCACCATAACCTCTCATGGGAGGTTAATGTCTGGTGGTCCCCACTTCTCAACTTCCACATGGAGGTTTTTAACAAATAACAGTAAAATAAAATGTTGCATAATTTTATTTTTATTCTATTCTATCATGAATACCCCAAAAACCGCCTTCTACCCTTGACCAACTGTCATCTAGGTGAAAGTATCTTTACGTGAATATCGGCCTTGTGAGTTCAACGGTGCCCTCAGATTCAATTTTGAGCACCATTTCAAATGTTAGAAAATCCCACTCGCACGTTTTCTGAACGTAACCGAAATAATGTTCAGAAATTTATTCTGGGCACTCCAGGCCTTAGAATCATGCGCTATCAATTTTTGCAGACTCATAAAATTCACATATTTTGAAAGAAAATTACTTGAAAATTTACAGTCTTTAAATTCTCCCCACCTCATGGATTCATGTAGATGTAAGCGACAACTCATTATAAGGGAACAAGTGGAGTTACTGAGCATACATCTAAGCCTATCACTCCCATGTGCTCTCCTGGTGGTTCCTGTGCTACAAACAAATGTGCAGCAGAGGTATTTACCGTTCACAAAGTACCTTCTCCTGTTGATCCTCAATATCTACTTAAACCTCCATAAAACTCGCCCCATCGTCGACGTCTAGCTCTCCATGGTTGATGATGTGAGAAGGGTCGTGCACATATCTAATTTGCTGGGATACATGGAAGACGTTGTGCACCTAATGCAATAGAGGTGGAAGAGCTAAGTGGTGAGCCACCACACCAACTCTAATGAGGACTTGAAAAGGTCTGATGAATCTCCGAGATAACTTATAGCCTCAGAAAAAAATTTGTAGACCTCTTCGAGGTGAGACCAGTAGAAAGACATGGTCGCAATTCTCGAACTCCAGAGATCTATGTCTGTTGTTGGAATATGACTTCTACCTAATCCATGCAGTCTTCATCCACTCCTGGGGGATCTCCACCTTTCCAATGGTAGTCCATACCATCTCTGTTCCCACGAGTGCTGACTCCCCACAGTAATTCCTACACAAATTTGATCTTCAAAGTCGCCCATACAACACCTCAAAAGGTGCCATCCCAATGGTGGAGTGACGACTATTGTTGTATGAAAACTCCACCAAATGTAACTGATATTCCAAGATACGATTGAAGTCGGGGACACAAGCACACAACATGTCCTTGAGGGTCTGAATGGTTCATTCAGTCTGTCCATCCAACTGAAGAAGGAAGGTGGTTCTCAAACAAAGTTGTGTCCCGAAATCAACCTGCAACCCCTTCCATGGTCAGGAATTAAAACGTGTCTCATTATAGGAGACTATTGTCGAATCTTCCCCTTGTAGCTGCACAATATCCTATATATAGAGGCATCCCAATCCCTCTACTGAACCCTGCTCTCTGAACGGTTGGAAATGGGCTGACTTGGTGAGTCGGCCAACAATCACCCAAATAGAGTCATGACCTCTGGATGTACATGGAAGTCCTATCATGAAGTTCATGGATATATCATCCCACTTCCCCTCTATAACCTCTAGTGGATGCACCCAGCCTGTTGGTACTTGATGCTCTGCCTTCACTTGCTGTCAAGTAAGGCACCGAGAAACAAACTCTGCTACTTCTTTCTTCACTCTTAGCCACCAGTGCCATCATCAGAGATCCCGGTTCATCTTCACCACTACTGGATTTACCGCTAAATGGGATGTGTGAAAATCCTTCAACAATTCATCCTAAAGTGACACTAGTACCATGGTACGTCCTCTGAAGAGGATGGGATGCTCCACACCTTCAAAAACTCCATCAGCTGCCTATGATGTGGATATCTGAGCACGTTGTGTCTTACAGTTAGTGTCCCCATGTTGCGCCTCCATGACTCGCTGATGATGTGGGTGAGTGACTATAAGATATTGAGGAAAATATGCTCCATCTTTATCCACAAAGAATATTTTCAATGAAGCTATCTGGTCACTCACCTGGCCTAACAAGGGTGTACCAGATCTCAAACTAAGTGCATCTGCAACAACATTCCCCCTCCCAAGAGTATAGACTATCTCAAAGTCATAGTCCTCGTGGAACTCAAGATAACATCACTATCTCAGGTTCAGGTCCTTCTGAGAGAAGATATACCAGAGACATTGGTGATCAGAGTACATGGTAAAACACTCTTCATCAGATTGTGCCACCACATCATCAAGGCGAAGACCACTTCTACTAAGTCCATGTAATGGGTAGCATAGTTATTCCCATGATATCTCCCCTTTCTATAACCATATGCTATCAGTTCTCACTCCTTCATCAAGAAACATCTGAGTCCGGTCCTTGATGAGTCGCAGTAAACTATGTTCTGTACACCCTCCTCTGGATGCCTCAAGATGTGGACACTGGTCATCCTTTGCCTCTACTCCTAAAAACTCCACTGGCATTTCTCCGACCTAATGATGGGTATCCCCTTCATCATCAATGATGATAGTGGTGCTGTAACCCTGGAGATGTCTGGAATAATCCTCCAGTAATATCCAACCATACCCAAGAAACTACGTACCTCTATCACACTACTGGGTGGATCCCAAGCAAGTACCACCTCGATCGATGTAGGATCCACTACAACTCCAGCTTATGATATTACATGTCCCAGAAAGTGAACCTATCGGATCCAAAACTAGCACTTAGACATCATACCATAATTCTGGTGCTCTCTGAGTGTTTCAAGTACTACCTGCAAATGATAGGCAGGATCCTCGTCAGTAGTCGAGTAAATCAGAATGTTGTCGATGAAGACTACTAAAAAGCAATAAAGGTGTGGCTGAAAGATCCTATTCAATAGTCCCATGAACACTTCTTGACCATTGGTTACACCGAATGAAATATTGAAGAAAATTTAAAGGCCATACCGACATCCGAAATCTTTCTTATGCACATCCTCGTCCCGAACTCTGAGCTGGTGATAGCCTGATCTCAGGTCAATCATTGAGAACCACCGTGCTCCCTTTAGCTGGTCAAAGATGTTGTCAATCCAATAGAGTGAGTACTTGTTCTTCACAATCACCTGCTTTAGGGGCCGGTAGTCAACACAATCCCTCATGCTCACATCTTCCTTCTTGGAGAACATAATTGGGACTGCCCATGGAGAAACACTGGGCTAAATAAATCCCTTCCCCTGCAAGTCCTCTTGCTATACCCGCAGCTCGCAAAGCTCCATGGGATCCATACGATACACTAGTGTATATATCAGTTTCATCCTGGGGTACAAGTCAATGTAAAATCCCACCACTCTGAGAGGAGGTAGACCAGGTACATTATCAAAGAAAACATCCGTGTACTAGTCCACCACTACAGGATTTATCGGAGTCTCCACATAAACCCCTTTGATAGTAAGGCTAGCCAACTAATGCATGATCGGTTGAAATCCCCTTTGGGTAAGTCTATCATGCACTGCAGAGGCTCCTTTCTCGTCAGGGAAGATAAACATGGTCCCATCATTGTGGACACACCACACATTGCACCTAATATAGTAAATTTGAGCATGGACTGTAGATAACCAGTCCATACCCAAGATGTCGACATAAGGCCTTGATGACGCTACTAGGAGATCCCATCCGAAGCTCTCACATCCTAGATTAAGATCACACTATCAGCACTAGTGTGTAATCATCGATTTTGATCTTGTAGGAGTCTCTATCCATAAGGGTTGAGCCAAAGGCTCTGTCAGAATCCCCAAGCTTTGAATGAGGTTGGTGGTAATGAAAGAATGACTGTAACCTTTGTCTATAAGTAATATAAATAAGGTTGAGTAGACACAAATCATACTTCATATCATCTCCAGAGTGCCATGATTTTTGGCCTCAGCAACATGGAGCGGAGCTTGACCTAGTCCACCTGCTCCCTGTGGTTGGGTTGGACCTTCTAGTGGTGGTGGCGGTAACATATTGAATCGTCGTCCACCGCCAGCTGCATGACCAGCTCATCCGCCACATCTTCATACTCCCTATGGACGTCCTCGGTTGAACCTCTATCTTTGACTGGGTGGTCCTTCGACCATCTTCTAATCATCTGCATAGTGGGTCAGACAGTCTTGAACTATGTAACTCTACCCACTTCATGTGAAATACTACCCACTCTTAGTTTAACTGGCTCTACCTCAGGTTCCCCACACAACCGACCCTGAGACATATGGTCGTCCACATATAGGTCTGGTCCACTTGGACCTTTGTGATGACTGTCTGGTGCCAAATGTAGAAAACACTAATGCGTGATGACTGGTACTAGGTCTCACTGCTAGTGACGGCTGAGTAAGTAAAATATTTACCAAGAGGGATCTCGCTAACATGCCCTCCTGCGTCGGGATGCTGAGTGAGATTATCGAAGCCCTGATCTCCCACATGATCCCCTTCTCGAAGGTCTGGGCCCTGAAGAATGGGTCTTCCACCATTTCTGTGGAGTTGCGTGAGAGCCCAGTGAACATCGCTGTGTACTAAGCCACAGTCACGATGCCCCACTATAGATGAAGAAGCTCCTGTATAAACACTGCGTAAAGAGTCACTAGAACGAACTCTACCTAAAACTGACTCTCTTTGTCTTCCCAGAGAAGCGAAACATTTTCATGAACCGGGAGCATCATGCTACACCATCTTCCTGCTGCAGCATGTAGATGGAAGGTGACATAGATAACCATGAGATCATCTAGTGTCCCTACCAGTCGGAAAACTCTCACTACATCCTACAACCAATCCTCAGCCACCTATGGGTTCGTCTCTCCCTTGAATCTGGGTGGCCTTTGGTTCTAGAACTCATGCAAAATGCTCAACCAGCGTGCACTCTCTACTGCTGGGGCAGGTGTCATCAGTGGACCAATGGGTAATGGTACCGCTGGTGCCTCTACTGGAAGAGGGCGTTGCACTGTGGCCTAGTCTCTCGGTGGGATACCAGTGTGTACTACTCACAGAACCCAAGCTGGCTGTCTGCATGGAGGCATCCTGAAAAGAAATAGGTGTGCCACGGTAAATAAGTTATACCCAAGGAGATGACTCAAAAGAAAACTTTTGAAAACACAAACGCAATCAGTGTTTTCGTGCACTGAGTAGGAAATAAAAAGTCATGGTCCTGGTGTATGGATACATCTGCCGACACACCATCATTGGATTCCCTAAACTAATAACCACACTCACTACAATTAATAATATTTCCATTAAAAATAAAGACCAGAGTATTATGTTCTGTGGTAGAAATGACCCCTCGGATACCAATTTGTCATCACCCATCCCCTGGGGCCCGTTCTGTGACTACCCCAAGCCTGCCTTCAATAGGCTAGGGGCAGGCGACTAGAACTGAAGGCGTGTTTCCGAAAACTGAGAGGGAATTTCCTTTATAACCTATTAACACACATAACCAAGAACACATCAATATAAGAAGAAAAGTAAATTGAACTTTAAAAAGAGTGAATGCATTAATTAAAAGATTCCATAATTCAAGCCCAACTAGAAAGTACAAGTACAACTGTGAAACAATACAAATGAATCCATGGGAAAGTCAGCTGTTGGGTCATCCTCTGAGGATCCTACCAGAATGGTAGGTATATATCGCCTCCTCAGAATACCATGTCTGTTCGTCCCCTCCGCGTATCGACACACCGTATGGTCCACCTCTAGGCACCGTCCAGTCCAGGTACTCACTACCTCAGTAAGTGTTGTCTGTCTTCAACACTAAACACAACTATGTGAGGGCATAACCTGTGTCAGGGTGAGTATAACGATACACAGTAGGGACCCCGATACCCTCAAGGACTCAAAAAATCCACCAAGGATAAACCAAAATGTATGAAATCAACAGATAATCCTACTTTGGTATATAAACATACATATACCTAAGTTATCAAGTAATCTATCTCAGTCATGAAAAAAACACAAAGGTACTGACTCAGCTCACACTGAGATTTATTCAAGAGGTAGTATCCAGTAACACTCTCAGTCACAACGTCGAACACCTCACCAACTAAAGAACTCATCCACTATCAACAATAGTGGTCCTACTGCATCACACATAGTCACTCCCCAATAACCTTGGACTGCTGAGGTAATTCTTCTATCGAGTATCATGGGTCTACCGGGTCACATAGAGGTGCTCCCCACCATGGGTCTGCCGCGTCAGATAGATGTGCTCGCCCTCATGGATGGCTGAGGTAATCCTCCTGTAAAGTATCATTGGTCTATCGTGTAACCAATTTACTCCCCACTGTGGGTCCATTGAGTCACCAAGGTGATCCCCACTGGGCCTGTCAAGTCACTCCGAGTCTAAACGGTCAGTTGTCATCAAGTCTCTGCCAGCCATTGGGTTCCCACAATATTCTCACTCTACTCTGGTATGATCTGTTCCATAAGCTATTATTGTATACTCCAACTGCTACAATGTCCCATGAATAAGTACCTCAACTGTCTACCACATTATAGGGGTCTCAACATAACAGACGACATGCTAATCGGACG